>OY720636.1:117074187-120057647 GCA_963169105.1 Ceriagrion tenellum | reverse complement strand
TCCCGCTGTCAAGTAACGAGATCACTCGATTGGTAGCGCCACGAGCGTTACGACTTGGCGGTAAACTCGACAATCAGACATGATGCCTCCGTTTTGCAGTTGTCGTTGCTTTCATGATCCACCTTTCTTTTACCCGGTAGTGCGTGCCAGGTCGGCCTAATCCTTCCGGGATTGAAGACATCCCAGGAAAAACGGCTCAACTCCATAGTTTAACATCCCCTCTCATCTTTCCCGCAACTTCTTCCCTCCTCTCCTGTGAATTTAATGAAGGTGGAGGGAGAGATGTAGAGAATGATGGAGGAGGAGGACATTTTTTGGCCTGGGAAAAAAATAACACGAGGAAATGAGCGCTTGAGTGGCAACGGGGGGATCGTGGAAGGCACGTGAAGGGGGGTTATTATATCTCCTACACCCGTTATATGGGGACGGAATGGCATTCTCAAATTGTTAATTTCTCCATTCTTGATATTAACCTTCACAAGGTCTCTATTTTTTTGCTTCTTTTCGTGGTTGTTCTCCTCCTTTCCCGCCGGAATTCAAGGGGTTGGGTAAATGGTGGGGGCGTTGAGATAGGGGAGTGGGAGAGCTATTATAACTCCGGAGTGGATGCGGGTGCAGAGATGGCGGCAGTCAAGCTGGCTCTCGTTGAGCGCCGGAATCGTAAAAACTTGAAATAACACGGCTGCGCGCGCGCGCGAAATGAATTTAGCCCCTATTTAGTCCGAAGAATTGCTGTGACTGAAGCGATGAGAGATGGTAGGGATAAACATAGCGCCCACTCGCTGGCGATCCTATGTGCTGATCCAGTGTTTTCGCGCGGTAATTATTTCCCGCTCGTTCCCTAGATTTCCCATAATGTCTCGTTCCCGAATCCCGTGAAAAGTTAGTCGGGACTTTCGCTGCTTCAACCCAATAATAATAATAACGTTGGTGATATAAGAACATGGCGGCCTCGGTGGCGGCGGGGTAAAATTCGCTGTGGGTAGTATCGAGTCTCGCTAGAATGGGTAATTTTACTGTTCAAAACATGAGCGTTTGTGTTTGTATTAAATAAACATCACCGATGTGAAAGCTTTTAAGCAAAGGCTATTTTAGGGGGCGTTGGAAAATAAATGAAACCACAAATTCTTCAAAATCCGAGATAGAATTATACTTGAATCCGAGGCTAAGTTACCATGTGTAACGGCCAGGGAATTTGGAACCTTACGCAGACCTCCCCCCTCCTGAATAAAGATCTCCGGCTAAATGGCTTATTCAACGCTGCTTTAGAATGCTTGAACGATTGTATTCTCTCATATGGCAAGGGTAACATAACGGCGTGCGCTCACGTTGACGCGTGTATCCCGGATGACTCAAGGTGGGAAAGACGTTAACTGTCTATGACCTATTTTTCGTGAACTGACGTTCAGTAATTCACTGTATAACTTTTTGGATCCATTCCGGTTTTATCAGTCTCGTTTCATGTGGCCGCCTATCGGTTAGTGTTTTAAATACTTCGTGCGAACATATGTCCCGGTGATTACACTGAGTGCTGATATTGTTATAGGGAATTCTTTATATGAATGGTAGACTTCGATGAGTGGAGTTCGAAATGATGGAGATGAGTGGAGTGGAGTTCGATAAGTGTTTCTAAGCACTTTTTTCATGCAAAAGCGCCTGGTCCTGTTACAATGATTCGATATCATTTTACGTCTCAGCGCTATACTTCTCTCCATTCCATCTTAAGAAGAATATTTTTATCCTTCATGTTCCTCAGTCAGCCTCTGTCCTCCTCCCTTCAATCATGATCTGCTTAAATTCCCGTCTTCCAAACAACTCTGTCTTATCCCGAATTCCTCCTCCAATGAAGTTTTCCCCCAACTGTGCATCCTTGCTGCTATTTTCCTCACATACCGTACCCACTGGTTGCTTCACCTGTCTTCCTATCGGTCCATCTTATTTTCTCCATCGCCTGCGCCTCCTAAAATGGCTCCACCGTCTCATTAAATACAAGATTCGAACCCGTATGACTATGCACCCTGTATGAAACGTATTCTCACCGTATTTAGTCAAAATCCATTTCATTTTTTTTCTTTTAGGAAATTATTCTTAGATATTTCTACGTCTACGCACTTCTCCTCCTCCTGGCGTATTAACTCTTTCACTATTTTTCCCAAATGCGGTCCATATGCCATTATTGTTTCAGAATTCAGTGTGAGATTATTTCAGGTAGTTTGAGCGAGATATCGTTTCACCTATAATTCATTGAGTGTGGTCTCATTAAAAAAATATATCTCACCTTTCCAAAGATACATAAATATTAGCTACTCACCTCAATACCTTTAGAGATATATTCCATAAAATACGATTGATATTCCATGGGAAATGGTTCAGGTATGCACTCCAGGGAGACTTCATGTTAAAAAGTTAGGAACTTCTAATGCCTAGATCCAGTCTGGAATTTAATATTGTGCAGTTTTTATGTTTTCTCAGTTATTTTTTTAGAATAAATTCATTACTTACCGCATTAATTTTCACAGAAGAGCTCTGAAACCTTCTTTTGTGATAGCATATTTACCATTCGACGAGAAAAAAAATCAAATTTTTGGCTTATTTAGATTTTTTATTAAATGAATGATAATTTTAATTGAATTAAACTATATCCTTGCATCATCAATATTATAACATTTACTTTATGTTTCTTACAGCTGCTGAAATAAACAAATAAAATTGGAATAGGGTCTCTGTATGACTGAGAAAAAATCTCCAATTACTCCTCGATTAAACTACCTTGTGAGAAAAAAGGCAGCTGAATACAGCAAGTGCTTGGGCAATATTACGTAGCATTTCATTCGGTGAACATGTTGAGATAGGATACGCGAATGGGAAAAAATATGGCATTTATTTTAATTTCCTCTTCGAAAAGGAAAAATTGGTCCCTCGTGGGCAGTTGCCGCGCAGGACGTAATCGGAGAAGATGCTCGCCTAATGGGAGTTGGATGTCGTTGGGCCCCGAGATTCGAGTGGGCGACCGTTTTATGTGCCCCCTAGATCTTCGTTGAAAATTGACTTCTCTCCCTGGGAAGGCTTAAGGGGACTCCTCTGCTCTCCTCCCCTGAATCGAAGGTTCTTATATCCACATAGATTCTGTCATGCCCCTCCTTGATCCTCACTCTCTCTTTAAACGACGGATGCTCGCGTTATAATGATTATCTCGGCGAACCGAAACGGTCTCACTCGGGAAAGATGGCGAACGTCATCTTCGGCGGGAATCAAGGGCTTAGCAGGGGAGAGGGAGAGAAGATGATTCCTTGTATTTTTTATTTTCCTTCGGTGAAAACGCATTCGAGCGATCCAATCGCTTGCTTCTCTCCCCCTTTCAAAGATTTTCACCTCCGCCGTTAGGAAACGCGAACTCCCCGCCCCGCCCAAAGAGAAGCCGAGAAAAAAATAAGAACGGCTCTCTAAGCTCGCCCCGATGGCGCTTTTCAGTAATTCTGGCAGTCCAGGGGTGGCTCGTGCGGCCCTTTTGGCCGGGGTGGGAGTAGGGAGGGAAGGTAAGGGCCATGGGAGTGGGGGCGAGAGAAGGGTGGAAGAGAAGGGGATGAAGAAAATGGGGGAGGAAAATGTTCCTTTCAGGAATTCTCTTTCCCTCGAAGGAATCGCCGTCTCGACCCCTTCTTCCTCTACTTGCTTGCTTGCTCACGACTCCTTCATTCTCCTGCTTCCATTCCGTATCCCCTTCTCGAAGCGCAGTCGGTTAAGCAAGGCTCTGATGAATGGTTTAGATGTCGTTTCATTCAAATTATCGTTACTTGTAGAAGAACGTGTCCGTCTTCGGATAACGCCAGCAAAGTCCTTTGCGCTCCGCTCTATTTGTATCTCAAGCTAGCTTGAAACTACGAGGACTTATTGGACGAAAACAGATGAAACGCACGAAAATAAACATCCTGACACATTTGTTTGTAATTTTTGTGTAACATTGCAATAAGAAACGAATTCGGCCTCAGAAGAAAATGTGAAGGCACAATCCAACTTTCAAAGTTTTTTACGAATTTCTACATTTGTGGAAGCCAAAATATTTTTATTCAGTAGACTTGGCGCTGCGGTCCTCTTCTTGGTGTGAACATAAATGAATAGAACAATGTATTCGTCGTCGAAAATACAAATTTAGTGTATATATAAATCTTCCTAGAATCTGAGTGATGTACACAATGAACGCAATAATTTTTCTTAAAGAGGATAGATGCCACTCCAGAAAAGTCGTTTTCATACCGTTTTGGCTTTTATAGCCATGGATGCATGCAAGTTGATAAGCTATTTGGGCTGATAAAATGAAGCAATCGGTTAAATGTTCGTTTTAACTTGTCATATCGGGAAGAAATGATTCCCATTCTCATCTAAAAAATTACCATTTTCAACGGTACAAAGGTACAGTGTACTCGGTGATGGAAAGTGATACAAAAACTAACCAACGCATCTGTTATTATGGTCCCTCATCTTTAAATCCAATTATGTTTCGATAGTGTAAATTGCATGGGATTTTTGTAATTTCGATAACCGAGGAGGATGTCGTGCTGGCCGGCAGGCTGCCGTGCAGGTTGCGGCGTTATCTCGTCAGGATCCTGGAATTCGTTCACAGTGCTTTCTTCCTACCACATCCATGGTTCCTTTGCGTTATCCTTTTGCATATTGGAGTATTTCCGTTTGCATGTTCGACGAATATCCATTCCCCTCGAGCGTGACAAACAAAAGTTCCGGGATTTCTCATTTATTTGTCCTCAGCGCAGTCGCGAAGAAACCTTAACTCCCCTCCTTTAAGTCGGCGGCCACGTCGTCTGCTCTCCCCCAGAATCCCATTTCCCCTCCGTCTCATTCTCTCCGACTGCACCCTTCTCCGGTCGCAGCTCTTTTCCGCACCCCTGAGCATCTGCGGGGGGGATTTTTATGCCCTCCTCCCCTGTCTGCATGTCTGTCTGTCCGGGGCTCTCCTTGCACTTCGCCGGCAGCGAGGGACGACTGAGGGCGTAGATAAGAGGCTGGCGACGACGCGTCCAATCACTGCGCTTATGGAGGCACCCGGTCGTTCTTTGGAGGCATACACCGACCACTCTGTTGCTCTGGAAACGACACCCTCCTTTCCCTCTGCCTCCTGTACCTTCCTCCCCCCCTCCAAATACTACCATTTTATCGGAGCCTAAACTTTTAGCCCGCCTCATTGTGTCCATGTCGGAAACATTTGGCAGCTGTCTGTCGGAATCCGAAATCGCAGTTTTTATCTTCTTTGCTATGAAAGAGCAAATGGTTGTTCTGGACGTCTCAGTCTTGAGAGTCATTTATATGCGATTGTATGATGCTCTTATTGATTTTAAACGTGTATGCTGGCCAAGGAGTACGTGGTAATCCATGTTATTGACTGTGAAACTTACAGTTGAGATGATGTTACTATATTGAAGAGTTAGTGAGAAGAAGAGTAAGTTGAGAACGTATGGGATGAACTAAAAACTATTCCGTTTTTTTTAAGTTAATAGAGCCGCTATACTTCTTAAACTATGGAAACTACTGGTGATAATACAAATTTTGTGGATCCATTCTTTGAAGGTAACTTAATATTAAGATAATCTTGTTTGGAATATCCTAAGCTGAATATAGAATTTAAAAATACAAATACTAAAATGTTATAAAAAGACAAGATTTCTCAGATTTATTACGCTGTATAGTAAATAGTCAGTCAAGAGTAGATCACTCTTTATTCATATTCCATTGAATTTAATCGAGATTTGGCATCCCTGTGTTCGCCATTTATCTTCTTTTACGTTCGTCATTTATCTTCTTCTCGTTAAATGTCTGTTTAACTTACCGTGCGACGTTGACGTTAGTAATGAGGAAAGCTCGTACACTCAGGTTTTAACTGTGCAAGTGGTAATATTTCCAAATATGTATTTTCCTAGACTTGGTGATTTTTAAGAATTATTATAAGAAGAGAAACTTAATACCATAGAAGGTTTTAAGATAAGTAAGATGGTTTTACTGATCTTTGTCTTATTTACGTCATATTTCTCTGTACTGGATACTACAAATTTTGTGGCAAGTTATGCGTATGTCATCTCCGCGATGTCATTTTTGGTGGCTCTTGTCGGCGAAATGCATCCACGATGTGTGGAATAACCACTAAAGCGAAAAGGGTGCAACATATTTTCAACTTCAGGTGGAAGGAGATGCTGAAAGTGCTAAAACCTACCAATTCTAGGCTGAATCCTATTCAATATCCGTTGTTGTGTATCTTTCGAGGGAGTTTTTTGAGGGGCTATTCATAGTGATTACCTATCAGCTTGTTAGAACCAGTGCGATCTGAAACCAGAGTTTGGCGGAAATGTCTGTTGCACTTCCGGTTCCGCTTTGCGTCACTTCCCATGGCAAGTGCGATATGCGTGGTGGAATATCAGTGAAGGCCAATGACTCGTCTTGCGGTTTACACGTGTATACTGTTGGCCGATACGTATCATGTTTAGGGGATAAAGATAAAACAGAAATATTCAATCATTGTTATAGACTTCCTGCCTTACAAAAAAACAGAAAACTGTGAATGATTTGTAGGTAAAATGTAACCTATGTTGGCTTACCGCCGTCTCTTGAACCTCGTAATTATAGAGTAGTCTCTGTGCCTTAGACAATATATAACTTGGCTGTGGTTATCTTCTTTTACGATGTCGACGTGTTTCGATGTATCTCATTGTCATCGTCAGATTCATTGTGTGCGTGACGATGACGATATATTTCGTCGGAACACGTGTAGGAATGGTAAAACAGAGTGGACAGTGCGAAGTTAGAATTTTCTCATCTTCTTGTCGAAGATTTATGTTTTTTTTCACCAATGCCGAATGTTGTCGTATTTGCATCCTCCTCAGAATTTCTCATCACGTTTGTAATTCGTTTCCTCCGTCTCCGTCGTGAGCGTATGGGCCCACGTTCCCCATCCTCAATCAGTCAACGGGGAGTATTCATGGGAGGGGAGATGAATGCTGCAGGGGATTTGAGTGAGCGTCCATCAGCACCTTGTCCCACCCACTCCTTCACTCTCCGAACTCCACATCTGCGGTTTCCACTCCTCCTCCACCACCCCCTCCGACGCCCGCAGCTGGCCTCTGTTACCGCCCTCCCCCACTCGCCGCCTCATTCCATCCTCGTTTATGCGAGCTAGCTTATGGCACGGGATAAGTTTCTCTACGTGGGATTTTATATTGGTGCACGCCGCCGGACGACCATTAACGCCGTTCGCATTTCGTGCCCCCAAGGTCCTATTTTTAAAAGCGAGTTGGGAAGTGAGAAATCGTCCTCAGGGGTGCAGGGAACGTGCCTCAGGACGAGAGTTGGCGTGTGCATTTTTCTGTGGAGTGAGCCGCACCCACTCCCTCGTCCCGTGCCGCGCTTTGCCGAGAGCCTCGCGCGCGCGAGCCGTAATCTTGGTCGGCGATAAGTCAAGAGCCGGCGAGTCAATGGTTATTTCACGCTCGGGTTGGTTTTCATTTTGCCTTCTTTCTTCTCCCTCTCTCTTCTCGATGGATGTACCCACTTCCCACCCCCCTCCCCTCAACATTCAGCTTCTCTCTTCTTCCTGATTTCCCTCAGCAGCCAGTCAGGGTCGGATTTAAGGCCGACGTCGACAAAGGAGACATAGATCCTTAGGAAACTATGCTTGAAATTGGAGAAAGGATAAAAACTTTCGTAGCGATAGTGCAAAAGATGTAAGGTAATACACTAGGAATGCGCGTTTTACCATTGTTGTCGTTAAGGTGGATGGATAGGGCCATACGTCATCAAACTGTAGCCTAACGACCGGAATAACAATCGTATTGCTAATCCTTTCTCTTTCCTTATTTTCCTTTGGAAAGCATGAGGGAATGGACGAATTAGCGGATGTAAAGAAAGAATATCCACCATCTGCTTTAAATATTAGCAAGTAAGTCTTGAAACACATATTAGTTACTTAGTGTAATGGATTCTACTCGATTTTACCAATGTTTTCATCGGAAAGGCGGATTATTATTACTTTAAATGTATAAAAACACATATGTTGGGAGAATTCACATCAAAGAAGTAAATGCATGCAGATCTCTAGTGAGTTATCGATGGAAATCATTGTTAAACCACAAAATTAGTGCGTCAGTCCATGAGCGCTTCAGAAAATCGGGGTTAATAAAAATGGGGGATATGCCACGCCCACGCTACACCTTTTAGCATTGGCCATCGTACTTACGCCAAATGTAGTGTTTTAAGCGTATTGCCCCGCGACGTCTCGCAACCTATATGGCAAATTTATTAATTCAATTAATTCGCACTTAACCCCTGTGAACTAAAGGTTTGTATTAAATTTCATAGGCTGAAGTCTTAAGGAACTGATGTACTTCCCATTTATTAATGCCGGCATCGCACTCAAATTCAATGTTTTGCCTCTTGTTATTCGTATCGACTACCCACTTTGGGTGCACCGCAAATATTTTCCGATTACTCGTGCCAAGGTGCAACCTTGCTGCAAATAGGACCACGACTTCTTTTTCACTCTGTTCGCATGTTCATCGAGTGTTGGCTGGTCAAGATTTTATTTCGTGCACTAGCCCGGCTAGCACAGGGGAGTCACCTGCACGATGTACCACTTAAGGCGGATCCGCGGCGCCCGCTTCATCTTTCCCAGCAGAGGAATCGCTTTAATGGCCGACGAGTCGTTGCTTCTCCCGCCAACGGAAGCTTAAAAACCTGTTGTGTTTACGTCATAAATCCCGCCTATTCAACCTTCGTCGACCATCAAGGGGTTTATAGGCTCCTATTCATTTGCCATGTAATTTTCCTCGTAGCTGAGGAGCCAAGTTGAATGATGACGTCTTCATCCGTCTTCATTGGCTTAGCTTCGTGAGATTAACGTGTCGCTTTATAGGTTAATTTTTTAAGCCTCTGTTTTATCGCGGTTTTCGTATCCTAACGTGAAAGTAAATGCTTTTATTTATCTGCGTTATTTTTAATTCTTGAAAATATCTCGTGTGCAGAAACGTCTCTTCGCCCGCTACATTTTGCTGACTTCAATTAATTATGGTCGATGTATGTACTGACATATGTGTGAATGAATTCAATGGCTATGCGTTATTATTTGTGCTCAAGGCTAATATCGGAATTTCCTACGATTTGTTCTTTGTCTATCCTTAACATGTAAATTTTTTGTTAAATTGTTCTTTCATTTATGTGTTATAACGTATTGTTCTGCTCGGTGGTGCTGTTACAATTACTCATGCAAAATACATTATATATTGCTTTTATGCATGAGTAGCAGCTCATGTTATAGGCGTTATCGTTATTAGTCTTCTGTGAAAAAGTGAATTTGTGACCTCGTATTAGGTTATTTAAATTGGAATTGATGTGAAACGAGCCTGATGGTAAAAAAGGCTTACTTAGAGGTGCCACTCCTTTCGCTAAAATACATAGTTTTTGAGATTTGTAGTCGTTGTTTCCCCAGTATAGTTGATTATCCATTGTATAAGAGCGATAAACGGAAGGAAACAAAATATAATTTTGATGAATGGCATGTAGAGCAGATTTATCAGTTGACCATGTGAAGTGGTGTCATATTCTTGTTCTTCGAATATTTAAGGTTAGGCTTCCTCTCCTGTTTCAGTCAGCGTGAGACGCGATGTGTTCATATAAAGCCTGCAATAGTTTTCGTCGGTTATCTTCTTGGGTATTTTCATGGTTTTGATGTCTACGAAATGAGTTTAGGGACGTCATTAGAGAATGATGCTGCTACTGGCTGGATGATCCTTTACTCGCAGGCTCATCTTTGCCGATATCGTGGTAAGACGCTGTCCCTGGCTCTACGTTATGGGTTTGTTTCATCTTGAAGCAATAAAAAAAACTACTCCACAATAACTTTCCTGAACCCGACCGGTTTCATCTCTGCAAATAATCTTCTCCTCCGTCATTCCCAGCGTTTTACCTCCCTGAACAGTCCTCTGCATTCCCCCTTAGCTAGTATAACTTGTATACGTCAGACTCGATTGATTTTGATATCCGACAGCGAGTCTTTTTCCTTTGCCGCCTCAGCAGCTTACGTTACAAAATCGCTTAAATAACCTGAATTTTCTGATGACCTTGAACTCTCAACCCCAATGTGAAAATCTATATTGGCTCATGCAACTTCTGTTCTCACTTAAATTTCTAATTGGTTTAATACTATTTCCATTTTTCCGGAGTGTACGTTACAGCGTTTCGCTGAACCAGAGGGCGACTGTAATTGCACTTTCAATGTTACGTCGTTTTTCTTTTGCGAGGCTTTGCTCGGCGGTTCATCGGGAGGAACCCCTCATTTGATTCGAATGAATCTTTCTTAAGATGGGCTTCGCACAGTTGAGCTCAGCCTCCTTTCAAGTCGCCTCTTGAACAATGGCTACCCCGCTTGTAGGCCAAGGTACTTAAGGGTTGAAAATGATGGTTGGGTCGGAGGCAATCGATCTCACGGCAGCTGAACTTCTGTTCAACTGTGGACACCATCTCGTAGTTTCCTGTTCTAGAAAATTTTAATGAGTTCTCGCATTTCTTGCGTGTATTTCACTAGTCATGGTTGCATTCGGAATGTTCCCTCAGTATTTGCGTGATGGAGTAGTCAAAGCATGCTTTTGTGTGCCGCAGATTTACTATGGTTGTTAAGAGGGATCGCCAACTGTCCCTTCGTGGTCTTGAATCGTTTCACCTGGAATCCTACTCCATCTTTTGATTTCGGGATGTAAAACGGGGTAGGCTGTCGGTGCCGAATGACCTTAGCAGAACTTACATCTGGAAATAAACGAAATGCGGTCGTGGTTTGCTCAAAACTTTCCTTTGTGCGCTCCTTGACAATGGATAGCCTTGTTTGTTCGGCAATTAGTGGACGCAGAATCTAAGCCCTGTGCTGTGCTGGCATGGTGCCGCCGTGTAGAAAGGGTGGGGAAACCGTTTTTTCCGGCATGTGAATCAACCGGTCGCGCTCCCCCTTCCGAAATGTTTGGTTCGCATAAAGCATGAATTAAGGTAGTTTGAGCGAAATATCATTTTACCTATAAATAACTCACCCTTCTAATGACACCAAAAATTCAACCCCTTACCGCATTACTTTCTGAGTTATTTGCCAAAAAAATTCCAGCCCTTTTACATGGGAAATGGTTCGTGTATGCACTCCAGAGAGACATTATTTACAATATGAGGAATTTCCAACACTTATGTGTCGTAAGAAAAACTAACAGCGTGTAGTTTGTATGTTTTCTCAATTTTTTTTTAAATTAATGATATTGTCACCGCAATAGGTTCTTGGGTATCACGAAAAACCTTCCGTTTTGAAGGAGTTTCAAACGCACCGCGTGAAAAAAACGAGTCATGTTAAAGACTTATTTAGATATTTTCATTTAATAACTTATCATTTCTGTCATATAAAACTATATTATTGCACCATTAATAATCCAATATTTAATTCGTGTCTCACAGTTGGTGAAATTAAAACGTATAATTCAAATATAGTCTCTATTATGACTAGGGAACTATCTCGCTCGGACTACCTTAAGAGCACTGCGTAACTTGATGGAACAATCTAACAATGATTACTGTGCAATCTTCCAATGTCTTCGTACTATGCGATGAATATGTTTCTTTTTTCCTTTAGTTGATCCGTGGAATTCAGTCTCTTGCAAAATCCTATCTTCAGCTGTGATTCCAAGGCCTGTTTTAAAATTCTGTTCTATTTTATTTGCTGTGAATTTTATGTTGCAAATGCTCGCGAACTGTCTCTATCTCCAACAGCCTCTTATTTTTTATGCTCGCTTGGGACGCTCGTGCCCTCCCCAAGGCACTTCTTGATTGGGAAATTTATCGTCATAACTTTATAGTGAGGCTCCACTGCGTTAAATTAAATACTGAATTCCACCTTTCCTTTCGTATTATCAAATCAATGCCGACTCGTCTTAGGTATTTTTTTAATTGAGGCACAGAATATATATATATATATATATATATATATATATATATATATATATATATATATATATATATATATATATATATATATATATATATATATTAGTCAAAGAATACAGGAACTCTTTTTCCAACCTAAGGAGACGACTGCAGCGGCTTTTCCAGTTAATTATCGAATTTTGAATTCACAGGCTTCTGTAACTCACTTATGATTGGCGCCTGGATATTACTACCTTTCTTTTTTCTGGGGAACGTGCACCTTTTAATTTGTTATTCATAAAAAACGAAAGGCATGTTTTCCATACATTCAGGATGCAAATAAAATGACGAGTGTGTCATTTTTTTGTGAAGCCGTCTTAAGTTATGATCAAAAAGCAATCTTCTGCGGCGCGCAGAGAACGCAGTATGACTTTAAGGATCAAGTTCTTCCATTTCTTGTTGCGTTTTTAAGTTATGTTCTCACGTTCGTGGGACCCACCGTAAAAAATCCACAAAAAGAGTTCTTTCTATCCGCGATATCATCATCGCTCCATTCACTCGAACCCCCTCTCCACCCCCGAAGACTTTTATCTCCTTCTTCTATCTTCGACGCCCCCTCTTCACAGCAAACATCTGTTATTCGTCGAACACTCGGTCCTCAATTTTCTTTCGCTGCCCCTTCATCTTCCACTCCCGCTGCCCCTCCCACTTGCTCCCCCCAATCCACCTCACAGTCCTCCCCCTTCATCTTTTGCGATTGCTTGGGTCGTTTGTGGGGGAGGAAAGCTCTTTCGGTGCTTTTGGTCTCTCGCAGCCTCCGTCCCTCCCCATTTCTCGTTTCTCTTCGCCAACTCTCCTTCCCCCGTTTCGGCGTCCGGGCCAAACCTCCCCCTTGAGACTGCAGTGTGGCGGACGGCCATCGAGGGAAGTTTCATTTTCTTCTTTCGAGGTCCGTCGGTCGCACGGGGACAGCGAAATGGCAAAAATGCTTCCATTAGCCTCTTTTTCCGTGGTCTCGTATCCTTAAAATGGCCTTGTCGAAAACTGATCACTTTCTGCTCCGAAAGACCTTTGCTATTGAACCACGTTCGTGAACGAAATTTCCGCTGCCGGTGATGCTATTCGTATAAGTCAAGCTTATCGTTGAAAAATGCGATCCCGCCCGTTAGAGGTTCCGAACTCATTAAAGACTGTCTGGAGTTCAAATCATAGAATGCTGCTTTAAGACTCTCCCACTTTATTTCTTTTTTTTGGTTAATGTAAGATTTCAGCCGGTTATTTCTGATTTGGTAGCTGAAGATAGAGGCCATTCATCTTGATGATAAGTCTCATCGTACTTCCTGGTATCGTCGAGTAAGAGGACCATCCCCTCTCGTCAGGACCGTTGTGGTGTAAATGAGTTCTGGTGTGAAATATTAATGTTTTTCTTTCCTAACGGAGGGACCACAACAACCAATCAGCGGCTCCAAAGTGTATACATCGGCTTGGTTATGGCTTATCTTCCATGTATAATTTTATTGCAAATGATTGTTCGATGAAACGTTGATTCATGAGATATATGCTATAATTTTGGTGTGTGAGACATGAGATCGGAAGAGATTTATGCCCTTAACCGAGGCGTAATTGTGTCGCTGCTTGGGTCCCCGGGGGCATTCAATCGTACTATTCAGACACTGTTCCCTTTCGCAGAAGAGAGATTTCAGGAATGAGGGAGTATTTTATCGGTAAACGTTTTCGTTCATTTGCAGCGTAATAGATTCTCTGGTCATCTCCCTTTGTGCTCATTAATTTAAATTAAGAAATTGAACACGGACTTTCACTCATAGAGTCTCGTATATTTTAAACTTCTCGCTTGAGAATTTCCTCGCTCGGCTTGATTGTCAGGTGGAGAGGGAATAAGATGACGTATTTTCGTGCTGACGATTGAATCCATGGGGTTGATTTAGCCTTTATTTTTCATTTCGTCGTGCTTCCCTTTGTGAGATAATTTGTGTGGACACACCTTGCGCAGACTAGATGTCTTACTCCCACCGTTTAGTCGGAAAGAATACGGTTTTCTTCGTTCACTCCCATTTATTCACGTGTCTTCGCTTGGAAATCGATAAAAAAAGGAATACCACGCCGCGACTTCTATCCTTGATTTTTTCCTTAATGCGGGGCGCGTGCGTGGCATATTCATTTCATCGACATCAAATATCAACGTGGTGAGCTTCGTTTGCGTTCGTGATGAGGCAGTGGCGGCGCGTTGGCATTAAGTACACGAGTCGCCTCTGAGTGGCGCCAACCATTAGAGGCGTCCAAGACAGTTGGTCGATTGTTGTGTGATAACTTTCTCTCTTGTTGGAAATACCGAAGGTCATAAAATCTCGTTTTAAGCTTTTTATGTCGTAGAAAAGAAGAATCTGCGTATGATAAGGCCCCTTTTGGGTTGTAGTTACGCTGAAAATGCGCATCGCTTTTAAGTTAGTAATGTCTACCTCGGAAATGAAATCAACAATTCTGGCAATGGAACGGCTTGAGCAAGATTTATGGGGAGAGTGTATGCATGTGATTCTGGTATCTGATACCGATATGAAAGTTAATTATTACCGTTATGATTGTGGCGGCAGCGCTGCTCTATTATATTTTGATTGATGTTCTGGTTCTGCTTGTGGTTTTAGTGACTTATTTTATGACCTTCTATGAATAATACCGTTTTATTTTCCGTTGTTCGCGTTAAATTCGAGCCGTAAGCCGCGTGCATCGCTCTGTAGACTCGGGCACCAGATAAATAGTAAGATATGAGAAAAATAATTCCAGTTTTCATCTTATCCACATCTGCTGATGTCCTTGCTTCGTTAACTCCTGAATAATTAGAAGTTATTTTGTTGATTTTAAGGCTTTTAAAGGAGGATACCTAACTCTAATCTCCTACCCAATTAAGGATCCCGATCCTTGTATTTGCCTAATTTCTGGTGCGAAATACTGTTACCATCTACCGCCCTTCCTTGACTATAATACCCGCCATGTATATTCTATGTAGTTTCAGGGATGGAGTCCTACCTACGGGAATTATTATTGAGTCCTAATTATTTCCTCTTTCAGTCAAGATTAAATTTTAACGAGTTAATCTTTAGAGGCTCGTCCCCTGACGCAAAGATTCCTTATTAGTCATAAAAGTCTTAACGACCGGTCTTTCGATATGAGCCAGCCGTAGGTACGCATTCGTTTAGTGAGTTTTTTTGGAGATTTGAAATGATAATGGTAGAGCTATGAACCTTACCATCTGTGAAGAACTGTGGTTTCAATTTACGAGGAGCTATGTGGAATAATTGTAGAAATGTCATATTTTATGTCAGCAAGTCTGCCTTATGCTCTGAATATGACGCTTATCTTAGGAATTGTTTCCTTATGAATCATTAAATTGTAGAAAATTAAAGTATTAAATTGTAGAAATATCCGCTACATTTGTTAAAGAAAATCTGAGAAAAAAGAAAGCGAAACTAAGTTATTGGATTAACTACGATGGGGGTCCTAGTGGCTTTTGGTCGGTCTCTTCCGGAAGCAAGTGGCTGCTGAGGTCATTAGCGGTGATTAAGACTTGGTGTGTAGATTGACTGAGGGATTAAAATTAAGGAATAGAGGAAAGGTGAAGGGTCATCCGCTTTCGGAATTATGTAAACGAATGGCGCGAAGAGATTCACAGCTTGAATGCCCATTCAACGGAGGAATTACCCATTTCACGTGCTCCCTTCATAACATTCTATTAAGGAGTCAGGATTACCCTGGAAAATGTTCGTTTCCGCCGGGACCCGAACTCGGTCTTCGGGATAGTAAGTGAGAAATTTAAGCTGCCAGTTCAGCTCGATCTCTCGAAGGCTGAGACATTTTGCAAAGTTAAGAATTGCAGAGGTTTACGAGTTAAATTCTGACGTCGCGGTTTCTTCCACTCGGGCGGATTTCACCTCTTAGGCAAACTACGGGAAATGCATACAAATAGTGCTTTTTCCTCCGTATGATACTTGATCAAAACAGACTCAAGGCTAATCACCCCTTTAAATACTCGAATCATACATTGAAAGCATAATCTTAACATCAAATACCAACTTAGGGAGTTGTGCTAGCAGCATATGCACTCGTTTGGATCATATACTGTTTATCTTTCGAATTAGCGGACCTATCTTGCTCTTACGATCGCTTTTTCGGGAAATTTTCCTTTTACTTTCATATTGTCGCTCTATTTCCCTCAACCCCAAACTTTCGCCCCAGATCTTTATGCACTGCTCCCGAATAATTTAGCTGCTGCAACTTTTCCGCAGTGTCCATTAGGGAACGTTTTAGTGAATTATTTGCTCACCATAGCATTAATTTCGTTGTACGTGTGCTAAAGAGAAAGTTTCCTATGGTAATTAATTGGCTGTAGTATTCTTGAAGAGAGTGAATGGCTTTTTTATTTCTCAATACTCGTTATGCTATGTTCCTCTCCCAAGTCTGAATAACAGGAAAGTTGTTTTCTTATTACTGAATAAAATTACTGGGTATTCAATTTCCACAGTTGTGTGGTGTTATTTTTGAATCGCTTCTTTGGGATAGGTTAAACTCCCAGACAGCGAATTGGGAGGTAACGTAGAATAGGAGATGAACCCCATCAGGAAGGAAAGGTGACAGATACACAACCCACATCAATCGGAATGTTGGTCGGGAATGCTATCCGAGTCTGAGAGATATCTCTCAATAGAAATAAATCTGCAGTGAACCAAACTGCGATAGTTTCGTGATACCGCTTCGCAAGTGTTTGTTATTCTCGCGTAAGAAACGTTCCTCTGTCGACCGATCAAATCTTTATTGTCCCACTCGATACCATTTAATGCTGATGCTAAAGTTTAAGCAATTGATGACCATATGGTGGCCCCTGTCGATCTGTCACCTGCTCTTTTTTTATCTGTGGAGCGAGACATTCTGTGCTTGACGTGAGCAGGGTTTAACCTCGCTCCAGCAGTCCCTCTAAATCTCCATGTAGATGACCTCGAGTAGAGGTCGAGGCAGGCTCAATTTCGCCCTCCCTCCTTTGTCCTTCCCGCCCCGACGGACACCTTCTTGGTTAGTACAGCCACCTTCCCTCTCGTCTCCCCACCTCTCCGCTCCTTCCTCGTCTCGAGACATCACCAGGCGCCATCTCTCCTTCGACGCCGCCGCGTGACTCCTCGCGGCGACCACGCCTTCGGCCGCCGTCGGCAGTGGCGGACGTTTTTCCGGGGCGAAGGTACTCCTTCATTCATTGTCTTTCAGCATGAGCAGTCTCATTAAATGGTCCATTCCATCCAGACGCTAACCTTGGATAAATCGTCATCGGCATTGTCTTCCTACAGAACGAGGAACTCATTGGTTTTACCCCCAAGTCCTCCTACCCAAATGATAGAAGGTTTAGCAATGATATTTTTTGCTGTTGCTATACCATTGATTTTTTTTTAATCGTTCATCTTTAAATTTGTTCCACAGCGTTATTGTGAAAGATTAAATCAATGACTGTTGACTTCCTTTATTGCTACCAGAAGGATGTGTGACTGGAGATCCGTAAACTTACATTTAATATGAGGTTTTTCTTTGATATTGCTTGAATTTCATATTTTAATTTGCTTAACAGAGATTTCTGAAATTATATTTGCGATTTCTCTATTCGGAGGAGAGGATGCAGGTTCAAACACAATCATATGTTAATACTGTTAGGAAAAAACCTCTCCTAATGCCTCATGTGTTAGTAACTAGGTGAAAAATCCATTGAGATGAGGGATTTTTTTCCTGGTAAACTTCTATCATTTACCTAGAATATATTGTCGACACAAAATTTTCCTCACAATAATTTGCCATTGAATAGTTGTACTTGTCATTTATTTCTGTACCAGATTGATTCGAAGTTTCATGATGATTAGGGATCGAATTTCTTGGTATTCGAATAACTATTCCTTCATGTGGTAAGAGCATCACACTTCCTGTGTAAAGGCGTATAATATGTGGCAGTCTCTACCCCACTGTACGTGGAATAAGTCATAAAATAAAATTTGCGGGGTCAGAACGTGACAGACCCAGCCGTGCGCCATTCGTGGACGGAATCCGAAGAGCTTGGTTTAATTCCAGAAATGGAGTGTGGCGCTTTGGAGCTTCCTTCAGTTTTTTCCCCCTCATCTCACTCCGTGGGAGGCGGACAAGCGGAGCGTCGTCTCTCAAGAGTTTTTGAGCTCCTTAACTATTCATAGGTTCTTTTGTGCTCTCCGGATCTTCTTCTTCCCTCTCGCCCATCCTATTGCTTGCTGCCCTTCGTCGTCCCATGGGTGTCGGGAGACGGTATCGGTCGCCTATCAGGTGGGGATCGGTGGGAGGAAGGGGAGGTGGGGAGGCCCCAGGTGGCGGGGGGCCGTGGCGGGGAGCGAGGGAGACGGGAAATGCGAAGAGACATGAGCGTCGTGACCCGCGAATTCAATTGGCTCCTGTGTTCTTCTTCCGTCTTTATCTCTTCCGTGCCGGTGCCTCGTCCCGGGTTTCAATCAATCCTCGGCGCTTGTTTCTTTTTCTTTCTCTCTTCTCAGGAGGTATCATAAACGATGCCTATTGCATCAATTTAAGGCAAGTGCAGTTGGTGAACATGCATCATATGATACTTCAATCATCTTATAGTCCAGGAAAATAGCCATACTTCTAGCTAAGAATACACCTTTCTGCTGTCGTTTTTTAACGTCCTTCTTTCATTCAATGTCGTTATATCAATCACTTTTACGCCTATCCAACAGTTTGGCTCCGCTACGTTTGGTGCTACATATCCTAGGCGAGTTTTTTTATTTATTCCGTCTCAAATATTGTTTTATGACCTCTTTTTTCTCCATTTTCAATTACAATTACAATTCAATTACATAAAAATACCAAGGAAGCCAATGCCAGTCATGATAGGTAATCGATAATATCTGGTTACTTGTTGTCTGCTTAAAAATTAGGTCGTTTTTTTCCCAAATTTCTTGTATGCACTGTCCTTAAACATTTTTGAGCTTAAAATAAGGTATGTGATCACGATTTTAGTTGTGGTGTCATTACTTACGTTCGAATGATACTACATGCCAGTAGTGACCACTACGTTCCTGAATACCCGTATGGTAGAGCTATTTTTTTGCGAAATCATCGCCGTTCTATTATTTTTTTATTCTTGCTAAGGGGAGGGCGCGATTCCGTTACATTCCGTGCTCAAATCGATGGTTTTACGATACATTAGCGTGGCACTAGCTGGAAGAGGTTGAGATGAGGAGGAAAGGATTGCGCATTCGGAACCCGCGCTTGCGTCGCCCATATAGTCTGCAGCGTTAGCATTTTCGGCAATGCTTTCTATTATTAATTGCTTTTAATATTACGTTGCAGCCCTTATGTCGTGGGTTTCGAATCTTACTCCAGGCAGGAATGTTATGTTCGTCTTAGAACTTTGGTTTGGTGGTGGATTGTGACCTTAGCAGCTGGAGCACTTAAAATACAAGACTAAGACTAGATATGGAATTTCTCATTAGGCACGCCTAATTTTTATGATTACGTGGAATCATATTGTCTCATGTTGATCTCTCCCCGGTTTAGATATTACTAGCTTCTCCTAAAATTTCACTAAAAGGGCCCAAAATAATTTTTATTACTACCCTTAATTATTTATAACAACCGTGTCGGATGCGTAATTAAATTTCGGGGTTTAATTACTTCCTTCCATGATCCTGTCAGCAGGAAATGCTGTATACAGGTTTTATAGTGAAGTTGGCGGGCTCTCCATCTTCCAGAATTTTGTTTGGTATTTAGATCTCTGGCGCGTCTCTGAATTTCTTCCGGTTGGTTGTGTTGAAGATGATGCCACTCCAAGTGTCTATACGCTCCCTGCAACATTTTTCTGCTTGGAATGTCATGATTGGCTACATCCTTCCTGCGGGAAAAAAAAACACGTTCACTTTTTACTCTTTCCAACCCATTTGTTTCCCCAACTGTAAATGGCTTTTCACGGCGTGTGACTCGGCATTGGAAACAGTCGTCTGGGCCCACACACTCTAATGCGCGTTGAGTAGCCTCCAAGAGTATCTTCTCCAATTAAAGCCAGTGAGAACTCCTTTGAGCGGCGGCCGCCCTTTCGGAGAGCGGGTCCTCTCGTTAAGGACGTTCCCGCCAAAATGGGCAGTCACTCATTTTCCTGCTGCTCCCCCGTTGGATGACTCTTGAGGACAGACATAATGGCAGTAATCCTCCGAACCATTTCCATCCCAGATTTCCGTGGTGGCGGTGTCAACTTGGGGGCGATCAGAGATCTCTGTCGCCGATAACGAATCTCCCTCTGCATCACCGTGGTAGATCTCTTGAGTCAGAATGTGAAATTAAATAGAAATTTCTCTGAGAACTTTAATTGATAAAAAATACCCCATATCCAGCGCTCATTGAGAAATTTCATCCATTCCTACTTGTGCATTATCCTTAAACATGAAAAATTTTATCTGCAAGCAACCGATGGACTACGTGACTTGAGGTGATCAGACATGCTCTGTGATGAATTCCACTAAATGACCATCGACTTGTTATCTACTTATATTAATTGATTGCATAAAAATATGATGGAACTACGGTATTTCAGTTTTGAAAAGTGAGCATCGTTAGTATAGGTGTGCCATTAGTCTTATTCAGCATTATTGACTTTATTTGGGAATGCCGACAGCCTCGGCCACGTATCTAGCGACTCTTTACTGTATGTTATTAATTATCGGGCTTCAATGATAAATATATTATAGTGGTCCCTTTTCGTTTGCAGATTGCGTTGAATCTCTCTAATCTTATGCCTGCGATCTAACCAACCGTAGTGGAGCACGGTTATCCTAATTTTTCGTAGTTTGACTCACAGTGTAGCTAGGCTTTGCGTTTTTATAATCAAATTCCATCTACCTCAAATCTACTCGTGTAAACTACAGTCTGAGCGTGATATCCCTGTAAGTTTCTATGTGACAGTGTTGTGACACTACTAAGAAAATCCTCCGTTCTATTAAACCTCGTAAAATATCCGGAAATTCTGAGATTCTGGTTTTTTCTGCATTAGATTTGGTTGCGGATAGCTCTTCGATACAATAAAAAGGCGTTTTCCGACCACTGTAGCTGTAGATGAAGAATCTTCACCTTGTGTGGCTCCGAATCACAAGAACTAAATTCCAATTGCGAATTTTCGAAGTTTTCGAGAAGTATCCACCTGGCCCTAAGTTTCAGTGCTCTGTCCGCCGTAAGTGAGACTAAATATTGTTCCTTTGGTTCGTGTATGTACATTGGAATGAGCCAACACCGATACTAAGCTTCCTTAGACCCTCTAACTGTTGCCCAATTTTCTGAGCAAATATCCCACAATTATCGATGTCGTTGTTAACGGTTGATTACCCTGTTACTGCTACGGCTTGCTGGATTCGTGTTTGATTATATAACCGCATACAACGGAAATATTACTGGTGGAGCGATGAGTTTTCTTTAGTGAATTGCGTGGCTAGGAAGTGAATTGACGGGCAGACGATGCGAGCGGTTCATTACGACAAATGTAGGAATTCACATTTTTATTTGTCATGCTTTTTGTCGACGATACTTTATCATCTGATCTGACCATCATCATCATCTGATGTCATCATCATCTGATACTTTATCATCCAATGATTATGAAATGAACCAGATGTTTTGGTTTGTTTACGTCAACTTTGAAGCTTTCATGCTACCCATTCAAGCGATTCCTTTATTTTTTAGGCTGCTTCTTTACATCACTTAAATGAACATCTTGAACGGGCTTTTATTCTTGCATTTTTTATACACAATGATACTGAAGATACCCTTATGTCATCCTACTGATGACGATCAACTTAAAATTATTGTGCAAAAATGTAGTCAATGAATCGACGGAATAACAAGCGAAGGGTAAATACCGTAGTTATTGATGACCTGAAATAGGAGTCATTAAACAGAGATAGGTAATACGATATAATCCAGTTATTAAATTAATTCAAATAGCGTGAATTATAGGATTTTACTAAGCATAAATTTTTAGCCTCTCGCATCATCTGCCGTTAGGAAATAAACGACAAAAAATAGACGTGGATGAAAGCCCACCCTCTATAACAGCGAATGTAGAGTTATATTTCGCTTTAGATGAATAATTCTCCTCCTTTTGTGGTTTCTCTCATAATACAAGTTGTGGTTTTTTGTTGCGAAAAGTTTCGATGATTTACAAGTCAATATGAGGTGTTAAGAATGAGTAAACACCCTCCTGACCGTCTTCCCCTTCAAACGTATATGATTGTCTCTCATTGTCACTTGATTTATCCTTGAGTCCTTGTTTCATTTTGCCTCGCCTTCATTTAAATCATGATAAGATGGTACATTTTGTTTGCCTAAAGTTATCGATTTTACTCCTTGGAAAGTCTTCGAAGGAGATGTTCGTCTGTGAGTATTAGATGGGACTATCGCCGCCTATCCTTAAAAGAATCGCGTACCCTACCAGCCATATGGAACGGAGCTGTATTGCCGTTGGGCTTCTCGAATTTGGGTTACGGTTAGAAAGAGTGGATTACTTCGAAGTGGGAGAATTATATCAAATTGAGGGATAAATCATTCCAGCCTTCCATCCTTTGTTGGTGGAATGCTAAGAGGTCGATGGCACTCTATTACGAAGGGCTGACGCATCATCGTTGGAGCATCTGGCACCATAGGTTTAATTGCAGGCGTTGAAGTTGCCTGGAAGACGTAGACCTGTTAATTGTTATTCTTAGGGTTTACTTTTCTAGAGTAATACCAAATGTGCTACTAATTTTGACAAAATTTAGTTAGTAATACGCCGACTTCGGAAGACATCACTGGCTGCATATTCGCGGGGAAAACCTTCAAACTTCATTCGCGGATATTATTTCCGGTAAAGGTTGTGGTGTAAGCTGGCAGTCGGTAATTTAGCATTTTTTGTATGTTTTCACTCATTCAAAAATCCTCCAATGAAAGAACCCAAGACGTACCTTTGACAAGGATCGCATTGTTAGGTAGGATTTCCCGTTCCCCCATCCCAATTTCAAATTTATCAAAAAAATAAATGCCCTCTAGGAAAATTTGATTCTAGATTCTATAATTCTAGATTTTGGTTTTTGAAGAAGAATATTTTACTTGTGGATTATGTATAATAAATATATATTATCATATTCGTATTTTAAACGTTAAAGTTGGATGTGGTATGTTTCAAATATTAGCCCAGCAAAATTATCGACCGTTTTTCTGCAGTCGCCATTGTAATCTAAGTGCCTGAACACTCACAGGCCGTTTACACGATGCATGTACCCGCACGGTTGGATCAACACATCCACAATTAAAATTGAACCCTGTGAGCACCCAAAATTATGCAAATGCATGTACGCGTAGCTATAAAATAGTCCCTGTTCTAATTTGGAGCATTTGTCTATGCATCTGTCCAGCCACGGACTTGCGCGGGTACTTGCATCGTGTAAACACGCCTTTATGCTCCTGATATTTTTAAATTTTGCCCACATATTCCCTTCCCCTCCGCTTGAACACAGAATGGACCCTCCCTCAAATGAAAAGCCAGCCCACGTCACAGCCTCCGTCGACATCCCAGTGGGCGATAAATCCGTTGCTTCTCCTCACAACTCTATCATCGTCGCAGCTCTAAGTGTGTAATCTCATAACTTCTTTGCCTCCTGCTCTTGACTCGTTTCGCCCTGCGTTTCCCTCCATCTTGGATCCTCTTCCAACCCTTGTCCCTTCAGGGCCGCGCTTGCACTCACATCTCTCACAGACTCTCGTAAACCAGACTCTCATATGCGCCCCACCCCCCTCCTGTGCTCCCGCGCCATATTCCCTCTCCCCTCCTCCTCATCCTCCGGGTCGATTGGCACGCGTGTGCCTCGCATTCTCTCTTCCATTCTCTTTTCTCTCCTCCCGTATTCCCGCGCTGTCCCTCCTCCCTCGGCCCATTCATTCGTCCATCATCATCCCTTTTCGATTGGCCGTTTGCGTGGCGCGTGATCGCCGGAAGTGGACGACGTTCAGCAGTCGGGGCTTGATGTTGTCGCCCGCCCCTCGAGTCCTCCTCTGCCCTCCCTCCCTCTCACATTTCTTTCTTCTTTCGGGGCCTGCTCTTTGTACCGCTTTATTCCTCAACAGCGGTTCGTCTTTAAGTCTTTTCAACCGAGTCCTGTTACTCTGAACCATGACTCATTTTGCGAGTCTTTCGGCGTTATGCTCGATCGTTATGTGAAACTCGTGATGACGAAGCGATTTCAAAGTTATCTCTCACATTTTTGCGAAATGTAGTTCTGTTCTAATTATTGTAGCTTTTGTAATCGAAAGCATATGTCGGAAAATAAATGCTGAGGTAATAAGTGGAAATATTTTAAAACGTCAAGTTTAGTGTTGACCGCGTTCGAAGGACAGATTATGACGCTGCTTAGAACAAGTGGCTCAGACGTGTAAGCATTGATTTTGGCGTTACTAGGCAGTCAGTACCGGCAAAGGTTTCACCTAACTTATTAAACTTGTGCGTATTTAATTTGTACATTGGCTATAACAATATACTACTATAGAGTTTCTCTCACTCTTCATTCCTCTCTTACGGTCATTCTTTTGCTTCGTTTTGTGAAACCCTTTACCATGGATCGGATTTTAGAATGTTACGGAAATCCCCTAATTCAAACCGCAGTTCACTTTTATTAAAGTGATTTCCCGGATTTCTTTAAAATTTGTTGTCTTTGGTGCTCAAACACTCGCGTTGAACTGCCTGGTGACATCGCAAAACATGGCACCCATTTTTTTTGCATGTAAAGCTCGCGAATGACGTTACAATTGAAAACTGGCGATATGAAAGCTGAGAAAATTTATACGTAGATTATTCTCTTTTCCTCATCCGTCCTGTTGAAAAAAAATTAGTACTGCCTGCGTATTTCAAACATCTACTTCACATCTACACGATACCCTGTGACCCACTCTCAAGTGTGTGTCGCTGGGGTTATCACCAACCTGCATTGCAATACACCATATTAAAATTAATCTAATTGCGACTGCTAATTCATTAGCAAAACGTAATTAGCCTGAATAGAGGTGAAATATTACAAATATTCGAAACACTAGGAGCATGCTTCCAATGTAAGACAGTTTTTATTTATGTTTACACAACTACACAAATGCAAAAAATGGCAAGAGTTAAATCGCAAATACACTCGGCGTTATGTTAGTACGAGGTAGTTGATGAGGACAAAAGCATTATGGAGTAAATCAGTAAACTAGCTATTCGAAGGTGAGTAGTGGCGATCGTCATCGTAGATGTTCTTTCAACTCTTGTCAGTGTACGTATTGACAATGCCAGCTTCAAAGTCATTGCACGTCTTCATGGGACATCGGCGACTGTTCTTCTGACTCTGCACTCCTTTGTCTCTACCTTGATTCTATATTAGCCCTTGTTGTTTCCCTTGACTCCTCTTTCCCTCGCCTACCCAGCATTCTCCCTTCTGTCGTCGCCCTCGACATTTCTTTTATCTCACAGCACGTGCCCCGCTTACTTCTTCTTCCGACTTCTTCATAATGTCCCTGGAAGTTTCTTTTTCTCCCTCACTTTATCCTGCGCTTCCTTTTTCGTTTTCTTCTGGATCCAGCTTCTTCCCTGTCGTCTCCTAGAGCCACCTTACCAATTCCTTCCTGATGGTTTTTCCGGCACGATAAATCGCAAAAAAAAAGTTCTCGGGTTCCTCACCCAGCTCCGGGGTTGATTCGCACCGACGTTTTGACAGAAAAGATTGCCATCGTCTTCTGAGTACTCGGGATTGCACGCCTTGAAACATTAAAAACTGTATGTTTTATCATTAACTTCATTTATTCTCGTTGCCGTGCATTTTATGGCGATGTTTCTTGCAAGGTATAAAATGTCGATGAAAATATGAAAATCGTTTGACACTCGACATAATCATCCTTCGGTTATATGGCATGTCTTTGCAAAGCTACTTAATTTTAACGTCCCTACAACATATTACCCGCCATTAAAGCGTACTTCAACTCATACTTTCAATGTTTCATTATGCCCTACATGAGTCCTTTTCTCTTCTTCCTCCTAAACGGGGGAAAAAATCACGGAAGAATATTTCTGTTTTTGCGGCGTGTAATTAGTTACGTAATAATACAATTGGAGGACTAAATAAATTCTATGGATTATTTTCATGACTGTCCGAAGAAATAATTTTGTAACACTTTGAGTTTACGAATAAAAGAGTCATCCCGATGCAAAATTTGCGTAATAGGGCTTCGTGACATAGCTCTGTGCCCTCCTGTCGGAGTTGCCTCTTTGCAAGGGTGACCGTCGGTGACTCATTTAGTTTCGGCGTATTCGAGCGTGGCGTCACGGATGGCAAAACACCTTTTTTCCCCTCTCGTGACAAGGTGCCCATCTCCCTCTCCCACTCAACGCTGTGACATCTCAGTACGATGCCTTTATGTATTTGTATTATTCAGTCCTGGTTTGGTTCACCATGCTTATCGTTGCGACTTCATCCAGTACGTTGCGCTCTACTGTGAAAGTATCGTTTAATTTTTGACTGGTTCATACTATGAGAGACCAATCGTTCAGTAGCAATGTGCTCAGCTACTTAAGTATTTGAATTTTGATCGGTTCACGAGCCTTGTTATCATAACTTGTTCGTTTGTAATCGCCTATGGTCATACTTCCAAGAGATAGGAAATTCAACGCTTGCAGGAATTCCTGGGGATTCGGTGAAGAATGTGAAGGTATTCCTATTCTACTCCTATTCCTCGGGAATAAACAGTATAACGGAATAACAGTATTGAAATTAACAAGGCTCGCGTTGCCGGCTATTGTGTCGAAATGAGTTAATATTCCACTTTTTATGTCCCTTAAATAAGTAGATAGGTTTTTATATTCTCTCCCCTATATTATCTGATTATAAAAATATCTTGGCTGCTTTTGGCCTGCGCCTGGCATCCGGGGAAACGTGCGCGGATCTGGTTTCACCTGGGATGGGTGCTTCATGCCTGGTGTGGAATCGCCACACATCTTACTGGTGGCTTGCACGATATTTCGTTGATGTAAATATCACTCAAATGTAAGCCCGAGGTGTGAGAGACTTTCTCGAAGGCTAGATATGTTTTCCTTCAATTTCTTTTGCTAATCTTTTTAGGAATGTCTTTGATATCCTTTCTAAATTTGCCGGTGTCGGCAATGCCAAATGTGAAACTGCATTCCATTATGAGAGTGGGCGATAGTAATTAGGCCCAAAAGTTTGTGACCAAATATTTTACTAATTAAACTATTCAGTTACGCTACAATTTGAACTTTGATTCCTATGCGGACTTGTTTGGTGAGATTCGAGGGTAAATAAGCTGTTCGCGCTCCTGTGTTTAGAGAATATAGACGTCATGTAGTGCTCCATGGACTACTCATACTTCTATTTTACGCCTATTGTCGCCCCCAGACTGCACGAACGGCTTCAATCAAAGGATCAGTTTCAACCTTGGGGATAAAACCGTGAGGTAAATATTTCAGGGGCAGCGGAACGATTTGGAATCTCTTCGTAACGGTACTTGCATATCGGATGCCACGATGAGAAAGTCCTTGAGATAGGAGAGATGGAAGAGCGGGTGTGGGGGGGAGCAAGCGGGCTGGTGCCCGCGAGTGTCGGCCGGGGCCGACCCGGGTGAGATAGACAAGATGCTACCCGGGTGCCCCCAAGTAGTGATTGATGGAACCGACCTACTCAGGGATCCGGATGGAAACATTTAGTTTTGTTGGAAACTAAGAAAACAACATGCGTGAAGATTCGATCTCGCGGCAAGATCGTTATGACCTAATAATTAGCGTAGCCGAGAACTAATCCAACTTCGCCACTCGTGGCCTTCTCCCGGCACATCTTTCCGTCGAAAGATCGACGATATGTCGTGGTATCGCGGTTGAATCACTAGCAGAAGGAAGGTTAGTAGAGAGCCCGCGAAAAGGAGGAAAGTCAACGATAATTTGGTGTTACTTTGTGGAAAACCCTTTTGAGATAATGAAAACGAACTTCGTGATTTTCACTTGTTTCATGAGATAAGATGCCACACGAATCTCAGCTCCTCTATGTCGTCCGTTGTCGCCTCTGTCATCTTCGGAAAGTTTTTCTTAAAGGTGATGACGAAGAGTATTGAAGCTCATCCTACAATTTTCTAATAACATATGGACATGATAATACTCTTCTTCGTTACAATTGAAGAGTTGGACCGGTCCCCACTTGTTACCGCGGGAAAAGGAGATGTATAGTTTGTAATCTCGTTTCAGTACTTAAATTTTTGGGAGGCGATCGGCAAATACGGCTGGGCAGTAGTATTGGGAGCGTGAAGTAAGGGTGGAAGGAAACCCGACGTTAGTATTAGCTTACTCTTAATGCCCCTAGGAGTCCATGGGTATCGTCGGGATTCTGTAAAAAACCGTGACCACAAAATATTCTAATGTTTGAGTTTTTGGGCCTCTATTACAGTTAATGAGACACATATCAGTTAAAATTTTAATTTTAAGAAAAAGAGTAAATGCTGCCCACTGTAAGCCGTAGTAACACGGTGCCCACCTCATTATATATGCTATAATAGGAAATATATTCATTTTTAAATATCTTTTGTGTAGCTAACCGGATGACATGTTTATACTTTTTTGACGTGTGTACTTAAGGATAATAAATCAGCGCTACAAAATCTTTTAATTGAGATAGGTGATATGATTGATGTTGTTGAGAACCATTAACCTAAATCCTCCCATCTTATAATAACATTGCTGTGACGCACCATTTATTATAGGAAGGGGCCAAAGACTTGTTTTTGATGAAAGTGCTTGTCTGAACGTGAGCATTTGTTTTCCTTCTTTTTTACGTTCCTCTTACGTGTGAAAACTGTTTCCAAATATCGTTCGAACACGAATTTTTTGACAGAAACGTCTCCTTTTCTTGGATAGGTATCCATTGCGTTGCTAATTATCGTTCTTTGTGTCAACACGTAATGCTAAATAGCGGGTACTGCTAGATTCGCCTGTTATGACTGATGGGGGAGATTAAATGACTGCATTGGTGGCGCCAAAAAGTTAGGAGTATTACGATAAAAAATGCATAAAAAAAAGCCTATAGGAGTATCACGATTAAATATGCTTAAGCTAATTATGAAATACGAAATAATTACGAAAACCTGGGTAAGTCAGTGTTGGTTGAAGTTGTCTTCTTTTGCATCACTTAATCAAAATATCGCAATGTTTTTCCTTGACGTGAGAATCGACCATTGAAAAGTTGATGAAATCAAATTGGACTTCTAAAAGTGATCATTTCCGTCCTTAATTTTGTTAGATGGTTCGGAGAATGTTTTCTCGTACCGCTAAATTATGCAAAATGGCGATGTTTGGTTATTCGATAAGTTTTTAATGCGAAACAGAATTCACGCTGTCAAGTGAATGAAGGGATGAAGGCATCTAACTCGCCTACCGTGTAGATATACGTGACGATGGAGACTCGAAAACGTGTAGCTCCTTGTGGTGTTGAAATAGACGCTGTTTTTACGCGATGTTTTAAAAATGTCCTTTTTTCACATAAGTTTTCTGGAAGATTGGTGCCATTCATGTTTTTCTTCCAACTTAAATCTGGCAATTTAAAGTTCGAATTATTGGAATTCGTGAATTTAAAAAAAAACATTTCCCCTAGCTCTAGCCCAGCCGACTTTCCGAAATAATCTTTTTTCCTCGTTTAGTTTCCCTGTAAGCTGTAATGAGCGATTGAATTTCCCTGCTTCATGCCAGCAAAATTTGAAATGTTGTATAATACTGGTCCCAACATTGAGTTATCTCTATGCTTAGTTATTATTAAAAAGAATATCTTGTTGTATAAATTAGGCACAGAAGAAATACTAATTATAGATCTAGTCATCCAATAGATGATTTCAATTATGTTCGTGTATTTTTTAACCCCGAGCTAGGCGTGATGGAATTGGAGAGTCAGAGATAATAACCGCTGCTCGTTTCCTTACTTAATCGGTTGTTTCTTTCAAGGAGCCACAGACTACTGAGGTCTTAGGTCTGAATCAAATGAAAGATCCTGATGAGGACTGGAAGAAAATATGCCGGCAAGGGAGGAACGTGGCTCTCCCCAACTTTACCTCATGCTTCTCCGCTTATCTTTCATCGCAAGGCATATCACTGACCCATGGGGGAGAGGTAACAGCAGTTGTCTTGTCATTGTTCTCAATTCTTCGGTTACCTTCATCGCTGTGTGATCTTGAAGTATGCTTCAGGTTGGTTGGAAATGGAAGAATTAAATGGGGAATTGAGGATGGGGAGAGACATGACTGGCGTCGGCATTTATAGTCTACTTGGATCGGAAGACAGCAACAGGTTTATAGTTCAGCGTCCCGTCTTACGGACAGAGTAGTGCATATGAACTCTCCTCATAAAACCACCCGTATTGGTACCCGAATTGGTATTCGGATCACGACCCGCGGTATTGGAAACACTTGATAACTTAAGTCAAGCATTTGCTCTTCGGGGAGCCGAACTGGATAATTTTACGCTGCATAATCCACGGAAATTGACGCTCAAGTGTGGCGCCACTTGTGTTGTCGATAGCGCCGCATGTCTTCGAGACCACAAGGTGATGACTTAGCACCCTGTCCTCACCAAGGACGCAATGGTGGCTTGGGGAATGGGAATGTTTATCGGACAGAGGAATCGCTGTGTGAATTGTCTTTGATGATAGAAGATAGAGGCGAGAAGCGGAGGAATTCCACCGGCGACGCTTCTCTCTGCATTGTTAGTTTCGGCTGGTTTTATCGCGTCATCCGCCGTCCGCTGATGGCGTGCTTCTCCGGCATTCTCTCGTTCTCCACTCGCTGTTCGCGGGCGACCGCCTCATGATGGAAACGGGGCGAGTTAAGAAATTTCGGCTGGCTACGGAACTTAATGGTCCCCTATGCTTCGTACTCGGGGTTCTCGTAGTGCGTTTATTGTGATTAAGTGCTCCATATTATGGTGGGCGCAATGTTGTAGTGGATCTATCATATTATCGAAAGCAATTAAGAGGAAGGCCGCGCGTTTCATTGATAACTTCAACGATCGAAAATATTTTGTCACCCAATTCTTGAAGGATTCTTGAGTATCGTTTACTTTAAACTAGTAATATGCGGGCAGGCTACAAGAGAGCGTGAAGCAATTCCATTTCGGACTTAGGATGTCTTTTGGACCTCACACTCTTTGCAGACCTTAGAAAAGCCTCCGAAAAGTCAGACGAAACTGACAGGTTCTAACATGGTAAACATTTAATTTGTTGCGACTCCAAATATATTTCACTTGTATGTTCACATCTTTCAATGGTCTATATATTTTGTTTCATTTTATACACAGGCCGTCCAAGTTAATGGCCCAGTTGGCAGAAATCCATCCAATCAGAAAACGCGTCCAATGCCGTTTGAGGAAGAAAATCATGTGATCTCTGTGATCAATCATACGATCGTGATAACATTCTTTAAAACTTTTCATTTCTTTATGAGCCAAATCAGTGTATTTCTTATGCACTGTAATCTTGATCCGACCCGAGCCGCCATTGTTGTCACGAGTGCTTCTGTTTTGTTTCTTTTATGTTCACTTGTAATTTCTCGTACTGTCTCACCAGTCGTCGCCCCCTTTCGCTTCAGTAAATTCTGGTACTTTAGCTTTAGCCGTATCCCGGAGAATCTGAATAAGTAAAGTCTCTTTTTTCCTTTCCCCCGAAAAAGGATCGATTTTCGTGAAAAATAAACGACCTCCCCCGAGGAGAAGTGCCCTCTGAGCTATTGCTTGGGGACGCGGGTTTCTGTGTGCAGAGAAATGTTTTCTTCAAAGACGTGGGAGGAAAATATTTTGGAATTATGAGAAAACGGACCTTTTTACTCACTATTTTTACTGAAGTAACTATTTTGTCAGGTCGTGGTATGATTTCTTTCATTCGGGCATTTTAAACAATTGTTCTTACCATGCGATGGTGGAAAAAGTCTGATTGGTCAATTTTATTTTTATATAGGAGCTCGAGGAAGCAACCTGCTCATAAAATGTGTTTGATGCCCTTCGCTCTTTTAGGAGATAACGTGCTTTTCATCTTTTGTCAAACAGCTGGAATTTTCCATGATCTATGGACATTTTTATTCGAAAAATTGTTTTCCACGCGATTAATGATGCGTAACTCCCCATATCACTCTTTGGAGACATCGTGAGCTTTAGAGCATTGCCCTCATCGATTTTAATAGCTAAAGAAAATTCATGCCCGTTACGACGTAGTTCATGATATTGTGTGTGTTTATGCGGTAATAGAATCGGTCTCTGCCTCCGAAGCTGGGAGTAATTGGTGGATTTGCTTACAGGTCACTTGTTGTGAATGTGGGCAGGAGGGGATGCTGTTCTCCCCATCCTTCCGAGCATGATTCAGGCATTCGGGTCGCCTGCCTCTCGTCATCTGTTGTCGCTCTTTCCTCACTCTCCTGCGTCGAGATTTCGCTCGTTCAGACCTCTGAAAACGGTTGGTCCCCTACTGCATTGCATTCTCTTCCCTGCCTCCCTCTCATCCCAGAGGGCCGAGTATGAATGTGCATTCCCGTCTGCTGCCTCCCTCCTTCCCTTCTTCTTGGCAGTCCCTGATGCGAACCCCTGTTCAGTGGTGCCAACCGAACTAGTCGTGGTTTCTACATAATTTGATGCTTTTGACAAGAGAGCATAACTGGAGCATGAGGGAGAAAGAAACTTTCATAGGCGATCTAAGGCTTTCGGATGATTTCATAGGTCTCACTACTCTGATGATGATGTTAACTCGTTTTGTTGTTATCTATCAATAGACATTGCCTGTCGGGCTAATTGACGGAATTGATATTGTTATATTATTCTACTTTCCACGTTACTGAAATCGGATAGTTTGAAGAACAGAAATCATGCAATATTCAGAATATAGAAGTACGTATCGAAGATGCAGCTCCCTGTTGAAAGAGAATCGAGTTGCGTAGCGAATTTAGAAAAATTTGGTGAATTTTAATGGCAGGTCTGGGCACCAAGCTCGCAGTATTTCAGGAAAATGTTGAGGAGTCACCCAAAACGTTTGAGACTAATTGTTGCCTCTCTATGTAATATTTTCCGTCAAAGAGTTTTATGTGTCAATTTAGAGGATCAATTTCATGATAGTAGATCCAGCTCTTTCTTCTAAAATTTGTCAGAAACTAATTTTAGCCGAAGAGTTTGAATGTCAGTTAGTACAGTTTAATGAATATCGTAGTTCTTCCAATGATTCGTGTGAAACTATTTCAGGCAAGTTTAAAGTGACTGAATTTGGCCTTCGATTTTGCTAAGTAATGAGCATTCGGTTACGCAAAAATCCGAGTGAAGGCGACCAGTTATTCAGCCTCTCCCTCATTTCTTGCTGATGGAATTGTGTTCTCAAAGGTCGCACCGGTTAATTCATCACTCATGATGTGTATTTGAATGGTGGCTGCGCGGCCTAGAGGCCGGTTTAAGGTGGGCATCAATTTGAACTCTTCTATTATTCCTCGATTGCAGCGACCTAGATTGGTGCTTATGGAGTCGTATACGATTGCGTGAAAACTTCAGCCATGAACTTCAATTGTCAACTTGGCAGTTCAGCCACTGGCAGTTTCATCGTTCAAGTTGACAACAGCTCATGCGCCGTACGTGCCGATAGTATTGTTACTCAACATTAGCCTTTAGCTTTCTTTATTAGTCTTTTACTTGGTGCTCATAATTTCACCGTAATTTTCACGAAAAAATCAGTTAGCACCTGGTATTTCTATTCGCTCGCAATCTTTTTAGCCTTTGTGACAGATTTGAAGGATGGGGACGCTGTCATGTAATTACACATGAGGATGTAGCCGTAAATGGATGTCGATTGCCGACGTACTTTCACTTAGACGCCAATCGTGCCCCAAATTCGTGGACGTGAACCCCATTCACGGTTAACATTTGAAGCAAACGCTAATCGTTAAGTGACCCTAAGGGAAGCAGGGTAATTCGGGAGACAATGTCAGAGACGTGGTCCTGATGTCATAACGGCTATCAAAAATTTCATCGAAGTGTGATTTTTGTGCATTTGGTGTTTTAAAATCAGCCTCCGTTGAGCTTGGTAAAACTGGAATTTTAAAAAATGCATTGTATTGAGTTTCGTGTTCAGTTTAACCGGCATGAAACCGAGTCTCAAAAAAATTACGAGCCTTGGAAAATATGTGAGTTCCTTGTGCCTACCTGTCTTTGGAGTGGATCCTGCTTCCCAGATGAACATTTTATTTCGTTGAATCATGCGTGAAATATTTTTTCGATCAGGATTTTTTAAATACTTTTTATGAGGGTTTGTTCAGATTTGGGTGTGTTGTGATCTTCGTGTATGTCCGGATCATGAATGGACTTGAGGTGGTATCCCTGCCCCGAGGCAAAAGAGGGCCACCCTGTGGTGCCGCCACAACCCTCATAGGAAGGGATAGGGGAGGAATGGAACAGCCCAGCGCAGGGTCATCAATCACATCTCCTCCCCCGCCCTTAAAATCCCGACGTCCGACTCCTCCTCTCCCTCTCCCCCCCCATTTTCCTCCCTCCGGCACTGCCAACCGAATTCCCATCGAAAATTCTCCACGGTGTGTGGGAAAATGGACGATAGATCCCCTTTCCTATAATTTTTTTATCCTTCGACCCCCGCTCGTTTGTTTATCTTGCGACGCCACCTCCCTCTGCAATCCGTCATGGTTGCGTGGGCTAATGGCCGTGCAACGCCGATTGATAGAATCGCCGGGATATTGCCTTGGAAGAAGAAAAAACCGTCTATCCCTCTTGAAATTATCCCGCCTCCTAATCGGAATGGGCGTGCGTGTGGGGGAGATAGTTGGTTTTGTGTTTCGTCCAGCCTCGTTGGCTTAGTTGGTTATATCGGGATGGGACCGACAACTGAGGTCATTTGCGCCGCTGAGGATCCGTGCGTTGGAGAGAACTTTGAATGACAATTTCATGATTCCACTGCATACATATTCCTTGATTATAGCTTTGATTAGTTTTGCTAATTTATAGTATCCGCCGGAAAAACCTTGAAAGGTTTTTAAAAAGGTTTTTCCCGAAGATGATACCGTGTGGTGAAACTACAAGAAGCAATAAAAAACTAGTGTTTGGAATCTTAATATCATTATTTTAAGTTCCCTAAATATCACAATGGATCTCTACCAAGTCTCAGTATCAGCCACCACTCACAGCAAGGAAATGATTTCATGGGGAATGAAGGTAGGGTGGAGAGAAACCAGGTGAAGTTGTTAGCCTTCTACTAATGAGGGATGCCAGGGGGCACACATTTTCAGCGGAGTACTTTGTCGAAGGACAGATTACTGCGCTGAATTACTCTCTGAATAGTACTCAATTAGGGTTAAAGCTTCTGCAATAATTTATACCACTTTTTTGAGTCGAACTATGGCCTTTGTGATGCACTTAGACACAATGCCAACATGTTCCCCTTCATCGGCTGAGGTCATGGACAGAGATCGGGATTCATCTTTGTGAAAATCTTCTACGCTGATTTTCTTTTCTGATTCTGAAAATCTTCTACGCTGCCGAGATTCGAACCCAGGTCCTTGGACTGAGGAGTGTATTTTTTTGCCTTACCCGAATTTTCCCCTTCGACCGACGACAAGTTTGTCTTGCGAATGGGTCGGCGGCCCTCCGTAATCCGTCACGGATGCGCTGGCTAATGACACTGCGAGTCTTCGCGCCGATTGATGGATTCGCATGGATACTATGGCTTTGGAAAAAAAGCATCTCCACCTCTTCAAAGCTCCTTTTGGAAATGTCCGCGCGTGCGGAGATGGTTTGTTTTGTGCCCTCCGGAGAGCGTATCATCCCACAATGATGTCTCCGTTTGTATTCGTTTTCGGGACATGAATAAATCCAATTGCCCCCGAGCCCCTTGCCGTTAGTTTGTTCCCCTCCCTCACGCACGGGGGCGTCAGCGCATCAATTTCGAGTCCAGATTGAGTGGACGGACTCGTACAATTGAGCCCGACACGTTTTTTTTTATCCTTCGAATGTGTGTGTGCGCCTGGAATCGAATTCTTTTCCCAGTCTCGCGTGTCGTCGTGAATTTGGAACGGTCGTTTTACTGCGAAAGGATTTTTTTCTCTCACCCCATGCCGTTTCAAAAGGGCATTTGGGATATCTTCTCGATCTGATTCATTCCGCTGACAGTGGCATTTTATCATTTTGAAAAATCCTATTTCAGCGAGGTTCCACAGGGTTAACAGCGTCATAGCTCAGGCTACTCGCGATTTCGTCCACATTCAGTAAGTAGTAATATCATGCTATGCCAGCTGTACTGGCTCAAGCCTTTATCGTGGTAAAGTTTTAACCTTTGGATCGATTTCCTAGTACCGTATGGGAGCCACGCTTAAGTCTTCATACGGTTAGATATGTGTATTGAAGTACGATTTGTGTATATAAATGCATATGCCTATATCCTTTGACGAAATACCGAAGATGTGATCTGTGCCCCCTCCCCCTTTCGCTTGGTTGCATTTCAAATTGATCATATTATTTTTTTTCTTTTTTCACGACACAAAGCTTATCGTTTAACTGCGTCATATTTTTGCTGTACTCCTGTCTCATATTATTCTTAATCCTTTTCGCGTAGCAAATAATGGAAACTCTTAGTGCCTATATTAGGACATATCTCTCTTTGTCTATGCAAAGAGTTTAGCGGTTCTGTTATTGAAAACATTTGCCTCTCATACTTACACAAATACTGCCTTTTTCGTGATGGGATCCATGACGAATTGTTGACGAGTTTTGTGTACCGAATTTTGTTTTCCAGCGTCTTTTGTCCCTAGATTTTCCTCCATATTTATCATCTCTCTGGATTTCAGTCGAATTTTTTGCAGTCATCACTCGATTCCAGTATTCTATTCAGCATATCCTCGGGAAACGTATTACCATGTGGAAAATATCGCATTTGAAAGCGATGACGGCGAGGAGTCATCAATTTCTCCGACGTTTCGGTTCGAATAACATTTTTGCTCGAGTGCTACAGCGTAGGGAATCGGAAGGGTTCACGAGGATTTGTCGCTGCGCCCGTGTCTCGAGTGGGTCCCCCGTTGTGGGGCAAACCCTTGGCAGTCTCCCTCGTTATTACGCTCGGGTTGGGAAAATGACGGAATGGCTGGAGAAGGAGGAGGCAAAGAAAGTGATTTCGACGCTTGACTCGTTCGTTCCTTTGTGTGCAGGCACGTCTTGAAACCACCCCCTTCCCCAGTGGAGACATTGCTGTATGGAAAAACTATCTCCCTTACCCTTCAGGCTTATTTCTTCGTTACTTTATTGCGTCTGAACCCTTATTATCCCTGCCTTTCCTTCTCTCCCCACTCCTGCATCCTATCTCTTCCTTGCCTCCTCACGCTATAGTCTCATAATTCCCAATACAATGTACCCAAGTATTGTAGATACGTATGGGCCCCATCATTGGTGCAATAGCGTCCCGTAAACGTGCGTTTGTTTGCTATTAGTTATTTGAGGATATGGCCGACAAATAAGGCGTTTTCCGGCCTTTAGGAGTGGCAATAGATGTAATGGGTGGGATGATTTGAGTGAATCGAAGAAATGTGGAGAGAAAGACGTATGTCGGCATTAGCCTTCTCGAGAGCAAAAGGCGCTAAGAGGCTCAACTGATTGTTTCATCGCACTGAAGGAGAACTTAATTGACGCTTTCTTCAAACAACTCTCCATAGAGACTGACATTCTCACTGAAAAATCTCTGCCTATGCCAGTATTTGAACTGGGGACCGCGTTCTGCCTATCGTATCTTGTCGTTCATAGCACTGAAAACCGAGTATGGCTTGAACTTCAAGAGGGAAACCGCGAAAGATGATGCGCTATAATCGAAAATGACAAATTAAATGAAGGGTTGACTGTTACTGAGTTAAAGAAACAGAAATACGTATCTATTTGTACGTATTTGAAGCAAAAATCAAGTACTAAGCGTCACTGAAATGCTTAAATTCAAATTTAGTTCCAAGTCCTCTTTCCACTTGTTCTTGTGAGTCCTGGAGAAGATTGCGAAGAGTCACGGCGATAAATTTTGTTGTAAGAAAGCGTGTCGAAGGGTTGCGTCGGTATATGCATACATTCTGCTTTAGCGTGAACCCTTATTACCCTTTCCTTTCTCTCCTCCTTCCCCACTTGAGCCTCGTATCCCATCGCTGCCTTCTCCGCCCGTCGTCTCTCTCTCTCTCTCTTCTAGTATCCCCATTCTCTCTTATCCCCCGTGGAAGGCAGCAAGGGGTTTTATGTGGATGACGGGGAAAGGGGCGCAGGCGGTCGGCGGGGGAACGTCTGGGTCGCGTGGGCGTTTAGGATCCTTTTTGGGGAGGGGTTCGGTCTGGAAGAGAGGGTAGGGCGGGGATGGAAAAGGGTCGGGGGTGTGTGTGGGCGGCTGGGGAGGGTCTTCCGACCCTGGCTGGGGCTGTGTGTGGGGTAGGAAGGCGTACCCTGAGGGGAGGAAAGATATGGGGTGTGGCGGAGACGATCCCCGCGGCTTTGTCCAGTCCGTGTGAGCAAACACAATTTCCCACCCTTCCAGCCCTTGCGACAGTCCTCTCTCTCCTTCAGCCCTCCCGCCCTTCCAACCCCCACTTTCCGTCATAAAAATCCCGATGGCGGAAGGCAACTGTCGTATAAGTGGGTGGAGATCGACGCCCGATCGCTCGTCTCTTGTTTTATTCGCCACCGTCGTTCTCCCTGCCGTTCGGCGGCTCCATGTGAGATCTGCGGTGGCGTTCGTCATCTCCTCTGTGAGAAAATTCTCTCCCTGATGCCGGAGTTACGTATGTGGTACAGGGCCGCGGGGCAAGGGCGAAGAAGCGGCCTCATCTCATCTCCCTGGTATTTGCCGTCGCTACCGAATGCCCTCGCCGCACTCTTTGAGATTGCTCCTCTGCGCGCCGGCTCTTTCAGTGGGCTCTGGGATTTCATGTTTGCACTCCTCGCGCGATAATATCACGACCTCCGCCCAGACTTTTATTGGCCTCGAGTTTTTAAAATAAGGATGGATACTTAGCTAATTGAGTCGCGAATACTGGTTATGCACAGACTATTCCATTTTTCTATCAGTTAATTTTGGATTCCAATATCTGTAAACTACTACGTTCAACGTTCATGGTAAACATCAATGTATTTTTTTATGAGTATCGTGGATTGTGGTTCAAGCATGGGAACAGCGTGATATAGTATGACCGGCACCTCCCTAGAACTCCTGGTGTCTCTTTAGAAGGGTCCGGATAACTGTCCCGTCGAATGATTTTTCATTGTGAATAATACACACTTGTAAGTCCTCTGGCGGGTAACTCCTGTTCAATTTTAACTGCCGACTAAGACTCCATTTAATTTCCTTAAATGGTCATGCTTTATTGATATTCTTACATTCTCAAACCTTCATGAATTTGTTAATTCATTTCACTCTTACTTTTGATGTAATTTTGTGCCAAATTCAACTGCATTTTTCTTTTCAGTGTACCCCCCTCTAAAACTGGAATTGTTTTATATCCAAAGCTTAACTCAGTATTTGAATTGGGTTTATTCCGCTTGTTCCTAAACCATAGACTGTACAAGATGACGAGTAAATTGAAGAGAGGAGCTCTTCGGGAAGCTTATTGCTGCCCAAACTTCTCTGGATTCCCCGAGTATCTTTTTTATCCAGGTTAATCACCAGCATAAAGTTAAGTACTCTGTAACCTCCTGTTGAAAAGCTTACTGGCTGGGCAAGAAAGAAAGCATAATAGTAGACTGCTTAGCGTAACATTGAAAGTAAGTTTCCAGAGTATGTCATTCTTATGTTTCCTAGAATGCAAGCTTAAAGCCGATCGATCTCCTTATGAGAGAAGCATTTCGCTCTTTGAACCCTTTTAACAACGTGAACTGTGAAAGAAAATTTTCTGACGATTCACCAATAGCTAGGTTATGAACATGCATTGTATAAGTACATAGTACAATTTGAAGCCCCCGCATGTTGTTGCCTCGCTGAAAATATGTTAAAGTTGCGAAATCAAGCTTGCAAGGAAGCTATTCTTTTTTGTTTCTAGGTGCTGGGTCACCTAATACTTAACATCGCCAAATAAATGCGGGATTTAGTATTATGGCTTACTTTCAATCGTTATCAATTGAATCCTTAAATATCGATGCCCTTTTATTCCTTGTGGCTGGTTAAAATCACGATCTCATATATGCTTCTATCGGTAATGCTCTCAACGGATTTATCGTCTTACATGAATGATGCAAGTAAGGAAGTAGGGTTACGAGAATTCGTAATCCACCACTTGCTAGCTGCATCATTTGCTCGACTCCATTAAATATCTGAGGAGAATGAAATCTCATCATTTTGTTATTTTTTTATTCCTAGTTTAGCCTACTTATGAGGTCCGAATCAGAGCCAGAGCTATTCACTGAAGGTAGTTAATGCGAGATTTTTCCCTAGTCATGATTGACTCCACGTTCGAATCTTATTTTTTAATTTCAACAACTTTTAAAAGATTGACGTAATATTGGAATTAAATGGCGCAATATTAAAGCTCCACATGACTGAAATTCATTGTAAATAAATGAATATATCTCCATAACTCATTAGCATGACACTTTTTTTTCATGTCACGCGGTGAATGAGCCTTCACAGCGAAAGATGTTTTTGCTAGCCTGTAAAAATAAATGCGATGCGTGATTGATTTATTTTTTTAATGTCGCAGTTTCGAAAATGTACGAACTACTCAATAGTTGATTTTCTTTCGAGATCTGGGCGTTTTTAATTCGTAATGTTTAAATGAAGTCTCTCTTGGGTGCACACACGCACCATTTCTCATGGAAAACTGCTTTTTTATTTGCACATATCGCGTAAAGTAGAAGCGGATATTTTGGTATCTTGGAAAAGGTGAGATACCTTTCTTTGGAATGCGGCTACATTCACGAATTCTACGTGAAATAAAATCTCGCTCTAACTACCTTAACCCTTTTAGAGATCGTGTAAGTTTGCGCGTGAATGTGTCAGTGTGTATGTGTATGAGTGTATTCGGGAGTGTGCGTGAACACCTCCAATACTATAGTTTCCCAGCTCTGGGGGAGCCCGTTATTGCCGCCCGCCGGCAATCAATTCCACCGCGCAAGGCTATCGAGTGGTCGATACCTAACGTCCCCACGACTCGCTGCCGAGGTGGGGGATGAACGGGATAGGAAGTGAAGGGGAATTCTTAACCGGAGAAGGAGCAATTCCCACCGCCGCTGCCCCCCGTCTCGTCCTTGGAGATTATTCCTTCTCCTCCCCCGGCCCCGCTCGCAGCATCCCCCAGGCCACCCCCGTTCTCCACCCTTCCCCCCCTTATGGGCGGTGGTGGCGGTCCTCCTGTTTCATTCATTATATACCTGGGTGCCCACGGGATGGGCAAAAATAAACGGCTATCCCACAGTCTCTCCCTCAATCTCTGTTTCCTCTCTCATCTTCGAAGGGGTTGCTCCGATCTTTGAGGTGGGGTCTCTTCGATTCGAAGGCGTCTCCCAGCAACCGACCAACTGTGGGAATCGACGTAAGATGACGTGGCAGTTTTTTTGTTGCGTAAGCCTCTTAGGACTACGTTAATTCCGACTTCCTTTTCTTTTCATTTTTCCCACATCTCTTTCGCTCTTTCTCACAGTTTCTTTTCCCTTTCCTTTTTCCTTTTCCCTAAACTGCTCTCCTCTTCGTCTTGCGTTTCTCCTGGAAGTCTTTTTGGTATTTTTTCTCCGTGAGTGGCGTTAGTTAAGTTTCCTTGAATGATTTGTCGTTCTTCTACGTAATATTTTCATTTCACAGATTCAGGCGTTGTCTATTTTCAGTTTTTCGCGGTACTAACTTCAGAAACCTTCCTGCGAGCCTGCTGGGATTTATTCAGTTGAGGTGTCTATAAATGTTATGCATCTCTTTCTAATTGTTTCTGTAATTTGTGACTCACCGTTTTTTGCTTTTGTTGTTTTTTTTCGTGATTTAGATGCATAAATTTTAAACGAATTGCCCCTTTTCCTTTCACGCTGTATTTAGCGTACACTCACGTAAAGTTAAAATCAAAGAAATTACGGCAAATTAAATCCAAGGAATGGATTCATCTGTATCGAAAAATGAGAATTGGCTAATCATAGCATGAAGTACTTCACACGAATGCGACTGAATTATGAAAATCGAAGTGAAAATCGGCAGAAGTGAAGTGAGCACTTCGTTTGATTCAGAATGAGCGCTAGTCTCTCTATGCCTCACCTTCCTTGTAGCTGTAGACTTCGGCTTTAGGTTGTGTATATAACTGCCAAGGATATATTGCAAGGTCTCATCACAGCTCTTCATCGTAACGCGAGCACAATATCCATTGCCCGAGGCAAGATGTGAATCTGTGACCTTTGAAATGTCAAATGAAAGTCGAAATACCGAATCCCTAGGATTCTTCTGCGATTTTGGTATTTTTTGGAGTCGGTTTGGTTTGTTGGCTCAACACTGGTTTCCCATTCCGAGGACCCGTATTCTAATCCTGGCGGTGGCGGATGTGTTTTAATGGGATCCCGATCTATATTTGGGTGCTTTACGGAGAGCACTTTTAGTTCAGTACTCCTTCCGTCGGACGAAACGTTTCAATATGGACCTCTTGGAGTTTTCAAATTCGACTGTTAAGACGACGGGCTCCACCATTCCCTTGCCACCTGACCCTCCTACCCTTGATGGCGCAAATTACCTCAATTGTCAATTGCCTCTCCAAACAGTCAACCCATCTTTTTGCCTTATTTGACTATTGTGCATGTTTTACGGTTCCTCACCGCTATTCCAGCACTTTCCGGGTTAAGTTGGCTGTGCGAGGTATTGCTTGCTGCGATGCCACGAACGCGCGTTCACACATCGTTTTCCGCTCACGATGGTCCCTACATCTGATGGTCGGTATGTTGGTAGTGGGAATGGGGGAGCAGTTGCCTCTCTTCTCCTTCCGTGACACTAACCCTTCGCCTTCCTCGATTTTCCTCTCTAGAACCAACGCCATCAACCAAACCTCTTCTCCCTTGCCCACCCGTCGCTAGTATCTAGACGAGCCACTCCTTGCGGTGATTACACCATTTTTCTCCGTAAAACGTACGATAGAACTCCTCACATGTCACAAAGAAAAAAGTTGGTCATGCCACTTTGGAACGCAAACGGTGACGTTAAAAATAAGACACCGGAGATCGTAGAATATTTGAGAAAATACTCCGTAGACGTGTGTACATTTATATATTATACATATATTAGATCTCAAATATTATACTCTATACCTGCCTGGGCTGGTCTCCTTAACAAGGGGTACCAAAAGAAAATAGAAATCGCAGAAAGGAAAATCCTTAGATCCATTTTCAAAATCCCCTGCGAGACGGGGAATACAAAATTATATCAAATATGTGGGACGAAACCAATTTTGGAGATTATCAAAGAACAGACCTTAGAATATTTTAACAAATTGACTAGTAGTGACCTTCCCAAGATGGTCGATCTCGGGACAAATAAAAGAAACATTCGTGACAAATACAAAAGGCCAGAAAGTGGTCTTTCTTTGTAAAGGCAAGGAGGCCAAAATAAGGGAATAAAAGAAGGAAGACATAGAGCAAAAGCTCAATAAATTTGAGCAATCTCTAAATTTATGCTGCCTTCGGCAGCGAATGGACCACTAGACATGTTTCTTATACTTAGGTACTTCTAGTGGTCATATCGATAGTAACGTATGTAAAGTAAAGATAGTATGAGAGGCACACTTGACGAACTGCTGCATGAAAGAATTCCTTCCTCCAACGTGTCACATTTCACGACAACCGCACTGATAATTAATAAATTACACCTCATTTTTGTCCTCGCCAATTCTTCCCATTCTTTTTCCCCAGTCTCCCCTTGTGTCATTATAATTGGTGACGGAACACCCCCTGCCTCTATCCTTGAAGCGGTTCGTATGGTGGCTGGTTAAAAGTCTAATTATTGCGACTTAATGTGAATAAATTTCTCTGCAGACGTACGGAGAGAGTAAACTGTTGGAAAAACTGGAAGGATTTTTACATTCCACCCGTCACCCTGTGAGAACTATGGGGTGGGGATACCCCGTAGCTTGAAGGGCTCGGGTGTCTTGAAACGCGTCGAAAACCGCTCGGTGATCCCATGCGATCAAGCGAATGGGTCCTAAAAGTGGGAATGAACGAATGGGGTGACCGTTATCACCATCTGAAAATGGAAACCCCATAACCAGAGGATTACCGCCCTTCTCGAGGGCTTAAAATTGGCGTTTTTGAGATGCGGGCCCCCCTATGAGCTCACGAGAGCCCTCTCACGTAGTACCGGTGGCTTAGCGAGAGGGGCCGGAGCAGGGGAACAAAGGTACCTCCCCCCTCTTTGGTTCCCAACCCGCTCCCTCCCCCCCCCCCTAACAGGTGTCTGATTTGAGTAAGGGGTCCATGTGACCCGTAAACATCTGTTCATGGTCTGTGCCCGTTTATCCACTCAAGGGAATCCTGGGGTGAGGGATGTTTGGCAGGGGGCGGCGGATCGGCTGATTTTAGCCTTGAAGTAGAAATGGAGGACCTTCAGCTAAAATAGACATTTCATCCTTAAAAAAGAAATAAGTTGAAAGTGAATTGCTCGCTCCACCGAGACCAAAAACAGTGAAGGAGTTACAAACAAACTGTAACTATCCTTTGTTGGTATGCATTATTTTTTTTTTACTTTTTACCGGGCTATGTCATGTTCAGTTGCATCTTTGCTAAATCTGAAGATGCCTCAGTAGAGCTTAACAAGTCTTCATCGTCATCGTTATCAATCCAAAGTGTGGTTTGGTGCAGCTCTGCACTCTCCTCTCAGCGAATCGTGTCTTTCTTATTTATTTCTTCACTTGGACATCGTTCTTTACTTGCCTGACATATTCCATCCTAGATCTTCCTCAATAATTCTGCACATCATTATTTCTCCTCCAATTGCTTTCAATCGGCTGTTTTGTCTCTACCTGTGTCCAATAAGATTGTCTCTTAATCTTCTCTGAGTTTTATCGTAAGATTTGTTCATTGGTGTTTCTCTCTATCCATTATACATTTCTATTGCTTTCAGTTGCCAATGCTCTGATTTCGTCATTGTACAGGCATCACTGTCATATAAGTGTATTGTCCAAATATGCTATAATGACTTGATTTGATTAAAACTAGTTTGTATTTAAACAGCAGTATTAAAAATAGAGTATGTTTTTAAACAGCAAGTTGCCAATTTCTTTTCAATCTTTCCAATGTGGAACTCTACATAGTATTGGACTTATGTCTCAGCTATCATATTTTTTTTGGATTTGTTGATGCTTTTCCATGTTCCCATTTTCTCAACTAGTGACTAATTTTGTCCATATTTCTTTTCAGATATTCGAGCTCAGCTCACAGAGCAAGTGCGATGTCTGGATTTACGGATGGAGACGCAGGTTGCGATTGTGGGAGAACTGCAGGACTATTTCCGAAGACGAGCGGAGGTGGAGTTGGACTATAGCAAGAATCTTGACAAATTGGCACGGACACTCCAACTGAGGCACAAGGAACAGAGGCAAAAGTGAGTGCAGACTGAAATGAGCAATGAACTTCAACTATTGTAGCGATTGCTGGTGCCCTTGATTCCACAGGCATCCTGTCTCTTTTTTTAGTTTTATGTTTAGAGTTAATTCAATAAGTCTAACTTTTTTACATGCCCTTAAGGAAAAAATGGGTGTGTAAATGTTATCATGTTTTTAGTTCGAATTCTATTTTAATTATTGCTAGCATGTGATATACCTATTTTATTTAAGTTTTTGGTGCAAAGTGACCAACAGTCATTGATGTAACTTCATAAACCAACTAATTACTATCTAACAAAATTTAACTATATCTTAATTCTAATAAGTATGTATATACATTCATGTCAGTAATACTGAACCAAGATGGGACAAAAGTGCATTTGTGATGCAGGTTAGGGATTTCACAGTGGCACGTATCCTGAATTCTGATGAAATATCCAGAGGTAATTAATGTACAATTTAAATAAGAGTTATATTTTAAGTATTCCTAATTTTTTAATCCTTAATTCTTAATTGAGGTTATAGGAGGAAATTTTCTGGATACTTGATAGTCAAACATTTTGAGGACACTATGGGACATATAATCTCAAACACAATGGAGAAATTAGGGTGAATGGGTGACTTCACCTGATAGATAAGACACATCACATGATAAACTGTTTTTCTATCTTCATTTGGTAGTCTGTTTATTGACTGAAAAAGACTGCAGCAGCACCTGCTTTCCATTCCTAATTTTGGGGTTATCATTCAGTGGCAGGGGTGATCTCAGGGGGGGAGAAAGGGGATACATCCCCCGCCGAAAATTTTTCAGTTTTCCAAAACAATTTTAACAACTAGACATAGTTATCAAATACAACATTAAGCACTCTGATCACGATCTGAAAGGTATAACAGTTATTATTATTCTCATTATTATATAGATATAATGATGTAACAGTTTTATAGTTTTTTTAGGATGACTGAAAATTGCCATAATGTAATGGTAGTCTCCCCCCTCCCAAACCACCCCCTCCCCGAAATGAATTCCTGAGATCGCCCCTGTTCAGTGGTGTTATACATGAGTACATACCCACTTGCTAGTGTCTATCTCAAGATTTTCAAACTTTGCGGCTCCTTTCATGTAGTCTGAAATTCACATGCTTCTTCTTTCTTTACCACCCTTACCCTGCTATCTTTTGTCCATCGGTTAACAAAGAAAGCTTTCAATTGAGCTACCTATCAATTGTTAGAATACCAAGTAATTATGACTTCACTAAATTATCCTAAATCAGTAAAACTTGGTAAAATTACCATTGGAAGTCGGAGCTCTTTTTACCATGAGTTTGGTAAAATTATTAATTTTTCAAAAATATGTAAAAAAGATAAAAGAATTTGTCTGTTGCAGTAAAGGATGAATATATTTTAAATTAAACTATTGGGCTTCTCTTCCATTGAAAGATCAAACATATCGTTTGTCATTCTTCAAAACAAAGGGACAGGTAAACCTATCCAAGTGAGATATGTCTCTCCATACACTGATAATTTTATAAGTGCATATATTGAGTGTGAGTTATTTTACTATAACAGTCAAACTTCAGTGAGTTGAAGTGTCCCCATAATCATAATACTAAGTTCTAGTGTTTACAATTATAGGAAAGGTTCTAAAAGTGTGGAAAATATTTGGTACATCTGCATTAATGATATTTATTTTAAATTATAAGGAATTCTGTTTGGGGAAGTTAATGGAAATTAAAGAAAGAGGTTAATGAAGTTCATCTTTAACTGTTTCAATTATTGAATTGTTTTTACATTCTAAACAAAATAGGAAGCAAGAATCAGCAGAAGCCTTGAATGAATTAGAATGTTCTCAGAGTATTGAAGCATAGGTGCTAAATCTAGGAATGCATATTTATTTTCCTCATTTAGAATAGTGTCATAATTTTACAAAGTGGACATTTACGCTTGCAAAAGTACTAACAGTGAACGAAAAACTAAATTAATGTTGGGAATGAATGACAGAATCGTTAATGAAGACTGCTGGTATGAAATTGCCCAATTCAAGGAATAAAAAGTGTACATAATTCATAATTTTGCATTTCATTCAAATTTTCAGGCGAGAGCAATGGCCTCTGTTTTCAAGCTACTCCTGTTGGCAGCAGTTATTGACTCAGACAAGGGACCTGAGCCGTGATCATGCCACCCTGAGTGAGGTGTATTCTAATCACCTCACGGCACGCCTCTCTCAGGTGATGGAAGATGTGCAACGCATTTATCGTAAGGTGAGAGACTGATTTATATAATGAAGCTGGTCCAGGAAAAAATTATGATGTACCCATGTTATGCTGTGATTCCTAAGAGTTCACTGAGCACTAGTCATATCTTCAATGAATGGTTTTATCTTATGAGAAGGGCATTTTTGTGGGGAATGGTAATATATTTTCCATTTATATTTCATGACTTGTTAATTAAATGTCATTATCCCGTTAATAGATGTGCAAGTTTTATTCTCCTTTGAAAAATTTTTGACCTCTTGATTAAGCATGAGGTGTAAAGTTTAAACTGAAATTATCTCTACAACCAGGTGAGTTTAGAGTTATCGTGTCATCATTTTGCTTATTCCTAAAATTTACACACCTGATTAATTTTATTGCATTTTTGGTTTCCTATTTATTGCGGTCTAATTCTTTAAAAGTATCTGTTGACATTCAACTTTTTTCCTCTCTCCTATGTATAAACATATGTATTTCAAAAGCTGCAGTGCTTGCAATCAGCTTGGTATTTTAAGTCATCCAAATATGTTAGTAGGAAAATGAATAATTTTGTATGCTTTGTATTTGATATTCCAATTTTTGTCTTCCTTTGTCAACGTCTTATTTATTTGGTAGATTAACTAACCAGTTTTTTGCTCATTCCATGTAGTGTCGAGACATAGGATTTGAGACCCATGAAGAAATCTTCAGGGTGCTACATGAACTTCACACGTCCATGAAAACATGCCATGCATACGCTGCAGAATGCAGGCAAGCTCACTCAAAACTTCGAATTGCCACAACCCAGCGACTTAAAATGGAATCGGCTGCACCGTCAAAGGAGAAGCTAGCTCGTTCGAAAAAATATCGTCTCATTGAAAAGGAAGTGGTAAAAGTAAGTACTTATTACATGTACTGTGAATGCATGTGCAAACTATACATATTGATTTATTATTCTCATTTGAAGCATACAAGTGTTGATGCTGTTATTTTTTAAATTTTTGTGTTGAATTTCTTTTTTAATGAGTTTTACTTTTTTTCATCATTCCTGTTTTATATTTCAGGCCTTCTCCAAATGAGTGGGTTTTCCTGTTATTTTTTTTTGTCTGTCATTCAAATCATCAACTGACAAAAGATAAATTCTTGTCCATTTTTATCAGTATCATGATATCCATCAATACCCCTGGCTAAATATATTTTCCATATCATTTCCAAGAAAGAGAATTCAGGACTGAGAACCCTATTCTTTCATTGAGGACTGTCATGCTTGTTCTGGTTCAATATTTAATTTCACGTCAATGAGGAAATAAATATGTCTTGGGTATTTCTGATAAAATTGTGACAAAAGTTGAATATGTGTATGTTTATGCATTTTTTTATGGATTTCAGAATTATTTTGTGTCTCTGTTGTGTATTGTAATGTGTGTGTAATGCACGTATGATGAAATTTTTCTTGTATACTCACAAGTAAGAGATTCCTATTTGCCTTAATTATTATTTCAGAGTTGAGAATATATTTTGCTTGTGCCATTATCATATTTTCCAGACTGTTCTTGTGCTTCTAGATGTTATCAATAATGTTTATAATGATTGAAATTATTGAGTACTATTGATTATTATTGGTACATGAATTTGTTGAGCCTAAATGAATTTTTAACTGACATTAATTATTATTTTGTGTTATTTAAATTGTGTAAAAACTGAAATCAATTTTTAAGTATGTCTTGACCTCTAATTATGTGCTTTTATTCACTATAAAGCTGGTACTTCTTGTTGCCTGACACTTGTATTAATGTGTACCTTTAAAAAGGGTTTATACCCATTCAAGAAATATATTAAATTAAAAATACTATTTTTAAAGTCACTTTTTACTCATTTGCATAAATATTTGCCAAAATATTTCAATATTTTCTTAAACAAGGCTCTATTTAACTGAAGTGACAATTATATAAAATATATGGTTAATTTTTTGTAATCTTTACTTCTATGGTTTATTGATCATTATAATGATCAATAACAATATTATGGAGCACTATAGTGCTCCATAATATTGGGTATTTTTTTATTAAATATGAAGCACTTTTTTATCAGCCATTATTTCCTCCTGTTTAAGTCTTTGTGTGTGTGTTTTTGTGGAAATTTCCCTTGATTTGTTTTTTATTTTATAGAATTTTGAGTGGTAATTTTGGATATTAGGTACATGTAGTAGCTTGTTGATTTCCAGTGATTGTGTTTATGGTGATATTTTCTGTATTTTAATTTCTGTATACATTTTTTTCTAATATAAAATTTTCATTTTTCCAGCGTAAAAGTAAATACAATGATGCAAGGCTAAAAGCAGTTAAAGCTAGAAATGACTATGTGCTCTGCCTTGAAGCTGCTAATACTACTGTGCACAAGTATTTTGTTGATGACCTCTCAGACCTCATAGATGTAAGTGCTGATTCATGATACTTATTTCTTGTGTTTTTTTGTTAATGATTCCTGATTTAATTGTCTAATACTGAAATTTTATAGTGGAATTTTGTATCAAAATATCATGTATGCTCAATATTTACTTTGGAAGTTTTGTTAATTTTTCTATCCAAAATCTCTTATTGTTTTGATTGGAATGGACAGGCTAAAATAGCTCTAAGTAACTCTTCACCTTTGTCAATCTCTGTGTATATGAGAATGGTTTTTCCTCTAAGTTATGTGTTAGTTGACTAAAAAAGTTGAAGTGAGATTCATTTGGGTTACATAAACATGTGAAGAGCAGCAAAATAATTCAGCTTATTGTGTGGAGAGAATCATGATGATGGAGAAACATATTTGAGGGAAGGAAATAACATATGTATATCACAGACGAAGGTGGAGAAAGTGAATATCATTGGATTAGACTCACCGCGAGAAATAGAATGGTATATTCATCATTCTATAAAATTGAAAACATTTCTTGGTGTAAAGTCATGGGCAAATGTTATGCATAGAGTAGTAAGCCAGAAAGTTTGGATTTTGAGGGGATGCTATGTATATTATAGTTTTTCTTTTAGAGCTTGAATAAAAAAGGAAAGGTTAAGTAGTTAAAAAGGCAAGCAAATCACATTCTCCCTGGTTAAAGATCTATGTTAAATGCATATGCATTTGAACTGGGTTTTAGGTGATGTTGTGTATCTCTGATCTATTTTTTAACTCTGTGTCTGGGCAAATGATAATGAATGAATGCTTGGAAAGGGCAATGAGTAAAATTCAAAGAGGGTGGTAAAGGTAAATGGATTGTTTTTTTTAATAGTGACACCTGCTACTGTGGTCAGTTTTCCTGATAGTATGGTAGTTGATATTAGATGAGAGTATAAATAGAAACACATCTAAATTGAGCAGAGACGTGATGGTGAGGCCTTAATAAGAAACAGTACAAGTTGAGAGGAATCGAGATTGGCGCTGGATGTAGAATCGTATGTTTCTTAGAAAGGAGAGGAAGAAGACAAACAGAATAGGAGAATGTGGACTGATGGAGAATAAGCAGGATAAAACTAGGCATAGAAGTATTATTTTTAGCTGAGGAGGAGATGAAGTTACAGGGGACTCATAAGGGGCAGAATTGGTTGTTAGAGTGGTTTCATTTTCAGTTGTGTTTCTTGAAAATGAAGAGAGTTTGAAATTTGATATGTTGAATGGTATTTTAGGGGAGAGAGTATGAGGTAGACAGCAAATGGAAAACAATAGTTTGCATTCAGAGGTGTATGATGATCCCAATAGTATACTGAAAATAGCTCACCAGAAAACTGAGCTAAACTCTGAATGAATCACAAACATTTATGAATTGCTTGTTTTCAGTGCATGGACTTCGGATTCCATTCATGCATATCAAGGGCAATGCTCATGCACATCTCTGCTGGAGAGTGGTGTGGACAGGGGGCCAAGAATGGTTTGGATTCAATTGGGTCATGTGTCTCTAGCCTCGATTCACGGAGGGACAAGAGGAGATTTCTGGAGGCCCACCATGCTGCATTTATGATTCCCAAGAAGTTTGAGTTCCAGCATCAGCCTCGAGGGAGCAGCACTGTTGGCCCTACCTTGCCACCTCCCACGCCTGGTGGTGGGAGTAGTGCTGCAGCGGCTGCAATGGCTGGAGCCACAGAGGAGGTGAGTTCTGAGAGTCAATGGAGTACCGTAAGTTGGGGCGAGTTCGGACACTTTTTTATATTTAATCATTATTTACGCATTGACATGTTTGCTGATATGTGCAAAAACCTAAATTAAAAATCTATAAATCTTTCGAAACCTTGTGAAAAAAAAGAAAATGATGTTGTTTTATTTTTAACTACGAAAAATATTTATTATCACAATCTGAACACGCCCCATGGAGTGGGGCGAGTTCAAACACGTGCGATATATTTACGTTTTCGTTCAGAGCAATCATGTTTGCGACAATAGGGAATATACTTTAAAAAAAATATATTCTTATATTAATGATAATCGTTTATAAACATTTTCGTTGTGTTGAAAGACAGTAATATGCTTCTAGTTTATTTGTTTTTATCGGCTAACCATTGAAATGAAAAAATACTGTGAACGATGCATTGATAGATGCGATCTAGCATACAGTGATTTTACAATTTAATTCTAGTGTTTAAATATTGAAAGCGAATGTGCTTTATTCGTAAACACCAAAGAACTGTGGTGAGGGGTTAATATTTCGTTTAATTTAACATATAAATTAGATCGAAAAGAGTGTAAAATTCCGCAGGTTTGGAAGAAAATTGATGAGAACGGGAACACATGGAAATGAAATATAAACATAGATATCAACTTGGTATCACATTTTTAAAAATGCATTTTTAAAAAGGGTACAATGGGATGGTCTCTTCAATTGTTATTAGTTGTTCCAACAAGCATCACAAGCAACAACTTTCACATCTCCTATGAAGTGGGAACAATCACATAAAAAATATTAAAATTGTGAACAATGACATTTATAAGGCTAAATAAATTAATCAACATCATAAATGTACGTTAAATCACTGAAAACAAAGCGGCCCCTTCGCAAGTCACGCGGCGGAGCCAGCTGACGAACAATTTGCATTCTGTGCGCTATACACTCATCAGCAACATCGGGGAACCTGAAATAAGTCTCCTTCACTGTAATTTTTTTCCGAAGGCACTGCACATGAAATCTGTTATTAGAGCAGACTTTCATAACTTTTCCTACAAAAAGCCTGTCACGTTTATTGGTCTCGAACTTAATAAAAGGAATGAATTTTCAGGGAGACAGCCGGGAATTTCAAAATTACTATCATCAGTAATATTGTTACTCTGCAATGCCAAATTGTAAGTCTCATCAACAGATAAATTTTTCTCCGAGGAAACTTCTCCCACTTCCCCAGCAAAAGATTCATTTATGCATTCTGTACTCACACTTTTCCCTGGCTAAATATTTAGTTTTTTACCCCTAGATTTTTTACCCTCTGGTGTTTCTACGCAGGATGATGCTAACTATTGCAGAAATGCATCTGACCACGCAATGCCTTCGGCGGCTTTGGCCGAATCTTCTTCTGGATTTAAACTAGGCACTTTGTTAATAACTCGAGTTTTGTCGAATGGAAAAATTCCCGCGGCTCTAAACCCTGCTCGAACATTGACAGACAAGGAAGTTCAAATTGATTCAAAGGCAGATTTCAACAATCTGGGGAACTCACATTTGGGAAGCATCCCGCGATTTTTACGTTGCCACTGGTCAAGACATTTTCGCCATGCGATCTTAAGTGGCCTAAAAAAACAAGATCAAGAGGCTGGCATAAATGGCATAAAAATCGAAAAATATGTTCTAGTAAATACAATATTATTAGGATTTACTTGAAACCTCCTTATGTAATGAAAAATAATGCAGCAGTAGATGAAAATAATCTCATAAAATTCAGAAGCACTTTCCGCAGAGCAGAGAAGTTTCTTTTCGGCGATACAAAATTTCACCCAACTGTTGCACTGCAAACTAATCGCATTGACTACAACGAGAAGTAGCCGCACCGCTGCTATTATACGGAATACGCTACGTTCTATCTTTCTTTGCTACGGAGACATGATTAAATCATTTAACAAAGTGATCTTCAGGAGAAAGCACAATGTAAGTACCGGCCGGCACAATCGTCCGAACTCACCCCGCATGTCCGAACTCGCCCCAACTTACGTTATCTTCTCCTAAGTGAATGATGCCTTGAGAATCCACCTTTTGCGTAACAGCTTGGCCCATAATTATAGTATGGAAAAAGCTAATTTGACTCTCTTGCTCGTGTGCACAAATGTCTTAACATACTACATTGCTGTGTACATGAAAATGCATAATTAAATTTAAGGGTTTTTTTCCTCTGGTTGCCAAGTTCCAAGTGTAGCAAGGAGTGTGGTGAACGGATCACAAATATATCTCTTCATTGTAGCCTTCACAGCTCATGATGAGAAGCAGTAAATTTTGGGATTATGCAATGTGCTGTTTGCCGTTAGCCATAATGTTTTGATGATCAATTTTTCAAAGCAAATAATTTTTTTATCATTTTCCTCTTGTACCTAAATGGATTTTTAATTTCCCTGCAAAAGGTGACCAGCAATGGTCAGTATATGTTAGCCTGATGCCAAAAAACTCATGGTATACTCCAATATGTTCTTTTATGTCATAAATGAATCTGTTATCACTCTTACATGTAAAATATGAAAGAACAGAAGAAAAAATGGGCAGATATCAATGACTAATGTGAATGATGGAGTAGCTTGTTGGGAGAGGGATTACACCATATTCATGTCTTAGAACTCAGGCAGTGAAATGTCCCATAATAGCTGTCTAAATTCCTAAATAACCCTTTAATTTGACTCTTGATTCGATTGACTTAGCTCTGTACTTCACTTCTATGGCATCAGCCATCTATTTCCAAATCTCTCTTTTCCTCAATAACCTTTTAATGTTTTCCATTCTTCATATAAAGATGAATGGAAAAGTTGTTGGGAGGGAAGACAAAGTTTCTACTTGATGGTGTGGGAAATTAGAATGAATGAAATCAGTGTTAATTCTGATGTTCTTTTCATTATGTTGCATTTGAAACAATTCAAGTAATTATCAGTAAAGTTTTTCCCCAGCATCACCTACTCATATGTAATTACTTTTTTTCTTCCAATAGATCGTTGTCGGAGTGGAGGGTGCACCAGAACTCCAAAGAGTTCTACGAGAGGAGTTGGAAAATAGGTTAGGACAACTGAGGTCACGTTTAACGTCCTTGAAGACAGAATCGGAAGAAGTCTGGAAAACCCTGGAAACAGCTGAACGCACACTCCTGGATATGCTAAGTGCAAAAGACTATGACTGTTCCCACTTTTTCCTGCAGAACTCTGCAGCAACGGGGCCCCATTTGTCATCCTCAACAGCAACCATTTCCATCAACGAGTCCACTCAGTCCCATCATCCACCAGTTCTTGTCCCTCCCTCATCATCGTCTTCGTCCACGTCCTCGTCTTCATCGTCGTCGTCTTCATCTCTTGTCTCCTCGGTGCAAGCCTCCTCGGGTTCTTCAGCTGCTCCCACACCTTGCACTGGCCCCAGGGGTCAAGGGAGCTCGGGTGCCATGCAAACACCCTCATCTTCCTCTTCATCTGCTCTTTCGCAGACAGGATCTGGTGGATCTGCAGGAGGGAGTGGCAACAAGGGTCCTGAAACCATGTCTGTCAAACTGAGGGCTGATCGTCATGAAACTGAGGAATTCTACATCTCCGTAAGTGACTGTACCTTTGAAATTCTCAGTATGATATGTTATAATTCAGGTATGCAATGTGTATGTGTATTCTTTTGCTTCAGAGATGTACAAAATTTATAGTGAAGATTTAGCCCTCGACATCCCTTATCCTTGTTTCTGTGGTTTCGTTGGGTAGTTGAGAAACTTCATCTTTGACATTTTTCTTGGATATTTACTGTAATTATCAGTGTGTGTCTGATGAAATGTATTAGTCCCAGAAACTGGTAAAATTGAGTTATAGTCCCTTTCAAATGCAAATTTACTAAATGTAAGTTTCAAAACCTGATTGTTTGTTCAAAGAAGCTAGAGATTTTATTTTTCATATCCTTGTGAGCTTTGAAACTACCATCAAACTTTTCTGAGCTGGTGATTGAATTTTCTTTGGTCATCAAAACTTGGATGCAGTTCAAAAGAAAACATTATTATGTAGCAGTTGATGGAATCAAGAAGTTTGAGGGTGGTTAAAATGGCCAAACATGGAGGTGGTGCTAATCAATCCAAATGATGGTTGCATATGTATATCAAGTATGATCTGTCAGATGGTATGCCAAGTGTTTCAAATAGCTGTGTTTGGTCACTTCATTGTTGTGTTACAGAGAATCAAACACCTGATGTTTCCTGAATAATGGATATCATTAGGTCTTGAGTAGTTAAAAAAATACTTAGTTAAAAGTTTAAACCCTGACTGATGTAAAGAAAGTGGGTTTCCTAGTGAATCTTTTCCATTGTTTACAATTTGAATGCTGTCAAACTTGCATTATTTTAAATGAGAATGTTTATAATGCTCAGCACTAGTTGCAAGTGAGGAGAGTATTACAAAAATCCACAGTGCCATATTGAATTATCGATGATTGAAGATTAGGCTACTTGATGACATTGCAAAGATGCTGGTAGACTGTTTCCGCAACATCATAAAGGAAAATTTGAGTGTAAGGGAGCTATCAGCTCAATGAGTACTGCATTTGATATTGGATGACTAGAAACTCTCTTGAATAAACATTTTTCTCAGCAGAGTTAGGCCATGTTTAAATGCCTTTCTTTCATGTTTTTTCTACATTGAAATGCTGATGATGAAATATGGACTCTTGTGAACCTGCCAGAGAAGAAGCTCCTATCCTAACAGTGGGTGGAAGTGTTCTGAAGAAGGCAATATCCTACCTGACAAATGCAAAAAAATCAATGGAAAGTTTAATGCAACATTGCTGGAGCATTTGAAAGATGTCATTATGGCCAAATTGATTTCGAAAATAGTGCTTATCTTCCTAGACAATGTGCCTGCACAAACATCTTCATTTGTTGAAAAACTCCATTGTATGAACTTCAAAGTACTCTCTTATGATCTTATGGTGTTTGTTTCCTCCATCTACATTGCATGAACTGAAGCTGTTTATTTACTTCAGTAATCTTCACCCTTCACATCAAGCTCCAACCATGAGGGCTTGGAATGACTCTAGAATCTTTTCTCATAAATTCCCCGGTAAGCCAAACATGCTCAGATCTTGGAGACCTTATGTATATTGTGACAGGTATGGATAGATTTTGCTTCATCTCTTAGGACGTGGATGAAATAAAAGAGCAATGAGAGCATGAATGATAAAACTTGCCCTAAGCACAGCTAGGCACATCAGCCAGTTTCAGGTAGTCGAGGAAGGAAAGCACTCGAGCAGTTTCAGACAGGAAGGAGCGTCAAGCTGGACATTTAAATTTCAGTTGGGAGAGGATTAATGCAGTGAGGCTGATAGGTTATAAAACGTCCACTCCTGGCATTCTTAAAATTTCTCAATGGTTTCTATCTATTGGACCTTGAAAGATAAATACTAGAACAGAATTATGCATAAATGAACAATGGAGAAGAATGGAAATTTTGTTTTGTATTGCCCTATTAGGAATTTCGAAAACAACTTATCATATTGAGCTGATTGAATGCAAAGCAGGGAATGTTTTTCAACTTATTGAAACTTTTATCCTACTTGTTTATGTCATTATTTATTTGTCTTTTGTGATACTATTTATGTACCGCTACTCATATTGCTTATGACTTTCTGACTGTTTTGGTTTGCTTTACTTTTTGCAGAAATTCCGAGAGTACCTCCTAGGAACCAGTCGCATTGCCCGCCTGCATGCCAAACATGACCACATCCAGAACGTCCTGCTTCCATCTTCGTCATGTGGAGGACCAATCGGTGGGAGAAATTCTCCCACACTGCCAGGCATATCCCCCATGGCTGGCGGCAGCTCCAATCACTCGACTCTATCTAACTCAGCCCCCTCTTCCACAATACCCCCTTCAGTGCCTGCGTCAGGCGTCCTTGTGCTGCCTCGAAGCGTCCTGGGTCCTGGAGGTTCGGCTGCCATTGTGGGACGTCCAGGGGCTGTAGGAGGAGGAGGTGGGGGGCAGCAGAGACGAAAGCGCATCGGAAGGCTACAGCTTCGGATGGGCCAGCCCAAATTATTTGGAGGCAGCCTGGAGGAGTACCTAGAAGCCACGGATATGGAAATACCACTTGTGGTCAAGAGCTGTATCAGGGTCATCAATCTCTATGGTATTCAGCAACTGAGATTATTTCAAGTGCCATCCTGTCCTTATTTAATCTGCTCAAATTCAAGTTGATATCTCTCAGATTTCTCATGAATAATTTTGGTGGACATGAATGAAAATAGGCTAAGTCCTATGTCAAAATTTTGGAAAAAAAAAATCAGGGGAGATTAGGAAGAAAGGATTTGGGACTGGCTAGTTAAGATTTGTCTTTTAGATTGTGCCGTAATGCCTTTGTACCTCGAGTGATTGCGGGCAATATTTTTACTTAGTTCTGCAATTATATAAAAAAAGAACCAGCTTGTATTTTTGCAGATATGTTGCTTTCCACCTTATATTGTAATGCTTAAGTTGGCCTATTTCTTGGTTGATGCTGAGAGGTTATCTGTGAAAGAATGTTCAACTATAGATTCACCTCATTCTTCATTTGTTACTTTATTTTCAAATACTCCTATATCTTTTATGTTTAGTTTGTGCAATAAGTTCTTTTATTTTGATATATGCTCAGAAAAATTTCTGCTTATATATGAGAGTTGACTACTTTAGAGGAATCTCATAACTTGAGAACTTGGGCTTTATTCCCCCATTATTTGTTTGTTTTAGCGTTTGCTGCTTGAATATTAATCTTATGTTAAGAAGTTTTTGATGATTATATTTTTCTAGATCTGGATGGAATATGGACACATTGATAATTTTTTCATTTGTTGGCATTTTTATTTGCAAGTATGTCCAGGGGAAGGTATAGTTAATGATATGTACGCTCTTTCCTCCTTGTTTTCAGGATTAATGCCTACCAAGTTATGTATTAATTCATTCATTTCATTTATCTAAAAATTGTTGTTGCATTATTGTAAACGTTTCTCTCGTTTTTTCATTTAACAGGGCTACACCATCAAGGTATATTTAGGGTATCTGGGTCACAAGTGGAAATCAATAATTTTAGAGAGTCATTTGAACGAGGAGAAGATCCACTGGCAGACATGACTGATGCATCAGACATCAATTCAGTAGCAGGAGTGCTGAAGTTATATCTTCGTGAACTAAGGGAACCTCTGTTTCCCATTATTTACTTTGAACATTTCATGGAGTTAGCACGTAAGTATGTAGCCAATAATTGCATGTTTATATATTTTCTATGTATTTTTCATTGTCACCCTATGACTAAGTTTTTATTAAAAAATCAAGGTTATAGTAAGTGTCCTAAGCTTAGTATAAAAAATAATTATAATTGCCATATGACCCTGTACTGATAAAATATGCATGATGATTTATAGAAACATTTATAATAATTATCGTTTTATTTAATTTTAAATTAATGTATGCCAAAGGCCATTGTGTCATTGTGTCAGTGGGTCTAATGAAAAATAACTCATACCAATATATTTATTGAGATGTATAGCAGTAGATTGATGCTATGTGAGGATATAGATTGGACTACATATTAAATATATAAAAATCTAGTGGTGTCTGTCTGTCTGTTACTCAATCACTCATAAACCACTGAATCGATTGAAACAAAATTTGGCAGAAAAATAGTTGATATATCTGGTTCATGCATAGGCTATAGAACAAGGGCCTTGGGGCCCTAGAAGGCCCTCAAGTGGGCCCTTTCATCACCAAAAATTGGCCCTGGAAGATAATTCTTGCCTTTATTAGAAACATGTAAAATATACCTATGCTGAATGTACTACAATCATGGGGTCATAAGCCACGCTGGGGCCCCAGGGGGCCCAAGGGTCCTAAAGAATGCTTTCTTAAAAGCCTCATAAGTATTGAACGAGTGATCCGATTTTAGTACAATTTTCACACATGGTAACTTCACTGATCCAGTAGAGCTTTTTTAAGGAAATTGGGACAATAAGGAAGGCCCCTGGGCCCCAAGGGCAGCGTATTGGGCCGTCTGGTGTCTTATGTGTTTGAAAAACTCAAGTTTACACATTTTGGTTCAAGTGCAGAGGTTTCTCTTTTTGCATATTTTAATTAGTTCTATTAAAGATAGAAGGCTATGGTTTTGGCCATTAGATGAATACAAGATTGCAGTTTCTTATTTTTTCTTTCAATTTTCTTATACGAATAAAATTTCCCTAGAAATTGCATTTTTCATGTCAAAATTATGAACTTTACTTCTGTCAACAATATATTTCCTTGGTAACCATGGAATTAGCATTAGCTTTAGAATGAAAATAGGGCCTTTACAATGGCGGCTTGGTTTTATATCTAGAGATAGGTATTACAGTGGAAATCTAGGCTGTATGCTGAAATTTTGCTGATGACAATATTTTCAGGGATATTTTTTCCTAAAATTGGCAAAATTCATTTCAAGTGGACCAATTAAAGTTGGACCCATCCAAAACAGGAGAATGCCACGATGTTAATTTAATGTGGAAATCCTCTGGAATGCAAATGGCCTGTAGTTTAGTTTCCATATGTTACTGCAAAAGAATGTTGAAACTCGGTAAACATAATGTAATGCGGTTTTCATCTGCTGTATCAAAAAATAAAACTAAAATTATAGCTGAGTAAAACAGGAGAATTCCACGATGTTATATTAATGCGACTAGCCTCTGTAATACAAATGGCCTGTAATTTAATTTCTATATGTTACTGCAAAAGAATGTTGAAACTCGGTAAACATAATGTAATGCGATTTTCATCTGCTGAATTAAAAAATAAAATTTCCAATCATTGCATTAACAAATGATGTGGTACGAAGTCACTCGCAAGAGTGCATATACACCAGGGTTGAAATTTGCCATGAAAAAATCATTGACTTGACCGGGATTCGCTTTGAAAGAAGATGGCTTGATGGTGTAACTGGCTAACACCCCTGACCGGCAATTGGGAGATCCGGGTTCGAATCCCGGTCAAGTCAAATGATTTTTTCATGGCAAATTTCAACCCTGGTGTAAAAAATAAAACTAAAATTATAGCTGAGTAAAACAGGAGAATTCCACGATGTTATATTAATGCGACTAGCCTCTGGAATACAAATGGCCTGTAGTTTAATTTCTATATGTAACTGCAAAAGAATGTCGAAACTCGGTAAGCATAATATAATGCGGTTTTCATCTGCTGAATTAAAAAATAAAACTAAAATTATAGCAGTTTTGCCTTGAAAAAAATACACCTCATGAGCAACTCCAACCTACAACCTATATGCCCTATCTTTCTTTCTTCTCCCGTTGAATTTCAATGGGTACCTTTGCTAGTTTAAAATAATAGCAGATTTTAAATGCTCTGCTTGTGATGATGTGGAATGTTTATCTGCTTTTATCTAAGTAACAGATTTTTTATCATAGAATCTTTTTATGGATGATGTTGTCATAAAAAATCAATTTATACTAATTTATTAATTCTTTCTATTGATTTCAGAACTTGAATCCAAGCATGAATTTGTTTTGAAAATGAGAGAATTGATACAGTCTCTCCCACGTTCAGTAGTTGTTGTGTTGAGGTACATCTTCGCATTCCTAAACCAGTAAGTTTATTTTATATTTCTGATATCTATAACTGTGTAGTTTAACTGTGGTGGTCTGAAACCTATACTCATTAAATAATATGAGCATTCATTTGTTTTTGACAGTAAAAACTGTTGAAAACAAAACTAGAAAAACTTTGGATAAACTCAAGTAAAATCTTTTATTTTGAAGCAACAGGCAGCCTTTAAAAAGACAAAATAGGTGAATATGCCTTGCCTTGTTTTGAATGATGCAATAGCAGGGTAGGGTGATATGGTGTGATTGCTTGTAGAGTTTCTCTCTCTGGATTTGAAATGTGAGGGGTTTCTCTCTGTTAATAAAATTTTAAATTTTACAGATTAACATTGGGAATATTGTATATATTTTGCTATCACTTTTGCAGTTAGTACCTTCAGATTCTCACTTCTGAAGGGCCTTCTGTTGATGTGACTGCTTTGACGTTGATTTACTCTTTAATTGAGTATAACCCTAGCTTCTCTCTTCTTGCATAGAGGAAAGATTGAGAATAATTAACTGTACCTCTTAAGGTCGCTTGTGAAGTAGAGGATAGTGTAAGCTGAATGCTTATCAATCATAAGTTGGTCATAAAGGTGGATGCAGTTGGATTCTTTAATCCTTTGCCAGTGAATAATGAATTATGCCAGAAGTGATGGGTTGGACTCATTGAAGGAGGGAGGTTTGATAGAGATAAGCATCCATGAATGTTACGATAGTAAGAGACACCATACCTTCTCAATGTTTGCTTCACTGATGAATATAGCATAATTTTTCTTTTTCATGTTACCTATAACATGTTTATTTTTTAACTGTCAAGCCTTAGAAGAGAGGGATATTTATTCAGAATATTTTTCAGAAGTCTTCCTACAATGGAAGCTAATTGTCATCCTTGGCATCTTTTGCACTGTGGTATAATTTCCCAAGTAAATTGCCCTGAAACATAGCTGTGTCAATTCATTTGATATAAATAAAATCAAGTTACATGATATTTTCATATCTTTGAAAAGAAATGAAACTACTGTTGTAATTCACTCCTTAGCGCTGCAAAGTTATAAATGTGCAATATGTATTTTATCCTTACAGCCTCTCAGAGTTTAGTGATGAAAACATGATGGATCCATATAATCTTGCCATATGTTTTGGTCCCACCTTGGTTCCTGTTCCTGAAGATCGTGATCAGGTTCAATATCAAAATCAAGTGAATGACCTAATTAAGAATATTATTCTCTTCAATGAGGACATTTTCCCAGATGATGGAGGTGTTGTATATGAGAAATTCATCAGCAAAGAACCTGATGACAAGTGAGTATTCACTGTTTGCTACATTCTTGGTGTGTTTTGCTTTCAGCATTCCCTTCTTATTGATAGTTTATTCAATCAAGAGCGTACCCAGGATCAAAATTAGGGGGGGGGGGGGGGGGGGGGAAGCTATGGTCATTCCGGTTGTAACATTTTAGTAGGGAAAAGGTGAATGGAACCAAAATTTTAAGAAAATTATGTATAATTATAGCAGTACTTCATTAGTTATTACAATTATTTGCTTGAAAAAAATTTGATTTTTATTCTAGTTACATGTCTAATACTAATATTTTTTTTTGCTTCTAGGGGAGGGGGCAGCTACCTCCCCCTGCCCCTTGCTGGGTACGCCCATGTATTCAATGTTTAATTCTAAAATACCTTTCAAACATGGGTGCTCCCTAGGCATTTTAAAAATAGTATGCCTTTAGTTTTTTCTTTAATAAAATAGCTCTGGGTAGACACACATTCTCTTTGTCAGTTTTTGTCCCACAGATATGCCATTGACGCTTTTACTGTATTACAGTTGAATGCTTGTTTTGAAAAAAAGGTGAAATAACGCAGAGATCATTCTTGATCCACATATTCAATTGGTCAACCTTATGTAAAAATACATTTGATTTCAATCCCAGTGTACATTCATAATACCTCGTTCACATAGAATAAATTTAACTCTGTTTTATCTCTTTGATTTACTGTATTATTTTACTTTCAATTATCGAAAGCTCAAGATCAAGATGTTAATGGCTCGTTACATTTCAGAGTACTATATTTCTTTAGTAAAAAGTTATTGATAGTTTCCATAGTACACATTAAGCTTGAAAACCAATATATTTGATGTGAGGTACATGGGTGGGCTCTCATACTATTTTTCAAAAACTCACTAAGGACCAAATATTTCATTAATTACTCGAATTAATCTCGAATACAGTCCTTAAATTCAAAACTCATGCTTAGTTGCATCTTTATGGGATGGGGAACATCTAGTTCGGCTCTGTAAGTGAGCCAACTGTGAGCATTTACTTTGCCACAATTTGCAAGAATTCCTCTAAACTCCACACATCCCAATTAGCATGTTTCTGGAATTTGTAATGGCACATTGCAATGAATGTGAGTTAATGTACTCCTGTTGGATCAATAGCTTCCTAGCTTGTCTGTTGGTGATTAATGAGCTAGAATGTATGTATTATCTCATAAAATTTCTACAGAGCAATCATTAGCTTTTATAAAGGCTCTCTATTATTTGGAAGCATTCATTATGTCATGTACATTCAGTGAAATGAGTTTTTTAAGCTTTTTCCCAAGGTATATTGTACATGAATCATAATGTTTAGAAAAGCAGAAAGCTGTATATTTTCTTGCTTTTAGTGTTGTGGTTTTAACTTAATCATTAACCTAAGCTATTATTGTAATGTGTTTCTCTCATCATTGGATACCACTCCTGCACTTATTACTGTGTACGCATTAGTCTTCACTTTCAGTGATATCTCATTCACCAGCTCATTTACTCTTAGCAGCTGAAAGCGACTAAGTATTCAGATATCGCATGTGTTGCCTTCATTTCCTCTCTCCTTTCAAAATGAGAAGCATATGCAGTCTCATTATCCTATGAGCTGCTGCTAGGGAATCTGGCAGGGAGTGTTGGAATAAAAGCTGTCATTGAGGGAGAATTTTCAAAATTGGCATTGGGAGGGATGCGGGACAAAAAGTGAAACAATGAGGTAGTGTCTCACTTCTATCCACTCTTAGAGAACACCTTTTAATTGCAGCAAACATTTAAGACTTAGCCATTTGGTCTCATTTTTTGCGAAAAACTGCCATAAGCAAACAGGATGTTTAACAAAACTACAGCAGGGACTGAGATGGGAGCTACTTAAGACTTGAGGGTTACATGGGGATGAGGTTACCAGTTCAAAAAATTCTTATCTGATAATATCGACTCTTGTATGCCTCTATGTTTTTGGGTGAGGGTAAGCAGTTGGAATCAGTGGAAGATTGGTAGGAAGAAGTTTGCGTCAGTAACACATGAAGTAATTCATCTCTCAGAAGTGAAGTTGTGCTAATCAATATTCTTGACCATAAATTCACCTGAAATATATATGTTCAGATTTATCTGTATAATAGAAAGTTTTTATTATCTCAAATTATCATAAATCCACTCCATTTTTTTCTCCACAGTGACGTTGGTGATTCGCCTTCTGATCATGTCCAAGAAGATTTAGACTCTGAGGTCTATCCATCAGAAGATGGTAAGTTAAGCTTTTCATTTGTTTTCCATTAAAATTCAATGCATATAATTCACCAGAGTGAGAATTCAATACATGTTCATGTTGGGATCTCCAAGTATTAAATTCCTCATCTCAGAGTATTTCCTTGTTTGATGTTGTCAATAGCATTTTGATATCCAATCATTCAAACTAATAAAATATTCTTATGGTAACTACTTGATCTAACGGCAGTGGGTTATACCTCTCATTTCAAGCATTTTTCCTTATTTAGAGCATTATTTTGTATAAATCTAAATGCTTTCTCATAATAATTTGTCTCTTCTTTTTTCAGAAACAGAAACTCTAGAGGCTACTGCCCAGTTTGACTTTTTAGCTCGATCTGACCGAGAATTGAGTCTCAAAAAGGGAGAAAATATTATTCTATTTAACCAGGTTTCTGGAGATTGGTGGCGAGGAAGTGTTAATGGAAGAGAGGGCTTAGTTCCAGACAAATACATTCTGTTAAAAATTAAGTAAGTACTTTTTTGGAGTAGCCACATAAAAATCCATTAACACTTTAAGCACCAGCATGAATATTTACAACATTTTCTCTGGGCCTTTCTTTTTTGAGTTTTATTTCCATGTACTGTCAAGCACTCATAATCTAGAAATCCATAATTTGCCAGCACCGATAGTTTGGCAGCGTTCCAAAACAGCTGTTTGCATTGTTTAGGAAATCTTACATATAATTCTTGTCATAAAAGATTTTGATTCTACACAAAGCACTTGATGAGAATATCTCCTTTATTTTTAATAAATTAATTCAAAATATGCTTTTCATGAGAATTTCATCTATAATGTATTGTTCCATACAATTCAAATGATACTGCACCCACATTGCAAAGCTTAAATTATGGGTGTTTCGGGCTGTTAAGTACAAGGAATTCATTTACTATTACTTGATATGTATGCCTACGTACTGCCATAGATCATGTCCGATCTAAGCAGGCAAAGAGATGGTGGAGGCATGAGTCGACAGCATAAAACTATTCTGATCACCAAAAGAATATCAATTAATGATTGTATTTATAATGCCAACAGACTTATGGCAGGTTTTGGGTGACATAGTTTTATTAGTGAGGAACAAATCATGAACATTTACATGCCATGGAGTCAGCTCACCTGTGAAAAAACAAAATGTATGTAGCAAGCACACTTAACAGATATTTTTTGTATGAAGTCAAAGTATAGTTTTGAGTGATGGGACATACATTTTTCAGTCAGGGTATTTATCACACATTATACACAACATATCACAGAAAAAGTGCTAGCTGCCACACAGTAGTTGAATGGGATGTAATACGGCGGGATTATAGGCATTATTGTTAGCCTCAGTATTCTAATCCACCTATATGTATAGCAATGTCAAATTTTATGTGTAACACCAATAATCTATTTTTGTACTGTCTTGCCTTGTAAAATTGAAGATTAATAAAATTATTATTATTATAACATAAAAAATAGTGTAGCAGCTGATCATCTATCAGCCACGGCAAGGAGTGTTGTGTGATGCAAATGTGTTTGTTGTTTTAATTTTTATCATGGTATTGCTAATTTTGCCAATTATATTGAAAAGGTATGAAAAATAAATAGAAAATATGTAGCATTATACATTGACTACTACTGAAGATGCCCTGAATCAAGGAAAAAAAGACTGTGATAATGCAAAGCACCATAATCTGGAAAAATGTGTAATCTGGCAACATTCAGGTCCCAGAACTGCTGAATTAAAGATGATTGACTGTATATCATTTAAAATCACAACAAATCCTTACTTCTATCCACTTACACAGCAAAGACCTAGAAACAATTTTTTTTTTGTCGGACAAGTCATTGGCCTGTATGTCCCTGGAATCCTGATAGGCTGCTAAGCCTGTCATCAGGTTTTCCAGGGACCGGGCCAACAGAACTTGACATACATCTATGGCCTGGGTGGTGAAAAACTCTCCCAGGTGGGACTTGAACCTGCAACCCTCAGTTTAGCTGGTGAGGATTTTACCCCACCGCCACCAGGGCCAGAGATTGAGAGATCTTTATATCAACACCACGGAAACCTCAGAATTACATCTTGCCCTCATTTGATTTTGTATTTTTTACCTAAAAAAACTTCAAAAGCTAGGTAGCGGTCCGAAGGGACCACCATGGCAATCCCTGTAGCTATTGGTCTTCTGTTGTGGTAGCAGTCCCATCGGCAGTCCTCATCTTAGCATTTATTCCTTGAGGATTTACTGTAGTTAAGTTTGTATTCTCCCTAATGTTATCCCTATTTTGTGGTATTTTTGTGCCCTTTCTTTTATCCATAAACATCTTAAGTGTCATTCTTGTCACATTGCCAACACACTGAAATGTTTACTTGCTTTGAACTACAGTAGAACCTCGATCTATCGTTCTCGCATTGATCGTTGTCCCGCTTCTATCGTTCGCAGTCTTTGGTCCCGAATGTAGTTCCATACTGATAACGTTAATAATTCCCGCATCCATCGTTCCCCGAAGTATCGTTTTCCCGCATCGATCGTTTCCAAATCACGGTCCCCACATCGCAATTCCCGCATTCATTGTTTGAAAAAGACGAAACCAAAAATTTACACGATTTACATTTACAATTTGTAAGATTTTGGGATTTTAGCGGCGCTCCGCAGCGGGAAAGGAGGGGGAGGGAGTTAGGCAACATGATGCGCAGGACAGACCGGTAGCCCTTGCCGTCCGAGTCCCTTCTTATCTTTATGGCCCTAACTCCTTCCTAGAGGATAATTGGCATTCCTCCTTTCCTACCCAAACGAGTCCCTACCTCGCTCTTCAGCGGCCGCATTCCTTTGCCATGAGCTTCCAACCTTTCTTCCTATTATCCTCTCAAAGCTCTATTACCAGTGGTTGTCATACGCTCGTTCTCGGCACCATATCGAGATCTGATATAATCCATGTGGGTAAATATCAACGGATTTCCTTGGTGTTTGGTATCAAATGTAACAGAAAACAATGGGCCAACTTCACATAATACTTATTCTGTAGAGTTTTTCCGATTAAAAACTTAAGCAAAATTAACTGACGTTCCACTAATGCGCCCCTCAGTGGGTTGGGCCCTTTCCGCAGAAAGGGTTGGGAGGGTCAAAGGTCTTCCATCTGCCCTGTCCCTCCCGGCGAAAACAGGGTCCCCCAATTACCTGTCTCACCCAATTCTTGTATGTAACCAGTGCATTATTTTAAATGATGTGGGCCACATGGGCTTAAACGGGGGAGTGGTTGAGGGAAGGGAGGGAGGTGGGGTTTCTCGTCATGTGACTTTCGTGGAACCAACCAGAGGGCAGCGGGCATGGCTTGTAACCTCAGCAATTCAGTCACTCCCTGACCTTGGTCATGGTCACTTCGCGGGCCTCTAGTAAGTGCGGCCAAACCCTAGGTGCTCTGTGCTCTTGCCTTTTTCTATTTTTTCCGTGTTTAGCCAGTTAAAGTAGGTATTTATGTCTATTCATTTTCCTGAAGTATTTATTTCTGAGCCAAAACTGTTCAAAATAGGTGTTATAAGATGGCTGAAGGTAGCGCAGATGTTTCAACCAATAGCTAGTCGTAGTGCAAGTCCTGCGAGCGTGGGCTAAGTTCCTTCTCGTCCGTTGTCTGATGTGGGCTTGCATTGCCAGAAATGTTTTTTTTTTGTTTTTTAGGCACCGTGACCCATCAAAATGATTTATTCTTTTGAAATTGGTGTTCATTTAGTAATGTGAAGCCGAACTCCAACCGCCGATATCGGAATTCCTCATTTCAACCCGATTGCCTGCTAACTTTTGCCTCTCTGAACCAGATGGCGATAACCTGCTACACCTCTCTTGCCTCGTGGGTTACGCGATTGCTCCAGATAAACATGAGTACACTTGGTAGCGTCAAGCTCGCTCCATCTTTAACGGGTGGCACTCCTCCATCAGCGGAGCATAATGGAAAGCGCGACAAAAGATTACATCCTCCCCAACAAATTTTAGGCGCGCTTCTCACCCACAAGGATATTCGAAACGAATAAATTCTATGCATGGATAGGTCGGTGCGTGGGCTTGAGGATCATCCAATAACATGATAATGGACCTTGTTTATTTACTTTTATCATCCAAGACACCATTGGGATATGTAATACTAATAAAATATTTAAACAGTTAGTAGTCAAACAAAAAATTAGAGATGCACTATGTATTTTCATTAAATTTAAAAATTCTCCTGCTTTTAAGAGAAATTCCTTGAAGATTCCCCTCTACTGTGAAAAGTTACCATAAAATTCTCGCATGTTCATCTCGTTTTGGCTCCTGGGAAATCTTTTCCCGCATTGTTCGTTTTCCCGCATCCATCGTTTTTTTTGCCCATCCCCTTGAAAAACGATAGATCGAGGTTCTACTGTATTTCTTCCATCCATCATATGTATGTAATGAACCCATACTGAGATGGAGTGACATGCTTCATCTTGATAAATCTGATTCCATTTAGCATATTGCACATGACGGCTTTGTCATACCTGTTTTATTTCTTGCAGAGATGAAGACAGGGATCGACTTGAGTTGCTTAAGTCATCCTCAGAAGAATCCATGCGACGAAGAGCATCCAGCTCCAATGATTCTCTCCTCTCCGGCCACTCAACTACTCCTCTCTCATCAACTACATCTGCTTCATCTTCATCTGCTGCTGGATCAGCTCCTGTAAATGGAATGCCACCAAATCCTCCAGCTGCCCCAGAGCCTATAGTCCAAGACTCTGGATCACCTTGCAAGTTGGACCATTCATCACCAGAGCCATCTCCCACTCAAGTGCAGAGAGTGATACAGACAATGACACCTGGACCACCGACTTCTTCCTCCACTGCATCATCTGTCTTCTTCCCCGAGTCGAAAGGAGAGATTGCATCTGAGGTTGCTCCGCCCATTCGCTCTCCTTCCATGAGTGCAGTTGTGGAAGCGGTGCTTGCCGAGCTGCCCCCAGAGGTACTGGAGACAACAGTATAGCATCAATGCCTCAAAATGTTCATCTGCTTCCTTGGGACCCAACCTCTTTCCTCTTTGGTCTGTTGTCAAACCCATGTGCTAGATGCAACCGCACTGCAGAATTTTCATTTGACCATTCAAATGTAGACATATTACCTGAATTTTTATTTTCAAGATAATGGTAGTAAAAAAATTAAAAAAATAATGAAAAATCACACACTTTGTGATCCTATAATTTTTGTTCCAGAAGTTGAAAGTTGTAGCTCAACTGATTTTTCCAGGGATATTAGCTATGGTTGCATGAGACTATGAACTCGACGACTACCATAGTGCTGAAGAAAATAGCCATTTTATGGTAGATTAACTACATTTGAGGTCATTTTCACTGGAATTTTATCCTTTTGGGAAGCATGCCGTTTTGAAAAAGGATGTTTGCAGTGTGGTTGCATGTCCAGTTTTTCACACCTATATTCCTCTCAGTGTACTTGCTAGATGTAAACATTGTGTTGTGCAGTTCACTGATTGGTATGGCTTTGTTGGTGTGTAGAATTTCTCTCTATGTTGGTTTTCAATAATGCTCTTTTTGATCTGCCCAAACTAGGTAAGGAACTTTTAGTTTTTTTCTGTATTTTTCCTAATCCTCTCATCGTCTTAAAAGTTTGCTGAAGTAATTTAGTTTAATATATTTATTTAATCAAAGAAAGTACTGTTGAATGACTAAGCAAACCATTTGAAAGTAGAAACTGGCAATTTTTGTACCTTTGTATACCTTTGCATGAGCTGCTCGAATTAATACACCTGTTATGCTCATTGCATCCTTGACCTGTGTGTTATTACAAATTGTTATGTATTGCAATGAATGTGCTTGTGTGAGTCTATTGGAAGCATGCTTTGGTATATGGCTTAATTCTCTCATATCTTATTTTTTATTGCTGTCCTTCGAGAATGAGTAATGTCTGAGCACCAAAGTTTGTGTTTAATGAACATTGTTTAAGTGGTTAGTCTTTTATATGTTCTCTTCCATTGCTGTTTTATCTATTTTGTAATACATATTTTGTCTTAATAGATATTTTTGATAGTATCCTTTCAGAGCACATTATTGTTACAAATAATGCTGCTTCATGGTATTGAGTTAAAGTGGTCATGTAGAAGATTTTGTATCAATTTTTATTAAGGCATGATATTATTGTCGTCACATTATGCATATTCTTCATTCATGATAAGGTTTATCGTTATTAAGTATTACCTACACAATCTCAGTAGGTTATCTTTGGAAATGTCAATGTTTTCATGCTTTTTGTAAATGTGTTTTTATTTTATATGATGGATTCTAACCTGTGATTTTGCTAATCCTCACAGTGAAAATGTTAACTCGAAGGAGCTACTTGTTAAATCAAGTAATTTGAAAGCAACTTGATCATCACATCAATTATTATGTGTGTGTATGCTGTGAAAAAAGATGTCTGTTATTCGTTGTGCAGAACATTTACCTTTCGTGACAAGTCGAGTAATTGTATAAATGTTGTTATAGACATACATATTTGTATTTTTATAGTACTCATATTCAAGTTAAGTTAATGCTTGATAAACAAACGTGAGCATTGTTAGTCAGCATTGATCCTCAAAGGATCAGCTACCAAATGCAAGGCTTATATTTTAAGAAAGCCTTCAAAACCATGTAATTCCATTTTGAGTTATAGAAGTGGTAAGTGATTTAAGGGAAACACCCTTGCACTAATGGAAAACATTCTTGTAAAATATTATAAGAATTTTGTATTATCATTGAATGGGTTGAGTGCTAGCATGTTACAAAAACGCGTAGAATTAAGTGGTCTCTAATCCTTGTGATTTTTATATGGCAGTGATATTTTAAATTTGGAACGAATACCTGTTTAGATAATGTAGTACTTTACCTAAGGAACCATGTGTCCTTATCAGCAGTGATGATGCCATTACAAATCCAGTGAATTCCATTGTTATGGATCATTAAGAACATTTTCTGAGTGTTCTGTAGATAGTTCATATTTTAAAGACATCATCATCTGGTGTGTTAAATTTCAAGAGCTTGCGACAGTAAAGGTGAATAATACTGAGCGAATGTATTTTGTTGAAATTTAGATGCAACTGATTATAATATGAAAATAAAATTTTGTTTTTATAATTTTTTATGTTCACTTACTTTAAAATTTTTCTTTCTTCCTTTCTTTCATCCTTAATAATAGATGTATTATTTTAAATGCCTCATATTTATTTTTATTTTAAATATTTTATGTTTTTAGTTTTGAGTTGGCATTAATTTTTTTGTGATATCTTTCATAACACAGACTTTGGAGCAATCACTCTTTAGTACCAAATTATAAGTATATAAATGTGCTCAACGACACTACAACAGAGTGCAGCATACAATCAGGCATTGAAATGGAGATTGCAACTATTGTAGTACTGAAGTTATATTGAAGGCATTAGATGTTTACAACCTACTTGAGTACTGCCTGTGTAGAAGGATATAGGGAGGTGCTTTGTGACTTAATAACATTTTAGGTTAACAAAATACCTTGCAAGGGAAGGAACAAATAAATAAGTAATATTTAGGATATGGCAGCAAAATGATGTTAATGTCTATAATGCTTAATGTGTCTTGTATTTTATATAATTGATTTAAATTGCGGCTATTAGATTTTCATGTGTTTTGAGGTATCAGGTAACATTAATGAATGGATTATTGCATTAGATTAACACTTAATCTGAGATGATCAGATAGCTGGTCATACTACTTAGGAGAAGTTGGAGGTGAATTTATGTATAGTATAAGGCTTGAAAGACTTAAAACCTGAGAATGATATGATGATTCTGGTGGAATAACCCATTTAACTCATTCTTCTGATATGATGCTATTGGTGATTCATTGACATCTACATAATACCCTCCAAGCTACCTCAAGGCCGAGTGAGTTATCACCAACATGCACTGTGTTGTATCTTCTAAATACTACCCTGTAAGCTGCTGCAGGGGATCTTAGGACACCAGCCATGAAAAAGGTGTTAATGATAAGGTTTTGGGAGGTAAAATGCAGAAATGTATTTTGGGATTATTTTCAGTGGATCACATGTTTTATTATGGCCCATAATTGTGTGAGGAAAGAAAGAATCTTCATATATTCTGCATCAAAATAATATTCTCATTGTTGCTCTAGAACACACCTGTGCTGTATTTCTCAAGCACACTAATCTTAGTGAGTAGCCTCCGAGTCTCTAGCAGCTCCCTACATAATCTCTCTATAAGCCGTGAAACACTATATGTTTGGTCATAGAAGTTTTTAATGAAGCATGCAGTTCTCTTTTCTTTCTCAGGTAAAATCTTTCTGTCCACGGTCCCAAGTGCTTGTGGCATATTTGAGGTGTGGCCTAACCACAGCAAAGTAGCTCCTATCTTTCTCTTTTTCATTAGAGGACCTTCCTATTATATACATTTGTGAATCCTAGTTTCTTTGAGGCAGTGCCACTGATAGTTTTTGAGTTCCCCTTAAAATGTCTGAAGTTAAGATAATTCCAAGATATTTGATGGAATTTCGCACAATTTATCTAAAGACTGTTTACTTCACTCACAGTGTAAATAAGACGTCGGTGTGATGACTTAAGAAAGAAATGTACTGTGGTGCACTTACTGAGCATTAGTTACATTCCCCACTTCTGACACCACAAATGAACATTGTTTAGATCCAATAATTAAAATTAATAGGTCATATCTTCACTAATTTCATGGTAGATGACTGCATCATCTGCAAATTATCTTACTTTAATGATAACTTGAGAGCTTAGGTCATTTATATAAATAATGATTAGGTGTCTTTGTGGAACACTGGAGGTCACTTCAACCGTATTACAGCCAATACTGTCAATTACTACTCCTTTTTTGTGATCACCTAGAAATTCACACATCGAATTCACTATTTCTTCATTTACTGCGCAAGATTGCAATTTGAATTTAATTTTTTTTAGAAACCTTGTTGAACTCTTTCTTAAAATCAGGGAATATTGTGTCAACGTGCTTTTTCGTTTCACCTGATTTACGATTCCATGAAGAAATGAGATCATAATAAAGTTAACACAACTACAACTAATTATGCATTAGCATGAATCTGCAAAAAACATGTCAAAAGTGAAACTTTAGCCAACATGCACTATACTGCAGGTATACTACCAATGCTAAAGAAACTATTTGTATTAATATATTTTGCAACTATAAACAAGATACAAGAGCCGAGCGAAATGTGGAGTCAATGCTATGTTGCAGATTACCTTGCTCGGAAATATATGACTGAAAACATGGTTCAAACCAAATGAGCTTCTCTACATATCTGTCTCTCAGATTAGAGATTGTTTCTATGTGCTTTTTTTGTGCCTTTTTATTTGGAGTACCATTAACCATGTAATCATGGAGACACACTAGGCAAATATGTAATGTGATTCTGTACGAACAGGCATTGGATATCCCACATTAACCATTCAAAAATAAAATTCAGTCAGTCTTAAAACAATGAGGGGTAATTTATTCGTGAAATGGAAAAGAAATACTGCCCCACAAGCTCTCCCAATGGCATACAGAAGGGAGTATTAGAACACCAGCCATTTTTATATTAGAAGGGATTAAAAATAAAGGAATTGGAAGAGGGGACGTACAAAATGTTGGATGCATTTAAATGGTTAGCATTTGTCTCTCACTCTGTTTCTCTTAGAGTGGCACTATGGAGGAAGGAACTTTTGTACTGCTCCTGCTATTTATGTGGAGTAACTTCCTTACTTTGTATCCACTGTGAGTTGTAGCATTCTCTGTATTCATAGTAACGATGCCTTGAGTAACTCGCCAGGCTTAGGGATATTTACTTCCTGTATTATTACCTACAATTTCGACAGCTAGATGAGGTTTCATTCCTCTTATGATGACAGCTTGAATTGCTTCACGATGATACCCGGGAAGGCTTCTGGTGATCCACCACAATATCTTAAATCGATGACAGTTTTCTCTTTGTTTCATGATACATCCTACCCAAAACTGTCCTTGATTATAGATAATCAATGCAGTGGACCACCAGAAGCCTTCCCAGATCACTTATTCCTATTTGTTGCACAGACATGAAGTATAAAGATCTATGATATGGGGTAAGAAAAAGACTGGCTTATAGGAAATTTATTTACATATAATGCATTCATAATACTTATAGGAATTCAATATATTTTTAAGTGATGATAGAAAAATGTTTTCATTTAAAATAATGTCCTGTATGAAGCATGGTATCACTGTCTTAAAGAGTCATTTAATTATACACCAGCAGTAGTTAGTCTTAAATGATAGAAACCATGAAAAGGTAATACTTACAAATCAAATGCTAAGACTTGCAGCATCTTCTGAAAGCCCGAAACCAAGGTGAGAAAATCCACCACATCTTATAATTTGTGTGTATCATTTAAAAAAAAGTTTTTGTTATTAGGCATGTTTATTACTTAAAGCTGTTTGCATTTACTGAAATCTACTAGGAATTAGCGGTCCTTCCTTTTGACATGCAATTCTTTTTTATGATTGTCCAACCATTTCATGATTTTTTTTGCTATTTGTTGCCCATTAGTTTTCGGTCTTGTGATTTGCTTCATCTTAGCAAATATGACCAATTGTATTTTTTATTATGACAATGTTTTTCTTTCTAACGCATATTTAATTACCAGATAATTTTAACATAAACCTTATATGAATGTAATCCTGATCATTCCAGAAGTTTAAATGTGTCAATATTTGTGTTAGTATATTTTAACTTAAATCATACTATTACCAGAAATTTTAGCTTAATAATTTGATCATTAATTACCTCATTTTGGCTAGTTACATAAATGAAAAGTACTGAGATTAGCCAATCACCAGTTCATACTGATAGTGACTACCAATCAATTTGATGTCTCATGGCACAAATTATTTTTTAATATTTCCACTTTTTCATTCTTAAGTATGAACAGAGAAAATGCACGCCAATCAAGTTTTTAAAATATAATAAAAATTTAAGTAAGTACCAAAAGGAATATAGAGACATATTTTCTAAATTCTGGTCATCAATGCTGTCTATCACAAATAGTTTAGGTAATTAGATGACATATATACAAATAATAAGTTGGACCAACTAAGGAAGGAATGGGTTAGCATTTTCCCTAAAAAAAATGATGAACTTCAGGAGTATATCTTTCTGAAGATGTAAGCTGTAATACTGAAGGAAACACCTGTGCCGTGATGTGGTTATGGTTGGGAGTGGAAACCCAACTTAATATGTACCTATTTTCACTGTGTACCCAGTGTTACAAATCAAAGACTTTCTCAGCACTTAGACACATGAAGTCACATTCAGAAATTAGGCCTTGTATAGTGGATCTTTAAAAAAAATCACAATTATTATTCTAATTTCTTATCTAATTCATTAAAGTAATTGGCTTAATGAGTCATCAGACCTTAATTTTTCCAGCATTCATTTTAATGCTCCAACTCATTTATGACTACTGCTAATGGAAGTGTTAGGAATGGGCATAATTTTTTTCTGAAAGTTGAATTAGAAGAAATTAGAATTTATTCACCCAAATAAAAGAGAGAATTTGCCTTTTTAAAAATGTCAATGTTACAGAAAGTAAAATATGACGAGAATGATTTTAAAAAAGCAGCCAATATAATGTTGCTAGAGAATCGTAGAGAAATGATTTTTGTATGAGCAATGGGCAAAACTAACACCAAAATGGAGCAGCTAATTTAGTGAATCTTGTTCCATTTCAGGGTGAGCAAATGGCTCTTCCAACTCACCAGCGCAGTGCCAGCGAAGGACCAGTGTCATCAAGTGGTCATTCCTGGGCTGGGGACTCTCATGAAAATGGGGATGATAAGCATGGAGGAATTACAGATGATAGCAGTGTTGCTGGAGACACCACTGAAGAAGAATGCTCTTCAAGACCAGATACACCAGTCAGCACTGCGAGCGAAGGTGATGGCATTGTGCAAAAGGGATCAAATTTCCACCGAGCATCAACAACTTGGAAGAGTCAAAGTGTTGGTGAGGTGGGAGGTGGTGGGGGTGGAGTTTTTGGACGCAATCGGGAAGCCTGGCAAAGACGAGCGGCCTCCCAGAGCCACCTCGAAGCGAGTCAGCAGTCGGCACCATCCTCCACAAATATATCCCCAGCTCCATCGAGTCTCTTCCGTTCCAGCGTTGAGTTTTGGGAGCTGAGGCAGAAACATACACCAGATCTTGTGATGGACCTCCCACCCACTGGAACGGGAGGCAGCAAGGTGGAGCAGGAGTATGGGGTGGGAAGAAGGCGCCGAAGGAAGAAGATGGCAGCAAGACGGGCTGAGGGAGACACCTCAGCTGATCGGGATGCAGAGGGAGAGGATGAAGATGATGAAGCTGGTGATGAGAGTAGCTGCAGTGGAGGAGGTGATGTAGTGGGCATGGTGATCCCAACATCAACCACCACAACTGAAGTTGTACCTGAAGGTGGAGGATCCTCCAGTCCAGGCCCAGAGAGTCCAGACATGACTGCTGCTGAGCGGTTTGCAAAGCAAAATCAGTGCACCCTCAAGAAAAAAGGTGGCACAGATGCACAGACAAGAAAGAAGGCAACAACCTCAACCAGCCCCGCTGATAGTGTTGAGACAGGAACACGAGCTATTTCTCGAACTCCACAATCAATTTCTTCTGAGCCAACAGGTCTTAAAACATCATCAGATACAACCCCCAGTCGAAGCCCTGGACCTGTCACTCCCAAATTCCCATCAAAAATCAGTGTCTCTCCCTCTGGATCACGTCCACCTGGAAATGCTCCTCCCTTCCAGCCACCTGGTGTTAAACCTCAAGTTAAAGCTAAGCCTGCAATCCTGAAAAAGCCCGTCCTCCCTCCCCACCACTCCCCTGAATTGACTAGGAGGGTTGATAAACCTGAGCAAAACTGATGGGAGTATAAATTTTAAAGCCTATACATTCATAGCTAAGAAAAATAGGCTTCAGACTTCCATTACTCCTCGTGCAATGGTTACAAAATTCACTGTGGTGTTAAAAGACTGATCACGTGCATTTAAAAATATGGCCAATTCCATGAGGAAAGAAGTTATACTGTGTTAAAATGAATGTGCAAGTGTTAATTGGAGGAAATATGGTTTGAGCAGTGTTGAAAAGGTGTCAGTGGCATATCTTGCATTTGGATCATAATATCTCATTATTTTTATGCTCAAAGAGGCAAATTATGAACTATAATTACCAGTAAATATTAAGTATTTATGTTATGCGCAGGATTTTTATGTTCACATCTACAATAAACTTTTTATTTATAATATGACAAGTTATGGAAATGAACATCATTGAAGGATAAAATAAGAAATGAATCCCTTCAAATCAATGTTTAATAGTATATTCAGAAGGTATATTTGCTAAAAGAAATACAGGGAAAGCCCTTAGGGCTTAGATAAGGATGCATTTGCGCAACTCCGGTTTGAGGGGTTGATATGGTGCAAAAAGCATATGCTTCCATGTATAATTATTGCCTTAAGGAGCAGTCATTGTCTTTCATGAAGTCTTGCATCATTATTCTCTTCCTGTGCTTAAAGGAACCATGATGATGAATTAGCTTTACATGTCCAACGAGTCATAGTTTTATAAGGAAAGTTTTATTGCTGCACTAGCTCAAGGTATATGAAAAATATAAATAATCATTGAGTAATGGAGTTTTCCAATTTTATTGTATATGCATGTATGGACACAGGTGTTTAGTTCTTCTTGTGGGCCATGTTCATGGAAGCGAGTCACGGAAGAATGATCGGAATTTGTGAATTTTCATTGAATGAGTGAATGAAAAAGTTCATTCTACTTTGAAGAAAATGCAAGAACACTGAAGTAAGGATATGAAATGATGATGATCTGACAGCGAAAAAGTGATCTCGGAACTCAAAACAGCTTCCATTATTCAGTATTATCACTTACAACCTGTGTGCTCAATATAAAAATTTTTACTGTTTATTCTTTATGTACACTGTGCTCCATACTCAACTGTGCTTGCATTCTAAAGCTTTAAACGAGCCAACAATTATGTAGGTAATTCATGCTTAATAAACATATTGTCTCAAAATGAAAACAGTTATTAAATTCATATTTTTCTTACGAATAATACGGAAGTTTCTTGAAAAGTCTTCGTCATCACCGCGAACACCAAGATGACCAATATCGAATAATAAAATTGACAAACGAAAACAATTCGGTTGCGCAACCCGCATGTCAGTTGTTTCAAATTCGCAATTCCCAATGCGGGGAACTAGACCTATGCTGCAGCCGATAGTCGAAATTTTTATTGTGTTATGATTCTTAGCCATAGTATTTAAACCCCTCCGCTGTATATACCCTAACTCAATAACCGCTATAAGGTAAGTTTGTAGTTCCAGATTTTTTTGTTTTAATGGTAGTCGTATTAACGTAGCATCTATTCTTCTTGGATCACAAATAACAATCTCTGCAGCCTTTTATTTGTATTCTCCTTGTCGTACCCTTCGTAGCATTTTTTAGGATGACTGTTTATATGGTCTTTTATCGCCGTTGGTTACTGATATATAGTTGATGACCGAAGTTGTAACCTTTCAGGTGCACATACTTTAAAATGACAGTTTGAATTCGCCTCGTATCCAGCAATGGACACCACAAAAATTTTGGAGTATATTTTTGGGGAGGAGCTTAAAGCAGAGCACCTACGTCCATCATCTACAGCATCTTCTTCCAGCTTGGAAAAGTAAATATTTTCTCTAGATATTCTGCCGCTGAAGTATGTGAATATAAAAATTTTGCTTTCTATTTCGCTGTCACTTAACATTTTTTTCAAGTTGCGAAAACTCATTTAGCCCATTGAATTGCTCGTCAATATATTACCCCATTGTTTCAGCGTGGATTATCATCAGAGTATCATCTTGTTATACGCGTTTAGGATCTCGTCTAGCACTTAGTCCCGTTAAAACTTCACTTAGACGATCATGCCGGCTTTGGTATGTTGTTATTTCACCGCATTTAGTTTTATACACCTCTAACGTGGATAATTAGGTGTAAATATTAAATTCGGACTTCATAAATTTTATCTTTAGTAGTTCGTGGATGTCCATGGGTAAATCTTTGGAATTGATTGATTATTATGAAGTTCATTTACCAGCCATGGACTGGTTGAAATGTCTATTTTGCTGTTCCAAAACACTACTCATTTCGAAGTTTCGTTGATAGGTATTAAGTTTTGAAACGTTGATCATATTTGCTGCGCATTAGAATGCACTCGGGTCTACTCGGAATTATAATAATCCTTTGGTCCATTGAAAGGCTTGCATGTCAATATATTTTGGCGGATAACTTCATTATCTACGTCGGTTCTTGTGCTTAGTTTTATTCATACTACCTTTTCGAGAATTCATAGCTAGTTCTACGATTTTGGACTTTTTCCAGAAATGTGGAGAAGTGTGACTTGCAAATGCTATTTTCTTCTTAGCCATTTTCCATGAGTCATCCCTGGAGTACAGTGCACCTTGTGTAGATGTGTATTAATATATTGTAATTTATGAAGAGTAATGATTGTTCAAATGATGAGAAATATATTTTACTTGTTGAACATTTGCTACTGCCGTAGTGGGCTTGTGTATTAATATTCTTTTATACTTACTATACCCACATTGAGCGCAAGATAACTATTCGGAGTAACGTTCATCGCCTTTATTTCCTTGGGTGATCACTTACGTATGTATCCTTTATGTTCATGCTTAGATGTTTTGCATAGACTTGTTCCTATGTTGTATGTACATAGCTCTGAAATGAATGATTATGAAACAATAATGTATATATCCTTCAAGATATGAAATACCACACTCTTGGTAAATATAAATTACATAACCTCTATATTTATGGTTAATATACTCAGCATTCATTAGCAGTTAGTGTCTGAATGCATCATCATGGCCACTTTATGACTGTTAAAATTCAAAAATGAAAAGGAAAGTGCACAGATATATGACTTCAGTTTGGATGTAACACCAACCATTTGAGGATGAGTGTTATAACTAGTTTTGAGGAAACTTAAATAGGAGTTGAGAGGTGATCTCAAGTCATGTTTTGACATGGTGTGAGATAGGTTGCTAATTCATTACATGTCAGTATCCAAAGTCTTGAATATTTATGATCTTTTTCTGAGCTAGGAGGGAATAGCTAAAAATCCTGTTGATCTTTGATATAGTCTTTCATCCTTAAAGGTGTTCTCTGAGCATCAACCAAATATCCTAATTTTTAAATGCCTAAATTATCTGTGTTAGGCAAAACAGTTACAGCAAAAAGTTTAATTGGAACATTGTGAAAAAGAGAAACCATTGTAAGAAAGGAAAAGTGAACACATTTGAGTGAACTGTGTTGCTTGAAATCTTCTGTGGGTCTGATAAGTACTCGAGTCAATGGTAATTGAGATAACTATTTTCCATTATCGTAGTATATGCAGTTGATGAATGTTCAAGTTGTACTTCGTGCCTAAGTTACCTTGTCTTGTTTCCAACATCTAGACTATTTTCTTTCAGTCTGTTTGGTAAAGAAGCTCTGGATTGTTTTAATTAGCTCTTGATTTAATTTTTTTATATAAGCCATTATTTTCTTTTTAATGTTGTCATCTACTCAAGAGAGTTTGTCATGAGATTTAGCTTATATCCACTATTCTTTTCAGTTCAGTGTCAATTCTCTCCCATACTGTGAATTCTTCTTGTATTCATCCTTTTTTTCTATCATTTAAATGAATACACTACCAGCTGATTATTAGGTTTTTGGATTGCCCTAATTCTAACTTCCTGGATTATGGGATATCTTTTCACTTTCCATATTATAAATTACTTGCTATTCATGGCTGGGTTGGTGTGAGGCAGGATTCATCTGAGAGAGTGGTTGGGCCATTTGGTGACCCTTGAGTGATGGATAATGGTGAAAACATGGTGAGTGTGTGCATTGGGGCGAAACGGGCGCATGCGTGGGCGAAAGGGGCAATTGTAAAAGTATGATTGATTTTGTTGTGTATGATGAGAGATTGAAGGAGTTAGTGTGGGGCACGAGAGTGATGAGGGGTGCTGAATGTGGAACAGACTCTATGGTACTCTCCAAAGTGATTCTGGGCAGAAAGTGGGTGCCAAGGAAAAATGTTGCGCGTAAGCAGTTGAGAGTAGAAGTGGAGAGATTGCTAGACAGTGAGGTAAGAATGCAGTATGGTTGCATGCTTGAGGATGCTCTATCATTGAAGCAGAGAGAATGGGAAAAGTATATATCAGAAACGAGAATGTGAATGATGCATGGGAGTGTTTTAAAGGAGTGATTGTAGAATGTGCTGAAAGAGCATGTGGAAAAGGAGTGCTAGGAAGAATGAAAGGTGATGCTTGTTGGAATGAAGAAGTGAAAGTTACTGTCAGTGAAAAGAAAGAGGCATACAAGAATATGATTGCTGTCAAATCTGAGGAAGAGCATACTAAGGCATGTGAGATTTACAGAAAGAAAAAAAATGAATACAAAATTGTTGTAAAAGAGAGCTAGGAAAGAATGCGTGCAGATGAAGCTAGCAAGATGGAGAGCGATTTTGAAGGCAATAAAAAGCTGTTTTGGAAGTGTGTAAAAAGGGATTAGATTGGTGAAGGCAGGATAATGAATGCGGTGAAGAACAACAGTGGAGAGATCATGGGGGATGAGAGCAATATCAGGGACTGCTGGAGGGAGTATTTGGAAGAATTATACAATAATGTTGTAGGCGCTGAGGATGAGCTTTGTGAAGTGGTATGTGAGAATGTGATGATGGAAAAGGATATCAGTGAGAAGGAGGTCACAATGGCTGTGAGAATATTGAAAAATGGGAAGGCTGCAGGCATAGATGGGATATCCAGTGAAATTTTGAAGTGTGGGTGTAATTTACTTATTTGTTGACTGTGTGAACTGGCTAGTCCCGGATAGCTTAAAATTTGTTATATAATTTGTGCAGGCTTCTGTTGTTCCAGTGGATTGGAAGAATGCAATAATCATTCCATTGTAGAAAGGGGAAGGAGGAAAGACCATTATAATAATTATCAGGTCCTTAGTTTATTGAGCATTCGGGGAAAAATGTTCTGCCAAATTTTAATGGAAAGAGTGAGGGATATTACTTCTGACAATATGGAGTGTACATTGTGGGTTTATGCCTGGGTGAGGATGTAGTGACCAGCTTTTCGTGCTTCAGCAAGTGATAGAAAAATGTATGGGCATCCGAAAGGAAGTGTGTTGTGAGTTTGTTGATTTGGAGAAGGCATATGACAGGGTATATAGAAAGAAGTTGTGGAAGGTTTTGAAGAACTCAGGACTTGGGCAGTTATTGAATGTTATGATGGTGATGTATGATAATGGTAAGGCAAGTATGAGAGTTAACAGTGTTCTGAGTGATTGGTTTGCAATAAAACGGCGTAAAGCAAGAATGCGTAATGTCACCATGGCTGTTTAATGTATTTATGGATTAATGTGTTAGAGATGCATTTAGTGAAAACGATTGTGTTTTGATTGGAAATGTAAACGTGCGAGTTCGACTATATGCGAATGATGCTGTTTTGATCTCAGAGAGCCGACAGGGATTTCAGAGGCTCGTAGATAAGTGTGAATCAACAGAAAGAATGGAATTGAGAGTAAATGTGTGCAAGACTAAAGTATTAGTTTTTGATGAGGAGAATGGGGAGAACAAATGTATGATGAAATAATTGAATGGTGAAGTAATTGAACAAGTGGATGATTTTGTGTACTTATGTAAGATGTTTGCGAAAGATGGACGGATAGATCAGAAGATAAAGAGAAATGCGAATGCTGGAAGGAAAGTGGTAGGTGGCATGTGGAGCATATGAATGAATAAGTGTCTGCCTAAGGAAGCGAAAATCACCGTGTACAAATGTGTTTTTTCCCACTTTGTTCTATGGTAGTGAAACATGGGTATGTCAGGATAGGCATAAGAGTAGACTAAACGCCATGGGTATGAGTTATCTGAGGAGTATTTGCGGCAAAAGTAGGATGAATAGGGTCAGGAATGAGTGGGTAATAAATGGATGTGGGTAAGATGCTCCAGTAATGGACATATATGAAAGGGGTGTGCTTTGTTGGTTTGGCCATGTTGAGGGAATGGATGAGAGTCTAATAACGAAACAGATGTATAAGAGTGAAATGAATGGTGCAAGAGATAGTGGTTGGCCAAGAAAGTTGTGGTTGAGGAAATTCTTAGGAGGAGGAATATTAGGAGTCTTAAAAACAGGAGGGCATGTATGAAGCAGTGTATGGGGGTAATGAGGCAAAAAAACGTTTGCAAGGATAGGTCAATATGGAGAAAATTATTGAAGCAGAGCTAGGTGTACAAATATGTATTTATGAGTGAAACTTGGTCACTGTGCCTACCCTGGAAGGGAACAGCGTGATTGGTGTGTATTTAAGTTCATTGTAACCCTTGCTTCTGGTCAAAAAAATGTTTGTGACTTTCACAATTTATTTACAAGTTACTGACTGCTTTCGTTGTCAAACCATCATTAGGTACAAAATCTCTGTTTTTATTGTGTATATAAATATTTCAGGGAATCGTGGAAAACTCTTAGTTTGGGGGAAGTTGATTGGGAGGGGTGCACAATGGTTGGTGGAGATAGGTGAAGGTGAGTTGTGGGATGAAACATTTAGTACTTTTCATTCAATTTATTTGAGGGTATTGGAAGCATGTTCATGAGATTAGTGGGGATGCAGGGTAATATGTAACAAAGGGGATAGTTTGAGGAATGTTACATGGTTGAGAAGGTAATGCATGTCTTGAAGGCTGATCTTCCTCTGTTCCAAGGCATCCATCTTTTTTCCCTTCCTGGAGAAGTGGAGTATGTCCAGTTGGAAGTAACTTCGATGGCCCATCTCCAGTAGGTGTCACATGAAAGGCAACAAATTGTCCTCTTTCCTCCAACACACCATGCATTCCGTAGATCTGGTCTTAAAGTTGCATCGGGTTTGGCCTATCTAAACGTATTCATAATCATTACATTTCAATTTATACATATCTAATTTTAATGGGGTAAATTGTGTCTTTTGAATTATTGAAAAGTCGTTCCAAGGTGTTTTTGTTGTAAAAACAAACAGTATCATTTCTCGGGATAACATTGGCAATGGTATGAGACAGGGAGCCAATGAAAGGTATTTTGAACCATTTGATTTTTCCCTGAAGTTGGATGGGCGACAAAGAACAGGATTTCGAGGAAGCTAGATGTTTTAATTGTTACTTCAGGAAAAAATGAAATATTTCAAAGTACCTTTTATTGTGTAGGTATGTCATTTTAAAAAAATCATCATAAAAAATTGATATTATTACCCCTTAGATTCTGAAGGAAACTGTTGATGTACATGATGTTGGTAAAATAAAGTGAAAACATAAATATTTTGGCAAACTATTTTGTCATTCATTAATTTATTATTGCTGTATTTCTTTTTCTACATCTCACCTTGAACTGCCATATGATATGAAAAGTTTATATTAGTATATTGGAAAAGATTGAAGTGATTGCTTCTCTAAAAATAATTTAATAACAACTTGCTTTACCTTGTAATTTTCATGGTAATAAGGAATGAAACTTTTAAATTTCTTCAGCTGTTCATGTCGCTACCTCAGTTTGAGTGATGGATTGGATGAGGCGCTTGAGGCAGCCATTTACCATGGCCAGGATGAAGGAGCAGTGGCACTGACTGATGATTGCGGGCCTCTCGATGTTGATAACAGAGAGGGGCGCTTGGGCCCAAGTGTGGTGCGTTTTGACATGTCCACTCATGTTGGCCTCTTTCTTATGGACAGAGACCGTCTCAACCTAATATCTCATAGCAACTTCAGTTCCATAAGAGCTAATGTGTGCCTGTATCAAGGTAGGTGAGATTATGAACCTTGTATTTAACTATAGCCAATTATTCTCTTTATCCCTGTAAAATCCCAATTTTCATATAACATTTGTCCTGTTTTGTAGGAACTTGCATGATGTCCAAATTTGTAAATTTGGAACCTGCTTTTATATATCATTAGGTAAAGTAGGAAATCATAGTTAGTAAATTTAGAAGGTGTTGCAAGCTTGTATAGTGGCATACCTGAGTTTCAACTTGGAAGTTCAATGTTTTTTCTGGCACAACTCTAGAATTCTACAACTCCTTTGATGAGGGTCTTAGGTTGGATGGTGCCATACAGAGTCCACCCAAAGTTATAGCACAGTTGAATTATATTAATTTGGCTCAAATATATCAATTAATTAAAATGTTAAAAGTTAGCAAGTTTTTCACGATTAGACAATTTAAACAGTGGCTACCATCATGGATTCTTGGGTCATGCGATTCTCTTTTCCAACAGCATGGGACTTAGTTACAAATTGGTTGCATTTTTTTATGTTGCAATTTTTCTATTCTCTTGGGTGCTCTATAATCATATTTTTCACGTAGTCCAATAAGCCAAAATGATATATTCTGTGGAAACCTGTCCACCAAGATGTGATGGAATTAATCATGTAGTTTAAGGGTGTTTCATTGGGGATGGATTTTATATTTGTTTTCAGTTTTTTCACTCAAATGTGTAAGTTTTAAGAGAAAGACAGGTGGCAGCTCAGTTTATTAATTGACATCTTTTTTTAAATGCTTTTTGTGTGAAAAGGTATTTTTCCATTTGCATACATCAATAGCTGAATGCAGCTGCCCAAGTTTGCCAATTCACATCTGTCATAGCTGTGGCTGCAATTGGAATGCTTTCATACCACCAGAAATGGTGCAATGTTTACCTAAATTATATCCAGTATTTTCCAGTGTTGATGTAAATGGGAAAGTTCTAGCTCAAAGTGTGCTGCTCAGTACAGTATACGATCGCAAAATGAGTAGTTGCCTTTTGCTTGATAAAGTTAGTAAACTGTTGTTACCATTATACTAGTATATACTAGTGCTGAATTAACTGCTTAACACTGTAGTTCATTGAATCAGTTGCATTTATATCCTACCAAAAAAAATGTATTCTTCGGGGTAAATCAGCTTGATTTACCTGGTGCATGATGTTTTTCTTCAGACAAGGCTGGGCAAAATACTCTAAAAATTATATTTGAAATACAACATTCTTTAAAAGTATTTGAAATACTAAATTAAAATGCATTATAAAATATATACTTCGATTACTTGCTCTTGGAATAAATATCCTAACACTTTCAGCCTGAAGGTAAAACTTTGAACTTTGCCTAGATCCGAAAATTATTTTTTAGGGATTTTGGCATAAAAGTTTAACATTATACCAGTGATTAGTGAAATAAGTCGAATTTTTTTTATGTCATCTATAGATGACGCTCAGATCTGGGGAAGTAAAAAGCTCCGGTGCACATAACATTTTTACGCAAATTGTTCACGGCAACTTTTTCAACGCTATTTTTCGTAATATACCTCATTCTTTCTTTCTGGAGATATTTTATAATTTGAAGGGAGATAAAGTCAATGATATTGCATTAAATTTTTTAAATAAATAATTTTTTTTAAATTTTTCAAATTTATCTATTAGGCTTTTTTATTACAATATAACTCATTTTACCGACCTCTAATGATATAAATCTGATGTTGATACTTCCTTGTTAATTTTTGTCCATGATTATACAATGTCTGCATTCAGGAGAGTTTTCAGATAATCGCTATATTTCCATTCTTCCAAAAGAGAGCTTCAAGTGCATGCGTCAAGTTTTGGATGACTCGGGTAGAGCAAGGGAACCCGACCCGACAGAGCTCTTGTCCGACAGTGTCCGAACCCGACGAAGCCTGATGGGGTGAAAACCCGACTCGGCCCGACACCCATCAGGTCCTATTTAACCAAGCCCGACTCAAACGCCATTGGCCACGCTCAACTCTCGGATGCCTGTCTGTAGACCCACCTGTGTAGCTTAATTCCATCAGAAGGACTTTGCGCCTATCACAGCATTTACGTCTTGCATTTTATGATGGCAGATTTAGGAAATCAGGACATGCTATTGAAATAAAAACTAAGCGATTGTTGCCTCAGTAACAATCTTTCGAGCGTGACATATTGCAAGTGACTAATTAAAAAGCAAACAATTTCAACCGAAAAAATTAAATCCCATTGAGGCTGAATTTGTATCACTTTTAATGGTTTGTGCTTGATTAAAGTAGCCAAATTACCTTAATATTTGCTCAACACGTGCATCAGATGTGGGACAGAATCCATTAAAAGCTCAGTTATAGCTAGTTGAGTTGAAATTTAGTCGGAAACTATTTAATATAGCTACACACTAGGTGCTGAAGAGTCGAAGATGGTCCTTGACTTTTAAGACGTGATTGTGAGCAGCAGTTAAAATGTAACGGGAAATTGGGAGGCAGAGGATTATTATCTTCAATAGGTGGAAAGTGAAAACAAATACTCCGTTATGCATGCTTTTTTTTGACTCGTCGTGCAGCATAAGAATAGCACCAACTATATCTGGCTTCAGCCGTGCTCTGCAAGGTTGCAGCACGTAGCCAGCTGCACTAAAAACTCTCTCACTAGATGCACTTGTTGCTGGTATCACCAGTAATTTTTGTGCCAGTGTGGCCAACTTTGGAAGTTCCAATTTCCTGTCGAACCACCATTTCAGGAGATGATCTGCTTCGATGATTACCGGTGGTAAGGATAAGTATGTGGATAATTGTTGGATTTGATTTTATCTTGGATATATCCATCCTCTCAGTGAAGCGATGCCTCTTAGCTGCAGGGCTGCCATTTTGGAGAACTCCGTGATCTGCATTTTCAGCATTAGTATCACTAAAAGAAAAGAAATGTAACTTAAGTAATTAAGCATATATTCAAGATTTTTTCATAGTACTTTATCTCTCTTTTTGATTCCTAATATTACTATGCTCTAATGTATTCTCGCACATAATCGTGTACCTGCTGAATTTCCTCCCCGGAAAGCATTCGAAACTTCCGGAACTGTGGAGAGAGGACGGTGGCCACTTTATGCTCTTGGCGAATGTCAAATTTAGCGTCCAGAAACTCCTTGGTCCTCGCCTTAATAATTGACATACTCTTATTGTCTTGTGCTTTGATTTTGCAACACTGGCGTAGAGCATGGTACCACAGAAGACTCTAGCAGAATGTCGGCTGCTTATCAGATTGAAGTTCAACAGTAGCTTCTTCGAAGGGGGTTAGGAAAACAATAAGCTCTTGCAAATATGTCACTCTCACATGTCAAATGCGCATCCCCCCCCCTCCCTTCCCAACAGTCGACCTCATCCACACGCCTCCCGGCACACACTCGGAGAAATTTCACTCTTTGTACTAGAACTCTTCCGCGGAGTCACAGAGACGCTGGTGAAGGCTTTTCGGGCCTCCTTCGGCATGGTTCCATTGTCGTAGTCATATCTTTCTGTGGAAAAGGGTCAGTAAATGCTACTCTAAAGCCCCCTGCCCAAGGACGGAGACAGGGGCTGTTTTGGGGCAGAACGGGACTTGTTTGCAGCGGAAGAGCAAGGCTTTCCACCCCAACTGCCATTCATTGTGGTGTGGGGTCTTTTTTCATCCAGTTTGAGATGCCTGGCCGACGAAGCATACCCAAATAAACAAACATACGTAACAAATATCAATTATTGAAACACACAATCTAATTTTTAAAAAATGCTGGCAATCAATGATGTAGTATGACGTAGTGTTAATATTCTCAGGAAGAAGGTATATAATTTATATGTACTTAGTTTTGAAATCCTTTTGGTCATTAAATTGTGAACAAAATCAGTATATATGTTTAATGTATTTCTTAATTCATATATTTATACCACAATTAATTGTATAGCCTGCTAATCTTGTTCATGATTGGTTTTGATTAAGGATTATAACTTTTTACCCTTTTAAAAAACAGATGCCACAATATTGCATGTGTGAACTTCAGCATAAAATCTTTTTTTTATCCCCAATTGTAGGAAAGTGGCAGTATGAGGTGCAGCTGGGTTCCAAAGGGGTGATGCAGGTTGGGTGGGCCACTGCAAACTGCACATTTTCCCAAGAAAGTGGTGTGGGTAAGTAGATGCCTAAATCATTATTCTTGGCAATAAGGCAGAATAGTAATGTTGTTAACTGAAGGTTTTTTGAGAGTTTTAAACCTACACAGTTTTGTACCCAACATCCAAATGGGAAATATCCTTTCAAGTTGTGTTTTCCAGAGAGTTGGTGACCAGTACTTTTTAGCTTGTCCATGAAACGAGCTCCGCTCATTCTCAGTATGCAATAAATTTTCAATCCGCATGATGATGAAACATTATATTTTGGCCATTCTACATTAAATCTCTTGCCTATTGCCCTCAACCTTTCTGATTTCGTACAAACTTTCTTTCATTGTTAAGATTTACGCTCTGAGTGAAGGGGTAAATTTTTTTCAATTGCCTGCAGTATGATGCCAGTTTGTTGTTTTGTGCTAACACGTGGTGGTGTTTTTGGTGATATTTCCATGCGTATTTACTTACATAATTAAGCAACTTGTCATTTGAAAGTTTGATAAATTTTACGATCCCTACATATATTAAAATAAATTTAAAAGTTACATTTTCTAGTGATTACCATTGTGAGAAATGTTTTATTTATTGTTAAATGTTTATTGATTTTCATGCCACTAAATTTACTTATAGCTCAAACAGTGTGGTAACACAAAATTTTCTTGAGGGTAATATTTCATTTTACAGGGTTGGTATGCATCTTGAAAGTCAGGGAACTGAAAAATTGGTCTGGAAGTCAGGGAATTTTATTGTCTTCTGAAATACCTGAAAAGAGCAATATTAATAATTTTATTGTCTGTCAGAAAAAAATTACCCACATTCGAATTCGATCGGGCATGTGACTTATTCATCTGCACTACAGATCCCATACTTAATTGTGCTTAGGCGTGAGCCTTGCGCTGAATAACTGGGTAAGGGGACAGGGATAAAGTGTCAAAAAGACCAAAAATGCTGAATATCAATGGAGAAAGATTATTTCTAAAAAGTAAGAAAGAGTAATCCCAGGATTGGAAGCTTGAACCGGTGACCCTTTCCTTGCTTGACAGAACATATCTGAAAGATCCCCAAAGCTCTGGACTCAGCAGTTGTTTCTAAAACACCAGAGTGCTTTGCCGACCTCATGTTTGAAAATTCCCCCTGAGGACAACAGTGAAACTGATCCACTCATTTCGTGTATGCTTCACGAAATGTTAAGTCGCCCAAGGGGAGGCACTGGAGGGAAATTCTGGTGGAGGGGAAGGCATTGCCACCAATTTCGAATGCTTTGACGCGAGCACACCTCATGAAACTGCGTGCTAGGGCTCAGGATTACCCATATTGTAGCCTAGTAGTAGGATATGTGCATAATGTAAGAGTCTCAGTTTTTAGATGAAGGATTCTTTTAGTCTTTGTTCGGATGAATTTTCCAAATAAGATTTTGTGCCATGGCGATACACGTCGAAAAAAAACAAAATTCATCAATTTTGACAAGAGTTTTCTTGACTTGGGAATTTCGTAGAAAAAAATGTCCCAAGGAAAACAATTGGAAAGCAATGTTCTTTAGGTGGAAGTGAGTTAATTAAGGGCACATTTCTTTAGAGGAGAATGACCACTGCTACTGCTCTGCGTTTTCTCTTCACTGTCTTTGGTAGTGACTAATTATTTTCCTCCCAATAAGGTTTTCTTGACTTCAGAGGTTAAAAGAACTTTCATTGGTTTCTGTGCTGTGTAAGTGGGAACTTGTACTGTTGGTGGTACTGTAATCTCTATGGCCTTGAGTTTCAACAGAAACTGACCCCAAGGGATCATCATCATGTATTTACCTTGGCCCTGAAAACTTTTTCGTATGAGCTTAGCACTGTATGTAAAGTTTTCCTATTTCCATCCCGATGGTGATTGTAGTTCCACGAGACAAGTAATTCAGCAGCTTTTCCCCACAACTTTGATGTTTGAATATTCACAGCAACTGAATGGGATAGCAAGTACAGTAGAACCCCGCTTTATAATGGGTTTGACTTATGATGGATACAACTTATGATCTGAACTGATTTTGCGCGTTCTTTTTAAAATTTCAACTTTCTCAGATTTTGTTTTAAATATTGGTTAAATAATATTTTAAATAATTTTTATCCAGGATATTTCTTACGCATTGGCTCTGACGCGTATCCTGAATGGATTGGCCCAAATGCTCTTTAAACCGATTCCTTGTCCGGAAATAATGCAGATTCAACATACAATGGAATTCGCTTTACGATCGGTCCTCCGGAGTAGATTAATATTGTAAAGTGAGGGACTACTGTACTTTTCTGTGGCATATAATAATGCAATCTCTAAATTCTGGCTAAATTCAACAGTGATGCAGTTAAGAATATGTTTGAGCATTTAGAGATATTACCTAATAATGGGCACACCTTATCCACAGATTTTGGCCTTCTAATTTCAATTGATTTGAACTCATAACAATGCTAATGCTCTCTCGATAAAAAATATGCATTTGCAGAGCACTCATGATCAAACATGAAACTGAAAGAGCAACTTTGGCTTCAAAACTTGAGATTTGTAAATAACTTAGACGAAACATTAAATGACAATCTTGTAATCTTTGACTATCATGTACACTTCTAGCCTCAAACAGCTCTTAACCAACTCTGGACAGTTTTATTACATGTTCAGTACCTCTCTTGAAGCTGCTCTTTTTTTTCTTAATTGATAATTGTACCTTTTGATTTTGCAGGAGATACTGCTGAGTCATTTGCTTATGATGGAAACAGGCAAAGAAAGTGGAATGTACACACTGGCCACTATGGAGAACCTTGGCTTGGTGGCGATATCATTGGTTGCACCCTTGACCTCCAACCATCATCTTCCAATTGTGGAACTGTGGAGTTCTTTAGGTATGGGTTACTGTCGATTCAGCAGCATTATTTTCTACCAGATGTGAATTACCTTGACTCTAGAATATTTGTTTATTGTGCTAAATGATGCTTCTGTTATGAGTTGGCCTTACCTGTTTAACTGAAACCAGGTTATTATTATTTAATATTCTACTGGTAAGAGTGGACCTAAATGGAAGTTAGTAAAAATCCTCTGGGTTTTGCAAATTGATGTTGTATTTATATTTATATATAATATTTATTTCTTCGTCTTGGTGTATATCCTCCCCTTCATCAGTCCATCCATAGTGCCTAGGCAGAGAAGTTTCTATAGCCACCACCAGTCTTAAGAAAGTGAATTTTACAGTCAATTTAACTGTGACTTCTGGTGGTGGGAAGCTGCCACCATTAGTTGTACTAAAGAGAAATGCCTCGCTTACTAGATATTTTCCAAAGATCTAGTGATTGCTGTGATTGAAAACGGGTGGTTCAGTAAATTCATGATAGTGTGGTTGGAAAATACCCATTGAAGCATTGAAAGCATTTTTAATGCAAAATCATGATGAATAATGGACTTGTGCCATGCACGTTCAGCTGATGCTTTCTATGATTCCACGCTGTTGCATTCTTTTACCCTACACAATTTCTATGTTTGTGAAATGAATTATTTGTGGTTAAAGAAACATGATGAGAAAATGAGATAGTAAAATACGAGGAAATGTAACCTTTTCATCATCTGCTGCATATGAAAAGTGGTATTTTTTCAAATAGCTAAACGTTTTTTGGTCAGACGACTCTTGCATTACCAATGGGATAATATGGCATGTGGACAAAAGTAAGCTTTTTTTGTGCTCTGCAATTTAAGGTCCTGACATAGATAAAAGAACTGATGTAGTGGAGGATTCATTATTCATGGTGCTCAATAAATATTTAGTTTTAATGAAACGTGTAAGAAATGAGGTGCTGTTCTAAGATCTGAGAGGGAAATTGTGCCACCGAGTGATGGGGAGGTTTTTACAGCTGAGGGGTTATTTGTCTACATATAGAAAATAAAAGAATGTGAGAGCATCGGTGATGTTTTTTCAGATCAGTTAATTGATTGTGACCTAATAAATTAAATCAATCCTTATGAAACATTTGGCAGTGCTTCATACCATGTTCATCAGGTCAACCTAGTTAGTGTTCGTCATTTATTCCCACCTGAGACTGATTACTGAAAAGCCATAATTACTGGATTACGGAATTAATAAGATGTCTTCACATTTAAACATGGGAGACCATGGATGCAACATTTGATATCACGGATTATTGAAGCTTCAAGTATACTCCTGTCTAAAATAAACTTACTACCTTGGAGGCAAAAAATTTCTAAGTCCTGAGTTGTAGTCAATGTGACATCATGGTCGAACCACACCCCCTGCCGGGGAAAGAAACCATAAACAAACAGAATGGAACAAAGGCCTTCCTCCCCATGGTGGGCAAGTGAGAAGGCACAAGGAAGGAAAATTTTGACCGAGGAAAGGACGGGTTGGGAGAGGCTTCTGTTCGCTTGTGTGGGTGAGAATGAAAGGGCAATAGCTCATATTGGTCGCGCCAAGACCTCTAGTTGATGAGAGGTCTTGGAGAACTGCTGGAAGATGAGGAAAGCCCAGCCTTTGTCTTTATCCTTGTTGCACGTTCCATTTTTTTGAATAATTTATGTAATTCGAGTATTTATAAACATCTAAAAATTTTGAAGAGTTGTGTGGGAAGATGTGTTTTTGTTACATGAAATTCCTTTTCGTTTAGACATCCCCATGGTTACTTACATGCAATGATTGATCCATTTGTAGGCTACTTAGTTTTTTGGGTAGTTGATTCAATTTTATAAGTATTCCCTTCATTTAGTTACTTTTCCTGTAAATGGGTAATGAAAGTTCATGAAGCACATTTCAAGAAATGCATGTACGAGTTTATTTAAACTCACATGCTACAAAGTTACATGCGTAAGAGGAATTTGAAGATGTAATCAACTACTCGAAATGCAATATTCTCTGAGAGAAAAATCCATTGCCAAGACTACAATTCGATATTTAAACAATTAATAATACATTTTTTAGCGTAGTCGGTATCACACAAATTTCCTCCTGCATTCGGAACAATGCTACTATGTGTCTTTGATTTTTAATTTGATATTTTTCACCACAAATAGTTTTTTAAGGTCCCTCATAGAAACAGTATTTACTTCACATGTAGATTGAAATATCTCTATGCCCAATATTCTACTGTGATGGTGCTTTTAAACCAACTTCCATCCACTCAACCATAGAACTCATCCTTCACTCAATTTTTGTCTCCCAGTAGAAATTACTGGAGATAAATATACTGGTTACCTCATAGAGACATTTATTCACCACAAAATGTTAAGACTTTGGTCAACTTTGTCTCATGGGCATATGATACACTGCAAACTTCTGCGTTATTATTCCAAAAAAACTAATTTCAAGAGGTAAGAACTCAATCAAAATGATTTCCTTGGGCAGTTTACAAGTATCAACTCCATAACTTTCCAGTCTTAATTTATTTGTAATGAACATTGCATTGAGAAAACAGTCCATAGGCCACTGGGGTTTCCATCGCAAGTTTTCTTCCTTTATTTACATTAAGTCATTGTAGGAAGAGGTGATTAAGGCAGGGGATAAGGGGCAAGAGCCTAGCCTCATTGAAACACCAGTTCCCAAGCAATGTTGGGCCCGGACGAGGGTTGGATGGGTGGCCATTCATGCTTTCACTGTGGCGCTCTTTGTCTCCTGTCTGCATGTGGCAGGCAGGTTAAAAATGGGGTTGGCACAATGGACCACTCAAGGTGTAGGTGCCCGAACTCCTGTCGAAGGCTCCCCCAAATAACAATCTAAGGCAGAGTAAATTCTTTCGTAAATTCACCCTGCTCCTAAATTTGCCAATTCTTTCGATTTACTTTATCTCTCAGAATTCTACAGTAATATCCTAAATAATTTCATTATTCTATGGCCATCCTCCTTAAATTCAAGCTATCATCTAGATAACATTGGGTAAAATTAAAAATGGTTGTTAATGTAAGATTACAGTGAGTTCAGCTTTAAGTATTGGTAATTTTCCTTTTGTGATCTTAAAAAAAGGAGTGCTGCAAGGAGGCCATAAACTTTGACCTCTTATGGAAACAGAACATTTCCGTTCAAAGTAATTATTAACGGGAAATATTTCCTTTGGAAACAGATTACTACACAAACAAATAATTACTGGTTTTATTTAAAAAAGTCATGATATATCAATCCTCTTATCTTTCTAATTACTAGGCATTGCTTAACTTCATTTTAATGGTGTTATGATGGCTCGATTTTATTTCTCACAAAAATCATTGGCAGTAACGGAACAAATAATCTTCACATTAAAGCCACACATTAAAAAATAATTCGATGTCATTTATTTAACTTATTCAGTGACTCAAATACTATCTTCAGTTTACTCAATTTGTTAACTCTGCCTCCACTCTATTATCCAAAATCAATGTGTTGAGGCAACACCCTATCGACCCCATAAATAAATTTCTGGGCGAGCAGTAAACATTCCACACAAATGAAAGCCCTCCTCTCCTTCCTGGTTTGAGGAAAGCCTTTACTCTTCTGAAAGTGACCTAATTGGGGCTGCGGTTTCTTTCTCAGCTGGGAAAGGGTATGTTTTTGTGGAAATGGTATGAAAGTGATTTTTTTGAGCTGTTTCCATTCATTGGGGTTGTTATGGGTGTCCGTTTGCTTATTAGATAAGCAGTTAGAGGGGCAGGTCTGCAAAGTTAGACAATCTCAAGATGCCTCATTCGCAACAACTAGATGGTGTGAAGAGGACATGCCCTTCCAAGGTGATAGAATACTACTTTCTCGAACACCACGATGCTCATCTCTGGTCCCTATCTTCGTATCTCTTTTTGTGATTATTTTCTCATCGTATTCTGATACGTTAAAAAAATATTTAAGAGTTTACCACATTTTTTGCTTTTGGCTCCATAAATTTTCTGTTTCTAAAAGAAAGTTATAGAATATTCGCAAAAAATATCGCTGGAAGTTCTTTTGTGAAAGTTATTTTCGCAATTACTTTGGCTAAGTGCCCAAAATTTGGCGTAAGTGGAAGTAGAAAACAAAGCAATGATGACTAAGGAAGCAGGCACAGACTTTAAACTAATTCTGCAGAGAGGAGGCATTTGGAGGTAGTTTTTGCTGGTAGATGAAGTTGGTGTTGGGAGACAACTCATCCAGTCAGTGATGACGAAGGATCCTTGTTCTAATAGCTTAAGCATGAGGTGCTTCCTTCTGAAACAATTGAATAGAATGTTGTCTAGAGGCAAGAAGGTGGACTGAAAGAGCGACGGGAATGATCGAGCCTCTTGAGATCTTAAGGGCAATACTTATCATTCTTTAATCCATAAGTTATTCTTCAGTTGTCATTAGCTGTTGAACAAGAAATAATAATTGGTCTACCTATTCAGAAGATTCGGCAAGACTAAAATTAATCACTTATTGGGATGTGAATGATAAATAAATTCATGTGAATTCATAATTGAGCCTATTATGAGCTACTGTCTTATAATTAACAATAAATTTTGTCCTATATGACAAAGAAAAACCTCTATACCATCAAAGTGATGTACTTGAGGGCCACATTACATGGTTTACACATTCTATTGCCTCAGACATTAAGTATGTGTCACATTAAATGTATAAGTCATTGAAATAAACATATCGTATTAGTAACTGATGAACTCTAGACTTTCATACAACAAAGAATAATTATATTTTATTAGGAAAAGACTTGTTGGTATCAAATCTCTTTAAGTGTAATTGAATGATTTTTGTTTCCAATTCAACACGATTAAATCCCTCTGAGCAATTTAAATCTGCAATATGTGCCTGGTAAATGGATCACTATTGTTTGTTGGGCGAGGGCTTGTTGCTTCCTAAAAATTGAAAGTAAAAGGACAGTTTTTATATTTCATTTGATATGATTCGGCCTATTTTAGCGACCTAATAATGGGAAGACCCATCACTTTCAGCTAAGGTTTCCTGTCCACTGACGGAGACAAGAAATGGATATTTGAGCCCTGCTTTAATTCTTGTAGCTTCCGAAAACAAGGACGATTTTGCCATTTGCCTTTCCGTAGTTCCTCATTCGCCGACCGACCTTTTTTATCCCCATGTTTCCCCACCCAAAAGCGTGAGGTTAGAGCCTGGATCGGGCAGACACAATAGACTCAACCCACCCCTCATCCCCCCAGAAATAATGAACTCCCAGGTCAAAATTTTTCATCAAAGGGTGTTCCCTCTCGCCAAAAGATTTCTGAACAAGACTCCTTTTCCCTACCGTGTGTTTATTGCTTTCCCATGCAAGGGAGCGTGGTTTGGTGTTGCCACATCAACGCCTACTCGGGACTTAGAAATTTTTTGGCTCCGAGGTGGTTAGTTTTTTTTGGACAGGAGTATACATCTAACTTTGTGAAGATGACAGTGGGCAAAGCTGTATCACCAATGATTAATTTCTTCATGGAAGAAAGAGTATATAGTAATGAAGTAAGGTGCTTCCTGCTATGTAGGAAATTTAATCCTCATAATGCTGATGTTGAGGCTAAAAACCAGGTGCTATCAATCTGGACTTCGATACATTGTCTCATTTCTCCATTCAATGTTTTGAACACAAACCAGCTGTTGGGGAACATCATTGCCAACTTATGAAGGACTCTACTTCAAGTGATGCAATATTTCTTAGCAAGGCTTGGAAAGGATCTGAACTGCTCAGATAATATCTCTTAAGTATAAAGAAATATTGTGATAGTCATGTCGGCCCCGGTGGTGGCGGGGTAAAGTCCTCGCCTGCTAATCCTGGGGTCGCGGGTTCGAGTCCTGCCTGGGTAAAATATTATCTGCCCAGGACATGGGTGTTTGTGTCTCGTCCGTGGTTACTGTGATTCACCCGACGTAAATTGGCACATCGTGCTGTATCGGGGTAGTGAAGATAAAATAAATAAAATTCAAATGATGTTTACTTTATCATTCCATTTTATGGAATGTTTACTGACATGAGAAATTTAAATGACATGAGAAATTTACTTAATCATTGCATTTTGGTACTTTAAGGTAGGCTCCTTGAATCAGGTATCATAATCCTGTATTATCTGTGATGATATCACCCTCATCCTTTTGTACATTGTGATGTCTATGGCTATAATATGAGTAGGGGTAACAGAAGCTCATCAGATGTGATACACGTATATGTTGAAACTCCCTAGAACTTTACTAGTCACTTTGTCCTGAAGTCTATCGCTGAAATTGTGGAGAATAGTAGTCATTGGAAGCTCAATAACATTGTGGGAAAATCCCATTACCTGAATGTTTATGAGCTATGAAAATGAAACCCTCGGAACACATGCAACTTTTCATTCCATTATATGTGATATATGTTGTTAAGTAAGTGCATAGGTAAGGCATAGTAAGTGCATAGGTAGGCTGGGGTTCTCGGCTTGCAAAATTTTATGCTTCTGAAAGTAGATTTTGACTTATTGCATATGAATTCATTGGATATGATGATGCTCTAGGCTGTTTATATTTTTTTACCATTGTTGTCCATGTCTCTAATTCAATGGAACTTTTTTAAATTTATTCAGTTTGATTTCAGCTTTTATGGTTTTCCTCCATACATGTCTGTTCAGGCAACATTTGGAACGTGGATGAAAATCCAGAAATGGTGGAATCATCAACTCTAGGCTAGCCTACTAACTACTATTATTCTGCTTACATTGTCTTTTTTTTCTAGCCCGCTATTTTTTTTACCTCCATCATTTGACTTAAAGGCATCCTTGTCTTTGCAGAAATGGGCACTCAATGGGTGTAGCCTTCTCTGATGTGCCCATGGGACGTGGTGCAGCATACTTCCCTGCTGTAAGCATGGCCTTCTCTGAGAGTTTGGTGGCCAATTTTGGGGCCACTCCCTTTAGGCATCCCATTCCAGGATTTGAACCCATTCAGCAGCCTCCAAGAAAGAAGCTTGCCCATGGTCAAGTCCTTTTGCAGTGGTTATCTCGCCTTATCAGACTTCTGCCAGCAGATAATGAAGAAGAAAAGCATCATGTAGGTGCTTCGGCCTCATATCATAAAATATGCAAAATAGCTGGTGAAATAAATTATAGCATCTGCTTCTTCAAGTTGATACTTATGCTATTATGATCCTGTTTTCATGTGAGGAATGTTAAGATCTGGATTATGTGGTCAAGACTCTTGTCTGTTTGGTTATGAAAAAATTGCACTTTAGTTTCATTCATTCCAAGAAAGAGAAAAATTATTTATGATCGTGTTATATTCCGTCCTGTATATATTAACCATAAATGCTCAAGTAATATAGAATATTTAAAAAAAAACAAATAACACTACACTGTAAATTCATTTAAGGCATTGTATTTGTCATAATGGAAAATTATCATAGAAACCATGAAGCTATGGAAAATATTCTCATTTAAGGATAAATGAACTGCCCAACACAGCCATCAGATCTACCTCTTAATCCTACAGCAGGCCAGTCTGGTCATTGTAAATATTTTTACACCAAGAGGAATCATAAAATGTGACATCTAGTCCTATCTATGCATTGAACATCTGACTATGCTCTGAAAGAAATGATGTTATACTAATATTACTGATGAATTTCTGGTGTATGATATTTTTTTTAACATAACCTGGTAACTGCTATTTCACTCAAATGTATAAGAAATGGGTGTAATCTACACATTTTACTGTAAGCCTAAAAAGAATGAAGGTATCATCTCTTTCTACTGTTAATATGTACGTTCAATACTGTTGAATTCTCAAGTGGATGTTTTTATTTAGAGGTTTCAAGTAAATAGTTATATCATCTTTTTGAAACATCAGAGTTCATATAGGTCTAGGAAACTGACGTCACCATTCATGTCCCATAGATTCACATTGCTGGTGTAGGGTATCATGTTATGTAATAAACTCCATCAATTGGCTATACTCTTCCACAATCATACTTATTTAATCAGATTTATTTCTTTCATTTCAGAGGCCTGTGATAAGCGGAAAAGACTCTACTAGTTTGAAAGTTGCTGAGAAGAAACCTATGACTGCTCCACTGTTATGGGCTGCTTCTCTCGTTATGGATAGGCTTGGGCCCCTGCTCTCTTCTGCCTTTGTGGTCCAGGCTGTGCTTGTACCATTTATGGAGGATCTCCTTGGTGGCCTAGAAGACTCAGGACCTCACTATCATCTTTCTAAATTATTAGACTTATTTTGGACCTTCCTTGAGGTTAGTTCAATTGAGTTAAAGCTGTATTAAAGGTATTCGGGGTATCCCACTGTGTATTGAGCATTTTAAATTGACTCAACATTTTGTTCTGCATACTGAGAACGTTGTCAGGAGAATGTAAGAGTTTGTTTATTACGCCTCTATATATAGGTTCTTCGTCGAGATGGTTGACCAATGTTATCTGATCATGCTTTAGAATGTAAGAGAAAGAACATGCAATTGCAATGAACCTGAAATGAATCTCTGTACCTGAAAAATCATAGGGATCGCAGCCTTCATTATTGGGGCATCAACAGCTTATTTAATTTTAGTATTATAGTGGTCACAGCGGAAATAACACGTGCCTTGAAAATGGAAAACAAGTCGTTTTCCGAAACGTCAGCGGATTTTGAAAACATTACCCGGTGCTAAGCCCGAGAAAGATATTTTAACATAATACACTGGGAAAATCTTTAATCATCTGAAATTTGTAAACACATGTAGATTCCTTGGATGTTAATAGGGGCTAGTAATATAAATTGGTGGGAATGGTCAATTACCTTGGTATTCCAAGACAAGGAACAATTTGTACATACTCTTTGCAAAACTTACATCTAAACAAGAGCAATAGTTATGTTTGTAATGACTTTGTAATCCTATATTCCCGTGAGTATTGTATCCTCTAAGACCAGTGAGAAAATCAAGTGATATTTGTGATTTAAAAACTGTGAGACATTATTTAATTTCAATGTTCTTTTATTCATCATTTCTGGCTAACACTGGAAGTACTTAGTATTTACAGGGAAGTTTAATTTGCATTTTATTAATTAATGTAATCTGATCATGCTTTAGAATGTAAGAGAAAGAACATGCAATTGCAATGAACCAACCTCTGTACCTGAAATGATATGGATATAAGAATAATTTGAGCTTATCTGGAAGAAATATCCCTCATTCTGTAAAAACGTCTCTTCCTTCATGTAGTGGATGGGCAGCGGTAGTTTTCAGCTATTCTCTTTGTTTTCTGAATCTTTGGGGTGTTGATTTCATATTTGAGGATCGTACTTTAATTATATGAGTGTGTTTTCACAGTGTATTCTCCCTTATTAGTATGCTGCTTTCATGTTTTGTTTAATCCCACAGGAACATGAAATAAACCCAATGATGGAAAATGTGGCCTTATCATTGCTATGCTCATTTAGAACTACTCCATCTCCGCAGCAAGCAAAGGATGCCTTGGGATCTTCTCCAAGGAGTAATTTCCTTAAACTTTTTAAAGATCAGCACAGGAGCCTTAATCTTTTGCTGGAGCTTACAAGGCATCAAGAGACCAGGAGGCATCTTCTTCTTCATGTATTCTTCTCTCGCATTGGGTAGGGGCACTGGCATTAGTTTTTACTTAATAGAGCTGAAGCTTATTTTGAATTTTCCCTGCCTAAATTTTACGCATGGAGGAAAATGGATGCATTGAATTGTCATATGTGTGAACATTAAAAAAACTCAGGGAAATAAAGTGCAAATTTATTGATGAGGAGCCAACCTCAATGTTTTATTGCAGGTTTTTTAGTTTTATTAACATGAAGCCATTAGATGATGAAGCTTTGATGGAGATAGTGAGGGAACCCTGGTTTGATCGTGCTCCCTCTGAGACAAAGCTTTCTGACAAAAAGGAAAGTTCCTCAAAAGGAGCCTCATTGCCTCCAGCCGAAGAAAAATCACATGCAGAATATATGAGATCAATACATAAAATTGAGAGATCTGTTCAAGGTATGTTGTCACATCTCTTATGGTGATCATATAATTGGCTTATTAGTGTGCTCATAATGCATTAATTTAAATCTGCAAGCAAATCAAAACTGTCTTAATATTCCAAATTATAAAAATGCGCAAGTTACTTTTCCACAGGCCTTTTATTGGTGTGGCACATTTCATTGTGAAATGGCTTTATTAGGTACTAAGACTGTTGGATATAAGTGAACAGATTATACACAAGGCTATCTATAGGGGTAGGGGTTGGGTTAGCATACCAAGGAAAGTGAAATTGGTGGGAAGGGGCTGACTTCATGGAGGAGGGAGTAGTGGTGGTGGATGGGGCAGGGGAGAGAGGGTTTGACATAGTGCCTTAGAGAAACTGATTATGTGGAGTGGAGGGTTGCAGTTGGTAGGAGATGCTGGATAGTTTGTTGTTTTTGATGGTTAGTGGTGCCATAAGTAATTGGCATGGGTGGGTAAAGATTTGTTCATTGCACTGCTCAATTTGCGTCTTTAAATGTTTTGCTGCTAGGGAGGTAGTGCCTTATTTCCTTAAACTTGTAAAATATTCCTGCATTTGTTTCTGAATGTTTCTACCAATCTGCCCAATGCACACCACATATCCTTGCATTTTAATTTGTATGTCCCTGTCTTACCCATTGTTTTTCTAGTGAATCTTTTCCGTTACCTAGGGCCTGTATGGCATGGTCAGGAGGGTGTAAAAGGCTTCTCTTCAGGAGCTTGGCTAGCAGTTTGCTATTATTTGTGAAATATCACCCAGAAATGGGAGTATGTATTTGAATTTGGATGGTTTGCCTGTGTCAGTTGGTTTGTCTTTAAAAGTTCTATAGGAAAGTATATTGTGCAATTAAATCATATGGATGTGAATGCACATTTTCTTCAAAGTGAAACTTGAAGTTGAAACTTGAAAAAAAATAAACTTGGTTTTCTTCCGCTGATTCACTTTCTTGGTACAACATGTTTCATCACAACGGTGACATCATCAAGTACACCATTGTATTTGTCAGGTACACTGTTGTGTCGAAACATGTTGACCAAGAGAATAACTCAGTGGAAGAAAACCAAGCTATGTTTTCATTTGTGTAAATCAACTTCCATATGGTTGAGCCTGAAACCATGGAACGTATTGAGGTCCGTATTTTCTTCACATGAGCTGACCTAGGTTTCATCTTATAGTAACAATTTATGGAATTTGTCTCGTGTTATTTGCAGATTAAATAAATACACAATTGAAGGAAATGAATACCAAAGGTCATGCAGTGAAACCCACTTCAAGTGTTGGTCTCCAGCAATACATCTTTGAAACGTTACCAGCAGAATTAGTTAACTGCAGGATAGGGAGTGATTCAAGGAATTTATTAATATATTACATTTCTAGAGGTGTTAGTCATTTGGAATGAGTGTACTGTGATTTGTTGAGATCCGACTGGTGTAACAAAAAGCTAAACAGGTTTCAAAATTTTCTTCTGTTGATGATGTTAAATATGAAGACTTTTTAGTCTGGAAGTGAGAAAATAATCTCGATGAGTGATAAGATGTCTATGTTGTTCTGAACATGCTTTACGCATGACATTGAGGCTCTTAAGGCCTTCCTCCAAGGTAGCTTTAGGTGATGGCGTGGAATCACCGTTGCTGTCCTCAGCTTCTTATTCCTGCTCAGGCCCCCCACTGGTCAGGTATTTCCCCACGGTAATAATGCTTCAAATTTTTGGTACAAGGCATGAATCATGGGTTGAAGGCATGAGGTGCCATGCTTGGGCAGAAACTCAACTCCCGTATTTGTCCCAGGTATTGCATGATAGATGGTAGTGCAGAGCAATTATCTTTGAAGATAATCACATTGCGTTTCTAAGCCCTCATTCATGCATTGAACTTCTGCAACCATTAGTTGAACTCGTTTGTGGTCATCCATCCATTCCTTTGGCTTGAAAAAAGACGGGGAAGACAGTACTGATATTGGCAGAACTCATCAATTTCTTTGGTTTTCTTATTGCTAGTTGTGGAAGCTTACCAGACCCATCACAATGCTGCCATAAGGACTTGGATTTATGCCTAGCTTAGCTTATTTCCATGTGGATTTGCTTAGCGAAAACCATGCTCTTGTATGGAAGAAGATTAAAAAAGTTTTGTTAAAGAGTATTGTATGTCTCCTCCTAAATCTGTGCAGCCACCTGTTTTATGCCATCGTTTCCATCTCACCCAGTTCCTTAGCAATGCATTTGGCTTTCTCTTTAAGGACCTCACCACATTATAAAGCCTTTACCTTTTTGGGCGGTGCTTGTGCTATTCAGTCGACAAGGGCTTCTTTCAGCACTCCATATTTTGACTCTCTGAGATGCCACCTTCTGATATTCTGATCGCCATGAATCGCAGCCAGTTTTATTTGATGAGCTTGCTCTTGATCATTGTTGAGGAGGATGCTGGAGTGATACCCAAACTTTTTGGCCAGGATACTTCTTGGTGTGTGGGGCAGGTCCTGGACTTTCTACAAAATCGTTAACTTCCCTTGCAGGGTCCATGTATTCCTGCTTCTTGCGGAGGGACCTAAGTTTTGGCTGTGGGGGCACCTCCTAGATTGGACATGCGCAGGGGTTTAGCAGACCATCCATTTTTCAGGGGTATAGCAACCCATCCACGAAAAGTTTCTTAATGTGACTCACAAGTGTGACTGACTGACCTGCTTAGGGTAAGGATGAGGGAGGTTAAGTGCGAGCCTTCCATCAGTTATGGAACAGGTAGGCTATTTGGCAGAGGCTCTGACTAGTACTGATGAGACATCAAATGATCAAGGAAGCCACTATCAGGAATCAAAGTGATGGTTCACGGCAGGCAGGAAGGTGAGAATGTGGGGGGTGGTGAGTGCAGCGAGCTGGCAGTGCACAGTGTAGCTGTTTTAGGTGATGGTCTTTGCTATCTGAATGTATCCTAAAGCACTTCCCTTGAAAATGAGTGACATGAGTGCCATGCTCAGTAGTAAGCCCCAACTTTAAAATGTTGCATGCAGAAATGCGTGGGAAAATACAAATAAATGTACATGATACAAGTAGGAGTATGTTGTAAATGGGAAACACTAAATGTGGGATTGTGTAGGTGTTTTTTTAATTGTTGTTAGGGGTTTTCAATTCGTGAATGGTTACAAAGAGGAATATCCTGTATCCGGGCCGCAATTTTGATGGGTTTCACGGTAATCTTAGAGTGGTACTGTGAGGTTAAAATGGAAAGTTAAACTGTCTCATGAAGAGAAATGGTTCCTTACACCATTGTACAATAAGGCAAAACGAAGCCCAAGCTTTTTCTGGCTCAGGTTTGTGATTATGGTTACCATTGTTAGTCTCCATTATGTGCACACTTATGGTTTTTGAGGATTTCCCCTTTATTTATCTTCAAGCAATTTTTCAGTATGCCCTTCCATTCATTGAAATACATTCATCTTTATGCTTGTCTTAATTTTCATTTAGTCTCACTCACTTTTAGTCGGTCCTGTAATTGAAAGCACACAACATCTAAAATTTTATTATAGATCTCTAACATTAATAAAGTACATTTCATTTTTGCATTTTTTTAAATTGGAATTTGAGTGACTAAGTTTGCATGTTATAATTTCTTTCTAGCTTTGGAGAAAAAACAAATTGAATTCCTGAAATTGCTCATGGCCAATGATGATGGAACTGCGAGCCAACCATCCTCTCGGCATATATTCCTGAAAAAATTCCACAAGTACCTGGAGGAAATCTTTGCTACTTCTCGGGTATGTTGGTCACGGTGATTTTTGCATCCACTGTCAACAGCTAAACAGTTTTATGAGGATTAATCTGTCATTGCTTTTCATATGCCTATATTAGCTCCTTTCAAAAGGCTTTCTTGTTATGCTTTGAGTCTGTGCTTTGTTCCCCCTTATTGTTTAATGTAACTGAAATGATGATGCATATGTTGCTTAGTGAGACATATTTCATTTAAATATAGGAAATAAATTTGAAATTGTAGTTCAAAAATTATTTAAATGATTTTAATTACTTCATATATCTGTGCTTAATGTTTTCATTTGACTGAGTAAAGGACAAGTAAAAAATTGCCAATAGAAGTGGCTCCGGTGAGTATTAGCTACTCAATTCTGGAATATACCAGTCCAATTTATGAAGTATTACTTAAAATCTCTGCTGTAAAATTTTGTGCATTAATTTAAAGTAACCACGAGCAGTGATAAATTTCTTTTTCAATTATTCTCTTGTATGTAGCAGTTGATCCCATTGCTGGTTACACCTGTGACAACATCACTTTGCCTGTACCAACGCCTAGTCTCTGTGTTCCAATTGCTGTGGGATGAAGAAATTTGTCAAGGAAGAGATGATGTTGAGCCAGATGTTTCAAAACCATTAGACAAGTTTTTTGTGCCTAGCAAATACTTTTATAATGGCTCCATTGACCTGTTTGGCTCTGACAGGTTGGGTGGTGTGCCATCCCATTTGATGAAACAATTTCGTGAGGAACTGATGAGAGCTGATGTTCCACAAGAAGTAAGAGTGATAACATTTTTATGCTCATTGTTTTAATAAGTGTACTTTTAATCTTTTATTTGAAGTAGAATATCCAGAAATATTTTCTCGGAAACTTTTGCAGAAAATTTTTAGTATCACCGAAGGATTTCTTGTAACTTTTTGATTTACAGGCTGGAAGTAATTTTATTTTTGGAGGTGTATGATATATGGTGAACTTAGTTTTATTTTTAAAAGACCCTCTTTGTTTCTGTTGAATGTCTTCTGTAAGTGTGAACTTTGATATCCTCTACCCTGGATACCAGGTTATTTTCTCGGGTGTAATATACCCTTTAAGTGCAGCTTGAATACTGAATTGGCATCCTCTCAGAGTTGGTAAGTTTTATTTGAGGTCACCAGCCTATTACAGACTATGGAGTCACATTCTCTTTTTCTCCCCTAATCATTTCTATCTTCTTCCTGGTGAAATCCTACAGTAATTATAACTTGTTTTTATATGCAATCTGCCATGTCCTTCTTCCATCCTTAATTATGCTGGCTTATGGTGAAAGTATGGTATCTCGACAAGGGTAGGGATTCATCTGTAGCTGCAACCTCAATGATTTCCTCTACAGTATGATAAAGTTAAATCTTAGTTCAGATATGTACTTTGCGTGTATATTCTGCCAGTTAGGTATACCAAATCCTGTGCTCAATTTTCTACTGAATAAGGGGCTTAACACCAAATGTTAGGAAATTCATTTGACTGAGGAAAATGTTGAAGCATTGTGCTGAAACATAGAGGCTATATGATTCCAGTAAAGACACAGCTTTCACGTAGAAAATGAAATTTCAATGTGATTAAGGAGGTAATATAACTAATCATGTATTTTTATGCTGATGATTGAGGGTCAATTCTTGTGGGAAGAATATCCTCCGTAAGGTATAAGAAATGGCTAAAATGATGGGTAATTTTACTAGATTTCTTTCTTAGAAAAAATGGTGCAAATGACCTCCTAATAAACCAGGTAGAAATGAAGCCTCATATCATATTTTCTGGCAAAGTGTGGTATTGATTTTTAAACTGAATAAATTAGAAATCACATTGATGGAAGGTAAGTTTTACTGTACATAATTTCTTGTATTTGTTGTTGAAAATTATGTGTGCTATAGGTGTGCTATAAAACTATGTGTGCTATGTGTGTAATAGGCTATATATGGCATATGTAGGCATATGTGGCTATATGTGGCATATAGGCTATATATGGCATATGTGTGCCATAATTATGGCAATCTGCTGTAAAGTACTGAATTTTTATTTCATGGATTCTGTGTTGTGATAAGGTTAGGATTTATTATGCTCAAATATTTATTTTGAAAATGCTAAAAATCACTCTCTCTATTGATGATATTTTTAGAATTTCTACGTCCTCTCTATTACGACAAGCCATAGAAAAAAGGTTATTTCTGAAAACCATTTATGTAATATTGCTATGCTTGCTCTCTCCCTGGTGTTCTTGTCTGAACTGCTGTTTTCAAGACAATTCAGGTGGAGTATTTTACTCTAACTCTGTTGTGAGCCAGAGCAATTCTTCTTTCTGTGTTGAAATATCCAGGTTAAGGGAAAATCTACCCTACCATTGAGAAGTGTGTTCCATTGGTATGTCAAGAATAAATTTAAATGCTCTCAGATAGGAGATAAATGAAAACACATCTCCTAATTCTCTGTGAGAATGCCTGCAACCTTTGATAAGCTCTCAGGCCGTACTTGAAAGCTTCTAAGCAGGGGAACTAGAGAAGATGTTGGTTGAAATAGATCACTTTCACATGTGCTTAAACCACATTTTTAGAACAAGCATGGACAGTATGATCAAATTTTTTCAAAATCTGAAAAATGAAAAGTTCCATCGGCCAAAACATTAATTTTGATGTGAACTTCCAGTCAGTGTGCAATGTCATTAACCCTTGTCGCATGGGGTCTAATGTACCCCACTCAAAAAATTGAATGTTCACTCCAAAATTACTCCTTTTGGAGTAAAAATTCAATTTCACGGTTTTATGGGTGAAGATTTCATTAAATTTGATTTATTTTTAGCCATTGAAGTGATATTGGATGAAGCGAGTACATAATCAGGTGCCATCATGTGCACAGGCCCCATGCCCTGCCCCCATCCCATCCCTCGCCCCATATTGGTCCTCTGTTAACAAGTATATGAATGCGATTTTTGGTTTTCCATTCTGTGGTATCCTATTCACCCAACATATGTGACTAATTTTCCTTAACCCGGCGTTAGTCGCCACCCCTAGTCACACCATTGGTCGCGCTATGGTCGATTCCCCGTAATGAAGGAGTGAATTTTGTGGTAGAAATTTTTATGTCAAATTTCTGTTGTCAGTAATAAAAAGCCGTTTAAAATACTGTTTTATATATTATTCACTAATATAACTTAAAATATGGGTACATTTTATTGAACAATCAGAAATTTTATCGTCGAGTATAAAACGTACAAAAATAATCAATCTTCTTCATTTTCAACAATAGCACATCCCATACATATCGCATGTGAATGTTCCTTGCAAGTATATGCATCAAATCTCTTGCACTGAGTTTTTGGTTAACGGTTTTTGACTAAAGGACAGAATCCACATCTCCTTGTTACCTCACGACAAGGTCTCTTAGGATCAGGTTTAGGCAAATCTGCATACCTTCTAATTTGACTGCTGAGGTTGATAGGCAGAGTAGACAAGGAAGATCTCTCTACTATGAAGTCATTCAATAAAGAAACCCCTAGCTGTTTCAAATAAGAACATCTGTCAGTTTTTAAGTTGGTATTGTAAGCATGTATCACGTGTGATTTATTCCAGTAATGTCCATCAAAGTGAAAAATAGTCGAAACGGCCAACGCCTCGAAATCCAAAAAACCGTGTAGGTGGCCTTCATCTCATCCACTGTGTCCACTCCTCCCTTTGTGCTGTTATAGAACCTTATTATATCAGGCTTCTTCTCCTCTGTATCATCTACTGCAGTGTCATGGTGAAAGGTAGAGAGGAGAAATACGGTCTTTTCTTTTTTAGGTGCGTAAGACAGTAGTGTTTTATTTTGATCAACTAAAAACACTAGAATATTGAGTTCTGTTTTTCTTTGGCGTGACAGGAAGGTGTAGTTCCCTTTTGTTTTGCCACATAGTGCCTGGTATGATGATATTACAGTTTTTTAGTAAAGAATTCACCAGAGGAACACGTGAAAACCAGTTATCCACAGTGATGTTGCGCCCAGTCCCCTAGATTGAGGATACTAAGCGACTTACAATATCAAAAGGTGCATTAGAATACTTGAAAGGGCCATCTGGTTGTTTACTGGGATATATTTCCATGTTAGAGACATAGAAATTCTTGGCATCGACGAGTGAGTAAATTTTCAAGCCATACTTGGCCGGTTTATTTCTCATGTAAACTCAAAAAGCATAGCGCCCTCTAAAGCTCTCCAGCATCACGTTGATCGTTGCATATTGGCTAATTGTGAAATTATTTTCACAAGCAGAGACAAAATCAGTGAACATTTCCCGGACTGGGGCCAGTCTATCGAATCTTTTTCATTCCGCTCGATCTCTTATGTCATTGCATCTAACACATCGCAAAAGAAAACGCAACCTATGGCTGGACATAGTGGCAGGAAATGCGTCAGCACCAGTCCCATCTGAACTTTTCAAATCGTCGATATTTCTATGAGAATTTCTCATGCTCCCTGCTGTATATAATAAACCAAGAAGTGCACATACTTCTTTGACTGACATATCTCTAGCATCCCTCTCCCTAACAGATCTACTTTTAATACTTTGAATGTTTGAGTTTGTGTATTTTGTGATTTATTCAATCTTGTTATCAGATAAAAACAATGACCAGCATTCCAAAGATGTTTTCTTGGTTTTAGCTGACATCCGAACACCAGGCAAACGAGTCGCAATATTGTGAACACGAGTTCTAGTACTTGAATGGGGGCTTCTTGGACCATTTGCTTTTTTTGTCCCTACCTAGGTAAAAAAGCGCTGTATTCACCTGTCCATCTACAGCTGGAAGGTCTTCACTGCTCTTGTCCGTGTCAGAATTGTGACTTGAGTCATACATTTCATCAGAATCACTGTCATCATCCTCGTCAAATTCTGGTACTTCCTCATCCTGGACGGATCGAAACATTTCTGAAATTCTTGCCTCATTTTCCTCATATAGGTCCATCTAGTGCAAGAATAAAATTCCGCCCAGAGAAATACAAATTTTTAGTCAATGAATCCGACATGATAACTACATGTTCATTATTCTTAACTTTACTTTTCAAGCAAAGTGTTTGGAACTAAAAATACTTACATTTCTGGATCTAAGTTAAAATATTAAACTACAACGATGTTTCCTTACTTGTCACGCTTCGATTCCTCAGGAAAAAACCAGCTAAAATATGGAAATTTTGCTTGTAAATTGTAAAATTTTCTCATAGTGTGGTAGTGACACTTCATTTAGTGCAACAAAGGCTTATGAACAAGCTAAGAGCATTATATTAGCAAAGCTACTCAGGGTTTAAAATATATTCCTCGACGTATTTTCGCCAACACCGTTGCTCACGCCCTGGTCAAAATGACCGACGAAGTAACGTGAGTGCTCACGTTATGGTCTTAAAGACCGAACTGTATGTTGGAGGGCTACACTCGCCACAAACTTTGAGTGAATGACGTGTGGATATTGTGATACAAAGTAAGAAGTGTGTGGAAGGTATACATAGAATATGAACTGGATCCCGAAAGTCCTCGTAAGATGGTGCACATTAAGATACAAAGTACGAGGAAAAGACCATAGCACGACCAACGACGGGGTAATTTGCAACATTGACTTTCTTGGTAAACAACATGTGTGTTGTGTTTATTGTGAAACAGATGATAGTCCCCAAGTAATACAAGTCTCAACTTGCATAAGTGGCAATCTTACCCCTAAATGTGAGAAATATGAATGTTGTGGAAAGCACAACATGGTTGCATATGTCCAAGGAATGTATGTGCCAAAATTGCTGGAAAGTTGGAAAAGGCTTGCCAATGAGAGAGGTTAATACAATAGTGGTAATAATATTTTTGTTACACCATTAGCAAGTACATGCATGGTTTTGTCAAGAATTTAGGACAGGACATATACACACAGAATTACTATGTCATCGTTACAGTATTAAATGAACATAGATATACAAAACTGTTCAAATACAATCACCTTGAAAATCTCTTAAACCATAGTTTCCAGGGAAGAGGAAAGCTAGGAAGATAGGTGTGGTGTGTCCATGGTCACACCATGTCGCCAGGTGGGAGTTCGGGTTGGGTTCGGAGGATGGATTGTGATGACAGGTGGTGGGAGATTAAGTAAAGGGGAATGGGATAGGAAAAGGATGTCATTAAGTAGAATCCCTACTAAAAAATTTGGACAGTATGTTGGACAGACCTGTAGAAATTTTGAAATTAGACAAAAGGAGCATAAAAGGGATTTTAGAAATTTTAATTTTAACGGAAGCAACTTCGCCCGACATCTTTTAATCCACAGACATAAAAGTGATTTTACTATGACACCTTTCCATTTTGCAACTGACAGACGTAAGCTGAATGCTTTAGAACAACTAGAAATTTTTAAAAATCAAGCTTACTGTGATAAATTTCTTGTTAATGAATGTATGCTCCCTGCCTATTCCCCCATCCTCAAAGCTTTAATCCCCTCCACTTTGTCCTCCTAGCCCCCCTCCCTTCCCTCTCGTGACCACCCTCTTCCTGCATTGTTCTTCCCCCCCCCCCCTTCCCCACCTGGTAATGTTTACTATATAAGGCCTGCACATCGGCCTCCATTTACCTGAAGATGATGTGAATGCACATTGAAACCTGGGTCGTTGTTTTAATAAATTGAGTGGTTTTGTAAAAGTTGACATCTTAAATTTTTTAATGATGGAATACCACCAAGTGAGACTGACGAAAGTGAGTGGAATCCCTACATCATGATTTATGGCTTTCAAAATTTCCATGGACTCTAGGGCATCCTGCTTGGGTCCTTTCTTCTCCACGTGAAGGATCTCTGGTTCAAATGCACTCACATGCTTGGCTTCAAACAAATGTTTTGCAAACAACGAGGAGGGATTGTTATTTTATTCACATTTTCGAATTTCCTACCAGTTTGTCCGATGTATATTTTTTGACACGTATTGCTCGTAAGTTTATACACTCCACTCTTTTATAGTGGGTCTACCTTTTTCTGTGGCATGGCTGATTAAGTTCCTTAATAATTTTTTGTTGTAATAAGCCGGTTTGAATTTATCTGAGGGAAAAAATTTTGTTATTTTATTGGAAATGCTTCCCAAGAATTGGATTCTACACCATTTTGTGACTTTTTCTTCTGGGAGGAGGGATGGGAAAATGTTTCTCTTGGCTTGTTTGCAGTGTTTTTTATGTACCAATTATTTGATATGATTATATTAGGGGATCGGGTTGGTGTGGTGGCTACAGTACTGGCTAACCATACAGGCAGCCAGGGTTCAAATCCCTGCAGATGTTTTTCAGGGGAAACCCTACTCTATCCCTACTTGAGTGTCTTGTGGAGGGCATTTCATGTACAGTACTCCATCTGTTGGATGAGGTGTCAAACTGTGGTCCCCTTGGCGCCTTTTGTTAAGAGCAGGCTAATGTTGACGCCAGGTTTCTATCTACCTTTCCTCCCTTACCTGTCCTCTATGATGCAAATGACCTAAGCTGTCACTTGACCCCCCAAAATCCAATCCAATGGTTATATTAAATCTTAAATTCATTTTTTCAATTAGATTCTATTAAATCCTGACCTCATCACTAGTGACAGGACTTATAGATGAATGATTATTTAATCCAATGACTTTAGTAGTCATAAGTAAAATTCACTGGAGTCCATTTCTTTACTTGTATGGATCAATGCACAATCTACTGAAAATCCCTCTTTTCTTTGGTCTATGTGATTGGCTTGTTGTTAATTTGAAATGAATTAACATGGAAATACTTGGTGCTTTGGTTATTCTAGAGACTGGTTTTGGCCTTAAACACACAGTATTCTCTCATTTAGCATTTTGTAGTAAATAAACTTGCTTTACAGCAGATTTGATACCTGTAAGCATTTAAGTAGCTTTTTGAATATTTCGGTCACATCCATTTTTATCAAAATTATCACACCTTAATTTTCTTGCAGGTGATATCATCTCAGTCATCTTCATCATTGGCTGCTTCTTCATCTGGGGCCTCCTCACGAATGTCGTCTCTAGTCAGTCTCTTTCAAAGACGTCTTCGTGCTCTGGGAGTTGAGAGAGGAGCTATTTCGGAGGGTGTCCTCCCAAATCCAGAACCTTCTAATGATAATCCTCTTGACATGCAATCAAGTATGCCAGGAATGCTGCGTGGATTTTTAACTCCTGTTCGCCCTATGTCTGGCATTGACCCTAGTGAGTTGCATTATTTCTTTTTTTATCTCACTAATGCAGGAAAACAGCATTTTACTGATAGTTTTATAATAAATTGGAAATTTAATTTTACATATACATACTTTGAAACTAAACTTACCCCTTTTACTATCTCTTTGCTCCTAAATTAACATTTATTTTTGAATCTCTACTTTTTATCAATTTACTGTCAAAATTCACCTATTACCAACCACCTTGAAGTCTTGAAGTCATAGATCTCAAGTTTGATTCTCATGAATAGTCAGTAAGCTAGATAAATTCAGTATTTATCAGTGTGACTTCCTAACATAGCTCCTTAAGCCTACATTTAACTTGCTATATTTTGTCGTTATAATGTTAGTTCTCAAAGACTAAAATCAGCTTCACTTAGGGAGTCACATATGTACGTTGAGTGTAATAAGTTTACTATACTTATGTTGTCCTTTCTTAAAATTTTTAAGATATGTGAGGATATGCCTATTAAGAAGTCTATTGAATTCTTGAACTTTCCCCATTGTTGATATTGTTAAAAGCTATAGTAAAGTCTCAGTATGAATATCCAACAGTTTAATGATGCTCACATAGTTGAGAGGCTCTGTACATCTCAAATCTTTGAAGTTCCCTTCATTGCTAAAACATTAACTTATGTTACAATGATACAATATTCTGTTTGATGCCACTCATCTCTTCCTGTACAATATAAGATCCTTAAAGTGGATAAAATATTAGTATATAATATGTATTGAAACAGTTAGTCAATGACCTTCAGCATTTTTGCCATATATCTTGAGGAGTAACTTGAACGATTGCTTTTTATCACAGTTGGCCGTCGAAGAAGAATGAGAATAGGCCTGCTGGACATGGATGACTCTGAGGAAAAAGAAGAAAATCTTGGGGTTGGTCCCGTTGATAAAGTCACATCACTTCTGGATCTCTTCAATAGCTCTGTCCTGCTTTACCAATTGGAAGCACATAAACAACTGTGCAGGATCTCTAGCATCCATGAAATTATGCATGATTATGCCACGTCTTTAAAGATGGCGAATGCACGTCTGGAGGCTTGCCGCTTACGAATGAGTTAATAAGTATTCCATTCTCTTATACTTATAATTTTTTTTTTAGATCCAACTCTGGACTGGATCCTTGATTTATTTTCTCACTTTCTTAGGATATTTTCAGTACTTATTGCATAATTTAGTGATGTGGACAGGAATTGAGGATTTGATGAAATCCTAATGAATCCATGGAATCTAGATTTGATCTGCTCCTTATAATTAAGATTCAAATCATGGTTGTGTGGGTAGGTCATGTGTAACACCACATTAAACTCCAAATTGCAGTAAATTCTAGTCACACTATAAAATACTAAAACATAGTTCTTGTTCTTAATCTTAACAATAATGTGTTCTGCCTATTTATAATTTCAAATCAAATTTTCCCATAATCCATCCTTATCACCAGTACATTTTTAGCAAAGCAATGGATGAGGAGAGATAATAGCTCATCATCAGTGTCTGTATTCCCTTTTGTCTATCCCCTTTCTGGGCCCAATCACACCAGATGACTCACTATATTTTTGTGTTCCTCAATATTATTGTAGCAAGAATTGGATTAGGTTAGATGTGGTGACAACTGGTTTAGCTGTGTGAATTTTAACCACAACTGATTTTATTTTGCAAAGCAAGTCACATCCTCCATTTATAATAAATGAAGAAGGGACAAATTGCACTTTCAGCCTTACTACTCCATGAATATATATGAACTGAGGGAATAAATGATCCTTTTGATATAGCTATTGTTTTAGTACCACTATTGCTGTTTCTTAATGATTGCATGGTTGCTAATGGCACTCCTTTGGAAGAAAGGTAATGGAGAGAATTATGAAGTTTTCTGTTTTTTATTTTGTCCTGTATTGACGATAAAGTTTGATTTAACGGAAAAGTTTAGAAGTGAGTAGAAAGTGTTGTGGATGGACAATTTTCATATGGTACTTAATGAAATAAAGGCAATCAGTCATTTTGATCAGAAAGTCTCATGAGTATTACGGAAATGTCCATCAGTTTCTCACATGAATTGGAAATATGAATAGGAAATACATTCCTGAGAATGTATGAAGTATTGAAGTAGATGTTTTCTTAATTAATTTGTCTGGTATTAGTCAGCATAGGGTTTCAAAGATGTCTGGTTAGATTGTCATGTTGGAAATATCTGATTTTGTCTCATTGTGTGATGAGCCACATCTTGCTTCCTCCTCACGAAGCACTGCAGAACACTAGTTATCTAAAGTCCAATTAAGTGATCATTGGATTATCTGAAGAGCATCCTCCAACAACCCCCTCCACTACTCATCCTTTCCATCCCCTTCTCCTTCCTCCCCACCTCCTGCCACTTTTGTTTGCACCAGCAGCTAGCGGCCACGTTCAAACCTAAAAAAGTGCTACAGCTTGCCCACACACAAGGTTTTTCTGCTTCAGAGTTTTCAAGTGCACAGATGACAGTGTTGCCTCATAGTTGAGTCTTCTGAATCACTGCTCATTGTTTGTGTGATCTTGGGGAGCGAGCTCCTATGGCTTCCCCAGCAATTTGTATTTACTGATTTTCCTTTAGTGATATAGTTGATACAAAATGTCTAATTCCTGAGAAAAGATGAAGCACTTCATATGAGACAATTCGAGAAGTTTAAGGTAGTTGAAAGATTGTCCAAGGGTAATCTTTGCTTGCAGTGGCATATAGTAGGGGCACCACTGAATCAGGGTGGTCGGTGACCTTGACTTATTTACTTGGAGAGTGGGCTGAGTAAGCACGAAGCATACAGGACTCAGAACTCCCTCGAGGTGACTTGTAATCTCCTCCGAAGAGACATGTGCCTGAGTAAGCTATTGATTGGGGAGTAAGAAGCAGACTCTGAGGAGCTGTTCTCGTACAAGTGTATGTCAGCAATCTTGACTCATCAAAAGTGAAAAAAATATGTTAAGCATATTTCACTGATTAGCAGAGTCAGGTTTCTCACAATAAGTGTAATATGAGGGTAAGTCAATAAATAAGTCGCAAACGTCAGCATTTCATCATCAGAATCAGTCGTTTCATTGAGACAATTCAATGAGAGCGCTTGGAAAATCCACCGCACAGTCTCCCAGTGATTTTCATCTGTTCGGGCCCCTATAGAATCATTTGGGTGGCCGACGTTTTGAAAATGATGATGCCGTAATCCAAGAGTAATACCCGTAGGCGGTGACAGCAAACAGAAGACTTCTTTGTTGCCGGCATTCAAGGACTTGTAAAGAGATAGGATAAGAGTCTAAATGTACAGGGTGGATATATATATATATATATATATAAGTGAAATAAATTACAGGGAGTTACTGTGATTATTATTGCCTCTATTCAGTTTTGCGATTTATTTATTGACTTACCCTCGTATATTGCAATCATGAATTTAAATTCTTACTGATTGGGAAATATCATAAGTTGGTCTATAAAAATGGAACGTGCCCCATGCAACTGGAAACGAGATTTCTTACAAATGTTTTACAAACTCATGGAGCGTATTTATTGTATGTAACCAATGGATGTCACTATTTCGGAGAAGTTAATAGAATGAATGAATGTCTGATTAGCTAAATTATATGATAGGAATATGCCTATTTCATCACAATGTGCGTGAAAGACTTAGAGAAGACATGGTACTGAAACCATGGCCTTAACTATAACACAATTGAACATGAATGTCACTTCCGATTATCCAACTTTGCCTCCCCCTCCATTAGAATGAGTAATCAGTGCTCTACTGTAATATCTTTCTGAGGTGCTACCTTCATTTGTAACTAGGAATTTTGTTGCCCAGTGGGGATCATTAAATGTTATTTTGTAAATGCTGTAACCGCACTCGTAAGTGAATGTGCCCACTGTCATAGCATAAATGAAGGTGATCCTGATACTGAATAGTCAAGATGTGTAAAAGCAGATCAGATTTTGAGTTTCATGAAATCAATAATGCCTCCAAAATTGGATGCTCTTTATGAAAATTTTTATCTTAGTATTCGGGCAGCCAATAATTTCATGCTTGATGTAAAAACTTTAAGAAGGTAAGGGTGAAACAGCATTTTCATTAATAGGAGAGTAATGAGAGTACTGTTACATATTATTGCTTCATGCTCCAATTGTGCACACCAAAATCAGGTATAGCTCATTGACTATCTCAGTGGACCACTTTGGTTACAAAGTTTATTACTGTATTCCTTGCTATGGCTATCTTTTGTGCTCAAAGAAATGAATTCATCTCTTCCAACTTTACCCATTATCTGTGATGTGTGTGCGTTTATCATTACAGTTTTATTGATTGGTGACTTTTTTTCTTTTTCAGAGAAATACACCAATGAGCAGGACGTGATGGATGAAATGCTAGTTGAAAAGGAATTAATAAGATCGGTAGAAGTTTTTGAACGCAAGCTTAAGTCACAAGCTCGTGATCTGGCATGGGTTAAATCTTGTATTTTCTCCAAGAGCAAGCAATTTCAGGTTGCTTGGATGTTGCGTTCTGTGCTGCTTACTCTTCAGAGAGCGTCTACTCCTGTTCTTGGCGCCACCTACCAGTACTCCCGTCCAACTTCATCCACTTCTCCTGTGGATGAGGCATCTGATATTGAAGACCAAAAGCGGTTGTTTGCCTTTGTTCCTGACTACTACCTTGATGCATTGGTTGGATTGTGCACTGCATTGCGCTCATACTTCCACCCTACTGCTCCAATAGAAGATGTGGATGGTATGTGTGACAGTCATGGACTTGTAAATTTTAATAGATTTTCCCACTATTTTTTATTACCCATTCTGATACCTTTGTGATAGATGGCATGCCTGCAGGCATCACTCTCCTTTCAATCTATGTAACCAGCATTAGTCTCTTGCTGTAACCTGTTTTCTTGTGGTAGTGAGGTATTCTCTTACTTGATGATGGATCATTAGGCAAATGATTAAAAACAACATGCTGTTTACATCTATGCCATTACAAACATAGGAAAGAATTAGATTAATTGGAGATATGTCCTCGAAGAGTTTAAAGTGGTTAATCATAACTCGGGCCGGTCCGAGCCTTTTTTCAAGAGTAAGCGAACTGTAGTTTCGGTCCCCCCCTCAGAAATATGTACCGAAGGGTAGGTATTTTTGTCAGTTTAAGTGAGCAGCAACCGCTGGTGTGGATCACGTGTTTTGTTCATGCGGCGGATGAGATGGCTCTAAAAAAACATACAACGGTTTTTTAGACCACTAATAAAACTTATATTACAAACATGAGCAAACAGAGTAGCAACAATTTCTATTACTAATTTTAAAAGTTTAGAATCAATACCATCGTGTCCAGGAGACTTATTATTAGACATATGTTTCACTAAATTCACTATTTCAATTGGGTCGATGGGCTCTAAATAAAAAGAATTCATTTGAGTTTGTAAGGAGCTCGGGTTCTTAACAAGTACTGTATTCATGGTATTAAACTTTGAATTTGCATTCTTAAGAACTTCATGGAAGTAATTACTAAACGTACTGGCTAAAAGTTTTGGATCATTTTTAACTTTTTCTATTTCCAACTGTAATGCTGGATGGCCTATTAGCTTTTCACCAGTTAATTCATTGAATAAATTCCATTGTTTTTTAATATTCCTATCCGCCATTTGAAATTTTTTCATGTAATATACACTTGAGGCCTTTTGCAGATTTTTGTGCAAATTATTTCTAAATGCGAGGTAATCTTTTTTTCCTCCCTGATTTTATAAGGGGTTATGAGATTTATAATTCACAGCAGCAGTAAGCAACTAGCTTGTGATTGAAAAAATATTTTTGGACTCAAATCAGTTCAATTTAGCTGATAATGTTCCTTACATTGAAGAGGTTAGTAAACTTTTCCATTCATGCTAAGTGTGAGAATCTGGGAAAAAAAATTAACCATGTATTAGCCATGATTATGGGTAACGAGTCGCTTACCAAAACTTCAGCTGCATTTGAATTACTTACCAGAGAAGACTTCACAGGTAAATGAATCGATTTAAAATTACACGATTACGTAAGATAAAAAATGGCCAAAAGTCAATGATAATCTCAACTTAGTTCAAAAGAATTTATTCACAGGTCCATTTAGTACAAAGGTAAGCAACATACAATTGAAAATAGATTTTTCATCTGGCCTTCATACTCACAAATTCTATGATTATTAAATCTGCATCCATCTCATCTAGTAAATCATTCTCAATGGCCATTGTTGCCAACCCACTGAAATGCTCTTGGTTCATAGTTGACCTTGTATAAGTTTTAACTTTGAAAAACTTCTTTCGCCCCTTGCTACGGAAACAGGGAGCGTTAGGAGTATTCTTCATGCAAAAAAATACTAGGAAATGTGTACATATACCCATTTTTAGTAATAAATGATAAGGCTTGGGCAGGAGAGCTACCAGAGGGTAGCATTGGAGCAAAAATTTGCAGTTCGTCACACAGTTCAACTCCATTTATGTCACATTCTTCAACTCCTCCTTGTCCCACATCAGCAGATTTCTGATATATAGGGTCCTGAAATTTTTACTGTGATTCTCCATGAACTCAAATCTTTCCTTGAGGGAGGCTATTGCAGGATTGAGCACAACGTAGAATATATTCACTTTAAATGATATTCTCGCTTATTGTACAGGTTCATCTTTACTTTCGTAGGAAAAGTGCCATTTTATTTTCCGATGACGGACTTGGATTTCTTTTTTGAACTGTGCAGCAACATCGATTTCTCCTGCAAGTTCTTTTGCATCAGCGATCAAATTATTGAAACCTTTGTCAGATCTCATGCTTCCCAAAAAAAAAATGCACACTTTTAATAAGAGGATTTTAGGTCAGAAGTGACTTTTTGCAAGGCCTTACCATGTTTATTGTGAATAGAATATCATGCCAAGTTATCAAACTGCACAGGAACCTGAAACTTCACAATTATTTTGCGATTTCCTAAGCAGTATTCCTGCCAAATGTATCTAGTTTTTTATCATGAGAGTGTTCATAAATGGCATCGTACATTTCCCCAATATTGAACTGTAAAGGCAATAAGGCCTCAGTCCTAGGCTCAGAGACCCTTGTCCCCACTTGCAAGGAGCCCCGTGGAGGCCTCCATAAAATGTTCTTAAAGGTAGTGGAAGGGGCAAAGAACCCCCGAGGAGAACAAAAAAGAGGAAAAGGCCTCCGGGCGAACTGTAGACTGAAGCTTGTAGTTAGCAAGACAGGGCCTACGGCCCAAACGATGCGGTCAGCATTTATTGCACTTGGAGATTTAATTAATGATTTAAACGTGTACCATTGTGTTATTAGGTAGGTATATGTGATATATTTTTGCCGCATTGAGTTGTGTGATTAATCATACATTCTATTCAACTCATATTTGTTTTCTTCCTTTTGCTTTTGTTGAAAAATTTCGGCCGCCTTTTGGGTCTATATACTTCGAGGCCTTGTCGGGGCGCCCTCCTGGCCCGGTGCCCTACGCGGCCGCGTAGTTCACTTACACCTAGGACCGGGCCTGATCATAACAGGAATTTCATCTTTTTGATGAGGCAAATTTACAAAAATTGCCTGTAATCAATATCCCAAATATTTGTATGTTTCTTGGAGGTACTAAAATAATTCTATACTCTAGTTTCTTGTTACTACAGATTTTGTTGCTTGATAAAACTTGCTTTTACATCAAGCATTGAGCAGACTTTGCAGAATTCATTTATTTACATGAAAAAATGTCTTGTTGCTACGTAAAATTTGTTATTACCTTTGGCTCTAACGGCATTTATGATGTCATAGTTTCGTTACTGTATCATATGTCAAAAAATGTGATGATGAAGGCAAGGGTTAGTTCATTTGAACCAAACACTGATGACCTCTTATGGCTGTTGTATTCAGTGCTACACAGTGGCTTATCTTAGCACAGGTTATGCAAAATTCATTTTCAAGAATGCACTACTTTTAATTCTTTACTGTTTTATTTTTTACTGGCGATTATTCTTTCGTTGTTTTAGTTGTTTCCCTGGTCAAGTTTTTGAGCATTCATTGCATAATTTGATATTTTCCCCATGCATGTATTTTACAGTGTAATCATTTGCATTGATGTGTGATAAATGCTCTGGCAGTGATAAGGAGAGAATTATTTGGCTGTTATCTAATGTATCAAAAGCCCATGCAAATGCATGTACTCAATGCGGGTTGTGCTTTTGTGGTGTACAATTCTTAAATATGTACTTTTCCAAAATTTACATATTCTGTTGTGTATTAAGTGCGTTACAATAGACCAAACTCTTGTATAATATGTTTTAAATTTTCTTCCTTATGTCAGATCATGAAGAACTTCTCTACCAAGTTGGACTGTTTCTTTGTGATCATTTTCATGACTCAAGAATAGTCCATGCAAGTTCCAAGGACACTTTGGTTCAAGCATTGGCTGCCTTCTTCTGTGCTCCCCCTGCTCTCAAAGCTCTAGAAAGGCTGCCTGAATCCAGGTTTGAGTTTACCTATTTTATGCTGTGTGATTATTCTTTTACTATTTTAGTTGTTTTTCTAGTAAGTTTTTGACCATTACGAAGTTTGATATTTTCCCCATGTATACATTTTTAAGTATGACTAGTGATGTTGCACTTAAAATTTCAATTAACCATAGAAATCACACAAGTGCATATGCATTTGCACCATATGCATTTTGAATTCCTGGTGTGCTTTAACTATGGAGCCCTCTTGGGTTTCATTCCTTTTTTTTTGTATGCTAACACTATCAGTGTATTGATTTTTTAGTCATTTAATTTAATGAAAAGATTTTGAATTTCATACCTTATAGAATTATTGCAGTTTGAATTTATCCTAGAAATTTTACATTTTCCATGATTTGTATAGCTTAGAGGGGCTGGTACGTAGTCTTTTGAGGCCATATGAGAATTGTGCCTGGGCCCAGAGCAATTTCATCCTTGTGCGCATTTGGCAAGGAAATGGCTTTGCTTTCCGTCATGCTCGTTCTCCACATCTCCGAAATCGTCTAGGACCACGTTTAAATTCTCCTGAAGGACCTGGACTCTCAGGGTCTGCCATAGGTAAATATTATTTGATAATGTGATGTTTTAAAATTATATCTGTTCATAAAATTATGTCTTATTTTGTTGCTGTATCAGTTAACGAAGTATCTCCTGGGAATTTATGTAAACAATCATACATCCAGATGTAAAGTTTTATTCATTGAAGATTTCTCAAAATTTTCTCTCATTTAAGTGTCTATGCTGAGGAAAGTTCTGTCTGGATTTAGAATTCAAAGATTTTTATCTGGGGAAGGTTTTACAATTTTTGTGTTATGGATGCATTGAAAAACTATTTTAAATATGTTGATTTTTACCCGAGTGCAGCCATTTGGGTTGGTATGCTCTCAATCTAGCCAAATGCTGATTAGTTAAAGATGACTATTCATGAGCGTCAGTGTGTACACTTCATTCGTGAAAAGTTGGCTGACACTCAGTAGCCTACTGCGCAGGTGGGCCTAGTCCATCTCAGAAAATAGGGGAAGCAGCGCTTACTGAGAGGGAAGCCATGCGCGAAGGTTTCGCATGATGGAAAGGGAGGGGGAAAGTAGGGGAGGATGCTTCCCCTTCAAATCTGAAGTTCAGATTGACGACTTGTTTACGCTCGCATGTTTTCCAGAAAACGCAACTATGTTTTTATAATTTTGATTTCTGATACTTCACATGGGATAGGCAAAAGATTTGTACTATTCTCATTAATGCAAAATAAAGGCACTAATCCTAAAATAAAGATGCACAAGATTTTAAGTTATATAATATTTTCTCCTGCGAAAGGAATTCTAAACCCAAGTCATGGAACATATGGTCAAATAATCAGACAGAAGTAGTTTTGAAAGGCAGAACTTTTAATTAACGAAATCAAGAACACTATAAAATACCAATGGGGTAGAATGTCAACATAAAAGAAAACAGAAATGACATATTGATGTCCACAAAATTAAAACATTTCAGTTCCTATTCCCTTTAATCAAAACACTCTCATTCATTTTTTTCACTCACACTCAAATTTCATTCATAACACTCAATCGCTCAAATCAAATTGCCTATACACAGACATAGGCACCGGGTTTGGGGCTGGAGAGTCTATTTTGAGGAAGTACCGTTAGACAGTGGTGTAGGTGAAAGTTGCCATTCTTACTACCACATTCTACTGCTATAATGTATAAATTCTGAATGCATATCCCCACAGGAAAGAATGGGTATTTAGTTAAAATCCCCCTGTCCTAAGGGTGGTAAATCTACTTGCCTCCGTCCAAAGCACTTTGCCTCCCCTTCAAGGCCAGAGGCACCTTCCCCTCCACTCACTTACGTTCTTCCCATTCAGCTGGACGGCATGAAAACCCTACCCCTTAATGGGCAAAATTGTACGAACTTGGTCTAGTCCGAACCAAAATCATTTACTGCGCATGATGTACGGCGGGCAGATACCCCTCCAAAGTTCCCCCTCTCCTCCAGGTATTTCCCCTCTTGCTTGACGTCATTGGCCAACTTTTTGCGAATGAACAGTGCATATGTTAATTGGTGGGATATTATATTAAATTTCCTATTTTTTAAAAACCTTTTGGGTCATTGGCTACTATACAACATTGCCAATATCAGATCCGTATGGTAGAATCACTCAGAAGAGGGAAGAGCATGTGCCAGATGGTCCATGATGGTCTCGTCTTACATAGCTTACTCATATTTTTCCATCTATGTCTCATTTTTTAAGTTGTAACATGATGCATTCCTTAAGGCTCTTTACATCCTTCTTGAATTGCATCCTTAGAAATCCATTGTTGTGGTTTTATAAATAGCTCTAGATGAAGTTAGTATGATAGTTTGAATTCCTTTTGCTTTGCTCCCTGCGTCAATGTGGAGAGGAATTCAAGATGAAAGTGGTCGAATGAAAATTGTGTGGAAGTGAATCTTTCCTTGTTCAGTTTTTAGTTGTGATATAGGCGTCGAATGTGACAGGTGAGCAGACCATCACTTTCAAAAGTTGGTCTACTTGGAAAATGCGGTCATCTCTGTATTTTACTGAAATGGAAATATGTATACTAGTCAATGATACTTTTGAAAAGCTCAGCCACTGGTGCAGATAAAATGGTATTGTATCACAAGGTGTTGGTAAGCCCAGAATCTGCAGTTCAATCAGTGACTAGGAGATTATTGGTCTGGCAATTTTGTTTACATATTGGACTTCAGCAAATTATGGCAGTCAATTCATGTTTTTTTTATGCATCCTCATGTTCTGGAAATGTGACTATTAGTCCCCTTTGTATAGGACTCATATTCATGATGACCTTAGGCTACTCAGGAAATTTCTTGCTCTGTGTTCGCATCACATGAGGGAAGGCAGAAATGGTGATTGAATTGAATGCAAGGAGTTTAAAAATGAAGATTGGAGTGATAAATGAGAAATATTGGACTTGTGAGGCAGAGGAGGGAGATGAGTTGTATATTTTACTCTTAATACAATGACTCTTACTTTTCTATTATTCAGATATTTTTCATAATTTTCAATAACTTACTAATAGCCTTATGTAGCAGAGAGGGGATACGAAATATCCTAGCCTTCTCTTAATTGAGTCTAGGGACTAGGACTGGCCTGATAACAATTGTATCAGTTCATTCTGATACTTCTATTTTTCTTGCTACTGTTCAACTCAACCATTCTGATTCCTGTGGTGGTCAGGTGTAGAATTTATGTTGTGTATGATGTTGTCGTCTTGCCACTTGGAAAAAATAAGTTACAAGAAATCCATAAACATCCCAGGAGCGATTACATAGCTTTCAGTTGCACAGCAGAACTTGATAAAGAAAAATTCCTTCTTGGTATAGTGTGATGTTATTTCTCTTGAGAAATCTGATGCTGCCACGTATTTTTCTTGCTGATATTCAAATACTGCCACACCAAAAAATATTTTGCTAAAACATTGAAAGTTCACCAAGTGTAAGTATTTTTATAAAGATTTGTACTTTTTCTCGGGTATATTAGTCATTTGTTCTTTGTCTCTTGCATATTAGTTAAACTGATAAATTATTATATTCATTTTATTACTACTGCTGGCAAGCATCCCATTTTTTAATTGTAATTTCATTATTAAATTGCTGATATCATTAAGTCAACGGCATAAAAGCAACTTGACAGGATACCTAAGAGGGATATTACAATTAAAAGCTCTGGTGTGGCAATGTCATATATGGGTTTTTAAAGGAATTAGTATCTGTAGAGGGTAATATTTGGCAACCATCATTTGCAGTATATTCCACAATGACTTGATAACCTTCCAGAAAATGTGTCACCTGTTTCACAATGAGTGCACATTGTAGTACTGAAAGTTTGCTAATTAGATGCCCAATCTCTTGTGATACCTCTTACATTTCCTTGAGACTTTTTTATGAGCATGGGCCAACATTTGATATTTCACTCTAAATGTCAACAGTCATTCTTGCTTTGTCATCAGTAAATATTGTACAGAGCCGTTCATTTCACTAAACTCTGCTGTTCTGTATGAGATCTTATGTTTGACATCAAAATCAGTGTGATAGCATAAATTACTTGCGAGAAGTATGGTAGTCATGTATCTGATGAAGCGAGACCAGGTTTATTCCATTAGTGTTACATACTAACCACTAAGCGAAAGTGTCAGAATGGACCACTGTGCAAATGCTCCAGTGCTGTTAATATTTTGGTACTCCATCATCTCGTGAGGTATCTGAGATATCCGCCTCAAAATTTTTTAGGTGCACCCATGTCAGTGATGTAGCCAGGATTAGGTTTTGGGGTCTGAGTCTAAAGCGTGGGGATCCTCTCCTGGTACTATTCACTCTGATACTAGAGTTTATTTAAGGCTACCTTATTTGTATAGGAAAACTGCTTTATTCTCACCATTCTCCTTTATTAGATGTGTGAAAACCCCTGCTTTTTACTATTTTGGTGCAAAACTTGCATTTTCCCTAATATCTAAAATGTTTTGGGATGGCACCAGGGGCTGAAGCCCCTCAAGGCTCCTCCCTTGCTAACCCCCTGGCTGCATGTCTGATCCACACCAAATAGACTTCTCTATGTCACCCTTGATAGAAAGTAGTGGCATATGACTGCTCTTTCGTATAGAAACATTCTTGGATCACTCTTGGAATCAGCAGTTGTAGGCTTCTTAGAATTCTGTATGAGTGCATGGGCCTGGAAAGTCTAAACTTCATTTCCCCCAGAAAACTCTATGGCTGATATATCTTTAAAAAATTATATTGGTCAATACAATAAATCATCAACCAAATTGACAGCAGCTAATGTGTATTGGGCCAGTGCCAGTATTTTTTCTTCTCAATTCATAACCTTTTTGTGTAGTCCTAAGTTTCAGTAGGTTGTATTGTTGGTTGACAATGCTTGCTCCTTGATTGAAGAATGGTAATGTGTGTGAGAGATATGTTTTATGCATCTGTTTATGTTGCTGATTAGTCTTTTGTATGTTAGTTACGTTGGAGAAGAATAAACACTAGATACTGAATTAACTCTTGTCTGTGGTTGGGGATGGGTGCCAGAACCCTGCCCCTCACCTGTTTTCCAGAGACAAGTTGGGAAGCTACTGAAGAGTGATGAGCCTTTAGCCACAGCCTTTATCAACTCCCTCCTTAATCAGCTAAACTGGGCATTCTCTGAGTTTATAGGAATGCTTCAAGAGGTAGGTACTGAATCACTATTTCACCAGACTAACATTTTATGTTGAAGGATATTCTTGTCTTTGAGTAACAGTCGTCCAAATGGTAGATTACTCAGGAGTGAGTTAAGCTCCTTAATTTGTGGTGATTCAACTTTAATATGGCTGGATTAATGTATAACATTGATTGGAATACAAAATTTTCCGTGGTGATAAACTTCAGCATTAATACATGCTGTGTCCATTTTTATAAGCTTTTGTGGTGTGAACAAAACAGTGTGTGTCTAAAGACGCACTTATCCTGGTCTGGTTGTATTTGTTCCAAATCCAGGCCAGGAAACCAATTTACGTGATTCAGTGGCCTTGGTGCATTTGGCCATTGCATGGAAATATGGAATGCACAAAATGATATTAAGCACAGTTCATCAGCTCATCTTTATTACAAAAATGATGGATTCATTTTTGTAATAAAGATGAGCACTCCATCATTTTTCTAATAAGACTTTGATGGTGTAACCAATAAAATTTGATGAGAGAATGCGTGAACTTTGTATCTCTCAGAAGCTGATACAATTGGTGAAATTGGCATCAAATAACACCAAGACTCTTGTTAAAATTAGCTCTTAACTTAGTAGTGAATTAGAAATTAATGTGGGGGTGAACAAAAGGATGCGCTGACACCAACACGATTCATACTAGAACTACAGGAGAAAAAACAATCGACCAGCTAGATAGAATCTGTTATGAAACCTGTCAGATCTCTGCATATTAGATGATATAGTCTTAAAAATAATGGCAAAGACAAACTAAGAAATGTGAGTGAAAAACTGGAATCGGTAGCAGGAAACAGAGGCTTAAAGTTAACAAACTAGATGGTATCAGAGTCAAGGAGAAAATTGGAAGACCTGGTTCTTGGGGATAAATATTTCAAGGTGTATCTAACTTTGTAAACCAAAAAAACCTAAGTGATAATGAGAATAAAATCAGAAGCTGTGTAACAGAGCAAATACAGACAGTGAATGAAGGGTATTATGCTAACTTACACCTCTAAAAGCAGGTTAAATTGAGAAGATCTAAAACTCTGATATATGAAAACCTAATTGACCAGTAGTAATGTATGGTGTAGAGAAGAAGCCATTAACCTTGAAAGAAGGGAATACTCTTAGAAATTTTAAAAGAAAAATATTGAAGGAGACATGAGCCTATCGTAGAAGATGACCAGTACAGAATCCAATACTGTGATTAATTACAGTAGAGCACTGATTATTGATGCTAATGAAGCGGGAAACCCAATTGCATAATAAAAGGTGAAGGATTATCTGATCACATTCAATTGTGTGGTATTTGTGGCCTTTGTTTCTGCACCATGCTTTCTCAAAGGATTTCTTGCATTTTGTGATGAAATACTCATCTTCTTTCTATCAAATTTCATTTATCAGGTATTTGTTCATTCCATTTATTTCTTAAAAACATTTTTATGGCTAAAATTAATGTCTGATGCTTAGAAACAATAAATATGCTCCATCAATCTGGGGCGCATTGACAGATGAACCTTATTTTCAGATGTGCAGTGCATTCGGTTGTTAAACATTTCCATTAATATTATACCTACTTGTGATATTTGCCCATCATTAAGCTTTTAAATTCATGATTGCTGCATATTTAGCTGTGTTTATGTGATAAATGTATCTGGATGAGTAGATGCATGAAAACATTCACCATTAAAATTACATCGTGTAGCCTAGCAAAATTGTGCAAACATGTTAATGTGACACCATAAAATAGCCTATACCCTAATTTGGAGCAATCATGTATCTGTTCAGCTGCATGATTGCTCAGGTTCATTAATAGTGTAAATGTGCCTTTGCACTCATAGTGAGGAAATTCAAGGATACAGATTGGCAAATTTTGCTTAATGTTTTTCCAACTTCTAAGACTCACATCAAAATAGTTGAAGCACACTGAATTGAATGATAACAGCTCCCTTGAATCTGATTCCTCCTCCCTAAACTATGGCTAATCTAGGCTCATGTCTCTTCTTTGGCAATTATTGGTCGTCCCCTAGGAGTTTCGAGTCCCTTATCTTCGTGCTTACTCAGCCTGCACTCAAAGGAAACTAGTCAAGGTCACCAACCACCCCAATTCAGTTACAGGCTTACTACATACCACTGCAAGCTGAAATCTCCAGCCCTTTTAACTATCTTCAACTTGACAGAAATGTCTTACGTGAACTTCCTCTTTCCCAAAAATTTAGACCTTTTATACTAATTATATTGCAGAAGGAAACATAAATACAAAACAGCCATGGCAGCAATACAAGCTCACTCACCTGGGTTGTGCAAATACTGAGCAGTGATTCAGGAGATTTAAATAAATCAACTCTGTTATCTGTGTATTTGAAATGCCTGCTGCAGAAAACAGTGTGTGAGCAAAATGTGGCGATTTTGTAGACTTGAACATGATAGAATCCTTTTCAAATATCTTTGCGACTGAGAGGCAGACCTAAGTTTTCTGGGGGTGAGGGAAGAAGACACGTGACTTCACGAAAACCAAATGGAATGCAGTAGGTGGACACTAGTCTCTTGGAACTTCAGTCGCTCTCAGACCTCCGTCATGTACGCTTCACGATTCAGTTAGCTGTGTTGCCAAACCTTTATTGGATTTGTTCGCATGGTGTGCTGTCATGATCTTCCTTCGAGCTAACCTTTTACCCACATTTTTCTATTAACATAATATCTTTCTTTCTTTTCCCTGTCAGCCCACTATCTTTCCTTTTTATAAGTACTCATAAGTGGAATTACTTTTGGTAATTAAAATTTCCTCAACATTCATCGGGCATATTTTTAAATTTGACATCTAGTTTAGGAGTTCCTGATTGATTTGAGACCAAATGGTGTACAATTCCGTTGTATTTTAGCCAAGAAACATGGCAAAATCTTTCTAAAAAATTCTTCGTTCAATCACGGCAGTAGTCAGAAATCAATGGAATTTCTTCGTGTTTGGAGTCATTTTAAATGGATTGATTCACAGGAAATGAGTTTAACATTTGTTTTTTGAGTAATTTAACAAATAAAAGTTATGAAAGTAAAAAGTAAAGTTTTCAAAAGTTAAGTTTTTTTTTAGTTAGTTCAAATGTCTATTTCTGAGTCACTGACCAAGCAGTCGTGCATTATCCTTTCCAAGACCCTTGAGACTGGTTAAGATAAGGAGTCCGACTGTGGAAAGAGTGGAATGAGATGGAGTTAATGTGTAATGTAAAAAAAAAAGATGAGGTGGAATGAGACCTTCGACCGCGGTACCAGCCATTCCTCCAGGCTTTCCCAATGGGCTGTGTGGTCGCTTGAGGAATGTCACAAAGAGGTGGTCTTTCGTTTCCATTCGCATACAAAGTTTTGAGAGAAAACATGGCAACGTCCATCTCTCTCTCTCCGCACTCCACTTCCCTGGTGTTGTGAAGGCCCCACCACCTGCCACAAAGCCCCTCAAACCGTTCTGAGCACACACGAAGGGCCAGTCGCAAAGATATTTGAAAAGAATAATAGCTGGCCTCGATTGCCAACTAAAGTGGAAGTAGGTAAGGGGAGAGGAAGAGGATGCAAAGAAAGAGTGGGGAGGGAATTTTCATGGGATGATAGTCAGATTATCTGGTGGAAAGTTAATTGGATGTCGGATAATCAGCACTCTACTATATATAAATGTACTAAAGGAGAAGATAAAGTAAGGCTTATGAAGACAGAGACTATAGTAGCTAGGACATTTTGGAAGAATAAATGAGACTGCCATGGCAAAGATATTGTATGGGAAAATATACAGGGTGTCCCATAAATGTCATGCCACAGTGACACTGGAGCTAGGGCAGCCTAAGAGGAACCGAACCAGCCTAATATGACCTCAGTAAAAGTTGCACGGTTTTCGAGATATTGCCAAATTAAAGCTTTTTCAAAAATTTCACTTTTTTTACATTTCTAGTCCCAGAATTCATTCGGATAATTTAATGTTCTCATTAGGGCCGCTCTTTTAATCTTCCAACTGTGACTCATGTGCCGACTTCTACCTGGAACAGAGGCCCGAGAGGGATGGGGGTCATGGGGTCCGGACAAACAAAAGAAACACGAAATCTGCTATACCTGTCTAACTTTATCGGCTTTCAAAAAATGGGATGGATAGAGTACTTTATTGTTAATTTGTGGCAGTAGCCCCATCAGAGAGCCAAATTGAGAGCTATTCAAGTGAATTCTGGGACTAGAAATGTAAAAAAAGTGAAATTTTTGAAAAAGCTTTAATTTGGCAATATCTCGAAAACCGTGCAACTTTTACTGAGGTCATATTAGGCTGGTTCGGTTCCTCTTAGGCTGCCCTAGCTCCAGTGTCACTGTGGTGTGACATTTATGGGACACCCTGTATGCTCTAAGGAAGAGAGGAAGACCCAGGCTGGCATGGTTAGAAGACTTACCAAGATCTCAAAAGGATGAAAGTGAGAGGGTGGAGTAGTAAGGTAGATATATCCCATGTAACAGACTGAGTATGTTACTGATGTAGCACCTTAGTATTTATGGTGACCTTTGTTGGCTCATCAAAACAAACTGAAGTTTTATGGGCCATTCCCATCTGCCTGAAGAGATGACCATGCTTTTTATTTGAGTTTATAACTTTTCTGAGTAATTACATGACAAGACACTGTTCTTCAAGTTGGCCCGTGAAAAGAGGCCTTTTCTTCGTAACTTCCGTCAATGCCAACCTACGCTTGATTAGGAAGCTCTGAAAGGAATCTTAATTCCCTTGACACTTCTACAGCATTCTTCGTAATATCTTTGTGACTAAAGGGAAAACTATTGGTTCATTTTTCTGCCACTAAATCATAATTTTTAAGGCCTCCAAATCTTCCTTTTCATGGTCCTCTAACACCTTCCTTGTTGAATTTGCGTATTCAATTGTATGTAGAGCCATTATGAAACCACTAAAGAGTAAAAATTAGAGTCCTTTTGTCATATTTTGACACCACTGACATTCCTGGCATGGCCTTGGCTGTTCGTGACTTGCAGCCCCCACCACCGCTCCATGCGGGTTGACTTATGGAGCTTTTTCATCTCCGTCATCCCTGTCTCTGGGCACTACAGAGCGGTCACTTGACCACATATGCTTGTGTATGGATAGGTATTGGTTTAAATGCCATTCATCCTTGAATTTCTGATTGTTATGTTCTGTTTTACCAATCTTTCTTATGTCCATTTCACTTCCATAACCACTGTGGGTCTGTGTGCCATTTCACATGTGGACTTTTCAGTGGTTTGGCAAGTATCTTAATCTGATATTTCTACCATCATCTTATTATAGATTGCATCTCAAACCTGATTCTCATGAAACTAATATGGGTACCTAAAATCCTAAATTTGTTTACTGACTAATTTTTTTCTTCTATTTTTGTTATTAGTTCGGCAGTATTAACTAGAAGTTTGTTTGATACATTATTATCATTAAGTTTTTTATCAAGTGTGATTGTATTTACTATATGATGTATAATTACATCCCTTTCTTCATAAATAATGCCTTTTTTGAGGAAAATGACCACTTTCCACCAAAAAAGTAACCTCACCTTTTTGTAGGTCATTTTTCATTGGATGCTAGGAAGTGATGGACTGAACTTGAATATTAGTAAATGCATTTTATTCACAGTCAGTTTGTTTTAGAAGTGGAAAAATGGGTTTAAAAAATTCAGAAAAATTTTTTTTGAGTATTAGAGAATTGCATAGACTCTGAGACCGTACTCCAATTTCTCTGCAGGAAGTTGTTTGTGTTAGTTAGAAATGTTGGTGTTATATGTTCAATTAAAAAGATTTTTTATAGGTTGTTCAGATATATTGCCATTGATCGTAATTTATATTATCATTATTATTGAACTACAATGCCTTTCTTGCTAATAATGTAGATACTTAAAACTTCTGTTGGTCGTGCTTATATATACCTAGAATTCTTAAGGATTTTTTCAAAGGTAATGTCAGCATCATTGTTTTACATTTTTAAGTCTTTACAAATTTGAAATTCCTGTTTTGTATGGAAATCACTGATAGGATCACCCAGGGAGTTGTGAAGTATTACCTTTTCTTGTGAGTCAAATATTTCATGATGATATATTTTTGTCTCTTTTTTTAGATTCAGAATGCTGCGGGACGGACTAATACTCAGGTTTTTATTGAATCAAGAGAGCTCAAAATATGTGCCACTTGTTTTGAGTTAGCTCTAAGTCTTTTAAGAGTTTTGGAGATGGTTACAGTTGTGGCACCTCAAGTCTTCACTGATGCTTCCAGAGCTTCCTCTGACCTCCTCCTCTCAAGACTCTGTCAGGTCAGTATTCCTCATACTTATGTATTTAAAGTTATGACATATATGTTTGGTGGCTTCTAGAGGAAGTGTTTTGTTGTTAACAGAAGTAGTGACTTGGTGGTAATGGTGATATTCTTTCCAATTAGTCCAAATGTCAGTGGTAAACTTGTTAGGTGCTGATTGACAACAAGTATCATTTAATGAGTGCCACCCATTGGCTCTATATGAAAATCATGTTATGGCACTGAAGTTCCATTTGAAGGCTATCTTTTGGAAACATCCCCTAACAGCATGTTCCTAAACATTAAGGATCGTTCATTTGACTCCAGAGAGTAGGTAACTTTTTACTAGTGATGAGACAAATGGTAAATTTTCCAATCTGAATCCTGAATTTGAATCCTCTTATCATTTTCGAAGCTCGAATACCAAATCTCAAATCTGATTTCCCGTAGTTATATTTTCTATTCCTTTATCATTACCAATACATAAATAGTTTCACATTTCAAAACAAATTCAAATCCATTTCTACGTTGTCTTGTAAATTTATGTTATAAGCCCATGAGTTGTTCTCGGTTTTCCCTCAATGTAAAATCTAATTATTTAGCTTTAGAAAAACAATATAAATGAAGAGAAATTTGCTGCACAATAATAGCTGTTGCTTTTTCAGTTAGGAAGGCTGTAAATTATTAAGTGAACACAGCTGAATTTTTTGTGTTTTCTTGTGCATTTTAGTTATTTTAGAATGAGGTGTTTTAAAACCTTTCCATGTATTTATTGGCTAAATTGCAGGCTCTTGTTGTTTTTTCTGTCTAACATTAAGAATGTTATGTGCATTATATGTGGTACTGCTACTTCCAGTCAAACTTTGCCCTTCATGTGTTTTGTGTAGAGAGACTCTTCATTTAGAACTGCTAAATGTTCCATGAAATTTTTATTTATTTTTTTCTAATATTATGCTATTAACTATTTAGTTATTAACATTCTCAGTCTGATAATTTTAAACTAAAAAACATGCAGAAATGACCTGAAATCGTAATATGCCTACGCGACAACATCAGTGTTGTAAAATATGTAACTCATCAGATATGCCATCTTTTTTATTTTAACCAAACTTTTGCTAAGAGTCAATTGTATGTAGGCATTTTACATTGTATGAGGCAGCATTTTCAAGATGGTGAATCATCCTGGACACTTTCTCACGCACGATCGTCCGGCTCATTTATTGCAGGAAAGTTTTTTGTCTCTCCATCTTCATCACAAGAGTCACCAATGGCCTCTCCTCATCACTATCACTATCACCACTAAGTGAACAAAGATCCAGACATCTATGCCATAATTTGGTGCTCATATTCACAAGGATATAATTTTGTTTTCTTTAAGCTCCTAGGTTTGGCAGATTTCCTAATGATAAGGGGATGTAATTTCTCAGACCCATCTGCACTACATTTCAAAAGAACAGTAACTTGCTCTTTGCTGCATTTACCTCCATGACATGGCTCCATATGAAACACCATTGCTCTTATCAGAAAACAGATTTAAAAACCCCAATTCATCTGCTTTGAAAGTGTCTCTTGGTATGTAACCCATGAGTTATGGGGGAAGAATTTCGTTAACCCTCATATCAATCGACATTTGTTCAACAACTTGGGATCCACCACTTATGTGTCAGTATGAAAGGACCATTAATCGACCAGGGATTGCCAAACACTAAGGATGAAAGGTAAAATAAATACCACAGCTAATTCATTTGCGACACTTTTATTCCGTACTTCCCTTGTAACATTTTACGCCCGACTGCCTGCTCGGCATCTGCCCACCCTGCCCTCGCTCCTCCTAGGTATCCGTCTGAGGTTCACCTGCATTCCGCTGACGGCTTGGATACTCCGCGGTGGCAGAGAGGTAGCTGCTCGCAGCTGGATGTGGTGTGGGTGAGGAGATACTCTGGCGAGGTCAAGAGCGAGGCAGGGGCAGCGAGAGCATAATTTTTACAAGCATACAATTTCTTTTCTCTTCTTTAAACAATCCAACCATCCATTGGTAGTCAGAAATCATTGAATATGCAAACATCTAGCTCTTATCTCTGTTTCCTCTATAAAGTTCTGACTGCTGAGGTGTGTATTATTGGCTCTGACATGATAAAACCATTTTGCTAGCATTTCTTCTAATTCCCCCTCCTCTGTTTTCAGTTTCTTTCTTTTTACATTGCCCTCAACTGCTATTTTTCAATGGCACTTCAAGCTAAAACAGTTAGTGTGTGTAGGAAATGAGATGTCATATTTCTTTGCTATATACTCTTCTTAAATTGTAGAATTATTGGCCATGACATTCAAAATATCATCTTCACTTCTATTGATAGAGATCTTTTTCCCCTAGTTTTATTTTTTTGACTTCACTTGCTGCATGAACAGAAGACATTCTCATGTATGTATCTATCACCACATTATTTACAATCACCTCACCAGTGGGGTCTGAGTTCTAATGCTGTACTGCATAAATTATCGGAGGAAGGAAGATATATGGACTCATGGGTGGCAATCATACTGGCAGTAGAGTTTTTGAACAAAAGAAGTTGAAGAATAACATGTCAAAATCTACCCTTCAACAAAGCTCAGCATTGTTTGTCATTTATGGCCGTCTGACTCAATTATGAGATGCTAGTTTACACCACACCGCCCACAAGTCATAGGTTTAGAATATTTTGCAGTAAGTGCAACTTCACATCACCTATTGTGAATAGAAAACTGTCTCAATTGCTGACGATATTGTGCTTAGCTTCATCATCATCATTGGTCATTCAATCCTAAGATTGGTTGACTCCAGCCCTCCATCCTTCTGTATCTAATGCTACTTCCCTTACCTCCTGGTATCTCTTCCAATGTACTTTCCTCTTTATTTAGTCCATGGGTCTTCCTGGGTCTTCCTCTGGGAGATTTTCCCTCTATTTTACCTTCGGTTATATTCCTCACAAACCTGTTGTGTCTCAAGGTCCAATCCATCTGGTTCTTCTTTTCTGTGTCGTGTTCCCTATGGTCCCCTCCTCTTTTATTCTTCTGTACACTTCATCATTTCTTATTTTATCGGTCCATTTTATCTTCAGCATCCTCCTCCAGCACCAGGTTTCAATGGCTTCTAGCTTATTCTGGTCAGCTTTTCCAATGGCCCATGCTCCTGCTTGGCTTAAGAGATATAATTAGCTGCCCCTTGATCACTTGGTGTCAAGAATGTTGATCACTTGAAGTTGTAGAGAGTGTGTGCATAATTTCCCCCCTCTATTATTTTTGCAACACAGAATTTCGTAGCATGATTGATTTGCAGTACATTGGACTCAAATGGCCTGGCTCATCAAATTTCCTGACATGTTCTTTCATTTCTCTCTTGTGTTTTGTACATAAAATACTGATATGGTGTTATGACATAATTCTTCACTTGTTGGTAGGTTTCCACATTTTTAAATTTCTCAAAGCAAGAAGATTCTGTAAACCTCGCTAGTAATTTCCATTGCCATAGTCCGCATGCTTGAAATGCTCATGACATTAAATGATATAGATGTATGAGTCAACAGAGAAGTGTGAGTAAACATCTATTAATACTGAATGGATCATAGCTGGGTGTTCTTTAACCAGAAGACTTTGAGGATATTTTCAAATGTTATTCATGAAGATTCGTAATTCAGGAATAGATTAGTGTGGTGTTTAAGAATGATGGGTTAGCATCTATAAATGTGATTACATGTGTGTAAATAAGTAATATGCTTATACATATAAAAAGTTAGTGCGTTTTGCCAATGGTCAATTATTAAGGATCTGTTGCATTAATACAGACAATTTATGAAAAGAAGTGTGGGATACTATGGTGTACACAGCAAGAAATGCTTTAGTTTGACTGTAAAAAAAAACCATTTATGACTAAATTAAAGGCCGGTCCCTTAAAATTTGTTTTAATCGAGTTTTATTGTATGTCTATTACAGGAGCATCCAACCCACATTCTTTCATCTCCAACTTATCCCTAGCCCTATCCATCCCATCCCACTCTTTCTGCAAACACTTCTCTGGTACCCTAATTCCCATTCCTTTTAGCCTTCTCTTATGCTTATCTTATGAGTGCACATTTCCGAACTGATCCAAAAAGGCCTTAGCTTTAGACCTCTATTTTGATGGTATTCCTTTCATATTTTAGTTGATCATTTTTGCATTGTTTTTCCTGTTATTGTATTACATTTCTTTGATTCTTATATTACCTATTTCTCTTATGTTTAGTAATCCAATGTACATAGTTAATCCTTTTGTGTAAATTCCTAGAACTCTCGGTTATTCAAGTTAAATGCATAAAAACGTAAGTATAACTCATTGGTTCACTACAAACTTTTAAAATTTTAAAATTTTACTTTAACTTACAAAGACACTATATGAAATTGCAAAATCATGCACTTAATCAGAATGTGTCTTAACATTTCAGGAAATTTCTGGGTGTCCCTTGTGAGTTTTCACTGCTTGCATTTCTAGTTCAGAGTACTGAGGAAAGTTGGTCAGGGGAGTTCTATAAATTATCAGGAATTTCAATCTAATAGTAAATGAATTTGCCAGTTACATTCATTCTACACAGTAATGGGAGGAATTGTATCTGTTGTTAATTTAATTTTGTTTTCACCCATGGTTAATCATGCATTGCATTTTTTCTTTGACTCTGCAGTTGCTCTGCCAGGTCCTGAATCGTGTTGCTTGCGCTCCTGGCAGTGGAAATACTACTGCCATCGGTCCAGGATGTTTTTCTCATGTGGTTAATCTTGACATCTCAGAGTTAGAAGCTGTGGATCATTTTCCCATGCTGGCAGCTGTAGCAGGAGTCCTCCTTGGTCTCCTTACCCCTGAGGTGAAAAATGAAAGTCATCAACCTCCTGCAAAAGGTATGTGAAGGAATCACTTCCTCATTTTTCATAAATATAAAATGTTGCAGTAGTTCAGGTTAATCCTGAAGTTTTCATTTATGTCAGCATTGCAATTGATTATGCTTGCTGTTGAAAGTTAAATATTTTACTGTACTATATTGAATTCTTATGATTGCAAATTTTAACTCATGCCTGTGTTCTTATCTTTTAATACAGCTCATATTGCCATAAAAATTAATCATGCTACCAAATTTACCTCTAGGTACTCCACTGCAAACAGTCCCACGTGTAACTGAAGCAGTACTTTCTGAGCCAAGTTTTCAAATTGGATCCTTGTACTTTCTTCTTGGAGGACAAGCTGCATTTGAAGAAATTGATGATGAAAGCACTTGTGGAGCAGTTAGTACCATACCACCTGCTCCTGCGAGCAATATATTCTCATTTGCAAATTGTAAGCATCCACTATATTTGGCTTAACAGTCCTACTTACTCGGTGTAAAATTTATCTTAGGTATACATATTGTCATAGTGCAGCATGTGTGTGGTTAGAATTCTTTTGTACCATATCCACAGAAATTAGTGTAGTGCATGTTGGATGGATCTTGTGAGGTGAAAAATAATGTGGCCTAAAAAGTTTTCCTCTCTGAGCTTAAATAAAAAATAATCTGAGGCTTGCTTGAAATAAATTTCTGCCTCTGCCAGTCCCTATGTTATATCAATTATTATCTTCCATATTTTAGCCATCTGATAAGCCTGAGTTTAGATTTTTGGCATGTTAATGGAGCTGACTTTGATTGAAACCACTAATCATGCTTAAGATGGTATGTTTTTGTTATTTTCCTAAAGTATCTGTGTGTTCCCTCATGAATGACCACTTATTTAATTTTTATTTGGATTCATAAGAATTAATTGGTCATAACTCTAAAGCTCTCTCTTGTTCATCAGCAAGAAGGCAGGCCATTATAGTGGAAGTAGGTACTGTATTTGGTTTAATATGTATTGGAGACTTAGGCTTGAGTTCACACAAGAGCCCAGCATTTGATTTTTGTTTAGAGTACACTCAGAAGATTACCAATAGTACTGCTGAGTAGTCTGTGTCAAGCTTTGTGCCTCACTCATTTTCTTTGTTTCAGATCCGACCTCAGTGAGCAGTGAAGAAATAAGGCTTTTAAAGGATACTGTAAATTGGTTAACCCTCTGGCAGGATGCATTAAGCTCTGATGCTGACTCCAAATCCAGAATACCAGAAGAGGAATTATGTACCATATGTTATGCTTTCCCTGCCACTGCTATATTTTATCCTTGCAAGCATGCATCTTGTAGGTGAGTAAGGAATACTTAGGTCCTCCCAACTTTCTGTTTCTTCCTGTCACTAATTTCTCCTCTTTTAATACCCCACTACTCTGAAACACTCTGTTGTGAATTGGGTATGTTACACCAACTTCAGCAGCCAAATTTGACTTCATATTCTACTGCTGAGGAATAGCTGATGTTCCCAAATCATCCTAGCATAGCTGTTGCTAAAGCCCATGTTGCTGTGCAGTAAACAATTTTCAGTCCCAGGCAGTGTAACTTTTGAAATACTGCAGCTCAGGGAAGTTGTCTGTGGTGGATGAAGCTAGCTCCATGTGGGAGAAAAAGAAAAGAAGCATAAAAATAAATTGGTTTTGGCTGTGTTCAAATAATGCAGTACAAAGGTATTAAGATAGTTCAATATCAGCACTCCAAGTTGAGAAGCAACTGATCAGGTGTTTGTTTTTGAGCGTGCAGCTACATCTTCTGTACCTGTTCTGTACCGTGCAGCAACTGCATTTTAGCTATTTCTGCATTGTGACATACAGTGCAGCAGCCAAAGGTTAGTTAGGGTGGGATCTACCCAAGCTTCTCAGCACCACGGCCAGAATACTACTGAGGAAGGGGAGAATGAAATCTTTAACCTAAGTTGGTCCTAACAACTTTATTTGGCTTGGTGCACCAGGGAATTTTGATGGTTTATTTTTGCCTCGGCTGCTACTGTGGGCGAGTAGAGAAATTGGAGTATGTTAATATGTTCTACTGACAGAATTAAGAAGGGAAATTTTTCAGTGTCTTTTATGTATCTATTTAGGAGTTTTAAATATTTATAAAAATTTCACTTTACAGGTGCTGCATAGTTCATCACCTCATGAATCACGAAGAATGCTTCTTCTGCAAGGCTACCATTGAAAGTGTTGTCGTTGAGGCTGGAGGTCATGTTATCCATGGTAAATCTCCTGCGAAAAGTAAAGGGGATTGAAAAGACTATAGCTCAATTTTACAGCTGTAATCATCAATTATGGTGATTACAAAGGTGATGTTGTTAGGGGATGTTATCTTCTTGAATGTTTCTTAGTCCTCATTTTAACCTAAAACAGTGCCAAGAGGATATGGCTAAAAGTGCAATTTTACATTAAATTATACTTTGTCTGGTTGTTCATTGCCAAAATTTAACTGTGACAATCTCGTTCCTCCTATATTTGTCACTCTCTAAAACCTTGTTATGTTTGCTTGAAGGTTGGTACTTGTTACTTGCTTAATGCATGTTAGAAATATCATTTTTATCATTCAGCCCTTACATGTGAATGATTGAGTATGTGTAACAGGGTTGTTTATAATAATTTCAATTGAATTTGAGTTGAATTCTAGTTAATGGGAAACCGAAATTGATTCATTTATTGGTACTTTTTGAGTTACTTATATGAGTCTTCCTCCTAATTGCAATACATGATTATTTTTTAATATCATTGCTTGAAATTGATCCTATTTTTGCGTGAATATATTAATTTATTTGACATCATACACCAGTCTGGGGATCACCTGGTTGAAGTAATATAAATATACATTTTCCCTTTAATTTTGCTTGCACTGCAGAGGGAGAAGCCTTTGGGGGAACATTCCTTGAAAATTCTTAGCATCTGAGTGAATAGAATTTGTCTTAATCTTTGGGCTAATTTTTTGTTATGAATACAAAACACAAATTTCATATAAGTAATCTGTTTTTCTGTTATGAAACAAATCAGAATTTCATTAATGAAGCTGCAAACAAGCTCTCATTTACTTTTTTCTGGAAGAACTTCTTATGCTGTAGTGCATTGTTATTATTTATTTATTTGAATATGTATTTTCAAAGCATATTGATTAAATAACATGCCTTTGGTTATGACTGACTGTGAATACAGGCACTCTCCGTATGAATGTAAAATTTCAGCCTGGCTTTCAGTTTTGCAGCTGTGGATAACTGGAGGAAAATAATATTATGCTTATTATTTATTTATCTTTGCGTAAGTCCATGAAGTTACTTTGAACTCGCTGGTGACAGTATATCTTAATTTCAGTCATATCATGTGACTTCTGGATACTTGGCTGTGCAGTATGTGGTGTAAATTGTTAATGAGCAATTGTAAGCCTTTGTGCTTGTTTGTATTGCACGGAGGGTGACATTTTAAAAATTCCTTTGCATGTTTTGGGGACGTAAGAAATCCAAACTGCTGTTGTTAATTAGTTGTTTACAATTTTATGTGTAAGATGGCCATTTTAGAAAGAAGTCTTCCCTGAGTTCATTATTCCTGGAACTGAGATACCAATGGTGTTGTGCTCAGTTTTCTAATGTTCATTTTTTTAAATACGTGTAATCAGTTGAAGTATCTTTGATCATGACACTTTTTAGCCAAAATTGATATTATTCTTCTGTTTTAAAAGTATCGATATTATCTAAAAATGTTTAGAAATCCTCTTTGTCACCCCTTGTCTTGTGAAAAAGTGCCATTGTGACACCTCGATTCAATGAATTGTTTTGGCTGGTTCCATAACTGTCATACTTAACTTGTTTCTCTCTCTTCAAATTCGTGAACTTCCAACGTGTTTGCTACAGATATTCAATGCACTACTTCCGTAACCAAGCAGCATGCTATTCATTGGCAATGACAAAATGGTGGTCCCCTTAATTATAGCTGTCATTGTATATCACCGCCTCTTTTTTTCTGTTGCACCTCCTGAAAAAAGCTGCCTCCATATCATCATCCGTGCCTTTTGCTCTCTATGCTTGTGCATCCTGATGCTCAGAGAAAAGGTTATTCATGAATCTTTCGAGTGTTGATCACTTTCTGGTTCTCCTAAATTGACTAAGGCAAAATGATTACCTGGTACATGGTTTTGAGGCATCTTTATAAAAGACTGACTTTAATTGTGAGGTACGTGGTAAGTGCTTCCTTAAAACACTTTTTAGCTATGGTAAGGGTCACTTGTTTTCTTTTCATTTGCCTCAGTTGAAAAATTGAGTGTATTTCCAATGTTTACTACCTAAAATTTACTCATCATAAAAATCAGTTGCTTACTGGATAAATTTTTAAGGATATTCATGCAAAATAGTGACTTGGAGATTGCAGTGCCAAGAAAAGGCCAAATGCTTGAAGCAGGTGAAGACAATGGTTGACTGATGACTACCAACAAATGCTGCAACTTTGTTATCTAAATCCCACCTTTATTCAACCACAATTATTTGCCAACTAGGGCAGCCATCATTATTTAACTGATGTAAACTCTTTATGCATTATCTGTGATGATAGACTTATAAAATTATATTAGAAAACTATTAATTGGTATACACTGAAATGAAACTTCCAGGATTCCAGATTAGGTAATAAAGATTGTTCAGGAGCAGTGGAGGATTGATGTGTTAATAGTCTGATCGACATTTTTTTTAAATTATGAACAATAATTGGTTGAGCCACTTCCCATAAGCTTTTTTTCCTTTGCTTTACAAAAATGTCTCACAATTTACTTAACATATATCTGTTAGAATAGATTTGTACCAATTTTTACATTTAATCAAAACACTTAAAGAGCTCTTGTGATTTATATGATGCAATTACCAAATAAATTAAAAGTATGAAAAATATTCTTTATTTATTATTTATTGGTGAATTATCTCTGAACAAGGGCAAAATTCTACAAAGGATGAATATTTTGCCTTGAGCTGGACTCGAACCCAAATCCCTCAATATTACACTGGGAAAACTCATTACATCAGAGGTTTGACGAGCAGATGAGGAGAGGTATCCTAATGCTGAATGCTTCTCAATGGAAAAAGATGTCAGCAGCCTAATTATCTTTCTTGATTTGCCAATATGTATCATAGGAGGTAAACATGAGTTTTCAATTTACCAGAAACCCATACGTACACAGTCATGTATACAGACCACATAATTACTATCAATCCCTTTCCCCATTTTTCACATAAATACATATGCTGCCCTTCACATTATGTGTCACTGCCTCCTACACATCCCTCTTTCCCCTAAAAATATAAATATTGAACAAACTACAATAATTAATATAGCTGCCAACAATGGGTATGACCTAGTGCATTGAATGCTGAGGAAAAAACAAAAAGCATCGCTATGAATAGGATTTCCTCCTCAAAGCCTGTAGAACAGACTTCAAGTGTTGCACTTTCCCTTTCATGGGAGATATTTCTTATAAAAGTTCCAATTGCCTGCCCACCTCACTAAAAGCAGCCTTTTACCCACCCTTAACACTTCTGAAGCTCCTTGTAAATGATAGAGACAAGCAAGAAGTACTTCACTAGTCAGGAATATACAAACTAAAGTGCATTAGTTTCAACATGGCGAATATTGGTCAGACTGGTATGGACATCATTGTTCATGCCCAGGAACATGTGACGTATTTTAGAAATAATGATCCATCCTCCTCCTTTTCCATGCACCTTCAGCAGTATGAGTACACCAGTGATTTTTTCCCTGAAAACCTGTGCACCCTTCCTTTTTTTATTGGTCGTTCAATGCTAAGATTGATTGACTTCAGCCCTCCACCCTTCCCTATCTAATGCTAGTTCCATTACCTCCTGGTATCTCTTCCTATGTACTTTCCTCTTAATTGTTCCATGAACTTATTCCTGGGTCTTACTCTGGGGACTTTTCCCTCTATTTTACCTTCAATTATGTTCCTCACAAACCCATTGTGTCTCAGGGTGTGTCCAATCCATCTGGTTTTCTTTTCTGTGTGGTGCTCCATATGGTCTTTTCCTCTTTTCTCTTCTGTACACTTCGTCATTTCTTATTTTTTCCATCCATTTTATCTTCAGCATCCTCCTCCAGCACCAGGTTTCAAAGGCTTCTAGTTTATTCTGATCAGCTTTTCTAATGATCCATGCTTCTGATCCATAGAGTGCCATGCTCCATACAAAGTTTTTCACATTTATTTATTTACACATACTGTTCCCTAGTTTGTAGTCCTATCTTCTTTGAGCACAGCAGTTTTCTTTTTCCCATGAACACCTTCTCAGCTTGGGCTTTTCTCTGCTTGATGTCCATTGTACTTCTTCCGTCCCACATGAAGGTACTTTCGAGATAGATGAAGGAATTCACTTGCTCTAATTTCTCTCCTCTCTGGATGAATTCTGCATTCAGCTTCTCTCTTCCGCATACTAGTATTTTAGTCTTTGTCTTACTTATCTTCATATTGTATTCTTGGAGAACTTGGTCCATGGCGCTTAGTGACCTTTAAATGTCCCTCGCCATTTACAGCTATGACTGCAATATCATCTGCGGAGCATGTTTATTTCTTCTCCATTAATCTTTATTCCACTCAGTCCAGTTTCTTGCACTTCTCGTATAGCCTCCTCTAAGTACTTTTTGAACAGTGCTGGTGAGAGGTTGTGTCCTTGTCTTACTCCTTTGTTAATTTTAGCTTCTATCTGACTTATGTCTCTCATTCGCATTGTGAAGACTTGCTTCCTGTATAGTGATAGATAATTCTTCTGTCATCGTAATCCATTCTGATTTTATCTAGCAGTCTGAACATCTTGTTCCACTCAACGTTGTTGAAGGCTTTCTCCAGATCCATGACACAATGATTTGTTCACATGTATTATTTTCTCCACGATTACTCTCAAGCAGAGTATGGCCTCCCTGGTACCCCTGTTCTTCCTGAACCCTTCCTGGTTTTCTGAGAGGTTTTCTTCAATTTTAATTTTCATTCTTCGGCCTATTATTCGTGTTAGTATTTTTTATGCATGTGACACTAAGCTCAAGGTTCGGTGCTCCTTACATCTCCCAGTCCTTGTCTTCTTGTCTATTTCCATCGTTTCCAGTAGTACAAAGTCCGGCCTGATACCATCAGTTTCAACTCGAAGAGATCGTTCAGTTTACATTTGTCATTCTTTTTATTACTTGAAGAGGAAGCTACTAATGCAAACTTTTTCCCACTGCTGAATTTTTTTTTTTACTCTTTACTTCCTATGCTGCCAATATAAGTGAAGTCTGTGTTCTATTTATTGCCAAAAAGGTAAAAATAAATCATGGAACACATACAAATTAGGCTATACCAAGAATGCTTCAACTGTAAGCATAGAAAATTGATAGTAGAAGCAAATCAAAGAAAGAGCAATCAATTTAGAATATCAGGCAAGGGTTCGATAAGATACATCGCAAATTGGGGCACAATGGTGTGCCAAAATGCTGAAGATGGATGAACCAACTAATAAATGATTGAAGTTGAAACACAGAGGCTGCATCATGAAAGAAATATAAGGAAAAATCTTTCAAAATACGTATTTACTTGAATTAGAGTGCTTTTTTTATAAAGGCAGAGCGTGGTTACTTATACAATGCGTAGGCATGGTTACTTATACAACTTCCATACAAATACTGAATGAAGCACACAAGCAGAAGTTCCGAAGTCCCTCTGTCACAGTCGGAAGTTTTAAAAGTGCGCTGTTTCTGGCGAACACGCGAATTCATTTTCGGTTTTCATTTGTTTTTATAAAGCATTGTTGGTTTGAATGGGCGATTTCTGCAATCGTTGCATGACTTTCATTTAGATAACGGCGTCCTTTGAGTGTACGTGAATATTATGGCGAGTTTTCATCATATAAGGAACCATTAACATTTTCCTCATCACAACCTGGGATAAAATGACTTCACAATCGCTATTACCCGTTTCGCATGACAATTTAAGGACTCAACTAAAAGTTGGACGTCAGCAATTAGCCCTTACGTGTTTTGAAAAATATTGTGTCAATTAGAAAAATAATGCATAGTTAGAGGGTGAATTAGTCAATAGGTAAATGTTGACTTCCATCCAGCCAGGTCAAAAATTATTTTTGATACACAAAGGTAATCGGAGGAAGTGAGGAACCACATGATAGAGATGTTGAAAAGGTTGAGGTAGTTTGTTCGCAAACCCTTTGTTCCAAGTCGGTTAAAAATATTTTTGAGCTGATTTGACGAAAGCCAACATTTACCTAACGCTTCTATCAAGTATTTATTCCAAAACTACCTTTTAAGCCATGAAAATTTTATTGGCTGTCATTATACATACTTCAACCTTTCTATTGACCAGTCAAATTATAAGATTATCATCAAGAATATATTAAGGAATGAACTGAATTGACAAATTAAACTTTTATGCTTGACATTGACTTGCCCAGGTGAGATAGTGTCCAGCATAGCCATTATCATACATCTATGTTTAGGTGACAGTGAATGGTCACAACGTCCAAAGCCACCTTGGCCATGGATTGCCACTGTACCTCCTACAATCAGTGACCATGGCCATTTGCCCAGTCAGCACATACAAGTCCTGCATGAAGTCTTAAAGAGCTCTTATGAATCTGTAGGAGTCTTCCAAGATTTTTATCATAGGACAATAACATAAGATTACATAAAATAGTCTGATGGCATTAGTACTTGATGGATCCAAATTATACATTTAATTTGGATCCATCAAGTACTAATGCCATCCACACGCCCCCGTGCTGTCTGGGATATAGCAATATTAACCATATAATAAGATCCATGGCTAAATAAAATAGAGAATACAATAATTTTGGGAGGACAAGTATAAAATTAATTTCCAGTATTAATTTGTTGACAAGAATATATTCATCTCCTAAATCTCCTTCCTCTTCTTTTCTGCATCCTTGATCCTGTACCCTGCATGCTGCAGCCACTGTTTGCCCCCTCTCTCCAGGACAGAAATACTGCCAGCTGGGTGGCATTCCAAAACAGATGCTGAAAAATTAAGTCATGAAAAATTAGTTAATACTCAATAAAATGTTGTCAAATTATGTATGAAGCAAGCATATCTGTACCTATCAGGATATCACATGGCTTCACGGCACTAAAAAAACAAGGAATCTGTGGTGCTACCCCATTTCATGAAATGATGCATGATCAGCATGCATGCTGTCATGCTGTGCCCCTATCCAAGGCAGCTCATTGCTAAATTATTGGAGAGCAATGACCCTAATGCTCTCCTCATGTGTGTTTCCCTACTTACTCCCCCAATAATTTTGATTTTCAGCTTCTGAAAACCACACAAAAAAAATTACTTCATTGGAGTGCATAACATCTACACCTACATAATATCCCGCGAGCCGCCACTAGGGTGTGTGGCAGAGGGTGTTAGATCACCAGCCGTGTAAAGGTGTACGTTTTTAAATGGTGACATGTATTATAGGAGTGTATTTAGTGGAGTTCAATTTTTATTGTGGTTGCTCATTGTTTGCAGAAAGAAGGAGTTTTTTTTACCTATCTGTTCGGCAGTGTATCTCTCTTATTTTATCGCATCTAAAAAAAAACTTACATCACAGGAAACTTACGTCCTGATACCAAAAAAATGTACACGAAATGTATTCATGAAGAAATTCATTCACTCCATGCATAGGTAGAAGTTTAAACTCACCCACTGCTTCCTCACATCTTCAGAATTGTTAAGGTTTTCCTCAAAGTTTCACAAATCCACAATGGATTTGAGAGGAATACTTGTTAGGTCATCCAAGTCTGACCCACTAGAGGCAAACTTTGTAAGTCCTCCATCTTGCATGTGGGCAAGCAGGATGCCTACTTTATTTTCGACAGCATCTCGGTTCCTCTTCATGTTTTCCAGCCTGTCATGTAGTTTCTTAAACTCCCCATTTAACAGTTCTGTAAGACTATAATCTGAAAGAAAAGCATGCAAATATCTACCATTAGATAATTTAGGTTTAAAATCAACTTATCACACAGAATTGGAGACTGAATAAATAAGAATAAAAAAAATACCTACCACTATCAACATATATAGCCTCCACCAAAGATGGAGCAAGAGGAACTCCTGAATCTGAAACCCAGAATAATAATATAATACCAAATAATAAAATTTCCTTTCTCACGTAAATTATCTACTATTAACTAAATCTGATACCGTAAAACTTAGATAATTTATGATTGAAAGGACAAGTGTAATTATTTGAACAATCCAAGAATGTTTTAATAATGTTTAAAACAGCTCTCTGATATAACAGGCATACATGTACTCACATAATTAATACATATTGTCTCACATTTGTTTTAGTATAAAGGAAAAAATTATCTCATAAAACTAATAACATGGTTTAGTATCATATTTACAACGCACACTCAGACATATCTACTTGCCTCCTTGACTCAAGTCTGTTAGCAATAACGAGTTGTGATAGCTGAGTGAGGCATAAACTGTGCACAATGTATGCTTGCAGTGAGTCAGGTGGGGTGAATTCATAGGATGGTAGGAGGTTACTAATTGTTGGATTGTATTCTACTGCAGTTATAGGAACTCAGTGCAGTGAAATTAATTTTATTATTCTTAGTAGGGAAATCTGAATTACCCAAAATGTATTTTTGGGTTTAAAAATCTACAGATATGGCACCTCATCAGCCTCTGTAGTACCGCTTCATTAGTCACCCTCTCCATCCAAGGTATTTTAAAGGTTCTCCGGTAGCACCACATCTCAAAGGCCTCTATTCTCTTTCTTCCATTCCTACCAATCGTCCATGTCTCACTTCCATAAAGCAAAACACTCCACACAAATGTCTTGAGTAGGAGTTTTCTTAAACACAAATTGTTGAAAGTTGTGTTGTTGTTGTTGGAAGTTAAGAGCCCTTTCTTCTTATTAAAAGTTTCCTTGGCCTGATTAATCCAGCCGATGAGATCTTTGACACTACCTCCGTCTGACGAGATTTTGCTTCCAAAGTACAGGAACTCCTGTACTGTATCAAGTCTTTGACCATTTAGCATGACTTCTGCATCAGTCCCCATCCTGATCATAACAAAGATGTTTTTCTTTTCTCCATTTATATTCATATTGAATCTGTTACTGACTGTCTCCAACTCCCTCAACATGTTTGATAAGCATTCTTCACTTCAGCTAATACCACTACGTCATCTGCAAATCGTAACATATCAATCTGTCTGCCTTGAACACTTATTCCACCACTTTCTCCCTACCTTTCTCATGCTTCATCCATAGCTACCTGTATGTATGCATTAAACAACAGCGGAGACAGGGAACAGCCTTGTCTAACCCCGTCTTATCTTAGCTTCTTTCTGGTGTACACTGCATCTTATAATAGCTACCTCCTCTTTGTATATATGCCATATTATTCTTCAGTCTCGGTACTATATTCCAATCTCCCTCAGAATCTGAAATAGCTGCTGTGATCTCACACAATCCAAATCTTTCTCAAAATCTATGAAAGCAATAAAGGTGTCCTGGCTCTTTCGGGCTCTCTTTCCCATGATTAATCTTAATGCCAAGATCGCCTCTCAAGTGCCTCTTCCCTTCCTGAAGCCGAATTGGTCTTCAGTGAGCATGTCCTCAATCTTTCCTTCTATTCTTTTCTGTAGTATTTTTGTTCATATTTTAGAGGCATGTGATATAAAACCAAGTGTGCGATACTGTTGACAGCATTTTGCTGTAGTTTTTTTGGGTATTGGTACAATGACACACTTTTTAAAATCTTCAGGTATTTTCCCAGTATCATACATGGTACACACCAGCTCCGGCCTTCATGAGGTCTTCTACCTCTTTGCACCTGTCTTGCAAGTATATTTATTTGGCCTTTCTTGCTTCTCTATTTATTGCATTCCTTAGTACTATTTCATATTCTTTCTTACCCTCTTCAGTCGTGTCCCTTTTTAATTTCCTTCTTTGTTCAATCATGGTTGCTAAATCATCAGTCACCCACTCCTTATGTTTTATAACTTTCTTTTTTCCAAGGATCTCTTCTGCAACCTTGCACATACCCGTTTTCACATTGCTCCACTTTTTTCAACATCCATATCTTCCTCAATAGCCACATTATCGTCTGTTTTGTTTGTAATTAGATGTCTAATGTTCTCATTTTTTAGTTTTTCTAAGTTCCATTTTATGGGCTTTTTTTGTCTTCTGCAGCTTCTTAAACTGAAGTTGGCATTCACTCATGACTAAATTGTGGTCAGAATTTATATCAGGACTAGCGTATGCTCTGCAGTCTTTAATTTGGTTTTTAAACCTATTTTTGACTTGTTTGAAGTCTATTTTGTAACGCTTGTGATTGCCAGGTGCTTTCCATGTGTATTGCCATCTATAATGGTGCTGGAACCAGGTGTTAGTCACTACAAGCTGGTTGCTTTTGCAAAACTCCACAAGTCGATCTCCGCGTTCATTTCTCTTACCAAGTCCATGAGGGCCTACCACTTCTCGATCAGTTCTCTCCCCTACGACTGCATTCCAATCACCCATAATAAACAGGTTAACATCACCTTTGATTCCTCTCATGGTATTGGTCAGTTCCTCATACATTTCTTCTAACTGTTCTTCCTCTCGACTTGATGTGGGCATATACGTTTGTATAATCACTGTCTCCGTAGGTTTAGTGTCTATTTTGACTAGAGTCGTTCTGCCACTGTATTGTACATATCCTTTTACTCTTCTACCATCTCTTTGCTCAATATTACTCCAACACCTCCTTGGCCTGGCCTGTTTTGTATGGTGCCAGTGTGGATAATACGATAGTCCCCACTCCAAAAATCCCCACTATCATTGCATTGCATTTTGCATATCCCCAATATGTTTAGTTTCATTTTAGCCATTTATAGTTTTAGATTTTCAAGTTTTCCACTTTCTAATAAAGAGCGCACATTCCATGTTCCAATTCTTCATCTGCTGTTAATAGGTTTTTTCATCCTTGCCAAGTCTCTAGCAGTCCCTGCCCAGAGATCTGAATGGGCGACTATTTTACCTCCGGATTGATATTTTGCTAGAGTGGAATCCATCCTATTAACTGCTGTTACTTGGGATATCCTATGGATCCTTAATGCGGTGGTTTCCCCTTGCCTTCCACATCCTATGCCGTTGGCCTTGTAAGGCTCATCTGCCTTTAGGAGTGGTTACCCACTCCAAGGGCAAGAGGGTGCCCTACCCTCTACCCGCTCTTCCACCATCCATTGAGGCTGTTGGCACTTGATAGAAGGGGTCTACTAACCCCGGGAGATGCTCAGCCCGTGTCGTTTGCCGCTTGTTTAACAAACATTCCTCTCTACCACGGGGAGGTGACATCAGGAATTTCCCTTCATTGATTCCAGGACCAAATGGCATTTCCTAGTCTCTCCGGTACTTTAAGAGAGGAGAGGAGGGGTGGGTATGGAGAAGAAAAAAAGCATTGCTCAAAGGCATTAATAAAATACAGTCAAACCTCCCTTAATGGACACCTCTAACTAGTGGACACCTCCTAAAAATGAAGTTTTTCAATCCCTAGCAGTAGAACATGGAAACTTTTGGAATTAATACCTCCAAATAGCGGACACTCCCAATAACAGATGCGGACAACAGAAAAGAAACATTTCACATTCAATTAACTCCATTAACGGATGCTCATGACTAGCAATTCTGTAAAAATGTCTCCTCTCCTGAAATATAAACCTCATTTCTTGTAGGAACTTGTGAACTTTTCTAGACCAAAGCTTATCTTAGCAATGCCGATACAATCTTGATGATGTGCTACAAGCTGTTCCTTGGATAAAAAATGTTTAATGATTTCATTCCATATTTTTTTCTGAAATGTGATTTATTTCAATATTAAGACAGAATATAAATAAGTCATATGTTGCAATGTACAGGGGTAGTAACTGCATAGAGAAGCATGTTGTAATTTTGCTCCCCTCTGAATAGCGGACACCTCTCCATAGCAAATGATTATTCTGGACCCAAAGGTGTCCGCTATTGGGAGGTTGGACTGTAGTATATACATGTGATGGAGGGCGAAGTAGCTTTGTGGAGTTGTGATGTGGCTTAAGAATGAATCACAGTAATTTTCCACTTTTTTAACAGAACTGACCAGTTTCACGAAAAAGAGAGGAAAATTACTAAGTGATTCATTATTCAACTGATAACCTATCTGGAAATAAGGAAAGGCAGACGAAGTATGTCAGGAAATGCTATAGTTTGAGGGAGTTCAATGTGGGGAAGTCAATTTGAGAGAGAAACCAGGATTCATCAAATAAATCACTAATCTCAGAAGAGGTTTTGAAAATAGCAAATACAAATACTGTTTCATTCAGTCAAAGGAGTACTAAGCCATCAGAATTGCAAACATTTAAATTATTAATCTTCCTTACTGTTAATTCCAGGTGGACCTGAGATTCTAGTCACTTCTTCACCACTTCAACTTCCTCTATTATTTGTCAGGAGTCATTAAGATGGTTTATGAATCCTTTATCAAATGAGTGACATAGATCTTAGTAAGCTACCTATTCTTCCATTGGCTAAATGCACTATTTTGTTAATGTCTAATAATATATTATATTCTATTAAACAAGCTCCGCCCCTAAGTATCCCTCATTATATTTCCACAGTGGTGTTGTCTAAGGTGTACATGTGCTTCACCAGAGGCCTCAGGCTTGAAACAATCCGTGTGAAACAAACCAGTGACAAGAATGCACATGCTTATGAGTGATCACCTCAAATGTATTCCCATTCATTAAGGATCACAGTGAATTGTATGACAGGTACACGTACAACAGAAGTAGATATTAGCTATTCATTGGTGTACATAAAGACATCGCTATAACATGAGCATTACCAACGAAAATTGTCGCGTAGAATTTGACTTGAAACTTTAACATATATCACAGGAGCTAAGTTATTACAGCAATGGATTGAGGATTCAGCTTCAGTTATGAAAGAAAACACAAAATCAAAAATAAATGCATCGCCGACATATAGCTACAGAGAATTATGCGATATTTGCGACGGGGAAAATAACAAAAAACTCTCTCCGAAGAATCATGACACAAAAAGAAAGGACATCTTCGAGAGAGAAAAATGTGTGGGACACAAGCGGAGATTTACCAGCAAAATAAATAATGATATGCACCCGTTCCTTTTAATGTGGATTTACACTATCCTTCATTTAGGGTTCATTGGCAAAATGCGCTGAATAAAATGTGGTATACTGACATTCTCTTTAAAATCTGCTCGAGGATAGCATAACGTACATGAATGTTTTGTGAAGTCAACGAAACAGGCCCACTATACTGTACAAACATTTAAGCCGGGCATAAGTCATACTTACTGGAAATTTTCCTAAGAATATACATATGTAATAGCTAACGCTTATTAACACTAAACCCTGATGAAAAGCAGAAATAAACTAGAAGGGTGATTCATACTTTGCGGCATATTTAATAAGAAATCATCCTGCACAAATAAGAATTTCACCTTCAAAAGATAACTGGAAAGATTATTTTCGTATTCTGAACTTATAACAAACAAAATCTAATGAATTGCTTTTTTTACTTTTCCGCAGAGTGTAAACAATAACCTCGTCTCCACATATGGAGGTGATCTTACAATCCCGGAATTACTGACTACGGCCAATAGAAAGTTTGTTTACTAAAGTTTCTCACCCAATAGAAAACGATAAAACATCAAAGCTAAAAAGTAGGCGCGCAAATACAAGCGCCATCTTGAATGTTTGTAGCTTGTCAAGAAGGAAGTTGAAGGTGACTTCGACATTAGTGAGCTATATATGAAACATTGGGGCCAGGGCATCTCTATAAATATTCAAGAAATTACCTACTGTAAGGTGATGACGATGTGACCAGCATGCGGGGACACCTTAATGTAAGGTATGCTGTATCTGATGAGAGCTGAAATGCATGCACATACGTCTTGCTAATATTATGCTTTCAGTGTTATGAACTGGAAGATGGAGATGTGTTATCATGGTCGTGAATATGAAAGTTCGAAATAAATTTCCGTATCTAGATGGAAGCTTATTTTGTGATCATTTCTTCTCGGCGCTAGTGTTTTCAGCTGTGTATGAGCTTAAGTTTAAGGGTCACAATGTTTACCGAAAATGCTCTATGGGCTGTCCATCTGTGACAGCTACGGTTGAAAGCATTTACTTATTCATGACAGTTGATTTCTTTGTCAGTTTTTCAATCAGCTAATCAGTGTGGTTAATTTTTCTCATGAACAATCACGTCCATACAATTTATAAGGTCTTATAATATAAAAGTACTCAAATCTTGGCGTGATTGCGTCGGTAAAGAATGCTTCTTTTACCAAGGATTGCTATGTAATGAATTCCAGAAGGTGTTTCTGTTTTCCTATTCAAGATAAGTTTCGTCGATTCTCTGGAAAAGTGTTATGGATGTCACTGTTGTCCCCTCCGGCTTAGCGAAAAGAAAATTTATGTTTACTATTGTACTAGATTATTGGGTGATCCTACTTCAAGTTATTCCTCCTGTATAATAAATTTTTTAGGGGGCTGCTGCGTGTAGTGTTAGTTCTGTAAAAGTGTATAGGGACAATTTTTAGTGATATTGCCCCATTGTGTCAAAATAATAGTTACGAATCTAATTTATTTACATTTTTTGTGTGTGGATTGCAATTATTCTCTACCGTAGCGTAATCATGGATTTCCCATTGTATTGTGATGGACTACTCTTTGTTTTTCATTGTTAAGACCATCATTCTATATAGGGGATGATTATCTCTTACTATTTGAGATAGCTTTTTTTGTATTCTTTAAATCACGAAAGAGTTATCTCTCATTTGCCCTGTATAACATTCTTTTCTCAAATATCATGCTATTTGCTAGGTGGAGCCTGCTGCCAGAATTAATATGTACAGTACTTAACCATTTTCTGGAATTTTTTATTCTCTTCCGCATGTTCAATTGACATTTGCGCCTTGTTTTGCGATTTTGTTACGAAGCCATCGTAATTAGCTATCGCATCTTACACTTTTTACCTTTTCTTTATTTTTCGAAGTATTGGAAGTGTTTTTATTGTATTTTTGTTCGATGGAGCTAGGCACAGCAACTGGCCACAATTAAAAGTAAATTTCCATTTATTGTTTTGATATTTAAAATTGGCCATGTTAATAAGCCATTTAAGTTCTTTGAGTGTCTCATGATATAATTGTTTTTTAAATTAAGTTAGCCTGGTATATTAGGCAGGAGGTTCGATTGCGATCATTTTTTGAATCTGATATACATCAAGGATTTTGGTGAGAGCATTATTTGTTGGTGTGGTAAGATTTGTGTCTACGGGTAGCAGTGTTTCTCAGTCCTACAATAGATTTGGTTCATGTATAGTTTACTTGTTAATGTTGAACACTTTCTATTTACTGTGCAGTTGATCTGTGATTTTACTGTACAGTATTGTCAATCAGGCACCTTGCAGTAATTGATAATAAGGAAGAATTGAATCCGAGAATAAATCTTGTGTGACTAATTTCTGCCTGATGGAGCTCTGACAATTAAGTAAGCAGCTTTTTATCTATCTGCTTAAAGTACTGGTCATGATTTAGATGTTCACAAGTTGAACAAAATGTTTTCCTTGGGAAAGATGGATTAAAACAAATACTTAGTCTTGGGGGACCGCTTAGATCCATTTGTTTCAAATGTGGGAAGTTAGCTGTATCTTATAATTTCCGGGATATATATTATAAAGATTACATTCTTAAGGCTTATCATTAATGAATTCTGAGGAATGTGTATTGTTATTTTGGTATTACATGTTGTTTTAGTGGTTGGAATGATTGCCAAGCTGCAAAAGAGAATTAATCTTTTGAAGTATGGGTCCTTAATGGGTATCCTTTTCTACCTTCATGTTGCCAATGCGAGGTGTTAGATATTATTTTAAATGTTGTCCTTTCCTTTTAGACCTAGCTCAATATGGCTCGATATTGTTTGACTTTTAGGTTCCAATGTTTGTTTGAAGTTGAGGAATACTATAAAAATTTACATGGGTGCAGATATTATGAGTCATGTGAGTTGTATTGGTCCTTTGAATTCTTGGGAAATGTATTACTGGTATTACCTGGGCAATAAATACACTTTAAGCCAATTCATGTTTTAATATTGCAATCCCAAATTTAGTGATTTCCCAGCATTGAATATTTGATGAGGGGGAAAGTGGCATTTTGATGATTGGGAATAGCGAGGGTATCAATAAGTGTTTGGTTGGAACCGAAAGTTAATCATGGGGATTTAAAGTGGCTGATGTGCTATCTCATTTACTGATGTGGACCAGTATATGAAACTGTCCTTTCACCTAAAATGTGAATTTCCTACACCTGGGGCTAAGTGTGTGTTGAGCGTTTCCTTCGTGAATTGAGTCAATTTTTGAGTGATCTGTATAAATGAGTAATTTTATTTTAGTTCTGTTCTTGTCTATTTACTGTGTTTGCATATTAAGTTATTACTCTAGTTCAACTATGTGTAACCAGCTGCCATAAATTCCTGTTGTCTTGTTATTTTCTGTAAAATTACCTATTTCTGGTAATCTCTTTTGAGTGTTATTGCTTTGTTGAAATCATTTATTTGGTGGTGACAGTGTGCACCTTGTGGCATAGTGATTTGTTAAGTGCATGTTCAGTGGATTGTATGTTGACTTGTAGACGATTGTGGAAATTTAAGGTTAGTATTCGTCACCAAATTGAATTCGCCGGATGATACCAGTCAAAGGTTTTGTGTCAATATGTCATTATCTTCCTTTAAGTAGCATTTACTTCTGAGTGCAAATTTCGAAATGTACCTACAGATCTGGAACTGTGAGTGCTCATGGAATTCTGTGGCTCACTAGAGGGGGAGGTTGGCTTGCTGTTGAATTTTGTGGCCGGCTGCATTGTTGGAAGTGGGCGGGCGCGTTTTTCCCGTGTTCTCCTATTATTTCCAGCCTCCGTGGACCTGTCCTGGCCACGTCGCCACCACCGTCGTTAATATGCTAGGGATAACTTCTAACCCAATTGAATCGTTCGATTACGGGTTCTTTCTCAGGCAGAAGATCTACCTTCGGATTTCTTTAGTAGCCCTGCACTCGTGCTGCCTACGTATGTATTAATTTACGGAGAGACAGACCAGCGGTATATGTGGTAGGTAAGGTGAACCAGATTTTGAACTCGTCTGACGCTGCTTTGGTTGGACATCGTTGTCGGCGGAATAGGCCGTGGGTTATCGACGGCGTTAGTAATATGTTTATGGGGGTTATCGTGCGTATCAATTCGTAACGATGTGTGTCCGAGAATATCTGTTAGATCCCGTGTGACGCAGCTAAATTGGTATTTCCTCGCACATTTAGAGATGTTTTAAGGGCGTGTGACTGGATTTTAGGACTCCGCTAGAGGAAAGATTTTCGTATATTTTGTAAAAGTTAGATGTCCTTCTGGTTTGCCAATTCGGAGACGTGTAATGATAACATATTCCATCCAGCTATTACGTTAATTAGTGGGGTATGTGGTTAACATATCAGTATGTTTTATTCTTTTTCTCTTGTGTTTGTATGTAGACCAATAAATAGGTCTTGCATTTTCAAGTGACCTATGAATAGTGCATGTCACACCCACCACACGAATTTCTTTCGGAGTAGGTAAAATCAAATATGTAACTTGTTATTTGCAATTAGGCCTCAAATACGAGCTCTCTTTAGATTATATTCTCCACAATGCCCTATCATTGCGTGCATCTTTGCTATCATTTCTCCTCTTTCGAGTCTCTTCCACCAGATGTTACTTATTAATGAGAAACTCGCTCTGGCCTGAAGATGAATTGTAATTGGTACGATAATTCATTGAAAGCGTTTAACGTGAGGATTATCGTTGAATGACACAATGTGCGCTAATTTTTAACTCCTGATTTCGTCCGAATATGGTTTACACATCTTTCATACGAAACAACACTTATTTTTTGTAATGTTGTCTACCGCATCTCGATAATTAAATGCTTTATTCGATGCATTAGATGTTTAATGGTTGTAATGTTACCTCCTGGAGAGTTAGTCTATATTGTGGATTCAACTTGCATTAGTCAATTAATTGTTTTGATGTGTCCTTTTTACTCGAAACCAAGCCCTTGAGTCATTGGCAAATCCGTTGTAGTTAAGGAAATTCATTTACTACTTTATATTCTGTGACAAACTAGCGTTATAATGTCAATTTTTTTGTTATTGTTAAACGTGGGGTTGCGCTTCATTGGCGCTCGATTGGTTGTGTACCTGTTACTCAGTGGTCTTTAACTCCGCTCAATTTTTCGTAAATGTTCGATTCTTCGGGGTATCTAAGAAATCGCACCTGGACTTGAAGATGCTGATTCTTGTGGTAGGTACACAATGAATCGAAAGCGCACGATCGATAGATGAGTTAATGAATGTACGGTTTTGCAAATGATGTGTATATTCCCAATGACTATCCTGCAAGCCACAGTAAGGACGAGTGGCTTGGTATGTAGGGAAAGGGTACCAGCCATGAAGTTGGAAGGGCGTAGAAAAAATGAAATGGGTAACAGCAATCATTAGTAAAGTGTATTTTGGTGCGATTAGTGTATCTTTTCTGTTATTGTTATATCCCTTAATGGTGCGCTGGCAATAAGAGTTCTTTCACGTCTGCATTATTCATATATTGTTTTATGATCACACATGTCGGTGTCATAAATGTGTTGTTGTTGGAGGTGATTCCCCGGTTAAGTTTTGATGACCAAGGGTCTATCTGGTATTTTCCCGCCGCAGGCCCTAGTATCCTGAGACGATTTCATTTTCCAAGCAGCTTGTTTTATGCAGTGCAATTATGAAAGTATAATCCTTGTGATATCACAGTATGTAGTTCATGCTGACGAAGCTTCGGTCTTGGTCCTTGCGTATGTATTTCTTGTTATCTCGAATTAAGTTTTAGATACACGACCTAGGTTATGTAGTTACCGTGACTAGCAGCGTTATCAGTGCAGGTGTGCAGTGTATTACTTACTGCTTTAATTAATTTTATGGTGGAGGGTTCGCCAAGCTTGCTAATCGCTGATGTGCCCTTAGCTGCATGCTTTTTCACGGGCCTCATTCCTCGTGCATGGCGGGGGGGGGGTGCCTCTTTCACCTTTCCGGTGGTCTTGAGGTTTCCTCCGAGGCGGTCGCCGCAGACACTTTTCAAGTGCGATGCCGCTCGGCAACACCCCTCCCCCCTGGGCTCGCTCATTCCTTCACCGATTCCTCTTTTCCTTCCTTCTCCCGATCCGCTGCCATCCCCTTGCGCCCCACACCCCGCAACCGGCCTTCCATCTCTCTCTCTCTCTCCCTGTCCGCGCCGTTCCTTGCCCCCGCCTCACCGCAGAGCCGGCTGTGTGAGACACCTGGCTTCCCCTCTCTCATGCCCGTTCTCTCTCCGTCCTTCTCCGATACCTCTTGCCTTCTTCTCCTATCCTTCCGTTTCTCGTAGCACGTGGTGAACTCGTCTTCTTTCCCCTCATTCCACGCCCTGTCTTCTTGGCCGAAATAGGCGCCTGCTTGAAAGGTTATGGCGGCCCTGCGGGGGGTCGTGGGAAGGAGTTCAAGCCGCTATTTGCCGTAGTTGGCGCGGCGAGACTGATGAAATTATGAAGCTCGAAAAGTAATTTAAATGGAATTACTTCTGGTTCTTTTAAATATGATCAGTACATTATCTTTTCATATCTGTAATATGGTTGTGGACTTGGTTGATTGTGAGCGAAGCCTTATCCGAAAAACGGTTCAAGCGGCTCTTGCGTTCCCAAGCAATCCTGGAAACCTATTTCTCTTGATTACCAATATTGTGTGGTTGTAGAAAAGTTTAGCATGTAAACAATAACGCAGGGTTAATGAAGGGGCCTTGTCTGACTCAGGCCTGATCAACTTTTATATTTCTTATTGCGCGCGCGTCTGCCCTCTTACGGAATTCTATTTGGGAAACCCGTGGAGTTTACCTGAACCTTCCTTGAACTGTTAGCTGATTACGCGAAGCTTCATTTTACAACTAGCCTTGACCAATGCGTACTACTAAGTGCTACAGTGATGGTGATCAATTTAAATATTCATGATCCTAATGTTTGAGCGACCATTTTTTAAATCTATGTGTATCAATATAGTCTTACACGCATGGCCATTCCGCTCTTGTTGCCGTACTGCTGGCGAAGTTAGGAATTATTAATTTCCTCTGGTTGTAATTCGCATTGCCGATTCCTCGGGCGCCCACGTCTTTTCCTTCAATTGAAGCTGGCGATCATCCGAGCTTTTCGGCGACTCATCGGGCCCCTTCCCACCCCTCGATCGCCTGGGAACACTTACTCCAGCGTCTCTTGCATCTGCTCTTTCCCCTCCCTCCGACCCCCCCCCCCCTTCTATACCCCGACGCACTACTTCCGCCGTGTTCCCACACCGGCCCCCAGGGGCGGCCTCCCCCTTAGTTCCTCTTGCCTCGGTGTAGCCACCGCATGCTCTGGTGTGGACTCCTCTTTTAAGATTGTGCCCTAGGAATCTGTGATCATTGTGGCGTCCTGTGATAATAATTGTGGCCCGGTGCCGGCGTATGCCGAATCCTCGCCTTGGAACTGGCCGCCCAGCATGGAGTTCCCTGGGTCTTGCTGCGGATCTTACGGTTTTGTTCCAGGTTGCGGAGAGGCGTAAGTTCAACGAGTTACAAGTTCTCTACCGGATATTGCGTCCTTTAAATATTGGATGAATTTTCGGTTGTGGGCATCACCCGCGATTTAATATTCTTGCGACCAACAATCCTTACGGCCAACATTTTTTTTCATGGAGAAACCCGATGTTTTTTCCCGAGTTTTGGCACCATAAGAAACCAAACACGAGGTGTTCGTCGCCTATTAGCTTGTTACCCACGTTTGCCAACGTGTCGTGTATTATGTGCCCAGGGCTTCGTACCGTCTGAGTTCATGGTTTATTAATATTTTTTGCTGTCCTAGCGCGATTTTTCTTGTTTTTCTGTCACGCTGCTCACTATCATTGGTCAGTTTTTTTAGAAATAGGTACCCTGGAGTATTGGAGAAGTCTTGTTAGATTCGGCGACGACGGAAGAAGGTATAACAATAAGTTCTTTTTCCACGAATATGCGCGAATAGGTGTATAGTGGACGAATTGCTTTTCTTAACCACCACTTAGGTGTTATTACGCATGGTAATTTTTTATAACCGCTGGTTATTCCACTGGGTTTGGTAATAATGTGTATTACCAAAATTTTAATGATGTGAAATTATTGTAAGAAAGTAGGGTAGGTATGGTGCATTCTTCTTTCTTGAAGATAAATTGATACGTTTGTAATTAAGTGGATAATGTCTCACTTTAAATTTGGCTCCAAAAGTTAGAATATTATTTTTGTATATGTGTACATATGTTGCTTCAAAAGTTTAAAATTCGTGGTTTAATCATTCTTCATTACTTTCTTCACTCAGAGTAATTTTCTTATCCGCAATAAGTGTTGAATTTGTTTTTTCTTGTATATTTTTATAATTCATTCGCAGCCATTACGTAAAATGTACGAGGAGACCATCTAGCGGTTTTTTCTTTACTCTGCAATTCTGCTGGCAAGTAGCGCCGGCGATTAGTTTACGTTATTTTTTAAAACTACACATTTAGGCTAGCAATTTTTTATGGAGGCTTATTTTATTTCATTCATTTTCTCGTTACGGCACTTTTAATTAGCTGGTTCAATTCATAGTATTTACTCCAGCTACCTTAAAGCAAACTGTGAACTTGGTCGCCCATCTCGTAGAAACTTACTTTTAAAAAAAATATTTTCTGATTAGCAATGTGTTTTTTATATTACTAAGACGTAGAACAGGTTGTATATAAAAATCGGATTTACATCACATACCCTTATGTTAAGGGGAATCATTCTGTCTACTGTTCTTAGTATGGTGGATTAAAATATTTTGCAATATAAAGTTAACTTTTTTGTGCTCATTCTTTTTGTAAAATGTGAAAAAAATTCGAAAAAAATGAGAAAAAGTCAGTGATAAGTTTTTTGAGAGCTTTAAAAAAAAAGGTTTCATTTTTTAACCTTTCAATCTGAATTCGTTATCTTGAAGGTTTCTAAGAAATGGGTTGTCCTAGACCAGTTAGAGATATGGATTTAACTCTTGAAGTCTTTGGTATAAAAGTGATCTGTTTTTGTCTAACGTTTTCACGCTGATAAGTTGTTGAAGACGCCATCCATTTCATTGGAGTCACTTATACACTTTTTTCTTGATAACATTTGGCCTAATCTTTGCCAGAAACAGTTGGATTCCATGTTATCTTTCTGGGTTAAGATAAATGAAATTAGTTTTTTTCCGGATATTTATTGGCGTTTTGAAGATCATAGTGTTCGTTTTTTTATCATTTTCAAGATAACTTCAATATTTCTTCCTTATCGTTTATGTTCACTTGATAAAATAATTTAATAGCTTCATTTTTGGCTCATAAAACGCCTCTGAATTGCATGTAACCCAGGATTTTTCCCCTCGAGCGAGCAGAAATCATTACAACGTAAAATCATGAATCACGTCTCGATGAGCCGTAATACAGAACCTTATACATCGTATTCTCTACCATGAAGCTTATTCTAACCTTAGTGACCTACTATACTTTGTCTGTTTAAGCTTTATCTCAAGAAAGTGTTCTAATGCATGTAAGATGAGGTCGCACTTGTGCTTGGGGACTTATTGCGAGAAAACTTTCTGATTCTGGATAGTTTGTTTTGGTATTTTGAGCGTGGTATCCCTTCGTACTAACTCAGATGAATTTAGCCTCATGGTGGGAAAGACCTCTACTACCAACGATACATGCAGTTTTTCGTGGGATGTTGTTTGGGTATGGGCCTTTGAGCGTTTTAGTAAAACATTGAGGGATTTCTGATGCGTAGATTGCGTCATAAATTTAACTATGAGTAGTAAGTATGTTCACCCATATAATAAATGATATATTTTTCCTCACTTTAAAAAAATAGCAAAAAACCGTTGGCTATTAAAGAGATAACAGCGCATGGAGTGAAAAAATTTGAGTCGATTTAGTGGCTTATATATCAATATTTAGTTGATCGTTGAGAATGTTAGTGATGTAGAAATAAAGGATTTGTGAGACTTTGTTATATTATTTACTTCGTGCTGCTTACAGTAGCTCATACTCGAAAATGGACTCGGTGATGACTAAACTAATATTTCATGCCATTATCATAACGAGGGAATCCGGGGCGATGCGTGCAGGTGGAAAAGGAGTATTACGTTGATATATATTTCTCGTTTATCAGTAAGCAACTTCTTCTGCCATAATTGTCATACATGACGTCACTCGGTCATGATTCTTAAAAGCCAGTTTTCATTGTAAATGTTTGTACGTGTTCACGTGTTTTTTTGTGACTTTTACTGATCGTGGCTTGGAATTGAAAAGTCTGTTTCCTCCTTTAATACATGTTAAGAGGTCTCAATTTACGGCTTCCTAGGACTGTTCAAGATTGCGTTTTAATTAATCAAACTTAGTTTTGATTGTTCTATCTGCGAGCATCTCACCCATCTTAAAAAGTCCTCCTGGTGTCTTCCGTATATTCAAGACTTTGAGATTTCCCTACTCGTCAAATGAATTGAATTTTTCGAGTCTTCCGAGAGTCACTATGGAAGGGAGATGCCTGAGGAAGCGCCTTTAATATGGGCCCCTATTGTCTTGATCCAGTTAGCGTCCCGATGTTCGCCGTAAACGGGTCTTGTTCAGTCGACCTATTTGCCCGCTCGGATGCCATCAGTGGATTCCCCCTCATCAAGGTGCATCGCCGAAGATCGCGCTGATTACAGGTTTGTGTGGCCGTGAGTCAACTCGTGGGGAAATGCATATCTCACGCCTTGGATCCCGGGGACGTCGGCAGCTGATCCTTTCCTCTTCATCCCCCCTCTTCTGCCGGCAGGACACGTCGAAGGCATTGTGTGATCCTTCGTGCTCCTCGATCCCCGTATCCGCTGCCTCCCAAGGAGTCCGCGCAGTCTCACAAGCGGCGTTGGCCGGTCGGGCAAGGTGGGGCGGGCAAGGTTTCCCTGCGGCCCTCTCTCAGTTCTCATCCCCCGCTCCTCCCTCCCCTTCCGCGTTCTTGCCCCTCGTGGGAAAAGCTAGCCCAATGGAAAAAGGTTCTCTTTAGGGTTTCTCTCCGTCCCCTGCTCGTGGCCTCACCCCACTGGTTTTTATAAAGAGCCAAAAACCCTCCCCCCACCCCGGAGTGTCGCTAACCTTAACCCTCCCCTCTATCCTTTACCCCCTTCCTCTCTCTCGAGTTCCCCATTCGGCCACATGCTGTTCAATCCGCCTTCCTTTTACGCGTCCCGACCCCTAGGATGGACTTTCGTGGGGGGTATTGGTGACCCTGATACATGGTAATGTCCGCCCGTGTGTATAAACCTTGGTTTTAGGGTTCGGTCGGTGGAGCAACTGGGTTATGGAGGCAGGCATGGATCATCCCGACCGGTGCACTCGTTCCGTGGCTCGGCATTTTTACCTCTGATACCTGTCACTGGGAAAAGATACCCTGTGGGGTTGAATTTTGAGTCACTAAATTTTTTATCTCGTTAGGATGCTTTTATACGGTCCTTTTTTAGCTACGGTGATCGAGGGAAGTTTTTCAAACCTTATTTGTTCTCCTCTTGCCACGATTAATAAAATTTGCTGCCTCCAAATCATATTTTGTATCTAGTTTTTAATGGATGTTTGTCCGTCATGATTATTTGGCATACTTCTTTCAAATGAATCGGTCCCGCCCTAATTACTTGTACACGCTTTAAATTGGATTGAATCGCATTTACTGGGATTATAAATAATAGCTTTCTGAATTTTTACTTTGCAATATCAACATTCTCGTGCGATCTGTCGTAATGGCGTGTGCTGGAATTATATTTGAAGTCGGGAGTTATATTTGGACGGCTCCGTAAATTCTAAATCGCTTAATCCTTTCACCGCGCACAGGAAGTATGCAGATGAGCATCTGATAGCGTAACCTTTGTTCTTGGATCGATTTTCCCCTTATTTGTGTTGTTGCTCGGTGAGTAGGGCCATCGTTTCCCCCGGCCAGCATTTTGTGAGTTGCGCTGTTCGAACTACAATTTGCTTACCTTGAAAATGTAGTATTTCTTAGGCCGCATTACACAGTACATTTTATCGTACGAACGAATGTATGAACTCTTGCATGGGGAAAATTGTAGAGTAAAGCGGCAAATTGTATGACTGACTGAATGACTGAACGGGAAATTGAACCTGCTCTAATTCCATTCATTTTCATTCAATGATACATTCGTTTGTACAATAAAATGCACCGTGTAAAGTGTACCTTATGGTAAGAACGCAATGATGTATTTGAGCTACAATGGTTAGTTGAAAATAGTGCTACTGATTTAAAACGCCTTAATCCTCCCATAATTGTCCCTCTGCAATAATTTTTAATTCAGATTTATTTCAAATTTAATTCTGTTGAATTGGTTGAAAGTTGAAACCATTTGAGACCATGCACCGTAGGACCTTTTGTGGCAAATCTTCCCACCCAGCCCTCTATCGCCCTCGTGGTATTTTTGTAATAATGAGAGGGAAGAATTTCGTTCTGCTGCTGAAACTGATCCGGTGACTGGTTTATGCTATCCTTGTAAGCGTAATGGTAGAACAACAGTGTGCCACCATTAACTGTCCTGACTGGTTGGGCACCGAGAAATAAAGTCAGAATTTTCTTTTAGACCACTCGTCTCCTCGAACGATGTGGTATAATATTTTTCCGTGGACATTTCTCTTCCAGCTTTGGCTATAAGGCGCTGATTGAACGAGGGCATTTGTAGAGAAGTGGTTAGGGAGGATATATGAGTCGTGGTAGTCCTCACGGTATTGCCCAGCGCATTGACCTTATGATACCGCGCGCATTTTCCCTTCGTGAGCCGTCGGAGGCAGTACTTTTTTCAAAGGGTACAGCTGTTATTACACCTGCTTTTTATGAATTAAGTTCATAAAGAAGTTGGAGCAGTGCCATTCCCATTTATATCCTAATATTTTTTACATCGGCGTTTTATGCATTTAGTTCATGGAGAAATTGGGGCAATGTCTATCCTATTAATTTCCTTTTCCGAGTATCGGGTGGAACTTGAATGTTAAGTGCGGTTAATTTTTTACGAGAACATCATCCTCACACCGTTTCCTAATTTGCTCATTAGACAAGATGAATATTAAAGTGTGTAGTATTATGTATTGCTATCTTAGATCAAATTATTTTTTTATTTAGTCTATTTGACTCCAGTCATATTTTCTATGTACAGTCGTTTCTCGCCAAAAGTTCTTTTGTTTAATTAGAACGCTTTTTTCCTTACAATAGCTGGAAATTGATTAACATTTAATATTAAAGGTTTGTTTAATATCTTGTGTCTATCTGTAACACTGATAGTAATGAGTAATTTTTATAATACTTTACGTCGCGATCAATCTCGGGACGCATGTATGTTATATATGTAATATTTTTAGTTCGAGAACATAATAAAAATATGTAAATATTTTGGCTCTTTTTAATTCCAATTATTTAATTCCTGAGGGTGTAATTACAATATAATTGATCTGTAATGATCATACGACCAGTTATCGCGTAAGGAATCATATTGTATCGGTCTTTTACATCCCCAGTGCCACTTCACTTTTAGCAAGTTTGATTACTTGTCGCAAAAATTGATGGAGAACTAACGATCTTAGAGCCACTCTGTTTAATGTCTCTCATGTAAAATCACTGTGGCTGCTGGAAACGGAAACGCATTAATCTAGGGCCTAAGTCCCAAATTCAGCATCACCTGTTGCGGAGTCCTCGTCAGACTTCAATGCTCATAATTCTCGGGAAGTGCAACTTAAGTGGTGGATGAATTTCTTCCGCCATAGTCAGTACTTTTGCGTCTAATTGTGAAGAATCGTATTCTTTCGGGCAAGAACAATGGTGTGTGGGCCTACGTATTCCTATTAAATTATTTCCGGACCTTCATCGATTCTTTTGTGTTTTTCTACTATTTTACGGAATTTATCCGCTTTCGGGTGAAACTTCAACGTTTTATTTTCCCTAGTTCATTGGTACCACAATTTTGAGATGACCGAAAGCGCAACGTGTGGATGTAAGCGATAATGAGGCTCTTGTCCTCCGCCATGAAACGGCTTTCATTGAGAATGAAATATCTTTGGTATGCTTATCTAGTTTCGTTGGCACATTTGTGTGTAAGAATGAATTGGAAGCGTTTGTCAAGAAGTAACAGCTCTTGTGGTGGAGGCGGCTGACGTCTGATTATGTCGTTCTTTTCTCAAGTGAATTCTATCCCAGTTGGTGTCAGTAGGCGAGAGCCTTCCCTCAGCTCTATTTCTTAGATCTCCCCCATCCTTTTCTCTCTGTCTTTTACGCTTGAGTCTAGTCGTACAAGAGAATTTCAGCACCGATTTTGGGTGACTGGCTGCGCTCAATTTCCTAGTCCGTGCGCATTCGTCACATCCTTCGTTTCCCTAGTTGGAATTCCTATCTTTCAGATAAATTTCCCCGGAAGCCGAGTGAACATGGCTTCTTAGAGTACTCAATTCTCCCCCATGTTTTTCTGCGAGTTATGAGTATTTAGAATCTACGGTTTTCGATAGTGTATTCATGTCATAACTATGTGGTCTTAAGTAAACGGTTTTTGTTACCCTGTGTGGAATTGCTCCACATCAACCAAATTTTGCCAAGTTAAAACTACTGAAGCCAGGCGTGTGAGTGTCTGATTTAACCTTTTTTACATTTAGGATAAAATTCTGATTACGTAGAAGGGTTCGCCGGGTTTTATCCCCATGGTAAGTTCATTCGGTGGAATTCGCGCTGTTGCTCGCCGCAGAAAACTAAAACCTGTTGCACCAACGATGTAGCGTAACTTGAATCCCAGCTGCGCCATTGGTACGAAGGAACTGCCGACTATTGAAAGTCATTTAAAACAATGAGCGCATTAAGGAAGATGATGTATTGAAAACGAATGGTGTTTTATAACTTGACTTGAATTTAACTTCGTAGGGTTTGAATCTAAAGAGTGCGTCTCTATATGTTCGATCTCCCTAGGGAAATTCGTTGTCCACTGGCTGACTTCAATCCCTGTCATCAGCATAGAAGTTTTGGCTCCGACTCATGTTTCTAGTCGTTTCGGGTATGGTCGAGAGTATATTCCAACATAGGTGACTAATTCTCGCAGTTTAGATTATTTTTTATTATTTGATTTATAGATCTATTTGTTGACTATTCTGCAGAGTACGGGAGTGAATTTCGATTCTACTGAAAATCGAAGTAGTTGTTTATTCAAAGCTTATAACTTTCCTCGTCTTTCACTTTTTCAGTCTTCGTGCCCACGTTTTTTTCAATAATTGATAAAACTGAAAGCCATCCTACGGTGTTTTTACCTTGAAGTTGGCCTGATCGTAGATTTGAATAAGTGAATGGAAATCAACGCTCATTAAATCCAGTTGTGAAAATAGTTTCGTTGTATCTGTGTAACACCGCATTGTTACCTTTGATAGGTTTATATATCAATATATTACCTTGCGAGCCACCTCGAGGATGTGTGGCAGGGAGTGAGTTTTTACCAACCCCCACTAATATGTATTATTAATCAGTTAACGAAACAACGATTAAAATGCATTAGCAAGGCCCTGCAAAAACTTGTCTAAGGGTGAGTTTCACCAACATGCAATGCATAATAGGTATTCTACCAATGCTGCGGAAAATATTTGTAGTTATGTATTTTGCAACTACACAATCGATCCGAGTTACAATTGTCGTGATGGAATCATGCGAACGTGATGCAAGTATTATGTTGGAGATTAAAGTCAAGCACTAGGAATAAATCTCCTAATTAACTACTCTACCTGTCGACTAACCTATTTCTGTCAGACCTTATGATATTTTATCGATCGCGGGATTTATACATTTTAAATTTTTCCGTTCAGCATTCTATTTCGCTTCTCATTATTCTTCTAATGATCTGAAAATGTCATTATTCTTCTAATGATCTGAAAATGTCATTATTCTTCTAATGATCTGAAAATGTCATTATTCTTCTAATGATCTGAAAATGTTATCTTGGACTTCTGAAGATATTAGGTTTGTGTTGGATACGGGAAAATTCTAATCCTGGCGTTGGATCGTGTTTCTTAATCAATGAATATTGGATCTCTGTGGCTGCTGGATTTTTCCGTAGAAAGACCGGGTTATCTGCATCACGAACTTTTTGAGTAACGAAAACGTTGCTCCTGCTAGCAGACACCTAATTGTGCGGGAAGCGTGAGTGTGCGGTGCTAATTTTCAGGTCAACAGACCGTAGTCAAGGAGGTTTTATTTAGCGTACTGGCATGGAAGTACTTGTCGAGGAACAGAATGTGTCGCGCCCTAAAATGATGTTTGGTCGGCTGTTGCCGTAGTCATGCTAGTTTCTTTTTCGCGCCAAATGTCTTTTTAGAAGATATCGGGTATTGGGCCGCATTCTTCCCTCGTGGTCTGTGTTAGTGTTACTTTCTGAACGTGAAGCTAAGTTCTGTGTGTGAGGCAGTAACTTCGAACTGCAGTTTTTCATCCACAACACTGGCCATTGTTCTTGTATTTTAATTGTTATTACATCGCACGATTGAAAACGTACTTCGATAAGTGATCATGTGCGATTGTGTTGGTTTGTCTGCCAATTTATTTAATTCGTTTCGAAATTCCGTGTATTATATTAGATGTAAATCCAAATAGTTATCTCTACTACAAAAGAATTTTTCGGCTGATTTGTAATGAAATTTTTAAATATTAATATTCAAATAAATGATGACTTTCACATCGGTGTTTGTTACTTCGTTCTTCTACTCCGCTGAAAGTTTCCTTTTTCAGGAGGACGCGAAGTAAGCTAACCTTAGGGAGACATTTATTTAGTTCTTGGAGTCTTAAGGGCTTTTATAGTCTCACCGTAGTTATACGTTATAGCTATACGTAGTTATCTTCAGGAAGTTAATATCATAGTCCTGGAATAGAGGATTTTGATAATATTATGGTGCACGCATCATACGCGGTGTGTTACCCTAACCTGGTAGCCTGTACTGTTGCAGCCGGATAAAGGAAGACGACGTCGACGCGTTCTAATGATAAGCCGGGTGGTGAAATGTTTGACCCCGCGCAAGAAGTGCGAAGGCACGAGAGGGAAGGGGTAGAGTAAGCTGGAGGGTTTTTTTTTCTCTCCGGGAGTGAGTCAGAGACGGGGGGACGTGGAGTTACGCAAGCAACACTATCTCGCGCATAATAAGCGGTGACCTCCGTCCTCGAAAAAAGGCTTAAACATGCGCCAGCCACATGAAGCTGCACTCCGAAAGATAAACTCAGCACATTCTTTGCCCCAGGTAACTATATCGTCTTCTCGTGGTGGGAAACACTGTAAACATCGAAGTTCGTGTACGTTACAGCATCTTCCGGCGTCTCATTTCACTTCAAAAGGTTTCATCTTGTCATCGCCGTGCTGTAACAATAATTTTGATCATCTTGCAGCACCTACCTAATGCGAAACTCAACTTCATACTTTTCCTAAAATAGAGGACTATTTTAGGAAATAGTTGTTGCATACGAGGAATTCTTTGAAAAGGCAATGTTTGTGCGTATTAGTGTGTACTTAATATTACCATAAGGAACTTCTCACTGATAAGTTCCTTATGGTATCTATGACCCTGTTGTTAGTACGACGTGAGCCACTTATACAATTAGTTTGCCCATATGTCTCACCTTGCAGGAATACCGTGTATTTGCGCGGAAGAAAATGTTTGGCTTTCCAAGCTAAATCGTTACAAATTGACGTAAGACTTCTATGATATCGTTGATTACTACACCTTTTCTGCGATTTAGTTCAGCTAAAGTAGTTGTAGCCATACCTTCACAATAGTGTGTGACAGTGGTGACATGCTACATGCCTGGTAATTAATCAGATCCCTCCGAACCCACTAGTCTTATCTTCCAGACTGTACCGTGATTGTAGTTAAACTTGGATATTATTTAATAAGACGCGACAAAGACCACCTGCCTACGTTGAAGTTTTAGAATATCATTTATTGCGGTCATCTTATTGTATAACGTTATCATTCTTGGTCCATTTCTCTAAAATCCGTTATTATTTGGTCCGCTGTAACGTAGATCCAGGTGGAGACTCCGAAACTCATTTGCAGAGTATTGTGAAGACTTGGTTTAAGTCCAAGAACTCGGGCGTTGCATTCCCTCAGTTAACCTCCTTTCTGTCATTCTGTTTCCGCCGTGCTTTTGTCTCTTTCGATACGTGGATAAATGGTGAAGTTTTGGTGTTAGTGGAGTGTCAGTATTTTAATTTGTCGTAAACTGCTACATTTAGTTAGTTCTTATGTTTTCGTTAATGTTTTTTTCTATTTGAATTTGATTTGAATAATGCAATGCTTGCCAATTGGTGTTCTTTTGACGCTCGTTGCATTATAACAGCCGACCGTACCTCTCGTTCTTTTGCAACATTCCTCAAAGATCTCCGGGTCATTGGTACGTTGAGAGTGCCACGTTTCCTCGGAAGCATCGCTGTTGACCGAAATGAATGTCAGATAACCGTCTCTTTCCTATGGCCTCTGGCGATTCAGTGGATGTCGGAGTCAACGAACGAAGTCGTGCATCCGGTCCTTCCACCTTGTTCTTCCAAGGTGCTCAGCTGGGGGGTCGTCCCTCAGGGGGAGGGGGTGGTGCCAAAAGACATTGTGGAGGGCACGAGGCAAGTTGGGGGTCGGCGTTTGAACGAGCTTGTAATTAGGTTGCAGTCACGATGAGGCACCCCTGAACTTTTTTTCCCTTCAGTTCCCTCTATCTTCCCGACGACGTGCGTCATCTTGGTACGTGCCACGATTGTCGAAGACTTGCGGGTCGCACCTTCTCCGTGCCTCCTCTTGTGGAACGGCGCGTGTCTCCTCTTATATTTGAGGGCGATTAAGTTCATCTTCGTCTGGCGTCGATGGCCAACGTCTTCCCTGTCCCCACCTGCGGGTCGCCGTTCTGCCCCCGTGAGCCCGCGTTGGGGGTGCGTCCCCGGGGGTCATTGGAGCGCATCCCGCCCTCTTCTACCTCCGCGACTCTGCCCTCGGAGCGTGCGGATTGCGACCTGTGCTCCCGCCCGTTGTCTTCGTTTCTCCTGAAGTTCCCTACCGTGTTTCCGTCCAAAATCAGGAGTATTCCTTGTCAAGTGTGATTTTCCTTCGACTGAGAATTTACAGATTACCCTTTGATGACAGGCTCTAGGGTATTCCTACGGCTTCTTATGTAGCTGGTTCCAAATTGGTCACCGATTGCGGTATCCAAATGTTATGCATTGACTATTTGAGTTTTATGAGCGCAATTAATTCCGTGTTAGTCTTCTCATGTGTGTGGAGTCATTCTTCACCCAATTTTCCTCTGATTACTCACTGAACATTTAAGGAACTTTATAGTGTGTAATAGTTCAATGTGACTTATATCAAATAAGATAACTGTGGTGGTATATTTTTGTAAATTTTCATCGTGAGGAGTCGAGATGTTAGCCATTTCAGGCACATACTTTCACTTACTAGGTGAATTTTGGGAAAGTAAACCTAGATTTAGGATAACTCCAATCGAAGCGTTTATGTTTTTAAATTGCTGTTCCGATCGCAATAAATGCCCAGTTCCCAGTTATGGATACTGAGTTCATCTGTAGAGTAACTCATGTTGACTGTTTTACCACGCATAAATTTTCTGGCCAAAGACTTATGATCCCTCATGAGGTAAACTTACTCGGGATAGTTAATTTTTTAACAGAATGAGGATAGTTTTTGAGGACGTTTGAAGTGGTCCTCACATACGATTCTTATCCCATCCGTTGAGAGTATCTCCCGAGCGTTTGTTCTATAGCAGCGGCACTAGTGCGATCACTTGTAATCGTTAACGATGGCGGTATCAAGATTTTTACGAAATTGTCCGTCCTCTTGCACCGTTTGTTCCACCTTCCATGCTTGCTCGAACTTGTCGACGCACATTCCGTAGCGTAGTTGATCGACGCATTCGTGTTCCGACGAAAACAAGTTTTTTCCCTTCCTGTGATGGTCCCCTTGCGAGATTATCCCCTTTCGAATTGTGCACCCTCCGTTGTTTGAAAGGACGCTCTCGGAGGGGAGGGTCGGGACCGCCTCGTCCTCTTAGGAGGATGGGGTTGGAGAGAGTTTCGATGTGTGCGACGCCCCATCCACGACTCGCAGGTGACGGGTGTTTGAAATGTTGCGCCCTCCATCTCCGATCCGAGCGTGAAGCAAGTTGCACGAATCGTTCGTGTACTGCGTCACTTGGGCAGCATAGCGCCCAGCCTCCCACGTTATCCCCCTCAACCTCCCGCTGCAACGCACTCCTCCCCCTTCAACATCCACTATTCCCGTTCGGAATCACCGATGGTCCCAAATCCGCAGCCAATCTTGTCCATCGCTCCCTCCCCACCGCTCGCCACCACTCTCCCCGGCCACCCGCTCCATCTGCGGCCCTCCATCTCTCTCTCTCTCTGCCCCCACTCATCCCAAAGCCAACTTCGTCTCCATCGCTTACTCACCCTCACCGCCACATGTTCTTTGTGCGACCAACCAACCAACCCCTCTCTCCCTCCCTGCTCGGTCCCCTTGCTTCATTATGCAGATTCCCTCAGCGTCCCTCCCTGCACCTCACTCGGCCCTTTCTCATGTATCTTTCGGCCGATTCTCTTTTACGGCGTCCCGCGAAGTGGCAAGGGGGACCGCGCTCCCGTTCCTCAGTGGTTGTCGGGAGTTTGCTGCGCAGTTTCTTGGGATGGATGTCCCTTCCCTTCCATTCCTCCTCGTGAGCCCTCACTGTCCCACCTCCCTTCTCGAAACCCAGTCGGACCCTCTTACTTGCCTTTTGGGCTTGGGTGCTGTTTGAAAGCGAAGTTTGATGCGGGGTTGGTGGAATAAATGGACAAAGGGGGAGTGTCTCTTTCGTAATCTCTTGAGTTTCCTATTACTCGCGACGTCACTCCTTTATTCCATGGGAAAAAACCTGTGCTATACTTCTAAGGGGCTTTGGTACTAGTCGGAGCAAGGGTTCGTCCTACGCGGAATGAGAATTTTGGTCATCTTATGTTCGGGAATCTTTCAACTCGGGACAATACTACCAATTTTTACTATTTTTTATATCAGTTTCAATTGTGTTGGTTCTCAGGGTATTGTCGAATTGTTTCAATTTTCAATGTGGAATCTATTTCTTATTTAAATATCGTTTTTGCCAATTTTCCATACTCAATCGAATAGGCAGTGATACTCCTTCATTTACGCATTACAAATTTATTTATCTCTTGTCGCAACAGCTCGAGATTATTGTTCTTAAATGTGAACATTTTGGAAGGTCGACGCATGATATGGGTATCATATATGTCAACTTCTATTTTTTTAATATAAGAAATGGAGGCCTACTTTATAAACTCTGCTTGATTGATTATAATTCATGGCACTTTTTTGTAATTTTCTTCTCATTCTTCTTCTCACTTCACATTTTACTGGTGTATGTGTATTTATAGTGGGTCTATACTTACATTCCTGAAGGAAATAAAGTTGTATTAGATCAGAAGGCAAATCTTGGTATCTTCACAACACCCGAGACTCGTCAGTGATTGATTAAGTCATCTCAGTAAGGCCTAATTTCGTCTTCTACTTTGATACAATACCCTGTGAACCATCACAAGGGTGTGTGGCAAAGGGTGACGTATCACCGACATGCATCGCACTACGCCATAATGTTTATGTAACTACTACTACGTCTGATAAACCAGTAAAACCGTTGCAAAGCTTGTCAAGATGCGAAATTTCATAAACATGCGCTACACTCCAAGCATGCTACGGAAGAAAGACATTTTGTAGTAATAGTTTTACGACTACCCAAATCTTGTGTTTAATATTTGAAGATCATTCTTCTTGGGGATGAATTCTTTAAGTGATCACTTTCGTCTCTCTTTTTCGAGGCTTTCCAAATATTGAATTTCGTGTTAGAGATCAAATTAGCGGAGATCTTGAAAATTGGGTAATAGTTTTCTGGTAAGAATTAATAATATCGTTCTGATGTCGAAACTCCTTCGGCGTTCGGGGTTCGCGAGTTGTGCCCGAGCCTTGACGCCATATTTGATTTTTATGGGAGCAACCCTCACCTTTTGTCATATTAAGAAGTTCACAGGTTTCGCTCATTCGCTGCGGTTCGGTCGAAAAATAGCCTTTGCTCCGATAGATGTCCGAGGTGGTCCTTGTTTTGTGGTTCGTGGGTTTTGCTTTGACGACGACCCGGTTTCATCAGCATTTCTATGATTCCCATTCAATTGCATTCAAGTCATTAGTTTTAGTACGTATTTTTTCTGAACTTACTTGTGATAATTAGTTGTTATGAGGTATATATTTTTAAATTTTTGTAACTTTCATGAGTAACTTTTGAGTCATCGAATTTACGAGAGATTGACATTTTCGAATTGCATTCGATAAAAGCACTTTCAAATAGCTCACATATTAGACCTTGAAAAAAACTTGGTTTTACCTTAATCAATCTAGTGTTCTCGGCCTTGTTGAGATTATCCCATGAAATGGTTCATTGGGGTTTATTGTATGTTTGCTACTCGCAAGCATCGAAAAGTAGTGTGTAGCACTAATTTTTATCCAATTCATTTGTGGTTATGGCCCTAATGTGGTTGATTCACGTTGTGGCGAATTATGGCCAGGGCTGCCTAGAACTAGGGCTAGTTGTTTATCCGTATTTAAGAATAATGCTTCGCCTTTGTTTAGAAAATGTGACTCATAGTAGCTATTGAATAGTAATTTTAACGACTATAGTATTTATTTCATTGAGTTTGTACTATATAATTGGAATCTATATTTTTTCATCCCTTGATGGGCCGGCTTCCAATCGTTGGGCCTGCGTTCGATGATGCTGAATCATGCTCGTTTATGTAAATGGTCGGCGGTTGGAGAGAAATCGCTGGAAGGAATCGTTAATTTTTCTTTCGTTGCGAAGTGAGTACATAATTGTTTTATCATAAATCCGGTCGTTCTTTGCTCAGTTAATTTCCCCATTCACCTGCAAGCACTTAATATTTGCTGTTCTTGTACGTGAAGTGTGGATGGACCACCCGTTCTTACGGCTAATATTCGGATGATGAACATTGTATTTAAGCTCTGCAGGGGAGCACTTTTTACTGTTACGGGCCCTATTTCGCAGCCAATTTCACGATGTTTGCTTTCGCTTACCATTTAGCTGAGTGAACTTAGCTTCACCGTACTTAACATTTCGCAGACTCGCATGACGTTTGCATAAGCCGTTATCAGTGCATGCCTCTTATGGTTGATGGTTAAGTATGTGGAATTCACTGAATAGTGGGCCCCACCCTTGCGTCGCCTCCCACCTCCCATTTGCCCGATGATGGCCCTTATACTCAACGGAGCCCTCTCCAACCGAATGAATCGTCCGTGCACCCTGGGATTCCCTTCTCTTTCACCTTCGGCCACCCCCGCTTGGAAAAGCTCCTCCCTCCCATTCTCGTCGGGGTCTCCCATTATCCTTCGCGGACAACCTTTTTCCTCCCCCCCTGTCCCTTAGACCCTCACCTCATGCACAAAATGCCATCCGCACTCTTCCCTCCCCCATTACTCTCCCCGTCCCCAATTTCTCCACGCATGGTTGGTAGAGCACGGCCGGGTTTATTTCCGGTGCCCCTGACGTCGAATTTCCTTCCACGTTCGAACCCCATCGCGCGGGTTTTTTTCTATCGCCACGACCCTCCCTTCTTCCTCGCCCGTCGCCGAAGCTTGGACGAATCATGGGTGGTGTCTCGACAGATTGCGCTCTCCGCTAGAAGCGGAACTTCCGGTTATTCTTATCGTTTCCTCTCGGCTCACGCGTTGTTGGTAATCCTCAGAACACTGGGATGATATTACCTTTTGCCCGATGAGTTCCGCTACGCTCTGAAACACTTCATCCCTGCTCTAATATAATTCTTTTAATTTGATATATTTGGACATTACTTTTCTATAGTAAATGTTTTTTTAATTATTTAACGTGTTACAAGTATTTTTTTTCTTTTTTCGCAATCGATTTGTCTTAGATTAGGTTTACCTCCCGATAGATATTCCATTTCACCCAGTAACTCTATTAAGGGGGGTAAAAGACAATACTTATTTTCCTTTGATTAATAAAAATTCTTTGTAACTGTAAAACGTTTCCGTTTTCACATTTTACTATTCCTAAATTTACCTTTTCTGAAAGGAGTTCCGTATAGACATGGTCTTACGTACGCCTTTTACTTCGCAAATTAAAAATGTGATGCCTGAAGCTCATTTAACTCAATGCATAATGGGCACATTTTGCGATATTAAATCAAATGGCAATGATGATAAGTCCAAATGGTCTAGCTCATGCATTGATGTCTCCGGTTCTCGTCCTGTATTTGTAATTATGATTTCGAGGGAGACGACGACCCTTTCGCTCTCGTCTGACACTCTCCATGACAAGATGCGACCATCCTTTATCTCCACCCCCTCTGCCGTGATGCGATAAAGCCTCCACCCCCACCCCTCTCATCACATGTTACACGAGGTGGGCTCCGGTGCAGCTGTCGACTAGACTGGGGAAGGGAAGATAACGCCCACATGGGGGAGTTGGTAGTTTCCCTGCCCTCGTCCCCCCTTCACCTCCCCATTACGGCTGGAAACTCGCTGCCTATTTGCACTGCCCCACCACGGCCCCACCCTGCCTGTCCCCTCCCGAGGGCCGGACCCCCCTCGGAGTGTGGTCGCCCCTGCTGTGCCGATTTTTCCTCGACGAGTACTCGCGGGGACCCCTTTTCTCCGGCCCCCTCCTTTCGCCCCAGCCTTCCATATTCCACCCACTCGTTGCCGTGGCCATATGTTTTATAACCCCTCGGTGCTCGCGCTTTCCTAGCTGTGCATTGTACTCAGAAAGCTTGGCTTGTGCCCATTCCAGAATTTGACGCTTTTGTTTGGGTATATAGCCGGTTATAGCCTTCTTGGTAAATATGACGGTACCCAAACTTTGCCTAGGAGTCTGAAGTATTTTTATTGGGACCTTGGCTACCTTGGTTTAACTTTTTATGTGTAACTTTAAGATCAGTCTGTATTATTTATCAAACCGCTTTCATATAAATGTTTGTGTGCACTATCTGAAAGGATTAGACTTAGTTGAAATAAAATGAGCAATTTTCCACAAAGATAAAATTTACTTCGACCCCGGTTTCAATGTTTTTACATCATCATCAGGTTTTGACTGTGGATTATCCCATTTGCCCAACTTAGTTGTCTGCCATCTGTAAGATTTAGACTTACGATTAATGCTCTTACCCAACTCTAGTGGAAGTCTTGTAGTGCCGCATGTTAATCGTTCCAGAGTTGTAATAATTTTTATTTTGTGGTTTCCAGTTATAGACGGTTTAATAAATATAATCAAGGAAAGGTAAGTTCGTGTGTGAACTAGCCTCTTCTTGATTATTTACCGAAGGATTTATTTATTCATTGTTTGCAATTAATTAATTTTCTGGAGAAAAACGGCCATTCAGCGCCCTATCATGTGAACAAACGTAATGATACATGCAGTAGTGTTTAGGTATGTGGTCTTAATAATAAGAAACTATAGCGATGTATATACCAATAAAAATTTGTTTCTGAGCATGTTATAATGAAATTTGAAAATGTTTCGTCATTTGCTCGTAAACAATTAGTCACGATTAAAGCTACCTGTGAGTCTTCTAGGTTTTTCGTTTAGCAGTGTATCTAATTGTGTATTTTCTCCGTGATGCTTTTGTTCTAATTTTCTATGTAGTATTTACAAAATTTCTCTTCGGCTTACTGTAGATCACTCATTTTCACGGTCACGCTTTTTCTGTGGTGGATGATAGTAAACAAGCTATCTTCCGCTTAATCCATTGTAAATTTTTAAATAATTCCCAGTATTTTTTGTTTAGATTTTTCATATCATTTGTAAGTTACGTGATATATGGTGAACGGCTTGGTCGTCTTCCTTAGGAAAGGTGAAAGTATATTCCCAGCGAGATCAGTCTTAGGTGCTTTAACGGGGTTCCCCATTGACCCTTGGCTGTCGTAAAAGAGAATCCCTCGCCGCTAGCAATTCCCCCTCCCACTCTTGGCCTGCGCCGTCCTTACCTTTCCTTGTAGAATTAGGAAAGGTTTCTCTTCTAGTCAGAGCAAAAGAACCCATCAGACCCTCTCTGGGTTACCTGGACTATACCCCCTGTTCGTAGATGTATTCTTTTTTACTCTCCATGTGCATCCTTCGGAATGTCGCAAATGCCTGAATTTTAGTCTTTTCGTTCATTGGAAGTTCTCGGCGAAATAGTCGAAGTTAACTCGCCTTTTTAGTATAGATCTATTTTAATGTTGAGTGGAAAAAATACTGTTATTAACGACTACATTGCTGTTTTAATCCTTAAAGTACGATGGAAACATGTTTATTTACAATGTCATATTTTGTACGGACGAAGGCTCCAGGTTTTGCTTTGGATTGCTGGTCACTATTTTTTACTCTATTATCGAGATTCTTAAGTCTGGGTAACTTTAGGTGTTTGGTTGTAGAACCTTGAAGTTAAAATGTTTTCAACTAATCGTTCTGGATTTGCTTAGGGCGTGAGGGTGTTGGTTAGTGAATGTGAGCGTTATCCATGTGAGAGCGCTTCCACATCAGTCATAGTATCTATAAAGCATTTAACCTGTAGCGAAATAAACCTGACCTAAATGTATTGGTCGTATATGGTGTATGTGGTCTATAAACGCCATTTTTCCTAGCGACCTGTGAATGAGTTGATGGATTCTTCAAAATTTGGTGTATAGTTCGTTGGTTATTTGAGGCGATCAACAACAAAGGCCATTTGCGCCATCAAGGATATGTGGGTGGTCTTTAAAGCAAAAGATTATTTGGAGAATGAACGGAGAGAAACCCGGATTGACATTCGCTTGCTAAAGGGTCTAAGCCCCAACCACCGCACCATTCGCATCTTCGAAATACCGTGCTAGCCACTTCCAGGACATGTGGCACAGAGTACCTCACACGATGTCCCTATAACTTGTAAGGTGCTATCAGGAATTTGCTGTTAAGTGTCCACGTCTAGTAGGCGAACAGAATCTGCAGCTATGCAAAATATAGAGCAGCAGTCGACCAACTCCGCTCTAGCTCATCTTTCAGCCAGCAGCAGCCCAATCCAGGCGCAGCTCTTTCTTCGGTGGCCTCAGTCAACAACAGCAGGAAGGAGTGGTCAAGTTCACGCATTTTTCCTTTCCGGCCTTGTTCCCCATCTCTCCCTTCTTTTTTTCCTGGTACCCTCGGCCCCCTCCACCCTCTCAGTTTCCCTCCTCAACACTCCTCACCATTCCCTTTTCGACATTCTTCTCCTCGTCAGTGGCGCTTAAGTTCTTAGCGCGAAAAGGCGAAGGAAGTACACGTCCTCCGCATGCTATCGTAGGTCGGGATCGAGAGTTGCCGAAATATAGTTTTGCTGCGGTTATTTTACCGATGGATGTTTTAACTCGAGTAAACGTTCTTGCAGGACCTTTATGTTCAAGGATTCGGCCTACAATTATTCAACTTTGCAAGATAGAAGCACTCTCGTAAGGAAAATGCTCTATTAAGCCAAGAGATAATAATCTTCCGAAGGATGGAGTGCTGTATATTTAGTTGCCGTTCTATTTACCCGAGATGTGGGTTTTAGTTGTGTTGGGCAGTGAAAAGGTTTTTCTTGTTTGCGGTGAAGTGGCCGAGAGGTTTGTCTTGAGTAATGTTCTACTCGGCTCGTTTTCGCGGGTATGAGGTCCGTGTACATGAGCCTTGGTCATCGCGGATTGTGGTTTCGAGTGGTGTTGAGTGAAAAAATTTGTTTAGTCTCAAGTTCTCAGTACCTCTACCTTCACGGTCTTGGACTGCACGCTACGTGCTCGTAGGAGTTGATTCCTATCATAACATGTTAAGAAAATCCTTCCGGCGGCGGATGTCTTCCTCGTTGCCGTTGATTAGGATGCGGTTTCGAGAAATTGTACAGCTTTGAAAGTTCTATAAATATATTTAAACAGTTCGTATTGCGTACCAATGTTTTCCTTGCAAGATCCTAATTTTAGCCGGCTGGGATTCCTCTTGGAGCCGCGGGTGGCTATATCTGCTTTAATCTCCATAGCGACAAGTGCCTTGGTCCAATTTATCGGCAAATGCTTATTGCAGTTTTTATTGCTACGACTTATTTCGCTTTGTTGTTTGTTCATGCGATGAAACAAGATGGTAACTATTACTTACATCCAAGACAATGAGCATTATACTTCTTTATGTTTTCAAAGATCACAACCAAGTTTTACTTTCTGAAAGATAACGTTTTATTTGTCGCCGTCGGACTTTATCTAAGGCTCCCTAGAAAATAGGAGGCATTAAGGCGGGTTATGTTAAATGTTCTTAGAGGCCAAGTAGGCGCGAGGAGCAATATTTCTTGCTATTGCCTCGTTTATTGTTGCTTTATTAAACCTTTTTAGGTGGAGCTAATGGTAATTTGCGTCTTGTTTAACTTATTATCTATTTATAATAATTTGCTTATTTCATTCTTAACCAAACCTGGTGGAAAGTTTAAAACCATCATCAGCTGGATACTCGGGAATTATTTTTATTGGTATTGATTCACATTCACAGGTCTGTTGTGTAATGGTTACTGTTGATTTTTACTAATAAAATGAATTCGAATACCAGAAGCTTAGGTATACCGGTTAAATACGATTTTTTTCAACCATTAACTTCATTGTGGTATGAATTGTTTATAGTTGGGCATAATTATTGTTTTGACTTGCCCTATCTCTTCTGTGATTGGTTATATAATACTAAAGATTCACTTTCTAACGGCTTCATCCTCTTTTAAAAATTTTATTTTTTGGTGAAATTGAATTTTGTTTTTAGTCGAAGGCCACACTTATCTACTACTGCTCAGTGATGAAGTTCACATTTTTTTGTATTTATTGTTTCACTATGAGCCACATCTCTCATTGGTTAGGTCAATTGTGAAGAGGAAAAAGGCTTTTTGTGTTCATTTTCTTGAAACTTCAAAGGCATGGGGGCACTTATTTGCTCAAAACGAAGAAGTTCTTCATAATGCGTGGTATCATTTTCCCAATGAAGATAATTGTGCAGATCAACATTTATTCACTAAGTAGTCTGCTTTTATAGTCTCATCTATCTTAGAGATATAGTAGGGTGTTATTGCGGTGGAAGCATTCAGCAGTCTCTGTACACCGAACTCATTAATTTCATCAGGTGTAACAGGGCTGATACTTCATTCACTGTTCTTTCCTTCTGATATTGTGTTAATAGTGTATTTTGAAAAATGAAAGCATGAATTTTTCAATTGGTAATTGAAGTGAAGAGTTGAAGTAGATCAGATTAATACTTGGCAGTTTCATTGTTTTGTTCTATCAGAAGTGGCTTAATTTTATGTACTATGTAAGTCTGTGCACCTGCCCTCTGGTTTAAAACTTTGTTTTTCCTTTCCCAGTTCTCGCTCGGGGTATGACAGTTCCAGTGATGAGTTTTCAGATGAATCTTCAGGGGCACAGTGTGGGTTACCCTTGCCCTCAGCAAATTGGAGATCAGTAGAGAGGCACACCACTGCTGGAAGCTCTCTTAATCCATCTGGAAAGAAAACTATTAACAAGGGAAGATGGACAAAAGAAGAGGTAAATTAATAGAATTGGCCCTATACTTATGTCATATCCATTTTTTACCATATTTAATGTGTATTATCAGTTTCTATTCTCAGTAGCTGAAGTTTTTAAAAATATTTGACTTTAAATATTTTCTTGCAAAACTAGTGGAATGGAATTTTACAAGACTCAATTTTATTCATATTATTTAACAGTTTCTCTATTGGTGGGAAAGTCTGCCTATACTTTGGTGTTGTGTAATTCTGGGGGTGATTATGTCTCATGCAGTCAACTATCACAGCGTTCCTTCAAACATTTATTCATTTTTAGTATATAATGTCGTACCCTCTTGTTTTCCAATCTCCCTCTCAGGATTTTTGCTGCATGGTCCAGTTTATATGCACTGTTTGATTTAAAACTGTGTTTAAATTGCATGTGATAGTACATAAACCTTAAAGATTTACACCACTTGTAAAACTTGTGTTTAAGATTAATTTACTTCTATTATTATAATTTTTATTATCTGTGTTCTATATCATATTTATAAATCAGTTACTTGAGATGAGGATCAGGAATTACATCTCTGTGACACTATTAATAAGTTTGATACACATTACAACAATCCTCAAATACTGGCTTCCTTGTTTCTTTTGATTTAACATTGGATATTTTCCTATTTTGACACTCCGAGTGGAATGTGGTTTTTGGAGCTAAAAGTATATAATAAATCTTACATATTTGTTTTCTAACTCTTCTAAAAGAATGAGAGTTTTTCTTCTTCATTTGTGAGCACATGATGATTGCTGTTTTGTTTGGTGATGAAAAATTATTTCTAACTAGAGTTGTTTACATAAAAATACCCACTTTTTACTTTTGAGTCTTTATGTATCTTGTATTTTCTCTTTTAGGACATGAAGTTAAAACTTTTGGCAGAGGCTCATATGGAGCATTGGGAATCAGTTGCTCAGCATTTTCCCGACCGTTCAGATATACAGTGTCAACAGAGGTGGACTAAAGTTGTTAATCCTGAATTAGTTAAAGGCCCATGGACAAAAGAGGTATTCCTTTCATCTTTCATTTGTGGAAGCGTTATGAATTAAGTGTATATTAATGTTTACCTTGAGTTCTCTTTTTTTTATTTAATTTTTGGTGTGTTTATGACATGACTTCAGTAATTTGTATTTGAGTCTGACCATCACAAGCCTAGCCTAAATTGTGCATTGAGTGAGCGGAAATGATGGTTTTAATGTATTACCAATCGTTAACCAAGAATATTTCCTGAGCGCTAAGCCTTCTTCACTTCATTTTATTAATAAAAATCATGATACTAATATTTTCCTTGCTGCCAGTATAATCAACAGTGATATTGTTGAAACTTTTCTGAATTTAAAAGCATTTCTATGGCAGGAATTAAATCATGCTTCTTGAACTTGAATCTTAGGTTGTGGATTGGCCACATACAAATTGTTGCAACATTGCCAATGAAGTTAAATATCTGTGCTTTGATTCCTGGTCCAAGGGAACCTTTTATCTCCATTTTATTTTCATAATAAAATAAGTACCTGTTCGTATTTACAATTATTTGAAATATTTAAAGCTAAGCCACTAATATATTGATGTCACTTGAAAGTTGTCTGGTCCATGAGGTGACCATGAAAATTTCTAACCATTCTTGTTGAAATCGATTGCTGGTTTGGTGATGATTGGCTGCCAATAGTTTCCAAGTATTAATTAGTGTGGATTATCTACCTGTATTTTTATGATTATCCTTTTTTCATGTAACTAGTGAGTCATGTTAATGACTTCAATTATGTTGTGTTTTAATGCAATATCTCACTGTCATGTTTGCTTGTTTCCTCAGGAAGATGAATTGGTTGTAGAGCTTGTGGGAAAGCTCGGTCCAAAAAAGTGGACTCTTATTGCTCGACACTTGAAAGGCAGAATAGGCAAGCAGTGCCGTGAACGGTGGCATAATCACCTAAATCCAGAAATCAAGAAAACTGCTTGGACTGAAGAAGAAGATAGGATTATTTATGAGGCTCATTGCCAGTGGGGAAATCAGTGGGCCAAGATAGCTAAGCTATTGCCTGGGAGGTTTGTAATATCTTCTTTTGTATTGGATTTTTATGCATATTAGACCATTGTGTCATGAGTTTTATTGTTGCCAGTATTTGCATGAGATATATTTGGTGTGGTAAGTCAACAGTATATTCTTCATTGTGGGGTGTTACAGGACGGACAATGCCATAAAAAATCATTGGAATTCAACCATGAGAAGGAAGTTTGAAGTTGATGAAAATGAATCAACTGATGCAGCTCGCAGAAGAGGAAGGAGAGGATCAAGAAGGGTGACTCCTGTTGTAACAACCTCTTCCCTTCCTGCTGAATTGTCTTCTCCTGCTTGTGATGGAGAGGATTCACGTGGAACCAATAATTCAGATATTCCAGACACACCCGGAATGATGGCCTACATAGGAATCAAGGATAACCAGAATTTTGATGTAATTAATATTCTGTTGCTTGAGCTTTGTTTGTGGCTGAAACAACTAATATGTGTAGGCACTAGTACTCATCTGTTTTTTCCCCCTAGAAGGAATCCTGGTCTTCACCAGAATATTTTGAAGCACCTGGTAGTGTTGGAAGTGTCTCAGGCAGCAGCAGTGTTGGCTACCAAATCACTGGATCAACATCTGTTGCCCTACTACAACCCGGTCAGGTCAATGTTGCGGGAAGAACTGTTCTCGCGCAGACTACAAACCTTGATGGCTCTCAAAAGTCAGAATTGGGCCTTTTGACTCCAGTAGTCATTAAACCTGCTGCTGCACCTCTACCTGTATCATCATTTATGTCTTCAGCCTCGCCAGGTTCTACTGTGACCCAGACCTTGTCAAATATTACCAATGTTGCTACTACCTCCTCAGCTGTTTCTAAGGGTCGCATCAAGTTGATTGATGTAGAAGGTTTGAGGACGACATCTAATGAAACTGCCCTCTTGAATGAGGAGGCCCAAGATAACCAATCACCTCATCCTAATTTCTTCTCTCCAATGAAGTGAGTGCTTGTTCAGAACTTATCCAATTAAAATGTAATAGAAATAAGTCAGTATTAATATACATATACAAAAGTAAAAATGATTTCTACTACATGTAATATGAATATTATTTTAATCAATAATTTGAATTAGCATTTTAAAGAGTTTTACTGAAATTTTGATATTTTTCTAACACAAGTTATCTGCTTTTTTATTGAATGATACAATATTTTCATCCAATATATACAGCTGAATAACTATTTAATCTACTATTCAATCACTTATGCTTTATTCATGTACTTAGTATTCCACACCATTTAATCCATGTAGCATACCTACATATGGTTTCCCATAATTTATGTAGCCAACTGAGCCATCTTAATTGTGAATTTCAATTGTAGGATCGTTAATTCAATCATATTTTTAGCCATGTCTGATTTTTTTTTGTGTGATGAGGTTTTCATTATTAAAATATTTTTAAGTAGATGTAAATGATCTTCTGATTTTTACTGGTATTCTATCTTTTAAACTGAATTCCTCTATTATACGTGTTGGCTGATATGTATTTGATCTCTAAGGTAGCAGTAAAACATTTTTTTAGAGCTTTTAAGTTAAATAGAAAGTAATTGACCTATTCCCGGGAAAAAGTGCCTGCGCTGCAAATTATTTGGGATACAAGTCACGCTTCTGAGATTGATGTAATACATTTATGGGAGAGTTTATTTTTACACATTAATTTTTTCTAGTTGTGTGTTGTGAAGATTTGGATGGAAGTTTTCCTTGTAAAATAAAAATAATTTCTTTTAGGTACCTCGACATTGATGTCCTTACACATTCAAGTCCATTTAAAATTCAGTCTACCTCTGAGGAAGGGTTTAGTGGAATTGGCGTTCTTGACTTGGTGTCAGGAGTATATTCTTCACCAGATAAAGCCCAGTGCTCTGAGTCTCTGTTGACATCACATACGACCTCGCCTGGATTGTCTACTCCCCCACCCCGACCATTTGTGTCTGGTACCTCTACAGAAGCACATCCTCCTTCCAGAAAGAGACTCAATGTTGGTGAGTTTTCTGCAAAATTTGGGCTCCAAGAGTAACAGCTTTTAAGTATTAAGTTTAAGTAGCCTATTAAAAGCTAAAATTCAAAACTTATTTCTCATTCTTTCTCAGGCTATTCATTCAGCAGTCAGACTGTGAAATGTGATAGAGGGGATAATGTTGAAACTATTCCCAATCCAGTAATGATAGCTAACAGTATTGCTGCATCTAATGCTTCTACAAATCGCTCAGGGCGGACACAATGTGCTGTTACTCCACCCATTCTGAGGCGAGGACCATCTAGGAGGCGAAGATGCCCTGCCAGTTTATCCAAAGATCGACTCGAGATTGACAGTATAGTCAGCTCGTTACATTCACCACGGAAGGTAATTCAGAAAGTATGCTTTAGTTTCTAGTTCATGCAATTTTAAGCACATGCCAAAATTTCCACATCTCAGATAACTGCTGTCTTAAAATTTCATTAAAGCTTAATTCTTCCAAAGTGTGCTGTGAATTATGGATGTTAAAGCAATTGTATGGAGAATTTCATCAAGGAGGAAGGATTTAATTTGGTAAAATATGCTTTTTAAATGAATCATTTAAGATAGCTTACAAAATGTTGTGAATTAGCTTTCTGGATGTATTCAAAATGAATATATTTGCAACAAGGGATTTCTGGTAGTCTTATTTGTTTCCCATGTTGGCGTTGGCCGGCGTTCCCCGGGCATGGTCCTTGTTTTATTTGCAGACTTTGTTTTAATTGTCTCAGCAGAATACTTGAGTTATATTATACCAGCAGTTATATTATTTCTCCCATTTGCTGTGAATATGTGATATGACTTCTTTGGCTTTTCTCTGTTTGTTACATTGACTCCACGCTTGACAAATGACTTTAAAGCATACCATTGATGTATTGTTTACAGAGCATATGTTAATACTGCTTCATGTTATCACTAATCTCTTCCTTATTTGTCTCTCTTTCAGACGACCTTGAACACCAAGCTCACTGTCACTCCCCTCTCCCCAGTCCCTTATAGTTCACAGTTCTTACAACTTCCCACCACTCCTATCAAATCTGAGACATCAACTCCCATCAAGCCTCTGCCTTTTAGTCCTTCCCAGTTCCTTAATAGTCCCAACCTCTCATTTGATGCTGGTATGTCGTCCACACCATTGCATCGGCTGGGCAGCAATCGGAAAAGGGCTCTTCATTCTGACAGTCCTCTGAGCACACCACGTGTTTGCCGCCCCTCACCTCCATCCTCTCCTCATGTTCTTCCTGTTGAGCCTATCATTCAAGACATAGTGAAGATAGAACAGGAGAATGCTTGCACACCAAAGATACGTCGATCGCTTGTGGAGGCAACCCCTCGCACACCTACGCCTTTCAAAAATGCCCTTGCTGAAATGGAGAAAAAGAATGGTGGAGTCAGATATACTGTAAGTTCATTTCTATTTGGGCAGCATGTACTATTGGCTGGCTCAAAATTCCATTGTTAATTTCATTAGATCATTGGAAATGCATTTTTAAAGTTTATTTTCTTCCTGAGTTAGCTAGATCATAAGTTTCTTGTGTGTAGGAAGAGAAAGATTTGTTGAGTTTTACTTAGGAGAGTCAGTGTTTTATGAGGGATGAAGGGGAGAGAATAAATTGCCTATGTAGCAGATTGTTTGTGTTGCCTACAATCATTTATGCATTTGTTAGAATTAGGCTTATAATAATTATTTGTGGAATAAAATGGTTTCAGTTGTTCATATTTCTCTAATTATGAATGAGCTGAGATCAATGCTTTGTGATAAGAACTTTTTAAGGTATAAGTGCTATGTTTTAGTGAGTTATCACATATTTAGTGAGGGAATAACTTGCATTTGATAAAAGCTTTGCTGGGATATTTATTCTAAATGTTTTTTTTTTAATTCCAGCCTCAGACTCCTACCAGACTAGTAGAAGACATAACAGAAATCATCAAAAAAGAGCAGCCTGATATATCAGACTCTCACTATGAGACTGACACGTCAACAAATATGTTATATACTAATGGAAGCCATAGAGTAAGTATTATAAATGGAGAGGCTATTCTTTAACATGCTTCATTTCTACTAAGAGCTATTCTTCTTCTGTGCTTTCAGGTGCATATTGGTGTAAACTTATGGCTCTGACTAAAAATTCCCTGAATGTAAAGTCCATCATTAATGTAATTTCATGCCTTTAGTCTTTTCAGTTTCATATGCTAATTTATAATGATTTTTAATATCCTACTTTGTGATACTATAGCACAGCTGAATGTTCCTAATTGAATATGAGGGTTGATGGATTTTATTTATTTATGGAGGGATGATGCAATATTTTGCCTTTTATATCCCTGCATTGTACTGAAATTAATGCCACCTTAATTCTTTCTTTGCATTGCTGTGTGCGTAGTCATTTGTATTCTCTGAATTAGTGGAAGATGGGATTATTTAATCTCTAAAAAGATGTTACTCAGTTTTTCATGGAAAACTCCTATTCCTGTTTTTTTGGAGGGGGCCTGGGTTTTTGAACTGGTGGAAAGAGTATTGCTTGCTCATGAAAATGTTTGTCTATTCTTCGGATGTGAGTAATTATGGAGAGAATTATCCTATCTTGACTTGGTCTTAATTAAAAATTTTCATTATGAGATTTAGGACAGAAAATGTCTCGGGGGAGGGGGGTGTGAATAATGTGCATTTTTGATCTGACTATTATTTAGAAAAATTTTACTGCTGGTAATTTGATTGATTACTGAGTGCCTCTTCGGAGCTTTGTAGGCAAATGACATTTTTTTTTTCTTCAAACAATTTGCAGACTGGTCTTCAAGATAGTGGCTATGCTACAACTGTGTCTAGACATGGCCATACAACGGCATCTCCTAGCTCCACAATATCTAACATTTCTCCAAGTGGCAAAGAAAATGCTCTGCCTTCTACTGCCAACTGTGGTCCAAGAAATACTGCTGTAGTCAGGGAAGGCAGACGTGCTCGCAAGGCATTAGCTCAGTCTTGGGGAACTCCAACGAATGTTTCTGTTCCTGGTGTTACTGACAGCTCTTTTTTAGAGACTCCGGTAAGTATTTTGTGTATATAAGTAGCATTTTGGCTGGTTACGCTGCTTTTTCATCATAATTTTGGTGCCCTTTCAGTGGTGGCTTATTTTATTTTTTCTGTCTTAAAACAAATTCTGGACCTAAAAGATGCTGGGAAATAAGGTAATATTTCTGTTAGCTCCCCAATCCTTTTAAAACTACTTAACTTGACAGCATATGTGGAGTCAATCCCCTTAGTTCTATCTTGTACCACTGCAGCTGAATTCCCAATGAAACAAATGTTCTCAATTTTGGAATATTTCCCAAGGTTTACATTTACGTTTGCATTATTTCAAAAAGAATCACATCTTTGTAATGAAATTTAATGGGTTTCAATTGTATTAGAATTTTTGTGCCATAAAATCATATTCTTTAGTATTGATAAGGACTTAGTTATCAGTTATCAGATATGTTAAATTTTATTTTCAATCAATATGAGACATTTCACCATTACGTTATGGAGACAATTGAATTTTCACGCCCTTCATGAAAACTTAATATGCTGCTAGAGTCTTAGTCTAACTTTGTTATGGATTCCATGCGCTTAAATCATACCTGAAAGTGCAGATGTTAATATCTCATTAAATTATTCATTTATGCATAATTGATGACTTGTGAATCATTTCCAGAGCAAATCATTGGCTGGTGATACATCTGTTTTATTTTCGCCACCATCCATAATGAGGAATCCATTGGAAGTGGAAGGAGGAGCCATTCGCTCAACAGAAGAGCAGCGTCACCTTCGGACAATCATCAACCCTGCCTCCTCTTCGAACTTGGCATACCCTCTCTCCCGCAGTGCAGTATCCCCTGTGAAGGTAGGTAGCACAAAATTTGGGTATTGTTTGAAAGTTCATCCATACTTATACTTTTATGCTCATGCAGCGACAGTTTTAATTTTGAAGTGCAAGTGAATGATGTTATGTACTATCCATTATTTTTTTAGAGAGAATTTGTCCATGATAAGTCAGTATTTCAAGCATGCTAGGTATTGTCTTCCCACAAAAAGTGTTGTGTTATTATTGTGGTTGGGTTGAATATGTTTAAGTAGTTAAGAAAATAAAGTTGCTCGGAATATTACCAATGGCACAGAGTGTATGCTCAGTAGACCCTAAATGTAGTGAGAATTTTTCTGTATTGGGCTGTCTGGATCAACCGGGAATTTCTGAATAAACATTTATTGAGTTATATTAGGGAACCCTATGTTGCTGGCATCTTCTAATCACGTTCCATGAGAAATGAGGTCCTAATGAGTAAAAATGGTGGACTAAATGTGACATTCATGTGTCAAGGAAAGATATTAACTTATATTCTGTATTACTAATACCCAATTTTCAATTTTAAATGTATTTTAATAAACAGCATTTACATTTTGCAGTAATAGTAAATAATTATTCCTATCATGTGCCGTTCAGTTCATTACTATGTGAGTGGTGCATCAATACTGAGGCCATGTCACTATATGCTCAGCCACTGTTGGACCGGTGCTCTGTCACAAGGTCTAAAACTTGTTCTCATATTAGTCATCACGTAATGTTGCAACATTTCTTTTATCATCCTGCAAATAAATATTTTTGCTGCATGTGCTAAAAAATTATCATTTGCCAGATTTTGCTGTAATAAACACTAATAAAACCCACGAATATAACCTACAAGGGAATGTAGTTTATGTTAACGTAAAGTCAATAAGTTGAGTTACACTAAAGAAATTTTTTATTCCGTTAGTGAACTCCTTAAAGTACCCCAATGGCTTGAAGCTGTTGGTTGGTTTTTAGGGAAAATCATAGGCAGATGATTTTAATGGAATATATTCGACTATGAGCAATTTTTATTCATTACCTAATTCATTTATTTTATTTTCATTTCATTAATTTTTATTCATTAATTAGGAGCTTAACCCTCTTAGTGCTGACCCCTGCCAGCGGTTCTAGTGAGAAATGCGGAGGGTAACTAGAATGAAATGTATCACTCTAGGAAAATAAATATTATAAAGTTATTGTTTAAAATATCCATATGCAGTTTTTCTTATTGCGTATGCATTGAATTAGGTAATACTAAAAAAATGCTTATACTTCATACAAAAAATAATTGTAATTATATTTGTGTGCAAAAGTTAAACAATATTTTGCCTATGAGCCGATATATCAGCCCTCCGCACTTTTCGCCTGAGATGCCAAAGCCGATATATCGGCCCGCCGCACTAAAAGGGTTAAGCCATGGAAAAAGGCAATTAGTTTTGTTTATAGCAAACTACAGTCATCGAAGACAATCACAAAAAGACAAAGACAACAAAGACACAGAAGAAAAACAAAGACAAAAGATAAATACATCATCGAACAAAGTCATCAAAGCTAGAAAATTCATGTGAACAAGCCATTGTATGTCACATTTTTGGACCTGGAGAAAGCTATTGACAATGTTAAGTGGAACAAGGTGTTCAAGCAGATGAAAAAACGTGAGATGGAAAAGTATAATGGACATCAAGTAAAGAAAAGTCCAAGCTAAGAAAACATTCATGGTAAAAATGCAACTGCTCTGTTCAAAGAAGGAGAAGACATTCATGCGGAGCATGGCTTTCTATGGATTGGAAACATGGACTACTTGAAAAGCAGACCAGAACAGTCTAGAAACCTTCGAAGCCTGGTGCTGGAGGAGGATGCGGAAGATGAAATGGATGGACAAAATAAGAAATAATTAAGGTTACTGAAGAGTGGGAGAGGAAAGGACTATGTGTAACACTTATCAGAAAAGAAGAACCAGATGTATTGGTGGACACACCTTGAGGTACAATGGGTTTGTGAAGAACATAATTGAAGGCTAAATAGAGGGAAAAGTCCCCACAGGAAGATCTACTGGGCAGTAAGGGAACTAGCTTTAGATAGGGAAGGGTAGAAGGCTTTTGTCAACCCATCTCAAGATTGAAAGACCTATGAATTAATGAATGTTGTACTATATACATGTGGTTAAGTTACTGGGGATATTTTAATGTGGGCCACCTTATTTGATAAATCATTAAAATTTTCCTCCATGAACTAAATATTTACTTAACCCTTTTGTTGAAAAGATGGGTACCATAATTGATATCTAGTCTCTCTGGGGGCAACACCTCTAATGCCATCAAAATTTGAGAGCCTGAATGATGCACGATGGTTGCTGCGGTCGATGAGGATGCTAGCTAGGTATAAGAGGAAAGTTTAGTGTCCCAGGAGGGTGAAAAATATTATGTAAAATGTCCCTGGACTAGATGCCTATTGCTTATTGTCTGCCAAAGGGTTAAGAGCTGAAGTTGAGCTCAGCTACTATTGTGCTTTTATCCTCTCTGGTGTTCTTGTTTAGCAATAGATTTAATGGCAATATTCCTACCGAAATGAACTCCTGTATTGTGCACTCTCACCTGTGTTAGCCAATTTTTATCATAACAAAAAATATAAATTAATGTCTAGGCATTAAGTTTTTGTGGCAAGTTCAATGTACATATCAACCAAAGCATTGGGTTCAAGCAATTGTTAGATGATGTGTTAGCAATGGTATCTCATCAGCTGTTGAAGAAAAACACCCTCTCTAAATGCAGGTGTCCAATCTGGATTATGTGGATCTAATTTGTGAAGGTCCACTGAACCAGGTGTTGATACGAATGGAGCATGATTGTGTGTACCAGTTATTGCTTGCTGTCTGTTTATGATGAAAAACTGTTCTCCCTCAGGTTTAACATTTGGTTGTTTTGTATCTCTACTTAAACAGAACCAACGGAATCCAGTGGTGAAACGAATTCAGTTTGAGGATACCCCAGCAACTGCTGCCTCTCTTGGTGATGTGATGTCTTGCAACAAGTCCAACCGTTATCTTCCAAAAGTACGTTTCCCACTATTAACAAACTCAGTCAAATGTTTTATGTCCTCGTGAAAAATGTCTTAACTTGGTTTACTTTGAGTCAAGTCCCAGCACTAACCCTAGTCTAATGTCAAATTCTTTCCTGGTCTGAATGGAATTCTCAAAATCTTGAATGGCTAAAGATGCCACCATTTACTGATTGCTCTGAATATGAACTTCCTATGGAAAATCATAAACTATTGAAGGCGTTAGCAATTTTTATATGCATCCAACTCAGGATAGTTTAGGGAGTAATTTTAAAATATAGTCTTCTAACTTAAACTGGGTGTCAATTATCTGAGAAGTATTAGGAGCTCTTGTAGAGTAAATATAATCTTTCTGTGGTTGGATTAGTTTTGAACTAAGTTTCTCTATTATTTGATAATTAATTACTCAATCCTTGATTGCAATATGAATGGAAGAGAGCACTGGGAATCTCCATACAATACATATTTTATTATGTCAACCACAATTTATCTGCGGAAGCATCATATTCAATAAGATCAAACTAATTTGGGTCGGGTTGCCTTGAAATTGATGTGTTTACCCTTTTGAGTCAAAGCCTCACTATGGAAATTCTTCCAGTTTTGAGAAGCGTGAGCATTCACTCCACTGTACGAAGCTCTGTAGTGATCAAGAATTGTATGGGTATGCTATTCATCTGTCTGGGTATCCAATTCAGTGGTCGGCTGGTCCCTTTCCTCAGGCATGGGACCTCACCCTACAACCAAGTAGCTGCCTCTATCACACTATGGGTCCTCAGACGACTCATTGCTATTTGCAGTGTTTTTAAACATGATTCTGTTGAACACTCCCAAAGTATAGACTGAAACAAATGCATTGTATTTTTCATTTTTATATTTTAAATTTAATTCTAGAGTTAATATTAACTGGTTACAATGTAATTAACTAATTGCTAGCGATCAGAAAAATATCATAAACCTATTCTATAGGATTTTTTTATGGGTACCACAAATGTTCGTTTAGCATGACCACTGCAAATGCATTTGTCAACTGAGGACCCATGCTACGAGAGAGGCTGCTAACAGTCACAGTCCAAAATAAATATAATGATTTGACCTCAAGAGTTATGTTTATGTGATCCTATGAGTTGGAGGGTCAATTTCATTTACAGTTTATAGGGCTAGGATGCTTGCTAAGTAGGGTACCATAGAAGGTGCCTGAATTCCAGTGTTCCTTGTTTTGGCTGTGGTCTCATACTTTAGCTCAGTATCCACTGTACAGTTCAGTCACAATAACTTGGCTGACACTCAGTCTACTGCTCAGGTGGGCCTAGACCAACCCAGAAAAGGGGAAGCAGCAGCGCGAGAGGGGAGCCATGCGCGAACAGTTTTCCCATGGTGGAAAGGGAGGGGAAAGTAGGGGAGGACGGTTCCTCTTCAAATCTGAAGTCTGGTGGGCTGACTTGTTTACGCCTGCATGTTGTCCTGTAAACGCAACTATGTTGGTGTAATTTTGATTAAGCTAGAACGCTATCAGGGAGGAGGTAAACCACATGTGGCTTGAAAACCCTATCCCTTGATGGGCCAAAATGTAAGAACTTTGACTAATCCAAACCAAAATCTCTTACTGCGCAGGATGTATGGCGGACAGATACCCCTCCAATTTTCCCCTCCTCCACACATTTCCCCTCTCGCGAGTTGTCATCAGCCAGGTTAACGCAAATGAACTGTAGCTGGTATTCATTATTTACTAGGAAATTCCTTATCAGCTATGGCAGGCATTCATTCTTTTGCTTTGAAAATCCTGATCAAATACAGCCAGAATTCGCCACAAAAGAGTTAACGTTGAAACCAAAAGCTGACATAACAGACAATATGGTTGCTACTGCTGTGGAAAACTAGGAGGACTGGGAAAAGTTTGGGTATTTTCTTAAATGACCTGAAATTTTCACAAGTTTTTATCTTTTCCAGTCCTCATTTAAAATCCCACATTTTAAATTAAAATTTCTCAAAAATTTTCAAATGGAAGTATAGATGTTTTACTATAATTTTGTACAAAGCATGGATGCTGGTGATCTCTCTTTTCATTGAAGTAATACCAAAACTGCATTACCATACAGCTTATGACAGAAGAAACTAAGTTACTTGTCTACTGATTAGTTCTGTCATATTTGTCTTCCATTCGCATAATCTGGCTGGCCTGGTCACGACTAGATGCACCAGTCACATGGCAATACAGCAATGACACATATATCTATATTCCCTCTTGCACCGATATCCTTCCTCCCTCTCCCACATGCCATATGCCTGGGGGAAAACCCTAACATGTCAAAGTCAGTCCCAGGGGAGAATATGCAAGAAGTATATTATATATGCTTATGACGTCCTTCAAATGTCGCTGTTTTACAGTCAGTCGCAGGCAATTAAGATTACTATCAGTACAAAAGTTTTGCAACCCTGAGTTTGAGGCCAAACATAAAGGCCTGAAGCATTTGTAATGAAACAAAGTGGAGACAGCCTGTTTTTTTTCTGTTGAATGTTTGTTATTACGATTTTGGAATTTTTATTGTTCTGCCGAACTGCTGTCTCTCGCGAGAGAATGAAAAAAAAGGGCCTATTTTTTGAGCCTCTATCAGAAATGCTGAACTTCACCGGATTGCAATGTAATTAATCTTGGTTTGATTGTTGTCTGACTTCAATGTCTACAGCATTGTCTCTACCTTTGTTATTGTTTTTTAAAAGTTCTTGTTGTCTACTAATTCCTCTGAAAAGAATGGCAACCCAAGGGATGGAGGGAATTACTGCTAATGTTGGTGTTCTACTAACATTATTTATTTTTGAAAGGGAAAATGTTTCCACACATCAGGAAGAGTCAGCAAGTTAAAAAAAAAAACAGATTCTGCATCAACCCTTAACAATTTGCTATATCATTTATTCTCTTTGCACAATGCTTAAGGTGGATTGATTGAGATATCATTTCACCTAGAAACCAATAAATTTGGTCTCATTTTCAAAAGAAATACCTCACTCTATAGGTACCAAAATATTTGCCTCTTGCCTCACTACTTTCTGAGATATATATGAAAAAAATACCAGCCATTTTACATGGGAAATGGCATGTGTACTTTCTGAGATATTTTACAAAAAAATACCGGCGATTTTACATGGGAAAACATTGAAAAATGAGGTATTTCCATCCTATATCTCGTCAGTAGTAACGCAGTAAATAAGATTTCTCACCTTTTTTTTAATAAATCAAATAATCAGTGCAGTCATTTTCTCAAAATCACAGATAGCTTCCGTTGTGAAGGTGTTCTAAATACACTGTGTGCAGAAATTAATCAAGTTAAAGAGTCTTATAGATATTTTTATTTAATTACTGAGAATTTGCCTTATAAAAAGATATTGCCGAATAATGTTACAGTAGTTACCTCATTCTTCCTATAGCAACTGAAATTAAAGCGTAAAATTCAAATGTGGTCTCCATTATAAAGAGGGAAGAATCATGCTCAAAGTATATTAAGTTTCATTAAGTAGTGCGTAAAGAATTTTTATTTTGGTGTGAGTGAATTGCTGCTGGCTTACCATGCAGCTTGTAATATTTTGGATTGCTATCTTTGAATCCTACCTTCCGGTTTTGTTTATATGTAGTGGGATCATCTATATTTGTTTTTAGATTTGTTTATATGTAGGCATCATAGTATATCATCTGATGGAGATCTTGAATGGAATTTATCCTGTTGCTTCTTACCCTCAATAAATGTGGAATGGACGACGGTCCAAGTTTCTTAGGTTCATTTTGATTTTTAAATTATTAGTTTTGGTTTTTAATTTGATTTGTTGGTGGGGAATCAGTATTTTTTATTTAAGCATTTTCTTATTGGAGAAAAGTTTCTGATAGTAAACATTATTTCTTTTTCAAAAATGATAACCGAAACTACGTTGAAATCATTGGAGAGGAATATTCAGAGCAATATAATATTTCAGTACTTTCGTAATCTGAGTCCTTAGACCCACATGTTGGTTTTCTGTTTTCATTGATAAAATATTATCCCTATTTAATCTCTTGCTAATTGAATGTTACGAATTTGAAAGTGGGTATTGACACAAGTACTTATTTTCAGGTTGATGTGCATTGGGAAATAGTGGCATATGGTAAAACCGAGGATCAGTTGGAGATGACTGAAAAAGCGTGGAACTATGTAAATACCCTCCCAGCCCATTTTCTCGATCCCTAAACTAAGTGTTTTAGGAATAGGAAATGCCTTTGATGTTACGGACTACATGAAAATTGTGTCTTAGTTGATGTATTGGAAGTTTTAACAGTGTTGGGCCCATCCATCTCTTGTGTATAAATATCAGATGCTGATTACAAAGATTTAGTGAGGTATGGGTTGTGTTTGGTCTTTTGTAATAGTCGAAGTAGAATGTAAATACATTATTATAAGTAACTAGGAGATGGCTAATATATTTTCTAAACTTCCATTTGGGATATGTAAGGTATAGAAATCTTACAATATCATTTTGAAGCCTCATTGCTATGCTCTCTACCTGGTGGCATATGAGTTGTAGTGCTAGTGGCTTTATTGTGGTTGCTGTGCAAAATAATGCGGGACTTTCGTGTGGTGTGGGTCTTGTATTTTACATTAACCCTAAGGTCAAAAACTGTTTGCACTTAGTTCAGATGCTAAGGAGTTGATATCAGATATTCATAAAAGCTCTGTGCTAGTGTAGAATATATAAGTTGTATAATGTGTACATTGAATGAATGCCACTTTCTCACTAAGATAATTGTTGTGAAGGTTAAAAAAAATGTCTTAGGCAGCTTATTTGTGTGTGTGCGTGTGTACTTGTGAAATATGTATTTTGGACATGCCCCTGTAGTCACATTTAATTACAACGAGATTTGTTTATTTTGAATAATGTGTATGGAATGTTTTCTGCAGCATTTATCCCTCTACACTCTTTTTATGGTATTTAAGTATGTAATGTACTCACAGGATTTACCTATCTCTGTGATTGTTCTGAGAAAAAGCTCTCCTATGTATGTATGTAAATGCTCTCTAAATTTTTTAAAATACTGGTGCTGCAATTTTATCACATCACCTGCTTGGACATTGCATTTCTCAATTGCAAATAATTTTTCTAAGTCTATATACAGAAGGATAAGTACAAAACTCTGCTTTGAGTAGAGGTGAAAAGAGTCTAAAAATACCTGATAACTTATTTAAACCTGTTGGATGTGGGCTTAAGATATGTGCTCTTCAGGGATTACACAGCTGTAAAATTTTAATGAATCTCACAACAATGTTGGGTCCTCTTATGGTGCAGTTGAGTGTTTATTGCTCCAATGAACAAAGGGGTTTATGCTCATGGAGTGAAGTCTAGTTTGTCACACTTTTGGACAACTTTGGTTTCATTGCGATTGTGCTCTCATATGTAATAGAACATGCAGAAATACTTGAAGAATGCATCACATGAACTGTATGTTTAATGAAAAAAATCGAACTTCGTCGAAGGGGTTGCTTTAAGAAAAAAATGTAAATAAATAGCAATAAGTGTAATTGGCTTCTAAAGTCAATGTGAATGTATTATTAACTGACGAGAGTTGTACAGATTTGAATGTGTGTTTTGTGAATTAGTTTGTAGACTATTTCATGACTGTACCACTTACTGTGGTTTCCAATCTTTCCTCAAATCCCCTCAAGAGTATTTATTGCCTGTGCAATTGCCTGGAAGGAATTATTTTGTGATTTGTAACGACATTTCATACATGCTCCAATTATAATACCTTGTATTTATAAAAAAAATATATTTTTAACTTAACAAATTAGCCTCTCTATTGAATGGTACAACACAAAATTAATAGGTTTGTTATATCCAAAGTTGTTATTCATCTTCATTGTACTATTCATTTCTTATATAAATATATTTTATGTAAAAAAGCAATTAAAAATTATTATGTGTTGTAGCAAATGAAAGTCAATGAAGATGGGGAATCTAATTGGGGTAACAATATTTTTAATGCTCTTTCTTTGTTAACACTGCTTGCTATACAGTGAATATTTTGATTAATGATTGCCTTAACTAATTTGAAATCATTCGAGTTAAATAATGACTAGAATTTAGTATTTAATGTACCCTGTCTCCTGAAGATGGTGCCTTTTTAACCAAATTGTTTTCCTATGTAACTGTTGGTGGCTTTGAAGTATTAACATTTATCTTTACCGTCAGATGGTTTTGGGTCACAGTTTGCATGATCAAATTGAATATCTACTTATCAAATGTTTGGTAACTCTTATGATGTAGGAAACCAATTGATTGCATATATGAGTGTTTGTTGCCCTGTCAAATTTATATGAAATCACTATTTTCCCTACCACTAAGAAGCTTGCTCACATAAAAGTAAGCTTCTGTAAATGTGTCTTTTGTCAGCAAAAATGAGCTGGTATTGACAATAACCATCCAAATTTGTCATATTTATGAAATATATATCTAATAAATTACTAAAAACATTTACCATTGCCTAGTTTTTTGCTTAAGTTTTAAATTATCTTCTAGAGAGTATATTTATAATGAATTGATGTGGATAAATCCATAGAAAATATGTGCCATTCTTTATTGCCCAATATTTCTGCCTAAAGGGAAGTTTTATCACGTCACTTTGACGTGAGTCTGTTTACGTTTTGCCCCAAATATTTTCCTAAGATTCTGACGAACCCTTCTTTGTAGTCCACCATATTGGGGCCCATCTTTTTTGTTGAAAATCTGGAAAGTTCCCCCACCAAAGAATTTATTTTGATGAGAAAACATGTGAAATCCTCACAGTGTGATACCATAATTTTCCGTGTATATACACATTTTTTTCCACGAAAATTCGTCAAAAAATTAGGGTGCGTATTATACATGGTTACAATCTTATCACTTTTTATTCGGGCCATGCATCACATTTAAAGTAATCTCAACTTATAGGTATTTGATTTTACAATTTCTAATAAAAAACAATGCAATGAAGACTCTTTAATCTACTGACTAATTAGCGCTAACTCCTGTTTCTTTGCCTTTCTGAAGTTGTCAAAGAATGTGGTTTGGAATGAAGCCACTCATTCCACTTTTTATGCATCTGTGTCTTAAACAGACGGTTGCAACTTACATCTATCACCTGCAACTGGCTTGTCATCCCTCCAGGAATAATGACAATGTCTGTGCCATTCTCATATTCTTGATGCATGGCATTCGATGGCATCTAATATATCTAGAACCAACATATGACGTCTACAAACCGCATCTTTGCACCACTCATTACACAGCCAATCTTTGGTTGAATTTTCATCATTCCAGGCTTTTTATTTGCGTGTATTTAATTATTTGTATGTATTTGCGTGTAGTTATTTATGTTTTTGTTTGCATATTCTGTGACCATATATCATTCTTAGGGAGAGTTTTTCTTTAAAATATTACACAGAAATGTAACATCTTCAAATTGCTGAGTAACGAAACATCCTCTAGTAGATCGGACGGAATCCGACACGAACGGACATAATGTGAGGTGAATTGAATACAGACAAAGGTACTTTTTAGTGACAGTGTAACAATTTATCATTTATCGACAAATATTTTCATAGATACGCATGGAAGTTTTGGAGGAGAAGAACATACTACTGATAGAGTGTCACATTGAGAAACCAAAGGGGTAAGAGCAAAGGGAAAAGCCATCAATAGGCAGCATTACCGCTCGCGCAGTGATCTTTCAGGCGCTGAACAGCGCGGTATAAAATGGCATAGAATACCGTTCGCTAAAAGCAGACTGTGTATTATACATGGTGATAAGTAAATTCTTACATTGCGCTCACCATAAAGTGGGTGCATATTATAATCATAAAATTACGGTATGTCATTATTCCTACCACTTGGGGTCTGAAATACCTCATTTGAAAAATGTTAGTAGCACACCCTGTGTAGTAGGAAGTGAACTGAAATATTGTTAATTGGTCAACTGTCTGAAGAGATGCAAGTAGTTCATTGCGTACTGTCAGGCAGGTTCTAAGATTTTTTCATAATAAAAGGGTGATGAAGTTAAATTGCTGAGTTGGTACTCTCAAATCAAATTTTGCATCCTGGCCAGTAAGCTAAAATCCCTCAAATTCAGCCTATAAAAACTATTGGAAAGTCGGAAGAACTTTTCTTGGATTAATGTGAAGTGGTGAAAATAAATCAAAGAAACTCAGGCTCCCTAATTCAGTGGAGAGAAATATTCAAGTTGAAAATGGATTTACTTTTTGGAATATCCATCTCATATGCCATGGAGGGAATGGAAAAGGAGCAAGAAAGGCTGTGTGAAGATACAAATGCCAAAGATGTCAGGAAATCTCACTATAGTTGACATCTCAATGAAACAAAGATTTGAATCTGAGGCACCAAATCAATGAAGGGAGAATCTTTGATTTTTGAAACAATTTAGTATTGTAATCGTAATTTTTTTTCTTAATTTCCTACTCCCTTTCTTTTATATAATGCAGGCCAATAGTGCCCAATGTGTAGTTAGTTACCCCACTCAGAATCTGCCCCTACTTTTAATAATAGGATGACTAAATTTATCGCTATTGGTCTTGCCGAGGCATTGTATGATGCAGCTCCAGATTTTCCAGATAGCACCGGAAAAGCCATAGCAGAGACAGTGTGACAACATCAAACAGTGGAAAATCATAAAAAAATGTGAGTGTTTGCTTTTGATGCAACAGATGGTAACATAGGTTAGTGCTTTTCCACGTATTGATTGAATATGAAGGGTAATGATTAAACTTATGTGTATCAGTAACACTTCATTTTTTTGAATGAATTACTTTGAGGTCATGATTATGTTCTATTTTGCTCAATTGAAAGATTCCCATATTGAAATGCGGATAACATATTTTGCAAATTAATGACTGAGTGAGGCCTTGCGAATCAGATGATCAAAACATAATGTTCTTCATGATTACGAGTGAAGGTGGGGCTTTAGAAGAGCAATCAGGAGCAGTTGTGATGTCATTGCATGCCCTTCTATAGAGGTTTCTGATTTAGATAACAATAACTGCAACATGAAAGAAGGAACCATCCCACTCCTATGTCATGCCTGTTGCTTTTTTGGCCATTAATATAATTGAAAGTGCGGTGCAACTGGTCTAGTTCACTAGTTGTGGAAAATGTTGGCCAGTGATGAGGATGGGACTTGGGTGAGGTATGCTACAGGATCATAGGACCAAGCATAAGCGGTTTAATTTTCGTAGTGCTCTCATATCTGACATAAGCCAGCTCTGTCACAGGTTTGAAATTGAGGCCTGTGTGCAACACTGGTAAAAATTGGATGCATCGAATGATAGCTCTAGTTTATGTCTCATTTGAAGGATATTGGTATGATAATTTCTCATGAGATTTTAAGAAGCACTGCATTGAACAACGAAGAGAAACAAGTTGTGCTCACAAAATTATCGCCCTAAGTTTTTTACGTATATGTTTCCATTCAATGAGTGAAGGGTTATTTGTATTGTAAGGATCACAAGGGATAGTTTATAGTACTGTAAACCGGGAAGAGAGAAGGGTGTTTTTTTTATCAGTCCACACAACAAATTACCAGCTAGTAGAGTGATGACTCTTAAAGAAATGGAGACATTAATTTTCTGCACTTTTAATCACAGATGCAAATACTATGGAAGGGATACTCTTTGTCTTTCTTTTTTTACTTTCAAATACACACTGCCTATGCAGATGATTTGGTAGCAAAGCATTAATATTATTAATCAAACTGATTAACAGAGAAAAATACGGGTATGATGAGAAGGCTTATGAGTCCTCATCAAATTCACGAGAAAATGGTTGCCGCAGGTAAGTTATGGGTTCTTAAGTTATAAGCTGATAGTGGGACTAACTGAAAATGTAAGTTGTTAAAAACTTCATGTAAAAAGCTGGAATGAGTGCAAAGTAATGTAAATAATATTGATTATTGTTCTGTTGGCAGTTACATGACATAGAACATGGTCAGATAATCAATACAAAGAAAAACACACTTCAGAATGTATCATAATATCGCTGTTTCTATAGTAACAATCAATTGCCTAGGAACTCATCAATGCTGTAATAGCATTTTTGAAGAAATAGCTCCTTCACTTTTATTTTGAAAGTAGCCACAGTGACTTTATTTTGTATATGTACTTATTAGCAATTTATTGTAAATAATTGTCATGGAGTGGTGAGGGCCTTTCTTGGATGTAGTAAGTGCCTGAGTTCTCAGATGAACATTCTTCCGTCCACAAGTAAGATGACAGTGAACAATTGGGTTAGGCAAAAACAGAGATGGGTTCTTTTTTCAACTAAGAGGAGTGAAGGATATAATATAAGGTAAAGTCATTATTCGAAGTTCCTTCAACTGGCCATCCTGGGGTCCTGATGGGTACATTCTCCATTGCATTCACAGGCCTCTAATGCATGGAAAATGCCTTCATTGCTGCACTAGAGTTACCTCAGAAGACAAATCCATTGGCCAAGTAAGAGTGAATTTTGCATATTACACAAGTGTTAGTTTCCAATGGAGTGGTTAAGACAAGTTTACTAATCATATATGTCCCTATGGCTGTTTTAATCATTTCATGAATGTGGTGATACTAATCAAGGTTCTTGCTTAGAGATACTCCTAAGAGTTTTATGGAGTGAAACTTGTGGATTTATTTATTTAAATTCACTCTAAGAAGGGGGATAATACTGGTGGATTAATTTTATTGTGGAACTGTAGGAAACTAGTTTCGTTCTCATTTATTATTTAAATGTTCAACCTATGCCAGCTATGAATCATCAATATTTAAAATCACATCACAGGTGAGTGAGTGGGAAGGTCATTAATGAAAATGATTAACAGGAGTGGACATAATACAGAACCCTTAGGTACTCCACAATTGGTTTCAACCAGCTGGGACTTATAGGTATACACACACATATCATATGTCTTTTATTAGCCATCGCTGATATGACCTTTGGTGCTAATCAAAGTTAAAGATCAATTATCATTGGTGTGTCTTTTTTTGACAAAATTGTAATCATAATGCATTTCTTATAGCATAGAAAATACCTTTGGTATAAATAGTTTAAAAAAGCAAAAAATGAAACCTCTGCAAAATGGGAGTAAACACTTAAGGTTCTGTCTGAGGCCCTGAGGCTTCGGCCCTTAAGGTTCCGTCCTAGGCCCTGAGGCATTAAAAATGTGCCCATAGTGAAACTAAATTTTTTGCTCAATAGGTTGTCGTTTTGGTGTGATTGAGTTATAGATGGAAGGATACCATTAGATTTTTATTTACGAGGGTTGCCGAAAAAGTACTCTTTTTAACTCTCTAATAACAGAAATGAGTGTTGAAACAGGCATCAAGAGATATTGGTCTTAGCCATATCAGGTTATCACAATGCTACCATATCGCTTGTCTGTGTGCTTGGAACCAATTTTGTGGACTCTGCAGAGAGCAGACTGCAAGAGCTTACGAGTCCCAATCTGGCCCAAACTAAAAAATAGAAATAATGGTAAGTGCTTTGTAATTTCTCTTATTTTCTTATCCATTTTGAATAATTACACTAAGTACTTTTCCACACTACTACTTTGGATGAAAAAGAGGTGATTAGCGCATTGAAAACTTCACTTCATACCCAAAGTGAGGACTGTTACCAACAGGGCATACATGCCCTCGTGAATCATTGGAGGAAGGCAGTAGAACTTGAAGGAGATTATGTGGAAATATGGAGTGAGTTGATAAAACATCATTCTTTCATATGTATTAATTTCATTTTTGTAGAATTAATAGTAGAGGAAAAAAATGTGGGGCATAACTTTTTGGGCAACCCTCATATTAGTAAGGATAAAGGTCTATTCATTGTCCGCTGATTTAAATAGTACCATGGCCATTCCTCATAGGACTTCATCTAATTGAATAACAGCATTTCATACAACTTCTTTTTTCCCTTTTAGTGTCCTATCAATTGCACCAGATATTTTAAAAATATTTTTTGCCACATATCTTCAGGTAAAGTTATTGTATAATTCTTTCTTAGCTGATTATATTATATTGTTGAATATCTTCATATAATACCCCTTCATTACTCACCTGGCCTGATGGTCCTAGCCCAGAATTCAATTGTTACTGTCCCTCTTCTCTCTCTTTACCTTAAACACTTGAAAATTTTGTTTTTCTTTAGAACTTTTTTTCTAAATTCTCTTTGGAATTTTTTCGATAAAAACCCATCAGCATTGTTCCCATGCACAAAGGTGAACCCAAACATGACTTATCCAAATTCTACCTCATGAATTTACGACTGTGTTTCCCGTACTATTATGTAGATCCTTTACTTCCTATCCTTATTCTATTTTTGATGGAATGCATTACTCAATGTTTCCTTTATTTCTTCCCCCACCATTGTTTTCTGCTGGGCCAGTCATGCTTGACTATCCTTTCTGTCTTCTAGTTCCATGACGTCAGCTCATGTGAAATGTTGGAAGAGCTTAATTCCACCTTCTTTGACTTCTCTGAAGGTTTCAAATTCCTTAACCATCATCTCCTTCTTTATAAACTTATCAGCAATTTGGCATCTGTGGTAAATTTATCAAATGAACCCAGCTGGGAATACTGTCCAGTGAATCTTCTTCTAGGTCGCCTGTAATGTCAGTTGTACCCCAGGGCAGTGTCCTTGGACAGTATCTTTTTACCTTATTCATTGATGACCTTACCACCCAACTTCTTTCTTCCCGAGCCCACACCCTTCTCTTTGCTGACGACTACAAGCATTTCAAGCAAATTTAATAATACCTTTGTCTGTCTTGATTAATATGCCCAAAATTGTAAAGTGTCAGTATACTACAATACCTGGAGTCTAAATTTAACCCTTATTAAGTGCAAAGCTAAGACTTAGTACCAAATATAATCCATTAACTCCAACTATGCAGCTAACTTCTCACCATTTAATATAGTTTCAACTATAAAAGATAATGGTATAATATCAGGCCAAAAACTGCAATAGTTCATTCAAATCCAGGCAATGAATAGTTGTCCATTGATGGTCTACTAAAAACTCCCCAATATGGCCTAAGTCAGCCCCAACTAATCTCAAATCTCTTGACAGTGTCTTTTCTTAGCTAAGATAATTAAACAATTCCCTCTCCTTCACAATGTGACCTCTGATGCTGTCATCTTCTCTTCCCATTTTCTAATCTTCATAACCCCCCCAACTTATCTCAAATCTCTTGACAGTGTAAATCTTTTCTTAGCTGAGTTAATTAAACATTCCTGTCTCCTTCTCAATGTGACCTCTGATGTTGTCATATTCTCTTCCCATTTCTAATCTTCATAACCACTGGAATAAAACAGTGAAAATTTATTTGAAACACACTACTCAATCATCAACTGTCCTGAACTGCTTTACCTTGTCAATGCTAGAATTCCTAATTGACCTACCGGTAAACACTCATTATTTCATACACCTATCCCTAGACTTTCAGTTGCCAAATTCTCATTTCCATTCTACCTTTCCTCTCTGCTGAGTTCTCTTTTTAATGGAATCAATCCAGCCTCTCAATCATCTGACATCAATGGCAGCAAAGCTATCCCCTTCTCTTAAAGAATTAACTCAAATTCTTGTCCATTTTTCCATGTGGGATATATTGTGTTAGGTACCCTGTTTTTGTTGTTGCTAATATTAATGTGTTTTATTTTATGTTTGCTACACGGATCCCTTCAAATTGGCATCAATGCTGCTTGTGGATGATTTTCTTATAAATAGGTAAAAGTGATCTAACTACGTGACTATTTCTGTCTACAAATGTTAGGGCTTTTTAATGATGCAATGTCTTCAAAAGAGGACATTTTTCTTATTTTACTCATTATTTAAGGACAAAATTGTCCTGATCGTAATCCATACCTGATATGTTCTGATCAGAATGTATGGTTGAATCTGTTTTTCTTTTCATTTACTGTTCTGAACTGCTGCAGTAGTGAAATTTAAATTTTGCTATTTTTTCAGAATATAAAATGATGAGTTATAAATTTCACTGTCAATCTGTGATTGAACAAGGAAAGAACAATATTCAAGTTCTTATGTTGTACTTGAAGTTATGGAAGTCCTCAGTTTCAATTTTGTTGGCGCTCACTGAGTTTGTTTACAATGGTAGGGGACATTTTAACCTTCCCTCTCTAAGCACTCTTAACTCTGCTTAGTCACTCTTAAGCTCTTCATGTCTTCTTCTAATTGGTATCTGAATTTCCTGTTCTATTTTTCATTTCCTGCTGTTACTGACATTCTCCCTTCTGTGACTATCTTCAGTATGCTATTTCCTATCCTCCGTCCACTGAGGCTGTTTTCTTTGAATCTCAGCCACCAGCCTCCATTTGTTCCATAAAAACTAGCTTTTAATGGCTGCTGTCCTGACACCCTCTTCCACACACCTCTATAGCAGCTCACAGAATATTATGTAGATATACTTGTCTTCCTTGCCACCCCATTCGCCTCCCTTATTCTTGCCTGTACCTAAATTTAATAAGTTTATTGTCTCTTCTTTATCTGTATTGCAGACTATATTGCAAATCATCTTGCAAGTATGTATTACAAATCTTTTTCTTTGTGTATGTGTAGCTTTTAGTATGTGTGTGTCCATCTGGTATTTCTCTCTCTTCATAAATTCGTTTTGCCATACTCTTCCGTGTGTATGTCTGATTGTATAGGGAGCTATTGAATTGAACCTTGGGTAAGGATATAGAGAAAAAGCTGGTGAAGAGTTTTATATGGAGTGTATATAGACTTGTATGGGGCAGAAATGTGGTCCCTGAGAGAGGACAATGAGAGTAGACTGCAGGCTTTCAAGATGTGGGTGTGGAGGATGATGGAAATTGTGTGGTGGACGGAAAGGAAGACAAACAAGGAAGAGTTTACTATGGTGAGTGAGGAAAGGAAGTTTCTGGATGAAGTCCAGAAGAGGCAGGGTAGGTGGCTGGAAGGGGTGATGAGGGGCGATGGGTTGCTTAAGGCCATGATCGAGGGAGGGATTTTGGGCAAGCAGGGAAGGGAAAGAAAGGGAATAGGTTTTATGGATGGAATGAAGAAGGGTAGGGCGAACGCGGAGATGAAGTAAGAAACAATTGAGGGAGATACGGCCTTTCACGTGTGGGAATCTAAAGGATCTCTCTCAGACTTTTAATGTAACCTACACCTTCAACCGATTGACTACTAGTAATATGAAACCACGTATAAAAAGAAGCAAACGGTCGAGTTGAAGAAGGGTTTGCAAGTGAAATGCATTAAGTGAATAGAGCTTAATTCGGTCATTTCTGCAAATTCAGCTCATGCTCATTTATCATATGCTCGGACGATTATTTTTTTCATTTTTTAGATTAGTAGTTGAATCTCAAAAGGGTGGTTGAGTGTGGAGGAAGAAGCGAAAGGTTTATTCGTGATGCGTTCATCGTTTTGAGGATGAAATAAATATTGTTTTTCATCCTTATCAACTCGTAAATGGTGGACGGCTACTCTTCTAATTCACCTTGCGAGAATCTTGAATTAACACCGCGAAACGCTTCATAATATAAAAAGGGAGGGATAATTATCTGTTGTGGCGGGAGTTGGAGTTTTAAGTTACTGTGCGATTGAACATTAGTCATAATAAATTGGCAGTCAGTAGTTGGCATTTTCGCCGTAATTACTGCGGACAATCTTGAGGGGAGAGGGTAAGACATTTCCCTTCATCGTTTAATTTTGGCAAAAAATTACGCGGTCTCCTATCTGTACCTAAGTTTCTATCGCAGCTGCTTAACTCATAACAATAGTTTTCCAATCCTGAATTCATCTGCCCGACCTTAGGGGAGAATGGTCATTTTTAGTTTTCTACTGAGAGAAACATGGTTTGTTTACTTTCATCATTGTGGGTTCTTGATTTATCAGGAATTCCGCCAGCAGACCGAAACAGGTTCTGCAAACAATGTAGTTGGTATCTTATCTAATGCTTCCAACCGACGTTATTTTTCGAGGAGACCTGATAATATGCTTTGTGCGGGAAACGAAACTCTTCAAAATGTTTTGTAGAAGTTGGAGTCGAGCCAAGCGCCGCTAACAGAACTCTTTTAATAGATGAGTGCGTTCAACCCGAAGATTTTGGGGTACTTCGTGCATTTTTTAGTGAATGAATTCAATTCGGGAATTGTTTAGCTGTAAAAAAATCTAGTGCTAAGCTTGAGGATCGAAATGTAGTTGTCAAAAATTACGAAAAATATCCCAGCTTTATTTTTTCGTTCGTCCTTCTTGGTGGTTATAGCGTCCGAAGGTGGTTTGTTATGTTATTTAGATTAAAAAACATTTTTTAGCTGCAAGTGCCGAATCGTACAGGAACGTGCCATGATGTCTGTAGGAGAGCGCAAAGCCTGGATGGTAACGAAGCTTCCCCCTTCTGTCCGCATAAGCCGGCTCTCAGACGCCGTGTATTGGTAACCAAGGTTACACCTGCCCCTCCAAATAAAAAAATACGTCCTCGCCTCCCTTCCGTCTCCGCGTCTCCGATATCAGTCAGTCTCCTGCCTTACTCGGTCGCGCTACATGGAAGATGCTTCCGACTTCAGCGAACGCGTTTTAACTCAGAACAATTCTGTTAGTCGAAAGAGAATTTAATAATCGGCGCAACAACTCATTGTTGGGCTGCTCCGTCGAGCGCCGAAGGAATTCGCGCTGGCCTCAATTTTGACTGAATATATAATGCCCGCGTGAGTACATTGTAGCCGAGAACCTGCACGAATGCTGGAAGTAAAGGTGTTGTTGCTAATTGTGGTCTGTTCGCAGGTTCCAATTATTGTCATAGGTGATAATCTAATAAGGATATATGGAAAGTTCAACTCAACTCCTCTAATTGTACGTGTCAACCGAAGTTCGAGGCGTCGCCGTAGGTGCTTACCGGCACCCCATTGGTGAGGAAAGGTAACTCGAAGGACAGAGCGACCAAAACAGGAATCAGGAGATACGTTGAGGAGAACGGCAGGCATTGGAAGGGGTCACGATATAACCTGGAGTCCATTGGATGTGTTTGCCTTGTACCCACTGGAGAGGAGTATTGCCCAATTAAAAGGGAGTGTCAGTCGTGAAACAGCTTCATTCATCTACTTGACGCCGATCTATCGAGTTATTTACCGGGTGGAGTGACAAAGAGTATCTACTCGTATTTTCACCTTTGATTTGACGGACATTATTGACGAGTGCTCTCAGTTGTTTTTTGGGGCTTTAGTTTCGATAGATTTATAGTGAAGATGAGTTTTACCCGTGTAAGCAATTTCTTGTGGCGGAGAAGCTTGCAGCAGTATGTGAATATTGCTTCTATTACAACATCGGGGCACAGTTTTTCCGCGGCTGAGAATTTGGGGGAAAAGCCGTCGAGAAATGGTCACAAATTAAGGTACGTTAACCTTTGTTATTAAGTTACTCTTCCGTGTTAATGCATTTTTGCTTATTATATTTCTATATTTTTGGCGACCGATGCAAAAATTGCTAACAAAATGTTAGCTGGTATTTTTTTTACGACGGCCTAAAAGAATGTCTTTTTATAAATGGGCCAAAATACTAACGAATTCAATTAACTTCTTGCAAATTATCGGCTACTTATTGTTAGTGCTTAGATTTCATAGTCATATACAATGCATAAAATACATTGTTTAGTTGGTTGGACTTAATTTTAGGTGACTATTATCTTGGTTATTGAAAAAGACTGAACATTCCATTTTGCGCGTTGATTCATACTTGCACGTTTGAAAATTGAATTTAACCATGCCTATGAATCAGTCCTAGTAACTCTGTTAGAACTATTATGTAAGTGTATAGGGCATATTAATGTTTGAACTTAGCCAACATTTTTTATGCTTTAATATTTATATTATAACCATCAATTACTCGAGCTTACTCAACCTGCATCAAAATTTAAAGTAGTTAGTCCTTGAAAGGGTTATTTGTAATATTTCTCTCTTTCTTTCTTCATTACTGGACTTGATTTCAGACTTTTATTCCAGTATTTTATGTGATATTTGAATAATAATTGCTCATGCCCTGCCCATTCTCCCATTCCCACTTCAGCATTCATTTTTTCATGACTGCTTTCATACTACAATCGAAGGTTCCCGCCACACACCCGAGTCGGATTTACGGAGGTCAATACGTCTTATTATACTGAGTGTATTTGTATATTTCTGTCCCTCTGTTGTCCTCACGCTCCTTGCAACTTTATTATCTATCCCCTTTTCATCACCCCAGCCCCTCGTCTGCGATAGCTCGCAGGGTATGACGCAGATGTACGTGCTGTGAACCGTCCGGAAAAGTAATGACCTATTTGCTCCTCTTTGGATGGCGAGTCGTTTATTTGCGTAACTAGTTTCGTCGTTTCGTGTCGAAGAAGATTCATCGCATCCCATCTCGGGAAAAATTCTTACTGTGCAACGATCAAAGAACGATATGCCGGGTGTTCTTTGTATCGCGTTGTAAGGAATAATTGATTACAATGCCGGTTAGTCCCTAGTGGTTATGTCTCATGCTCCATTTGCATAGCATCTTGTGGGTCGCGGGTTTTGTTCGTGAACCGTTTATCCTCTAGAAAATGATTTTTTACAGCATTTTGTTACTGAATGATCTAACGTAGGTATGACAAAATCCTTTGTACGGAATCATTTCCCAATCCCATGCCAAGTTTCTAATTCCTGCGTGAGGCGCAAATTGTACCCGAAACCGTAGACTTGGTTGACACGTTTTTTTTTTAATCGTGAAAGTTCGCTCTTTGCTTCCATCATAATTTTATTTGGATTGAGACTTAAACATATCTCTACATGATGGATACCGAAAGAGGTATATTTCAACATTTTTATGACGTTTTAACCCGCTATTTAAAATGATAATAAGAAACAGTTTAGCCATGTGAAGCCTCCTCCTTCGCTCTTCATACTAGCGAGAAGTCTTCCCTTCACATTTCCATCTTCGAATCTAACATTCATTCTTCCACATGTGAACGTCCCTTTACAACTACTTTCATTGCATGACATATTGTTTCATTACGGCCTTCTATGATAGATGACGGAACATGCATGGACAACCTTGCTCAAGGACGTTCTGCTCCGCGTTTATCGGGCCACTGCAGCGGTTTGTGTCAATTTACCTAACAGAGACCTATGAGGCCAAAAATTGGATTATGAACTGTCATACTGATGAATTAGTGTTATGAATCTATAGTCGAAAATGCCATGCGTGCTGTTTTTAATACAAAAGTAGAGTATTAGACCGAATGCTGCTGAAAGATGTTTTATAAGGGATAAGTTTCCTCGGCAACTCGTCAAGGCTCTGCAATCAAAGAAAATTTTTGCAGTCAAGATGCTAATTGCTTTATTAGCCTCATTACTCGCTGAATTTTTGTATGGATTATTGCGACAAGTGGCCGGCAGTCGAAATTTCCTCCGACCTGTTTCTCGGAATTAATACATTCCCATCAGAGAGGATAGTTCCACTGTGACGAATTTTTTTATGCGCTTGTGATATTTATAGCCCTTTGGGGGGAATGCTCTTACTTCACCTCTTGAGATATTTCCCGATGAAAAAAAAATTCTCCCTCGCCGAATATGGACCCACCTTCCCACCCTCTCACTTGAGAAAGGCTTGCCTTCTAGTATCAAGCATCACCTGCTTTCCTCTGTCTCTCCCACGCACCTCCCAGAACATGAGAATCGAAATTATTTTACGGTCTCAACGCAAAAACAACATAATACCACTACGGATATAGGTACATTCAAGGGCAACTCCAAAAATAGAATCTCCTCTTCAAAATAGCTAACCTCCAGACCGTCCCCTGGAGACGGAGAGTGAGAAATTATCATGTGGCAAACACATTACTTCTGTTCGAGTGATATCTTTCTGTATAGTATTTTTATCTGTTTAAATGGAGAATACGAGAATAGGATGGATGTTTTCGTTGGATGTACAATTGAATTGAAATTATCCCATGTAACTTAAAAAAGAGATTTGCATATATGTGTACATTAATCAAGATACAAAAATTAATACATAAAAAATTTAACGAAATATTAAAATAGATTTGAAACTTCATTGAGTACTTAAGAGATACAATGACGAAATTCTGACGCCTACGTTTGGATAATTCCTTCAGTGGAATTCATAAGTTAAAATTTTTCTATGTTGTAACGTCACAATCTTGATATTGCTGAGTTTCGACGATGTCAATTTATGCCTTCATAAACCCACAACTTGGAGAGATTACCCCTGGCAACAATACTGTGTCAAGAGAGGCGAGGGATGGGAAGGAACGGAGTTAATCTATTGTTGCTCCATTGGGCAAACCTGGACTACAATAGTTAAGAAAAAACTTCAAATGCAAATGAAAAATTCGTCATACCAGTTCTCAACTCTTAAAAACTATTTTATCGTAAAATTCTGAAGCTTCGACCGGTAAAATTTATGTTATATAACATGGTTCCTAAATAATAGATTATTTTTATTTGGTAAGTGTTGGCAACATGGGATAATCTGCTCATTTACCTGAAATTTCTCAGAATAAAATTTCACGTTCCTTTCCCTGGTATTTCATGTGGGTAATTATGCACTCAGTAAACAATCGTACATCGAGAGAAATAATTCTAAATAGTTAATGCGTACTTGTTTCAAGGTTCCTCAAAACCTGTTTATCCTTTGAATCCTGAATTTGAAAGCTGGAAAAAAGTGCTCTCTTCTCTACTCTATAATTTGACGTACTCATTCTTCTGTGTTAGCAGAATATTTATGTTTATTTTTTGTGAGGAGGTGCAGATGACGCTTGGGGTCTTCATCCTGAGGTGGGGGTGTGTGAATGGCACCCTTCGGGACATGTATACCTGTTGTCTGGCCTCCTCTTTAAGTTGAGTCCACACTGTACGGCGTTGAACGCATGAGTTATGCACTTTCCCCCAACCAACTCTGCTCTCGGGTTGTTTATCTTTCGAGTTGGAGCGAGAAGGTGAAAACGCTAAAGTGATACAAAAAGCTCCGCGGTAAATTCATCTCGGAATTCTTGCGACACGAATACTCGCGAGGGAGGCGAGTGAAAAATTGGGACGTCCCTGGAATGAGTTGACATATCGCCGTTTGCCATTTGCAGATTTGCCACCGCGTGAAAAAGGGAACCGAATGACCCTGTCGTCGGATCGTGATCATCAATGTTTCAATCTTTGGATTGGTTTACTACAGCCCCCCCTCGTTCTTCTTTGCTCATGACTGTTTCTATCATATCCTGGCGAATCTTCTTTCTTACGTACTTTTTCATTTGGCCTGCCCCATGGTCTTCCTCTTAAGATCATCCCTTCTTTTACGTGTTTAACAACCGCTAGAAGTCGGCCCCGGTGGCGGCGGGGTAAAGTCCTCACCTGCTATCCCGAGGGTCGCGGGTTCGAGTCCCGCCTGGGTATATTACTCACTTCCCAGGACATGGGTGTTTGTGTTTGTCATAGATATATTAAAACACTTGTAATTGGGGAATTGTAATTGTTAAAGAAGTTATTATTATTATTAAGCGCTTAAGGTGGTTTGGGCGGTAATCGTGGGTCATTGAGTGCACTTTTTTTCTAACTTTTCAAGGGCGTCGAAAAAATTCTTGAATCATACTCCACTTAAGTACATCTATTTATACCGTAAAATAACAATACTTATAGAAGTAAAAATAGTGCAAGAATTATTTTTTTTTAATTTCCTATAGATTAAAAAGTCTGTTATGATATGAATTTACGGCGCGAAATAAAAAATGTATATTTCGATTCCTTACGTATATTTTCTTTGTTTCCCCGTACCAACCAAGTAGTAGAAGAAGTTGGGGGTTGATGAAACCTGTTAAGAACCGAACACATATTATCCCACCCATGGATACGCTTTCCCAAATGGGCGTTCCATTTCAGATCGCACAAGAATAGAAACATCACCCCATTCGACTTTTGATCAGAGTTACCATACGTCCTCTTTTACCCACACATATCTTCTTTTTTGATAATGGAATGAGCATCCGGGCAGCTTTTCGTCCAATATCGAAATGTCCGGGTTTCCAGCCATTTCAAGTTAAATGTTTAAAAGGACGAAGTAAGAATCATTCCAGTATCCACTTATCACAATCTGAACTCACTCTACACACAGTATAATCTTTGAATCTATGAAAAATGCATCGATCGAGTGAAATATCGATTTCTAAACCAAAAAACTCATCGATCCTTGGAAAGGGGAAACGACTATTGAGCGCGCGTCTAAATTCTGTTGTTTAGTCTATGGCGTTGTGTTTCATTACATGGTGTCGCTTATGGTTATAACATTATACCAAAATTCCGAAACGAAAATGTAAGTTCACAGATGAACTCAGAAAGAAAGTTCCTTGTTTTGCAATGGGCGTAGATCCAGAAGCGGAATGTATAGTGTTTAGTAGAGGTACTTACGTTTAGGTGTAAACAAAGGCTCGCTAGATTTGGAAGCCCACGTGGATTCGGTGAAACACAAAAGGAATCTGCGAGGTGAAAATTCTTCATCTTGGATTACGAATTTCTTTGTACAACCATCTTCAAGTTCAAGTGATCAAAGCAAAGTGAGCAAAGAGCAGCAGAAGGAACATTAGCTTTCCAATGTGTGAAACACCATAACAGCTAAGAGCTCTACATACTGTACAAATTCCCTTATGAAAGCAATGTTTCCAGATTCTGAAATCGCACGAAAGATGTCGTCAGTGATTTATTACAGCGGTAGTAAATTCAGTGATTTCCTCACATTTCATTCAGAGTGTTCTAAAGACAATGAAAAATATTCCTTTTTGCAGAGTAGACATACTTATGCAAGCCATCATCTTGCAATTAAAATATTTCCATTGCTTATACAGTATTTTGACTGGGAAAATGGTGGAATAGAAACTTAACTCATTAACTTTCAAAGCAAACCGAATAAAACAGAAGAGACTATTGCTGATAACGTTCGACCTTCTCTAAAAAATGTTGGCCTCTTAGCAAAACTAGTTGCATTTTCTAGAGATAATTACAACACAATATTTGGTGAGGTGGCTAGAAAAAGCACCAATAATGTATTTTCGAAACTGAATAACTACACAGATGGCAACTTAATTGGTGTAGATTGTCCTGCTCACATCCGAAATAATTGTTTGCAACATGATATGGATGCTCTTGATTTTGATATTCAATCTATATTTTTAAAGGTTTCTAACTGACATTTACAAATTGTCTACATTACAAATACAAAATCTAAGTGACATTTACAAAGCTCTCTGAGAGCGACATTAATATTTAAATACAATTTTCGTCCGAAATTTCGAATACCGCGTCGGGAACTCAATTCATTAGATATTTTAACTAAGGCAAGAATGTATGATGTAATTTTTGTAACAATCCCATTACTGAATACTGGATTATTCTGGGCGGGAATGCGAGCATGAGAAACTTTTATACATAAAGACTATTTGACTCTTCAAAGTGGCTAGCGAGAAAATTAAAAATAAAACTTCAACGGATCGCCTTCAGCGGAGTCATACAAGAGAGTTCTTGGACAAAGGTAAAAAATCTAAAGTGACCTATTTCTCTATCTACATTGTTAGGACGGAAACGCTCAAAGAATTTTGTGAGTTTGTAAATTTAGAATATAAGCAGTTAAAGTATCACTGTGTTGCAAGATGGTGTTCAATTTTTCCAGCTGTGGGAAGGCTGTTAGAAATGTTTGAAGCTGTGAAATCTTTCTTCTTCTCTCAGTCTAAACCTCCTGTCAATATCAGAAAGTTTTTAGAAAATGCCCGCAGTAAAATATATTTGCAATTTCTTCGCTCTTTCATGCACATGTTTCAAATCGATGCTGAAGCCTCACAAAGAGAGGGTACATCTGTAGTAGAAATGCTATATATACTCTTAACGTAAAAACATCAATTGAATATACATTAACTTCCAAGTTTGTACCACTAAAAGTAAAAACTAGGTAGTCTTAAATGAAGGAAAATGGAAACATAGATGAATTTGTTTCGTTTAATCAGCAAGTTGAAGAACTGATATCCTCATGTTTAGGTTACATCAAATGTATGGATTAAACAGTTTCAGGAAATTACTCCACTTAGTTCCATGAGTTGAAATGATACAGCAACATGGGACAAAGTCCTCTTTGTTATTCAGTTTGTGGTTTCAAAAGGAGTGCATGTAGATGATAGTAAATGTTTCGATATTTGTCACCTTAAAAGATTTGTTACTAAAAATGGAAATAATGAGGGATTTTCTTCTTTGCCAGCTCATACAGAATGGGCAAACTATTTCAGCAGAGATAATAATGCTAAGAAACATCCTGAACGTCTGAAGGTGATTCAATATTTCTTTGCCATTCCTGCTCACAATAGCAATGTTGAGATAATTTTCTCTAATGCAGAGTCAATGGTGTAAGGAAAGAAACAGGCTGGAAGAAACTTGAGTCTGTCAAGAATATTTGAATTGTATAGTATAATTTTAAGAGTACGTCATGAGAGAAATTACATTCGTATATAAAGGAAATTCCAAAAATATTAGGTAAAATTGGTTCAACAGAAAAGTACGAAAAGTTAAAAAATAATCCGTCATCCAATACTGTAGTAAAAATAGAAAAATGTTATTAAATATATGGTACATCAATCAAATATTCAAGTGTCCTCTTTTTTACTGAAAGAAATATGGTAACCCAGCTTTTGATGTATACAAAATATTGACGGCATTTCAGAGAAACTATGATATTTGTAGCCAGACATCTATAACGGCTTTCTAGATACCGCGATACAAAGTTGGCGCGACTCGCAAAACAAGTGCTTCTTTAAAATGCAGTATTTCCGGAAATAATGAAAGCATAAATATCTTTCTCGGGCTTCGCACCGGGAAATATATTTAAATAGCCCGAGAAAGATATTTAAATGTAATACACCGGGAAAATCTTAAATCATTTATGAAAGCATAAAATTAAGACTGTATATGCGGGTAAGCTTCCGTTAATAAGAACTAGCCTGATCTCATCACTTACTCTTACGTCAAAAATTCGCCTTGAATACGGAATGCTTGTTGAATCTCATCTTATCGACAAGTGGGAGGTCCGTGTTCGGATTCCAGTATAGGAAAATGATTTTTTTCATGGCACATTTTATGCATTTGGAGTGAAAATAGCTGTTTGCTGAGTGGATGTGATCCTTATCCCTTTTTATTTTTCAATCTTTAGTAAATACATTTGAAAAATACCTGAGATAACACAATTCCCAAATCGAGTGAGAATTCATCCAGTTTTCAGGCAATAAATTCCCTAGCTCTCCATCATCTTCCCCTTCAACTTGCTAAATTTAATAAAAATAAAGTCTTTTCTCTAAAAGTCTATGATCTACAGCAATATCCGCTCCAATGCATCGCTTACTTCCGTCGGCTGAATGCATGATCGAGACGACTGCTCAGCTGACATGCCGTAGCCACATGGTGGTCCTTAACACAGTAACTTTATACATTTTGAAGGCCAAAGGCACATGAACTTTGCCGAGCTAGACTTCCATTTGTCACTTGGAAACTTCAAATCATTTCCTAATTGCCCTTGAAAGCCCTGAATTAGCCTTGAATCCACTTCAACCAAGGACATGCGAGCCAACGCCCCAGAGCAGATTCAGAAAAATACGCCGCGGGGAGGATTAAAGGCTTTTGTGATATCCCCAACCGATAACCGCCTCTTTTTCGCTGGGCTCATCATTGAGTTATCGGATGCCAGTAGCCCTTGAGGCAGGAATGTGAAGGTAGCCATTGTATTCGTGTAATTAGGTCAAACGCTTAATTTTCCCTCGATTAATCATGCGTGATAAAATTTCCGCGACGAATGCCTTGATTATGCTGTCGAATAATATCACCAATGGTTCCTCTTAGCCGTGACTACCCTGTCATTGCAGCGCCTATGTTTAAAGTTATATGGAGCACTTTGGCACATACGCTTTTTCTCTGCGCCTCTCCCGGATTGGAATGCACTTCGCTTATTATGCTTGCTGTTTAAAATCATCACTACACGAATAACATAAAAAATTGCGTCATGACAGAACCTTTTAGCAAAGTTGGGTGGACAAACGGGCAAAGAAATTCGTTGCGAGAATGGTCTTGGTCTAAACCAAACCTCGTACAGTCGCGAGTACTGTAGTGTTCCACATTTTAAATCTTCCTCTGCTATCAGATTTTGTATTTTGTACTATCTAGTTTAGGCTTTAATTACGTACAATCCAAAAAGCCCACAGAAAAAATGGTTACACTAATATTTTTCTTGTTTAATTCTGCGTTTGGCAATATCAGAAAAATATTTTATTTTAAGATTAACAATGTTTATTTGCTTAAAGTGAAAAATATCCACATTTTTGGCTTCTTCTCGGGGAAGTGCACACTTAAAAAAATTCTAGTTGAACAAAATATTCGTTTGATGTCAATTAAATGTTCATTATTAATGAGAGTATTTGTTGGGATCTAGTTCTTAATTTAAAGTTTTTTTCTGTTCCTGAAAGAAGAGCTATTATCATTTTTCTGAAGTAACTTTTTCTCAGCCCAGGATAAACGTACAACAGAAAAACTGAATTTTTTGAAGCTCTCAATTTGGTTACATGAAAACGCCACTATTTTCACCGTACAGTGTGTTACCGATTTTACAAAGGGTAATATTGATAAGGGGTTGTGTCGTCGCCCACGCGCCCGCTGTAAATTCCATTGTTAAACTAGAAAAAATACTACTAAAGTATGGCTAATTTTGCTACGAGCTTATTAGATCGTCCATAATTAAAACCTTAACTCGAGTATCCATAGCAAAAAATCCGATGGTAGTCTTGTTGTGATGAGTTAGTAGGGACTTCGGTGCAATCGAAAATGTAAATGCTTCTGCAGCATTCATTGTCCTTAAGTCGCTCTATAGTCGAACTATACTTGTTAAGTTTGCAAATCCAGCAAGAACGTTCCACGGCCGCACCTGAATTTTTCATCTTCCTTGATATGCCGGGGGTGACATTTCATATTTTATCTTACGGAAGGTACGAATGTTTATGAAGGAAATAAATCACTTTAAGAATTTTCTGTTGAGCATTTAGGTTAAAAAATCTCTCCTACTTCTCCAACGAACGTAAGGATGAAAAATTTTTTGTAAAATGTGGTTTTCACATTTTAATTCAGAACTAGGTACCTGCGCATGTATTGTTATCTGAAACGTTAAATCTTAATGCTGTTGATGTCAGTTTCCCTGTCAATAATACTTATCACTTGATTCTTCTCCATAGTTTCCATAATTTTCCGGTGTCATTATTACAAGCCGAATTGAATACAAACTGAATACGGAAGTCACACCGTGAATAGAGAAATTAGAGCGAGTGGATTCCATCACCAACCTCGGAAATACTATCACGTGGGACGTAAGAGGTGCAACGGACATCTACTATGGAATAGTTAAAGCTAATACAGCATTCATAATATAAAGGCAATTACTGTGCTCAAAGGAGATAGGACTACGAACGATGAAACATTATGTGAAAGCATTCGCGTGGAGCGTGGCGCTTTGTAGGTCTGAAATATGGACCATTGAAACTATTACAATGGAAAAGCAGACCAGATAAGACTAGGAGCCTGCGAAACCTAGCATTGGAGGAGAATGATAAAAGATGGATAAAAGAAGGAATGAATAGAAGAGTAAAAGAGGAAAGGACTATGTGGGATGTTATACATGAAAAAAGAATAATATTTATTGGTCACACCCTTAGGCAGGATAGGTAGAATTTGAGTGGAATGTAATTGAAGAAAAATAGATGAAAAAGTCCCAAGGGGAAAGTCAATGAATGAATTCATTCACCAAGAAAAGAGGAAAGTACTTTCGGTGTATTCATAACAACATCTACCAGGGAGTAAGGGAACTGGCATGAAATAGGGAAGGTTGTAGGGCTGCAGTTAACCAATCTTAGGATTGGACGACTGATGATAATAGTGAATTCGAATTAATTTAAATCGTCAAAATTGGTGGCTTTATGAGTTTTACAGGGTGCGTCCCAAAAGTTATGAAATATGCATGTAAAAAAAGATTTATTGACAAAATCGGAACAAAGTGTTATTAATCTTCAAAATAATCTCCATGAGCATCTACTCATTTTTCCCACCGACTCTCCCACGCCCGGTTCGCCCCCTCAAAGGCCTCGCCGGGAACCTCCTTAAAAGCTGTTGTCACGGCCGCTTGGAGAGCCTCAATGCTGTCAAAACGACATCTTTGGAGTGCGATCTTGACCCTCGGGAACGAAAAGAAGTCGGCCGGTGCTGGGTCTGGACTATAGGGTGGCTGCGGCAGCGTACCCATGTTGTGCTTCGCCAGAAACTCAAACACGCGCAGAGACGTGTGGCTGGGTGCATTGCCGTGATGCCGCTCTTCCGTCAACAGTTTCGGGACCAACTTGGCGCACACCTATCGCATGTTCAATTTGTCCGTAACGGTTTTCGGAATGTTCAGAATGTCAGCTAACAACCGAACCCTCATTTGACGGTCAGAATTCAACAAATTAGGCACAAAAGTCACACTTTCATCGCTTTGGCTTGTTGATGGCCGTCCAGAGCGGGGGTCATCGTCCACCCCTTCCTGGCCCTGGCCTTAAATGTCTTCACCCACCTTTCAACTTGCCTATACGATGGATAATACTCTCTGTAGGCATGCTTTAGCAATTCGTGAGTTTCGGCAGCTTTTTTGTCGAGTTTTGTGCAGAATTTTATCGCCGAACGTTGTTCGAAAGTATCTGATATCGCGCGTCGAGACGTGGTCTCAAAACAGGGGTGCACTAAATCAGCAATCCTGACTCCATCAATGCTCAGAGCAGACTGATCTTGGGTACACTGTGAAGCTGAGGGTCCTCCCTCGTCTCACTCAACCGGTTTGAAATCACAGTGACCAGTGACGGCGCGGCAAAAAATGTATTTCATGACTTTTGGGACGCACCCTTTATGCCGTGAAAACTGACAGCTCTTCTTCACAAGTATGGAACAGCTCCACTCTATCAGCCTAGTGACTACATGAGTTGAAACAAAATTGTGAACCTCAAAGGGGACCGTTGCCCTCTTGTGGTCGCTCTTCTCAAAATAATAATGTGCCTAGTGACTGCAACAGCTAATAGGGTGAAGCTGCCAGGCGACAAGCGTCAACGGTCACGATATAATGTTCCTGTTCGAGGTTACCGAGTCTTTGCGGAAGCGATTATGCAACGACATTCTGCCGCACGTGAGAACGCGGAGGTAGTTATAGAGTTGACGTTTTCTAGACTTGAATTTTTCCTGTTTCGTGAGAAAGAGTGGCAGCCAGTAATATTTTAAAAATGCTAATTTCGTCCATTCGACTGCCAATGAGAATTTGAAGCAGTTTAGTCGACAGGCAGTGTAGCTGATTGGTTGATTTTCTTACTGATGCTTGTTTCTTAATCTACAACGAGGTACTGACATCACTTTTACCATGATTCCTGCGTGACTCTTGAGTCTCGTAAATGAAGGTGGAAAATAAATGAATTCAAGTAGTTTCAAGAGCATTGGTAACGTTCCTAATACCTAGTAGAGTTTCGTGCTTGTTGGCGAAAGTTACAGGCATATTATTGTATCTGTTGGTGATTACTCACCCCCTGCCACACACCCTTGAGGTGGATTGCTGGGTAATCTGCAGACGGAGGTGCATAATATGTCTGGATCTTCCGATTTTCGTGGTTTCTTCCTTGTCGTTCGCCCCGTCAGTAAAGGTTTATTATTCAGACGGCTATCTTTGCGATTTCGACGGGTCTTTAGAGCGAAAATTCGCGTAATTTGTCTGTTTATTTATGCATTTTGCTTATCGATTTTACCATTTCAACCCTTCACGTCTTCAGAAGCCGCATGCTCACAAAAGAGGAACGTATTGAGGATGATAGCTGTCTAAAGTAAGATCCCACTCTTGAGCGGGATGGCATACACGGGGCACGTAATACGATCCCACAACTGTTGTCCATTCCTATCAATTTTCACGATTACAAGGTTTGAGGAGTAATTTGCATTGCCCATTAGCATCCAATCTCGAGATTTAAGCTGCAGCCAAATGCAAAACGGATACCTTTCCAGATAAATTCGTGACAGCGTAATGAGAAAAAATTTCTTGAACAATATTTGCGCCATAATTTCTCACTTTCTATGTTTACCCGACATGACCAAACATATTAGTGACTAATTAGTTTTCCCTGGGTTGTACGTACGAATCTCTAATCGGGTTGTGTTATTGCTTTTAAAAAGTCATCAAAGTCGCTGTCGGACAGAATGCGAGATTGCAGACGCTGGGGAAAATAATTCTACTGATACCGATGAGGTATATCGCTTTGCATTTTTATTATTATGGTTTTTGATGGACGACCGCAGCTGGTAATTTAGGGGCTCTGTGGCATTTGGAATCAAATTTCATGTGTAGTTGTAAACTCTTTTCATGCGTCTTACCGGGTTAGATTTATCATTTCAACCAGCGTTTCGAAAAACGACTTTACTATCACCTTCAGGGCTGATCATTGTCAGCAACATAATCCGAAAACGATAGGAAGAGTACTGTCAAAACTCTGGCCGGAATGGTGGGCCTAGCCGTGAGGGAAGTTTGAGAAGACTTTAATGAGTTTACAGAGAAAAACTCGTAGGGAAAGCATTGAATTTTGTATATTAATATACCTCCTCTTACTTATCCTAGGATTTGTACAAGGTAAATAATTTGAAGTGCGGTCAGATTGAACCCTCTGAGGTCATTCTTACATAATTGCTTTGGAATCCCTTTCACTATCACCGAGGAGGCTCTTGGCTTCGTGCCTACTCTTGGCTCTTGAGCTTGGGGTGAGTCTATTCCTTTCCATTGTGTTGATTGCATTCCTCACCCAGAACCCAGTGCCAACGGATGATGACGCAGCTCAGGGAACTTATATTTACGGAGAATATGTATTTCTTTCCGCAAATCCTTCGATTTCTTTATTTCATTTCCTCTCGAGTGTGGACTGAAAAATTGGAAGAGACGGACCGACAGACGCAGCATATCCTCGTGGAAACGAAACCAGTACTTTTTTTTACAGTTCCACTGGGGTATTTGCAGCTACCCGTTTCGAAAATAGAAGCTATGTTATTCTTTCGCCTCCGCTGCTCAACGACCTGGGTCTTAAACTGCTAGCAAGAGGCACCTTTCTCGCCCGAGTGAAGCGAGTGGGAAAAAATTGGATGTCACAACACACTGAAATTAAAGCAGCGCTATGTAAACATGATCAGAGAACGCTACTCGTGCGTATTCAAACTAGAGTTGGGCTAGCTTTTCGTTGGTAACAAACACGAGTTTTGACAGACGAATGAGAAATGAGTCCTCGTCAAAATCAAAGCTTATTCATGCTTGGAAATTCATATTATTTTCCTTTTTCAATCGCGTTCAGAAAGAAATGCTATCCTATCTTATGAAGCGAGAAATAATTGTGTTTATATTTTGCTATCTTATGATTTTATCAAAAATTGGACATCAGATCTACCCGAATGTTGGCATTTATCGGGCTTTGCGGTATGAGGAATCAATAGAGTTCTCACATCCGAGACAAATCTTTTGAATGCAGAAATGAAAGGGCCAAAGTTCCCCTAAGGTTGACGACCACTCCGGTTACTTTCGTTTGGCTACGCAGACACGCTTTATTTATTCACATGCCCTGTGGAGGACCTCTGAAACGGGGGACGAGTATTTTTTATGAGAATGAACTGATAATTTGATTATTTTTATTTCAGAGAAAGCCTATATATGCCATATGAATGAGAATATTTTGATTTTGAGAACAAATACATAAGACGACTGAAAATTTATTAAACCACTAAAATTTCCATTTTATTTTTAAAATAATTAACCATATATATAGTGTAACACTGAGTTGTATATGCGTATAGTTTACCTGCCGAGCAAAATGCGGTACCCCGGTGCACAACCCAAAAAGCCTTGTAGATATCAGTGTGAATTGCTTTTTAAACCTAGTTTACCGATTTCGATATTATGCAAACTATATTTATGATAATTTTACGGTGGTTAGGTGTCAGTGGATTTAGATTTGAAGAAGAAAGGAATTAAGTTGTTACATGGGACTTAACTTGTCGGGTGGAACTCGTTTTAACTTTCAGAATTCATACATCATGTAGGAGTCATTAACCACGTATTGAAAGTTTGGGGTGAATAATGTACTCCAACTAAAATCTCGCTGTATTTCTGGAATATTGATGATTAAACCTGAGCCATCTACGTCTACGTAATATCCTGAAGTCATCTCAAGGATATATGGAAGGGTCTGAGTTATTATCAACATACTCAACACTGTGCCCTAATAAAGATGAAGAAGCTACTTAAGGTGCTTTAGGAAAAAACATCAAATGCATGTCAAGAGGCGATATTTCATCAGCTTGCCCTACGCTATAGGGCACGGCAGGGCATTCGAATGTCACCAATGGTGGAAAAACCCGTTGTATTGATATATTTTGCAACTACATAAATGAACATATATACATGAGTTATAGTACAAATGTGTACGACTTGCTGTTAGTACTACGTATCAGATGATCATTAACTTTATCATCAAGAGCTCTTTTAGCTTGCCAAATACTCTTTTAACAAATCACAACTTACGGTTAGCTGGACCAGTTATTGAATAGATTTCATCAGTTGACCTGATGATGTCGCCTATGCGACTAAACCGGTGGACTAAGAATAAAACACTGTGAAGCAGCTCCAAGTAATTCTGAAATTTATTTATAATGGATTTTCACAAAGTGAAGTCCGTCACCATCAAATTTAGTACCAGCTATTTCCCGAATTGTTTAACACATGAGTGTTCATCAGTAAGTTTAATTCCGAGGTATTTAAAATATTATACTGTCTCTATTTTAATATTCTGTTATCATGTAGAGGAAAATTAGAAGAGTTTTTTCCTTATCCAGATATTCATTACCATACATGTTTTTTTCAAATTTACCTCTAACTGCCACGTTTCGCACCAATATCGCCTTGCTCTGTGTATAAGTAATTCGGGCCATTTAAAGCTTATTCTGCCGTGTTTGAGGCCGTGGGGGTCTTTCATGTAGCTTCTTATGTTCTTCCAAGTGCTAGCCTGTACATGCAATTAGTTCAAATTTTCAAGGTAATCGGTTCATGTGTATTGAGATAACCTATAAATCACCAATTTGGGGCCACAATTCCCCACATTTGAGATATCGAACCTTATAAGAGCTTCAAAGGTTAAGTACTTGTTTTACAGATTCATCTATATATAAAAGAGTGCAAAATTTTAGTTTAACGACATTGTATTACCGCCAAGATCCCACTTCGGGGCTACTGTGGTCTTTCTAATGTATCCTGTTTATTCTTCAGCTTTGCTTTCTCGGTCCTCAGAAACGTGCGCCATATATTGTTCGAATCTGCCGAGGGTTGTTGAAGTCCCAAAAAACACATCGACACAGCGAAAAAACAATAGTAGGTTCATAGTGTTTCGACAGCCGTAGTGTATTTTTCAGAGGAGGCATTCCTCCTTTTGGATGGAATAAGAATATTCAGTCGGGGACACATGTGCACTTTTGAAGTATCTCCTGTCACTTCCTTCGATATGGAAAAGTATATATAAACATCAATGTGATTAGTTTGATAAGATTAAAATAGCAGCCAAATATTTTACTGGTTTACGCCTTGTACTATCAATAATATGCTCTCTTATGGAACCTCGTGATATGAAGATAAGGCGATATTAGGATCAAATCACCGAGGATGAGCGGGCGTTTATCTTTTTATTGATTCTCGGGACACTCGAAAGACTGGAGAGCGTAAGCGATCACCGCATTTTATCCCCACGCGAGAGCTACTTTCCGTTACCTTCGAGCTCATTATTAATGACATTCAATCGCTTAAGGTAGCCTATCTTAGACAAAATTGATGAGGATAAACGCCGCGTTTAAATTTCAATCACCTCTAACTATTTCACTTTTCAGCTTGGCGAAGTTCCTTTTTCGTGGCAGGGCACTGATAAAACGCCTTGTAATGCCATGTTTACCGAGAATTTTCCGTTGTATCACGACCTTGAGCATCTCAATGCCTGTTATCTCCTCCTCAATTCATCTTTTCTGTCTCCTTCCCTTCAAATTACTTTATTCCTCATGGGAAAATAATTGATTGCATTTGCTTAAGAGAGTTTTGGTATTATTTGATGAATATTACCTGTGATATTTAATTGATTTACTGCCATTGTTTCCTCTGCTGTATAAATTAACCGATATAAGGGTGAATGACAATGTGCACATAAATTACTCAATACATATTACTTTCCGCGTCGTTAATAACAGTCTGTAAGAAGGAAACTGTTTTAGGCTCTATTTTGTGGTAGTTATCCATTGTGGCGAAAATGAAAATGACTTTGTTAATTCCTTTTGTAAGTTATTTTCATTTTCGCCGTAACAGTCTTTATTCCGTGGATCATGTCTCATTTTCTAAGGTTTCTCGCAAGCATCAGGTTGTTCATACTGTTTTTCGTGTCTCAACACGCCTCAAGAGTTCTCGTTCTTTATCCACTATGAAAAATAAGCGTGATTGAATGCATCGTTGGGTCTCAATTCACGTCTACATACCATTTAAAAATTCCTTTACTTTTCCCGAGTTGGAATGGATAATCGTTTTCTCTACTTTCTGTTCAATATTCATCTCTTATCCAAATCTATGTCTCAATGGTCCTCCAGTCTATTCTTTTCTTCCCTTCACAGAGTAAGAATTGCGAGACCATGAAGTAGTGCGCTTCGCTAAACTTGTCTAAGCGAGACGCCCACGAAGAGGAGAGAGCTTATGTCTGAAATCTCTGTCGATCACGCCTGTTTGGAATCATCTCTTTTTCGTAACATTGCCACCTCCCAGTTAACCTTAAATAAAACAGGAGTAGTAAACAAATAAATCTAGCCCCTTTTGCTCCCCCACCAACCACGAGCAGTTATACCTATACAATGTACTCTTCTTTAAACATTGATTCCATACGAAAAGGCGAATGGTGACTGTGTTCTATAACCTGAATTGGTGAAAGTTTAAAGTCAACTTGAGATGAATCACTGCCAAAAAAATCACGTCACTCACAATAAGAGGTCAGGGCAGGCCGAGAAAGTCTCAGATGAATGTGGTGGAATTTACATATATAATATGGTGGTAGAATAAGGTGGTTGGAGCGATTTACGTTTATGTACAGATTTCCGTGAAAGTTTACATTATTGTACTTATTAGTAATATGTATGAATAAAAACGTAAAAAATGCATGTTACCAATTTGGTTTCTTCGCAATTTTAGGCTATTTTAACACGTAGCCTTGTGGAATTTGACATATATTTAGAAGGGATTCAATAGCATATGCACAGATTTTCTCCTAAGCGTGAAAACAAACGTTTAATATTATTTTAACTGTTCCTAATTAATATCAAGGTATCATTACGAATAAAAAACACGTATTTACTTACAATTTTTGCGTACAATTTGAATTCCACGACGTAAACCCAAGTCATAACGCTGCTTTCATGGAAACAAACATTTTAAAATATCAATCTTGCATCATGATATTATCTCATATATGGTTATTTTCCACGAAGAAATTTATGTATATCAGTGAAGTGTGGTCGTGATGTGGAAGAATTTTGGTAGGACTAACCTGATAGGTAATTGATACGTGCACTCAGCGACTCACGATTCACGCTCCAGCCACCTTACGAGGAGGATTAGTAGAAGCCTTGAGAACTGGAAGGCGTGAATGAAGTAGCTTATGAGTGTAAATGAGGAAAAAGAGGGATGCAAAGGTATAGCGTTACGAAGGAAATCATTGGGCGAAGTCATTATACAATAATTAATTTTATTTCGACTGTGCCCCTGCCGTCGTCGTTCCCGAAAGAGAACGGCGTGGCGGGTATGCATGAATACAAAAATCATCCGAACTCGTTGATTGTGAAAAGAGAGTTTGGATCCTTGTGGCAAGTAATTGCATATTTCCTATGGACAACTTCCAGGTAGTTGTGTTTGCCATTCTTTGCTAAATAAGTTTATAATAGAAAATAGTGAAATGGGGGATATTATTGGATGCACCGGTTACAAGATGTAATCCCTTCATTACGGTGAGGAAAGTCACGATAGAAAATAATTTCAAAATAAAATGAATTTTTCAAATGGCTTTTTGTCATTGAAACGCATGGGCTTGGTCAATTTAGTGACGCCTGTTGCGTGAATTGTATTTTTTTTAAAATTCATGTTCCGAATTGTTCAGTTTTTACTGATGAAGTCAAAGCTTTTATTCTTTGCGCGTCTTGTAGCAAAGTTTAAGCTGGCAACGACATGAAACTGTACATACTCTACTTCTAGGGATTACTCCACAAGGCACCACCTGGGTGTGTGGCACGGGATGACCGCCGCACAATAATTGTCCTAGTTGAAAACCGAACCCGGCCTACTCCTCTAATGGTGTAATGATATCCAAATGTGAGAACAATACAAGGCTAAACTGTAAACTAGGAGTGGTCCGCGTGAACATAGACTGTTGAAGGCAGTGTTCGTATAAAAATACTAATTCTGATAAATAACGCTAATATCAGTAACTTATAGGTGATATTAGCCCCTGATTCGCTCTGATAACTAAATTATTTGGGACGAGGAGTTGGTCACAATTGATGAACCATGATGATAGTATTTTAATGCTAGAGGCTGAATGCGATGACGTGCGAATATTGGCAAGAAAGTCGTAGTTAGTACGTGGAGTATGGAATGGATGTTGGTCAAAGAAAGAGAAAATTCCGGAGTATATGCATGAGTGGGCTGAATTCTGTGAGTATGGAATGTCTAAGAAAAGTTTACTATAAAAGCAGAAAAGATAGGGCGAGGAATGAGTGAGTGACGAAAGAATTTGAACTGGATGCTCCAGTGATGGACACGAATGAAGGAAGTGTGCTTCGTTGGTTTGGTCATGTCGAGAGAATGGACGAGAATCGAACGACGAAGACAGAGCGAACGGTGTCAGAAGACGTGTCAGACGGTGAAAGACGTGGGTGAATGTGGCGGAAGATACTCGGTAGAGAAAGAGAACTGGGAGTCTTAAGAACAGAAGGGCGTGGCGCGCAATGCACTCCATGAGTGCAACTGAGTGCAATTGAAGTACACAAGGATGGGACTGTATGAAGGAAATTGTAAATAAAGTCTCTCGATTTTGGTCAACTTTATAATGGTTCAATTCTGACGTTTCGCCAAATGTTTTGGCATCTTCAGGGTTTTGTTGTTGGACAGTTGTCAACTGGAACTTTACTGATCATATCGACAATTGGCCTGGTTCTGTTTGAGCTTGGCTGAATTCAAAGCCCTGACGATACTAACACATTTGGCGATACGTTGGCGTTAAACCGTAAAATAAGATGACCAAAACTTGAGAAGCTTTTAATGCACTGGTCGTTCCGAAGTTCCGAATTGATCTCTGGAAATTATAAAAGCCTATTCAGCTTCATTTGCCTTTTCTACCCGGAATTAAACTTTTATGGCTGTGCCTATCGCGAGAGGAATGGTGTGATGAGTGAGTCCGTGGAGCGCAGACACACATAAGACGTATAATATGTTGGGCGTCTTCCGAAAAGTAGTTTTGGAGTCATCGGTTAATGTTCTCCTCCTCGTAGGAGACGTGAGGAAGGGAAGCAAGCAGGAGGCTAGCGATTCATCGTCGGAGGCTACCCGCCTTTCCCTCTCCCGGCCATTCTCGCTCCAAGGGGATTAAAAAAAGAAACGGCAGACGCTTGCCTCGTGTCTTCCTCCCTCCCTGCCGGGATTTTTTTAACCTTCAGAAGATTATTCCCCTCTCGCTCGGAGCGTTCGGTCCTCCGAGCCGCTGCTATTTCGTCAAGTTACCCGCCCGTATACTTAACGCGGTCAGAAGGCTGACGGGGGGAAAAATGATTTTAAGCGGCCGAATCGTTTGAGATTGCAGACGCGATCACCAGAATAATTATATATGGCATGATTTGATGGATGACTGAGGGTAAAGAAAAAAAAGAGGCATAAAATTGCGAGACAATTCCGGATGGAGGTAGTTTTTGCACGCCCGAAAAGGGGAAATCCTAAAAAAAGCTAATTTTTTGTGTCTCCTCTCTCGGTAGCTACAATAGTTTTTCGATTCTTGCGTAAAAGACATCGTTGAGAGAAGAGAAATTTCCATCACAACTTTTTCATTCGTATAGAATTATCGGTATCAGGCTCAACAATTTGGAATCCATCCACGTAGGAGGAAAACGAGCACCAAGTAAGAAGAGTTCAATTAAGTGTCTATTACTATGACCAACCAGTAAGTTTCAACACTTGAGGATGGCACTTGGTGTTGAAACCGAGATCGTAATTGACAAAAAATTTGTGTAATATACAAAGTTTGAGTTCATTTCTCTCCTTGATAAATTCGAATGTTGTTAATAACTCATGGCTATGCTCACCTCCATGGTCAGTTAATATTCATTGCGAAAATACAGACGTGATCATTGCAGGGACATTTTTAATCTAATTCTTTTAACTATTTTGAAATATATTCTACGACATCATTATCATTTGCTAAGGGGAAAAATTCATAATGTTGCTAATTTGTGAAAATAACATTCAAGGATTATAGCAGTAGATATTGGAATACGTAGATATTTGTATGACCACGCTGCGATAAAATGCCGACTTTTTCAATTCCACTCTGAGACTAATAAGGTGTGTCGTGAAATACTAATCATTAGAAACATCTGTGAATTAATCATAATTGATTTTCCGCTATCAATGAGCAAAGTTTCAGATAAATTTATTCCCTAGTCTGTACACCTTCGGACTCTTGGCATTTGATCCTATGAACAGAGGGTATCTATATCGTCATACAGGTGTTGTGTTGAGGCAAACCACTCTCCTGCTCTTCCGGCCATTCCCTGCCTAATTACCCGGAGCATACTCTCATCTGGCAGTTGGTACCTCTCTTGACGTTCATGCCGCTCCCGTAGGTATCTCATGGGCCTGGAGTTCTGCCTCCCGTCGAATGTCGGAATCTTCAACTGGACGGTCACCGCTGCTGATTCTGTGGTGACGTTGATTCGGGTGCAATCGTCCCTCACTCTCCTTATGATGTCTCGGATCGCGTCCTCGTTCAATTCGACCCCTCTGCTAGCTGATTGTTGTCCCAGCTTGGCCGCCATTTGTCTGATATTTTCTTCGTTCTCCTTTATCTTCTTATTTATGTCCTCCTTTAGGTTGCTGTGCCTTGATTCTAGCCCCTCTAATCTATCGCTGGTTTCGCCTAGCTCCTACCTCAACGATGACCCCTCCTACCTGGTCGCGTATTTCTTCGATCTTCTTCTCTTGTCCAGCGATCTTCCTACCATACTATAGTTGGAATGGTGCCAAACCTTCTTGTATTTTATGCTACATAGGCAAATTTGGTTAGTATGCGGGTTAATGTGACGTTCTTTTTTTAATTACTACTCTGGTTCCTTATTAAATTAAAAAAATTAATTATTTATACCGCTTCACTACACATGAATGCTATAGAATTATTAATTTGGTGTCCAATTTACAAATCTCAAATATGAGTGACTTCAACTTACGTAAATATATGAATTGACATCAGTTAGAAAATATTAAGTCCAAACACAGGACAAAATTAAGACACCTAAGTATGATTGGCAGTGAGAACAATTAGATTTTACCAATTTGTTGGGGCGTCCCCCAAATACCTTGCATTAAATTATAAATCAGATCAAATTAGAAATAATGAGTGGGCACTACAAAATTTGAAAATTGGAAATCAAAGACTAAAAATAAAAGGTGGATATCTACGATCCTTCGATGATGTAAAATATAGACAGCGATAAGTGTAATTTTATGAGTATAAGCATTAAAATACAATAAAGAGTGATTTATTTTCGAAAAAAATGTGGGATTGAGGTATAACATCAAACGTGTGATTTGAAAAGTTGGAAAAACGATTATTCATTCCACATCGGGAAATGTAAATGAATCGGTGAACTGAACCTAGGTGAATTGAAATAATAAGACGCATTTAAATGCGCATTTTATCGTGTAGTTTGAATGAGTGTGTATTTTTTCATATTAAGCGTGTATACGATGGTCTTCCATTAATCAATTAACCTTACACTTCCATCTATCAATTAAATTCCCTTAATATATCTCTAGGACTGAAGGGAGTATTGAGAGACTTGAATGGGTACAAATAGTCTTTCAACCATCACACCACTAGTGACTAAAAGTAAAACAGAGAGAGAGAGACAATGAGGCACTCCGTTGACATAAAATTAACTTTGGTCCTTTCTCCTCTTCTATCCCTTTCTCATGGCTAATGTCCTCATAGATCCACCAGCCACACGCTTCTGCTGCAGCTCCAGGGTAGAGATCAGATGTATATTCTATTCTCTGTGCAATCATACTGAACAGCCAAAACGATACGTGGAGAGACATATGATATGAAGTAAGTTGTGAGACAACGATGCAAACTTGGAAAAATAACTTTGCAACAAAAAATTCGAGTGATACACAAAAGATATCGTACTTTCTACTTAAATCGAAAAAACTTCGAGGCTTTTCAAGCGCAGAGGTTTCTGGAGGCACGCATCGTCGAGGAAATTAGCCTTTAATTGGCATCCGGTTTCCTCGGGCACTTAATTAAACAAAAACTGAACTACACCCACGCCTTATTCTCTGCAGTAAATTATAATTTTCTATGAGGGTTTTCGAATAGAACTCCAACAGTGATCGGGAAAATTAACTGTCTCTTTTAAGTCATTATTTATCGAAGTCATGGATTCACAACAGATGAAACGTTGAACTTAATGCGTGAAAGTCAAGGGTTCACAACTGGAGCCTCGTAATCTTTCCGGGATAAAATCTAAGAAATACTATTTATACTGTCAAAACTTTGAGTGAAACTTGAATTCTTGAATGATTTTGAAATGCAAGTATTAATATCTATTAACTCGGTAAAACAACGGGATAGGACAATTTTTCATACAGGTTGATAGCGTCAACACCAAAGGACGAGCTCAAAACCAGCGAAGTAGAAGTCGGCGATTTCCTGTGTTGTCATTTCACGTGGAACTCATGTTGGTTTGTTCTCTCGGAACCAACTCGGTGAGCAATCGTAATTTGAAAACTACTGCTATTGGTTTAACAACGTCGTGAGTCGTTCTAATACTTATCTTCGGTGTCTTACGTGGAGCATGCTCTTTACGCGAGACTGGAGGTAAACCGGCTCACTCTTATTAATTAATGTCGTTTCTATCGAATAACCTGCGGTTTGATTCAGACATATACGCTAGGTTTTCCTCTGAATTCCCTTAGGACTTATATTTTGTTTCTTTCCGGAAATCGAAAATTGCGTCAATTGCGGAGTTACGGCTTCAAAAGACCATAATGAAATTCTCGGAACCGCTTTTCTGGATACCATAGGTTGTTTTTTTGGAATGTTTGGAAGGTGGAATATTTTGAAAATCTCCTTCCCCTCATCCCTATATAATATTTATTAACTTTTCTTGATCATCACTGGCTTAATACACTTAAAAAAGATCAATCGCAAATGTAACTTTTCTATAATTTTCTTGGGCTATGCGGAAGAATTCCCTTCCATCTCACCCTTTTTCTGCCTTTGCGTGACAAATCTTGTTTTAAATACGTGACTTTTTCGTTTCATTTTGCAAAGTTTATCGCTGCTTTTGTCTGGTGCTAACGTAAACGTTATCAATAAAATTTATTTCTCGGAATTACCTCGAGGAAAGCTAGCATATCTGGGTCATCTAATCAGGGTATCTGGGGTATCTAATCAGAATTGCCCCAATATGCGAATTTTCTTATCATTACGGAGTCTCTTCTGAAGGAAATCATAAAACGCATTCACACTCAGGTTACAGTCGAAAAGTTATCGGAATTAATTAGATTAGGCCGCCCTGGGAATTTTTCCTTCGGCTCGTCGGAGGTTGGGAGTTCGAGTCCCGTCTTAAAAACAAGTGCTTCTCAACTTTAAGAATTACATATTTTTTAACCTGTTCTTGTCGTTGCTCTTATTCATTAAATCATTGTTATTTGTAGTCTAGCAGGAGGCTTTGCGTGCTTTCCCCCACTCAATAGGCGAATGCCATAATCACTGCAATAGGCGAACTGGCCATAATCACTGCTACACTAAAACCAGCGATGATTTTGTCTGTAAGAATACAACATAGAACTCCACACAAGCTTTGAGGAGGCAGGAGCCTTGAGCAGGGTCCATATTTCTGGCACATCATTCTTATATTCCTGCTGAACCTCTTTGTAATGTGCTACATCTAAGCCTGCAATTAGAACGTGAAAGTAAAGTTTTAACTGAACTGCAAGCTCTGATTGCTTCACTCCCGGAAAGTTAAGCATATGGAGGGTATGATATAGTGCATGTTGGTGGAAACTCACCCCCTGCCACAAACCCTTGAAATGGCTAGCAAGGCATTATCTAGTTGTCTATATGGAAAGAAGAAGACAAGAAAGGGATGGCTTATTGACATTCGATGGGCACAATGGTCCTGGGGAAAGAGAAATACAATTCATCTTTGTCACATGGCTTGCCAGCATTAGAGGAGAGGGGCAGGACTCTCTGAAGATATAACATTCCTTCAGAGTTCTCATCAGGTGAAGGGAGAGGCTTTTAGCATGAGTCAGCGGCAACGTAGAGGAAAACGCCATCGGATATCTATGAAGGAGGAGGGCCTGAGAGCTGAAGAAATTTTCACGAATCATATTTCATTTCGATGCATAAGAATTTCTCGACCTGGATAACTCTGTGGGGAACGTGCTTCACGGCTTGCGGATTCACGAAAACCCTTTAATATTGGTGGAAGTAATTTAGAACTAACTGACTAACTTTCTTTATCAGGGATACAATGAAGAGAAATTTGGGGGGGGGGTACGCTGATTCGAGAATGGGAATTCGTAGCAAACCAATCTTCGTATTCAAGTCTTATTATACGATGATGCCTCTGTATACAAGCCAAAAAGATTGAGAACCTCTACCGTGGAGTATTTTAACCTACATTTACGCGTTGTGCCGAAAACTTTCGGTTCCCTGCGGATTGTTGTGGCAGAGGAATTGCAACTGTAACACTTTATGAGATCAGTGAAATCGTACGAGCGTGTTTTCTATCAGGTCGCGGAGCAAAATCTCTTTCATATTTTCCCTCGAATTAACTCGACCGCTTCGATATGAAGCTTAATGTTACTTAGCGCTGTTCTAACGCTTTCATAGGTACAGTGGCGGAAGAAATTAACGCAAAATTTTTCGCGCGCCAGAATGCGGCATTTTTGGGAACTTCTAGAAGCAGTACACACTCCAAAGACTGGCAACACTGAGGAAAACATCGTCTACCGCAAATATTTGAAATCCGCCTTGCAGCTCACATTTGTCGAAGCCTAGAACTTAGTCATCTGTCGCCTTATTTTTGAGCTTTCGTCTCATATTATTCGCACATTCAGTCGCGGTACATCACTGTGTTTGTTTCAGCATGGTTCTTACGTCGAATGATATCATTCATACAGAAAGACTGATTATAAAAAATATTCACTATCCCACCCAATTCAGTATACTATATGCTAAAATCTTCAACTTCTACCACCTAGGGATATTTATTGTGGTCGACTTTCCGTGGATCTTTTTGAATGACGCGTACTGCATCTGTTTCACCTAAATGATATAATCGAGATTTATCCGCACCAAATGTCGATACAAAAAATATTTAATTGAAATAAGTATAGCCTACGTGGTGTAATTTTTCACGATTTTCCATTTGTAGACTGACGAAGTTCCTTTAACGGATATTTATTAAATTCAAAACGGATATTTATTAATGAATCGTTTTTGTCCCAATATAAATTCGTCCTTAGTTCGTCAGAATGGGATTAAACTATGAAAACATACGTAAATGTGTATAATTTCACTAAATAAAAATAAATGTGCTCGCATCGATACCGAATAATCTAGGCATATTTTCCCGATATTTCTTTCATCTTAACACAGGAAGCTTGATGACGAGCTGTCCACTGTTAAGGTTTATCTAGTAAATGCAGGATATACGAATAAACATTCAGAAAAGTTTACCCAAATTAGGTGAAGTTATGGATAACATATGGATGATTGCATAATATCTTATATACTTAGCTATAAATTCGCCGCACATATGAAATTAACAAAAAGCCTTTTAAAAGACTTCAGTTTGGAGTAGAATATCATTAATGAAATAAATTAATAGGTAACGTTAATGTTGTAGCTGTCAGATGTATTTGGATAGCTAAAGAGTGATCCGTGTTCGATTTTTAATGAATGCAAATGAGTTTTTATATAAACTTCCTCATATTGGCGATATGAATGAATGTAATGTGTAGCTGCAATGACTGGCTGATAATATGAAATTTTTTAAATACAAAAGAGATAAAATTTGCCGAATAAAAATCATTTTACTTGACCAGAAATTGAATGAAAAACTCAAAAATGTCTCGACCAGGGGTGGGATCACGGTTCTTTTCTTCTTATGGTAATTCTTGTCATCCAAAAGGCAAGCCGCATTGGTAGGGCAATGCGCAAGGTCCTGTGAGCGCACTCCACTGTTATGTAGCACCCGATCATTCTTGATGACGATCACGTTTTCGAGATCATGAGCGTACTCGAACAAAGTTATTATGAAGAAACATGATTGCGATTCAGGTTTGCAACCCAGTAACAACTACTGAGCTTTCTTATGTCAAGACGAATTTAAGATGATGTTTCGTATCCTTTCGTTGAATTTTTTTGCGTCCGTATGCGTTATTGTGAACTAAGTTACTTTTAAAATGAGTGGTGGTATTGTCTACGAACGTTTAAAATAACTAAAGGATAGGAAAAAGCATACTACTCTCTCGGGAATACAAATAGAAAGAAGTAGTTCTCAAATTTCACCTCATTAGCCCAGACCATTCCAATCAAACGCCATTAGTTCCCATCATGCATGGGTTCGGAGGCCAGCCACCTTAAATCTGAGTTAAAGCAACGAGCAATCTTGGAGGACTCTTGACGATCCCTAGAGGTTTCCCCGTGTCGATACAAAGCCTCACCAATACTAATCCATTCAAAATCGGAATGTATGAAGGGCGCATTATATTGATTTGGGAAATAGTATGCCTTTAATAAGAGCTTACTTTCCCCTTGTGTTGCGGGCGATACCTTTTCTGCCATAGATAATGTTTCGGACGCCAGGCGTTTAACTCACAGGAAAGAAGTGGTATTTGACTTCTCTTACGCCCTTAAAAGTATTCGACGGGGGCTTACGATTTTTTGAAGCGCGACGAGCCTTTTCTTTCTGGTGCAGCAAGTTTTTGAAACCTGTGCGTTATTCACAACAACAAACCACCCCGACCATCACCACCCGGAACTTGGCCAAGGTTTACTGATGACTACTTCATTGAGACGAGCGTCGATAGACGAACTAGCAGAGCGGACAGCGCAAGCCGAGATATTGTTCAAAGTTTTAGCGGCCTTTCCCAAAATTCTTGGAGGAAAGAAAGATCTTATTATCCTTTAAGTATGCCTCATTTTTCTCCCAGGCGGAGGAATTGGATAGTAGGTTTGTAAAAGGCAAAAACATTAGTCGAAAAATTACCCGAAGAGGTGTTGCGCCTTCAACTTTCACCCACTGATCTTTTATTTGGTGTTTAAAAGTAAAAAAACCTATTTCTTACTACTATCAAACGAAATTCATTAAATTCATGCCCGCTATAATAAGAACTATGTTTAATCAAATATATATCAATATTTCATGTTTCGCCCGCAACTAGGATTACTTACGAGTTCACAAATGTCAAAAATCTAGGATATGGTTCAAAACAAATCATGTAACATAGATGGAGCGGGCTGCTCGGAGCGCAGAGTTGATTATGAGAAAAATGCGAGAAACAAACGTTTTTCGACCCACTCAAACGAAACAACCCCAAATTAAGATGCAATGAGGAAAATCGTGGAGGAAGAATAGAAAATGAACCCAGTAATATGATACCAAAATGTGGACAACTCCATGTCACAGAGACTTAGTCAGAAAATCGAGAATGGAGGGGGATGGATTGATTATAAGGCTAATTAACATCCACATTCTTTATGTAAATAACAGCATATTTCTCGATGATCAATTGCTGTGATCATGTGCACACATACTCAAATTGAGAGAACTACGCATACATTTAAACCTTTTCCACTCGTTCTAAATAAAGCATTAAAGTGTCCCTTTTCAACATCCGTTAAAATACATTTTCACGAAAAGATGAAATTTATGATCCTGTAAAAAATCTGTTAATATCTTCATGTGGGAGCACTCACAACTTTAACTTCCATTGAAGCAATAATATTACGACACATTTGAAGAGGAATAGATTCTTTAGGAACGTAGCAATCGTATAATCTTTGATGGTGCACATTCCTAATTTTCACTCCATTGACTACTCTGCGGATTTATGAGGAGTATACAAATGACCATAGGGAAAATATCTAATCACTGCTTAGTCGCTACATGAAAAAGATGATTTTTAGTATTTTATCACTTTCACAGGGGAAAATTCGCGATGCATTTTTGTCGGAGTAATTCTTAAGCATGGGTATAAAAATGCTCCTCATAAAATTTAACTGCGTAATTTTAGCCAAACATTTTTCACTGCGAATATGTCAAAAGGTATTTAAGTGATTCATTAATTTACCTTATCCTTAAATATTATCCTTCATCCTATAAGTTGAACTGTTGAACTACACGGTTAATGCATTGCTCATAGCAAATCTAGAAAACAATACTGGGAAAGCTTCAAATACCGTTTTAAAGATATTTTGAAGAAAATTCCACCCTTGTTTGGTCTCTCACTCAGATAAATAATCGGTATTTACAAGTTTGGCAGATAGAACCAAACTCTAATTCCTAATAAAAATAATTTCCCTCTTTACTAAATCATTTCAAAGTAATTTAAAGGTGAATGTAGCATCAGGTAAGTTCACTAAATCGAGTAACTGACACAATCAGAGATTCGGTCTATTCCCTCCTTCATGAATACCTTTTCGTTGAGTGGTGAATTGGCGAATAAGTGGATATGAGCATCATACGACAGACAGGACGTAGAAATCAAGTGGGGCCGAGTGCCCGAGAGTGGGAAGTAAACATCTCATTCGACGACCTTGACCGCTATGATTCTTTTTCAAAGCCCGAATATGTGTAAAACTCACACACTCATGGTTGAGGTAAATGTCCATTCCCTGGGCCTTCCGCGGATTCCTGCGAAATTTTGGCTGCAATAAAGTCACATCGCGTAGGTTAATTATAAAGGCACTGAAAGAGGCCACGCCAGGATTTGAACCCCAGGCATTCTTGGCCGCAGACGAACGCTCTCCCTCTAGGCTACTTCATCGATCAAGAGGAATCCGCGTCCAGTGGTTCTTACTACAAAACGAAAAAAGGGAATTCTAATGTTTCCTGTAAAAACTGGACCAAATAAAATGTTCTGGATTTTTGAAAGTAGTTTTCAGAAAGTAAATAATATTACGTTTGGAGGAATTTAGAAATTTAAGTGTTTGAGACGACCTGTATGAACGAGGGCGGAAACTTACGTAGGGTTTTAAGGTATTGGAAATACTTTTAGAGAAAAATTTTCTCCACATGGAAACCATTCTATTCAAACAGATTTCCTATACTTTAACTTGAAGTTCTCAGGATATTACGCCAAAATGTTAATTGTAATGCATCATATTTCTCGGAAGTAGTTTAAGGCCTATTAAAACGATGTTCATCCACAGCTATTCCCTGCACGCGGAAATACGTTTTATTGTAAGTGAATTTGATCTGGAGAATAAAAATAATTTATGTCCCAACGAATAATGCTTTCATCGTAATATTTCTTAAGCTTCAATCAAGAAATATTTTTTTAACGGTCCAAAGCTCTAAAAATAATATGGTAAGCATCTCTACATAATCAACTACGACTTCAGAACCTCGACTGAGTGTGGGTCGAAGCAAGCTCATCACGTTTATAACTCCTAGACGATGTCGCGAACGTAAACCTTATTAGTATGACTATTTACATGACGCGTAAAATCGATATCCATTCATAGAGAGTTTGAATATTCCCGGTTTCCATATGCTGTCTCATTGTTGTCAAGTTGTCGAAGGAAAAGCGATTTCAATTAGTTCCCGTGTACGCCGCTTTCAGACGCCAATGAGTTTTGCGTTAATTTTTTCCGCCACTGTACATTACGTTTATTCCGCGAATTGAGCTTCGTCGATGTTACGATGATTCACCGTTATACACCAAGGGGATGAAATTCGCCATGTTAAAGTCACTTGGCTTGGCCAGGATTCGATCCCATATTTTCCAATTGCCGGTTAGGTCTGAGTATTAGTAAGTTACGTCTGCAAATCATCCTGGTTCAAAAAGAATAGTAACCGTCTAAAATACCCAGTCGGCCGTTGGGATGTTCGGGTTGGAATTTTGGTCAAGTCAAATGATTTTGATGACGAATTTCGTACCGATGGTATATATTTTCATATCTATGCCTCCCTGTGCATGACTGAGTACCAAGTTATTTTTGAACTATTCGCAGTGATATTGGTTACCTTCCTATGTCACTTCCAAGAATTCTCTGCTTTCAAAATGGACAAGATCCTCGTTGTGTAATTACATATACTATAGTGCTTAATATAGTGTTTCCAGGCCTGATTCCTTTTATTAAGTCTTTTCACATTTTATTGACATATAATTTTGTGGGATTTCCCTTCAGCAGTTGTCTAGTCAGCATCTGGACGATGAAATTAACATTCCATTTGGCCTCACGGAATGGCTACAAAGAGGACCTTATTGAAAAGTTATTATTACGTCATTTACGCAAAAAGCCAGATAGAGTTCCTCTCTCCTCACCCCCATTCCCCCGGACAAACCTAGGAGATGGTGCAAGCTACTATTCATCAACCAACTAAGTTACCAACTTAGCCGAGTGCTGCCTAAGGACAATTTAAAACTATGCTTTTATAATCTTGACACTATCGGCAAACTCCTTTTTAACTCTAAAGATCCCTACGACAATTTGGAGAGAAGCGGGGTGTACTCCCTGAAGTGTGATTCTCCGAGATGCAATTGTTTTTACCTCGGTCAAACTGGCCGCAAATTTAAAACAAGGATTTCCGAACATTTAAAATGTTTTTTAAATCATGACAACAGCTCTATGTGAACTAAGCGTCTGTTTGACCACAATCACATTTCTAATTTTAATCCTAATATTTTATATTTTTGTGACCAAGGTGCCAAATTGGATTTTTTAGAAAATTTTGAAATTGTTTTAGCCTTTAAAAAATCTAGTCATAGAGTTTTAAATGATTTTATTCCGGACAAATTGTCGCCCCTTTTTACTGTTCCTCACTCTTCCTCTTTTAACTCTTGACGCTGTTGTTTTCACATTTCCCGTGTCCTAGCTTTGTTAACCCTCGCCTCTCTACTAATATCCCCCCCTCCCAACCGCCTCTTTTCCTTCCCCGTGTGGTACCCTGTATATATATCAAGCCACCACCTCTGCACGCTGTATTCTGCCTCTGATGATGATGTGTATACATTGAAACCGGTTAGGCTTGTTTAATAGTAATAAAACAGTGAGGAATATTACAAAGTTCTTATTATAATATCATTCCATTTGGGTTTCAGGACATCTTCGAATGGATTGAAAACGGTGACGCGCATATCCAGAAGTAATGAGAATGTGTTACTTGCCCTATTTTTCGTATGGATATACTATATCGCGCTATGCAGGCCGAAATATGCACTTTGGTAGGGGGAGAGTCTTCGTTGGCCAAAGATGAAGGCGTTTGCTGACGGGGTGTTGGGGAGGTCGCGACCTTGTTTGCGACGAGACCGCTCCGCATGAATTGTTTCTCCAGGACACGTCCTCCGCGGCCGTTGAGAAACTCTCCTCAATCGAATGCGTGGATGGAGACGGCCTCCGTCACTTGGATTAATTCTCATTCATCGCGGATGATCGCGTCACCGCGTGGGGAGGCAAGGGCTCCTCGACCGCGGGGGGAACGGAGTGCGCCAGCGGGGAAGTTGAGGCAGGCTGCCGCCGACTCCGCGGCCTTCCCTTTACACCCAATGTCATCATATGCATCTACATACTACCCTGTGAGTCGCCGTAAGGGGTGCTTGGTCACGACCACCGAAAGCCTTTCGGTGGTCGTGAAAGTTTCGTGGCTTGGCAGGGACTGTGACGAGGACATGAGCCACTAAAAAGCAGCGACTGGGAAAAAGATACTACGTACGTGAACTGTTTGCTAACGAATTTTTTATGCCTCATCGTTTCATTAGTCGATCAATCCGTCACTCTAATTCATCGATAGAGGGCGCTTCATTAATTTTATTGGGATACAAGGAGTATATGTTGGTGCACCCCCTGCCAGTACCCTTGAAATGGTTTGCGGGGTATTATGTAGATGTCGATGTTTGTGTCGTTTTCACCAATAGTGCGTTAGAAGAAAAAGCTTTTAATCAGATTGATTTATTGTAGTTCTTTAATTTTGTCCCGGTTCCATTCCAACTTCTTCCTTGTTGTTCTGCTATCCATTTGCTGGCCTACGGTATTTTTCTTAGGGTCTTTCTCTTGGGACTTTTCCTTCTGTTTTCCCCTTCAGTATGTTCGTAGCATATTCATAATGTAACCTATATACCCATTTCTCTTTCACGTGGTACTTATTCTTACTTCAATAGACATTTTATCTTCGGCTCTTTGGTGTACATCCTCGTTTCTCCCTTGGTCTGTTCATTTTATCTTTATATATGTCTTCAACAACTGGTGTCTATGGCTAACATTCTTTTCTAATGGGTATTCTTACTGGTTATTACCAGTTTATTGTTACGGTATAATAAATTCAAGACGGGTTAATATGGTGTGCTCTGTACTGACAACGGGAGGTAAAAATTTTATGCATTGGGTATGTTACTTATTCCTTCGTAATGTAGAGATGGTATTGGGAACGAGACAGAACATGTATAATCGGTGGAATCGATATTAGCATCTTGGATGATATCCAGCTCAGGAAGAACCAATGTCACCCCAAGTACGCTCATGAGGAGCACGGATGAGAAGAATATGGGATTCACACTAAAAGCAATTAAAACTCTTTCACGCAGATCTCGTGAAAATACCCCCTGCCACACACATTCTTGGATGGTGTACAGAGCATCACGTGGATGAAGATGATATTTGGTAGATCGATCCGTGCATGAGAGAAATAAGTAAGCGAAGGAGAGTAATTATTTCATGTAAGTACTGTCCCTCTTGGAGATCGGAGCTTATATTTGACTCTTTATGCCTATTCTCCATACTAAGGAATAAAAAATATTCTTTATGATGGAGATCAAATTATTCTACCAAGGGGCGCCTTCAGTTTTACCTGATATTTACATCACGTTAAAAGAATTACAAATTAAATGCAGAGAGATCCTACTGAAAGATATACCACTGATAAGCTGTATAATTCGAGAACATTATAGCGGCCAAATTCATGAGGAATCATTAGGTACATGCCTACAAAAGAGAGGAATTACCCATCCTCTCTATTAGGGCCCGAAAGTTCGTTACTCATACGGTGAATATTCCTCTGGCAATCATGTTTGAGGATTCTATTCTGAGAAGACTCGTTTTTGGAGAATATTAAAAAAATGATGGTTTAGTTAAGGAAAAACTTACTTCATTGCATTCAGCCATTTTATTCTACGAAGACTAATGCCTCAGACTTAAAGCCTTTTTAGTCCTGGAAGTAAATAATTGCGCTAAGGAAAATATCACAATCCTAATATCTGTTGTTTTCTTAATTTCTTCTGATGAGTATAAATGAGTGAGTTTTAATGATGTTGGAGTAAAGATCTTCGGAGCTATTGACAAGAAAACATTAACATTGGATAAACGCCTGAAATCAGCGTAGAGTAATATTTAGCCTCGCGCAATGATGAGTTGTATCTCACCAGTTTTGCAGCTACTGATATTTCTCTATATATCATAGGAAGAAGACAATCACTTGAATAAAGTCACAATTTATCCCGGTTTAAGCCCGGTCAATAACAGATAAATATGAAGATATCATCTCTCGCTATACTTTCCATAGTCACTCATACGAACGTAAGTTGACGTGATGATACGTTATATTTTAATTTGACGTTGAAATTTCAAACGATCGAGCTAAATAGTATTTCTTTGATCACGATGACATCATAATTTATTTAATGGTTGTGAATAAAAGACAACTTTGTTGTGCGCATGATATATCTTCCCCGCGAAGGAACATGATACCGCAAATGGCGTATTTTGCCTCAACATGATCAGACAATTAAGATGACATTTGAGGAAAGTAGCAATTCGGGAAAGCGTTTTGTTTTCCGGCGTTACTTATTACTTTAAGAATGAGCAGCAAAGATCGCATTTCACGTGGATAGATTCTCACTTTGTATCAAAATATCTACTCCCTTTAGAAGTAGACTGAACAAAAAAAATTACCTTACTTTCAGCAAACAAGCCGCAATGCAGCGACATTCTTTCATATCGAAACATTTTGACACGGATTGACCATCTTGTGTGATTTTTTTCACCCTCATGTCCGCATGTCATTACCGCCACCCTTAGCTCTAGATCCGCTACAGATCGTGGCGGTGCCTCACGTTGCTCGCCGCCTCGCTCAGCTTCCCTACGCGTACCCTCAGCCCTGCTTCATCCTGTTCCGCATGACCTTGACCGACAGAGGCGCAAATAGTAACATCGCTAGCCGACTTCCACGACCTTGGTCCACGCGTGATCCCTTCGAACGGCGCGGACGAATGTTTCTCAAGCGCTCTAGAGGAGCCTCGATTGACTGACAAGCGGTGGATCACTGAAACGCGATCAGCGTCAACACGTTCAGAACTTTACGCTTACTTTCCTTCGTGTTTTCCTATCCGTGTCGAAACTTGTGTACAACATCAGCATAAATAACAAAATCGCTCTTCTGCCCAAGTAGACAGTCGAATTTCGATAAAATTGATCCACGCGGGAAGAGACTCACCGTTGGCTGGCTGTCTTGGATTGGACTGATCATTACCAATGTATCGAATAGAGGGATAATAACAGTAAGACTTGAACACAGCTGCGCCAAGCCATTTTGATACCTGAGGTAGGAATGAGTAATTGCACCCAGTCCTTGCATTTATAATGTAATATACATTTCTGGTAACGTCATGATAAAAAGATTACAAAAATAAAATGGAGCCGATTTGAAGTGATTTTTACTGTAATAGGCATCAATATGAACGCAAACAGCGATAGTAGTAAACTATTCACGCATATGGCATCCAATGCAAAATTAGTGTGAAAAAGAATGGCAAGAGTTGAGCGGAAATATGAGCGATGTACTCTCTTACCGTTACTTGTGCCTCTCTTTAAAATGAAATGAAAAGTGCCGAGACAAAGATCTTTCCGTCGTTTGTCAAAACGGATTGAAATGATCAAAATAGTAAATTTAAAATGTAGGCAATGGAGTGTCAGCACAAATGTCGGGAACCACGAAAAATACAATTTTGGTACATTCACCCCTAAAGCCAAAATTTTAGCGTTTACATTCCGTATTTTTGAAATAACAAGTAATTTTAAATCATTGTTTTAGCCTTGTGCACCAATAGACCGCGGCCATGTATCGTCACTACAGACTTCATACCCCGTGTTCTGCAATCGCTGAGAGTTTGTTTAGTCCGCAATGGGTTTTATCTTCTGCCATTGAAGGTGACATTAGAAGGTGACTGTGTATTCCGGCGCTATTAGTACAGCGGGCCTAATAGCGCCGGAATACACAGGAAAGTTCTAGATAGCGCGTCCACGGTAAAAATAGCACGAAAAACAAGGACTAGGGTTTGAAGAATTGAATGTAAATATGAACGATGTACACCCTTATTTTTTGCTGTGCCAGCGAATTAATTATGCGATCGTGCGTTGCTAATTATGCAAAGAGCCATAACGAAACATTTATTAAAGATCTCACGGCGGTAGAATAACGGCGAAGTTTTTCCAGTTTTTGTTTACTCGACAAGTCGCCATTTGAGCGCCTTTTTGGCGTTTCTTTCGGCTTTTAACTGGAGTCCAGAGCCTCGCTCCCCTCACTTTCGGCATGCCTTAGGTCTAATCGGCAATTTTGCATGGAATTCCCTCTGCCAAATGAATTTTGTCCAGAAGTCCTTGCTCTAACAAACCTCTTTCTCTTCCATATCCAGATCGAATGGCTCAAAATCCAATAGAGCAGCATTTCAATTGAATTAATAATGATAATCAATTTAATATGTATAAAATATACCTTACAGAATATTAATAGTTTCATTTCAACGTACAGAATAGAGTATGGCTTCTATTCTAAATGAAATAGCGTGAACGCTATATGCCAGAAGTAGTTTTCGTTACGCTTTTGTGTCGAAAAATAGCATGTTATTCTTCGAAAAAAAGCGTAACGAAAGCTATTTATGGCATATAGCGTTCACGCTATTTCATTCAGAATAGCAGCCTATACATGCACTCCTGAGGAAAAATGTTCCTGATTGTTGGTATCTGACTCTTTCAATACATAAACGTGTTGTCTCACTCGAAATGTGTCCGATATTAATTTAGAGGTGGAAATCAATCTATATAAATTGAGCGAAATTGATGCCGAAGAAGGATATTAGCCCTCCGTTACGACTCGTGACAGCGATTCGGCTCCAGCGTCATTCGAAACAATCGTAACTTATGTTAAATCGCAATCTGTCGGGATGTGTGAGGGACGATATCTGCATCGCGTAGAGAGACCTGGCAAAATATTCGGCCAGTTTTCATTCGAAAAAGAAGTTATCATCATATCTTCGCCGACTAAAGCGGAATAACTCCTTATAATTCGATTTTGCGAGTCGAGAGACTGCATCTCGAAAATCTCCTCTATATTGAAATACCATGGGCGAAGAATATTTTTGGCTTGCACATTAATGAAAGCCAGCCTTCAAACTCAGAATGGGTGAGATCTATTTCCTATCAATTAAAATCAAAATCCTGATCACACTGCTCATTTCAGCTATGATATGTATCGGAGCCTTGGAAAGAGTAATTCATAAATATGCTTCTGACCATAATTTGCCTCTCAGACGGACCTAAGTCACCACTTCTCAAATTTCAGTACGTCGGAGTTACTTCATGGGTATTGTTAGCTGTTGCAACTAACAGTAACGAAGCGTTATATTTCAAAGTAGATTACAGTGCCTATATTGAAATCGTGACTTCTGACATTCCTTGCAGCTAACTGAAGGCCTCGGTATTCAAATACAGATGCGGCAACTCACTTCCTCATATGAAGTTTTTGACGAAGGTTTATTTCCGGATGTATCAGTGAAACCCATCCATTCTCTGTCTCCTTCAGCTTTTCGTTCCTCATTGTCTTGCGATTTTCCCCCTTAATGTCTACGGTTCTCAGAAATACGACCCTGTGTTTAACTCGCGTTCCATCGTGAAGTCCAGTTTCTTCCGTCTCGGACGTCCATCTCTATGACCGCGTGCTTATTGTCTGGTATATGCTCACGCAAAGGCCCTTTCGTGCGGTCAAGTTGCCCCCAAGCTGATGCAATCCAGCGCAAACATTTTCGCAGAAAGCATATAGAAGAGAAGAAAAATAATAAGTTTTAATTAAAAAAGATTATATAATACATTCTTCATACTATCCATCAATTATTAAAACTTCAGGAAACGACGAATCTCTAAAAGAGACCTTCATCACACTGATATGAATGTTGACGATCATCATGTCTGTTGAGTCTCGCTAAAAAAGCTATGGGAGGATAAATTTTAGTACTTCATACAGCGGATTTTTATTCGCAGTTATCTTCTAACTTCGGGCATTACACGAATGAAACTCAACGCCTGGATTATTTATACGAAGCGCTCAATGCTATCGGTGATACCAAACCTTTTTTTACGCTTGATATAGCGAACTTTGATGTGTATTGTCGGGTTAAATTTGGGTAGCGGTAAATTGTTCGGGAGATACGATTATGAAAGTTTGTGGAAGTCGAGTTTCAATTGGAATCGCTGTTTTGCGTTATGCGCATCCTGACTATTCCTCATTGGCGTGATCAGAAGACCTATCCCGGTGAGGGGACTGAAGTGAACTAACATTTAGCATGAAGATATAAATCAGAATTTTATTTTTAAAAAGGGTCAGATATCATAATGAATCCCCTCTCTCTGGAATAAGTATATTCAACGATTACGATTTATTTGGATCTGCGACGTGGCAAATATCCTCTAGGAGAAGGGGTGAGTTGTAAAAATGTGTTAAGTACGCAAATTTCGTTCTTTAATATTTTTTCAGTTTTAAGCTTTATCTGATGCATTATCTATATCTTAATTTACATTGGAAAAAGGTGGAAAACTGAAATATCAATGACATGTTGATTTGTTTGATTTTGGTTCATTTTTAAAAGATCATTGCAGTCGATTTTTAAAACATTTATTCCATCAATTTTAGTGCATCATTGAAAATTCGGATTGCCGACTATGATTTTTGCTCTCAGAAGGCCAACTATCGAATGTTTGCTTGATTCGAAGTAACCGTGAGTCTGTTAAGCTGCGCATTCGTAAATCTTTATCCTTTATTGAGTGAAATATAAACTAGGAGACTTGCGCCTTAAGGTCCAAGTAAAGTGTCTATGGTATCAGGATAAAAAAAATTGTCATGCCATTCAGTGTTATGTTCAGCAGACAACAAAAGCCCGCGTCAACTAGACCTCACTTCGTTGCAGCTCCTGCTGCTTCTTTCTTGACCTTGCCTCGAAGAAGTGCTTGAATTCGTCGACTCAAGGATTGCATGAGATTGACATCGGAATGATCATTTGGAACCCGACATCGGAAAATTTCCCTCAGCTGAGAGGTCCTCTTGAAGGACTTCGCTTGGCGGCAATTTGGCATAAGCCCAATGTTAAAAAGAAATTTCAGCATCTCTCCGATAGCATCTTGATTTTTTGTCCATAAGGTCGAGGTGGAGAAATCATGTCTCGCCATGCATTTAACCATGATTCTCGAGATGGTTCACCTTCCCTCCCCCCTGGAATTATGAGACAAAGTGCCCCTGTGCCAGCGGGTTTCTTCTTGTCTACCATCAGGGTATCTTCCAGTTAAACAAGAAAATATAAGTACTAGGAAGAATGTGGCTGAAATACTTACACTATTAATTGTTGTAGAAAGTATAGGCATAACCAGAGATATTTCATTCCAAATCTGCTCTACGGAGCCAGACAGGATGTTTACAAGTGGACGTCCTGACTGTGCCTCCAACATATTGCTCATAACAGTCCTGACGGTCCTGACTACGCCCATGGTAGGAAGCGATAGAGGGCGATAGAATGCCTGGAAGGCGGTAGAAAGTACGGTAAGGGACACGGACTCAATCGACTCAATAAGCGACGATGAAAACTTTTTATAGGTTTTGATCGAAGAGTTTTCGGGAATAGACGCTAACATTTTTGCTTAAATCGCTTTAAAATAGTTCTCACTTAAATTAGGGTCTAATCTGAGGAAAACGAGATATTGTTATAAATTAAGAATTCCTACGACTTTTTCGCGTGTCAATCTTTTGTTGTACTACGTTCATATAACAATAGAGTAATCAGTAGTAAAGTTTTTACCTTATATTGCCTATTTAAGCCATATTGGTGACTTTCCATCCACTGCAGTTATAGTTGGAAGGAAAATCCCGAGTGCCTTATTTTGTTCGTATTCAAAACTCACGGTCTTGTGCTCCGACAGGTGATCGACTGCGATTTCGATTTTCAAAATGGCATTTTGAGAGGCATTCTGTCTTTTATCACTTTCGAAGTTACTATGGAATTATATGTATCAAGGACAAACATTAGAGCCATAAGGAAAGGTAATATTCATTCCAATATTCTGTTCTATTATGATGTTATAAATCATAACAAAATGATACCTTTCGTCCGTTTGAACTGATATAGTAATGAACATAAAATAGAAATGAAATGGTAATGATCTCTTGGACGTTCATCATGCGAACAATATTAGAGCGAAATTTCTTAAATTAGGGACTTAGCAGCTCATGGGTAAAAACTACCGACCGATGATCGTTCTTTCTGGGCTGCAAAACGAGATTGACTTTCATTCGAACAAGCGTTTGGGCGTTATGCTATTGTGTAACTAGAGCCTCTGAATTTTCCGGTTTCATATGCTCTTTTATTTCATATACTTATTATCGGCAGTTGTGTGAGCCGGCATAAGTTTTATTTTCTGTTGGATAAGTTTCCATTTGTACTGACGTACAATCCAAACGATGCTTGTGTCCATTTTAATACCAACTCTTATTATAAGTCAAACTACCCTCTCTTGTTGAGGTTACTTCCTACATATTGTGTTGACGGTAGATGTGGAGCCGGTGGGTCATTGCCATAACTGCTATTACCGTCGTTCCTGACCACCTGCAACGCCATTTTATACCTCAATTTGAAGGATAAGAAGCCGGTTTTATAATTACACCACCTTCTTCACCTGTATTCAATACCCTTTCCAATATTTCACTTCCAATTTCACCGTTTTCACATGTACCTCGACGCCATATTTTCCTGTTTTCAATGCTTCCACGAGAGGGATACCGCCTTCACCTTCATCATATGTCCCAACCCCCTTCCCAACAAGTTTGCCAGCCTCTGGAGTTAAACAAAGGGTGCTGGGTTGGGGTGATTCAGGTTGGGTTTGGTCAGGTTGAAATTTCATTTTCTGTGTTCAGGATGTATCTTTAGTTTCAGTTCTCAATGCTTAATAATCCTCTCTACATGACCCAACCAACAAAAGACACTCCTTTCATTCATGCCTATTACTTGAGCATCAAACCCTCATTCCTTCTTCACTCTCAAGTCTCATTCCTATCCCTCCTCATTTTTCTGCCAGCACTTCTCAGAATTCACTTATCACAATTCACCTGACTCACTTCCTTATGTGTATCTTGGATTATCCAATGATCATACAATGAAGTGGGAAGGGGTGGGTAAACTGCAAGTTTTGCTTGCTCCCGTAGCTAACATTCTCACCTTTTTATGTTTTCTCTTCATACTGTCTTTTACTTTCCTTCAGCATTCCCATGTCATATATAATTTTTCATTTATATCTTCATCTTTTGCAAACATTCCGCATTCATGCACAAAATTGTCCTCTTGCTTCATTATTTTGCCATTCACCCATGTCGTAGAATCCTTCTTCCCACTCTCATTCAGAAACCTGTTTTATAGTCTTTTATATGTATACCCTCAAATCCATTTTTCCCTTTGCTTCGCAGAAATTATCCAGGAGCCTCTGTTATTCATGAGGTCTCTCACAAGGAACACTTATGAAGTCTTCCCTACCAATTACTTTCTAATATGGCAGGATGGTAGTATAGAGCTACAAAGCCGTGTGTGCAAAATTTCCTTTGCCACAATACCCTGTGAAGCGATATATTTACTTCCAAAAGTCTATGCTGTCTAATCATTATGGTCATGGCATCCCTTCTCCCATGATACCATAGCTAGGCAATCCTCTCTTGGAGTGCAAGTGAGCATCAGGGTAGGCTGTGCAGCAATGGAAATTCAGAAGCACACATCTTGACTCACAGGGCATCGTGTCTTGGGAAATTTTATGCTTGAGTTTTTATTGTGCTAATCTACTATCTGCCCAAATTTTAATGAAATATGCAGGGGACACTTCATGAGTGATCCTTGTTAGACATAGTATGACCTAGTATTCCAGTTCTTGCACAGCTACATCTGTAACCATTACACCAGCATAATTACTGCTAGGATTTTTCACTTGGTTATTTGAATTGTACAACCGAACAGACATGACAGCATTACTCCTCTTTGATTTATGCCTCATTTTATTTCAAACCAGCCTCTTTGTCCCCAATTTTTTCTTTCACTTCATGCACTATTGTCACTTACAACCTTCTTATCATTCAATAACTGCTCATTTACTCCATATTCATGTAAAATCTTCCATAATTTATATCTCTTTACATGGTAATTGCCTTTTCTAAATCTACAAATGAATACTTAATCACTTAATTTTGGATGCTCTTTCATATTTACAACTCTTGCCAAAGTGAAAACAGCCAATCCATACACACAAGCCCTCCCTGTACTCCCCAGATATTGTCAAATGTAATCCTCGTCGGTCTTTTAATTAATATTTTACTAAACACTTTTCTTGTACCTAATAGTCAATCAACTACATAAATGTGGTACAATTTTTCCATTCATCTTCCCAACTTTTCCTTTCTACAATGGAACTCTGTTTTATCACATTCTTCCAATCCTTAGGAAGGTCAGAGGGTTTAAAGCATAAATCATGCCATACCCAGAAGTGACTTGTGAGTACCTACCTAACTTACTCCCACTCATTTAATATTTCACTGAATATCCCAACTACTCATGTAGTCTTCCTATTTTTCAATATTCTCCCAACCGTTACCCCTGATTCTTATGTATACATATCTCTTTTTCTTGCTGATATCTTGCACACACATTTTTAAGACTCATCCTCTTTGCCTGCACCATTTCATAGTGTCTAATTTTTCAAAATACTTTGTGACCTTGCTGTAAAAATCATAGCTGTTCAATTACCAACCTTTGTACAATATCAGAGCAACCTAATGGTTACTATCTTGCTTCCTCAATATAACTAATGTCCTCCCTTTTTTCATGACAACTTACCTCTCCAATTAACCCTCTTAGTGCTGATTCCTGCCAGTTGTACTAGCGAGAAATGCAGAGGGTAATTTAATGAAATGTATCATTTTTAAGAACAATATTATGAAGTTATTGTTTAAAATATCCACATGTGGTTTTTTTTATTGCTTATAAATTGAATTTCATAGTAATCATTTAAGACTTTTACATCATCTAAAAAATAATCGTAATTATATTAGTGTGCTAAAGTTGAGCAATTTTTGTTCATGAGCTGATATATTTGCTGGCTGCACTTTTCGCCCAAGATGCAAAAGCCAATATATTGTCCCACCAATCTAAGAGGGTTAAGGGTCAAGCCTACACCTTGACAGCCAAGCATGCTGTAGCCAACCCCTTGCAATAATGCTAATCCACCATCATCAGTTGAAAGGACATCCCACTTCTTGCGCTAGGTTTCAATTACTGTGCATACAAAGTATTAACTCATTTATTCTTCTTTCATTCATTGACTCTACTCTTGTCCATACCCTCCTCCCTAATTATAAATTGCCCAGTTCAACTAACCATATCTCTTTCTTGATGGGCTAACCTTATTCAGCTTCTTCCACCCATCGTGGCTGTGGCCATCCGAGGCAACTTTTTCAATGCTTGCAGCTATTTAAATTAAGTATTATCAGTCTTGGCAGTACCTGTGCCTCATGCAGCTTGGAACTCTACTGGTCAGTTTTGGAAAATCAATGTCAGTATGCCACAGTAGATACCAAAGTCTATTAAGTCCTAGGACACACTTTTTTCTTCTCAAGCTAGTTTCCCCTTCTTAAAGGCCTTGGAAGCCAGCACACCAATACTCATGACCTACCTCTAAGTTCTTTGCTATATACTGACATGCTTGGATGAAATTTAGAATAACCTGTTGGAAATGAACTCCTTGAAACACCTGTGGTGTGTATGGTATTTCATTATTTTTTATGTGCATAAAATCACATTAGAATGAGCAGAAAATAAACTAACTCAAGGAAATAAACACAAGAGCATAAGCCACTTTTATATTTGCTAATACCACCTATCATAATGCTAGACAGTGCTATAAATAGCTGGTGAAACAACTGTTGCTCTATGGATACCTTTGGTTTTAAGTCAAATGTTTTTGATTGAGTAAAATGTGAAGTTTTCTAGAGTTTCCTTTGGGCTAAGTCATTCGGTGTAATACCTGAGAAAACCACATTGTCATTCTCAAGAAAGCTTCTTTTTAGCCAATAGTTTTTTAAATATTAAAATTTTTCTTTTAATATTAATCTGTTAAGTATTTAATATTTATCTTTGAATCTATGTATTTCAATATTCAACTATTAATTATTTAGTTTTTCTTATTGTGTAATTCTAAAAGTGAATATTCCTACTGTATATTTTTCCTTAGAATATTTTTACAAACTTCTGGGAACTGAGTAAAAATATCAGGCTCAAATCAAAGATCTGCATGGGAATAAAACTTTTGAGCATTTATGAGTTCATCAGTTTCCTTGATGTATGTTTTACAGTTCTCACTCAGTCCTCACCTAGATGTGCGGTTTGCAGGGCAAAGTTAATACATATTCTGATTTTCATTGACACTGAATATGAAAAAAAAAATATTAATTGAATTTTGTTTTTTACCCACTGGTCATTATTTATTTGTGGCTGCTTAGTCTGTTAATTTCATTTGTTGATAAAAAATGCTGAATTTTATGAAATCATAGGAAGGATGGACTGGAAAGTGAAACCAATCAGTAGCTTATTTCAGCCCTTGAACTTATAATGGTGATAAAAAGGTGATGGCAAAGGTGTAGCTTAACAGCTGGCATGACCACCTTACAGACAATTTCCAAGTATTATGGGGAATAATACAGAAATCAGGGTACTGTGGTGTATGGTGGTGTATTTGGAATGTGTGCTAATTATCTCTGAGGACGTATTTTGACAGTCTTCTGTCAGGGAGCCATGTGGCATCCTCTGGTGGGAGTTTGTCACGGTATGTGTGTCAATGTGTGTATGTGTGGTCACGTGGCCGGAATCATGTGTACTGTGAACAGGGAAAATAAATAGTTAAATCTGGAGTCATCCGAGTTGTTTGTTTGTGAATACTGCGGGTAAATATATAATAAGTGGCGACGAGCGATGAGTCAGTAGATATCCATTGCGTGTGGTAAGGTGTAGTTTACTACTGGTCATATACAATGACGAACCCGCTGGTAAAAACCGCCCTAATAGGGCGCATGGACCCTTTTTGCCCGGACGAGGAAGATTTTATATCCTATGCCGAACGATTTGAGCAGTATTTTTTACTTAACGGGATAACGGAGAGGGAAGTGAAGGTTCCAATGTTTATTACATTTTGTGGGGCATCAACATACACTTTGTTGAAAAACATGTTGTTCCCAAAAAAAGCCAACGGAACAATCATTTGAGGAATTAGTGTCTGTGCTTACGACACATTATGCGCCCAAAAGATTGACAATTGCGGAACGGTACAATTTCCACACCCGTTCGCAGCAGACTGGTGAAAACATCAAAGATTTCGTCATTGCCCTAAAAAAACTTGCGGAATTTTGCGATTTCGGGAATTTTCTGAACGATGCATTGAGGGATAGGCTAGTTTGTGGGTTGGAGTCAGCAGTTATAAGGCAGAGATTACTGCTGGAGAGTAAATTAACATTCGAGCAAGCCTGTATCATCGCTACCGATTTGGAGCTGGCACAGAGGAATTCGGCGTTTGATTGTGCCAACAAGTTCGCGAATCTAGAGGTGGGAGCCGTTTATAAGAGAGCCCCAAACGCTAAGCAGACCTTCCGCCGCCAATCTGATGCTGTTTCCAGCCGCAGGAGAGAGGACATTCCTGCACAACCTGGACCACGTCAAGGGAACGGGAGGCTGACCTACGGGGGTCAGAGGAATGCTGTGTGCCAACGGTGCGGAAGATTCCACAGGGAGGATTCCTGCCCCGCCCGAGATTGGGAGTGCTTTAGGTGCCATAGAAGGGGGCACGCTTCCAAAATGTGTAGAAGTAGGGAGGTTCGCGAGGTGTACTCCGACGATTGGGAGATCGGTCAGTCAGACGACGTTTCCCACTCGCAAAACACCCATCCCGCCGAGCCAAGGTCAGAGTCGCACTGCATTTACTTGCCTGCTGTAAAATCTGTATCTGGTACTGCACCTCTGTTTGTAAATATGTATGTAAATGGAGTTTTATTAGCTTTTGAAGTAGATAGTGGGGCTAGTGTGTCATTGGTATCTGAAGAGACATATCATCGATACCTTAACGGTGCAAAACTCCAAAAGTGTCCCCTTTCCTTGAAATCAGTCACAGGTGATCAAATAAATGTCAAAGGCAAAATTGAAGTTAGTGTATCATGGGACAGTGTGAATGACAGTAAGAGCTACACATTGGAATTAGTTGTTGTTTCTTCCACTGGGCGAGTAAGACCTCTCATGGGTCGCCCCTGGCTTGATATTTTGTCTCCACAATGGAGAAAGAAGCTACTTTCATGTTGTGTTTCAGGGTCACATGAAGGGTATTTTGATGGGGATGATATCAATGTGTTTAAGTTTGAGTCGAGTCCAATGTTGGAAGGAAATTCTTACAAATCACTGTTGAAGGATAGTAAATTGTTAGACAGTTACGCAGGCAAATATCCAAATGTTTTCAGTGGGGAAAAATCAAACATGATAAAACAGTTTAAGGCAAATCTTGTGGTTAGGGAGAATGCTATTCCAATTTTTCACAGGCCATACTCTGTACCTTTTGCCTTAAAAGGGGAAGTTCATAAGCAATTGGAAGAAATGGTAGCCAGTGGGGTTCTAAGACCTGTAAGACATTCAGAATGGGCCTCCCCGATAGTGTGTGTCCCAAAACTAGATGGGGGAGTTAGAATTTGTGTTGATTTTAAGGTGACCTTAAACAGGGTATTGATTACCGATTTCTATCCCTTGCCCAAATTAGAAGATGTGTTTGGCTCATTGGCTGGGGGAACTGTGTTTTGTACCCTGGACCTTCAAAATGCATATTTGCAGTTAGGTGTGGGACAGGAATCACAAAAGTATCTTACCATAAACACTGATGATGGACTTTATCAATTTACCCGCCTACCCTTTGGCATTTCTAGTGCCCCAGGTATTTTTCAGTCTGTCATGCAAGAAATTGTCAAGGGTTTGCCCATGGTTACATGTTATTTGGATGACTTGTTAATTTCAGGGAAGGATTTTAAAGATTGCCAACAAAGGGTGGAGCTGGTGTTGAACAGGCTAAATGATTACAATGTGAGGGTGAACATGAATAAATGTAAATGGTTTTGTGAGTCAGTGGACTATTTGGGCCATACCATAAATTCAAAAGGAGTTCGCCCAATAGCGCACAAAATGAAGGCCATACTGGAGGCTAAAGTTCCCCAAGATGTTTCTCAAGTGAGATCCTTTGTTGGAATGTTAAATTTTTATCACCGCTTCCTGCCTAACCTTTCGAGTCTACTAAAACCCCTTTATGATCTTGTGAAAAAAAATGCTCCCTGGGAATGGACTTTTGAATGCAACCAAGCTTTTGGTAAGTGTAAGGAACTCTTATTGGGCCATCCATTGTTGGTTCATTACAATCCCAAGTATCCTATTGTGGTATCAGCTGATGCTTCACCTTATGGTGTGGGTGCCGTGCTGAGTCACTTGGTTGATGGTGTCGAGAAACCAGTGATTTTCTCATCCAGTACATTATCGAGTGCTCAACAAAATTATTCTCAATTAGACAGAGAAGCATTGGCTCTGATTTTTGCTGTGAAGCGTTTTCATAAGTATTTGTATGGGCAGCACTTCACCTTAGTAAGTGATCACCAACCCCTACGGCACATTTTTGCACCAGACAAAGGGGTACCTACTGTTGCAGCTGCTAGGTTGCAGAGATGGTCCATTGTACTATCAGCCTACACCTATACAATCGAATACCGTAAGTCAGCCTTGCTGTGTCCTGCTGATGCCTTATCTCGACTGCCGGTATCTGATGAGAATGTCGTGGAGTATGTAATGAGTGTTTTGCCTGCAAAGTTTCCCTTGACGTATGTGGAGGTGTCCACTGAAACTGTAAAGGATGTGGTATTGTCAAAAGTAATGGATTTTACCAAACAAGGATGGCCAAATTTTGTTAAGGAGCCAGCTATTATTCCATTTTTCAGACTAAGGTATGATATCTCCATTGAAAATGGTTGTTTATTATTGGGTTCAAAAGTGATCATTCCTCAGGTATTGCGAAACGACATGCTGAATTTATTGCATAGGTCACACCCGGGAATGGTAAGAATGAAGTCTCTTGCTCGTTCATTATGTTGGTGGCCAAATGTAAATAAGGATATTGAAGAGAAAGTGAGAAATTGTGAAGCGTGCCAAATTGTAAATTTCCAACCAGACTGTTCACAAACTGTATCATGGCCCAAGGTTGATATTTGGGGTAGGCTACATATTGATTTTTTTGTTATGCAGCAGAAATATTTCTTCCTTATTATTGATAGTGAGAGTAAGTGGGTTGAAGTGTACCATATGCCAAATGGTACTGATGCTAGGAAAGTATGTGATAACTTGAGTACAGTGTTTAGTAATTTTGGTTACCCATCACAAATAGTCTCTGATAATGGCCCTCCATTCAACTCCAAGCTATTTGTCGATTTCTGCTCCTGTAGAGGCATTGAGGTACTTAAGTCCCCTGCATATCATCCCCAATCCAATGGTATTGCAGAGAGAGCTGTTCAAACCATCAAAAGGTTGCTTTCCAAAGAGCTGAATACAAACCCAGGTGCCCTCAGTGACAAGAACATTGGCTCAGTCCTTGACAAAATTTTACTTGCCTATCGTACTACTCCCCTGGCAACAAGTGAGATAAGCCCCTCAGAAAGGCTACTCAAGTATAAACCTCGCACCCTCTTGTCATTAATTAAACCACCTTCAAATAGTCTCACCCTTCCAAACTCTAGCTATCCAGAATACAAAGTGGGTGAAGCTATTTTGGTTAGAATGAGACCAGGTAGTATCCCTTTGAAAGGCATAATTGGGGAGAGGGTCAGCACGGTAACCTATAGGGTGTACATTGGAGGCCAATGTCGGTACGTGCACATGAACCAATTGAAGCGCTTGCCACCTGCTAAAATTATTCCTAAGCCACCTGTTTCCCCTTTCCACTTGTTAGCAGCTCCAGATAACTCAGCTGTGGATGCAACACCTCTATGGCCAGCAGTGCAGACTCCCTTGCACATTACCCCCCGACCCAGCCCATCCAATCCTGTCCATGTTCCAACTGCGGATATGGTGATACCCCCTCTCCAGCAATCCTCAAGGAATATTGGTCCAGAGCTTCGTCGTTCCAGCAGACCATCCAAGGCACCTCAGCGGCTTGATTTGTAGTGCCGGGGAAGTTTGGAATCCAGTAGGGGAGGAGATGTGGTGTATTTGGAATGTGTGCTAATTATCTCTGAGGACGTATTTTGACAGTCTTCTGTCAGGGAGCCATGTGGCATCCTCTGGTGGGAGTTTGTCACGGTATGTGTGTCAATGTGTGTATGTGTGGTCACGTGGCCGGAATCATGTGTACTGTGAACAGGGAAAATAAATAGTTAAATCTGGAGTCATCCGAGTTGTTTGTTTGTGAATACTGCGGGTAAATATATAATAGGTACAAGCAATTTTGTTTTCTTTGCCATACCATGGTAGCATGAAAATATTTTCTTTCGACCTAGACTCGACTCTTGATTTTAACCCCTTCTGTCTTCTGTTATTGTATACCATTATGGATATGGTCATGATTGTTTGATATTTATTGGTCATTAGTTTAGGATATCATGAGACTCATTATTATATCTTCTGACAATTTTATTTTTATAGTCGAAAACAGAAGAAAGAAGTCGAGGAGCTTGCAGTTATACCACCTGCTTTGCTTGGTACAGCAATAAGTAAAGTGGAAGTCATTGAATTTACAAAAATATTTCCAGATTTAGTGCAAGAACTTACTCAGACTCCTGTGGAATCAATTGACTCTCCTACTCCTCCAGCCAGTAGACAACATTTTAGAAAGGTATTTCATAGATATAATTCCTCATCTCATAATTGTTGAGGTTAGGGAACAAAATGAACGCAGGAGTTAAAGATTACACACATCTTTATTCACCGACAGAACAGACGGGACTGAACAGGACTCAAGATACACTTCAGTGCGCACGAACAATGTGACAAAAGAATAATGAAAATGTCACTGGAGTACATATCGTAACACTCCCTGTTACACTAGGGACATTCGCAATCACAAGGAAACCAAATTGAGTTACAACATTTCATACAAAAACCACTACAGACCCAAACCTCCTTTAAATGTGTAATGTTTCACCTTACATAAACTTTTGGTCAATATCAGCTATCATAGAGGAAGTTGGTATATATTCTACATGTATGACATTTTTATCAATCAACTCCCTCGTGAAATGATGTCGAACATCAATGTGTTTTGTTCTAGCATGAAATACTGGATTATGACACAATTTTATAGCACTTTGATTGTCACAAAAAATGTTTACAATTTCTTCCTCATTTAATAATTCTGAAAGCAGATATCTAAGATAAATAGCTTCTCTGGATCCTTCTGAAAGAGCTACATACTCAGATTCAGTGCTTGAGAGAGCAATACATCTTTGCTTATGGCTTCTCCATGAAACGGCTGCACCAGCAAACTTGAAGACAATACCTGTACATGATCGTCTATCATTATGATCTCCAGATCGATCGTAATACTTTGATCTTTCTACCTGTCTCATTTTCAACTCTGACTTTAAAGTTAATGAATACCTGAGTGACTTCATCTTTGCTTTTCAGAAAGTATGGAAATATTTTTTGGGAATAATCATCTATTAAGGTAAGCATGAATCGAGCACCATTAATTGACTTCACCTCTATAGGTCCACAAACATCACTGTGAATCAATTCTAATACAACACTTGCTCTGCTACCGTTGCAATGGAAGGGCTTCCTTGCTTGTTTTCCTTTGTGACAGCTGATACATGGATTAAATATCTCCAGAAAACGCATAGCCATCCACCATCTCACATAGTTGTTTCATTCTTTCTGGACTCATATGACCGAGTCTTCTATGCCACAACTTTGCTGAAGCATTACCTTTAACAATCAGAGATTCCACATGATTAGCATTCAAATACTTAGCAGGCAATCTTTCATCTAACTTATACAAACCATCCACAAGCAAGGCAGTTCCACTAACATTGCCATCAACGGTTACATTATCTTTATGATAGATATCACATCCCTTCTCTGAAAAGACAAGAATCAAATTTTTCTTTGGGATTTGGGATACTGATAATAAATTTGCTGAAAGTCCGGGCACCAACAATACATTATTAACTGTAATTGTATCATCATCAATATGAACATTTGACATTCCAATTCCTTTACTAGCTAAATTATTATTATTGGCTACACTTACAGTCAAATCATTTCTGGGCTTAAAGTTCTTAAGCTGATGTCGTTGGTTGGACATGTGTTCATTGCAACCAGAGTGCAAATACCAACCGATTGTTCTCGAAGATACACCCAAGGCTGTCTTGAAAGCTGAAACTTTCTGCTTGAACTCCCAGGGATGTTGGCTGCTGCTGTCTCGAGACTCGTCGGTCTTCCTCATGATGGTACGACATTCTGAACCTTTGTGGTTAAATTTCTGGCACTTGTTGCACTTGTATCTTCTGGAACTTGCTGAATTCCTCTGAGTCTTCTGCGAGGGCTCGGTTTGGCTGTGTTGCTGCTTCCCATAATTCTTCACTATTAAAGCTGCTGCTTCTGCCTTGTTTTCCTCTCAACGGGCTTCCTCTGCTAATAACCTTGACTTGACAAATGCTGATGATAATGTCTTTTCACAGTTGTCCAGGGCAGTTGCAAGCGCATCATATGACTCACTTAGCCCGTTTATAGGTACATAAGCTATTAGTTCATCGTCGGTCTTGTAGTTCATATCTGACAACTTCTGCACTACTGGCATGACGCCGCTGATGTAAGCCTCCATGTCTGGGTAGTCATGGAGTTTAGAGGTGTACAACTTCTTCAGAAGTAATCTCTTGCCACTCGCATCCGAAGGTGCAAACATGATACGAAGAGAATCCCAGGCTTCTTTCGCAGTTCTCAGCTTCTGAGTATACGGATACAGCTGTGGTTTGATCATTAGAACAACTTTGGATATTGCCTTCTTATCAAGCTTGGAGGAAAATTCCTTCTCCGCAATGTCTCCGGTGACATAGTCCCATAAGTCTTCATGCACTAAGTACATTGCATTGCATAAGGCCACGAGTTATAATCATTCATACCTGATAGTTTCTCTATCGCTGGCGTCACAGAGTAATTACTCGCCATGGTTGAATGCAGCTAATCGCTTCACTCGTGACTCCTCGCAAGTTAATAACCGGTTTATGATCACTTGCGTCCTGGGCCCATAACCTGTTGAGGTTAGGGAACAAAGTGAAGGCAGGAGTTAAAGATTACACACATCTTTATTCACCGACAGAGCAGACGGGACTGAACAGGACTCAAGATACACTTAAGTGCACACGAACAATGTGACAAAAGAATAGCGAAAATGTCACTGGAGTACATATCGTAACAATAATGATTCCTCTATCCTCAAATTTCTCCTTGTAAACATATAATGGGTGGAAGGCTTGCATGAACAGCCTTGTATGAAGCCTTAATTTTGACTGTTAGTATTAAGTGAAGTTAAGCCAGTCTAGAATTACATATGTGCAATGAATGTAAGAAAAAGAACATTACAACTCGGGATACTTTGGACTTCGGGATACTTAGGAGAAAAATATCTTTTGCAGGATGAAATTCACATATTTAAAAATGCAATATAGCAGACCTCTGCAGTAGAATTTTATCTTGCACTTCATGTATGAATAATGCAACTAAAGGTTTCAAATTACATTCATGATTTATTTCTTCTCTGTCAGAGCAAAGGCACAAATATTTAGTAATGAGTAATGCAATATGTCGTACATCAAGGGCAGCATTGCCTCTTTTATAGCATTTTAAGTATGGATAATACCACCAAACATTTGAACTTCATTTTTTATTGAAATATTACTTCTAATTTTTAGGTTTTACAATACAATGTGGCCAGTGGGAAGAAAAATAGAGGCCTTGCCACTGTTCTTTCATATAAAATGTTGGCAAAGCCAGAAGATCTAACTCCTGAAAATCTTTTCCTGGCACGAATTATGGGATGGTGTTTAGAGCTTGTAAGTATAAGTTATTTTAGGTCATGATATACTATAATTACAGCTGAAATGTCAATTCTGTTTTCCTGGCTAAGACAAATTTATAGTGTTACCGTTGAACATTTTAGTATTCATTTCAGTTAATGCTTTATGTTGTTCATATTTGTGGATGTTTATGATGCTTTAATATGATTGCCTTTAAAGCACTATGCAGTTCTTAGGGAATTTTATTAATAGAATTGTTAATAATTGCATTTCACATAAGAAAATAAAAGCTGTTAGTCACTGATAACTTGAAAATAAATAAGATGAAGACTAAAATCCCAGTATGCTGAAGAGAGAAGCTGAATGAAGAAGTCACCTGGAGAGGAGAAAAATTAGAGCAATTGGATTCCTTCACCTATCTCGGTAGTACCATCACCTGGGATGGAAGAAGTATAATGGATATCAGGTGGAGAATAGCCCAAGCTAAGAAGGCATTCATGGGAGAAAGACAACTGCTGTGCTCAAAGAAGATAGGACTAAAACCCAGGAAACAGTATGTGAAAAATTTTGTGTGGAGCATGGCATTCTATGGATCGGAAGCATGGACCATTATAGAAGCTGACTAGAAAAGAATTGAAGCCTTCAAAACTTGGTGCTGGAGGAGGATGCTGAAGATAAAATGGATGGACAAAATAAGGAATGATATAGTGCACAGAAGAGTAGAGGAGGAAAGGTCCGTAAGGGACTCCATACAGAAAAGGAGAACCAGACGAACACAGTTGGTTTGTGAAGAATAGAATTGTTGGTAAAATGGAGGGAAAAGTCCCCAGAGGAAGACCCAGGAATAAGTTCATGGACTAAATGAAGAGAAAAGTACATAGGAAGAGGTACTAGGAGGTAAGGGAACTAGTATTAGACATGGAAGAATGGAGGGCTGAAGGCAACCAATCTTAGGATTGATGACCAATGATGATGATGATGATGATGATGAATAATTGGTAGTGTATGACTCTCAGAAATGTTTTATTTCATCCATAGGCTGGTGAATATTGTTTTACAGAGCATTCCAAGGTCCATGTTTAACCCTCTTAGTGCAATATATTGGCTTTTACATCTTGGGCAAAAAGTTCAATGGGCTGATATATTGGCTCATACATAGAATTTGTTAACCTTGGAACACTGAAATAATCATCATCATTAACTAATTCCATATACAGTAAAACTCACCTATAATGAATTTCAGGGGAGCAGCCTTTTCATTTGTTGTAAATGAGATTTTGTTACATCCCAACTTCAGCATTACTTTCCATGCACATTTATGATACCAGTGTTTTATATTTTAAGATAAATAAAATTGCTCTCAGAGCGTTAAGGAATTTTCAATCATGAAATTCCCTCGATTCCAATCAGCTGAAGTGCAGGATTTGCTAGGCTGCAGCAGCACTGCATGTGGTCGCTCTGAAGGAGGCTTAAGTGAAGGCATGTGAGAACAATTTACAATGTGGGAAGGGGCTGTTAATGGACAGATATGGTGATAATTTCATTATGAATGAGGAAATAATTGCCCAAAAGACCAAAGAATTAGTCACCTCAGCAGGGATTTTGTGTCATCTGTGCTCGTTAAATGCGGGAAAATTTACATTGCCATCATAGGGCCAAGGGATCGAGAACTCACTTTGTTATTGGTGGGATTTCATTACATGTGTGGCCATTATGAACGAGTTTCACTGTACATGAAATTTAAAATATGCATATGGATATCTAAAACAATAACTTCATAAGGTTTTTTCTCTGGAGGTGGTACACATTTTGGGTAAGCATTTTTAGCTATTACTGTTTGCAGATGGTAGTACTAAGAGGGTTAACCTCCATATTCCCTTAGAACCATCCACAGCTAATATCTCTTTCCTCTGCCTCTCGACTGAATCCAAAAATGCAATATAAATAACATATGTTTTCACCACATTTATGTGATTGTTGAGATTTTATAAAGTTAATTTCATGGTCAACCTTTATAAGATGGCATTATAGTCTCCCTTGAGGTTGGCTGGCTGAAGTTTTTCCATGCATTTAAATTTCTGCCGACTCCAAAGTTGCCTTTCATCCAGTTGGGCCCATTTTCTGATAGGAACAAAAGTACGATAAAGGCTATTGTAAGGTATTACCTAAGTGATGTCTATGACAATGATAAACCTGTGATGGATTTTATTTCCTACAATATCAATGTAAAACTTTTACTTTTAGTTCCATACTTCTCTGCTGGTGGCGCAAGATACAATTGATAAGGCAGAAACAAGACGTGAAAGACCTACGTGGCATCTTCAACTAAAAGAGGAGTATGCACATTTGGCAGGCTCTGCAGCTTTCAATGACTCTGCTCTTTTAAAATCTGGTGTTTATCAGATCCTCAAGATATTTTTTGGGGACAAACCATACTATACTGATGCAGTTCAACTTTTCCTTGAGGTAAAGTATGGCACCAGTGCCTATTTTCTCCTTAAGCTCTCTTGATTAAATGGAGGAATTTCCTTACAGTTGACTATGTTTGTGAAAGGGTAATCAGCTCCACGAGGGGTCATGCACTGTGGGAGCCAAAAGTCTGTGTGCTACTTATGCATTCTTCTACCCTAAGTTTTATTCATAGTTAGCAATTCTGGTGATATACGTATACAATTATAAACAGTACTCCAGATGCTTCTTTAATGCTTTCACTTTTAACTGCCACAGTGTGTTGCATGTCAGGATTGTTCCAGTTTGTGGTTTGAAGTAGTGTGTTGCTTCCAACTCTCTTACTTTCAATGGACCTCACTCTGTTTTGCTGGGGGCAATTGTTTATTTAGTGAATGCTTAGCTCTCAGAGAGGTCAAAAGATGATCGAGATGGCTGCCACCGTGAATCTTTTTGCCAGCTGCTCTCGACTCCCTTATTTTCAGTGGACCTGGTTCTGTTTTTCTGAGGAGAATTGTTTATTCAGTGAATGCTCAGCTCCTAAAGAGGTCAAAAAATGGTCCTGTCAGCTGCCACAGTGAATTTGTTGCTGGCTCCATCTACTTCTATTATTTGGTCAATTCAACTACTTTGTATGTTGTCAGTTTGATTTGAATGCCTAGTGGAGTAAGATCTCAGAAAATTCATGTTGTTAGAAATACTCTCCACAATAGTGACTCATTCACATGCCTAAGAGTACTGCGTACTATGAGGAATTATTGTGTATTGCAGGAGTGCATAAGGTCATTCTCATTCCTGGAGCTGAAGTGAACAGTGTTGCATATCGCTTTTTACTGAAACGAAAAAAATTGAAAACTTTTTGATGCAATGTTAGCTTCAGTCAAAAAGAATTGAATTTTTAGAATTACTTTTTTAGCCATCTTGAAAGTTAAAAAAATTGTATCCCAGCAGTGAACATGTTACTGTTCAACTACTTACCCCTGCCCTAAAATTGTTGACTGTTGATAAAAATGGTTAGAAAAGTGCACCCACCTTTTGCTCTGGTGATGTTTAGTTTCACTGATCATTGACAATTTTCTTTAGGTCACTCTCCCATATTAGATACACATTTCCAAAACTTTTGAGTTATGTCAATGCCCACAGCATAAAAAAGTTGTAGAACTGTGAGGTGAGTTCAGCAGTGGCTGCCATCTTGTCCGAGCCAGTCTTATGTATGTATATATGTACGTGACAATGTGTACAATGGCTGCATGGGATACAATTGGAATAATAAAATATTAAATGTGCAACATGGTGTAAAGTAAGGGGTGATCAGCATGAATGACTTATCTTAACAATCTTCTAATGTTTATTCTTTTGGTCATGCATTGCCTGAGGTGAAACCTCAGTCACTCTACTCAAGTTACATGTGAAGTATATTTTTGCTCGTCTGTTTTAGGAAGAGTACCTCTGTAATCAGAGAATGGATTTTGAAATTTTATTTTTGTTTAGAGTTTGAGATAAATTATAATTTACAATTTCAAAATTGCTAAATTATTCGCGAATTCAATTGCATACTTATGTTTCAGTCTTAATAGAAATTATTTCAGTATTATGTATGACAATATACATATATTGATTTTTCATGAAAAATTTCTTTTAGATGAGCCAAAGATATAACCTGGGTCAAGCCCTTGATTTGGAGACCAGAGCTGATAGGAGTTTGTCAATGCATACTATGGAACGATATTTAACAATTGTGAGGAACAAAACAGCTCATCATTCATTTAGAGCACCTGTTACTCTGGCATTGTTTATGGTAAGGATACATTTTAATTATTTGTTTTAAGTGCTTAGAATTAAAATTTGGAGGTTTTAAAGCAGTGGTGAGTGAAAATATGGTGGTGCAGGATTCCAGGTAATGCTCTAGGGGTTTATCATGATAATTCCTCTTTTCCATATCACTTGTCTATGTGCAAATTTGTCTGTGTATCAAGTTGTCAAAAATGCTCCTATTTAAGCACCCTAATCTATTTATATGTAGTAACTTTTTTCTGCCATGTTCATCCATTGTTCTTAAATAATGGCAATTGATAAAGAATTGCTATACATATTTAACTGCAATATTACATGGACTAAATAGATCATATAAGAGGGAGTAAAGTTTGCATTTGCTTGTGAGAGTCAGGCAGGGCCATAGGCAGACTTAAGGAGTGATTTTTAGCCATCACTTTGGAAAAAAATCTCTTGTACTACTATCAAGTATGCAAGTATAGGCACATTTAACGTATTTTATCAAACCTTCCTCTTGCACAGCTGTGAAAAATTAAGTAATTGTGGTGAAAGAAGTCCTTTGCTGCCTACTGCTTTGGATCATGTAGTTGAAACATTATCTCAGAATTTTCATGAAGGCATGACAAAAAAAAAACACCAAACTATTGAGTAAACTGGTGCAAAGGTTTTCATATTATGAAATACATATAACATTCAGTGGTCTAATTCATAAATTGTTAAAATGGTAATCTGCTTGCTGATTTGGCTGCTCCTTGCTTTAACTTCCTAAGCTCTTGATTACCAAATCTTCCTGATCTCTTGTTTACCAAAGGTGCTCTTTTCTTGGTATTCAAACAAGCAATAAACTACTGGCTCACTCTAATAGTCTAGCTCTTCTTCACTACACTCTGTTTGCATATTTCCCCTCCACACCCTCCATCCTTATGCACCTCTTCCCACCCATATATATGACTCAAGGCCACATCTCTGATCAGGCCCTTGCCTGTGTCTGAAGTAAGGTGGCCATTCCTTAATCATAGTCCCACTCCACCCTATGCAATGCTGACTGAATATGTTGAAGTGTACCCATGGGTATAGACAGGATTATGCTGGGGGAGGGAGGGGGTGGGGGCAGGACACCCATCCGTAGCTGTAGATATATGGGGGGCAGGACATCATCCCTTCCTCCATATAGCAGATTTCATATGAAATGTCTTATCCAGGGGAGGGAGAGGGGCAGCTGCCTCCCCCTGGCTATGCCCATGGGTGTACCGAAAATTGCCTGCATCTTCCAGAGACAGCTCAGGGTAGTCAACATAATTTGGACTTTTAGCGCTGACCAGTATGCCTTACTAGTCTAGTTTGTTTTGATACTTATCAAGCAACTGTAAATTAGGTTATGTTGCCATCTGTGAAGTCACCTAATCCTTTGATAGTACATATGTACTCCTTCTTGTGTCAATTCAAGCTAATGCTTTTTTGGGGAATAAGATATGCCTCATATCTTCAGTGTAAAGAATCTAATAGGAGTGTGTTCTGTTGAGGAAAAGGGTAAAAAATCACTTTAAAATTTTGTAACCTCAAGGATTTTTTTGTGAAAGCAATGTTACTGTATTAGAATAGAGGGTAATGGTTATTATAAAATATTACTCATAGAGTGAATTATGGCCAGTTTAGGGGATCATTTTTAGTTTTTATGAAGGTCTCATTAGGGATTATCCACACTGGTTTGCTCTTCAATTGTGAAAACTCATAGCATTCAGTTTTTTATATTCTACAAAAATCATTAATTCGAAAACCGTTTTGCAGATATGTATATTATTCTTAAATCATTTTTTGCCCTGAAATTCCTATATTTTCCCTGAAGTGAAGGAAATTTCTTTGCCATTTTCAATTGCCTTAACCCTTTCACTGCAGTCAATCTGCAGAGACTTTCCAGCCCCTGTGTGGCGAAAGAGTGAACGGTAACCTACGATGGCACAGAAAGTATGCCTCTCGTTTTACCTGCAACTCAATAGTCACTCAAGCTCCCGGGAAGGGATTAGTACAATGTATAACAATGAAATCAGTGAATGGCATTCGTGGAAAAAGAGAAAGTTCAGTAGCGTGGGTAGGAACGGCCACTTGCCAACGGAACGTAGGAGCTACGTTCACCGCAATCAACCGGGTGAACGTAGCTGCTACGTTCACAGCAGCAAAAGGGTTAAGCATAGGTAAGGGCAGGTTTTCATTCAGCTAAAGCAATAAACAGATATGTTGTGTGATAAGGATTGTACGCTTTTTCTTTAAGACTGGTGTAAGAGATCCTGAGACTCACCGCCAAGTGAAAACAATCCAGATGGAGATGGCTCAGTTTTTTCAAGTTCAGGTGAGTCTGTATTCATCTTGTTTTTTCTCAAATATTAAATCCTAAATCTTTGTCCAACCATTATATTATGTATTGTATTTCCTGGCCCATAAAATGCACTGCAATTATTTTGGTTATATTTTCGAATAAAATGATAAGTATACCCTTGGCCCTTAAGATGTAAGTTGAATTTAGATCTTAATTTTGAGTCGACAAAGTGCATCAAGCCAGGAAACATGGTACTTGATACCTTTATAAATCATACCTGATTACTTATTTCTTTCAACTTGGATCAGAAGAAAATTCATAACTTCCTTCTTGTGTCTAAATTTTAGTGCAAAGTGATGTAATTGGGCTGCACATAATTTGTATTTTCTCTGGGCCTCCTGGTTTTCATTGGGTAAAGAGGGTATATCTTTAATAATTCATTTTAGTTTGCAGGTTGAAATATGTGATGACGAAAGTTGCTCGGACTAAATATTTGCAATGAGGGTAGGGAATAAGTTGCTGAATGTTGAGATTTAGCCTCATGAACGTATCGTCTTACTCTTCACTACTAACACTTAACCTTCTCTGCAGCTCTTATTCTACACTGTGCCATTATGAAATTCAGCTAAATAATGTATTAATCCAGAATCAGTTACTTCTGATGGACTAATCATTATAATCTGGTGAGAAATTAGTAAGTTTGAAATAAGTATCTATGTACAGTCCTGGACAAAAAATTCTTACCACCGCGGAACGAAAAATTTTCCAAGTACTGTGTTGACGCCGATTTGACAACCGCGCCCCCGTGCGAGAAATAAATGCACGGACCAGAACAAGGACCATTTCAACCCGCCACTGGTGAGGGGAGGGACCCATTGAAGAATGATTTGACTTGCGAAGGGATTTTTTGAACAGGGGATGGGGTGCAGGCTGGGTTTCGGACTCATTTTGTAAGGGGTGAATGAGAGAGAAGGAAAAAGTGTTTTGAAACTGCTAGAAAAGTGCAAAAACAAAATACATTCTTCAGTTTCTGCTCCGGCAGTTCGTTATCCTTTTAACTGCACCAGTCAGTAAGTGGGCAATTGCTTGTAAACACTTAGCGATTACGCAAAATGGCAGATATTGCATGATGTAACTGTCTCTCTTTGTTAAGAACATATAAATACACAAGCGAGCCCGCATATTTTATGTAATGACTATTTGTTCCAGACTCATACGCCCCTCCTTTAAAAGGGCCTACCCCAACCCAAAACCTTTAACCGCCCTGGTCACCTTATCCGTCCTTCACCGTAATAATGCACGATCCTTCCTTTTACTTTGTCTCGACTTCCCCCCTTACCCCCCCCCTCTGATTTGAATGATTTGACTTGCAAAGGGATTTTTTTGAACGGTATGGGGCGCAGCCTGGGTTTCAGGCTCCCTTTCGTAATGGGTGGATGAGTGTGAAAGAGAAAATGTTTGGAGTTGAAAAGCTGCCGCCTTCTGGAAAGTAGCGTCTAGTAGGACATATCGGTCTCACTACCCTATTCCTTCGCTGGATGTAGGGGGTAGGGGAATGCTGCGTAGCGCCCGAGGTCATTGGACGGGAGCGGCCAGTGACTTGGACAACTTTCAAAGACCCTCTCAGAGAAACAGTTGAGAACATCGATGTTTCTTCGCCGATTACTCTAAAAGTAAGAAATGGATAAAAAAAATATAGGTACTTTAATTTTGGCGAACTATATCAGATTCGGTAATAAAAATTGTTGGTGAACCAGCCCATTATTTCCTAAATACTATGATACCCAACAATCCGTTAAGGATACAATAATTCCAAAAATAGAAATGAACAAATGTTTGAAGTGCATTCTGTGTAGTTATTTATATTAATCATTTTCTGTGTAGTTAGGCACCGTATGCATAATGGATTCTGATGAAAATGGTGAAAAACTATTTGAGTTTTGCATAGAATCCTTCCCACACATTTCGTAAATTGTTTCAATGAAATAAAAGAGGGTGAATGAATGACTTTGGAGATTCAATTGCAATCTTAGGGGGAACATTATCCCATCTCCCTCGCTATCTCTCTCGCCGACATCGCACCAGCCAGAAGACCAACAATTTGATTTCTTCGCCTCGGAGTTAGTTGAGACATCATCTCCTGTCCCTTGGCTGTTATTTGCACAGACTATGATTCCAATGTATCACACAAGCAACTTTCAGGGGCAACTGATTGCTGAGTGACTGTATGGGACTGTACTCCCTCTGTCCAATTGTCCGCTCCTAACGTTCCGCTCTTGTTCGCTCTGCAATTTCGAGCCAGACCATTCAACACTACTGCTGTCTTTCAGAGACCTTTGCTTTAATCGGCTAAAGACACACACAGATGAAAATAAAGCCATCCAGTATAATGACCATCCTTCGGGTAAATGGATAACTTCGACCTAGCCTAGCCTGGCGGTGCTCGACTTTCCGCCCTCGCTTGAACTCCTGACGAACAACAGAGTCTCACAAGTAATCGTCTCTGGCTTATCTTTGTGGAAGTGCATTTCATCCATGATTTAAAAAAACTTAGTTTCCATCCACACAATTTTATTACACATGCGACCCAGGTTTCAGCAACTTCGTGCAACCATCAGGTAACAAATATCTCAGGTGGCCAGTTAAATATATGGTTGAAGGTTGGGAAGGACGAAGTGGAGGGGGGGGGGGAAGTTGAGACAAAGTAAAAGGAATGATCGTGTGTTATTACGATGAAGGACAGATAAGGTGACCAGGGCGGATAACGGTTTTGGGATGGGGTTGGGGGAGGCCCTTTTAAAGGAGGGGCGCATGCGTCGGGAACAAATGGTCATTACATAAAATATGCGGGCTCGCTTGTGTATTTATATGTTCTTAGCAAAGAGAGACAGTTACATCATGCAATATCTGCCATTTTGTGTAATCGCTAAGTGTTTACAAACAATTGCCCACTTACTGACTGGTGCAGTTGAAGCGATAACGAACTGCCGGAGTGGAAACTGAAGAATGTATTTTGTTTTTGTGCCTTTCTAGCAGTCGTAGTAAACGACGATTCTAGGCTCAACCAACGTTTGAAGAGCTGACTCAAAACACTTTCTCCTTCTCTCTCGTCCACCCCTTACAAAATGAGTCCCTAACCCAGCCTGCACCCCATCCTCAGTTCAAAAAATCCCTTCGCAAGTCAAATCATTCTTCAATGGGTCCCTCCCCTCACCAGTGGCGGGTTGAAATGGTCCTTGTTCTGGTCCGTGCATTTATTTCTCGCACGGGGGCGCGGTTGTCAAATCGGCGTCAACTTGGTACTTAGAAAATTTTTCGCTCCACGGTGGTAAGAATTTTTTGTCCAGGACGTACCACGGTCCCAATAATTTGAGATAACTGTCTTTGAGACAGTTGTTTTAAAAGATAAAAAAACAGGTAAGGCATTTGTTATGAGGTAAGTTTTTGCATTAATGGCCTCCTTGATACTGCTCCAGCTATTATGTAAAATTAGAACTAGCTGCTCTTAACCCTGTCAGAGCTGTCGATGTTTTGGTGGGTACCTTCAGAAGTGCCATATTTATTTTGGGAATTTTGAGTATCTTTATTTAAAAAAAATCACTATTTTTGTATCTTCTATTTTTGAATGAGGATGCTCCCTTCCTAATGTCTGATTAAAAATGTATTGTTATCTCTAATGCAACACAATTGTTCTTGCTATAATAATAGTTCACTAGATGACGATTATCATCGTTGGCACTTCAAGCACATACTTCAAACGATGATATATCATTGTGTGGCTCTCAAAAGGTTACTTAAACATAAGCTCTAATAACATCATACAAGTGGTTAGGAAAAGTGCTACTTTACGCGCCATGTCTTACCATGGCTGAATGAGTGGTACACTTCTCAATCCACATTTGGGTGAAAGGGCTCCTCTCTATCTCTCGTACTATGTCCACATGTGCATCGAGGTTTCTTCGAAACCTCGTTTCCAAAGAAATCAGCTATCAGTTTCTCCATTTATCATACAAATGTATCTCCAGTCTTGCTTAAGGAGTTGATCTCAGTTGATGATCAGGGAAATCTATAGAGAAGAGGCAATTGCAATGAAAATTAATATTTATTTTCAAAACTCATGAATATTAGTGTGAATCCAAATAAAAATGCAAGCAATGGAATACCTGAAAGTCAATGTGTAGTTTAATGGGGAAGGTTATCCATAGGGCATTTTTTTCTGTCAGTCTTTCTATTTCTCTGTGACCATTGTAAGAACTCTGCTAAAAGACCAATAGTTGGACAAAGTGGAAGACTTTGAGTGGTAGTGCTTGTATAGACCTTAGTTTTTCCTGATCTGCTGATTATTTTTTGTGACATTCAGCTGTTTTCAATTTAGTTTGTACGTCCTGTGGGTTTTTTGTTACAGAATAACTTTTTAGACTGCTATGGTGATACTAAGGTGCTTGGTAGGCCGGGAACTGATATTGAAGATGGGAAGCCCACTTGGTTGTCGGTGGTTGCCTTGCAGAGAGCTTCACCGAAACAACTAAAAATAATGCAGGTATGTATGTTTTGCCAGTGCCGAGGATAACATTTTGGTATTTATCCTTTCATCTAATTTCTGGTGGTTTTGATTGGAGGACATCATAAACTGATACTGTCAAATATCTTTCTTACAATATCATTATAGTAGAAATAATTAGTCAGTAGTATGCCGATCTTTGCCATAAAAAAGTTTATCAAAGGTAAAGCACAGATAAAGTATCTGGTACAAATATATCTAAATGCTAGTCCATCAACTCTAAGAACATGTTTATTGCTATGAATTGTATTATATTTATAATGAGAAGTCTGTTCAGTTGTTTGTGTTTCACAATTATTTGTCTTCTTTAATTGTTTTTAAAGGTCTCAAACCAAACAAAAATATTGCCATTAGTACCCTCTTATTCTATATCATCTACCATTAAGGTTCTTCATGCCAGTGTGCTCTTTCTTTATTGGCTATAAGTCTACCTATTGTTCTGTCTTTTTGCCTTGGTTCAGTCCATAAATTTGATGATGATTTAGTGTGCTGGTGAAAACTGTCATTTCCAAATTTAATATTTCCTCAAATTTAACAAATCTTGAGTCCACTCCTGAGGTCAAGTGGCTTAAAATCACCATTATGATTGCAATTAATATATTTATATCTACCTTGGGAATCAGGTAACACATATATACTTAATGTAATTGAAATAATTTTGATTCTATGACATGATTCATGAATTATATTCTTTTGGGTGAAGGATGGAAATAGCATGTGTATTCTCAGTGGAATTGGATGGAAAGGAATTTGCTGTGGAACTATGTACTTGTGTACTACCTATTTGAAGTGTTTAATTTGTTAAAAAAATAATTTAATCAAGATATATATTTATAATTTTCCTTCAGCCTTAAACATTAACTTGCTTCAAGACATTAGCATTTGTGGAAACTTTAATTGGAATTCAGAACTTATAATCTACCCACATAGCACAAAATATCTACAAAATATCTATAAAATATCTAATACGTCTTTTGCTAATATCTAGAAAACATCTTGTAATAACTTGTAGACATCTTCTAGACATATTGTAGATATCTGAATGTCCGCTTTTCCTATATCTACAAGATATCTTGAGAAGATATTTTCTAAACATTCATATTCAAATTGGACCCACTGGGAAAATTCAGGATAAATGACTTAAGGCCTGGTTACACGATACATTAACCTGTATGTGTTCATGTACAAGTTCATGAACGAACATATATAACAGTAGAAGTAATAGTTGCTAGTAGCAACATGTAGTTTATACAGCGTTGCAAAATTATCAAAAATACATACTAATAAACAATTTAAATATATCCGGTTATTTTAAAAATTAAGAAACTTTTAAAAATGAATCTATAATTTTAAACCTTTACCTTCATTTTAATATCTATTAAAACAAAGCAGCTGCCCTATGGCCATCGATAGAGGTGCTTAAACATTTATCCTTTAACCCATTATTTTGTTCAAACTATTCAACTTTGATATCCAGAATTTTGGAATCTCATTGCTATTACGTAGGTCTATCATTTTTTATTGTTTCAAGATGCTGAGGTTTAAACCTGCTGAATAATTGAATAATGAAAAATGAGCGATTTCTTTGTTTAAATCGACCTTCTGGGTTAACTAATGGTTGGATTTTGATCGGGTTACTACCAATTTGTAGAATTTTTTATCTTATACAATTTTTGTTGGAAAAGTTATTGCCTTAACTTCGTATTTTTCATTGTATCATTTAAAAAACAACTTTTCTTAACTTTAAATCGCTTTCATAAACATTTGCCAGAAGAATTTCCCTTGCTTTTTTGGTGCACATGTGTACAATGACTTCATCTATCCATCCACCAAAAAGCATAGCAGTTACATTTTTTTTAGATTCTGGTGTTTTTTGGCTAATTGCACTAGACATATAATAAGAGTCGTCGCTCAAAATAGACATATTCTAGACATCTAGTAGATATTTAAAATATCCAAGACATTGAAGACATGCTGTAGATATCTAGTAGATATTTTGTGCTATGTGGGTATTGGTATATATGATGTTATTGCAATGCCTATTGAGGTTTTGAACTATCAGTATATTTGTACAATAGAGTATTAGGTACCAAATATAAGTAGGTACCCAATGCTGTTTTTGTTTTGTTTTTAAATGCTGGGTCACTTTAAGTTGAAGAAATGTTTATAGATGCAAAATGATGACTGTTACAGAATTGGTAAATTTAATTAACTCTTGTCAAAAACCATATCTTTTCTTATGTTATTCAAAGAATAAAACATATCTTTCCAGAAATGTTATGGAGAAAAGGATCCAGAAAAGGTTGCTCAAGTAAAGGAATTGTACAATGACTTAGAACTGCCATTTATGTACAAGACGTATGAAGGTCAAAGCTATGATCTAATTTGTATGCAAGTTCAACAAAATACGAAGAATCTTCCACATAAGTTATTCTTTAAATTCCTTGAGAAAATATATGTAAAAAACTGAAATAAAGAATTTTGTAAAAAATACCTATTGTGCTTTTATTCACTGGCTATGCTTTTCATTGCATATGGCTATGCAATTGTAATCTCCTGAAGGAAACACCCAGTCATATTGCGAGTTTCAACGAGACTGACGTCAACATGGCGTCATCCCCTGTTTATTGTATAACTGAATCACGCATTGCGTGTACATGAATGCACAGTGAGTGCCAACATTACACTCCTCCCCACGCAGGGGAAAAGAGGTAAAAGAAAATACGTATGAAAAATACACTTCCAAATTTTACAAATCAAATACTTTTTTCTTTAGTCTGGTCCTCAAGGGATATCGCCTCTCCACTGTCTCTGTTTCACTTATAGTCCTTGCACTACTACACTCCCAGTACCCAGCAAAGCTGTCCACTTCAGATGGTATATTTTCACAGTCTTTCGTCACTTCAACACCTTTTTCCCACTCATCTCAGCACCAGAGTTAGCCTTTCTGTTCTCTCCCCCGATGACCTCTTGCAACTGATTAATGTGACGTTGCCTAATGAATCCATCCCTCATTTTCTCACAATAATTAAGCGATCCAAGCACTGCTGTGATGGTTCCCTCCAACCACCGGTCTTGCACCCCCCTTGCATAGGCTTGAGTCAACACTTTGCCTCCCACCATAAAGTTCCTCAAAACTGACACGTTGTGACCCTTCTGTTGGGCTAACTGCTGGGCCTGCACTCTATCCCTGACACTCGGTTTCACACAAGCCAGTCTGGACTGCGGGAGTTGGCCAAACATGTGCTGACATGGAGGCATTCCAGCTATTACATGGGGCGTGATCCTACAATTTAAGAGAAAACATGGTAGAGCTAGGTGTAATGGTACTTGAGAACATAGTAATGTTTTAATTTTGTTTTTAAAACATTTGACCAAGTTCTCTGCTGCCCCATTTGTTGCAGGGTGATATGGTGGAGAAAAGATATGGTGAATATTGTTCATCCTACAAAACTCTTCAAATGAGGATGAGACAAAGGGAGGGCCATTGTCAGAAACAATCTCTTCAAGCAACCCAAACGTGGCAAACAGTGACCTCAATTGAAGTAGTATCTCCACTGCTCCCCCATTCTAAATCTCTATTACTTTGGGCCATTTGGTTCGGGCTCATAGTCTTTGGCAATCCACTCATATTGGGAATCCAGGCCATTGTTTTCATTTTTATTTTGAGCACTTGTTGGCAGACTTCATGGATTTGTTGCCTCCACTCTCTTCGTCATCCCCTGAAATGATGAATATCCTATTGACTTGACAACTGGGTGAATAGATTACTTCTTTTTGGGGATAGTATGCCATATTTCATGCTACCTCTATTAGACAGAGTCATTTGCACTCTGGGCCAATCATTATTGCTATTGGACATGACAAAATTGTATAGCAGTATGTGATTAATGAATTATATGAAAGACAAGATTTAGATAGAAATAAAAAATATCCATGAACCATTTACCCTGTTTTGTACAAACTATGGTCAAAGATGATTTAACCCTCAAGCAGTGACTTTGGTCTCACATACTGTTATGCCTCCTAATTACCATTTTTTCCGGTGAATTTCTTTGAAAGGTAAGTCAATTTTTATTATATTTATTGCCTATGTTGTGAATATAAAGCATATCAATCAAAATACTTTTCATTCAACCGCATTATATTACTTAAGTGGGTATTTAAGGCCATGGAAAGCAAGTCTGGATATTTCAGAATTTTATCTACAACAATAGTAAATCTTTCTGATTACAAACTCAGAGAAAAATCAAACAATGTCATCCAGAGAGCAGCAGTTTATCAGATTCAGGAAGTGAAATAGCTGATTCTGATGTTAGCAACAATAGACAGATTTTTTTAAGGATCACGGCACTGATACCTCAATTGAATTTGGCTCTGATGATAAACAAAGAATAGTTGGTAACAGTTCTCTAAATGTCTTTCTTAAGGGCAAAACATCTTTGTGGGGTATAAAAAAGAGCCCAAGAGGCCTTCAGAACACCACAGTGGAACATTGTCATGCAGTTACCTGGACTGAAATCTCCTGCATTAGCCCAAGATGAAAATCTTTCCCCACTGGAGCTTTTCAGCTTGATTTTATATTACCAAATGATATATGAAATAGTGACTAACAGAGCAACATAGAACTTATTAGAAGGCTATTAAGCAGGAGGGATGGTACTGAGATTCATGTATTGATGCTGTTATCATGAAAGCTGTGATAGGGGTTCTGTTACTCTCCTAGGTAGATATTATCAGTGTGAATTATTTTGCATTATATCTTCATTTCTAAGGAACACCAGTGATGAAAAAGGCTGATTTTATTGAGGAGCTTGGCTTGCAGCTTGCGCAGAATTCTTGCTAATCCGAGAATTGGAAAACCACTGAAATCCTGCATTGATTTTATGATAGGAACTGAGGAAGAGGAGGATAATTTTGAAATGGTTGAAGGGCAATCGCTGGAGGATAAACTGGAAAAAAGGCCAACATGCTATGGTTGTCCATATAAACGAAAATGAAAAACTCAATAAATGGTGTGAAATGTGATCTAATTGATTTCCTAGAATGAGTTCCACGTTTGAAAGATGAATGAAAATATGGCTCCTAAATACTCAGGTTTTATCCATACATAAAAAATTAGGAATTATGAATAAAAATATGAAAAATAGGAATATAATATGTCTCCAATGTAGTGGGATATTTTTTGCAATTGTTTTTATCAATAATAAGGGCTTGAAAACCATACTAATCTATTCATCATTTTCATTTATTCCATTTCTTCAACAAGTGGAGACATTTGCTACCACAAAAGGGCTAAAACAGGCACCCCAGGCTTAGTTTCTTCCCCCGTCCTTCGGGCTTTCCCTTTGTTTGCTGCCTTAAGGCTTATGGGAAATCTCCCACTGCTCAGGCCTTAGATCAGCTGGACATCCTTCCCTTGGCATATCGTGGAGATTGAATTGAAGGGAAGAGCCATAGAAAATGTTTCACACCACGTAAAAATGAGGGGAACTAAGTCCAAATTGACCTTTTCAGATGGACTGGTAGGTGGGCACAAAACAAAATAACCTTCACCTGGCTGTGTGCTAGGGAAAGGCTTCTTTTGTCTCTTCCCTCGGAATGAGAGGAGGGTAAACGGGAGAGACCAGCTTGACCTGTATTACTTTACGTGTACGGTGGGCAACCGACTGTGTGACAGGTGCCAGGCTCCCTTCGTCATTTTTCCCATGCACCTTTTAAATAGTACAACATATTCAATACCATTAAAAAATCTAAATGAATACTAGGTACTAATATAGGTTTTTTCATGCCGTAAAACGAATTCATATTGCGTGCGCAAATTAATCAAATTCTTATCAATGGAATTTAGTGTGATGTAATCCAATATAGGATGTAGCATATCTTACAGGGGAATGGAAAAATTGTTAAATCGTCTACAATATGGGCAAATGATTAAAAAAAAATATTGATGATGCTGGAAGCCCCAATATCTCTCTCTCTCTCTCTCTCTCTCACTCACTCACTCTCTCACTCTCTCCCAGAAAAGACACGGCCAAGGAATTCAAATTACGGAAGAGAGAAATAAAAATATTAAATAGCTGTCTGAGAGACCGACGTTTCGGTTTACCTACCTAACATTTTTCATGTCACGATTTGAGAGTTAAAGGAGTTAAAGGTTGAGAGTCATTATCTAGTCAACAAATTGCCATAAAAGGAGTTTTTGTTGCACAATTCGATTTTTTCTGCGATAGCGTAAAGCCTGAATCACACGATCATTTTTTCCGTCCCTTTTAAGGGATAGCTCAAATGATCCCTCGAAAATGATCGTGAGACGCGAACATAGTCAGGGATGGCTCCAGCGATAGAGATCCCTATCACTTTTTCCATCACTGGGCACGTCCCTTTTTCCGTCCCTGAGGCATCGCTGTCTCCGCCATTTAGCCAATCAGAGCGCTCAGCCGCAAAGAGCGACTCTAACGCCACGTTCGGCTTTCAATGGAGTATTAAAGAGTATTGGCATTATGGAGCAATGAGAGTATTAAACATATAGAAATGATGCGAAAAGGGATGGAAAAAGGGACGGCCAAAATGACCGTGTGATTCAGAAAATGATAGCTTGAGCTATCATTATCACGGTCCCTGAAAAGCTATCATTGGAGCTATCCCTCAGAGGGACGGAAAAAATGATCGTGTGATTCAGGCTTAAGAGTTTTAAAATTTTACTATTTTTCTACAGATTGAAAAAATTGTGTCGGTCCATTCGAAGCGAAGTTGGCCATTTAAACTAAATCTCATGGTACTTTTGTTCATTAGTGTTATGAGACCAAACGAACGGCGTTTTAAAGATGAAAGATCGAAGTTATCATGTTGGAAATTTTGAATGTAGAGGATGAAAAATGAACCCAGGACGAAGGCCGAAAATTACCCTCGAATTGCGACTCACTCGTGGAGTCACAATATGGTCGCAATTTGGAGCGTAGTGTTTGGGCGAGCGAGCCACGCGTGATAGAAATTAACAGGGCAACTTCAAACCGACCAAGTCTTGTTGAAACTTCATTATCAAGCTAAGTGCTCCTTGAATTATGATGCTTCTTTTTCTAAAACTCGGAATAGTACCTACGTCGAGATATTGATGCACATGAAATCATATCTATTAAAAAAAATAAGCATCTATTTAAAAAATAAGCTAATCCTTCAATTTCGTACTGCACGTGCGTGCACACGGAATGATTTCGTATGGAACAATCCCATTATCAATATAACTTTATGGGTATTCACGGCAGATTTAAATGAAAGACTTGCAGTACAACTCCTCGGGTTTAAAAAACCGCGTGCCAAATTACACATTTACTCTCCGCCTTGATGTATGGAATTTAATTAGCCTTAAGTCTTAAAAAGTTGCACAACATCCCATTCTCGCGAGCATATACCATTTGAATTGTAAAGATATTTGTTTAGCGCAAAAATAACCCTCTTCAGTCGGTCATTTTGCATTTTTTCGGAGCAACAAATTAACAATATTCTTATCGTGCGACGGCTCAATATGTGGGAATTTTCATTCTTTATATTTCATCTCGGTCACATAGCTAAATACGATCCATAGTTTTCTGTAGAAATGCTTAAAACTCCTTATAATCATCTTTGACCTTAGTTTATAACCAAGCAGCGAGAATAGTTCGCGGTTTTTTTATTTATATCTAAATCTAGTCTTTAATATGACTCATTTATCGCCCCTCTGTTTACTATTATTGTGCTAAACCGTTTTTTATGGTGGAATGATTGGCCTTGTATGAAATGGGAAGGGCCACTTTCACCGTGAAATGTTCCGTATGACCTATTCACCTCAAGAAAATTAGACTTGTTAGAAGGAAATCGAAATTTCTATGAGTCTGTGAGACATGCTAGAATTAGCTGCTTTTAAACAAAATTTTCAAAATGATTACAAAAGATCATCGGAAACCAACCACATTCATAAGTTCCTAAGCCTGTTTTGTTCCAACCTCTCGACTTAGCACGTATGTCGGACGCGCCAACGACGTCAGCAATACCTGCTACCCGAAATTGCAGCGACTTCTTCTCGCTACCGACAGCAACCGCGTCTCGATGGCCTGACTTCAGGCTTCCGCGCCAGATCAGCCATCGTTTATGCAGCTGTTCCTGAGAAGAGTCCCATCACCAAGGCCATTCTGACCTCGACACAAAGTCAATGGCTGTTCATCCTTTGGATAGAGGTAGAAGCTAGTTCCTTATGCACCAATGGAAAGCGTATGCCACATCTTATGTACCCATTCCCCTATTTCCTCCCCTCCGAGGCTACCAATCGCATTTATCCCATAGCTCACCCATCCCACCTCGATGTTGTCTAAAAACTCCTCCATCCGCTGATTCCACGCATTAAGAAGGGAGTATACATCGGCCGTAAAACGTCCTATTAGATCTGCCTTCTGCCGCAGCCCAGGGAAAATAATCGCTTTCACTTCCATTCCTCATCCCTTACGACAGTGACATTGGCTCAGCGGAAAATGCGTTTCATGGGTTCACGCTGTTCACTGTGACGTAATTATACGCAAAATGCAGCACTATCACGGTCCAACTTGCGGAGAGGGATTTATGCATAGGCCAGGTAGGTCCGGGAGTCAAGTTCGCCAAGAGGACACGGGGGCACCTGGGCGACGAGAGTAAAGGGGCGCCCCACAGTGGACTAAAATCGAAAAACGATGGCCAAAATTCAAAAATTGATTTTTTTTCATTCTGGAAGTCATAATTCGGCATAAAGACCCCCTTTATTAATGGTGCATAAGTTATGAGATTCATTTTTCATAATTCCTCCGCATTAACATTAGACAAGGGCTTAAAGTTGGACGAAAATTCCAAAAAGCCGGAATTGAGTTTTCGCTGAAAATCTCCGAAATGATGAGTCTGCGGAACCTTATGTAGGAGCTAAATGGAATAAAATGCATTAAAGTTTCAAAGAACAGATCTTAGTCTTTGACATGTTGAAATTTAAAATGACATCTAGGGATATTTGTTCTTTTAATTGTACTAAATTGCTGACCCTATTTTACACCGATTTTCTGAATTTACGGTAAAAAAATAGAGAGACACGGAAGAACCTTGAGTAACTTACATAATAAGATTCAATGAAGCTTTTGATATGCAAATCCTTTAAGAAAGCTCAGCGACACCGAAAATAAACTCGGTTTTTCGATCTCGCGGCGGGGTCTAGCCTCGCGCGCCAGCTAATGGGAATACAAGGACGCGGCGAGTATCATTAAACGCTATTCGGCCATGGACTTAATTATTATAACTGTATTTAGTGTAAAGAACCGCCAAAAGTGCTATAATAGTCGTTTGAAAAGATGATCTATTCTCTTTCACATACCTAGTCCGATAGCCCTAGTTGTCTCTCTTTGGATATAGTATAGTGCCCGAAATCCGTCCCGTCGCCTAAATTCGTCCCCCCTGGTATCAAGCGTGGATGGTGCTTATACCTCTTGACAAACTCATGAAGCACCCATGACGAAATTAGGGCCCCTCTTTTAAAATCCTTACACTTTCATAAGTACTGTTTTTGTTTACTCAGAGGTAAGAGTATTTATTTTTGCCCAATGACGACACAAATATCTGATGGTATAGAAAAGAGCTTCTTAAATTAATTTTTTTTGGGAATTTTCAAGTTTAGTTTAGTAGTTGAATTTCAAAACTGGCTTAGGGGACGATATTTGGGCACCTCCCCTTACATTCAAGGAGCTAAACCAGGTATCGCGTTAACATTACGTCTGTGGAAGATTAGTTTAGCTTCTGTGGGAAACATGCAGAGCCCATTGAATATTCACACTTTTTCCCTTAGAAATTGGCAAGAAGCTGGAGTCGTATATTCAACCATTCTTGCGCCCCCCTTTCCTCCACCGTCCAATCCCTGCGTGCCGCCGTGTGTGAGGGATCGCAAAACGGGCGTTTAATGACACCGCGGGACCATTCGTGTGTCCTGTGGGTGTTGTTTTTTTTTTTAATATTCCTCAGGTAAGAAATTCATGTGGGATTCAGTTGTAAATTTTTAGAATAGTGAAAGAGACTAGACACGTTCCTGCGACTTTTTGGAAATTTCTTCGGCGCTTTTTTAGCACTGCGGAACCCTCTCGTTTTTCACGACAAGAATTTCTGGCACCGCAATAGGTGATCTACAAAGAAAGGGCATTATCTGTGAGGAAGTATAACCCTTCTCTCTCCACGCTTCACATTTTCACTCATCTAGCGGTATTTCCGTCACCATCTTATTCGTTTATCCTCCCGCTCTTTCTTTCCGTAGAATGAGGACCATTTTTGCCATTAACTCTTTCATTTTTAGCTATTCCGGGATCAAGAATTTGTCGAGCCAACATTTCTTCTCCTTTGCCGGAGGCTTTGTCAGAGCTGAATATCCTTTATGCCTTCATTGTGCATCAATTATATATCCTCGCGGAGGTGAAAAGGGGGGTAGGGGTTGTGGGCATGGGCGTAGCCAGGGAATTTGGCTGGGGGGGGCCATGGGACCACCTACCTTCCGGGGGGTACCCCCACTTCAAGAGAGGGTGCTTCTCCCCCAGAAATGTTTGAAATTGAACCTTCTCAGAACTGAAATTAAGCCTAATTGCTGATGACATTTTTGTAAAATACTGAAAGGGATTGTTGTAGGCTAGAAAATGATCACACCGAGTTGGAAAATAAAATAGCTTTTATTTTCAACGAGGATTTATACATTTTCAGAGGGATCATAGTAAATTTTGGGATGGTTATCTGCTAATAAATTAAATACAACTTCAATATTAATTTAAAGTGAAAACAAAAAAAAGAAACAAAATATTTGGTTTAAAGGGATTTTCTGTTTTTTTGACAAAAATGTTCAATGATGGTAGTGCTGGGAACCCTTTCTTTAACAAGTTTTTTTTCGATGTGAAGAATGGATAGATTTGAAAATCTTGATTGACCGGTTGTAGACCGAATCCATGACTTGATTCTTCGCATGACTGAAAAACTTCTTTCACATCCACCCGAGCTGACGGGCAGGCCGATTGCTACTTGGAGAGGTCTGTTAGCATTCGGCATGATATCTTCATTTATTTCTGCTCTGACATTTTTAAGTTTGACCTCTAGTTCCTTGTTTTTTAATATATTTCTCAATACTGTAGCCTCGGCATTTAAGGAATGGGCATCAATATTCAAAATTTCTTTGTAATTATTAATGAAATCTTCAGCTTCAGTCAAGTTCAACTGAGTAAAGGCATCCGCTGCCTTTGCCAGGGGAACGGACTCAAACCTGTGCTGAAAATGTGAAATAACGTTATCCAAAACCCTGTTGTACACATTGATTTTCCAGTAATCTCGAGTGTTGGGGTTGGTGTCAGATGGTAGATCGGTCAGCTGGCTTTTTCCTACGGTAGTTTCAACATAGTAATCGCTCATTTTTGCGGGCGGCTGCTGCCTTCTTTTCTTTGAGACAGACACAGGCTCTAGCAAAATGTCGTTATTGTTCGCAAATTCTACTATCTCGGCCCATAAACCATCAAAATTATTTCTGCTCTCTGCCAAAGTAGTTTGAATGCTGGCAATAACTGAACTTGCTCTCCCGAGCGTCGCATCTGGGCCTTGCAAATACTTACTCAGCACGTTGGTCACCGATAAAACTGAATGGATTACGAAAAGATTAACAACGAATTCAGGTTGTACGATAGATCTCAACAAACCGATGGCCTCCACCATACCCCCATCTCGTGCAGCGTTGATTTCCTCCTCAAGGGCTTCCTTGATTGCGTTGAAGTTATTTTTTACAACGTTACAATTTGTGTAACGGCAGCACCATCTTGTACTACTTAAGCTCCCCATTTCTTTCCCACCCTTAATGCCTAGCTTCTTTTGGATCTCTGCTAAGATGGCATGATTACCAGGTTGTGAATAGTGCATATGGAGGGCTTCAAGAGTATTGAAGAAAATGTAAGCTGACTGGATATCGTTGCAGGAATAGACAACGGCCAAATTTACTTTGTGAGCTAAGCAGTGGATATAAATTGCCTGTGGGTGTAACTCTTTCATTTTCACCTGGAGACCTGCGTTCTTTCCTGACATTACGCTGGCACCATCGTATGATTGTCCAATCATTGGTATATCGTCCAAGCTGTATTTAGTTAAAAAATCTTGAATCATTTGGCTTAGCGACTCGGAATCTCTTGCTGTGGAACAATTTAAGAAACCGAGAAACCTTTCGATGGGCTCCAATCCTCTTACGTACCTCAAAACTACTGACAACTGTTCTTCTTTGTAACATTTGGCTTCATCGACCATCAATGAATAAAACCCACACTCCCGCACTTCCTTTACAATTTCTTGAAGAGTTAGACCGCCTGCAACTTCTATTATTTCGTTCTGAACCGTTGGGCTGCAGTAGTTAAGGCACTGCTCAAAATGTTTGGCAAAAAAGTCATCATAATTCGCAAAAAGCTTACACAATTCAACAAAGTTTCCTCTATTCTGAGATTCAGAGCTCTCATCATGTCCTCTCAGTGGCATGCCTTGACAACTGAGATAGGAAATAATATCAGCTACTTCTGTCAAGTAACGTTTTTTCTCTTCAATCTCTTCTTTACTCTGATTTACGACTCTCGCGTGTACAGTACCAGATGCGTTAGCCATTTGGTACCCCAGATACTTTTGATGACAATCCAAATGAGATCCTGATTTTTCGTGTTTTTCGATCGCATCTTTTAATTTTTTCCATTTGCAAAACCCCGTTTTAATAAACTTTTCGTTTTGGTCTCGCACAACCCCGGTAAAGAAAAGTCTACACACAAAGCAGTATGCTCGATCTTTTTCCACACTGTACTCCAACCACTGGTGTTTTTCATAATAAGCGTCGGAAAATGATCGGTTTCTGTCACCAAATAGTGTTTTCGGGAAATTAATTTTCAGTTGTTTCGGTCCAGTTTCCAAAGTACCAAGATCTGTCGGTTCAGATGCTCTTTCCTCGATTACTTCCATTTTTTCATCTGCGGCTTTCGTTGAAGTTTCAAACGTTGACGGTGCAGAGGAGGGGAATGTGCGGTCGTCTCTGGGAGGATCATCATCTTGACGTTGATCATTTTTTGGAGGGGGAGAGAGAGTTTTCTTGAAAAATGATCGAATATCTGAAACTTTCTTCATCTTGCACCTAAAGAAAAACAAAATAGAAGGGAAAAATCACAAGATTGCGCGAAACATAATCAACTGCACAACACTATAGTGCTTTCCACATTTAGTTGACAGTATGGACTCTTATGGAGATTCGTTTCCCATGTTAATCTCCATAAGGGCGGGCGTGCGCTGTTATCAAATGCAGCATAAAAATTAATATTGCACTATGCACTGAATAAAAATGTGCCATAATGCATAAAGAGACGTTTCATTTAATGGTGTCAATAGTTTTTCGATAAAGTTTATAAAAAATATTTCCATAAACTTCCCCTACAAACGCGGTTCTTTTCACTTTTTTTCACTCGATTGTCGGCAAACCGTTCCTCGTGCTGGATTAAAACTTTTACATAAAGGTTCCTCATACCATTTTCTTCGTAACAGTGCTCATGTTTTTTGTGGTTAATTGAGCTAAAATGTTGTTATACTGATGTAAATATCTTAAGGACAAAAAATTGAATTTTTGCAAGGTAAAAAGTAGCCGCCTGCTAACTTACGTATTTTACATTGTAGGTCCATTAATGCTGCATATGAAATGTGAATAAAAGTATAAAGTTGTTTTTAGTGCTTAAATCATATCTTTATCTCAATCGTGAAGGGAGTTACAACGTTTTTATCTTAAGAAAAATGATTACGGCGCCGTCGAGGCGCGATGTTTGCTCAGTCTGCAAGTGAAGACAGGAGGCAATTAGCAACGGCAGCATCATATATCATAGTTGGTGTTTTGTGACTTGACTAAATTGCTTCGAGAGAAATAAAGAACCTTATCTGCAGGATGAAACCCTCACGTCATCCCGATTCCCTGTCACAAGACACCGGCGTCATTTCATTTGGAAACTTACCTTTTCACTCCGCACGTTATCACGTAATCCGCAAGATGCACCGGTTTGCTGTCACTGGGAGCGCCGCGGGAACCACACTTTTAACACCACACTCACCACAGTGGTTGAAGAAAAACTGGCCAACTGGCGCCAGCACTCCAGCACAGCGCGACGTACGACGCGCGGCTTGTCTGTCAATGTAAACCAACAACAATCCTGTCGATGCTTGTTGATGCGGGCGAGCCGGCGCGGCGGGTGGAAGGGTGAGGTGAGGTTGCAAGGGAGGGGGGAAGAAACAGCCAGGCAAGCGCGCTGCCGGGCAGAGACCAGCAGAGACTAGAGGTCCTACGTAGGGTAATATAGTAACTCTTCTGAAACGAGTGCCGAGCACCTCAGCTACACCGCTGGAGCCAGACGAAGCAGACGAACAAAGCAGCAGTGCCTGTCCGCGGCGCACATTTTCAAACTTCGCAGTGCTGCCCCGGCTGCTTCAGTGTAAATTGTAGCTTACCTTCGGCCAAAATATAGAACCAAAGGGACCGCACCGCCGTGCTGTGGCTCGGCCGCAGGCGCGCGGTTGCCAGCGCTGTGTGAAGCGTGGCCACTACAATTTAGATTTGTCAAATTTTTCTGGGGGGGGCCACGAGCCTTCTGGGGGGGGCCGGGCCCCCCCAGGGACCCCCCTAGCTACGCCCATGGTTGTGGGAGTCTTCCGGAAATTGTTCTTTCTTCTGGAAATTGTGGGTAGCCATGACTCATTAAACCTTTGATCAATGTGCCTATTGAATTTGTTTTTTTGATTTCCAAGGCCTCCCTAAATATTCTTGTCTTGAAATGTTTTTTTTTTCTGGCGAGGACTTTAAGGTTGGTGGTATCGATGTCGTGGCCTTGGGCGGCTTTAGAGAGGCCTTTGAACGAAAGAACACAGTTGAATGATAGATCCATGAGTGCAGCTCCCCCCTCCGTGAACGAGTAATTTCATGCCAAGTCTGCTGTGCGGAGCCAGACAGGATGATGTCCTACCCCCTCCAACAGAAAACAGCTGCGCTACAGCTACGTGGGGGTGTACTGTCTCCTACTGACATAAATTCTGAATACGTGTATGGATAGAACACAAATGTTTTGTTTCACTACTGAGAGGAAAAAGTTTCCTCAGTGCTCGTTTACACGATAAATGTACCCGCGCAAGTATGTGACAGGACAGATGCATGGACAAATGTTCCAAATTAGAACGGGGGCTAGTTTATGCTCATGTTTGTGCGCAATTTAGGTAGTGTACACGACATGCAATTTGAACGGTGAATGTGTTCATGCATTTCCTCGCGAGGGAACAAGTATCGTGTAAACACGGCATTACACTTTGTTAACATGAATGGGTAGATTTAAATTAAGTATTTTCTAAGACATTTTTTTCATTCATTTGCAGTACATACGAGGCGTACGAGGCAGACGACAGGTCTCGAAATCAGAGCGTGTTCAAGTGCATTACTTACAGTCCAAACTTTGTCAACTGACATTGCTCAATCCATCCTAAATAATAATAATTTGTCTATCTTCATTTTTTGAATCAGCATAGGTACGACTGAGAAGTAATTTGACCTTCCAAATGACTACTGCAGTGACTGCAGTGATAGTATTGGAGCGACTCCTAGGGTATTTAACGAGAAATATTCGATTCAAATTCGAATCCAGTCGTTGAATTAACCCCGTTACGTGGTGAGTCGTCGGTTAGGAGTGTGCATCGAAATATTAGTAATTTAACGCATTAATTGCTCGAAAGCGAACGAGAGAGAGTCATTCAGCGGTCAAACTGAATATTGTTTGGAAGAAGCACAATGATGTGGATTGAAGGTAAAATGATGAAATAGCATGAATGGGTCCTGTTGTTTTACAGAAACAGGCTAGCAGGCAATGACATTTTTCACTTTTTTTCTTTTTAATAATTATGCCTATGCCTAGTACTCCAAATCACCCAAAATATCCGTTTCCTCATTATGAGCAGCCTGTGTTGCATCAAGAACTACCAACCGATTCGTTCCGGTGGACTAAGTGAAACTACTAGCCCTTCCGAGGTCTATTTTGTAGATCGGTGAGCGTTACATTTTTCCTTTTCTCTCTGTTGAATTTTTAATATCTGTGTGCGCGGCCATAAGCCTCTCGTGTCTTTTGGCCGTCTTGAGTTATGTCGTGCAATAGCTGTCACTCCTTACATGATGAACAGTTGCGATTCCTAAATGTTCCTTATAATGGTAGGATTGGGCACGGTTGAGGTTGAACGAAATGGTATTGGCGATAAATTAATGGCCGAGTTTTTGGCAATTGTTGTTACCCTTCGGGTAACGGTTAACTAGGAAACTACAGGACGGAACTTGGCCCAGCGCAGTGAAATTTTTTAGATAATTTTCATCTATTTTCTAATGGTTCTTTCTCTCAAGGGACTCTTGTACAGGAAAATGTTATAGAGCCTATACTAGCATGAGATTGTATTTGCTGGCAAGCGAGTTGCCCTAGGGCAGTTACTGTGCTGCTGGGTTCATAAATTTTATAAATGATTAGCTAAGGTGCCCGTTGAAATTCAACGGGGGATGAAAGAAAGGACATCAAAATAGTTAGTGACTTAATCATCATCATATATTTTGCATGAATTTGAGAAATGCTACTTATCTAACGGCAGAGATAGCAGCAAAGTGAAGACTGACTTTTAGGATGAAAAGGATGCTAGCAGTGCTTTGAGCATATAACCTGGAAATGCAAGGCAAGGACGTCCTCTTGAGTATAGGCTCCATTCCCCTCATGTGCCTCCGTTACTCTATTACCAATCCATTCTCCTACATGGTAAAATGGTGAGATGTGGTGAAAAATTACAAAAATATTTCTAAATAGTATTATATTGAATTATCACTAGAATTTGCATTTTGGTGTAAAAAGTGTGAAAACCACTTATAAACTCATTTTATTGCAAATGCAGAAAATGATAAACTCTGGGTAAAAATAGCCTTACATAAAAAGAGGAAACTCATAATCTGCTGCAGAATCAGATAAGTCTGAGAAGAAACATATTGATGTCAGGTTTTGGTTGTATATGCAGTATGTTTCTACATTACGGTTTTCATTGAAGACTTGAAAGTTCAGAGTCCTGATCGGTGAGCAGGCTCCACAAGTACGGGGCACTGCAGTCAGCTTCTTTCAGACAGTGTAGGAAAGATCGTTAGAGAACTCATGTATAAGATCACCCATGCAACACATGTTTGGGGGTTTCCCTGCATCATCTGAACAAAGAATGGCAGTGCCTATTGGTGTGGGGGCCCAGTGCAGTAGCACCTGTCACAGTACCCTGGGGATGGCTCTGTCTTAAAGTACTTTGCTCATCAAGTACTATCTTGGGAAATGGTAAAAATCTACCCTATGTCCATCTTTTGTTTGTCAGATGGTAGGTTGGCTACATACAAAGAATATTTTGTCTTCTACTTCAGCAGCTTTACCTACTCAGTCACCCAAAAGTATTGTTGGTGCAGATCTACTATCTCTGTACAACTGGTGTTATTGATGTGGCTGGATGTATTCTTCACTTTCTCATAGTCATGTGATGTAAAGATCCAGTCAATATTACATTAACCTGGTTTGTTGTAGGTGTTGAATATGTGGCATGGTGAAAGATGTGTTCTTCACTTTATGATAAGCCTTATTTTGCCTGTCAGATTCCTTAGTTAAACCTACTTCATCCTTAGAATTCCCTTGGGATCATTTTCTTGACTTGTAGCCTTTCCGGTGGCTTAGTAAGTACATTATGCTTGAGATTGAATTCCTTGAAATTCACTTTTTTGAAAATGCAGTCTCCTTTATGGCATTCTATTCATTTCTGCTTTGTATCATTCAGTAGTAACATTGATCGCACCTACTACCTATGATTTTGGCTCCCATACTCTCGATTACTGGCATAATAGTATAGTATGTACTCAACTCCCTGTCCAGTCACCATTATCACCCTGTAGTGTTACTCATCTAGCCAACTTCCATGACATTAATTCATCAGCCAACTCTTGAAAAATAAAACAAATTGGACCTGACCTTTGTATCCTTACTGATAGTAAAATATATAATACTACAAGGAGTCTGGCGCAGGCCCTGCCCGGGAGGTGGTGTTGAACTTGGCTCAACGGGGATGTAATATGTATTGTTAGTTTGTAAAAGAAATACAGTGATCATGGTAAAAACTGATACTAAAACTCACAATCCTGAGGAAACCACTCTGCATGAAAACCAAGCTAGACAGAAGTCATGCTTGCTCAGGTTAGCGATTGTGTTGGTTCCTCGGCATTTGGTGGGCACTCCACCTGTTCAGGTGGCCCAATTCTCACCCAGAAGCATTTGACAGCCACTTGGCATCAATTCAAGTGCTGCTTTTGCTCCTCTCGGTCTCCTCATCCGGGGACACATACACGGCATAAATTTCCTCCACGGAGGCAAATTTATGCTGCTTAGGTGCCACAACACCTCTGGGGAAGACTGCAAGATGCGATATGGCTCTGGAAGGCTCAGGGTGCCAGCAGACAATTAGAACAGCAGAAACCTCTCAGAACCAATATTCAAGTCAAATGATCTTTTCGTCATTTTCGTACGCAAAGAAAATGAGAGGCCAAAAAAATATTACTCACGACTACCCCTTGATTATTACCGATATAGTCATAATTAAACTTCATAGATCCTCCATATCATTTTAATGATATCCAAGAATTAATGAAATAGCAAGTAATATTAAAATTACTTTTAAAGTAGTCAAGAACGGAAAAACTTACCCAATCTGCGTTTTGGCATCATGGAAAAATCTTAAAAATGACAATGAGTCGTACAAAGGAAGGAAGTCTGCTGAAAGCAAACGAACTGCTTCACCACACTGCTAGAGTCACTCTGAGATGCTGAGAAGAAAGAGGAGTCTTGCCGTCAAGGGATAGATGGCATGAATGTTGGACGATTTCAAGCAACTCTAGGGCATCTAATCTTCTATCTTTTTCATAGTGCATGATTTTTGGCACAAAACTACTGTGGTGGTTGTATTCCCTGAGATGGTTGGTGAACATGGAATCCTGTTTTCATTTCTTATGGCACTTTTTGTGTTCATTCACTCATGTTTCCATGCTTCTCCCTGTCTTGCCGATGTATTTAGTTGGGCAGCTGTGGCACCGTAAGGCATACATTTTACTTCTTCTTGCTCTGGGGAAGTTGTCTTTGGCATTGAACAAAAGTTTTGTAAATGTTGGCAGGACGTAGTACGCTGGCATATATTTGATTTTTTTTGGAAGGAGGATGTTGTGAAATATGATATTTTTCCCTAAAAAAGCAATTTTTGCACCACTTCATTGGGGGTTCTTGTTGGCATAGAGATGACACCATTGATACAGCTAGTTTTGTTTGAGATTTTTGCAGAAATCTATTGATTAGCTCTACTTGATGACCGTTTTTCTCTGCGATGTATTTAATGGAATTCAGGTCTTTCTCAGTCTGTTTTTTGTAATGGAATTGATATTAAACTATTAACCAGAGCATGGAATGTGGTCCTGGGGTATCCTTTAGTTTCGCTGCTTTGCTGCCTCTAGTTGAGTTAACAAAGTCATTTTTATTTGGTCCAATATGAAATATCCTGGGATATGATAAATGAAAAGACCTCTTTCATGTGCCCTCTGGCATACTTTGGAAATGAAGAGGTTAAACTGGAAAACCTGGAAAAGTCTGAGAAAATGAGAATTTATCCTGGAAGTTTGCCTTCCCAAGTCAAAATCTGTTTTTTTCCCAGAGATGAAAGTACCATTTCAGGCACTTTCTGTTGATGTGTGGTCTTAAGGCTTTTAGTTCCATGCCTGAATGAGGCACAGAAGCTCTTATATAGTGTTACGCAATTAATTATGCCTTGAAACAAGCTTTCATATCCTTACCTTTACACTCATTCTGAAGGAGATAGATTAAATCCTCCTCGGATTATATGACCGTGATTGCAAAAGGTTACAAAACCAAGGTTATTTTTTAAAGACAAAAAATTTACTACGTATCCTTCCTTAATTTTTGATGATTTTATCAAACCTCCATTTCTGCCTGTTATCACCAGGAACTTAATACTTAAGCCCTTGGGTGGGTTTGATGAGGTTTTCCTAGGAATGCTTCAACCTGCTAACCTCTCTCCTACATATTTCTTTGTTTCCCCATCAGTTGGTATTGGCTGCATGTGTATCACCCTAAGTATTACTCTGCTGTTCCACCCATGTACTTTTCCTTCAAAGACAGTCTTCATTTGATATGCATATTCTAAAATATGCCTGATATTTTTGTCCCTCTGTTTCTTTAGAGTTCTGATGAGCTTCATTTCTTTTCCTACTCTTATCAGTGGACAACTCTTCATTAATTCACCCATCTACCCACATAATATTATCAGCCTTCTGCCACACTGCATGCAAAATTATCCCAATCTTCTCTACTGTATTTACTGCCCATGTCTGTCTGCCATTGTGAAGGATACTCAAGATACATGTCCTGATGAAGTGCTTCCTTACTTCAAGTATTGGGTTCCTATCTCAATAAAAGTCCAAACATAAGTCTCAATGCATACTTCAAAATCATCATTGCACTTCATTTTGGGCAAACCTTGAGGCATTTTGAGTATGACCCATACTTTCATGTCACACAAATTGCTCTTGGTGTTACACTTTCTATGTTACATAACTGTTCTCCCTGAAAACTAATTTGAGGACACTACATACATTATGTATCACCAACTCTTAAGTGCATAAAATAGAACTTCCTTGTTTTTTTCTCTACTGTATTACCACCAGCTGATTTACTTCTCAGCCTACTCTCTCAATTATACTTACAGACTGCAAATTGAGAGTAAGCTCTGGAACTTACGAAAGGTTCTGCAGCTTAAAATTAGCCTCCTCCAGGTTCATCCAACTCCTCAATTTTAACACCTTTACCCATCATGCAATCACTCAAACCATTTGCCACCTCTGCTGCATCTTTAAGATGCTGAAAATTTTTAAACAACTCACTTGTTGGAGTCATATGGTGGGTGGCTCCTGAGCCATTGCTTTTATAATATACTTTCTCCACACTCAGAACATAGTATTCTTTCACTATATTATTTACTCTCTTTTTCTCATTATCAATTATCGTACTATCTCCCCTCATCTGCATCTCACCATCTTCTCTCCTCTCGTAACAGCTCACTGTTGCCATCTATATTCTTTCTGCAAAATCTTGAAATGTAGCCTGGCAGTCTACAGTTGTAGCAGACCCTGGGGTTTGACATACTTGACGCATACCACTTGAATGTCCTCCATGGTGACCAGCACTGTTGTCCTTTTTCATTTTAAGTGCCACAGGACTGTAATTCTGTTTCCCTTGCACCTGCACCTCTCAGCCTCTTTTCATCCTTCAGCAATCTTGCCTTCATAGCATTTGTCAACATATACACCTCTGTCTCCAGAGCTCACAGCTGCTTTGTAAATATCTTCCTCATTTCTGCATCTTCTCAATATATTCTTTCAAGGTCATTTTAGCTGTATTCATAGTTTCATATATACATTTTCTTTACACATTTCCTTACAAATGTGTGTAGCGCCTATAGTACACTGTATGTTGTGTGCTCTTCCTTCAATGCTCACCAAGTATTTCTGGCATGCACATTATCACCAAGATTTTTAAGATAGAGATTGTTGCATATGGATCAACTTATATCGATACAGCTGAACATCGATATTCGATATATTGTATGCCACTATGTATGTATGTATTGTATGCTCAGCTGTGGCAGTATTAAACATGACTCCAACTAAGGTGGTTGTGTCATTGTGTCTCGCACCTAACCTAAAAGATCCAATGGGATCAAACATGGTGTCAGAAGTAATCCACGTGTGCACAGTTTAGCACATTAATAGGGAATGCTAGTTAACAATGCGATTCCTCTAAAATAAGGATAAACTACTCGAGACATTCGGTGACCGTAAGTTGTAAAACTGTAAGTCGCTATGGAATTTAAACCGCCCAAAGAATTGTTGCTTAATGAGAACATTTCTACAAATTGGAAATTTTTCAAACAAAAGTTCGAAATATATCTAAAGGCGTCGGGTAATGAAGGCAAAAGTGACGATGTAAAAGTTGCCATGCTTCTAAACTGTGTCGGTGATGAGGCGTTAGAGGCTTTTAATACGTTTAAGTTGTCAGCCGAAGACGCAAAGAAACTAGATAAAGTACTAAGAGCATTTGATAATTACTGTGTGCCACGTAAGAACATAATTTACCATTGTTACAAGTTCTTTTCGAGGACGCAGGAGACTGGTGAACTCTTCAACTGAAGGGAGGAGACTGGTGAACTTCTGTCACTTCTCTGAGAAAGTTGGCAAAAGAGTGTGATTTTGTTGAAGAAGACAGTTTAATAAGAGATAGAATTGTGATAGGTACTAATGACTCGCAGTTACAGGAAAGATTGCTTAGAATTAGCGATCTAACGCTCACAGAGGCTGTCAACTACTGTAGAGCGGCAGAGACTAGTAAGCTGCAATCCGAAACGTTGCAAGGCGTTAAGGAACCTAATGTAGTTAACAAGTACCAAGGCAAGTCTAGTAAGAGTGCAGTGAAGGTAAAGGAAGTGAAGTGTAATAACACTAGTAAAAAAGGGCCTAATCAAACATATAATTGTTTGAAATGTGGTTACATGCACGCTAGGGCGAATTGTCCAGCGTTTGGGAAACAGTGCAGAATATGTGGGGAGAAGAATCACTTCGCAGTGGGTTGCAAAGCGAGGAGTCGTCAAGTCCATGAATGTAAGAAAGAAGACGAAGAAGACCTTCTCTACGTGGACATGCTGCAGAAACAAGAGGACCACCTTCTCCGTGGACACGCTGCACGAGAAAAAGGGAGACCAAAGTTGGATGGAGAAAATTAAGATTGACGGCTGGGAAATAGATTGTAAATTGGATACCGGAGCACAATGTAATGTACTACCTTTTAAGTTATTCAAGTCACTAGGGTTGAATGCAAAAAGGGAAGGCCTTCCCTTAAAGTTGCTAACATATTCAAATGAGCAAATTGGGGTTGTGGGGTCGGTAATTGTAAATTGCATTATTAGGCAAAAGAAAGTGAAAATAAAGTTTATAATTGTGAAAATTGATAATGTACCCATATTAGGGTTAAATGCTTGTGTGAAGTTGAAGTTATTGAGGAAAGTTGACACAATTAAAATTGATGTGAGTTTAAGTAAGGGAATGACGAGAGATACCTTTTTAACATGTTATGAACAGATGTTCAAGGGAATTGGGAAATACCCGACTAAGATTAAACTAGAATTAAAGTGCAACTCAACACCAGTTATTAATTCTGCTCGCAGAGTGCCAGAGACAATTAAACCTCAACTTAAGGAATCGTTGAGCTGTCTAGTAAAACAAGGTATAATAGAATATGTTGACTTCCCAACTGACTGGGTGAATAATATTGTAATAGTAGAGAAGCCTAACAAATCTATTCATATCTGCTTGGATCCCACACAACTAAATAAGTGCCTTAAACTTAATCCCTTTCCAATTCCAACAAGTGAGGAATTAGAATTACTGCTTTGTGGAAAAAAATATTTCACAGTGTTGGACATGAAAGATGGATTTTTTCAGCTTGAACTTGATGAAGGAAGTAGTTTGCTCACAACTTTCATCACACCTTTTGGTAAATATAGGTTTAAAAGATTACTATTTGGTTTAAATGTGAGTCCTGAAGTGTTTCAAAAAGAAAGTGTAAAATGTTTTGGAGATATTCCACAATTGGGCATATATTGTGATGATTTTATCATTGCCACTAAGACAGAAGAAGAACATGACATTATTCTAAGTAAAGTAATGCAAAGAGCCAAATTAAATAATGTCAAATTCAATGCTAGTAAATTACAGTATAAGGTTAATACTGTGAGGTATTTGGGATTAATATTTTCTGAAAAAGGAGTTGAGCCAGACAGACAACAGGTAGAGTCAATTTTTATGTTGGAGTAACCAAAGAATAAAAAAGAACTACAAAGAGTTCTAGGTATGGCTAACTTCTTGTGTAAAATTGTTCCTAATATGAGCCAACTGACAGCACCGATGTGACTACTACTAAAGAAAGATGTTGTGTGGAACTGGTCTAAGGCACAAACTAAGACCTTCAATGAATTGAAGGATAAAATTTGTAAAGCACCAATGTTAAAAATATTTGATCCTAATATACAAATAGAAATATATGTTGATGCCTGTGACACAGGACTAGGTTGTTGTCTAATTCAAAACAATAGGCCTGTAGCATTTGGTTCTCGAACTTTAACAGAGGCTGAAAAAAGATACCCTGTAGTTGACAAAGAGTTAACAGCTGTATGTTTTGCAGTTTCCAAATATCATTATTACATCTATGGTAGAAAGATAATTGTGTACAATGATCATAAACCACTATTAGGAATCCTAGAAAAGGAAATACACAAGGTGTCCATTAGATTACAGAGATACAAACTTAAGTTGTTAAAATATAAAAAATGTCTGAAGTATGTCCCTGGGAAAAATAACATAATAGCTGACTTGTTGTCTAGAAATGCAGTCAGTGTAAATACAGAAATACAAGGTGGTGAGAATGACCTAGAGGATTGTTCAATGGTACACAGTCTTAGTACTCAATTAAGTATGTCAAATAAAAAAAAACTGAATTCCGAGAGGATACCAAGAATGACCCTGTACTAAGTAAAGTAATAGGTTATTGCAATAGTGGTTGGCCAAACAGTAATGTGTTATGTAAAGAATTGAAACATTATAGTAAATTGCAAAAGGACATCAGTCTTGATGATGGTCTTTTATTTCTAAACGATAAGGTGATTGTACCCACTAAATTGAGAGGAAGTATGCTAAACTTAATACATGAAACCCATCTAGGGGTCAATAAATGTAAAGCAAGGGCACGTACGGTAATGTATTGGCCAGGTATGAGCCGGGAAATAGAGAAACATGTTCTCAGCTGTAAGATTTGTGAGCAGTTTCGACTAGCAAATGGCAAAGAAACTATGTTCAGCCACCCTCATCCAATGAGGCCGTGGGAAAGGGTCTCAGCTGATTTATTTTCATTTGGGGGAGAAAGTTACCTGGCAGTGGTGGATGCCTATTCCAACTGGATAGAGTTAGAGATGATTGCCAATAAGACAGAGAGGGAAGTCATTTCTAAATTAAAATATCTATTTTCCTGCAATGGGATACCCGACTATTTCATAACAGACAATATGCCATTCTCTAGTCAGGAATTTAAGTCCTTTTCTAAAGACTGGAACTTTGTCCATATTACAAGTAGCCCACATTATCCGAGGGGTAATGGTAGAGCAGAAAAGGCAATATCAACTGGCAAAACTCTTTTAAAGAAAGCATTGGCAAGTAAAAAGGACTTGGAGTTATTATTGTTGGATTATAGGAATAGCCCTCTAGCTAATCAAAGTGTAAGCCCAGCTCAGCTGTTTTTAAACAGAATGCTAAGATCAAAACTTCCTGCTAGCACTAAATTGTTAGAACCTACTATTATAGAGAAAAAAGATCCTTATACATCCCCCAGTGTGTATTATGATCAGGGAGCGAGAAACTTAAAGGAGTTTAACAAGGGTGATCAAGTCTTAATAAGAAAAAATGACAAATGGATACAGGGCGAAGTTTTTGGCAAACATAGTACTCCGCGAAGCTATTTAGTGAGGGATGAAGAAGGCAGCACACTCTGCAGAAATAGAATTATGTCAAGGAAGTCATACAATGAGACACATCCCAAGACAGGTGATGATCTACCACATACATTAGTAGACAATGGGCCTACTAAAACTAACCCAACAGATCATGATAGCAAAAATGTAGCAAGTAGTGAGGGTCCCCCTCTTAAGGTTACGAGGTATGGTAGAGTAATCAAGAGGCCTAAGCACCTTGAGGATTACTCAATGTAAAAGGATTGCTTGTTTGTGAAATTGTTAATTTTGTGATTTAGATTTGTATTATGAATTTAAGATTGGAAGACACTGCTAAATTTGTGTTCTTAACTTGTTTCATAAATTGTTAATTTTTGAAGTTGTGAAATTGTTAAGTTTGTGAGTTATTTTTGTATAGGTAATGAATTTGTTTTGACAGTTTAACTGAGGATTTAACAGTTATAACTTGGATGAAGTTGTTACATTTGTGATTGAAAAGTGTATAATGAATTATTAGATTTTCTGTAGTTGTAGTGTATAATCTATTCGTCTCAGTAAGAAGGGAGATGTTGCATATGGATCGATTTATATCGATACAGCTGAACATCGATATTCGATATATTGTATGCCACTATGTATGTATGTATCGTATGCTCAGCTGTGGCAGTATTAAACGTGACTCCAACTAAGGTGGTTGTGTCATTGTCTCGCACCTAACCTAAAAGATCCAACGGGATCAAACAAATTGACTCTTGACTACCAAAATAATAATTGAGAGGAAATTCTAGCCCATTGTATGGCTTAGGCTTGGTCCTCTCTCCTGCAAAGTCTGGGTCCACTGCTGCCCTACATGTCTGATGCATGAGAGCTGCTCTTGTTCATATAGTCCATTGGTATTAATAATCCTCTGCTTTTGGACATTGAACTCATTTGAGCTACTCATTTTGCCTGACTGCAATGTAAAATGCAATGAAAAATTTCTCCATCTGTGTCTGATTAACTCTCAATAAAAATTTGAATTTATCTCATACTATTCACGCACAAGAAGGGAAGCCATTTCTGGGCTCATAACCTGTTAAATACATTGTGGCTTAATTTAACCAAGTTTAATTTATGCATAGTCATCTAATTGCAGAGCAATTGTTTTTATACACAGGTTATTTCATCCTCAAACTTCCACATCACACCACATACAATTTGCCACCCTTATTTTGCCAATGCAATGGCTTCAAGACTGACCCACAATACTATGTTGTCCCTTAACATATGCTGTAACACAACCCCATAGTGTTGCCAACTCAATGAAATTGTTACATTCTCTCATATAAGTGTGTCATATTTTTCTAGCTTTTCTTATGTCATTCAGTATTATGTTACATTGCACCTCATCTTCAGTTCTAGTGTTTTGACCTTCCTTCTCCAGGCAATTAGCTCAAGCTTCCTTTGCTTCAGATTTTTCTCAAAATTGTTTCAAAAGATCATTCAAGGTCGATGGTGAGTTTCCTTCAACTCTTCTGTTCCCCATACATCCTCCAAGAATTTTCAGTATGTTGAGCTGAAGATGGTATTTCATCATCATGAAATAATGCTCATTGCATATGCATGTACCAATTGTGGTGTTGGTTTTTCAGAAACCTCCAATTTGCAAGAAAATTATAATTTATGTCTTCTTCTTCCTCCTTTAGTCTTCCATGTATATACAAATTTCAAGCTATCCGGGACTAGCCACAGGGTTCCACTATTACGGAGTCACCCGCAATGCACACATGTGCGAATTTCCACAGAGAAAAAATCATCTGCCTTGACCAGGATTCGAACCCGGATCCCTCGATTTCCGGCCGAGTGCTTTAGCCAGTTAAGCTACCGAGGCGTCCTCTTCCCCTGTGGATTTTTGTGGCCTTTACGGGACTAGATGTTCTCAACTGCCGTACATACAATGTAACAATCAGTCGCTACTGATCGCTTAGCGCCACTGCCCCTGAGGAAAGATCGAACTTTGAACACAGAGAGGCGTTCACACTTATTTGACAAATTTCAAGCTATCTTAAGACTAGCCACGGAGTTCCACTGTTGCGGAGTCACCCGCAATGCACACATGTGCGGATTTCCACAGAGAAAAAATCATCCATGTATATACTTTACTTTTGGGGGGTGAATTTTTTTTTACAGCATACTAGCTCCTGTTTGAAACCCCAAATGTGGTTCTCATTCATTCCATTGTTTTATCCTTATTTTCCCTTAGTTCTTCCATCTAGGCCATGTGTGACAATTCATTCCAGTGTCTTAGCATTATTAAGTTTTCTGTTGTAAGCCATTTTATTATTTTTTCAATTCCAAGATGTTTCTCACAGGCTTACTTACTTACTCCTGTGGCCATTGAAAACCTAAGTGGTCTTTGGCCTCGCCAACCAAGCACCTCCATGCTTTTCTGTCTTCTACCAGCTCGATTTCTGTTCCTATCTTCCGTAGGTACTTCCTAAATTCGTCAGTCCAGCATATTCTTGGTCTTCCCATGGGTCTTTTACCTTCTAGTGTTCCTTTTGCTACTTGTTTTATCATGGTATCTTCACTTCTGCGTTGGAAATGACCCTGCCACTTCAATCTCCTGCTCTTGATTACACCCACAACATCTGGATCTTTGTATAATTCTCTGTTTGTTCTTACTCTCCATGTGTCTCCTTCTTTGACTGGTCCAAAAATTCTTCTTGATACTGTATTCTCAAAAGTAATGTCTTTTTTGTGACTTTTTTGTAAAAAAACTATGTCTCAGAACCATATAGTATCACAGGTTGGACTATTGTTTTATAAATCCTTACTTTTGTATTTTTTGATAAAAGTTTGTTTTTGGAGAGTTTTATAAGGCTCCAATATTATCTCTCTGCTGCTATAAGTCTATTTTGTATTTCAGCCTCTTCTTTGTTATTGCTAGTCACTGTAACTCCTAGGTATTTAACTTTATTTGTTTTTTTGAATTCATAACTGTCTATGGCTAAGTGGTTCTCTTCATCTTCGCGTGTGCTTATCTTCATGTAATTGGTTTTACTTTCATTAATTTGTAGTCCTACTTTTTTTGATTCTCTCAAAAGTATTTTTGTCAGCCTCTTGAGATCCTCTTTACTTTCAGCTACAATGGCTACGTCGTCAGCAAAAGCAAGTGGATTGATTTTTTGAGTAATTCTGGCCCCACCTTGCGCTCTTCTTGTCTTCTTAAGTGCCTCTTCTAGCACAATATTGAAAAGAAGTGGTGATAGGCTATCTCCTTGTCTCAAACCAGTGTTTATTTCAAATGTGTCTGTGTACTCTTTTCCTACTTAAACTTTCCCCATAGATCCATTTACACACATTTTTGTCAGTTGATTTATTTTCTTAGAGATGCCATTATTTTTCATAGCTGTCCATAATTTGTTTCTATTTATCCAGTTGTAGGCATTGCTAAAATCAATAACTATGATAAAGAGATCTTTGTTTTACTCCGAGTATTTTGAGGAGAGCTCTTTTAAGATAAATCCTTGGTCTATTGTTGATCTCTACTTCATGAACCCCACTTGGTGGTCTCCTATGATTTCTTCTGCTTTACCTTTAAGTCTGTTTAGCACCAGCTTTGACAACATTTTATAAGTTGAATTAATTAAGGATATGCCTCTATAATGTTTGCCACCCAGCTTATCTCCTTTCTTATGTATTGGTATTATAACTGCTTCAGTCCATTATTTTGGCATCTTTTCAGTCCTCCACACTTTTCATATTAGTCTCTGTACATAGGTTATTAGTTCTTCACATCCATCAACTCTCTTGGGATAGCATCTTCACCTGGTGCTTTGCCATTTTTAAGGTCTTTAGCACCGCCTTTATTTCTTGAATTGTGGGCTCAGGACATGGATCGCCCCTATCTCTTGCATCTGCTTCATGTTCAGCGGCTTAACCTTTATCTTCCTCTCCTATTGTGATGCTTTCATTACCATTCAGAAGCTCATGAAAGTATTCTTTCCAAGTCTTCAAAACTTCAGTTGGGTCACTGGTTATTGCTCCATATTTGTCCTTCACTTCCACTACATTAGGTTTGAAACCTTTCTGAAAAAATCTCACTTTTCTGTAGAAGTCTCTTGTGTTGTTTTAAGTACAGTCCTGCTCTGTTCTAATTAGTGTGTAGTTGATGTACTTCCTTTAGACTGTTCTAAGTGCCTTGTTCACTTCCCTGTTTAAAACTAGATATCTTTCTTTTGTTTCTTGTGTTTTTTCAGCAATTGCCTTCTTTTGGCCTTTTTTTCTTTCTTCTACCAGCTTCCTGCATTTCTCATTAAACCAGGGTTTTTCGGGGTTTTCTTTGTCACAAAAACTTTCTTTGCTGATTCTTTTATGTTACTTTTAACATTTTCCCACATTTCTTCTACTTCTTCATTATTATCCATCCATTATTATTCCTCAATTCAACTTAAAATTCTTCCACCTCGTCTCTTTCAAAGACTATTTTGTCTTCAACTTTATTTCTTGTGGTGGAATCTCTTTTCCATTTTTAGCCTTCGACATATTTTTGTCAATATTAAATAGTGATTGGTTCCGCATTCTGCACCTCTAAGGCTTTTTACCTGCGTTACTGAGCTAAAACATCTTTTGTCTATTAAAACATGGTCAATTTGATTAACAGTGCGACCATCTGGAGAAACCCAAGTCCCTTTATGTATATTTTTCCTAGGAAACTTCGTACTTACTACATATAAATTCAATGAGTTGCAAAGCATAGTTATTTTTCACAAACTGGTTCTATATTTCTTTTTATTCTGTTATATGCATCTAGAATTGCATACATTTTGTGTTTGTCAGCTTAGTATAGCCTAGCAATTGCTATAATTTTGCTATACTGATGGAAGCTTTTGGCATGCATTCTGGTGTCCTAAGCATTATTCCTACTCCCGTATGTGTATGGTCTCTTTGCTTCCTCTTCAATAGTTTTCTTCCAGCCACTTCATCACTCTGACTTCCAGTGTTAAGCTCATCTTCTACGTTTAAATTTTTGTTATTTTCTGTCATCTTTTGTTTTTTCTACTGAAACAAGAGTTCCATTCCAGATGGGGACCCTGCATTTTGATAGCATAAGAAATTTCTTTGGAATATATCTTGGGTACTGTTAGGTGGGTTTCTGGTATAACTGCTATTTAGATTGTAATCAAAGGTCTCTTATTGCACAATGAAAAAAATGGAATAAAAAGGTTGTTGAACTTCCTTGATGAAGTGAAATCCATAGTTAGCAGAGAGTTAATTTTATTTGGTTTTGATTTTTCCTGAAAAAATTGTGAAAATGGCTTTAGAATAAAGCATATGATTGGGAATCTTCTTCCTGAGATAGTCATAGATTATTACTGTTCGAAAAATTTTACATTGAACCACTCTTGAGGGAAGAGGCATTTTTCAGAGTTTCTGTGCTTCTGTATTTCTCTCTTAAGTTATCCATGATGTACTGAGGTGGCAAAGTATGTAATTTGCACCTGGAACATTTTGTCAATTGAGACTTTTTTTAAGGTTAGTTTCAAATTGAATTGCAATAATGTAATGGCTCCTTCATTTCATTGGTTGCAATGCTTAGCATATCATTTTTTAAGGTATAACAGCTCTATTTCATGTTTCCTCCCCTGGAAATCTCCTTCCAATTTTAGCTCTTTCTTATTTCAGTGAGATGATTTTGTTCTCAAGTTAGTCACCTTTGATAATGCTTGTATTAAGGGAAGCCAACTTTGCCACAGCTTTTCTTATTTTATTAAATATGGTGAAATGTTAACCCATTTTTTTGCTGAAGGGGCAATTATGTGCCATTTTCTTTTCATTAACTATGAATTCTTTCCATCATGTTTTCAATTTTTTCTTCATAATCTCATTTTTACTGTACAACAATCTTGATTTAAAAAAATTATTATAATCATTGTTGTCATCATTTTTTGCCATTTTTTCCAAGTTTAAAGTGTCCACTACTAGAACTTCCAATTCCTCCACTATCAAATGTGTTAATATGCACCATTATATTCAACAAGCAAAATATTTTCTTTCATAACTAAATAATTGATGAAGTGATTTAGAGCTATGTGTAGTGCAATGCTTTGTGCTGTATAGGGTATTCCGAGCTATAATGTGACTGCTTCCAAGGTTTATGAATATATTTAATCCATTTTCTCACAGCATTCATGACAATGAAAGTCTCTTTCTCTGCTAGGATTTGAACATGGGCCCTGCTGATGAGATTACAGTTCTTTTGCCTCCACATCTACTCTGTATTTAATTTATAACAACTTAGTCATCAGTATTCTCTATCTGCATATTATAAATTAGCCTTAAAAAGTCTGCAATGAAATTCCGACTGGAAAATGTAATCCTGCAGGGCAGAATTTTTCAGGTATTTAATTTAAACACATGCAAACAAATAGTTCCTATAGTTCCAATTTGATGGATTCCATTTTTAGATAAAAACAAGTTCTCTTTAGGTGGACAAAGGTGAAGCACCCATTCTTGGTTATTTTGGTAGGTAACACAGTTTAAAAATAGTTAATGTGACTGTTAATTTTAGGTGTATTTTAATGAATGATCAGTGGAATGTAAAAGAGGGGCAATTATCCACAGACAATAATGCTTTAAAGTGTACAAAGCTTTTAGTCATTCAATGATTTGGGATGTTCCTATATATTTTGTCTACTCAGCTGATCCAAGTCTTGAGTATATAGAATAAATAGCTTTAATTTAAAAGAAGGCAATGGTTTTCATAAGTCAACATAGGCTGAAACAAATTATTTAGTGAGCGTGGACTTTTGAGTATTGAAGGAGCTAACTGTAGATGAAAATCACATATTGGGTTAAACAGCTGGCAGAATCAGGCTTGGCATGATGGAAGCTACTCATTCATGCTGGGAAAAATAATTTTGTGTTTTCCATTATGTGCTGCTCTTGTTAACATTTGTGGGAGGACACAAAATTGCATATCCTTTGGGTTCTAGCGCAATAGGAGAAATTATAGGAAAGTCATAACGGTATGTACATAATTGCACTTTGCGGTGGCTGAGCTTGTCGCATTTGGGTATCATCCTGTTATTGATTTTAATAACTTCCTCCAACAATCCCTGCTAGAAACTAAAACCTTTGCTAAAATGGCATTGGATTGAAATGATTAAATCTTAAAAGTGTAATATCCCTGCTAGAAACTAAAACCTTGTACTAAAATGGCATTAGATTGAAATGATTAAATCTTAAAAGTGGAAAGCAGCATGTGTGAATTGAGCTTAGCTACTGCTTTGCTGGATGTCCAATGCACATTGAACATGAACTTTTTGATGAATTTTGTTCTCTGCAATTCCCATAAATTTTGACCAGTCAAGAAGTACAGAGAATATGCCAGGTATTGTGGGATATTGCTAATGCTCACTATGTAAAATATAAGATTGGATTTTTTGGCCTTTTGCTGGAGTTATCAAAACTCAGACCCTTGGAATGCCAGTTAATGCCTTAATTTAAACCTTGACACTGTAGCTACTGCTGCCTACTTTAATTTTCATTTCTTAACTGGAAATATGCTAAACCTTTGCAAACCTCTCCTTAAGAAAAATCACATGATGTTTGCATAACTAAAATCTACATTTTTGGCTTGACTTTTATTAAAAAGTGATATAAATGTCTCCATCAGTAAAGGAAATCTTACATAAGATGATCTTAGTCCTCAACTTACTGAAGAAATTGTAAGAATAGGCCTCCATTTCCCCCTGAAACCTCTCGTGAGGGAATCAGTATGGTGCAGTGACTAGAAGAGCACTGGCTTATTTTACCAATGGCCAGGGAGTTCCTTGCTCTAGAATGCTGACAATGTCTTTTTTGTGTAAATTATTTTAATTTTGGTTAACATTTCATTATAAGTAAACATCATTAAGTTTATGTGATGATATTGTTAACAGAGCAAGTTACCTATTAGACTTAAGCACTCTAGCGTAAAATAAGCTTACTGCTACCCAGAATGTATGTACTAAATGCATTGTTTTTTGAAAAATGAATGGAAATGGCTAATTTCAGATCAAAATTTTCAGCATTTAAAGACTATCGATTGTGATCCTGTCTTAGGACTCAAAACAATTAATTTAATGTAGATAAGTCTCATTAGGACCACTTTAAATTTATTTAGACTGTGCATGATATTGTTCTTAATTCTCTCTGCAAATTTTGCCATTTTAAAAATAATTTTATATGGCGAAGATTATAAATGTGTATATAAAAATAAATGAATGTAAAGCTAAGTTTGACAAACTGCAAAGCACATGAAATCATATCACTATTTGAAAGTTCAAAAATCAGATCAACTTTAGGCACCTCGATGATTGGTTGTTTTAGTACTGTAATAAGAATTATTGCTCGTATTAAATGCGTTGGTATTTTTTCATAGAATATTTTACTATCGAACCAACTTACCACGTCTATTCTCAGATTCAATACATTTTCGTATCGTTTTAGAAATTATCAAAAATAAAGTTTATGTGCTTGCATGTATGCAGATCCTTCAGGCAGTGATGTGACGCAGGCTAGTATTCATTCCAGGATAAAACCGATCTGGCCAAAGTTGACTCACGCACTTACAATTTTGAAGTTAAACGGAATATGCCCTTAAATACGGTTTACCGACAGTTTAAAAGGCATTTAGACATTATATATTTGCCTCTATGTTGATGGATCTCCCCGTACAACGCTTGATTACATGATCTCTTTTTTGTTCTTTCCTAAAATCTTATTTCTTCATCTGAAATTCTGTCAGAAAACCCGTCTCAAAGGGGATTTTAAATTGTCTTGAGTAATAGATTAATTTAAATTATTTGGTTTCATTGTTTAGTTTGTATCATGATACTATCGGTACAACATGAATAAATAACTTTTGAGGAATAATAAATTCGAGAAATTTGATTGTATTAAAGCAATTAAGCTCGCTTAGTGTATAGTCTTTATAGTTCAGTTTATGTTTGAAATATGAAGGGAAGCAATTACTTGTATCCGTTTTTATTAATATTGTTTAACCAATCATCGACTACAGTCAACCATCCGAAAATAGGTTTTAACTCCTCTATGCCATCAGCTAACCATTTATACAGTAGTCTCTATTATGACGTCCCTCATAATGCCAGATATAGACCTCGAATGACGGCTGATTTGCTGAATCCTTGGACATGTGTTACGTGGAATCAGTGCGTCGATTCAATTTTGTGAAGTAGAAATAGAATCTCTGTATAGCGAAGGTGGATTTTGTTATAATTTTGCTTCAAATCTATTCCACTCCCTTTTATAGAGATATTTATGAGGTGTAAAGCTCTGGAACTAATGTTGCTCGAAATAGCTTGTCTTTTCTGCATGCTTACTGATTTTTTTTATGGTTAAATGTAGTGACTAAATGTGTAAATCGCGGAATATACGCATGATAAAACATTCTATATTAAGCCAATGCTCTGTACGACTGTGGTCTTGTTTTAAAAAATCCTTTGATATGCTTCACTCAAACGTAAGCGTCAAAATGGACGAAAGTAAAATGAAAATAAAATGAAATTGACGCCCCCTGAATTACGTGCTAAAAGGAAGGTAATTCAACGAAGCGAACAGTTTTTATTTTCGCAATAATCAACTAAAAGGTTTGTTGGGGTGTAAAGTGTTTGAGTCGATGAAGTCCATTCGAGAGTTAGGGCCATGTAATGAGGCTTGAGACGATGATCAAAGGAGATGCAAGAGGTTAAACATTTTCTTGTGCGAAGCCGCAGAAAGCAGATTAGTTAATTGACCAAAATAAACTCGTGTAATAGTGCATCACTTTTCACCATTGACTAGTAAAATAGCATTACTTGAGCATCCTAACGATCATGCTATTTTCCGGTAAGTTTTTAATTGAAAAGTGTTTAAGCATATCCTTTGTGTTTGGAAACTCTGTTATTCCAACTCATTTCAGCGAGAAGTTGACGAAGGATAACTGATTGCGGTAGAGGAATAAATATTGATTTATAAACCATTGAGAGGAGTTCAATTTGTTTTGGCAGACCTCCGTTGTTAGTGTACGGTTTTTAAGTTTATATTGTTGTTAGGGTCTCTTACTTTCCTCTGAAAATCTTTGGGTTTCATAAGAGTTACTGTCGCAGTGAAAATTCTGAACGGAGATTTTTTGGAGACTGCTTAAATTGTAAGCCGGCAATATCCTAACGGTACCTTATCCCTATGTGTAGTGGCTCGAGTGTCACTATCGCTTACATCGAAATTTATCCGAATCACTTGGGAGAGATCGTCTGTTAGGTATTTGTTTTTTTTTAATGTCACGGGTGAAAGTTGACCTTTCAGGGATTTGTTGGCTGCGATTTCCCTCTCTATTACCTCATTCCCGATACCCTTCATTAGTCCTCGTCGTCACCCCTTACATTCACTCTCCTGTACCCTATTATATATTTTCTCGTTCCAGATTTGTTCTATGGACTGAATTCTTTGTTTGTCTTTTCAATTCTTAACTCAATATAGTAGAATTACTTGCAAGTAATAATAAATGTATGAAAATAAATGTTTGTCATGTCTATTTGCCTAGAGTGCTTCTTGAGAGTGGTTTAAGTTATGTTGTTACATTTTGCGCTTAATTAATTTTGCCTTTGATAAAAAGTTTTTGTTAGGATGTCCAAAACCTTCGCGCAACAGACGAGAACTTTTACTCTGTCAGTTTAAGCGAAGAAACGTTTGAAATTGAAGAAGCGATTTGGAATGGTCCTTCAAATACTTTTTCTCATATGGCACAACACTTACCAATGAATAAATAATGATTTTCTTTCTCTAACTTTTGTAAATTAATTTTTATGAAGTTTTCAAGTCATTTTAATAATTGATTTTACTAATAGATGATTGCTGTATGCCTTCCCCTGACAGAAAGTTGGGGTGGCTGTGCTCATTACAGTTTCTGCCACTTCTTGTGTATGAGTTTACTGGTGATCTTGCTTCCCCGATAGAAAAAATCTTCTACTAATCCCATTACTTTTTTCTGTCCAAGTCGGTGGAATTTTCTTCTTAATTCCTACCTCAAATAATTTAAGTTATGTGGTGGGAGGAATATAGAATCAAATTTAGAATTGTTTCCACAAGCAATAATTTAAACCTTGGACATCGGAGAAACTAGTCAATTGGAAGCTAAGTGATTGCTTCCGCTGTACTTAAGTTCGTAAAAAGTAATATCGTAAAAAAATATAGAATCAAATTTAGATGTATTTTCATTTTTTAACCTCGGATATAAGAGAACCTGTGGCCAATTGGGCGCAAAGTGCTTGTTCCCTCGGTACCACCCGCTGAATAAATAAACAGTCACCATAAACTCGCCTCTTGTGCTGGATAAACGACGCTCTTCCTTGACATGCCTGTTTTATCGCAACGAGTGGCTCCTCATGGCGGGCGGTCGCCGACGCCACCAACGCCTTTCACCGTCCTCCTTCCCGGCCAACTCTCCTTCTCTGCCGCTCCAATCAATTCATGTCGCGCACACACTTTCGTCCCCCTCGCCATGAGCGTAATTTGCATGGTAGAACGAGGTTGAGGCGGATGAAGCGAGGATGCAAGTGAAAAGATGAGCCCCGAGAGGTATAAATACCCACAAACAAAATGACATTGATCGTTCGGCCGCTCCGCCCGAATCGTTCCGTTATCTTTAATTTTGATGCAAATGAATGAAAAAAGCACCATATCCGATGAACAATCGCTCGTGAGTTATTCGCAGGGAGGCATCCGTATCTCGGGCGATATCAGACTTTTTTTTGTCACGTATTCTTCATCATTAAAATCTCATCAATTATTTATGAGGCTTCGGTCAACTCGACTCTGACCCTACGGAAACGAAATGCAGCCTCCAATCTCGTACGGGTAAATGCGAAAAGGTTGAATCCTTGGTAAATGAACTTTTGTTAGATTCACTTGATATATCAGGCCCAACGCATGCTCAGGCCTGTAATGGAGGACGTTTAGATTTATGATTGTTCTCCTCCAACTCCGGCGTGTCGGGCTTGATTTTATTTTGTAACCTTGGTGACTGAGGAGGGTGGCCCGCTTCTAGCGGAACAAATTTCAATGGAGTAAATGAGTATAGTTTTTCGTCTCCCGTCGGTATTGTGTTCGTTGCATATTTTTTCATTTGCTGAGGTATTAACAATAAGTAGTAATTGAACTGAGTGAGTTTGTAAGAGATGTAATACGGATTATTTTTAGGTTTATTAATAATTTGAACTTTTTCATTTAAATTATATTTTCACCTCAGCCACAACAATTAATTTAATATTACATTTGGACGTAGCACTACATACTATGAACCTGTTACTCGTTTGATTATGTCCTTTTCTCATTAAAACGTAACATTTAATGTGTGTTAGATTACGCATTCTTACGTTTTGATTGCGTTTCTTGCGTCCTGGAGCCCTTTTCTATGGAGAGGGAAACAAGTGCGTAATTTTGCTTCTTGTGAGGTAGGGATGGGATTTGGACCATTGACCATAACAACTTCCCTATGCCAGCTCGCGGTCCAATCGCTTATCGCTTCAAACCGGAATAAGTAATTCGTAGATTAAATGCTATGGAGTCAATTTTCTCTTTTGAATAGTATTCGGGGAGGATAGAAACGAAATGGCTTCGTTGAAAATCTTTGGTAATTTCTCACATCTGAATATCACCCAATACGACCACAGTTCGAACCCATGTTCGCCACCGCCAGACCAATCCGAGAAAGTTTTTTAGAGGTAATTTGATTTGCGAATGCAGCGCTCGCGCGCGTGAATGTGTGCAATTTTTATTCGTACATTTTCATGATGAATTCTTGTACCACAAGTTTAAATCTCACGGGGGACTAAATAGGGTTTATGCTTGTACATTCTAGTGTGCCCATTCATTCTAGTGTGCTCTCTAATCTGATTGCATGGGTGTGAACACCCTTTCAACATGCTTTGGTGTAATCGATTGCATTGAAAATGATTTAGTGCTCTTCCATTAGTTACTACGGAGTGAGGTTGATAGTGTAATGAGATATCTATTGGTGGTCGCTTTCTCCAAATTGTGAAAGACAGAGTGGGAAAATGACAAAAAACGCTCATTCATCGTGGGTATTTTTGTCGCTCGACTGGGTAAACGACAGTATAATTTTTTTGTCGTGTTTAAAATGATATGCCGTGTACAGATTTGTGAGTAAAATTGAGAGCAAATTTGATGTGAAGAAAATAAATATTCTGTCAGCTATTCTAGTGACTGCGAACTGCTTATTTTCTGTGCCTTATATCTTTTCACAATTTTTAAAACCTCATTAGTAAAATATCTGCTTCTAGAAATAAAGTTCTCCTATGTACTACTACTAAATCACTTTTCCTATTATTCGTTTATAGTTCTTCCTTTTTATAATAATAAATACGTTTAAACTTAATAAAATTCCCCCCTCCTCGTGATTTATTAACCCTGCGTCCCTATTTTTGAGGTTCATTAGTGATGGCTTGTTACCTTTCGGTAAGATTTTGCTTTAGAAATATTCAGCTACCACCCTGCAAATTGTTGCTGAATTTTTTAAACTTATGTATAATTTTTTCTTTTAAAATATCACTCTGGCCTGCGTCCTTTCGCTGTGGTCGCAGGCTGATTAATGGAGGGCTCCGTAATATTTTGGCGATGCCATTCATCACTCAAGTTTCATCGTCGGCTCTTCCCTGGCTGCAGCACTTGGGATAAATGAGGGGTCGGGTAGATGATAGCGCGGGACGCAGGGCCGTGTCTGTCTGGGTCGACAAAGTCAGCGAGCCGGAGGCAATGTGGCTGCTTCAACTCGTTTTATTTTGCGTCCTCTTTGGTGGCGCTCCATTTGAAAAATAACGCCTCGCGGAAACTTGGGACTTCACTGCTGGATAAAGTTGCCATCTACCTGCTGTGCGCGCTTTATTCCGCGTCAGAACTTTCATCGGAAGTTGCCCCGTGCACGTTGCACGGGCGTTCGTGCTGGTAAAGCTTATACTGTGCCCTCGTTCACCTTGCGTCGAATGGTGATGAAAGGAATGAAATTCCACTCCCATCTGAACATGAGGAGTCCGATGCCGCAGTCTGACTTTTTTGTCATGGCTTTTCACGAGGGTACTCAGTGTATGCATGCGAGCACTCATAATGGCATGTATTTATGTTGATATTCATGTTATCTTATTATAGCTGCCAGTGAAGATATTTCTTAGTATTCGATCCCAACAAAATCGGCTATTCACTCGCTTGATTTTCTACTTGTTTATTGCCGTATTGAAGGTAAAATTTGCCGCATTCTTACTTCTACTAATATTTTTATAGCACTCCCAAACAGCTGGCGTCGTTTTTAGATACACCTACAAGGTACAGTTTTTAAAGGTATCACACATTATATCATAAAATAAGTTTGTTTCGGGTATTATGAATATGATCTAAACTCTTGAGTGAAGTTAATCTAGAAGTATTCGCATGTAATTATTAAAATTCTTTTTGGCCGTAATAATTCCATGCTGAAGTATTATTTAACTTTTAGCGTCTGTTTGGTTAAATTAAATTTAAAAAATAATTCTCTGCGGTACTTTTTGTGGCATTATGACTGGAGAAGTTTGAGTGAGGACATCTGCAGAGTTTATTAAAGCTTTACAAACCTGGAAATATCGTTAGTAAGGTATAGTTTTGACTACAGAAAATGTTTGTCAGTAATATAAGATCTCGTAGTGTATAAAAACGATCGTGAATTCTAGACTTGTAACTGGTGAAACCCAGAATTCGGAAAATTAGGTATGATAAACTTTTCCAAGGTCTCACGAAGAGCCCTTACCTAACTTCAAGTTAGAGAAGTGCGCTGCTTCGCTTTGAATATAGGACCGAGCTCTCAGACTGCCGCACAAACTTTATCACCAAACCCATGTGTGCTTACCTTGTGGCCAACCGTTTCATCTGTGAGTTGGCTTATAGTGTTGGGTCTCGCAGGTACTTCTTCAAGCAATCCGGGGAGCATGTAGATCTGCCGTCCCTCACCAGATTGTAATGCCTTTGACAAGTCAGCCTTAGCCTGTTATTTGATCTGTATTTGTGAAATAATGGACTATCAATGAAAATGCTCCATAAATAAATCAATAAACGATGATGAAAACAATAAATTTTATATTATTTTGTGGTGGCTATAGATGGGATGAGCGCGAAGATTTGAAGGTGATACATTCGGTTTTGAGTGGAACATTTTTTATTTTTTACTGCAACTTCTTCATCGAATGAGCCCTTCTAATTTTTGAATAGTTTGTAAGAGGTGGCGGAACGTATTACTCAGGCATTGTGGCCCAACTTAAGCGGTGATTTGCTTGACGAGGAAGGATCTCCGGAATCATTTTATATAAAATTATGGAATTTTCATAAACTTTTGCGCCTGAGATTGAAAAGGACATTTGAGGCTTTTAGCTATATTGAATGTGACTATTTTTGCTCGTAAATGTCAGAAATCTTTCAGTTGCTCGTTTGGATTCTATGCATCTTTAAGAAATGGGTTTTCTTGCAATATATTAGTTACCATTTGACTGATCGTAGGTGAATAAGGCAGTACAATCTTAAGTGTGCATTTTGTGTAATTTTATACCCCTTAGTTGGATAATAATTAGCTACTAAAATGATGAAAATGGATAAACATATATGAATTTGCGAAAAGTTCTTAAATTTACTTCCGAGTCTCTTTTGAATTGCAAATTTTCAAGAGCTTTGGGATTTAATTATGAAAACCTACACAAACTGCAGATTAATCATTGTTTAGAATCAGTACCTATTCGTCCAGACTCAATCTATAGCTATTAGAATTATAGAAAAAATCTTTTCCCATTCAACGTCCTTTATAGTTCTTAAGCCCACGTCTTTTTGTCAGTTGTCTGTTGAAATTATGAAGCGAAGTGTTTGACTTGAGTTGCTATGGCGTAATTTGTGTTAGAAAAATTCCTGAAATATAAAAAAAATACCTTTTCATTGCCATGGTAACTTCTGAAACATATTCCTATCAAAGCAACGTCTCAGTGCCGATATTTCGTAAAGGACAAAAGGCCTTTTAGGACTCTGGAATGTATTCTAAAATTTTATGTGCTAAAGTCTTTTGCATAAGGCCCAGAAATACACGCTTACTCGCTGTGTAGAATATCCTTTTATGGCCCGTCATTGATTCTGTAGGCATTGAGTTCCTCCTTTTGAAGTGCTGTGATGCGTGTGTCATTGAAAAGTCTCTTTGCAGTCGCAAAGACGCGCCATGCATAACTTACCCTCTTCGTCTGCTGCGGAGATTGAGTGAAGTCATTTGTACAGACTCAGTTAAGAATTTATATTCATAATAACCAAACCTTTGTAATAACGGCGTCATACTATTTTGTTCCCACGATGCTAGCGAACTTGTCTATTGATGAATGTTTTGCTTTGATTCCATTGATTTTCGAATATCAAATAAGTAGCTATAGCTAAAAAAGTTGCTTTTAATGAAAATTGTGACAGTGTGTGGTGCTTTGATATTTCCCTGAACTTCCGTCTGAAAGGGAGATAGATAAACCTCGTGCTTGGGTTGGGACATAGGAATGCGGCAGCTGAAAACCTATGTTCTCTTGCATGTGGAACAGGTACCTTTAAGAGGAGGTAAAAAATACCTGTAATTTATTCAATCTGTACAATTTAACTCCTTTAATTAAGTAATGAATATATTTCTCCCATAATCGATTGATAATGTAGGGGAGAATTGGACTTAATTTTGATATCAAGCATTTAATTTGGATATTTCCCGCCAGAGAAATCTAGGATCTTGTATTTAATTTGCCATTTAAAAGTTTTTTTCTGCTATTTTTATGTATTTAGCACAGTCATTAGTTAGTCATGGAATTAAAATCATTTGACGTTTGACCTTTGTTGAGCATTTTGTTCTGAAAACGATTGACTTAATACTGGAATGATGAGTGGCCATTTTTTTCCGTCGTTGACAAAACTTTCGTGACCTTCTAAATTCCATGGTTTAAGACTCAACTGAGGAGCTGTGCATCGATAAATTATCATGTAATGGAAATGTACCACTTTCGTGTTGTATTTCCAGGTTATATTCATTTATAAATGAAACAAGTAACAAATCAATACAAACTTCAGGCAAGCTATACATAACAACCCTTAGTGTATTTTAACAGCACCTGTCTCCAGTGGCGATTTAAAAGGAACGAATCTTACATCATGGCTCACGTTGAAAACAACGATGCAAGCAAGATATCAGTTGGAGGATTAGAAACGAAAAAAAAACAGGATTGAAGACAACTATCTTTCTTCTCTTCAGAATCACCATAAACTTTATACATAATAATCAACGTTAACGTCTTTAATATTCAACGACAAATTTAAAAGCAACTGCTAAAATACTTTCTCTTTGATTTCGCTAAATTCTATCAATCATAGTGGAGGGGAAATTTTTGAATGAGCCTGGAAAGGGTTCTCTGACCCAATTGGAAATATTATCGTAAATGAGTTGGTCGCATAATTACTTTATCTTAGGACAGGGCTTTGGTTTTTTGTGTCTGTGCTATATTATCAAATATGAGCTCTGCAATAAATGCTGTTCTTGAAAGGTGCTCCTCTAAGTGCTAAAACTATTTTATTATTGTGCTAAATAATAAGAAGTGCCAAGATAATTTAAGCAGGAAATGATAATTATTCCCCTTGATTCAAGTTTTTCCCTTTTTTGTGCATCGTTTAAGGATATTGCCATTATCGGCTTCACAGAAAATGGTCCATTCTTCTGATTCTGACGAGGTGAAATGATTTTTGTAAACCATTTCTGAAATAGTGTATCTCATCGTGAACAGATCAAAGAGGAGCGTGCTTTAATAAAATCGTTATTTGTGAGGATACTAAAGAGTTGCCTTTTGAGAAAACTCATTTGAAATAGCGTATATTGTCATTTCATGGGATAAAATGTTCAAGGAAACGTAGGACCTAATCTTATTTTACTTTTGAGGTAATCTTGTAATTATAAAATAAACCTGAAAATGTTCATCTCTATGTACCGATTACATAGGCACAAGTTAGCCCCTACGTCTGCCTTGGCCGCTACGTCCAAACGACTCCCTATGACAGCCACAAAAGTAAGATAATTGCATTATTACTTGAAACGAGCAAACTGGAGCATTTCGGCTCATGCCTTCGAAAGGAGAACCTTTAATTCATCGCAAAGAACTTTTTCATCTATCACCTTCCGCGAAAGCATTCTTCCCCACTTGTGAGCAGCATACATCTCATGATGTGTCTTAAATGTCAATCATAATCGTACCCCTTGTGTTTCTCTTTGAACAATGTGCGTGATACATAGTGAGACAAGAGGTATAAAGAGTGGGTCCAATGAACACCGCTGGCGCCGGCACGCTGCACTAACTTGGTCGCCCTGGATCCAAATGCAAGGGAAGGAATATTCATGCGAATGCTAGCGCCAGCACTTCTTTACAGAAGTTTGTTCGTGGCCAAGGAATGAATAGTTCACGTCCATTGCGGTCTCCACACCTTTCAACTCTCCCCCAAGTCTTTAGGCGGGGCCTTGACCAGCTGGCTCACGCCAGCGTTAGACCTAGAAGACCTCCGCCTCGTGAAGAGACCGTGTGGCCTCAGCCTGTGAGCTCTGGCTGCCGCCGCCGCGGCGGACGAAACCCGGAGGACGTCCGGCAATCCGGGATATGGCGACGCCGACCCCCTAGGCGCCTCCCGATCCGGGTCCCGGGGGCTCCCAACGTCCGCCCGACGTCACGTGGAATTTTCCCCCAGCTTCTGGGCAACGATGGCCAGCGGTCCCACTGTCCCGGGCGTGAAGCTCCCGCTGGCCGGTTTCGGAGGCTGGGAATAGCCGTACCCCCGTTGCATCTGCGCCGTCTCGTAGAGCTGCTTCTGCATGACGGCCAGGGAGACCTTGTTGGCCTGCAGGAAGTCCTTCATGGATATCATCTCCCCGGACATCCTCCTCTCCCCATCGGAATCGTAAGAATCCGAATCGTCCATGTCCGGGTTGGCTTTCGCAACCGCGTCCGCGTTTATGCCGCAGACGGGGAGCGTGTTCCGGACTGTGCCCAGAGCCAGGGGCCTCCTCTGCCTCCTCAGGGTCCCCGGCTTGGCGACACTCGACCTCCTGCGACCGCTGGTCGCCGACGCTCTCCTCATGCTCCTCCTCCTCAGTCTCTGCGAGTGCCGGCGCCAAAGCCTACCGGCCGCCATCCCGGCCTGTCTGGTGCACTGGCAATCCAGACGGAAGATCATCCAGTTCAGGGCCTGCTTGATCACGATGGAAGTCACGTTGAAGAGGGAGTATATGCAGCAGCACCCGAAGACCAGGAAGATGAAGTTGGCGAACCTATAAAGGTGTACGTGGGGGTACTTTTCGGACTGCGTGGACACGTAGTCACCGAAGCCGATGGTGGCGAAGGAGACGAAGCAGAAGTAAACAGACTCGAAGAACGTCCAGCCCTCGTAGGGAGAATACATGGCGGAGGCACACGAGGCCACGGTGGTGGAGGCCAGCACGAGACAGAGCATCACCCAGTAGACACTCGGCTTCCAGTTATCCAGGCTGGAATCCTCGTCGTAGTCGTCTAGAGTGGCCCTGGAGTCTCGTCTGGGGGCAGTGCCGTTCTCGCCGGCGGCGGCGCGGGCGTCCGCCGCTCTCTGCTTGGCCAGCTTCCGCAGGTGGACGGATCTCAGGATGAAGGCCAGGAATGTTATTATCCGCTCCAGGAAGAGGTTGAAGAAGAGGATCCCACCGGAGCAACCGAGGAAACCGTACAGGATGACCACGACCTTCCCCGCAGTAGTCTGGGGTGTCGTGCTGCCGTAACCTGCGGCAGAAGAAAGAGGAAAAAAAATCAGTCAATATTTGTTGTTTATTGCTTTTGCACATTCTGGTATCTATAAATGAATATTTGTAGACAGAAGGACCTATATTTCAATTTAATTATTTTTTGCGACTTGAATGTGTGGAAGCTCTACGCTACGTGATCAGGGACCAGGGATTAGGCGCGGCCAATTCACAGCACAATGGCTGGGCCGTGCTTGGGAAATATCAATTGCCTTATGTGCTATGTTGCCTGGAGTGGGCTCTACCTCTCTCTACCAGCTTCGTTTCGCCTCTCTGGGATTTACTTTAGACAACCTCTGTTTGAAACTCCCTCCACCGTGAGGACTTCCACCCGTCCCCAGCAACGAAGAAGCTGGTACCGTTACGGAAGCACATGAAGTGCAGTCGAGAAAACATTCTAATTGTGGTACCACATAAGATGGGAGAAGGGCGCTGTGTTGAAGGCAAAAACCATGGAGGATTGTAGCGTCCAATGAAGAAGTAGGATCTTTTACACCCGTTCATGTGAAACAAACGTGCACATAGTTTATATGCGAGACAAATTTTAACAGTGTGTGGCACTCTGTGGGTCACAGACCTGGTCTATTTTAACGCTTCTGGCAAAATGGTGCAGGAGAAAACTTTGCGCAGCCACGAGTACAGTTACAAGATGTAGCGCCGATGCTTAAGGGGGCTCTATACTTCCGAGCCTCTTCAATTTTAACGGTCGTCGCCAAGGGTCGCGTACCGGTGCGGAAGAAGTTCCAGGAAAAACCGCGTAGGAGGCGCTGACAAAAATGGAGTGGGGAACGACAATCCAGGAGTGGGGATGAAAGGGGTCTACTCTGTTGCCTATTATTGGTTCAGATAACACGGTCATCTCAGATTACAGATTAAGCTTTGAGTTGGTGTTTTGTTTACGCCTTCAATGACCGAAGGCGAAGGATTATTTTTCTTGCATAGCCAGTTCCTTGCGATCTCGATCCCTGCGAAACCTCCTTCCCCACAGAAACAGTATAGTGTTGACAATTATGCGAGAACTTAAACAAATCAACGAACGTTTTACCTGAAATGTTTCCAATGACGACTTATTACGAATTTATTTCTTATACTTGTTGCCTAAATACGTCGAATAAGGTTATATACTTCGGAAATTTTGTTGAATCTCTTCATGAAGATCCGGAAAGTGATGCGTGAAGTCACAAAAGTGGTGATTATTAAGTCTATGTGAGTATAGTCACGATCACTGCCGAGTCGGTAATCATACGATTACAATTACAAAAACAATTATGCGATTATAACAATGGTACAATCATTTCATGATCATCCCTCATCATTATAGATCGTTTAACCCTAGGATTGGTTGACTGCAGCCTTCACTGGGCTGCTGCAGAAGATGATGGTGATGCAGAAGATGAACTGTCATTTGATATACCATTACTTTCTTTCGTCCTACAATCCACCATTCCCTACGGCTACTCTAACGACACTGAAGAATTTCTAACAGGAAGATATCATCTACTTGTGAAACCGTAACCTACTGCAGTAACAATTTTAACCTGCGATTTATGCCAACTTAACACTCAATAAACCATGAAATGAAAATATTCATTATTGGTAGCTTTAGGAAAATTAGACTCATTAGAGCTATTGGCATCCAAGGACAATGAATAAATACTCAATGAAAAAATGAAATGGTAAAAAGATAGGCGTGCGCATTGCATTTTTGAGCGCATGAAGGGAGATAAAACGCTCGTCAGAGAAGAAAACATTAAGTGGGTGGTTGCTCACGACAAGAAACGATGGAAAAATTGTTGCCTCCATTCCCATATACCATTGATACCTTTCATATTTTATTGGAACGCCGTGCCGTGGTGGACAATCTCATAGAAGTAATGCTTATGCAGAAACCCTAGCGTGGAAACGCCTATGATATTCTGGATGCTACACTTAGAGGGTAGGAAACAGATGGGGCATAACATATGAGATTACTCATTGCGAGTGCTCAATCAGCTGGCCGCGACTTGAGCCAGGTAAGGATAATCACTACTTGAAAAAGGTTTAACCGGAATGTACCGCAAAAGTAAAGAAAATGAAAGTAAATAGGCAGGAGGTTTCAACACAATTGACAAGTAGCCTAAATAATGAATAACATTTAAAATAATGAGGTGATATTGCACGGGCTCCCATAAAATATTCGTTAGATTGTTCGTGAGAAACCGGTAAATAATCTAAAATGGTGGTAAGGGGTTTGCAGCCATAGAAACTTTTACGTGTACTTATAAATTACCAATGAATCGCAAGATCATAGGACGTGGATATGAATTGCCCCAATTTTATGAGACTATAACATATGGTCGCTAGGTTTGCTCAGCAACTCGAGAGCTTTTTCCATTTTTTTTCCATTTTTTCCATTGAAAAATTCCATTCATTCATTTAAAAGAAAAGGTAGCTGGGTTATCTTGCGCTGAATGAAAAATAGCTTGCTTTCTTTTACTCAGTTAACATTTACTTATATTTCAGTATTTCGGGGAGTAAATGTTCCATGTAAAATGTGGTTAACTGCTCCTTCATTTTACCTTCCCAAAATTCATCATCCCTATATCTTTTTTTTTGATAAATTATGCCATTGGCACTCTATATCACAAACATACAATATTTCTTTTCGGTTATATGCATTTGTCCCTGAATTTGATAAAAGTAATCACTGCTCTTTTTTAATCGCAATTCACCTTCCCGAATATCAGCATACTTTATCTTCCCATTCCTTATAACCGAGTGCTAGTGGTCCAAGTCTTGAGAGAGTGGCAATTTCACCTGCTCCCCCGTCTAACGCTACTTCCTCGAAAGAGACTCGCCCAGCCGAGAACCGACTTCCGCGCATGGGCCACGAAGTTTCAATCGCACAGTACCTTTCGAAAGAAGCCCGACACTCAGAATATAATGGTTCAGCAGATTTGAGCCAAATGGCGACCTAGTGCCCTGACCCCTCACCGTGGTGATAAACAAGAGGGGTGGAGAGGTCCGGAGGCAGGAGTGGGGGTAGAAGGACGAAGGGCGGCGGTAGCCTTATCTTCGCTCACTGGTCATTCTCGGATCACGCATGCAGAAAGCAGTGCAGGCTTCAGGGATTAACATTGTTGTCGCCTCAATACTATAACAGCATCAAGAGTTTTTATATATGTTATTAATGAAGGATCATTCTTTGCCCTAAGTGAATTAAAAATTTGCATTCAAGAATATACCCTTCGCAACATTCGCCGAAAAATTGACAAAAAATGGGAAGTTTCGCTATTTTTATAGAAAAGATGACCGCTTCATGAAAATACTAATCCACTTAAGGCATTAAATAACTCTTCGTCTGTAGAGAAAAAAAATTGAAAATCTCTAGCTATCACGGTATAGTCAAGCACGGTCTAGTTTTCGCGGTCGCAATTGTGTCAGAGGGAGCGACTGAAACGAGCTTTTCGGTCCCGGTATAGAGCCCCCTTAATTATTTGTCCTCGCTCGTTGCCGTTATTGCCTGATGTTAAGCTTCTCAACTTGAGGCAGGTGTAGTCTGGCCACATGTGCTTCTTGGATTGGATATTTGGGGAGGCGACCGACGGCTAAGGTCATTTGCGCCTTAGGGGATAGGTAAGGAAGGAAGGGTGGATAGAAACCCGGCGTCGGCATTAGCGTACTCTTAACGAAAGGCGCCAAGGGGACCACGGCTTAACGTCTCATCCGACAGACGAAGGACTGCACTTGGAGTGCCCTCCACAAGACACTCAAGTAGGGATCGAGTTCCTCTGAAAAACATCCGCCTCTGCAGGGATTTGAACCCTGGCTGCCTGTGCGGTGGGCGAGTTCTCTAGCCACCTGTGCTTCTTGGTACGGCTAAATGCTAAATAATGGCGGGAGTAAATTGGAAGAATAGGTACAATCCTAATAATTATGATTTTCCTATAACGGGTAGAATTGGTGGGAAGGCGCCGCTGAGGTCGCATGCTTGATGGAAAAGGTTGGGAATTGCTTTATTTAACACGTCGGTATTAGAAATATCCAGGTTCAGATTCTGGTCAAGTCCAAATGTTTGCTGAATGCGCGCGCAATGGCTTAACGGTTGTAATTCTGTGGTAATGTGAGCTATTTTGACTCCTTCGTAGTCTAGTGTTCATTGTTAATTTTCTACTTAGTGAGGGAGACGATGAGAAACCCAAGCGCCGCTTAGCTTTTAGCCCTGGCGACGTATTGTAATTCACGATTTTCCACGGTTGCTAGGTCTAATGCATCAAAAGTTTCTCATAAAGGGATTCTTGCAATATATTGTTTCTATAAGCTATTATATTTTTTTAGCAATAACTTTTTTTATTTTTCGTAGTGAGCAAGCTGATATCGATTGTAGCATTACGGATTCATGGGTGATCACTAAACATTTGAAATTTCCTTGCTTCAATGAGTCGATAACCTTGTTATGATGGCATGGAGAAGTACAACTTGTTTACTTTTACAATAATTGACTGTTACCCTCCATAGAGCGAGAGCAGTATCAGATTTAGACAGCTTTGACGCCGAAGTTAAACATTTGAGGAGGACCTTTCTCACCAATGGATACGAAGCACGGGATATCCATATGGCCCTGAAGAGGGCCTTGAAGGAGAGGAATGGCGATGGAACGTAAAAGAAGAAACCACAGGGCACAGCTTGCCTCCCTTTCATCCCGAAGATATCAACCAGGTCGCCAGAATATTAGCCAAGCACGACATTGTCACCATCCACAAGCCAAGAGGAAAACTAAAAGACATCCTAGGGACCGCCAAGGGTGACTTGGGATTGAAAACACCAGGCGTGTGTCACATCCCGTGTGAATGTGGAAAGGTGTAAGTAGGAGAAACTGGCCGCACCATAGAAAAACGCCTGAAAGAACATGAAAGGTGCATCCGGCTCTTCCACCCCGAAAAATCAGCAGTGGCGGAACACAGTCTTGATTATGGACACATGATCAACGTCAAAGAGACCGAAATCCTTCACCGCGCTCCAAGTTATTGGGACCGAATTGTGAAGGAGGCTGTAGAAATAAAAAACCACAAAGAAAACCTCAACAGAGACAGAGGTTTTCAGCTAAGCAATGCGTGGAAACCAATCATATGAGTCTCACGAGAAAAAGGGCGGGAAAAGAGGGCCAATCAGAGGCCAGCTGAGTCCATGCCCAGAGCATATATAAATGTGACACCCTCCTGGCCAAATCATCACCCTGAAGACGATGGCAGACTACGCCGTCGAAACGTCGGTGCTACAAACCTCCACCACCCGGTTGGAAACCCGAGAACTCTTCATCCTAAGCATTCGCCGGGAAAGCCTTCAATCTTACATTAACATTATTTGAATTTTAAATTTGGTAAACCAGCCATTTAGCGTTGGGATGTAATTAGTTTGAAATATGTCCATCTGTAGTTTAAGACTAGTCGGAGGGGGTATTGCAAATTGTATTTGGTAATGGTATTGCGTGGTCCAAATAGTTTCCAAGTCAAATAATGGAAAGTGGGCGTCTTTTTTGGATCAAGTTAAAACGTATCTTAAAAAAAAGTTAAGCAAAAAAAGACCCGTTTTGAAAACTTACAAAAGTCAATTCACTTGCCTACGTTTGCGTAAATAATCTAACTTTTTAGGTTGCCTTTTCTTTCCGTAAAGGTATACTTAGTAATTAGTTTTTATCCGTTTCTTTGGTGATTAGTGGAATAATTTTGTTTCTAATTATGAATGGATAAGGTTGTCGTCTTAATGGATGTTGAAATTGCTGTGAATGCAAAGTCAAGCGTTTAAAAAATAACGGCCTTCCTGAAAAGACCTCGGCTCTTTGAACACGAATAAGATTTTGTGTTAAAAAATATACGGCGCCAAAGAGCTCTAAAAATCGTCTGAAACTTCATTAAAAGTGTTTCAGTGACCCAATCTGTTCAAGCCTGCCGGTGACACCCGCCCGCTGAAATCGCCATGCGTTGGACATCATTTTTTAGCATCCAATTTTCTTTTAGCGCTCTTTTCTTGCAGAGACTTTTCGAAATTTAGTTTTCCATCGCCTCTCCTCATAATGGGATAAATTACTATCAGGTTATGCTTATTTTTCACAATATTCATTTTCATAAGTGTGTTTCGAGTAATTTTTAGTTTTTGCGAAGGAATAAAAAACGATTTTCTTTAAATGAGCAAAGTAAACGAAATGGTTCGTCAAAAAGAAAAAAAAGCCAATTCCTTACGCTTTTATTACGGAGCCCTCTTCGGAGCTGGAAAGATTCAGTTACGAAGTTAAATCTTTTTAACGATTTCCAATGAAATTTTGTCATCTCGGTTATTCTTCTCCTTTAGATTTTACCTAAATTTTCGCCTTTAGAAGTCGTCTTTCTGCGTTATCAAATTTCGCGAGATTACTGTCGAATGCAATTCGATTTGATTTCATGCTTCAGGCGTAGTTGTTCAACCATACTGGGATCTTTATGAGTGTGATCCGTTGCTTCCGATTTATTCTTTGGTTCTTTTGATTAATTAATTAATTAAACAGTAAATTTTAAGGCAGCAAATTCAAGACGTGAAAAAAACCGTAGAACGACGTAGTAAAGTGGCCGTGTCCTTAATTTGTTTGACACCGTCGGAGAATGAGATTTACGTTGTAAGTACTTTCTCTCTAAGTAAATTTTGCGCTAATTTATGCGAAATTTCGCTGGAAATAACGCTCATTCCATCTGATATCCTCGACTCTACTGACATTTATATGTTCCCTTTTCCTTCAAAGCCCCTGAGCATATCCACCGATGATCCTTGGAGTGTTTGTGCTCAGTTGAGTACACCTACATTGCTTGTCCATGCGACGGAGAGGTCTTGAAGTGGTGTGTAATGATGGCAAAGGGAAGCAAACTTAGAAAACGATATCGCAGCTCCGGGGCTGGGAGTTGCACCGGAAAACCCTTCGGGCTTCTTTTGAAGTTTGCGCACCCGTGGGAAGGACTTCCATCTCATCTTCCCATCTACCCACGCGTCTCCTCTCCCTCTCTCTTACTCGTTCTCCCTTCTCGCTTCATTCCTTTCTTTCTCCATCTTCTGTTCTTCGTTTGATAGTGTGATCTGTTTATTTGGGTGAATCAATACCGATGCATATTTTGCCCCGGAGGATTCATGTATTTGAGTATAGTTATTACGAGAGCATAATGCCTACTGATACAAGTCTGAGCATCACGTATTAATATGTAAATGAATCATAATAGTGCTGAAATTGATTGATCTCCACTCTGCTTTTGATTTCCTTCGCGTTGTTTTTTTGTGACGTATGTCGTGTGACATTCTGTAATTTATGGCTCACCACTACAGCTGACGCGACGGAAATTTCCAGAAGAGGACAAGAACTATCATATCATATATTATCAAATAGACGTCGCGGAAACCCGAGAAACGATTCGCAATGAATCGAACAAGACTCATGTTGTTTTCTAAATAGGAGAAAGATGTTTTGTTAAGGAAAAACACTTGAAAACGTGGCCGACATCCACCGAGTTATCGTCCGAGACGTGCCTTAGTTTTTCTCCGATAGCCAGGAGGTGGCTCGAACTGTGAGGTAGGTCACATTCTGAATTTACGTTCAACTCTGTAAGCCTCCACAAGAGCGTGTGGCAGGGGTGGTTAGGACACCGGTCGTAGAAGAGAATGACGTGGGAGAAAAATGCGGAGGGAGAGGACAAAGGGTGATGAGTTTTTCGACTGTCAAGTGTCTCGATTTGTTTTTGTTTTGCGTACGGGAAGAAGGAAATCTTCAACTAATCTGTTCGACCGTGAATTCACCTTAGGTTCTTTGTTGCTTTTGTCCGTCCTCCCGATAGTGTGTGGTGGTAAATTAATATCCACGGCGCCGACCTAAACCTCGTCATGTACGAATTTTACGTAGTGACCTTAGTCCAGAATATGACCTTTGATGCTTTTAAGGTTCCCAGATCAGTCATCATGGTTTTTAACGTGAAGTTGAGTTCTAAAAACAAGACTAAGAACGAAAAACAGCTTTGTTCAGTAGAAGCGAGCGCATGTCACTCCGCGTGTTGGTTCACTTCCGTCAGTAGAACTAGAAGTGCCCTGATCCAAATCCTAGAGATTACCACCTTATTTTGGTTCACGTTCACTTAAATCACCCATTACAAGGTTTCCATAAAAAAACCTTACATCAGAAAAAGATTTTTTATTTACTTCTAACTAACTACTTCTTGCTCCATCACCACGAAGCACGTACCACGAAAAGAACGCGTGCCACAGGTCGGGGACCACAGCTGTAATCTAATTCTCCTTTTCGTTCCCTTCTTTACTCTCTTCTTTTTATCTCAAATGATTCCCCTCAACAGACTCCTACCTTCATTTTCCTTTCCTTTTCCTCCATCGCCTCTTCGTTCGTCTCTCTCTGTCCCTTTCTCATCCTTCCCATCATTCCCTCTACTCACGTCTACCTCCCCGTTTTATCACTCCCTTGCGACCTCATCTCGGGGCCGAATTTCCTCTACCTCCTCCCCCTTCACCTCTCCCTCTCTCATCCAAATCTTCCCCAACCCCTCCACAACCTTTCGCCCACCACCTTCAACTCCTGCAGAGTAGGGCAAACGTCTTCGAATATTTCAAAGGATTCTCGGAATCGCAGCCTTTAATTTCCTCTTTTCCTCCCCCCCTCACTCTTCTCCCTCACACCCTCTCTCCTGCTCCCACTTCACTCCTCGGGAGAAGTTGGGGAGGGATTTGGTAGGTAGGAGGGGGGGGGGAGAAGGGATGGAGACGCGATGAAAAAGAGGGAAAAAAAAGATGTCGACATTAGCCTCTTGGAAGGAGCGGCCTCTCTTCGTGAACGTTTGGGTTTTCCCTTCAATCCAAATCCAATAGCGGGGGATCCAGACGTCATCTAATTCGCAGTGGGGTCGTCTGGGGGATGTGAGGGGCGGTTTAAGGGGGAGGGAAAGGGATAGCAAGGGACCGCCGCCGTCGAAGCTCCTCCGAGTAAAAAGGGGAGTCGGGGAATCGGGGGAGTGGGTCTCTTAAAAAGGGTTAGGGAATTTGAGGTGTCAGGGTGTGCGAAGTGGGGTTATGGGTTCAGGATAGTGTTGGCAGTGTATGTGTGGGAGTGAGAGAGGGTTAGGTTGAGGGAGAAAATAAGATATAGCCCCGACGACGACTGAAATTAAGGCGTCTCCCGTCGCTGGGAGAGGTGAAGTGGGGTCGGCACTCGAAAGCCGTTACGGGGCATCCCCGGAGGGCCGTCCGCGGCACGGGAGAAGAGTGCGCACGGACCGTATTTCACCGGAATGGTAATGAGCATAAGGACCCATAACGAGTCGGAACGGTTTTTTTCTCCTCGTGTGCGTGTGTGTGTACGTTTCGCGGGGATGTAAATCACTCCGGTGGACGCGCTTCTGCGAAAACGCAAAAGAGGTGTAAAAACTTGACCGTCTTTTTTTTCCCCAGTCTCTCTCAAACTTGGCTCTTCAAAGGGATTTTCTTGTCTTTTTGATATGCGATACGCGATCGAAGTGCTTGTGGCAAAAGGGAAAGAAAAGGGTCTGTTTTGGAGATGATGGGGGCCAAATGAGGCAAAGGGAAAAGCTCTTTTCGCGGGACTTGAAAAGGGAACTGGGAATTGATTGGCTACTAGCCGTCGTTTGAAGGAAACCTACTGAACCCAATATCTGTTTAACAGGTGTTGCGGAATTAGTTTCCACGTCGTCCTTTGTGTAACTTTGAAGATAACGATAGGTACGGATTAGCTGTAATTTTCTGATTTTGAATACACAAATTAGCCTCTTTATGAATTGTTCGGCTTTTCCGCGAACAGCCAATCACTATCAAACGGCAGGTGCAGGATAAATAAGCGATCGAACATTTAGGTGCTTAGTGCCACTGATAGTTAGCGCTATGAAATACAAAAAAATCCCTCAAGGAGAATATTGTTTGCTCATTGCAATTTCTACGCAAGCGCATTCAAAATTGGTCAGAGCAATCTTTGGAAAACATGCTTATTACGTAGTAATTATTTAAAATTTCGGACGCATTGTCGAAGGGATTATTGCGTGAAAATGGATGGAGCAAGAAGTACTACTCGTTAACATAGTGATATATGGAGGGTATTAAGAGGCCAGCAGACGCGAGCTTCGAGAGGACGGCTGCGCCCCATAAAAGCTTCACAATTGATGGGTATTAATGATGAGTGAGATCTCCCCAATTCAGTTAAGCGTTTGAGCTGTTGCTGTGTAGGAATGACAAGTGGATTCAACAGTGATGGAAGGCTGCTACGAATTCAAAGTATTTAATTGTTTACATTTTTATACTTTATATATAGTTTCCAGGTGTTATTTATCCATAACTATCAACTAGTTGATTATTTAATTCATTTAATCATTTTAGAAGTTCGTTTTATAATGTCTTTGAAGTTGCCGTAAATTTTATCGGATAGAATTTCTGTATATGAAACGAACTTTTCGGTATTGCCTTGCTTTTAATTCTCTGAAATTAAGAAAACATTTAGCTATTATGGCTTTCTAGGTAACTTTTCCTGTGTGCGTACTTGGTGAAGTTAATGGGAATTGTCCAATTTCAAAGATTTACGAGGTATAATTTTCCAGATATCCGATTCTTTCATCATCTTACGTATTTACGTCGAACGTACATGCTGGTTTGTGGGGGAGGCAAAGATTTTTTTAAAGCTGTATAATACGAAATAGCACAGCGATTCGTTTTCAGGAACTTAACTACCAAGTTATTTGCCTGCCTCTGACATTTTAGTTTATATATATGCCTCCTCGACCTTCTATTTTTTTCTTTCGAGTGCAAGTTTTCTGACAATCATTCGACTTAGATCTAGGATATGCGCCGTGATGTTAATACCGTTGCGGCTCAAAGAAAAATATAGTCATTAAAGTTTCAGCGGAACTAATATTTTTCCAACCTGGCATAACATTTTTCAAACTTCTTTAATGAACCATCATCTCCTATAAGGGCTGAATATGGGAAAGTTCTCTCATGTCGTGGCTAACTTGATGTATCAAGAGTGAAATGCCGTGGATTTCGTTCTAATCCGAAATATCACTACAGACTCATTCAGACACCTCAGACATTTAAACGTCAATCTCACTATGACTTCTCTATAATTCGGAAGCCTTGCTCTTGACAAACTATCCTCTGAGTTCGTAACTATTCGTTCTTGCTGACCTATATTTCTCCTTATTCCAACATGTTGCACGAAACTGCTTGCAGCGAGGCGTGAAAATCGGAAGGTTTTTAAAGCTCCAAATTCCATCCAGGCTATATTTCCTGAATTACGTCTTGCCCTGCGGTGTAAAACCATGGATTGAGGCCTTATGACGACAAATTTTACGAGGAACTTGACAAACGAGATGGCTTGAGGGATAATTGACTCAATCCTTTCAGAAGCAAGCTGGGTAGCGTTCAGAGCAAATTTAACGAGCCTTCATTTCCTGAGACACCGGCAGAGTCTTCCCGAAGTGTAATATATTTCACAAATTGACCAAGAAAACAATACACATCAAACTTTGATAAATGAACGCACCGACTCAAAGAAATGCTCTAAAAGTTTTAGGTCGTCGTAAATTTTTCACTCATCGGTTGACTACTCCTTTGTGGTGCTGACGTATGCTTGTCGGTTGATTGAGAATTTTCCGCCTTGCATGCTCTAGGTAACTTTCCGTAAATGAGCCTATTTCCTTTTTGTTCGGTTCACAATAATTAATGAAGAATTATTTTTGGGATTAAAATGGCATGCTCTCTCTCGAGCATTACAAATTTCGATTAGGAGATCTCTCTTCTGAGTTTTATTCTTGTTAATTAAGGCACAACAATAATACTTTACTGGATTTATTTATTCTAGCCCGTTACAGTAGACATGCTCGTTTAAGTACCAGATTCGTTGTTGACAAAAGATAATGTTTCTTATTTTGTTACCATCAACCTAACCCATTTTGTGGCTCGAGGAAGGAGAAGGGCATCTTTAGGGTATGCGAGGTACAATAGCAATGCCATAATGCCCAAAGTTTTAGCTTTAGTTCTTTTTAAAAATTAAATTCTTACTCTTCACGGTTCACACTATTAATCCTCTTTCGGGAGGAGTAGAAAAGAAAAATCAAATGTGAGGTTCCAGATGCGGAAAATTATTTTACTCCAGAACGCCGTTAATCCTATTTTTCCTTTCTTGCGCTCTTTAGTTGCTTCCATCTATGCTCTGTTGTGTAGGTAGTTCTGATGTTCCTCCACTTCAGTCTCTTCAACTGCATTTACCCTCGAGATTCTCGGTCGGTAATATTCGAATCTATTCTGGTTAGTATTGATCCACTTCATCCCTCGCTCAGCACGACCACCTATTTTATCATTTAACGTATGAAAGAAATGAGTAATTAGGAGGCCTAACTTATGGATCACAAAGGTGGAGAGAAATGATTGAGTGGCTTTAATAGTTGAGTGTAGTAATGAAGGCCGTTTATTATTTTTTTAAATTGTACGCTCATCCCCGGTTGAAGGCGATTACTTTGTGGAATACACTTGTAAAATAAAGTTGATGCGTAAGAACTTAGGGCAACAGTATTCTTCTTATCTCTTCTACTGCTAAGTTAAACCGGGGAGTTTAAATTTACCATATATTCTATCTGCTAATCAAGGATATGAAAATAGCTTGTCCTCAATTTCTCGGCTTTGAAGCAGGTGGAAAAAACTGAATTTGATTATATCGTGTTAACTGTTAAAGAAACGAGTTGTGGCGGTGAATCCTTGATTTTCAAACCGCTTGTGACACACAAGTAGTATGCAGAGTCTGCGGAGTAATTGCCTACGAGCCAGTGGTTATTCCCCCATCTGTAACAACCCTCTTATGTTTCGTTGACTTATACTTATCTGGCGTGCAATGTCTTGATTACATTATCAATACTTCCGAGGAGATATCCAGCCAAGATAGCCTACTACATATTTTCAGCGATGATAGGTGTGGTGAATTGTTCAGTGGCTGTTCTTAAATTAGTAATAGTGCAGTAGATTCAGCTGAGCAGATATTTCGTCATGTAGCCTGGACAGAGTTCATTATATTAAGAGTGAAGACTCTCGAAGCTAATTAAAGAAATATGTAATTATTTAGATCGTAATGAAAATATTTAGCAGTCGGCATCATGTCATAACCTCGGGAGAAAAACGTTACTAAAATCAGCGTAGTTTTGTTGCTTTTTGGTTCATTTAAGAACGAGTGATTTCCATAATTTTCTATTTTGTCCTCTAATTATTATTTTCTATAACTATTTTTAAAAAATATTCGACAATTTATGCACGTGCATATTATTAGGGAAGTTATATTCAACACGAATTTCACTAAATTCTTGATCATACATGTATTATTTATTGCCCTTTTCATATATAACAAACTAATTATTTCTGTATACCCCTTGTAATTTTCAAGTACATAGCAAAATGATGCATCGACTGAGTCTCTGCAAGCCGTGGAAAAACTTTTTAAATTTGATTTAGCATCGCATAGAAATGTTGTTAAATATTTCAAGAGAATCGAAATAAATGTTATAGACTCAGTTGATCTTGATTCAAGTAACTAATAAAAATCTTTACCAAAAGTTGCAGGAAACTTAGAATACATAGAAATTCGCAAATCCTTTGACTACTACAAGCATCTTACGAATCTAGAAAGTACCTTAGGAGTTAGGTACGTTATTCAGTATTCTCAATATTAAGTCTTTACAGTCATCAGTCAATTGTATTTTGATGGTATAAAATTTTGCCACTAAATAACTTTGCCAGAGGTCACTGGACTAAAGTTGGTGGCAACTCAGCAAAACTTAGTAAGTCTTCTGTGATCGTATTTTTACAATTGATAAGTGTAACGGTCGGTATCTTGTTGGAAGAGCATGTGGAAGAAGAGATTTCAGTCAAACAAGTGGTGGTCTAAATTAAGTTACGCCTTTAGTTACTATTTACGTAATTTTTTGTGTTGGATTTTATAAAGTTTATGTGCAACTTCTCTTCCATTCATCCTAAAATTACTCCGATTCATTTTGGCTTTCAAGTCTATATCACCTCTTAAATTTGGTTTGCATTTACGTATGTGGGAAGGGAAACGGAAGAAGCAGCCTCGAATTCTTAAAAAAAAGAGGAAGTTTCCGAGGATACCAATATCCCGTGAAGAATGCGCTGTAGGTTTTTTGAAGGATTAGGATTCTTAGTCCTATTACTTAAGGATGTGGGAGATAAATGTTGACCTCTAATCAAGAGCTGTCAGGGAATAGTCGGCGAGCTTTTTTTCCTGGTCTGTTGATTTAAAAAGGTTGATGTCGTAAAATGGTCTTATTTTTTATTTACATAACTTTGAAAATTCGTTCGGTATGCGGTATTGATGAATGTAAAAGGTTGAAAGGATATACGTGATGAGAATGACAAAATCAGGACAGTTAAAATGTGGAACCATTAAAATATTGAAAAAATAGCTAAAATTAATGAGTTTTTAAACTGAGGTCATGATCAAGTACATTATGCTCATTATTGGGTGAATATTAGGCAGCAATGGGCGTAGAGGAATAAAAAATAAAATAAAAATTGAAAGGGATCAATTCATTGGATAAGTTGCAGTTAGGATCCATTTTTTTCTTTACCATGCATTAGCACGCTACCCCTTCATAAACACCTTTTAAGGAGGTCACCGAATTTAAATTTTATGCACCTTGTGACTTATAGGTTCTAGAAGACGTCAACTCTGCATTCTTGGTAATTGTCGATAAACCGTAAAAGTACATAAAATATTTATGCTCCGTTTCGAAGCCTGCAAGTACGACGCCATCCCTTCAAGAATCTGTATAACAAGGCGGCCAAGGCCAGATGGCTTCTTATTTCATAAGCGGTTCACCAAACATCGCATCTCGCCAAGCGTTTCGACACTTGCCTCGGGCATCTTCATTACCGGCGAACGCCTTAATTTTTCGTGATGTCGTAAAGCGATAGAGGAAACACAAACAAACAAATGCCTGCGAGGCAGGAGATGATCTCACGAGCTTCATCTACTAAGCCGCACGTTCACGACGGGCCATCTGAGTTTCAGCTGATCGTATTGGAGGCAGTTTTGCACGTGGCAAGGGATCTCATCGTGTCCCTGCTACGTGGCCAAAATTGTTGAAAATTCATTCAGTGACTCCTGAAATTCCGCATCGGATCGAAAAAGTATAAAATAAAAACGTATGGATTTGTATTGTCTCTTCTAGCCCTGGCACTGCAAGCAGTTTCTAATACTATAGTTCTCTTTCCGGCTGAGTTCACTCTATAGGTTGATTCATCTGTAAATAATCGTAGTGCGGAAGTATTTAGTTTGTAGATGAGTTTGGTACCATGTTAATGCTACTCGGAAAAATTAAGAATTTTTGTCAGACAGCTTCTCGTTTATTTTAGTCCTGAAACTTTTGGATCTTGCCAATGTCTTTTAAGTGCAATAATTGAAAATACAATACAGAAACGAAGATTACGTTCGTTTAAATGTTCGCGTCTACAAAAGGAGTGATTTGCGTGGGAGAAATGGATTGCTTTTTGGTGAGCTGCTGCTGCGGGTGGGTAGTCGTTTTTTGCCCAGCCTAAGGATGTCCTGAAACAAAGAAATAGCGTCTTTGGATGGTTAAAGCACTCCTTTTATACTTCCGTGGTGTCGTTCATCTTGCATGTATTTTCTTGTATCCCAGTATGTTACTTCCATTAGGGTGATCGCGACGCACTGCTGGTGCCATGGTGCTTCTCTAACAGGGACGGGGTCGTTGTAAACGATGTGAAATATCTCAATAATTGCGAGTAGGCCTTTGGGTTAACTTCATTATGTAGAATTCTGGTAAAATAATTACGAGGAAGTATTTATGCACATCGTTCAAGAATGAACTGTTTGAGACAACGGATAAATATTGTCGAAATTTGAGAAGAAAGGCTCGCTGTTGCAACGTCATCGTCAAAACATGTAAGTCAAAGCGTGTAGTTATATATTGCAATTTAAAGAGGAATCACATCAATTTGTGACAGCCGGTGTCTGAGCGCATAAAAATTTTAACCTTGTATCCGTAACTACTAAGTCATATCTTCAATGGAATGAGTACACGATCGTTTGCTGATGATAATAATGCACTTCACATGTTTGAATGTTGTAAGTTAAACAAGAAAGGGAATTGTTTGCATTGCAGGGTCAAAGAAAAAATACTCATCTGTGTTTTATTGCTGTCGAAGATTGTGAGAGAAATATTTTTATGTTTTTCTCGCTAGATTGTGAGCTTAAGCATACAATAAACTGCGGTACAAATCGGTTGTATCATTGATACATAAAATAGTCATACGTCAGTTAGGGATCTTGTAACTAGTGTAATTGATTTTGCTGCAGATTTTTCTTTAGAAAATGAATTGGGATATCTACTTAAACCTGGCTATTGTGTGGCAACCTGGCTAGTCTAAATTCACGTTTGAAAATTTTGAGTGGATGGTCATACCTCGCCTATCATTACAAAACGAAGACTAACTGTAGGGTAAGTAATTTGATCGTGTTACGGAAACACACGACCGCGAACGATCTTGTAGGACATTTTTATAAGCCAAAAAATGATCGTGTGATAGCGGTCGATCGACGGTTGAACGGTTATCGATTACGGGATAACAATTCCTTTCAAATCCATGAGATTGAAGGATTTGGATTACGTCGACGTCAATGAAAATCCACTTTTTGGACCAAGAAATCCGGAGCGTAATGCGATTGAGCGAGAGTAAGCGCTGGGGCTTGGCTTTCACTTTGGATTTCGCCGAAGCAAAAGAACGGAATCATTGCTCCTTAGTTGAAGATTACGCGGGTCATTGCAGATGAATGTGATTTGAAGGTTTAAAATACTTTAATTCCGTATTTAGCAGAGAGAATTGATTTTCCTGCGCGCCTCCAAGCGCATCGCTAGTAGTCATTCATCTGGATATTCCTTTATTCTTTGTTACGCGCATTTTGAAAGGTTGACGAAAAAGTTAATTTGGACCTTTATTTCGTAAACTATCATCCCCATGTGGTAGGTAAGCTTTGGGGGATGTGATTCGTTTTGAGCTTCTGAGAAAAATGATTTTAGCGTAAATTGTTTTGGGCTTCATCCGCATCAATACTCATTACTTGTGGTGGTTTGGCGCAGCCTTTAGAATCTACCCGAATCTCTTCATCGCTGAGATGTCTCTCTGTTTTATGTCCGATTGCCTTAGTGTGTTAATCAACTGTTATATACATCACACCCAACGACCTCCTCTTTAATTCACTGCTTTGTATTTGCCTTCAAAGTTGTCCTCTTCCGGCTTTAAGTCTCAAAATATGAACGATGTGGAAAGTCATGGCTAAATGGATTGGAAGAGACTCTCTAAAGAAAGATATTCATAAATTTCGAGACAGAGAGCATGATTGTGACAGAGGGGAATGATGGAGGCGGCAAGAATAAGGAATTGTGAAGGGGTAATCTAAACTGAGCGTTTTTTGGGCATGCAAGAGCTTAATAATTATTTTCTATTTGCTTATCCGTATAAGAAACAGCGTAGAGTGTGTTAAGGGTTCATTTCTTCTTCTGATTTGCCGTTACTCTTTATTTGCGGCGAGTTCATAATTCTTCTACGAATAATGAAGAAACTACAGATGTTTGGGACGCTAATCCTAGTCCAAACCTGTGTATAACAAGGTTTTCTATTAGATCCAATCTCTGTAATCATCGTTAGCAAGAATAACAACGAGAGGGATAAAATATCTTTACTGAAAATTTCATATTTTTAGATTAAAGGCAATTTTTAAGTCTGCAATGTCATTGCGTTTGCCGAAACACAAACATCGAAAGCAGTTTTTGCAGAGGCGTTTCAATTTCTCAAGGAGAGCTGAGACATGGTAAATGAAGTAAATAATGAGAATCTCTATTTACGAGCCTTTCTTTTATACTCCAGTCAAATCATTATTTCCAGAATTTTAATAGTTTTAAACTGAAATTTGAAGTAATTGGGCGAAGGAAACAGGAGATTTCTTTTATCGAATTCATTTGTCGATTATCGGGTTTTGACTAGTCGAATGTCCATCTCCAGAATGCGCCATGTCTCTGCCTTGTATTGTTTCAGTCGCGTCGTCTGTTTTGAATCCCTGGCTTCGTCTTAACAGAGACAGCGGGTTACAACTATAGATAACCTTAGGAGTTGAATGGCGATTCGAGACGGAATTATTCTCAACACGAGAGCTACCGTTTTCTCATTACGGCACTGATCTACCGTGTCTCGACGGACGAAAAAACGCTTTCTTTTATTTCTTTTACAGCCTTATAAGTTGGGTCGATGCCGCTCCATAGAGGTTATATTCCATAAACTACAGTTTTGTTTACCCTTACGTGAATTTTATGTTAATAACACTTTTACTGGCAATTACATTTAATTTAGGCTTCTTTTAGTCACTCCGAGTTCCGTGGTCACCTATTAATCCGCGCTCATAATTTCTCAAACTTGTCTTCAGATTATGCGTACCCTATTACTTATCTCTCGCTTGTTTTACTCAACTTCTCTTAGTCATTTACCTAGTCCTACCCGGGTAATAAAAACACAGTGGTAAAATAAGGTTACCTTTTTTGAATGAAGATGATCGTAAAGGGCTGCAACACATGCTGCGGTTAAATTTAATGTACTTTTTAAAGTACCAAAAATCGTTCCAATTTTTCTATACGGAGGAACTCTATATTCTGCCTTAATAGGCAAACACTTTTGTGGAACCTAATTTGAAATTGATAGAGATTCTCTTTTATGCTCTTGTTTGCCTATCCAAGCTTGCACAGCGACTTGTTTTGCTTGCGAATGTGGTGTCTCATCAATTCACTCCCTCCTTGTTCGCTGGATGGAATATCCTCATCATTCATGTCTCCTTCTCTCCTGATCTTCGTCATTCCTCCATCGGACCACAATTCCATTAATCCCGGGCATCTTCTCTTCCCTGAGAAATACGCCCACGTCACATTTCCGCAGAGAAATACCCTTCGAATTTTTGCCTTAATTAAGTAAGTCAGTGTTAGTGTGTAAAGTTAGTGAGTTCGGAAACCTTTGGAGGAGATTTGTTTCCCTTGCCAAATTCCTTATTGACTCCAGCTGCTCTAAAGCCTTTACATTAAAATTGCCATGTACAGTAGACCCTCGCTATACGATATTAATCCGTTCCGGAGGACCGATCGTAAAGCGAATTCCATCGTATGTTGAATCGGCATTATTTCCGGACGAGGAATCGGTTTAAAGAGTATCAGTGCCAATCCATTTAGTGTACGCGTCAGAGCCAATGCATACGAAATATCCTGGGTTAAAATTATTTAAAATATTATTAAACCAATATTTAAAACTATCGATGTTTAAAACAAAATCGGAGAAATTTGAAATTTTCAAAAGCGCGCGCAAAATCAGCTGAGATCGTAAGTCGAATCCATCGTAAAGCGGGGGTAAGTAAAGTACTGCACGGAGTATCCTACTCCGTGGTCTACTGTAATTGACACTTTCTTCCATATTTTATGTCTTTCCGCGGTTTGACTGCATTGTACGAGTCATGTTTCGCGCATATTTGCTTTCATCTTTCTTTCACGCATTTGAAAAAATGCGAGTGGGCGATTCTGAATATGGATTACGGAGCGAAATCCTTGGTGCTCTGGTTTTGTAAATATTTTGCCCCGCAAGATATCTGAAAATAGTGATAGTGAGTAAGAGTTTCAGTCAGTTTTAACGCAATCCGGAGTTTATGTGCTTCTTTATGAGATAAATGGATTAATTTCATTCAGAAAATGGAAAATCTCTCGCGCATGGAACGGAAAGGAGGCTTAATGTACAGATCTTTTTGCTCTTGAAAAAACAAGATTCTCACCAAATTTTGCCGTTTAAAAATAAATTCATGTATTCATATTTATTTGTGTATAGTTTAAGGTGTGAAGGGTCTTGGAAAATGTACTACGAAACATGTATGACCGATGTATCTTATTTCTATACCGAAATATATTTTATAAACGTATTAGTTCATTTAACTTCCACCTTTTATTTAGTTAGAAATTTTAAAGGGGAAGTGAAATGATTGCGAAGAGATTTATTTAAACATTGTTCACAATTTCCTCATTGTTGCGGTTTTCTTTGTGTTTTTTTTATTTTACCGTAATTGCACAGCTGCCATTACACTTACAGCAGGTTGTCCCTTTCGATTTCGTCACTTGTGTCAGAGTTGCGAGTACTCATATTCATACTTGCGCGTATAATCTTACTATGTTATACCACTGAGGATAGAGGAAACGCAATAACCGTCTGTTGGAGTTCGTCTGTTACTTCTCAAATATCTGCCCACTCGAATAAGTTTGTGGTGCTCTGGAAGTTTGCGTCGTGGAGACCGACTACGGTAGTGTGAAAGATCGATCATGTATGTATTCTCCGGGTATATTCAAATTGGCTAGAATATCAAGTGCTTAATTTTTTCAGTTGGCCTGTGCTTACAGCTACTATTGGCAGCATATTTTGCCAAACTTTCATATTTCCCGTAGCCGTTTTTCCTCATCTTGTTCTGCGCTAAATAAAAGGCATTCACTTGATGGGGCTCATTCTACACGGTTGTTTTCTGCATGAATGAACTCTTAATTTATAAAAGGCGTTGGGTAGCCTTACATCAATGCATATTTTTGCGCGAATCATTAAAAATAATGAAGCTGAGTTCCCGAAAAAATTAAATTGTTCCTTTTTGAATATGTTTGTTAACGGTCTCATTGGAGTGAGAGATCGATGATGGAGCTTTAATCAATTTATATTCTCAACGGACGCCGTGAGGGCAATTTGTGTAGCTTACTCTGACGGCGAAGAGAAACTGAATAGCAACCTCTTAAAGAGTAATGAGCGAAAAATTACGAAGGGATATATTAATGGTTTCGGGGAGGCTCGTCGTTTCCCTCAAGTTGCTGTGATCATACATGGGAGCTAAAATGGACCAACCTGCGCAGTTTTATGCCGATATCTTGTTTCGGTTTTGGCTTTTCTCTCTTTTTTATAATTTTTTTCTTTATAACGAAAGTAGTCGTATGAAATGCACTGCTTATTCAACTCTCTCTGTGGTCGGGTTATCGTCGTACTGGTACCAACTCTCAGCGTTGGGTAATGGAGATGTGATGTATCAGCATTCCCTCGTTGCCCCTCCATCCCTTGATTTACCGCTCAGTTTCCCCCTTTTATAATTTCTATCTTTTGTCGGAGTAGAAAATATTGATAATTCATTTTTAACTTTTTTTAAAATAATTTTTAATTCATTAGAAATACTCTGATTTAAAATCGAACTACCTCAAACTATTCTCCTTATGAAGCATGTCATTGATTAAGACAACAATGAATGGTTAAGTTCTGAGGTCCAAGCGGAATGCCACGAGGGAGATTGTGCGCAGTCAAGTGCAAGATAATCTATCAATGTGTGGAGATTTTCTGTTAGGACAATGTATTTGACATGACCGGATTTTCTGTTTCCATTTAGGTGTTTGCCAGTAACACAGATCCTCCTCATTGTCAGTTAATGTGAGTTTCCGCGGGGGTTTACGGGCTTTAGATGACTTAATGTTTTCCGGCGAAGTTTTGTGATTCTTCATGTCTTCCTGATCTTAGTGATCTCGTTTTCAATACACGCTGTGGATTACTACCTGTGACTGTGCGCAGTATGGCGTATGGGTGCACTGCAACTGCATTGAGGGATCTAATTTCAAATATCGCTCAAGTCAACTGCCTTTTTTCATGATGAATTAGAGGCAGCCAAGTTTTATCAGGGTTAGTTCCTCTTATTTTAAGCCTAATGAAAAAAATGAAGCCAGAGTTTGAATATAGAATGAATAAAAAAGGAAAAATATATTTCAACTTTACCTCTAAATGTTGTTTGAACGAATTTTTCGGTGAGTGTTTTGCGTAGGTGGGAAGGGTACCAGTTGTTGTACCGCGCAAGTGAAACTGTGATTATCACTGCTTTTGCGGAATCCTTCGAAGTTCCACTGATTCCCTGTCGACGGTGAAAGGGTCAAAAGCAAGGGACCGTAACGCTTAGCTCTCAATCATGCTGTCCAATGGACAGGATGATTAAGAGCGGTGGTTTAGATGTTTTATGAAACAGTTCAGTAAACTTCTTTGGTCGATAAAACCTCCGTAGTCCGTTCTTTCGGTTGGAGGACATTTCCAGGTTATGCTTGAATTTATTTCTATCAAACTTCTGGAATACGTAAGTACATTAAGTTGGAGATCGTTCTCCTTACTTCTAAACTTCTGCTCTTTGCTGGTTGACTCACTTCCGAGTTATTCACTCCCAACTCTCTGAGTATTAACTGAATCAGATCTTGTCGAGTAGAGATTCTTGGTTCTTTTGGTGTAGTTACGTCGCGATTTTGATTGATTATAGGTACATTCGTGGTTTGCTGCTTTATATTTCATCTTGAGTTACGCAGGTAATGCTTATGATATTTAAAATTAGTCTCTTTGAGATTGATTCGAAAATGATAAAATGTTTCCCTAATGCATGTGTTTTGCAGGTAATTATCAACAAAGCACAATGACAAGTTCATAAGTGTCTGTCGGATTTTTCACATTATACATTCCGACGTGCCACAGTAAATATTTGACAAATAAGTGCAAAACAGATGCATTAGGAAACGATTTTATCATTTTTGAAGCAATCCCAGAGAGACAAATTTCCTACCGCATGGTGTGAAAAATTAATACGCAAGGCTCATTTTGAGAATACTCAGGCCCAAAGAGAAGAGTATTCCCATCCCCTTTCGTATTTGACGCATGAAGTTGATGACAGGTTGGAAAATAATTATTTCGATTGGGTTTGAAAAATGCTTTCTCGGGGTAATTTTAACGATTGCAAATTCTAAAAGAAACTTAATCGGTTTACATTGCAGTTTATGACTGGTGATGTAGATATTGTGGTGATTATCGTGCTAGTCTACTTGCCTAAAGGTCGGAGCTCGAGTCTTGACTGAAGCATGATATGTTTTGTATACAATGATATTTCTCCTGAGATGGGTCATGCATTCTGTATAATTCGAAGTGACATCCCAAAAACCTGGGTGAGAAATAGACTGCCCGTGAAGAAGGAAAATTTTCAAATACTCTAGATGCGGGATTAGATAGATAAGAAAAAGATGTATTTCAATACGGTAGTAGATAGATAAGAAGAAAATAGAATTGAACATGGTTTGCATTTTTAATTTATTAATCGAAGGTAGTTTTTCAGAGTAATTTTGATGCATCTTAAACGGTAACTTCTTGCCGCGGTGAGAAGTTACGTCGATACTCGTTAAGTTTTTTCCTTCATCTTCTAATTTCTGGGGTACTTCCACCTCTTCCCCTTGGTTGCTGGCCTTGGCCACACTTCACCGCACATTTCCTTTTGACCCCCCTCCTCTTCCCGTTTGGTGTAAACGGAGAGGGTAATTTTTTTGCGTAGCGTGATAGCTATCGCCCTTATATCGACTGATTTCATTGAAATGCTATAATTTGTGGCTCTTCTTTCATAAATTCTCTTTGAAGCAATCACAGGTCGTAGTGATTCAAGAACTATATCATGAAGTGTGGATGTATCAATACCAGTATTATGGCCCGATGATTCTTGACCTAAAGCTAGTCTCATTAATTATTTAACCTTAATCACTTGAAGCAGAGACCAGTAATATCTCTCCAAACTATGAAAAGGTGACGATAGTTGAGACCAATCCTCAAAGAAACGCGGTGAATTTTTGTGCAGAGTACCTCACACGAGTATTGTTGCACATTTATTGTTAATGCGATAAAAAATATAGAAGGGCTTTGCGCTACGAGATGACTCTTTCTGAGGTATATTTCTTTATTCTTCGAACTTAGGTGGCTACTGCCTTAAAAATTATAGATGACATTGTTGAGGGGGGTGCAAGTGGTCGGAATAGGGAAGAAAGGTTGTATGAGTTGATAGTAACTGAACTGTAGAAACGCTGCGGAGTAACTACTGCCAATAAGGCACCCGAATCAAGTGAAGAAGAGTGCTAAGAAATAAAAGCCGATCGCTGAACCTGGCGTTGTTGTAGTGATTTGTATTGGGACTAACGTTGGGATTCGCTTCGACAAAAATACAAAAATGTAATTCTTTTCTGAGCTTAATTAGGATTTAGGGGTTTGGAGTAATTCTTTAAAAGTTGGAGTTTTGGTATTTTTTCCGGAATGACCTTGTCAATGGACAGTCTATAAAACCTTCGGATTAATTTCATGAGTTTTAAACTTCTCTCGTAAGTTAACGGAAATTAAAATACACTTTGTATAGGTTCACTAGATGGGTTTATTGGGAACGACCATTGTTTTGTCACATAATGACATCTTCAGGTCATTCGTCATTATGTGACGAAACAATGGTCGTTTCCAATAAACCCATCTAGTGAACCTATACAAATTGTATTTTAATTTCCGATAAGTATGGAGAGGTTTCACAAAGTTAAGCCTGAAGTTCTTAGTTATTTTCTCTCTTAAGGCCTAGGTGCTGTAATAGCGTTAGAGAACGTTTTTAAAAATCCTTTTAAGGAATAAAGAAAAGTTTTCTTTTGAGAAAAAGGATGGTTTAGAGAAAGGCATGGTTTCTAGAGAAATATTACGAGCAGTCTCCCTTGTGTCCGTCCTTTGACAGGCATTAAATGGGTGGCTCCATCTGCTGTTCTCGGTCGAGAGTATTGTCTCCTTTCATCTGTTGATATCGCCTCTCTTATTTTTGGCTCTCCGAATCTTATTCTTCCTCTCTTTCTCTTCATCTAACCCCCTCTGATGTTCCTCTGCAAACATTCCTCTCCCAATATGTGACCCAATCAGGATATTTTTCTCTCTTCCTTATCGTTTTTACCGGGCTCCCTTTCTCCACGAATGTCGTCGATACCTCCTTATTCCTCGACGTGCTCGTCAGTGTCATCCTCCATGTTCTTCATAAACGCCATTTTCTAATCTTCGTTCTTCAAGTTTACCGTGCTTTAGTTTTCCGTAGTTGATATTTGTAAATATATTTCAAGTTTTATTAAACGATTTTATGGGATGAGAAACAGCGACATATTTCAGTAAATAATATTCCAATAACATTTTAATAAAACCATTTCCTACGCAAATGTTTAATCTTGAGCGAGCAAATTTTCAATTATTAATACTGTTATAACTTATTTTGCCGAATCGTCGCGGAAAATTTTACCGTGTACAGCAAGCATATCATATTTTTGATTTCCCCACAGCTTTTGTTACCTGACACCACTGTGCAATTATCAGTATTTCATCTTCGATGTTTCCCTTCTCTCTAAGACCATTGAATATGTGCTATATCCTTGTAGCCGGGTTGGAAATAGGTTTGGATCTCCTAATTGAGTCGCTTTCACCTTGATTCCTTTTCATTGTTCGTTAAGGATATGTGTGGCGTTCACTTACTTTCTTGGAAGTGGACAAAACTGGACATAAACTGTAGTTTGGTTCCAATTTAAGTTCGCGGTTAATTTAATTCGTAACTTGTGACATTTCTGTTAGGTATCTCCTAACTGAATTCTCCCTACTGTGCCAACTAACTGTGGCACGGTATGATGTATGGGCCGTTATGTAACTAGTAAACATAATAAATTATAAGGTGTATCGTGACTCTTGCAAAAAGTTTGTTTTCTTGTTCACTTAAGGCTTTCAGGCTTCTCCTTTCCCTCCCGTTGCAAACTGGCCATAAATTCATGAACGCCCGGAGACTCCGGTTCTGGCTGTTCATGCTGCGTTCACATGCTTGCACTTCACCGTCCACTGCTCCGCCCTTCCAATTTCCGTCGTTAAAGAGAGACGTTAGCTTGAAACAAGGGAATGGAAAGGCGCCTTTGCATGTAAAAGGGAAGTATTTTCTTTTGCTATAAATGATGTTCTAACATAACTCGACTCTCAAGCGAGATTTGTCCACAAACGTTCAAAACGGTGTTTTTTTGTTAATTTTTTGTTCATTTCAGTTTAAATAAATTAACGTCTGTCAACATTATCAGTAAAGCCTCTGTTTCTGACGTCAATTTTATTTACTGAGGAGTAAACTTCACAGTGCGTAAGTTTTAATTGTGCAATTTTTTGTACTTCCTCAATGAATGAGATAAATTATTTGATCGCTCTTCAAATTACACCTTTTTAGTATTTGTTTTCAGTTTACAATTACAATTATTACAATTTTCAGTATCTGTCAAGTCAGTTGCATGAACTGCAAGTTTTACCTGGAGGTGTTTTTTTGTAGGATGCCACTTAAAGGTAGGGCTTTTGACTCTTAAACTGTTGAACAGCATGAACTGAAAATATTTTCATAACTGATGAGCTTTATATATGCATATGTGTGTATATATACGCTAATTTTCGCAACTTCATAGAATCCTTGAATACCCGTGGAACCTCAACTGTGCGATGTACTATAGCATCGATTGGCGAAATTATACGTCTATCAAAATGGCCATTTTCATTGCTTACTTCCGACATTTTTTTATCTGGAAAAGCTGTTAAGTAATTTATAAGCTAAGCAATGTTCAACTAATAAAGGTATATATCGAGGCATTTCTGCACTTGCCACTTCCATAGAACTCGACTGCTGTTGGTAAAACTGCATCCGTGACTGCCGCCTTGCCAAATTGCTGATCCCACACAATCGAACGGAATATACCTAAAATCGTTCAATCTCAGACAGCTCGCCGATGAAATTCGCTGCCAAAAGATGTGAAGACTCATAGTAAATCGATTTCACGTTTAAAAGGAAGGTCTTTGATTTATTGAAATGTATACCACACATATAAATGGTCAATGAAAAACAATTCATGGGAAAATACTTTTTAATAAAGAATTAAATTCATTCGACTCGAAGAAAATTTGGTTTACAGAAGTTCTAATTTGATCCTATTTAATATCGAAAAGGGAAGCTTTCACTTGGTGGAAGGACGTCATAATGATCCAGATAAAGTTTGTTACTTCCACGATTTATTTGAAAGTTACCGATCGGTTTCGGCTGTTAAGCATTCTTCAGGTCAGCCGAAATCGGTCGGTAACTTTTAAATAAATTGTGGAAGCCACACACTTCATCTTGATCATTATTGATGTCTTTATGTTTTTCTCGTTTCTTCTCATGAATGTTATATATATTTTCCTTTTTTCGTGGAAGCTATTTATTTTTCCTTTATTTCGGGTTTCGATCATCCCGCAGATGAAATTCTCTGCCAGAAGATTAGGTGAAATGTAAATTCATACATACCTATTTCATATGCTTATCTTTTGAATTAATCTGTTTTTTCGCCTGTGTTATATGTTTGCCATGTAAATCAACTTGATGTTTGTATTTCATATAATATGCCGTTTAGTTTACTTTTGTTTTAACTCTCTTGCATGCCTAAGGCAGTATTTATATAATTATTTTAGTGTTCGTAGGGTATGTGGCGTGAACGATCCCTTTGTCCAAAAGGCCAATTGGTGTGGGGTAGTAACTTTTGTTTATATTTATCATTATTATATCTCAAGCGTATCGCAGTCGATGCGTCGATGTATGGCACATTCTCAGTCTTCAATCTCCTTTCCCGACTTTCCTTCCCTCCCTGCCCGTCGTATTCTTCCTGCTCCCCACTCCGCATCCCACGCCCACAGCCGGCGACGCATCGCTCGCTGCCCAGCAACCAAGGGGCGCGTCGTCACCCGTCTCCCCCCTCCCTTCACACTACTCCTCACTCCCCTACACCTCCCGCCTTCCCGTCTCCGCTAGCGGAACCATTTCTTTTCCTTCCCTTTTTGGCTCCGCACGAAGAGACTTGCGCTCGCCTTCGCACACATTTTGTGATCCGGCCGTATCGCCTTTCTCGTGAACCCCGGGCCCTCCGAGCTCAGCTCCTCGACGAATGGCCCCCTTGTTGCGCGGCAACGGGCGAATGAAAAGGCGAATTTTGGGCTTTGCGGTGGGTTGGGGCCAACGAGTGACTGGAAAGAGGGTGGGAGTAATAAAAAGTGCGGTGATGGGGAAGTACAGTGGATGGTTCGAAAGTGGGATGGAAGATATTCCAATCTCTTTTTTCCTCCAATTTCCTTCAGAAGCTTCTTTTTCCTCCTCTTAGTACTATACCTTCCTATCTATGGAACAGCGTTGGCGCACGCGAAGACGAATACGGGGGGGAAGGGGAAGAAAACTTGTGTGGGCACTCCTCAAAGACGCCCCAGCGATCGTGTTTCGAGTTCACTCCGGGGATATATATATATATGTACTTGCCCACGCGTTGACGAAAGCGCAGCGGTAAAGGAGATTTTCTGTGTGCGTATGGCTTTTGATCGCCGGGATAAAACTCTCGTGCCTTTGTTTGTCTGCTCTCCTTACAACCCAACGGCCTCTTGAACTCTCACCCGACAAGGTCGTCCCCTTCGCTGGGGAAAACCCTACTGAGTTGGTCGCCTATTTGGGAGAAACAAGAGGGAATCGAGGAGGGTTGTGAAGCCTTTATTCATCGGGGTCCGGGAACGCTAATTGGGCCGGGCCACCGTCTTGATCCAGCCTGGGGTCGTGAACCCGAAAAAAGAGTAGTGCCTAATCGGAGGGCTGAGCGAACTAAAGTGAACTATTCGTGAAGTTGGTACCGATTCATGCGAAGTCAAGGGAGGGACTGAAATAAGGTAACTCCGGCGAAAAGACTGTTTTTTTTTAGGGAACCCGTTAGTTGGCTTCCAACTTTATTTTACGGGTTTGTGAGAGCTTGAATTTGGCTGGTGTCGGTCGTAGAAGGCTTTTTTCAAAATCTTTTCAGGGAATCAGTTGATTTGATATCCTACTCTCTTCAGTGTCATTATGAAAACTTCTCCTCGTATGGTATTAGACACTGTTCCACCGACAGAAAGGTTAGTGCTTTAGGAAATGGTCCAATGTATTTATCATTGAAAAGAGATATTTTGCTCCTAAATTTTTCCTCCTTGCTGATTGTGTAAATGCGTGTGAAATATTTTCTGCTTTATAATTTTTGTTTGCTTCAAAGTTTGCCTATTTGGCATTGTTGAATGTACTGAGATGGCTCCAGCGGTCTTTACCAAGTTTGGAACAAGTGGCGTTAGGAAGTTGAAAAATCTCTACCCAGAATATATTTAGAAGAGAAAAAAATGGTCTGTAATTGTTATCCCTTCCTATTATGATACGACTCTGGAACCTTTCTTCATCAGATTTATTTCTCTAATCACCTTTTCTATTGTATCATACATCGTTCATCGTAGTCATTACACTCTCTAGGTATGATTTGCTACATATCATGTAGACTTTCGGAAAGGTCATCCTAAATGCAATCAGTAAATAAAAATTTAAAATTCGCATGGACATTTAAAAGAAGTAGCGATCGAGGGATAGCATTGAAAATGGCCATATTAAATCAACAGTATCAAAAAAAGGACGCGAAAGGAATGTTCACCATCGCCAGTTGATTATAAATAGAATCACCGGAAGGAAATTTCATTAAACCTGGACATTGTTACGATATTTCATTTTTAAGGCAAATTTTGAAGTATTGTGGAAAAAATGAATATTTTTAATAATTTATGATTGTGTGACTAAAATAAGAAAGTTGGAGGAGTGATTGAGCCGTGAAAGAATGTGGACTTGGAGCTGGAGACAAGTAAAACAGAAAATTTTAACTACCTTAAGAGGAATTTTTATACTTCTTTGGTTGAGGAACCTCGTTGTGGAATGCATTTTTCATGAAGTTATAAAGGGTGGCAAAATAGCTGGAAATGTTTGAACATCAGGTGCTCCCTAAGTTTTGGAGGAAAAGTTCTTCGGCGTGAATCAATAGGAACTGCTGAACTCATTTCATTGGTTTTTTCAAAACTTCAGTGTTAGCTCTTCTTATCTCTACACTTTTGCTCTGCTTTTCAAATTGTTAATTGACGGATGAGATAAAAATGCCTCTTCGCATTTTACGACTCATTAATGTCCGAGTTAACCTAAATATATATTGCCTTTTTTTGTCAATTCTTGAACTCAGCTTGAAATTGAAATATTTAAGTACTGGAATTTTACTCGTAATATTGGACTTCAATTAATTTATCAGCTAAGTTTACATAATTTCACGAAGCGCAAGTGGAAATGGCCAACCTGGCCTATAATGCAAACATCATAAAGGCAGAAGTTAAGCTTGTTTTTAAAATAATGTGGGGATTCTATTTAGAACTAGATATAGGATTATATTTTGATTGCGAAAGTGAATAAGGTATCAACTATAATAAATTTTTTCAACCATATGATTTAAATGATGGTAACAAGGTTATTTTAATTTACTCCACGGGTACCTCATTTATCGTTGCAATGAAGTTCAGCTCCCTCACCTTCATTAAAAATGTGTAATTAGAGTACACGATGGACATACTATTCATATAAAGGAATGCCACGCAATTTATAATAGACTATCATTGAATATATTAATTTCTTGATACCCTTAGGAATAAAATCTGATTTATTTGTTTGGAAGTTTCTCATTATTTATTACTCGTGAGTTTTAGAGTCGCTTATGATTTTCAACTCATCAGAATGGTTGATATAAGGGCTATTCGATGTTAAAAGATACTCTTTCGTTATTGTTCTATAAATCAGACTTCCTCAGCAACTCAGGTAAACATTTCAGTCACATCCTACTCGATCTCTTGTGCTCACTGGAAATGTTGGCTCGGGATTTTTTGATCACCAGTGGGAGTCCACTGAGGACTTTCTGGCACTCTTTACTGAGACTAATGTATCGGCTCCTAGAGAGCCAAAAGAAAAATGAAACTCACAGATTCCTTTCAGTGCAGTAGTTAATTTTGTACTACTATTTGAATCACTTTTTCTTTGATGTGTATATCTGCTCATAGCTGTGAATAAATTGCGTAGTGGACGTTACTTTAGGCACATATCAGTAATGATTTTCTGAGACCATATCTGTGCAATATCTAAATTTTTCATTTTCCCTCTTATTAAATTCTTAATGGGGGATATCGCAGCGTAGCTCTAATCTCGTAACTCTAATTGAACTCCAGCATTTCGAAGTAAATTTTGCTGTGAGATGGAGGATTCCGCATGATGGAAGCTAGAGTACGCACCTTTCTAAGGTTTACTTCTTTTAAGTGCCAACGTAACGTAATTTGAGCATGATCTCCAGTTTACTACTTAGTATTGGTGTTTAATTTTGAATCCCACGTAGGCATTAGAAGTGGAAGGATAAGAATTTTGGACCCATTAAGGGATCCGGATATTGATAAAGGAAACGGTTGTGGTCTCGTTAATTGGGATGTTTTTCCACTAAGAATGTAGAAATTCCCCCCGCCCCCGTGGTTATAAAGTTAAGATTTTTCATCTCAACTTGTCAAAAATTATACTTAATCCACCAATAACCGGTTCTTGAAATACGATTTGCTATATTACCTATCTTACTTGCATGTTGAATTCTAGTTGATTTTCTCTCTCAGGTACCGAACGATGTTTATCACTTGTAGTGGAGGAATATTTCACACTATGGGTACAGTCGCTGTCAATACATCCGGACTCTATTGTCCCTTCTGAAGAGGAGCACGTGCTTATAGGTCGTGCGCCGGGTGTCTGCCTTCCTCCTCCTGCTCACTCTTTACCCTTTACCCATCCCATCTCCCGTGTCCCAGTTACCCATTTTGGTACTTCACTAAGAATTCGAACCTCTCGGTTCCCTCTGTGAATCTCCTATATCGTGTTAATTACTACTCATCATTGACAGTCACCCATCAATTCATTGTGAACTCCCGTGGCTTCGGAAATTCCCCCCGCCCCCGTGGTTATAAAGTGAAGATTTTTCATCTCAACTAGAGATCATCACGATTGAAATGGATGGCTCTCATCTACTCCAATATTTATCCCTGTAAAATTGGGGAATAGGAGATGTATATAGCTACTGAATACAACTGTGGCAACTCTTGTGACCGTTTTACAAAAAACTATTACCTTGTGGAATTTTTTTGTCAAAAATTATACTTAATCCACCAATTACTGGTTCTTGAAATACGATTTGCTATATTACCTATCTTAATTGCATGTTGAATTCTAGTTGATTTTCTCTCTCAGGTACCGCACGATGTTTATCTCTCGTAGTGGAGGAATATTTCACACTGTGGGTACAGTCGCTGTCAATACATCCGGACTCTATTGTCCCTTCTGAAGAGGAGCGCGTGCTTATAGGTACATAACTAATGTCCACTGTTCACTTTCTGGCCTTTCTTCGTGAAACGTTTTTACACATAAGTTAGCTACATTTTTAAAAATCTCTTGGGTCGCGATCACACGTCAGTGATACGCTTTATCTTTACAGCTCTCTGTCACTTGGGTTACCGCTGAGATGCAAAGTGTACTAGTCTTGTTTCTTGCCATTTGATTTCAAATATAAGAAATAGCGTTTTAAGATGGAAGACTGCATGTAAAGAATGGTCATCATCTTTTCGTCGACCAACGGTTCGTGAAAAATTTCAAACCATATCACCAGCATGCGATATTAATATCTTAAACTGTATTGTCTCTTCTGATTCATTGTAGGATTCAAATGAGGTCATTTGGTGTATGACTTCCAATGGCACCTATTTACAATATGAAAACGTTTCCACTAATATTTTACAACAATTATTAATTTTGCATACTGGGTTAATCATATACAGTTTGTCACATACAATTATAAAATCGTGTAGAAGTTCCAACTTTTGAAGCTTAAAATGGTCTACTATATATTTCGTGATGCCGCCCATGGACCTTTCTTCGTTAGACCAAGACTTTTTTTACATTATGATGAGTAACATTTACCCCTTTTTTCCTTCGTTTTGGTGTAACTATCAAATGAAATATTCATTTAAATGCATAGTTACAATCATTTATTCTTTAATGCATCCAATTTGAATATTCGGCCAATATTAGTGTTTAACCTTGTAAAATGGACTCAAAATTTTCTACGCTATCCAATGAATGTAGCCTTGATTCCCCTGATCCACGATTCATTCCCTTGTTTCGCCCTATTTTCCCGAGCACTTGAGCACCTCATCGCTGAAAATGAATAGGCACGTATACTTCTAAATCGCAATTCAATGTCAGTCGGAGTTTTGTCATCATTAGTCCTTCAGTGTTTTGAGGATGTAAAGCGAAGATACTTATTTCACTTCTTCAAAGATTTTTGCCGCCATAACAAGTTTCAGTTGAAAAAAGTTCAACAATAAACATGCTGATGGAATATATTTTAAAATAATCCTTTGTTCCATTTGTTGACTCATTGTCGGCGTTTGGTGTTAAAAGCATGGATAGAATATGATTAACTTTATCGCCCGAGTGCTTTGCGGAATCGTGTTGAAATAATATGGAGGCAATGAAATCATTGGAATATGTGAGTTGGTCTTCGAATCGATTAATGGTCATAAATATTTCGATTCCCAGGGGGCTTATATTCTAGAGAGATTGGAACATTCAAACAAATGTTTTATGGCGTTTCGAAGCGTGTCGTTTTTAGGGCTTTACGTATTCCCACAAAAACGATATTTTATGAATTTAAAGAGAGCTCGTGCGTTAATTCCTTTCGCCGATTATCCGAATTGATTTCCCGGACGTGGTATATGTGAATTTTTGTTTAAAATACAATTGAAGTGTTGAATGTCTTGATAAAAAATGTTCCTTATTTACTGCTCACCGTGTTACGCGAAGCTGTCCATCGCCGAGTACATGAGGTGACAGGGGCGCCGCGTGTCTGCCTTCCTCCTCCTGCTTACCCTTTACCCTTCCCATCTCCCGTGCCCCAGTTACCCATTTTGATACTTCACAAAGAATTCGAACCTCTCGGTTCCCTCGGTGTATCTCCTATATCGTGTTAATTACTACTCATCATTGACAGTCACCCATCAATTCATTGTGAACTCCCGTGGCGTCGGGGCAGAAATGTGGGAATAGTCCTTCCAGCTCTACAGTAACAACGCAATTGGTGGATAGAAATAATAGACTTCGTTTGTGGAACGATGAAAATTTACATTGACTTTTTATATTTTTCTCTTTTTAGCAACGTGTCAGGCAAATTATGGAGGATGTTAAAGTGCGATAGGAATGAAGTGGTTGGCATGAAGGAGAGTGAAGTAAAGAGCTGCAGCAAAGCAATCTTCGGATTAATGGATCAATGATGAGGTGGTTATTCTTGTAGCCTTATCGAAAAGTAAGTAAAAGTTGTCGAGTATAAATTTTTGTTTGACCCGACAACGTTGGAACACGAGCGGAAGATAATCAATCCTGGTCCCGTGTTTGCCCGCCTTCATTTGCTATCATTCATTGCAGATCATTTATTCAAACTTCATAAATGATAAATTTGACCTTGTAATATTCAATATTAATATTTTGCGTTTTCCGAATTCATTCCCTCAGGTTTAAATTTCAAACGTTGTCACACTTAATTTGATCAGTGAATCAAACGAAGCTCATCATGTTCGTTGTACAGAATGCAAGTTAATTATTATGTGTATTTGGTTTGTGTCGCGAATTTAATATGAAGTGACATGAACAAGATAAACTGCGACGTAATATCCAGCTAAGAGCCGTCTTAAGCCTCGCACATAGGAGTGGTTCCTCAACCTGTGGTTTTCAAAACATTTTCACCGTTATTTGTGGTGACGGAATGACAATTTTTACCGTGAGAAATTAAGTGATGACCTTCGAGGTACTTCGGAAGCATAAGGAATGAGCCGTAGGGTACACAGTTGGGTTTAGTAGCCTAAATATTCACAAATCTACCTCACCTCTATCCCTTCATCATTAGACTTGTTATGCTGGAGTGTGACACTATGTACATTTTCATGTGAATGGCCCGGTCCCTTCAAAGTCTTTTGGAAGTAATTTATAACAAGGAATATTACGGTCGCGAATTACGTTTTTATTAGAAACTCGTGCTATTTAACTTAAGGGAAATGAAGTAATTACGAAACCGAGTATTGACTATTACAAAGTAATTGGAAAACCTGGACTAGACTATAATGGAGTAATTGTCTACCACTTGGCTGTAATTTGTTTTCAAAACTTGTCTGCTAAAACCAAACTAAAACTCATCTCTAATGTAAAGGATGTCCGAGCTAACTATCTACGCTTACAAATAGCGGGGATTTTAAAGCTCTCTCCTTTGGAGGCTCTCTGGTCATTTGGATAATGACACGAAACTGGAAAGAGTGTAAAAGCTCTTTCCTCTACCCAGTTTGCAATCATCACATAAACTAGGCGGAATGGACTTGCGCAGAGAGGCATTCGGAGAGCACTGCGGTCATTATAGAGCGAGTGCAATGAGGCAGGGAGTCATTTCACCCCGGCGCGCCGTGTGAGCGCTTGAACGGCCGTGACGCGTGCACGGGAGGGGGGTGGGGTTCATTGGTGTGTGAACATGCACCATAAATTCGGTGTCATCCCTCCGAAATCGAGTTTAAACCTCTCATTTCTCTGTCCGGATGCCAAATTTATTCGATGAATTTGTGTGTGATGGTTGGTGGTTTCGGTCGTATTTTCGAAGTTTGTTTCAGTAATGAACTCCGTTGGTCAATAAATTTACCACGTGGCGTGCTCGTGTCATTGGGACTAGTGTGCCGTATTTTCGTACTCTGGAAATATCAAGTCAGTTGGTGGACGATTTTAAAATGCTTGGTCTTTTATATTTATTTTATTTTAATATTTTCGTGGAAGACCAGCGAGGACATTGCGAGGCAAGCGGCTGAAGTCATCGAGTTCAAATGTGGGAGAGACCTTGAGGAGAGAGATCGTATCGTGGCCTTCTAATTTTGTCATAGCATCCTCAACCCACCTGATATGCCTCTTTCTCCTTCAAGTAAAAAACAAACTCCAATAGTCTTATAAGGTATTTGCGCCCATGTGAATACTGCGGGGAAATTTACAGGGATTTTCTCAGTTGTCCCAGGCGTGATTTCATGGAATTTACTGTACATGTAAATAAGTAACTCTGTTATTCCACGTATTTCTCATTTAAGACGACCCATCACGTGCCATGTCGAAGCCTGGGTCGTCCTGAATAATAAAATTATGCGGAATAACAAATTTAGTTCATTTACAAAATACCAGAGATCTGATGACCAGAAAAATGATTATTCTATGCATACAATCACGTACATCAACACCCAGTAATCTCTCAAAATCTATTTGGTGGTTTGCGGAAAATTCAATTCCTTGCCTTGGACTAGCTCTTGAAAAGCGATTTCTTTGTTAACCTGGTTTTTAGTATGATCTTACCTAAGCCTTTCCGAATGCTGAAATTTCCTTGTAGTAGCCTTTCCGATTACCTTTTCGAAGCCACAAAGAAACTCCAAAAGGTAATTCTGATAGGTAGCTTGCTTGGCTCTCAGTGTGCCCCTGGTGCGACGTTCTCTTCTCCCAAAAACATATATAGTCAGCTTAATTGATTATAACAGTCACAACCATTGCCTCATTAACTAGAACCCTGTGAAGGATCCGCTTTTGGTTGAATGAGTATTTTCTTTGGCTGGCCCATGGTGAGGAATATCCCACCAAAAACTACCGCGGAGGCTTTGAGTGTGTGCTTGGTTTTGGTTCTACTAGTGTGCTTGTTCTATATTTTTTCACGTGTTTAGATCCCCAGCGTTACTCAGTTAATTAACCATAAATATACGCACAATTTTGCTCGTCGGTGGAAAACAACCAGTACGGCCATTGGAGGTTCGTTTAAAAACAAATTCCAACTTATCATCATTATCATCTGCATCTGTGAAAATGAAGAATAATGAAGAAATAAAGCGGTTAGTTGGAAGGAAATAGATGGTAGCTGCAGCAAAGCAATATCCGGATTGATGACTATTGAAGATAAAGGGAATCCAAGAGTATGCCCCTGCTACATTCCTCCATCTAATTAACGCTTCTGTTGGTGCCGGAATTCTCCATCCATTTCCTTCAGCACTATTCCCTTTTGTCATGAATACTGTGGGAATTGTTAAGCCGTTCAATTTGCTCTAGTGAATGCTCTTACGTATGGATGGCATCCTATTTGCCACCTATATAGTCCCCCTTGTTCCAGTTTCATTGGCGATGCGCAGGAGATGTGGAGTTGGATACGGTTATCCGTAGAGGGAAAGGAAAACATTTGACGGTTCGGATTATGATCTTCGTGGACCGCTTATCGATTCCTTATGGAGACCCTCGTATTCTGCAGGAGGCCCGACCGCGACGATAGTTCTATAGAGCTCTCCCCTCGCTCCGTTTAGAGCACGTCGTCTCGGACGAAAGCCCTTTGAATCCGGATTAAAGCAGAGTCCACAAAGCTAAGTGGCGTCGCGTCGCCGCTGCCGCCGCCGCAGCCTCCTCCCTGAGCGTCGCGGCCAAACATTTGCTCGCCAAACATGGATCTCTGGAGACGTCCGGCTCTCGAGAACGACACTGCGACAAAATGCAGTCATGTTACCCTTGTGTGACTGGAGGACGAGGGCATGGCCTCCTCTCCACTTCGCTGGAGGTGTCGTATTCCTCTCGAGTGACCTTCCCTGCGGAAAATCCGCCATGCGCGGGCATAATCCCCAACAGTAAACCAATCCGTTGATACACCATCACATCTCGTCACGTGATTCACGACTGGCATGGTTTAAATCACTCGTGTTTTCTAGGGTTTGGGGGGATAAATTGTTGCTCATATTGTTTTTAAGTCATGCCAAAATTAACCGTTAAGTATTACTTCTGAAGAAATAGTTTTTATAACTCTATATCCCGCTTTTATTTACGCTTGAAAAAGTAAGAATTTTTTTGTGGCAAATTTCCATCTGAAACGCTCAGGCAAATTAATACGGTCTTTTCTCTGGAAAATTCTACCCGAGGGGGAACTGAAGTGGTGCTTTTAGTTCAAATAAATCAAGGAGGTACCCTCTTTCGTGGTTGAAATGATCATATTTGGATTTTGAAAAAAATATAAAAGGATTTCACACCACAAGTTTTCTTTTATTTTTATTATATACTCCTTTATTGTGAGGAAAATATTTATAACCACGTCGCTTCTTCTTATAAACGATGAATATGTGAGATAACTCTTTTCGGTTAATATCTCGATCCATGCTCCGAGCTACCTCCCTCGAAGCACATGCATTTACCTTCAAAGTCTAAAAATTATGTAAATATGCTTGTGGAGTATGCTATTAATAAATGTTAATCATGAATGCAGCAGTTGCAGATCGAAGAGGATTAAGAACCTTGGGAGTGTGATTCTAAGCAAGAATGAAGAAGATGAAATGGACTGGAATAATCGCAGATGAACGAGTCATACGTAGAGTTGTGGATAAATATTTTTTTATGAATACTTAGAGAAGAAGAAGGGATGAACTTATTGGAGAAATTTGGCGGATGTAACAGCGTGTGCAATTGAATAATGGAAGGGAAAATGTATGCGAATAATCACGTAAGAAGGCAAGAATAGAATTCATCAACAAAATGATGAAGGAAATGTAAGTGAAAAATTGTGTTGGAATAAAAGGGCTCGCTGAGAGGAGAATAAAGTAATGAGCAGCAGCAAGACTTTTCAGAGTGAAGACATAATGATGGAAGCCTAATTAAGTTACAGATAACTCCAAATTGTTAAAAGAAGCTATGAAAGATTGACTTGATTAACATGGAAGCCCAAGTTGTGTTGCTGTTGGCTCTAGAAACAGTGGGAACATACCTGTTCGCCTATGATTGTTTTGTTCTGAATAATTAAACATGCTGGCACAAACACCACTTGCATAGTACTTTTTTTTACAATATTTATTGTTTTAAGCTGGTGGATTTCCATTCCCAACGAGTGGTAGATTTTAATTGGCTTCAACGTTTTTCGTTTGTTTCATATTTAGTTTCCCGGTGTGGGCCTCCCATTTGAAATGCGTCCTTTCAGTTACTCCGTCTTCGAAAGCTCTAGCATTCGAGTCATCGCTTCGCAAACTGCCCACCGAACGTCCTCCCAGTAGCTCCTTACCTTTAGCTCGACCCTAATCTTTCTTCTCTTGAGAGCTATTGAGATCGAAAATAAGGACTTCCCAGGACGAGTGCCGCTTTGCCTGCAAACGGGTCCATTCCGTCACCACTTATCGTCCGAGTTTCACTCAAGCACATCTCCTTTTAATCCGTTCCTCCGCTGAAGGTTTTCTTCGTTCCGCCTCTTTGACCTCCATCACTCACTCTCCTCGGAGCAACGAGGGAGCCGAGTCGAGCGGGCGTAAAGAAGTACTGGCGGAGAAGTTTTGGCAGAGAGCGGAGGAACTTCTTCATTAGTGGTCCGTAGAAACAAGAGGGAAAATTTCCTCTTTCATATCGGTGGGCGCTTATTCAAATTTTGAAACTTCCCTGGCGTGGATCATACTCCTCGAAAGCTTTAAAGTTCAAAGTCTCAAACTTACAAGTATTAAGGGTACTGGTGACTCCAAAATCATGCCACGCATAAAGATAGCCATAAACATATTTTCACGCCATAGAAATGCTAGATGAAACTTTGAGTAAACGAAATTGTGGGTTTTAGCTTTTAGTACGTATCTGTGCTGATGGGAAAATCTCTTTACTTTTTAGGATCATACAAAATAACAATCGGCGTTATAAAAATCGTGCTAAATATTAATGGCATGCCAAACATAGCCTGTTGTCACAGATATGCCACAGCCCCTACGAAAACAGGGACGTTTTACTTTTATTTTTCAGAAATGTGTAGTCATAGAAATTTGACCTAAAGCCGCTAGTAGCCTTAAGAGGAATAAAATATCGCTGCCCTGATTGAACTGTTGATAATTTGTGTTCTTTTGCAATATTCTCCGGAAATACTCATAGCGTAATAGAAGTTCATTGCTTATGTTGTACCTAATTGAAAAAGTGAAAATATCTAATGGTTTGGGATCATTGAAAAAACTTGTGGGATAAAGGAAATATTAAGCATGGATTTATTGTTAGGAATTTTAACGTTTTCTGCTATTTAAAATGTATGACTCAGACTAACCTGTTTCCTGTAGTGATTCTCAGTGTTTTGCCAGAAATAGCATCTATTCCAACAATCGATTTTGTAACTGGGAAAAACTAGTACATTTTGCATAGTTCCCTGAAGTTTCAGCCGCATTTCATGAAATAAACTAATATTTAATTTAAGGTAATACTTTTGTCGCCTAATTAAAATATTTGAGATATATTCTACTCAATTGTAGATACTTGTGTCAGACCCGTTTCTTTTTTGCAGGAAATTTCGGAATTTTTATTTTTATACAGTCAGTGACCATTCTAATTTATTGGTCTGTGACTTAGTGATGCGTAATTAGTATTCACGAAGGCTTCACAAATTGATTAAAGAGCATATATTCTAGTCAACAAACTTCAGGCTTGAAATAATTAAAGCGGCTACTTCTCATCGTTATCAATATTAAATTAATAATATGTGATCAGGATTGTGTTGTGGAAATAGGTACTTTGCATACTACCAAAGTAGAAAAAGGAAATAGTTTGCGGCATCATGCGAGTTTTAAGTACCTGAAGTACCTTTCGTTTTCCCAAGCCTAAAAATCTTGTCAAATATTGAATCCGATTTCAGCTCTCATTAAAATTTGAATTAATGGATTTACGAAAAAATTTATTTCGGGAAGAGAAAATGTTTGAGGGTGGTACATTGACTTGCTCAAGTTCTTTACTGAAACTCCCCTTAGCTTTTGCGCCTTTATTTAAGTTTTTTTCTAAAGAAACAACAAAAAATGTATCTGCTTGTTAAAGTACAAATTTCGTCGAATTATGTTGATTAATGATCTCACTAAATGTAAAAGGAATAGGTACTAGAAATATTGGACACCCCTTGAGAACTGCAGATATTTGTTGTATAAACACCTTTTATTGTGGCTTAAATATTGTGTTTTCGAGGGAAAAAGATTTGTTTAGTATTTTTAGGCCTTCGACATCCCTGGTGAAGGAATCTGATGTCATGAAATTCTCTTTGGATGATTACTTTGGATTTTGATGATTTGGGTGATTCTCTGTGGAAAGAGTAGGTATTGCGGGTATTCAATATCCAAGTCCAGGCTCCGCATCGTAATGAGCGTGAATGGTATTTGATGGGACTATCCTCACCGAAGGACCCCTATCCTCCTGTCTCCTCGTGGCATTCATCGATTATACTCGCTCATATCACTGAGAACGTCACGCAAGGGCATATATTTATATATCATCTGCAGCATCTAGTGGACGTGCTCTGCAGTCTTTATTTCGTATTTGGAAAATTGAAGAGTAAATGAAATGAAAGAGGTCATTGTTAGCGAATGGAGCGCCGACTAGGCTTTCACCCCTGCTACTGCCTATTTAGATTTGTTTGCGTACTTACCAAGAACTCATTAAATCATTTCTGTAGATAATGCGGATGATTTTATTTTGGTGCCTTGATTTAAGTATTTCCTACCTGGTCTTGAGTAAAATACTTGTATGAGAATTGAGTTCGAGATGCCTGAACTGAGGAAAGAATTTCATCTGGTAACTATTGATTGGAAGGGACTATTTTAGGCGCATGGATTTAAAAATCCATGATTGTAAACCCATAATGAGCAAAAAGTAAGTTAATTCCTTAAAACTTAGTCAAATCTCCCCGTGGTTCCGTACTGTCTAACTCCGCATTTTATACGAATGAAGCTGTCATCGTTTAAATGAGTTTAATAAGTAAGGAATTGAGGGAAAATGATCGGTGAATTTCTCTTTGAATATTATGGCCTATTCTATTGGTGAGGTGTTTTACTGTTTTTTGAGTGTTTAAATATAAGGTCATGAAGGCGACTTTACTCTCTCACTAATATTTACAAGATACCTCCAATTTGTCTTCTGTGTTAGGGAAATTGAAATTATTGCCGTAGTTTTATGGTTTGGATGTGGTGGAAGTGTTTGCTCAACTTTTTTGAGGAAATTAAGGAAAAGCGCAACGAGCATCTTTTGCTGACATCGTCAAATTTTCTCTCGTACTTATTTGGGAATGATGTAATTTCATTTGGAAGACATGCCAACATTTTTTGGACCACTTAAGATAAAATAGACGAATTATTTAAATAGGAGGTGTGGAAATTAATTCAGTAAAATTCAGGCTAACAAAAAAAGCAGAAAAATTCTTGGAAATGTATCTTCTACGGCTAGTGTAATCCACAGCAATAATCCGTTAAGTATATAGGGTTAAATGCAGCTCAGATTTTCTTTGTTGTCGTAATTTATTGCCAACTTAATTGAAAAATGAAGATTAACATACGAGTTTTCGTGTTACGGAGAGTTAAATAGTTATATTGGGAACAGATACATGCTTTTACTACAGAAACTAAGTGTATGACTCCGTGAAATCGCTACTGCTCTATGTACTGTAAAAGTAGTGGCTTTAAAGTTCTTGGCGAGGTTTCATCATACTTTCGTACTTATGAGTGCTGATCTATCATAAATTCATTACAATTGAACGACTTTTTTTCATTTTTTAAAGGCTCATCCAATATTCTATTAATACCTCGCACAGTTTTAAGTATTTATTTGACTTAATCTGTAAACTGCAGTGAAGAAGCTTGGTGGAGAGAGGCATTCCTCGATGGTATTTTCATGCTTTTGATACCTGAGAGTAGGGGCCGCCTCCTTGGCCGTCATTCTTTACCTTGGACCACAGGAAATAGCGTTATGGTGGTTGGAGCGATCTTTGTTTGCTCACACATTTTCGTGAAAATTAGCGTAAATTTACGTATTAGTAATGTGTAGGTAGCAGCAAAAAATATGATACCGATTTGATTTCTTGGCAATTGAATGATACTTAAACACTCAGCCTAATGATTCTTGATATATATATTTCGAAATAATTCTATTAAATATGTTCAGATTTTCTCCTTCACGCAAAATAGTACGTTTCCTATTTTATAATAGTTGTTAATGGATATCAAGGTATAATGCCAATTAAAAACTCGTTTTTTCTTATGATTTTCGCTCAAATTTCCAAGTCAATGCCGTCAGTCCAAGTCCAAATAATGCTTCAATTAAGGTGAAAATATAAAAATACTATTTTTCCATCATTTTTATTGCTACATGTATGATAAATTCCATCTTATAATCATATGTACTCACGTGAAGTGTGGTCCAAGAATTTTTTCGACTTATTTTAAAAGTTATTAAAATGTATTCTCAATGAATCAAGATTTCCGCTCCAGACACCTTTTAGGAAAGCCATGACATTTGCCGAGATATGACCGGGAAACGAAAGGGTCCAACCTCTTCCGTAGAGCCAAAGAACGGTTGTGAGGAGTATGAGATGGCGTTCACGATGCAAAGTGTGACTGTGGAAAGAATGGGTAACTTCGCATTCCCGCAATCGTTTAGCTATCTTTTGGTTGGACCATCGCATCACATCGACCAGAACAAAGTAAAATCTATTGCAAACGATGGCCGTTTCCTCCCCAGACTTGGCAGTAAAGCCAAAGATATCGCCCATAAACCTAAATGCAACAAGGAAGGCACGTACTTGCTCTCCTGAGTTTATCGCGAGCGGAGGAAATAGACGTACTGTAGGGCGCCCATTCACTCATGAGGCGTTTCATGATTTCTCGAAGAGAGTCTGGTAATGTTGTGAAATATCTCATAGGTTCATATTGCTGAAAAACTGAACACATTTTCAGCATAATGCGATTTACACCTTTTGTTTTCATTATCCTTTTTGGTGTCATTTTAAGATGTGAATGTAAACCCTCCATTTGATCGTCGAAGGAGGTTGCGGGTAGAATAAGAAACATTAAAATGAAAGCATTGGTACTCTACTATGCAAATCTCTTGCTCTTCTGAAAATGATAAGAAAATAAGGCATATTATTCACGAGAGTCTCTCTTATGTAATCATATGAGACTCAAATGTTAAGGGAAAGAAAATTCCTTTGCCGATCATCCCTTTCATGACGCCCCCCAATGTTAGATTTTGATGAAATTCGTTTCATACATTTTCAATATTATGAAAATAACACTAAGGTAATTATGTTTAATTTCATTTCCAGACATAAGATGTTAGAAGTTTTGTCTTGAGAGTTTCTCGTAAATCGATGCGCCTGAATTTAGAACTGAAAGGTAGATTTTTTTCTTTATCAGTTACTGCGCTTTAGCTATGTGGCATCTATATTCATACTCTAATAACTTTGAAAATGTTCATCTCAAAATTGTCGTCGAGTGCAAGTTTGCTTGTAAAAAGTTAAGCATTTGGAATTGTAAACAATTTTAATGGTAAAAATGCGCCAAACTTGAAATTTTACCGGAAATTCGGTAACTTGGAAAACTAATAATGTTAGGCCATGGATAAAGACTTGTTTTGTTATCTTGCGAAAATTATTTTCATTGTATCATAAGAGTTGACAATCCTTCAATGAAGATAATGCAATTTCATTAGTTAATTTATTGATTTCAGCTACCAATGGTAGATAAAATTCGTTGAAGACAAACATAAGATTCTGAATTTCACTCTGCCGAGACGAATCATTCCGCACATTTTAACGATTGCACATTGGATTAATTCATACTAACGCGTGACTCTAGCTTCCAATATCTGTACCGATCACCCGCTCCTGGGCAATTCCTGAAGGAACCTAAGAGCGCCGAGAGAGACCGGTCCCTCGTCCGAAGTACACCTTCTTGATTACACGGCGCTGGCCCGCGGCCAACGCTCGCAGCGCGAGGAACAATCCTTTCATCTCAAGGGAGACCCGCCATAATCCCCGCCGTCTTCGGCCGGCGATCGTCGTCATAATCGGGCGGGCCGCCACCCCCATTGACCGCTTGGCGGGTGGCCACACCGCGATCCTCGGCCCGTCGCCTTTATGGCTCCTCTGCCTCTTCATCCCCCGACACACACACACACTCGGCGGAAGACGACCCACCCCCACAATCAAGGAGAGGGGGTGGGAGCTTGACCATATAATTTCGCTCGTCTCTCCCCCGCGAGCAATTACCCAAGGAACGAGGGGCACGCGGGGTGATTGGTGGCACTCCAGAGTCCTGGGATTGCACTTCCAGGGCCGGCGCCGAGGGGCCGGGAACGAACTGCGCGGAGAAACGTATAAATGGGGCACTCGGTCGGTGCGTCCAGAGGTGTTTGGGGGAAGAATCATGTGGGGAGGTGGGGAGCAGAAGTAATCGTTGGTGCATGAAACATTGCTAAACCTGGTGGAGAAGAGCTGAAGAAAGTAAAAGTGAAATAGTCTATAACAGCTGCCTATTTGACTCTCAACTAATAAGTTTAATGTGCTAATTGACTAAAGATTTTTTACAATACGAATTTTGCGTGTGTAATCACTAGCGGGGGACTCCGTTTAAGTTACTGTTCGGCCAAACCCGCTGTTCATGACAGAATAACTGAACAACGTGGAAGGTATTTCATTTCCATCGTAATGCTCTATTGTAAATGCGTATTGGCTAATTTGGTCGCTGTACACGGAGGGCTGTTCATGAATGGTTAACGTATTGTTTTTTTATTTATTTCTTACGTACTGCATGGTCTCACTCGTTCGATTTACTTGGAAATAAGCACTTGCTGTCTGTTCTTACTTTGCAATGTCTTTTTATATTGTTTGCTGAAATTAGGCAATGTCTTTTCCGATATCTCCATCTTCCGATCTAATTTTGAGTCGGAGGGTTATTTTTGGCTGCCGCGGTTTGCACTGAGCAAATATTTTAGGCTCAGATTTCTTTCTTCGAAAGCTTAAGCAAACGCTCTTATTTACTCGCCGTCATTGGGAGCGTTAACGTTTTCCAAACGGCTCATCAAACTGAATAGCTCGTAACTCATAATTGGTTGGCCTTTCCACGAAGTAGTCTGATAAGCAGCATTATTACTTGATTCGCCTGTCAAAAGCACATGCGAGAAAACTTCGAATTTCAAAAGAGATAGAATGGCATTGAAATCATAACATTGATAAGTATCAATGAAATCGTCAGAAATAAATTTGATCTGCGTAAGAAAGAAACTATCCAAAAATAAAATGTATCGGCACCGTTGATTCAAGATTTTTCTCGATTATTTTCTATTTCTTCACTTTCATCCGATAGTAAATTGAAGATTGTCAAGTTGGAAATATGGTGTTCTGAATGATATGCAAGTAGAAGTCACAATGAGAGGAGAGAAATTAGATTACGTGAATATCTTCGGCTGTCTCGGAAGTACCATCACGTGGAATGGAAGAAATATACAATTTAAGATACTCGTACAATGGACAGGAAGCGAAAAGTAGTTGCTAATAGTAGATAAGAAAGCGTTCATAGTAAAAAGACAACTGCTTTGCTCAAAGGAGATAGGACCGGAAATTAGGAAACAATATGTGAAAACTTGCGGTGAGTGGCATTCTGTGGTTCGGGAGCATGTTCCATTGGCAAAATAGCTCAGGAAAGACACGAGCTTTTGAAACTAACCTGGTGCTCGAGGAGGATGCTGAAGATCAAATGGACTGATAAAGTAGCAAATGAAAAACAAAGAAAAGTAGAAAAGGATATGACTCAATGGAACGCGATACAGAAAAGAAGGAATAGATGGATTGGCCTGAGGCGCAATAGGTCTGTGAAGAATGGAACTGAAGGGGAAATATTGGGAAAAGTCCCAAGAGGACGGCCAAGGAATAAAACATTGGAAAAGTGAAGAAGAAAGTGCATAAGAACAACTACCAAAGTAAGCAGACGAGCATTAGACAGGGAAGGAAGGAGAGCTGCAGTCCACAAATCTTAGGATTGAACGACCAACAAATGAACATTCCGATCTGCTTTTCCAATGTGCGCAAGTAATGAGAGTGTACGCAAGAGAAAGTACACAATGGGCACGGCTTTCTCGTATGTGCAGGGCCAAATGTGATGAACGGGAAGAGCTGAGAATCTAGACTTCAGTCGTAAATATTGGCTTGAGATACTCGCACAATGCAAGTAGGATACAGTGCGTTAGTTTTTCTTGTTAATGTGGAGATTGACGGGCTTCTGTGAAATGTTGTTTGAAAATGTAGCGCGCTACATGAAAGCGGAACATTGATTTGATTAATTTGAAAGCTTATTTTACTTTGAAATTTTGATTTTTGTATACGACCATCTTGTCTTATAAATTTTTAAAACGTAATCTATAGAGTAAGTGTTCCACTTACGAATTTATCCCCGCTGTGCACCTTGGGAAAACCTCAGGTGATAAATGAATTCGACATGTTAAATATTTAGCGATCTTGAAAGAGAGAGATCTGCGTTGTAGAGGATATTTTAATTCACCTTGACAGGAAGTCATCTCAAGTTACAAGATCTAGAGGAACATTTCGTCCTTTTCCTTTTAATCAATCACGTGAACATCTTATTTAAGATCTTAGATAAAATAACGCGCAGGAATGGGTTGCGTATAATGGCATCGAGGAGGCGAAGAAGTTGTTTGCTTAGTGAATTTTCTCCGATAATCAATCATCCCAGGTCGACTCTGTTCTAAAAACGTTTAATACTAAATCATCTTTCGCGCTTTTATCAGACCCCTGAATGCGACGCGAAATGAATGTACGGTTCTCGCAGTCACTCGAGCGATGCTGGGAAAAGTAATTAAATGCCGATACGCCTACTTGCTGCCGTTGTTCCATCGGTATCTGCATGCTGGAATAATTTGCGCCATTAATTGTGTGGAAGCGGAGAAAGGTAGAATTAGGCGATAGGTTAAGGGCGGTGAGTAATGAGGCGAAGGCGTTCATCTTCGCTTAATGAAAGGGGTCATGGCACCGAAATAATTAGAGCTATGAACGACAAAAGGGGAGCTGTACTTAACCTTCGGAGCGTGGAAAGGTGATACCTTCAATAACTTGTTAGTCACTGCTTCACGAGGGTTTTCTAGCCGAGCTCTTAAGTTGGTCTGTGTATCGTCTACTACAATATTTCTGCGTAATTGATTTTTGGACGTATCTTACTCAGATTATTCTACCTCTGTATCCCAGATTACGCTCTTAATGGCTTTACTTATATTGATCATAATATGAATTTAAAACTATGCTCTCAAGTTGAATGAATTAATGTGTTGTTGAAAAAACAATGTTGAATGTATTAGTGTGTTACCTTTAAAATTTAAAACCTAATAAAAGTGTTGGTTGAGCTCAGGTAGTTCGTCGGGCGTCAGCATGACGTTTGATGTGCTTGACAGAAGTACATATCAGCCTAATCAATAGCCTTGCCAAGTATAACTGTTATAGTCTCGACTAATCCTTTGAATCGTAAAGCATAGCGAGAACATGGTTCTGAGTGACTATGCCGCAGTGAATCGACGCGCATAGTTACAGGCAAGTTTCCCTTGACGGTTACTGGGGAGTATTACTATGTAAGCCATCCGTTGCAGTTAGCACTTAACCTTAGAGGAAAAGGAGGAGGGTGGTGCTAATGCCCTAATACCCACAATGACTTTGTAGGTTTTCGTAAGGGTGTCTTTTCCTACTAGGAAATCATTAAATGCGCAATAAAAGTATTTTAGTTACCTTTGGAGGAGACGTATGATTCCGTTCCCAAGGCAAAGTCCCGAACCCAGAAGGTGATATATCCCGTTGTGGCTGTCTCTACATCTGAGCAGTGATATATCTGTGGGGTGGGGTCTGCATACTCCCCGTAACTTTTAATTTATTTACCCAAAAGGGAACTAAAGATGTAGGTTGTATTTATTTTTCTTAGAATGTTTTTTCATATATTCTTCACTTAGAACAGATTTTTCAATTAATTTGCTTGTCATTTTCAAGAAAATAAACCTCGGGAAGTGTATCCTTTCAGAAATTTATAAGGCAAAAATTTAAAAAAAATCTGGTTTGACGCTTTAGTCGCAATTGTACCCTTAATTGCCTGAAAACACTGTTACATTCGAACTTTGAAAAGTTTTCACCTCCACTCCGCTTACATTCGGTATTTTCACCCTCCCTCTAAATGATATTCTGGCTACGTCACTGAATAGCCGGTAGTTGTTCGATTTCATTTTTATTTCAGCGCGGGATTCACAACGTGAGATTTCTGGCATGGTTGTGCTATTCACGGATTGAAAAGTGGAGTTGATGCGAAATAAAAGTAAATTTTGGTAACGAGAGCAGTGAAACATGGCACAAAAGGGTGGCAAAGAATGTACATACTTTTGTTATGTATAACAACTTCAGCCTGACGTCGGAAATGGTGTACAACTATACCGAGGTTGACCCTTTGGAGGAGGAGAGATTATTGAGGATATGAATTCATCCGGGCAAGCTCTTTCGCCGAAACTAAATTTGAATTTTTATTATGCATATATATTCAAATTTCATGCCAAAGCGGCACTGCTGAGAGCGCATGTGATGCGATGAAAACTCGCGAGGGACTTGCGTCGAGTGACAGAAAGTTCCATATCTGCCTATTTTCCCCGGTATCTTGCCGTGAACTAGAATTTTGTTTTAACCGGTACAATGCTACTCGTATATTGCCTAGTTGTCACTAGACAATGCATACCTTGGTTGCATTTAACCTTTTTTACTTACACATGAGTGTCCTTGTTGAAAGCATTTGGCCAACCTTGAAAATATTTTTCTTTTTGAAATTTTGCTGCTTGAAAATTAATTGCCTTTTTTAAAGTTCGGACAAAATGTTTGTGTTGCGTTATTATTTCAGATATTTCCATTTTTATGAGGAAACATTCAAAATCGATTACGGAAACCGTTATTTAATGACCTATCGTCATGCTACCCTTAAAAAAATCATTGATCATTAAAGTGGCTCAGAATAAAGGGGAAGATGGGAATTCGAGAGATAGTTGGTGATTAATTTTCTGGGAATAGTTCATTTTCGGGGTATTGTACGCGTATTTTTGGAAGATTTGCGACCCTCCGTGGCCTCGGGTGGCCTCTTTGTCGAAGGATGGTATTACGGGAACCTTATTGGAAGAATTTGAAACAGCTACAATACTTAGTGAATTGACCGGAGTGGAATAGCTAAAAGACTCGGGAAAAAGATGATGGGAAAGGGAATCAGAGAATTCGTTTCCTAGACAAGGTTCCCAGCGAGACTAATTATAGGTAATTTTATCCTAATTATCAGGTAAAATAAAACTTGATGAAGTCACGGCATCCATAGTTTAGAAATTTTTGAACTCAAATGTATGATGAGGTGTATGATAGAGGTTCACTTAACGGTTATCTTTTTTCGTCAGTCAATCGGATATTTAACTAATGGCTCTTTACTGGGTTTTATTTTTAATTTGTTAATTGTCTACCTGTACTTAAATAATTTAATGCTCCATTTATACCATAATGAGCCGTAAACATTTGGCAATAACATTTCAGCAATCACTCTGTGGCAAGATGTTTCTGGGGTCATATTTTATCTACTTCCAGACGTCAAAAATAAGTTCGCTTTACTAGAAGTATTGTTTCATACCGAACGGAAAGAATTATGGCCAACATCGGCGCACATAATTTATAACATTTTTTGTAGAAAGAAGTTGTTGATTGTGGACGTACATACTTATTATTTGAACATCGTTTCACTGTGCGCTGTGACCATTGAAAACCGAAGAAACCGTAGACCCGTGGTAAGCCCCAGTTATAGGCCAATCTGATAACTCTACTCATGACTCCTGATTATGGGCCGTTGTGTCTCTTGATTTTTTTATTCTTTATCTCAAGAGGACTAACCTAGATATGAATTTGGTGACGTCGGCGTTTACTTTGTCTTCACCCAATTTCTTTATCAGTCACCGCAAGCCTGCTGTCGACCGTTTTTTTTTTTTTTTTCCAATTTTCGTCTTTGTTGTCGGTCCTGGTCAAAATAGTTTGAGTCCCACCTGACGGGTTTTTACCTAAAACATAAAGTCCCTCGAGGAAAATCCCGCGCTATTAACTCTTGGGTTTGACTGACGAATTCCTTTTATGGGACTCAGCGTTGTCCAAAACATGCTCCGCATTACATTGATCTTTCTCCTTCTAAAATAAAAATAAACGCCTAGTATGAATCTCCAGCTTTCTACATCTGCATAGTAGCTTATAAGGGTGTGAGCTCAACGTTTTATTACAAAAGCTTATGCAAAGGGCATTTTGTGTTGATATTTTATTCGCCTTACCTCTACATGACGCGACAAAGCACGAGTTCCTTTTGATGTTTTGAGGAAAAGCTTTTGTTCGAAAGGGTGTAAGAGGTTCGAGAGGACACGGTTGGAGTAAAAAGAAAACGAAACACGTGACAGACGTTTGGAATGGGTTGGATTCCAGCTCGTCGGTTCAAGATCCCCCTTGGTTGCTGAAGATATTCCCTTCCTTGCTCTCACTCCCCTCGTCTGCTTCTTATGCATAGGCGATGTCACGGATCGGACGTGGCCTCCCGCCTGCTTAGATACAGAGAAACTCCTGACACGATGATCCGAAGGGATCGGTGAATTGATCCAGGGCATCATGGGAAGGCGAACGTGGGCAGAATCGTATAAAAGAAGTAGTTTCCACGAACTGTCGTGAGGGTCTTCTATGCGGAAGCGGTGCTCTTGGTTTATCCATGAAAACGTTTAGAGCTGCACCTTCTACGCGGAGAAGAATTCCAATTTCGTGTTCATATTTGATTTACGTAATTTCAAGTGCGCGCCATAGCAGTTACACGGTCCTTGAAGCCCAATAGATTGTGACCTTGGGGTCCCGGGTTTCGGATACAGGTGATGCGGTAGGCATTCAAATCTCAATTCTAGCTGTGTTTTTTCTTTTGCCACTTATAGGCGGCATATAGGGGCTGTTCCCTCACTTCCGTGATTGAGTGAATTTCCCAAGCTGGGAAGGGCTAAGGACGATGCGATCTCTATCTCCTTCATTTGAACAAACTGTTGGGTCAAAGTCGGCATATATACTAGCCTAGTCATAGCGTTAATAATGTGAATTTCTCTAAATAGTAGTTCTCTCACTTCCCCCAGTGAGTGGATTACCTTATCTGAAGGGATAAGGACGATATGATTTTTATCTGCTATTGTTGAACAAACTCTTGGATCAAAGTCTTATATACTCGCGTAGTCATGGCGGTGATTGAAAGTTTTTTTATTGGTTTTCAGAAGGATATCTGAGAACCGTAATAATAACTCTTGGCGTGGGTTAATTGTGGTGATACCATCGATATCTCAGGATAGGCATAAGAGTTGGCTGAATGCAGTGGAAATGCCTGAGTAATATTTTTGGGAAAAAGTAGGATGGATTAGGTTAGGAATTAGTGGGTGATGAAAAAATATGGATTGGATGCTGCAGTAGTGGACTTGTAATAAAAGATTGTGCTTTGTTGGTTTGGCCATGTCGAAAAAATGGATTTGAGTCAGATAACGAAACAGATACCTATGTGATAGTAGAGTGAATGTCTTGAGAGGAAGAGCTCGACCGTGAAAGTCCTGGATGAATGTGGTAGATGAGATTCTCAAGAGGAGGATATTAGGAATCTCAAGAATTGCAGAGTGTGTTTAAAGCAGTGTTTGAGAGGTGAAAGTGAGTTGTAAGGATAGGACATTGTGGCGAGAGAATTATTAGTAGCCTAAATTCTTATCAAGGAGCCAGTTTTCAGAGGGTTACCGCCATAACTAAATTCTTTGGCCCTGCCTAACCCGAAAGGGAATGCCGTGTTGGGGGATGTATGTATGCATTATAATCGTTCGTCAAATTTATTTATTTTGTTTGGTTGTAAACAACGTAAGAAACTTAACAGATGTACAAAAACATATAAACCATACTTGAATGTATGTAAATGAAAACTAATAGCTTTTCAAGTTTAATGAAAGAATTACAGGTGTCAATGTCTGCGTTGGTAACGAAAACATAGAACATTGCGTTTGCGAATAAAACTCTGAATGAAACAATTATTGATGTTTCTCAGGCCTCACTATGATATTTATTTCTTAGGCCTCAGTTGTCCTTTGTAGGTATGTGAGCGACATTACCACTGACGCTGCAGTGATCCAAGGAGTACTGCTATTACGAAATATATGTTCGTCAATGTCCATGTAGTAATATATCGATGGACTAAAATTCAAATAGCGACCTTTACGTTTGTAGGTGATTTTACTGCATTATTTACTGCAAAAGTAGAAAGTACTCTGGGCGATTATTATGCCCAAGCGAATTTTAGAACAGTGTCTTTGATTTTGGATATGCTTTAGATTCGAGTTGTCTGGAGTGGTTGACAAGAAATTACCAAGAAATTTTATTGAAAAATGTCACTAAGCCAATGCATTTAAGAAAAAAATTAAGACTTACGGCAACCTAATGGGCTAATGTGCAAAAGTAGAAATGTGAAAAGCAGCATGCTTTGTTAAAAGATGCTACGAGCGAACATGTAGTGTCTGATAACTTATAGAGGGATTAAGGTGAGGGCCCCTAGCGACTCGGACGCTACACGCTTGGCTTGGCTTGCTTGAGAAATTCATAACTGGTGTGTTTCAGAGCGACACAGAAAATATTGTCATGACGCCTCACTACATCTCTAAGTCTGACAGAAGCGATAAAATAAGAGCGATACATTGCCGAACAGATGGGTACAAAAACTCGTTCGCTCCGGCCACAACAAGCGATCACAATAAAAACTGAGCTCCTCTAAATACACTCCCATAATACCCGTCACAATTCCATTTATCTTTACACGTCTGGTGAACTAACACCCCCTGCAACACACCCATGCGGGGGCTCGCAGGGTAGTATGTAGATTTAGGTGAATGTTTGACTACCAGAATTTGCCTGTTAGAATGTAATTTTCGACGTTTAGGAACTTTAGAGATTATTTGAGATTTTTCTGCTACAGAATTGTGTTGATAAAGTATATGTGCTCTATTAAAATGTGGCCCACACTAATTCCCCCAGGTTTTCAGGATCTCTTAGAATAGATGTAACTTCAATAAAAAAATAAGTTCTATCTCTCACTCGCCCACATGTATGTTAACATTCCTGTGCATTTTTATACTAGCTTTTATGAACGCAAGGTGCTTTTGAAATATTCGAAAAAGCGATTGCGTTTATCGTTGTGGAATAAAAATGCTTATGAATATATTGTATTTACATCTAAATGAATTTCAAATTTAGGATTTAATATCACAGATTTTTATGGAATGTACCATCTCAGAAGATTTTTGTCTGCTTTGGAATTCCTTAATATCGGTTTAACCAAAAATATTCCTTTCCCAATTTATGTGAAAAGGAGTCTGGCATTAAGATTACTGAACCGCTTAAATAGTAATGAAATCGTTTAGATTCATGATTTCTTATATTTTAATTGTTCACATTATTAGCCTTAGTGATGCACTGTTCTCCTCTAGTTCCTCTCAAGATGCCATCATTCCCGAATCACTCTAAATTATTGCCACGGTCAATATTAGAATCGTGTTAATGTTCTCACCCCGAACTTCGAGTGGGATTTAGCAGTTCTATCTCGTATATCTTCCCCTGTGCATTGCTATTATGAAACAACTGGTACTTAGCCTTTAATGTCCATTACTCACATGGTTGGTACGGAAGACAAAACATGAAGCTGCTGCACTGGGTAATAGCTAACGAGCCTTTCAAATTGTCGCAATTCAGAGTGGGACTGTACCTTGCCCTCGCTACTCGTTCTTTGCCCTCGCTCGTTCACAAAGGGCTTTTCATGGCTCATAGACATCGGAGAGAGACGCTTAATTACCATCATTTTAGAATTCACATATGATAATTTTTATACAGTGAATTCGTCGTGTAATTAATGTAAAGTATTTGCTTCCTCCGAGAATGTTTTCCGTCCTTTGTGCTCAAAGACCCCGGGCTACCCACATGCCGGCCTTTACCTTTAGGTCCAGAGACAGCCGGAAAAACCGACAGTCAGTCATGATAGTCCGAGTCCTCGGAGAACCCATAGCAGCCGATTTTAATTGAGAAGCATCTGATAAAATTTTAATTTTCCCATTTTTGTGAAATGAAAGTATTTCCTTGCCACGGTTATTTTTCATTGCATTTGACATGAAAAATGCCAAGGATTTTTTTATGCGCAATACTCAACGGTACGCATTAAATTAAATGCGTCACTTTCCGTGCTACAGAGTACGATTCTGTAATTATTTCGGTAATATTTCTGTGTCTCGTATTCTTGTTTGTTTTACATTTCAGGGCAGGATATTAGTTAACATATCAAAAATTTCTCCCGTATGTGCACCATCTCTAAACATTTTAATTTTTTCACACAAAGCTCGCTAGTAATTTGAATCATACCGTCGTGTGTGAAGGTCCAATGGATATTGATAAACAATAGGAACATTTTTATTAGGAATTATTGATAATGTATCTGAGGAGTTTTCACTAAATTCTCTCTCTCTGCTTTATTCCCATACGAATCTCTCTTAATTTTTGCTATGCTTCGTTCGGTAAATTATTGTTAAAAGTAATTTTTTCTTCCGAATGTCTTCCAGTACTACCAACCATGCTTAAATTTGACTATAACTTTTTATTTACATCGTGTGTACTGTGTTTTCCGTGCTTGATGTCAGATTGACTTTCATCAGCTCTCTCGACAATGCTACACAAAGAAGAGCACCCTTTTTACACTTGTCATTTATTTGAGCATAATGAATACATTTTATCGTTCAATCCGTTGTTTATCTTATCCTTCTAACTTCTAATTATTGGAAACACAACTGATAATCTTCTACTGCAGCTAATATAGTATAGGTTACTAATGCTTATCTTGGCATGATACATAAATCTCTTATGATTATGTGGGTAAGAGCACATAATATTATCTAGTGAATTTTTCTTGCTTTGGCTAACAAAATGTCTCGTGTTCTTCTCGTATTGACTTTCTTTTCTATATTCCCATTTGCATTTGAGTGATGTAATGGATGCTGAGAGAACCTCTGATGGCGCAATAAGTCTGCGAGGACATGTTACCGAAGATATGCATCTTGAGCACCGCGGAATTACCGCGTTCTCCTGAGAATGGGCTGGATAGCTTTTAAATTACATTCAGAGTATTCGTTCATTCATCTACTCCAAAGCTTTACCCATTTCAAGCGCCGTTTGCGCCTTATTGCACCTTTAGAAAAGCAATATCTCTGCTTCAAAATTTCGTATTCTGCGTTGTAGGCGGGATTGCAGGCGAATTGGATTTGCGCGCATTCCATTAGTGGATAGAAATGTAGCTATCAGCTTAGCTAAATAGATTCTTTTGTAATGCTCGAGAATCCAAGGAACCCTGTGTACTTGTATTTGTCTACTAGGCTAGCTATTGCAAATGTCGTCAAAGAAAAGTGATATCACCAAGAATGATGGTAAACATTCCTGAATGCCATTTAAAGTGATTATTATAGCCTCGGAAAAACTATTTATTGTAGTACTCTTGAGGTTTTTTCGGCTGAGGGTGTTGTTCTTTGTTTTGCCGAGGAGTTATCTGAAATATGCAGAATACCCTTCCCTTGATTAGTACTTTTGTCTGTGGGTTTTTGATTTAAATAGTACCCGAACATGTGTCTGAAATCTCTGTTCCTCAAGACTTAAGATTTTTCGTTATCAGTATAGCTTACGTTTTTTTTCTATTCCTTCCCTCCCGTCCCCTTATCATTTCCGATCCCTAATTCTAATTTCCCAATAATCGTTTTTTTTATTTAGAACTACCCCACCATCTCCCTTACTGAAGTCTTACCATTCTGTGGTCCCGCCATATCATTCTATTCACGCAAATATTTAATTTCATATTGTCAAATCTCCAGTTTACCTGTATCATCCTAAATTCAAGCCAATCCTGTGTAAGTTGTATTCCTTAAAGGGTTGTTTGTTTTTTCTTGGCCGTTATCATTGGACAAAGCGTTTTGAAATTACATTGAAAAAAAGAAATTAAAAAATAATTCTTCCGGCTTAATTGTCGCTAATTGGTAATTAAATTGTCTCTAAATGATTGCAGGGAAAGGATGGTGGTAATGCGAAGTAAAAAAACCAAATACCTATTTAATTAAATTCCCAAAAACTAATATCGGGATTTTGGTTCTCCGAGAGGTTACCGTGGCCGGGTCTAAAGAAGGGTGTGGAGGTCTTAATTGTTGGTTAAGGAGAAAGACGTGAGGTAAGCAACACCCAAAGCTTACCGTGATTGCTTAGGCGAAGCGGTAGCGCCATCGAGGGGACACATTGCCATGCGCCAACGCCCACCGGCGCAACACGAACCGAAAATTACCGCCCATCTCACCTCGCTCTCTCTTTTATGTAGATACGAGGCTTTTAATATGGTGGGTTCTCCCGTTCAACTACCGGCCGGTAACCTCTGCCCGGCATTCATCCGGCCACTCTGCCAGGGACTGCCTCACGGCCCACCTTCTCTATAGAGGGATAGTCGGCATGGACGGCTCTTATCTTACCCCGCTTTGCGACGACTCTGATTGGATCAATTTGTTTTAATATTTTCCACCGGAAAAATTGTCTCTGTATAAAGTAATTTACTTGATCTTAGGAGTGAAATGAAATGACAGAATAGGGCCTCTCAACAGAAATGAAATTCTGTACGAGAAATGATTCATGGTGACCATTTTGAAGTGTTTCTTTGCTTTGGCGAAGAACCATGGAAGTGTGAGATTAATTCTACGATACCTTTAATATGATGATGGGGACGGGTAGTGAGTGAAAAGAGGATACTGAGTTGCATAATATAGGAAGAACTATGAGGCTTGTGAAGCCGCTGATAACAGGTTTTAAAATATCAATATTGCAAAATCGAGTTTCGCACACACTATGGTAAACAACTTTTTGTTTTCAATGTGTCGACCCCCACCTCATATGCTTCATTCCAATCACTCAATAAAAAATATTAAGAATAGTTATTGGCTAGGTACATTTTTTTCAAAAGCGTAGACTTTAAGGGGCTAAAAAACTGATTTTTCAGTTTTTCACGAGTACTTGATAGGTTTATTTCGCCTCTACGGTTGACGTTCTTCATTTCAACATTTATATGCCTTTGCATCTGCCTTTGCCTCCTACATGGATCACTTTCATCACTTTTTCCCTTAATTGTGACTTTATTCATCAGTATCGTCTTGATTTTCTTTATAATAAATTCAATTAGAGCGCTTGTTCAACGGGCAGGATACTGGGCGATGTATATTGCTTTAGGCGTTTCGTATTTAGAGTGACAACCCTCTGGTTAGAGCGTCGAGCCACTCGCGTTGGTTGGTTCTAGTAGGATCAGTTGGGCCCTAGCCTTGCAGTTTCCTGTTAGTTGTCTCTTGGATACGTCAGTTTGCACAGAGAAAAGAATTTGTCCCCATATTCTGTCAGTGAATCACTCAATCAGTGAATTTCACTCTCCTTATGGCTCTTTCTTTGTGACGTCTCTCCTCGCCGATCTAATCTACATTGGTAAGCATTTTTCACTGTGCTTGGCGAAGTATTGAAGGTTTTTAGCATTCGTAACATTATTGCAAGTATACTTTTCTAGCAGCTTTTCGAGTTTTAGTAGAGCGTCGACCTGTAACTAGGTCTTCCTTTTTGAATTATAAAGACCAAGAGGATATTTCCCGTTCATCGAGTAACGACCAATGAAGGTTCGTGGTATGCTCTCTGCGAAAGTACCATAAGTAAGAGTTAGTGAGAACTACCCACTTAAATTTATGGATTTTTCCTTCAACTTAAATTCATACTGCCACACCGTTAACATTTTTCCACGACTCCTCAATTTTAGGAATCTCACAGCCTCTGTTCTCAAGAGTTTTATCTTCACTCCATTACTCATATTGATTCTGCGGCGTGCTCAACTATTGCTGCTATCTATTGGATGACTGGCCAATAAAAATTTGGTTTGTATAAAGGCCATGGGCAAAGGACAGCGGGTGGTCTATCTGCAAAGAGGGGTTGTGTGTTATCACCACAGATTTTGACGCATTCGCCTCAGTGTAACAGTATTTTTTGACAGTCCCGTGGGATCTTCTTCTCCTCCGGAATAAAATGATTTCCTCCGACGCGATGCTCGTTTGCAGAATCAACGCTCTAAGGGCATTGATCATTTGAAGAAACGACTCCATTTGCCCGGGAGGGGAATTTGCTTTTCAATAACGCTCTCAGTCGTCGGAGGAGTGCTTATTTCCGACGCATCACACGCTCCATGGAGTTCGATTCGATATCGATCCGACTGCGAGTGTGACGCTGTCGCTTCGGCGTCATGATTCGCGGACGCGTCATAAATCAGCGGCTTTGAAACGGAGAGGCTTCTCTCAAGGCCCGCCGTAGAGTCACGGCAGAATTGATTCCGCATGAAGAATCTTCGAAAAGACATATCCGAGCGTTTCTCAACCGAAAAATACCTCGCGTACGGCGTTAAGCCTTCGTGAAAATTCAATAAGCAGGAATGGCGTGCGCTTATTCAGACTTATTCAGTATGGAAAATGTTTTTGTGAAAAATAAATACCGTCCCGTAATTCGACTAAGACCGTGAAAAAAGTGAGTGTGGTGTAATGGCTGTTTAGCGCACTGTAAAAATGAAATTTCAATATTTTACTCTCCGCCGAGGACTTCGTTAATTATGCCAATCCTGGATCCTATTCTCCCTTGGAGGTTATTCTAAACTTCATGAATAGATCGCTGCTTTGTTGGGAACAAGCTCGGTAAGTATGGCTGATGTATTGGGAATGCGATAAAAATTTCAGCAATGTTTATTTTGTCACTGCGTTGAGATTATTTGAATTGCGAGTAATTAGCGACGGCATTTGAAAATGGTTCACACAGAGATTTTGACCCAGGGAACGGGGAAGCGACGCGTGCCTGGCTATTATTTTCCGTGAGCTGAATGTATTGTACGTATTTCATTTTGACGTTTTAATTTCAGCTTAAATACTTGTTTTAGTTTGAAATTCACTTTTGAAAGCCCTTTTCCAATATCTCCATTTAGCATAGACGGCTCTAATTTCAACGCTTTCATCAAGTTTCAGGCATTTTTTTGATATTGCTCGAAATGTAAATAACCATTTTACGTTCAGATTAAATGTTCCGGGATGATTTCTTTTTTTATGGTGGAACTCGATAAATGGCTTTGTCGCTCGAAATGAAATGCGGAAAGCAGCTCTGGGATGTTAGGACTTTTCGGGGAATGAGAGGAGAGGAATGCTGGGAAGTGGCGGAATGAGGAGGTTGCTCCATCTTTCGCTTACAGCCTTGATCGTTTCTTTTCGCCCGGGACTCATTCTCTCATCTTGAATCACGAAAGTCTCTCTCGCCCTAGATTGCTTTCCTTCCTAACGGGGTGCATCCTTCCCTTGGTAATCGCTAATTTTTGCACTCGACCTCATTTGCCGACGCGCCGATCCCATTGGATGTCAATACACCAGTTATAATAGGATTTTCTGCCGTTTAAAGTCGGTTCAACGTGAAGGGAGGCTTGATTACTGAGTGGAACATGTGAAATGTCGAGCTCATAGTTTTTTCTCGGTTTTCGGTCCATGCCGTTATTTTCCCCTTTCACTGTTTTCTCATTTCTTATAACCTCTGGAGTACTATTTTGTGTTGGAAATATTTTGGAAGCAAGGCTTATTCCCATATTTTCCCCGGTAAGCGACGATGTATTTTTAAATTCATAGTTTTAGTGGCGTAAATTTTTCTCATTTAGGTTATCACGTCTGGATTGAAAATATTTTAACTTGGTCATGCGAGGGAGAGCTGATAGTGAACTGTAAGATTCATTAAGTCGAGTTTTGCTTTATTGGGATTAACAAAATCCATTTGCGAATTAACTGTTTTTTTTTAATCCATCCTCCTCTCTAGTTCAGTGTACAACGTGAGCAAACGGGGAGAGAGATAAGGGTTACGTAATTCATGAAAAACAAACATTGTTCACCCAAGTACCTTACCGAAAAGGATGGAAATGTTACTAAGGTATGAGTTTAAAAGAGCCCAATATGCTTATTAATCATACCTTATTAATTTATCCTCAAAAGGAGATAGAGATAAGGAAAAAAGCAGCTGCTATACAATCATTTTGTTTAGGTTTTTGAGTATTTCCATTATTAGTGGAAGATGGTTCGTTACAACTGCCTAACTAGATAGTAAAGAATTACCCAATGCCCCTACGCAGAGGTACCTGTCGCAATTGATGTTTTAGCTAAGCGTGTATACATATGCACAATCTTGGATCTGATGCGTATATGGATTGAAACAAAGGTTTTCCGTGGCTATTAACGTTATTTTTTGTGGTTATACCTTTGTTTATGTATGCTTATAAATCAAGATCACCAATGGATTTGTGCCACGTGATTCCCTGGGGACTAAGTGGGCGATGACCTATATTTCCTGCTGTGGAATCAATCCAAACCACTTAACAAATCCTTGAATCCTTTCTGTTTTAAGATGCCGGATGAGGGTTTTCACGCGAAAAGTGGATATACATGTATATTTGCCTCTATTGGATTTATTAAGTGGACATTGTTTTCTTAATGAATGGAGCCGAAAAAATTCTGTTGGAGCTTTCCTAACAAAATGCGGGAATTTGCGACCGAGAAATATTAGAGCATGAGAAGTTGTTCTTCTCCACTGAAAACAAAAAATACCGTATTGTGAACGGACCAGTTGAGCGATGCAAAACCAATGTTATTTATACAAAATTATAATGGTATTAATAATAAAATTGTAACAATTATGAAATTATGATTAAAAAAACTCAAACTACTGTAAGTGGTTTCCGTATGTTAGGTATGTCATAGGTGGGTTAAGGACTTTGTATGACCTTGATGCTTAAGAGCCAGAGTAACCATGATCGGTGTTTTAAACTTAATCTAAAAAGAAATATGGTTTTATTCAATATGGATATTAGGAATTTTCATGAAGTTAGGTATGAGTGAAATCTCGGTGTACTGCTGGTCTTAATTGGTCAAAAATCGAGTACTGGAATCATCAAAAGTTTTGAGCTAATCTTGCATTTTTTATATCGATTCTTCAAGTATACCGATTGGGCAATAACTTTTGTGAAGTTTTTCGCCTTCTTCCTACGATGTTTTACTTTATTCCCCTCGAGGAAGTTATTATCCCTCGAAGATTCCCTTAGTTTTGTTACATTTTTCCTGCTGCTTGACTGAGGAGAGATTGCAACCCCCTACCGTGCAGTAAGGCGAGAGAAATTAAACCCCATCTAATGAGGCATTGTGTCAATATTTTTTCGGTCGTTAGGATGACGTCAATGACCATCAGAGCTTCCAATAAAGAAAGGGAAAAATCTGATAGATTTCAGATCTTTCCGCCAGCCCTTATCAAATGGAAAGCGACACTTCACCGATGCGTCAATAGCCGAGTGACAATGGGGAAACTACGAGGCTAACAAAAAAAGAGAAAATGAAAACGCGAAGGAAATAAAGCGAACGGTTTGCATTATCGGACACGTCTGCCTGAGGAGAGAGAGCCTGGTTTATTGCCATTTCCGCTTCTCTCTCTGTGTCTTCCGTGTCGAAGGGACGATATTTTATGGCGCTCTCTATCGGAGGAATCCTGGCACCGACTGTATCAGACTTTACATAAGATAAAAAGTTCAATCAATGTGTCAACAGTCGGACGCTCCCTAGGGAGACGATAGGGTAACGAATCGGGCGACTGTCAGCTGTTCACACGTCGACCAGGCGTCGAGTTCATTCAGTCGTCGCATAACTCTCTGTTCGGATTGAGGTCTTATCCCTTATTTCGATCAGTCATTCTTACATCCTTCATGACTCCGGTACTACACTCTGGAAGTTTTGATTTGTATTGTTGCTGAAACTTCACGACTGTTGAGACGGCGTGATCATCTCTATTTACAGATTCTAGCCTCCGCGGATAATAAATGACGATCCACTAGCAAACTTTGCATCGAGATGTCCTTTGTTTCTAACCCCACCAGTGCTTCAACTAATATTGTGACAATTATGAACCAATTTTCTTTCATGGTTAGGCCAGTTATTCGTAGGACTTTAAAATTCTTTTTACGATATAACCTAAAATTCAAAAGTTTTAAATTTATTCGAAGGTTGTGATTGTTGTGGAAATTCATGTTTACACAATTTAACATACACTTTTTCTCATGACTCTCTGAAGCACTCTCTGAGGTAACTCGAATGTGTGCATAGTGCGTCTCGATCTTGCTTTGGAGTTCTCCTATGTTCACATTCGGCCTAAATGGCATTTATATTTTTTTTTACTAAGGCGTCTTTTTCGGATATCTGGCATCCAGCTATGACCGAAAATGGGCGCTATCCTACAGCTTGTTGAATTATATCTTTGGAGGAGTATTTAGCTGCTATTATTCAGGATTCTTCTTGCTTAATCATTGATACACATGCGGTAAATGTAGAAATCGTGGGTGAGGGAAGAATGCTAATCGGCTGTTGAATGTTAAACCTAAAGACAAGCTTTAGCTCCTATTGTTTAGGGCTGGAAAACTGAGATGTTATCTTCCTTTGAAATGCTCTCTTGTATCGGTTCCTAAACTATGGGTCGCGACCCATAGTTTGACCAGTCAAACTAATATACATAGATAAATAGGCAAATAAATATAACATATAGAAAGTGGGTTGCGGAAAATGTTCACCTGTTGATGCTGGGTCGCATGACAACAAAGTTTGGAAAACGCTGCTCTATTATAGTGAAGGGAATAGAGTGTAAGGCTTGTTCTCACTTGAAGGTGGTCCAGCTCGGAGATCGTTTATTACTCTAGTTAAAAACTCTGCGGGATTAGTCAGTAAATTGTCCCTCGTACGTTGGACTGGAAGTGCTTCGCTTTAAGTGGTAGCCTCAGTGCTAATCTGATTCCTGTAATCACTGAGAATCGGATCGAATGGGCTGGTAGAGAATGAGATCATATATTTCAGGTTGAGACTTAAAGAAAGAGTTTGGTTTTGGAGAAGCTTTTGATGTAATTTTTTGATTAGGCGTATTGAAATTTAGTGGAAACGAAATAGTCTAACACTCATCACGTATAAATTCCATGGGCTTTTATTCTAATTCCAACATTACAATGCTCTTTCACATTCATTCCTGAATTTGGGTGCGTGCATGTACCGACGTCTTTGATGAGCGGAGCTCTAATATAATATACTAATACTTACTTACTTACTCCTCAGCGCTACAGCCCTTGTAGGGCCTTGGCCTCTCCGACGATGTTAGCCCAGACATCACGATTCCCGGCATGCGTTCTCCATCTTTTAATTCCCATCTTTCTCAGGTCAGCCTCTACATCATCCAACCATCTTTTCCGGGGTCTCCCTCTCAATCTTCTACCACCAGGATGACCACGAAATATCTTTTTCACCATCCTATCCTCAGGCATTCTCTCGAAATGTCCTAACCATCTTAATCTATTGCTCTTAATTTCTGTCACTATGTTAGAATATAATATACTAATAACTTTGTAAATGATTTCTATAGCTGTCATTGAAGAGACAATGGATCAAACCATCGTTAAATTCAAATTAGAATAAAATTCATGCTTCGGCAACTGCTAGGCATAATGGGGAAATGTATTGCTCTTCGGTAATGTTCTTCACACTACTAGATCAGTTACAAGTTCTTGTTCAAGAGAGAGCAATTCCCAGAGAGAAAATGCTCAGAAATGCAGGTGATTTCGGGAATGTGAATTGAAAACTTGATGTAAAGCATATTTGGAAATATATTCAGTGCGATCTGAAATATATGGTGGGTTTGTATTCTAGGAGCGATCTTTGTTTTGAATTTCAGTCTTATGAGGGCTGAAACTATCTACGCAGCTTCACTGATGGGCAAAATGAATACCAAATTGTCCAGATACCAAGTTATACTAGAGATATAAGGTTCTTGCTGATGTAATAAATGGTCTGAAACAGCCCTTTGATTAATACATACTTTGGCACAAAAATTATTAACCTTACTCATCGAATTCCACAATGAATTCCAGTATACCAAGGTAGACTAAAGCGGATGATGCAAATAATTTCATTGGTAGCTGAAAAAGAAAGTCTAAGGAACTCGGTAGCGAACGAGAAGGCATGGGAACGTAACGTTGAAAAAGTCTAGAATGAATGATGGAGATTGATGTTGAAAGATTCGTCGTGAGCTTGAAGCGGAAGGAATAGAATTCCTAGTAGTTGGGTTTAGTTTCAGAGGGCTTCAGGCATAAATAAATTATTACTTAGTACTATAAAATTTGGTAATAACTCGGCTTTCCTCGGGTTTACCACCCTCTCTTTTTGTCAGTGAACGCCGACTGAGCCAAACTGGAACTGAAACGTTCGCCATCACTCTCGGAACACCAAGTGACCCATTTCTATCATTATACAATCCTTGAAATTTTTTATGTATGCTGTTCGATCGATGTGACAAAATAAAGCAAAGAAAACATTTGTGAAAATGGTAATCTGGTATTAAATTTGTACTGTTGACGAGTATTGAATGAAGTGCTATCCCGAAAAAAAACCTCACACCTATATCCAGGCAGAGCAGATAATATGCTGGGCAGTGTAACATGATGTCTTTCGACCTTAAAATAATATTGGAGATATGAGAAACGGTTTGCAGATCGTATGGATTGGAAAATATGGACGATCTCCCCGTTGTGAAGTAGCTTTCAGCTGGACGAAAACGTAATATCATCTCTTCAATACTGCTTTTATGGCATTGGATGCCTCGATACCCATCATTTCATGAAACCTGACTAACAAAAATTCATGGTCTTTTGAGGTACGTATCGGTATTTGTAATTGATAGTACCTTAGAGAAATATCGCTGCGCTAAGCGGTTCAATTTTTCTTTGTTATAAGGAATTTTAAGGAAATTCCTACGGAACTTATATACATTAATTTATAAAAGAGTATCGTTTAAAAAAACAATTATGTGTTGATACTTGCTATGTATTTTCTTTTATTTTAAAATCTAAATAGTTTTTTTTCCTGAATGAGTTTTTTTTCGAAATCGTTGAAGTCAAACGAAATCGAATTCAGATAGAAGAGTTACGCCCTGAGAGAGTAATTTGAAGATCTGCATGGATGAAATGTAATGAAAGAAGCTTTCACAATGTTCCGAGGAAAGGATCGCTTGAAAAAGTGTGGATTTAAAATATTTAGAACGTGAATACTTTCCTCTTGGTGTTCATTTATTTGTTCCCATGGTTACAAATGTCAACGGAACCATGAAAATATCGCCGTGGAAATAAATACCAGAAATCTGTAAAAGAGTTATAGGAATTCTGCGAGCAGTTCGTGATAAAAACTTTAAATTCTCTGATGCAAACTTTAAAGTCTCTTGCCTGCCATTCTTCACATATTCCCTTTTTGCTAATACTAGGTGCTAACAAGGTTTAGGAATATCTCGGTGCAATTAAACTTCTGTCCGTAAACAGAATGGATGCTTACGGTGCATTAGCGCAGCTCTTGAGGAAAAGTGGCTGCTGGGATTTAAAATATTTCAATTTTTCATCTCCAAAGGAATCCAGCACTCAAATTAACGACATTTCAAAGTCACGGTCTTGGCCTGGGTGACTGCGAAGCAGCTTTTTATACGAGAGATCACTGGATGATCTTCCAACTGTCTCGTGCACTGTCGTTGAAGATAATGCTGAGAGATAATCAACGAGCGTAAGCTTTGCGAGAGCCCTAAGCCAGGGGAGCTCGCAATAGGGCGTAATGTTGTTTTCAGTGCAAGCATAGTGGAAAGAAATCTGGGGTAAGTTAGGTGATTGAAACTTTCGTTCTCTTAGGCCTGTTCTATCAGCGTCTACAATGTCTGTCAAGAGAGTATTGTATGGTTAGAGGTCTCAGTCTCTCGTTTCAGGATGGGGCACTGCTTCATGACTAATTTTCTTACTAGAGAGAGACCTCAACCGCGACGCGATGTGTGCAACGTGAATAGTATCATGCGTGGTAAACTCATGCTCAGTATTACAGCATTTGGAATTGTGACAATTAATATTAATGACTGTTCGATGTTATCCCCCTCGACTGGTCTAAAAATAATGTGCGGTGACATAGGCTTCTTATCTCCCGCTATTTATCGCCAGGCTTCAGTTCTTGTTGAAAGAACTCTTTAGAAAACCTTTATTCCTGAAACTTAACTGTTATATTGTGGGATGTTTGCCCTAATATTTCAAATCTTTTTCAGGATAGAAAAATCTTTCACTGTGGAGACTTTCATCTAGGCTAAATAATGAAAAACTATAAACTGAGCGATTTTCTTGAATTGGGATCCTCGTAAGAATGGGGTGAGTGAATAGGACCAATTTCTATCACTTCAGTCACCAATAATGAGTTGAACGACTTCAAGAGCTCACTTTCCTCAGCCCCAATGGAAATGGCGTAACTTACAGGAGTGTGTGTGTATTTAAAACTTCTGAGCAACAGTGTACTATTCTTTCTGCGATAACTTCTTTTCTTCCAAATTTTCTTTTATCCCCCAAAAAATTTTCCCTCATTATTAGGTGTACTACAGCATTAGTGGAATGACTGGAAGACGAACAAACCTTGCCACACACCCGTGTGGCGGCTCGTTGGGTCCTGTGTCGAAGTAAAAAATTTCGCTCAATGTAAAATTATGAGTATTTGCTGATATAATTCGGAAACAATATCATCGTTACTGTATAATCTTCCTCGTTACGTCTTGGTTAGTTGGGTGCATACTTTTACTGGGCTTGAAATATGTTCACGTACAAATTAATTTCTCTTAACTGTTATGCATTGTTTTTCATTATCATTTAAGTTCCACTTGTTCTTCTAATTCGCATAAAGTAAGATTGCAGGTTGTTACTGAAATCAATAGCGCTTGGCAGGATGTTGAAGTAATCACTTAATGCAGTAATATAGAGATTTTGTTGATTTTACGAAAGGCATTAAATTGGAGTGATAATTTTTTGGTTGCTTTGATCCTTACCATGTCCTTTACCAAAACCGCGGGCGAGCCGGGAAAACGATCGGGAATATTTATTTGTCGAGTTTCGAGTTTCTATGAGCTGAAAAAGTCGAGACGGAGCGCCATATTTTAGATTTTGCTGAAAATTTTTGGTCAGGCTTTCCCGATCCAAAAATAACAGACAAGAGTTTGGTTGCTGCGTTGAAAAAATATGTAAATCTAGGTCATGAGATGTTAGAGAACTTTATATTTAGAGGGAATGAATACTTCCGTTTGCAAAAGTCGGCTTGCTCGACCTGTTTTGCTGTTTACATGAAAAAAGCTTTGTACCTATTATTGCTGAGCGTGTTTGAAAAACTTAAATATGCCATACTTTATTTTTTCTTGCTATTGGTTTTAGTGTAGTGGAGAATATAGTCGATAGCATATTATATAGCAATATTTATATATTAATTAATATTTGCGAGCCCTCATTTTTTTCAAGCATTGAAAAAATAGTGTTATTCCACCTGGCCTCAGGTCATCCAGCAGCTGGTGTTTGATTTATTTTGGCAATACATATTTAATAAAATGTTATTAGTGACATGCCAATTGAGAGAGAGAGTATCGCGCGTTTATTGCACTCCAACTAAAATTGACTTTGAAGTACCGTTTGACCTCCGGTCAATGGCAATTAAAATTATTTCTTACAATTAAGTCCTCCTATTTGTAAAGTCTGGTTTGTATTCTTCCTATTTGTAAAGTCGAGATTCACTCCAAATTTTACAAATTTGGAGTGAATCTCGACTGAACAGTCACGAATGTAAGTTCCTTTAGCGCCCAAATCACCAAAATGTTGGGCCCCATCCTAATCACCCAAGGGCTGAAAGAAATATCAAGATAATGAGAATATTTTTTATATGACCTCGGGTAATGACAGAAACTTAAGATTTATTTGCTCGCGGTTTTGAAAAACGCATATTGTGATATTTCGAGTCTAAACGAAACCTCACCAATGGCTGAAAAACCAATATGCTCTTGGATTCTGCCTGCGGTGATTAACGCGCATCTCCAATCTTGGAAAGCGCCTTAAAAACAGATCTCCAATTGCGAAAAGGATTAATGGAGGAAAAACACGACAGAGCCACGCCTTGCCGTGCATGAGGTCGTTTCAGTCAGACGTAAGCTGCGGAGGACGAAGTAAGGGCTCGAAATAAGGAGTAAAAGAGGAGCCATAGGCCCAACGCTGTGGCGGTAGTAAGAAATGAAATAGTGCTAGAATTATTGCAACGTTGTTTTTGGTTGAACCGAGTTTTTGAAAGTGGTCTGCGTGGTGCTTTTTGAGCAGTAATTGGAATGTGTATAAAATCCATGTAAGAGAGAGGAATCGTCATCGCACGGAGGTAAGAAAAGGAGTACAAATTTCAGCCCATAGTTTGCTCTTTGTCCTGTTCTTTCCCAAAGTATGATTATAAACAGCTAGTTTCAATAACATCTTGAGAAGAAAAGTTCATTGAAGTCAGGATAGATCTTACTAAATTTTTCAAATAGTTCCAATCTTGAATGAGGCGTGAATGTTTACGAGAGTCATAAAATAGCGTCTTTGGCCCTGGGAAGCAAAGGGGCTGTTTGGATGAAATAAATGTTTTAAGGCAGTTTTATTGCCGAACATGGTTATATTAAATACAGATTTTAATATGGTATCCTTACTTTATACTTGGTTTTTGTGACAAACTTCATGTTCCAATGGCTATTGGTAGGAAAAATTGGCAGGAATAAAGGTTAGGTCGATGAATTTATAGGGAATTCATTACCTTCCTAACTTATTAGTTTTAAATTATAATGTTTATAGAAGTGATTTAGGGTCAGAAAAATGAGCATAGAAGTATTCTGTTGAGTAACTGAGTCTGAAATAGATGTAATCTGAAAAAAGTTGGGAGTAATTTTGGCACCCCCTGGAACTAAATGCTTTGGTGAACTACGGAATGGAATAAAATAGAAATAAATAATTTTAATATTTACAAGGAAGAATATTAATAGATTTAATAGACGTGTAGAAAATTGGGGAGAATTTAGGATGGCAGTAAATCTAAGTTGGAAGTCATATACTACATAAGTTATGATGCTTAAAATGCAATGTTATGTACGCTTTTCTCTTAATTTATAGCATTAAATTTTAAAAAATACTGATTTATTTCATGGTATAAAAACTATTGCCACAACGTAAATTAAAAAATAACATTTTATTCTACGGCATCCTTGTTAATGAGAAATACAACGCCAAATGAGCTGAAAGTAGAAAATCGTTCTCTGAAAATACGTGCGCAATTAACTCTTTCTGCGACGTGATGAATAATCTAACCGTTTCTCAAGGGATGGGAGTTGATGGCTCCATTAAGGATTTAACACCTTTTGGCTGGAGTGAAAGTTATTTAGGGTTTCCATAATGTTTTTTTGTTTTAACTGTCTCACTTTTTAGGTAATTTTTTCCATAAATTACTTTGCAGTTTAGTAACTGGGCATTAAAACCAGCCGGGAATGTATTGCAAAAAATATGCTTTTGGATGAAATCTAGGAAAGGAGATTAATTTTAGCGTATAATCTTATTTTTTGAACCGTTTTATAGAAGGAAATTGAAGATAAAGTTGGTGTAATTGGTGGTTTGAGGTGTAACTTGACGAAATATTTCAACATGACAATCAGAAATAGCGACTTCGTGACTCTACATATGTTATAAGAGGCATCTGTTTAATCACAAAAAATATGCTTTTCATAGTTCCCGTACATTTCTGTAAGATAAAATATACCTACTAGATATGATAATGAGAACTTGTAGGTGTATTTTTATCTAATTAAAATACACAGGGACAAAGAAGAGTGTTTTTTCTTACAATTATATGCTTGCGTGTACTCCGATAATCCATGGTAATTTTTTCTGCTTTACTTTTCTTCTTTATGAATCTGCCATTAAATATTATTCACCCACTTTGGCCAAGAGGAGTGTTGTGGAAAGAATGTCTCACCCCTCTCGTATTTACTGTTTATGGAGGTTGCGCCGATCTGAGGTTAGAAGACAACCAACCGCATTAAATTAATGTTAATGTAGGAAGAGTGACATGGTCCTAATATGATCGTGTACTGGGATCCCCTCTCACATCTTTCCCTTAAGACGCCAGGAACCCTGGAGCTTCCGCTCCTTTTCTTTCGCTCTTTACTAACTCTTCTCCGCCCCCCTCCTCATACCACACCCCCCACTTCCCTTCTCCATAAAACCTAATAAAAGCCCTTGTCTGTTGGTGGAGAGAACGCTATAAAAGTTGACTTTAACGCCATCTATCAGCTTCTTTTTTTAGCTCGCGTTTTACTCGCCGAGCGCAAAGCGTCGAGTCGACCGCCTTTGCGATCTGAATTGAGCGAACTCCGTCGCTCGCTTTGCATAATGCGACTTGATTTATTAGCCCTCTGAGGGCTGAGATTGTTATTCTAATTGATCGCAGTTTGCTGGTGACACTTTGACAGCAAGACTGTGGTTCTCCCGGGATGGAAAAATGAAAACACTGCGACTGATAACACCCCTTTAGAAACAAGAATTAATGGTTGAATGGAAATTTAAATATTTTGGAAACATGGAAGTGATCCACATATATCGGCCTTGCTTTATTTTTCTTATTCCTTCGCTCCGTAAAAATCTCTCCCCTTATTTGTTCTGGGTGATGAATAATAAATTGGTATATTAGCTTTATCTTAATACGGAAAATAATCCACCTGCCGGTTAGGCATAAAGATATTACAAAGACTAATTTACTCTGAAATCGTGTAGTTCCGTGAAAAAAAAAAATATTTTTAAAAAACTACGTAATCGGTTAAAATTCCGTTAATAGACGTGACAACTTTTTGCGCGTCGAATAGACGCTCTTTTTTTGGTTTTGACCTTCAATTCTTATTTAAGCATTTAATTACTAGTAACCCCTCTTCTGAATTATCGACTGCGATCATTTTGTGGTAAAACTTGGTTGGTGATGCAAAAACGATCGTGAAAGATTCATCTTCTTTAGTCATACTGCAATTCATCCGTTGAAGTTGCGTGGGGGTATTCCATCCCCCCCCCAGCCAAGGGGCGCCTTCAAAATTATGAGGTTTATATGAGTGGACTGACAGGAGAATGGGGTGGCGCCTGCTTCGATGCCGACTTTATGGCTCCCAAGGGTGGCCGTTAACTGCTGCACTGGGGAAATTTAAAAAGTACCCTGATGTTATCAGGGAATAGTTCTTTTCAAATACTCATTATCTTATTCATTAACCGGGAGTTAATTTCCCATTGTTTTAATCTATCATTTGCTTTCAGAAGAGGTCGTGCAAAAGTATTTACTTTTGCACGACCTCTTTATTTAATGATTATTAGCGCTGAATGACATAAATGGTGAAAAGGAAATGCTTGTCATTTTGCAATATAGCCTAAAATTTATCGGGAAGCTTAATTTAACTCTTCTGGGATTCGGGAAAGATAATAAGGCCGGAAAATGTGGGAATATGAAAATAGTATATAGCTCAGATCAGATTCCGTATTTGTTGATTCCATATATGAATTCATAGCCCTAGTGAAATGTTTTTTATTTTCTTATAATTTTTCCTCGAAACACCAGATGTTTTAAGCAAAGTAACAATCTTAACAATTCTTATATCTTGGTTTTAACACAACTAATATTATTGGCTAAATGATATGTCTATCTCTACAGATTAATCCATTCTCTAAGTCCACGTTTATTAAAATGAAATCGTCTTCTTGTTAGTTACCTGTGGCAAAAGTACATAATAAATGGCCATGGTTAATTTCATTTGAATTGACGATGGTATTGAGCCGATATCACAAGAAGACTTACAATGCGAAACAGTTAATTATTATTTAGCGGCGAGAAGTACATACTCTATTTAAAGCGATCGAAGTACTTGTGAACGAGAGTGCACAATTATTTTGGCAACGTGTTATGTATTCCACTTTAAGTTTCGACATATGCTTAAAAAAATCATCTGTTTATGCTATAGTATGAAATACCATTTTGGCTGCGTCTGAAATTAAATAGGGTTTGCGAACTTAAGGGAAAAGAGAATGCTTTCCCAAAAATTGCCCTCTATAACGTGTGTGCTACGTAAAGCTCCATATACAGCGAACGGTTTCTCACCGGGGTTTGGAGGGCTGGCTCTTTATGGTATAGCGTAGCTCCATGCCGTGACCCTGCTCGCTAACGTCTTTTGGGTCGAACCGTAAAAAAATTGTTGATGGCGCACTTCAGAAATCATAGCGAAGCAGACTTTTTACAATTAACGTAAAGTGTGTGATCCCTGGGGAGAAGTGAAGAGGTGAACAAACCTATTTCACGCTCGACGGAAAGTGTAGTAAACATCGCCCAGGAGGACCATCTATGGGTTCCCCTTTAATTCCTCTCATAACGGATGTTTTTATGGCGCAGCACAGAAAAGCAGCCCCCATCCTCTCCGACCACTCCCTGACAAGAAATATCGGATACTTGTCTTGCCGCGAGGACGATATATCGTGCTTTCAGAATGGAAGAGCATGGCTCCTAGACTCCTTCCTGCGAGAGCTGAGCTGCCTGAGTGGGGGCAATAAATTTCTTTTACTTACTTTTTTTTGGATAAAATCTCCCTAGGATGGTCAGTTACTACGGGTGCTGGACAAAACTCTTTCAGTGTCCTCGAAATCCGAAAATCCCCACTATGCTGTATGCCCACGACTGTAAAAATGTCATATCCTGACAACATGACTTATAGACTCGCTCCTCAAATTTCAGACCAAGCTTATATAGTTGGAAATGTAAAGATAAAGAAGGAAATATATAGATTCCATGTTGAGATCTTCCTCAACACTAGACGGCCTGTGGTCAAATAGATCGATAGACGTCATGATGTTATGGTTTTAAGACTCAGCAAATTTGCGATGTTTGTTACTTAAAAGTTATAAGTGTAATTTTTTTATCTCAAGAAATTTTGTTACGAAAAGTATGGGCGTTAAATGTAAAAAACTTTCATTATCCATCTTAATGTTGGCAGGCGAAGTCGTGACCGGGTGTACTATGATAAAATATGAAAGCCCTACCAAACTCCACATTCAGTTATATTATGCAGTAGGAATATCATGTGATCAGTTGCCTTTCTCCTCTCTTCCTCTACCGGCGAACCTCTCTCTTGAAAGAGATCTTTCTTCCACGGTCTCGACTAAAACCATCACTTTGCTGTGACCGTTAAGAAGGCCTTAAGTTAGTTTGGAAACTTAAAAAGGACCTTCAAACTTGCACCGTATGGTTGGCCGTAATTCTCCGTGTAGAATTCACGTAGTACTTCGTGGCTCTTCATGAAATGAACAGATGTTTGTGTAAACGTTCTTAATGCAACCGGGAGGCATATATTTATATATCCTCTCCCCCGATTGAGTTTTTGTCTCCTTGCATGGCTCGGCATTAGTGCAATGTAGCTAGCCGTAAAAATAATCTGAGGCCAAAAGTTGCGAAAAGGTTAAATCATCAGTTGCATTAATATTCCCAGCTGTGTACTAAAGTTACGTGACATTTGACGCGGAAGACTAATTTTTAGTAATTCTTTCCATGTAAGTGCGTATCCACAGAATTACAATCTGGCACCTCTGCTCTACTATCATAAAACTGAAAGACAAAATTGTGTTGTTATAATCTTAATTTTGAACTATCACCTCAAGGTCCGCGATGAGCTCAGGAATTATAGGCTTTTTTCCCTCTGGCAAAATGTGCTTTCCGAGTGAGACTCTTAACTATCACGATCTTTATTACTAACTTCCTTCAACGGATTTTGAGAAATATTCAAATATATTTACTACAGTTCCAAACTTGAATTTCAGGAAATCAGAAGGTTCCATGATACTGAAACGGTTGAAATGCGAGAATAGAGAAATTATCGCATGTAAAAATTACAAAACTTCCATTTAATGCGAGCAAAAAATGAAGCGAAAATGAACATTGAAAAATTATTGCTAGTCAAACTCTTATGTTACTTAGAAATAGATGATGGACTGATAAATGCTAACCTTTCCACGCACGAATATTGCTCCTATAGCTCCTGAAATTAAATTTTTATACTCTTAAATTTATGTGAGACGGTGGACTTAAATTCTTTTCCTATCTACGTCAGAATATTTCAGCCGAAAATGAGGTTCAAATATATTTTATTTTAATGTTAAATGAACTTTAAGCTCGCATGCGATAGCAAAATTAAAAATTTGAGTCATCTGGAGGGGCTCTAGTTTTGCCTTCTTGCAGCACGTCTGGGCGTCATGCATTGCATCTCTATGGTGACGACTCCTGTTTCAGAGCGACACAGAGAATATTATCATGACGCCTCACTACATCTCTGAGTCTGACAGAAGCGATAAAATAAGAGAGATATTTTGTCGAGCAAATAGATTCCAAAACTCGTCCTTTCCGCGCACTATAAGCAAACACAATAAAAACTGAGCTCCAATAAATACAATCGATTGATACACGGCACTATTGCACCTCCAAAAACCTTATCGTTACATGGCTGGTGTCCTAAAACGCCACACGCCCATGCGGCGGCTCGTAGGGTAGGATGTAGATGGATGGAGATGTAGAGAGCGGGGGGATTTCTCCTTCTGACGTGATGTTCCCGCCTAGAGCTCTGATTGGCCAGTTTTTTTATACGCCTTCCCCTCACACCTTCGTACTCTGATTAATTCAGCGTGTGCCATTGTCCGTGTGAACTGTTGTGAAGGAAATGATCATCACTCAATACTTTATGGGTATCTGAAATGCTAGATAAGAGCGTTTCGTGTGATTATGCTTCTTTGTCACAATCCTAAGATGACTTAGAATTTTTAGAGAAGTTGTAAGACTCGAGGCTAGATCGAAACCGGTGTCATTTTGTTTTCAATCCAGCTTGTTTCAAATACGACTACAGCAGCGGTCGGCCGGATTCTTTGAAGTTAAGTAATGCCTTAGGTAACTCTGCTTATATTTCCATGTGTGCAGAAATACAGGAATTCGAAGTGACATGTAAGACGCCTTATTAGACTGAGAGTGCCCCAGTCTTTTTTGTCTATCACCATTTGATCATATAATATCTTAATTTTTAGGCAACGGAAGATAATTTCCATTATTTTCGTTTTCAGTTGTTGGATAGTAATTGAAGCTTGATAATTTTCCCTAGTATCGGTTCTTTTTATCACGCCCCGAAATTTTCTTGATTTTTTCCCCTCTTATGGACGGTTATACCATTATGTGACTTTTGATGTGTAATATTTCCACGTTTCAGTGCTCACTGCATATTTAGACAATATAATGCCACCTCTTTTTCACTAAGGAGTGAATTTTCTTGATCTTTTGTAATAATTCAAGTCCCATCTTTCATGAAAGTGAGAGTAAACTTTATAAAATACTAAAAATGGAAAAGGTGTTAAATTATTTGTATCCATACCTTTTGCTTGCATCTATATGGTGATCTAGATGCCCTGATTTGCCTCATACAAAATACTTCCAGGTATACTTATTGCATTGCAAATTTCTCATATAATGGGAAATGATGGAATCCGGAAATTTAGATCATAGTTAAGCCGCGTAGAAACATAAAGCGCGCTTGCAGTCAGAGCTTTCATTACGGGAAGTAAAAAAAAATTAACTACAATCTTGAAAAATTCTTTGTATATACATCGCTTTTATATGCGCAATATTGTCTCTGAGTTCGTAGGGGTAGGAGGAGCTTAACAAAGGGTGAAGGCTCGCCTAATTTGGTGTGTGTTTGACCGGGCGAAATTCATTCCGAGGGCGCGATTCCGAACCTGTTATGAGATTGTTGGCATATTTTAACTTTAGCCTTTTTTATGACGCTTTGAATTAGTATTACAGTGTTGGCCTTGAGAAAAGAAACTTGCAAATTTGTGATGATTTTGCTCAGATTTCCTCTTCTAACGCCTGTTGTCTACCTTATCCTGTTATAGCCGTACATAGTGACCTCTCTATAATTGGCTTTTCTTAGACTAGCGCGATGGCGGTCTATCTCCTACTCTGGTTACATACGTTTAAGTGGTGAATGTTCCTAAAAATATAGTGATAAAAAGCTGAATGAATTAAAATGAAATGAATGTCTTTTTTGTCCGATAATTTCTCATAAATTACGTAATAAAATGTTGGTCATTGCCGTAAATTTTTCTGAAACTCAATTTTTTCACCTGGCGGTTTTATTAGTGAGATAGGAGACAGTATTGTTTTTTTTTACAAAATTTGGTACTTTTCCTATTTTTCCTGAAGAAGTTTTTCCATAATTCAATTTTCTTAATCAGAATATGTATATATCGTCATTTCGACTAGAATAATTTGTCGGTTATAGTTTCAAGATTCAATATCACTCTTACCCGAGGTTTAAATAGCCATATTTACCAAGGGAAATTTATCTCACCGAGGATTTTAAGGAAAGGAAACGAGGATAAATTATAACAATTGACTTATTACCAGCTTTCTTTACTGTTTTTATGTCGTTGGAGTACGGTGAAAATAGTAATTGAAAATTAGTAATATAATGCACTCAAGCCTCTTCCGCCATTTTTTTATAGGAGTAAGGAAATACAATGAATATCATATGGTCATAGACTTTCTAGATACAAAGGATCCGTCGACAGTTTCACGCTTTTGACCCCGTAGTTGGAAAACAATGACGTGAACAAGGCTTGCTCGTGAGTCGGTGGAATCGCTCGCATTCTTTCGTGCGTAAAATGTGTGGTGACATTTGGAGAAAAAAAAACGTGCGTAGCCGTACTGTGGACGAGCCTTCGCTGAAATACGTGAAAGGCTCAGTTCCCCCCAATTACCAAACCAAACTTTTGGAATGGCGCCAGTAAAAAAAGAGAGAGCCAGCCCGTAGTCATTCTTCTTTTACTTCACATCTCCAGTTGGGAGAAAAGACGTAGTGCGCGGCTGGTAACGTTCGGAACAGCTGGATATTGCGGTATCTGCGTCTTCGTGCCAGTGTGTACGGTGTTTAATGAGGCTCCCTCCTCTTCCCCAGCTTTACCCCGAAAAATCCTCCCCGTTTTTAAGCGCTTTTGACGAGAGAGAGAGAGGCGGTGACGTTGCATTCAACACAGCCTCCATGGAATGCTCCTCCCGCCTCTCACTCTCTCTCTCCGCCTCTTCCACTGCTCTCCATCCCATGCTGCTCCCGCTCAATTTCCAGCATAATCGCCTCGGAATTCTCCTCCAGGCCTCATCCGAAGGAAACGCGGCCCGCTAACCATCCGAGCTGGTGTTTCTCCGCGTCCTACTTTTAACGAGGATCACCACTCTTCCTCACCTCCCTCAAAAGGCGACGAAACATGGGTAATGGTTCTAATCCAATGGCAGAGCCACCGCTCTCGCTTTGAGAGGACTTTTTATTTCACCCCCTGTGGAGTTCGCTGTCGGGGTGTGAAGGGGGATTAGAGCCGCGGAGGCGTTGCTTTACTAAATTCGGCGGGTTTTTAGCTTGTACGAGTCTCGAGGGCATAATGAAGAGCGAATTGTGTTTTGGTTGTTTTTTTATTTTAGTCGCCTTGACGTTTCTGGGTATTTTTCCATTAGCGCTTGGGTACGAACGCTTCCAGGATCAGACGAATGTGTCCAGTTTTTCCTTTCTTCTTGCCCCGAAGACTAGTTGATATCATTAAAGTCAGAAAAAAATAATCGCTGGATTTCCATGACCGACTCATTAGTTTTTCTTACTCCTCCTATCATTGGATATTATTCGTTTAAAGCTTCGAACGTGTCCAATTGTAACGTGACAGGATGGTGAGGCGTTTTAGTAATGTAATTATGATTAATGTAATGGATTATGCGAAGCTACAAATACTAGTGTGACATGGCTTTTATTGCCATCATTTTCTCCAAAGCCGTATTTTCCCCCACTCAGTGTGCATATTGGAGAGCGTGCAATTCTCAGTTTAGCTCGCTTTCTTGAATAGGCAACAAGAGCTGTTTTCGCTTCTCTAGTTATAAGGGTGTACTTATTTTTGAGATGCGGGCTTACAGTGTGTGGCTCGGTGAAAGGGATTTTTCTTTGAAATACGCTTTAATCAGTTCCAGTTTGTTAAATAATTTTAATCAGTACGTTTAACGATCGTAACATAGGTTACCGCGATCTCATCATTCCATAGAATTATATATTATATATATCAATGCATGGTATTCATTGCATTTCCTTTTTCGACCTGGAAGCTCTTCGTCATTGTGTGCTGCTTCATTTTTTTTGGCGATGTATTGGTTCCTTGGTCTTTCTTGTGAGACTTATCTTCCCTTTCATTGTCCTCATCCTGGCTTGTGGCTGACATTGTGCCTCCAGGTGGATGAATCGATCCAACTCGCTTTTCTTTACCGTGTAGTCTTTTTCTCCTTGAGAGTCTGGCCTTTTCTTCTCTTGCTTATTTCCACTTCATTTTATCCCTGCCCCTGGTATCTTCTTCTATTAATCTATAGACGCTGCTTTCGTCTTATTACATGGCTCAAATCATCTATATCATCCTTTCAATTCAATTTCATGTCCCAGTGAAGATGACTACCACTCTCCTGGCGAGTGTTTACGACGAATCTCTTGCAATCCTGCAAATATCTACCACACCATCGATCTTAGCTGGTGCTCCTTTGGGATTGGAGAGCAATGGATGTATTTTATTCCGATTTATGCTGTTTCTGGAGTTACATTTTTTATCATGCTGTCACTATTACGGTCGTTGTAGTGTTTGGCTTGGCTTGACCTTTTACTTCTGCTCATTGGAACTTTCGGATTGCCTTGTTATATCATCTTTAATCACCTCATTCTCTGAGTTTAGTAAACCTTACTTCTTTCCACCTTGCTGTGCTGCTCTTTATTTCTGTTTCGCAATATTATTTTTATACCACCCGATGCGCTGCAGGTGATTGAAGAGGATGGAGAATCTATCCGGGTTTCCTGCAAGTGTATCGGCTCCTACACGGAGAAGAAATTGAGGAGATAATGAGATTTTGGAAATCGGAATCCTTTAATGTGGTGCAAGGTATTGCTTCAGTCGGGGTGAAAAGATAATACGTATGGTGATGATTGGTATTAAAAATCACGGTGTATACAATCCAGGGTTACTCTCCGTTACAGGGAAAAGTTATAGTGAATGGGATTGGGTGAAACTGATTCCAAAGGAGATTAAATTCAGTGCTTTTCTAACGTCATTCCTTAGAATTAAATACTGAAAATTATAATGCTTAAATGAATGAATATCGTTGAGAAAATTTTTCGTTTCATTTGTCAAGATTACCAAAGTGAGCAGTCGATGTTACATTGATATTATATTCGAGAAAAGGAAAAATATATCCATTCTTGGGTTTAATGAAGCTGTAAAAAAATGTTTAATCAATGAAACTCATTGTTATGATATGGCTAAAACGTACGATTTAATATGGTGTTTCAATGAAAGCCGAAGATAGACTGAATAAATTGATAGCTGAAAACTATTTTCTGATACGTTACCACCCGAGTCGTGCTCTCAGGACCAAATCATCTTTAGACTAGGATTAAGTTAAAATAGATGGATGCTATATCTTTCTGGTACAGCGGCATGAGTAAAAGACATGAAAAGTTAAAAGACATTCTTCTTGAGGATAAAATTCGTGATTACAGTCATGTTAGTTGACCTATTTCATTAAATAAAAAACGTAGAAATTTTCTCAAACGTGGTGAATTACTGTCATTAAATCGTCGATCGTCGATTTAAGGCTTTTATCATAATGCGCTAGTGGACCTAGTGTGTACAATAAGTATCCTTACCTTGTTTTCTACTGTTAAGTGAAATATTGACATGTACATAAGGGTAGATTTAATAATTAAAAAATATGAAACTTAAAATCGTAACTAATTGTGTAAGTCTTTCATGCTGTTAAATGAGGGAACCTTACAATCTATTCTAGTCATGCTTATTGCGTGAATAAGTAAATTTAGACTGATTAATTAGTACAGTTCGAAAGAATGAATTCTATAATGAATGAATTGGCGTCGAAGTTTCTGAAGCTTTCCCATGTTATCAGACTACCTGCCAAATTGTGAAGGGAAAAATCACTTATCGTACTAACTCGGCAATTGATTCGTTATAAAATTGTGGGATATATTCTATTTGTAATACTAACATTAAGTTCTGAAAGAAAACTCGATTTATTGAACTAATCTCTATTTTTATCCTAAGTCACTTGTTTCTCATATAATTCGCTAAGCTCTTCAAAGTTTTTGGGTTTGGTGTTTTGGTATTCCGTGTCGCAACTTGTCCCGACTGTAATTAAAATGCTGGGATGGTATCAAAACACATTTTTAAATCCGCAAAACTCTGTAATATATCTGGAATTAAAAAGTATACTGATGGCGCCCTTCAAAATGTATCGAAAGCGGAAGATAACGTCGCCAAAGCGTTATTATTTGGCGAAACTCTATACCATAGTCTCCGGAAATAATGAAGTCATTGCTACCATAATTAAAGTATTGTTATGTCAAGATTTGGAAAGAAGGAACCGACCAATATTCCTCCTCTTGAAGTGGAATATGCGAACAGAAATTTTCATATGGTTTGACACAAATTTATGATCAGCCCTTCATCCGTCGCCGATGTCCACCGATGTTGAGTGCTGAATCACGAAGACCGTAATTCCTTTTTCCATATGAATAACCTTTCCTAAAATATATCACTCTAGGATTTGTTGCGGGGCATCCGTGTGAAGTCTTAGGTGTAAACATTGCAGGCTTGACCGCTTAACTTAGTACTTAAAACTTATTGTAATTATTTGTATGGAAGCTTATATCTATATGACTAATTATTATGAACATGCAGATTAATACTAACTGTCCACCACTGCCACTTGGCCTTTGAAATCATAGCAAGCAGCTGTGATTCAAGCGAGCAGCTGTGATTTCAAGGGCCAAGGTGATTTTTTTAGTGAAAATTGCACAAGATAAACCTTATCTCATGTTAACCATCGTACGTACGCGTGTGTGTGTGGAAAGATGATTACTCTCATTGCATTAGTTGACTAGTCATTGGAGTAGATAGCAGATAGCCGACGTAAATTCTCTCATTAGATTTTGGTGGGTAGTTGTAGGTAGGTAGGATAATTGAGTGTGGAGGAAGGCTGGAGGGAAACTATTTAAGTCCAAATTACCCATCTCATCTTCAAATCAAGCCTAGGGGTCTCCGTCTAACAGTTTGGGAGGGACTCGCATTTGAAGTACTTTGCTGAGGGCCTAGCCACACTCAGATATGGCTCTGAGTACACCTTACATGAATTATACAATCCAGCACGCATTTATACTGGTGACACTTCATCCTATTAACAGTCTGATTCTTTCTTATTTTGGCGTAACTTTGCAAGGGAAAGTCTCTCTAATTAATGTAACACGAACCTTAAATGTTTAAACTAAAGTAATCGGACATCCCTCGTACTTTCCGTACCACTACTTAGGAAAGATTACGGTGCTGCTGAAGAAGTATTCGCATTGCATACTAATGTTTCTTTCTTGGCTTTTTGTTTGAGTAATGGTTGGCAATACTCAGGGTTATTTATCATGCTGAAAGTCGAATCATTTCCTTTCGTAACTCAGGCCTATGCATTCCCGTGGTTCGGGCTGGTAGGTGGACGCGGATTATTCCTAGTCAGCCACTTACGACGCCAGACCAACTGGGGTTACATTAAATTATATTCCTGAGAATTCCCACCGTTAATACCGGTGGAAGTCGCACATTTGATGGTGACATGGAGATTAATTGCTGTAATTTAACAACAGTCTCGCTGAATAGTACTCAGGATGCAAGTTTAGGAGGTCTTTTCGTTGCTTCATGACATCAAGGTAGCTCTGTATCAGCTGGGTCCTCTCTTCTCTTTGGTACAAGTATCTACTTGTCTTAAAAGCTATTACTTAAGGGAGCAATTCTATGAAGATGGAATAAATCTCGTTACTGAGAATACTTGGAAAATATCGTTTTAAAACAGAATGGCGCTTAAGGCATGCTCCTCTAGTGTAGAGGTCAATAGTGTTTCCATAAAAACGAGCAACATTTAGGTACTTAAAAAACAGGTCGTACTTGAGGAAATCGTACCTTCTCTTATAAATCTCTTGTGTCTCTCTCGCCCGTAAAATGGTTTAATCATGTTAGTATGTATCATGACCGTTGAAAGAATTTATATATATTCTTTTTCAAGTTTTCTTTAAGTGCTAAGCGCATACATGGCAATAAATATCGGCAATGTAACAAACCTGCTAAATCGAAATTATGGGACAATGAAGCGAAAAAATTCCATTCTCTATCTTTAAATACTAGAAATATGAAGTAACACTATGCCTGTAGTGCTTTCCTCTTGCAAAAGCATAATACTGGTGTGTACTACTTGTAAGTTTTCTCTTGCTCTTGATGTATTAATCATTATTTTCCTTCGACATATTGCTTTCCTAATTATATTTCTGCATAACGTCGTACGGGGAAGATTCCGAGAGAGGTGATTCGTGAAAATACGGAAATCAATTGTCCACATTTACACTGAATTTTTGAAAGCTTTTCCGTGGTAATCTTTTTTGTATTTTACTAGAGATTCGTTCCTAGTTCTCAAGCTAAATTAACATATTTCCACATGGCGACAGTAATTAGTCCGGAGGAATCTATTGAGAGGTTTCTAATCGGAGACGTATTGCATCGAACGAAAGAGTTTGGTGGCCGTAAGCTGAAGGGGTGAGAATTCTCCCGGAGCGGAGCGGTGATAGGGGGGGAGGGTAAATGGTGGTGAGGGGTGAGAAAAAACGGCAGCGAAGGGAAAGAGTTGAGCACGTCCAAGGGAATTAATATCGGCAATGCAATAAATTTTGCGGCATCCGAAATTGGGGGAAATGACGTTAAAAAAATTCCATTCCCCTTCTCTATCTGTTAATGCTCGCTCCGAAATACGAAATCGTTCACCCGTATATCGCTGGGGACTCGACAGTTGGGGGAAAAAGGGACAGAAAATGTTTAAGGGGCGTGTAGAGGAAGGTTTGAGAGGAAAATGCGGGAAGTGCATGACAGTTATGGCGAAAGAAAACAGGAATGACACGGGTGTTAACGTGCTTATTTCTGTGGATGGAGGCAATATTGCAGCTGACGCCAGCCACAGGGAAAGTGTTAATGTCTGGATCTAGGGAACTTAAGGGCGGCTTCTGATATTATCAACGGAGGATGAATTAGGCTAATGTCTTTATTTCACATACTCTTGGATGTCTTTTATTCGGAGAAAAATGGAAATGACGTGATAGTAGGGACCATGTTCCGAGAAACCTGAGAACCGTAATGTTTTCACTATTATTTCGGACTTAGCTGTGCATTCTATTCCCTACTTGCAGTTCTTGGGCCCTTGGAAGGCCAATAAACCAATCTACACCATAACCGTGTAATTTTCAAAGCTTAATAAGCGATTCTATTTGGTAATGTTTATTAAGGAAAATAAATCGTGATATAGGATCTCGGTTGGATATTGTGATTATTTTTGACCCTCGTTCCGGTATAAGGTTTTATATTTCGAGCTTAACCACAAATTTCCGCATTCTGTTAAATGTCACTAGAATTATTCGTACCAATATTTTCATTTTTTTCTCAAAATGCTCGTAGATAAAGAACCCTTACGTCACCCTTAATAATCCTAGCACCGCTTCAATTTAGCAAAATATCGCGTTCGATCGATGGATTACAATTGCAGTTGTTGTCAATTGTTTTTAATTACCAAGTCTATCGATTTCGTGTGGCATAATTCCAGTATCAATGCCGCAAACATCAGAGAAGACTGCGAATCATCTTTGGGAGTTGTTTTCTTTAGACCTTTTCCAACTTAGGCGTATCCAATTTAATGCGATTCCGGGCTATCGAAAGTTTCCAATATGGCGTATGTTATATGGAAGTAATTTTGATTGCACAATTTTTATTTTTATCTTTGCTTCCTGCTGAAAACCTTTTTAAACCTCGAATTATAATTTGGAAACGTACATAGCAGTAAAAATGGGCAACTCTTTTCAATTGAAGTGACTTGGTAATTACAATGGATAATAGGGGGTTTATTGACATTCTTTCTACCTTTAAGGTTCGGCGATTCTTAAGAATTAAGTGTGAAGTAGGTTTCTTGACCTTGCTTTGGATTTTTCCTACAGTTTTCTTACATGTTTTGGATAGTTATGAGATTAGATTTTTTCACTTTTCTGCTATTGCAAAAGTATTTGTAGCCGCATTCAAGTTAACATAACTACCTCTGTTACGTTCATGTGCGGAAAATAACATCGGCTCGAATTAAAGGGTACAATTTCGTAAATTGGTCCGCGTAACCAAGAAAATCGCATGTATGTAGCTTTATTTCGCTGTTATTTCATAAATATATTGCTAACAATAACGGTTGTTCTCAAGAACCGTTTTGGTGACAATTATTGCATAAAAATATGTATTCGCTTTAAATTTTGTAATTTTTCCTGTTAGATTGTCTTTTATGATGCAGATTATTGTCGGTGTTAGAATTTTTATATGTGCCAATATGGTTAATATTTTGATGAATTGACTCTCCTTATCAAGTTATGGCTTCTATATGCGGTGAAATTTGAGTTCCATTTTTTGGCATCGTCAGAATGTTGTTTCGATGTCTGGAAGCGAGAGGGGCAATGTTACTGGAAAGTACTAGAGAAATTACCTAAGGAAATGCGGAAGGTGAGAATAGCAGTCTCTGCAGCCGCTTGGTGTTTTGGCTTGGACTGGAGGTGCATGTTATGAATGAAGAAAATTTCGCTGTGCCTAGTAGCAACACGTGAAAGATTCAATTATTAGGGATATCTTTTCGCGGGAGGTGAACTGTGCATTTAAAAGGAAACATTCGAGAAGCCGTGTATCTTGCGCCTGAGGAAAGGCGATGAAATAATGACTGAAAACTTAGATCACGGAAAACCTTCTCTCTGGATTCACATCTCTTGAAGTCTTCGCTTACATTTTTAAAAGCATATTGTTGTGAAGAGAAAAATGCTGGCCTGCTGCTTGCCTGCAGTTGAGTGTTTATCGAAATCGTCCATAAAAATTTATTTTTCATTGCCGCCTTAATAGCTAATTTTTCAAAAATCTCATTTTTTGCCAATTGAAATAGAATGAAAAAATGCAATTTAATTTCTGGCTAACATTTGCCCTGGCTGGTTGGTACTCTTATACTAAAGAATGTTTCAAGAGGGAGAAATAAATGCCTTCCTGTGTAAGAATGGATCTAATTTTTGTTAAAAAGCCTTTAAAGCCCCCAAATGAATAACACCAACCTAATAAGCCGGCAATAAAATGGAAAGAATAATTGATTAATTTTAAATTTGCTATTGCAAGCGCATATTAGAATGCAGATTTTGATGTTTTAGAGGACATCTGCTTAAAAAGATAGCATAAAAATTCCCTCGTAAAACACAGTTGTCTCATTAATACAATTGATTGCGCAGTTCTTTTCGTAGAATAAATGATCTATTTATTTTATCCAAAGTTCTCATTTAGCGTCTTAAAAATTATAACGATAATTCTCCTCCTGAACTAAAATGGCGGATGTAGTTTCTGTCGCCAGGTCGTAGTTGTTCATCAGTTTACCAATAAAACATTAGAATATCCATACAATTCACGGGATTGCTTTTCATGATTGCCGACGTGAAAATGAAAAGTAATCTTCTGCGACTTTTATCAGCCGATCTGTTGAGATGAATACTTTAATAATAATGCAAAGTTTTGGGTATATAGGGAATAATTAGTGTGAAAATAGAGAGCAATGATTGAAAAAGGGATTTGACGAATATTCCTTCCCGTTCCGGGACTAATGTGGGTCAGGTTCGTGCTGAAAATAAACCATTTCAACCTCTACTTTATGTTCTGGTCTCCCCAAAAATACGAGTTCTCTCCTTATCATTCGAAATTATGATTCGAGTCTGAATTAGTTGTAATTAATTGAATGAATCGTCGAGTAGTAAGCTTACTCTTGAACGGAAATGTGCAAGGTAGGTCGCTCGGAGAATAATGGCAGTGGAAAATTGAGCTAAGGAAGAGACCTGCAATAAATTCTAAAAATAACGTCATCTGGAAAATAATACTTTTTCTATTGAGTTGGGAATAGTTTGACTCCGTGGAATTTGTTTGATTCCGAGAAATTGGCTCGGAGGAATATGTCAACAATCTACAAGAGGATTTCAAGTTTACAACGTGGAGTATAGTATGGTGAAGCCTCGATCGAAAGACAGACTGACAGAGAAGACATTGGCATGGCCAGTGAAGGAAAGGATAGGAGAGATACAAAGAAAGGGAGAAAATCGGTAGTTACAAAAATTGGGTGGAAGTTGCCTTAAGTGATGAAATTTTCAGTCCATCCGTAAGCGTTTGTTGTTGCTTAAGCGGAGATGGGAGAGAACAAAAATACAAATTTTAGCAACCGGTATAGTATGAGAGAATGTGACTAGCTAATAAACAAAATATCGATTTAGAATCTTTTAAAATGGATTAGCCGATATGCTTTTCGCCAGATTTTCTGGTCTCCAAAAATTAACTGTTAATTGGTGGACCAACCGTGAGATTTATGATAATTGCCTGAAAAGACAGCGTTGTGCGAAAATGAAACATGAACGATTATGTTAAGATTTAGTTTCTGTTAGTTCTGGGATATGGCGATTACAGGATCGTGAATATAAACTGGGCGGTTAGAGTCGGGTTGAAGGCCAGTTGTATCATCTGAAGAAAGAGGGATTTGGGTTGTTTGTGAGGAGATGATAATCAGAATTGAACCTATTTGAAAGATTATTTTAAGATGGATATCGCGATGGTAAACGAACCGAAAGAGATTCGAAGGTGGAAAAAATAGTAGATAATTGTTAGACGAGTTAAACGAGTAGCATCCCGAGGAACATAAATACCTATTTTGAGGAGGACGGTCTCAAACTTTAACGAGAGGGAAAGCACCAGCAGTACTTAAATTTTGGTGGGGGACTGCGACAGTGTACGCGGAGAAAAAGTTCCTGTGATGTTTACTTTAAGGCTCTGCCCTCGAAAGGCTTTTCCTTTCTCCGCCCGGTCCTCAGGACCTCATGGGTCATAAAGTTTGCCTCCGAGTTGAACTCACCGGTGTGGCTCTCGTATTGATTGCTGTCGGACAAAGACAATTGCTTTCTTACAGATTGGATTTTGAGGAAACAAGGTATAACTTGGATAAGGCTGGGTGTACGTTTTGAATCATTTTTCTCGCTAGCTTTTCATTCTCAGATCAGGAATATGAATAACCTAATAGGGCTTTTTCGAAGAGTTTTAAGCGATAACATTCATAAATAAACGTGTCATGATGGGATCTATCATTGAGAATAAGAGTTCACGGAAATGGGCAGTATAGGATTTTCGTAGAACCATATTTTCACTGCTGAGAATACCTTAGTGCACTTTTTTTGTGTATCGCCTCAAATCGGAAAACATGCCTCCTTTGTATTTTTGTGTTTGATTTGGTTCTGGTATACTATTATTCATTATTCTTTCTTCTATTACTTTTCATATGATTTTCCTCGAAGCGCTTTACCATAACACAGCCATTTTATTTCTTGAATAATGGTACTCCTATAATGACGCCCCAACGCGTCAATTCGCACATTCATGTGCGAATTTACCTGTGCAGAATTGAGTTAGTATAATATTGATTACTTCATTTCGGTTAGCTTCATAGTTCAAAACCAGTTATAGTGTTTCAGTCTCTCTCTCCCTCTCTTTCTTTAGTTCCAGTAACCTGTAAAACTTATGAATTTTATTTACTTTCTCAAATACTTCATATTAAAGGTTGAGTCATTCACCTTACTTATATTTTAATTCAATGACCAGTTCAAGACCCTATTCGGGAGCCTGAATATAGATCCTGAAGAGCGGTCTCCGTATGTATTTTATCATTCAACCTCGCTTTATCACTGCCGAAAGAGAAAGTTCCATGGAACATTCTATGATGGGACAGGGTGTCAGACCTACTAATTCCTTCCGTGAGACACTTATAACTCATTGTCTCTTTTCAGCTCAACTCTTATTTTCTCTTTTACCAGCTCAACTTTAGACGTAGTATCTATTTGTAGCATCTTGTTTTCTTAACACAGTAACTGCAGCCCCCTCCTGAACAAATGCATTTTTAACACATCGAGCCACTTCATCAAAGACCAAAGTAGCAGTATTTTATAGGAAGAGTGGTATGAATTATTGTACTTCGAGAGTAAATGATCCCGTTATTGAATATCATGTTCTTACGCATGGGAGAGATTAAGAATAGAAATTGAAATGGCACTTTTTATATGAGTTTGATATGCAATGTTAATTTATTTCTGGATTTCTTATCTCCTTTCGTTTGCGTTGTGCAGAACAGCGCATGATGTGTATATGTTTGGGACTACGATGGTTACAAAATAAGATAACCCTTCTCCCCTAAATGGAATCTTTGAAGAAAGGCCAAGTCTGACTTACCCTTCCATTTAGCACTTTCTCCTTTACATTAGCCCTCGAATACCCGAGTAAAACTCAAACTTTATTGGTGCATTTAACGTTGCTTCTCGAGGGCTTTTATTGTAGCTTTCGTCGTGGAGAAGCTAACACTCTTGGCCTGAGCCGGCAGGTCAAATTATCAAAGCATTCATTAAATCATGTGCAGGCGGTTGGAGCGTGAATCATGAGTCGTTGCGTGCAAATATTTATATATTTTCAAGCCCAAAAAATTCTAGGGCCACACTTCACGTCAATTTATACTAAGGAAATAACCATGCATCTTGTAATATAAATAACGCAAGAATTATATTTTTTAAACTTCCGTCTCAGTTAAAGTATTGCTATAACTTGAGTGTACGGCGCAAAATTCTAAATTACGCAAAAACCGCATATGAATAGGCGTTTTTTATTGGACAAGATATCTTGACGTTTAATAAGAACCACCATCATCATACGAAAGGTATGTTTTCGCGTATAGGAGAAAATCGGTACCAATTTCATCGAATCATTTCGAAATATACCATAGTGAAATATACCAATAGCGAAATATACCATAGTGAAATATACCAATAGCGAAATATACCAATAGTGCCCAAAAGGCTACGTGTTAAAATAGCCTTAAATTGCCGATAAACCAAATCGGTAACATGAAAATTTTCTCGCTTTAATCGATGCATATTATTAATGAGTTAGCGCATGAAACGTTTCACACATATCTGTACATAAACGAAAATTGTTCCAACCACCTTAAGAAAAGAGGCATATGTTTGCCAGTATATTTCTTGTCAGTTTGATTCGAGTCTTATTGATGCCCTCAGTATTCCAATAGTTTATATTAGTAGTAGATCTCGTCTGATCAAATTGTCACTCAGGAGTTAAATTTAGTATTTTTTTGTATTTCATTCATGTGAATTCTATTGGGATTGACTTTTTTACCGCTGATTTTTAGAGCTATTTTAATAAACAAATAGTTTAAGTGTGATTGTATTTTTAAAATTGTATTTATTTATCTGTCCGAAATCGAAGCTGAAAATATTTCTGTTACGTTTCACGCCTGTTACGGGAAGGTAGCCATATAAATATGTTAAGGTGGTTCATCGCAGGGGTATATGTGATGTTCGAGTGAAAAACCATACAGCGAGGAGCACTTGGATTAAAAGAGACGTGTGAACTTAATACGAAATGGGAAAATTATTGGGTGCCACTTCTTGCGAAAGGGTTTCAGGTAAAATTGCATTTGATCTTCCCATTAAGGAAAAATAAGAGTAACTATGCGTTGAATGATCATTCATATCAAGCAATTTAGCAGAAGTGAATAGAGACATATGTATATATTTTGCTAAAATACACGTCTCTATCTCGAGATAACCCTTAAGGGAGTTATGAAAAAAAGAAGATTCCTGAGGTGACTAAAATTGACCGTGCCTAATAGCATGACGGATCCAGGACTCGATGAGATTATCTCTAAAATTGAGTCAATTTCAAATTATCCAAATACTGGTTGATTTCTTTGATATCTCATTTTCTATGTTTGCATCCTATTGAGTGAGTGTGTCTTCCAGGGAGTGGCAGTGGCCCGATTCCGAGAGCTGACAGGAAATAGATATGCGAAGATAAGAAACAGAAAGGATTCTCATCACTCATAAAAATCTCATCTCCTTTCTCTTTTTCACGCTTCCCCTACCGTGGGCTTTAGTCTCCTGCCTAGTCCAATTTATTTCTGTGTGATACGTGACCCTCTTCTCTCCGGGAAAATTTTACGGACGTCCGATGAGTTTACTGGAAATGAAACATGCAATCCTCTATGAGAGAGAGCCTCAACGTTTGTAAACGCATCCGGAAGGAAATAATCTGAATTTCAATAATCCGATTTCCACTTAAGCCGGTATTCTCCGGAACATCTTTGTTTCCTGCGTATGTACACGTTGGTAGAGATAGCTTGCTGGTGACGATGATGTGAGAGTGGCCTGTAAGAAAACATTGTGCTTACCGTATCATGAAATTTGTATCAGCTCTAGTACAACTGCAGGGACTCAAACAACTGTTCATTTCATTTTCTCTGTAGGACTCAGCGTCTGCATCCTTCTCTGGGTTTAATTAAACGCTTGATTTTAATCATGCCATTTTAATGAATTATGACTTCGTTTTATGTGCGTTATAAAAAGATCGAGCGTATGCATAGGCGTGTTGTTTTGAGAGCCTTGTGGGGCTACTCTCCCTTAAAGTTTAAGATTCTTGCTTATAAAATTAATAATACGGTAGTATTAAAAACGAAACTGAGAGCATTTTGACGTTATAAATCCAAGAAATAAAATATGAGATTAGTTCTGGGCTTTTGAGTGCCTCTAAAGGTGCGCAGATGAATAAAAGTCTTCAAGTAATTCTTGTCCCTCGTTACCCTGACAAAAACTTGAATTCTGATCCTAAATATATAACTCTCGAGGGCCTCCCCTAGGGTGTTTAGGCGGGCTCATTGTACAAAAGTGAAATGAGAGCTTAGGTCGCCGCTTAAAAATGTCCTTCTCGCATTACATTATGTTTTATTTCTTAGGTACGCAGGACTGTAATGTTCCTGGTGCTGAAAATAACTTCATATAACTTTTCTTTATTAAAACTCTGTTTTGCGCACTTGCGTAGTTATGGATGAGGTGTTTATCCTTTTGATCCATGCGTACTACCTTATCACGGAAGTTCTTCCCATGTTGCTTCAGTGGAGATTCCTGGATCAAGTCTTTGCGGCAGCTTTAAAATATCTTTGAAGTTTTTGTGAGTGTTCTGCAATCGGCAAAACCATATCCACCCGTTAATACGTTGCTGATATAATTCTTTTACACCCATTTTTCAGAACACAGTGATCAATTTCATCCTATACTGCACGCGCTCATTTTTCCATGGATGTGCCCGATGTCACATTTACCTCTTTTGTAACTTCTGCTGCGAAATTGATTACAAGCTTTTACCTTGCTCTTGTGGTTGCCATGGTAATTTTTCGTTATGTTATTGTATAAAATAGTTTTTCATGAATTTCGTGCGGTGTAATGCTGTCTGCTTTTCAATAAAGAGACTTTAAGATATTTTATAGGCTTGGTAGGAGAGATGCATTAAAGAGGATCCAAAATGAAGATACATTTTATCAACCAAACCACGACCTTGTGTTTGGATATTTTTTTCAATTTACTGTCTGCAGCTGATTGCTTGAGGACTCAAAAGCCTTCCTTGCTGGAAATCACGAGCCTGGTGTAAATTGGTGGATTTACTCTTTAGCATGTATTTTTATGATTTTTGGGAATACTCGTAAAACAATCTGTATGAACTGGGGACCAACCAGAGTCGATTCTTGACCGAAAGAATCTAGCGCAAGTGGGACGCTATCTGCATTGAGGAGCAGAAGTTATAACTGCGGCCGCGGTCGCGCAACTGCATTTGATTTTCTATGTGAGGCCAGCCGACTGAGGTCAATTCGAAACTGGATAGGATGTCAATTATCCATGGCAATGTGACAGGGATTATTGCTAGAGGAGAGAATGGAATCGAGAACGTATAAGTAGGAATTGAGGAGAATTAGAAAATATGGCTCGCTAGCTACACGGAGGCCCATTTCTTGATGATAATTGCCAATTTACTATTCTTGTAACTGGAAAATTCGTCCTCTGATTCTAACGAATGTGATAAAACTATTCATCTGCCCAAGCCAAATGAGGGGGTTAAGACGCAATGCCTAGTTACGGCGACATTGACGGTTAGAGTCCTAGTCATATGAAAGATTCTACCATGAAACCAAGAGTCTAGCCGTAACTAGACATTGTGCACCCACTCTTTCTTGAGGAATGTAAGAAGAAAGGTTTACCTCATTCGTAGTTCGTAAATTGGGGTAGTTATCGGTCGCCAGAGAAACATCTGAAATATTAGTGTGTTCTTTTGCTGTGGCTACCGTTTTTCTCATTCGTTGCTATCCGTGATACTCCGCAAGGGGTTGCTTATAAGTGATACCCGGCACTTTGCAGCACTTAAAAACCGTTTAACTCGAGGCACTGAGTTCCCCTGTTTAATGTATAGAAGTTACGAGAATTAAAGCAGGAGAGATTTTACTCCTGTATTTTGTTCATGCATTCGCGCTCTCATTCTAGAAAGTCTCTAGTTCACATGACGTAATTTTGACTGAGCATCCAGCCACGCATCTGAGTGTGCGGTGAAGTGCTCCGCTTAACACGGCCTTGGTAGAATATTTCAGTTTTTGACCGCGTTTATCGTGATAAAATATTATCCGATGCATATTTTCTATTGAAAGGTTTCTTAAATACGTTTTAGTTATCCTCACGAACTAATGAAGTTTACAGAAAACTTCTTGCCATGGATAAAATGTGGGTAATATTTCTCGTGTGAGTGATGCCTTCTACAGTTCTAGCATAATATTCAAAGATTTATTGCCCTTAAAGATTGTTAGTGGTATGCATTTACTACTCGTCATTTAAATCGGTGCGATGGGGAATTACCTCTATCTACTTTTAATGCGGCAACATTTTTTTCTGTGGTGGTCGCTGTTCGTCCCCGTCGATAGTTTTATTGAGAAGTAAAAGGGAAGTGATAAATATTGTCATTATAGGTTTTAGAGTAACGCCAGCTATGACATAAAAACTCGACTGGTGTTTATGATTGCAAAACCTAATATTGGAAAACCTTTTCTCCTTGGTAAAAAATATCGAAATCTGTTCATCAAAAAAGATTAATGCATATATTTTTTGTCACTAACAATAACATAAATGTATAAATTCCGTCTAGTTTCCGAGGATTATATCATGGTTGTATTGAAAGATATTCGAGTAATCATGTCCATCATCGAAGGGTTATTCCTCATATCTGTAATAGTGTTAGCTTTGGCTGGTTTATAAGGTAAATTTTTGGAGGGAAAATTTGGGAGTAGAACGAATGAAACATAGTGTAAGGAGAATTGTTTGTAGGGAATAGTGGTGGGTTTGTTCATGCTCGAGGAGTGTGTACTCGGTCTGATAGGATAGGTAAGTTTTCCGAGAGAGGTTTTAACTCTGCAGGTGGAAGAATTCCGTTGAGAGCGCTTGGAATTAGGCCTCTCTTAAACGGCCTCTGAGAAAGATCCGCTCGTTACCTGCCGCGGTATAATCTTGTATTGGCACATAGATTCGCTCGGAATCCAGGCAGAGAGTTTCCTGCGAAAAGACTGACATCAACGTGGGTTCTCATATGAAAACTTAACGTTTTAGTATCTCCAAACTAACAACTCCTTGATTCCATAATAATTATTATAAGACGACTTAGTAGGATAATAACATAATGTTATACCTGCCTAATTGTTCATGCTAGTATTAGGATTTGGTAAACAACGTAAGAATAAAAAAATTATCGTTGAAAAACGCGCTTTATCAATATGAATAAGTTAAAACGGTGGAGGTATTGGTTTTACAAAAATTATCGCACCTTACTGAAGCGATAACATTTTTTTTGCTGACGAGAATAGGACATGGACATGAGGTGTATTACTGAAGTAAGTGAATTCATAAGTATAGATTATTTTGAATATCTATGTGTTAGCAAATGATAACCGATATTATCTCTCATTTTCTCTTACTATACTTTGAAGATCTCGGGAAAAAAGCTTCCCATATTCCGTTATATCCACAAAATGTTTCCGCTGCCTTTTTACGAGCAGACCATCCACGCCTATAATTTAGCACCTTGGTAATTTATTCTGAGCTTGATTTAATGTGTCACTGCTCGCAGTTTTGCATTAGCTTGAAAATATCCACGGGAGTAGTGATATACCCGCGTTATTTTTTTTAACTTCCGTCATAGAGCCACGCGCTATATCTCCCGGAAAAAGGAGAGCCGGAGGAAGAGCAAAAAAGGATTACAGTTATAAATGTTAACGACCGGTGACGGAAATTGGGCGAATGAAATGCAAAATGGGCGTGCCATATTGTTTCGCGTGGATATATAAAAATCTCACCATTGCCTTTTTTACCTTTCTTTCTTTTTTGAGGTTCTCTACGAGTCGTAGGGAGCGGCTTTTCATATCTGGAATTCCCTATCGAGCCCTTTCCGAGCCCCGCCCTGGTCCTCTCGCCCTAATCTCTCCTTCTCCCACTTCCGTCCTTCCCTCCCCTCTCTTTTCATCTGACCCCCGCCCTTTTATTTTCCCTCCCATCTACTCTATATCCTACTCCTCCGCTCTCACGTCTCTTCTCATCTCTTCTCCCGCCCTTCGTTCCGGAGTATTCCGGACTCACCACCCACCCACTCATCCGCCCACTCGCTGCTTCCCTCGTGGTCGGTCGCATTCCCCGCAATATTAACTCGGGAGGAGATGGTCCCGGAACACATTTGAAAGGTACCGTGCTGGGCTGGACCCTGCTTTCAGCAGTGGGAGGGCAATGAAATTTTGGGGGAGACCGCCAATGGCTCACGTCGAGAACAGCTTTCTGTTTCAAATTCGATCGAACGCCCGTGTAAATTTACGCGAGAGCTCTCTTGAAACATTTGAAAAGGAAGGAGGGAATGATCAAATCTCGCTTGCTTCTTTTTCCAATTACTGTCCCGAAAGTTTTTTCTTCGTTTATTGAAAAAAATGCCCTGGGAATGACATTTATTTAGCGTGATGTATTCCGGAACGATTTCCAATTGTTTCCCTGAGCAGTGACGTTTGTGACACCTTGTCCTTCCCAGTGTCTAAGTTTTTTGCATGGCATGAATGTTTTGAGTTACATGAAATTCGAATTGGAACGTTTGTAAATAAAAAGGTATATTCCTGGTTTGTTATTAATTTTTTTGAGTATTCTTTAACCCACCGTTCACAATAGTATTTTTTAGATTTAGTTCGTATGATCCCATAGAAAACATTGGTATGAAATTAACGTGTTTGGATGTTCTGACTCGAGCGTTGCCATCCGGAATATTTTCCCTGATAGTTTAGAGGACGTAAACATCATCATATGCATGTGCCACCAAGGCTTCCTTTTCGTCGTAAGTCGTCGAATGATATTATTTCTGGTCGGTTGTTGGTCTCCCACATTTACGCTCAACAAGGAATTGGGTTTTGTGAGAATTATTTGTCAGAATTACAGAACCTTGTAAGGACGACCTTTGTTGAAAGAGGGATTAATGTGATACTCAAGGTTGAGGAGAAACCTGGACTATGTATACGAAGATAGGTGGACGTCTCCCGGGTTGTGGAATTGCCTGTCCCTCAAATATAGAGAAATGAAGCATGCGAGCCACAAAACCCTTGGGAAACAAGGGTACCCTGGCAACGTTGGGACAAAATTAGTTAATGTGCCACTTGTTCGCGGGAAAACCTTGAAATGACCTGTTGTCTTCATAAACGACATTTTCGGTGCAGTATGGTAAATTCAGGCTTAGTATGATAAATAGCTCGCCTAATAGTCGAATCTGCGTGATTACTTATTTGATATATACATTTCTTGGAAGAGACTGAAAAAATAATTAAGGTGATTTGGAGCTGTAACTTCAAGACAGACTTCAAGACTTCTTGTAAGCCTAACAATGTTTTGTCCTCTGCCATTAATTACATACGAGCAGCGTACGCTCTCAAGATTGTACATAAGACACCCATTAATGCCACACTATAACAGAATCAATACGACGTGGCGTAGTACTTCAAAAGGCTTTCTGAAAAATAATTATGACGTAAATGTTTCATGCTAGCTCTATGCACATTTCCGGGATGAATTACAATAGCAACCACTCCTGCTGCAACGAGAGATAATGTTATCTCTGTAATTGAGAATGCTCTATAGATTATACATTTAAATTACTGGTTGACCTCCACCACCTTCAAAACCATCTGACCAGTGTCCACGGTCTTCTTAGCCCTCCTATTATGTACCTTAATCTGTCCTTAAATTGTTATGTGTTGTTAAATTTAATTCTATAGTGCCCATACACCCTGGATGGCCTTAATATTTATTAAGTTTTGAGGAAACATAATCATTTCAATTCGTCTACGATTTCGAGATTGCTGTCCTCGTATTTCTCTATTGCATTTACAGCGATCAGTCCGAAGACGATAGGCACCTGAATTTGACGTGGGAGACAGTTCAACCCTTTGGACTAAATATATTTTTTACAGTTATCTCCTGACCATCAAATCGTTTCATTATTCTTGGCGATGGTATCGTCAAAGAGCCTTTATTAGTTTTACCTCGATGAACTTCTGGTTCGTAGCCTGACACTGTATCTGATATACTACTGATACTATATTTTTGTAACATCTCGAGCATTTTGTGCTTTAATTCTTGGGTCCAATTAAGTCGAAACATTTGGCAAAAAGATTTCGTAAAACCTGTTTTTTTTGGATGGTTGCTGATTGATTTCGATATTTGATATTCGAAGGTTAGTTTCGTTAAAATACAACTTTATTTTTTTAACGCTATTCAAATGCATCGTCAAAATCATTTACTGTGCATCAATGAGAAAGAATTTCTTGATGTAATCGAAAATTTACTTCTCCACTTTTTCCCTACGATTGCGGGCAGCCTCATCTCCATCTCTATCTTAGCTATCTCATTGCTGAAATGTTTGGTAATATTTCGGTTAACCGTGGGTTTCCGTTAAGCAAGGTTCCGTTTAACGGAGTTCTACTGTATTATCGACTTATCATGATTTGAAAGAGCTTATAATAAAAAGGGAACTCTATTTCTGCCCTGTTATTAACCTGTGATAACCATAGAGATTGCTGTGTTAGCGATTTACATCGAATCCCCTTACTCATCCTGATTATTGGCCTTAGGAAGTAATGCATTTGTGGATGATTAAACTAGAGTGTAAAAATAATTCCGAAATTAATATTCCGTGCAGTGGTCATTTGATTGCTTTACTGGTCGCGAAGCCGCTTGGGTTATGCGAAGTAAAGATTAGTGAGTGCTTATGCAAATAGAGATTGAACTTATTTATGTGTTGCTTTGACTAATCAATATGTCGCTGCGCGAGGTTGCTCGAATTTTGTTTGATGCCGGATATTTCATCCTGCAAATTTCTGATCGACAAACTATTGACATTATCCACACCATTGTGGTTTTATCCCTCTGTTATTTGCCGAACGAATTTGCTGCTTCATATTGCCTTGGCGCTCAATTCTTATGCTTAATATTTCCCTGTCGTTGAAGTACTCATCATTACCGAGGAATTAAAAATTAGGTCAAACCTCAGAATTTTAAATTTTACTCGCCACTTTTATTTTGGAACCTCAATTCGAAAATGTTTAGCTGTAGCAACATCTTGCGACAGTTCACATGTAGTTTAAAATAAATGAAGTCTATTAATCCAATGTACCGTGATTTGTTTTCAAGCAATATTCTCTTCCCCAATTTTATCATATGGTGAACTAGGAACAAGTAAATAGAGCGAATCGGCTGACCTGTTTCGTGTGCCTTACAAATGCAGCAAAATACAGCCACGTACGTGCAGTTGAATTTAACCGATGTTCGAGCCGAGAATATTAGAAACTGAAGATCGCACGTCCCGCCGAGGGTCCTTCGCAATCTTCCGGATGGCATTCCTCCGCAAACACGTGCCTCTTTTGAGCGTTTATTGCGGCGGTCGCCGCGCGATGATTGCACCTACCCATCAGGCGGCGCGTGGTAGTGGTGCGCTCGCCGATCGTCATTTGGCCGTGACTAGGAATATTTCGCCGCTATGTTTTGGTGGTAGTATGTACGGGTGGGGTTGATGGGTGGGGGTAGTGGTTGGTTGGGGAAAAAAGTGTGCCGAGTGCGAATTGCGAGAGCTGGGTGCCTTTCCTCCGGGTCTGCTTGTACCACAGGCTTGCTCATCTCCCCTTGCTCCAATCACTTAGCGTGCTACGCAATTACGCAAGTCGAAGGATGGTCACAGGAAATAACAGCAACGCCCGCCCGCAGAATGTCTCTGTAAACAGCTGTAGCGAATTGTGGTAACTTGGTTACGTCGTGTTTCCTAATTCAACCGCATACTCTGCGGCTGCGAGGGCTTCTCGGGAAGGATTTTTTTCAGACAGTCCTTTCCTCCGGCGGAGAGGCAACCCTGTCCCTCGTCGTTCCCCCCTTTACTCCTCCCAAAAACGTCTGTGGGAATTTAGAATCATTTTCCTTTAGAAGGATAACTTTGTAATGGCGCTTCTTATTAGCGAAACCACGAAGATAATTAACATTGGCGGCGTTAATTATGGCAATTGAGCGTAAATCGATATCTGTTAAATGTAGTCCCTTATTCATTGATCGTTCAATCCTAGAGTGGGTTGACTGCTGCCCTCAATCCTTCCCTATCTAATGCTTGATCCTTATTCTGTGTTAGGCGTTCTTTTGCTCTTTCCTCATTATTTGATCTATGCATTTATCCCTTGGCTTTCCTCTTGGGACTTTCCCTCTATTTTTCCAAAATTAAATTTTTTACATTCCCATTGTGCCTCAGAACGCGACCTATCAATCTTGTTCTTTTTCTGCATCGTGTTCCATATTGTTTACTCATCTTCTACTTTTGTTTAAAATTCTTCAATTCTTATTTTTATCATCCGTTCTTTTCAGCAAAACCCTCCTGCAACACCATGTTTCGAACGTTTCCAATCTTATCTAGTCTGCTTTCCCAATGGCCCACGCTCCCAGTCCATTAAGTTCCACGCTCCACACGAATATTTTTACGAGCTGTCTCCTTGCTCGTATTCCTTCCGTCTTAAAACACGGTATCTATTGTTAAGTGTATGCATATGTGATTCTGGTTTCGTGGTCGTATATAATTTCGAGCACAGGTTAGGCTGTGACGAGTAATCCTTAATGAAGATCCCGCTGATGTACGAAAAAGTCTTGTTTTATTATTCATCTGAAAATGACGACTCGCAACAGAAATCAATACGCATTGGATTTTCAAGGGAAATTCACCACGTAATATTTCACGGAGCGAAAGCCAAGTGTTCGGAAATATCAATTTTTCATGGTGCCGATGCCATTCGTTTTCCATCGTTTCGATTCGTTCATTTCCGTCTGCAATTAAAACTTTAAACCCCATTAATTTCCCGAGTGACTTCAGACGAGTTGTTACGATTTGATAGCTTGGAAGGGATGCTTAACGCGCGCTATTTATCTCTGTGACCACGATGAACTTTCTCTTTATAAACCAGGCTGTAGTTTGAGGGCATTCAAATTATTTTCAAACCATCCAGACGTGATCCACGGCGACGCCGTAAAAATTGTCGTTTATACACGTCTTCTCAAAACCCATCTCTTTTTTTTCGGCCCAATAAAACGACTCGGGGAGATTAAGGTATATATATTACCGACTGCAGACTCCAACCGAAGCGTTTCTTTTATTCCGCTTCCATGGAGAGAATGCCAGCAGTTGATCGATGGAGGCCGAATTGTGTTTACCTTAAGTGTGCGTTGTCGGATCGTGATATTTATCGCACCTCATTGACTCTGGGGATTCTGGGAAACGCTCAGGGGAGGCCTAGCAGAATTCCTGGACATTTGATATTTTGACCACGCGGAGGGGAGATCTCGCTGGCTCCGAGATTGTGCCTCGATTCCTGTGAAATTACCCAGAATCCTCTGCAGGGAAAGGGAAGGAGGGACTGAATGCGTGTCCGACGTCATGGTGGTGTGTTAAAGAAGCGCTTTTACATGCATGCTAGATGGAACCACGGAAATGGCCTATTTTTCTCGGAGAATGCTCAGAATGGGGCGTTGATGACAACTCAAATGTTCCGTCATTTGGCTGGGGCTGAAAAAGATGTTTCAGGAAATGAGGTGTGAATGGGGATGTGTTTTTTTTGCGTTGCGCTATCATGATTTCATGCGGGAGTGGAGTGAGGGATGAGTAACGTGTGCCATTCACGCTATTGGTGGAACGTTTCCTAGAAAGCTCTAATGAAGTGGCTGAAGCGTTCTGAGGTGTGCAGACTTATGAGATGACGCTAAGGGGTCCTCGGTTATTTGGCCTATCCTGGGGAAAGTCCTGGGGTATTCTTGTACTCTTGAAGATTAAATCCAAGCAAAAATTAGAATAATGATAATCGAAAACCAAATAAGTCTGAGACAATGAATTTGAAGGCCATAAATATAATTCCTATTGCTATTATTTTGAAATATGTAACTTACCTTGATCCTGCGAGATTCGGGAATAGTTACTGCGCTGATGATAGATATTTTAGAGACTGAATGTTAAATGAGTGCCTATTCTTCATATCCATGCAATAATGTAGCTTTTGATAATAAAAAATCCGAATGTGCTTGCGAAATGGAGTGGAATCTTTGATCATGAAATAATAAACCGTGCAATTTTCCACGTTGTAAAATGTACATTCGACCTGGGCTTTTATGTTACTGCATCAAGTAGATGTATTGACACTGAAACGCAGGACGAAAGTAAACTTTGTTGTGGAAAATTGCTCGGTTTATCACTTCATAGGTACTTATAATATCAGATAGCACCGTAATGCTACCGCATTGACCGACAATTTCTTCTTTGACGACAAGCTCGGACTAAACGTACTCTTTAAGTAGTACGAAGCATTAATTCGTAAACAAATTCATTTTTTTCTCCTTGCACCGACTTATTGTCGAAGTTTTATTGCCCTTGATACTGCGAATATATCGGTCGCAGTCTTGGAATATTGAAAATATGATGTTCCCTGATGCTCATCTCTCACGTTGGTAATAAAATTTGACAGCTTGCCTAGTTGCATTATTTGAGAGGCGTTCTCTGAAAATTGTATGGAATTGGTGGTGAAATGGATGGGTATCGCTCGTCTACGAAACTGGATAAAGGTTTTACGGCTGATGGACATTTTACCTTTAATTTCCAAGTGTCTTTCGCGAGCAGAGTCAGATCCATTAGGGGTTGTAATCAGGGCCCCCTCTCCATCCCGCATCAAGTCTAATGGCGCTCCCTTCACCCGGATTTTCAAAGTTCAATCAACCCATTTTCACGCGCGAATCGAACCCTCCCCCCGCTCCTCATTTCGGCAGTTACTGGCACCGCGAACTGCTCCGATATAAAACCGATAAAGAGCTGGGAGTGATGGGAAACCGCTTTCCTCCTCCTCCTCTTTCTGTCTTCCTCTCCTCAACTCTCCTTATTTATTTATTATTGTCTCGGGAGGTTCCCCAGATTCTAACCTCCTTTTCCTGTCAGGAATAGATTACGGCGTCTCCAGCTGTTGCCTGTCTTCTTATTCACCAATCCCCTCCCCCATCCTACCCGGCGTCCAACTCCCCTTAGGCCCTCGGCTCGCCGTCCTTCACCATTCCGGCGCTTTGAAGAATGAAACTCAGCAAATTCGACAAAAATCCTGCTGATGAATTGGAGCGGAATATGGTGGCAAAGAACGTAGACTACTCTCTGCGACCTGCGGGAACTAATATAGGTTGTTTGCCTTTCGAAATGAGTGGAACATCCTTGAACAATCTACTGCAGTGGTTACATATTTTGTCCTATTCTGGAAGAACACCTATTCGTTCAGTGGTTGATAAACATGGTTTCTGCTGCGCGGGTATTTGAACATGAAGGGATGCATTCACCAACCAACCTCTCTGTAAAGAGAGAGAGGGAGGGGGGTAAGGTAATATCCGCGTTTGTCCTCCATGGTCACGAAACTTCGTTGCCAACTTCAGAAGGTTTGAGGTGAATAGCTAGAGGGCCTCCAGCTGGGCCATGTTCTCCAACTCAGCCAACGTGTTAACGGAAGACTGAAAGGAAACGTCGACTCTCGACATCTCCACCGAAACGTTGGTGAGAATGGGCAACCTAACCCGGTCGGAAGCCCGAGAGAAATTGACTTCAGTTATTCGCCGGGAAGCATCAAATTCTACATTTCAAATGTTTGATCTCTTATTCACGTCAAGTTTTTAGTCCAGTATGGATTTTAATTCAATTGCTTTGGTGGACTTCTCCGATGGGTTGCTAATGCCTCGTTTAGACTGCGATTGCATGGGTCAACGTTCATACGGTTGTAGAGTGAACGTGACGCTACGAACGAGATTAAACGAACGAAATAGGATACCGTATTCCTGTGGCGTATTGAGACTTTCGAATTTTTTTTGTAATTGACACATTTCTGTGTTTATTCATCAAGGGAACGCTTCGCTTAAATAATTTTTAAATTATCGATATTCTCAATTTAGGGTTTCTATTCGCGACACCAGCGCTACCAATGTAATGTGACAGCTTTAGGAACTCTCGAATGTCGTGTACGGACGTGCTTTACGGATTCAGCATACCGTAGCACGTGCGATGGTAGTGTGAACGAGACATAATAATATCAGCATATTTTTATAGTGTTCTTTGGATGGAAAAAATTGCCGTGAAATGCGCTGCTGACAAGTTACGTGCTATTATGTTGGATTTTGCTGTCATTTCCCCTCTGCTCCTTAACCGACCTCTTCCGCATAAACACTCTCATCCTTGACGCTACGCTTAAATGAAGTAGCTGTCTCCATATTATGCTACCGCTATACCAAGGATTGAGGCACCCGAGCGTTGCCATAGGTCGTTGAGTGACTTCCGTTGGCATAGGTGGCTACATATACTGCATGACAGTGCAACGGACCTTTCATATATGCTGTAGAATTAGCCGTATTTGTTTACTTGGCAAATATATGCTTAATAAAAAGGAAACAGTGGGCGAGAAGAAGCCATCAACATCTCATTCGGTACGAATCCAATTTCAGTGTTTACTGAAGTGTTAAAAAAGTTTCCAAGTTATCATAATGCAGTGCTACATCACTTCTTCATTGTTAACAAAAATGAAATGAACATTTCAGGTCATCTCCAAAGTCAAAGTACAATGGTTGGACTAAACATGTTGAAATAAAACGGTGAGGTTTACTCATACACTGATGCCAATCACTTAACGAACGCTAAACACGCAGTAGTGGGTCTGTGGATCGGGCTCTATTTGGTAGAATACAATAGTAAAGAGCAGCATCCGTTGAGGAAGACAGCGTACGCTGTAGCATATCCTAAAGCTGCCCCAATGCCACGGAAGTCAAGGATTCCTTTGTGATGATTAACATCATTCCTATATGTTTTTCCCTGTCTTGCCCTGTTTATATACAGTGGAAGTTATCCATGGACACCTTACTCAGCGCGTGTCAATGATATTAAGAAACAACAAACGCAGTATTCCTCAGATTTCAATTATAATCTACTACACGTTTTGTATCATGGAGTTTTCATCAGGTTCTAGACACTTCAGCAAAAGGAGACATCATATTTTTATTTCTGAAAGAAGTGGTGGTCATAGAAAATGGGAGCAATGTAGAATAAAGAGAGAAGGTAGTAGGTTATTACGGAAAAGCGAAGTCTATGTTTCTTGTTTTTTCCGTCATAATCTCCCACCCGAAAATCATTTGAATCATAGTCACATTCATAATCAGACTTGAAAAAAAGTTTATTATTGAAAAGCCATGATTGTACTCTGCAAATATTGTAGAATTACATGAAAGAGACCTGTAATTACCGTGTTCGAACCGTTCTAGATAATCATGATCGTGTAAATAAGGAGAAGCGTGGTACAATGACGAACTGTTCGAGATTTTGGTGTATTGAAATCACTCGTAAAAACCTCACGCAGCCCTTCCGTTCGATCTGTTCTCGCGGGATTATTATTGAACGATTTGAATAATGCGTTTATAGACGCAATTAATTGCATGTGGAACTAGTTATCCATCCAGGTGGGCAATACTCTCCATAATCCCGAACCGGTCATTGCTGTACGACGAGAATCCTTGGCTACATGATCGAGATTACCTTTAATGGCTCAAACACAACCCTACTGGAAGGAAACGTATATCTGAAGTGGAAGACCAAAGTAATAGGTATAATACGTCGGATGTGTGTCATTGAAACGACTGAGTTCTGTTTTTGTCGGGGTGGAACAGATTGCCAAAGCAGCGCTAGGTCTATCGCTATTGATCTGGTGACTATGACTTCCTTAGAAAAGAACGACGCGATTCACATTGACAATAATTGACACAAGGAAGACGCTATTGATTGGTATATAAACAAAATTCACGCATTCCTCTTTCCCCGCGCCATTTCCTTCCTCAGCTGTCGATGTTCCACTATCCCTTCAGTTCATCCTAATTGGACGTGCTTATTTTGCTTCTTTTTTATAGACTGGGTACACTTCCTTTTAACTTTCGCATAAACACAGTCCACCAATATCTCCTCAATCCTCTATTTCTACTTTCTTGAATTTCTTTCGCCGACTTTGAAATTCCCTTAGCATACCCAACCCTCCACTATTTACCTTCCTGTCATTTTTATTTTCGCAGAACTTGTCTGTCTTCACATCTCACAAGGTTTAATTTACGTTCAATCTTCTTTTCTCAAACAATCGGGGAGAGAACGCACTATGCCGAGTGATGATACCCCTTCCATAAAATCTTAAATAATATTCCCTTCGCGTATTTACGTTGACTCCAGATAATCATTTCTGTCGATAAGAAATGCTTCTTTTGCTTACTCAATTTTTTTCTGTTAATAACCGCTGAGGCAGTTCTTTTGAAAATGAGGACGACCTTGGAGGTTAAATTTCATATCTGCTCAAACCTTGTGAAATTTAGCCCAAATGAAGACCTATTAATTATTAAATGACTTGATGATTAGTTTTTTTCCTGTAGTTATCAACTTTTGATTGTAGGGATTAATTCTTAGTTCCTGCAGCCATAGCGAGCAATGAGACTTTTGCCCGGGTGGTAAGTAATTCTTACACCCTTGTCTGCAGTAGGATTATCGTAGGAAGTACTGTAGTATTTACACAGTCCAATAAATTTTTAATTTAATGTTTCTTTATTGACCTCAGTAATTTAATGATTATTGGTTAATTAGGTTGTAATACCAGGATGTATGCACTGGATAATTGGTATTTAAATGAATATATTATTATGAATGATTCTCACGTCTTCCTTGTTAATATATTGGCCCCGATGATTGAATAAATTATATTTCAAAATTTCGGCGAGAGAAAACTGGCATTTTAAATTTGACCTGACCGTCGATTATAACCAATAATTATAGTGAAGTATTTGTGTGAAAGCATAAAATATTGCTAAGTGAGGTACTGCTCGAGTTCTACCATCACAATGAAAATTTAATGTATCCAAAGCACTAGTGAGCAATAACATATTACTACCTTTTTTGCATGTTACAATTGTCTCAAGTGAACCTGCGAGTTATCTGGTTATGAATCATATTTAGTTTATTTACTGTTGGTTGGTATTTTAAAACTAGGCTACGATCAAAACTAATATTTTTAAGTATATATGTGGTAGTATATATGTAAGGTATGGTATTATTTGGTAGTTTGGCACAACAGTTTTGACATTTAGCCTCTGGATAGCCGATTTATCCTTATATCCATTTCTTAATGTTTCAAATTTTTGTTAGAAAAAAAATTATACGGTGACATTAGTGATCTTTTTAGCCGTGTATTAGTAAGCCCTTTATTATTAGGTCTTTTATAGCCCTGTAAACTGTAAAGTGACTGGCATTGAAGAAATTCAACGTTTTCTTCAAGGTTTCAAGATTATGGAAATGAATGAAATCGTTATGCCTTATCTAAAATGCCTCCGGAATGAAAATGTTCCTTATCGTCTGCTTTTTTAAATTAAGCTGCATTTTTTACGATTCACTCAATGCACATATTCGACTCAGTCATTCGTTTTATCGTTTAAGAGTTGTTTAACTTCAATTATAAGAGACTTCTTTGAAATACCCTCAAAATGAAAAATCTTAACAATAATTATTGGTGCATATTGTGTGCTAATCATGTTCATTTTGCTGCGACATTTTTTATCAGTTAGACAACCATTCGATATTGATTGCGTATTACTTCGTATTTTATTTTTGCACATATCCGCTGTATATTAGTATTCTCAAAGCAGTATTAGAAGGTTGAAGGCGGATTCTGCTTCAGAGTCAGGCGGGAAAAAATCCATATAATCAGGGGTGTCCGAATATAACATCAAAGGAATATTATGGGAGCGTTGTATTATTTTTAACCGAATCTTCGTGGCAGGCATTGAGCACAAAAGGGTGATAGCAGCGTCGTATAGCATTGCCAAAGTTTCCCGTTCAAAGCAGCCCACCTTCCTATATGCGTTCCTCATGCATCCCAAGCTATGTTCCATCTGCATATCCTACCGCGCGTACTACTCCAACATTTCCCCTTCCCGTAGGTTTGTTTTTCAGAGGAACATTTTAATAGCTGCTGTGTTTAACTTATGATTTTTTTTAGTTTACATTATTACAGTTTTAGTATGTCGTTAAAGGAATATAAGAGATGGAGTTAAATATATGCGTATTATAAAAATTTTGAATTCTGAATCTGAAATCAAAAGTCTCAACGAGACACATTGACGATAGAGAGGCTTATCGTCAGCGCCTTACCAAAAATTTTATTCCTGGCATGTGATTTTATTTTCTATGCCCTTTAAGTCTTCCAAACCCCTCTCAGTGTCGGTGATGGAAGCAAAAGTGAAAGAAATTGAATTATTTACAAAGAATATGGGTTGAAGTATTCACTTTCTTCTGCTACAAAAATGAAACACCAAAATAGGAAAGCTCGAAGAGGTAGAAAAAATAGATACTTATTAGATTTTTTCTTCCTTCTATACTCATTGATGAAGACCAAATTACTTACGCTTACGGTGTTATGACGACTTGGGGTTATTATTATGAAATTATGCAATAAGGGTTATATTTCACTGATTAATTATCTAACGTAATGTAGATGGATAATGAGTTAAATATTGAAAATAAGTTACACGGCTGGGGTCACTATTTTTTTTGGGATATGCTGATGCTTCATCAAACTTAAGTTGCCAGGGAAACTTCTGGTAACAGTTAATTGTATCAGAAAATCTTCTTTCTGATTGAGATCTTAACATTCCATTGTGTCAAATCTCTTACTCCGAGACCTTTTCACAGACGCATCATTTCACTGAAAGGGTCTAGGAATAAACCGTTGGCTCGCTAAAAATTTTAACTTTATATGAATGCGTATCTGTTATTTCGTCATTTATACCGGTTAATTTTTCTATTATTTGTTTTGCCCATTTTCCTCTGTTGTATCGCAAGGTCATTACCTGCAAGTGTAAACAAATATTGCATAAGTGGTAGATAAGTAATTTTTTTCGTAAATATCCGTTCCACATTCCATCTCACACCCAAGGTCTGTGAAAAATCTTTAGAACGGAAAGGCACCCCAAAACAATTAGTTCGCTATGCGACCCCAGCGGGGTGAGATAGTCCCGTTAATGGATCAGTTTGATCAGCTTACGGGTGCGCATCGGGTAATTTAAACTTAACGTTACGGGCGCACGCGCCACAGAGTCGTTTGCGATCGTTCACGTTGGGTACTCCCGCAGTGCTGACGATGCCATTAAGCACATTGCATTCCCGAAATACTGCCAGGCATTTTTTACGGTAAGGCACGGTGGTCGCTAATGAACACGTGAGGGAGAGAGGGAGGGGAATGACTAAAGATACCACTTCGGATCGAAAGGTTGCCGATGAAGAACGACATTGCGTCACGAAGAGGTTGAGCGTAACAGGAGGACCAATTTAACTGGGCGTGATTCAGCTGCAAAACGATGGGTATGTTTTTCGTTTGGAGGACTCCTATCATTAACTATTCTTTGACGAAAGCATTTTTAATGAGGCCTTCGACAGCCAAAGATAGCTGGAGGAAAATGGACACGCGTATTTTGGAGATTCATCCGTTACTGTGAGAAGAAAAATTAAGAATAAATTCCACCATTCTGTATTTGTCGATTTTGAAAATTACTGCTTTCATTGTTAAAATGGTTTTGCTAATTAAAAACAAAATTAAGGTACAAATTATGCAGATTAGTTGACGAATATTTAATCAACGCTTTTTGCATTGCCTGCCGGGAGCCTGCCGCCGCGTCATTTACATCGAAACGACGGATTTTGAATTCAGTTATTTCAATAATTTGCTAATAAGGCGGAAATACGTGAAACAAATGCCAATAGAAATCACCATTTTTATTTCGTAGGTCAGTGTTTCATATAAACAGTTGGGCACAATTATATCATTTATACTCCGTATTTTGACTTCAGTTATTCTAGTGATTTGCGAAGGACCATTAAGAAAGAGGGACAGGTGCCTAAATTGTAATGAAATTCAATTTATTTTAACAATTTGGTTCATTTACACTTTTCCTCGATAATAATATTAATATCAGATTCAAAATTACTATTTTTCCTAGCGTTGTACATACTCCTAAATTCAATAGCACGCGATGTTGAGCTCAGTTAGTGTAGAAAATGACGTAGAAAGGTGGGATGCTGTTTTTCATATTACACAGACGATACGATTTTTGAACTGAGGTACTAGCGGAGAAAGTATTGCATTACATACCTAACAGAAGTCGTTTTACGCTGAAACCTCCGTATTGCTCCATCTATTCGGTTCCCCCGATGTCGCCTGATCGATTAAAAAGAAACCGAAATTTCCCTCACTTAATAAAATTTTACTTGTGTTTCTTAGCCAATTGGTACATGAACGGTGCCACTCCTTATTTGTGATACGATATAAATTAATTCATCGAAGAGGTTGCTAAAATGACATTATATTATTTTCTTCCCCTACATATCTCTCAAGCCGATATTTTCCCTAAGAAAGCTGACAATTTATTATTTTTATAGTGGTCGTTTTATCGTTATTTAGCTAAAGTCCAACTAATTTTATCCTGTATAATGAGGAAGTTTTTAAGTGAGTAATTTTTTATTCAGCTTTGGAGAGCGGTTGTTGCAGAAAATTGACTCAAATTTTTAGAATTGTTAAGTGGTTATATTCTAGCAGACATTGAGATATTTACAGCGGATGTTGGAAAAGTGACGTGGTCCCGTTTATTTGTTATAAAGAAGCAAAGTGGTGAGTTCGGAAAAAAGTTGCTCCGATATGATCGAAATATCTTAATATACATATCTGTATACCTATATGGTGATATCTGGTGGCTTAGTAGTGAGTTTGGTAGTTATATTTTAGTAAAAACTAGTGTATATTTGGCTCGAATATGATGTAAGCATGCTCTTTACCAGCACTGTTCACAAGGAAGTGAACACTTTAAAACATTTCTTCTGAAGGGAGAAAAAACTCAGTAGCAGATGTTCTGCGTCTGTGTAGCAGTTCTTTATGTACTGGGGCCCGGTGGTTCCCTGGGCTACTTACGGAGCGCGTATATAGAACAGGGTGGAGTGGGACTTCCTCTCCTATCCACTCCCAAAATCTATAACCCCGAAACTAGGCTAGCAACTCGGGGGAACCATAGCTCGGCCCACTTCTGTTCCGCCGAGACCCCCAGTTGGCACTAAAATACGATCCTCTTCCCTCGTTAATTCGTACAGAAAGTTGCCAAACTGAGATTCGCAGGGCGTTTGCCCACCTCTCTCCCTCTCACACAAGTCGTGACGAGAGTCCATGCGCACGGCAGGGTAGTGGATTCATCGCTGTCGGAAAGGTATTTCTCGAGAAGAGAATTGAAAAGGGGGGCTTCGCAAAGGGGAGCGATGCCTTTCCCACCCGCCTCTCCCGCGGGTTGAACAGGCGCCGCCTCCCCCCCATTTCAGTGGCTGCACCGAAATTCCTTCCGTTCCTTCTCATATCCCACTTCCTCCCCTTCCACCGTCCGTCTCAAGTCGAGCCGAGAGGTAACGTGTGGGAAGATCAACGGGGGGGATTGAGAGCGCGGTCTGGCGCGTGGGTGTGTGGGAGGTAGAACAATGCCCTTGATTTAAGGGCAAAAATAGCAGTGTCGATAGGGGAGCCGGGCGAAATTTCCGCCTATACGCTGCGGCAAGCGATGTGATGCTCGTTGTGTAAATCGACTTCTAAACGTCATTGTGCGATGCTCTTGCAATATACCGTTCTGATTGATCGCCTTACGGCCACTTTGTTACGTAAATTTGGATTGGGAAACGTATCGGGTGCAGTCGTGGACTCAGAAAAATATTTGGTAATGATTCGACAACATTTGTTCACTTACGGAATATCCCTCCTTCCTCACGCCTCATTTTGACTCTGGAAGGTTAACCTGAAAGTTACAGCTCAAGCAAGTTTCGTGAAGAACAACTGTAATATCATTAACTTCAGTGGTGTTAGCGGTACCTACGTTCTTTGTTGTATCTGGTGTGTTTATTTTTTGAGTGAGACAATTTAGCGGTTCCCTTTTGAGTTTTTCGATTCCGTAAGTGTATGCTGGCTGACTCATTGTGTTGAAATTTTCTAAGATTGATTTTAACTGGGTATAGGTGTTGTAACTTGATAGTGTAATGGAAATGGGTTTTTGATGTGGAATGTCTCTAAATAAATACCATACCTCATTGGAATGGAAACATTTGACATTTTTCACTCGAGGTTTAATATTAGTTTTGCTTAATTATTGCAGTACACATTTTGAGGAAATACGAAGAGAAAACGTGATTACTATACAAATTTCGCTAATGAAAAAGTTGAGCGTGGTGTATATACGGAATTCGCAAGTTTTTAAAAATCATCCAGAAAGAGTAGCAGCATTTTATTTCCGCAGATATAAAACGTTTTGAAAAGTAGCAGTTCAATGCGAGAACAGGGTAGAACGAGTGGGCTGGCGAATGCTGCATTGTTCCATTGCATTCAATGGAACTGAATATTTCATGACAGAAATGGAGTGAGGTGTGCCCATCGAAACGCCGTCACAAAATTGCCTTGAAACCATCGCGATGATGAATGTAAAGTATATTTTGATGTCAATATTGATTCCTGCATCAGGTGTTTCTTTTTCGAAACTGATACATAATGAAAGAAGAAAATAATATTCCTAGCTGCAGGTTCATAAAAACGAAAATCTCGAAATTTTCGAGCTACACAGCTGAATCTTCGAATGTGATGCAGCATGAAAATTTCATTTCCTCCTCTTGCACCATGTTGCTGGGAAAATTTCTCTCTCAAGCTTCTCTGCTATACGATGAGACGCGTTGAAATTCGAACTCAGCGTAGCCGGGAGGTGGTGGCGTGGAGGTCCTTCCATCCGGGCCAGTATTCAGCCTGAGGGGCGGGACGTGGCGCAAACTATCGCCTCCACAGGGCGGGGATACCCCGGGGAAAGATGCCCGTGCTCACGCGAGTGCTTTAGTGCAAAGAAATTAGGGTTCGGGAGTGGGAAAGCGTGTCGGACGGGGGTGAACGTGCCTTCTATTCGAGCGTGACCCAAGGCCATGTTGCGGTTGACTCCGGGCTCTCCAATTCTGGTGGTGCTGGGAGACTGCATTTTAGGCACCATTGATTCTTACCAAGAGGAGTGCCTCGACCCTAGCACTACTATACATCCCCTCTGACGAGTGGTTCCCAAACTTTTTTGACGTAAATACGTACGACCCCTTAGGAAGCTTATTTCCTCACAGAGTACTTCGAGACAGTTGGAACCAGCGTTTTATGCGGATATATATCTTGGTTGCCTCCGCCACCGTTCAACTTTTTGCCCATATCCGATTTACTTCTGAAGGTACATATCTCCGAGGTTGTTGACCGCTGGTAAAAGCAGAAATATATGTGAAATTGGCTTTACGTTATTGCCTGTCAGACGAAAGTACATGGAAAAAGTATTGTTTTATGGTTATGTGATTATATTTTATCGCTAGTCTTATGTTCATTTCTATAAAAACAACAATTTGATTATTATGTCATCTCTCGTGTAAAAACTGAAATCTCTTCGTCGTGAACCTCAAATTTAAACACATACATGGAGAGGATTAATCCAATTCCCCAACAAGAAATTTGGTGGTTTTATGAGTTCACAGTGCTTCCTCCAGGAAATGAAGGCTTTCCAATCCATGCGTATGATGTTGGACCCTTTCGTGGGCAGATATTTCTTTTCGTGACGCAGACCGTTGCGCCTGAATCTCGGAAAACATTAATGAAATAGCCATCTAATTTTGGAATTTTATTTTTAGATTATTCTTGATCTTTTGATTTTGATATCTTACAAATTCTCTGTATTGAAACCCTTATGTCTTCGTTTGAAAACGCTTGAAAGTACGCCATCTTACAATCGAGAATTTTACATTCTGTTCAGGCTCGGACCCCGTCTCCTTTGAAGTTGGAAGCGTTGGAAGAGATTCGAAAATCTTTCGCGCACTTTTCTTTACTGTATCTCACTCTTATGTCGCTTGTACGATGAGTTTCTCGGCTTTCCTTTAAAACTAGGTGGGCAATATCGTGATTTGTGTACTTTCTAGTAGATTTAAGTACAATGTTCCATTTCATCCTTTTTATATATCTTCTAAAACACGTTAAACGGCCAAAAAAGGGATCGTAACTTTTGACATAGAGTGATTATCGGAGAGGTGTGATTTCGGACTGATAAAATACGACATTTTAACATCGCATTAATAAAAAATTCGAAGATATAGAGCACGTAAAGAATAGCGAGAAGATGCGGAGTAAGGAAATTTCTCGAAGTGGTCTTTATCGGCGAGATATCATCTTGAAATTTCTTTTGTGGCGTACTCTCTTGTGTTCATTGAAACGGAGGGTGGTTACCGAAATCCAGGAAACTGACGTACTTAAATGAAATTCATATCAACTTTAATTTATGGTTTACTCGTAATTTTTAATGCTTGCTTCCTTAGACTACGCTCATAGTTGTCAGTGATAGGTCTAATTTCCGTTCTTCATGGAGCGTTCCATTTTGTGTATTATCTATCTGATACCTTGAAATAGCATGTGGGTGGTGAATGTGAACAAAGGAAATATCATTGCCGAATCTTTTACAGGGTAATTGGATCATGTCGGAATGAAGCTGTATATTCGCTTTATCCTGCATTGCACCCATTTTTCCAGCTATGTGCCGACAGTCTTAGTATATTCTGTTATCTCTAGACCCAGTGCCACTCGACAAATTTGAGAAACTACTCATGCCGCTTTACCGAGGTGGATGGCGTATAACTTAGAATGTCATAAAAGGTTGAATGATAGGTATTGCGTATGAAGTAATCCAACGTCGATGTGACTGTAATTTCTGTTCAAATTTGTTCGTACATTTAAGCTCCGGTGAAAGGATGTAATATTTACCACATGTAAGGACAACTTTCATTCTGGTTAATAATTAACAATCAAGAATCGTGGAAGTAAATTCTAAGTGTTACTTGATCTTAAAAACGGGCACCTTTGTAAAAGACTCTGACGCCCTTGGGACTCACTGTTTATAAGTCCAAAGATACAATCGTATCGTATTGTAGCGTAGTGTGGCAGGTTGCGAGCATATTTTCTTGCATTCAACTGTGCATTTTCCAACGCAATGTTGCAGTATCAGGTGTGAAATGCGAGGTGACTGAAGTTTCAGAAAGATTACTTCGATTATAATCTTTTTGCATATTATATTTACCCCTTTTAAAAATTACTATCTTCATTAGTAATAAGAAAACATGAGACCGTAACAAATTATTTGTCTTTAGTATTGAACTTTCTGTGAACACTCATATGCTTCTCGTCATGCGTTTTAAATTCAATGGCGAGAAACAATCTCTCTTCTTTGTCTGATTTCTATGATGCGAGCTTATTTAGTCCAAATATTTGTTTTGTTTTTTTTTACGTTTGTTCGTTTTACATTTGTTTTGTTTTACGACTGTGTGCGACCGTATTCCTGAGACAAACTTTATGGTACAAAACGAGTACCCTTATCCCTATCGAGTATTGCCTTTCTTATCGAGCAAGCGCAGGTTTGAGTAAAAAAGAAATAGATAAGGAAATAAAGGACGCTTAGGAGTTCAATAGAACATCCTGTCGGTGACAGCTGACTATTAAGGGAGGTGGGTGGTTGATAATTGAGTTGAATGTTAGGAAAAAAAATCTCCATTCTTGTCGATGAAAAGTTATACTGATGGTGTGCCTTACACGACGAAGACAAGTAAAGCTAACGAATGTGAGTACAGTCATGCGATAACTCGGAAATAAATGCAAGTTGATGCCTTTATAAAATAACGAGGCTAACCCAAAAACAGTAATTATCATCCTTCATTTTTCCACGAAAATGAAAGCTTGATAGCTTTTCCTAATGGTACGCCCCTACGCTCCTAAAACATGTGTTGACAGCGTTATTTTCTCAAAAAAGGGTGCTGAAAATTGTGTGCGAGTTTACGCAAGTAAATGGGGCCATTTAAGTTAGAAGGCCGCAACTATTAATAAGAAATTGCTTGGCTTTCTTCTAACTATTTATTTGGTCACCTAAAAAAGCATCAGCCAGATCAAGTATAATGCTTCGGGCCGTCGATCGACTTCAGGGTCACAATCCATCGTTCAGGATCACCTTACTCAAATTTAACCAGGATGTAATTGGGGGCTTTCAGTTCATTTTTTCCTATCTCCTGGGAACGCTGAGGCAGCAGATAGGTAATGATGTTGCCTCGGGTGATTGCTTTTTCGCAGGGTCATCAGTTTCTGCGTAAAATTCAATAAAAATATTCGATTTCCGACGAAAACCATTTTGCGACCCCACACTTTGAAAATAAAAAGGTGTTGGGTTAATTTTGGTAAAGGGACGACTTTAAAAAAAATTATTTACTGTATTATTAAGTAGCTGCAGAAATATAAAAAATATTTAAAGGAGTTAAGAACATATCCGAAGTATTTTGAAAACGCCAGTCAAATATTCACCCAAGGCTTTAAACTGGTCAGCTCCATCCATGGAACCATCACGACGGAGTTTATATCGAAATTAGTTTCTTGTATCCATTCGGCAGCGATTGACATTTTGTCACCCGTCACGGCACCGCCGTGGAAGGAAACTTCAGCTACACCGGTGCCTTCCCAGGTTTAAATAACAAAGCCCAACGGTCTATCTAAACTGACACTCGCAAAGGAGTAAAAGTTCTCAAGTTTACCGTACCCACTTGTCCGTAAGGAATAAGAAAGTTCAGGCGATGGGGAAGGAGGGATAGGCATAGTTTGTAAGGAATTGATTTCCCTCAAAACGGGCGAATAAAAAAATATTTAAAAACTGAGTACGTCACCCGAATCTCAACGGCCGCACAGAAGGGTAGAGCTGAGCGGTTTGTGTGGGAATGAAAGGAGACTCGAGGGAGAGAAACTATTTTTTTTCAGAGCGTTTTCATCCAAAAAAGAAAAATGAAAAGTAAAACGACGCTCAGCTCGCGATTCGTTCTTATATTTTTTTCACGACGTTACCCATTATAATTCCACGCGTGGCGCTGCCAGGAAAGGCAGCAAGGGAAATCCCTCCACCCGTCTCTCCTCATGCACACCTTCTTCACGCATTGTCGTGTAGGTAGGTACACGTGCTCGCTCAGCACCAGCCTTCGCTGTTATAGGGGGGCCTTTAACGCTTTCTCGCTGTCGCGCGAATGGAGCCCGTATTTCACAGGGCTCTCTCTCTCCCCAAGGAGGGAGGAGAAGGCGAAAGCATTGGGAAGGAAAAGTGGGTTTTTGAGGGTGTACGTAACATGCGGGAGGATTGTATCACCAGGGCTGATAAGTCTAGCCGCGCCTGAAGCACTATCTCAAGACGAATTTAAATGATAGTAGTGGTTTTCCTTGTTAGATGTGGATAGGCACTAACTTTCCCATCTCGAAAGCCCGAGTTAGAATATTTTGTAGTGTGGCTGAAAATGTCCTAAAGAAATCCAATCCCAATTTAGGTGGTATGCGGAGAAGATTTCGAGTGGTGTACCAAAGAGTACCTTTGATTGAAAAACGTAGATGCTCAGTTTTAAGTTATAATTTATTGGTGGAAAATATTATATTTCGAGTAACGATGAGTTTATAAATTTAACTCCCCAGAGAAAACTAACAATCGATATGATATTCGACGTATTCGGTAGTGATGAGAGCTTAATTTACTAATAATGGCCCTACATGGAGTGGTAGACATCAAAAGCATTTACTGCGGATTAAAAGCATGGTATTGGAAAGTGCACAGTAGTGTACTTCATATAAAATAGAAAAATAATTCTAGGGGATAGTACAGCGTGTTTATAAATTATGAATAACTTTTGGATATGCCTGAAATTGTAAAGAGTTTTATTTAGCTTGATGAGTTTTTCTAACATATCGATAAAATTATATGTTTAGTTGGTTGAGGCACTTTTCCAAGAACATTAATCAATTGAATCTGTAACCTATTGAATCTCCAATATTTAGTCGATTGAAGCTATGATAAACGTATCTATTTATTTGACGAGTCTGGTTTTTTATAGTTGATCCCTGCTTTGTTCTTATAACGCTCTCTAGCTCCAAGCATGTAACCCGTGTTTGAATAACCTCCCCCCTGAGGAAAGAGACAAGCGTGAAAAGATTAGACTGGGGCAGAGAATTCAGAGACTGCGCGAATGGAAGGGAGACTCGGTGTCAGGACCGGGAGTTAGATGTGCTCAACTCTTCCCGGGGCTACGCGTATCCTTTTGTGTGTGGCCTGTTCATTTGTGCTCGATTCCATGAAGTAGTCCAAAGTTTTGAAAAGGCGAGCGAAAGAAAGAAAGGAAGAATGGAAGAAAAAAACATCTCGCCCCGTTTACGACCCAAAGTGGGATTTTGAAAGCTCTGTGACGTTTGGAGAAAAAGGAAGGAAGGCGAGTCAAAAATGCATTTTTCTCGGGTGTCTTAACTCGCATTGTGGTCGCAATTCAAATGTTTAAAAAGGGATTCATTCTTTGCCGCTTCGAAAAAAACTGTAGCTGAGCGGAATGAAAAGGAATTGTACTTTCAAGTTTCCTTGGAAAGGGAAGGATTATGTCGCTTCAAGCGACGTGAGAATTGGAGTAACCAAAGAAGCATTTTGGGGTGACAAAATGGACTTCCTACGTGTTTTTTATTCGTGTAAAGGAGGAAAATGTTTGCGTTGTGCGATATTTTCTTGTTCTGCGTTGATGAGCCGTAACATTACTCATTCGAGTCACCCCTTAGTTTTTTTTCAAACAATTTTTTCAGAAAACTATCTGCAGCAAAATGAGATGAAGTGGCTGAAGAGAGCTGGTTCGAGGTTTTCTATGTGCAAAAATAGAGGGGAGTATATTTGTAAGGAGGGGGGAAGTTAAAGGTTAGGAATTTGAAGAGATGAGTCGGACTGAAAGACACGAAAGTTTATGTGGGAGGTAGTGCTGAGAGAGAGGGAGGGCCAAGGGAGTTATCCAACTCTTCGGATAGATTGGAGGTAATAATTTCGCAAGATGACTTTACAAGCACCTTGTAAAGTAACTGGGCATCCATGATCGTGAAGGCTTCCTTCTTACTCCATAATTTTCTTTCCTTATTTCATCTCCTTTCGAAGTATCTGTTTTTATTTAAAAATGAGAAGACGTAATTTATTTTTATTTTCTCCCATTTCTCAACATCTTATTTCAATGCCATCGTTTCTTATCCATTCATATTTAAGATGCAGTTTTCCTTTATAATTTTCCATGAGCTAAATGGCGCTCAGATTCGTCTTTGTGGCCCAGGTGCTGTTTCAATTCCTCAATTTTCTACGTTTTATCTCTGAGCAAGAAATCAAACGCAAAATATTTTGCGCCTATTCGTCCAGTATTTTGGTGCCATTATCCTTGCTCACTGGTACAAAGAGTAGTACTTCAATCTTTTATCCAATAGTTCTTTCATCGCAGGTCACTTTTCTCTCCATGATAGCATAACTAAGCGTTTTTCATGAAATAACTTGACTATGGGAAAGAAACAAAACTTGGACTGATTCTGCTCTGAAAGAGAGAAGAGAGAGTGGACATCTTCTTTGCATCGTCATTTACGATTACAGCACCATCATACAGTTATATAATTTACTTACCTTAAATATTGACTAACTTAAGGATTCTAGTCTTTTTATTGCGAAATAATGTATTAGAATTGAAGTCGTGCAACCTTACGCAATTGTGTTTAGGCGTGAAGCTGTTATCTGGTTGAGGCGGCGCCACCTGTCAGGCCCTTCGAAGCTGAGCGGCATGACATGGGAACCCTTTTTGCAAAATATTTTCACTGTGTGGTCGGACCCTCTACGACCAGCGTGGACCTGCACGGTGGTTCTCTTCCACGGAGGGACCTCTTTCGCTGTAGCCTGAACTTGCCTTCGCACGGGTCAACACGAGAGACCGCACGTCCGCCCATCGTCTACATGCGCGTACCTTATTTAAGCGTCTCAGTACTTGTTGTGTGTTTTCATTACTGTAAGAGTTAATAAGTTTTTTTAGAAGTATTGATCCGGTTTAAACCGCGGGCATTTGTGTAAGCGAACACATGATTACACTCAACTCGTCTACCATTCATTTCACTAGCGGCCGGAAATAATAATTGTTCGCATCAATAGAAAGAATGACTGCTTTGATTACAATTCTGAAGATTGACGTTCTATTCTGCGGAAATTAATTTATATCCCACCTATAAGCAGAGTAAATGTTAACGTAATTTTGAATCTAATTTTACCCGACGAAAGTACCTTTCACTTAATAATAATATTTTTTTGACAACCGACCATGGTTTCAGCTGTATGTACCATTTTCATGATACTATGTACTTTATACATGTTGAATGCTATCTTATGTCCATACTCCATATTCTGGGCGCTAAAACTTTCATCCGAGAGGCGCCCTTTTTATTCTCTTAATATTCTGTACACCGGTTTTTGGTTTGTGATAACTTTCACCCCGCGGTAACCTTGGGGTATATTCGAAGTAATATCAGGCGTCGCTTAGTAAAACTTACGTTCATGATGAGCATTTGTTAACTGAGGACTGTTTTTACATATCACCGACTAAGATATCAACACATTAGTTTCTCGTTTTCCTTTTTCCTCTCTCTTGTATTAATTAAAACCTTGGTCGGCTATTAAAAAAACGTGAAGATACAGGTACTCCGTTAATAAATGTTCATAATGGGATATACTGATTTTGACCTTTTTTCCGTTTTGACATGAATATATTGACTGGTGAGTATATTATTCAGTGAGGTGCATTAATTTTCAGAGTTCAATAGGTATTTTATCGTCGGATGGCGATATGACGCGAGCCTTTTAGCCGGTCAAAAAATGTTTAAATTCAGTGATAAATTGTGGAAATAGGGAAGCATGCATGCACAAACGACGGATTCGTCCTTATAGCGTCCGGTATTTATCCAGTTTATTTAAATTGTGTACTGTTTTAAATATGCGGGTCATCGCAATTATCGAGAATTTCTGCGGAAAAGTTAGAATTGATGCTAAATTTTGTCAAACTTTTATTGTAATCAAAGGAACATATTTCTCATCACAGTGGATTTAAAGGAATATAGGAGCCATTTATATATATCTCTTTCTCTACAGTGTAATTCAGCGTCATGAAACTTTTATCTCCTATGACTCCATTCCAAATTCCCGTTCTCCTTTTCCCTCTGTCGTCTTAATTAAATTTTCATTGAATAGCATCCTGCTACTTTCTAATATCGCCTCAATTCATTTTTTCCGCCGTACCACCTAAAGAAATTCCACCGCCAGATACCTCTCTTTTTCACCCCTCAGATTTCCGCCCTTCTTCGTTGGACTTCTTTCGGTAATTTTCCGTCATCTTCCTTCCCCAATTGCTTGCAACCAATCCGCGCAGGTACTCTTTCCCCTCTAGCCTTGTATCCAAGTGCGCGCTGCTTCACGTTATAGCGTTGGCAGTGTTTTCTTAAATTTTCTACCTCACATCTGACTTCAAGTAATTTGATTTTTCCCTTGTTAGTAAGTGCAATTCCATGAAAACTTAGCCCAAATACTTCAGTCGATGTATGCTCAGCAGATTGTTCATTTTCAAACTAACTGCGATGTGTTATCCTCTTAGTAAGTTTTATTATTAATCAAAGCTTTCATCTTTCTCAAGACTTTAAATATCATTTCCATCCAATTCCTGCAATTTAATGGTTATACGCTCTAAAATTCTCATCTCAGTGCTACCTTTTAAGTTGCTCTCGCGTGACTTCAACTTCTCATTTCGATTCTTTTTCTGCCTCTCTAATTAGTATTGTCCCTCTAGCGAGTTACGGATTGGATCCTTACTGCCCAATTTTCCACTTTCCTTTTACAAAACCTTCGAAAAGCCAAAATGATAAGTCAGACTAGAGCGTGGTCCGGGGTACTAGTTAAGCCATATCTTGCCCTTTTCGAGGCTAACAACTTCCTCCGTCGGAGATTATTAGACATCGTAAAGCACTTCAACGGCTGCATATTCTTCCATAACGAACGATAGCCGTTGCTGATGACCTAAGGGGTGGAGTACTTTTCAAACTTCCACCCAACTTTCCTACCCGTAGTTCAGCTACACGAGGGGTCAAAGTACGCGCATGATCAGAATAATTTCCGAGAACGAATGTTATTACGTGACATAAAGCTATGCCCATGGAACACGGTCTCTATATAGCGCCGCGAAAGTTTCCATTCCAGCATGCGAAGTGGTTGTGGTGAGGAATTTAATGGAGGCTTGACATTTAGTTCTAATGAGGATGCATGGTATTTGATGTGGAGCGTAACGCTATACGACTTGTAAACTTGGTGTTTGATGAAAGATGAGGAGGGTAAACCGGAGGCAGGAGTGCCAAATTTTGAAAAAAAAAGTTTGACGCTAGGAGAATAATGTCAAAAGTTGAATAAAGCAGAAAAGGTATAGAGCGATGAAAGAAATAATGTGACGACTTTATTTGAGGAAATGATAGCAATATTGTTTGACTGGCGGGAAATTATATGAATAGTTTTCAAGATACAGAGATAAATAAAATATCAAGGACTGCTCCTCCTAAGGAAGGGTAAGTTGCAAAAAAGGTTGCGATCACTTCAGAATTGATTAGTAAACATTTAGCTGTCGTTTCAAGAAAATACCAATGATCTGTTTATTGTATAATGTATTGAATGGTGTGTAATGTGGTATGGAGTGTGTAATGATCTTTACATTTGTATATACTTGCCGACAAGTTCAAAGTGACATGGCGATCGTACAGGAGCGTCTTTCGCATTACGCTTCTCATTTTGTTGGGTGTTTTCCATAAACTAGTCACCATTTCCTCATTTTTCTTAAAATGACTGGAATTTCGCCAATGGGTGATGGTAGAGTACGTCATTTAATCTCCTCAACCGGCCATTAAAAAAGGATCTATTCTTAATTTTTTTTACAATTACTTCAGTTTTTTCATGGAGAAAAATATCAATAAACTGTTCCATTTTTTATCTTCCTTTCATTATCCACTTCCTTTCATTATTTGCCACTTCCTAACATTATCCCTTCTACGGCACCGCTCATTTATTTCTCATTTATGGCATCTCTTTCCTTGAACGAACTTGGCCGAATTATGGTCTATAATGTTCGAATGAGTTTCTCTGGTATTGGGAACCATAAGAAACTCGAAGGCTACACGCTATGCGTAGGTTACTTGAAAAACTCGTATCAGGCGAGTTTAAGTACGACATGGAGGGTATTATTTTGACCCCGCGCTTTGTCTCTATAACTGACGGAAAGGACAGTATATCCGAGAGACATATCGAACTAAAAGGTATAAAAATCCCTTCTCTCCTCCTATCATTAATGGTTATAACGAAAAAATAGTGACACCCTCAAAAGACCCATCGGTCTCCTACAATTCTCCACTTTCCCATCCCTTTCCGTATTTTCTCCCCCTCCATGGCTTGTGTGGCTTTTAGGGTGAGCTCTGGCTGCCCCACGCCCTCACAGTGGCTTGCAGGGTAGCATATTGATGTAGACCTGTGTGCAGTTTCTGATGAATTGTGCAAGTTCAAAAAACTGACTCCTCTATTTATTTAATTGAACTTCGGGGGATGCATGTCTTACGTGTCTGCGGGACGACTTGAGGTCTCTGTAGAATCTAGTGCGGACCAATAGGGAAGCGGGCGTGACGTGCGCCGAAGGAGTAAATTATTCAAGCTCCTCTTTTATAGGGGTGCTCATGCTCGTTTCTGTTCGGAGAATCATATTTCCGCTCGCTTAAATTCTGACCCGCTCATGTTTTTTGATCATCGCATGTTTTAGCGGCCACCTTTGCCCTTCCCAGCATCGCGTAATTCAATTCTGACTACGTGATCCCTCTATTCTGCGAGATCATATTAATCCATTCAGGGGTCTCATCGCTTAACGTCTTCTATCCAAGAGGTTGATGACTTAACCCTTTGCCTCGGGTAGGCGTACGCTGGGCCTACTCTTATTGAAGCTATCCATAACTTGGTCTTGAAAATAGGAAAGGTTAAAAGACTTTTGGAGATCAATAGGGTATGGATACTTCAATAGGACTATTGCCATCTGTGTTAGTGGGGGCGTAAGGCAACCTGCAAACATTGCAGGTATAAAATTATGTTCCGTTACATGGTGTAATAAGTAGTGCACCTAGAAAGACAATTAGAAATTCCAGCTGGATTATGTTACGCGCTCTACAGGAACCTAATGCCATAAAGATGCAGAGAATGAAGAAAAATTTCTATGACCATTGATATATTAAGTATAGAATTTTAATTCCATTCTTAAACGATTATTTCGCCGTGTTCGGTTTTAATTTGTTGGTTAATATTAATCAAATGCTTGGTTAGGAGATATTGCTCATATAATCATAAGATCTTACCCTACCCTTATCCAGATTAAGTTTCCCGTGTTTTTTAGTGGTTAGTTAATTGCTGCGGATAGTTCATCAACTAGATATTACTTCTATTTAAATCTCATCGCTACCTCCTCGGTAACTGATACCTACTTGGAGAGCGTGTGGACCAAATTCAGAAAGGATTAGCTTCCCCTCGCGACTTACTGGATTTCATATCATCCCCTGAACTAGCCTCTACAGCAAGGCTGTGAGGAAATTCACCGTGGAACATTCATTTAACTTATTAGGTTTAGAGTCAGAATCGGTCAATTGCCGGTGGAATGTGTAAGCCATTTATACCAACAAGACACCTTAATACTTAGCTAATTTCCTATGCTCGCTTACGCTATTTGTCTCCGCCGAATATGTTCATCAACATCGGTAAAGAATCGTACGAGCTACCTCCTGGATGGGAATCATGGGGTCATTCCAGAACAGCCGTGCCATAATCGTCTCAATTCAAAGCCAAAGCCTGCGCATCGGAAAGCAGTAGGGGAAAAATGCACGGCTAAATCAGACACTTGGAAAAGTTAAATTGACATACATGCATACATGGGTGAAGATACTGACCCTGTTTAGAATTTACTTATACTACTCGTTCTTGGATACTTTGAGGTAGGTATGATGGAATTTTTGCATGAAACTTAATCTTGCAGGTTGTTAGTAAGATTTAAAATAATAATAAATTTTGGGGTTAGATAGGAAATAATACGAGAAAGATTGGAATTGTTACTTCGAAAGTACAATTGCGGAAAGAAGAATGAGATGCCATGGGAAAATAAGGCATGGGAAATTGGGAAATGATGGGAACAATCCTCAAGTTGGCATTAACCTTCTCTTAAAGAAAGGCAGCACTAGGTCCACAGTCTGACGTCCTTTCCAATAGACACTTGAAGTGCTGTTTCTATGGCATCCAATTATTAATATTTGACCCCCATCGAAATTTCATCCTTCATAGAATTCCAACTCAGGCTTTAGGGATTAAAAACCAGTAGGTACTTCAGCCGTAACCCAACCAAACCTCCTCGACCTCCCCATACTTCTCATCACAAGAGAGGAGATTTTGGGAGATTTCAGAAATATGTACTTGGAATGTGGGAAAAATTCGCGCTCACGTTTTTTGAGGATAAGCCATTTCGGTGAAGATAGTTCAATTTCAAGAATGAAAGATGTAGAAAGAGCCAAAACAATACGATAATCAAGGTGAGCTTCGCTGGAGGGACAGAAAATATTCCTTGGTAATCACCACAAAATTCGGAAGATATAGGTACGTAATTTGTGATAATTAGCAAGGTACTTGCCTCGAAAAGTCTGTTTCCATATTCCTCCGTTCGGTGATGGTAGTATTAAAGTTAGAATTATGGAATATCTTAATATCCTTGCATGCATACGTGTAAGATTGGAAAAGGATATGCTTCGGGAAGAGAGTATTCTATCATCATGTGACGTGGGAGATTTTTGATCGATTTTATCTCTTGGCAAGGCCTACGTATGTGACTTTTACTTAAGGTTATGTTTTTTAGAGATGAAGGAGAGAAGCCATAACAGTATTTAGGGGAGGTATATCGGTGGGATATAAGGAATTGGTGTTATTTGATCGTGGAATCGTTCTTAAGAGGGGAGTATCCAATAGCTGGGTCTAGAATTTTGACGTAAGTCTGCCGAAAATTAGTCGTAGAATAGTAATTTACTAATCTCCCACATTTTGGGATTATATAAGCGACAGTTAAAAAAATGAGGTTAAATATTTGAAGGTTGCTATAAATCATTTGAAATGTCCTTTTCAGAAGTGTCCTGGAGTAAAGTTTTCTGCCTGTAATGGTACTAGGATCAACCGTCGCGATTCGATGTTATGTTTTTGCCGTTTCCCTATTTGGCCTACAAAAAATATATATTGTAATTTGCCCCTACAAAATGTGTTCATTATATTATATTTAAAAAATTATTAATATTAAATTATTTTTCGCACACAAAGCTGACCTTAAATCTCTGGCGCCGCCGATACATCTATTCAATTATTGTGGCCAATTCGATAACGATCTTGTTCTTATGTTTAGAGTAATCTCCCCTTTTAAGTAGATAAATGAAAAAGAGAAAATTAAAACAATGATTAGACATGTACAGGCGCAGATTACTAATACCTTACAATATTTCTTTCTTTTTCCATGCAATTGTCCTACCTTTTTCCATACCATCCACGACGCCTATTTTATTTCTTCACCTTTTCGAGTTGTCCAATATCCTCCCCTGTATCGCCTTCTTTAGTATTTTCGTTCCTCGCTCTCTCTCCCAACCACGTACTCCGCCTCTTCCTTATATTCTCCCGGAGTTTCCTCTCCCAACTTACCATACCAAGCACTTCCTCACTCGTCTAGATGTCATCGTTCATCGCATTTTCCTCATGTCTCCTCCACCCTCATCTCTAACGCCTGAGTGCCACCTTTTGTCTTCTTTTCTGAGTCCAGGCTTCTGCTCCATACAACGCACCGCATTAAAATTTTCTCCGATATTTTCTTTACATTCCTAATGTGGATTTACTTTGCTAAGTTCAAAACGCACGAAAATTGCAGGAAGCAACTATCGACCTTATTTACAGATACTTTATTAGCTCTGAAAATCTGCTTGCAGAGCTATTAAAAGTTTCGGCAACTACCTTTAAGAGGCATATATTTACCAGTGTAAATGGCTGGCTATGCTGTGACTCGTGGAACAATATTTGGTCGGAGAACATCTTAAAGTCTTACAAAAGGAATTTGCGGAAGTACTTTCCAGTGTAAGCCTACCATTACACAAGGTTACCGTCACCGTCTCTCTCCTATTGCTGAACTAGTCCTAAGCTGGCGATATTCTACCTCCTACGTTCTTGCTACTTAAACGAATTTTTCTCTTTCATAAAAAAATGAGAAATAAAATTCTCTTACTTGATCTTATTCAGTTAGAACTAAATATCTGGCTCTGTCTTCTGTCAATGCAAGTAACCCTTGTCCTGCTTGCTTTATGAAAGCCGTATTTCGATGCTCTATGTGAAGTTAGAAAGTAGATGAGGTTACCTTTATTATGCTGCACTTCGCGCGTATATTTTTTCTCGAAGATTTTAAGACCTCCCTCACTTTACTCTTTCGTGTTTTTAAGGAGGGATGCTGCATCAAAGATTTGGAAAGAAAAGAGATTTTTCCTAGAAAATCACTGTTATAATGGCAAGTAAATGTACATTTATTTTTGCATTAAAACAGATACTGTTCCTATTCCCAGCGAAAAGAATAACAAAATATGTTTATGAATGAAGAAAATTATGATGATAGTTCTCGTAACTCGTGGACTAGGTACTTTACTTTCACACCCTCTTGTACCATTTCTATGAATTATAATAATAATAAAAATATGTAGCCTCAGTTTTTGTTCCAGTTAATAGGCTTCTCACTCTAAATAGAGAGTGGTTCGTGAATTCTTATTCTAGGTATACCCGCCGGCCAACTTTGTCAATATCCTGGAACCGGTTTCTTAATGACCCCCTCGTTAGTGTGCGATAGTACCGAGGAAAAGTACTCCAGATAGTTATCTTTTCCATGGATCGTATGCCGATTATAAGTTTATTATAGTTAGTTGTTTTTTTACCGCTTCATATTTATTGTAATTGGTGGAGTGAATCTCACTTTTAATATTCTGCTTGAAGATGAACTGAAGATTTATTTTCCAACTCGACGGCATGGCAGTACTTTATTTTGCTCATTGTAGTGTGTATTAGTTCCTTCTTGGATGGGGTAGCAGGTTACGGTTGAAAATATCTGCGGTTACGTTCGAAAATATGAGGGTGTCTTGGGTTAATCTGCGGTTGAACCCGTGTAATTTTTAGCTCAAATTCCTGTTACAAATGGCGCAAGTAATACTGGTGGGTACAGGATTGCGATGGACAATAATAGGGGTGGTGTATGACAGAATTTATTTTTATAAATAATTATCTGATTCAACAGTGGGTGAGGCCATTTTTAATAGGAATTAACGAGGTAATTGTTGATGAGTGGGAGAGGTAAGACGTTTAGGCAAGCCACACAAAATGGAAATAAGAATTCATGAGATTAATGGCATATTATTTTTCTTCACTGCAAAAATTCAAGGAAATAATAATATAGCCTTTTGCCTTATATAAAAAAAGATGGCAAAATTAGATGTAACGTTGATTTTGAAATAGAGTACAAGTGTACCCTATTGTGTTATGACAATGAAATAAGGTTATGTTAAATGTAATTGAGGAAGGTTCTGGAAACGGATGAAGATCTCTTTGCTTGTTTCTCTGCTAATTAAATAAATATTTTGACCATTAGAGAGTTAATTTTAAAAGCAAAGATTTACAGAGGCGGAAACCGCTGGATAAGAACTTTACTAAAAAACAGGTACTATTGATGAAGGAATGGGGTATGTCGTTGTTTGGCTCCAAAAAATGGACTTAGTGAGATTTGGTGTGCGTAGATTAGCGATCCCAGAGGAGAATATGGAGAAGAATTAGGGATTAAAACACGCGGAGAGAAATATGCACGAACTGGTCACTCGCGGTTATGGAAGATGGTTGTTTGTGAGCCACAAGAGGCATGGAGCTGAATGGGTGTGATATTTCGAGTCGATGGGATGTTATAGACCGGTAATCACTGGCTGATCGTTGGGAAAGAGAGGAGAGCGAAATTGGGCTTGCATTTGAAACAAATGAAAGATGGAGTAAGAACCTTGAGAAGAAGAATGGAATGCTAAGCAGCTTTCATTGACCGACTATGCTGTTTTTGTACATTTTTTATGGTAGAGTAAGCTGGGGAAAGTGCGGCCTCGAGGTAAATTCTCCATCCGCTTGCATAATAATGCAGAGAAGAAGACATGGAGCGATCAGCTGCGGTGTGTTGAGTACATTGAGGTAGATGGAGCAGACGCTTGCTGAAATGTCTAATGCTAGAAGCTGTAACCTGGGTCTAGGCGCCATCTTTGTTAACCCCGATATTTCTCTAGCGCTTCCGGGCTGACGCACTAATATAGCATCCTTTTCGATTTTTTCCATCGATAACCTACTAGAAATCGGCACGCTTTTCTATAATTGCTTTCTCCTTACATATATTGTTTATTTATTTAAGTTACTAGACAAATGGTGGACATTCTTGCTCAGGTTCAGCTAATGCGTCCATTCCGTCGTGCAATCCAAAGGAAGGTAGGGGAAATGCAGGGATAACCAATATGGTCATTATTTTGGTTTTTAGGCTAGAGGTAGATGACGTAATGCCCTCCATCTATCTCAGAGATTGAGTAGGTGCAATGGTGCAATTTTTCTTCGCTAGAGTACTTGCCATTATCAGTTGGTAACCTTAGAGTAATAGTGAACAGTCAACACAGAAAACACTACAACAGTGAACACTACAGAAAAACTTAAATGTCGTGTTGTAGTGAAGGTTTCTTTTTTTGAAGTTCGTTATCAGTACAAGTGGAAAAAATAAACCATGAAAGTTTTACTCTGATAACAAAATTGTAGGCAAAGGAATATTAAATGAAAAGGTTTATGTTTCATTACCATTTCCCTTAGCAAGCTTACCTGCACTCGTTAGTGCGTTGCTCCTCCAATTAGGGTCAGTGATAACATTTTTTTCATTACTTTTAAGGGAGTATTAGGAATAATATGTTCTTCAAACGTTTGTTTCTTAGAAATGTGAAACATCGCCCTAATCTTTATGTATTCATGTTAATTCGCACAGCTCATGGGTTGAACCTTTCCCTTAGTAAAGGCTGGCTATTCAGTTATTATGCGTCCATCTGGGGGGAACAACATGCAAATTTATTCAAATTGATAATCCCTTAATAAATTGAAATCTTGATGGATTCCAGGAAATGACTAGCTTAGGTAAACATATGAGTGGCAACAGGCCTTGAAACAAAGACGCAACTCATGGCCACTGTCAATTTATGTATTCGTTGAAGGAGAAGAGATTCGGACGCTTGTTGTCGGCCGGCATGTCTACGTAGAGATTAGCCGAGTTTTGTATGCTACCTGTAGTTTGCATCACCCGAATTTGGTTTTAATATGCATTAGTAAAATGACGTAGTTGTTGCTAGAAATGCAAGTAATACTTTCAAATACTTTGCCCTGGCATGGCTGAAATTTCTCGTTAGCCCTTTTTCCCTTCTCTGCGATGAGTAAGACAAAGATGTCTCTTGATGGGGTTCATTCTAGTGACGCATAATTTATGAGCTGCTCGTAATGTCCCTCTCGGCCTGCTTGTCAGTTCCTGAAAGTCTTTCAAAATGTGAAATAGGACAGTGTATTATGTCACCTCCATTATCATTTAACGTATGAATATAGTAATTAAAAACAAATACATTAGGATTTCCAAATGTCTCCTTTAAGACTGAAGTTAGGAGAATTTGTTTTGCGTTCCATCCCACCCGCATGCTTCGCACTTTGGACTTCTCTTTTCTTTGGAGGTCTCTCAACCAGTGTTACTTCACTTGTGTGAATATACTTTAAATTGGATAAACAGTTGCCATCAAAAGTCATTAAGGCTTTACAATAGCAATAATTTAATGTGGGCGGCATAATTCGAGGAATTTCAATCCTTTGCCACTACACAAATTCAATTGGGATAACGATATCTCATTGAGTGTCAACTTTCCTATTGTCTTGCTCGCTGGAGATTTTCCACGTCTTGTGAATTCACTTTACCGTTTGGCCTTTTCACAAACAACGGATAAGACGGTGTCGGTACTGGCGCCGGATGCAATTTAATCAAAAGGAAACATGGACTCGTAGTTCGATCCGGCATTCTTGCCGGCGGGATCGACGGCACCGGCAAGTGCAGCCGGCGATAAACTCGGAAAATTGGAAGTCGGATCCGGCACCAATTGTTGATTTCCATTTTTTTATGCACACTTGCCCACACATCTATTTTTCTGATACATGAGAGGAAATAGTTCCGCTAACTTCTTCCGTCCTCTCGTTGTTCTACCAACCTGCAGTGCCTAGAACTCTTTTATTTGGAGTTTTGTTCCATTCCTAAAGATGAGCAGTTTCAAGTATGACCTGGTTGCGTTGGATTAATCAGTGGGGAGTAGGTCGTGCGTATGGGACAAGACAGTACCATAAACCGTGGTGAATGAAGCCGGTAGAGTTCTCGTAGTTTTCAGGTCTCCTGTTCTGTATTATCTTTTTCTTTAATGAAAGTTTTACTGCGGTAACTTTATCTATCAGGTAATCGTTTCACGTTTGGATTTAAGTCATCTAACCTCAATAATCTTTAGAAAAAAATATTTGAAGTTGTACTACCTTCATCACACGAAGCGGAGTGAAGGTTGTGCACCCACGTTTTTCTCTGAAAACCGGTTGACACTGGCTTCTATTTTAACTTCACCCTATGAGTTTGAAGATCTATTTACTTCTATTGACTCTGTGCCTTACCAACTCTTTGTGCTTATTAGAATCTCCTGAGCAAAGCGTTTGCCTCTTCTCAAAACCACTGCACTCTTTGTAGTTCAACTGTTGAAGGCTCTACTATGTGGAATAACATTCTGGTTGAGAGAAAATAAAATACTTAGTAATATTCCACTGCGATTTATTCTTCCCCTACCGGTTTCAACGCTAGTGCGTCATGTACTAGGGTACATTCTCCGGAAGGGTCGGGGAAGAATAAATAGCATGTGAAATATTACAAAGTATTTTATTTTCTCCCAACCACTATTTAATCTTTTAATGGCGATCGCCTTGATCGCCTCCGAAAGGTTCTTTGTTTCCAAGGTTTCTTTGGTGACAGCATTATCACCAAATTTAAGTTGCTAAGTATATTTCACACGGTTTAACACATAGACCAAGGTTCTGACTAAACTTATGCCTTTTTCAAGATACATAAGTTCTTTTTTGCGCTCTAATATTTGTTTAAACATGATACGTTTCACTTAAGCATATATAAGCTCGCAAATATAAACCTATGTGCCTTGAAAAGTGCATAAGTTACTCGAAACCTTGGTTGGTGTAAAAAATTGTGTGGAAAATGTATCTTTAATTTTGTGATAATGTCGTCATTAAATGATTCCCAAAAGGTATCGCCTGTTACGTTACCCTACACTTTCTTTGATAAGTCCATGGCATCCATAAAAACAATGATTTGAATGACGAAATCTTGCAATCAATGTAGAGATTCGATGCACCATATTCACCTCTCCAATTGTACTTTTTAGACATCTTAGAAAAATAACAAGTTTTAAAACCTATATATTTACATTTTTCCAACGGATTCTTTCCCTCAATTTGTTTCTAGAGTGACTAGAAATACTTACTCGATGTTATTATTCACCTGGACGATACAACAACTGTGGGTTGGTGATGTTGTTGTAATAATGTGATTACACTGAAGAAAAAGATGGTGTGACCTTTAGATAGTAATACTCAGAATTGTAGCCAAAGCTCGCTTTGGTAATGCCAAAAAGTGTTCAGTAGATGAACCAACTGCCGTTATCTACCACCCTCTTCCGTTAGTTCGCCAATGCTTTTCAGAGTCGAAATTTTCGTGTTTGTGTCATCTTCACCTCGCTAACTGACCAACCATGATGTTCTGTAGTATTTCTGGTCTCCTGTAAGTAATTTAGTCTAAGCTACAGAAGCACTCGCTGAAGAAATTTTCAGTCTACATATTTCTTGTATCACGCCCAAAATAAAACTGGCTACCGACAGTATGAAAACGGCCTTATTGCTACTCCGCTCGTGACTGTGTTAAGCGAAGTCCAATTGCCTTTATGGAATCGCAGTAAATAGGCATAATATTGAGGTCAATAAGTGAAATTTGTCGCTCATTATTATTTTCATAGCGTTTTAAGATTTGCATTACGTTTCATCCCAAACGGCCATACACTGTACATGGGCTCTCAGAAGGTGCCCCTTTAACCTCGGGTGGTAGGTTTTCGAATGACCCTCCTTAAATTTCATTAGATTTCTCTTTAAAGACTAAACAACTTATAATTATAGTAATTAATTAAATCCTCTACGGCTTGAATTAATAATATTGAGTTGGCGCGAAGTTATGTGCGAGCGTTAGATATTACTAAAGCCTTAATTTTGTAAAATTTAAACTTGACGACTTCTGGCGTCACTTCGTCGAAGAACTAAGCATTAGTATCCATATTGCAAATAAATCTTTTTACTTTTCGACGATTATTGTTATTGGTTTTCTACAATTTTAATTTTATAATTTTCTACAATTTTAATTTTATAAATTTCTAAAATTACTATTAATCATTCTAGAAAAGTACATGTACAAGCACTAAACAACTTATAATTATAGTAATTAATTAAATCCTCTACGGCTTGAATTAATAATATTGAGTTGGCGCGAAGTTATGTGCGAGCGTTAGATATTACTAAAGCCTTAATTTTGTAAAATTTAAACTTGACGACTTCTGGCGTCACTTCGTCGAAGAACTAAGCATTAGTATCCATATTGCAAATAAATCTTTTTACTTTTCGACGATTATTGTTATTGGTTTTCTACAATTTTAATTTTATAATTTTCTACAATTTTAATTTTATAAATTTCTAAAATTACTATTAATCATTCTAGAAAAGTACATGTACAAGCACTAAACAACTTATAATTATAGTAATTAATTAAATCCTCTACGGCTTGAATTAATAATATTGAGTTGGCGCGAAGTTATGTGCGAGCGTTAGATATTACTAAAGCCTTAATTTTGTAAAATTTAAACTTGACGACTTCTGGCGTCACTTCGTCGAAGAACTAAGCATTAGTATCCATATTGCAAATAAATCTTTTTACTTTTCGACGATTATTGTTATTGGTTTTCTACAATTTTAATTTTATAATTTTCTACAATTTTAATTTTATAAATTTCTAAAATTACTATTAATCATTCTAGAAAAGTACATGTACTCAAAATTGTATAATATATTGGGGCCAAAGAGCGTAGTGCATCATCTCATCATCAAAAGTATCTGAAAGTCTTGATTGACTATAAAAGGAATTTTCTCTGGGCGTAGATGGCTGCTGAAAGGGAGAGGATGATGGCTGAACATCTTTAAGTTTTTTGTCTTACGGAACTTGGACTTACTTCGTCTTGATATCTTCAGAGGCAACTTTATCGAAGAGACGAAAGTTCATGTAACTAACGTGCATAGAAGTTGGTGAAAGCCACCTTTCTTTTTTCGCCGGTTTCTTTTGACTGTCGTGCCTCTTCACTGATTTAGCTTTAATGGGACATTGCATGTCAAAAGAGCAAGGAAAAAAACTGATTGAAGCTCTCGTGCGACAAAAAGGAGTGAGAAAGTGTAAGGCCTTATACCTCTGTGGATTTAATAGAGGGATAATTGCCATAAAATGGAAATCTTGAAAATACGATTAATTAATGAGGCCCATCGACAGGAGGGCTGGGTTGAAAGCTGTGGAATAATTAATTCTTTTGTTGGATATTGATGTGCATATTTTAATGGTGGTATGGTTGAAGAAAGTGACAAATTTGCTTGAGTGAGTCTCCGGACAACTAAAATACGTAATAGCTGAGTCGATACTATATGATTTAATTGCTGAATTAGATTGCAATTGATTGATATCTCGTATATTGAGAATGAAACTGAACTATTGGGTCTGGACTCTAAAAACCGGGTTTGGCGTCTTGGAATGACTCCTCAGAGAAAGAGAATGAAAAATGGAGACATTTCATGTAGAATTTCGTCATGAAGAATCAGTATTCGAACCTGTAAATTAAACTATTCGGTTATTTTAGTTGGACAGTAATCCCGCCAGCCCATGTTACGTGAAGGAGAATTTCCTATATGGAGTTTATGCGAGCTGAACATTTTCGCATTCAATCTACTCTGTAGCTCTGGATGTAAGCCATTGTTGCCAAACTATGGTCGTGGGAGAATTGACACAAATTGTGCTTAAATGTCAATCGTTGCTGTGCTCTTCATGCATTAGATGTATCCTTACCAGAAATGGGGGCTAACTATTTATCGTAAAGGTACTTATGCCTGTAAAATGAGTGTATCATTTTACTTGCTGAATGGCAAAGAGCTATTAAATCGTCTGAAGTCGATTGTGAATGAATTAATTTTGAGCGCTTCACGAAAAGCCTTCTGTATGTTGACGAAGCTTCTTAAATCCTTGTGTATGTTGTTAATGATTTTTTGGATGAAATAAGAACGAAAATAGTAATGTTATTCCTGAAAGATCACTAACCGAAATACTAAGAAAACATACTCATACCCTGGGAACAAGACTTCGCTGGCTCGTTTTCGGTAGATATCCCAAAGCCATTTGCCGAGCAAACGCACGTCATAAAATCAACATTTCCCCTCCCACAATTTCTCGTCTTCCAATGAGATGATAAACGGTGTGGCTCCTCGTCAATATAACCGACCGCGAGAAGGCTCATTGAGTATGAGAACCATAAACGTGAACTCATATCATTAGCAATAAAATTGTTATGCATTTGCCTGTTATAATGTAATATGTATTAAGATGAAGTCGTTGAACAGTTGCTATTAAATTTATTTCTAATAATTTTTAGTGGCCTAGAAACTTGAAAGGTGTTGAAGATAGAACCCCGTGCCAAATAATTAGAGCAAGTATTTGATGAAAATTTTAATACTCGCCATGCTATTAACATAAACTCATAAAAAGGTAACATATAAAACTTTTTCAGCCAGAATGAGGCTAGGAAGGTTTTAACTGCTTGATAACGTTTTTTAGTCAGGCGAATAATTATTTTGATTTCGATGTCTTCGTCCTCGGGTCAAGAGCCAAACCCTCCCACCTTAAAGGGACAGACGATTCTCACTTGGGTGCTCTTTTCCTCTTAAGATTATACAGCTGGTTGACCTCCAAACTTTCTCTTACAAATTACTCGCCGTAATCTTAGCGTTGAGTCAAAAACACGCCTACCGAACCTCGCACATGTCTGTACTCAAGTGTAAGAAACATAAAGCATTAGTGACAATGTGTGAAGTTCGCGCCTGTTGTTCATTTATTTGTGGTGTGATATTTCTACCTTACGTATTGATCTCGCTTTCCTCTTCTATTTGCAGGTTGATGTGATGTAAAGTGGTCTCCCTATTTGTGCCCCAGAAATTTTCCTGAGCCCTTCAGCTATGGGTGCGCGCAGCAAACGCTGTCCGGTGGGCAGTGTCGTAAAATACCCAGGATGTTAAAATATCCAGCCAAATTCCATCGATTGCGAAGAAAACCACTCGTAAAGGAGCGACCCTAATGGTAACCTGGCGACTACTTCATCCCGCTGCCACCGAGGGCGGCATTATGTCTTTGGCACGCAATTTTTCCGCGAAAAATCATTTCTAGCTTCCTGAGATCTCTTGGAGCTCTTTTTGTGCTATTATTGAGGAATCCTGAGACTGACATTATTTCGCTTTTTGATTTTAGTTAGTCACATCCTCTGCATTACCAGGGTCTATTGTTTTCGCCGTGCTGTGTCTTATCATTTTCAGCGACTTTTGTGTCCAGCCCATTTCAGTGACTAGGGGTGTATCATTAAGTGTACTGTCCTTATCCCCCCTTTTTTGTGAATGCTAATTTCATAATTAGCTAGTGCTGTGTTTATTCTATTTTTGCTCCCGAAATATGACGCATTTTAGTGCTACCCTTTAGCTTACCCCGAGTATTGCTCTCTATAGTGTTTCTTATAATTGTTTGTGCACTGATAGTTTTTTTTAGTGTTATCCATGTGATTCAGAAGTGAAGTAATGGTATTAGTGTTGAGCGTATGAGTGCGTGTGTATGTTTGTGACAATGAAAAAAGTTTCCAGAAAAATTATTATTCGTGTGGATGACCTTTTACTGGATAGTGCCGCAAAATTGATATCGGAGATGCAAATTCTTAAGGGAATCGACCACCAATAGACTGCGTCGTGGGCCGTGGGCCGTGGACGCTATGAGAGACTCAGTCTCTACAATGGTAGGGAGTCCTGTCATGGTTGGAGGGTGCATTCACAATCCACAGAGAATAACGCTTTCTGGATGATGGCTGTTTTCCCCGGAAAGAAGAACGGGATCCTTGGAACATCGTCAAGGTACTCTAGGTATGGATCTATTTCTTTAAGCCTTGACTTGTTAGTAACCAATATTTAACATAAAGTAATGCTCCCGTAGAAGTCAGTGGCTCAGACCTACACGGCAAGAGGAGGTAGAAGTGGAGTAGATGATCAGGAAGGACGGAGAAGAAGAGAGGGAGGCAGGGGGAGAGAAAGCGAGAGAGGCTGGAGAACTGAAGTAATCCGCAAAATAAATTAGAGCTCTAAGTTATTTTAAAAGTTGAAATCACCCATCGCCGTTTGCTGTCCTGAGGACGCTTTCTTGTGGTCTAATTGTGCTACAAGTCAAAACAGGTCGGCAGGTAGATTTTATCTACCCCAATGCTCAAGTGCTTGTTTTGTCAGGTGTTAGAAAGGCTCCTTATTAAACAACCTCCCTTCCTCTTTTCGCAGGACTCTCGAAAGTTTAGTAGCCGTAGTACCATATTGGTCCACCACGCTGCGCCAGGGAGTTCACTCTAGAGCTACACGACCATTCAAACTTTTAAGAATATTAAAAAAAAAGGATGTCACCCTTTGCGTCATATCCACAGTACTTGGATTTCCATCTTTAATTGGGCAAATATTGAGGATATTGGAGCTAGCCATGGTATTACCTTTACGGAGTCAATCGCATGATTTTTCCGCGGAGGGCTTTCGCGGGCTACTTGGTCTTATCCTCTGGTTTTCCATTTGTAATGCCAATAAGGTATTCGACTTACCTAATAGTTGGTGCACTTAGGTCCGTGCTTCGTTTTTTCCCCAGTTAAGTCACCTTTCTGGAGAACGATCTTGAAAGCTTGTCTGCCATACTCGATAACATTAACAATATTTTTGTTTGACTCATCATCTTGTAATAGATGTAAATTGACTATGCAATCTAGGGGAAACTTTTCTAAGAAGAAAAATAGAGCATTAAAGAATAAGTCGCCGAAATAATGAGCTTACAACCTTTGATGAGACATTCGACCAATGGCTTGGGCCTAAGGTGTATTTCAGCAGTTTTCTGACAAACTTACATTATTAGGGAAAGGTTTAACCTGAGGTTGATATAATTAGAGGTTTAATATTCTGCCTTATGTTCTTAGTAATGTATTGTGTTTGCGACTATCGCTCTTCTCATTTACGGATTTTCATCAATATTTCGCGGTCATTGCGTTTTCTCTCGCTATAGGCTAGAAGCCTACCGCTCAGAGGTCATGCCGTGTGATGATCCACTAAAAAAACCAAATAGTCAAACAAAGCCGTTTTTCTCCTGTGTAAATATAAATTTGGGTGCTATATTATATCTTTTTTAAAAAGACGGGATTTACGGACTTTTTTCGTACATATTTTAAACGTAAACTTGATGCTTCAACCTGTAATTATGATTTACCTATATAAGTATTCCGATTTCCATATTATTTAGCTGTCCTTGATCATTTCATTCATTTCTTTTATATGAAAGTAAACCCAAAGTTACCAAAGAATTGTAATACATTATGCAAATTAGTTGTAGTTGTAATATTTTATATTGATTAAATTCCACGATTGCCCGTTTTATGCGGTATTATATTGTTTCATTATTGATGTTAACTTTAGTGACTCAAACTTTTTTAGATTCACTTCATTACATAAATATGTTTTTGGGTTTATAATGGAATCTTCTAACCTAGAAACGAATATTTGTTGGCTGTACTTTACCTGCATGCCATAAAAGGCTACGATAGAGAGACTCGTCCATAGAGAAAGTCTAAGGTAAATGTTGATAACGAAAAGTAGAAGCTTAATGAAGTATTGCAGCGTATAAATGTGGCAGGTTATGAGAAAGGGATTTTTAATGAGGACATAAGACGAAGAATTTCGTTGGCCAAGGAGCAATTAGGAAAAGGTGGATGTTTGAGTGGGTGCGAGGGTAAAGGCAATGAGAAAAATTGGTTGAAGCCCTGATGTCCTGATGTGTAGCGTGACGTTTCATAGTTCTACTGCGCCATAAAAATGGTAGAAGGCGTCAGAGTGAGTTATTTTTCCACTTACAAGTCTCTTTATTTTATTCTCTATTAAGTCTCTTTACTTAGCCTCTTTAGTAAAGGTAGTCTTCACGAACGTCTCCATTTTCGCCGTTTCAGTGCTGCTATTCTGGAGGGAAGCAATTTCGGAAGAAAAAATTTATAAAAACGAACCTTTTTTGAAGTATTTCGTGCCGTGGCTAAGAATGTCTTTACAGTTTGTATTTAAAAATTTTGCCGTATTTTGATGGAGCCCGTCGGAAATTTTGGAAGTCGGAAAAAAAGAAATTTAAAATTTTACAATAAAATTTTAAATTGCTTTTCATGGGGAAGCGCAACTGATTTCTCATCCTTGCAGATGTCATAACAGCTGCTGATCCAGGCTCGAATGCGAGCGTAGCCCGTTCGGTGAACGAAAAACATTTGGAAGGGAAAACTTGAAATAAATTTCAATGCATAGGCTTTTTGGGTAGGTTTTAACATGGTTATTTATTTTAAAAAGGTTGTCGACCACCTCAGTGTTGTCTCAGCGAGGCGGCGTTCAGCCCTCTAAGTATGTTTCCTCAGGAGCTTTAGTGAAAGGCAATTTTATGCCGTTATTTAACTGCTTGAAAGTACGTGGTCTCCGATGCTTGAGGCTTGTAGTGTAAGGTGATGAATGGTTATTTAAATGAAAATCATTATATTAACGATATTTGTAGAATGGCAAAGCGGAAGAAGTACGTAATGTGACCCCGCATTTGCTCTTTGTTTTATACTTAAATTCTTTTGTGCATTTTGATTTTCAGTCTTATCCCTTAAAATTGTGCCACATTACAATAGCTAACCCTTTAGTAAATATAAAATTTCAATGAACCCACAACATCTTCTCAGCTCATTTCCTCAATCAAGCAAAGTATACCGACAGATTGTCGTGCACTCCGTAATGCCTTTGTTTTTCATTTCATTTAAATCATGCAAAAGTTGAATTCCTAGCTATGGAGCCCCAATTTAGAAAATAACTCAAATATCGCATAAGCGAAGAGGATATCGCTTGGTTCAAGCATTCGAGTTCGATTTTCGAACTTGAGTCTCCCGTCCGGGCTTAACAAACTTACATACCGCCCGAGAAAGTGTCACGTGACCCGCACAGAACCGCTCCCTCGCATACGAGTTCGAACTCTGGTATAGGCCCCTTCATTTGCAGTGCTTTTGTATTTTTATCGATCCGTCGCAGATGACATATTTTGTAGGAGACATATTTGTTGGAGATATATTTTTAATTTTTTTCAGCCAATTCGCCATCAAGTTGAAACACATCGGGGTTTGAGAGTGGCGTATTACATGCGATGCCTGATGGCGCATGAATGAATGGCCCACATTTTTCTTGCGCTATTCTCAGATAGTGAGAGGGCGTGTCGTCGTTGATTTATAGTCATGCGCATGAAAGTGCTATCAGGGACACCTCTTGCTGTTGCGAATTTCGGTTGACTTTAGAAGTCTTGATCAAAGTAAGTACTTCGTAATCAGAAAATTATTTCGACCAATATGGTCCGTGTTGAAACTCGCTACATTTGTTTCTTAGGGATATATTAATTACTAGTAGAAATTTCCGCTGATTCTCATCGTTAGCGATAGTATTAAGAGATAATGTAGTAGCTATGCCTCTTCAGAAGAGAATCTAACTTCCATCTTATATCTTAAATTTCTTACGAATTGGAAAGTGCCCGTACAAGCTCTCAAGCTTTCACTGATATTGTTCTGTTTAAATCAGTAAAAATGGTAACTGTCAGCTAAATTTTTCCCATTATTAATCCCAGATTATTTGGATTGATATTAGAATATTGAGCCATAGCATCATATATATACAAGTAGATAGCGGACAGCACAGAGTGGAATTCTTTGGTACTTTATGAACTCAATCATTCACCCTCAATTTCTGGAAACGTATCCACCACGTATTGACTTACATCTGTGAAATGTTGTGACGTTTACCTTGCATAAATTGTTTGCGACGGAGAGATATCTTCGTCAACCGTGGCCGTCGCTTTAAAAGTGCCAAAAATGTCCTTTTGTTTGCAAAAATAATTATTAACTGGAGGAAGTTAAGCAAAAACAATGAAAAATTAAGATCTGATATTCAGCAGTATAGTGAAGCAGAAATACAAGTTATTGGTACAGCTTTAAACATTTTTCGGAACGAAATAATAAAGTTCTTCCCTGCAAACAATGTGAAATCCCGTGCAATCTTAGGGAAACATTTAGTCAGTTTTAATCCTTACAGATAGTAACTTCCTAACAAATGAAAGGCATATAATTTAACCAGGTGCACTAAGTGTCAGCTTACCAAAGTTTGAATCAATCGGTCCAATCGTTTTTGTGTGATTAACAGACTGACCGACGCTATTAGATTTTTATATGATTAAGGATAAGGACTACTTAATATTCATTAGGGGCCAACGGATCACGTGTTTATGCCGTAACATGAAATTACTCATTTTGATAATGTATAATGTACTTCTTTCAGTCAAAGTTTTTAAGCGAATCAGTTTTTCAGTTACTACTGGTAAATTCTTGAAAATATGCTATGTGCAAATGAAAATAAAATTTTCATCCCTATCAGCGGACGTAATACCTTCAGTTAGACGACACCTATTTGGATTTACGTATACTCGAACTTGGCCAGCATGCAAGCTTTATTTTCCGGGTCATTCTATTAATTTTTCTTCTCCAAATGCAATGCTGTTGGGGCATATTGATTTTAATCGTAAATCGATTAGTAGTGCGTACAATTCCCGCGTTCTAATCCCAAGGAGTTCTACTTATCAGACAACTAAAATTTAATAAGACCCTAAAGGAGTCAATAAAATTTAATCTTTTTTGTGTAACTATTAATTAACGAGAAAAAGTTTTCTTCTGCTCAGACTACTACTATGGATTTTGTGTTACCTACTCCAGTTCGAAAATATTGCTAATGTCTTAGGGATAAGTCTGAAAATTCTTTCTTACCGTAAGTGATTGAGCGCCTGCGTGATATCCCGTGATGCTATAGGATGGTATGGGCTGTTTATCGAGAGGAATGCTGAATAACTTTGAGGAATTTGGGTGGAATGTGAGGCTGCGCAAGGTAAGCTCACCCTTGAGCTCCTTCAGTTCTTGGGTGCGAGCTGTGGTTGTTCATGGTGAGAAGTTCTAAAGTCTGTGACCCCATTAGGCTGTAGAAGCAGGTGAAATACGGGCTACTTTATTGAGGTGCTCGCCTGCAGTGTAGAAGGTAATGGATTAGGGATCCTCTCTCATCAGGCATGGGTGTCTTGCAAGCTCAGGTGGATTAGCCACTGTTAACGAGTAGCTATTCCTGGCTTTCCGCAAAACCAGATGCCTATCTTGCGCTAAATTCTCAACAGATGCAGGCTGTGATTCGTCTTTAAATGAAAATTGTAAATGTCTGTTGTTCAACCTGTTGGTATTCATGGGCACTCGTGGAGTAAAAATCGCCTGTAGTATAGAGCCGGGTGATAAATTTTTCCATATTGTTCCACTTATTGGCTATCAAATGGAAGAAATATTACTAAAGAAACTCTTTTGCCAATATTTGAAACCGTATTTGCGAAAACAACACCCCGAACTCTTGCCGCTAAAGGCCCATTATTGATGCTTGGAGAGCAAATATAATCATTCCTATTAAGCTGGTAGGATTAAGCCAGTAAGAATTTAATACTACCGGAATTTTCCGTGTTTATCATGGAAAACTCTCTGGGAATTAATGAGTTTCACCCGTCTTGTGTGGTGAGAGGAAATCCTTGATTTTACTAATGTGGCACGTTCTCAACTCAAACGCGAAAGTTTAACTTAGATTACAATCAGTTCAACGTGGGTTTTGTGGTCGGAAAATACTTATTGTTCCTGCAGGGATACACTCGAGATCCTCATTCTTATTGGTTGGGCTGTTTCTGCGAAGCTTGTGACCTCAACAGGTGCCGATTTCCTGTCTAAGTGGATGGGATACCTATCTTGGGTGGAGGTAGGGTGGCTAAGGATGCGGCGAAAGCGTGAACGGGAAAATCGAAAGGGCATTCGCAGCAATCACAAGGGATGTTCCGGAATGCGCGCATAAATTGTCGCTCTCGTCCGGCCTTTTCAAGGAACACTCGCCACATTTTCCTTCGCCCACTCTTTGCGTCTCCACTCCCCCCCCTGAACTCCCCACCCCAAGCGAGCACCACTCATCTCCTATTCCCCAGACCAGACCCTCCCCGCCACCCACCTTCTGCCATACACCCCACTTCCCTGGCGGCTGCTCCCTCTCTCTTCGCCGAAGATGTCTTAATTAACCTTCCCGTCGCATCCAATTCCTTCCCCCGGCGACTTCTCCTTTTGTTCGGAGGGGGATCCGTAATTAAATTTCTCTCTCTCTCTCCTGAACCCGAACCCCTTACCTCCTTGTTTCCACACTTTACCCTCCCTCCCCGCGCCCTGCATCACTTCACCTTTTTCCTTCCCCCCTCGCTCTTCCGAGAGAGGGGACACTGTTTCGTGTTAGCCACTCCTTCCTTCCTTCCTTCTGGCAACAAACCGTGTCCTCTCCCTCTTTCTCTCGCCACCTCACTCCTTCCTCTTTCGAACCCCAACCTCTCCACTTGTATACTCACGCAGGCTTCTCCTCTCCTTCTGTCTTCCCTTAACTATTCCCATCCCGTCCCTACCAACTCTCGCATCGAGCCGGGGGAAATAATATAAAACCACCCTCTCAACCCGAACCCCACCCTTCAACGTCCCTCCCCCTTTCCACGGCTGGTCCACTCGCTTCTTCCTTTTACCCCGCCTCCGGAATAAGCAAATACGGGGGTGAAACTGTATACAAGGGAGGCTCGGGGGGTATGGAGTGTCGAGGGCATGGAGAAACTTATGAATTTTTGAGTCGCCCTTCTCGGGGATCTCGATTACTTGGATGAGACCCCGTAATATAAATGCTTTTGATGCCGGAAGAAAATCCAAGTTAAATCTAACAAATTGCCTACCCTTCTCCCGGCCAGTCGTCATCCGCCGGCTTAAAAGAACTCTTCTCTGCCCTGTGAGTGTGTGTTGGAGGCAGTAGGTTTTCGGAGGCAAGGTTTTATGGAGTGGTTCCAGTGATAAGAGAATGTGGTTACCCTTCTCCATAACGCATGACTTGAGTCCACGTCTGCATTTCTCGAATTCCTTCTCGTTTCATATTTACAAGTGCTTATTTGCATTCGTTCCATAAAGTTATTAATTCTAGTTCCAGTAAAATAAACCTTATCATTACTCGTCCCTCCGCCGCGGACGGTTGGACATGACCTAAAAAGTAGCGATGCGTATCCATGTTTTTAAAGGCCTAAAGACTGGCACGCGATCGATTACATATTCTGGTTATTTTAGCAAACGTAAAAATTAAACATCGTATTGAGTCGTCGGCATAGTAACTTCGGACACTTGATATCGCATATCTGACATTGATTCACCTCATTTTTAAATTTATTTTCAATATTTGTTTAGTTTTTTCTTATGTATTTCTATTATTTGGTGTCAGCAACGTCGCAATTTTCTATTTTAGTCTTATGATTAAGTTATACTCTCTTTCTGTAGGCTTCACTTGTTTTTCCTGACCCCCCCTTGTGTGGGTGTTTTCCTTCAATGGATAGTTTGGCTATGGATTATGTCAAAATCATGAAATTCATTTGCCAATAAATTATAATATTTATTATTCTAGCCAATTTTGATATATTATCAAAATAATTCATCAATAATTAAAGTCATAACAATGATGATATTTAGTTATGTAACTTAGTCTTTTCTGATTGCTTAAATTTCTACTAGCGGAGTTAAAGCTGCTGATCTCAACTCTGTATTCTGTGATTTGGTGATGTTTATTTCTTTTTGCATTTACTTTTTGTCTTTAAATAATGATTTTAAAAAAATTGCTTGTATTCATTAATTTTTTAATTGTATTCATAAATGTTAAAAATAGGGAGTAGGTGAAAAATGAGGCCTCTAATAGTGTTCCAAATTTTTCTCGCCAGCATTAGCCATACGAAAAATGCCTTTTCCAAACATATGCTTCCTGCAACTCATCGCCGCTTAGACAACCATTTCAGTTCGGAAGGAAATATTTTTCGTTCACTGGAGGAATCCTAGATGTGAGGTTAGTATACTGAATTTATCTATTATACTGGTAAATATTCGTACTGTTGTTGGCGATATCGTATCTCCGGCCTCAATCAGTTTTACGAAGGAAATAAATTTTGTCAATAACTTGTACCATCAACTGAATGTGAAACGCCCTCTCGACTTTATCTCGCCCCTTGGTATGATGTGATTTATCTGTATCCAAATTTACATTTTTCAGTTATTTTCCTGTTGCATATTGCAAAAAGTGTCATTTGATATCTTCCAAAACGGTTTTATTGTAATGGCACTCATTTAGACTCGTATGGAAGTTGCCTTGGGACTCTAAACATGTGGCCACAAGGTGTTTAAGAGTTAAATGAATTCGGAATAAACCCAGGTTTCCCAACATTTTAGCTAGAGGAAAAATTCACTGGAATCCTAACTCCCTGCGATAATGTCATTAAAAGAGCACTGTAAATGTATATCTCCGTCCGTCGGTTACGATGCTTAAGTGTGGACCCAATGGTGACTTTGGTGAAGATTAGTTTGTGCCAACTTCGTATTTTTCACCTTCCCTAACTCCATATCCCAAGTAATGACACTTCAATCCATCCATCCTTGATGTCGCATCTTGCTTCAGGTGCTGGTCGATTCGTATGATAACTTGGACTACGCTTCGAACTTGCCTAAGAACAACTTCTCTATCTCGTGTAGATACGTTGGCGGAGGCACAGATGAGGGAAAGGGAGGAAATTGTTCTTCATCATCAATATCTCTCCAGGAACACGCTTTGGGCATTATATGGCTTTTTTTATTTAAGAATTGATAGATATCCTGGAAGAGGCCGACGGTGCCGTTGAATAATTGCCATCATAGAGGCGAATGCGTCGGACGGTTATTGGAAATATCGGAGAGAATCCTCTTTGAGCTCAAATCCCTTTCCCGATTTTATTCCAAATAAGAATTTTCTTGCGATGTCCAGCGAAAAGTAAGCCCCTCGCTAAGTTTGCTTCTCATTTCTCCAAGAAATAACAAACGCATTGGTAGCAGCAATTCCGTAGTTGACTCATAATCCCGAAAAACCCACTGCGAAAGTCGTGTATCGCTAAAAATGTATTTACAAAGTAAAGTGATAGGATAATAAAGAGTAAGCTTTTAAGTACCTATTGTGCTAACCCTCTCCACATTGTTGGGAATCTTTGTTTTATACCCGCTATTGGTTGATGTGACACCGTGCCCTTTAATTAGCACATACCGCAACATATCCTTTAATATATTTCTGGATATCTGTCAGTATCCCCCTCCAGGGGCAAATATATGACCTTACTTAGCTTTGGTAATTAAAAACACGCTCGCACATTAAACACGCACTTAATAATTTGCAAGTAAAGGATTCCATTAAGTAAATGTGGCACTTCTACAATGTCATGGTGGAGTTTCATGTTTTAAATAAAATTATCGATAAATAGCCTGCTTTCCAAATACTGTCATGGGATGAGGGCAATTTATTAATTAAATCAGATCATATCTGTGTCTTTAAGGCATCGTTTTTAGTGCTGTTTGTGGTAAACTGCTTTAAATAATGCACACAAATCGACTTCCGGTGGGAAAAGATTTCATCATCCGCGTTTTTGGTTGCGTGGATTTAAATAATCAAGTAACCACCTCAGACTGGAGCTTGATTAAAATAAATTTAACTTTAAACGCCGCGCGGCAGTTCGCTATGTTATTCATGTAGTGGCTGCCTCTTTAATGGAAGTTCCGGATTCCGGAAACTCGAAAAAGCTCGAGTTACGATGCCTTTGGGGATGTGGGTCTGTGTGGTAAGGCGGCTACATTAGTGGGAATTGAGAAGTTAGATGTAATAAAACTTAACATAAGCACCTGAGTGAATACCAGACTACCATGCGCAGAACCCCATCATTAACATAGGACGTTTGATCATCACCAAACACATTTATCTTCTTCGAGAAATGCAGAGAAGTTTCAGAAGTAAATATTTACCGGAAAAGTCGTGAATTTTATGTTTATATGGTAAATATACACATTTTTATGAACTTTACTGCGGGCACCGAAATTGAATGACGTTGATTTTTACAATTCGTGGGTGTTGATAATGGAATATGTAATATTCAATATTGTATTGCAAACTTTTTTCCGCTAAAAATGCATGAAATGATTATGACTGGAGAAAGTAACCAATCACGATTACCAAATTAAAATGGCAACTGCGCTTTATGAACGCCCTGAAATATGATTAATGTAGATATTGCGTTCGAACATCGGCTGAATTCAAATTGCCTGATTTTGATTCCATCGATGGAATCGTGGTGCTGAGTTATGCGCTATAAATTACATTTATACTGGTCAGATAGGTTTTCACAATGAAGCTGAGGTGTGATATTCTGTGGCAATGTCCACAACGTTTTAGCAATAAGTGTGGCCGTAAGATTTTGTCAAACAGGCCCATTATGTTCGATTTTCGGCGAGAATAAACCGGTTACGAAAGGCAATCTCAAAAGAGCAGCGTGGCAGCTTACTGAGAATATAATTTGATGCTAAAATATTGGCATCTCCTGACATGGATTACCTCTCTAAAAATGCTAGTGGAAGAATCCGATCGGAAAAGGAACCATTATGAGGAAATAACCTTCTATGATACTTGGAACTGTAAGTTTCGCCTCCTATCCAATGGTCGTAAATATGAGGTCGAGCGGCAAAGCACACAAGTTAAATGGGAATCCACCCTTGATTCTTATCTCCCGTCACATTTCTATTGACGGAACGTGGCTAATCTCTGTATTCGGCCAGATTTGTCTGGGAATTAGCTCTAGGAAGGTTACACACTTGCTCTTGCAAAGGCGGAACTGATGTTTAAACAGCCCCTGTATGACAGCATTTGCATGTCTTGACTCTAAGTTTGTTCCTCAAGTTTTTTTGGTCTCTTAACCTATGCACCCATCACACAAATCCTTTTCGGGATAGGCACAGTCGAAGATTTAAGTTCTTACTGCTAGATGTAGAAACTGACTGTAATGACCGTAATAATGCCTTACAATTACACATTTCTGTTACACACTTTTTCAAAGTTAAATTCACTTATAAGTTTCTCGGTTCACTCTCTTTCGTCATTCACTCCTCCATCATAATTGTGTTTGTGATTCGACCATATTCCCTTCTTCTAATGTGGCCAAATCTACGAAGCACGTTCCTTTCATTTATCTCAATTCAGGAAACGTGCAATTCACATTTACTCATGATTCACTCATTCCCATCCCGATGATTCGGGCTTTATCCCCAAAAACTTTTAAGTACCCCATTCAAACTGCATTTACACTACTCTCAGGACAATCTCGGCTTACCCACCCAAGTTTTGCTTTCTTGCAATAAATTAAGGACGCTTCAATTTCCTCTTCCTTAGATAAACACTCATTCCTTGATTCGCTCCTCGCACAACTTATGAATTTCCCTTCTAGCATTTACCTTCCGTTATCTCTTCGTATGTCTATATATCATCGTATCTATGTCGTGCATTGCAATCGCTCGGCCTAGGTTCACGAAGTCATTAAGAATTTTGGTAATTTTATAAAATATACTTACATGTGAATGAAACCAGAATAATAGTCAATTAAATATTTGACCCAAAGTGCATAAAATTTTAACTTTGACGCAGGAATGTTGTGAATGGGGTGTGTAAATCTTTCTTTTATTTATTTCCCAGACTATAACGACGAACACGAGAACCTCGTAAAATTAAATAAATTCATCGAAAGTGAGAGATCTTCGTCAAACAAAGTATTTCTAATGTGCCTCGAAGTTTTTGTCTCGAAGTGAAATATCTCAATTTATAGGTACCAATTAATGCAAAGAGTGTTGAAAAAATATTTTTAATAATGTCGGCTGGAGTAATGGGGTCATAGCCTAATAATCGTTGTTCCTTGTAGTCCCTCTTTTCATACCTTAGTTTTGATTTGATAGTCTTTTTCCGATGGCATCGTAAATGTTCGAGTCGTGAATCATTTTCTACGAAACACGGCAGGTATTCTCGGATCCGGATTATCTATTCCGTCTGATAGTCATGCAGAGTGCATAAATGTCTACACAGTAATGATATCTATTTTCCAAATCTCGCCTTAATGGAAACAACCCTGTCAGAAACTATCGCGCGCGGAATTGCAAAGCGGTGCTCAGCCGGTAACGTTTACGGGAATCCACACAGAGTAATCTGATCTTTCTCTTTTTTAAAGTCGTAAGGGATGCAAAAAAGGCGCTCTTCACTGCTCCGCACTCATCTTTCCCCGTTCCCTTTCGCGTCCAGCTTGACTGATGCGGAAAATTGACTTTCCGCGCCAAGAGTTGCCGGTGACAAAGTCTGTGGCATAAGTTGCATTACCAATTCTAATTTTGTAGTTTTAAACGGAATTTGGACGAGGAAAAAATATTTTGTTTTTTAAAATTTAATAATTTTACAAAAATTTTCTCTAAAAAGGATCTAGTTTCGTTAAAGGTATCTGGCGCATCAAAATTCCGTAGTCGGACGCTTCACTTCCTGTAAAATAGATATTTGTTTTTTTTTGCCATGTATATGGTGAATATTTTTGTGTTTACTCTTACTTAGTAATAATTATGTTCTACTTTTCTACGTATTGTTACCGTGTGTAAATCAACTGAGGAAATTAGATTCGGCTTGGATATTTTTGACTTTTAAAGAACATGATGTTCAATACGTTCTGAGTAACGAAGCTGTACTAAGCGGGCGATAAGTACGACAGTCCGCGAGGCAAAAGTCAAACTTGGAGCACTTGGAGAACAAATTTTGAGGATACCGGTAATGGAAACGAAATTAGCAAGTGAAATTAAAGTACGGAGAAAATCTTGCTACAGCACTCGGGGCGATATTGAGGGTTCTGGATTTGAGTCCAGGTCAAGGCGAATGTTTTTCCACTTTAGACTTCTGCACATAATTTCACTTGCGATAGGTAATACCGTGGTTAGTCTCGGTTTTGCTATTATTATAATTTATTTACATTATTATTAAATTATTATTTTTTATGTTATGAAATGATTCTTGTACGTTTAAATTGATGTATATCCATCGATGAAGATTGCTGTAGCTTGCTACTAGTTTTCTGTGGATGGTGGAGACGTATCTTACTCACAACTGTGGTGATATGCAGGATGAGATATCAATTTTTGGTAATTCGATTAACTTGCATGCATCATCGGCAAATTTGATTGGCAAAAATCTTCTAAGCATCAAGTCTAATCTTCATGATTCTGGGACTTGAGTTTTATTTCAAAATGAAAAGTTTTGGTATAGCATTTCCTACTTCAGGACACACCTTCCTGAAAATTATTGGATTAAGTTGTGGAATTGCTATTTACTTAAAAAATGTAATTTCATTGTGAAATTGGAATGCAGTTAGGCTGAGCTAATGTAGGGAATATCGGAAAATATCTCGCTAAATTAACGCTTTTCTAAAAGTGTCTGGCTTATTACTCTTTTTGAATGAGTTTAATTCTCTTTAAATGGTTGTAACAAATTTGTGACGAATATATTACTCAGCTATTTCCCAATGCTGTTAGATTTCGTAGTTCCCATTGCTATTTGAGAAATATGGAAATTTGTGCTACCCTAGGGTACTTGGTAAATATTACGTTAGTTAAAATAAAATAAATTGCCTCAGGACTATCGAACTATTTGGTAAATGAAATCCTTTAAAAACTTTCGGAACAAGGAAGCATTGACGTTACATGTTACTTGAGGGAGTAATAGTTAGTAAATGTTTGGACAATATTTGTAATTATTTAAAGTAGAATTTATTTATAATCTTTAAAATATTTCTATTTGCCGGGACTTAAAAAATTCCCTTCTATATCCTTACAGTGCATGATACGTTTTACTCCAGTAATTCTGGCATGATACCATCTCGACCGAAATTTCGATAAAAAAAGCAGTATCCGTTTTTAGCTTATGTTGACCCAATTAGAGCCAGTCACTTTGCATTCACTCCACATGATATGCCGCTCAGCAATCGGAAAGCCCTAACGTCTGTTTTTCATAATTTAAGGTCATTTTTGCTGAAAACTTTTCTCCTACCTAGTTTTTCTCTGTGAAACTCATGGTATATACATTCTCTCACATGTAATATTTATGTAGAAGATTTAGTTCTCACCATGCCTACCTCTCCTCTTTTTCAAGTCTTGGCTATAGATTTAAATAAGGAATAAGTATATAAGTCCTGAAAATTTAATTAAGAATGAGAATTTTTAGCTTTGAAGCGATAATTTGACAATTTGTTACACTGCTCTGTAGCTAATGTGAAACTTCAGGGTAAAGAAAAGAGGCATGTCTGCAGAATACGATCTCAATATTGGTCGGGGGACTTGGTTTAACCTGTAAAATGGGTTCATTGTTTTCTTCAAATTTTTTCTTATTTGGTTTAATTGACGATTATTCAGTAATTCGAGATGAAATATTGATTTTGACCCTTTGGCATGGTTTTGTGTCAGTGGAATTTCTCGAAAATACTCATCAATTTGTTGCAATTAAGATTAAGGACTTTAGTTCAGGTTTCCACCTTGGTCAAATCTTGGTTTTTGTTGCATATAGGCTGATATAAATCTATATGCTACCCTGCGAGCCGCCGCATGGGCGTGTGGCAGGGGTTATTGGATAACCAGTAGTGTAAAGGTATAAAGGATGAGGTTTTCTGAGGTGAAATGGTGAAGTGTATTATGGGTGTATTTTTTATTGGAGCTCCGGTTTTTTATGGTCATTTATTAAGTGTGGAAAGAGCGAATTTTTTACCTACCTGTTCAGGAATGTATGTCTTACTTTATTGCTTCTGTCAAACCAAGAGATGTAGTGTGGCGTCAAAATGATATTCTCGTGATTCGAATGATTATGGTATTTAATTGCTTGAACAGGGCTGCTACAAGGCTTGTATATGTCTTTCATTCTTTCGTTCGCTACGTATTTTCACATAGTCACCCTTGACAAGCAATCTGTATTTGACGCATTGGCCTATAATTGATCATGGGTTGTGCCGACTCTTTTTCGCCTCCCGATTGTTTCGCGATAAATTTCATTAGTTCGGTCTAAATTATTTTGCGGACGGTTTGGGATTCAGTATTGGGGTAACGGAAGTCGTCGTCTCTCGTGGTTGTCAGGTGCTTGCTGAGGGGGAACATTCACTCGCCGCGACGAGAGCGCCTCTGCCGCTCGCGATCGTAATTGCATCGCATAAACATTCGGTTCAAATTCTGGAATTCCGGCACGTCCCTCGCCAAGCCACCCCTCATCCTGTTCCCCCTTCCATGAGCCACCTAGGTTTCTAAGCGAATCGTGGAGAGGCTCTCGAGCAAAAAAATGATTGAGAGATGCTACTTCGTTGTAGTTAATTCTCATCCCGAGTACGCAGCAAAAATTTGGTATCCGACGCAATTGGATTGAACGAAGTGCCAACGACAGCCGCGAGCTTTGTTAAAAATTCTTGCAAATTAGCGGAGAGTGTCACACGGACTGGACACACCTGGCGGACTGGAATGGGAGCTGCCAGTCACTCCACAGTTTCGCACCAGACTTGAATAACTTAGTAGGGTACTGATTTTTGAGGTTTTTGATACGGGTGCTTGGTTGATTTAGAAGTAATAATTTTTGCCATTCGTTATGCATTTGGAACCTGGATGACAATTTGACAAAACCAAACCATCGTATATCAAAACATGGAGATCAGAGTTTTTCTCGCGCTACGTGATACAAGTAGAAACTTATTATCGAGGTGTGACGAGAATCTTATGAAAAGAAATGCTCGACATAATTTTTTTAATATATAGAAAAGTAGAGCATATATGCAAAGAGAAAAGGGCGTTTTCTCTCAAGAAAAATAATCCCTTGCCTGTGAGGAAGAACCTGAAGTTCAAAAACGAATGCTGCTGCTCTGTCTGTAGCTTGTCCTTTCTTGTGAAAATTAAGCTGCTAGTCTTCCAGAGTCGTGGAATTTCTTCCATTTCTTGATATAATTTTCGATGATTCACCTTTAATAAGTAGTATATTTGTGATAAGGTAACTTGATTAACTAATAACTCTCTGTCTAATGGAGAGAAAGACATTTTTGCTAAGGTGGGTCTCTCTCAATGGTTCACAATTTTTTTATAATTCCCTTCCCCCATCTGTTCACTATAATTCAGAATATAATTCTACCTTCCCCACATATTAAATGACTTGTTAACTACGCCAAATGAACGTTATTGCCATGTTTGAGTATCGATTTAATCAGTGGCATTCATTAACCTTAATTGGATTCCGCTGAATAAATGAAATAGACTATACATTTTCATAATCAACAGGTCATCACAATTTGCTTCAAAACATTGACTTTGCTGAGCAGTTACCCTTGAACTGCTTGCTCTTAAATTCCCTCCGAAGGGACGGGGGGAATCCTCGACTGGTTGAGAACCGTGGTAACATACGGGTGTTACGCAAGTCAATTTCATTACTGATACTCTGGTGTTTATGTTAGCCCAAGTGACATTAAAGCGGTTGAAGCCGCGCGAAGAATTTTAGCTCTCCGTAGATACTATAATTGGATGTCTCTCCGTTGGAAACTAGAAAAACTTCTTCTCTGCTGACAACTATAGCCTGAGTTGATTACATTTGACCTAGTTTCTAGGCAATGCTTACCGTCGCCATCGTTTTTCCTGTTTGCGTACATTGCAATCAGCAAACCCACCTTATAGAAAAGTTATTGATTTTTAAGAGTTTTATGTCGATTATATAGTTTAACCCTGGACCATGACGGAGGCCATGGAAAAGAAAATTCGAGCCTTTGAACCATAGGAATCCTAGGGATTGTAAGGATATCTGAAGTGGATCATATGCTGATCTAGGGTACTCCTTAGAATGGGCTGTCAACCCGATCTAATGTGGCCGATGCCAATTAAGCCACGTAAACTAACTTTCTTGAACATAAAATGAGACGCAAGGATAATCATCGATTTATTCTGGCGATTCTCCAAGGACAGGTTGAAGAAATTCAAAATCACTGTTAGGAGAAGAATTTATTGGCTTGCCAATGTGAAATAGTTGTATGGGGTTACAGCGGGGGAAATATCTTCATCATGCGAATCAGTTTGCGCCACGATGGTAGCTAAGACTAGGCTGGTAAATACAGTGGTAGATGTAGAAGCTATCACCTGAGAAAAATCTGCAAGGTGGAAGATGATAAGCTCATTGGTCACATTCGGAGGCATGTGTTCATCACAGAAGCAATAATGAAAGGAGAAATAAATAAAAGGAAATACTACGGAACACCATGACGGATTACTTACATATAAGATAAATCATTCGGCATGTTGGTAAGAATGTATACCAAGGAATACATTAGGTAAAATAAGGCCTGCCCATCAGGACATCTTCAGTAATTCCACATTTGAATTACTGACCTTTTATGATGATCGATTAAATGCTCACAAATGGAAGTCGTGACATTCCGTTACATTACGTTATAAATGAGTTAAATGGCACCAAAATTCAGATTTAGATTTGTATATTGTTGACTGTTTTATGGTGATTGTTACAAAAGGTAGATTTATTAGCTCATTGGTTGAGTCCCTCCTCCCTGAGGATTGTATTGGAAACGTAATATAAAGAGTTTATAACATGCTTAGATATCCGTATAAATTTCTTCATGCCATAATTGAAGCAATAAACGATAGTAATTTACTAAGAAAATTTATAGTATTTTTCGTCGAAGTGCCTCAGCTCTTTTTAGTTATTGTATTAAATTTTATATGCAGCTTGTCTTCGGCAACAATCTCACTATCCTGAGAAAAATTCCAATTAATTCATGTGAATATAAGGAGTTTCTATAGTTTGGACCGAATAATGGGTCATCCATTAATGTGTTCACCATAACTGGATAACTTGTCGACAAATTCTCCCTCAGATTTTGGGAAATCTCATTCACTGACTGTACCTTTCATGAAAGGTTTTGTTGCTGAATGATTTAACCCTCTTTTGCCTTTCATATTCTGGGCTATTTCCTGGGCCTCACTGATTTTTCCGTGTTGGTTTTTTCACCGAGATTAACTGAGAGATTAATAAAATGTGAACTGCATGAAAATTAATATTAATACAAACTATTAACAATGATAAATGATAAAAGGACAGAGGGACTCGTCGATGTATAAATGTCACTAGAAGTTCGGATGTAAATGAAGTATGATTGAAATGAAATCCCTAAGGTAAATCACAAACTTTGTTTAAGTTTCCTCATCCAGCAGGTTAAGTACTCTTTCAATTTTACTTTCCCTTCCCCTCGAGGTCCCATCTACCACCGCTAAGCTGTACGCAGGTCGGGCTATATTGGCGAGGTCTGGAAGCGTTCACGGGCATCGCTTTGGCTCGAGCTAAGGCGCCGTCGATTTCGCTGGCTCCCTGCGGTTGCAAGGCGGAGGATCTTGCCCCCCTGGCGAGGGGCTGGGAAGTGTCTACCCCAGTGGGGGAAGGAGCGTCATGGTATCATCCGCGCACCCCTCCTTGCCGGCCGGGGAGAGGAGCGATGCGGCTCGCCGACACACCAGACGACCTCAGCGGCCTACCGCCAGTACTCCCCGTGGGCCGCACTGCGGGCAAAAGATAACCTCCTCCCTTTTCCTCAGTCTCGCGTGCAAGGGCTTATGAATTTTGAGACGCGCGCGCTTGCTCCAGAGGCGGCGTTAGAGCCCCCGTCGGATTCAATTAGACTCGCTGCCGCCCCCTTAAATTTTAGACCACGCCGTCCCTTCCCTGCCGCCATCACCCCCGAATGGTGGTGCGTGGAAGGCCCCATCGCCTTGCGCGGACCTCTCCCCCTCTTCTTATTTATATTCATGACCCTTTTCTGCCATGTGGACGGGTTGGCACGTCGAGTGTAAGGGGTTAGGTATTTGCCAGGCGATGCGACCAAGAGCGCAATAGAGAAATCAATGATGTGGGTCGGCGCGGTGTTAAAACTTGCAAACGACCTCATTCCCAGTCTCCGAAACGTAGGCCCGAGAGTTGAAGAGTGTGAGAGAATGGCCGGAAATGATAACGGGGTAAAAATTAAAATCCTTCTCGTCCAATAAATGGCACTGCGAGGCGAGAGACAAATGTGAAGGGAATTCGGTCTTGTTGGAAATTCAACGGCGCCGCGATTGCTCGCGTCCTGTCTTTTACAAGAATTCTTTTTATTTGCATAATTTCGTATGCATTTGTCTATCTGTTGCATGATTCACCCTTTCAATCGGGAATGATAAATGCTTTGTTCGCTAAAGTATTACCTTTACTTATTAAGTACACCTAATTTTGTGATGTTATTCAACTATTTGATGTATGTACATCGTTTCTGTTTTCTTTTTCAATTGCCTTTCTTTGCCTCGAAGTACTAATTATAATAACAAAGATTTGCAATTCATTACGGGTCACATGAATCTGATGTAAGTTTCAAAGTATTATTCGCGTCTACCTTATGATTTTTAAACTTTATGCTATCATCCGAAATCCATCTCATTTAACATTTTCTTCAATAAACAAGACTCTGCGGGAAAACTAGTTGTTCATCTCATGCAATGTCTAAAGCATTTATGGTGAAATCGATGCTGTTCAGATGTCTTAAAACGCTACCTTCTTCCCCTTATGATAGTGCACGTTCGGTGTTGGGAATCCGGTGGGGAAGGTCTTTATTCGTGACTGAGAAGTTTCAACGTAGGGCTGCCATATTCGTAAAAAATTGCTGTGATAAAATGAACGGGCGGGTTCACATCTGCAGCGCAATCCATCACTCCGAACCCAACTTCCATTCGCCGGTCCGAACATGGGCATAAATTCAGAGATAGCTGTCCCATCAAATAGAATTAGGTACTCGAATTTTGCAAGAAACATAAAGAATGGGAACTGATAAAATGTGATGTACACGTGTCGGTTATTACTCATCCTCAATCACGTCGTCACCTGTTACCAGCCTTCTAATCCTACCGCTTAGTACATTATCTGTTTCTCTATGTCCCAGTCAGTTACTTCAATGTACATTTGTAACTTATAAGGCATAGTTAAATTGAAATTGCATATCTATATGAATGTCTGGCAGAAATGAATCAAATCGAGCTAAGAGTGTAGGAGATAGTCAACCAGTCATAGTTTTGAATGACCAATAAATGAATGAACCCGAAATATCTACTTCAGATTCATTTTTCCAAGCATTGGATAATATTTTTGAATTTACGGGCCTAATATTGTCTGTTTTCACATGGTTATGCAATATTAGTTTTTTCTATCGTTATTTGAATATAGTGCACTATTGATCAGAAAGGTCTAACGCTCTTCTTGATCATTTGTCTTGTTGCTTAAACTAATTTTCGAAGTTATTAGCGAGCATTAATCAATGATTTTTATACATGCTTAAAATTATCGTTGAGTGACGCTTGATAAACCCGTTGGCAACTTCAAGCTGTAGAAAGTTTTTTTTCTGTTTTCCATCTTATTTCATGTAAGTTTGTATCACCTACCCTATACGTTATTTAATTTAAACTTGGTGGTTCAATGGATATATGTGTGGATATTAATACAAATGTATTTTGTAATGATAAAACGTGGCATTGCAATTACATGAGTCCAAAGTTGTCCGTCCGCATGAGGTCGTCAGGTAAGATAGGCCGAAAAAGGATCTAAGCTATTGATGACTTGGCTTTCTATTGATTAGGAAAGGATATTATTCATCATTTTTCCGTCTATAATCGCCTCATTCTTCAGCCACTGCCTCTCCTAATCTCGTCTGAATACTTATATTCTGTTCGGCTTAAGTCTATATCAAGGTTTTCATTATATCAGGCGATGCACACTCATACTACAATCATCTATCATATAGTAGCAGCATCCTCCCCTCTCCAGCTATCAAGAGTACTTCTTGGTTTGCCTTTCTTAGCACTTAACTGACGTATTTTCTTCATTGATCTCCTTACCACTTTTTGTAACACTTCCAATGTATTATCAACCATTCGCCCTATCAATTGTCTCAGAACAATAGGGCCTCCATATCTGTCAACTTTCGTCATAAGACGCTCTCTGTATATTTTAATCAGTATGCCAAGCTGTACGTTCACTTTTACACACTTTTGTCAGCATTTGTGGAAACAAATATCACCCGAGAGGAGGACCTGAAGATGACGTTGCACATCAACTCCCGGGTCGTTTCAAATAAAATATGTGGAATAGCAAAGGTACTAGTTGTCATCATTATGTTAATAAATTCCATAAAGTTTTGCAGATAACAACCAATTTTATCCTGAAGGAATGAAAAATAAACGAAGTTAGTTATGAAGAAACACTAACGAAATGAAACACTCGCGCATTATTGATACTCACTTCCTAACCGTGACTGCTACACTTACACGCCAGAGAATCAGTCCAGAATAAAGCACTTCTGAATGGTTTGCAGCCAAGTTGCGTAGGTAACTGACATCCGAGCCCGGGGAGAGTGATTATAAGGTTCTGTCGTACGGTTTCAAGTACCCTACGAGGACGAGCGAAGGATCTCCCCTACACACTTAGCTCGAATTAATTAACTTTTGCCAGATGTTCAGATAGATATGCAATTTCAATTTAACCACGCCTTTTAAGTTCCGAAGCGATGCAAAGATGGTCTTTTACCCTTAGAGAAAAATAGTTTCTCAATTTCAATGTATAGTTCCAAAATGGTGCACGCGGGTGTTTACTTCCTAAATGATTGATGGAAAGTCAATGAGCGTGTTTCATATAATTTAACCCAATTAATAACTTCATTTTATTCATACAAATTCCAAGAGTCTCTGTCTGTTGGCCTGTCTATCCGTCCCTGAATTCCCTTTCCAGTAATGAATACACGTATTGTTCCTTTTATTCTCTGTCAGTCTTCTTTTATTTTGCATATTTAAATTAGAGATACTGATCGTGACAACTAAAACCGAACGCCCAATGAAAATAAATATAATCGAAGTTCTTATATTTTCTTTTGAGTCTTGTTTTCCTTCCGAATTGACAAAATTTTGATGGAAAACCTTCGTAAAATCGTTAATAATTACGCGTTTTTGGTTAACCGTCTCCTTGATGACCGACAGTATTGATGAGGCCGAGGCTCATGGGAATACATAGGGAAAATTAAAGGCCCATAATGAGTCAATTGAGAACGATAGGTAGCTTTTATCACATTAAGGGAAATATTTTGAGGATATCCCGCTTATTCGATAAAGAGAAATAAGTTGGGTGAAAGATTATCAAATGAGCTGGCAGACGGTGGTATTTTGTGGATGTAGAGAATCCTATAAGAGTTTACAGGTTTTACATAGTTGGTTTTATATTATGAATCACTACTCTTAATTGAATCATATGAAATTCTTTTTATCAGGTTTTTGACAGAACGAGTCGAAGAAAATTCGATATATATAGGAATATGTTCGAAGAGGAGATTCGAATTTAATAACAACGGTTCGCACTCAAGAAAATTTTATACTTTACCACCCTAAAATATTATTTTGTAAGAAGTCCCAATTACGAAACTTACAACTTTTGCACAAGTAAAATACGTTAATAAGGTTAATAAGTAAGTGAATACTATCTTTCTATGCACTTAATAAAAAAATCATCAAAACGTCATGGTTGACGGGGGTTGATCCATTTTATTATGATTAGCAAAATTATTTCTTCAGGTAGTGCCTTTACTTATGAAATAACAGTTGTAAAAATACTCTTATGCGGATACCGATCTTTTGAGAACTTTTACCTTGGTTTTCCGTTGATATAAAATTCTGTGGTTTTATGAATAATAAAGTTTTTCCTAAGATGTATCCAATACCTCATTAGTTACGTCTAGATGATGATGAAAATGTGGTCTTCATCCGCACGGGTTCTTTATCTCGTGGTGAAATTGTTTCGGGCAACGAGAATGTTTCGGGCTTGCATATCGCATGCCCATCACTCCTTTGCTACCGATGGGATACTGTGCTCAAGCACCGATGCTTCACCGCAAGATTACTCTTTCCCATTATCGTCAAGCTCAATTACGTAAACGGGGATCGAAACCCTCTCAGCAAAGCGTGAAAACTTATGATTATCCTGGAGATTTGATTTAATGCATGTATGTTCACTGTGAGCCTCCACAGGTTGATATGCCTGGATTATAAATATTTTTGACGGTAGTCTCTGAAGATTGATCTTCTTGGGTAAAGAATAAGCTCTTTGAATATAATCTAGCCTTCTGGGAAGCAAGTTACTCACCCGGTAATGTTGTTGTTTTACAGTGGGCCTTTATGGCTGAGAATATTTTGTTTTACATTTTTGGTGTTCCCACAGATGTCTACGCTTCACTGGTCGTGATTAGGGGACACAAAGGGATCACTTTGCTTTATCTTTCGTCATTGTTCTCCCGTGCTCACCACACTTGACGTGTTTTAATCCAACCGACTTTATTTCTGCTAGTTGAGGGATAGGTGACGCAAGCTCAGCGTTAAACAGCTTCCTCCTAAAAAATGGCGCGCAGCGTTTATTACCGCAGCGTGAGATGGCTTTATTCCCATGATCAAAGGATAATGACCTCGCATAGACTGATGAAAGGATCAGAGGAGATGGTCCTTTGACACCCCTCTTTGAAAATTGCCCATCGTGATTTCTGTTTGCAATTTACTGTGTTTTCCTTCATGCCCCAATTCTAATATGTCTGGTGATTCATGGCACCTCTCGTCCCTTTTGTCGTTGTCTCGGTAGGAGGCGACTCAACCACTGCTTTTGATGAAACAACCGCAAAAGTTGTCAGTTTCCGAACGAAGACTACTAAAAAAAAGTAGGTGACTGTGCTAAGTCATACCCACATCACTGGTTTCATGTCAATCAGGAAATGAAAAGCAGGAGAAGTAGCCCTCCGTGAAGTGTACTGTTTCTGTGAGAAAATTTTAAAAATACATGTATGGAGTATCCTTTTTTCAAGGATTAGTGTCTTAGAATATCTTCAGGTAGCTAATTTAGTAAAAACGAACGCTAAAGTTTTATGAAGATTTAATTAATGAATGCTTTATTGCTTTTTTGAGAGCAGAAGCACTTCTCATTGTCAATGGTCTCAGTTTCCCAAGTGCAAAAACCTCGTTCCGCAATAAGGAGAAACGTATTTGAGCTTTTATCTATGGCTGGTATAAAGATTAGTGAAAGGTTTAGATAATAACTTAGCTGGCTGGATTTTTAATGAAATAACATGTCGTTATGTTTCCTTTAACAAGGATCTGAAATTCACTGTTATACTTACAGATGCGATAACTTAAGACTTTTCTCGCTTCGCATCATGATGAGAAAACTAAACAGCAACTCGCTCAGCAGTTGATTGCATAAGGGAAAGTTTCAGCCATTGATATTTTGACAAATTAGTTCATAATTTCAGAGTTCAATTTCTTATGAAAGAAAAGTTTAAATCTGCGTTTATAAAAAGAATCAAAGATTAAAGAACTGATGCGTCATAACTTTAGAGGTTGCTTTTACACTTTGGCCTCTGGAGGAGAGTCTTGAAGAATTATTTGATCCCCTTGAAAAATAATTCTTAGAGATCTCTGTTCCGGAAAGAAAGGAAGCCTTAACTCGAGGAAAAAGGAAAACAATCGGATGGAGGCGCAAAATGTACAGAAATAACCTTGAAACCGCCCAACGGAATGGGGACTAATTCCGTTTTAATACAAAGAAGCGACCTCTTTGCTGAGCTTAAATTTCTTTATTCTCTTACTGAATTTTAGAGACCCAGTTTTTATCCGTTGTTGGTGGGCAGAAATCCGTACTCAGACATGCTGAACGAGGAGAAAGTTATTGGAGTTCAGATTGAACAAAGGCAGCGAAAGTTTTGACGCATGAATCTTTCTTTTGAATTCTGCTTCTCATGAAATGGGAGTCAGCAAAGGCGGGAACTGCCCGAGAGGAAGGAGAGTGTTGAGTCACGGTTAGTGGATATCAGTCGTATGCAGAAAAATATAAAAAGAAGACTGTGGAGAAAGTGTTTTCTTAAGGGAGAGGTCTTATTAGCCCATGAATCTCGAAGGAAACTCATCCTAACTTTTTTTACGGGTTTTAGTGCCGAGTCACTGCTACCCTCGTAAATTGTACGGGGATGTAAACGCGCGCTCTTGGGATTAGCTACCTAGCACAAGATCATCCATTCTAACCGTGAATTATAGAGATTTAAAAAATAAACCCTTGATTTTTAATTATCGACCCGGATCCAATTGATTATGATGTGAAATGAGGTTACTACTCTCATAAGTACATTCGAAGCCTTTCTTTCTCTGACATTTCCTGACTGTATTTTATTTTACTCATTTGACGCGACTCTTAAAGATTTTTCCGGTAAAAGGAAAAAAAATACACCTTGGTTGGAGAGAGGAGAGAAAAAAACAAAAGGAAGAATTAATTGTGAGAAAAAAAGAGGAAAATAAAACGCTTTATGGATTTGTTGGGGTAGTTTACTTGGTCCTTAAAGGCCATAGTCGAGAGAATAAGAAGACCCGATACAAACGGATGGAAAACGTGTATTTTCGGTAAAAAGAAATACATCATCATTGAGGACTTTAACAGAATCAAGCTCAAATTAGTGAAAGTTCATCTTATGACGAGAGGTGAAAACTTTTCGAAAGCTTGAAGCCTGTGAAATTTCTTCATCGATTCAATTTATGTTGACATCACTGTTGTGTCCACCTGATGGTTTCCCTTGTCGGATAAAACTTGTTAGTTATTGAAAATTATGTGAAATTTTAATAAGTTTTTATCTGTTGTATATATTCATCATTAGAGAAAATATTTATGATTATAAGTTAGTGTCATTTGTAACTCATCTTGAACTCACAGTGGTTCAGAATATTTTCATTTTAATTAATTAATTATTAAAGGATTCCTGTGCTATTGGGAAGGAAAGTTGCGCATTTTTTACCCATCGAACGCTTTCGGTGAGATATCGTCGTTTTGTGAACAAGTTGCGGCTGTGATTTTATACCCCGAGCGAAAAAAAACGGCTAAATATTTTTGGCGGAGAAAGGTCTGATAGATATGCGCGTAGATAGACGGATGGAAAACGTGGTTTTTATATTCTGAGCGAAGCAGAGGATTTTAGATCCCCCAATTTTCTATCTGCCGCGGAAACCTTCGCATGCGTGCACACTCAACCCAGTCCGCTCGAAAATTATTCGTATGCGTTGACGTTTTACGTATACACGTATGCATATGTGTTTATACATGCTTTACATATGTACATCTCTGGACTCGGTATATTTTTATATTAATTCACCCACGTGTTCCGGTACAGTCAAACTTCTGTTAGTTTAGAATCTATCAGCTACACCAACCTCCCCAACTCCGCTTTGTTCGTCAATTTTATCCGTTCACGATCTATTTTAACTCCTCGCTGCATTAATTAGGAACTAATATGTAGAGGATTGCCCAAAAAGTAATGCCCCACATTTTTCTCTCAAAAGATATTTATTCTAGAAGAATGAAATTTGCATGTTTGAAAGGATGATGTTTTATCTACTCATTCTATTTTTCCACATAAGCTCTTTCAAGTTCTATTGCATTCCTCCAGCGATTCTCTTTGGCGTGTATGCCCAATCAGTACAAGTCCTCGCTCTGGTTATGGAACCAGGTTTTCACTGCACTAATCTTCTCTTCGTCGTCCATAGTAGTGGTGTGGAAAAGTACCTAGTCTCATTGTTCAAAATGGATGAGAATATAAGAGAAATTACGGAGCAATTTACATTCATTCACATCTCTAGTTTGTGCTAAACTGGTTTTTGCGATCCTAATCTTGCAGTCTGTCTCCTGCCGTATACACAAAACTGGAGAGCACTCTGAGGTAAGTTATTGTAGCGTCGTGAAAACCTAATAAGGCGTAGGCCAATGGAGATGCGTCTATCGATGACCGTTTCAACGCTCTGCTTTCCGTTAATAGTGAGTTAGAAAACAAAAATGTGGGGCACTACGTTTTGTCCAAGTCTCGTATATCGCTTATTTGGGTTTATATTCTCTGGTATTTGAGGTATTGGTTGTATTATAGCATAATTTGGAAATCTGTAAAACCGTAAAATCTCTCTGAAACAGCCACCTTTCTAGAAAAATTCGGGAATGCGAATTTATTTTGCGATAAGTTTGTAATTTACTTTTGATATATTTGTAGCACGAAATATTGATGAGGGAATATTGAAAAATCACGGGTATAGGTTTTTCTTTTTGGGCTTCTTGGTGATTGGAGTCAAATTTTGATAATGCTATATTCACTCGCATGCCTTGATCTTTTTAGGTACTTAAATTATTCGCTCATTTCGTTCATTTAATGTATGCTTACATCAATGCTTTAATATTTTCCCAAATACTGTACACGTGTATTTCCCTATACAAATTTATCTTTATATAACATGAGCATATTACCAAATTCAAGGTAGCTTAGATACGGCGGAATTATATATTGACACAGTTTTCCCTCCCTCGACTTTAAATATCTTTTATTCTTATTCAGCAGGATTGTTAATTAAGAGCATGTCCAGGATGATTCATGCAGGCAGTTTAAATAAATAATAAAATAGTTAAGGCATTAGGAAAACCATCTCCGCGCTGTATTGTAAGCTGCTTGATAAATATCATTTCCCTCCGAGAAATAATGGGAATAATTCCCAATTTTTCCAACAGAAATCCAGTGGGCAACCTGTTTATGCGTGTTAATTAATGAATACAACTGCATTGAACCTGTGTCCTTACGCATTAACATGCGTAACTGTGAAAGGCTATTTAGGGTGCTAGAAACTTAATATGTTGCATGAGCTTACTGCAGCACACACGAATGATGATGGTCAAGATGAGATTGCGCTGGCAAAACGTTCGGTAAGCTGTCAGTAGAAGACATTGTTCGTTCACAATCGTCTCGGGCAAGTATTTTGTATCGAATTCGTTCAAATTTGATACAAAACAATGAAATTCGATTGAATTCGTTGAAACTACACCCTCATAAAGGTAAGCATTTCAGTGCGAATTTCCACAGAGAAAAAATCATCCGCATTGACCGGGATCCCGATCAAGGCGGATGATTTTTTCTCTGTGGAAATCGCACATGCGTGCATTGCGGATGACTCCGTAAAAGTGGAACTCCGTGGCTTGTCCCGGATAGCTTGAAATTTGTCAAGCATTTAAGTATTAAAAACTTAACATTACCCATGTTTGACACGTTAACTGAAAATCAGCTCAAAACAAAAAATCGAAGATAGAAGTTCTTTTGGTTTTATTCGCGCATTTAATCTGCTCCCAATCTGTTTTGAAGTGCGTTGCCTGGTCCGCAGGGTATGAAATGAATAGAGGGCAAGTACGCTGTTGTGTTTCGAGGTGAGCAACCGCCCAGGGCGAATGAAAACGGCCTTAATTTGAGTTGGGAATGTATTTTTGGAAGCTCCCGTCAAATTCTCATCTTGTTCTGCGCACTGCTTTCCTCTCCATTCCCCACTTCTTCCTCTTCCATCTCACGCGACTTTCTCTTTGGTTGTTTTTTTGTCCCCGTAAAACTCTTCGAACTTTCAGTGAAGAACTTGTATAGAAACGTGTACGAGCCCATTATGCCCTTGAAGTCAACGGATTGGGTATCAAGAAATGGGATGGAGATAAATGTGAAAAAATTGCAAGTACGTAAAGTTTAGTTGCTAAGGAAATACTAGGCATATGAAGTAAGAATTCTCGGGGAAATCTTTTCCAAAATGTGAAATCTGTAAATATTAAAGTGTGTAATTAACTATGCGGTTGGAATTGGATTCAAACCAAGAATATATAGCCAAAAAGGCATACGAAACGTTGCATTAGAGGACGAATAACCGTAATGGAAGCACAATGACGGCATAGAAAAGCGCTGTAAAATCCTCTTGCGGCCAATTGTACTCGTAGATAAGAGTACGCTGTTCTTATATTGGACCCGCGCGGTAACATGACCTTGGAGAAGGTGTAAAGAAAGGCGGCTAGGCCTGTATTTGCAGAAGATAACAGTACAGTGAGCGTAACTAAATGTAATTAACGCTTGTAATTATGTTATTAATGTAACGGTAAATGTAATGGAATTGTGGAGGAAAAGAAGCAGGATATGTGGCATGTACCGAATTTAAGGAAAGAGTATAGGAATAAATTGGAAATTATGTAAATATATGAAGCATAGTGGAGAAAATGACTAACCAGTTCAAGATAAAGTGTCGGTCAATACGGGAAAATGTACAGAGATTTAGTTAGAACCATACTGGCCTGGAACGATCTATCAGCAAAATCATTAGTGTGTTTCCCAAAACATTAAAGTATTTTTAAGAAGATATTGTAACAAGTTTCAAATCTGGCTTCTCGATGTACCGGTGAGAGTTCTTGTTGGTAACTTGAAATTGGTTCTCACAATACACTGGTGTTTGGATATGCTGACCATTATATGATTTGATATTTTACTTTTTGTTTCTTTTGTTTGTTAATTTGTTAATTTCAGCACCGTATCAATCGCCCTCTTTGACGATGTGTTAATAATCATAAAAACCGTGTATTTATTGCACGTATTTTTATGCATGACGGTGTACGTTATTGGAGGAGGGAAGATGGAGGCTGAGGGAATAAGGAAAGAAGCGAGTGGCAGGGTCGGCGAGAAGGGCTCGGGGATGGAGATGAAGAGGGCGTGGGGTGGGGATTAGAGGAGCGAGCGGGTCAGGGAGCTTGGATGGGGGGCAAGGAGGACGCGTAAGGGTTCCAAGGGGGGAGGGAAGAGATGGGAGAGCGTAAAAGGACCGGACGTGAAGAGGGGGACATGTGAAATGCGTTGAAGATGAAAAGGGAAGGGAGATGAGATGGCAATGAGGGGGAGGGGAGGACGAGGTAGTGAAGGACGGGGAAGGACGGAGGGTGGAGGGAGACGTTACATGAAAGGAAGTCGGATGGGGAGGAATGGGGAAGGGTCGGTTGGAAATGTTACTCCGCTGTTTTTTTTCTTCTCTCTCATCCTCTTCGCAACCCTTTCCTCGTCACCGCTCCTTCCGCGCGACGCAGCCTGCGTCCGCTCCATGCTTTCATCTCGTCCGGGTTTTGTACCGCACGCGCTTTTTTTGTTTTTGTGCGCGTGTGTTTGTTTTAATCGATGCTCACGACCGCAGAGGTTGGAGCGGAAGCATAATTTTCAAAAAAGCCACTGGAATTCTATCGCACCACTTGATCCTCTTGATATCCACCTACATCATCATTATCCTCGCTTTTCGAATGGGCGGATATATACTTTTGTCCGGTTATAGGGGGAGAATATCTGTCGAATTACTCGGCTCGTTAAAATTTAAAATGAGAATGAGTTTTCTTTTCGAGTCTTCCTCTCTTCAATTCAGATGCTAATTTTGCATAGGAATAACTAGCTACTTCCCTCCACTCCGTCGCCTTCCCGGGAGCCCATTTGAAGCATAAAATTTGGAATGACGCTCAATTTTTTTTTTTAGCTCGAAGAGCCCCTAGGCAGTTCAACTCAAAGGATGAGGTTGAAATTTTATTGTGGGCCCTTCCATCCGCTTGCTGGTCGTAGAAAAAATAGAAATGAGAAAAATAAGGGTTTAACTTTCGCACAGTTTCCGAAGAAAATATTTATTTTAACGAAATGAACAAAACATTTTAGCCCCGTCCTCATTCTGCGGCTGATGGCTCCGGTAGAACGTATTTTTTTAAACCACTTCTATATTTTTCCAGGAAATTTTATTAGAATTTTCACCTCATTTAACGCCCATCAAAAAATCTGCCCCCAAAATCCGTCGTGTGAACATTATAATAAGCTATCGGGATGAGAGTGATTGCTGTGTTATCGGGTTAAAAGTGCCGATTTCGAAGTTACTGCAGCATGCCCGAGATGTTTTTGCCGAGTAAGTTAGAAATCTGTCTAAAGGCTACATGGCACTCGATATGCTAAGCTGTTTCCTGCTGCAGTAAAACCTTTAAATTTTAGTCGAGGTTGTTTAGTTTGGAGCTGTTAATTTGTGAGGAAAAGATTGTGTTTTGATTAGCAATGTCGAAGTGTTACAGCAATTTCAGAGGTAATGGCTTCAGATGCGTCTACTTGTAGCGGCCTTGATAGCTTCTGAGATGATGCTTAAAGAGATACAACGGAAAGGCAACCTAGATTTGATTTCATAATGAAAGCCTCCACGGCACGTGCGATTGGATGCCATGATATACCTGTGTAATCCGTAGAGAGTGATGGGAGTGCGTTAAGATGTTTTGGACTTGTGTTGGATGAATAGAATTGTGAATACATTGTGATGGCAATGGCTATATACGATTAGTTTTTAAGCTAATTCCCCGACGGCTGCGTATACACCTGATTCTATCTTTTATCTGTCGCATTGGAAAACCAGTCAGCAACTATTTTAAGAGAAATATTCATCAGTGCTGACGACCGAGTATATAATAAAGAGATTAACTGTTGGACTTCTAGTCCTAAGTTGACAACAAGGTAGAATACTTTAATTTCCAGCATAACCTGGTTATTCCCTCTGAAAGCGTCCTTACTAATGCGATTGAGATAGGATCAAGATATGAAAATTAAGGCGATGAAATTTAATGCTTGCAATTATTTTATTTGGTAGAGATATTTTTGACAAAAAGAAGTAATTTTAATAAAAATTTTGGTGATATATAAAATTTTATGGACGGAATCCCTGATAGATTTTTCCATGTTATACAATTGTATATCACAGTGGTATGCATAGGTTTTCTATTTGCGCTTGATTTCTAAACTGCACCTGTTTTGCCACTGTCTGCGTAACCTTTAAGTTACTGTGGGACATAGTTGTTCGGGTGACGTGGGACATAGTCGTTCGGGTGACTGGAAGCGGAACAGAAGGAAAGTAGATTCCTTGGAATTCAATGACTGGAGGTATTTGAGAGCAGAAAGTGGTGCAGTGGTTTTAAGAAGGATGTAAGTAATGAACGAAAATAATTATTTGAGAATATAATATTTGTTAATTTTGATTTTATATTAAAATACAAACATTTCCGCAGATAAGGGTTACGGGAATGGTATGGTATGAGAATCCGGTACCACCAATCTTAGTGAATGGACCACTGATGCATGAACGTGGCACTAAACATTCGGCGTTGAGAGGGCTTTGGTAAACACCTAACAAAAGAAACGGAGGCATTCCGAAGTAAAATTTATTATGGCGAACTGGCCATTTTATGAAGTACGATTGTGTATTGCAAACAGTTCTGTTTGAAGTATGGAAATATTGAACGGAGGTGGATAGAAGACAGGGTTTGAGTTACCCGTAGGAAGTGATGGAATGCCGCTAGGGGTAGACTTAGCAAATTAATGGTAAGATTGGCTGGTAAATATTCAGCTTACGGGCCTGCAGTCATCCGATCACAAATGCGATATCCTGGATGATGATGATGGAATAAACAAATTTTACGTCGAGCAGGTAAATTGAGATCTTCATCCTGCAGTATCTACTGAGCAAGGTTTCAAAGTTGATGCCTGGGATTTCTGTATTGAGATACGTGAACTCTTTAATTCTCAATTATTAAGTTTCCGTATCACTTAATTAATAAGATCAAAATTATTCGCTCCCTCCACTCCTTGGAAATATGAGGACTATACACCTGCCTTGGTTATCGATCAGATTCGGAATCGCAAGCATTAATGGGAAAGGTTGGTTTGCTTGAATGATGCTTTGCAAGGGTCGGTTTCATCATTTAATATATTCTTTATTTTTTGAAGTGTATAGAGCCGTCTAATATTATGAATTTTACCCATAAAGCATGGCATACATTTTTGATACCGAATCGTGGCTATGTCTTCGGTTGCCTGTGTCCAGATTTTGCTAGTTCTAATATATATAATCCCATTTTTGTGTGAGACGAAATGAATTACAATAATTTTTGAGGTATGTTAATATTCATCCATGAAAGTTATGTATGCAGAATTTACTTTTCTTATTCGAAGATTGTACTTATGAGACCTGCGATGCCTTACTTGAGGTATTATTCGGAGGTCAATAGAAGCCCTAAATTAGGATATGAATGAAAATATTAACTTGCTGTCGTTTGGTACAAAAGTAAAATGAGTGGCCATCGTCTATTTTATTTTTCTTGTGTGTGGGTTTCATTGTGAATGGATTTTATACATATCATCATGGCTGTTTATTAGAAGCATTTTTGGTGAATACAGACGCTACCCTGTCTATATTAGTAATAAAAATTATTAAATATCGTAAAAGCAGTATTTTGGCTTTCCACACTTGGTGATTGGGTTCCTTTTCCGGTTGAGAGGAAGAGAATATTGCGGGGCCCAGGTGCAGTTCTTCGTCTATCGAGTGGCTCCCTTCGCACATACGTTAAGACTTGTGCCTAATCTGATTTTCTGTTTATACACCAGTTATATCCAAATCTGCCTAAGTATTTATCTTTTATATTGCAGAGTATCTTGCTCTGTGCCGTTTCTGACCAGAATATCAACAACTCTTCATGCGTAATAGGTACTCGTTTTGTGCAAATATAAATCATCGAACAGTACTACATAAATTGGTATTTTCACAGAAGGAAAATACCTTTGAAATTCCCTTTTAATCATATTTAATTGGGTGAAAATGGCACTCTCTCGCGAATTCTTCCGATTTTGTTTTCTGAATAATACCTTTTCTTTCCTTATGTCGTAATAACCTGCTGTGCTCGTCCACGTTACATTCTCGTTTTACAGCCTAGTTAATCTTCTCCGTATTTATAGCGTAAAACATAATCGCGAAATCTGACAGATTCTTCGTAATTCAAACATTTAATGAAGTCCTTTCCTTTTCTTATTCAGTGAGAACAGAGTTTCAACTTCCTCCTGAAAAGGTTCTTCGCCGTTATTTGTTGCGAATCCACCTGCCGTAGCTGGAATCGGAACTCCTGTTGCTGAAACTCCTTCATATAATCGAATTGCTCTTTTCAACTCATTCCCAGCGCTCAATCGCAAGCTCCCTCTAGGGTGTTATTGCATTTGTATCCTTATATCTCCCCTCCTGACCCGATTTCAGGCTCTTAAATGGCCTTTTTCTTACCTTACTGATAAACTTTTGTGAAAATCATATCCTCTGAATTCTTGTATCTTTAACTGAATGTATTTTACGCATTGTAGATTTCCTATTTCTTAATTTGATCACCGTCTGTATATATTTTCTCTTTTTTTTAGAGACGTTTTTAACTTTTCCCCTTTTCTCTTGAACTCAAAACTTCTTCAATTTTATCATCTACTACTAGTTGTATGATTTTTACCTCGATGAAACCCTCAGATTTTAGCTCATTTCAAATGGAAATTTTTATTGGACTACCTTTCTCGTGAAACGATTGTCACTACCCTATTCCGCATTAAGTGTCTAATCATTTGTGGTTTCCAAATATACTTAAGAATTGTCGTTAGTTCCTGGTATTCTCGAACGTATTTTTATGTTTTCTGTGTTATGAAATTTGTATTGAAAACTCAAACGCAACCGTTTCATTGGTATGTAATGTCTTAATATTTTTATATCATGCAACATCCTTCGGCCACACCTCTGGACGTTTTTTACTTTGTTGATATCCTTTGTAACCTCTCATATGAGGTTATGTTTACGCAACCCGATGCAGCATGTTAACTTGCCTGCATAAAATGTATTGTTATCTGCATACTTCGTCCGAAGTTACTTTTCTCCCTCAACTATTTATATATCCTATTGCTCATAGCCATTGTACCTGGAGATAGGCAGAAAACAGCACTCTACTTGTCACTATCATGTATCAGTCTTACTGAGCCCTCCTTTCGTCATGTCCCCATTTATTTGGCTTGCATATCGGGTTGTTTTCTTTCCCGTTTTCCCGCTTTCCCTTTTTGTCCCCAAAAACCTATTGCCTTTTTTGGACGTGACCGATCCACCTGGTGCACTCCTTTCCTTGTCGTCCTCCATATGGGATTACTCCTTATACTTTTTTCAGCCCCTGCTCGTGCTTCATTTTATCATCTCTGTCCGGGCGTATTCCCAAATTTCGGAGGCTCTGAGGAAGGAATTTTCGAATAAATTCTTCTTCGCTCCGTTTTTCCGATGAGCTCTGTCTCTTTTTCGTTGAGAACCTTCGGGTGCGATGTTGCCGTTTGGTTTTTTCCCCTCTACCGTGTCTTTTTTTGCTGCCGGACCTTCTTTTTCCAGAGACGTTTTCTATTAGTCATGCGCTGTTTCGGTACTGGTGTGTTTTATGTTTTTTTTTCGAATGACTTTTTTCATCTGTAATAGGTTTACTGAAGCCTTAAGGGGTCAAAGATGCGGTTGAATTATCTCTACGCAGTGCTCAACGTCTGTCTTTTCTCTCTTTCAAAAACTAGAATCTATGTTTCCTGTTGTTTTGAAATATGAAATTTACACAATAAATGCTAACAATTTGCTTCCTGAGGATACTGAGCATGATAATGTTTGAGTTTATTTCGGAGACCTAGTGTAAGGTAGTGTCGGCGACCACCATTTTCACCAGCCATATTAGAAATCATAATAAAATAGTATTTTTAAAATTTAGCAACTGTAAGAAACACGAAGTAAATATTTTAACATTGCTGACGCATAAAATTGGAATTTAATTACTGCTGTTCTTAGTAACTAAGTGAAATTCACAATTAACCAAACATACACGCATAAGGTGTTAACGTGACCCATTTTTTCCCGCGGTTCGCTGGAAACGCTGTCACAAACGAAGTTTTTTTTTTTACGGTAACGGTGAGAAGTTGATTTATTTTAAAAAATAGAGGAGAAATCACACAATCTACATACTGTTTACTTTTCTAACAAGGTAAATGCTCTATGAATGCCTCATTTTGAATTGGTTAGTATATAATTTCAAACAGTCTTTCTAGGGTACATTCCCGTACCTCTCCCCGTGGAAAATGGCTGATATTTGTTTTTGCAAATCTGTCTAAATCCAAATGGTAACTGACTGATATTTCGTTCTCATTTGGAAGATAAGATCTCTTTCTTTACAATGAGGCCTATTTCATCTAATTTTTCTGAAGTGAAAACTTCGTCAAACGACCTCAACCTCTGCATGCAAACTAAGCTTTACTCTTTGTATATGCGGTAATTTACATTCTTACTGCTCATTTCATGCAGTTTTAATGCTGCATTTTAGTCCTCAGGCAGTGTTAATAGAGTTGTGCAAAAGCAATGCAGTTTTCTTCATAGAGTAGCACCGTTGTTCAAGGTGATAAGAAAGAATGAATCATTGAGAGGTAGAACAGGCTACTTCTTTTATGGTGATTTAGATTGCCGGCAGAGATTATTGTAGGTTCAAGAAATAAACGTCTCTTTCTGATATTCCTGACTTCGTAACGATCACTTCCGTCATCTGCAATTATTCCACATAATTTGTAGTGTATAACTTCCTCATCTCGTTCGCACTTTCTGTCCTCTGACGTGTTATACTGAACATTCCGTCGCACATCATTTCAAGGTTTTACCTTTTAGAGAATGATTTTCCATTTTCGGTGATTATCACCTTATTTTTCCTATTTGTTCGCATGCTTTCCTTGAATACGGTGTTCTGCTACTCTTTTTCGCTCACCTGTTTTATGATACTCGTTATTCTTCTCCTCTTTTGCCCTGTTCATTTCCTCGACCACCCAAAGTTGGCTCTCCCCATGCGCAATAAATTTCCCATTAGTTATCGCTCCGCTCGAACGGTCGCCGGCTTCTTTTCCACCTCACCTCACCCAAACGAATCCTACCAGTTTCTCTTACTCACTTCCCGTTCGATATTCGTACTTCAATGCGCTTAGTGTCGCCCTAAAACCCGAGTCACCCATGCGTCTGTTCTCAAATTTCCACTCGATTTTATTTCTGCGAGTGTTTTAAGATTCTTTATAATTTCGTCATAAACCGGCTATGCTAAAGTTTTTCGGACTCTTATTTCGGTGTGAGAATGCATTATATCAGTGTTAACGATGTCACTAATTTGTCTGTGGAACTATTCCCATGTAGGTTAGTGAAGTGGCAACGTGTGCACTTCCTTTACACTATTCTGTTTTGACGCGATTCTCTCTCTTGAGTGTTCAATATTCAGGTTCTTCAGACACTTCACTTGTGTATGTTCGCTACTTGGGTAAACAATAGTCATGACATCTATTAAAAGTAGGGAGATCCACTTGAAGCAACTACATCCATCCACGTACCTTTTGATTTTGGATCTTGCAAGTAATTGCACTTCTTTGTAGTGCTTTTTCACGGGGAGGAAATTCTCATTTCCTATTAGTTTTATACTGAGATATGACTGAAATAGTTGATGGTCAAATACATGTATCTGTATAACTTTCTCGTTAGAATTGACGGAAATATCCCGCATTTCAAGTAATTGCTGCCATAATAGCCCGGTGAACCAATCAAACTCGGAAAAAGGGATGATTTGATTGTATTAACGAATTGCCTGAATTTAACTGAATGTATTTCCGCTGTGATTCACGGAATTATGTATTTGTGCTAGCGTTTGGCCGAAATATTACGGCGAAAACACGGGGAAACGTGGCTATATGTTGCATTAGGACATTATTGTCATTCATTATTGATATAGGTATTTGAAAAGTGCATCCATTGTCATTAAGGATCTTCAAAACAAAAGTTTTTTTATTGATCTAAGATTAACTTTTTGCGAATAAAAAATACTGGATTAATACAGGTAATGGGTCCTCCGAAAGTCATCGGTGTGACGCTTTTTATTCAATTTATTTTCTGGGAACTGTTTTTACTATTGACAAAAGTTTTCAGAAATATATGATTTTGAACTGTATAGGGAAATAAAGTACAACATTTCATGTATAAAAAATTGAGATTAAATTAATCAAATCAGAGGGTCAGAAGACATAAATAAGGATGGAAGTTGATTTGATTGACGCTACTAATTTCTGCTTCCTGCTGGCAATCGTCTCCATGGGAACAACGTTTGTCAATTATTTGATAGAATTAAAGGCAATTTCTGCAATGGAAAAAGGGTCTATCGTGCAGATTAAAAGAGTTTATTTTTCCCTACCATCATGATCAAGGGCCATCAAGAAGCAATTTTTTGATTGAACTCGTTTCCAAGTTATGTGCTGTTTAGTCAGTGGCAGCTTTTCCTTCGCCATGCGTAGAGAAATATTGTAATTGAAGTGACTGACCTGCTGCTCACTTGTTCTCATCGCGGAGATCGAGATAAATCGGCATTTTATCTTCAAATGTTGGTTAAAAATGACATAGTCGCCTAAAGTATTCAAGGGATAATGTTATTTAACTAAAAATATAAGCACCACGCAGCGGTAACTGTTATATAAAGAATGAGGTAGATCTTTCACCAAACAGTAAAAAGGAATTCTTGCTAAAAATAAATGAAGAGTAATGCTTCGATTTTTGGTCTCTAGTTTAAAAACCCTGTTTTTAAATAGAATGTTCTTTCAAAAAATTATTTTTGACGTTTTCTCTTTTGCAGCAATATGAATCCGCATGAGAGTGTTTGATATCAAGATATGTTATAAAAAGTGTCTCTACCGTGACTAATTCAGTTTAGGGGATGATAATTGACGATGAAGAAAAAATCTGGTGAAAAAGGAGTTTGGCTCTTCAATTTGTGGTGACTTTATATTTAAAACTGACTCTTTGAAGGAGTAAAGGTAGTATTAAAAATAAAAAAAAATAATGTTCAGATATGGTAAATACACAGAATTTCTGCATTTTGGAGACACGGAAGTAATTCTTCGTCAGAGATTTTTTCTACATGTACTTACTACTCTGCGAGCCGCCGCATGGGGTTGTGGCAGGGGGTGTTTGGTCTCCAGCCGTGTAAAGATGTAAGATTTTGGGAGGTGAAATGGTGACAAGTATTATGGGAGTGTATTTAGTGGAGCTTAGTTTTTATTGTGGCTGCTTATTGTGCGCGGAAATAACGAGTTTTTGTACCTATCTGTTCGGCAATGTACTCTCTTACTTCATCGCTTCTGTCAGATCTAGAGATGTAGTGAGGCGCCATGATAATATTCTCTCCCTCGCTCTGAAATACTAACACCAGTTCTGAATTTCTCAAGCAAGCTAATCTCCGTACGTAGCCTGTGATGCTCCCACCGTAGCCCCTTTAAACGTTGTGAATTGCTTTACCTTTGCTCGTAGCAGCTTTTAACGAAGCGTGCTGCTTTCCTTTGTATTTTATTAATTTTTTTCGTTAGATCTTTATAACCAGGGTTCCAAATGCTCGCGGCGTATTCGAGGTGTGGCCTAACCAGAGCAAAGTAGCATCTCTCTTTGACTTTTTCATCGGAGGACCTTCATATTATACGCTTAACAAAACCTAGTTTCTTTAATTCTGTACCGCATGTTTTTTATGCCGCTTGTGTCTTTTAAGACGGTAAGTAATGTGAATAAAGTAAATATATCCATGACGTTTTTTTTTAACTGCATCAGTCCCCGAAATGGTTTATGGAAATGAGTATTGCTGATGCACTACTGCCTCCTAAGCGTATTTTTCTTTCTGGCTTATATTCCTGCAAGTCTTCTACTCTAGGGTTTTTCTTACCGTACTTCTCCGCGCAAGAAAACTCCTTCCTTAGAAGTATCAGCAAACTTTGACGTGGCGGTGACAAATAAATCGACTTTTTCTCGATAAATATATAAATATGTATATTTATTTAAATAAAATGCTTTTACGCCGTTTTCATGGAAATTCTCTTCAGCTTCTTCCGAGGAATAACTTTTCGGGGGAAATGACTTTCTTGCGGTCGGAGACATGAAGGCAGAGAGAGAAAAATTCGGGCGGATATGGGGATATTGATGGGCACATCGGGAGAGTGCCGCGACCCAAGTGTCTAAATCCTATCGGGAGGCATTGGCAAATGGAAAAGGGTTGGGGGAGCAGAAAGTGTTCAAAAACCGCTGGAAAGGAAAAAAAAAGGCTGCAGCGTGGTCAGCTAAACGGTAACGTACCTGTGAGTTCTGCTGGTGCATCTGCGATCCACGTAAGTGGGAACTTAAATGAGATGCCATCTGAAAAGAATTTCGTCCGCAGCTGAGGTGCCACCGAAGGAGAATTTAATTTCGACTACCGTCATGTGTGTAATGCAATTTTCAAATGATGGTTATCATCTTAAGGAATGCTGATTGATTCCAGAGTTTCATTTCCCTCCCCCTCGGAGGTTTATTTGGGCATGATCAAATCGAAAATTCACTATTCGATCTTGCAGATCCCGGTTGAACCTTCTGGGAAATTGGACCGCGCCACGAAGAGAGCGAGTGCGGATATTAAAATTTTTCATTTTTTAAAGTAACTTTTTCGATCCGTAATTGGTTGGGTTCCGTCAACAAGTTAAAGAGACTTACTGAGATCACATCGCTAAATGTACTTGTCGAATGGGATTTGGGTTTAGAGGAGAATTAAGAGGGAAAGTGAAGAAGACCAACATTGAAGTTATAGGTATGTGGGGCAAGGGAAGGATTCAGTGGTAGAGATTCTGAGAATGTGGCAGTAGTGGATGGAGGTGAGGGAATCCTTGAAGAGGATGATTGACTGGAGAACGCTAAGTGAGCGCGGAATCGGTAGGAAGAAAAAATATGACTATTGGATCTCGTAGGGAGAGGTAGAATGTGATAAAAGAAGGAATTGAGCTGGTGGAATAATGTTTCGGTGAGTGAAAAGGTGACCCCGAAATCAGGAGTAGGGCAGGTATGTACTCAGTTGATATGAAATCCATTGATGACGAATGTTTAAACATTTCCTATTTAAATATCGCATTGCCGAGTTTTGGTTTCCAAATCTCCTGTCTTAAGTGCACCTACGGTTCGTCATATTACCCCACTAGCACCTGCAAAGACTTCCACAGAAAGGTTGCTCGTTGCTTAAAGACTAGCGACCGCACTGTAGTGGAAAAACTCGAAGGAGTTGCGTCGTGGCTTTTGATGGAGACGCGAAAATCCTTTTCGACAGAGCCTCGGAAATAGTGCTGCATTTTAAGAGAGAAAATGCTAACCGTTTCAGTTGCTGCTGAGATTGAGACGTCACTTACTTGTATGTCGATGTATCATGAGAGAGCTTTATATTCTTAGAGTTGGAGTTTTAAAACGAAGAAGGTAGAACGAAGTTTAAAATTCCGAGAGTAATGGCGTATAATATTTTTTTTGGGACCTCAAACTTTGGAAAAATTCTCTGAAATGTGTGTGCTTAGCCTCATGTTTTTACTTTAAAGAAATACTCTATGTTGGAGATTATTATAAATGAATCATAACCCTGACCTAGCGTGAATGCTTGGTGGCAGGACCTGTGGTAGGGCAGTTTTCTTATTCCTCAAGTGACTACTCTTTCTTGTTTTGTTGAAAGTGTCCTCATCAATATTAGTCGTAAAGTTATCTTACTCTAGTTTCTCTACAGTTTCATCGAAGCTATAAAACAACATGAGTTCTTGATTCGTAATGCGCTTGAGCTATTGATTGAGAGTAGTCGCTGTATGTTTTTGCGACTCTGACATGTTATCCTCTACGTTACTTTTGGAATTAATTCCGCCGAGCCCACCGGCTCTGCCTGCAGTAATTTTTGAGCTGAGATAACGATTGATGCTCGGAGAGACATGCTTGTACACATCTCTATATCCTCATCCTAAGTGACACTGGGTACGATAGTCCCTTCTCGAGCGATCTCTTTTATGACCTTACGTTAATCATGATGATGGAGATGTCAAGTGATTCTTTATGCCTCTTAGAATGACAATAGTAGGCAGTCAGTAACACGCTATTGCCGCAGAGTTTGTAAGATGCCCTAGTTTAGAAGTATAGGCCCTGCTAAACCTGATGTTTCCGTTATTGAAGAATCTGAGGTCACTGAAAGTTAGCCAGTCACTAAGTAGGTAGAGGCACCAGAGGACCTGAGTGGACCTCTAAATGGACCCTCACCCCCTTTCTCTCTCCTCTCCTTCATGCTTTTTCCTCTACCACACATCATGGTTTTCACCATTGAGTGTCATGAAGCTTTGCCACACTTATAAACGCTATAGCAATTAAACATTTTCGAGTGGCTGCTCCCGCTTCTATTTCTTTTTTAATTCCTGTTAGCTGACGTTATGGTCGCTGATGATGCTGGTCCTTTTTTTGCTGTGATTTAGAAATGATCCTTCTTTAATGAATATTATATTTAAAATGAAGATAAGTAATTATAATCGATGGCATTACATGTGGAGTGGTGCATACAGCAATAATGGTGGCAATGATGGACCATCTTTTCATGTGAAAACAATTAAACAATTTATTTATTTTTGATTTCTGAAATATTTCTCCAGTTCCTGACTATGTAAGTCTGCACTCATGTGATTAAACTGAGTAGCCTCACGCATTATCCAAAAAAATTCGTTTGGGAATGCGGAAGCGCATTCTTGCATGAGACTAATTGTACCCTTTCCAGAATGTTCTTCTTTGCCTATAGGTTTTTCGAATCGTAGAAACTGCTTTAAAGTAGGTGTTAATGCACAGTTGATGCTTTTAATTTTGAAATTACTTCCGTTTTAAGGCTTACCCATGTCAAGCGCGAGTAATGTTGTGGATAGGGTGTTATATAATGGCCCACTTTTGAAGGGATTAAGATATTTAAGTGCTTTAATTTCATGATTAAGCACGGGAAACATTAATAAAGTTTTGGATTTTTCTGTAAATTTGGGATTGTCCTAAATCGGCGAGCAATATGCAGCTCTTAAGGCCAAAAAGGCTCAAAATACTCATGAGATACGATCGTTAAATTGTCAACCCTGCCTTCTTCATTCGCTGTTTATACTCTAAGTGGATGTGATGTTGTGAAACAGAGGATTTCAGGGGCTGATCGCTTTCCTTTTACCGGTGACTCTCTTTTTATCTACTATCTCGAGCTCGCGGTCCTACTTCTTTCATTGGCATTGCTACGACGAATGTTGGATGCAATGCTGTCGTTGTGGACATGGTCCTTTCCCCATATAGAGTCACAGTTAAAACACAATGTATATATGCATGATCCTTGACAATGTAAGCACTCCCTTTAGTGTAACCATTATGGAGGGTCGGAGATCCTGAAGATGTGCTGCGATGAAAGAGGCGACGTAAAAAGGCCATCGACGGCACATGAGCTTCATTATGACTATGGTGTCAGGGATTCTGGTAGCGCCGAGGACTCCCGTTCTTTGTCTCTAAGAGCAACATGCACTCCTCCCACCATAGAGTGTTTCCAAAGGCTGGGCTCCATTGTTTGGAAGCTGCTGAGATGCAAAAATGACTCTTACATTGTGCGTGTCACATTCGGAGTGTTTTCAGAAATAAAGACGAAATGTAGATAGGTCTTCATTCAAGGCCTCTGTCATGAATGAAATAAAAGCACAAGCAAACGTCAAGTACACATGCCCAGGCTTAAGGAACTTCTGTTGAATTCAGCGTTGCGAAAAAAACTGAAAACATGCGGCACATTTTGAGCGACAAGGGTCACTATCATTCGTTCCGTTGCACAGAAAACCAAACACCAGAAATCGCTCCACATAAAAAAGAAACTCAGGGATGAGTATATATTGTGCCAAAGAGCACTTACATCCCTTATATGGGTTACAGCGTTCATTTTGTCACTAGCTGAGACATTAGACGCGGTTGCTGACCGCTGTCTTGACTAATGGCCCGGAAGCCGAAGTATGGGAGAGACTGCCGCTTGGAAGAGGGTCCTTTCAAATCCAGATTTTGGTTTTAAGGGTGTTCCCCGTTTTTGCGTCAGCATTAATTTTTTCCTCTTTACCTTTCCTCTCCCCTTTCCGCAATTTTTTTCTCCCGAGTATTTGCTTTGCGCCTTCCTTTTTATTCCAGTCCCCCATCTCCTTTCTCATTAAATGCGAGTGATTTTGGCCTCCAGGGGGACCATTGAATTCCCCACTCCGGGAGTTGGAGCCCGCGTTTTTCCTTTTCGCCATCGGATTCTGCCTTTTTGGAAGCCAGCCGCGGTGCACGTTTGAATGATTGAAATTCACCCTGAATGAGTTTTTTTCCCTATCGTGGGTTCCTCCTCGTTTTCCTTTTTCAGTCAAGACGACGTTTTGTATGTAATTATTCAACATTCCTGTTGTTTGTGCCGGTGTCTATGAAGCCACAAAAAAATACGTCGAGAGGATCTTGATTTCGGTAGCGGAGCTTCGTGGCCGGGGATCGACGGGGAAGGATATAGAGGGAGAGTAGGGAGAAGAGTCGGTTGGGAGAAGGAGGGAGTGCATCAATCAACGCCATTCATCCTCAAAATGATTGATCGTGAATGCGGGTGGGCGTTTTAGGTCTTCCTCCGTTCCCCTTAAAGGACGCGGAGATGAGCCGGCTCGTAATGATTGTGGAGAGTAGGTACTCGCCGACCAAAGGGGAGGTAGTGGGGGAAGGATGTTGGGACTGCAGAGAAAGGGATATTTTTTATATGGAAGGCACGGGAATGGTTAGTGAACCGGAGTGAACTGGCTCGAAGTTAACCTTAAAAAAAAAACGTTCCCAGCATTTCATTCCTTAAAAAGGAAATGGTGCAAATACCACGTCTTATATATCTGGGAAGAAAAGACAAGCAGAGCGGATGAAGTCCTTGCCCGACATATCTTTAACCATAACTTTGGACCTTTCGTTGAGGAAACATGTGCTAAAATTTGTAAACCTGTTTCAGAAAGTAGGTTTTATCATGCGGATAGTAAGGAGGCCCTAGGGCGATAAATTTAACGAGCGATGTAACTTCGCTCTAGTTGTGTCCTGTGATACATTTGGAGTGCGCCGCGCGTACATTGCACCGTGAGATTAAACGCACGAACTAAAAAAATTCTAAGGAAAATCCGTAAGCTTTTTATAAATGTGCTACGAGGGAACGGTAAGTGTGTCGCAGTAAATTAAAGGACTCGAACTAAAGGAGCCACTAATCCCTTGAATGCTCCTGGTCAGGCTAAAATTGTTAAAATACTTCCCTGCTAATCTAAAAGACTAACTGCTTTATTGTTGGTTCTGAGTTATTGAATGCTATGGTTTTCAAGTTTTCAAGTTTTCATCTTGGAGTCTTCGATCTAGTCTATCTTCGAAAAGATTGCAAGCTTTAGTTGATGAATAGATTGTCAGTGCGGGAAGTACGGGTTGAAGATAAATCGTAAGGGAACAGAAGTCATGAGGTTCTTTGAGGGAAGGGCAAGTGGTTACTGTTATCTGGCCTAGAGAACTGATATTTAGACTGTATATACGGTGAAAGGAGAATGTGATATCAGGAAAACTGTTACAGATACGGTATTTATGTTTAGTTTTTTGAACTCCTCAAGGTTGAAAATAAAATGAGCTGTAAGCTAAAAATGTGTAATTTTGTCAGCTACTGTCTTTTGGCTTAGCAGGGCAGAGTAGATACTGCATTGCATGCAAGTGTCAGTAGGGGCTTATTTATCCCGGCGTTGCATCCTAAAAACGGACTAAAGGAGGATTCACTGCGACAGTGTGAGTTAAAACAAGTAATAAATTTCCCATTTTTAATGGTAAAAAAAATATGGTGGAGAGCTGGTAAGATGCGTTATCTGTAAAAACCAAGACTAGGCTATAAGGCTTAGTTGTTAAGTTTGCTTGTATATGTCCTTACGTGTGTGTATTGTTACATGGCCACTATAATATGGCACCATAGCTGTATGTGGTTTTATTATTTTAAATAAATAAATAAATTATGCCGATTGATTTACTAATATTTTTATAAACACTTTTCCAGTTGTAGTAGCCGACTTCAGCATCATTTATTTGGAATTCCCGCCTTTTGACTTCAATTACGGCTGTAATACGCGAAGAGCTTAAAAATAAGCGCATAAGATTCCTTTTTTAAATTCTTATCGACTTCTGGGGAGTTTCCCTTCTTAAGAACAATTCTCCGTGCAGTTTCCATTTATATTGATTGCGGAAAATACATTTTCCCCTGTGTTTCTTCCATTTTCCTTTTTTACACAATATAATTTCCATTTAAACTTACGAAGAAATTAGCGTAAGTAGGTATAATTTTTCGTCCGCATGTTATTGTGGACATGTTTTCAATTAGTTGTCAGAATATGAATCAAACAAAGTTTAAATTGTTATACAGTGGGACCATCTAAACCCTTTCGCTGCGGCCCTGTCTTCTGATTAGGCTTACCGCCCTCTGAAAACGGGCTGGAATGTGAATCACCCGCGCATAACTCTTCCTCGAGTAAGAAAGTCCATAGAAAAAAGTCTAGACGGACATATTTATAATGTTTTTAGTTGCTTGAATATTAAGACATATTTTTAAAAATTTTCAGTTTATGGTATATTTTACAAATTTTCAGTATATGGTATATTTTAAAACATTCAACGGCTGGCAAGTAACCACGAAGCGCTCCACGGAGCTCGGGCGCTAAAGTACTTCACAGCAGCCTGTCGTGCGATTGTACACGTACGTTTGCAGCAGTAATAGGGCTAATGGGAGAGAAGTTCATCGTCGAACAGATAGGTACGAGAATTCATTCTTCCCACTCACCATCAATGACTATCACAAAAACAGTCTGCGACGCTAATCTATATCCGCACGTCCCACATGACCTCCCTTCTCCTAGATCCTATCCTTCGATATCAGTTCTATTCGTGGGTGGTGTCCCAACACCCCATGACACAGATAATTTTAGGGGGGCTCGTTGGATGTTATATTAATGCAGCACTCTGTTAGGGCAAGGAAGAAATTCCTTGCCCTTACGGAGTGGGATGTCGGAATGCGCTGCTCATAGGAGCGGTAGAGGTCGAAGATTTGGAGTGGGGATAGGGTTGAGGGAGAGGCAGCGAAACAAGAACGCAGGAAGATACTCATTTATACCCCGTCTCTTCGCAATTCAGCCCTCTCTCCTTTCTCTCCCCCTAACGCATGTTTGGGGGGAAGAGAGACCAGACGTTGGACCGGTGGAGACAAGTTAACAATGGGTCTAAGGCTTAAGGCTGCTGTGGCAAAAAAGAGGAAATAGTTTTTCCTAAGGGAAGGTGGAACTCGGTAAAGAGAAGGAGGGGGGGATGGTGAGGGAGAAAGTGTGGGTGGGAAGAGGGGACTCGCGGCGATCAATCCGACATCAATTTAACAGCGGACGAGAAAGTTTGCCGAGAGTGGATTGAGATACCGGGGCGTATCGGGAGAGAATGGATGAAGGGGGAAGTGGGAGGAGGTTGAGATAGAAGAGGGGTTGTGTGCGGGGTTTGGAGAGGGCTACCTTAGGCTTAGTTAGGGTGGTTGGGTTTCAGTGAGAGTGGGCGAGCCGAGAGGATGCGATTGTCCCCCATTCCCCTCCCACCCGTGGCGGACCTGTGGACGGAATGTGAAGAGCAGGAGAATGCTGTGGGAGAGCGGGTGGTTCGCCAGGGCCTGAACAAAAGAAACAAAAAAGGATGGAGGGGTGCTTTTTCGACCCGATGTTAATCTCTTCTCGCTCTCCTTGGCGATGGAGATGTGACACGTGACTTGAAAGGAAATGGCGCCCTTGATCGTCCGGAAGAGAGCTTAAACCTGCCTTGCACCGAAGGGGATGTAGGTATATGCATTAAACCGGCCCGTACCCTTCACACCTCTCTGTGTCTCTATCCGTATCACACGCGGACACAAGTGCAAGCAAGAGGTCTTCGCGTTATATAGCCAATCATTACTACCCCCCTTGCAAAATAATGCGCAAAGATTACATCACAGCGCTTCGTGGAAACATAATATTTGCTTTAGGGACCATTCGTGCGTTTAATGGGATCTAAAACGCTACCGCGGATGCGATGGATGCAGATTTGCTCCTTATTTCCGTCCCTGAACTGAATTTGAATTTATACCAATCTCCTCCGTCCGGGACATTATTGCTATTCGTGCTTCGTATCCAATCGAATTAAGAAAAAAATGCCTACTAAAAGTAATTTGAATTCGCTGTTGCTCAATATTTCTTTTTTCTAGCCTTTTCTTTCTAGGCTTCTATTTAGGATTCAAATCGAATGTATTTATCAAAGCTCTTAATATTTTGTATTATGATTCTCCATAGCCCAACATTCCTTTCTATATTCCTCCGCAATCTTGCATTATTGATGAATTTTCTGACAATATACGATTTGAGGCAATTAAGATAAAAAAACACGAAAATAATTCTGGGCTTGTCAACAAAAAATAGAGTTATCGTCTACGAAAGAAAAGGCAGTGGAAAGAAAAAATGTATATGATTTAAAATAAAAATAATTTCAATTTAATTAAATTAGTGAAGAGATATGACTGAGCTAATGTAACCGGTAGTTGACAAATATCTAAAACCGACGACACTTTAATTTAGGAAGCTATCCTTGCACCGAAAGGGGTTTAGAAATATGCATTAAATCGGCTTTCCTTAACTGTCTTCCATTATTTGAAAATTTAAAGTTAATGATGGCATTTTTATCACATCTTTTGATCTATGTTGCCTTGATCTTCTCACCGTTGAATTTCATCGTTTGATCAATAAATAGTGCATTGCTGGCACGCGAGTTAATTTACATTTTTCCAAATAGTTTTGGCTTTTCTGAAAAATGGCGTACTAATGACGATGTAGAGAATCGAATAGAATATTTTGCCAGATATTTTACTTATTAAAGCCCTAAATTCATTTAAGCAATGGCAGGCAGTTTGCCATAGCTAAGGAACTTTCTACTTAGATTACGAAAATTTGGTGATCTCAGAGTTGTAAGTTCTAAAAATATGGAAGAAGAAAATAGTTTCATTAAGAATTAATGACTCTGGGAAAGGTAAGCATGGAAAGGAGGAATGGATCAAATGATGGAACGAATGAGAGGCTTTGGTGAGTTGAGAAAATAATCAAGATAAGCCAAAATTTGGGTGGAAGTTAAAACTTATAGAAGATGAAAAATGAACAAATCAGCATACTTGGAATAATTTCCATAAAATTGACCCCGTATTCTAGATGAAATACGCATGAATGGAGGCGCAGCCCAAGTTAACTGAAGTACACGTATACGAGATAAATGCAGATTTTTCTTCGGAAAGCACTTTAAAATAATATACCGGCATACCGATTGTTTTAGTTATGCGCATAAGCCTTTAAAAGAATACTGCGTTGATTTGTAATATGTTTAATTTAGAGGAAAGCTGAAATATCGCATTAAAATGAATATTAGGAAGAGCAGTCTACGAAAAGATTTTTTAATCGAATGCCGAGAATGGAGTCATGCAACGATTATACCTAAATAAGTAATTAGATTTATGATACCTTTTCAACAATGTATATCACCAGAAACATCTAAAACTTCATGTGATTGTTATATTACGATATTTTCTCAAGTAAACCCTACATTTACATTAATTTCAAGGTTAATTAATTTCTAAAAACTTTGGCAACGCTGTCCTGAACTTTGTTGATGTCCTTAGTGACTGGTGTTTGATGAGCGTGTACTGAACTGCTTTCATACTTTAAACACATTAAATAAGTTCTTTTTAGAAGTTCTGCTAATACATAATAGTCCTTTTTAGTACTAAATTGATCACTGAATGGTGTTATTGAGGAGATCAGTACTATAAAGCACTTTATACATTGTTTTTGTATAATTTAATTGCTGCTATGACTTTAATTCCAAGCTTGCGGTAGCGGATTGTGAAGTGGAAGGTGTGAGGTTCGATTCTCTGAAGGAGAATATACTTTTCTTCACATTTTCGTAGTTTTTTTCACTGGCATATTTTAAAAATTTTGTTTTCATCATCTTAACTCGCATGAAAAATATTTTTCCCTCCAAAACAGGTTAAAATTGAACGTTCCGTTGGCTACAAAAATTTGAATGTCAGAATTTCGATCAGATCGACCGTTCAAACGCTAGAGCTCAAAATTGTGAGAACTGATATGGAAAAAAGTAAAGAAAGTAATTTATGTAGATGATGGGCTAGTGGCATCAAGAATAGGAATGTTACCTAAGGTCATAATTCAAGTATATATGCCTACTTCTGCCTATGACGCTGAACAGACATGAATTCAAAATCACAAAGGCATACATTAGGATTTAAAAACAACTAGTTTGTATTATTCAGAAATATTTATAATATCAAGCGTTCATTTTAGCTGTAAGTGCCGCATTTATCAGTCGTTTTCAAGTGATGTTAATTATTATTATGTGTCAACAAAATGTTTTAGGAATATTTACCGGGCATGTTTGGGTTTTATGAAGCCCTTCGTTTTTTGACCGATGTTTGTTATTGATCGAGGTGGTACTATATTTTCAAACAATTTACAGCTTCGGAAATGTGCCTCTCTGTTTGAATTCCCACGGTATGTGTAAGTTCACTTCCAAGGCTGCCACATGTATGACCGACCCCAGCGCCTTGATCAGCTAACTAGTGTGTCTCCAATAAAATTTCAATAATAATCATGTAATTTCTTTCTCCTACTGTACTACGTAATATAAATATAGATATTTTCAAATGCGATTATTGGAAAAACCAGGACAGATAGGTGTATTTCTAATTAAGCCAATCGATAGAGGGCTTTTTTTTATCATTCCTGCGAATATGAAGAAAATGACATGGATATTAGTTTTCGGACCAACCTCCTTAAAAAATGAGTAAATATCAAAGAAGGGTTTGGAGTTGAGTTTAAAATACTTTTTAATGCTTTACCTAAAAATTGTGAACTATTCATGTATAATGAAACTGAATGTTTAAAAGTGATTACAGAAATGCAGAACTTATTCTTATATATAAATATTATCACATCACAGAAACTAGTCGGATAAAGGGAAATATGTTTAGAAACGGGAGATAAAGTTAGGGAAAATCATTCAAAGAAATAAAATTAGCAATCTTTGCTACCCGGATTAATGTTATATATTCTTTTTTTGGTTATAGCACTGCTGTGGAAATCAGCCTTAAGATATAATATTGGAGAAAATGAGATATATGCTGTTAGTATTGATTGAATCAAAGACTTATGAAAGGGCCTTGCAAGAGATTAGAGTGGAGAGCTGCAGCTACTAATACACATATTGATGACTAGGGGTGAAGATAAGTAAGTGAATAATTGGAGCTTCTCTATCGAATACGGTAATATTGATTTATTGTTCACGTCAAGAGCTAAGGTGGTTCACGGTGGTGATGAAAAGAGGATGATGAACTGTGAAAGTAGGAAGAAGTGTTATCAACCCGGAACGTTGCTGGAAACAATGTTCTGTTCGGTATAATGAGGCACAGAATACGCATACGCTAGCGAGAAGATATCACTTACGTTTAAAGACTTCGTAGTATTCAAGAGTTGAACGATGGTTTTTAACAGTAATTTTTATTGTTTGAATGATATATTTGTTTCACTGGTTCAGCATCTCATTTACGTAAGACTGAACCACTGCAGAAAAGTAGTAAAAGAGAAATACAGAATATTTGTCGTGGATTAAGTGGGAATACTTTCCCGATGCTATCTTAACGTACTTGGACTGAGCTTCCAGGTGTTGTTCCTCAACTTATGTTTGACTCAATTGCAAACTTACTTCCTCCCGTCTTGCTTCTTATGTGCAGTGACATCCCACAGGTTTTTTTGTCTCGGCTGGCGACGATTTAGTTTGGAACTCAACGTAGAAACGTCGTAAGAGAGAGACATGACACTCTGCCCTCCTAGGACAGGTCCGATGGAGACGAGAGGAGAAAGTTTCACGGCGTCTTTTTGTGCTGTAATTTTATTCTGTTTTCTGAAATTCACTTAGTTTCCCGGTAATCCGTGAAAAAGTAAAATCCTCAAAATGGCTGATGATGTTTTGTGGAAAACCATTTTTTAAATCAACAATTTTACCGAGCATTAACGTTCATTAATGAATTTGGGTTAGCTATTAGGAATATAATGAGCGTAAATTATCGCACAAGAGTTGAGATGCATTTATCTTTGGTGGTTTCAAAGTATGTAGGAGTGGATCTATGAGCTTCGGTTAGTGGTAAAGGTTAGTCTTTGAAAAAATCCAAGATGCTCTTTTCTCTTGAAAATGAGATTTTTCCCCAGGATTTTCAGCTTTCTATGATCTTTCTGAAACTAACCTAATCAAATCGTCTAATAGCTTATGAAACCATTTTCTTTAACTATGCTTATATTTATCATCGCAATTACTTCAGATGACTCTCCACTATTTTCTCTCGGAATTTTTCCCGTAGCAAGCTTTCCTTTTGAGTCATTGAATTTCTTAGATTCCACCGCATTGGCCTTCAAACTGTTGACACTTTGCATTAAGATTCGAAATATTTAATTGATGCTCTAGGTATCGATGTTTTCAATGATTATGGCAAAATTAAAGATGAGCAAATTTCTGGTTTTCTAATGAGTGATTTATTTGAATGGTGGCACCCAGCAAAACCTCTACTTCATAAATTAAAACTTCATTATGTGCACATTTCCCTTGCCACTGGCTGATATCTGGTAACGAATAATCATGTTGAAAATTATTAACTATCCCAAATTAATGCCAATCACATTTTCGGACTGTTAAAGTGAGAGCACACATGCTTGTATGGCGGTTGGGTGGAATGAATGTTGATCCCTATAGTAATAGAGAAATTCATCCTACTCAACCCAACAGAGGGAAATCAAAGAGTGTCTTCCTCCATCGTAAATGTGCTTTAAGTTTCTCGCACTGAAAGAAATGATTAGATTTCGTATGAATATGAACGCGAGACCGTATCTCTAGAACGTGCTTACTATACCAAAGTACTACATCCACAAGTCGGCGAAGGTCGTAAAAAGAACCAGGTCTTCATTTATTTTCTAGGAAGAATTCGATGAAAGTTTTACATGTTTTGAGTATACATTTAACTATAACCATAACGGACGAAATTCCTATTTTGAGATAAATGTTTCGTTATGGACTGTTAATTTTGCAATTTATTAGAAAATAATAGGAAATTAATTTATTTTCGTCCAAATTGCAGTGCAAAAATCTTAGCCAAGTACAATGGATTGATAGCTCAGAAAATGATACGAGATGAAGGAACTCACAGTTGGGGTTCAAACACAGTGATTGCACGACATGGTTCAAACCTCGGTAGCCCTTCATTCACTACTTTCTCACGATACGATAAAACATACTTTTCTCCATCGTCAGTTAAATTAAATAATCGAGGGACAGAGTTAAAAATTTCGATACCAACAACACCGATTGTGTCTCATTATTATTATGGCTATCGAAAATCATGGCTGCAGGACTGAAAAATAAATACGATAATACTGTGTACCAAATCATCTCATCAAGGGTTCTCAAGAATACCAAGCCAAAATTTTTTATTAATAAATAGGTGAAAATTGATGAAAACGTTTCACCACGTATGTTAATTCCATTGTTTTAATGAGAAATAACCTCGAGTACTTTAAGATTACGCAATCGAATGAAGGATATACAATACATGTCTGTTAGCCTGTTTTTTCCGTGGAATATAAAACCCTTTTTCAACACTTCTTGTGGTGTGCTTACAACTGAAATTGGGCTCACTTTTATTGATAAATAACCAAGTTTTCGGCCCATTATGCCATCGTCAGGCTTAGGTTCCGCATAAAAATGGGCAATTCTAATTTCATTTTCTAAATACTCCAATTGGGATTTGCGGATTTATAACACAGGTTTAAAATATTTCCATTTAATTTTACGTTTTGATAGTCTAATATGCCCTCATAAACGTTTATTTTTTGTTCATATTCTGCTCTGTGAGTTTCAGTCGTAATCCTGAACTAATTTTTTCATGTTTACCCCTTCACATGCCTCGAGTGTTTCGTGTGTTCCCCTCAGTGTATCTCTCCCTGATCCCCATAAATACTATTTGGGCCTTACATTTTCTACCCCTTCCCTTGTGCTTCGTGTGCGTGTTCCCGTCAGTGCATCTCTATCGGATCCCAAACAGCTCCGGCATAAAATATAGGGATTCGTGTTGTCCATCTTGACATGGAGACCTGTTACGGGGTAACTCCCTGTAAGTGCATGTATCTCCCCGCGTGAGGTGGTAATACTTTACGGTCATTTGGCTTTTTTCTTGTTATTCTAAGGCCGTAGAGCTCCACCTATTTCATTCATAATTGTTCGTGGTTAGATTATATCTATTCACTGAAATTTGATTGAGAAACACAGCAATATTGCTACATAACGATTGATATTGTGGAATAAGATCGCGTTGCATCATCCAAACCCTTTTGTTGATTACCCAGCAGGTCAGTTACTATCAGTCAGGCTGAGGAAAGAATTGGGCCATATTGCAAATTCTACTAAAATTAAACAGAGAAAGTCTCCAAAAGCCGTAGACTTTCTATGTTTTATTTTAATTGTCTAGCCGTAAGGAGCTCACTCCATCTTTGTGATGGCTTTCCATATTCTACTAAATTACTCGCACGGTCTATTCGGCGTCTCCATCGTGCCAGGATAGCGTAATTTATCCAAATAAAAGTCAAATCTCTAAAAGTCAATCATGTCATCCGGTCGCTCTTCGGCTGATGGGAAATTGGAAATTTCGGTGAAATTGACATGATGGCCTAGAAAGCTTTCGGTCAATCATTTTGCTAGCCAATTTGATTTGAAAGTTTTTCGAGTTGGCTAATGGAGCCTAGTTAAACAATGGCTTTGAATGATTTGGGACAAGATACGCCCGCAAAATTGGCTATCTGAACCGAATCATACATAGAGTAAAGCAGTTCTATACCCTCGATAATTGTAGAAACATTGTGATTGGCATTAAAACTCTCGGAAGCTAAATATTGGGAAAATCTGGGTTCATGAAAAGTGGAGTCTCTGAATACTTGTTAAAATTGGAACTCTGAATCGGTAGGCTTATTAATCGGATGGACGTTCGGCGTGAAAGTCATTTTGCGGAAAGTTTTCCATTTGCATGCCCTATTTTCTGATTCTACTTTAGAGATATTATGAGGCGGATGGTAACTCCTTCGAAAGGCAGATATACAAATTGTGGCTCGGATAATAATCTTTCATTATCATCCTTAGTGATAATTTATTCGTCTCATTGGTTTGAGTAACCGTCGTTGTAATCGCCCAAGGTCGTCTTTGTGAACCGTTGAGGTAGTCCTTATCTCTGAACTTCTTTTTAAGCTCTCATCGATGGAAAAAAGATAATTTTTCGTGAGAGATTCCCTAATCCCATTTAGCCTGAGTAATCGATTTTTTTAAATCGCTTCTCTCTCTCTCCTACTCTTCCCGCGTTGTCCGCCACTGGTCACCGCGGTGATCAGGCCACGCCATGCCCTTCGACGACTGGGTACACGTAGCCCGAAGGGGAATTCGATGTGTCGCTGTCCCTCGTTCCCCCGTATCGAGCCCGTGTAGCGAGCAGCACATGGCTTCCCTCCCGCGTCCGGCGTCTCGGCTCGCCTGCAAGCCTCTCCCTCTCCACCTCCCTGAACTCTCCCAGTCGCGATCAACTTTAACTTTCCAACCCGCTGGGTTGGAACGTTAAAGCAAGCCCTACCCCCACAGTGTGCCAGGACAGTCCGGGGGCGTAGGCGTCGAGGAAAAATCCTAGCGCCGCCCTTGCACCCACACTGCTCCACCTTTTGCTCGCCTCCCTCCCTCTCTCCACCGCCCCGAGGGGTCGGGGAGGGAGGGGGTGCAGCGATCACAAAAGCCTCCGGGGGCCGTGTATGGAGGAGCGGGGGTGGGCGGGGCCGGGAGGAAGGAGATTTACATTCGCGGCCTTCATTCCGCGGACGACACGGAGTGGGGTGCGATAGATGGCGAGAGGGTGGTGTCTCGCGCTGGTGAAAATGTTTAGATTATCCCGAAGGACGGTGGAGGGTTTTGAAAAAGAAAGGTTCGAGCTAGCTCTCCTCGTTCGTCCTTGTGGAGTTTTAAATCGAAATATTCGTTGGCCGGAAAAAAGGTAGGTAGGAGAGGTAATGCGCTACTTGGGTGATGCATGTTTTGTGCATCAGTGTTTACCGGATATGTTCTTTAGATTTATCTGAGGATCTATTTTAAGATTTCAAAATTGCTGCTCAGGGACAGAGGGTTGAATAAATGCCCTGACGTAAGGACTTTGGAGTTCTATAAAACTCTCTTTTCTTCCAAAAGCGTGTTCTCTTGTGTTTTCTTGAATATATGTTTACTTGACTTAACTTACCTTTTCGAATTGAATTGTGAGTGAAAATATTTCCTCTAAGTGCATGTTTTTTTTTGTTTTTCGGTAAGTGAAATTGCTTTTACGTGAGAATAAATATGGCTTATGGAAAATGACTCCAACATACTGATTTTCCTTGGTAAATAGGGTGGTGTATGTTAAATTATTTTTGAAGCTCGAATTCTGGTCAAAATCAATATTGGAAATCTACCCTGTCGTTAAGTTTTCATGTTGTTAATTGCCAAATCTTAAGTTTGTTTTTGTTGGCCTGAGTAGATAAAATCTTTTTTCTGCCTACCAGTAATTTAAGTTTACGGATACTTTGCATCAGGGTGGAATATTGAATCATCAACTGGAATGTTGTTAGGCACATATCCTATTGCAAGGCAGCTTGCAATTGCTCTATTCTAATGTAGGCAAGGTAGCATTAAACAAAAATTTTTGTGCAACAGAAGCAATAGAAAGACTTTTTCGCTAAATTAAAAACAGTTTTTTATTGTTCCCAAGAGGAGGCATAATGATGAAGCAGAGCCCTAGTTTGGGTGTTAACACTAAAAGATCATATAAACTCCCGGTAATGTGACAATTGTGCTTCGATGAAATAACTCTCCTTATTTTTATTGACGGTGACATAATTTTTGTAAGAAAGTAAATAGTCACTAGTGTTTCGATTTCTCAATGGGATAGGTAAATATTAACGAACGCATAATTCTAATTATCTATTTCTCGAGTATATAGTCTTGCTAAAAACAGTTAGCTCTTGGAAACTGATTGGGTCACTAAATTTTAATTACTATTAATGTGGTGAACTTCCTACGTGCCTTAATTACTAACCTCGGCCCTTCCCAGGACGCTCTTACCACTTCTCCTTCTGGAAGCATGAAAGGCGTGGGCAGCAACTGAACACGACGCCTCACTCCGAGGCTTCCGCGGCTCACCTCAATCGTCCTCTTACAGAGCTTTAATACCGTAGAAGTTTCTAACGAGGCAGTTGTATATTCCCGTCTATTCATTTTTATTTTCTTGTTTACGTTTAATATTCTCACTCTGTTTGACAAAGCCTATTGTCTTGTATCTGCTACCATCGTGTTATTCCTTAAGCCAACGGCATAGCGGCAGAGTTGACGATAATATCACGGTGACTTGTTAAATTCGGTGAACTATGTTAGGGTTTACTGAGGCCATTAATCCTTCGATTTGTCTTACTTCAACAAAAGTTATATGAAATAAGAGGTATACCACGGTCCGTAATGTTGCACAGTTAACTGAAGATGAGGAAAAAATTCTGACGTCATTTTTTTCTTTCTCTTAGTCCCTTTTTGGATATGATGATTTTTAGTGGCCTATCTGGAGGGAATAAGAGGCTTGAAGCACCTCGGTTAACTGTAGCAAGATGCTCAAAGCCAAAAAAGGCAGAATGATTCATCGGGAACATTGCTGTGTTGACATTACCAAAACGGAGCCACGGATCACTTCATTTATGGCTCGGGTAGTCGTCCTCGCCGCCGGCCATGCACTACGCAGGCTGTTTTCAAGGTACGGCCAGAATACACGAGTGTGCTCTTACCTCCTGTCCTTATATGTATCTTTTCCGTGAAAGTACAGGATAAATTTTAACGTAGGCTATTGCAACCTCTTGAAGTCTAGAGAAAAACTTCTTATCTCGGTGCGGGGCTTGCACATCACCAAACCTTTTATCTAAAGCGGTAAGCGGGAGTATTTTGGAGCTTGAAGTCAAGAGGCGGTGTCTCGTGAAATTAAAGCAGTCCTCTCTCATGTATTTTTAATTGCTTGAGCATCATTACGTTTACCCTTGTTGAGCAAGCGCCGAGGAGTGTGCTTACGGGTAATGGAAATGTGTGCTTCGTGGAGAATTTCCCTGAGGCCCCTGAATATGCTTCCTTACTCCGAAACTTACATCCGGCGTAACTGTTAAAATTATTCTACATTCCACTCAATATGCAAAATTTAGCTCTAATTTTTTTCGTCATTTACTTTAGCCGGCATTCGTTCATGTTTAACTCTGAGGGTGGTAATTCTTTCATTACTGCGAGGACGGTAATTCTTTTCGGTTTAAGAAATGCAATGCATAGGATCTGACAATATTTAATTGCTGATTTAATAAACTTTCTATCGCATTAAGAGTACGCCATGCTGATTTCGTTCTAATGTTGAATGATAAAGGATGTGACTTGGAGGATTTAATAAATGCTTGAGAATTTCTCTTCACCCCTTCCTGTATTTCAATGAAAAATATTCATTGCAGCTGATAATTATTGAACTCATAGAGTAATTTTTATTAGCAGTTATAATGCGAATCACATGTTCGTGTGTTTTCATATCTTAAACTTTAAGAAATCTCCCCTGCCTTCCATTAGGATACTTTGCTCCGTTATGTTTTAAAGGTGCTAGCTTTGTGTGTCCCTGTCATCTTCGTGTAGTGTATTCTGACCTGAATAAACACATGCTCGTTTCTTTTGGCCCGGTCATCATATATAAGACCAACTCCTGGAAAGTAAAACTTCCGCAGTAATATCTTAAAATTCCTATCATCTCCAAAATTTTCGTTTGAAGTAGTAAAAAATGACCGATACATTGTATTTTATCCTTTTCTTAGTGCTCTTTGAGTTATTGGTGAATTCTCTTTCGTCAAATTTATTTTCGTTGAAAGATTGCACAGGTTTTCGTATCTCCTTTTTACTTGAGTGATTCCCTGGAGAATTGTTACATGTATGCCGTGTGACTAGTTTTACGACAAGGTTTTCCGCTTCATCTGCTCTCTCCATCTTAGACTCTAGGATCTATATTTCTTTCCTGAACGTCCATTGAATTTTATTCGTGGCAGAAAGGTCAAAGATCAGTTTTCTCCATAATCTCCTTACGGTCATCTTTCTGGCATGCTATAGTAGCTCTTATGGGATTTCTTCAATTCCCGATGCCATTCTTTGGAATAGCCTCCTCTCTTAATTGCGGACACATTTTGGACCGTTATTTATCAAAAAAACACAATAATTGCGTGTGTATTGAATATTAAGAACTGTAGTGCGGATAGTTCTTGGAAATGATGTTACAATACTTATGTTTATAATCACCCGCCGCATATCTGCCGGGGAATTTTCAAGTATAGTATATATCTTATATTTATGTGTGTAATGCTAACTTTAAATTCTCAACTCAGAGGAATGTCCCGGTTAGGGCAGCGTTTATACCAGTAGCCCATGATAAAGTTGAGATTGTAGGATTCCGAAGGAAGGCTAGGAAAGGAATAGCGAGCCCTGGTCCACGGTTCATATAATCCGGGATGGCAGGGAAAGAGATAGAGAATCTTTATACTAACCTACTACATATTTCATTCCTCTCTTTCATTTTTAAATATTTTTGTTTAGGGGAATTGATATGGATCGTATTAGAAAGTAAAACACATGAGGCGTGAATCTTGGCATATGTGTGTGAACATCTTTCATTTTTGTGGCGGTCAATTAATTATTCATCCTCATCGGTCATTTGGAATAGTTACGTAGCTCTTTTTAGAAAGTAATGATTTTGAATATCTGTGAACAGTGAACTATTGAAGGTAGCTACCGAAATTTAAAAAAAATGAATAAAATGTATAAGGTTTGTGAGGGACTAGCAATTTTTTTGCATTTTTTTGGGATTATGATTTAGCTGCGACAGCTTGGAAAACATTTGTAAATGAATATGCTAATTTTTAAAAAATTATTGTTAGATTACGTAAATGAAAATGACAGTACCGCATTCAATTAATTGAAAAAATCGTTAGTGGACTATTATATTTTAATACACTGTCAATTTGTATATTTTGTTAATGGTAACTGTTTTTGTTGATAGTTGAAAATGTTTTGATCGCCGTAACTGATAATTTGTATATCTTGTTATGTTTACATTGTTGAAACTGTTGATTTGCACCATATTTTTGTTAACTGAGACCTTAATTTATGTTAATGTATTTTGTTTCACTATTGTTTTTCTTTTTTTCATATGTTAGTTTAATATTCAGATGTAAAACCTTGCCCCATAGGAGGAAATGCTCCTTGGACAATAAACCTTTTTTCTATTCTATTCTATTTTAATAAAACATAAAACTTCGTGTTTCTAAAAATTGATTACGGATAAACAAGCAGGTTACCTTTTGGCTGAATATGGTTTTTTCGTATCTTGCCTTAATATTCCTGCTTACTTCTTTGCGCAATTCTCTTCCCACACCTTCGCTAATTATAGCATTATTTATTTATTTTTTTACTTTGCGTTCTGCATTTATAAAAAGGAAATGACGTAAATTATTGATAGATGACGTCAACCAATTTTTAAGTCCTAAGTCATCGTCATGTTATATGTCATCGGTCTTGGTATCCTTTGATAATTGTACCCAGCTTAAATGTGGAGATCCCTGGATTACAGGAGGAAGTTTTCTGGTTTCACGGTTGTTACGGACTAGTAACTCTGATCCTGGGCTAGTTTGTTTGTGGGCATGTTTAAACAGGTCCCTTGTGCGGAATGGCAGGAGCGAGCGAAAGGTCGGAATCCTGATTACGTTTTAATGCTGCAATACGAGCCGGGAATTAGGTGGGTTTATGAGAGTAATAGGCATGGCTAACTTAAGCTACTTACAATTTTAGGTTATAACCACCAGGAGTTTAAGACTGATAAATATTTCGATCTCTGGAAAAAACCTTGTGCTACCGTTTTTTATTGCCAGTTTATGAACACTTTCAATATTTAAATGTCGGTACCCAGTCAAGCACTTCTGCCATCAAGTTTACGGGTAATAAAGGCGACATTTAATCTGACGGTGTCCTTAGAGAAAATTTTGCGGATGTTTTTTCATTTAGTTTTATTGGAAAATTTAATGACTCAAGGCATATCCTTTCAAATGAAAATCAAGGAAAAATCTTCAGCGTCCAACTTGAGCTCTTCAAATTCTTTAATTCCGTTTTCCTTCCATAAATTGCAATTCCGTGTTTTTAATTGTTTGAGATATATCACTTATATTTTTGCAGTTTTTGATATAATTGGAGAAATATTTTTTTTGCTTCAATATCACTGACGACTCGTCCGTAGGAAGATTTTATTTTGCCGGCGTTGGAATTTTCCTTGTGGAAAAGTATCCTTTCCTGCAGAGAAACGTAGTCTCTGCAAAGCACGTATAGACGTAAAAATATGGGCAAGAAGGGAAAGAGGGCATTTTAGGCGAATGCCCTCTTTCCCTTCTCGCAGTCTTGCAAGCTTAATTTAGGCATAAAAAACACCGTATTGCGGACAGAAAAAATGGGGTCCCCATTATCGTTATCTCGGGAAGACACTAGTCCGTGTCATGACTGAATGGAATGCTAATTCCTCCTTTACGATTGGGGCGGCAGGACTTAGGGGAGAGCCAAAGCACCCTGAGATGCGCTCACGGTCCCTCAAAGGTTGTTGACCCTTAAAGGCTATATGGTCATTTCAGGCGCCGACACGTCCAGTCCTCGTAGAGGAAAAAAATACATTCAGGCGGGAAACTGATGCCTGACATTCACGCATATGATCCTCGCCATGCTTAACATTGACAAGACCGAGTATTTTTCCGAGCTGAGGTGAAAGGAGAAGCTTGGAAAAAAGTGATATCAACCAGGAGATATGGAAAGTTACAGGAAAACATTTTCCACGCCCGGGATTAGCACTGAAAACCGATTCGGTGAAGCTAAAATATAGTCGCCGGAAAGAAAAGAAATCGGAAAGTTGGAGAATTGCGAGGAAAAGAAGACTTTATACTCTTTTTTACTAAAGGCATTTGCGGTGGACATTTTTTTTTCGATGAATCCACCGACCCAAAGTCTCTTTCCCGAATTTTTCTTATTTCACCCCGAACGCTTTTGGTTCACGGTGTGAGGGTCTGGGGAGTTGCGTCGACAACCCCAGAATCCAAAGAAGACGTAGGCTTGCTACCAAATCGAACCGAATGGGGTGGGGATGAGTCTTCTTTTACCTCTCTCTCTCCCCCTCTCCCTTTTTTATTCCTCTTTATTGAAGGAAGAAGCGGAGCCTTAATTCTAATCCCTTCGCAGAACCGAGACCGGAAATAAAATCTTGGCCCGGTTGAAGTACTCTTCGGTTCTCTTCAGAATTTGATCACGGGGCGAAGTGGGAGGAAGGAGAGGAATTGATGTGGATGGAGGAAGGGCAAGGGAGAGAAGGAAGAAGGACCAATTCATTCCCAGATGGAGGGCACATGCGTCATCGCGGAGGAGGGAGCCGAGAGAGCGGGTTTTATTTTCTCTCTATTTATTTATTTGTTTATTTGTTCCCTCTGATATAATATTCTTCCTTCTCCTGCGCCTTTTTTGCGAAATCTGGATCACCTTCCCCGACTTGGTTTCCTCTCAGGCGTCCCCAAAAGCCCCAGGACTCCACCAGGCCACGGATGATAATACGGCTTTTTTTTATCCCCGTTTACTTCGCGAATTGCTGATTCACTATCTAAAATTATTCCCCTTAATCTCTATCTTTCGGCAAAGCTTGGGAGTTAAGATATTTTATATGTGATACGGCGGGATTAAAAAAATAAGCGCGGATTCACTATGCCATGCTTAATCCAGCCCCATATTTCGTAGGCAGTTAAAAAAATCCGTCTCGAGGTAAAAGTGCGTTCACATTGCTGGATTTAAGTCTGTGGCGTCGGCAGTGAAAGAAATTAAAAGTTAAAGAGTTCAAATAACCTACCAAAAAAAGCAGTGGCGGAGGTTGGTCGAGTCATCCGTCGATCCTTTCAGCTTACTCTCTTTTTTCTAAACGTTGCGTTAAAACGAAGTCAGAATTTATTATGGTAATAATAATCATTTAAAAAACTCTAGTGAATATGATTGGCCTCTCATTTCTTCTACCTGCTTATGTCTATGTTCTTGTATACTTCCTTAGGAATCAGCATTCAGTGCCTAATGTTATTTACCTATTGCCAATCTATTAAAGAGGGTTTTCTCAAGTCCCATGAAAACCCCGAGTAAGAGTTTGAATGGAAGTGGAGATTTCAAAGAAGTGTTGCCCATTATGTGTTATATTTGAGCCGAAAAGTAGTGCCGGGTGGAATAATGGAAACACTTCTAGGGCATCCATTTTGTTTTCAAGTGCATGGCGACGTTATGTCGTACAAGCTTCTTCATGTGGGTTTTTCGCAAAATTGATCTGGCAGAAGTATCATGAGCAACCTGACCTAATGTGACATCTCAGAAAAGTAACTACCCTTAAAATGCTCAAAGTTGTTTTCATACGGTATCTTTACATCGCTACTGTATAGTAGTGAATTTTCTCTCTGTGCTGATGAATTGGCATGTGCTCTAGAGAACTCAATTTATTTCATTCCGTCCTAAGGAAAAAGCGGCGCCATGCTATTTTAATAGTCGTTAAAATATGAAATATTAGTGAAGTATTTTTAGATTTCTGCAAACATCAATAATTAATATGAAATACCTTGGAGGAGAACAATGAGAGGTTAATCATTGCTCGTAAAAGTTCGGTTTCGTCAAAATGACAATTAAATTGCACTCAGTACTAGTGAGCAAGTACATTCTATTCACGCGTTCTAAAACTGTTCATGAGTCATTCGGGATTTCATGGATAGGCAAAATGACCTTTATTTAGTATAAGTGACATTTACCGTCGAAACATCTGTTTTAAAAAAAATCGGAAAAATATTTTTAGGAAAGAGATCCCTCTGGCCGTAAATCTAATGAATTTCAAAGTCTCGGGTCAGTGAGATTAAAATATATGTGTGGGCGGAATATGTTAGGGCTTAAATGTCACGGTCTGTGAAGACTGGGCAGAAGAAGGCTGAGTCATCGAGGTTGAAACGACCGAAATTGAAATGAAATTATTTAGTTGATACCTATGAAAGCTGTTTGTAATATTGGGGACGGGATGATATTAATACATCCAGTATTTGTGAATCGCAAGAGAAAATGTAATTCTGCAGTTAGTTAAGGGCATACAGACATTTGGTATCCTTGCAATTAGGAGATAGCCAATTCCCAACAGAAACTGTAACTCTTTGGACTCTTAGGGAAAGAAGAAAGGGGATGTCTAAATAAATGGCTGCAGACATTGAAAGAATACTCATTCTTCAATTCGAGAATTGCTTTTGGCATTTGAGACCTAGTTGTTATTTTAGACAGTATCTCAGTGGCCAAAGAACTCTGAGTAACCCTGAGTAGTAAACCAGTCGTTGTATAAAATTAACATTGATCCCTTATGAGGAAATGTTTTGAGAGCCAAGATTAAATAGTCGTGCGCAGGTACATATCATTTACACCATTTATTTTCGGGGTAGAGGAAGTCAAAGAACTAAGTTATTGCCAGCATAATAATCTGTGGCTCTCTTTTATTAATTATGATACGATTTTCCTCTGCTTTGATCTGGCTCGTTTAAGTATCTCCTCCGCTATGCGCCATTTTTAACGACTCATTTCGCGTGTCTTACTTTTGTGCAATATTCATATACGCTCTTCTATCCTTAAGATTCTTATTTTCTTCCTCCGTAGTCTCTGCTCCCACATCCACTAATGACATTTGTATGACATCTTATTCCTTCCTACTTTGATCTTTGACGTATTAGCCCTCCGAACATACTCCTTTTCTTCATAGAAGTTATCCACGAGCCCCAGTAATTCGTGTGGGCTCTCATACAGCAGCACTGCATCTTTTGCAGCCAAAGAATGAGAACATTGACATCCTCAACCATCAAACAGATGTTAAATCTACACGCATAACTCACTCATTTATCCTTAAAGCCATTGAGGCCAAGTGACATTATACATCCTTGATTTACGTACTGTATTATTTCAAAACTGTCGCTCAAACCCTAATTCCTCTCTTATTTGCCTTACTGTTATTATTAATCGCCTCCATAACATGCAATCACTTCTCATTCACTCCTTAATCCCTAAAAACCTTCCAAAGCTTACCTCTGTGTACCATTTCTAATTTCTTCCTGAATCCACAGATGCAAAACATACTTTCATTCGGACTTACATGCATTCGTTTTTCCTGCTCTTGAAATTCGAACAGATGATCACGTCATCCCCGACGAGATATGAACGCAAGTTGTACACCCCTGATTATGCCAGCATTCTTTCTTCCTCTCTCATTCGATCAATAGTTTTCTTAGCACATTTAGGAATGTTTAGGACATTAATTGAGTGATAATTTTTACGTTTGATCGTACCACCCTTCCTTATGCACAATTGAACTTTATAATTGAAGCTGTGCTTACTTCTGAAAAAGGGGCATTCCCCTATAATATGAGGGCGGTGAAAACATGGTGGTGGGAAACAAACAAAACACTTTTTCTTATTTTGTATATTTTTTTGTGAAAAATGTAAAAAATGCGTAAATAACTCGGATACTTAGCTTAACTTCAAAGGTATTTTTTTCCTCACATGAGACAGGGATGTGGTTAATTTCGTTCCCTACCCAGTTTATTTTTGGTTTTAGGTGTTTCATAACATTTCCCCACTCCGGGACTTTTAATGAAACTCCTAAAGCAATCCTGAAATTAACCCCGGCGGGCTCGTTACTTGCTCTTATGACATACAATGTAATTGCCATTTCAGTGGCCTTCTGTATAAGGAATGTCCTTAAGGGGAAAAGTCCTTTTGAAAAAGTGATTTAACCCGGTAATTAATCTAAACTATTTCAATCTATATTTACTTGATTCATTATTACTACAGCTATATTTTATAATAATCACACCGATGCTGAACAATTCAGATATTGATTGGTGCCGTAAATCTTCTCAATCGAATGCCAATTCTCTCTGCCCGCATCTCACTCATTGCTTGCAGTACCTTATAACACATGACTCTACCCATGGCTAGTAATCCTTTGGACAATCGTGTCGTTTCCATTAAACGTTGTGTTATTTCAGCTAATTTATTTGTAATGAGTATTAGGTACATGCAAGTTGAAAAACTGTTTTGTATTAATTCTCTATCACAACTGCGATCGAGCCCCTTTTTCCGTGCTATAAACGACCGCAGTAGCTCTTCACCAACCATTGTCTGTACGTCAACCATTGTCTGAACGTCACTTTTCCTCTAAATGATAAATGGTTGTTTTTTCTCTTTATTTTCTCACAGATACTAGAAGTGTGGTTAAAAGTTGGTGGTAATGAAATTGAAATGAAACAACTTGGAAAATTTTCTCTTTCATTTTTGCTGTACAGACGATCGATTCGACACTTTTCATCAACTTCTTCGGAGAAGACGCGAAGCGATCGCAAGGGCGTTTGCTGAGGATAGTTAAGAGCACTACTATTATTGCTAGTAGTACTTCTAACTATCCCTGGAAACATGGGGAAAAGGTTAAAGGAATTGGGGGAGGGGTGAGACGAGCAATGAGATGTTTTTGACAATTAGTACCTCGGCCTTAAGAGTGATGAACGAAGCATATAAAAATAGAAATATTGTACTTATATGGCCGACATTGTATGTTGGGTTATGATCATGGATGATTTATTCATGTCGAAACCATTGCTGGGATTATATTAATTTATATTAACATTTACGAAGTAACTTTGTTTAACATGAATATGAGTCAGTACCACAAACTAACGCCGTATAGCGGGCCGAAATCGAAAAAAGCTGGCCAAAATTTCAAATGCTTGTTTTCAGTCCAGAAGTTGGAATTTTGCTTGGTCAATCCCAACCGATTGTTGCTTGTGATTTTACATCTTATTGTTCGTAGTTTTACTCATTAATAATTAGCAGTGGCTTAAATTTTGAGTATTTTCCTGAGGAATGCCCTTATTCGATTTTTGGCTATTCCTTAGTAACTGACGTAGCATTGATGAACATTTTCTGAAATATTAATTTTATTACATTATTTCCTAAAAGTGCTGGCGTTACACAAATCCATGTGGAGACCGACAATAGTCCAAGCAATATTTTGAATTAATTTGGATCATATCGAACAATGCCAGGAACCAGTATTGTGTTATGACGATAACTGACGTAACAAAATTGACATTAATGTGTGACCATTATTGACAAGGTAAAAATTCTCTGAATCAATGAGGAACATTATAACCATATTTTAGATATGTGTGGTAAACATAGATGACATTACTACTTCAGAACAGAAACAACGCATACTACTTCACAATCTGAGCAGTGATGTAAATGAATAGTAACTGACGTACCAGCATTGGGTAACTGACGATACCTCAGTGGATCATTTAAATTCTACATATTATTCATAATTTAAATTTTACTTAAAATATATTGCCAGATTGTAGAAGGGAGGATAAATAGGTTTTAATGTTAGGAATATAATGATTACCAGTTCAAAACACCATTATCAATTCCTCATGAAGAAATTTATGTTTCACTTTTCATGTCCTATTTTCTATGGAATGGCTCTTTTCTTTGAGTACAATCGATTAATAGCTCACATATCCAATTTAAAAAAACATATGGAGAAATAGTTTACTTTGTTCTAATAAAGAACTCACTGTATTGAATATAATGCAAGTTGTATGCCATTTTCGTTATCTTTGAATTTCTGTAAAACAAAATGGCGGTCACTGTTTTAGCCTGTTTTTTTAAGTTAAAAAAGTAAATTAGTTTAGATATAAATCGATATACCCTGCGTCATCCGTTATAGATATTCTTTAAAACTCTTTGAATGTGAATCTAGAGAGGATATTTTCGTCCGTTTGCATCCCCGAAAGCGAATCCCGTAATTCCTTGGTTGCAATAATAGCAGAGTTCCTTTTTAAAAAAATTTATAATACTAAGCTGACAATGATATTAATAAATGTCAGGAGATAATGAAATTATTAGCCTCGTCCCTGGTGTGCCCTGCCCACGGTGGGCAGAGTCGTCCCTGCCGCGTCGTCGAAAATTAGATATCGTACTCGGGGACGTTAACGGACGAAAAAATTCTCTTTAGATTCACATTCTAAAAGTTTTTTAGAATAACTTGAACCAATAACTCTGCTTATTAAGGTGTATGACTAAACTATTTTTCTGCTTAAACTAAAAAATATGTTAAAACAGTGTCCGCCAATATGTTTTAGTGAAAATTCCAACTTAGTGTTAATTCAAGACAATGAGTTGTTAAATAGAACTAAGAAATTTTTTATTTCATATGCTCACTTAAGTTGGTTGTGTGATGGAAATCGGAGATTTACAGAGGAAATCGGAGACTGGTATTTCTCACGAAAATTGTTGAAATTAGACCCGCTGCAAATTGAAAATTTTGAATTTCGGCCACCTTTTTTCGAGTTCAGCCCACCCTCCGCCGCCCATTTTAAATTGCTCATGATAGGTTATGTTCAGGTAATATACTGTGTGAAAAAGTTTACTATCAGTAAATGTGAGCTTAGCGCTCGTAGACGCGTGACTCAAGCTCTATTAGTTTCCATGGGCTGTGTCGTACGTTTCGAACTCATCCTCGCGTAACCATCCATTTTACAGTAATCGTAGCAAATTCAATGCGTTATATATTTTCCTGGCTCACAAACACGTACACTCAATGCTCGCTTTGTAGCCGTATGACGATCTAAAAGCAGTCTAGAAGTACGAGTGAAAAAGAAACGGAAGATAAAATGAATGGAATCTGAAAAAGAATTTCTGAACACCCTCCGGTGTGGATCGGTTGTGGTTGTCCCAGTTGTAAATCCCGCACACTTTATAGAAACGGTCCTTTTGATCGCTCCGAGCCCCGCGTGCACGCCTACTGCAGCCCAGCCTAGCTCAGGCTTCCATCGTGACAGCAGAGCTTTTTATTGCTCGTCGCGGCGGCGCTTTTCGTACGCGGTCCACGGACTGAGAACGGCGGAGTGGCTCCCTGTATATTGCCGCTCTCAATATATATCCTGCGCCCGATGCGTGGAATGTGCGGCTGCGGGATCGCTGCCATCACTTCACGTACACCACGTTGCATTCCCGGGCGGCGCCCCCCTTTTGGTCGAAAAGCGACACCGCTAATTGCCGTCAGCGACCGAACCTTTCCCCCAGAAAGCTTTTGAACTGACGCGCAGGGCAAAATTTTCGGCAAAGTCCCCTCCGTCTCGACCGTAATTGATTCCTATTAACGGTCATTACTCGCGGACGTTGGGGCGAAATAGGAGTAATTCACTTTTTCCCCTTAATCTCCCCCCATTTTCCCTCTCTGCTGCGCGTCCCTGAATTTTCGTCCCATCTTCGTGAGCTTGACGTGATTACTCGGCGGGGACCGCATCGTCATGCTCTTGATTGCTTGCGCCCCGAGGTCACGGGTCGGTGGGCCCTCCGAAATATTAATTCGATCACTCCGGAGACAGGACGGTCGGTGGTCGTGAGCGCGGGAGTATTGTTGGGCGACTAAAACCCATAGCGCTTTCATCGCTCCTCCAGTGGCGCCAAACAATAGTCCAAGCGACATCCATTGTCACCATCCCCACTATGCTATGGGCGGTTGGTTCTTTAATAAGTTCGACACCTCAATAAAGCACAGAATGGGCAATTATTGGATTCACACAAGAACGTCGGATTTGCTTTTCCGTCCGGGCGATTCCGATCCGCAAGGCGGACAATCGGGACTGGGTCTATCTGACAGGAGTCGGCGAGCGAATGGTTTGCAGTTACTACAGACACACAAGAACGTTCTCGCTTTGCGGAATAGCAGCCGCGGGCATTGTGTTTTTAAGCTGCGGCTGACGTGAGATTAAATCTCCTTCGCGTGACACGAGAAGGTTTGGATTTTTTCTTGATTCCGAATTTTATTTTTCAATTTTCCCTTGTCCCTCCCAGTGATCGGTTAAGCAAAAATAAAAAGTTAATCAGTTTGATTTTCACAATGAGAATTTCTTTTATATGTACTAAATAACAAAAATGCCACATACAATGTGTGCGGCTCGGGATAATTCCACACCATGGATGCAAACTCATCCCAGTTTAAGATCTAACCGCTCCCGCTCCCCGGACCCTTAGGCAATGACCGTAAGCAGTCAGGGGGGCACGGCCAGACCAGAGCCCAAATGAGTGCTACCTTAACAAACATTTGAACCCTCCATATTCATGTTAACCCAATACTCGTAAATTGACAATACGGCAATTGACAAGTAGATTCCTTTCAGTTAAAGTTTAAATCAAATTATCAATAATAGCTCAGTAGTATTGACTTCTGTGGATGCATTTCGGTCTTCAAGGTTGCCAACGAAGAAGGGGGGTTAAAATCCGGTAAACACCTACGGGTTGAAATATTATAAACACCTACCTATTTTGCGTGATTTTAACTTTTCCTGTCGAATGTCCCCTGGGTACCGAAATGCACGCTTAGAAGCTACAATTCCTACGTTTTTATTGAGAACTTGGAACTTGAATTTAATATACTGCAGTAAGTCCTCGATTCACGTTTGGAGATGCGCGCTTAAGAAAAGCGACGTAAAATGGAACCAGATGTTTGTGACCGCTTTAATTACATTATTTACTAAGGCGTTAGTTTCTTCGTTCATTTTTTGCTTTAATTCTAGGACGTATAAATTGGTATTAAATCATGAAATAATGTGTCTTAAAAATAAAAAACGCGAAGGTAGGCATTTATGGCCAATTTATTAGCATTAAACCGAGAAATATTTTCCGACGGCTATTATTAGCATGGACGTGACATCAAATCAGACTTTCTGTACTCCTAGTTATTAGTAATTAGTGTTAGAAACTGGTAATTAGTATGTAATAGAAATACTATAAATTCATAGGTTCTACGAGAGACTAATTCAAGTAGAAACTAAAATCACCTGGGGCACTTCAAGTGGGGTTATACCTACTATAATAACTTGTTTACCATAGGTTCATCGTGTTGTCTACCAAGCGACATTGTCTGTTAGTTAAGACTGTTTGAGTTCTCCATTGGATCCTAATACGTTTCATTGAAGGAGTTGTCCATCGTCATCAGAAACGCAGTGAATGATATGGTGGTGAGCCCGAACAGACTCCAATGAGAGTATTCGCTGGGAACGAGTCGGATTTTTCTTTACATTTTATCATCTCGTTGCCCCGGCAGTCATGCTGACATGCTGCAGTTTTAACAAGATCACGGGAGCGTGAAACATAAAACTAATTAGTATACATCGCAGGTATTAGAAACTGAAATAATGTATTAAAAAGCTAAAAAAAACTTTTAAGAGGAGAGATCGGTCACATGTGCGAGAGAGTGTGTGTCTGGGTGGGTATGGGTGGACGGAGACGGGAATTAAGTGTCGCGAGACGGTCGCAAATCTGCTTAACCCAGTGTATCACATCCCTGGTGACGCCTCCTCATATAAGTGGACAGATTTACGACTCCACCTCTCCACGTCTTCCTCTCACGTCTGGATATTTTTCACTGTCCCTAGAAAATCCGGATCCTCTCTCGAACCCCTTTTATTATTCTTTCTCCTTATTTGCACTTCGAGAGGAGAGCCTTTTTCAGGGTGTCGGGGAAGAATGAGGAGCGTGGAGGCGAAGGGGCGAAAGTAATCTTTTATTTTTCCCCTGATATCACCCCATAAAACTTAGGGACAATTTTCCACGCGTTTCGTTCCGCAGTCAGATTACACTTTCCCTTTTAATCCACGGCGTATTTTAATTTAAATCACTCGGGAAAAAAGCTAGAGTTTTTATTAGAGGAACATTTGAAAATTGAAGGAATACTTAAGAAAATTTTTTTGCATTTGAAATGAATGCGCTCGAATTAATCACGACTAACGGCATATTACTTTAGTCTTGAATGAGAGGTTTTTGTATTTGATGAATTATATTACGTAGAATAGGACGCTCATGCTTCATACTTTCCCTGATGATGTGAATTGCAATAGTGTGACTTATTTCTTTATGTCACCGATAATATTTTCATATGGAGAAGATTTATCGTACGCAAGGTAGCCTTCCGTAAATTCTGGTTAGGGTTCTCATGATAGCTTGAAAGAACTAAATGATCCCAGCTGTTTGTATGTGTAGCAGCCATTTTAGAAACTTTTGAAAATTTTTGATCACTTTTAGAAACATTGAACATTTCTATTTTATGCTAACATGAAAAATAAGTTGACGGAAGGTAAACATTCATGTTCTTAGTCACATGTGGAATACTATAGTTTATAATGCAGTTTCTGTTTCGTGTGCGTGTTATATCCTTTGGAATTATTCAAATTTGAATTGAAATGAGGTGAAAGAGACCAAGGTACTGTTGATATTTGTTAAAAATTTGAAATTATTCTGATTTTTACTTCATATCTTTAACCAAAATTGGACAATAAAAACCTCGAGAAATAACATAAGAAGATAGGAGACATTTGATTATTGTGCCGGTATTCAAACATGTTGGGTGGACATCAATCTTGGCTGACTGCCATGAACAAACCATATCGATAAACATTGATTAATTAACCCCAAATAACTAAATTTGTCGCTTATATTCGTATGTTTGGACGTCTACTTTCATAAAATTCTACTTATGTGAATGTTTTTTGAACTTTTCTCTTTGGCCATGTGCTCAATAGGTAAACTGTCGACGATTCGAGGGCGCATTGGATTTTTCTAAAGCTCAGATGGTGCAGCTCGTTGAAACCCTGAATTATAGATATACGTAGCTGATGGAGATCACTCCCAAAGGCTGCCAGTAGCATCACAAAAATACTCAATCTTGGCTTCAAAATCCGTTCGAAAATCTCTCGATATCGAGCTAGTTTGATAGAATGTCGAACGTTTTAGTATTATTGGTGACAGCTCTTTAGATGATGAACGAAGAATCGTTAACGCTTTGTTTGCGGGATTAATTTTGCTTTCCTATCCACTTCCAATTACAGAATGCGAACCTTATCAACCATGACGTTTCAGTGATTGTGTTCTGATGTACAATTTTGTGCATTGGTGATCACTTTGGTGGCACTACACCCACAGGACAGAGTCGTTATATTTGCTCTCCCTTATTACGGTAATGAATGCATTGGCTCGAAAATACTCAGTCTTCTACACCCATGAGGATGCAGATATCTCATTTTGCCTATCGGTAGAGTTAGATTTCTCCTATTGAGCGTTAATGCCGACTAAATGAATAGATTTGCGCTTTAATCATACGTCCTAGAGAACCGAACTATCGGTTATATTTCGTATGTTGGCATTATCTTATGATTTCATAATGTTAAACTGGTATACTATTAAATGAATTAATATTTCATGTAATAATTTGTCGTTATAGGAGACATAATGCGTCGATAACAAGCATATGGAAATAATTTTGCGCGGACGCGTGAATGTTATCACTATATGACTATGAATATTGAAAGGAGAATTTATTACTCAGATCTTCTCTTCAGACTGAAATAAACGAAGTTAAGATATCTTACTGTGGATTAGTATATTGTTGTGCGGCTCAACTTACTAGAATCTACCTTGGCAGTAACAATATGGTCACTCGTTAAATAATGTCATATTAACATGGCATTCCACGGTTGTTAAATAGCCAAAGTCCCCATTTCCACGGTTCTGTTGCGGTTAAATGCAGTAATTAAAAGTAATTATTTTTGAAGTTTAAAAATCCATAATTCAATGAAAACGTACGTTTGGTCAATCATTTGCGTTTCAAAAAGTAACTGTCATTCCAGTAAAAAGTAAGAATTGAAATTGTTTTCAGTAGAATTTTCATGATCAATCTAATGGAAACGTTAAGTGGTTCACTGAATTCAGTCAATCCGTCAATCGCTTAAAACTAGTCATTATAGGACTTTTTTCAATCTTTTCGTACTTCTCTATGAAGATCGCTCTGCTGGAAAGAGTTTTAAGGATTTGACAAGGGAATGCGAAGAAAAGTCTCTTAGATAGAAGTTACTAGTGAAATTCTATGGCGTGAAACGGCGTATGCTATAACATTCATGGGAGACAACCCAGAACTATCCCAGGATGAAATAATACCGAAATTTTTACCATCCCAACATATGATAACACCAAAGAGAGTTCCCACAAATACCCAAGTCAATAGTCTACCCTCGATATTCACGGATGAGTCTCGGATTTTTCATGGGCATCAAAATTCACGGATTCACGGATGTTCACGATTTTACGGTTGGATGGCCGCCCTGATATATAAGCCTAGAATGATGTTCTTTTTTCCAAATGGAGGAAATAAAATATGGTCTTCTTTCCGATGTACCGTTCAAGGTAGTCTGTTTAGAGTTAATTTCGAATACAGTGCTTCTCATAATTCCCCAAATTCACCGAATAAAATTAATTTGCTAAATATATATCAGCAGCTCATAATGCTAAGTATTTGCATTCGTTGAAGGTCCTCTGCTATGAGTTGGGTGGCATCCTTGAAGGAAAAGTTAAAATTCAAAATATTGGAAGTCCTGACCGAATATTCTCTTAGCTTTTCGCCCCATTTCAGCCTTAATCACTTTATGATGGAGATGAATTGATCTCTGTTCGACGTAAGATTTTGAATGGAGAGCCACAAACTGTTGGTCAACTTAAATTGGGTTTGTAATGCTGAGATAAGTTTTTAAATTGCGATTTAATGTTTTTTTGTGAGATAAAGAGGACATTAACGATGACATTTTCAATAAATTCAATCCAAGATTTCCATTGGTTAAACAAGTAAGGATCTACAGATATGTTTCACTGATTTCTCCTCTTGTAACCTAATAGTTACTTAGTTTTGCAAGTCTGAAGTTGAACTACGGAAAAATCTATTATTTATCGGTCGTTTTTTAAAGTATTTATTATCACGTTGACTATACGTTTATTGAAAGATACAAATGACAATATATAAATGTGTGTTAGTTATGGAAGTTTTATCATGATTTCCTATTTATTGCAATACGTTTGTTATCTCTTATTTCTATCACGGTTCAATATTGGTTCAAGAGTAGTTTCGTTGCTCTTATGTATACTATATAATGTTACTGATTCAAAACCTGATGTTATTTTGAATGGATTTTTGATTTGTAACTTCGTATTGTTATGTATTGTATTGGTTGGAAATTTACCCGGAGATTTCCTATAGATTGGAAGAGATTTAGGGATGTTACCATTTTGCTAATTGTTAATCATTGTATTATATCTGTTCTTTCTGAAAAATTTTCCCAATAATCCCTCTTGTGTCACTTCCAAACATGTGTTATTTGCCAAACATAACAGCTCGCTCTTTGCTCGATTTAAGCGTTGTGCCTTGTAGCCAGTTTCACTCGATATTTGATTCAGCACAAGTTCCTGGATCTTCGCTTGTATGATGTCTATCCAATATAGTGTGATACTGAACCAGTATCCTGGCTTGCGAGCATAATCTCCATCATACTCGCTGAGATGCTTGATTTTATAATTGATGCGGTACTACTCGCTCCTAATAGAACCTAGCAGCCATCGACCAATCATGTTAGCTTTTACAATCCCTTTGAGATTTTTTAAAAATCAGCTCCACCCATTCCTCCTCTGGTTAATAGTATTTTTCTGGCCATTTAACTTGCTATTAATAAAATGTCTCGTCAGTTTTTTTTAGGATACCTGCTGCTATTGATCGATTGATTTAAAATCATATTGGATGTGCGCCACTATTGAATGAAAACATTGCTTCCTCTCCAGTAAACCTTTTGGGCGACTCCAATCATAAGGGATTCAGTCGTCTATATCAAGTACCGGCAAGCAGATATTCTGCGCGATCGTGTATCGTATAAAACAGGATTTCTTCGAGTATAATAGATGGAAGCTGCAATCATTGCATGGAATTAGGTGATCGAGACCTGCCCTGCTGCGGGACGTGGAGTGATAATGTCTCCCGAATCCCCCTCCAATATGTTTTCAAGAGGCATCGAAGTGAATAGCACCCGTACGGGTGTTGTTTCTGTACGCTCCGCTCCAAAAATGAGTTGCTAGGAGACATCATAGGTCCTTAATTAAACGGGAAGGCTGCCGTTTATTGATCAAGGGACACGCTTCGCATTCCATTTGTGAGGACTGAACCGCTCCCACGCATCTAGTAGGCGCGGACGATGAGAGAGCAAGGCTCAATCCATAAACAGGATAGGGCACTCGGAAGTTCCCAAATTAAGGCTCATGATATCCCATCTTTGGTTTTTTCTGGGATTTCTGATGAATGGGTCATTCAGAAGGATTCATAGAGTGGCTCTGCAATAGGAGAAATATGAGCATGATTATTTCGTGGAGAAAATATGTTTTCATTTTTTACCGGTTGGGAACGAATTTGAGGACTCCTTTTACGAATGTGAGGACTTAGCAGAAAAAACTGTGATCCACATGCTTGCTATGCTAGTTCAGGCGGGAGGTTTTTTTTCTCTTCCAAATGTCTCGCACCCATTAATTTCTAGCGGGAGGCTCTGCAAGTGTCACATGCCACGTCTAAATGCAATTTTTCGTACTTCATTTTAGTCACCTAGGAAGGCATCGGAATTTTACTTGTCAGTACACCTCCGAACCACACGGCATTGTGTTGACCTATCTCACTGAGCCTTTCCCCAGCATTTCCATTCTTTTCCTAGCTTTAGATGTTTGTTTGCTATGTGTATCCAAGACAACTTTAGTTTATATGTTTCTGCCTATATGGCGAGCGTAAGAAAGCCAAGCTCGAGTAACATTAAGATGGAAAATTTAGATAAAATCTGGAAGTGTCTGAACAATCGATATAATTGTAAACATTTATTGGCAAAACCTTGAAGATAAATACCAACTTGAAAGCAGTCAAAACTAAGTAAAAAAATCACAATGGCTATATAAGAAGAAATCAACATCTGGCGTTGCAGGGCATAAAGTCATCCTTTAAATATCTTATTTCATATTATTTTCCTTGTTCCTATTCTAAAACCTTCTCCCCCTGGTTAAGATTTCTGAAATTTTAATTAATTTTTAGGCTTTCTGACTGGTTGTAGTGAGCTCCCATCTTCCTTGCAGTCATTCTACCAACCGCGAATTGATCCCTTTCTAAGATTACGAAATTCATGCTCTATTCGTTGATCAAAACGTGACAAAATTATGCCCGGAATTGTTTAAATTGAGTGGATGTTTTTTCCGAGGGTATTTCTGAGTGCGTTCTTTCTTGAGTTGCTAGCAGAGATGTCTCGGATATATGGAAGTTTAGAGGTAAGGATTCCATCTTTCGACTCCCTCTTGGCACGACCCATTGCGGTGGATGGGTTTCGGAGTGGAGAATGTCAGGAAATTAGGTTTCTCCAGATGTTTACACGTGGAAGGTCAAAAAATAAATCCCGTGGAAGACATGGGAAGTAGACTTTTCCAACTCACCCTGTCCTGTCGACGGCTAAAATTTGGTTTCCTCGACTCCCCATATACGGGCGCGAAGTTTCGCTGTGGACTAAGCCTACTAGAAAAGTCAGCTTATAAGGCTTCTAAACTGGCGCCAAGTGGTGAGGTTAATACCGTATCCATCCCTAATTGAAAATATATATGGGAGCTTTTACGGAACCATTCCATACAAGTGGCGCTTTCATGCTTCACCCTTTAACCTATTCTTATTCGCATTAATGGATAATCGGTTTACACCATGTTTAATCTCCTTTACTACCTCGGATAATGCCTTCGGAGCTTCCTTTTCCCAAAAAGAGTTAGTTTGTTGCGGAAGAAAAACACATGACCCACAAAAAGAGACTGATCTTAATGTTTTCTTGTGTTTTAAAAAAAAGTCGACCGAGGATTATGAATAAGAAATATCGAATTTGAAAAATTTTCGGAAAAATTATGTATGTGCATGCAATCATATCATAGGTCTCGGCTAACACCATTTATTTAAGTTTCATATTCTTTTTGCCATTACATTTTCCTGTCCTGAATCCAAGATTTGTCCGTAATAAAGTAAAGCCTTGTTCTTTTACGAAACCTAATTTTCACTCTATGATACCACTATTATTAAGAAATAATGGATATATTTTTTTGTATGAATCCCCAGTACTTTCAGCTTAGCTGATACGAGGATTTTAACAAAATGAAGATTGTGTGGCACCTTTGCGAGCTCATCACTGTATTATTGATCGCTATAAATGATTCAGTGGCGTTTAACTCATTTTTCAGAGCTTTCAGCTAAAGATCTTTACTGTCCAGGGTTTACATCCGGTTAATACCCCCGGAGACCTCAACCTTAATCCTAGCTTAGTGAGTTTCTGAGTACCTGGATTCTCCTTAACCGCTATAAACCGCTGGCGTCACTGGAAGGGAAAGGACTGCCCTTCTTATCCCCGATGTGTGAATTTCAAACGGCTTTGGGCTGTTATTAACTTGGTTCAAACTTTTGTGCATAGTTTCCTCTTTTTGAAGTGTTTTCATAACTCATTCAAAATAAAAATAGTTTCATATTATTTTTTTGATTGATTCACCTGAGCGATGATAGATATTACACTTTCGTGGAGAATGTAATTCTCGTTTTCGTATTTTGTTTTGGGGAGCAAAAGAATAATCCCTGATAGCTGCCAAACGCCAGTAACCATGGATGGCTTGGTATGCTTAATTGGTATAAAATGCAAAGCCTTGATCCTAATATATTATGAAGTCGAGTTATTCCAGTACCAATTTTGTTTGGCCTTTAAAATACACCAGGGTAAAGTGAAAAATGAAGATTGTAGCGAGATCACTCTTAATTTCACCGTAGAAATGTTTAGCACATGCAAAGAAAAAATTCAAAAAGCTATTGTATAAATGGGTTAGATGAGCGGAAGCTACATGATCCACGTAAAAGTACTATAGTTTATTTTTACTTGGTCATTCTCTATTGAGGTTCTATATATCCTTACCGTTTTTAGCATTGGTATCGCTTTAACTTTTTCTGAATCGCTGTGACTCGAGGAATGCTCGGACGCCACTCGTGTTTAAAATGCTGCAGAGAAACAATATAGTTTTAAATATACTCAACTATATTTGCGAGATGTTGGGAACGTCATTGTAAAGTTAAAAGAAAGACACTTTAAAATGCCCACTCTGTAAACTATTCGTAAAACGAGTTTCAACGCTTAAAGCGTTATGATGAGTAAAATTTGGTGAGGTACATTTTGTTCATGATGATGACGCTTCAAGCGTTGAAACGAGCTGTACGAATAAATGAGTCGGCATTTAAAAGTTTATTTCATTCAACTTAAATATAATTATATATCGTACGCTTATTAAATCCATTTCAATAGCTCTGTAATCACATTTTCAACTTAATTTTGTTTGGTTTGTTTCCTGATGCTCTTTTTGGTAGCCCTCATCGATTAAGTTCCTTCCGATTTTTTCGAAGAATTAAGAATGCCTCCTCTGGAGAAACACCAGAATGCTTTTTTCTCTCAAGTTCTTAGGGAATCTTTGCCACTCTGGGAGGCACGCTGCAGTCTGCTAGACCGCCATGCTGACGCAACGTTTTTCTTTCCTTCTCTTCGTCTTAACGGCCTTCCTTCTTTCCCCCGCGCAGGGCCTGCGTTTTGCGATGCCTGTTTATGTCCCATTAAGCCCAGAGATGGAATATTTAAGCAAGCTTCCATCTCTCACGAAGGAGATACGCTATTTGTATTGGCTTAGAGAATAGCGATACGTAGAGAAACGCGACTCATCTTATGGGTACCAAAAATCGATGACAGCCCTGACCCAAAACTGCTGTAGAAAAATAATTTTGAGGAAGAATTATTTTGCTGAAGTGGTAATGGTCTAGTTTGTACTCGATACAAGTTTTTGCATTTATAGGAGTGGAAGTTAATTTTTAAAAATGTACCAAAATATCTCGTGGGTTAGATAAGTCGCCATTTGCGTTAAAGTAGTTATATTTTCTCTGGGCCTTATTTTTCAATCAAGAATTATGTTTAAGTTTTGGGCAGTCGTTACCCTAACATCCAAAATCCCGCCCCTATCGTCTCCTCCACCAGATTTTTCGCCATTAGATCATTCTCTTTTCATCATTAGACTCTTAAATGCCTCATATCGTCTTCCTCTCCGTATTAAAATTTCCTAAAAGATTTGGTTATTGGATCATTATTGCTCTTCTGAAATAGGTAAAAATAAAATATCTGTCGCTAGTGTAGTATATAAATAGCTTTCATGGTACCACTGAGTACATTCACCTCGCAATAAAATATTTAACCTGTTTTTTTCATTGTTCAGTCCGCGAGGAATCAGCTGTTCCAAGACACTTATATTTGATGGTGATTCGTCAGAATGTCTCCTTGATACCCCGAGAGCCTCTAAATAGCCATATGGTCGGGGTATCTTGACGAAAGTCATTGAAAGGGAGTAAATTATGTAAAGGAATGCGAAGAGGGGTATTACGAAAGAAAGTAAAATAATAAGGGTGGATGATAATGGACGTTCCCAGTATCTCATCTGTTTTTTTTGGAGTTTTTTCTTTTTTTGAGGTGCGCGAGACGAATAAATTCATTTTTAGAATTTGGTGTGTTGCTGGTAGACGAACATAAAAAGTAAGTGTTGGATAAACACGGCAGGTGACAGTCATATAGTCTAGTAAATACTGGTCTGCGCGGAATGGCGCGGTGTTATTGGCCTGACTCTAATTTGGCCCAGTTTGCCCCGCAACCCTTGGAGTCTGCTGCTTGAAACCCACTTCCCCTTCCTCTTAAGAGGCATCTCCGGAGATTTGGCGTCTTTTACAAATCTGAGTTGACAACGCCGCTGTTGCGAGGAGGATGAGCTCTTAACGAGTGCAGTTCATCACCCAGTCCGGAAGGGGGCGCCCTTGCCTCCGTCGCACGCCCGCAAACACCATCCCCCTCCTCCCTCGCGGGGGTGCTAGGGCACTTATTCATTAAGGTCGGGCTAATGCCGCCGCCGTAGCTCTTCCTTCGCCGACTCCGTTTTGAGAGTGAGTACACGTACGGGCCTAATGGTGGTCTTGAGAGATAAGGACGCGTGGGACCCTAGGACTTTAGCTCATCCTCATCGAGAGAAGCGTCTCACTACCTGATGACGTGCAATGTGTGTGTGTGTGTGTTTGTTCCCTCGTCTCATTGCGAGACGAAGTATGTGCCCTTAGACGTCGCGGGGAATCTCTTGTGGGGAATTTCATTTCCAGAAATATAAGAACCTCAATGACATTTGAATCTTCTCCTTGTGTTGTAGAGGTATTGGTCGTGCATTAAACTATTGTACCAAAACCAAAGTTTCATCTGTATTTTCTCAAAATCTTCGGGGAGAGTTGAAGGGCGTGCAAACTCGCACTTATGGGGGAATCCTTTTTGGTAATGCGTATCGTGGCTAGTCTCAGTATTCTCAGAATTCGAGTTTAAGAAACGTTAGATAGGCCAAATGCATTTACGGATAAGTGAATTATACTCACTTATGATCGAGAACCCGGTGGCACTAGGAATCGATTGATAATAAGTGGTTGCAAATATACACAATAGAATGAAATTTGACACTCCTCACTGGAACTAAAGAATTAAAAATCGGAAATGAGATAACCAATTGGAAGTGGATGAGATGGAAACATGGATTTATAGCTGCATCAACTATTGAGACACCATCGGTCAACTTTCCTCTGCTCGCTCCAACCTTTCAGTTTAGCTATTTACTGATGTAGGGCATATTGTTCTCACGTGAATATTATATTATCAATAAAATTAATGAAAGTGCTAATATTTCTTAAAAACACTAATGCTTGCGGACAATTAAAGTTGGAACTTCACCATCAAAATATGCCACTGCACCGTTTTGCACCGGCTGAGACAAGCATCCGTCGGGAAATTGTAACGAAAACTCACGCACCTTGAAGAGTATTGACACTAAAAAGGTTCAGTGTTATTGCGAAACAACCTTAGTTTTTCTACCTTAGTTTTTTGTGCGACTACGTCGATAATACTTCAGGAAATAGTCTTTCTGTCATAGTGTTGATGAAATTCGAACTTTATTGCGTGGAAATTCTTAATCTAAATGCTCATATATTTAATATTTTTGAAGTGATAACGTACGGTGGAGTATTGAAATTCTCAAATATCTCTTGCCCTTTTTCGTTCTTGACTGATATGTTTTAATGCTGACGGAAGTGAACTATTTCTTCAGGAAAAGGGGAAGGAACTTAGACGAACGATAGCTGATTATTTCTTTGGCTACGAATACCTTATCATGTTTAAAGAGTAGGTTTTTGTATATAACCTTTTTATCTGTATTTATAAACTTTGAGATTTAGTAAAAGTATGTGGACATTAGCACGTTTTGCATCATCTAACGTACTGCGATGCAACGTTATTGACTTGTTTTTTGGTGACCATTCACATTCATTTGTGTCGTGACGTAATGATTACGTAAAAGAAAATTGGAATAAGTTTATAAAGTTACTCTAAGTTTAATTAATAGAAAATTATTGCGTATGTTCGGTTAGCTAAATTTGGGAACACATTGAGTAAAACTTAATTTCAAAGGATAAATGGGCTCATTGCCTTTATGTTCTATATTTGTAAACAAATTGTTGTCGTGAATGAACTTCGTAACTATAAAAGTGAGTCGGTGCAGTATTGTTGACATAATAAACATGCAATTGAAGTGGTTAAAAATGGCGATAAAAGTAAGCCTGTAGGGCAGAAGCTCAATACTTCTGCCCTCTAAGTAAATTATACATTATACCGGAAGAAACAGATACAATATTCGGCCTAATAAAGATATTATTCGTAATATCTTTCTAATTACTACACTTTCAGTGGCTTGTTAATAATTGCTTAAGTATTGACTGCTAGTGGGAATGCGGAACAAAGGTATAAACTATTAGAGAATTCTTATCGATCAGTAAGTGCAATAATTTTCCACTATTGATAGGATCTCAATAAAAATTGTCATCCGCCGTGTGCACCTGATATCCCTGCTGGCTATGGCGGATAAATGCTTCCCGATTCGCGTCTGGAGGGTGAGTTAGGAGAATGGTTAAGGACTCACCGATGGTCGAGACGATGGTCCCCACGAAATGGAAGCTCCCTGGGAAGTCCCACCGCCTCCGCCGCCCCAGGCTCCCAGCGATCTTGGCCTTTCCGTAAGCGTTCAGCAGCTCCTTCACGCCATCCATGTCCACCGTGCCATTCTCTAGCCTCCGCTGGAAGTCGCGGTACATCCGCTTAAAGTCCCGCCCTGTCCGAAGCTCTGATTCTCCCTCAAGGTATTGGAACAGCCCCGCCCCCGCCACCATGTAGATCACCATGACAACCGCCAGCAAGAGGAACCGGGCGTTGTCCTCGCTCAGGTGCATGAGGCTGCAGCACCCGACCCCCGCCCCGCCGGCCCCCGCGTTGGGCGGCGCGGGGGCGGACACGGCCGGTCCCATCTCATGCGAGGAGACGCCGTGCCTTGTCCACCAAGAGCTGCGCTGACCCTACGATACGTCGACCGACATGGCGTGCCTCACCGCCCTCTGGATGGCGCGGGGGTGAAGGGGTACCGGGCTGCGGAAGGCGGCCGCGGGACTCCTTTTCACGGGGGCCACGAGAGGAGCCGTCGCACCAGCAAAATTTCGTGCGGCGGTCCCCCTCTCGCAATAGTTTCCACTCGACTGGGGTCACTGGGTCGGGGGAATCCAGCCCCAGACGGCGGTCTAACCCACGCCGGTCAGCATGGCAGGCGGCGAGGACGAAGCCGGGACAGCCGTCGTATTGTGGGGGAATCGCCCTCCCGAGGGGAGCGGGGGAAGGGGATCTAGACGGGGCGGGCTGTGGTCCTCCGGAGGCGGAAAGGGGGCCGGACTGCTCCGATGGGGGCGTTGGTGAAAGGTATTGGAAGGGAAGTGTTTGAAAGGAGTAGGGTCGGAGGGCGGGCACACTTATCACTCCGAGGGCACTCGACGGCTTCTCCTCACTTTCTACTCCCTTCGAAAATTCTCGCCACCTCCTTCAGCATCCGACCCGCATCCCATTGGTCGCAGAGCGATTCTCCATTCTTTCCCGAGTATGCGTGGGGCATCGTAAAAACAATGAGCAAAGGCGATCGAGTAGGGGGGACAAGAGGACGTTGGTTTTTGAGACGAGAGTCAATAAGTCGGGACAGGGAGGCTGCCGTACACGGGATCACACCGGGAGGAAACTTTTGACGCTGGCGTTTCTCCGATATCACTGACTACGCGGCCGGCGATCCTCATTTGTCTCCCGCACGCAGCGCCCGAGGGAAGGGGCGGACCACGCTCGCCATTCCCGACTGTTGTGGGCGTTCATTCGGAGTAGGGGAGAGGGCCAAGGAGAAGGGAGGGGAAGTTTAACAAACGCTGCTCGGGGAACGACAAACAAACAATCCGGCAAACAAACAAACGTTCTTCCCTCCAAGTGAAAACCAATGGAGCGACACTATTTTCGTTGGCCTTCGCGGGGGCGGAGGATCCCGAAATTCACTCGTGGCGGCGACGACACGGCAGGAATGTGTTACTTTCACTTTTCCTCTTAGAGCACGCGTAAGTGATATCTCTCTCCTTCATAACCGTATACCAAGCCATCTTGCTCGTCAAGTTTCCGCAAAGTTTTTCCGGTGCACTATCTTTTAACCCGTGGCAATGACGGCGGTTAAGTTCCTCATCCTCCCCTCCGTGCCGCTAAGTCCTGATAAGAAAATAAAAACCCGTAAGTATTAACGGAAGCGGGAACTCGTCCGCTTGATTAGTCGGCGCATGTGTGTTTTGTCGGTGGGAGTTGGGGGTAGATCAATCGCCAGTGGACGCATCACGCAACACGTTCCGGAAAGGACTGTGAGGAAATCGGGTAAAGGACCCGAGACGCGCGAGCTTGGGAAAACTCCCTCCCGCCTAACTCCCCTCCCCCGTTGGTCCCCTACTTTCATCTCGTCGACGTCCTCACCTCCTCCTATACCGCCCCTGACCCCCCACCATGAACCCCCTGTGTTCTCCTCTTGCCGCTCGGAAGGGGAAGAATGGCGAGATGATTCTGATTCGGAGGAAGAGAGGGCGTCGACGGAGGCGACCTCGCCACGGAGGGCGGTCGGAGCCGGAACTAGAGTGAGAAGAGTGGTGGCGGGAAGGGGTTTAATGTGGGGAAGGGGGTTGGTAGAGACTGCAGCCCACTTTTCCTTCCTTCCTCTCGTTTTTGGGGGTAAGGATAGCTCTATCTTCTTTCTCTTTCCTTCTCTATTTCTCGCCCTTTCTTAGCTCTCTACCCAACCATTCCCTACCCTATCACTTGTTTCCTACCCGTGCCCTCTTCGCCCCTTATCATCAAATACGTTCGCGAGTTCTCTGAGGCGCATGCTCAGTCAGGGGCTTCCTTCCGCACCGCTTCTTCTCGCTCTCCACTCCACCATACCCACGGGAAACCCTTTTCCCGCGAATGAATTTCCCCTCCCGTCCCTCCTCATTTCAGCATGCTCCAATAAAGAAGAGTTTACTCCGTCTCCTAACTTAACTCTCCATCCCAATCTCTCGGTTTGTATCTCAATTATAATATCATAGTGTCCGATAAAATTTCGCTTATAGGTAAAATAAAGGATTGATTTAGCCCTACTTTATTTTTAATTTGAGCAAGGTTGTGGGTGAAGATAGCATACGATTTCATAGTTCATATACAATCTAGGACGCTGTGTCACAATCGTTTTCATTGATTTTACCACTTGCTCATCGTTCATTTATTGAATGTTCGTGTATCGTCGGAGGTCTGCGTCAATAGATGAAATTAAAAATGTAGGCAGCGTTTACAATAAATTTTCAAGGCAGTATGGGCTGTAAACAAAATATTTGTCATTAATTCAATTCCTATTCGAACAATTGGCGTCTTGTGAGCGCCATTATTTGATGGACTCAATTTATTTGTGGTATTAATTTCTCGCTGAGTGTGATCAATAATTTGGCGTTGACATTCTATTTTATTCGTCCCGCACTTATGGTTTCACTCGCTCCTATGCAAATTATCAACAATGGATGGGGTCAAAGGTCGAGAAGTATTTAGGCAGGGTTTTCATCGGTCAACCAGAAGTGTTTCAGCGCGGGTGGTCTCGGTTTTGTGTATCTCTTTTGAGAGGCTTGTTGAAGCTCCATGCGATCCCGTCTCAATAACAGAAACCCAAGTGGAAGACTTTGCGTTTATCCAGCTGGCGGCTTCTCGCAAATTGTCTGCTGCGTGAACCGTGGAAAATACTTTTTGATCAATCTGTAACTCTTTCTTTCGATGACGGAGGCGGCAGTTAGGCGGTCGCGAAGTAGAATGCCGAGGGACTTAACCTTAGAATGTTGACGCCTGGCGTCACAGTCCGTTAATTTTATCTTTCTGGTGACGCAGGCGGAGTGTGAAATTTCGCTTTTCATCCTCATCGGTAGCCTATTTTATCGCAATCATCCGATACGCTATTCAAAAAAATCACTTCTTGCATACATATTGCTACTAATAGCTACTTTCCGTCCAAAGACCGTGCGTCTCAACTAGAGTGTCTTGAAGCACTACCCATTTTGTTGTGCTATGTAAATTATGATATGCTAAAAATGTTGATAAATAATTTCAGGTATATCATGGAAATAAATATTTTTTTATATGCCGATTGCCTGTAACGGCTGTTTTGTTCTAACGGAGAAAAAATAATGCCACATCTATCCATTTAACTGTTCAACCTATATTGGATGAAAGCGTCTTCTAATCTAATTATCTTCTCTTTTTGTCGTGAAAATGTTGAATATATATTTTTAAATTCACGTTTAAATGCTGCTTTTTAGAAGCCAATTAAGAAAATACTGATTTTTTTAAAACTCCAAATTCATAATCGATCATGGAGACTCACATCACTACTCTTGTCGTAATAAATCACGTCACTGCTGTAGGGTTAACTGTAAAGAGGGCTTGTATCACTTGTCCATGGTCATCAACTTATCATACTTCTATTCTCGTGAGGCCGGCAGTCCATGCGCGTACTCGGCAGTAGTAGCGAAATATCATTCCGTTTGAGTTACGGGGGTGAATCAATAAGTAACGCACAACCATTTTACATAACCTCAAGTCTCTCAAATCATTTATAACTTATTTGCACTAGTTTTAAACCATCATCTGCAGAGCAGTCTGTCTTTGCGAGTAGAGCCAGCTTTACTTAACCGATTTTTCTTCGTTATCGGAAGTGAAATGTTTTTCGTCCTAGGATTTCTTCATTTAGCCAAAAAGATGATAGTCGGACGGTGTAGGTTCCGCATTAAACGGCGCATTACCAGTAACGTTACCTTGCAGTGAAGGTTGTCCGTCTGCAGCGTCTACTATTCTGACACCACTGGTACAGTAAAATGTTGTTTATTGTGAAAGTCTCTTTCGCCTTTGACTTTGGCAGAACGAGACAGTTGACCTCTAACGGTTTTATATTGTAGGGGAAAATATTTCCCATTAACTGATTAATTAATTCATTAATTAATTCCTTCGAGCTATACAGAGAATGGGGAAACATGAAATTCAGTAAAAAGTGGGCGTGGGTTGAAATATTAAAAGGCGGATGTTGCGTTCCATAACATATGGACAAGGTGATTACGTACTGAAGGTGTACTCTAATGATAGAAAGAATTGTTTCTTCGTTTAAATATATTGGCTCAAATGACAGTATTGGCAGATTGCTTTATTACTAGGAAAAAGTTTATCAGTGGGAACACATAGGTACTGCTGTAATAATGGCTATAGTACGTCGAGGTAAGACGCCTTGTCTTACTCAAAGATTTAGTGGTGAATCAGGATATCTCTTCTATGCTCCGTGTATTGAAGCTAAGCTTGAATATTTTGCCTCGAGACGAAAAGCTAATTGCAGACTAACCGCGGTGGCTTAAAGGCACTAGAGTAGTTTTTGTATTTGAGGTAAGAAGCTAGAATGAGAATAAAAAATTGGATTGGGTGGTCTGACATTGAAGTAGGTGGAAAAATGTGTTTTCTCATGATGTTAAGAGGAAGAAGAGTCGAAAAATTGACTTGAGAAAGGAATTAGCCGTAATGTAAATATTGGATTATTTCGTGAGAAGATTTTGCATAAAACCCCCACTGTTTAAAATAAACGCAGACATTTCACCAGTTTAGTCTTTGTTTTTTTTTGAAAAGTTTTCGCTGATTAATCGCTTTACTTTTTCGGTTTAGTGGCAAAGTGAAGTGTGAGCAATGTTTGCATTTCGATGTCGGAAAGACGTGCAACAACGATCTAGAAGTTTATAAATTTTTACTTGGAAAGATCTCGGTCATACTCGTCGACCATCGTGCATTTCACTTGTTCTTCTTGTGGATCAAACCAATGCTATAGCCCCAACGCTTTATTAGATATTTTTCATACACGTATTCTACCGATATCATACTACCCCATACCCACTGCGGTGATGCAGGTTAACATACTAACGGGAGAGTGAGCGCGTGCAGTCGGGGTTTCGGATTTGTCTTGGGAATGTTGATTAAATCTTTAGGTATATGTTGCTGTAAAAACCATGCTGATGTCTAATATAGAATAAAGAAAAGAAAGAAGAAAAATGTTATTTCTAGAACTTCCGATTTTCCTCCGATTTCAGGGTTTAGCTTAGCATCTCCTTCGTCGGCCTACTTTCTATCCTTTCATGCTGTTTTTGGTAGATCTTCGTCAGATCATTTTCACCCCACGTCTAGTCTTAATTTTTTTCCCATGACCACGTTTTAGAATTCTCTTTAACTTATCATTTATCTATGATTTTATTTTTCCACTAATAGTACAAAACATTTTCACAGAGTTTTAAAAATAATATGCCCAAGTTCACGGTCTTATTCCTACATTTTCAGTACAAGTGTGCGGAATCTGGAAATAATATTTTTCCGTTAAATAGACCTTTCCGAAGCTATTTCATCTTCGTAAAGTTTAAGCGCCGTAAGAATATGAACCTCGAATTGCGTTTACTCCGTTGGTTGATTTACTGAAATTTCGAGTGAGGGATTATTTATTTTTCGTTAAGTAACTCATAAATTCATAAAATAAAATATCTGATTTCCAAGAATTGGAAATTATAATTTCACGTTAAGGAGATTTCACGTTATTTCTATTTCATTATTATAATTATAATTTCACGTTAAGAGAGAAACTTACGGGAAATGTCATTCTTTAAAGCTGTGCATAACGTGTTGCACAGGGTATTTGCTCGGAAAGGTTCTCTGGAGCTTTATAGCTAGGGAGCACGAATACTATTGAGACTTTTTTTTTGAGAATAGTATAAGACACAAGTTCTCTCATAACGACTGGGAATTTGATTTTTAACTATTTACTTACTTTATGGTCAATGTTGATTTAGATTTCGTGTAGAATGTGCTGCTAACTTTGCAGTGAAAACTGCTAAATATCATCTTTATGAAGTGACCATGCTGGACGATTAATGTTTTATAAATTCGATTCTTTGTGTACCCCAATGTTTGACTGTTACGATATTTAGCGTCATTCGTTTTCTTTCCGAATGGAAAAAAGTTTTGGGTTTCCTTAATAAAAATTTCAAAAACATCGTAGTGCTCCTATTTCCTCAATTTAGTGACTTCGTCCTTGTGTAACTCATCTCGGGCAAACTTGAACGATGACCCACTATGGGTGATACTAGCTTGTCATTACACAGTTGTTCAGCCGGAATTGTGGTCTTCGAGAGTCTCTTCCGAGCTCTTTCCCAAAAGCCTTTGGGCAATCCGTTGTCATTCCTGTCAAAAGCACTGACCACACCATTTTTAAAAATCCTCTTGAGCTCTTAACGTCTCTCTCCTACTATCGTGCCGTCCTACAACCTTTATTCCTCCCCTTCACCCTGTTGTCCAACATTCCTTCTCTCCTTCGCAACCCTCAAGAGCGCCTTACTTCCAAATGCGATATCAATCCCCTTCGTCGGCCACCTTTTCCTTCCGGCCTACTTTCAATCCTTTCACGCTATTTTTGGAATGATGAATTTATCAATTCTCAAACCTAAAACTATTTTGTTTCCCGTAATTTTGAGTTAATTTTAGAAGAAGATATGATAAGGAAAATTACTAAAAGAATCACTGAGGAATTTACAACTAAACTAGCGAAATGTAGACTAAAAATTCTACTTCGTGGTTAATGATAAATTTTGCAAGTTTTTACAAGACTGAGTACGCAGACGGAGGAGGTCCGTCTGAATGGCCTCTTTGCGTACTTTTACGAACTAAAATAAAAAAAAAACTTATCGTGGTTCTCCCTGCCATTATTGAGCAGGGTGGTGTAATGGATAAGCGAAAAAGTTAAATCATCACATTACACTTATGGGAAGTTCACGATTCTCTAGACACTAGCACTCCTTGGGTAGTGGGTAGCGGGTAGCTTTTTACTTCGCATTTTTTAAGGGAACATATTGTAAAAGTAACTAGCGGAAGCTACCGTATATAGTAAAGTTCACTCACGGATGCACGGATGCACGGATAGTAAAGTTCACTCACGGAAACTAGCAAATCTTGGGAATTTCTGACCAATATCTTCTACATTTTCTTCTCCTCGCGCCATTGTTTGGTTGGAGTTATCGTGCCTACTACATGGTAAAAACTTTATTTTCGACATGGAATGTAGTTTTCTTCAAATGATATCGTGTTTAACTGATTTTTAAAAATACTGTCGCGTTTTCCTCCGATTTCAAGAAAACGTTCGACGAGGTTCTGCTGTGCACACTGACATTCCAGATTCAATTATAAGGACTATTGTATATGGCATGCGCACGTAGGTCCCTTCCAAAATGATGGCAAGCAGAAACTAGTGATTTATGGATGATGCTCGATAATGGTTTCGAAAACATGTGTTTCTACATTATAAGTGTATTGTCTCTTTATTTACCTTTATAAACTATACAGCTCCAACGCTGGAAATATCCGGTTGTTTGCATGATTGTTGATTTCATTTTCTAGTAATTGTCTATTAACTTTGCTAATAAATATAAAATTATATTATTGCTTTTGTTTATAAAAGTTTGCATAAGTCGTCTGGTATCTGTGAACCCTTTTATTTGTAATGAACGATCACTATAAAAATATTGATGCGCGTCCGCTAATGCATTGCGGGATTACTGTACAAAAAATGTGAATTACCGTAATGTAAATATTGAATTTGTTTAATTACGGAGGATTTGCAGAGGGTCTGAAATCATTAGTTTCCAATTTGGTTGCGTTGGGTTGGTAATATTCAACATTTGGCTTTATTTCCGAAATAAATGTATTTAAATGCCATCAGAAGTGTCATTCAACATTTTTTAAATCATATACATATAGGTATATTTCTACTTGGTCACAATTTTACGTGCAAAGTAAAAAATTATATCATTATCCGTGTAATTGTCTGACCAAAGTTTAGCCTGCTGAGCAAATAAATTTGCCATAAAATTCTTGAATGCCCTTTAGTCCAATTCTGCATTGAAGAAACTAGATTTTGTCAAGCGTTTAATAGGAAGGTCCTCGGATGAAAAAGTAAAAGAGAGATGCTACTCCTCTCTGGTTAGGCCACACCTCGAATACGCCGAGAGCATTTGGGGCCCTGTTCATAAATATTTAACCAAAAATATTAACAAAATACAAAGAAAAGCAGCACGCTTTGTTAAAAACTGCTACGAACGAACATATAGTATTTCAAAACTGTTAGAGGGATTAAGGTGGGAGCTCCTAGAGACTCGGAGGCTGCTCGCTAGGCTTAGGCTGCTTGAGATATTCAGAACTATTGTGTTTCAGCGCGACAGACAGAATATTATCATGACGCCACACTGCATCTCTAGGTCTGACAGATGCAATAAAATAAGAAAGATACACTGCCGAAAAGTTAAGTACAAAAACTCGTTCTTTCCGCGCACGATAAGCGACCTCAATAAAAACTGAGCTCCTCTATGTACACTACCACAATACATGTCACTATTTCACCAAAAACTTACATCTTTACACGGCTGGTGGCCTACCACCCCCTACCACACGCCCATGAGGTGGCTCGCGGGGTAGTATGTAAATGTAGGTTTAGTCTTTCTCATTCTCTCATAGTGAAATTAACTGCTTTTAAATACCTGAGAACATTTTTTTTTCTTAAATGCAGTCTCATCTATCGTTCCCTTTCGCCAGAGTATCAGCAATGTATTGCTTAATCGCGAAATCGTTCCACCAAGATTTCTTTGCCCAATTGTCTTCTCTCGTATCTTTGTATTTGATATTATGTTCTTTCTTTTTTTGTACTAGGAAGAGAATATTCTTTAATTTGTAGTCTCACTGTTAATTGATGTATTGTAAATTTGGATAAAAACGACGATGGGGATTGTGGAAGTACTCTTTTGTGGATGGTTCAATTCTGTTGAATATTTCCAACGATCATATACCCCTGGTGGAACATCACCAACTCCATGATAAAAATTGTATCGCGAGTTCGACATTGGTTGTACCAATCTATCTTTTGGCCACTTTTAAAAACTGTATTTTCATTGGGTACTATAAACCATTCTAATGAGAGAATTCTTTTCATTTAAAAATCCATTCTTTTACAACAGTTTATGTTAAATATCAGAGTCCGGTTGCTCAAACCTTGAATGTATTAAGTCAAACAGCGTAGCTTATCCCGTTAAAGTGAGCCTTACTCTCGGTCTGTCCGTCGATTGCTGAATATTTTTAGGTTCATTGGGGAAGTGGTAACCTGAAAGAATTTAAACTAATTTGAATCGAATATATTTAGCTTGAAAGTGCATCAGTTTTTCGCCCAAGTAAACATTTGCTTCTGTGTGAGAAAAAATAGGCTCGACTTAGTATTTCAGGAATAGTACCTTTCGGATTTGTGCTATGCAAATGCAGTTCAATGCCTACTCAGAAGTCCTATATTTCAAAGATGACAAGATAGTCATTGTTGAAAATACAGTTATCTGTTTGCATCATGCATATGAAGGTAATCGCTTAACAAGATGTATTGCGAGATTCATCGAGGCATTTTAGAATATATTACATAACAATTAATTTTTGGGTCATCATTATCCATTTAATCCAAAGCTTCGAATCATACATAGTTCTACCCATTGAATCTTCCAATATTTCTCAATTCATTGTTATGTGTTTGACAATTAATGGATTATTTTACAAAGTAAATAATTGATATGCCTAGATTTTGGAGAGGAAAAAATTGTGGTAGAAATCTAGCCATTGAAATAATGATCGATAGAAGTATAAATTCATTCGTATGCATGAGAAATTCAAAATATGTGATACACAAGCATAGTTATAAAGTTAGTCTTAAAGATTCACATATATTGAATGAAATGTGAAACCATTGGGAGTTTTCTGATAATCTATACTTTTATTACCTATATGTTCTATGTAATTGGCCTTGCGCTATTATTGAATGAGATTATTAATTAAGCCCTCAAAAATCACTTCTACTTAACGAATTATTGGGAGTAAGAATGAGCGGTTTTATATATTTTTAAGCCAAATTATATTAGACCTGAAATGTGCCGTGTAAATAATTACTTTACTGAAAGATGAACCTTAAATCGCAAACTTTCCAATATTATTTCAGGCATCAATAATGTTGTCGTAGGAACAACGCGGTGGAACTTAAACATGAAAAAATATCTCCCTTTCCTTTTTTTGATGAATTTTTAACGCAACTGGTTTCGATATTTTGTGTGAAAAATTGCATAGATTTCGGTTCGGCGTCAGCAGAGATAGTTTTTACAAATTTCAATGAAATAAAAATATGCCGCTTAATGTAACTTAAAAGCAGAGTTAAGCCAAAACCGTCGTCAGAGAGTTTTAAAGATATTGAATGCGTTCTCAACAATTTTAACTCATTTTATGGGAATGACACAAATGCGATCGAAAAATATTTGTGACGTAGCAAATTTCGTGAATAAGCCCCTTATATTCGTCGCCAAGTTGTATATGGGTACTCAAAATAATTTTGCCTTTAGGGAGTGATTTCAAATTGCATTCGATGATTTGCGTCTTGTAACTTGCTCTATTTCGTATCACTGAGGTACTTCAGTTCCAACCAAAAGTAAGTAACCGAAACTCCAACACGTTTGCTAATCTTCAAATTGCTGCGGTTAATTAATCTTAAGGTGGGATTCCAATGCTACGACTGTAACGACTGCAGCCGCGCGGTTCTAGCCTCGCTATCAGAACCGTACGGTCCGAGTCGCTCGGTTAAATTCTTTTGGTGCAACTAGTGCAGTTGCATTGTGCACATCATTTTGGATCATTTTTTGGATTTTGTTAGATCATTTTTTGATGCGTATCTTCTACTTGAGGAAGAGGAGAAAGAAGAGTTATTTCTGGCCCAGCTTAAACAAACCCAAGCCTAATTGCACCGAGTAAGGTGTGAAGAGGGGCTCCAGAATACTCTAATTCAGAGACATCTTTTAAAGGATTAATCAATGTTTAGAAAGTTCTTCCGTTAGAACACAAGCCAGTTTAATTATATTTTATCGTGCATTGAAAGTGATTTAATAGGACAGTCATATAATAGATTATGATTATATCCATGATTAAAGACACAAAACACTCAAACTGCAGTGAAAACAAACACTCCAGCCGCCACGACCAGCCACGACCGCCACGACTACGACTATACTCAGACGCTCCCTAGGAAATGGTTCCATTTACTTACAACGAGTTACTTTTCATAGCCGCGCGGCTGCAATCGTTATCGTCGTATCATAGGAATCCCACCTTTACTCTTCAATTCATATGTGGTACACAATTTACACTGAGGAAAAATTATTCTTCTTACCCGATAACATTAAACACGAGCACCGGTTGTCAGAAGTTTGGCTTCTTATGCCACCTTCTTCTCTGCGGTTTTAAGATGCATGGTAGAAGTGAAAGAATCACCGGAGAAAGTTCAAGGAAACCGAAAGTGTCATATTATAAGACTATATAACTCTCATTATCTCTCCCGTTATACTGATTCCAACGCAACAATCTTTCCCCCATCATTGAAAGAGGCCTAAACATTAAAGGTGGAGCCTTAATTTCTATGTCATACCCGCATCTCTAGTACTTAATTGCTTTTTTTACGGTATAAATTATGAAAGTCACTGTTTTAAACGACTAACTACTCTCTGACCTCCTATAGATCAAGAGCATTTATATACCTATGGTGTTTTGCTATTAGAACCACTATTTTGGAGGGATTGAATGACCGTCTTTCCCTTGCTATAAGCGGCTCGTCAAGATTTTCAATATGTAATAATTCCATATAGAGCATCTTAGTTTAGCGTTTTTATTCTCGCATTCCTTAGTCTTCAGCAGTGAGGAAATTCCATGCTTTAAGTTGTAATTCCACCTATCGGCTGCGGTAAACGATTGCCGTCGAAGGCGCAATCTTTTTCGTCGGAAAAATACGCAAAGTTATCTACTAATGGAAATCTGCAGAAATGGTAAAATGGTGGGAATTGAGTAACGATGAGGTGACAACGCCATCTGTCGCTTGTAAATGCGTATTTCATTCCAACTTTCCTTCTCACGGGAGATGACGATGATGGAATACTTCGACGTTTTCTCTGCAGTTACTCTATCATGGCATTTAGATGGCAAGACATTGATAAAAAGCTGTACGTGCTAATGCTATATTAAAGTTTTTTTTTCTTGGGCGCCAGTCAACCTTTGTGGCAACTTTTCAAATCTTCTTTTTCTGGTTTGGCAAGTCGTGCTTCCTATTCTACTTTTTTAGTATTCTATGTTATCATTACTAATTATCCCTGTCTTATTTCCCATCGTGTTATTACAAATATGACTTTTTGATGAATTTGTTCTCATTGTTATTTATTGGAATTAATGCTATAAATGCTCTAAGAGACCTTTAAAGGGCACGAGTGTGCTTGATCGACTTAACGGATGCGTCAATTACTATGCGTACAAGAGAAATAATGTCTTAATTTTATTTCTTTTCGGGATCTAATTTCTACATACACACATATTACAACTATAATCTCCATCATATTTCAGTTTTTTTCAACCATAAAATAAGTTTTAATCATCAGATGGTTCAGTGAGATTTTAATCGGCATATACACTAAAAATCTTAGTTTGATCGAAAAAAAGTGACTTAGAAAATAGGTGATGGAGAGGAATATCCAAAGAGTATTTATTGCACTGAAATTAATCTTTGGGTGCAGCGATGCACCATGTTTGCTGCATGGCGACATTATATATCAGTACCTCACGCTTCCTGTAGATATTTTTCATTTCTCAGACTCGCAGAAGAAAAAAGAAATGACCTCCTTTCCAACCTTCGTATTAATATAAAATATTTGGATATTGGCTATTACTTCTAATTATGTGCAGGGTTCCAGAAAAATATAATCTACAAGTTGCTTTTCAAAACAAAGGTATAATGCGACTGACTCTTGGAAACTGTAGTCTAAAGAAACGCCTTGTCAAAATCTTACTCGACTGGCAAATGCCAGTTGATATTCTCTTTTCCCTTTGCACGGACGTTGATCCCCAATTGACTGTTTCTTTGCGCTTATAGGTAAAAAGTAAATCTAGAAACTTATCTCCAACGTACTTTTCCCGTCAAGGAGAAATCAGCTCTGCCCTTTGAGCAAGATTGAGAAATTCCATATGCTATTATTTTATTCGATAGCTCGACGCATCTTCTGATATATAAATAGGTTAATGTGTTAATTTTGAGGATTAATGGCTCATAACAATTGTAAAGGCTTATTTTGCTATAATGCCGTATTTATTGATAATTGTATTGTTATTTTGTTCGCTCATGATCCTTTGAATAATTTGTGAATGTTGCAATCTTTTTAATTGCGCACATTTATCCCATTTTGTGTGGATGATTGAATAAATCGGGACTTTCGCAGGTTTTCTCTGATACGAATTAGGCTGAGGAAGAGCTAAAGGGAGATATCTTGTCTATAATAATCGTTACTCTTCGTTTCCCTACTTCGCGTCACTGAGAATGGTCTCATCATCTCATGTTCTGAGTGGAAAGCTTTGAGAAGCAGTTTGCAATGGTAATAAAATGCATTTATGGTTTTTCTTTATTGGTATCAAAAGTCCTCTTCTGCTGATTTTCAAAGTGGCTTGTGCAAACGTGAAATTCACGTAGGTATTTACCTCTTACTGTGATGGGGAAGAGTAACTGTGTATATAGACGCCAATGAAGCATAGAGATGGGCGCCGCCGGCAAATTTGGCCTCGCTGCCGCCGCCGAATCAAAACTTGCGGTCGTTAAAAACGTCGGCGGTGGCTTGATTTAATACAGTGGTTTTTATTTTTCGGAAATCCAAATTACTTTTGTAGCATTCACTAATTGGTGCCATTGGGATAGGAAAAGTAATATGTAAAATATTACCATTGGAGAAGGAGAAGATATGCCGCATCGCACCTAAAGTTATTAAATTTCGCCATAGTTTCTTATTTTTCGGTCATTTCTGAAGATTGCGAACCTCTTGGTTTTTTTTAAATCCTCTTTTCTGTAATTTCATACGTGTCGATGTGGAATACATTTGACCTAATGAAGCTCAAATGATTTCGTACTGTCTACTAATTTGATTTCAACCTCTTGCTACACGTGTTTCAACTGTCTAGCAGTCATCATCAGGCAAGCCTTAACAAGGAACTTAAAAAGGAGTGGCATGAGGAATGTTTTGATTTTTCCGTCGTTGTTAATGAAGGCACCGATTCTAATGATCTACAAAGCTAATAATATTAACCAGCCTTCTTTAAAATTATCCCACCCTTTAACCGGGAAAATAGTATGTCTCCATGAGAAATAGCCCATATAGAAGTTTGAAAATGTTTTCACTTTCCCTCTTAGCCATGTTTATGCTTATAGAAAATTGTGTTCTCAGGATCTTAAGTATGTTTTGCAAGTTCACTTTACGAAAAATGGTTGATGAATCATTCGGAAATTCGAATTCGCAGTAGTACAAAATTCGAAATCTCTGATGTAAGTCGACTTTAAAAATTAAAAGTGGACCTCAATAATTCGACTTTCGGAGTAGAAAGTGGACGTTCGACAATAGTCGACTTCGACTTTCCAATCCCTATGCGCGCCCTCTCGTATCTACGCTGCAATCTACTAAGTTCGCTGCCACATATCACGTTCAGGAATTAACAAACTTTGTAAGTTGTACTCAGAATATTTATTATGCGGCCAGGGTTCAAATCCCTGTTTTTCAGAGGAACCCAATCCCTACTTGTCTTGTGGAGGGCACTTCAAGTAGAGTACTCCGTCTGTCGGATGAGACGTTAAGCCGTGGTCCCCTTGGTGTCTTTCGTTAAGAGCAGGCTAATGCCGACGCCGGGTTTCTATCCACCCTTCCTCCCTTACCTATCCCCTATGGCGCAAATGACCTTAGCCGTCGGTCGCCTCCCCAAATATCCAATCCCAGTCAGGGGAGGTTGGAGGTTAGTCACTGTTTCTTCAACGGTAACTTATGCAGGGTGAGGGGAGGGAGGGCTCAGGGAAACTTAGCGGTTATCCGCGGGGGTTTGGTGGTGGGAAGGAATGGGAAACTCTAAGGAGATGGGAAGGATGAAGAATTTCTAGATATTGACTTCCAGGATTGGGGAGTAACAAGTAAATATCATGTCATTCATCAACTGTCCATTAGTATTGTTCTTTCTTATCTCTCGTTGCTCCAACGCGTCCAGCCTTCGACCCTTGGATTCCAGGTGGAGGATTTCGGGGCTGAAGTCACTCGTGTGGTTTTCCTCCCAAAGGTGTTTAGCGTGGTGGGAATTTTGCGTGTTTCCCGTGATGAAAGACCTCCTGTGTTCTTCCGTTGTCACTCTGAAAACCTCCTTGTTTGCCCCTCATATTTTCCACTGCAATTGTCACACTTTAGAATGTACACGCCACTTTTGTGTAATATATCAACTTTGTCTTTGGTTCTATTTAATAAATTTTTAGATTCTTCTTATTATAGAAGGCTATTTTGAATTTGTTCCTCGGGAACACGTTGGGCAACTTCTCGGAGATTCCTTCCAAGTAATTCAATTTGCACCATCTTGTGTTTTCATCTTTGTCATCTCCACCTCTGTTATAAATAAGTTGGTATGGACTTCGTAACTGTTTTTTCCTAAGAATGTTGTCGATGATGCTAGGGTCGTAACCGTTGTTGTTTGCAATTAGCTTAATGCGATTAAATTCCTGATTAAAATTAACAGTGGATAAGGGGATATGTAAAAGCCTGGTTATCATTGAGAGGAAGGCTGCTAGCTTCTGCGAAATATGGTTACGGGAGTTATTATGAATCACTTGGTCTGTGGAAGAAGCTTTTCTGAAAATGGCGAACTCGTAACCCTTGGCTCCAGAAGAGATGGAAATATCGAGGAAATTCAATTTGCCATTTCATCTACATCTACGAAATACCGTGCAAGCCACCACTAGGGTGAGTGGCACGTGGTGATTCCACACCAGGCATGCAGCACTCATCCCAGTCCAACCAGAACCGCTCGCGTTCCCCGGAATGCCAGGCACAGGCCAAAGTAGTCAGGGCAACGGTAGGCAGTCAGACTTTACAGCGCCATTTACACCTTTTTCCATTGTAAAACTTACATTTTTGCAAAGGGAATTTAATGCCTTTACGATGCAATCTAATTGTCTTTCTGTGCCAATCCAAACCGGGAAAATGTCGTCCACGTGCCGGTACCAGCAGTGAATGAGGTGAGTGTTCACTGCATTAGAGTTGAAACACCCGATGTAAAAGGTCTTTGTTGTGCTGTTTTCGGGGTTGTGAGTATAAATATAAATAAATAAATAAGAGAGAGTTCTCCAGGTCATCCATCACTAAATCTGCTAGCAGCCAAGATAGTGGAGAACCCACACTTTGTTTACACTTAACTGTTGGTATCGTTGGGATTAAAAAATACTGTAATTTTTTATCTGTGACAATTCACTCACAAATATTTAATTTTTTAAATAACTTTATGCTCATTCAGATGTTTAAAGCATAATTATGAACTACGTGACTTTTCATTCATGCATAGATGCAACTATTTTTCAGTTTACGCCAGTGTCAGTTTTGCCCCACAACTCTGCCGGCGCCGAAGTTACCCTTCTCGGCGCCATCTTTAAGCATTGCCCGAAGTGTCATGCAGTATGCTTTTTTAGTTTTGTTTTCACCACTGTGTACTCTGCTCACGGTACCGTACTTCGTTGGTTTATGATAGCATGAAGTTGGCAGTGCCGTACTTGAGTCATTTGTCATCATGAAATCGTTAATTTCAGGGTTCATGGCAAAAATGACCTTTCATCGTCCAAGGGTAGCAATATATCGATCATAAACTTAGGTGTGTAACACTCTCTTGCAAAATATGGCCTTATAAAATGAGTACCATTCACTTGCCAATTTATGGACACGCTAAAACGTACATTTGAAAGAAAAGGGCTTCGTTTCTCTTGAATAGCATTTATCCAGCGTTATGAATACATTTTTTTATTGTATGAAATAAGCACGATATGTCATGTCGTTTCAGTATCTAAGGGTCATTGGTTTAAATGGAATAGACAAAAAGCTATTTTGAAGTAGCTTTTAAGTATTTAGTAGAAAAATATTATGAAATAGTCATATTAAGTCATTATTTGTTCTCATGCAATAACTATGGCTTCCTAATGCTTACATTTAACCACAAGTTAATAAATATTTGGATGGAAAAATAATGTCTTTACAACATCCCTCATTGTCTGACTACCCTTTCTATCTACCAGAGAAATATTGTGCTCAGTCAATTGTACTAGTCTTTTGAATCAGTGTCGTAGTGCAGCGATGTAGAAAGCTATTTGTGACTGTTCGAAATAAACTTCTTATTAGTTTTGACCGTATCCTATCAGACATCTTATCGCTGATAATTGATTTTTATGCTGAATTGTGTTCCTTGAGCCTTATCGTCGAATTTCTATCCAAAACCCAAGGTAGCAAACTGCTCATAGTATTGGAACTTACTTTTGGTCTTGTTTTTAATTCTACGTCCATATTTACCTAATTTCTTTGTACTCAGAAATTGTCTAATACTACATTTTCTCGTTTTTCTCTCACTTTTTCTCATATTGTGTCCCCGGTTGGTCGCAAAATTAAATTTTCACTAAGACTATTCACAATTTTTGTGCTTAGTTATAAATTATGAATCCATATCTTTTCACCCTTTCCTCCTGGTTTATCCTCTTGAGTTTGTTGTGTAACCCTTTACTTTCTCATCCTTTTGCATTTTGTGGTAATAATTTTGTATTATTCCACAACCTTCTCTCTTGGATACCCATTCCACTCTGATAAACGTATGGTTTTTCGTTCATGTTGTGTCTGTATCCATATCACCGGTAATATTTACCTTTTCCCTCTGCATTTACTTATCCATCGTTTTCGTTCCCCCTCTCTATTTTTGAATCCCATCCACGAGATTCTGGTCTACCTACATCGTGTTCTCATATTATAGCAATTTTGTATGCCACTTCAAAACCTACCTTCCTTAATAATTCTTACAATATTGATGTGACCGCTGCCAGAAGGACAGCGTCGAAATCCACTTTTGTGAAACTATTCGAGCTGATTGCCATGTTCTTAAAATTTCTTCCTGTTTCTATGCTGGTGATATTTTGCATTTTAGTTTTTTTAAAAATATATTTTGGTTATTTTGTCACGTATACCAACCGTTGTTTGTTTTAAAACCAGGAGCCGGTCAATGTGGAGTAAATTCTCTTGCTTTGCTCTACAATTTTCTGGCCATTGCCCACGATCTTTTTTACCTCTAATTTTTCTACTTCGCTCACATCTTTCTCTTTTCCCTCCTTTGCATTTCAATCTTCTACGCCTTGATCATAATATTCCCCCCTTTCCGCGTGGCTAATTTGATGCTTAAACCTTAGAAGAGGATAGAAAACATAATTTTCTATTAACAGTAGTCGGGCAACCCTTCTTGGTTAATTGGCAGTTATTTATCTCTGATCCGAGTAAATAATGAAATACATGCAGAGGTAATTTTATATGCACTTTGAAAGGTTTTACGTTCAAAAAAATAAAATAGGCATCGCTTGAAGGACATCGATAGATGCGTGAGAAAGTAATTCTCTTAGTTATCGACTAACTCACTGTGGGTTTTGTAAGGAAATACTCTCGCAGAAATTTGCTTTGACGGCGGAGTTTATTGGAAAGTCACATTATGCCGGCATATTTGGCCTCCTTGGTATTATTTTTCAAACAATGTGATACATTTCAATCGGAAATCATAGAAAATTATCTCAGATCCCTGTGTCACACGCCCATGTGAAGGGTCACTGAGTGACATATTTGTTTAGATGTTGCAATTAGACATCCTTTTATTTATCAGAGGATGTAATTTTGTAATATTTTTCGCCTACACAGAAATTATTGACGTGCATAATAGGCATAGACACTTTTCTTTCACTGTAAGATACAGAAAACTGACATATATGCATGTTGCTTGAATCTAGAAACTTAAATTTATTAACCTCGGATCATAAATTTAGGCACTATCTCGAACTGGAATGTTAAGTCGCAACTATGTACTCTGAAGAGTTTGCGTGTTATTGGCTCTTTTTCTTTTGATTTTTCCCTTCCCCTATTAAATTGGATTTATTGATGATGATGAATGTTATAGGAATAGTATTCACAAATAGGCAGCTCTTATCACAGGGAAAAATACGTCTGTAGGTCACGCAAAGTGGGCTACGAACTCTTTATTATGCTAAAAAGGCAACGATATTTCATGTATGATGGCGTTCACGATTGTATGAAAAGTAATCAAACCTTTGAAGATTCTAGTGATTCTGAAAACGATATTCTTCCATCCGAGTTGTCGGTCCCATTGCTTCATGTAATATTGAGAAACTTGCTAAAAAGCGTGGAAAGGTAGATTGAACGCAAGACCCAGTGCAATAATCTCTTTTACAATTTAGTGCTTTATGGAAATAGGTTTTCGTCTTACGCGGAAGACTGATCTTGACAATGGACTTCTATATCTGCGTATCACCATGGTTTAGCGCCTCCCTTGACTTAGGAAGTTAGTGTAGTGACGGATTACGAACACCAATGACTACTTTGAATCGTTTTTCATATGTTCATGAATGACTTTTTTATGATAAGGCTCAACTGGGACGGACTTTTTCCGTTGTTTATCCTATCGTAAATGGATTTCTACATGGATTTCTGCAGGGTACAAATAAAACTGACTTGCTTTGCTCCAAAAATATCGGTCTCAAGGTGTATTTAACGTTATAAATATTATCATTTTGGTTTCTCCTGACTTTCGAGGGAGAAATGCAATCGAAATGCAATGCAAAGTTAAGTTGCAACTTCGTAATCAAAAGAGTTTGCGTGTTACCGTCGTTTTCTATGAATGAGACTTATTTGCTCCATCTATCTATTTTGACGTTTCCCTTACCCTTATGAATTGGATTTTGATGAATGTTATAGAAAAAGTATTCTCGAATAAGCAGCTTTTATAACTGGGAAAATTCGTCTGTAGGTCACACAAAGCAGCTACGAACACTGATATGGTCATCATGCAGGTATATTTCTTGTCCGTTGGCGTTTACAGTCGTAGGCAAGGTAATCAAACCTGTGAAGGTTCAATTGGTTTTGAAAATGATATTCTCCTTTATATGTGCGTTTCCGGTCCCATTACTCCAAGTAATATTGAGAAACTTGCTGAAAAACGTGGGCCATTCTGGTAGATTGAATACAAGACCCAGTGCAGTAATCTCTGTTACAAATGTGTGCATAATGGAAACAGGTTTTCTTTTTAAGCGGAAGGATGATTTTGGCGAAGGATGAGTAAAAGCAGAATCCCGCTAGTATTTGCAAGGATTTTGATTCCCAGGTGTATTTAGTTATATCCATCCTAATCAGAAATACGTTTCTCTTAGTTCGTATTTGCTTACCAATTATCGATGGATGTACGTGTACATTTATTTTCATCTCACATACATGCCCCATGTCACCAAGTTTCACCAGCATGCGCCTGCCCACCCTTACTCACTGCTTTACTCATGGTTTTCGTAAGAAAGTGCTATAATAAGAAAGAGAAATTGCATTTGAATGATGAAAAGACGCTCGATCACTCTGTGTTGACTATTGTGCCGTGTTTGGTATTTTTTTTAACTATCCACACCTAGGTATATAACTACTGGTTCACGATTTTGTGTGCTAGGTTAAAAAGTATATCACTACCTGTGTAACATTACGACCGAAAGTGTGGTCTACAGAAATAATGAATTTGAATCTCTCACTCTGTATTGAATATGTTTCCTTGTGCGGTGGGCTTTTGGGCTTTCCTTCGCGTCCAAAGACGCGACTTCAATTTATAAAAATTTAGGCTAGAAATTGAAACTGAAAAATGGAGTCCTAGTAGTCGTGAGAAAATCCACTGGCCTACTTCTCTTAAAGAATCAACGTAAACATTTTTCTTGTGCTCCCGCTTCCCCTTCATCTCTGGTCTGTGTAAGCTTTCTTTCTTTGCTGCTAAATTTCACTAAGTACTTGTAAATGCATAAATTCTTCCCCTTTTCTCTGTCGCAGTGGATAGCAGTAATTCCTATTCCTATTCTTATGATTAATATTTGATTTAAGTGTCCCCATAGTATTTGTGTATTTTATGAAAATTTCCGGATCTTTTAAGTTTCAAATCATGTGATAGGCTTCAGGAAATGGACTCTTGACTAACGTCTTTTACTTTCATATTGTCATTGTGGGCTCGGTCTCCTACCAACTTGATTGGTTTTTAAATGTAGAGACTTGTTTCATGCCAATAGAAAATTACTCGTAGCTGCATAATATAAAAAATGAATTTCACAGTATTATTTTTATGCTCAGTATAACTTGCCTATTATCTTCAGCTTGTCATTATTTTTAATCTCCTTCATTTAGTATTTAAAAATATAATATATATTTCTTCTACAGATGTCCCTCGCCTACAGTTTTCGATCTTTAAACATCTTGTCCATTTGATCGGGAAGCCAGCATATGGCTCTTTAACATGGAGAAGATCTTTTCCCGTCAGGATTTAAGAGGCAACGCATTGTGGATCAATATAAAATGGATCCCTCACAATCAGTGTCGATCTACCTGGAGTTATCCATTTGCATCATAAAGAGGCTCTAACATCTAAGAAGTGTATAAATATTTGATTTTTTCTTTGAAAAGATCGAGATACGTGATCAGAATGTGAGAGGACCCAATAACGAGGTAACATCCAGTTGAGAAAATCAATAAGGCGAGTGATTCATTTGGGTCTTTCGTTTCTGGAGCTCATCTTCTTTCCAATTTTTCTGAAGTTTTAAAGTTCCTGGCATTGGCCAATACGCGTCGGGAATAAGATTTAGGTCTTCGCGGCAAATTGGATATCCTGGATCTCAGATCGCTGTTGTCGGAAAAAAGATTGGTGTTTAAGTTTTGTCCTGATTTTAAGCGTCGTGGACCTCTGTCGTGCTCTTAAATTCTAAAGTACGGTTGTTGGCAAGTAAAAGTCTAAAACTGGTAGATGAATCTGCAGCAAAACTGGCATGCCAATTTTAATTGGTTATTTTAGAATATTTTAGACCTAAATTGGCTATATTAATGGTTTTCTATTCATTCGAAAACGTTGTTTTGTTATATCAATCAATTTCGTCCGAAATATTGGAGTCAGGTTTTTTGCTCCTGGAATAAAATTAGTACAATGAGAATTTAATATTCAAAATTATTGTTATGAGAAATACACATATCTGTAATATACTTCCAATTATTTTTAAGTACGCCTCATGTACTCAAGATTGAACTCTTTTGGAAAAATGGTGATACATGTACTAAAACACAAGGAAAATGTAAATTTGAAATGAGAGCAAAGCATTTTTCGTGGTTATTTCCCTGAGGAAATCAGCCATTTGAGTAGAAATTAATATACATAAATTACCCAACAGTACGGTTATTTGGATAATGTATGTTTTAAGAAAGCTTCATTGAGTTATAAAATTCATGGTTCAGGGCATAGCTAGCATAATTGCAGACGATCTTTTGATCATAGAAATAAAATATGGGGAAAAAAATATTTTGAAATTCCTACTTATTTCACGCTTGAGAATATTGCGTGGTACGCTGGCAGAGAAAGGACACACAACATTAATTTTTTATGACGACGATTCCATTACGCCTACTGCTGACGATTTTATCTGACGGGTGGTCTTCGATTATGATACGTCCTCGAGCACAAATATTTCGGATTGCCATTAGAAATGTCATTATGTAAGTGAGAATTTGATTGCATAATTAAATTTAGGAACGGAGAAAGGAAAGAAAAACAGAATTGCGTATCGCGCAGAACAGGTTTTGTATTGCGAACATCTTGGCCTCTTATTTCTTAACATTGATCCCATAGCATTGAACAATTTTATTTTCTTTGCTACGGCTGAGAGCATATTTCCAAAATTAGTGTCCGCGTTGCCCGAAACCGCCAAGTCCTTACTCCTATGGGTTTACATACTAGAGGCTGGGAGCCGATGATACAGACGAAACACAACAAAAGTAGAGTCTCTTCTCTCTCTTCTTATTCTTTCAGCCTTTCACGGGAAATATCCTTAAGCAAGAAAATGTGGATCCATTGAAAATGTATCCAATAAAAAAAATAATATCCAATTATTTGTTTTTCAATGCTGCAAAAAGTTTTCGATGTCTTAATTTTTCCATGAAAATCAGCTGTTTGAACTGTAGAATGTGATGCCAGAGAAAATCGTAGACGCACAAATGGGGAGTAAATTGTTAATGCTATTTTTGCTAAACATGGGCTAGGTCGTTCAATATCGATTGTTCTTCCTTCGACATAGGTCTTCGCAACTTACATAAATCCACTATTAATGTGCTAATTTTTCTTTATTCTCCAGAAAGCATAGGTAGGTTGTTCGACGTTTTTGTTGATTTGACAGTGCATTTGTATTCTAAATGACAACTTTCCCCTCATATTCGCAGATTTCCTTGGGTGTGTCATGGCAGCAAATGCTCAAAAATTTTATAGCACGTTAATGGCGGACATGTAGTGGAAATGGTTGAAAAGACCTATATCGAGGGAAGAATACAATTGATATCGAACGACCTTGGAAAAGAGTGCTAAAATCCAAAGGGTACTAGTGATTATAATTCAAGGATGGTCTTTACCGTCTGCAGTTATGATTATGGTATTTTCACATAAATATAATCTACAAACTCCACAACGAAGTACAAAGACCACAATGAAGAACTTGTAATTTGAATTCGATTTAATCTTCATCAAAGGCATTATCCATTGCCTTTAAACCCTTCATTTTGTTTGAATAAGGCTCCATTGGCATAAGGTATTTGCTTCTTGATTGGAGACTGGGGCGTCGAAAATGAGACTCGAGTCAATACGACTCCATTTGTTGACTTATTCACACCTCTCTCCGAGAGATACAACGAACGATGGCGGAAATTTCCGAGAATCCGAAGGTAGCAGCTCTATTCTTGAATTCTCGTAGCCGACTAAATTAAATTAAACTTCGATTTGAAACGCCAGGCGGCTGTAGTACGGATTCTAACAGAAGATAGAAGTAGAATTTATATTATTGAAACTTAATTACTCGATTACATTATAGCAACGAATCGCTTGGCTGAACCGTGGAGTGATTACATTAGTAAAATTAGTAACAAACTACTAAAATATGGACCTTGTTCCATCCATGATTGGCTCAAAAATATGAACACTAACCATGGCATAATCTTTAAAATATACTATGCATGTGTTTTACTTCCTGGGAAAAAAGTTGATATTTGTTTAAAATAAATCTTATATCCATGAGTTAAACATGTTTTTCAATTTAGTCGTGAATATTCTCCTCTGTGCCAAGATCTCATACTTATTTTATTATGCAATTCTAATTAGAGATGACTGAAAAGGCCCTTCTTAGCGAGTGAGTGATTTTGAATGAACGTATTATCAGTTTAATTTTCAAATACATTTTCATAAAATATGTCTCTTGTGGTCAGTCCCATCTCAAAACGCGAATTTAAATTTGGTAGGTTTTTTTAATTATCTAATTTAGTCTAGGCGAATTGTAGTTAAATTAAATTAATTTGATGAATGCGCGAAACCGTGACCTGGGTGGTCAAGGCTCTATACAGCCAGCCAACTAAGGCTGGCGTGCGGGGGATGTGTCCAGCCACAAACCAGGCTGCTGTGGTTGCCAAAATCATCTTTTGCAACTCGACGGAAATAGGGCAAATCCTCCGGGCGGCCTTCTTGTGAAAGATTGTTAAAATAACAATGGATAATAATAGACTCGAGAGAGAGCCGGATTGATGTAACGAATTTTGGATTCCGGGTGCGTCTCCTGTGATGCAATCAAGATTTTAGAAGTTAGGGCTATGTCTACTCACATGCACCGCATCGTATCTCGCATTGCTCGATCGTATCCTTCAATTGCCCTAGTGGATGTGTAAGAATGAAGATTCCCGTTAGAATCACCGTCTTGAGCTGTACTAAAGGGTTGCCCCATCCTGCTGGCATTTATCATAAAATATCCATTTGCTATGAGAAATGTAACAAATTTTAAATGTTATAATATATAATAAAATATATTATATACATAATAAAATATATTATATATAATAAAATATATAATATTTATAATAAAATAAACAAATGTTAAATATGATGTGAAAATCTTTTTTTAATCCACTCGTTCACTTCTGTTGACTATATTCCGTTCCCTTGAATTTAAATGACTGAGCAATTATTTTACGCGAAATGCAGCTGATCAGCTTCTCTGGTGATACACCTGGTAAACGGGATATTATTTTTCACTGAGATACGCTTGGGCGTCCAATACAGTCGTGTTTGTTAGGAAAAATTGTTTCTAAGTCCTATCCTTTTTCGTTATTTGGAAGGCATAACAAAAATTTTCTCCTTATGCCCTTCTGAAGCTGTCAATCAATTCCAATATTTTATGTAACCGATAGGGTGAATAAAATTAAAATTGATTTTCATTGCGAAGGTGTTTGGAATGAGAATAATCGTGTCTTTCAAAATCCCGACCTAGTGATTCTTAATTCAGATACATAAAATAATCATTTACATGGTGATCGGAAGTTGGTCGCACGGAAACATATATATATATTTGGATTTTTTAAAGATAATAATCTCTTAATCTTTTATTTTGCAGGTGCCAGCATTCGCGTCCATTAACGACGGCTTATTTTTGTTTCTTGAGGATCCAGCGTGGGATATTCTATATAGATTTCTCACACTACGAAGTGGGAGCTCTTTCATCCATCTTTGGATTCCAACTGAACTATCTTCTCTGCGTCTGCCATCTGTCTCGGTGAACTTTTCAAAGCCTCGCGCCACCTCGTGCCTCTCCTTCAGATGCTTTAATTTTTCGGCCGATGACCTCACAGTGTCGGTGACAAAGAGGAATCTATATAGACAGGGAGGAAGTTCTTCGGCGACTTGAAGATTACCAATAGGAGTATTTACGACATATGTGAGTACTGAGCCCGCTATTTTCCATTTCCCACTTTCGTTATGGGTTTTAATTTTCAGTGATCAATGAAATTGCTTCAAGTGAGGTGTTCAAGTTTTCTTTTTAACCTGACATGCTCTATTGACAAGTGAAACTACCCCATTCCTTCTGACGAGATTTATATCTGAATGGGCTTAAGGATAATTAATCAATATTTACTTGTATACTGTATTTTCTTATTTTGGGGGATGAGATTTCCTAGAGATACTTTTGATCTGTGCTTCGAACAGCCGTTCCTGTGATAATTGATTAATTCATTCGCATTGGTATTTCGCTTTTATTTTATATATTGGACGCGAATAAATTATGGTGGTGAAAATACTTCTCGGGAAATGCACTTTTTACATTATATGATGTGGGATCTAATTTCCTGTTCAAATATTTTTAATAGGAAGAAACAGTACAGAATGATGGACCCTATTCTGTAAGATAAATAAATAGGGGTTATTTGAATGATAGTGGTGGTGTCTCTAAAAGCATTACGATTAATCGCTTTCTTTTGCGGTGAAATTTTGCCTCGGAGAATTTCGTACAATGACATACGTGGAAATTTTACCTGCCATTGATCTTCATTCGTTTCCCGAAATACGAGCTCTGATCGGAAAAGTGCTTGCGAAAAAGGAATCACGACAAATACTTCTTCATTCATAACAATAGTAATAATTCCTAAAAAAAGATTACTGGGTATTTTTAGTTTTATATCCTTCATCCGAAATCTGTTATCATGCAGGCAGATGGTCCACTCTCACCTTCCCATCATTTTACCGCTTCCTCAACATGTCCTTTTTTAAATTTGCCTGATGCACCAGGTATTACCATACTAACATACTTCAGTCATCTCACTTGAGCAGGGTAAGAAGAGTCTATATTGATGTCGTTCTTTCCAAGGCAGGAAAATAGCCACACGGAGTTATATCAAAAAATAATATCCAGTAAATACAACGTATATAATTAAACAAAATGTAGTAGTTCTTCGAAATGTATAGATCTATGATTTTTCCTGGAACAGAGCTGGTTCATTTAATGTTATTATTCAAGTTAATGCGCTCTAAAACATAAAATAGAACCTTGCTCAGCCGAAATAAGAGGGGTGGAACCATCTTGCGTCACCCAGTTTTTTTTCCAGATAATCGATGGTTGATATTCAAAGGTTCATTTGGTAAAAATACCTACAGCTGTAATTTTTTAACTTCAATTATATTGTTGAAGTCAATAACCGTGCAGCACGAAGAATCTATTTCGTAAGCGAAATAAAATAATTAAACATTTTTTCTGCACCATCTCGTCCTAATTATTGCGGGCTGTCTTATTTCTCCATCTCTTTCAACGATTCTTGATAGTTTCGGTTGGTCCGGGTTTCGGTTTAGCGGGGTTCCGTTAAATGGGGTTCCTCTGAATTTAAAAAAATCAAATTCGAATTATTTCCTTCATTGTAACTCATTCTCATGAAAATTCTGTGGGTTAAAAGTATTTATTCAAAATTTAATACTTAGAATGAACTATCTTTAGTCGTGAATACCTACGAAAATTTTGGCTTAAATATTTTTAATGGGTAGATCTGGAAATATCTCAAATCGCTTTCTCAATATGAATTGGAGTGTTATGGTTGGAGTAATACTCGGCTTTCCTGTGTTTATATTTCTATTGAGAATACCTTCTGAAGAATTGAATCTTTTTATTCCCCCCAAAAAAACTGTTCTTTCTTATCTTCCACTCTTGTCTTGAGAATACGAGAGCCTCAGAATTAAGAGCCACCACAGCAGTGACATGAAACTCCTTCGATTAGCCCACATGTACGAAGTATGTAAACATGTCAGTTTCTTAATTTTTGCTGCAATAATGATGTCGTAAAAATGCTGCAGTAGTAATGGTAAACGTCTCTTAAACTTTCGCCAGGAAGTAAGGACATAATTACGAATGGCAAAGGAAGAAGAAACGCAATGTTCAAAGCTTGGTGGCGGGCTATGGATGAAAATTTGAATTGGGCCGTGATGAATGATGAATGTGAGAGTGTGGTGGGGAAGATTCCGTGAAGTGGAGATGATTTACATTCACTTTGGGGCATCGCGACATCCGATTCCTTGGCTTTAAGGGCGGCTGTGGAGAAACCGGAATAATGGGTTTCACTCCCGCCCTCAAGGTCAGGTCCATGAAGAATTTTGCTTTTCAGGTAGAGGTTTTCCTTTTCATACAGGCGTAAATTTTATCATCCTTAATTATTCTAAACAGAACGAGACGGAAAAAAAGCTCATTTTCATTCATAACTCAGCATTTATTTGGCTGGTGCTTCGTATATTTAAAAAGAAATTCCCTCTAATCTTTAGGTAAATAAATATATAAAAATGTGTACGGGGATAAAAGCATTTAATTTATAGCCTCACCACTCGTTTTCAACTTTTATAAATTCCATCCATTGATGGTTTTGCTTCTTAAGAAGATTAATCCTTAGCGTTTTTTTCGATCTATTCCTTCTATTTAGTTTTTCCTATTATATTGTCTCCTTAAACTCGTCGATGAGAATATCGTGATGGTACTTCAGGTAGAAATGAGTTTTTGATAACCAATGATTTTTCTTTCGATTCTCTGTAGCGATTGATCTAAAATGGAAATCTTGATCTGCTCTTGATTCTAAGAGATTCTTATGGTCAAGAGTCCGGTAACGAGGGAATTGATTAAATTTGGCAAACATATGACATGATTAGAAATGCAGATATTCGAAAACGTCGAGGAACAACTTACCTAAACTGCTCTGGAAGACCTTTTTGGACGGAAGTGAGACCATCAACTATTAATATGAGCTAACAATTGCTGACATAATTAAGAGCAATGAGTGAAATTATTCATCAACGCTTAAAATCCTTTCGACTCGGCTATTATGTCTGTCCCATCTCGAGGTCTTTTTCCATGAGTAATATTCATGTTACTTTAATGAAAGCTATGTGGAATGAATATAAGCGGACAAGATTTTATGTTAATGGTATTTTCCTCCGAATGGGAATTGCTGAGGATCAGCTTGGCCATGTGTAAATTGTTCATCTGACGTTGCCTGTGCTCCGCGGACGAGAGGTAACTACCTAATCCATAGTCGACGAAGGACATCAATGTCGTCTTCTGCCGACGATATTTTTTGGGGGAGATTGTCTATAACGTTTATGCCTGTAAAATCAGGTACAGAGGATGAAATACTCTTTCTTTGGTACTCTGTCAACCATCCCTTAAATGGAATAATAGCAAATGCCGTCTAGAGAGCCTTTGAAAGAATAATATCCCTTGTGAAGCATATTAACATGAAATCTGGCGGTCCAGAGGACTATCCGTGAGGAAGAGACGAACTCTGAAACGTTGTGATGACGTTGCATTTGTCTATATCTTAATCATTTGCTTTTCCCCCTCTCTGCTTATGATAAAGTCTATATGACTTAAGACTGTTTTTGCAAATCATTGTACTTAAACTCAGAAATAGGTAATGTCACGCACTGCCTCTATCTTCGTGCACTTGTGGGAGTGGACTAGAATTGAAAAGAATCAGATGTGGTCATTTGAGAAAAATAAGCAAATGTAAGATTAGATCGCTCTGTTATCTAGTTATTAACCAAGTTGTTTAAACTCTAATTTTCGTGGAAGGATCCGAAAAATCTGATTATCGGGAGGGAAAATTCTTTCTCAGCGTACAAAGCCGAAATAAATTTGGAAATGCAGGAATTTGGAAACATCCTTCCTCCGATTATACCAAAAAACCTATCCTTTGTAGTGCGCATATTCATCCAGTCCCTCACTTCCAAAATACACCCTTGGCCATATAAAGGAATGAAATGACGGTTACGACCATTCTTCTTTGGTCCACCAATAATATCCCACCCTTGCGAGGATGCTGCATTTGATTTTGAACTACTACACTTTACGACGAAATTATTGGTCTATATTTTATGGTATTATAGCATTTTACAATGAAAAGTAACATTAACTATATTAATGGACATCAGTTCTTCGTGGTATGGCTTATGGTATTTAATGTTCTGGCATGGCGCTACAGTGGATCTTATTGTTTGAGTTGAGATTTTAAGAGTTGATCAAATTAGAGCTTCAAATATTGAACCGTAATCCAGTTCAGATGGACTGCGGTGGAGCAAAAATCAGGATTACTCGTGGGCTGTTTTAATTGGATGTCATAACTTAGCCATGAATAAACAAACGATGCCTCTGTATAAAGCCAAAATTTAGCGCAAATTACAATTGAAAGGAATTTTTCATATCCCGTCAATTTAAAAATTAAAGGAAATATATTTTCAGCTGGAGGGAGTGGTAAAAGTTTGCGCTTCATATTAACAGATGCCAACGAAGGAAGTTTTGACCTTTAAAGAGGAAACAACTAAATCACGTGGAGCAAAAGTTTTTAGGCTTTAAAATAGTCTGAACGAAAAAAAGAATCCCTCGTAAAATTGCTAATGGTTCATCTCACCACCCTTGTACTGCCTTTTCCTACATCCGTTTTCCTCCCCTTTCAATTGAGGATCGAAGGAAGTGTGCCACACCATGCGCTCACGATTGACGCGAAAGGTCTGAATCGAACACCGCATCATCTTCGAGCATCCCGAGAGAGCGGGTTTTGAGTCGACGATGACGCTGAAAATTGGTTCACCAACGGATGGCTCGGTTTTCACCCAATTTTTCTGCCATCCTCGCGAAATCCTTCCCGCCATTCACCCTACTTTCACAGGTCATCCATATATTAACGTCATCGCGGACAGGAGAGCTGCTGGTAATTGTGTGAGGTCATTCGACGAGAACGCTGTAATATTTATTGATGGCTTAGAGTCACCGATGTGCTGAAAAAAGTCTTAACATGATAGCGTAATGCAGTGGAAAGAAGAATGGTATCGGCACGTCGCGGAATCGATAGTCTTTTTCCTTTCTTGCTTTAGGAATATGATCGCAGCGAAATGAGTTTTACGAGGGATACTCTCACGAGAAAAACTGGTTTCTCACAAACTACTTGAAAAATTCGCGCAAGGGAAATTTTAGTATCAACTCCTAATATTTTAAATTGTGAAAAGAAATTTTACGATGAAATTATAGCTACATAACCTGTGTACCCTTAATTATTTTCTAATTTACCTTTAAAAAATTAGTGCCGGAAACTTCGTAGCTTGAAAGGTGAGCATGGCAGAATACAAATATCATTGAAGCTGAAAAACAAATATTTTCAAAGAAACATCCGTGACCAAGTGATGTATAATCAACATTTATTAGTTTGAAATTTTATTAACCTTGTCAGATATTTGGAAGAAAATATATGGAATGGTTAAAGTTAAAACTTATTATATTGTCCTCTACGTACTCCAATAATTAATTTATAGTTTGAATTTTCAGTTGAAAAATATATCGCCTTTTCCACTTAAGAATGCTGCCAAATATTGCATCCCCGCGTGAGCAGAAAAGACGTTCTCGTGTGAATGTGGGTGGTGAATTAACTTTTTATAAATTTTGGTTTTATCGCTTATTTCCTCCAACTTACTGCGAAAATCAAACCCTCGTAATTCAATTAACTAAATCATTCCCCTTTCACCATTGTGTTGAAAGAATAATTCACAAATTTGCAAACAATTCACGTTTAACAGTTTCGCCAAATAATTTGAAGCACGGGACATGAGGGACATGGGAATGGGATAAACTAATGGAATCGCATATCTGAATGGTGTAATTTATAGCTGGATTTGTTGGTGACGTTTCTGACAGTCCCTATTCTTTCCTCTTTTGCCGGGCTTACCCTCTGATCTTCTCTAGGAAAAGGTTATAAGTTAAAGCAGAAAGAATGAAACGGATATTTGTCACTTGGGGGACAAGAGGGATGAAAGGGCGTGATTAAAGCATGCTATTGTAGTTTTGCGCATACTTTAAGTAGTTTTTAGAAATTATCATGGCTAAAATCATGTAAACTATGGATGGAATTTACTAAGATTTTCACTCGATTTCGTCATTTATCGGTTCAGCATGATAGTAAATGGCGTGAAAATTTTTGCTTGTATCTCACATGTGATCTAACACGCAGATTATCTGTTTGATCCAATCAATTGGCTATATTAAAAAGAATTGTCGTATAGCGGTGTGTAGAAATTAAAACTTCGTTGATTATTCGGCATGAAGTGACTTGATTTCTTTAAGCGGGTATTTCAACGAATGAAAATTTATCCTACAAAATTGTCCAAAAAGTAGGTAGATATAGGTAGATTAAATTTGCTTATACTAATGCCAATTACTCTTCAAAACACTTTTTACAGGTTGGATGAATTCATACACGATTATGTTTGGGAGGTTTTGTTTGGTTTAATAAGAAAATAATGCTAATCACTGAACATCTCTAACTCTCTTCCATCTAAAATTTTTTCAGCTAAATGCAAAGCACGAACGGTCTTCTCTCACAGGGCTCATTTGAATATCGGTCCCAAAATAATTTAGACTGTGACTGGAAAACTCAGTATATATCACAATTTTGGTTCACTACATTAAAATTTTTCAACAAATTTTTTTAAATTGTTGAATTCATCATTCCTTCCAACGACGGTTAATATTGATGGTCTTTGTGTACCCTCGGGGAAAAAACGGAGAGAAATAGCCGAGGTGTTTGGTAAATATTTCATCAATGGCTTTAAAAGCACGCAGTCCTACCCTATCTTTTGTCCAATCGACCACTGTTTCCATGCGTAAAAGTTTACTTGCCATAACACTGTGTTCTCTGTATTTGCAATGACCCCCTCGCCTGTGATGTGGTCATGAATTCATAACTTTTCGAAAAAAATTAGTTTTGTGGATCTCTCTACCAGCCTTAGAAGTTTAAATTTATACATCGAGTCCATTTTCTGGAGTCCATTTTATATATATATACATATAACACTATTGTCCCAGGTGACCATTTTGCCATATTTTATTTTGTCTCTTCTTGTTTGATGTGTAAGTTACCATAATTTACACGTATCATTCCTTTCCAGATTGCATATGGCATTAATTTGTTGCCTACCATTATTTAAGAGCTCCTCCATCTAACTCTTAACGTTAGCATTATGGCGGCATATAACAAGTGTAGTATTACATGATATAATTATTTAATCTACAGATGTTAAGCTATTATCATTGCTATGCTGCTCGAAGTACTAATCATACAACTAATTTTTATCCTTGAATAGAGCCTCTACCTTACCCCCGGAATATTATGTTTGATGGTGAAGACATTTTCGGGAGCTTATATAGGTGTGATCAGTAATTTTCCCATGTTTTTGTCCAAGATATGGAAAGCCTTCAAAATTCTTTTAATCCTGTGTCCGTTGAAACATTAATTGAGTCATTTTTTGCGTAGTTAATTGTTACAAATCATTGGAAATGGACTCGATTGCGGATTATAGGTCGAGAAGTATGAAAGAAATTCTACGTTTTAATTTCAGAGATTCTTCTTTGTTGTCTTCATTTTGGATATCTACGTAACGTTTGCTGTTTGTATTCAGATCTTATCCTAGTGCATCCTATGAATGACACCTTAGCCTAACTGATTTCTTAGGTTGGATGTACAACGTAAATTTTATTTTATTTATTACCAGATAAAGGATTCGTTCTCAATTCTGCGATTGCGTATCTAACGTTTTGAAAATTTAATCGTTAGTCATTTATCTTTATGGCTCTTTTTGTTATCTCTCTTGCAATCCCACCTCCAATTTATCAGGTTAAAAGGCAAATGAATATAATCTCTCTCTCTCTGAAGCTTTCGTTCTTTATCCATGCCTGTTCTTTTTTCATATCCATCTCGGGTGTTAGTGTGCCCTAAATTCTCTCTTTAAAATTCTCGTAAATTTATGGGTAAATATTCATAGTTCCTCGATATAACAGTAGAATAATAGTAGCATTATATTGAAGGATATATTTCGTCTATTACCCATTTGACAGAATAGGTAGCCTCTTTACCCTGAAATTAGTCGACTTAGGAAGACTTTCACCAATGATGAACCGATCGCATGTCGATTTGGATGTAGGTAGAATGATCTTCGCTTTACGGTGTACATAGAAATATTTTCTACGCCCACTATCTTGTCAGATAGGGCAGGTGTTAAATACGAGATAATATGAATGTAGTCTCAACCGCTGCTTATGAGCGTGATAACGTTTTGATCGTATTATGGAAATTATAACAACGTAAAGGCAACATGCACGAGGGTGGGCATTGTAACTTATTCCCTTCGAGCAGCGCCATTCCAGCCGCTGCCCAACGCTCGGAAAAATTCCTTGAACACCTGAATAGCATACATGATAACATCAAGTTCACCAAGGAAATCGAAGAAGACGGCTCCTTATCGTTCCTTGATGTATTAGTAAGGAGAAGGCAGGACGGTAGCTTGGGGCATTCGGCCTTTAGAAAGAAGACCCACACAGACAGGTACTTGAATACGGCGTCACACCATCACCCGCGTCAGAAGTCCTACGTAATCAAGACCTTAAAACATAGAGCCCATTCCGTATCCGATGAAGATAGCATAAAAAAAGAAATGGAACATCTCTTTTCAATTTTAAAAGGAAATGGGTATGCTAATTCATTCATAAGGAGAGCTTTAAGAGAAGTCAAGGCCCCGAAAGATAAGACCAAGCCATGCGCTTTTGCAGTTCTTCCATATATATCCGGAACAACGGACCGTATTGCTCGCATCTTGGGAAAAGCCAACATTGAGACCAGGTTTGGCACTATGAAGAAAATCAAAGGCTTCCTTCCATCCGCCATAGATGCTATTCCTCAGGTCCAAACGGAAGGGATATACGAGATTCCTTGTTCTTGTGGGTCGAGGTATATTGGACAGACCAAACGGAAGATTGAGACCAGGCTGAAAGAGCACAAAAGTGCACAAAAGGCAAGTCAACGGCAGACTTCAGCTATCGCCGATCATTTCATGTCGGGACCAGGGCACAAGATCCTCCTGGATGAGGCCAAAGTCATTGCAAGAACATCTGCCTATTATCCACGGCTAAGTAGAGAGGCAGTCGAAGAATCTAAACGGCCTTTAAATTTTAATAGGGATGATGGTTATCACTTAAGCAGTGTGTGGAAAAGATACCTTTCCCAAAATATTGGCGTGACAACCAACCATTAAAACAGTTTCTGGTTTTATATTTGAATTTTTAAATATTGGGTTGTTTATTAATTTTTTTAAATCCGTGACAACAATGGTCAGTTTTCCAACGGTCCGACCAGATGAAATGGATACATTTTTGTACCCGAAAATGGTTGATACTAGTGCATCTAATCGCTGCGAAAATCTAAAAACAAAAGCAAATCTTAAAAGACCGTTTCCTTTTGTAGTTCATGAGTAATTTTCCTTCCATCCCAGGATTGGTATAAAACTCATTATGGTCCCGGCAGCACCTGCTCATCATTGAGGCAAAACAAAAGCAACACCGAGATCTGAGGCACTAAAAGAGGTGTCTCATCTCAATAGGGTAACATTTTAACGATGTTGTTTCGTAAAACACGGTTTGGAAAGGCAAACCGTGTGTTTTATCTAACAAGGATTAATGTGACGAAACCAGCCAAGAGATGAAATAATTTCTCACTTTGTGCATTGCATTTTTTTAATTTTCACCGACCATGGTTTCGGCATACGTAGTCATTTTCAACATTGAAAATGACATAGTATGTCGAAACCATGGTCGGCGAAAATGAAAAGTGTGAAGTGTACAAAGTGAGAAATTATTTCTTGCGTCCCGTTTCCACAAAGTTATGCTTGAAACAGTAACATACAGCCAACAGATGTTATTCTTTCCAAAATTAAGAGGGAAACGAATAGCTTATTCTATTGAATATCCTTTCTGACCTTTTTGGATGATAGAGCAATTTGAATAAAATGAATACTATAAAAGAACCTAGTCGGAGGCCAGTGGGTTGTATCTTAGTCCATGCAGTACCAGAATAAGTGGAGGAGAAGGAACGCGGGCGTATCGAGGTGGCGCTTCTTCATCAGGAGCTGTCGTCGGGAGGATGTCTTCATCACTCGGTTGAGGGCTGGGGCACTGTGAGCTCTTCAACGCAACCTCTTCACAGAAGTTCAGGCGCCCTCCCATTTTGACAAGTGCCACGGCCTCCTTAGCGTCAGGCATCTCCCGGAGTCGTGTGACAGATACTGGGATGTGCGAGGAAGACTGCGCATCATGGGGGATTTGAATCTTCCTCGGAGCACCAACCCTGAAAGTTACAGCCGCGTCTTTCATTTTATGACGAAATTGAGCCTCAAACATATTTGTTGCTGACTTGTGAACCTCCTTTTGCATACCCTGATATTTAGTCCTTATCGTGCTTTAGGTATTCTTAAAAATTATTTTTTCGTTTTGTTTTCATGGGCATTTTCATTGTTGAAAAGTAATAATGTTGCTATCACTAAATCTTGACATTCTCCATCGCACTTTCTGGAGGATGTATTTATATTCATAAAGTTTATAGCACTTACTCCTTAATGTCTTTAAATTATTCGCTGAAGAACATATTTAATTGATGCGCCCGGCTGAGGATGGCAACAAAAGGCATTATCAAGACTTATCTTTAATGTAAATATTCCGTTCATATACCTTTTATTTCTGCCTTAATTCCATTTTGATGATATATATTTAGATTATTACGTGCTATGAAGTTACAAAATTATTATTTTGCAAAAGCAGCTCTATCCGCAATTTTGAATTATGTGAGCTGTAAGTGCGCCGACTTTGAATATCAATTGCCTTCGCGATTGATTATTAAACTCGCCTGGCATTCGACTGGCTACCTCATAATCCTTGCGGAAGGCTGTAAATGACTAAAGCTTTGATGTGATGCGATGTATAACCGTTATACCCTCGCCGTTTCCAATCGGAGAAGGCAATGATGAGATGACTGGCGTCAAGTATACTTTTCCGATCCCTGGCGTCATCGTCGTTTGATGCAAGTTGCTCTCCACTGCGATGAAGGAGCTTCGTGATGCGGGATACGCCTGCATTACATTTTCATTGTTTTGTTCTATTCGATTGCGTTCATGCGCATTGTAGAAGTCATCGTGCTTCGGTTTCAGCAGTGCTCTCTTTCGTTAATCGGAGTTGGCGCATGCTATTTATACCCTAGTATCGTGATGATGACATCTCCTCTCCCGTAGTCATCCTATAAATTAGAGTATTACTTTGGTTGGTAAATCAAGGTAGTTAAAATATCTTCATTTACATTCGTATGATACATATTGTGAGCAATAAGTATTTTTGAATCATAGAAAAATGATTGTGAGCAAAAATAAAGTATTTTTACGAAGGAAAGCAACGTTCGACAATATGGTATCTTAATGTTTTTCGCTGTCTTGAGTGTTGCGGTATCGGAAATTATACACAATTCATGTGTAATAGTGGTGGTAATATTGTAGCGCTATCGAAATTAATTATTACTCTGGTTGTATACTTTTTGAGGTAGATGACTTTTGGATCAATACCATATTACCGGTACGCCGCCTAGTTCTTGAATTATTGTGGGAAAGGAAATAGCAATCGTGATTTTAAATTCTGTCTGTGAAATGGTTTTGTGATTGACTCTTGAACATACACCTAGGTAGTTAATGTGAGATTGTATATAAATATTAAATGTCATCGAAAAATCAAAGAGGACGCATACAACTCTCAAATGTACCGCTAATATTCAGGGCCTGAGAAAACCACTATTGAATGAGCAAGAAAATAATTGCACCATCTTATATTTTAATAAATAGTTAATGGGTGTTTATGAGTTTTTTCGCCGTTTTTTATTGCAATATTTCTGGAAAAACTTAATTTTATCATGGGTAGTGATACTTTAATGTGAATTCGAGGTGGCATGTTCTAAAAAAGTGCCCTATTATATGTAAACATGAAATTTGTGCTATAAATTATGTAATAAGTTAATTGACCAAATTGACCTGAGCTCAATGCGTTGAGGGTAAATACAGTTTTGGATCCAGGCAAAGTCAGATGATTTTATAATGTTCCGTTAGTAAGATATAGAGATTTTGAGGATTTAAAACCTTGGAGAAGTTGTCAATGCGAAAGTTTGTATCTGACGATTTAGTGTTTGGTGGACAGGGGTAGGATTTCTGAATTGGTAACTTGAATTCCAGATTCTGGAGGTAGGAAGACATTTTCAGTCATGCGAATCTCATATTGCACGGAAACTTAAACAAAAATTGCAGGTGGCGTTGGTCTTACGTCCCGGTATTACACAATGTCGTCAATTTCGCAGAAAAAACATGAAATACACGTGTTCTTGCTTTCCGTTTTACGGCTTTCGAAAAGTCCCTCCTGGTAAATGAGAAATCCCATATTGATCGCGACGCTGGCTCGTACATAGAAGTTCGACCTTCTGCCGCAGCGACGGTAGAGCGCTGGCGGTGGTAGCGCTGCGACTTGGAGGTGTATCACGAGCGTGTAAGGTTGCAGTAGTCGGGGAGTTGCCATCTGAGATAATGCGCACGAATTAGGTAATTGTGCGGGCTGTTGGAATTCAAAACAAACACATCGTCGACGTGATGTCGTGTCTTCCAGCTCTTACGTTGTTTTCATGTTCCTGATGGTTATCCTCCTGATATCCACTGTGATCCTGATATATTTGCTGTGAAGACATCGAGGTCATTGCCATGCAAATCTGAGGTTATGTCCCTGGAGATACGGTAGAATACACTTGACTTACTCCCTTGTAACATTCATTATATTTTTTTACCCGCAGGAGAAGCTTTGGTGACAAAATATATCGGGTGCCTCTATGTATTAAATTTATTGATTAGTATTCTAGATTATAAATAATATGTATAAGAAGTATAAATCCAAGCTGGAGAATATGTCTTAAAACGTAGCTTTGAATAATTTACATAGGGTATGTATGTGCACACTATGCTCGTGTATAAATATTTTAAATGGCTGGTTGTTACACTTGACGAAACGCTTAAGGAAGGGATAATAAAACCTAGGATCTGAAGCATATTTAATCTGCTGAAAATGAATTATTTGTGGTTTTTTACCGTGATGGAAAAATTAAATATTTAACGAGGTTGTAATAATTAACGCTTGAATACTAAAATTTGAAATCAAATTCGATCTGCTTCGCATTATTGGCTTTGACATATTTGTTGACTTTATTGAGTGAGAAGGAGGTTGCTTTGTCTGATGAAATTTCCAATTTCATGATTGGTTTGTGAATAAAAAATCTTGAATTTTATACCAGAGCACCTTATTAATCTCTCTCTTAACGCCTTCTGTATCGATAGAACAAAAAATAAAATATTATTTGTACATGCCCAACTGGCATGTAGAGATGTATTACTCGACTGAACATTACGGCAAGGAAACTGTTGTCCTATGCTTGAAACGTTTTGCCCGATGAACTGATTTCACCTAGAGAATATGCAACCGTGTGCACTAATTTTGGTTTATAACGGCAGGATATTTGTTGCGTTACTGTCAAAGGAACCATATGATTTCAAATTCCACCAATGAAAGTTTAAAATGAGGTCATGGTGGAGAAGTTGTGCGTAAAAGCGCGCCTGTTGTGCGAGATGTTTACTTATCCTACCTAATCGTTATTTCTCGATATCATTTTCCATGATTCTTCCTACGGGAGAAGATAATTGTTAATTTATATTTATGGTGTAGTATATTTTTCGTTTAACCTACATTTCGTGGTACGTATAATAATCCGTAAGGAGTAATTTCAACTGTTATAAAGTAATAAAAGTTATTTTGTGTATTAATTTCCCGGGCCTACTCTAGAAATTTGGCTGATTCATTGCGCCTCCTTAGAAGGAGAGTCAGTCCCCTGATGCATGATATGTAACGGAGAAATACTTGAGACTGTTTCAGTGAATTATGCCGATTTCTACGCTATCATGGGATGATTAGCTTTAGTGATGCATGAGGCGTATAGTCTTGCGTGATCACAGTCCAAGTTACCGTGTTGCCAGCGTGACGATATCGTCGTACATTTGAAACTCGACCCATAGCCCTCCTTGCAACTCATGCACGCCCTCATGGAAAGATAAATGGGTCATTGGCCTTAGGTTTCTGGACTTAACGCCGTGCTTCATTCCGTACTATTCGCTTTAATTCCTATTCACTCTTTTGTTTGCCATAATTTTCAAAGCAGTATTTTAGTTGTGATAGATTTTGCTGAATACATCCGAATTCATTTTATCTCTACTCGTCCTTTGACCTAAGTCATATTCAGCCACAGTCTTCGACCCGAACATCGTGTTATTTAGATAGGGTTTGGATTAGGCTCTCTACGAACTAACCCCGTCGAATTGATCGACTTTACTCGTCCAGTGCAGAGGAACCGAGCCCTTTCCCTTCACAGTAAAATTAAAACATTTCTTTGTTCTAAGTAAAAGGCCATCAAAACGCTGACAGCAACGGCCACCCTGGCCCGGCTGGAAACCCGAGAATAATTTATCAGTCATGTTCGCTGGGAAACAATCAAATCCTTCATCACTTACCCCAGTTTTATAATCTCAGTTTCCATGAATTCTTGTTATGAGTACCTTGATACGAACTGCAATCGATATCTCTCACGGTAACTATCCGACAGTCTGTTGTAATATGTACTTAAATATATTGGTTAGTATCGAGTTACAAATAAAGCTGCGTCATATTGCCGTTAACGTTAACCAGACATTTAAAATTCGGGCGTTAGTGTCCTTATTTTGTTGATGTTACGTTTCAATTGTACTGTTTGTCGTAATTTTATTTTTCATTTTTTAGAAACAACTCTAAACCTAATTAATAGCGCCCTATTTCACCGTTTGCGTTTTTTTAGGTGAGAAATTCACCCTTTACAATTTTCCCTAACAACGCAAGAGTGGGCTGCTTCTGCGAATTGTGTAGCGGAAGCATATGTCTTTTCATATCTCTCTGCTGTTTTTCTTTTTTTAATTTCTCTACTTGTCTCCGTGCGCAATGAATCCGGTCCTTAAGTATTTCTTTGTAACCCACAAGGATACAAGAGTTTATGGTTTCTCAAAAATCATATTTAGTGTGAAACAAAGTTTCTTTTTCGTGGGTGACAATGTTTTAGAATATTTTGACGTCTTTTTAGAATATTTATTTCGTTTTTAAGAGTTAAAATTCGTAATCACTCGCATTGTGGCGCACTGCCCCTGGATCGGCCCTGCTTCTTGGCTGATATGATTGTTAGCTACCAGTGATTATGCAAAACCAGCACCGTCTAGTTCATGCGGCTGCATAACCAATGATGAGTTTTCCTCATCTTTATTGCAATTTCAACGGACGCATGTCTTTGTTTTCATCTCATTCATCAATGTAGGTATACATTCACCCATCGAATACCACAAACGTCGCTTCGCAGTTAGTTTCTTGATTCTGGTGAACTTATACATGGTCATTGATTTAATCTATTTTATCAAGTTTTTAGATAAGCATATCTTCTGCCCTGAAAGATGATTTTCAATTTTAGGAGTGTTTATATTTTCTTTTTGTGTTGTTATTTATAAAAATTTACCTATAACATGAGTAAATCATAGCTAGGGAATTTTCTTGTGAGCAGTCACATCTTATATTAACCTGGAAATTATTCGCGAAGTCGCTTTCTTGAGGAATTCAGGATCTGGTTTTAGATTGCAGGTTGACTTTCATTCTCTCACACAAATCCACCAAAAACATGTCGAAATTCGTTATTAATTCATAATGCTGGCGCTGGAATGTGATTATGGTTAATAACCCATTCCCCTAGAGTACCTACCCTTTTCCTTTGCGGTATCGACCCTTGATTATTAGTGGCTTTTATAGTGGTTTAGACGGTGGTTTGGCTGGACAGTCCAGGGATTGCCGTCTGGAGAACAAGTTTTATATTGCTTTTAGAACGATAACTTTCTGAGAAACCGCAGGTGGTGAGAGGAGGGAACTGACCTTTACACGACCGAGTTGACATTGAACCTGGGTATCTCAGCCAGTGGGTGAATTCCTCCCTCGAGGGAAATTAAGGCAGGTCTATGGGGGGAATTTGAAACAATATTCAACAAAGTTCGATGCTCTGTAGATTATGTAAAACCAGTAAAATTATAGTTTAAAATTACAGTTTTGTATTGCTCAATTTAAGTTTACTGCCATCGACTGAAATCTATTCTTAAAAATGAGAATTCGTTTTGTTTGAGGAATGAAATGATTATTATTGGCTAATTTTTTTTAGAAAGGTGAAGTTGTATTCTGAACTATGGTGAAAGGGCAAATAGAGTAAATCAATTGCTTGAGAACCGCTACCTTTGACGCAGACATTAAACCCACCTTCGATGTGTTCATATTTTCGTCAGATATGCTTCGAAATGTTTTAAGGGATCACTGGGTGGTGTGCGGAGTCATTTTCACTTGCTTTAACTTAAAGGCGTTATGCCAATATTTCGGGCAAAAACATATTCCAAGAAGCGGAAAAAAGAGTATACTTTCAGCTTTCCAACTAATTATAGGGCATTAAGCGGATATCAAAGGTTTTAAATTGTGTATAGCATTCATTCAACACATTTTAAATTCACCTTCACAGCATCTTCCTTACACATTGAATTTCCTCTGCAAAAGAGCAGCTGCCAAAGATGTTTTAGGAAATATGTATGAAATATGTATGAAGTAATTAGTGAAAATTACTTGAAGTAGGTCATAGAATTTGGGTTATTGTTGAACGACCAGGATTAGAGAAGCTGAACCTAATTCTTCTTTTTCATTTCATGGATCAATGACACTTTGTAAATTTCCAATCTAAGTTTATTTCACTGATCCAGGTCTTGGAAACTTTTGCCATTTACAAAATATAGTGGCTATTTTTTTCGAGAATCATAATAAATGTTTTAGGTATGAGATGTGTTGAGAGGGGGATGAATTGACGCAATAGGAGTGATACTAGCGGGGAATGGTTGTTTGGGCGAAGGTTACTTGGAGGATTTAGGATTATACTGGAGCATATTAAGTTTCGGCACGAAGGTGACTCTTAGGTCGAGTCTTTATTGATCTTAGATATCTTAATGGTATTTATACCATAGTTCAGCATATAATGTGTAAATGGAGAACATTAATTTACTTTGAGCATCATCAACAAACTTCGGCATGTAAATATAATAATAATGTATCGTAAATGACTAAATGTACTCCTTCCACTCCTCTCTAGTACGGTCTTTTTTTACTCAGCTATAACCTTGACTCGACTATCGCGTGATGACATCCCTAAAGCCTTGCCATCAAACTCTTCCCGGATAACAACCCTCTCACTCTGGTGTCCTCATTTTACCCCCTACTTTCACCTTCCCCACTCTCCTGCTTAAAGCCTATATACTACTCGCAAAAACAACCTATTCAACGTGATAATGGCATAACTTGCCGAAACCTTGGTCGGTGAAGTAAACTAAGTGTTGGAGTTAACCAAGGATCCTTCTTTTTTTCATAATGTTATCGTTCTGGTGCTTTCTCGTCGTATTAACTTCTCAAAGTTCTCTCGGGTTTCCGTCCGGGTGAAAGGGTCCATGAGGGGCATCTTGAACCCTATCACCCCAACGGAAACCCGATGACCATCATGGACCCTATCTCCCGGGGGAAACTCGAGGGACCCTATCAATCGATCTATTCCATGAGTTGCTGCCTGATACTTAGAAATTTCTTAAATTATTGCACCATTTAATTCTGCATTCCTTATTTTTTTATTCAAAATTAAAAAAGGTGTACAATTTCTCCTAAGATTTAGTTTTCTTACCCTTTCTTGTAATTTGTAACCTCATACTCTTCTTAGGAATTCCATTTCATACTTAGAGTATACAATTTCGTACTTTTCCACTTGTATACTCCAATTTAATGCTCAGAGTATGGATACTATTCTTTTCCATGAAGTGAAGTCTGAAGCTGTAGAGTAAATTCTATTTCAGTGGATATTTATTTCGGTTTCAATTGTTTCGATCTCTCTTTGGAAGAACCCACGTCTCGGTAACTAACCGTGGTACCTGAAATCCCATTGTTTTGCTAACTTCCATTTAGTTTTTTCCTCTTTTACTCACTGAAGCCTTTCAGAATCTGAAGCTGTAGAATAAATTCTATTTCAGTGGATATTTATTTCGGTTTCAATTGTTTCGGTCTCTCTTCGGAAGAACCCACGTCACGGTAACTAACCGTGGTACCTGAAATCCCATTGTTTTGCTAACTTCCATTTAGTTTTTTCCTCTTTTATTTTTAGAGATAAGTTAATTGTCTTACTATGATTTTGCGGTAATGGCATAATTCAATGGCGTAAATTTTTACGTTAGTAGTTCATAATTGTGAAACATTCACAATTGCTCCACGTGGTTCCTTAGCTACGCCGTTGGTATTATCTGACAGAGATGAAAACTCACTCCTGCAGGCTACGGAAAAATGGGGGCCCGAGTTCATATCTCGCTTATACTGTCGGCGCCGTTATGTTGCTGGGAAGATATCATGATTTTTTATGAGAATTTTGAGTTTTGAATACTATTTATTATTAAACTAACGCCCATGATATGGTGCAGAATTGTGTGTTACTGTCTTTATTAATTACGTCGATTCCGATGGCTTACGTTGCAGCTGAAACATACACGGACATTTAGCGATGGAAATTCCTCGTCGTTAATCCAGTTTGTTGGGTACGTATAGGTGATATTTGTAAATAAAAATTTGTTCCTCATATCTTTTTGGAATGAAAATAACCTCGTTGTACATTGCACTGTAGATAGCTCTTGAGAAACTATTCACGGTAGTTTTAGTACTGTGATTAAGACTAATAGTCTGGGAAACAATTGTTTTTCTTTTGAAGCATTTTGAGAAATTGTTAACTTCTGCGACACCTAATGATCAATTACAAGTGCTGGTGCTAGTTTACACTTCTTTGACAAAATAAGTTGGAAATTAGCTCCCAGCGGCGGAATTAAATTTACATATCGTATTCATAACAACATTAAAATCTTTGGAAATTTGTGTTTTTATCTTCGCTTAGTTTCAACTTTTTGTTGGTTATAAATTGTCAAGTTAATGCAAATGAATGACTTATTTCTGGTTAAAGAGTACTTTCCCATTTTTGGGGAAAGTTCACAACTTTTAATTTCACCTTAATATTTTTTTTTCAAATTTTCAGTTACAGTTTGTCGGTAAAGCACTGTTAACGTATTGTTAAGGACGTGCAAGTTGAACGCTTGTGCCAAATTAACGTCAAGGAGTGAAATGGAATCACAAGATATGAGTGCATTGGCGTGCTGGTGTACCAGATATAGACGCAGTTCTGGCTGTATGGATTAAATATCCGTGTAAGGGATGCAAAAAATTATCCAGTCCGTTCATTTTCGGGGATTCCTTCCGTGAAATTTTTCAAATTCGCGGTCGTCCTTCTCAATCATCCCCTGGATTGCACGTAGTACACCCTGCATACAATAGGTGGAAGCACAGAAAGGTGTCGGAGAGCAGCGCCAAGCGGCGTGAGTCGGAACAATGACTTGGGCGTCTTGTGGTGGCGATTTTTCGGCAGCAGTGCGGGAAGAGCGGTTGAAGTCGTTGAAGGCCAGCAGTGACAGGCGGACAATGAATGGATGAGAACCATGTCAGGGAAGTGAGGAATCATATGAGGAATGGTCAGCGAAACTGAACTTGGCCTGGATCTGTTCGGACAGAATCACGTCTGCAGTAATTGAAAGCAAATAAGAGTTAATTATAAGCGTCAACTGTGAGAGTCAGTGTGGCTGTTCCGTTAATCTCCCCGTGACAAAAGAATTTTGAATGTAGAATGTTCTTTGACCTCCTGAATAATCTTAAACAATGGTATATTGTCATAAGAAATCGATAACATGCGGAGAAATATTGCCCAATTTTGAATGATATTCTCACTTATTCGATCATTTAAAAATAAGTACTCCGAGATATTTTTCACGAGAACATTGATCTTGATCTATAATCTTCCCATGGTAGTGCCGTTTTTTTAGGAGTAATTCAGGCACCAACGACTGTTTGTCTGAAGCCTGTTTTCAGATATAACTGTAGAAATATTGCATACTGAATTTGACATGCGTTTTAATTTTTCGAAGGAAATTTGGAAGAACATAATGTATTTTTATTGGCCGTGTCGACAAATTAGTTATGCAGATGTTTCTTTGGTGCAGGCTATGAGTGGCAAGTATTTGAGATATTATCCACTTTGAATATCATCTATGCATCACGAGAGCATTGAAATGTGAATTTGTTTTGTGACTTGCCATTATGCATCCATTAATGTATTAATCGGACTATGAATGACAATGACCATGTTAATCATGACCAAAACAGCAGATGGTTATTATTTTTGCAAGACTTTTACCGAAATTGAGTAAATTTTCCGTCGGAGAGTGCAATACACTCTCTGGTAGATTCTAGATACTTTTTCATTTTGCTCCCTTATTCGAGGTACTTTTCCCAATGATTTGTTTTTTACTCTTTAGGATTGCACAAATGCAATTACCGGATTGTATACTATATTAATAATTCATTATGATCGCCGCTGTTTATTTAGTTTTTATAACACCAAAAACCACCCCAGTGCCTTAGGCATTGGCTGATGTAATCCATTAATATGTTGAAGAAGTTAATAATTATGTACTTTATGCCGCTTTCCGCTCTGTATAAGTATTACAGTGGGTATATGGACGATTATTAGAGGATGGAGAAGGTTGTCGAAGCCGATCTATAAGTCTATTTCATAGCACTTGGTGAAGAACAGGTTACTCGCTAATATGACAGGGTGTCCAGTATCGTGAGATACTGAACCAGCATGCGTCTATCGTGATCTCTATTATTCTCGTTGTGGCGCTTGTTTTCATTATTCGTGCGGTATTAGTTCGTTACTCAATTTTTTTAAGTTCTGGTTGTCGTCGGCCAAGTAATTCAGCTTTTATGATCACTGTGCGATCTACAGATACTTAAATCAGTGCCATCTCTAACCTCTTGCGGGATTCATAATTATATGGCTGTGAAATGAACAGTAGGCGAAAATGTCCCGACAGTTGTTTTGATCACCTACTTCAATACTACAGTATGCATGCCCTCTGGATTGAATAAAAAATACCGCTCACTCGCCATTGCAAGTTCTGTGATAATCTAAAACCCTATATGACGGCTCAAATCGTAAAAAAACTCCTCACTCATTTTCAAGAATAGGATAGCGTGCTATGCTTTGTGCTAGAAGAGATAACTTATGCAACGGACGTCAAACTTTTAAAATATTTTGAAAATAAGTCCCATTGCTTGTTTTAGCTTTTGGAATGGGAGATTAGGATCTCCTAGGCGATGAACGGTGAAGGAGGAGAGAGAACTGGGAAAGGAAGAATCGCGTCGTTCAAATTCTTTTGGAGACGTTAATGTCAGTCATTTAATTCACTCCTTAAACATTTTTATTTAACCTCAAGAGCTATGATGTGGAATCGCCGTTTGTATGGAATATTTTTAAGACAGTCCCAAATGTTACAGAGTTATGGTTTTGAAAGCATTGCAAGTAGGGGATAAGGTAGGCTAGAAATGGGGATGGTGGAGCAGGAAGTTATCGTATAGTTGATGGCGGTAGGGGAATAGAGCCTTACAAAAGCGCTTCCATGGAAATAATTTAAGCTTACGCTTGAGATCAAAGTGTGTCGACATGATTTTTATTTGAAGACTGGTCTGTTATGGAAACATTGGGACTCTCACGTTGAGGAGAATGGTATTTATGGAAAAAATGGAGTATTGTCCTTAAATACAAGTTAGCCATACCAAGCAATAGGGACTAAAGTGGATCAATGGAGTTGGAATTGAAGATTGAGCTTATACTTATATATTACACAATTTCTTCTAAGAAATAAAATGAACCAGTTTGACATATCGTTGCCAATCAGGCAAGGCTGGCTTAGTGTAGTTTTTGAAAAGTATTGGAATTAAATATTTTCTTCCTCTGAAAATTGGTCATATTGTTGAAATAAAATGTGATGGCATTCGAATTTAATAATTGAATTTTTTAAGACGGCCAACCAACCAGCGGCGTAATGTCAGTCCATGATGTGACTGAAGTCTAATGGGCTAAATTAGGGATCCCAAATAATGTCCCAAAATCCCAATCCCAATAGGGATCCCAAAAAATGATATCTTTTAGAAGTGATTTAGTGAAAGGGTAGGGATCAGGTCATTCGTCTAGGTTAATATTAGTACGTAAGGTTGCTTAGAGGGGGTCAGGGAAGTAAAACTAAATCTTGATTCTTTAAGTACTTACCTCTAACAAGATCGTTCAATACCGATGGTATTCTTCCTTCGATATAGGCCTTCGCAACGAAAACAAGTCCGCCATTAATGTGCTTCTTCTGGTAAATTTCCCGTGAGCATACAATTGGTTGTTCAGCGTTTTTTTTGATTTGGCAGTGCATTTGTATTCAAAATGACGACTGCGCTACAAAATCGCTGGTTTTCTCTTGTTTACTATGGCAGTAAAAGCTTATTTAGCCCAATAATGGCGGCCGTGTGGTGGCAATGGTTTCGGAAACCCGTATCGATGGGGCAATGGATGTATCAAATCGAACCACCCTGATTTCTACTAATAATCATAATTCACGACAAAGATGCCATTCTTGGGAAAAATAGGAATATAAGTGACTTTCTAATGTGACATCTATGAGATGATGCGAAAAGTGTTCCTCATCATGTGCCTACAAAATTTACTATTTTTAAAGTAAATATTTTTCTAATGTTTTCTCCATGACATTTTGTTTGTATTATATGTGTCTTAATGTTTTCCGCTAGAAGTCTCCTGATCGTTCGTAGCATTTGTGTTTATCAAAAGGGTTAACAATTTCTTAGATTTCTTTATTACTTCAAAACCGTGGAAAATAACAATATTCCAGTTTAACAGTAGAACCGCGGCAGGGGTCAAAATGACCCCTTTTTATTTTCACTTAATATTTTTCACACTTGTTTTTCCAAAACTACTGATTGGATTTTTTAAATTTTCATGAAAAGGGACTTCGTCCTCTTAAATGAAGTTTTATCCTCGTTTGGCCATTGTATCGGTTTCTGTGCGATGATATACCGTTTCCGATGGAAGTGGTCATTTTGACCCCTCTTAGAAATATTCTATTCCAACGCGGAATTAGTGTTTACTACCAACTCCGATTAACGTACAAAGAAGCAATAAGTGTCGGTCCCATCGGGGAAGGGCGACGGACGCGCAGCAGGAAGGGGAGGGGTGTCGATAGGTCTGGAAACTGTTTGGCAGAATTGTACAGATTTGCTGGCAATATTTCACTACTGCCGTATGGCGGGAAAGTGTAACTTCCTCCCTCGCTCAGTTGCAATCTTTGCTCAGTAGTCAGTAATAGCTCAGCTGAAGGCAAAGAGCGACTCGCTGCGGAACCGACCTGCCGCTTATTTGACGTAAAGAGCGCTACACGGCTCAAGAGGCCACTGATATCATTCAGCAAATTCAGGACCTTGACGAATCGTTATCCGAAGTTGAAGATGACCAAAATTTGGAGTCGGATGACGACGATTTTCCCGGAAATCGGTCGGAGGGTGGCATATTTGAAAGCAGTTCAGATGAGAGCGACAATCTTTGCTCTATTCCTTGGAAAGGGACGTAACGTAACTACAGATCATTTTTTTACTTCCTTGCATTTGGCGAATAATCTGAAAGTTAAGCAAACTTGTTTAGCTGGGGCAATGACCCATATGAGATACGAAGTACCACAAGCAGTGAAGGTCTCCAGCTTTGAGCGTTAGTCAACGGTTCTTCTGAAAAATGATGATGCCTCGGTTTATCAGGGTAAATTAGGAAATAACGTAGTGTTATTGAGTACCATGCTTCCAAGTGTTACTATGTCAAATAATAAAAAAAATTACCTGAAACTATAGAGTTCTACAAACGTACTAAGGCTGGGGTGGATGCTGTTGACCAAATGGTCCGAATGTACTCTGTTCGAGCATGTACTCGACGATGGCCTATATGGATGGACGAATATTCTATACTTGGCTGCCATCAATACATGGATTTTGTACCGGGAGTACACAGGTAATAAAGTGCAACGTCATCAGTTTTTGCGAAGTCTTTCTCAGGAGCTCTCAGAAATGTACAGGCAGAGTAGGAACTTACCTCAAAGTGTTTAATCAGCCTCATATGATGTGCTAATACCTTTCTCTCGCCATGAGTGCCAGGTCATGGAGAAATATCACGGTAACAAAACGTGTAATATATATGTAGGCTGCTGGAAGTTTGTGTGTGGAGCTTGTACAGGACTGCCTTTCTAAGGCTATGGTGTTCCGCCTTTCCTGTTTGCCTGTGGAAAATTATTTTGATGTTTTGTTTGGAAAACTAATTATTGTTTTATTTACCCTGAACAAAATTTAGTTGAAATGTAGCGTCTTCTTGTAACTTGTATCCTAAATCAGTTCCTGTACTACAGTGTTCCTTTCATTCTTTACAAATAAAATAGTTATCAGTGTGTTCTCTCGTTTTTACCAAAAAAGATTATAACTATAATTAACGCATAAAAGTCATATGGGATAAAGAGTAAAAAAATCTCATGACTTCTGAGTAATGCAGATTGCCTACCTCATCTTTTGTAGCCAAATAAGACAGTGGCAGCCCTTAGGCCAAAATTAAACAGTACCGAAATAGAGGAACAAAAAAAATTGCAAAATATTGAAAAAAATTGCAAAAATATGCAGGGGTCAAAATAACCCCCGCCACCGGTAACGGTTTACGAAAAAGTTCGCGGTTCTAGTGTAAAACAAACAACAGGCCACGTTTTTAAGCTGGACGCCTTTGGCAGATTTGGAAGTGGCATCATTTGTGAGGATTGAAAGGTTAATTTTTTTCTCGAAATCTCTTCCATGTGGACGTTGAAAAGCGTCTCTTTGCAATGAAAATAATGGGCAACTCCTTCCGGTACGGCCGCTGAAAAAAATGTGGGGCTGGGAACCAATTTTCATTCTGTTTTCCATTGCCACGCGCTGCTGGGAAATGGGTGCACCATAAAATTTGTTTTGTGTCGTTTGTTATTTTTCCAGCGTGACGTATGGAGTGAATCCAGCGTGAAGGAGTGTGCTTCACGTGAGGACCTTTTTGAATAATGAACCATTGCTGTGGGTTGAATGTCTACTGCGTTGAACTCATTCATTTTTTCGGCAAACGTTCGGCGCCGTAGGGAGTCAATCAGTTTGAAAAATGATTTTGTCCTTACTACTTGTGCGTTTTTTTTCGTTTACTTTATGGCGTCAGCGTTGTGGAGGGATTTTGACCAAGTCCATTTTCTCTCCACTGTGACTTGCATGCCGACATAGCCTACTTGGCGCTCACCTGACATGTGGATGGAGTGAAAATTCGTAGTTCGTAATGGACGAAGCTGCCTCTCTCCCCTAAAACCTTTTTTACTCTGTTTCCAAATGCAGCATGCTTCTTTTTCCTCCGCCACGCTTTTACATCGATTCTCACATGGTTTTTTGCGTACCAGTAAATTCCGCATGTTGAGAGTCACGTAGACCTCACTTGTCCATTGGTTTATAAGGTAACTCCCTCCTCTTGAAACATGGGGCCTCTTTTCAACCATTGTCTCGTACGGCTAACCCTGATCGTTTCTATTATTATTCCCATATCACCAAATCCTGATTTTATTTCTTACCTCTCAGGTTCCTCTTATAACATTCATTGCTATAAAAAGTTATTATGCTACGTATTTGTTGGCGAGAAGAATATTTCTCACTGGTTTAATGTTGCCTGTGTTGCGAAACATTTTTTTTACATTTCACTTACTACCAAATTCAACTCTAATTGAATATTTATCTCGGCAAATCTATCATAATCGAATTCTTATCAAACCGTTTTTCTTAAAGATATGGCCGAGAAGTCAACACATGTCGACTTGGACAATCATTACCCAGCTAATTCTTACGTTTAAAGCATAAATCACTAGTTTTCTTAAATGTTTACGTTGTGATCTCTGTCGCTTGTTTGTATTAATCCTTTCCTTTTTTTCAGTTCTCACCAATAAGTTAAGGGCCTGTCAATCATGTGTAGTATAGTGAAGTAGAACCACATTGTCGACCTTGAGACGTACGCGCGAGTTTGTTTTACCCATAATTCCAGCCCTTCCGCCGAATTCCCAAAATTTAATCAATAATCAACGCTGAAACTAGCCATGGTGCAATAGCAGAATACTTGCTGTTCCGTATTGAAGAGAATACATATCGGAGGTGAATTGACACACAAATTTTAACGCTGATCATTGCCCATTGTTCATGAAAATACGCGCAATTTTTTGTACAGAAAAGTGAGGTCAAACTCTATGCATAAATGTACTTTGTCCTTCTGATTTTCCATCTAGACCAGGAAACCTCTTTGCTTCTGCAATGGTTGGTAATTTGTCGAAACGTTTTGCTTTACGTTTTGTTTAAATCTACTATCGGAATTTATGTTCTGTTATATTGCAACCATTGAGCGTAAAAAAACAAACTAAATGTTAAATGAAAGGAGACCATGACTGACCCGTGACAGTTTTGAACCTCTGGTCATACAAAAACAAAAATAATACCCATGTATCATTGTATTTTTTTGGACTTTTGGAGTGATATTTAGAGCATTATTTGCACTAGAATATTCATTAGTTTGATTTGCATTGTATTCACAGCATTCATAACATTGTGGACAATTTGATTTTATTGCTGCGAACGATTTCCTTCCATAATTGGGTTGAATTTGCCGGATTAGAATTGCAAATGATCTTGTGCGCAGTCGTTCTCGATGAACGCTTTTATCGTTATGCAAACGAATCCATTCTATAATTTATACTCCTTTTCGGATAGATTTTAATGATGGGCTGCAGAATTCAAAAGATGTTAATTTTCATCGGCTCATGTTATTTCGGTAAAAATCTGAAAAATCCTTTGAAAACTGTTGTAATTGTTCATTGATTTCGAGTTGTCATTAGATAGGTTGTGTAAAGCTTTTTTGAATGGTAAGTGATTTTTATTTTCAATGGATTAAATTTTTTAGGGAGTTTTCGTGATGTGAATACTAGAGTAGTTCATACTCGGTGCTTTTTTACCTCTATTTCTGTAATTAAAATGTTTGCATTTAGTACGATCCGCTGTGGAACTGTTAGAAAGGTTTAGTATTCCAGAAAAAAATCATAGAGCCGTGCTGACTTCATTTTGTCTATCGGTCATTTCAATTTGGATTTCTAAAGTAAGATGATTTCAAATTTACCTTTAAAGGTTAAATTAACTGCATGTAAGCTTTGGGCTATTTTTATGGGAAATTGGTTATTGGCTGCAGTTTTTGTATCCCATATGGTATAATAATATTAATATTTAGTTTTTTTCAATACTAATACCTCTATTACTTGGATTGTGACAATTAAAAATAGAAACCAGGAAATATTTTGGCTAATACTGAGTGATCTGCTAAATACTGCTACTGAATCGATTTGCGGGGAACCTTTTTAACCACAAGCCATATCTCGAGGATGATAAGGGATGGTAAGGGAATGAATTGTGATAGTTATTAGTTGATAACGAAAACTAACACGTAATTGTTATTGGATAGATCCCTCTCTGGGATGACTTTGAGAATAATCTCACATAGTTACATTTGATAGTCTTATAAAAATCTCTTTAAACGTTAGAGTTGATCCTATAATTGGCCTAATGGAGCATTAAGAATGGGAAATTCCAGCGTGTCGTGGAAAAAATGGCAATAAGTATTAAAGAAACACTCATAAAAACTTTTTTCTTATGTGGGACATAGATAGTGTTGCATTGAGACTAGAGGCGAGACTGGTTTGCAATTAGAGACGAGACTCGAGACCGTACGTTTATTTGGCGAGACGACACCACTACCACAAGACTCTTGAGAAGTCTCGTGAGAAAGTGCTCAAGAATAAAACAAAATTCGGCTATGAAAAGGATTCTTCCCTGTAACTTGCGAGTACTAATTTCGTTCATCGCCTAATAAATAAGCTTATGATAGTTTTTACTATGATTTTCTCTGCAGACGAACATTGAAACTCTTGCCCAAAATGATAGATTTGGGCCAATACTTACACCATGAGAGTGATTTCAAGAGCTACGTAAGGAAGTATTTGAGTTGTAACTCTATCAGCTCATCAATTTCATTATGAATGTTATGGATTACGTAGTTTACGGTTGAATGGTATCGTTAGAAAATATTTTTGCGATTTCGGAAAGCATATACTGTGAGTGATAACTCGAGAAGCTGAAACGTACTGACCTTGCTTAACCGATTCGTAGCGTCCTAATGGGCCAACCAAAGGTCTTGATTCCATAAAAACCCGTTTAGATACATGTGCTTTCGGGTAATAGCGCATTATATCCTCTTATGTGTGTGAGGAGTGAGCGGGAGAGGGGAAGGGGTTCACTCCGAAAATGCCTGTCTAAAGTCAAACTATTTTCGAAGTTCGAGTGAGAAATATGAACAACACGGAAAAACAAGTATATTCAATGATCAACAAATAAAACATGTATATTTCAGCAGCTTACGAATTGATAACAAATATTTAAGGGTCAGACAACTTGTATTCTCACTTCAAAATTCCAAACCAATCACAGATTTAATGAGTGCCAAATGCCAGGTTTTCTCTGCCAGAATCAGCTGATAGGTGTGAACTCGCTGCCGTCACAGGGTAAAGAGAGCGAACGATAAGGCGTTCCACTAGAGGAAGGTAGGATTTCGGCATGGTTGAAGTTGGAATCTGTGAGGTATGGAAGAAAGACGACTGCTACCATTGAATGGGAATAAATAGTGGAATGAGTACATATATGCGATTGAGGTCTTCAGTTGGAGCTCCGGGAATTGCTTTTTGTCTCCAACCGCGGAATATAGTATTAGGTCTTTTGCCAAGGTCAGTTGTCTAAGGTGTCCTCAGAAGTTTTCCTACGCTGTCCGTGTTTTCATTGAGGGAGATAAAATTAAAAATTCATCATGTGTTGCGAGTATATGCCCCTTGCCTCAATCATTTGCAGTGTTTAATGACCCTGCTAACTTAGCTAAGTATATTATACCAGGAAATAAATGGTTCTCAGTTGACACCGATTTCATTGTACAAAAAGTTGACCCATATTGGCCGATTTATGAGCTAATTATTTGGTAAAGAATAATCAATCTTGCGGATGTAACATCCTTGATGATGTATTCCTGTTTAGTCTGGTGTAGTATGAAATTACCCGTTTTCCTTGGCCTATTTCTCGTAATTGCGGTGGAAGCTTTAGCAGGGGAGGAAATGCAAGGGGAACTTTGGCATCAAAAAATAATACCATAATAATATCATAGTATGCATAATAATATTTGTCAATACGCAATCTTTCACTGTTGAATTTTGGGACATGTTGAATTACGGCTGGAATGAGTAACTAAATACAGTTTGAAGCCCAGGGTTAGTTTTAATTTCCCTTTCATTGACCTCAATATAAAGTGTTGGCTGACCAAAGGTGTTGTTTCTTCGAAGGGCAAGAACTTTGGATTTTCTTAGCGACATTCTTATCGCATATATCTCAGAACAATTTGGTCTTTATATTCCTTCAATAAATAGGACAATTGGAATAGGAATAGGATAATCAATGGATAAGATATTTGCGTGAAGGGTTTTTCGAACCAAATATAACAAATATGAGGTCTCATTGAAAGATGCCCGTACCAGGAGTCCCTTGGGATGACGTTCCATATTTTGGACAATTTTCAAGTTTTCTTATGGTCCAATATAGCAAACATTGAAAAATGAAACTGTCTGCCAGAAGAGCGTTTTGAGAAATATTTTACTGTGTTCAAAGAGATCACTTATGATTCTATTGTTTGTTATCGCGTCTGAAGAAATAAAATGTTGAAAGAATGAAGTGTTGTGCGAAAGAAAGATAAATAGCTAGGATTATGTTACGCCGAGACGGGGATGTAGGGTAACGCGCGTAGTGTGGAGAGCCTTGTCATCTTATTTATCTAGTTAGGGGAAAGAGGAAAAAATACGTACTCGGTGAGTCATATAGTGAGTCATATATCTTCTCGAGCCTTCCAGTGGCATTGAGCGGAATCGGATCAGTAATTGCCGAGTCCAATCAGTTAACAGAAGTTACCAATCCTTATCACCTTGTAAACCAAGTGTTACCCACACCCTTCCTTCCTGCTGGATAGAGTTAAGGTGTCGTTGCGTTGGAAAAACGACCCTTTAAAAGTGACTCTTAAGGAAAGGGATATGTGACATTACACTCTGATTGTAACACGGACTCTTCATAGATTCTCATCCCACATCATCGACAGTACATTTGCTTTAAATTCATCTCAGACTCCATGCACAAACGGGAGAACTTCAAAACACATAGCGACCAAAGACATTGTGCGCTACACAGTAATAGAACTTCGGTAATAGCACCCACGATTGCTGTTTTTGTGTTGATTTTCCGGAAAAGTTTCTGAGACGGATAATTTTAAGTTTTTATTTGCTCGATGCTAAATAGTTAGCGTTTTTAACTCGTACTTTGGGCGCGAATTTCCAATACTACTACAAAAAGCCTTAAATTCTGTATATTCACAATGTATATTGTGAATATACAGAATGACACCAACCAGCAGATTACCAAACTGTTTACCTGCAGACATCGTTCTTATAATTGTAATTTGTTAACACATTTAAAGAAAAGATCCTATCATATCTCCAGTGACTGTCAGTTTCAGATTTAAACTATCAGTTCCCACCATGAAAACGTCTCTGCGTATTTACTTAGTATTTTTTTTAACACAGGATGGGTATAAGACCTGTCAGCAGACAGAACACCAGATGGTGATGATGGGTGTAAGACGCTGATTTTTAACGCATTTTATCTTTAGTGATGAAAAATATGAAAAATACATTATGAACAATTGAAGGGTTTGGAAATAAAGGGGCAATGCTTTCCAAAGACAGATGTCATGTCCCGTAGAGATAACATTCATTTTCAGCCCTTAAAATTATAATACGACTGCTATGCGATGAGTTTGCCTTAAGTGAAATCTTAAGGTTGGTTGTCAAATTATTAATTATTAATTTTTGAAATATTTGCATGATTATTTGTTTCCCTCCATTAATTCTGATGGTTTTCTAACATTAATGATGCTGAAATTTCATGTAATTTTATCTTCATATTACAATTGAATATTGATAGATATCTTAGTTATTTTTCATTGTAAAATTTCAATACTGAAACGTTTTTATTTTATCTAAAAATCTTTGGTTTTTTAGAGGTTGCGCATTTTATTTCTTCTGCAAGTCGAAAAAGAATTACTTTATTTTCCTTGTGAAAACTAGACGAGACTGAGATTCACAAGGTGAGACTCAAGACGATACCAGAGTTCAGAAAACGAGACTTACCCAAGTTTCGTCTCGCGGCACTAGACATAAGAATTACGTCTTTTGGGAACCTGCTTCGAAGGAACATGACATGGTTGCATTGCTAGTTGATGTCTACTCTGCCGGGTGGTTTGAAAATTTAAGGCTAAGTCATGGTTAAAAAGTATCTGCGAGCAAAATTGAGCCCTTCAGATATCATGGTGAGGCTGGTGATTTAAGTAACAACTGCAGAGGCACAAGAGTGTGGGACCAATTGCAGGTATGAATATTTTACCCCACCGTGCATTATTGCAGCATACGGAACTCCAAAATGTTTTGTATTTCATAACAAATCTTAGCTAAGAAAGCAGAGCAGCAAACAAGCAGAGCTAAGAAAGCATATTCCAAATCTTTAGCTTCTGTAGTGCGTTAACAATTGGACACAATGATTGCGGAATTTATGCCTAAAAATTTCCTTGCTCTTATATCGTTAATGTTTTACTAATGCTTATGCCTTGTCTAAGGCTTAGCGTAGGAATTCCTTTACGACCATAATGAAAACTTGCTTCCCAAAGATCTTGGGTACGAAATATTCAAACGACTACATTTCCAACATTAAATATTTGAGCCGTGGTGCCTATTTCTATTCGATTCAAGTGCCGGTTTAACGCGAAGTCCTTTTGGAAAATCTGATTGGAAATAAAATTAGTTCAGTGCAGAGGTTAAAATAAAGTGTGAATGATGTATTTGTCATATTTCGAGAATATTAACTGCGAAAATGCTAGTTATGTTAGTTATGGAAGTTAAAGAAAAATATTGTGAAAAATAATGGCAATGTCCTTTAGATAAAATTTTATCTTCAAAAATGTTATTTTCATCTTCATAAATAGTGATGTAGTTAACATCTAACTTGTTGGGTTATTATTTTGGAGTAAAAATGTCCTCTAAAATTCATACTTCAAGAATCCCCGGTGGTTTTCATCTGTAACCAAAATGTTAGCCATTGTAAAGATAACATTTTTTGCTGGAATGATTTAATGCGGTGAGGTTGGCTAGAAAATTTGTGGTTGATTAAATGTTAATTCTTTCTCATAATTATCCGGTCAGTATCATTATACACTCAAATACTGCCAATATTAAAGTGTGTTCTATATTTTGTGTGTGTGTGTTGTATATTAAAAATATACAAAGCTTGAAAGTCATAATACTGATGAGTTTATTCCGATAAGTAGTTGCTGGATGGTAGTTGCACTAACGCTTCAAGAGCTGGAGGAATTAGGGAAGTATTTAATATCATGGTTCCTTTCTATTGCCTTCATAATTCAAGTTGGTTTTTATTACGTTTACACCTTTTCTACGTTTATATATATGACTACCGTTAAAGGAAAGGCGAAACAAACCCTTGAACTGCTGACAGCATCGTTAAATCACTATGACGGTGGATTGCTGTACACCAAGAATGCCAACGCAAGATAAGTCTTGTGGTCTTGGTTGTGCCTAATTTATAGTAGATCGCGCCTCTTTCCTTTTTTTGCTGAAGCACGCAACGTCCGCAATTTTGCTATCTCGTGGAGCGAAAGAAAGGTGAATGGGGGTTGGAGCCCCTTAATTCATCTCGATCTAAGACTAGCGTCGGATAAACCTCTAAAGTAGCGGAGAAATTCTCCCGTCTTGAAATCCATTTATATATGACTAAAGATATCAATGCGGTAATTTTGGTAGTTGTATTTTAACGCAAAATCTTTCTATTTAACCCTGTGTTGTCCCATAAAATTTTTTTGCATTCCATGCATGCAATGGTGAAGACTACCTTTTTTATAGCCGATAAATTTTATTAACATTTTTGCGCTACATTAAGGAGGCTTTGGTAATCACGGCATTGTATTAGTATCAGAGATATGAGACTTGGCTCTGAGATCAGTTCATCCTGGAATGGCGTCTTTTACCCTTATCGAAGTAATTTCTTGTGAGGGAAATTTCTCAGAACTCTTAAATTCATTAAGAGGCATGTGTGACTGGCCATAGGCTAAGCCTCTGACCACGCAACATTTCATGTGCGAGGCTTACATTCCATGCGCATCGCTAAATGATATCGATTAAAAGTGTAAGAATCGGGTCGATGACTTTTTGTGCATGACTCTTTCACTGATATATACGTACAGTTGAAGCCCTCTGTGCTGACGGAATATGTACACACACGATGTGAAAACAGATTGTAGGTGAGAAATGGCAATGTGACCCTGAATAAATCGACTGTCAAAATTCGAGAGATGTATAAAACTTAAATAGTTATTTTACGTGAGTTTCAATAGGAAGTCGTAATCGCAAAGGATCAGTTAAGCTGATAAAGCGGGAACGATGAAACAGTTTGCGTGGCTTTTCAACTCTGCGATGTCGTTGAGTAATCCGCAGTGGAAGATTGAAACCAATGTAAGTATTTTGAGTTCCCTTCCTTGATACAATGTTTCTATAAAGTGTTAATTGCGGACTGCATAAAACCCCTTGAGTATATATAAATTTCTGTCTTTGGCCCATTACATAACCTTATCATACAGTAGGGACTTGAATTCTGAACTATTATTTAATTCGATCACGTTCATAGATAACCTAATATTTTATGCTCAAATATCTGGGAATATTAGACGAAACCCTTTTTACTAGCGTTGTGGCATCTGACGATATCCTTAAGATTACTCTTCATTGGACGGAAAAATAAAAAAATAGCTCTCTCAATTGCGTGTTGGCATCTTGTGAGTAGAATAGAATATCTTGAGAAGAAAAATAAAGTCGGCCAAAAAATATCCTTCATAAGACGCTGGATTTTCAGAGACTCCCCATTATGCAGCCATAGGGCACAGGTATGTGTTTACACAGCGGAAAGTCTGTTGCGTCGAATTTTTTCACTTCCTTCGAAAGGAAGGTCCATTCTCCCCAATGGAGGGACGGCAACAGAACGGACGCCTGAGACGAAATGAAAAAAACCGAGGCCCTCGTAAAGTAGAAATATATATATATATTTCCTTCTTGCCTGCTCGGTGTTCTCGTTCACCTTCAATATATCTATCTACTTGTAGGGAGAAGCGGAAGCTCTTGCAAGAGACAGAAGAAGATTGGCCTGGGTGCGAGTTCAGAGGGCTCGAGGGATAGCTTGAGGGAGAAGATTGGGTGACTGAGGGGGGAAAGATGAAATGGCAAGGACAGATTCCTCGAGATCAAACTGGGAATGCGGTGAAAGGGTGAGCGGCCCGGAGGGTGAGGTTACTCGACGTTGAAGGGCTCTGCCTGCGAGGAGAAGGGGTGGGAAACGGGGCACGGGCCATTACCGCCAATCTTTGCTATACTCGGAAAGATTTGTTTCCTACCTCCGCCCTCTCCCTGGACGAAATGCTATAGAGTTGAGCGCTGTAGCTCAGCATCGTGTACAGGCGGTGTGTCTTGAGAAATTCAGTATCCTACAACTATACATTTTCCTTTTTGGAGGACGTTATCGTCATCTGAATCACGGAGATAAGCCTCAATGTTTGTTTTTTTTAAAGGGATGTTTGGAGTACTCTGTACGCGGAAGGATAACCAAGGTAAATTTACTCTCAATGGTTTCATGTAGGGGAAGACAAAAGCCCTTGCGAAGGATATATGACTGATTACTCTTCAAGTGGAGCACTCTCTCCATAGATTATATCGTAAAGTTGTGGATCCCTAAAATTTTCGTTAAACCATCGGTATTTTTGATATATTTGATGCCTATTATCTTAATCGATCGAAGGATAAGGAGCCTTGTTACCGTGCTGGAAAATCCAGTGGTGGACGGTGGTCAACCTTATTATGTCTGATAACAACCTATACCGATATAGATATTAAAATCCTAGGAGCCCATGGTAATTTGAAAACGGAATGGAAAAAAATTGAAAATGTAACTTCTATGTCATTGAAAATAGCATGCTCTTGAGATTTTATGTATATATTTTTTGGCATAGATAATAACATTATTTTACCTGGGTCTAAATTTGGTTAGAAATGTAGACCTTTGAATTTTTTTCTAGCATCTTTATTTTTGGGTCAGATGTTTTACCAGTCGCAAAATCCATTTACATTCTTTCATATCCTTCATATTTTTGTCTATGTAACATGAGTATTTCAACCTAATTATTTGATGCATAACACCCTCTGCATGGGGTAGATTCAGATGTGATTCAGTCAATTTCGCTTACCTTGGGGTAGTTTTGCTACTATTCAGTATGTAATTGAAGTATGTAAGGCCAAATCGACCACATTTGTCCTTAGTAATGAGCTTTAGAGAATGTATGATTTCCATCTGCTTCATCTTTCTTCCGTTATATCCGCCTGAAAACATACTTTTAGACATGGTACTCTTATCTTTGAAAAAGATAATCTCTGGGACAAAAAAAGTGAAAAAAACTGGTTGTCATGGCTCTGTTCTGTATCTGATGGTTAAGAAATTTTTTACAGTATTTCCATTTTTCATTGAAGAAAGTAACAGAAAAATATCGCCATTTTAAACTCATCATTGTGTTGACTTGGAATATACTTTACATTTATTTGCCAGATAAACACTAGGCGAAATCGACCAAAATCAGAGGAAGAGCACTTCAGAGATATAAGCGTATTGGGGAGAACTTAATGAGGTGGAAGAGGCTTGGTTTCGGTTACAGGATGGATATTAATACGACAAACAGGGGTAGTCTCAGGTAGGAACTTTTTATTGTGCTATAGCCGACTGTTGGGAGACAGAACTCTATTTTGGACATCTCCCTTTGTTCTTACGAAGCTTGTCCGGCTAAATCTTTTGGATTTATCTCCCTCAGTACCTTCTTATAACTTTGCCTCGGTCATTTAGGCCAATGGAAGTTTCTCTGCCAATGCGCTTCACAAACTCCCAATAAATGTGGCCACAGCTTTTCTTGCTGCCAAACATTATAATCTTCTGAAAACATTCACGTCATACTAAAATATTCAATACTGAATGCGTTACATTAAAGTGACCACCAATGATGTTCTTTTCCTGTCGATACTGTGCGCTCCCCGAAGCCTACGTAACTTTCTATGCATGCGGTATGCTAAACACCTGGTGCATTACCTTTATTAATAAAAAATACCTTTTTCAAGTACCGCAGGTATTAAAGAAACGAATTGTTATACTATACCCCCAAAATACTTGAAAGGAGTTATATGGTGACTATGGCCATGGTTTTCTGTAGAAGATTAAAATGTCTTCTGCCACATTATTGCTGATCCTATTTTGAAAGTTATTTCTTGTTTTACTTATCTCTCTCATGCCCATCCAAACTCCACCACTATCTTGGGACTCCTATCTGTGTCATTTTTGCATTTTTCAATGGTTTGGATAGTGTCTTAATCCTTTGTGTGTTCAATTTCAATAGGGATATTTTAGACAAATTTCCCTTAACATTATAGTTCTGAAATGTACAGTTATCTGTATGATGTATGTAACAAACCTATCTTATAGTCTCTTAAAGACACCTTTGGTGAATAATAACCCCACTTTCCACCAAGAAATAATCTTCCTTTTAAAGGTCCAAAGTTGAGTATACACATTTAATTTAAATGAATTATTAGCCAATTTGTTGAATAATTTCCATTCTTTTCATGAAATTTGTGTTCTGGATGAAATTAGCATTAATATATTTAGCAGTGAAGCATCCTTAAGTTTAGGGGCCCCCGAATTTTGTTTGCACAAAGCCTCTCAATCCCCAAGGACGGCTCTGCTCAAATATTGCTTATTGAGTTGAATATCGCGATTGTAGACGCACTAACCCACATATGAAACGCTAAAATTATCTATTATTAAAACTATCCGAGTGGGTTAAACTCACCTAAATCTTCAACCGTTCGTTGTTACTCCACATGGCTCCTTACTTACGTGATCGGGATCATCTCGAACGATTCAAGCACAATCCCCCCTGGGGACGGACCAATGATCCGCTCTGGTGATGGCGGCGACAGTGAAGCCTCCTCGAACGCCCCTCGAGGACGCGGGTGAAGTTGAGGAGCCGTAGGTTTCCCAGGGCGGCGGAGGCAAGGAGGTCTATCTTTTTGCGTCCCTTCTCAATTTGGCCTCCCCACGCCTCCAGGGCATTGCCTTCCGGAAGCGACTCATGGGGCCCGTAGTTGTCCTCTAAATGGTCGTCCGCGCTGGTCCTGAAGAGTCAGATGTGGTGGGCTAGGTGTTCTGCTCGTACTGCCGGCCCTGGGCCTTCGGGGAACTGCGTCAGGAGCTGGTCGCTCACTTTTCGGGAGATAGAAAGGGGAAAGTGAGTTGGTGGAGGACTGCCCTCATTTCGAAGCACGTACCCTTCTGCGTAGTAGTCGAGCCAATTGAGTTTATTTCTATCATGTCATTTGTTTATAATCCATTGTTGCCAAAGAAATTACGCCGTAGAAATAGTTATGTATTATAGAAAGGAGGGTTAAAGTCGAATCTCATAACGAAGTGGAATCGTACTTTCACATCAAAAGCTCTTCATCAAGTGGTCGTCATTGCATCACTGAGGATTTTTTCCATATTTTTTATGCGTTACGTTTTCAAAACCTCCTTGCTCACACATATCTGCAGCTTTCAAATATGTGCACGGTTCTCCTTAAAATCTAGTCTTCAAGAAGCTCTCCTATCTCACTTAATAAACACCCTATTTTTTAGCGAAATTTTCCCCCTTGTTCTTTTTAGTCTTTTGTCGGGTATTATTTGTGTTAATGTTAAATTTTTACTCTACATTCTTACCTTATGATTATTACTTGTTTTTTTGTAATCAATCAGTCTTGCCGTCACCATATTTTTCTTACACTTAAAAAAGACGAAAGCTCGTTTTCTATTTAGGACATTGCTGGTGGTTGATGAGAATTCCTACAGCATTTCTTTGCGATCCCAATTATTGCGATTCCTCAGAAGTATTGCCTCTCGGAAATCAGTGTTGTAATAGTTTGCTAGGGCGAATTGTTTGCAGTTTTAGCTGTTAATTTGACATAAACTGTATGTGTATGTGAGGCTCCAATGTGTGCGTCATATTTCATTTTTTCAGCATAATAGGGTTCATTGTGTCAATGTGGAGTCCTCGGAATTATTATTACCTACTTTTGGCACTTTTAAGACTTACATTTAGTAATGTACGTATTAAAACGATGAGGTACTGTGAATTAATACTAAACTACTTCCCTAAGATTCTTTTGATTTACTTATTGGAAGCATACCTGTGACAAATAGTGCACAAACGTATGTTATAATTGGCGCACGAGTTTTGTTGGACTCTGATTCCTTATTTTGTTATTAACTATAGTGGTACATACTGCTCATTATAGAAAAGTTTTTTGTACGAAACCAGTATAAACTGTATTATGCCTTTCAGTCATTGTTTCTCGCATATAGAGGAATTTATTTATTCATGTGTTTAAATTTACTATTGTGAAAATTTACGTCAAAGAAAAATTTTTCTGGAATTACTTGTGCCCAAATATATTCCCGTTAACGCTTACGGTTGTCCAACTTTCGGAAGATTCCAGTTTAGTGACGTCTAAAAGGTAAATGAGGTCGTTTTAATGAACTGGTGACGTTGAGTTAGTTGACAGATTTATCTTCCGCAGCCATGGGGGAAGAATCGGTAGTAGTGGCCTTGACTCCCATCAACGCCTAATAAGTGGGACGTTCACTACCAGGGAATATGGTGAAGAGCGAGTATTGATTCTGGGCCCAGAACAGATAGAATGCCCGAATTCTTTGTGGAGGGCTCCTGTTACATGTATTCGAGCTTCGAGACGCTACGAAATTGCGATTAATTAATTAAACTGACCTTTAAATTAACTGATTTTGTGAGTAATTGGTATTTTTGGATCACCAATTTGCAAAAAAAATCACATGTATGCATCTGTATTTAGTAAAATGTCATGTTCGTGTTTTTTCTTAAAAATGTTTTATTTAGCTACAAAACTCCGCTGGTTATAAAACACAATCAATTGGCAGAAAACCGTTAGGCTTCTGTAATGGAAAGAGACTGGAGACTGCTGATTAATGCGTGTAATGTGAATGTACTGTAATAGAAACGGAATGGTCTCGCAATATTTATATTCAAACTTATCTTATTATTCATTTCATTCCCAAACTGTTTCGGAAATACCGTAATGTAACCTTAAACGCTTCAGATACGCCCATATTCAATTTGTGTTTATTTTCAAATCAATCTTTTGCTCAATTTCATATCACCAATGCAAACAGACCATTTTTATATTGTTAACATTAAGGGGGAAGCTTTTCGGATAAACTAACAGATTAATATTTTTCAAAGATGATGTTTCCTGTTTATTTTCGTTTCAAGAAGCGAATTTCCTATAAACTTATGTGCTTGATCTTTGATTCAATAGGAGACCCTTAAGGGTTTCGTCCATGTTTATCTTGCTTGATCCCATTTGGATTGGGGTTTGTAGAGCATGCAGCGTTATCGGTTCTCCATCCTGGCAGATGAAATTTCGTTCGACCATCAAACGGATCCAGCTCTCTCGCCTGAATGGCGAAAGACTTTCCGTAAAAAAGTAATAAAATCGCAATTCACCCCATTTCATCCAGAATCCGGGATTACGATGTGAAGCGTAACGTAACCACGGTTGAAGGGCTAGGGGAATACAGTTAGTGCTCTACGTAATATGAATGGGGCAACGAAATATAAAGAAGTTATAAAACAGCAATGGGCCTAGCGGCCGAGAGAGAGGAATGCGATGAAGACCCTCTTCAGCCGCTCTTCAATTTTTGCTCTTCAGCTCTAAATTGAAATTGGGATATTTTGTTATCTACTATTTATAGCTGCGGATTTTTTCTGCCAGTATTTGACTAATTCTGTGGAAAAAAGCTTTTGAAACTAGCGGTGTCCGGCGCTAATTGTATTTAATTAAATCCTGCCTTTTCATTACTTGCAGTGTATCCCAGCGAATACAACAGCAATAGTGTGTGCCTATGGGCGTTAGTGCGGTAGGTGAAACATAGGTAGTTCAATGACGTTTATTCACTGCTTTTCTTTAAATTCCTTTTTTCCCCTCAGTCTACGAGTGAGTCCGTTGAAAACGTTCGCTGAGGGAGTTGGTTCTCTCTGGCTAGGAGCAAACACATGATTCCTGCTGACTCATAACCTAGTCTACGTTTATGAGCAAGATAAACACCTTTTATCATTTAATGACCAATAATATGTACGGTAAACACCAGATGGAATTTAACGAATACCTCGTTACTCTAATTCCAGCGCAGAATCTGCTAAAGCTGTAACTGCGGTGAACAAGAAACTAGGTTATCATTCACTTATAATGCTGACTCAACATTTAATTATGATTGACCGTACGTTATTTTAGTTTATCTCTGCTGCATGTTTTTGTTACTTCTTATATTTAGAACTAGTGAGGACTTGCGTTTGTGCTGTGTGGTTAGAAATTATTTTCTTCCGCTCTCTTTATTTTCAGATGTTAGTTGAACAAGTTAACTAAATACTTTATCCTCTATAACTTCCCAATTCAATGTTTTGTTTTGGATTTATATCAAAATGTGTTTCTCAAGAGAAAAGGTATGGTATTTTTTAAGCTGCAATTATAACGGAGAATTCTTTGTACGTGTGAACAATCCTTGTTGACGTCGTCAAAACACTTTTTTGACACTGTGAATTTGAATTACCTAAACATTTATTCAAATGTTTCTGTATATAGCCTTAACGTAGGCCAGCATATGCTGTCTATCATAATCTAAAAGTCGTTGCTTTTTCTATTTGACTCATGATTTTCCTAAACATGGTCCGTAAATCTACCCTTTCCTTCTTTTGCATCTAATGCTAATTGCAGTTTTGAGAATCCTTGCTTTTCAAATGATGGTTAAAAATACGGCTGCTATATTATATTGCGTTTTTTGCTAGACGCGAATTGCAGTCTTTCACTTGGACCCTCTCTCCTAAATTTATACCATAGTGATGTATTTTATCAATGGAAAATCGTGGAATGTTGTATTTAGTTAAAGTTGTCATCCATACTAATGCTCTCTGAGCTCCAACTCGTGAATGTGGTCTCTATTCGGAGAGATACTCGTAGGAAAATGATGATGACTATTATCTCCAATTGAAAGCATAGAATCCGGGAACTTACAAAGAGAATTGTTTGAGCTATATAGTCTTCCAGTGTCTAGGAGGATCCAATAATAGAGGTGAATAAACATGAAAACTTGTCCATATTTATAAATTGGGCGAAAATTCTTTTTAATATGGGAATAACATTAGACTTCATTCGTTTAGCAGAGCAATCACTATGAAAATACTCCCTGATATTGTTAATGAGTTTAAGTTTTAAATGAGGCACATAATTATGATATTATTATTTAAATAATCTTAAACTTCTCTGCTCAGATTTCCTCGATATATTTGCGCATTGAAGAAAATGGAATTAATGGATGCTGGACATGGCATGAGAGGGCATTTAAACGTTTAAGATTGCTTTTTTTTTATTAATTCGTGGGCAGTTTAATATTGGCAAGTGTCCATGAGAAACGTTATTTTAAAATTTATACAGAATTTTATTAATTTACTTCCAAAACTAGACATTTTAGATGGATGCTACGAATATTTCCATTTCAGCTTTGAAAAGCTCTTTTACTACCTCGCGAATCGGATAAAAAAATTGCAAATCTCCTTTCATCCACCTCCACCATGCTTGGCCGATTTGAAACCAGACGCATGAACTTAAGGTTATTCATTCCAGATTTCCATGCGATCAAGCGTTCATCTTATTTTCACTCGCTAGAATGGGGTCTCGAGGGAAATGTTTTATAATTCATTCCCTTTCGTCAAGCCTCCATTCAAAAGCAGCTCAGACCTTAAGGGAGGCAGTGCGGGATGTGGAGACGGAGTGGGATAATGAGGAGAGAGGCTATGGGTGGAGAGAAGGAGAGAAAATGTGTGGGAGAGGTTGGGCTAGCTTTTCCGCAGTAGACTGCCGCGTTATTTCTTTTCATTTCCACGTGGAAACCGAACCCCTTGCGCGACCGAGAATTCACATGCTGGCTCATTACACGCTCTCTTGTGAACACTTGGCCTGAAGCGATTGCAATCAGTGGTGTGAGGGATAGAGGGTAGCCAAGGACGTCGTCAAAGTCGAGTCATTTTGGAGCCTGTTTTTACGGAAAGACGGATGTGAGAGGCGTGATAAGGAAGGTGATGGTATGATGTCGAAGAATACATTTATGGCGACGATGACAATGATGATTATGATAAAATAACGAATAGGAGAAATAGAGGATATACTAGACGCACTCGTGGCATTCACGGGGTCTTGAAAACGTTTCGTCGTTATCATGCAGCTTCTTACTTAAGGGCGTGGTGTCTCGTGGCATGCAACCAGGCCACAGGCTGGACAAAAAAGTCATGAATTAGTTACAGTTATCGCGAGGCCTCCTGAATTGCGGATAACCGGAAAACTTAGTAGCCGGGTGCATGCGGGTGATCATGTACCATTGGATTCTTAAGACATTTGGTTTCATTACTGGTCTGTCATCGTATCTAGCTTTGATTGTCTCTTTTCAAGCAAGAGGTATTTTAATGGTGGGGAAATTTTCACGGGTTTCCCAGTGGTTGAGGAATGCGGCAGTTCACAGCATTTTGGTAGCTGTCGGGTCCAGAGCCTCTGGTGTAAATCCCAGTATCCAGATTTCTGAACGTAAACCATACGCATGAATGCGAAATGGCTTGCTCCATCTCAGTCTTTTTTAGTTTTTTTTTCCCGGCACCGTGGATATTATTTTGATTTACAGAACTGAAAAAAATCTAAAAAAACGGGAAATTCAGTTTATAGCATATTACTTTTCTAGCTCTTCTTTTCATCGCACCATTGGATTCATTCAGTTATTACGGTTGTCTATACATCAAAACTACTACATATCCTAGATGGCTAAAATAATTGGTTCGATGTGCTGGCTCGAGATTACAGAATTATTGAACGCCGTACGTGTGTGGATCTTAAAAGAGTTCAGTGGTATCAGCCGGCTCAGTGTGTGACGCATCTGCTTGCCTACACCATTTTGTGATGGCCTCGTCATGCGAGTGAATAACATCGGAACTCAATGGAGACCCCTTACTTCCTATTTCTCCTTGGCTATTCGAGAACTTTCTATGATTCCAGCTTGCTGGGAGCCACCGACTATTTTTAATTCAACATCCACGTTACGGACCAGAGCTACTATCGAAACAGGCGCTGAAGTTCGATGACTACTCTAAGGATCACTTTGCGTAGTGTTTAACGCCCAACTGACACGTCTAGTCGCTCAAAATGTGTATGGTGCGCATCTTTAATACATCTCTGGACTCTTGATCACCATTTGAGTGAATTTTATAGACTGGATTGTATAAGTTTGTTAATTCTCGCTCCTGTATGATGCTGGCAATTCAGAGTAATTGATGCTTCAATTACTACTTCGCGAGACAAAACATTATCCCATTGGCAAATCATTTTATCTTCGATCTACTTAGGTGTGAAAGGGGCTTATGAAAAATTTTAGATTTAAATTCTCCTTTAACTCAAGAGTACTTCCAAAGTCAATTTAAATAAAGGGGATTGATATGATATCAAATTTGAGATACTTGTGAAACTTAACCCGAGGCTTGAATGTGCGATAAATACTTGTACAATTAAGCTTTGATCCCACTGCAGAAATAACGGGAACTCTCTTTGGGTGGATTCTGCAAAGTGAGGAAGTGAGGCTCTGACTTAACTGTTGCAAGTTATCTTGCATTCCCTCGTCTATTTATGGTAAAAATATATCTCTCAGAAAGATTTTTCCATCAAAGATAGAACCAACACTATTCCTATCATCTTTACGTGCCCGAGATATACTCTCTCCCTTCATGTTCAACCACTCCCGTACCCGCTCACAATTTAGCATTCTTATACAGGTACATACTGGCTAAATATCTGGCCTTTATTGGAAAATCTGATTTATAGCTTGCTAAATGCCCTTATTTGTAGAAATAGATTCCATTCCTACAGACGTGATATCCTCCCGTGGGAACTGAAACATACACAGGTGTACTTAATAAAAGATTTTAGTGAATACTAAATCCCTCTTAATTGCTGAAATAACTGTCGTCGTGCTCGATATTTAATTCTTCGTGCATTAGTAATTAAGGGATTGATTATTAGGTGCTCTAAACCGGAGGAGTGATCGTCTTATTCGTTCGAGTACTGATGAACTATCTGCCAGTAGCTGACAGTAGCAAAATGACCATAACTGTCGATGTACGTCATATATATAGTAGTAATTTCAAATATTATAGTTGGAATGCCCGAAATCGCCGTTGCCCTAAGGACACAAGTAGCAGTTTATCCCGCTTTGAGTCATCAAAAAGACATTTAGTCTTATATAATAAGAATATTAAGTTATTCACAGTTACTGTCTGCTATTTTGGAACCCGAAGCCGTTGGTAGCAATAAATGCGACAGAGGTACTGTCATCCCTCTTAACCAGATTGCTGTCTTTATCATATTCTGACCAATGATATTCCCCTTTGCTCCACACTTAATTAATCTTAAAGAGCTACTCCTATCGGTCGAAATCGGGTATTTTACGGATGGCACGGCCGATAAATTTTCTATATTGTATTAACTTAAACACTATGCTCTAATCTTGGTGAAAATATCCGGCTCATTTTTATTCTTTCAACTCTTAGTTTGTGAGCACGCTCATGATGAAAGGATTGCGGTGGGGAGCCAAGAAAGTTAATGGACAACTCTCGATCTGGGCCACTCTTAGTTTTGTAAATAGGTGTCGTTCTTGAGGCTAAACCCTTCACCTTTAGGTAATAACTGGAGCAGGCACCTGAGTTTATGCTCACTCAGATTGCGTGGAAAATCGTTTAAGCTTCTTTCCCTTGTAAGCTCTTTCATTTTATATGTACCTACGCTGTGAGCAAAGCCGAAGTACATCATCCTTGGCTTTTCCTCAATGCTTTGGGGGAAACGTCGTCTTTGAAATTTATTTTTATTTCAAAGAGTGTTCATCTGATCCCTCATCATTCATTCATGTAGCTGCGCAGCCGTGAGATTGCGAGCCGAGATGACACGTTACCTTGCCCTACTTTATCTCACAGATTAAATAAATGATAAAAATATATGTTAGTATTTAAAATACGGTGCGGGCGGTTCGAGTTCAAATTCAGCACGTTGCTTTGGTCTCTCGAAGGTTGCTTTTCCATCTTCCGCTCCACTCCTCAATTCCCCTCTTCCACGTTCCATCTTTCTCCCTCCACCTTTTTCCCGCTTATTTCTCTCTCTCTCTTCCCCGCGTTCTCTCTCTCTTATTTGCTTTCCATCCCGCCAGCTCGCCTGCTTTGCGTAGGGATCCGGGAGGTGAAGGGCGAAGGAGAAGTTGGAAGGTCGTTGAGGTGGGTTTTTTTGCGAAGTTGGGTAGGGAGTGGGATGGACTCCTTCACTCTTCCACCTAAACCCATGCCCGTGTCACCCACTTTTTCCAGAGGCGATGGATTACGTGTGAGAGGGGCGGAGTAAGGAGGAGCCTTGGCCGGATATGAGTGGGAAGGCGCCAATTGAAGCAGGCGCGGGGTATGATGCCTTCGCTGCAGACTGCATGGTAATGGCCTTCCCTCTCCATCCTTTCCGTAACTTCCCGACTTCTCTTCAGCCATATAGCGAAATATCCCGGCGAAGTATCATGATGGCTTATGCGGAGACCTCTCTCGTGTAAACATCTCTTGCACTCTTCCGTAATGGAATGACGACAATTTGGGATGGATCTTTACTTCAGCTTTTTTCTTGATCAAACGCCATCCTTCTGTGATTACTTACCAATCTCTTTTTCCTGAATTTTATTTGTCTTTCTGAAGATTCTATCGGGTTAAAATGGGTCTGGAAAGACTTAAAGCGTTCCACTTTGTCCCAGGGACATATTTCGGACTGGATTAAATGCTTAGAGAAAATTTTTCCCGCGTATGTGAGCGAGTGGTTTCTCGAATTTTATTTTGAGCAAACATGAAGCCTGTGCCGACTGCAGCCTCGCGACGCTGCCTTTACCCACTTTCTAGATAATCAAACGAAGTTCCTATGCATATTAGTCCTCTACGCTTGATCGTAAGTGGATTTTCTTGTGATCCAAGAGTTCAGAGAGTTTAAAAGCTTTATCGTTTCATCATTGCATAAATATTGCTAAACGAGTGAGCCTCGGATGTAATAGAATTGCTTTAGTTTCAATACGTGGATGAAGTCTCATTGAATTATCCAGCTGATTTATTCTTTTTCATGCAGGTTTTGATCTTTTGGGCACACCAAGTTTGATTTGGCTCGTAGATTATAGAAGATAATTGGCATAGTTGAAAAAGATTTAGTAGCTAAATCACGAATTGATGGTAGCGGCGGTGTTCTTAGGGTCCTGTTGACCCAAAGTGCTTAGGTGTGAAACTCGGGTTGGAAAATATTTTTCTTCTCGTAGAAGAAACATTTATTTGACGCATTTTCCGGAACGAGACCACGAAGAGAGAAATTCCATTCCATCTATGTTGCAACATTGACGGAAATCAGATAGAGAAACGACGAGTTTTTACGATAATGGAAGGAAAAGTTCCTCGAGAGAGACTGAGGGACGAACACATAAGCCTGGTAAAACGGGATATGAAACTGGAGACTTTTAAAGGCAAAAAGGAATATGGAACGGGCTAAAGTTAACCGATCTTAGAATCTAGTGACTAATGATGATACCCTCAAAGATATGGTCGCTGGGTGGAAATATATTATTTTTTTAATTTCTAAAACCTCGAAAACAGCTCTACTGGATTTTGGCATCGGTTATTTCATCAATTTACAGTGAGGAAAAAGAAATACCCATGTCTTGATTGGTAAAAAATAAACACTCAGGATACGCCATGCGAAGGTGCCTAATAGCATCATTCAAAAGTGAGGCAAAAAGATGATTTTATTTTCCAAGTAGTTTTCAGTCCATTAGTTTCTTAGCTATGCATTATCATGTTATCCTATGAATCAATTCATACATATTTGCACGTAACTCCGTTCCTTTTTGTAGTAGGCACCAATGAAGGAGCCTAATTCTTGGTGTTAAGCCTGTGAAACTGGCTCTGTTTTTTTAAATGCTGTAGTGAATATATTCCAATTGCAAAATATTAGTTAAATTCTCTCCTTCGTTTTTGTATACGCGGTTATAATCCCTTGGAGTGATAGTGAATGCTTTGGCAGCATCGATCCATTTCCTGCGTTTGTCGATATTGCTTTCCGATTTAACTGCTTTGGTCCATTGCTCTTATCCCACTCTCTCTCTCTCTCTATCTCATTTTCTGTATCCCTCCCTCTCGCACTCATAGCAAGCCTCTCTCCCTCTCAATCATTCAGTGAGAAGAATCGTTGACACTTGAGGTGGACCGCAGACAAAACTGAACGAGGACGAGGAACCATTGATCTCCATTGAAATTTCGATCTGGTCCCCATTACTGCGCCGTTAATCAGGAGGAAAAGCCGGACGCCCGGTGATTGAATTGCTTTTGATTTTGCACCTGGGTGGAGGAAGGAAGGTTGTGTCTAATGGGGGAGAGGGAGGCACTCGAGGGCATCAGGGAAGGGGTCTTTTGTGGAGAAACAATATCGCAAATGAAACCATCCCAGACTCCCACCTCCCCCTCTTCCAACTGATCATCTTTCATCTTCCCCTTGTGTTTCCCGCCTCCCCCTCCAACGCCCTGCCGACGTCCTGTCTGCTCTCTGGGAGAAAACATCCTTTGTCGAGACTGCTGACGTCTGACGAAACAGCTCTGAGAGATATCTTAGCTGTTCCTTGACGAATACCTCGTAAGTTCGCGCCGCATCTCCCGAGTCCCTTTCCCCGAAATAATAAAAGATGTGACGACGACACTGGCATGACGTGCCGTTCGATTTCCAGTTTTAAAAGGAGGGTGTGTGGGGAACAAACACGTTTCGGGATTGCTCTGAGGTGGGATGGATGCCGAAGGATTCGGAAGGGTTGAAGACTAATGCCTGTGGGAAACGAAACACAGCCTCTGGGAGATTGGCTCTTTGATGGCGAGCCTTGATTAAATGACATGTTTTCTGAGGGTACGAATTTTTCATGTCCCAGCTACGCGTCACCCGCCCTAAAAGCTTTCGCAAAATGCGTATAGCAAGAAAAGAGGAAGCCGGAAACGAGATAGAAGAGGCATAGAAAGGGATGTGTTCGCATGTATCTTGGTCCCGCTCAGTTTGTGATCTGGATGTGTGTTGCGTGGAATATAGAAATATTTTACTTATCTTTTCAACTTTCACACTCTTTTATTGCCTTCACGCGACCCGCCTATGTTATGTGTGGTTGGCATGTATCCACTCTGTGAAATTTCAATTCTAAATATTAGATTTTTTTAAATTCTGCATTGTGACTTAATTTTGACCTTGTTTCTATGGGCCTATTTCAGTCCATGCTGTCGTCATGTGGGACTTTTTGTTCTCTTGTGGAGTAGCTTCAAGTATTGCAGGGTGACGCGAGTATGTTAAATCATCGTGGTCTACATTCTCTTTTTCTAAACACTTATGTGGTAACTAATTTCATTATTTTCTAAGGCATATTTCTACTTGTCGTCGTAAGTTTTTTTGCAAATTTTTTACAATAAGAGTAGAATAACTTCGAAAAGGTTTTTGTGAAAAAGTGATAATAATTGGTCGCCTTATCCAAATAGTTTAGAAAACTGACTCAAACGAAGTATCTCAGCTGTAGTTTTACAAGGAGGGTGTGTGGAGCACAAACACGTTTCGAGATCGCTCTGAGGTGGGGCGGATACTGAAAAATTCGGAAGGATTGAAGACTAATGTCATGGCTGGTTAGGAATCTTAATCTGATCAATCAATAAATCTTGGTTATTCATATTTCGAAGCCTTTATCTCATAATTCGATATCTTATTCTGTAGTTGTGAAAAATTATGTAAATCGGAACTTCAAGTATTGCTTAAGGATATATAACTTTGGGAGTATTGAAGGCTGTCGTAGGCGTCCTAGTGAATCACACTATGTAACAAATGAAAGTGTTACTCTATCAATAAAATGTTATTAATACATGACCTAAAACTACTACTTTAATTATCTCCAAATGCGGTTCACCAAATACTAAAACTTTTTTATTTAGGAAAGGAGAAAATTAATCCTATAAAACGTGTGAATTTTAATGCCCAATACCATTGGCCAAGATCGCCTGGCCGCTTAACCAAGTCAGTCACGGATCAAATGTGTGAATGAATCCATTTATGCTTAGAAACCTCATTGATTGGAGTTATGCGGTTAATAGTACCTTTGTGCTAAGATTTGGTTGGGAAGATCAAATGTAATAGCCATAGAGCCATTAACATATCGGATACTGTTAATAAATACTAAATATTCTTGGTAACTGTGTTTGTAAAATATTTATAGAAAGGGTGAGGATGTTTCAGCAGCGAGATAGTAAAAGTTTGATTATGCTAATTTTGGTAACGCTTATATCGTTTCCGGGCGATTGCAAATTCATTAATTCGTCCGCTGACGTTACGCGGCAGGGGAGTATCTTCTTAAGGACGGAGCGTATCGCTTTCATCGGGAAGGAGACGAACTGAGAATTATCTTACCTCCGTTTTCCAAACACACGCCAGCGCTCATATTACACGAGCACAAGGCGCTCCCTTTGTCTTCTCCCTCCGACATCTGATCCTAATACCTCCAGCTGCGCTTCCGCTGATGCGTGTCGCCCTCACATTCCACGCAAGAGAGGAAGAAACGACTGGAGGGGTGGAACCTCCAATCATCGTCGACTTCTGTCTCCGGGTGGCGTCTATTTCGCGAACGGGAAGTGCTGTCGAATTCACTCCAAAGATTTGCATTTACCAGGTTAACTAATGCTCTTTAAAACGAACAACTTGGGTCCTTCTGGCGGAAAGACTTCATCTTCTTCATGAGTTGATTCTTGATCCTTCAATCGCTATTCTCCAGAAATGCGAGCATCCTGCTGGATCCAACGGAAGAAGCATCATCCGTGATAATGGGTGGAGTAGACTCGTCGGGAAAGATATATATCAACGAAGAGAGGGAGTATCTACTACCTTTCTACAAGGAAGGAATGAAAGGAATTGTGAATTAAATACTCACAGTCACGCTACGACGGATTTTCGATGTGTCAAATGTTTCCTACCCGGATTTAGCAGCACACATTTGGGGTAATCTGTTGACCCTCACGCAGACAAACTTCAAGTGTTTGAAATTAACTTGAGTAGGTTGGGATTGATAGTGTGAGGAATGTTTTCATCGAAGAATCTTGAGTTTCTATGGACGTGAAGGTGTAGATGTTCTAGATTAAGTTCTAGAGTGCGAACATGCTAGAGGTGGTGACTTAGATTTCAGCTTGACTTGCTAATCCTTGCTCTTCCTTCATATTTTCTCTATTTGCTAAATGCTACTATGGTCTGTTTTTAATTTTGCCTTATTCGCTGAATATTCCGGAGAGGGCTTACATTTTAACTAAGAGAAATAAGAATGGTTGAGAACATGACTACCATTGAAGGATATATTGATTGTAGTTCTATTTGCTTTGAAGCATCGCATGTCTTACTTTTGCACCGGTAAAATATCTGCATTGTTAATACCAACTAACCTGAGATGTCTTACCATGTCCTATTTGCGTTTAAATTCTTAATAATTGGTGTGACTATGTCAATTTGTGGTAATGACAAATGGAAGTACTTTATATTGCAGAATATAACTCATTTCTTGAAATAATGTGCCTGTGCGAAATAGTTTGCTCTGAAGTTTCACCTTGATAACTTAAATAACCAAGATGAGCATTTGTAACCAGTAAAGATTGACATTCACAGAATTGTAAATAAGATACTATTTTTTAAAGAATGTTTTCATTTTAGAAATATTTACTTACTACTTTGGTGGCTTATTATTTTTATTGGTCATCAGGATCGGAAAAAAGATTTTCTTTTTGCAAAATGTTCACTTAAGTAACAACAAATATGGAGTGGACGTTTGGAATATAATTATCTTCAATTACTGTGAATTCCAAACGGAAAAATCGAGTAATTTTTCTATATGATCCTCTGGTGCATAATGTGAATATCAAAGAACTTACTTATTTGTTGATTAAATTGTATAAATGGCTAATTTCGAAAATCATCCAGCAGTTGGATCAATTCATTATTAAAACGTTATAAATGTAACTCTACTCCTTTCTTTATAAGATGTTCAACGTGAACTCATCGGTAGTGACACGGTTACAGTAGAAGCAAAATATATTGTCCTTTGATACTATTTTTCGTGTGATAATTGTTGAATTTTATACTTAGTAGCATTTGTAGTGGACAGCTATACTTTCTTAGAACTCATTTTGAAAAAGTGCCAGTTTTTTCACGTGCGAATGTTTTACTATCTCAGGGTATTCAGACAATCTGTCTCAGGGTATTCAGAAATTATTTTATCAATAAGTAATTTCTGTCCCTTGGTTTAAAAAAATAAGAATATCTTGATAAAACGAAACTGAAATCTTTAAATTTGTCGTACAGAGGCGCATAAATACTCTTATCCGTTTATTCAATGATATGCTATTTAGGAAACATTGAATTTTTCTTTAGCAATCTATGAGAGTTAACCATAAAGTAATGCTCCACATTTTTTCTTTAAAACTAGACTCTGCTAAAATGAAATTTACACATATTTTCGAATGATATCATACTATAATACGTGAAATATATATTGTATCTACTCACTCTATTTTTCCACATGATCTCCTTCAAGTTTCATTGCCTTCTATCAGCGATTCACTAGGGGGTGTATTTCTTGTCTTCACCTATCCTCTTTCTGGTTATGGAGCTAGGTTTTCACTGCGCTAATCATCTCTTCGTCGTCCAAGTAGTCTGGATCCAAATGGATTATAAAGTTAAGAAGGATTTTACATTTTATTTGCGTCTTTAGTTTGTGCCAGCCTGCCATTTGCGAGCCTAATATTGCAATCTGTTCTTTGGTGACTCAACAAAATTGGCCTGAGCACTCAAATATAATATTGCATCGTGATAACCTGATGCAACTTTGCGACAAATGGAGACGCGTCTCTTGATGACCGTTTCAACGCACTGATTTTTGTTATTAGGTATTTTCAAAAATGTAGGGAATTACTCTTAGAGTGACCATCGTCCGTAATTTTTGCTCTGATGGTTTTTCTGGCCTAGACCTCATGTAGTTTTGAATTTATTTTCGATGTAATAGTAAATATAAGTAGCATCACTGTGAAATTAAGGTAAATTTAACGGTTTCTTCAATAACATGTAGTGATCCGACGAAGGAAATTGATTATTTCATTGTTGCCATCTTGAATCGGAAACTGTCCATCAGATACTAAAGCAGTAAAATGAAATTGAATGGTGACATATACGGTATCAGCCATTTGCATAAATCCAAACTACAAATACGTTATGCAACGGAAAGTCCAATTATGAACCTCCATTTCAGCGATCAAACCATCCATTAAGAAAATCCAATCCCTAAACAGGGTTTTTTGTGTGAGAGAAGTGAGGCTGACGATGAGAAAATAGTTGCAACGAAGGATCCCGATGTGAGTTTTTGATTGCTCGAGTATTTCTGGGTTCTTCCCGCGTTAGTTTTTCCTTGTGGACGTCAGTTTCGCCGGCGTTCCAGTCAGCGTCTTCAGGTTCGATTCCGAGTGGAATGTAGGATAACATTCGTTCATAAGGAAAATCCTATGGAGAAATAGCCCAAAACCCTTGAGTCGAAGAGAAAAATTCATTGGCATTGTGTGCGTTTCTCGAATTATTTTTCTGGGTGTGATCGTCAGACCCGGGATCAACCGTTGATGGTAGGTTTTCTGGTAGGATCGAGATGAAGTGGATAAAAATGGGACATTGGTGATTTGTGAGCCAATGAAGGGAGGTAGAAGAGGGATGTGTGCGGGAGAAGCTTGCAATGGCGTCAGACGCGCTTGAATAAGACAGCGTTAAAAATTTAATTCATGAATTCATTGTGAGATTTAATGCCCAACCTATTTTATTTACCTTTCAATAGCCCAAACTATTCTATTTACCAACCTATTTCATTTAGCCCAACCTATTAAAGTTTACAATTTGACACGTTCTACTGAGTTATCGTTGTGATGCAGTTTTCCTTTAGCTGGCATCTGAAGAAGTATTAGCTTTTCCTGTCAGCTAAAGGCGCGGAAGGATATATTTATGATGAGAGTTGCAATGTGAAAAAGATGGTATGTGGTTATGAGTCGTCGGCATTGTTGGCGAGATGCAAATCTAGGGGGATTAATTAAAATTCCACTCAGGGGAGAGTTTCTTCGACGTTCCACCGGTTCTGGTGCCTCATCTAACCTGTCTCGTTTGTTCTCTTGGCCTTCCGAAACGTCAGACGAGATGAAGCCCCTAATTCTCGGGTGGATCATTGAGTTAAGGGCTCTGACCCGCTGATCCACCCGAGATGCCTTTGTGACGATTCACTGGAAAAAATCTGATGAATAAATGCCACAAAGCTTACGGATAATATGCAAGCACGATGAGAATAAGAGACACATCACTTGCTATTATGTTATACGATGGTGATCAATTCGAGCGAATCGGATATTTCAGCAAGCGATTTCTTTGCGTCTTCAATTTATTGCTTCGCTCGGACGCACGTGCAGAAGACAAAAATAAAATTTTTAATCGTGAATAAATTGTATGATTTATAGCCCTACCTTACAATTTGACACGTTATACGTGAATTAAGTCCACGAGAATGGAGATGAACTTGCTAGATGAAGGAAGTAACAACTGGAATAATAACCTTCGGAGGAATCCATCGCTATCTTTTCCACTACATTTTGATGAGGAATGAGCTGGAAACTGATTTGCTATTTGGTTCATTGATTCTCATTGGATCTCGATTGTTAAATTATTGATGTTCTTTTTCTTTTTTTTTACTCTTTTCCCCCACTCATCCTTTGTACCTTTTCTGACACTGATTTTCCCTGCTTAACATCCGCTGTTCCCCCGTCCTAGTTCTCGCTCTCGCCGTGCACGACGATGGAGGCGCCCTCCCCCCTTTCTCTGATCCTCCCTCTTCTTCTCCCCCTCCGCGCCGCGTTCTTTTTACCGCCGCGACGTCTTAGATCGAAGTTCAGCAGACCGTCGCCTGGAGACGCCTCCTGCCGTCTCAGTGGCTCTCCTTCTCTCTCCTTTCCAATCCCCTCTCCACACTCATCAGGCTGCAAAATCACCCCCTCGGAGCAATTTGCATTCCTTCTCGCACCTGATGCTTCTTCCTTCGCGGTCCATTTAAGGAGAAAAGGGAGAGATAGGGATAGCTGCCAGGCCCCTTCTCCTCCCTCCCACCTCCTTCGTCAAGGAGCGCTCGGAACCCCTTTCCCTCCACTCATCAAACTACTCCTCGCATCCTCTTTCCCCTGCTCACCCCTCTCCTTCCTCTTTTTGGTTCCCTCATCCTTTTTTCCCTTCTCGATCCTTGGGAAATACCTTCGCCTTCCCTAAACCCCCATCTTGGGCTCAACCCTCATGAAGTATTGTTTCACGGGAGATTTTGCCCGCGGTGAACGGTCGGGGAGGGCGTATTCTCAAAGAATGCGGATTTTACGGCGTTCATTGCCGTTCGAGGCTAATAATACGCTCACAAAAAATTGAAATCCCGATTTATCATTCTCCCGGATCCAATTATTGAGGAAATACTGCTTTTGACGGCAATAGTTTCCCGGAGGTTAATAGGTATTTGTTTACGGCAGCTTAACTTTGTAATTGTGAAAAATATTTCGTAAAATAGCTGAAATGATGAGGCATCAAATAGTCCCTTGCAGTTGCGAATAAAACCCCTACCTTATAAAAAAATCGAGAGATCTGCATATTGTTGATAAGTTATTTTCATACTTTGGAATGGTATTTTAGGACGTCTCTTTGCTAGGAAGATACTTTTTCGTTTTCCATGCTGGTGCCCAAATGTTTCGGATGAGTTTCGTGTTATCTCTAAAAGTAATCTCTGGACACTCGATCATTTTACCTCTAGTGGTCGATCGAACAGGATAAATTTCTCTCAAATACCTTTTTCACTCAAACAAATACCTATATTAATACCCAAGTTTTATAAAGAAATTGATTGAAAATTTTTTATGTCATCGAACAAATGATATAAATTATCCATGAGCAAAATTAACTTGTATTTGTTTGTTTTTTTGTTGAAAGATGATATTTGTAAGATTGATGATATTTTGCTTAAAACTCATGCCTTGACTTTATTTGAAGCTCATGTGGACAGAAAGTTAAAGTAAAAAATATTTTCTTATCTTGGGTTATTTTTAATTTTGCTGATTCAATAATATAGAGAAAATATATTAGCGAAATCATGTGGAACTTTCTTGTGTGATAAACATTGCATAAGTAAATCAAAGATAATTTACATATATTGGTGGGAAAAACTAAGTGAATAATGCTGTTACATAACAAATACCTTGTTTTTTGGTAGATGTCTTTTTTCCAATGCATAAACATGAAACTATGTGCCTCAAATCATGAATATTTCTCTGACTTAGCTCAATGTATTTTTGAAATCCCCTTTGAAAATGTTAATTTGATATAAGGAAAAGTTTAATACGTCAAAAAGAGATACGGTGGGCCAATGAATGGCATTGACGGATCCAGAACTAGTTTTATCGTGGTAGTAATGGTCCTTGTGTGGGTGGCAACCAACATCATCACTTCTACCATCCGGAATAGGTGAGGAAATGGAACGCGTAAAAGGCTTGAGGGAAATGGGGCATACTGATGGAAAACTGGATTTTGGCCGAGTATAAAAAATGTGCCGAAAGCTAAATGCATCGTGGTAGTCTTATTCATATCCCATTAGCAGCGCTCGCAGAATTCATTTCTCACTGTGGCGAAGTAGAGTGGCTTGAAGCGACGGAAAATCAATAGAGTTACTTAGGAAAAATCATCAGTCATCCTTCAATCCCTGTTGCACCCACCTCCAGAAAAATGAGGAGTTATGACCACTATTTTTTCTTATTTCTCCACTGTATTTGGAAAACCTCTCCCAATAAGACGGTGGATCATTCGTTTTATTTTTAAATATTTGTTTCTAGTAATTTGATAAAATGATAATTTGAGGATATTTAACATACCCGTGCTGTACCGAGAGTGATCAGACGCAGTAAACATGTGAATCATTAATACAAGTTCCTTTGTTACTTTGAGGTATTCCATGTTTCAAAATATTTAGCGATAGCATTTACAGCACCAAATATTTAGTTATGAAACATATGAATCGTATCATTTTACCTTAGTCTCACCTCTCAAGGTAAGAAAAGTGAATTAAGAAACCATTTGGCCTAGAATTTTTTTTAAATATTCACAGCTCCGAAAACAGCACAACAAAGGCCTATCACATCGGGTGATTAACAATTAACAATAGACGAACACCGACACCCATGTTCTGAGTGGTGAAAAACCACCCAGGCGGGTCTCGAAGGCGTTTCACTCGGACGGACGAGCGAGGACTTAACCCCGCCGCCACCGGGGCCGACCTAATCCTAAATTCTAAAGAATTCTTATTCTAAATTCTAAAAATCCTAAATTCCTTACGATGAATGATGTTAATTTACTTTTTGTTCAATGACATGGGCTATGATTTTTTGAAGAACCAAGTGGAGAGAGTGTATGTTCGTTTGCACTCGCATGTGGCCTTTTGGGGCGGAAAATCTTAGACGGACGTTGAATGCTTGGTGGGAAGAGAGAAGCGACGAGATGAAGCGAGACGGGAAGAAGTAGAAAGAGAGGGAGACGTGGGTGCGGTCTGTGTGGGGCGATGGACGCCTAATATCCAGTGGGATCGCTCTGTTGGAGAGTGGATGCCTAAAATAAGAGACGGGAGGGTTTTGGGGGATTTACATCGCTCGCAACTTCCCCATTTGTGAGGGAGGTTTAAAATCCCCGACCGGGGAGCAGACCAAGGGATGTAAGAAGGGAAAAACGGGCATCAGTGGACGCTAGTGACGGCCTTTTAAGATATTCGGGATGCAGTGTGGGCATAAAAAAGACTCGTTTGGGGAAAGGGAATGATTGAAGAGTTTTCTCCGCTTTGGGGGTCTTCCGTCTTCTGTCCCCTACCATCTTCTGCCGCGGAATCCATCTTCACCGGATACCATTCTCCCTCCCCACAATGGCAGACGCTGTCGCACGAATACCAGCTTTTCACATCAACGTAACATATTTCCTCGTCTGAGCACCCTGCTCTCTCATGTGGAAAGTTTCTTCGCGATGCTGTGGAAACGACGGATGTATCCGAGGGAAGAGGGAGGTGAAAATGGTGAATATACTTGAGTAAATATATTTGGAAAAATTCTAAGATATGGTTAATGATATTGTTGCATTGCAAGTCATAGTTTGGCTTTTTACCTCTTAGAAGCGAAAGCATGATGCCGTGGTGAGAGGCATTTTCAGCCCCTAAGGCTTCATCAAATGGTCTGCTGTATTTCTTTGCAAAACACTGGAATGACGATTTGAGAATTAAAACCATATGATCACCTCTGTTCTGTTTAATAATCGCTCTGTTGTGTGAATAGGAAGCATGGTATTTTAAACAAATGCTGAAAGCAAAATGCTTTTGGAGATACGCACTATTCGTAGCCTAGAGCTACCCCCTTGAAAGACCTCGAAGGTTTTTTGTTTCCGTACTCTTTCTATTTCAAACTATAATTTCGGCCTCAAATGATTTTGGCGTTGACTAATTTTCCTTGTACTATTTTTGGTAAATTGATATAATTGAAAATAAAAAAAGGGTTATTTTCCTCGCCCAAACCAAAACTTATCTTATAAGCATACTCATTTCATTAAGTTGTCATAGGATATTGGAAGCATTCATCTCTTTCGAGATTTTGTTTTTATTAATTCTTTACGCATCGTAAATATGGTATTCTACCCACAATATGAGGAAGTACCCGAGTTGCTCATCATGATAAAATATTTAGACTTATATTTTTAAGAATGAAGAAGGAAGTTTTTATTAAAAGAAGCTGTTGGCATTTGCAACATACTTTTAAGAGTTATCTATTTCTGGGAAAAACTAATCTTACCTCAAATGTACTGCATATGATAAAACAGTAGTTAAGGTCACATTGCAGTGACTTTATCGCTCGGAATTTTTCACTTCAGTGGATGCAATATTTTCCTCATTTGATACGTCACATTTTCAACTCATAAGTGTCCATGGAAAAGCCGGTTCATCTGGATTGTCCTCGACGTAGCGTATTAATTTTAGTATTACAGAATGAAACAAAATGACAAATGTCCTATTAAGCTGGAATCCGTGGTTGTATTGGCGAGAAAAATTTTCGAACACTGGTGCAGTCATGGTCAAATCTATTTAATATTTTTTTTACGTTTTCTGTTTGATGCAGAGAGCTCATTTTCCTCAAATGGAAAGACAAAATCGCTTGGAAAACGTGGTCAAAATGTTTTGGACAGTCCGCTATTCAAGAATCTCATTCGTTTCATTTCGCCTGTTGTCAGACTTATTGTCGACCGAATGGGATTTACGAGCTCAACCGTTTTACAGAGTCTAACTTATTACAGAGAATGTGTCACTGGAAAATTAAAATTGTGAGTAGGGTGATTCATGGTAGCAAAACATTTATTCGGGAATTTGTAACTCATTCGCGCATTCGTTTCTCGCATAAATAAAACATAGTTTTCACAGTAGTTTGTTCAATTAAAGTGTGACATACACAAGGTGTGTGGCTCCGAGAGTTTAAAAAAATATGCCTTTAGAGGCCAACGTTGACACGGCTAATTTCTGAATGATGGCCATTTTGATTGTATAAAATATGATCCGTGAATGCATGTGGAGAGCACCTTTACAAAAATGACCGGATGAATAACTTTAAATGTTGATAAATTAATGCAAGAGCATTAAGTCGCAGATAATATGAATTTGAATACACAACCACTATAAAATTTTTTTCAAATCATTTATTTATTTTCGGCCTTGGGCTTAGAGTTTTTCAGGGAGAAAGAATAATGGCTACCTTAGTTGAGCATTGGGGATATATCTGGGAAACGGTGTGGTTAGGAAGGAGCGTAAGCCTCGACCTCTCGCTTGACGAATGTAGGTCAGACGTGCTCACAGAATGTGTGGGAGATATTACTAAGGGCCGGAAGTATATTGGAAGGTTAGATAGCTGTAGAATGAGACTGTTGTATAGGAAGATTCGAATGATTTTTTTCGTGTGGTCAGTTCACGGTCATAAAAATACCTCAGCAGAAAGATTGTCGTAGCTGGAATGGTCAATTTTTGGACATTATTTGTTAGACAGCTATCTTTTATGAAGAATTTTTTTCTGGATCAACTATGAGCGAAGTTTTATATACTAGTGCACCTTTTGTATTCATTATCAACAAGTGAATGGATACTGCTAAATAACTTATTAATAAATGTCTTCACATAAGTAATAAATTTCCAATATGTCCCTTCATTTTTTTTCAATCGCTCTATCAAGGATAGTACCAAAAAGAGTTAAAAATTGCTCATTTAATTCATATATATTTTTTTAATTATTCTCAGATATTACAAAGGAATAGTAAAATTGTTCCCTCTCTACCTTCCCTAGTAACACAAAACGGTTGGCCTAATGTTGGCAAATGGTTTTCGTCCCCGGTTGGCCAACCGTACGGATTGGTACTGAGCCCAACCGTTTGCCAACCAACCATTCCCCAACGCTAGGCCAACAACAACATGGCCTTAATGATAATTTCACTTGCCCTTCATTGGGCCTACCAAAATAAACAACATCTAGCCAGCATTCTAAAAACAAGTTACTTCCAGTGATATCAATTTTTTATGGATGTATTTTAACTCATAACTCCAGATGACATATTTCCCTGAGGAATTGAAATGAAAGAATGGAACAGGCATATATAAAATAGAACCTATTTTATTAAGAATTTGAATATGGGCTCCACAAATTCCAAATGATTACTTTGTTCAAAATATACATCGAAAAATGCAACTTACAATAAAATAAAAAGTATGTAATGGAAATGATTTAAATGTGTAAATGAAGGCTGGTAAAGTCACTTCACAAGAAGAAAAAAATCACTAATTTATCTACCACGAAACCTGAATCTAAGTTCAACAGAGTAAAAATGATTAAACCACACACAAAACCTTGCTAATTAAACACACTCATCTAACAATAAGGTATAACGCAATATTTAGAGGCATTCTTAAAATTTGGCAGAAGTAAACACTTTTTTTCAACTTCTCAACAACAACAGCATACATACTTCATTTCAAGATCTCAAATGCCAAGCTTTACTTAAGGATCCAATGATTCATTGATATAATTGACAAGGATAATTGGAAAAATCCTCAAATCGAATGACTAAAAATATTTTCATTAATGGCCTCTTAAAGTAGTGTGATTCTTCCCTGGTTTCATCATGGTCAACGCCTATAAAAGAGAAGTACACTTTCAGACCATCAAGAACCTAAACTATTCCAAATGTTTAAAAATTGAGTATTTAAGAAATGTTTGTGAAATACATCACACATTTGGATCGCATGAACATATCTGCATACAGCATTTTTTTTATATTACCAAGGTAGATAATAGAAGCATTGAATTCTTACCCTTGACGTTGCTTAACAAAATTTTAGCCTCAGACTTCATCACACACTACGGCAGGAAGCACGTCTCTTCGAAATTTAAAAGAATAACATAAATGAAACGAGGCATAGTACAATTTCACATTAACTTTTACGGTAGATATAGTAGAGTTAATACTGCAGTTAAAAGGGCATCAGTACATTTAGGAATTTTACGGTAAACGTCCGCTTCCGTGGATTACATAATAATCTATTGATAGAAACTCCTGTATTTCACGTAAATGACAGCGTTTAGTGAGAAGGGCCCAAAAATGTTTTGTGTGTGTGACGAAAGCGGAAGTTTACCCATTGACCAAGTCGGATAACTTTCGACGGGCAATATAGTCTCGAAAAAGTATCAAGTATGAGACTTTATATTTTACACACTCATTGCAAACTTAAACAGCATAGAGGCATACGGGATGACTGATCTTACTGTCGAAAAGTGGACATTGACATCCTTCTGTCACTACTTTGGTCCAAGTTTTCCTTTGAGATGATTTCAGCATCTTGGAATGGTTCCACTCATCATTAGATTCTTCCACAGATGTTAATGTCCACGTATGAGTTAGTGATCAGCGTGTTCACCCAAGTTACATTCGAAGTTCACGATGAAAAATTTGTTGTCCCCGCCGGCATCATGATGACTTTATGAAGCACAAATTCCTTAACAGAGCTATGAAGTGTGTGAGCATAAGATTGGCGACGGACGCCAAACATATTTTTCTTGTGGTTATATGGTTTAAATCCATCAAAAATAGCCAGTTCATGCTACAGACACACTGAAAAACAAACATTACATCGTCCTAACCACTAGAGGAGCAAAAAGTTGGGCATCGAGGAAACCTATGCAACTACCGCCAAAAAACTGAGCCGTGGTATTCAAACTGAGGAGTGTGCTTTTAAACATGCTAATCTCACTTAAAATTAAATTTTCAGCTTAAGTCTAGAGGGTAACCATTAGATTAATTAATAATGTTAGTGGTTGCTGCGTAAACCTAAGTGCAGCACCCCTATGTGTTAAAAAACGATTTTTAGGTAAATAAAAGGAGACATTAGTCTCTGATACTTAAAAAAGCTCATTGAGATATTTCTTTAAAAACTCAGGAATCATAGACATACTTTTGCGCTTGAAATGCCATTGTCACATAAATTTCACTCAGCATTGTAATGGATTTCACAAGTTACTGGTGAATATAGACAATTTCATATTTAATATTTAAGACTTGACGCTGTACAAATCCTCTGTTTAAAGTCCTCAATATTTTAATAGTTCATTGAAACATTTGATCACATTTTCCTTTCTTGGAGTTTGTAGGACTCTTCGACTGTCAAGGATGATAAGTTTTCAAAATATGAAGAAGTTCTTCCAGTTCAACATGACTGATATTATGGCTAATGCACCACAGACTTACTTTTTCTTCCAGTAAGGGTAGAGAATCTGGTTAGGAAGAAACTGAACATTCTGAATGCAAGAAATAATCACTTTTAAATCTGTACTACTTTGAGAATTTTCGAAGCTGCTATCAGGGCAAGCACTTAAATGAACTTTACTTCACAATTTCCACAATTGAATGTTACGTCATTTTTTAATTCCATATTTATAAGTGATGCAGCCTTTGCAACCTCACGCTGTCTTGATATTTTTGACAGACCATTATAAGGCAGACAGTTTCGTTTTACTTTTTTGCCTGCTTCCATCTCAAATTTTGGGATGGCAGATACAAAATAATCCAAAAACAATGTTGGGCCAACTGTCTGTGTTACTAAAGTTAAGACTTTTTTACGTGAAAATCAGCTCAGAATTATAGTCGCCGAGTTATTTTATGCCATTGTCCATCGAAATTCATCATAGGCTTTTCTCACTCTGTGATTATGTAAAAAATAAGCGTTCTTCATAAAAGATTAACTGGGGCTTAGTGGTTAAATGTATTCGGAATCAAGCGAGTGATAGGAAAATGACTTGAAATGTTCAAAATATCAAAACTGATTTCAGGAATAATTGTATTGTCGTATTTGAAGTGAATACATTTTCAGGCATCACTATACCTCAATTAAAAAATTTACGAATGTTGAGATAGGGCGTTCACAAAACCATTTCATGTATTGTAGAAAATAGGACACATTTAACAATGATTCATCAAAGAATTGCTTTCTTAGGTGATCCATCATACATTACTGTTTACAGGCTCTTCTTACCTTTTTTACATAGTTCTCTCTTCTCCTGTCCCTTTAATTTTCACACCCACTAGTACGGAGTTGTTTTGATTCAGCAGACCACGTAAGGGTGATGTTTTGACGCGAAATCGCTCATTGTATCATCAGAGATTCGCTCCTACTCGGTGTATTCACAACCAGGGAGCTGGTAACCGTGCATATTCCTCATGGTTTGGAATGAAACCCTTTTTTTTAGTAGCAATCATCACAAGTTACCTATAAACCACACGAATGTTTGTGACTCGCTCCTGAAAGCAATTGCACCCCAATGATGACCTCTCGCTTTACCCTGTTTTAGCTCTATATTCCCTTTCCAGTTTAATTCGTAATGTTCCTATTTATGCCATCCCAAATTGCTAGTTTATATTTTCTCCTCTCTTGCTATTTATGCTGCATTTAAGCACGGAATTCTACACTCCCCAACCTCTCAATATAACCTTTGCATCAATTTTATAAGCTTGTACAGTTTGAAGTCCCTCAGGGGCTTTCTATTTTCAACATGTTTTATACCTTCTCGTTTTTACTCCGCTCTATCCAGCTTCGGGTTAGGGTTAGGGCTTCTCTTATATTGTGATAAGCTGGAGGATTTGGGTCAAAGGTCATATTGCGAGTAAGTTTTCTAGATAATTCAACTGTCAAAGATTTTTCCTTGAACGCATAGGAAATTTTACAATGCGACATGCATGAATTGCAACGTTCCTAACTTCATAAAAAGTTGAGGATAAGGATGAAAAATAAAATAAACAACAGCTGTTGCTAGTTCTGGGTTGTTATTAGTGTCAGGCTTAAGCATTTATAGTGGCATAACGACTGGGGTTATGGTGTTTGATCCCTTATCAAAGTTTTTGATTGATCCTCACTAATAGTGCCATAATACTGTAGTGATAACTGCAGTAGTCTCTGTAAATTTTGATTGGTTCATAGTGCATAAGTGTATGTTTCACCATTTATCACTGTAATCAATGCAAACATATCTGCAGATAAAATTCATTTCAATCATTCATTTTATTAATATCTTTGTAATGGGTAACACTGGTCTGTTGCCATTGTCTTGCTTGTTTCAGAATTCTGACATTTAAGTGGATATATCAAATATTACTCTCGTATCCTCGAATGAATATATTATTATATTAATCTCTCTCCATGTTAAAAATTTCTCATCTTTATTTTCTTCATAATCCCTGGAAGTGGACAGTTCAACACAAGATAAGTTTGAATATTTTTATGCTGAATTGTTGCGTGACCCGAAAGGCCTGACTCATTCCAGTCGTTATGTCATGAAATGGGCCGGGATTATTATAATAAATTATTGATTGCATTTTTGCATTTAGATCTCGTTTAATACTTGTATCCTCAATCATACCTTTGGTTTAGCTTTTCATATCGTCAGAATGAGGACGGTGTGTATGCCGGGCAAGTAGGATTTTATGTTATTCTTTTAAAAACAGAAAGTGTCAATACTTTCATGGTATAACTATATACATGTGAAATTATTTTCTGCTCCTCGATGACTCAGAATATCCAATTTACCTGACTTTTATACCGCTTCACTTTTTAACGGTTCGTCAAGCAATACCTGGGGTTGATTAATAAAAAATTAAATAATATAATGTAAATAAGTCTGATTTATATTTTAAATTTTCAGGATAACGATTTAACTATGGCTGTTTTAGTTTATCCAGAAAATGTAGGGAACACGAGTAACTGGCCGTTATGTTGTCGTTAAAATAGTGAAGGTTCTTAAAGTGATTGAAAAACGGACAATTGTGCGATGCTAGAGGGATTGATTCGAATCAGAATCAAAACCAGTCATTGTTTACCCATGTCTAGTCATCTCTGTAGAATTAAAACCCGTTGCACCGCCTTTTTAATCATAGCCGTTCGTCATGACGCATCATTTAAACTACAAAAGAACAGCAATTTCTGTGTTCTTTGTTTTACACCATACGACCAAAACCCCCTGAAATTTAGGTCCATGTTGAGTGTTATTCGATTAATTGCATTCAAATAAAACTATCATTGATGTCATTTACATCATTAAATTTTTTTTGCATTGGCTTTAAAACTAAATATTGAACCACGGGTGTCAATATCAATCTGCTTGTGATAATGATAAGCAAGGCTTTTTTAGTGGCTATTACAGAGGTAATGATTATGTATGAAACAGGACTTATTTGTCATATTGCCTCTTGCTGAGTGATTTAGCTGAAGGAATTTTGATGAAAATATTGTTAATCTTTAATGGGCACATGTCAATTACATATTGTTTCTTCTTTTCATCACTTACACAATTCATAATATTGCATGTTAATACTAAGTGTTCAATAGAATGAAACACGGCTTTGATTGATGAAGTTCTCTTATCCTGTCATGTAGTTCCTAAATTGTGGTTGGATTTCCTCTTCTCATTTCCATGCCCTCCCTTTTCTATCTTTACCCTCCTCTGAACGCATGCCAAAGGTCCCCTGATACGTAGCAAACAAAACAGAGACTCGATCGATCGATCGGTGGCTTCACGTCCACGATTACCCCTCTGCGCTACCACTCAGTTCGAGCTTATTTTGCTCAGAGCACGTATCGGATTACGGGAGACGCCGTAATATATTCTAATAAATTAAAATTTTCCCCTGAATGTTACTCTGTTACTCTTGGAGGTCTTTTAAGCGGATCGGATAAGTTCCTCGTTCCATTGCGTTATGCAGATGACATTGCTATGATCACAGAGACCAAAGAAGATCTAGAAAGGATGCTCAACACAATGGGTAGGATTTTCTGTAAACAGTATGGCATGAGAATAAACAAACGCAAAACCAAGGTGATGGTTTGCAGTAATGAAGAACAATATGAACCCCCAATAATGAGAATTGGAGGAGAGAAGCTAGAAGTAATAGAGGAATTTGCCTACTTGGGAAGCAGAATAACTAGAGATGGTAGAAGCCAGAAAGAAATTATAAAGAGAATACATCAGGCCAAAATTGCATTCTATCTTAGGAAGAACCTACTCACCAGCAAGAACATTAGTTTGGAAATAAGGAAACGGATGATGAAAGCATTTGTTTGGAGTGTGGCCCTATACGGGAGCGAAACATGGGTAATAAGAAATCAAGAGAGAAGGCGCCTAGAAGCTCTAGAGATGTGGCTCTACAGAAAGATGTTGAAGCTCGGCTGGAAAGATAGAGTCACGAATGAAGAGGTACTGAAAAGAGTTCAAGAAACCAGATCCCTGTGGAGGCATATCCAAACAAGAAGAGACAAACTCGTAGGGCACATTCTAAGACACGACAACATCGTTTTAACAATAGCAGAAGGAGCTATAGAGGGAAGGAATCGCCGGGGACGACCAAGGATGTCATTCATGCAGCAGATTGTGAATGATATGGGTTGCACCACATACACAGAAATGAAGAGAAAATCAGACAGAAGAGAGGAATGGCGTACTGCTGCAAACCAACCCCAGGGTTGAACACTGAAGAAGAAGTTCCTCGAGATGAAACCTTGAAAGAAATTAAAGAAGTGTAGAAAGTGTAGATTTGTTACTCAGGCTTCCTCGGTTTTCTTGTGTATTGGAAATTTTCAGGTTCTCCCCGCTTTCTGCATTTTTGGGGACGACCGTTTCGCCGGCATTCGTGTAGGCATTGTCAGGTCCTAAACGGTCGTCCACAAAAGTGCTGCAACGCGGGAAGGACCCGAAAAATTTCTGTACACTAGTGAAGATTTACTTGGATAAGATAGACAGTTTGCCAGGAATTAGGACAATTTTTCGGGGTGTTAATGAGGAATTGAGTAATGAAGGGATATCTAGTGGGTAATTTCAGTCCAAACTAGCCCTGTGTGACCCCACGTCCCCCAAATACCATTTGTATGAGGAAACTTTCACTATCCCACGTTACGATAGTGTAATGCATTGGAACATAGGCCGCAATTTAAATTGTTCTCATTTATGGAAAATTATACAACGTATTGTACATTCAAAATGTTTACATTTCTTGAATCTATCCGTCGAAGTCTAATCATGTGAAACGAAAATTTGTGTAAGGATGACCTACTTCATGAAATTGCTCCTCTGAGGTAAGCCTTCGCATTCCATTTCAAGGAATAATTACATAAAAATGTGGATTACCCGCTTGAAAAATTTTCTGGCGTCTCATTTAAAGTTTGTGGAGGTATATGTGTATGTGGACTTTGTGGAATAACCACGTACTACTCGGAAGGACCACACGTATAACCGAGGACGTGCAGCCATAGACCAAAGGAGTCTGGATTTAATTTGTTTTGTTAAGTTGCACATCTTCCACAATTGGCTTGAATGTTTGGAAAAATTAAAAACACAGCTTTGTTCAAAAAAGTTTCAGGTATGTATTAAGGCCATCTTAGCTGTAGGGATGGTAAAAAAATCTGATATCCTGTTCTACTGGGTACTATAAAACATCGGTACTACTGAAATTACCCCGTATTTTAGGCATTAATAGTTACTTCGTAGTTATCAGATGGCAATGTAGTGGACAGTTAATAATCGAACAGCACTGCCATCTGGTGCTCAAGAACTCAACTACTGAGAGAAAATTGTTGAATGGTGGTAATGTCTTATAATGGAATATTGAGTTGAAATAAACGGATTTATACTGGGAATTTAAAAAATATGTAATCGATATTTATCAAGTTATTTACACTACTTAAATATTGCATCCGATTTTGGAGCAACTTGTTACCTGCCCATAAGAAAAAGTACTACATATTCCTCAGGAGAAATAAAAAAGAACGAGCATTCAAATGCCAAGCTCAAAATTAATAAAAAGAATACTTTGTAAAAAATCGGACGAGTGGGAAATAGATGCTGAGTCAATTGGTACTAGTATCGAAACCGCAGATAATGAAGTATTCCCGAAAAATGTCAAAGTTTATAGAAAAGATAGAGTCGAAAGAACCGGGGGATGAGTTTTTATCGCAGTGAAGGATTGTTATATTAGGAGGAGGGAGTCATTTTCCGACGACCAGGTAGAAAGCGTATGGTGCTCCATTCAAAATCCTAAAGCAAAAACAATCTATGTGTGCGCATATTATAGACCACCAGATACCTATGAACCGGGGGAGGAGTTTTTATTGCAGTGAAGGATTGTTATATTAGTAGGAGGGAGTCATTTTCCGACGACCAAGTAGAAGGCGTATGGTGCTCCATTCAAAATCCTAAAGCAAAAACAATCTGTGTGTGCGCGTATTATAGACCACCAGAAATCCATGTAAGCTCAATATTAGGACTAGAAAGTCAACTCAGTAAGTTAACCACTCAAAAAAACGACTGTCGTATTATAATCGGTGAGGATTTCAATCTTCCGTCCACAGACTGGGACACGTACAGTTTTATCACTGGGGGAAAGACAAAGACCTTTGTGAGTCACTTCTGTATACATTCACATCTCACTCACTGCATCAATTAGTCACTGCTCCAACTAGAGGGAAAAATACTCAAGATATTTTAGCGACAAATATTCCACACATGGTTGTAAACATAGGTACTGATAAGGGAATAAGCGACCACTAGATAGTTAAAGCTAATTTTTCCGTGAGCATGATCAAGAAACATAATCCACAAAGAAAACTCTACTTGTTTGATAAGGCTGACTACGAAGGTATGAAACGAGAGTTACAAAAGTCATTTACTAATTAAAAAAAATAAGTATCAACAGTAATACTGAGGTTTTGTGGAATACTTTCCTCAACGTTACACGATCAGTAGTTGGCAAATACATACCAAGTAAATGGAAATGAAGAGCCAATGCAGAGCCTAGGTGGTATAGCGCGGAGGTTAGGAAAACATTAAAGCACCAGAGAACATGTCATGCTAGGTTAAAAAGGGCAAAAATTAACAAATCCTCCGAAGAACTATACACAGTCACCGAAAATTACAAAATATCTAAACTCTTAGTTTTCCCAGTAGACTAAACTAACTTTGGGAACTACTGGGAAAAATTATTGGGAGAACACTTGAACGATAATCCCTAGGCATTTTGGTCGTATGTTAGGGACACTCAAGGAAATAAATCAACAGTACACACGCGTAAGAATATCAAAGGGGAAAAGATAACCAACAGTCTACAAAAAGCCAATTCGTTAAATTCATGTTTCCAAAGCATTTTCACTACTTGTTCACCACATCTTTTCGATCCGCAGCCTGTTCGTTCCCAAACATTTATGCCTGAAATTATTATAAATTGTTGCGGCATAGATAATAAGCTAAAAAATATCAACCCCAACAAATCCCCCGGTCCAGATCAAATACCTGCTCGCGTATATAAAACATTGGCATCAGACATTGCGCCTTACTTAGAATTAATATTTACCAAATATTTAGTAGATCACGTAGTGCCTAAGGACTGGAGAGTAGCAAATGTCACACCTATATTCAAAAGCGGCGACAGGGAAGACCTTAGTAACTATAGCCCTAATTCTCTCACATCCATTTCGTGTAAGGTATTTGAACACATAATCGTAAGCTCCATTATGAGTCATTTAGTTAGGGAGAAATTATTAATAAATGACCAGCACGGATTTCGAAAGGGTAGATCTTGCGAAACCCAATTGGCCCTCTTCGTTCATGACATCTTGCTCTCGGGTGAAAATAATGTTCAAGTTGACGCGATATTCCTCGATTTTAAAAAAGCTTTCGATAAGGTACCTCACGTTAAGTTACTCTCAAAACTAGAAGCATATGGAATAGATAAAAACATTATTAGTTGGATTAATCAGTTCTTACATGGGTGGGAACAAAGGGTTGTCATAGAGGGTATCATGTCAAACACAGCGTTACATCGGGTGTTCCTCAGGGAAGTGTCATTGGTCCACTTTTATTTCTCTTGTACATAAATGATATTAGCAACGTCGTTAAAAGCAAGCTTAGACTCTTCGCTGACAACGCGGTTGTGTATAGGGATATTAACAATTCCGAAGATAGCGACTCGTTAACAATCGACCTACTTCCTATTCATGCTTGGTGCGAAAAGTGGCAGATGGAACTAAACATAAAAAAGTGCGTAGCAGTCAGCTTTTGGAAAAAGAAAAATAGGCCAGGTAGGGCTTACAGAATTAATAGTACGGAAATTATTCACGCCGAGTCTTTTTAGTTCTTAGAGGTAACAATAACTCACGACTTATCTTGGGGAAAACATACTCGGGAAATATGCGGTCAAGCATACAGGAAGCTAGGCTTTATCAAGATATTACTCGGAAAATGTGATGAGAAAGTGAAAGAACGTTGTTATTTTTCAATCGTTAGGCCTCATCTGGAATATGCTGTTAGTGTATGGGATCCATACGAAGCGGGGTTTATATCAGAATTAGATCGCGTGCAGCGAAGAGGAGCTAGGTTTGTGAAACGATGCTACGATAAGTTGGCTAGTGTGTCTGGACTGTTAGAAGAATTAGGATGGGAATCGCTATCACAGTGTAGATTAAATTATAAGTTTAACCTCCTAACTAAATTTCAGGAAAATCATGTATCTGACGACGTAAAAAAACATACTATTAACCCTCTCGTACTACGGCAGATTAGATCGCGCCAATAAAATTAGAGAGATACATTGTAGAACCGATAGGTATAAAATGTCATTTTTTCCGCGTACCATTCGGGACCATAACAGCTGTAATCGTCGTCATGAATAGTTCGAATAGTGACAATAGGCAGGCAGTAAATCTTTCTCTCTATATTCTCTACGTTCTTATTTATGCACGATGTAAATATTGATGTTCTTATTTATGCATGATATTTTTAATATGTAGTAGTAGTCTTTGTATCCCTTGCATGTTGGAGCGATTGACGACTGAATGTTTGTTGGTTATTAGATTTTTAATTGGCGCTTTGCATGTGTGGTATGCGGGTTTCAATGTAATCTCGGTGTTCTACCGTATCATTCAAGCATGCCTGGTGTGGAAGCACCCCCTGCCACACACCCTTTGGGTGGCTTGCAGGGTATGGGATAGATGTAGATGTAGTATAAAGGTACTTCAGCTCATTAGCTTCCTTATAAAATTCCTGTTTCTCTGTCAATCATTCCTGGAATAGTGTGAGAGCTAATCCGCAGCTGCATCAAGAACCTAAGAACTGATTTTTAAATATTGGTTATGTACCTGAGTGAGCGGTTAGGCGTGAAAAAACTTTTTTTATAGGATTAGTAATGTGCTTAAAAAAAAGTCATGCTTATTACTCCCCGACTTAACAAGTTGCAGATCTCTGCTGATTGCTTCAGTTTGAGTTTGTACTGATCTGAGATGAGTGCTTCAGTTGACTTTCCGCTGATTAGATAACATCGCAATGGCTTTTCACTCACGGCATACTATAAGTGAAGTACAAAACGATGCTATAACCTGAGTGATACAAGTCGTTTCTAAGGTGATTACGAATTTACAAATCATTCCGAATCTTAGCTATGATGAATCTTAGCTGTGATAAGCTTTAAAATTTTGTTCCATGTATTTCAACATTGTTTTTATGAAAAATAAGTACTTCTACTGAGACGATCAGGCTAGGGTTTCCTCATAGCTTGGGAAACGCTTAGAATTATTCTACACTATATGTAATTAATTTAAAAGTACTGTATTTCTCGTAATTAGCTATCAAGTAATCAAACTCAGCATTTATAATTTTTAGATCGGTTGGCATGGGTAAACGCACGCAAAATTATCGAGATTTTAACTTAGCACGATTGTGTCTATCGATAAGAGATAACCGTGAAGAGACGCATTGCTGATATCAACAGTATTAAACCTGGATCCGTCAAAGATGAATGGTCTACTCCTATCATTAATAAATTTGTACTGTACCACATGTCGTTGTTCCACCAACTGTACCACATTCTAATTCATTGTAATTGAGCAAATATTAATGCAAGTTTTTACAAAAAGTAATATGCGGCGTACAGATGACTCCCCACTAAATATTTAAAAATGATCGGTGACAATCTTTGCATTTTCTTCTAATGTACTGTAATCTGCTTACAGCAGTTAACGGAAATAACGGACTATTGAAATTAGATTTACGATCTTTGCAACTAATCACTGAAAGTAAATAGTAATCAACAACATTTTTACAGATAATATTACGGTTTCAATACCCCTAGGGCTCAAGTAATGCTTTAATATTGTGTTCGGTTAAATACGAGAACATTTTTAGGAAGTGCCCTAGCCTACCTCGCTGAACTCCGTCCTTGGACTTTTCTTATCTCCCATCTCTATCTATATTTCTAATTCGTGCTTCGGCTGAAGTTTGCCTCGCTTACACGAGGCACCGAGTTCCCTTTCTTGGAATATTTCAACACTCGCCGCGATCCAAGTAAATGTGGTCAGGGGTCGAGAGAGAGGTTTTTGGGGGAATGGGGGACGTGTGGGAGACAAAGAGTTGGGCGCTTGGAATATCCGGACCCGTGCCGTAATGGCTGTGAATGGGTGGAAGGGTTACAAATGGGACAGGAAGGGAAGGGGCGACGGAAGGGTCGTGTTGTCGTCCTGCGTTTGCTCTGTTATGGTTCAGGGTTGAATTAAACAAAAGGATTCCTTGCGGTTCCCCTGGATTCACAGTCCTCATTCGCCCCATGCGAGGAGTGATGGTGGCAGACTATTGGGCTGTGCGGTGCCGGGGCGAACAGGCGCGAGGGAAAGGCCTGGTGAAATGTGCGCTGTTATTGTGCTCTTTTCTTATTGTCTGTGGTGTTCGCCCTTCGGCCTGTCCGACCCACAGAGCATACATAAAGTGACACCCTCCTGGTCAAAATTATCACCCTGAGGACGATGGCAGACTACGCCTTCGAAACGTCGGTGCCAAAAACCACCATCACCCGGTTGGAAACCCGAGAGCTATACATTCTATCCCTTTTGTGGCTTAAAACTCGCATACGATCTTCGCTTTATGGGCTGGAGCGTTGCCGTGGAGGAGCAACTAGGAACCTGCATCTCGATATTCAGCTCGAATCCGACGAATTTTCCCCACAAACGATGGAGGACGCCGAGATAATACTAAAAATTAACGGTTTGCCCTTCTGGTAAAAACTCCTCGTGAATGATTCTTTGAAATCGAAGAAAACTGTTAGCTTTCTCTTCACACGACTTCTGCATTCACAGTTTCTTTGGTTTCGGCTTCTTTGGGCTCAACCACGCTGCTCTCAGCCGCTTTGTTAGAATTCATACTGGAAAGACCATGTCTCCTGGCCAGTCACAATTGATTTCATGAAATGAATGTCATTTTGGGAAGTCTTTAACAGGTCTTTGCAGTGTTCGACTCTGCCATGTTTTTCATCGGCTGAAAGTGCATGTGGCACAAACCGCACATAGTCCCTCCTTTTACCCAAATCCTCGTTCAAAATTCTGTCCACAATAATTTCAGGTATTCCTGACATCTCGTCGATGTCTCGTGCAAAAACGCATCTATCTGATGCAAAGATTTCAGTGATTTTTCGAACATTTTCGTCCGCGCGACTTCTTCGCGGCGTTGATGCTCGTGATGCGTCCTTATTGTCCTCCCTGCTGTCACAAAATAGAGCATACCACCGAAAAAAATTTGAACGACTTAAGCAATTACCTCAATAAACGCTTTTCATCATATCGAACGTTTCACAGGCTGATTTGTTTAACATAACGCAAAACTTCATGTTGCCTCGCTGCTCAACCGCCATTTTCTGACGAGTGTCAGACACGTACTATTACATTCGCGGCTAGAACGCATTGTTGCTGCGATACTAGCACTTTGAACTTCTACAAGGATTGATAAACTTCAAGGATTACTGAAACTTCAGGGATTGTAAGGCCGCAACTCGCCACGAGATAGCATTGCATCGTGGAATTTAACACTAGCAGTCCTAACGGAACTGGGACACACTGTGCATAGTTATACTCTTAAAAACGAAGGTAAATAATTCTGTTCTGCGGAGATTCCTATGGTAAAAATTTGACGATGAGACGATAGAAAAATGGCATAGTAGGCATTAACAGCATTTATAGAGCAAACTTTTTTTCTTCGAATGCGTGTACGTGAGAGAAAACGCTATGCATGATGCAAAATCAATGCCATTACTAAGAATCCTTTGGTGTCATAACGATACTTCGTTGTGGGATTATCAAACAATTATGCTCGATTGAAATTGCTATGGAAATCAATGGATATAGTACTGTCCACTTTATTTAACTAAACGATGTGTGTTTCGGGGTATTAACGAGTCATCAGGTACAGTGTTTCGGTTGTTGGTGGATTTATAAACTTAATTTCAGTGGAAGTGGAGGGAGAATTTTAGGGACTTTGACAAGGAGGAAGGAGATGGATGAAAGGAGGCCAAGACAATGGGAGAGTGATTAAGGTCACTTGTGTTTTCCTCCAACTGCAGGTCGTCATGAGGTGTAGGGAGAGGAAGAAAACGATTGCTAGGCTAAGGTGGAGGGAGGAGAGGTAGTCACATTTTCAGGTTCTTGTCAAATGGTAGGAGAGATCCAGGATGAAGAATTAGTATTCAAAATAAGTATAGTTATGCGATTTGACTTTTTTCTTTTTTCTCTTGATGATATACCCTCTGCTCCTAAGCATCCAGGCTACGTTCTTTGTTTTCAAACGTAATATGCTCATTTGAAAGTTCATGTGGTGGGATTTATTAATTGTGTGTTTTTCTGAATGGGATCTGTCTCCACCTTCGAGGCACTTTATGTGTTCACTCTCACGATATTTATAGCTTTTCTCAGTTATCACATTCTATTTCATGTATCCTAGACTTGTCCATAGGATCCTGAGAAACTTTGGTGTGAGTATGAAAAAGACTCTCTATTTGTATCTGTGAAATGTTTTCACTACTTTATAAGAACCGTTGCCCAAGTAAAGGAGCGTTAACATTTTGGCTTTCTTTCGTTATTCCCTTGGATTTCGGTCATGCAATATAAAGCCTTTTTCTGCGTTTCCTATTTAAGGTCCCGCCAATTTGATGGGTGTCAGTAGATTTAATTTTTGCGATTTGTTTGACGGTGCTTAGTTATTTTTCAAAGTTTTCTTTTGAAAGTAGACTTTTAAGAGCTCGATGGCTGTAATGATTGAACCTCTTGTGAGACCTTTGGTGTCAGTCTGAGGGAATACCGTGATCGGTATATGTAGGCTTCCGTTATATTGCAAAGGTATGTTTGGCAGTGGTGACGTTGAAAATTGTCCAGACGCAGCCTGACTTGAACACTTCACTACTGCCAGTCAACAGTTGCAAAAGCCTATACTCCTGAGCAAAGTTATGCTTGCTTTTGAAATGGCTGACGTTATGTACTCAGGTCTAAAGGATATAATATATGCTTGGAAACTGAGGAGCTTGACCCACGCATCGCACTCCTATAAATTATTTTGATTGAGTCATCATCGGGATTTAGAAATGCAAACTCTTCCAATGGATAATTATATGCTCATAAATAAGCCTCTCTGTAGGTTTTAATTATGCAAGGCAGGAAGTTAACATCCGACATCTATTAACTAATTTCTTTAACTTTGACCATATTTAGATTTACTGTGCCTCAAAAAACAGTGATAAAGCTTCGTGAATAATTTTATTGATTTGAATTACTACGTGGGTAATGCTCGCATTTATATTCCTTTGGAATTCTGAGTGTTGCACTTAAAATACCGAATTGTCCACGGTACTGCTTGTAGTGGATCATAAATTACATTCTACCACATCGGCTGTTTAACTAAATTTTGTCGAAATTTAATCATTTATGAAATATATCCTTGGAAAGCCTAAAGGATGGTCTAAATTTGATTCTGTCTCCATACTTGGAAATTGCATGATAGCCGGCGAGTGGTCAGAGAAGCTCTTGGAATTTCGAACAAAAGTTTCCTGACTACGGGGGAAATTGGAGTATCGCACCGGTACCGAAAAGTATGCGGACTTTTCACCAAAAACGAGCTAATAAGCTTTGGCTTCTGTATCACGCTTTTACGACAAGGGCTTCGAATATGCGACCGTTATTGCCAGCAGCTCCGACGGGTTTTCACCACATCCCCTGGAGCGCTTTTGTGAGCTGGTGACTACGAATGAAATGGGGACCACGTTTGCCACTTCCTCGTCCCAAAAGTTTCTTCGTTTTTTTTCGTCGAAATATTTCCATTCGCTTTTCGCAACTCGCGCATCTCTCCTTTCAGCTCTCTACCTCTCTCTCGCTCTCCCTTCCTCTCAATTTTATGGCAACGTACACCTCTGGGAGACATCGGGGTGATGACCGAACAACGGAATGGATAGCGAGAGAAATGAGCTGGAGAGGATGCAGAGGAGTAACTGTTTGAAACTCATGGTGGCGATGTCAAAAATAAACAAATCGGTTCAACGTCCGAGGATTGCAAACTGCCAATTTTTTTCATCGAATCAATAAGTGGCGTCGATTGCTCGTAGAAACGGAAAAAATGGCCACATCTTTGAATACTATGGGTTGTTTTCGTGGTGTGTACATCTACGAAATATGTCATTAGCCAACTTCGGGGGGTCTGGGAAGGCGTGAATCTAAAGCAGATGTACTCATTCCAGTTAGAAGTCGAGCCTCGCTGGCTCGCCTGGCAGCTAGGCGAAGACCAGTTGTTGTTCGGGAGGACAATGAAAGGCAAGACAGATAACAGAAACTTCCACCGCAGGGATGTGTGTTAGTAATCGAACTCATGTGCTCCAATGAACTACGAACAACTCAATTAGTTTGTCATGTTTGATATACCTATCTTACATGAATAATATACCTATCTTATGATAGATTTATAATACAGATATTGTTTTCAACAGACTATTTATGTTACATTTTATCTAGAGCCAACTTCGCGTTAGATAGTCACCTCCCTCATATAATGAATCCCTCAGTGTAAGTAATTTGAGCGAGTTTTCATTAAATATGCAGTATTGAGGAATGTATCCTTAAAAACGCTTCAACGCGTCTATTTACAAGAAGCAGCAAGTATTAATGGCTAATATTTGCTTTTCAATGAATAAACATCATTTTGTATAAAATATTTTAGCAGTTGTGGCATATAACATTATTATAGCGAGCTGAATGCTGCAAATTTCATTCAAGGTGGGTAGATTTGGCAGGGCTCTTGTTTGGCTGGTTCGTTTTCTTTTTTCTGTTGTGTCAAAGAAGTCACTCCGTATATTATAATTTTGATGAGGGTGATAATTTTTCTACCAAATATCTCCAGTAGTGATGTGACTAATATTTGCAGCTTTGTTACCAATCTGTATTATGCAGTAGTGGCCAAAATCTCATTAAAACATTAAACTGCCTGAAAGCAAAATAAATTGCTTCAAAGCTGCCCTTGGAAACAAACACGATGTCAACATCTTCAAAATATATTTTTTGTTAAAAATCTGGTTTATGTTTCTTCAATACGTGCTCCCATCTGTTTTCTGCCGCCATAGCTGTCTTTTTAAAAAATGGTTGACCCAATTCAAGCATCCATTTGTTGTGTAATTTTAATTAAAATTGATTGCAAATATGTAATATTTCTTTTATAGTGTTGTTTGTGTTTCTAATAAATGAAATGGGTCATCAAATTAATGGCATAAAATCTGTTACTTACCTAGCTTTCAAAGAAGGCTTTTAAAGAAGAATAAAGGTGTTTATTTCCTAATGTACTGTCAGTCAAATCCAAAGGATGTGAATTTTCATATCAGCTCTATTTAATTTCATAGAAACCTTTTCAAAAACAGTTTCTGCCAGTCCCTGGTTCTTCATAGCTTTTTTAATATTACTTTTATTAAATGCTTGTGTTCATGAATTCATGGATTAAGTATGAAGTCCATGGCATGTTACCTAGCTTTTAAAGAAGGCTTTTAAAGAAGAATAAAGATGTTTATTTCCTAATTTACTGTCAGTCAAATCCAAAGGATGTGAATTTTCATATCAGCTCTATTTAATTTCATAGAAACCTTTACAAAAACAGTTTCTGCTAGTCCCTGGTTCTTCATAGCTTTTTAAATATCACTTTTTATAAAATGCTTGTGTTCATGAATTCATGGACTAAGTATGAATTCCATGGCATTAGTGACTATTGTCGTGGAGAAATTTCGTCGCAGAGCATTCTCCACACCGCCTGACGCAGAAAAAATACGCCCCGGTAGCTTTATTTTGGAAAGGACCGCCAAAAAGGCTGCTGTCAAGCATACGTCAGAGGGAATTTTTCGATATTCGGATTTGACGCAACCGGGAATAGGGGTTTCCATTGAGCAATCAATCGGAGCGAAAGGAACGCGTTGGAATATCGGGGAGGGAAATTTCTCGTGTCGCCCTAGCTTCTCTCTTTCTTTTCCTCCAAAGTCGAAATGATACTTCCCGTCCCCGGGCTTCAATCGTGAACCGAATTGAATCAAAAGGCATCGCAGCGAGACGGGTAGAGATGAGAAAGGAGGAGTGAGGTGGATGCGAGACTTTTTACCGTCCGCACCAATCTTCCCTTCGGAGTGAGAAACGGCCTGGGATATGTAAATCGAGTGGTGCCCGGGACCGACCCCTTTCTTTCGGATGCATTCTTTCTCGTCGGAGCGACTGAAGGCGGAGGTGAGCACAGGGTGGAAGATTTGGCTTTTTTCCACGGAAGCTTTGGCTGTGTGTGGTGGAGGAAAGTAGATGGGGAGACGGACGAATTTTGCTCGAGACCGTGGACATAGCGGATGAGCAGTAGAATGCTAAGCGCTCCACCATGGATTTGAGATTCAGCCGCTAATGTTGTCCCTTTGCCGTGTAACATTCATTTGCTTATCTCTATTGAAAGTTTCGCCACGCTACAATGATAATTTACCGAGGATTATCATTTATAGCGATAATAATTTTATGTTGCAAGGTTGAAGACCTGAGAAAAACATTAAAAATGTTGTTACATATTATTGATGCCCGGGCGAATGATAACTTTTCCTGAGAAAATATGCGTAAGTTTATGCTTTAAATGAATAATGAGAATTTTTGATAGCGCTCCAATTTGAATATGTGCCAATCATAATTTAAAATGCCGCACTACGACTGCAGACATTACCGTAACTGATGTGTTACTCAACCTAATACGTGATTCCAAATATTTTTATGGATAACGCTGATTAAGATGATTATTTTTACAATGGGCATACATCAAGTATACCTGACAAATTCTGACATGGGAGGAGGAAAGGTATTTCATAAATATTTTCTACCAAATGCGCGCTGGCTGGGTGTATCTTTCCGGTGGCCGCACATTTGTAGTAATAGCAAATATCTGGTGAAAATATTAACCTTTTTATCCAAATAAAATTCTCCAAAAAGTCTCAATTCTGTCATTCTCTAAAATATATTTCATCTTACACTAGGTTGTAACAAGAATTCAGCCTACTATCTAAAATGAATGAGTTACTCAAGCTTTATTCCCAATAAAAGGTGACTCCAGATATGTTAACAAAAACATTACTCTCCGTGCTTTGATACCATGCTATTCATTTTAAGGTTGTAGATGGACTTGTCTAACGTTACGTCCAGAATACTCTGTATTGCCATAAAAGATTGTACGAAAAGGCAGAACTGGATAGTGTAATAAAGTTGGAAACAGCAATAAAAAATTCCCCCAGAAATCTTCCAAGTTCCATTCTTCTTTCCTTTGACGGTTTTTAACCAAATTATGGGCCTAAACTTTTCTTGCAATGTCCCTCATGTAGGCGATTGAAAGTTCAACATATGACTGAGTGAAGAGACTAGAATTTTGAAATTCATTGCGCACGTACATTTTGTTGACCGGTTAGCTTTCCCATTCGGGGGCTCTCTTGTCGAATTGTACGGTCGCTCTCGCCTGCCCAACACCGCGTACAAAATTAATCATGCAATTGTATTATACTGCCGTGTCAACGGCGATAGCAGGATTATAGCTTCCTGGTGCTCCGACGGATGATGAGATTTGCATGTTAATAAACGAACCATCCCTTCGATTCGATTACTCCCGGTACAGGAATCGGAAATTAGACCAACGGCCAAAATGGTGAAATTCTTGCCTCGCTGTTTCTTTGCTTTGTGGAAATTGACGATCTGTTTTTTTAATGATATCATGGAAATCATTTGGATACCATTTTACCTCCATCTAAGGTAGTAAAATGATATTTTGTCAACCGGCATTCTTCTCAACATTTGTTTCTTTGTTAAATCGCGCGTATTATTTTACTGTGATTTTATATGAAAAGTATATACGCTCAAACGCGTCGTAGAAATAAGAAAATATAAATTAAGTAGGATTATGTTAACCCTATTGAGTCGATATGGCAAGGCTCGAATATTATGCTAGCATTATTTTAAGCGTCTCGTACATCGGAGGCGAGAGGAGATTGTGTGACGGTGGAGCGAGTCGTATGTCTTGGTGGCCGTTGTTGGCAAGAAAGAAAACGCCAGAAAAGTATTATTGTTGATGGGAATACGTCAATAATTTTTGTGAAGGTTGTCGGATAGGGGCGGGTCCGCATCGTCTCCTGACTTTCGACACTCGTTCTAGATTTTTTCTGCCACGGGGCTCCATTCTCACGCTCCAAAACCATTAATCATTGACAGGAGTTGAATAGATAAACGGGAGCATCGGTATAAGAAATCTGTATTGCATGAGTTTTCAGTATTCTACATTTACATAATACCCTGCGAGCCGCGGCCTGGGCGTGTGGCCGGGGGTGTTAGGTCACCAGCCGGTTGAGTCCCAAGGTGGTTGGGTGGTATTGAGGTGAGTCCCAATTTATTTCATGTGACTGTTCTGAGATCATCAAAATTGATCTTACTCTCTCCTCCTCCTGTTTTTTCGGTCGTTAATTTCTCGCTAGGTAGGCAGTTACCATGTTATCCTTAGTGTTCTTTTTTTTCTCTGCTACGGCATATGCGAAGCCTGTGTATATTTACTTTTCCACATTTTAGAAAATTAGGAATTCAACTGAGTACTTACCTTCTTGTACTTTCCCAGACAGAAATAATATTAATCTTTTAAGGTACAAAACAGAAAACAGTAAAAACTACAGTTAGTTACAAACTTTGTTTCAATGACTGACGAAAGGGAAACTTAATCGGAAGTCATTTCCTTTTTTAGGTTTACCTACTAAAAGTTGGAATAGAGCTATTATTTGGTTTCTTTGAGGACATTTGTTGCATTAGATTCCTTTCATTTAGGTGTTGCGTAAGTTGCTTAGCGGTGTTTCCTACTGATCTGGAGTTTGAAGTTATACACGCTTTTTCAAAATGAAATACACCTTAAATTTACCGAATTGAGTAGCTTTGCGTCGCCTTAAGATGTCATTATGCGACAAAACCCGGGTCGTAAATAATAAATCTATTTAGTGGACCATTACTAGAAAATTTTAATTTCCGATATGGTGAGGTTCCGCAAAGCCAAGCCTGAAGTTATTAGTTAAGATTTGCTTTTTCAGTATTCGGTACACTCGTGCAAAATAATTTATATATAAGGCGAGTTGAACCGACTTAATCGATGAATAATTCTTCACGAAGAAATAAAATTAAAAGACAAAAGATGGTACAAAATCTGCCAAGCTATTAGGACAGAGAGAAGGCCCTTAATGATTTAAGAAGTAATGGGAAATGCGTAGTCCATTAAGTAGCTTTTTCTATCTTCGATGGGTATGAGAGCTTTTGTAGTCGTGATTTCTGAAATTACTGCTGACAAATCTTCGCGTGTACTTTCCTTATTTTCTCCATTAAAATCTTGAGAAAGTACAGTCAGATGTGTCTGTTTGTTCTTAGACTATTAAAGGAACTTAAAAATGTTAGGAATGATATTCTAAAGCATCAACAATGTACCATTGAAATCGAGAGTAAAAGGTTTTATTAGGTTTAGTCTCTGCCAAACCTAGCGGGAAGATAATTAATATTTTCGTTCAATTCAATCTTCGTTGATTTCATCTGTACCGCTGTAAGGTGTTTCTAGGTAAAACCACTGTATTATCTGAAAGAAATTACGCTGTGCACTTTGTAGGTCCCTCGGATTATTTGTTTTGAGGTACCGACAAAGTGTACTGCGTATTTGTTCTTGATCGGTAGCAATTTTTTTGCTGGTAGCTTTGTATTGTATTCCTTCTCTGCCCTGGTAATGCGGCTTGTGAATTTTGAACCGTGGTTGTATATTTAAAATCGCTCATACCCTTTCGGTAAGACTTATTTGCGGGTTGGGTTGTTGCGATGCAATGTTGGAAAGAGCTCGTCCGAGTGAATGCTTTAAAGCGTTCGATGCTGTTGGCGTCGGCTGACATGAGCCCATCGCCGTTTATAGACTTTGCACGAATTCACTGTTCAGATCGAGGCCGGAGATTGATGGTGAGAGAGGGTATTGGACTACGAGAGGTACAGTCGAGTGAAAACCATGTTTGTGGTGTTTCGGGAACAAGTTTAAATGCTTATATACACCACTAGCGACGCAAGGGTATTTGGGCGCGCTCTGGGTGTTACATACAGGAAGCGTGGTAGATAAATCGATGAGAAAGGGGAGGGAAGGGTTGAGGTACGTGAAGCCACGTTCGGAAAGAAACATACATATATTTTAACAGTATAAAATTTATTCGAAGTTTCTTCATGTTCATTCGAAGTTTATGAATGAATTCGAAGTTTATTCGTGGTCATTGTGGAGTGGTGAACTTAACTGAAAAATTTCTTACGGAGTTAAGTAAATGAATAATACGTGTGAACTTACCGCATGCATAAATATATAATTTATTTCGAAAAATGAATAGAAATGTAATTACGTAAGTTGATCAAAATGGCATCTCAAAGGTTTGCCCCTACGCAATCGGTATTACTTATCAATCTCAAACGCTTCGCAACGTGAAGGCTAAAGTAATAACTAAATACAGTACAAGTAATAAATAATTACGTATTCCGAAAGAAAAAAATATTATTTACATTCATTTAGGGTTCCCCAGCTGCATTTATAATGGAGAAGCGTCATGTTGTTGTGGCGGTACTATTCCATGTAATAGTTCGCAGAGTTCTCATTGACGAGTGATTTCGATCATTTCAAGCTAGCATACTCTACTAGAAATATCTTGTATAAAATTTGTTTTCCAAAAATATATTCGTGAGCGTAATAATGTGGCCTTTTTAAAAGACCCATTTTGCAGAATGTCTACTAATTTACATTCTTCTTTAGTCTTCTTTACTGCGGCTACTATTTTAAACAAGAAGTTGAGAAAATGCCCTGTTGCCACTCATTTTTCAACTGGGAAATAATTAATAAAAAAAAAGGTTTATCTGCTATCGTGGCGCTTAAATCTCTGAAAAGAGCGTTAAAATGCTACCTCAGTTTGAGGCTTACATTGGGAGAGAAGACGTGTACATACGATAGGTTCCCTCCTTATCCTCCGTATTGGTTTAATCATACCTGACAGGCCGCATGCAGGCTGTTAAAGATGATGACGGTACAATTTCCTCCTGGAAACCAATATCCACCGGATTACCTTAGGGCTCAGTCCTGTCACCACTATTGTTCTCTATCTTTCTAAGAGAAATACAAAGTGCCTTAGACATTGTGATTACCACCTATATGCTGATGATATGCAAATTTATATCTCTTGCCCCTCTTCCCTACTGCATGACACAATCAGGAAGGTGAACGTAGATATCAATAGCATTTGCACTTGGGCTAACAATAATAATATCTTTATAAACCGTGCTAAAACAAAAGCATTAATTATTGGGAGTAACAAACTCACTAAAGATGTCAGTGAAAATATCCCCAAAATAACCGTTCAACATTTGAAGATTGAGTACTCTAAATCGGTAGTAGATTTGGGTGTAAAAATTGATGAAACTCTATCTTGGAATGAACACGTGATGGATATTTGTAACAAAACATTCAAAACTCTGGCCCAACTTAAAAGACATCGAAACAGCCTGCCCATCGGAATTCGTCTGAAATTGGTTACTACGCTAATACATCCATACTTTGATTACTGCTGTGCAGTATATAATGACTTAAGCGAGAAATTAAACCATAGGCTGCAGAGAAACATGAATGCGTGTGTAAGGTTTATCTACGATATACCTAAATATGACCATATCAGCGTCCATTATGAGAAAGCAAAACTGCTCAAAGCTAAGACAAGAAGAACTAACTTTATTGAAAACCTGACCCGTAAAATAATAACCACGAAAACACCCAAATATCTTTGTACACGATTCAGATTTTTAGGAGAGATCAAACAAAGAGTTACCCGCGCCCCACTTGACAACCTTTACTTATCACAACACCGAACTACTTCTTTTCGTAGCTCATTTCTGGTACAATCAACCCGTATCTGGAACACAATAACTCTGGAAATTAGGCTCGCCCCTAACGGCAGTTTCAGAGAAAAATTGTACTTGTACCTTTTACGTAATAAGAATTGTTGAAAATAATATTATAAATTGTACAATAAAATACCGATTTCGAATTAAATAATCCATCAGTAAAGTAATGCGTACTGAGGTGGAGGTTGGTGCGATGGAGGTAGGTGACGAGGGTTGTCATTTTTGGTGCCCCGGCCAACCTCAAGCGAGTTACAAAGTGTATCGGCCTACTGGTTATATATATTGCCCAATATTATTATAATATCATTACTTGTATCTATGTAATGTAGCACCTGAGAGAGTGAAACTATTATTATTTTTTCTTTTTTTGCCATTCTGCTGTTGTTTTCATTTGGTAGATTATCCACAGTGTAAATGTTCATAAATTTTTGTAATTGTTTTTCTGTGATAAATGTAAATGGGAGAGAGTGTTTATTTCTAAAAATGTAATTTGGTCGAACCTAGAGTCTGAAGGACTAGGTTCTTGAAATAAATTCTATTCTATTCTATCCTTCTGAATTAATTCACAGATTCTTTCATTTTAGCGTTTTTTCAATTGTTGCTGTAAATATTGTTCTGAAGAAGAATTTCTGGTGCAGATAATGAAAAATCGCCTGAAAAACTAATTACGTGAGCCTCAAAAGCTACGACTGGTTAAGATAGTCTTTAAATGATAGTTAAGATAGTCTTTAAAGCGAAGATGTCTGAGCATCGGCCGATTTTTCTAGGCACATCATTTCTGTTTGCAGCACATTTTCAAGATATTGTACTCCTAGACAATTACTTTGCGAAACAGAGAGACCCTAGGTGGACTCTTGAGAAAATGAAAATTAGAAGCGCTTTCTGTTCCCATAACGGAGTTGCCACCAAAATACCGCATTCAGCTCAGTCCCTCTCTACGTCTAAACCTCGTTTCCATTAATTCTCTGACAACACCGCAAAATCGAAGACGCTCCTCACCAGGCGCCTTGCTTCTCATGACCTCTCTCTCGCCCCACCAACAGCAGCTCTCAATTCCTTAAGTGGCATTTACCACATCTGATTCCACTCTCCAGTCCCCAGGCACCACTAAATCATTTATTCTTCTTACAGGCATAGCCTTCTATAGGATAGGGCTATTGTATTGCACATTCTTACTCATTACTTCTTGATTAATTTTCTTAAGAACTGAAATACAATTTTATGTGGAATCGATTTCTTCAAGTAAGTTTCCCATTTTATCACTCAAGAAATTCAATATTCCGGCCGTGAAGTTTGGAGTTAGAACATTATCAATATATAATGGATTTTAATTTCCCTCCAATTGATGAATTAAGATAAGCTGACTTGTTTTTCGATGTAACTACCTACATTATCTCGAAGGGTGGATTAAGTAGTAACATCCAAAATCAGGTTGAATTAAGTTTCATTTGTGAAAATTTGCAATATTTTATTGATAATAACTAATCTTTTATCGATCCATTAGAATAATCATCACCTTACCACTCCTAAAACCGCGATGTGATACCGTTAAATATAGTTATTCCTCTGGAATGGGGCAGCAACGAGTCTTTTTCTAGTTGCCAACACCAGTAGATGACTGTATAGAACACCATAACGTTAAGCAGAAAACAGTTTATGATGGACATTTTCCATCTTACCGAAAGGGTTTTTTTCCTCGCCATTCATTGCATGAATAATTCACATGATATCCCAGTGGCCAATGCCTCTAAGCTTTGCGGTTGGGACGATCTTTATTGGCAATGCAGCGTGTTTGCACCCTTTGCAAAATTCATGAAATCCATTTTTACATTCTCCTTGCAGTTTCCGTCCGATTCCAAATTCAGGGGAAAGCTGCTAAATCTTCCCGAACTCGTCTCCCACAGGAAATGGCTTTTCCCGAAGCTTTTGGAAGGAAGGTATTAAGGAATGAAGGCTTTGTTGTTTGGCCTAGGTCTGCGGTAGTGACGCTGAAGAGAATTTCCTTCGAGTTATTTTATTCACATCGTCATTAACTGGATGCGGCATTTCACTCACATTTTCTTTGTCAAAACTCAAATAATATGGGCACCGTTTCCACCGGGAGTTGGCAGTAAATTATCTTGTTAAAGGTTCTCTTTTTTTTAATTTAATGTTTGAGTTCTAAACTGTGATCTGTACACTACAAACCCAATCTTCCGAAAAGAGAACTCGCTTTGTACTTTCCATGCAATTTTATTCTCTCCGACCATGGTTTCGACAAAGTTATGTCAATATCAGGGTACACGTTTACATTTTCGTTGTCCATATATACCAAACAGAGGGCGGGTGGGGAGGTGAGGGAGGGAGGGTGGAGAAAAGAAGGGGGAGGAAGGAGGGAAAGAAGAGGTTGGTTGAAAGGAGAATGACGTCAATGGGGATGGTTAGGGGATAAAAACACGCAATGGCATGGTTGAGTAGATGACACAAACAAACCTTAAAAGCTGATTGATATCAGTGGTGAATGCACGTCAAATGTGAGGTCATTTACCAAATTTGAATTTTGTTTGACGGCATTTACAATTTCAAATTGTTCGAGGAAGTCTAAGTTTTTGCCCCTATCCTGTACATGAAAAATTCAGGTTTAAAGTCACTAGAATGTTTACCATGTGATAAATGTCTGGCAAACATAGAAGAAACGTCACCAGTTAAAAACATTTTCTATGCTCCTTAATCCTAATTTTAAATTTCCGTCCAGTTTGGTCCATTGTACTTAGCGTCACATGAGTCACAATTTAAAGCATAAACACCACATTTATCTGAAGTTTCAATTTTGTCTTTAGCATTAAAAAGAAGTTTTCCTATAGTTATGGGGGAATAAAAAGACTAGTTAAACTTATTCACAGGCATAGATATTATGATCCTGTACGTCAATTTCTCTAAAAATGGTATCTTAAACCAACGTAAAGGCTTGTCATTTTTTGTAAAAGGGAGTGTCGTCAGAAAGTGAATGGCCTTCTGTTTAAGCTTTCTGTCTAAAATTTTAAAAATGGTGTTGTTATTGAATCCATTTCTCGTCGCAATTTGTAAAATAATATTTAACACTTTGGTAAAATTTGCATCACTCAGTACGTTGACCACACGAAAAATCATGGCATGGAAGGCTGACAGCTTGTGACTATGGTGGTGGAAAGAATAATTTGGAATAACAACATCAGTATAACCAATCTTCTGCATTTATTTAAATTGCTCTGGAAGACTATTTCCTCGATAATTGAAGTTGAATGTGGTACTACAGTGTGGTCTCAGTAAGTTGCATCGTCGACTTATGTATAGAGTTAGCTGGCAACCGTTACCTTAAATGTTAGGTGGTTCTTGGTAAAACCTCTGCCTTTGGGTTTTGAAGCCAAGATTCTTTTTACTTTCTTGAAACACTCGTTTCTTTACCTTTTCCGTGCAACACTTGATTCAGTGTACAGAACACAACAGTAATTTATGTGTGTCTCAAAGTAAGGCCAGAGTATGGGAGTTTCCCTATACTACCGGAATTAAACTTTATCTCTACAGTTATGGAAGCGTTAACTCTGTGTGATAACCAAGAAGAATCTACGTATTCACTTCTCCATCTTCATTGTATACCAGACCTGAATGTTGGCAACTAGGTCAATCCATGTCCTTCGGAGTGTACTGTTAGAGAAATAAATTTCATTCGATTCGAAGAATTGCAAAGTAGAAACGTGTTGAATCCAACAATTAACTCCGTACAGGTACTCTAAGTAAACGCATCAGATTACCATTGTTAGTTCGACGATTAAGTCGTACCAACCTCTGTTAATTTGACTTTTAAGTCATACCCACTCAATATTTTCATTATCCATACTGATGTGATTCTTGCTTGTTCATTTTGGGGTATTTTCCCACCGATTGCCCTTGGTTATTAACAGGTAGTTGTCAGAAGTTGTCTAGAATAAGTAGTTGTCAGTTGTCACCTTACTTTATCAACTGGAACAGCTTACAAACTGTTATAAACTGATCGATTGTTAACGGGCAGTGAAAGTCCCACAATAGTGTTTGCAATGTGTACGATATAATTTGCATATTGTACGTTTTGGATACAAATAATGTATATTTTAAAGCCATATAAAATAGTTTCGATCTTTCTGGACCTCTGCCTGGTAATGATCGAAAAAAATTGAGAACGCGGTGCTACATTGTCTCTTAGACTCATTTTATTTAAATGCGTATAATTTTTATGTACGTTTTTCTTCAGTTTTGAACATTCATCATGTTGCTAAGAGTGAGTTCGGTTAAAAAAGAACTAAGAAAAAACCTAAAGCCATGTTGGCGTTTAAGTTTTTGTTCTTGGCGTGTTGTTCATTTAAGAAAAATTCAAATCAGTGTACATCAAATCGGCATTTGCATTTCAATTTACAATCCTTTAAAAAAAGAAATTCGTGTTTGGTAAAGGCGAACGATAAAATATTCAGCGGAGCTAGAACCTCACGTTCTGAGGCCGGCCTTTTTAATATAAATATTATAAACTAAAACAATTCTCAAAATTTAGTTTGGAGCATACCAATCATTCGTGACAGAGAAATGAAGATTTTTAGGGAAGATCTTTTTGGATTCCTTTTCAAATCATAGCCTTTCTGTTCTCGACAAGATTCCATGCTCAAGTCAGCTCAAAGATTCTTAGCATTCAGTGATTTTGAGAGAATACCAGGAAATGCCTTAACGCCGCCGTATTCGAGAATGATTGAAAGAGGACGTTGGAAAAAGAGCTGGAAAGAGAAATGAGTGTCCTCCACTAACATTCAATAACTCCCCATTTAAAAATTCCCGTAAGTTCTCTGAGATAGAGCGGTAAAACTTTTATCGGGATTCCTCAATGAATACGATCGTCATGAGAATCTAGCCATTAAATGGAAGTTTTTGAATTTAGGAGCTTTCATGGAGTAGAATATAGAATATTTTTTTGAAATATCAAGAAAGATAAAAAATACTTCATCTGAAAAATGGTCCCTTAAAACTTCACGTACATTCAGCAGCCAGATAAATTGGGACCAATGAATATAATAAGAAGACGTTATTCTCTGATGCTGACTCAAAGAAGCGATGAGAATAGTAAAAGAAATAAAAAAAATTAAAATAGAGACGACGGCTATCCTCTATTTGCGTCGTAGAAACAACTATCTCGGTTAAGGCAAATGATTTTTCCTCCGTGGAATTTCGGATAACTCATTCTAAAAGTAAAGAATGCCATTTATATTTGTGTGCCGAAGTACCCTCGGTTTAAAGGGCATGATAATATATATTTGTGACATGCAAGACATTATTTCTATGGTAAATCCATACGTACATTCTCTTTTATATAATTCTCCTTTACCTTTACTTAATATTACTGTCCTGCAAGCGATACAAATCAAAATATACAAACTACGAAAATCTGTTTAAAATAGTAATGGCTCCGGTATGTGGCCCTTTCTTACGTGCGTTGACGCATCACTGAATGGAAAATGAGTTGCATAGAGATCCAGTTAGCCATATAAAATCTCACCATTTTATTAATAACCCTCGTTGATGTATTTTACCATATCTTTCTTAATATGACTAATTTATACCAGAGTTAAGATCAGCACAAAATGTAAGATACTTAACGTAATTTTGTGGATATCAAAGGCCTTGATGATCAGGCCTGTCATAACAAAGAATATAACGGATACTATTATTATAACAAGTGCTCATCGAACGAGAAAAATAATGAAAAATGAGGTTAAAAAACTGGAAGATAGGAAACCTTAGAATTGTAATCCGAGACTTAATTATTCCTAATTAACCTGCATACTTAAATTGAACTGATATTTTTACCGCTATAGTAGCTAGATATGAGGAATATAAAAGTTACCTTTTATTAAAAATATCGTGATAAAATTATCCGATTTCATTACAATTCACCCAGATTTTTCCGCTAATCAGCATTTTGATTTTTAGGTGTTTATTTCATTTTTTCCAATTTATTTAGCTGCTGAAGGTACCTGCATTTTCGGAGACCGTTTTTGAGAAGACTTAATTTATTTTCATTGATCCTGCTATTAAAAAAAAACAAATACCGGGTCCAATATAACTTCTCTTCAAGTAAAGAACTTCCATTAAATGGTTGTATTCTCATGACGATCGTATTCATTGAGGAATCCCGATAAAAGTTTCCCGACCTATTTCAGAGAACTCGAGGGAATTCCAAATGCTCGACTTATTGAACGTTAGTGGAGGACACTCATTTCTCCTTCCAGCTCTATTTTCAAAATCCGGCATTTCCTGGTATTCTCTCAAAATCACTGGATACTTAGAATCTTTGGGTTGCTTGGAGGATAGTAATCTATGCAGTGCAGAACGGCTTGGCTATGATTTTAAAAGGAATCCCAAAATATTCATCGCGATTGTTAGGCATGCTCAAAACTCAATCCTGAGGATTATTTTCCTTTATAATATTTTTATGAAATAGAGCTTTACCCAGAACGTATGGATAGGTTTAATGTTTCGCTGAAATAATATTCTTTTAGCCTCAAATAAGCGATGCTCTTAAGTAGCATCACTTCAATTTTTGGTTTAGAATTTCCCTTAGTGAATTTATTCATTGTATCCTTGCCCACAGTTTTGTGTTAAATTTAGATTAGCCGTTGCATTGGAGGCTACCTCTATCTTCAAACCAATTCATCTATTTTATTGAAGTCCCTAGAGCATAGGGACATTGCCTGACCATTCATATGATGAGGGCTGTATATCCAAGAATACAGGCAGCACACAACACTTCAGAGGCATGTGTGTGACATATGTATGCCTCACATCAGGTATGCTGGCTGCATAAGCGGAATCACGAAGGGTAGAGGCTCATTCGATTGCTCCTGGAGTTAAAATTGTTTGTAATTTTTACGTTGAATGAGGTATCAGATCAAAATTACCAAATTTAAATCTAATCGGCTCTTTAAAGAATATTCACATCGTCCTAAAAATTATCTAAATCTTAACTCTCACGATGCCAGTATTAAAAATGGACCCAAGAGGGATTGACAAGTCGAAGTCGACTTTAGTCGAACGTCGACTTATTACTCCGAAAGTTTACTTCTTATATCGAATGTAGACTATTCCGAGGTAGAATATTTATTTCAAAATGATCAAAAGTTGATTCAAGTCATCGAATTTCGACTTATGTGAGGCTGCAAATTCGATTTTCCACATTAGGTGTTCACCATTTTTCACAAAGTTCATTCATTGCAAAGCACACTTAATCGCTTGAAAACATAGTTATTATTTTCTATAAACATAAGCACGGCTAGGAGAAGGGAAAGTGGTGCCATTTTAAAGCTTCTAGACTAGCTTTTTCTCAGGGCGACGTACCATTATTCCAGTTTAAGAATGGAATACTTTTAATGAAGACTGGTTAATATTATCAGTTTTGTAGTTCATAGACTAGGTGACTTAATTAGAAAACGATAAAAAAAATTGGAAAATTTCTCAAGCCCCTTCTTTTTAAGTTCGTTGTCGTGTATAGGTGCAGTGTATCAAAGAGTTGAGTTATAAAAACCTCAGCACTCCTCCGTCTCTCTGTGAATCCGTATCTCCCATTCAATGAAGAAAACTTGTACGTATAAGCGCCAACTCGGTGCAACGGCTGCACGAGTGCATATCGCACTTGGTAGATGGTAGGTAATGTGCTAATCATGAGAATCGTCTGTTTAAGTTCATTTTGATTGCATATAAAGCCAGGTTTTCGGTAGAGGAGAAGACGAGTAGAAAATGCTGAACGAAGGCGTATCGCCAGCTTTTTTCAATCTCAACAGCTATGAGGCGTATGTTCGCTTTTCACTGTATCATGCACCCCGCCATAAGGTGTGGCGGTGGCATAAGTGTAGGCTTGTTTTTGTGTTTCTACGTCGGTACATGGTTTTCTGTCCTATCGTGTGGCATCTGACATCGAAAATGGTCTGCAGGGGTGCTATCTGAGAATATTTTAGTAAACTAATTAGCGGAAAAGGACGTACTCTGTTTTTAATTGAAAATTTTGTACAGCGGGAGAAATAGAACTCACAACGCTCACTCGAGGACCGAGAATGAGATTGTGCTTGAAACTTCGAACACTGGAGAGGGCAAAAAGGAACTCGTGTGAGCAGCGAGGGTCCTTCTCAAGCTGGCCAAGATAAAGGAAATGATCCGAATCCACGAGTACCTCTAATTTCTATCATAATTATTAATAGTTTCGTTGTAGCCATCCATGGGCTGAGATTACACAACTGTAATTACTTTCTCGAGTTCTCATTATTTCCTCTTCTGCCGGTCCTTCATCCTTTGGCTCGTTCTTTCCCTGAAAATACTGTGCTTTTTATCATTTTCTCGTTGAACTAGTCCATCTCCGCAGTTATTCTACTGAGTATATTTGTTTCCTTCGTCTTCTGCCCTGATCGCTTGTAGAGATTCCGGTGGACTCATTCATGGTACTTCATCGTCTTGTTCACCTGAAGGGTAAGAGCGGATAACGGCACTCATGCTGTAGTTCGGACGTGCTTGGTATGTGCGCTCAATAATCTAAACCCTTGACAGTAGTTGAAGAGAATCAAGTCAGACTTTCCTAATCGCCACAAAGTGGCTATGAAGTACCTTCCAATCTTGGAAACATAGGTGCCATGTGAAACTCTTTTTCGGTGTGGGAGATATATTCAAGACGGAATGGGATCGCCTGAGTGGAAACAATGCAAATGTGGCTATTCCGTGGCTCTATCCCCCTTCGGTTATGGGAAGAGTAGGCACTATTTTAATTTTACCGATCATCTTTAACAACTTAGTTCGTTGCCACAAATTATTTAGTTTTTTTTTATTTTAAACATGACAGAATTTGAGCTATATGTGTCAAGTATAGTCTTTTTGTTGTGTTTTTGCATAATATTGTTTAACATGAAGTTTTTGTGCCTTACGTCGACATTCACTATTTTGGTCACAAGTAATCGCAATATGATCAATTTTAATGAAACATCATAAAGTAACATAGTGGTTTATATTTAGTTGTTACTTTATAGAAATGTATTAACTTATTTTTCGAAAAAAGAGCTATAATCGGAAAAAGTCAACGAAAGTCTACTTTTTGTTCCGTTTATTCGACTTGCGAAGTCTGAGCGTCCAGAGTCGAAGTCGAAAGTTGACTTTATCAGGACAATTCCAATCCTTAGATTCCAATCCTTCCAAGCACTATCACCGACTGTTTTGAATAAAGATTTAACGTTGTCCGTTGAAATTGTGTTTTATTTTTAGCCCTTTTGATTCAAAGCACCACTTGCACCCCTTACTCCCGCCTACGTTACTTCTCTGCCGCTCCCCGCGTCAAATCTCTTCCGTCCATACTCTTTGCATGGTAATTGTCATCTCATTCCACTTTTAATTCGTGAGAAGGTTTATATTTTTACTCATTATACACGGCTTCTGATATCTTGATTGCGCTTAATGCCTTGTGTTTGTTGTCGTTAGCCTTATAACGGCTCAAAGCACGTGCTCATGCCATCAGCATCTTCCTCTTCCTGGCTGCGCATAATTTTGACGCAGTGATACTCGTAAATCCTGCTCAACATGAAGCTATTTTTATAATGATACAAAGATTTTTGATATTTTATTCAACTATAATTATTTAACTTAATATTTATAAACAAATTTATGATTAAATGAATACAAAAACTACACAATTTTTTAAACTTACGTTGAAGGACATTCTATTTTTATATTTATAACACTAATTTTTTTTCAATTAGGTTCTGGTGGATGCGTGACGGTCATCGTCCTACACAGCTTTTCGGAAAATGACAATTGTGTCTTCAAAAGGTGGTCTTATAACTGCTTGAAAGGTCTGGTGCTTTCCTAGCGAATCTGTGTAATCTAGCTTTTTGGTTGGCTGATTCTCAGAGAAGAGGGTGAGAGGAGAGTGAAGTGTTTCGTCTTAAATATTGGTGGAAGTGCTGTGTTTGAGTAAAAAGTTTTCGATTCAGTGTGTTGCAGTGGCTCCATGAATTAGGAGTTTTTTCCAGATGCACAAAGTGCGTTAGTGGCAATTGGTGTGTTTTTTTTTGTTAGAGTGATTCAGTGCTGCTTCAATGGAATTCTTCTGAAATCACTGGACCAGGACGACTCGAGAATCGCAAGGATTACCGTACTCGAGGTAAGAAAAATAGTTGATTATTCATACTCTCGAGAAAAAGCAACATCAAGAGAAAAATTATACTATCTGTCAACAAAACTTTGTACAAAAATGATCAGATGCTGTTATTGCGTGTGGTCTTTGCTAGAGCATTGAAGAAAGTGTAGAAATCCGTAGCAAAAATTGTGATCTCAGAAGATGAGCATTTTAAAATAAACGATTTATGGTGTGGCCCGCCAAATGAACACAATACTAGTTCCTTGAAGGTAAAGCAGTGATTTTTGGCGCTATTCTAAACATAGTTATTATCAGTTTTCTGTTTGCCAAATAAGAGTAAATTATCAGAAATGACACTTTGGTTCGTTTGAATTGGTGATTACGCCTTAAATCAGTTCGAATTTCAGTTGAGATTGAGAATATTTGTCATTATTTTAGATCAACTAATACTCGGTTTATCACAGGAGTGATTTTATAATCATCAGAGATGTAGATTGATGTAAAAGTATAGTAGTGTCGTCATTTTTCGCTGATTTTTTTCTCTTAGAACTAAATCCTAAGTTTTCCCTTAGGGGATGAGGATGTGACCAGGGCCTATTTTGGGAAGTCGTCATATTTGTTATTATGTAAAGGAATTAAACCATGATAAAACGATATATTCCTCTTCATTTTTTTGCGACTTATAAAATACATTGAATAAAGAGCGCCTTCTAAGTTTCGAGTTGGTTAAGGAAGATGGATTAAAAAAGGAATATAGAAAGAATGAAAGAAAAGAGAAAGCTAGGAATCGAATATACGTTCGTGCAGAGGTAGCGATCATTTAAGTCGTACTGTAATTGAGAGAAGCCTACATCTATTGATTATCATATCCTCATTCTAAACCAACGTTATTCCTTGGCATTGAGCCATGATTGGGGGAAAGGATGTGTCAGTGGATTTGGTCGTATTTCTAAAATTCTTCGAAAGAAAATTGAAACTGTTTGATAATAGTGGGATCACCATCGGTCTGTGCTAAAAGTGAAATATCGAAAGCCGTTATTTTTTGGAGAATTCTATTTGCTGTTACATAGATTTAAATGTGAGTCGCATCTCAGGGTTTGCCTGAGTACACTCATGCAATCAAGAGTTTAAGGTCCACCAGTTAACAAACCAACTAAAGTTGCTCTGAAAAGTTAACGCTATGTGTTTCTAATCCTTTAATGAGCGGAGAGCAAAACCTACGCACCGTTGCATGATTCTGTTACTGGCGATAATATTTTTCAGCTTGTGTTATTTAAAAGCACTAGAGTTGAGAGTTAGTAAAGTTTGCGTGTCTTACATGATAATGGCTGTTGTTAGCAAAATTCAGAATCAACTGAAATTGATATGGAGAAAAAAGAAAACCTATTTGCTATTATAAAAAACCTCGCACAATATAATAAGTGTTGCTGCTGACCATCGTATGTATTTCCAGGGGCTGTAAAACTATAATTTAATCATTTTGACCGTATATAAAGACGTAAATTTGGTGTCATAAGGGCTGGTACGACTCAGTTTTCGAGGATGACTAAAGCAGAGGTGGTAATATCAGCTTTATGATCCTACTTCACTGAGTTATGTTTCATAATATTTTAGAATCATACACATTCCAAATGGGGGCGAAATGAAATGTAGGTATGTATATCTGTTAGAAACCCACTGACTGCTGGAACTGAAGGATAATTGAGAGCAGCCAATTGTTCTCCCCAACCCTTTCTAGTCTTTTTGTTAGTATAGGCTGAATTTAAGTCCATAAAGATCGCTTAATGGGTATGGACTTGTTTAACTTAAATGTTGAAATCTTTTGAGTGCTACTAAGGTTTGTTTTTAAACATATCACGTTCCATTACATACAAACTCAGTTAAATTGAAAGCCACTCTGCTAGTCTCTTCGCTGAGGCTTAAATTCTTATGCAGATTTACATCATCCAGTTAAAAAATAGCTAAAACCGTCCCAATTACTTACGAATGTACTGATGAATGCCTAAATGCCTCAAATGCATTATAGACGTTGCTGATGAAATTCATCGAACGCACTTCGAAATGTAAATTGAATCAACCGCTGTCAGTAACTCTGGAATTATGTAATCCATAGAGTGCGCTGAGGAAAAAAGCCATAAAATCGCACTCAACAGAGGAGTTACCTTTAAATTGACAGTAGATCCCAAAGGATAGACTGTTGTATATTTTTTTATTAAACTGCTGCCACAGCATATCAATTTCATAACTCCCTATAGTTCCCAACTTAATTGGATACCGCATTCAATTCTTGCGTCGCCATATCATATATTTTATTTCAGTGATTATTATATTTTTTTGCTCTGCCTGTGACGCACCATGGAATAAAACAATTTGTCTTCCTAGACTTGTGTGAGATGCAGTGCATCTTCACGCCAGCTTTCCCGTTTTCCTAATTTTTTTTTGTTCACCTTGGACCTGATTCGTTGAGCGTCGCGATTATGGCAATTGATACGACTGCATTTTTTGTCAGTTATTCGAGAGAGTGCGTCACAGTATCGCGTTGGCTAATAGCCCATCCCATTCCTGAATTATACATATTTCATGTTTTTTTCAGCTTCTTCAGTATATAATGCAAGAAAATTTGGAATAATAGTTGATTGTGTAGGCTCTACGAGAGACGAATATATTCTTTCAAAGTTTCTTTTAGCCTCATCTATATTGCTGTGTAAAATTCGCAACTTAACTATCTTGACAATTCCTCCTCCTCCATTATTTATTAAGAGCGTTTTGGTGAGAGATATGTTCATGATACCCATTTGATAGAATCATCTTCCAGTTTTCGTTCGTTTTAGAAGTGCTTTACGAAGTAGAGAGAATATTCGTAATCTTACATTGACCTGATGACACATAGTTCTACAGGACTGCTTTTCTATGAAGGATGGAAATACACAGCCAGGTTCATCTCTGGCTTTCATTCTTCTGCTTCAGAGCGGTGACTTTGTTTCGTGACTGTATATTGGGTGTTTGGCTAAAATATTAGATAATGACAGCTAACTTGAGTGTGTTGCCAATGCACTTACGAGTTCTTACCCAATATTTGTCCGGTAAATTTAGTTGTTATGAAATTTCTGAATTATTGTGTTGCAATGGGATTTGTGTTTACATTCAGGAAAATTATTGGCTGCTAACATTGTTTTTGTTATGATTGGGTATCGGTACAATGACTTGGGCCATCCTGTTATATTTTTTTCGTATGATCGTACGATATTTATTCGTTTTGATTGCAATACTTACATACTTACATATATACATACACACCAATCACGCCGTTGCCTCACAGGGTAGGCTCAGTCACCAAGTGTCACTCATTAATACATATTAGTACACCTAACTCAGCTTCAATAATTGCCTCCATACTGACCTATCCTTGCAAACCTAAGTTGCCTCATTTACCCCCATACACTGCTTCATACACGCCCTCCAGTTTTTAAGACTCCTAATATTCCTCCTCCTAAGAATTTCCTCAACCACATTCAACCACAACTTTCTCGGCCTACCTCTACCTCTCGCACCATTCATTTCGCTCTTATATATATGTTTCGTTTTTCGACTCTCATCCTTTCTCTCAACATGGCCAAACCAACGAAGCACAATCCTTTCATATACGTCCATTACTGGAGCCTCTAACCCCCACTCATTTATTACCCTCTCATTCCTGACCCTATCCATCCTACTTTTGCCGCAAACACTCCTAAGATAATTCATATCCACGGCGTTAAGTGTACCGTTATGTCTAGCCTGACATACCCATTTTCACTACCATACAACCAAGTGGGGAGAAGTACACTTTTGTACATGACGATTTTCGCTTCCTTAGACTGGATCTCATTCCTTGATATACTCCAAATGCTACCTACCTCTTTCCTTCCAGCATTCCCACGTCTTTGTATCTTCTCATCTATCCGTCCATCTTTCGCAAACATCTTAACTAAGTACGAAAAATCATCCACTTGTTCTATTACTTCACCATTCGCTCTCATCACATAGTTATTCTCCCCATTCTTCTTATCAAAAACTACTACTTTAGTCTTTCACGGATTTACCCTGAATTCCATTCTCTCTGTTCATTCACAAAACTTTTCTAGGAGCTTCTGTAATCCCTGTTGGTTCTCTGATATCATAATAGCATCATCCGCATACAGTAGAACTCGCAAGTTTACATTTTCAATTAGAACACATTCGTTTTCACTACATGCGTCTCTAACACATTTATCCATAGATACATTAAACAATCATGGAGACATTACGCATTACTTTACGCCCTGTTTTATTGCAAACCAATCATTCAGAACCCCGTTAACTCTCACGCTTGCCTCACTATTATCATACATCGCCATCATTACATTCAATAACTGCCCATTCACTCCATAGTCCTTCAAAACCTTCCACAACTTCTCTCATAAGCCTTCTCTAAATCAACATACGCACAATCTATCGGATGGATATCGGATCGGATTCTATCGGATGACCATAATTTTTTCTATCACTTTCTGAAGCACGAAAAAATTTTGCTGAGTACTTTTCCCGGAATACTCAATAAACTAATAGCCCGATAAATATTATATTCGGCCTTTCCTACTTTCCCATTGTACTATGGAACGATTATTGCATTGTTCCAATCCACTGGAACAACAAAAGCTTGTAAGCATAAATTATATGGTTCACACAGCCGACAAATGAGTAAATTACACCCACACTTCAACATTTCACTGGATATCTCATCTACGCCTGCAGCCTTCCCATATTTCAATACTCTCAATGCCGTTATGACCTCATTGTTACTGATCTCCTTTTCCATCATCACATTCTCACATACTACTTTGCAAGGCTCGTCCTCAGCGCCTGTATAAATATTGTATACTTCTTCAAAATACTCCCTCCAGCAGTTCCTGATATTGCTCTCATCTCACACGGTCTCTCCTCTTTTGTTTCTTATCGCATGTATTCCTCTGACTTCACCAATCTTAGGCCTTCTACCCACTTCCAAAATATCTTTTTATTGCCTTCAAAATCGCTCTGCATCTTGCTAGCTTCACCCTTACGCATTCTTTCCTTGCACTCTTTCACAACCATTTTGCATTCATTCTTTTTCTTTCTGTAAATCTCACATGCGTTAGTGCGCTCTTCCTCAGATGTGGCAGCAATCATATTCTTGTACGCCTCTTTCTTTTCCCTGACTGCAATTTTCACCTCTTCATTCCACAAAGCATCGCCTTTCATTCTTCCTACCTTTCCTTTTCCGCATACACTTTCAGCACATTCTACAATCACTCCTTTTAAACAATCCCACGCATCATTCACATTCTCGTTTCTGATATACTCGTCCCATTCTCTCTGCTTCAAGGATAGAGCATCCCGAAGCATGCAACCATACCGCATTCTTACCTCGCTGTCTAGCAACTTCTTTACTTTTACTATTAACTGCTTACGTGCAACATTTTTTCTTGGCACCCACTTGGTGCCCAGATTCACTTTGGAGAGTACCAAATAGTGGTCTGTTTCACATTCAGCAATTCTCATCGCTTTCGTTCCCCACTCTTAACTCCCTCAATCTCTCATCATGCACAACGAAATCAATCATACTTTTACAATCGCTCCTTTGCCAAGTATACAAATGTTTAAACCATGTATCCGACACAAACAATCCTTTTTCCAAGCACGCACCAAGTTTTCAACAATATCATTCACTCGAGGGTCACCGAAAGGCCCAAAACTCTCTCAGATGCATCCCACCTCACACCAACCCGGCCATTCATGTCACCTTGTACAATTATTCTCTCATCAGGGTCACATTCATTCAAAAATTCTCTGTTTTTCCCAAAACTCGTCTTTCACACTGTCACTCTCTCCATTCACTAGTGCATAGCACACCTCAATCACAACTCTCTTAATACCTAATTTCATGCGAACCCAGAGCAATCTTGAGGATAGTAACTCATACTTCCTCACCAGTGACTTATCTCTCTCATTAAGAATGAGTCCTACACCTTGACTGTCGTGTCATTGTTGTCAACTCCTGACCACAGTGCCAGATCACCACCATCAATAGTAACCACATCCCGCCCCTTCCCCTCAGTTTCACATACACACAGAACATCCATTCGTCTCACTTTCATTTCATTCGACAACTCATGCTCCTTTCCATATACTCCTCTCGCATTCCAAGTACCGATAGTTCAGATTGTATTGCTATGTCCGTATCTTGATGGGCCAACCTTATTCAGCTTCCGCCGCCCATCGTGCTACTTCGTGACTCTTAGAAGTACGTTGTAATTGAGTATGCAAGGTTACCAGCCTTTGCAGTACCCGCACCACATGCAGCCTTCCCTGCTAACGGTTACGACGCTATACCGATCACTTTTGGCACATTTTCGCCAGTATGCCTCAAGAGAAACAAAAGCATAGTAATACCTTAGGCCCGCTTTCACTATTGTATTCAAGCTAGGATCCCTTCTGAAAGGACTACCTTGAGAGCCAGCATACCGTTGCCCGTGACCCATCACTAGGAGGTATATGCGGTGTACTGAAACACCGGGTCACTTGCAATACTTAGTGGAATTAAATATCCTTTATTCCGTATAAGCTAGGGAGGACGAATATTGATTATATTTCTTATGAATAATAACCCATTATGTTTTTATTTATGATTTTTTCGTATTGTAAACTTTGATCTTTTATCCTGAAGGATGTCAATGTTGCTCGATATTGAATTCAAAAAAGAGATAATACGGTAGAAAATTTCTTAGACTAAGGTTTTTACCCGTTTACTGGAATGATTTATTTCACTTAAAAAGGAGTTTGAGTTGGATACATTTCACTCAACCGAATCATTCCTCAGCTGGATAACGACTGAAGCATTTCCCAAGTTATTCTTTCTTTGTGCGAGATGATTCGCTTTTTATTAAATGGTGCTTAAAATTCCTCTGCTCTCTTTCACTCGACGGCCAAGCCTTGTACCATTTCTTCGATCTCGTGTTTCAAGGAACCTGCTATACAATGCATGTGTTCTTCGGCCGTTTTGGAAGCATAGCAAAGCGAGAGAGAATGCTTCGAGAGGCCGTTGAACCGAGAGTAAACAGTCGCGAGTGATGAGCTGGTGTAATAGGGAGAAGATCATCTCACACCTGGGGTCGTCTGGTGATTACAATCTTCGCGTCGCAAAAAGGGCTGCGACCTCTCCTGTGCCGTATGACCTCCCAAATCCAGAAAGTCCCCATGCCAGTGATGTTGCTTTTTCCCATAAGTGCGCCAGGAAGATAATTTTAGAGCCGTGAGATCATGATACCAACTTGGTTGGCAAAACATTAAACTTCCCATCGAGAACGTTGGAGATGGGAAATAATTTTATTTAGGAACCAGAATTGTACATTTTATAGGTATTGCATATATGCCCTCAATGACGCTGAGAAGATTATTTGGTTTAATTTTCTTTTTATAGGTTATACAAAGAACTTAATTTGGCTTAATTAACATTGTATACGCACCTAATATTCTATTCGTGTTGAAGATGCTCATGAATTCATAGGAGCTGAGCTGGCGCTCTCATGAAACCGTATCATATTCGACCGTATTTATTAGTAACTGATGTGAACAGAAAATACTTTCAACTAAACGGTCCGGGAGGAATTTAATTTAAATGCTAATCTAATGTAATTGTTTTTGTTAATAATTAAGGATAATTTCTGCAGTGTGCTTTAAATTTCTTCGATATCTAAGGGAAAACGGCTGAGTTTAAATACACGATTACAAGTTGGCAAAAAGCAGTTTAAGATTGGGTATATTCATTTAAATTAACTCAAAGTACGACTGCAGGTATAACCTCGTTAGAAATATGAAATGTTATTTTACTTTTGAGCGGTGCTTTCTATTCGGTGATTCCAGTTTTATGAGAGTTTTAATTTTTCATATTTTATAAAGTCATAGTAGGAAATGAGTTATTCTGTGAATTTTATACCTCGAATAATTTATTTCTTGTAATCCCTGTAGTTTGCTATGAATAAAGTGGAACTTCTCGCAAAATAGTGCGTTCGAGACGAGGTATGCATGCTAATGAGTTTCCTTTTTTGATTTGTTAACGAATGCAGCGGCAGCAAATCTTATCTTACAACGAAATGGCCGTGGAGGTCGATAGATAAGGTTAAGGAATCCCATTAAGTTACCGAGTTCTAAAGATTCCAAAGTTTTCCATTGATTTTGAATATCCGAGAAGAATAAAACACTTTATTCATGCCCCCACGACCGGTTAGTTAGGATCATGATCCTAATGCGATGCGATGCGAGTGGATCAGCTTAAGGGGTCATGACCTAAGAGAAACTTAATAATCTGCTTTCGGCGTGATAAAGATCGTCTCTAAATCAAGCGTATTGGTTCAATGCCTCCACACAAGAAAGATACCCTCGGAGGAAACTTTTCTTCCACCAAATCCGAAACGCAATCCTCCTCCCCCTACCTTTCTTGACTGAAACAAAGTCCCACGAAACATCTTAACACCCCGTGCCAAGCGCCTCTTAGGCGATTGGAGAGGTAAATAAGGGCAGGAAAAGGAGGCTGAAACGGAAATTTATGGGGAGAGAAAAGGTGTGCTAGGGTTTTGGACGAGGGCAAGAAAGTGAGGCAAGAAAATTGCCTTAGTGAGAAATATGCCTAAACAGGACACAGGTGGGGCCTGGTGGGACCGTTGCTTGGCATGTATCGCGGGCGTTGGGAGTGAAGGGAAGAGTAGAGGGCTGACCAATGGGGCAGAGGGGCGGATCGAGAAAAGGTACTGGGGTTGCAGCTTGCCTTTTCATTCCCCTACCCACTCCATATCCACACCTGTTCCTCAGCTTCTTTTCTCCTTCTGTGCTGTATATATTTCGCATATTGGCGAATGTTTTCGCTGAGAAGTTTGCGAATTCATTTATACTTGATAAATGATCTCCCAAGGCCTAATAGCTCACTCTCTTTCAATCACGGTTCAAGACTAGAACAGTGGAATCTTATATAGATGCTACATCTGTGGCACCAAATACTACAGCCAATACATGAGGGAAAACCTTGAGGGTATTCAAGCTTACAACATTTGCCTTATAGACTGAGAATGTAATTTCATCACATACAATGCCTACTGTTTATTTAGTGCTAGGCATCAAATGGCATGTAATGGAAATCATTTTCTGGTATCTGGGACAATATATAATGAAGTCACTCCGAATTTTCTTTTGATGTTAATCCTTAGGCAGGCAATCTACCGTAATGTTGCATCAAAGTGACTCTGTCTGATATAACTCCTCATCAGTGTTCCTTGCCAGAATCTGACTCGCTGTTTTGAAGTTTGTTGCGAAATATCCTGAACTTAAATATTCTTCCTTGCTCTTGCTATAATTACGTAAAGAGATTTCTTATTGATTAGTATCTTGTTGGAATAAGACAAATGCATTCTTATAAAGACCGCGATTATCAACATTATCAATTTAAATGGGAGAGCGATTCACTTCCATAATAAAGATCAAATTCCGCCGGCAAACTTTCTAGGTACAAAATGTGATCCGAAGAAGCCCTTTCACATCGTTTCGCATACTACAATGCCAATAGTGAAAAATACTTCGTGATTGAGACGCATTTTAAGAGAACGGAAGCTAGTCTATGGTATGATAAGTTACGTATTAAAGGTACCTCTAATTTCTTTTGTCCCTTTCTAATCATGTGCAGCGCTGTAAAATTACGTCTTTGCGGATATTGAGGGACAGGACTGTTAGGAGTGATGCTTATGGTCTCCAAATATAAAAGTGCTGGAGGCGAAAGATCGCTGGGTAAATTACTAACATGGTGACAAAATAATGAAAATTGGCTAATCATAAAATTTTATGGCCATTACATTACATACAACTCTTACATAATCTTGAAATTTTTCTTTTTATTTTGTATCTATTTTGATTTTTTATGAATACGTAACACACACAAGGGGAGGGAAAGGGTATTTGAAAACTATTGGTAAGAAGGGGAAGGGGGGGAAAGCGATGAAAACTCCACCTACCCCTTGTTACTATTGGTTCCTTAACTCTCTCCTCCATTTCTTCAACATATATTTATTCAACGTTTGTCCTTAGGTATATCCACTTACAACTTTCAGTTGGAAGTGACTTTTTCCCTTCAGTTGGCTAAAGAGGGCCACTTCGTGGCCGAAACACGCGTGTACGACGCATACCCTCGTCTGTTCCTGTCTGCGCTCTAGGTAAGTCAGATTCTCCCAGAAACTGGGCCCTTTTGAATGAGTGAGTGTTTTCTGAGTGCTTGTGTGTGTGATTGCTCTGTGTTTTTCCCGGGCGTGGAAAGTTTTTTCCCGTAAATATTCACAGAACGTATGCTTTTTGTCATCCTGGCATCTTTAACGGGGTCCCTAGAGCCTCGTGAAGGATTCCATTCAGGATAGTGTGTGTGTGGCTGTGTGTGGTCCATGGCGAGGAAGTAACATTCCCGTAAACCACCAAATTCTTTCTTATTCTGGTTGATAGGTTGTGGTTGGTCCCTAGCATGGTCTTCCCGTTAATCCAACACAACGATAATTTCTGACGATAGTTGATCTATTATTACGACCATTGGAGATATTCTCCCTTACTGCACTCCTTGTGTCGGTTGAGGCAGTGTCTTTCCAGCGGGAAGCATCAAGAGTAATTTATAATACCATAGTAGTCATTGTAACCTATGACTTTTTGTTCTTGAAATTATAAGTTTACCCTGACATAGTTATATTTTTAAGATATTAGACCATGATCCTTTTTAGTTAGTTCCCAACATGTGACAGTCAGGCACTTCATACTTATCTCTAACATTATTTTACAGTTTAAAGATTTATGTTTTTCCTTCGTGGTCAGGTATGTTACTCATATCTTTCATTTGCGACGTGTATTGAAATTGAGCACTAGATGTGCTTTTAGTTACTGAAAAAAATTATGCCTTACGTCATAAAAGTTTATGTTGGAAACGAAAACATACATTGGAGAGAGATTACGCCTCTCTATTACTATTTTGATTTTTAATAACGCGATTGGTGAAAAATTACTTTTTGCCGTCATAGATTGCGCTTCAAGTTGTTACACTACCCTGATCTGCGGCCTCTGGTTTGGTTTTATTGGACGCCGAGTCAAGCCTGCGGTTTATGATTTCCATTAAGGCTAGACCAGAAGAAAAAATCACAATGATAACTTGTAGCCCCTTTTGACTCGTTATCTCCTGCGTGTTCGGGCGAAATGCAATAGCACCGAGATTTGTGCTGATATCCATTAGTATTTATCACTCTTCGGCTATAAAATCAAGCTTATTCCTTGAGAATAACCCCCTACTCGAACTCCTATTTGCATAATTATTTTATCGAGTAACCTAATGCAAACTTTTTTGAGGTGATGTGAAAGAGTAATTACGAGTGGTGAAAGGAAGGACGTGCGAAAGATGGAGGACGAGGGGTTGGCTGGCTATTCGTGTACGCTTCGTATTTAATGGCGGGTGTGTGGGTTGGGGGGGGGAGGAGAGGAGTGGTCGGGAAGGGAGGGGTGGGGGAAGGGCGAGGGAGGGGACGGAGTAAGACCACAGTCACCACCGCAGCTAGCGAAGCGTTTTAAGTCTCGGCAAAAGCAATTTATTTGGCATTCGCGAGTATTCGCGGTGAACCTAAAGAGACCTTCTCGAGACCTTTCATTTAATCCATCCCGAGCCTTTTATAATTTTCTGCGATTCGCACCTCTTTAAAACCCCAGTCCCGCTTGAAATTGCTTGATAAGGTTTTTGGAGGCACGGATTAGAACATTAGGCAAAAGATTTTCGTGGCGTTTTTATAAAAGGTGAGCAAATAGTTGGAGAAAAATTGTTGCTTGAATTCGGTCCGGTTGTAATGGAAAACCATTATATCTCCGCGTTTTTTAAAGTAATCATTTATGAAATGTGGAATAGAAATTAGCAACAAAGAAAGTGAGTTGAAATATATCTACAGTATTGAGGGAGTGCACATTTTGCAAGCTGAGGTGAAAAAAAGCATAAAGAAGCGTGTTTCTAGTTGAGAGTTAGTTTGTTTTTGAGGCCAGCTTAGTTAATAATGAATGTATATTTTCAGGGTATAGTTTTTGGTTATCGCACACAATTCTACCATTATGCTGTCTTTTGACCTTTCAAATCTGCTCGTACGTGAATTGACGTCTAATTTAAAGTCATATTCGGATGGAAAGAAATCAATCAGTCAAAAGTGAAGGCACGCAGTAGCCTGCGTGCAGTTTAATGAGAGGTTAAGCCGTATGTTTTAATCCGTTGATTACCCGAAATGAATTTTGATCCGCAATAATTCAATCAATTTTGGTGGGAGGCTGTCATGACTCGTTCAGTTTTTTACATCAGGTAGCATATTTTCGAAATATGCACGACGTGGGAACACGTGGGTTATTTCTTTCTCGTTTTTCCACTAAAGGATGAACACATTATTAAAGATTGTTTCTCAGAAATGGATGCAGTGAGAGTATTACATTTTGGCTCTAGCATGGGCGTAGCCAGGATGTATGGTAAGGGGGCAGGACACCTATCCGTAGTTGTAGGTACATGCCGGGGGGGGGGGGGGATGGCGGAGGGGGAGAACATCATCCTGTCCGGCTAAATATAGCAGATTTGGTAGAAAATGTCTCGTCCAGGGGGGCCCCCTGCATCCCCCTGGCTACGCCCATGGGCTCTAGTATTCGCTTTCGTAGGTGGTTGGTTGGTTGATGGCATTCTACTATTCAAGCCAAATCTTATGGGTGTGACAGGGTTAAGTTTCCATCAAACTTCACCTCACTATATTGCACTTAAGTTAGGAAAGTACGTATATTCATGCATTATAAAAATAATCTCGAAGTATGTGTCTGGGTTTGAAATTTCATCAACGTATAATTTTCTCAACCAAGTATTGAGTCTGGTGTCCAATGCGTCAAAAGATACTTACGCGAACGTTATACTGAAGTAAGTCAGGGAAAATTAAAGACCACCTCTTGGAGAACTTATTCGGGTTTATGAAGAAGAGAGGAACCAGGGAGACCTTCCCTTGCCAGGGTGTAGTGGTCGAGGAAGCGACAGATGTGAATATGCCACTGTATGTGACATTCGTGGACTTGGAGATAGCTTTCAACAACGTTAGAAAATTGATCTAGTTGTTGGAAAAATCGGAATGGAGTAGAATAAAAGAAGAATAGTCCAACAACTGTACAATAAGTAAGTCGCCACGATGGAAATGAGAGGTGGAGTAGAAATAGATGCCTAAATTAACAAAAAATATTAGGCAAGGATGCCACATTTCTCCAGCATGAATCAAGATACACATGGAGCAGGAATTGCGAAAAGCACACGAAATGGAATTGCAAAGAAATTTGGTTCATGAAGAATACGTGAACATGCTCCATTTTGCAGATGAAATTAGAGTCATAAGAGGAAAATGTGAGAATTTGTAAAGATACCTTAACTCAATGGACCAATTATTTCTACGATTTTACGATAAAAGAAAGAAGAACAACATCCTTGTGTGAGGAAGAGGGGAGCTGAATGTAGAAGTTACATAAAAGGGGGAGAAATTGGTACACGCATCAGACAGGGAACGACGGAGGTTCTCAGTCAACCGATTTTGGGGTTGAATGATCTATGATGATTAATGATGCCTTGTTATCTTTGATGAAGGCATTGGAAAGTGAATGTGCTCTTTTAAGTAAATAAAAAAATGGTAGGGGTATGTACGCAAAGTAATGACGTTAGACCCTATGCAAAGACAGCAAAAAGTTCACTCAATCACTATAAATACGTAAATCACTCCTCGTAAGTGCTTGAATCTCATCAGGTGAACTTAAAATATATCCAGAATGATGTAGTCATGAAAAAACATAGCGACTTTTGACGCTACTTTTGAAGTATAAATGGACTGAGGCTTCTAATACTCTCTTTTTCAACTTCAAGGTCGAACGATTTGTAAAATCTTCTAGTATCGATTCCTAGACAGTGTCGTTGACATGAAACTTATTAGAATTTATGTTTTATAAATTTAGGCATTTATGAGAACATACATAATTTTCATCATTAGTTTGTCTGGCCTTCTTTTGGCCTAATTTCATTTCATTTTAATCACGGTTTCTTCGATGATGAAGACGTGAGAGTGAACTTTTTTCGTTAACCATCACTAGCATTCCGCCGATCGTAACCTTATCTCGAGCACGATTTTTTCATCGCCTTAATCCCTGAGCGTCAATTACTGCCACTGAGGGGCACATGCGCTGCGCTCTTCCCGGATGTCGAAGTGGATCTTCCCTTTCTGAATTCTCACCGCATCCCGGAGGGAGTGATGGTCGGGCGTCTCCCTCTCTCCCGCCCAGAATTCCTGTGCCACCGCTTTTCGGGTTGCCAGAATAACCCAGTTTCCTGCTCTGGGCTTAATGGATTGATGCACTTGGGGGGGGGGGGAGTAACGGGTGGGCCGTGGGGGGTGGAAGGTGGCAAATTCACCAATGTAACTTGCCGCTCTTTTGTCGTGTCATTTTAGGGGACGTGTTGCGACAGTCTTGGAAGTGGAATTCCCACAGCTATATCTTCGGAAAGTTGAAAAAGTGAGGCAACGGAAAAATGAAGCCCTCTTTGAAGTCTTTACGGATGACACATTTGTGCAATTCAAGCATCGTCAATTACACGCGTTCTCTCGAGTTCTATTGGTTCTTTTATTTTTCCTGCTAAATTTTTACGAGTACTTGACAGAAAATTACCTCAACATAATGAAAGCTAATATGCTATACGATTTGTATAACTTTTATGTGCCAAATTTAAGTTGCTGTGTCATTTTAAAAAACTCAATGTTTACTCCAAAAAATGTGGAAACTTTTCACATTTTCTGCTACCAGATTTTGCGGAACTCAGTTTCGTTTCCATGACTTGATTCAAAATGTAAAATAACGGAAATTATCTAACTTAAGGCAATGTACCCTCAATTTCCTCTCTTCTCTTGGCTTGCTGACTAATCATTGCTTCTCTCTCCAACATTACGCTGCCTTACTTTTTGTCTTTCGTGAGATCGATCTAATATGATCACTTCTTTGTAGAATCTCCATACCTGTCGATTTTTTTCCTTGTCTTCCGTTATTAAAATATTATTTCCATCTTTTTTGTGTCCACGCTGCTCTCTCTTCTTTTCTCTTTGCCCTGCAGATTTTTCATTACTTTCCATGTGTAGACCAAATTTGCTGACTTCCGTATTTATTAATTGTAATTCTCTTATATGTGCCGGAATTACGCTTGTCGTGAACATCATTTGTTAAGTAATTTATTTATTTAAATTTAACCTGCCTCGAAATGTCTCAATCCCTTCAATTGTCGTATGTCTCATGGCTTCCCGGCTGATGCCCCACACATCTAATCTGTGAAACAAAATCTACAATTCAGTTACCGCACCCTCGCTTCTAAATCCTCTTATACGAGCAATAAAGAGTAAAATATTATCAGTGTCGGGTACTACGAACATTTCTTTCCTACACCTTGCCTTTTAATGTTAAGTTTGGTGAACCACTTACATTGCTGTATTCTTGTATTCGCGTTGAGAGTTAGAGTTTTTTCAAGTTTTTAACTAAGCTCGTTTTAAGGTCATAGATATATTCTGCCGCATCTAGCTCCGCCAGGTTTAATTAAAAGATTTTAAGCTCCAAAAAAAGGCCTTGTATCTCCAAGTAACATTGATAATGAAGTATCACTATTATTTTGGGATAATATTTCCTTCATATAGCTCTGTTGTGAGAGCAAGTGCCATTTGACCTACATGTTTCTGGTTCTCCGTGATGTAAAATCCAAGTGGCTAGGTTTTCTTGTCACCAGGACTTCTCAGAGGGGACATCGGGAATGAATCTTTTCGCTGTGAGCTGAATTTTCAGAAATAACGCGCATTCGCAGTAATTGCGTGGTTAGTTCCTTAATGATGAACAGATAATTTAATATTTAATTAATTCGTTAAAAAAATACTCTTTGATTTAGCGTTTATAATCTTCTACTTCTAATATACTGCATGCTTTCAATATGATCTTAGACTGAAGGTTTTTTTGACCTTGGCTGTTTCAGTTATGTACTCAAACCTTGACATATTGCCTTGAAAGGGTTTCTGAGCCAAATAAAATATTTAGAAGAAATTCAACTACGTCAATGTTGGTCCAATACAGTGGATAATGCAATATGAATTTTTGTTCATCGGACCCTATCTTCTGAGAAAACGCACTCGGTGGATTTTATACACAATATGAAAACCATCTTTTTTATTGTTTACTGTCTGCATTGCAATTTCTGCCCCTCATTCTGCATTGGCAAGTGAGCTATCCCCCTCTCCTCACGAATGAACGACCATCACTACTCCACAAAATGCTCACCCTTTTCTTGACATTATCCTTGAACATAACGCTTCCCATCCCCAAGGTAAGTGTTTCTCTCTAGCCATACTTGAAGCCCTCCTTGAATTAGCTAGCTACATTGAAATGAGAACGCGCGAGATGGCCCTGTTGTAAAAGCACAGTATATCCAACCACATGGATTTATATACATCCGATGTTGACACCGTAGAGTCATAACTAGTGTTACCATTTAACATTCCTGGTGGGAAAATACACTGTCTTTACAATGGTGACAATTGATCTCCGCATCGTTAAGCCTGAAAACATAGAATCGTGAGTTGGCCCCTATCTGGGTGACCAGAGATTTGAACCGCCCGGGATCAATATAGCCTGTCGGCCAATAGCCTCCTCTTGCTTCCCTTCCCTTCTTCATCTCTCCACTCCTCTACCCCCCTCCCTCCCCGATGTAACTGATCAATGGTTAGTTTCTCTTAGCCGTCGATGACGAGTTGTTCGACTAAACGTCCTTAAGTTTCATTTCCTTGAGTGTCCTTTTATTTTTATTTTGTATGTCGCTATTTTGAAAACCATTTTTATATTTGTGTTTATCCGTTAGAAAATATTTAGAACGGTCTCCTCATCAACTTTTTACTGTCAGTCCTTCAATATCAGATCTCCGCACTAATTTCATTGTCGCCTGTCTATATTTAACGCATCGAATTGAGGATTCTGCTGACTTCTTACGTTCGTGACTCACAGTCGTGAAGGTGTCATGTTGAAGTTCTATTTTTCCTTGTGGATAACAAAATACAACATGATAAATAAACTCGTCCAGGATTGGAATTTGGCTATGTATTTCGGTGTTGTTCAAGAATTAAAAACCATGGATGACGGCGATATGAAGACGCCCCGGGAATTCCTTTTAATTTTTTCGCCTTTACTCTTTCATGGCGAAGTATTAAATGCCTTTGGGCGAACTTAAGGGCTTGGTAAAGAAGCGGAGGGAGAAATAGCAGGGGTAGACCGGTGGGGGAAGAATGGTTTGGGAAAAGGGTTCTGATAAAATTGATGGCAAGAAAGGGTCGAGACGTAGGAGAAGTCGAGTTAGGTGAGGATAGAGGGAGCAAGAGTAAAGGGTTCTAGACGGGATCTTCTGGAATTCTTGAAAGAGAAGATTCTTCCAGACATAAACAGACCGAGAAGGGTGCCAATAAATGGGAGAGTAGAGGGTAAAAGAAGAAAGAGGTTCGATAAGGAAATATGGTCTCTATTTCTTTATCTCACGCCGGAGATGAATGCTACGGAAGGAGAATGGAGAAAGGGTTTGTGAGCAGGATTGCGGGAGACTTGGTGAGAAGAGGGGAACCTAGTGCGTTAAACGTCCTTGGGAAAGATAGCTCTCTTTCTGGCCGTCGCCATCGTAGCGATTTTATAAGAGGAAGGTCCTTTCGGACTAATGAGTTCTGGCACCCTTAAAGGTCAGAGGGAGGAGTATGGGGAAAAAAAGAGAGATAAAGTGAATTGGGGAGATGCTGAATCGTCATCTGTTCAGATTTTCAGTGATCGTCTGTGGATTCATTGTAGTATTACTCGTACCCAAGTGATATAATAAGTTTCGTAGCCTGCTTAGATGACATGCTTTTTTTTTACATTTCGTCTCCTGATGAGTGCTTATCCTCTCTTAATATAGAACACTCATACACTATACCTCACGAAATACATATAATGCGGAGGTAAAATTCAACGAATCCCGTGTGGTGATTAAAAGTTCAGTTTTTCCGTCTCTTAAAATTTTAGGTTTAATCACCGGCAGTTATTAATTCTAAATTTGGTTGGCTTCATCCCCTCATCTCACACTCCAAATAGTTTACGGTTTTATTTCTGCGGGTCTTCATTTTACGTGCTGCATAATCTTCATGATATATTCTACGGTTAGTATCCCTTAGTTGTTCTTCCAATGCACTCTGCTATTGTTTTTGGGATGATTATAAAATACATTCTTCCCTTTTTCTGAGTATTTGGGGGAGAAGAAGAGAGGTGCGTGTATGTCTTGAGAGATATTTTCGGGAATCGAATTCTGTTGGAGTTTGAAGTAATATTAGGAGATGAGTGGCTCGTCACTGTTGAGGAAGCCGTTCATCCTGCTATGCCATTTTTGATCCCTTGTGTAGCTCTGCAAAAAAGTTTGGGATCTCGTAATGGAATCCGTTGGAGTCAAAGCCAGAAATGGGGAAAATGATTGATGCGGTGGCTGGAAAACCATCTTCTCTCGCTTCTCTGCGTTCGATTCCCATAGGAATCCTTGGAAACCTACCATTTCCAACCGCGACTGAATGTGGAGGATGTCGCTACAGGGGCACATGAGGAGTGGACAAATGGTAAGTTTAAGGCAACCTTTGTACATGGATATGTTGACAAGAGATGTAAAATTCGTTGTCATATCCCTATTCCGATTCTTTGAAATTATAGGTGGAACTAAACCTGCTCTTGAAATTAATATCAACATCTCATAAAGTCGGGAAGGAGACATGAGCTACTTTAGTTAATTTATAAGTGTAAAATGTGGTACGTGTATTTGCTGTGTGTGTGATAATGTATGATGTGAAAATATATTTTTTGGCATTTTACAACATTTTACATTCCATTAAAAGAATTGAAGCATTAGTATTATTTTAGTTTCATATCATTGGTGAATTAGCGTAAGTATATTTACCCATGGCTTGTGTGGTTGTGAAACTTAATGATTTGAAATGGCTACTATACGTGAATATAATATCAATAAAGTAAGTATTTAACTATGGATTCATTTCAGTAGTGATTTGGATACTACCTTCACAACAGTCCACCGTAAATACTTCATGTATAACTTTAGAAGATGCAAACGATAGGCTTTGAAAGGAGATATCCGAGAGGCAAAGAAGTTGGCAGAATGTTCGTCAAGCGTATGGGCGATCGTCAGTCTGCCCACACCGTCGACGAGGGTTTGAAGCCGGAGATCGGGGATGATTGCGACTCGGAGAGGAGGACGAGCTTATTTGGGATTTGTGATTGGAAGGGTTGGGACTGGTGTGAACGGAAATTCGGAGAAGAGGAAAGAATGAGAGGGAGAGGAGGAGGCAAAGAAAGGAGAAGGATGGAAGGGTAGAAGGGTGAAGAGCAACTGGGTTCCCTCTCGAGAGATGGAGAGATACTGTGGCGCGGGTTTCCGGAAGGATGTGATATGGGCACAAGGAGCATGTCAATTCCACAAGAGAGGGCACCACGGGTGCTGGGTAATGGTCGAAAAAACCCTCAACTCTACTCACTTGTCTTCTCTTCGTACCTTTGAGAGTCATATCCACGCAAAGTTATGACAATAAGAAATCCTTTCCTAGCTCTGCTTTCCTTGGCATTGGGCCACCACGTGTTGCAACTCCTTTGTTGTTACCACATCCAAAATGTGGGATATCATGCCGTCGTATGTAAAAATCGGCCTCGCTGGCTACGGGGTAAAGTCCTCGCCAGCTCATCCGAGGGTCGCGGGGTCCAGCCAACACCACCTAGAGGAGAAGGCCTGAGTGCTCGAGGTTGAAAAACGGGTGACGTCAGCAGCCGGAGGCCGAGGTATTGAGCGGTAACTTTGTTTGTGCGGTTGCTTAGCGCTGCATGTTGTGAAGGAAATTTGAGACCGTGGGTTTATCAAGCCGTCAAATATTTAATTTTGGAGTACAGTTTATAATTGTTCTCACAATTTTTTTACTAGTGTTGTGTACCGAATTGTCGGGGAAACTATGCAGTGAGTGAAAAAGTTGCCGTATTTTGTATCCAAAAGGAGAAGAAATTATGTGGGAGCATACCAAGAAAAAAGTTCACACGTACTACAAAGTCAGGGGTAAGACCTTTTAATGCTTGAAACACCTTTGGTAGTCTTATTATTATACATGTTTCCAAAAATGTTCCTAATAATGGTCATCAACTTTTAAAATGTAAGAATGAGTAGGTAAGCCGAACTGTGGAAGGATAGTTGAACTATTGTTGAATATTTAGCTTCTTTCATTCGATCTACATTTCTTTCGTTTGACAATATTTTTTGTGACTTTATCGTAAAGAACGAAGTTAACCGTCTTGAAATACGTAAGTGAATATTTTGGGACCCATGTTCATTGGAAATATACATTCGTGATGTTTACGTCTCGTGCCAAAAATTTGTATTGATTTTTTTATTTCTCTATCATGTAGGTCGGTGCGACAAATTTTCATCATTAGGATATTTTTGGGAGAGATACCATTATGATGAACAGACTGGCAAGCTGTTGAATGTCAAATTACCGGCACCGAAACTTAGACGACCTGCTATACCATCGTTGTTCCCTTCATGTCCATCCCAATTATCTTATAGTAAAAATGCTTGTGAAAGTCCTTAGGAGAAGCGGTTGAGGTAGGAAATGTCCTAACTTCAGCAGCATATTTAATAGAGTAGAGAAAGGAAGGTGAGGGACGAGGAGGAAAGGAATTTCAAGGATCTGGATGAACTGTATGAGAGGATAAAAAGTTTTGTGCCATTCGGTAACTTCTCCATTGTAGTGGAAGAAAACAAAGTGCGCTTGTCTTATTGCAATGGATACAGTGCCAAAAATACTGAATGCCTTGTTGTCACTAGTGATTTACAAGTGACTGTTATAAGAAAGGGCTGTAAGCAAAACTTGTGTTGTTACTAATTTAATGAAGAGGAAACTTTGTACGTATTAAAAATAATAATATGTTCATGCTCGAAAAACTACACGTGAAAGTGTATTTCAATGTTCTTCATCCGTTTTCGTTCGCAACTCCAGAAGTACTAGTGTGTGATTTCCATCCCCAAAGTGGCATTAATACAGCATTTTTACTAACATTTTATTGATATTTGTGTTATTTATTTGAGTGCATCCTAGATGATAGCACATTTGAGAGTTATAACGCAGCAAATGTGTAAATACGTCTTATGCCGTGTGGGGATTGGAAATCATGAGACCGAAGAATTAATTAAGGTTACCTTTGTTAAAATCATACAATCATGAAAAATATTTTACTTCTGATGTTTTTCTAAGCCAAATCGTTATATTTCAGCTGCACCTTTATCTTGGAAGGACTCTGACTGCTATAGCATAGACTAGGAGAATTGAAGTGTAAATTAATTGAAGCGCTTTTATTCGTGGTATATAACCGGTTTTCCTTAGCACTAAGTACTGAAGAGATTAGTGTACCACGCGCACCTCGCTTTTATAAGCGTTGGAAAAAAGTTGGTGGCTTTCTTCATTCTTCAAGCGCGAGTTTTGGGGGTACGTTGTACTTATGACCAATATCAAAGCTTTCCGTTAGCGTTCTTACGTTTGTTTCTCCACGATAAAATGAGAAAAGCAATCACCTCTCATTAAAAAAAACTAGCTGTACGATGTTAAATTTGTGAGTACGAATTGAGGCTCCGATCTCCAATTTTGAGTTTCTATCAGCTACCGTGGGAGTTTCGAAGAAAGGCACAGAGATTAGGAACTCGTGTAAGGCTGGCACCTCCTTTTTCAACTACGATTTTTGGGAAAAAAGTGAGCGTGGTACACTGGTCTATACAGTATTCAAACAAAGAAATAATGCAAGATAGGTGAACGTTATAATATAAGCGGTACATTGATTAGTCCGGCCATTGATTGCATTTTTATTTACGAAAATAATTAAATTACCAGAACTTTTCTAACCTTTGATTGTATATGGCTATGTGTGTCATTCTAAAATACGTACGATCTATCTAAACTTTAATGACTTGAATACTGACTAGGCCGAGAAACCTCGGTGGTGGCATTGTCAGCCATGCGGACGTGTGAAAGCATATTCCCCCGCCGTCCTTCGAGTGATTACATCACTTCGGGGCACTCGGGCCTTCTTCTCTAGGTGGTGTTGGTCCAGCCATGGACGGCTTTTTCACCGCTCGTGTCATGGGTGTTTGGTCGTCTCTTGTTGTTAATTTATCCAATCTAAAAGGCCGATTTCTCCGATTTATAAGGTTAGTAAAAATAAATAATTAAAATGATGAAATTCTTTTCATTGGAAAATTGTGAGAAAGAATTGTATTATATTTCCTCAATTTGTGATGTGCCATATCGCACAATTTATGAGTAACAAATGGGATTACAGTAGCAACTCGACAATAAGAAGCACGAAAATTTACGAGGCAGAACTGCTGGTCCCGACGAAAAGCCTATGCTAAATACATGGCGCTATTCGAAAATACGAAGTTTTGAAGATACGAAATTTTCGAAAATACGAGCCTCGTACCCAGTCCCCACAGAGAAACTTAGGGGGAAATCGCGTGAGAAAAGCTCTCCATTTGCCGACGTAGACACCTAACAAAATAAAATGCCGAATAAAATCTTTCAATTGTGAATATGCGTGAATTTTAGTGCGTTTATCTCTCACAAGTACCTGAGTCACACTGTTATTAATCAACTTTTAGTCGTGGATAATTTAGCGAGTGACGGGGAAAATGGTAGCTGGAGACAATTTTCCCTCATTTTATTTTTGTTTTAACTGTTAGCTGGGTTTCCATGATGTAAACAATTCTCTATTGGTTATAACTTATGTGTGGCGCCGCGTACCAACTCAGTGCCATGCGTTATTAGCGGAAGTTTTTATTTATTGAAAGCTTGAATAGAAAATGACGCGATTAAATGATGGGAAATAGGACTAGGATCCCTGTCGCAGTCACTGTACCTAAATCAATGGCTTCATTATGAATAAACCCGCGTTTACTCCCGCCATTGTCCATATTTCATGAGACGAGAAAAAAAAACATTCCATGAATTTACGAGGGTATAGACGTCACCGAGATTGATGTAATTTTGCATTTTAAACGGTTTGTTTCTAATTTTGAAACAGATGACCCAATCGGGGGAGTGGCTCTACAAAATTACATACTAGCTGTGCCCGGAATGCGTTGCAATGCCTTTTTATGTGTTCAAAATCGATCCCTAAAAGAATTTGAGACCTATATCCGTTGCAAAATCCCGACACCCTAGTTTGAAGACTAATATCTCAAAGACGGCTTAATTATTTTAAAAATGAAGTACATAAAATCAAAGCTTGTTTATTTCTGCGTTTAGTGATGGTATACAAATTTTTTAACGTTTTTATTGATTTCAGTGTGTGCTTAAAAACAGAATTTGAGCGCATTTTTCCGGGTACCGGACGGATGCATCGCATTTACGACTTCGTAATAACAACACGGATCAAGATATCGAATTTTTCTTCACAAATATTGTAGCAAAGATTGTTTTTAACAATCATATGAAGTTTAATTGTATTTATTGCATTGCTATTTTAGTTATTGATGAATTTGCAAGATTGCGTTATTTTCCGTTCCGCGCATACCTGAAAACCGCCGTTTGGATCTTCTTCAAGCTATCGAGTTCACCATCATGAATCCACTTATAAAATTTTAAGCAAATTCCATGGTTAATCAATATAGATTAACATTTATTTTGAAAAAAAATCGCGCTGAACTGCCAGGAGCAAGTCCGGAAGAGAAAGGGAGAGGCGCGCGCTGTTGCCCAGTCGGAGGGTTGTCCGTAAGATGCGCGAGGAATTCCCTACTGCAAGCATTTACCGGCGGGGGAAAACTACTTCGCTCGTAGTAACATACTGTAGTAAACGATAAAAATTGCTGCACTCACTAAGTATAACCAGAGGCATTTTTTCACCACTTCCCATTAACTTTGTCAACACATTTCTCGGCTTCTCGACGAAAGAAACAAATAGCGCTTAAAACCATCCTCAACTCCGTCCCTGAAAATGTGGCGCGAAAAGCCATAGCGACGGTATTTTTCCACCCAGATCTAAAATTACACTGATAACTATTTTTAAAAATGACCCTTTCTGCCACAGTTTACCGAGTCCTAATGAATCATGCACAGTGATAGGAAAACTGGTTTTCCCCTGGTTACTGGTATAGGAACTGGCATAGGAAATATCGACGCGTGTACGAAAATTGAGTGCAAGTATTAAATGAAAATGCAAACAAAGAGATCACTGCGCCTAATCTTATTCCACGTACAAATTACGTACTTTTTAACACAAATTATGTCTTACTGATATGATTCTGCTTGACGTGATTGAGCAACTCGTAAACGATCTGTTTCGTTTCTTTATTGTCGTTCCTCGCTTGTTTGAGAAGCTCACGCGCCAAAACTCACTTGTTGAAGCGAATCACGCTTTTTCTAGTATACAATGGTTTTAATAATTCAGAAACCTTCGCGGGCGCAACTCACAAAATTTCATCGCATTCTGATGAATGGTATTGAAACGCATAGAAGTCGAACAAATAAACATTTTTATTTATTTGATAAGACCTATGATGAACCGCTAAGACACTTCAACCCGATGAATCCGTCTTCCGCGAAATATCGTCCTATGAAGTATAGTTCTTTGCATAAGTAAGCCAGAAAACTGAAATCTAAAAATAAAACCCCCACGGAAGCCTTGTCTTTAATTTAATTCCAAGGCTTTTCTGGGGTAACTTAATGAAATTTCCCTGGAAACAACTTTCATCCATTAATTACTACGGTGAATTCGTTGAGTAAACAGGCATTGCATTTGATATATCATCACTGCTATCCCTGATTTCCACGAGATAAATGACCATTTGAATCAGATATCATTGTGATGGCATGAGCAATTTGAGTCGTTGGGATTTTAATATGCGGATATGACACAACATGGGTATAAATTGGATCCTGATGCGCTCTATTTCAAAATCACCCGACGTTTAGAAGAATCTAACTACGGGAATACTACTCTGCAACAACATTTTGTCGTTATCAGGATTTTACCACAGAAAGGAGTTAGGTTTCAGCCTCAGCTGTGGTAGAATTTTTCCGTGACCCCTACCTCTTTCAAAGTTCTCCTTGAGTAAATTTTACAAATATAGGTACGCTTCAAACGGTTAGTCCTATTTTGTTTTCGTGTTTTTTGCTACACAGCAAAGTCAAGCCTAGAAGACGTAAATCGCAGAGGAGAAATCAAATAACTGAATAATGGAATGGAGAACGCTGGATCTGGAATATCTCCGCGATGTTCATTTAGGATGAAGTTTATCCTTCACACAATTTTGAATAAGAAGTTCCGAAAATCGAGGAGTGATTCGGATATCACTTTTTAAATACGAGGTATTTTATTAGCTTCTATGTTTTAGCTTACCGAAGTTGGCATATAAGGACGCCATTGGATAAAATGGCGTTCAGCATAACACCTACGACGTGAAGAGATTATGCGTTGAAGGATAAAAAATAATCGCTTACTTTATTTCCTGTATTAATATTTTGCCAAATAGAACTATAAACACGAATCATCGAAGTGAAAAGGAACTTGGTCATGAGTTAATGTTTCTTACTCGAGAAACTTTACTCCGCTTCAATGAGCGGAGAAACCATTTGGCTTGGAGAGAAATAATATTTCTCCCCAATTTCATATATCCAGTAGGCGACGAGGAAGAAACCAAAAATAGTGACCTGAGAAGGATTTTTTAAATTGAGCGATAACGAAAGGGCGATTGGAAGCACGGTTGGGTCAGCTACCATCTTAACTGCGTAGATGTTAGAAACTCGATAAGAATTGGATTGGTGAAGCGCCGTCATTGCAAGCGAAGGCATGTCCTGGGCGGCAGTTGAAGCGTTCGTTCTTTCTCCACGAACCGTGATCTGAGGTTCTATTTTCTTCGGTATCATTCTCCCCAACCTCAACATAAATATTCCATCGGTCCAAAAAATATCGCCCATTATAACCGGAAACTTAGTATACTCCGAGATGATTAAGATATGGAAAATGACCGGATCACGCCCAATTTGTCGTCATGCGATTAGTAATTGGAACGAAATAATATTTCTTCTCAAGTTCGTACATCCAGCAGGCGACGGGAAAGAAACCACAAACAATGACCTGTGAAGAATTTTTTTAACTGGAGTGAGTCTTGAGCTCATTTTATTTGTGATTGAGCGATAAAGAAAGGGTGATTGGAAGCGCGGTTGGGGCAGCTACCGTCTTAACTGCGTAGATGTTAGAAACAACGCCCATAGCAGTTGCACGTCCTGGTTAGTCGCAGATTAACAAACTTAAGTCGCAGATTAACAAACTTAAGTCTCATAAAAAAGCAGAACTGGCTTTATGTGTGTCTCCTAAACAGGGCGAAAATTTTGCAAAGGAAATTATATCAAACTAAAAATCATTTGCATAGGGAACTAAGTAGTGGTAGTTATTTGACGAACGTTTTTGACATTTAGCTTATGATTTAACAGGCATTATTTCGAATGCTTTCTCGAATAACGACTATAAAAAGTTTTAAAACGTTTTCAAAGACATTAGAAGTCAGGAGGGAGAGGGGAAATCATTTTCGCGATTTATTAAAAAGGTTCGAAAATTTGCAACTCGAAAATACGAAGTGCCGATTTTTCGGTCCCGCCAACTTTGTATTATCGAGTTGCTACTGTATATATATATATGATGGCATTTTAATTTTGTATATTCCATAATAAGTACTGCCACACTAGTATTCATTCAAACTTCATTTTATTAGTGAAAGTACGTATGTATATTTACCTGTAGTTATTATATACTATGCAATATCATTTACCCATTTATGTAATTTTATATATTTATTTAAGCCCTGGTGTAAGTACTTTATTGCTCTTTTTGTTTTTCAGAGAGTGATAATATATTGTATCCTAGTCTACTTATCTGCGTCGAGACGATGTAGTTAGCTGGCTGAGTTGAAACGGGACATGGAAGGAGCGACTGAGATGTGGGAGAGAGTTTTCCGGTGAATGGCGAGTGGGACACCAAACAATCTCCTCCTTTACATGCTCAGAAAAAAATCCCTCTTCCGACCCCTGATGCCCGGCGAATGTTCTTGTTCCTTTCCTCTACTTCCTCTTCCTTTTGGCAGCATCTTCTCAAACATTTGCCGCTCTTATTTATTTAGACTCGATCGAGGGCGTTGAGTTACGCCCTTTCCGCGGAAAATGGGGTGAGTGATGCGAGGTTGTTTTTTTATTCCCATCCGTCTTTCTTCTCCGGACTAACTCATGCTCCTTCTCTGCACAACTTTTCTGCCTCCCTAAAATTCTCTCTCCTGGAGAAGTTCTTCACGAGAACTTCTCTTTCCTCCAGATTTTTTCCATTTATTTACCTTGGGTACGTCTTCTTCTTCCTCGGTTCCGCCCACGTTTTCCTCTGACGGCGATTGGCCTTGCTGGCGTGGGGGCGACTTTGGTATAAGGGTACCGGGTCCTCGGCTTTGCGATGGGGTGAGACGGAGGACTTGCTAAGATATAAAGTGGCGGGTGTGGGTCCTTGGAGAGTATGAAGGTGGGTGTGGTTGATTCTAGGTCAAGGGATCGAGGGGATGAATTCGGGAGCTTAGGGAGGATGGGCGACAGGAGAGCACGTTGATTTATGCTAGATAAGTGGTTGTGCGTTGTCGCCAGACGTCCATTGCGTGGACTCAAAAGATCGTACTCAGCACGGTGTATACTCAAGATTAACTAATTTTTTCAAAGGTTAACTAAATGTTTACAAAGAACCACGGAAATAGCCGCGCAGTAACTTCAACGGAGTCTCCCACTGGTGATCACACACTCGTGTGAAACTCACAGTGGAAAAATCATTCACCTGGACTGGGAATCGAACCCAGATCCCTCTATCTCGCGCCGAGTGCTCTAACTAACTTACAGGTCAACCTGCTCTTTAAGGACAACATACCTCGAACCAATGTGAGGACAACTTCCTCCTTAAAGCCCCATGTCCCATGAGATTCAAAGTGGAAGAAGACGCCTGGGTAGCTTAATTAATAGAACACTCGGCGCGAAATCGAGGGATCTGGATTCGATTCCCTGTCCAGGCAAATAATTTTTCCACTCTGAATTTCACACGATTGTGTTAACTATATGCACCATCGTGACAAGGAAAAATTTGCAATGCTTATAGCGATCTGTTATTGCTCGTAAATGAGTCTTACGAGTAATCTAATCATTAAATCTGTTGAGTTTTCTGTACATAAGAAACTACAGGGGTTGTTAAGTGCATTTTTTCTTAAACAAACTTTTAAACATTCCATGGACCTTTATTTCACCCCAACTAATGAAAAAAGTTAAGATGACTCGCTAATGATGGAGGGATCTCCTCTACAGCATTACACGCTATGCAGCCTCAGAAATTGTTAACTTGTCTAATGTGAAGGCTGTATACTCTAAAGGGTTCAAACCCAACGGCACGGCTTAAGGAAGAAAAACCGAAAAATAATTCTAAAATATGTTATCTTTCTTTTATCGAATATCTTTCCTTAAATATCCTTGATTTTATCACAATAGCGTATAAATACGGTCCTTAATTTGTGGAGTCATAGTGTGGTGTATAAAACTTATTTTGGATTGATGAGTTTTAATTATTCCTACTACTTAACTGAGCCTTCTAACATTATTCTCTTGTGCAGGCTTTCGTAGCCGTTGATAGATGGTGGCGAGGTTTTTGAGTTACTCTGCGTCTCGAGCATTTTAGGTCCAACGTTTTACCCACGTTGCAACGAGCGTCTTCAGGAGTGAAATAATTTTTGCTGAGAAATTGTTGCCTTTTATGTCTTGGAGCTGCGAGTTCTAATTTTGACGCAGCGAACTCCGCCGCGACCAACAGTGGCCCTCCTACAAAATGATGATTAAATAAGACCCCGCAGCTCACGATATAAAATGCAATTCCAGAGCAAAAATTATTTCACCCCAGGAGACGCTCGCTGTAACGCGGGTAAAACGTTGTTTCTAAAATGCTCGAGACGCAGAGGAACTCGAAAACCTCGCCACCACTTCTAATATTATGTAGCCAAAATTCAAAAAAATGTGTAAATACTTACACATGTTTTGTAAATACCATAGACCGATACCGAAATGCTTTTTTGTGGACATACTACCCGCAAACCCTAGGAGGAACCATGTTCAATGAAAAATTTCATGGTACCAGAACGAACAAGACCTCAAAAATTTCCCTTCCGGTTTTTTACCTCCTAAACTGTTTAACATTTTTGTTAAAATGCTGTCACATATACAATTAGTAGAGATACGAGTTCATCTCTTCTATTTCACTCTTCCTTCAGGGCTGAATGACGAAGACTTTTTTGCGCCCACACTTCTCAACGTACGACGGAAATGGAGATATTCTCTCAAGAGTCGTTCTCTCCACACGACCAAATGGATCCTAGCATTTCGAGTAGTTGTTGACGAGCTGCACTATTTAGATCGGGAGGATCCAAGGTTGACGACGGCGACTTTCTCGCCGGCGAAATTCTGTCTTCGTCCCACGGACGACTGGGTTCCTCCGACAAAGCGTATTGCTGATCCCTGCTAGCGGACTCCAGCTAAAGTTTACCTCACCATACGGTGGAAGGTAGTAAGGAGAACAGACTATATGAACCCTGGCGGTCAAGGGAGTTGAAATGAGACATTGATGAGATGGCCCATGCAATCGAATAAACATATTTTGAATATATATATGATCATCCCTCACTCTTTTCTCAGGTGTGAGTAGTTTGTTCATTATTCTTGGAATGAGAAAGAGAATTTCACAATGAATACTAATTTTTTTACGCCGCTAAAACGTCCCCGCTTTGGTATTAAAATTAGCTTAGTAATCGGAAGCCAAAATAAGGTAACTAAAGGTATAGTTTAGTTGATGGTGTAATTTTTTTAGATTTGGGCATTAGATTACGTTGAAGTATTTAAGAAATTAGTTCACGTGAAGTGAGTAAAATGTATTTTTGTGATGAGGTGTTTGAAGTACAGCGGTGGCATTCCAATGAGAATCGTACGGATTTTGTTATACTTTTGTTTTTGTTGTATAATATGTCTCATGGCATTCACTTGTGGCTCTTATAAATATATGCCCTACCGATGTTTACCTGTGTATAAGATTTCCAGAAAATTATGTAATATGTGGAATTTGGCGATGGATTTCACTTTGTGCGGACACCTGTGCTGTTCATTTATCGATAATCACACAAAGAGCAAGTATATGGGGTAAAAACCTGACGTGAATTGTTTTGAAATGTCCGTTGAGCAGCGTACCAAGTATTTTTAAGTCGATCGGTGAGTATGTGGCTTTAAAAGAGGTTGAAATTCTTCAAATCATCTTCAGAGGTATTCACAACGCGTATGTCTCATAAAGCTTCTGTAAATGGGACTGTATGTGATCCTTCTCATCATTTCGAAACGAAATATACCGTGTTAAAGGGCGAACGTTGAAGAAATGGGACCGAGTATAAATTATCGGAACAAGACGGCGAACGATCAGTAATAGGCAACGGAAATTAGTCTCGAGAGATGGAGTTATTATTCTTCTTCGAAGGAGTGTCTTCCGCCCGGAATAATCGCTCCATCACTTCCACTCGGATGATATCGTTTAAGGGTCGATTCATTTCGGTTCAGTAGTTCCCTGGAAAACCATAGGGTTTGTCTTTTCAAGAAAAGTTCGAAGAACAAGGGATAATCCTCGGCGCCTCCTTTCTTAAAGACCTTAATGTGGTGATTAAGTTATGAGTTTAATTGGATTAGTTGCTGGGTGTGGAGATAAGAAGAAAATGAATTATTAGGAGGGAGAATCTTTTAATGAGTAACGAGATATCTTTTTTCGGACTGGCACGGGCGACACTTGTTGTGTTATCATGACTCATATAGCCATACATTAATGTGATTTTCAGCACAGCTTTTCTCAAGGCGAGGCGTACTTTTATATTCAATGCTCTAATTTGAAGAAAATGCTTAATTAAATCAATTAGTAATAGAAATTTACGAATGAGAGTTGCGTGGTGGGCCTTTGGGAGATTGTTACTATTGAATAGGGATTAATATGTGAAGACGGAAGAGTTACTGAATCAAAAATTTATTATATTATTCTAAATTGTGTACTATTGAAACTCCCTTGAAAACCAGAAAGTAAATACCATTGGAGTTCATTTCATTGCCAGTTTTCTGAAAATAGTAATATGTGGACTGAAACGATGAAGAAAAACTTTCTCCCCCGTAGTGAGTTAGGAAAACCCGAGGACGAAAGTTACGAAAAAATTGAGCATAATGAATAAATAGGCTGTACAGAATTTTAAACGTACCGGACGGAATTATACATTCAGTATCATGATTTATTTTCCAAGCGTTTGCTGCTGTGGTATTCAACCAGTAAGGCTCGGTGTGTGAGTGGCGGTGTTGATAACTTCGAAACGAGTGGATTGAGTTACATGATACATGCCACATGTTCAAAGACTGCGTAATCAATTGCACTCTGGCATGTTCTTTTGATGAGTGTTTCATATGGTGCTACTAAGTAGAAACTTTTAAGGTACAATTCAACTAGGCGAACTAATCGTATAAAGCAGCTCGTTGCGAGATAGTTTCTCCCCCAAGGCATAATGAACCTTACATCCATGCAAGTATGAATAGCCTTGTCTCAGCTTGCGAGACTCAAGAAGAGAGGAGAAGCAACAGTTCCAACTAGACCGTCTTCGTCGCAGTCCCACTGGGGGCGCTCACGTGAGGGCGCTTTGAGGTTCCTGGTGCTCAGACCCCGACGGCTGAGGCCGAATGTAGGGGGTGATGCTGAAGCGTCGCCTCATCCGTCCCCATCCCCCTTTTAAGCGTTGTCGTCGCGGGCATTGTTAATATCTCCCCCACTCAGTTATCCTGGATTTGCCATTTACTCCGTCCTTTCCACGAACAATTCTTCAGAATTGTTTTGGCCTTTTTTTCATGTTTTACTCTTGGAAATTAAGTTTCGGAGCCAACTGATGAGACGACACAACGAAATAAATTGTCAGAACGCTGGTAGTTCGGGACCTTAATCCCAAAACCCACTGATCAAGTTTGCTTTTTCTGAAGAGACTAGCTGATGTCTCATCAACTGCCTCGTATGCTAGGATCGCCATACGTCCTGGAAAATGTGGATTATCATGAAATTTCTAATATAAAAATGATTTGTGGCTGAAGTAAATATCTTGAATATTTAAAGCATGCTTGTGCAAAATGCTGTTACATCTTTGATTTTTTCCGGCTTCACAGTGCTGAACTTGGTTCATCAGTGGTATTCTGTACCTCTTTTAAAACTGGAAACCAAACGATTCGGTATAATTTGGAAGTAACGTCAAACCTGCAGTACCATTATGTTACATGAAGAAGAATGCATTGTCATGAGAAGAGTCATGTCCAAAAACTGTGATTGGCGTCAGAGTATTTTTATAACACAGTTACCTGTTAAGTAATGCATGCTTTCTCTTTATAAGTTCATTCAAAGTAAGCTACTAAAAGTAGAATAGCAAGTTCGATAGTCATATTTTGTTTTTATTTTGCGCTGAAGTGACAACGCTAGCAGTCGGTTAAAGGAGGGCGAACTGCACCTCGGGTCAAGGACCACATATAGAAGATATTCAACTATTGGAAAGATATTCCAGATTTATGGATAGATTACTTGTGAGAACTACATATATGGCACCGTTAAAATATGTTCCTAGTTATACTAAAAAAGTTTAACCGAGGGGTTGCAATTTTGATAAGTTAATTTCATTTAGTAGTAGAAAGTCAAAATTAATGGTATCGATGACATACTTATGCCATCATCGTTATCATATGCCATCATACGTGATTTTGAAATTAGGACATAATGATGTCCTGAATTTTTACTTCACTTAAGTGCCGACCATTCGTTGACATTGGTCTTTTAATGTCTTTCTCAATGTGTATTCTCTTGTCACCTCCAAAAAATCTCCCTCTTCTTGATCTGCGCTTCCAGTTCTGTTTTAGTTACATTTTGTTCCTGTAAGAGGTTAATGTACGCGTACATGACTGGCATGAATAAAATTGTTTTGTCCATGGAGGTATAAAGCCAGCATGTGTACTGAACCGAGGGCTAATTCATGAATTGAATGTTCAAGCATCCATTATATTTACATATTTTCGGAGTTTTTAGTTAAATTTTCGAAACAATGAGAGAGAATTGTGTTATTCGTCCACCCGAGGTGTTAAATTATTCTTCGTAGTCACGCTTCGGTGCCTTTTTTATTTTCAGTGGCCTTTTTTTGTTTCGTCAACGGGCGGAAAAGGTCGTGTGAGGGGGAATAAATTTTGTGGAATAATTTTTTCGAAATTGAACTGAAGACCATTGTAGGAGAGACAAGCGCGTGCGTAAAATACCTTCTTTAAATTTGTGTTTAGGGATATGCATTTGAGCTCGGGTATCTTCTGATGGTTAGGCACTTACCAAAGGCTGGAAAAATCAGATTTTAGTTAAGAGTACTGTATAGATTTTGGCTGACGACATATTTTCATGTGAAATATTTTTTTCTGTTTTTTTTGCATGCTTTCAAGATGGCCCTCAATGGTGTGTAGTTCAGAGTAACGGCTTGTAAAAAACGAAAATTTAGTGTAAAAAAGTTAATGCTAATTTACCTCCATGGTGTTTTTCATATTTTATGCCATGTTCCAAATGAAGCATCTCATTTAACGCTGAGGATGCATCGACGAATGGCATGGAATCAATATTAGCATCTACAAAGCCTTCAAAGTGAAAATTAATGAAGAAGCAGTGGTTTAAGAACTGGTAGTGACAAAGTAACTAAGTTTTTATCATTTACTGTTTATTTTTCCTTCACTACTATCCATTTACTGCAATTGAAATGGAACCAGTGGAAATTGCAGATATTCAACTTCACATATCGTTCCTGGGATGAAATTCTTAATTACGCCTTACATTGTCAATCTAACTAGTATCATTTCCGGTTTCACATAACTTGTCCTTGGTAGCGTTTTGCGAATTAATATGCGTCTCTGGGGAACATTCTCTGTCTATGGAGAGATTGTAATGCTTCTCGGCTGAATGGAAACTTGCACAAATTAGAGCGGAGCGCTGTAGATTGAAGTTTGCATTAAACATGAGACAAGGAGCAATGTGTCATTCACGTCCCCTATATTCGAGATTCCCTACGTTCGATATCGACCATGCTCTGGTTCATACTATCCCCGAATATCTCATGTTCCCATTGAAATGGATGAGAGCTGTTCATGTGATCCGAGTTTAATCACAGGTTCTCGATTCATCCCTAGAAAATACGTTCTGGCGATAGTTTTGTTTTTGAAGTTATAATACCTAATGTATTTATAATACTCTACTGGATACATAATTTGCAAATGACCTGAAACTGCATTTCCAGATGCTTCTCTATTTGTATTTACCATTATTTAATTTGGAGGAATGTTCATGACACACCGTGAAGCATAAGAAAGCTTGTTTAACATTTTCAAATATTATTTATTTACCGACATGAAAAGCTACAAATATAATTGGAAAACAGAAAATATATGTCTCGCAGAAAATTATTTTAATGTATTTGACGCTTAGCAATAAAGATTCGGAATGAGCTTTACCTGCCAATATTCTCCACTCTACCGTGTTTCATGATTTAGGTAACGTTTAGTTTTTCTCCGAGCTTTCATTATGATCTTTCCGAATTCCTCGTCTTTCCGCTAGTAGGCATCGGTGGCATACCATGGATTCTAGAAATTTCTTCTGAACCAGCAAATTAACCTTAAAAATCAAGTTCTCGATTTGCTTCAGATTTCCCTTGTGTATCTGTCGTTTAAACTTCTTTTATAGATTTATTTTACAGTAAAATTTCCTGGATAATTTCAGGATTTTCTCAAAAAAGCTTGTTTCCGAAATCGGCGGAATGTTTTGCTCGGTTGAGATTTCTCGAAGAATAGCAAGGTTGCTTGGAAGTTATTATTTATTTTTTGGGGTATGCAATAATCTTGGACGATTTTCTTAGTAAAAGACGTCTCCTGTGTAATCGAAGAGAAGATATGGGAGCTCATTTTTCCAGTAACATTTCCTTTCTAATAAACGCAAGGATTGATCGCGGGAAGGTGTATCAGGAAAAATCTCTACCATTTATGTCAGTATTTAAGGCATATTATAAATAATTTTGTGCTTGGACAATATTTAATTACTTATTTAAAATTTTGTAAAAAATAAATTTATAACTTGTGTATGTGGACAGTTGCTTTCTTGTTAGACCTGCGGTTCTTTTATTCCTCTGGATTTTTGGGTTCTCTTACGTTTTCCTTTGGTTGCTTGCGATTGAAAATGGTAAGCTGCCCCATCCTATTCGCATCCTTACCCTCTTTCTCTCTGTTTTTAGCTGCTATCTTGCCCTGCCACTTCCCAAAATCTCCCTCCCGTTCATTTGGTGAGTGTATTGGCTGATAACTACAATGGGGATGAGTTTGACGGCAGAAAGCCCTCAGTGGATCATGTATAAAATTTATATCTCACATTTGAGTTTATACTTAAAATTTTGCCTCGACTGAAATGTAAAATCGCTATGTGTATGTATCAGCGATATACATCAATAATTGAATTTTGGAAGGGCACAAATATGTTAGAGTCACGTTTTTCAGATCGGCATCTCTGTGGTTTAAAGTCACCGCGCGGTATTGCTTCGCTATTCTCAGCAGCAAGAATACGTCTGTCTTCTGATAAGGAAATAAAAACGAAAACATCGTCATATTATGAAATAGAATCCAAAAATCACCGGTAGGAAAATACGTGGTGTTCTTCTAGGCTAAACCGTTTCGTAACGTGATCATCCGGGTTCTCGAAGACGTTGAATTTATGAGTTTTTTTATTTTTAAAAAGAAATAGCTCAATGTTAGCAATTTTTTTCGATAAAATTCATACCCTATATATTAAAAAGCGCTTGCTTGAATTATCAATATTTTTTTTTACAAATAATGCTTGGTCTCCTAAGAAGAGTATATAGTCTCCGTGTTTCTTTCGGCGAAGCCTGGGCTGACCCAATATTCGTACTAAAATATCTGAAATTGGATGTAACTTTAATCATGAATATGATTCATTTATCATAAGTTTTGACTATCATTGCTAAATTGTGTTCTGTTCAGTTGGTTGAATCTTCATTGGTTGTTTGCTCTCCCTTCTTTGTATCGTGACGCTAATGTTTCCTGGTATCTTCGTCGTATTGCCGTATTTTGACGATAGCATTTGGGAGAGACCATAAGGCGCCCTGGCTGCTTTTGCTGTAATGGATCTCGGCTTTCACTGCGAATGAAACACCGAAACGGACCATGGCCGCAGCAATGGGTCGGTGTTGAAATACTACCCGGGGAACAGGCGTTTCTAATGCGAATCGAGATACGCGTGGCCAATTGCCCTTGTTACATTTCAGGTCCATTAGCAAAAATATCCTATTGGGCGAAGATATATTGTCTCGATTGAGGCAATTTAACCTGTCGCTGCGGAGATTCGTACCCGTTACTAATGTCACTTGATGCTAATGTTCCGTCCGTTGGTAGTTATATGATCCCTCATAGATTATATAGATTCAGGAAATAAATTACATCTTTGGTTGGATTTAGGTAGAGAGTGTATTACTTAGCCTTAGTTTTGCTGATAAGGCCTCTAAACTTTGTCGGTTTTTGCTTGGTGCAAATACATAGTCCATTAACCATTTTACACTGAGATCGTTACCTAGGTATTGTTTGTATTTTTATTATTTTGTGTTATTTATAGCGAAGAGTATTTTTGGCACCGTTAATGTTTATAAATTTAATGCTTATTTTGAATCAATGAAAACTTAACGTACCATGTTCATTGATAAACATATTGTTGATATTTTCTTCGCTGATTCATCGAGTAAAGATCAGCTCAAAGGTTTTCATCGAGCCATATTATTTTAACTGAGCATATTTATTAGAACGCATGCATTCATAAAATTTAATGCAATATATTTATCCTTATTAGAGTCTAGTGGTATTATAGGAGTCTAGTAAAATATTTTCTTTTTCATGAATAAGAATAAAATGTTTTCTTTTTCATGAAATTATTATATTCTCATCATTCGCCTACTCGGATATGAGACAATCCGATTTCATGGTACACAAAATGAGTAATTTTCCGCCTAATGACCTTGTAGGTGTCCATGCAATGGAAGTCTGGGGCGTATTAAAATGCCAAATAGAAATATTGGTTGTGTGAATCATGAACCCTCGTCTGTTCCGGGATGTTTTGTGAACCTTAGGCTGTTTAGGATATTTTCAAATCATGAGTTGATCATTTTTTTGTCAGAGAAGAAGCTCCATAATATGTCGATGGGCAATGTTTGATTATTGAACATTGAAATCATTGTGATAATGATAAAGTGATATCCGTAGAATGAGTCTGCAAACTTAGGTGGCCAAATACCTTTCATTATAACGAAAGAGCTAAAACTGTAAGTTTGGCTTAAAATTAGTTGAATGAAAACTACAGCAGGAACTTAACAATCATGGCGCCGAATTATGTGGTTCTATGTATTCACGTATGAGTTTGAGAGTTTTTTTTCTTTCACTGCTTGTACCAGTTGCTGTTTGCGTCCATACTAAAGAAAACATAGTAAACGCGAGAAATTCTTCGTTTTGAAATTGGCGAATTTTGTAGTAGTATCATAGTCATGCATGCCATTATCGTCTCTAGCCCTTACGCGACTTGGCCACTTGTCGCAAAATGCCACGAATTCCACTAAAATTTCTTTGCAATCCCAATGCGGAGCTCTCACTCAGCTAGGACTCGCTCAGGTACGTGTTTCCTCAAATTCGAGACCGGCCCCAGCGGACCTTTTTCTCGTCCACCGGCTGGAGATAATCCTAACCCCTTTCCGCCTGGTTAATTCATTACGTCATCGGTTATCGGCTAATTATCATTTGCTGCAGCCTCGATATATATTTAATCGCAATTGAATTCTTTTAGTTTTATAAACTCTTTACAGCTTTTAAAAGAAATTTTACCAATGACACTAAGCTTTCAAGCAAAAAATATCATATCAATGGTTATGCCAATAGTTTCGCTATTGTATTTCGCATATGGAAACGATTTCGTCCAATAGTCAACAATAGAATTTATTTTAAATGGAAAATGTACTCATTCAGTCTATTGGCATCATCATGGCGCGAATTTAAGAACCGTTTCTTAGAAATTTTCACCGTGTTAATTCACGAGATGTGCGCTCTACGGAACTCTTGTCTTTGGATCCTTGTAATTCGGTTAACACATTCTATTGTAGCATTTGTCATCCTATTCTATTACAGTATGCGGAGGCTGCCGCAGCATGAGTAATATGTAGGGAAGAATAAGCAATTAAACTCGCTGAAAATATGGCCGTCAACTCATATGAAAAAATAACTTTCTTCTGTTTCCCTAAAAACATAATAACTCCCTAACTAAATAACTAAAAAAAATATTTCGAAGATTCCATTACAGAGGAAATACTTAAAAATGACGGCAGAGCTCCGTTTAAAGTGTGCAGTTGAAGAGCTAAGCATAAGAAATGTACTTATAACCCTCAATTTGCAAATACACAAACTATTGTATGATTTAACACTTTCCCGGCGAATTAAATTAGTGTACATTTCTCTGGCTCGCCACCGGGTAAGATAGTCATAGGCAGCCGACGTTTTGGGTTCCGACTCGTTACCCATTCTCAAGGCTACCTAGCCAAGGCAAGGTAGCCTCAAGAATGGGTAACGAGTCGGAACCCGAAACGTCGGCTGCCTATGACTATCTTACCCGGTGGCGAGCCCGAGAAATGTACACTAACAAAAACTTATATTTGTTATTCCCCTGCATCAACCAACAGCTGACCGCGGACACATCCTGTGAGTAGGGCTCGCACTGAGACGAAGGGTAAAGAAAATCTCCTGCGGACCGAGAAAGAGTACGGCGTCCCTAGAAGAAGTCTTTTATGACACACAGAACCTTTAAGGCCTGCTTAGGGCTAGCTAAAGTGCAGCAAAGTTAGTAAATGTCGTTCATTCGCTTGTGTAGAACAATTTACGCCGTTTTAAAACATCGTGAGTGGCAAAAGCCTAGTGATGTTGTTCTAGTTGTCTCAAATAATTACCAATATTAAGCTGTAGCAAATCTGGAAAAAACATTTTAAAAATACTTTCAAGGACTACTAATTATAAAGATAAAAATTTTAGATAGAAATTCTAGATTAGCGGTTACAATCGCGCTAACTCAACTACAAACAATAATTTTTTCTAATCTTTTTCGCTATATTTCTGATACTGTCAGTATCGTTTGCAATCGCAATCCTTTGCGGAGAAAAATGTGTTAGTAAGGTTTATCATAATTATTTTCCCTGACAATGAACAAAGTTTTGAAGTCTAGGAGACTTTTAAACCCTATTTTTTCGTAGTTGACTTTGATGATAATTTTTTTTTGTGCTATCAAAAAGTTTAGGTTTTTGATTTAAATGCATATTAAATGTATGTGGACTTCGTACCATCTGCGGCTGATTTTATTGATGTACATCTACATCATGAGGCAAGAAAAATGCTTCAATACAGCTTTCAAATGTGTTTATATATGCCAAAAGTGGAGTGGTGATAGCACTCTATGTTTAAGTGTTCTTTTTGTTCCTAGTTTTAGATCCCCATTGATTTTGAGCCTGGTAAAATGAAGATTTGTTGATTTGAACTTGAAAAGACAAAAGCCCCATGCCATTATTTAATTAAATGAAAATTTAAATTATACTTTTTAAAAATAGTTGTTATTTATACTTTTTTTTAGTTACTCGCTTAAGTTTTATATTAAGACTGGCTGCTAATTACCCTCTTTTTAGATCTTCTGTCAGATCTGGGAAAACAGTTTAGTTGAGACGGAAGAAGCCTCTTCTGTAAACTTCTGCCTCTATTTAAATTGTTTCGCTCTTCGATAACTCTTCTAGGAAGTAAATCGATTGCCTGCTTCCTAATACCTTGAATCGGATGCGATGAGCTATAAAATCCATGGCTCCAATGTAAAGAATTTTGTCCCAGCTCCCGTTCCCAAGACGCGGTATTTCTCGTCCAGGGCTTTGTAGTGTTATGGAATGTAAGATTGCCCCGCCTAATGGAAAACTGAGCGCAGGAGGAAGGTCGAAGTTGGTGCGAGTTTTATGCTTGACTTGTTTAAAATCTTTCAGCTTTGCGAGTAGGGACCATTTTGTTCCTCTGTCAGTAGCATACGATTAATTTTGTCGTGGTCTTCACACTAGATTCGTTGATCCCAACGTTACGTTGTTACAAAAAACTTTCCACCTCCTTCAAACATGTTTATAAGCAAGAAATATCTTTAAAAACAGAAAGGTAATAAATACATAGTTGATTGCTCTTATAAATTTAAATTCTAATTGCTCTACGAAAGTATTTTCTAAAAATGTATGTGGTACATTCTTATTCTCTCGACTTATGCCGTGTAAGAACCTAGGAAAAAATCCAGCTCGTTCATTTTCGTTTTTTATTTTCCATTTCTTTTTACGCCTTCCAATGATTCTTCATTTCCCGCTTTCCTAATCTCTTCCGCCCTGATTAAAAAAATTATTTTCCTTCTTCGCGAAACACTTGGAATTTCGTTTTAATTTATAAGACTGTGTTTATCCTGTATTATGACTTACGTTATCCCCATCTCTTTCATGACTTTCGACATGATTGCGACATTAGATTTTGACTATGGTGGGAAGCCTTTGGTGTAGTGGTGGACGAAATTTTCTGCTGGCCATTGTATACAAAAATGTTCACATGGTTTGGATTAGCATCTGTAGAGTTTAGAGTAATGTATTTTTCTGCTGTTTATAATTCAATACTTCGTGGGAAACTCCAAAACGATGGGTCAACATTTTTGTGTTGTACGTCGCTCAGAGTGTAGTTCCAGTAGCAAATGGGTCAAGAGTGATGTGGGAAGCCATATTTGCCGGGAGCGTGTGAAGTATTCGGTGGATCGTAGTGTCCTCAACTCTGTCATAAATGCATACGCGTACCCTTAGGACTTAGCGTGCTCCGTCGCTTGAATTAACATTGTGTTGACAACATTAAAGTGGCCATGCCTGAAAAAGTATTTATGAATCCCGCTGGTTAGAACAAAAAAATAAACAAATAGGAATTTTACTTTATTTCTGAAACATATATACCCCGAAAAATAAGTTACGCAGTAGGGCCATGATCCTGTACTACACTGGAGTCCTGTGCACCCAATGCCTTAACTCACACCACCATGGCAAATAATTATAGAGCGAGCGTAAGGCCGTTATTACTAACCCATGAGCAGATGGATAATTTGTCCACGCATTTATCTATCAACGTATATAGTTACAAGGACATGCATCATGTGAACATTTCTTGATGCGACGACTTGAAGAGCGAAATTCTCGAGTTACCTACAATTTGCTCGCGAACCCGGGCCTATGGGAGGATAAGCAGTGACCCTTTTTCTACATCTCTCCCCAGTCGCAAAAAAATAACATCTTTGGCGTCACCTCACCTCATCGTAGGTGTCGCGATGTCTCCTTTTTTGAATCTTTGTTGATCACAAGGCTAGACTCACAATTTTTTGCTGTTATTTTATGTTCCGGGAGTATTTCGCACTTCACTGTGCATACATTTTACAATATTTGCTATCGAACGCGTCCTATTGCATTGTCAATGTTATATTTCCTCATGGAACTGAAATAAAATTTTAGAATCAAACTTTTCAAAAAAATCACATTTCTAAGAATGTCGAAATACTGTAATAGAAATTTATGAATTTATCGGGAAAATCATAGTAAATAATTAACGAAGTGATTTAACAGTTTGTATTAAAGTTTATATTTATTTTTCCTCATGTCGCAGCTCATTTTATATACCCCATCATCACTAGAGCGTCGACTTAATAGGCAGATTATCTGACTCGGCATAAACTTCCATGTGGATGAAACACTAAGAAATCGTTAAACTATTGCACACCAAAATACATATATACTTTCTGAAACTCAGACGCAATATTTCAACGAAATATCACGAGGCTAAAGATTAATGAATGGTAAGTGGACGGTGATACTCGCCGAACTATTCGCCGGTATCTCGTATCCCGTCGATGTCTCGTATGGTAGATGGCAGGTGTGACGTCACGCGCATAACTTCCAAATTGGCGCGCAAAAAGCTGCGTTTGAAACGACATCATCTTTTCAATTCACTGTAGTTCAATAAATATGGGTCGCTCAGATGAAAGGAGAGGATATATATGGGATACATTTTTGTTATCTATGTAATGCATGAGTTAAAACAGCTGTGAAAAATCCTTGCAAGTTCTCCATTGTATAACTATTCTACTTCACGTAATCTAGATCTGATAAGCTGTCAACAAACTCAATGTAATGCCTTCCCTGAGGAGGTAGATGCCTCAGCACCACGGCGTATGCTTAGGAAATGTTAATTTAAAAGTAAATTGCCTGGCCAACTTAACATATAACTACAAACTAAAAGGTAAGATGTTAAAATCTTCGGCCGCCAAAATTTACGTTTACGCATCATTTAATCAATTTCACTGTGATGAAGGGAGATCAAAGCAAATGCTGTGATTACATCACCTAAACGTAATGCTTAGGATTCTTATCGATCAGTGTGTAGAAAGGCAATTTTTCCTTGGAATACGAAGGCATTTAGCAGCGTTAAGATAGGCGGAAGTTGTTGCGAGTTCTTGGAGGAATGAAGTTAGTACTCGTTGCTTCGGTCTTTATGTAGTCTGTGTGATGAAAACATGTATTACGCGAGTTCCATCATTTTATGACAGTAAAACAGATACTTATTCTTCACCCTTATTCCATGACGTGTAAGTAAGCTCCCACGTGAAAAAAAGTTTATACCAACCACTATGTGACATACTCCCAATGCGATGGAAGAAATGTATGGTATAGTTAGGTCTGTCTTGTATTTTAGAGGCATCGAAGTTTGGTAATTGAAAAGCATACCAGGGACAAAGCACAAAAGTAGAACAAAAGTCAAGGGGCTAGATGAATATTTCTGGTAGAAAATCAAAAGAAGTTTCTGAAGGAATCCGAAGGAAGCTGTTTTGATACCACTTGCTGTCCATTTCACAATTATGTAGCCCGAGTTTGGATCGTAAAATCTCAAAAACCACCCAGACTCTTTCTGTTGTCCTCCCATCAAAGTAAAGATAATTCAATTTTACGTTGATTAATACGAAACACTTTTACTTATTGCTGATATTGGTTGGCATTATGTAGTTAAAAATGGGAAAACGGTCTGATTTTGGGCATTTAAAAGAGTGAAACATGGTTTGTCCATAAATATATCGAAACTTGGAGATTGGGAGCATTTTCCTGCGTATACTATACTGCACTGTACTCTAATAAAATTACACGCCATAAACTTCATCGTTTAACATTTATCAAACAATTGATAAAATTACATTATCACCTGAACCTTGTTACTTCAAAAATTGTCGTTTGCACTATTTTCTAGGTTTTGATTTTAATATTATGAATCAACTCTGGCTATAAACTGGGAATGCCAGGATATAATATAAAGCTAAAAATTTATTTTTGGGAAAGCGCGCTCCGGGTAGACAGAAACATTCCGGTAAGTGAATGAGAGACCAGCGCCCTATTTCTTATGTTAGGCAGAGAATCATCAGCATGGCGAGCACGGGATTCCATTCAGCACTCGGGACTTCATCCCTTCATGCTTCCAGTTTCTTCAAACGCCAGTCCAGCTCGATGACTGTGATTTTTTTGGGTGGAGTCATTTTTACTGGTGCATCGGTCTCTGCCAAACCTCAGCTCCCTAAGGAAACTATTTCTGTACTGTGGCTCCTTCTGAAAATTTTTCGTAGAGCTCTCGGCGCGAAATCGATCGGTATCTTTCGTATATGGGTTCGTATCTTAATCCAGGCCAATGATTTTTCCGGAGTGAATTCAACACAAATAGGTATAGCCGAGGTGGATTTTGAGATATTACGCTTTGAATCGGCTGATGGCGCTCAGCTATAGTAAAATCCATCAATTTCCTCGATGCCTCGATTTAAATATCTACATGATTTAAATGTCTTTTGCAACGTATATGGGTTTTTTCTTCAGGGCCAGCAACAGTTGCTGCTAATCCTTTTTGAATCACACTCTGAAAGCTTTGGATGATCTATCGATGTTCAAATATGCTTACTCATGCTTATGACGTATTCCCTACTTAATTGTAAAAATTGAATGAAATTATCAGTTGTGAAACCTCATAGACCAAAAAACAGTAAATTTACCTATCAAATTTTTTTATTCAAAAACTTTACACTAGCAGGTTCTGTATGGGCTTGAATTGCGTCTCAGAGGAAATGGAAAGCGGGTGTTTTTCCTCTTTCTCCTCATTCCATGACTTCACGGTCTACTACTTCTTCATACGCCTCCACTCCACTTTCATTTACCTCTTCTGTTGTTCTATTGTTATATGTTATCTTATCTTGGCCAAACAAACGAAACACTTCTTTTAATATACATATATTATTGGAACACCCATTCCTACATTCTTTCCTTATCCTCTTTTCATCATCATTGGTTGTTCAATCCTAAGATCGGTTGACTGCAGCCCACCACCTTTCCCTATCTCATGCTAGTTCCCTTACCTCCTGGTATCCCTTCCTCTGTACTTTCTCTTTATTTTGTCCATGAACTTTTTCCTGGGTCTTCCTCTGACAATTTATCCATCTATTTTACCTTCAATTATGTTCCTCATAAACTCATTGTGTCTCAGGGTGTGGCTGGGGAATGTAAAATTTACCTTGAGCTGGCCTAAATTTTTAGTTGTACGTTTTAAAAGATTTCTTCCCAACGTATTTCCAAGGAAGAATGTGGGGGTTTTAAGAATATTTAGATGCATATGGTAGTACAGAGGAAGTTGATGTTTGTGTTCATGTGATTGGAGGATTTAAATTGTGAGAAGACGAACTGGGGAAAGGTTATTTAACATATTTCTCTCCTCTTCGCTCCTTCCATTCACTTCAGCTCTAGCGTGTTTTCCTCTCCCCTTCCTTCTCAACCCGTTATGCATAGCTCATTGCTGCATCCGTTTCAGCTCATTTCGTGTCCTAATGAACGTGAGCTCATCTGGAGGAGGACGGAGATTAGGAGGAGGAAGAAGGCGACGAAGGAAAGTAATCCTTGCAGGAAATGGGTCGAGGGATGAGGGTTCATCCTCATGTTTTGAGGAACGAAGGGAAGATTGGCGACCTTCCCCTCTTACCGACCACAGTCGTAACCCTGCCGCTGGCGTAACATTAAGAGCATTCGGGCGTGGAGATGGAAGTGGAGGCTCAAAAGTTGTGGGGGTGGAAAGCTTTAGAAGGAAATAGAGGGGCACGGTTGAGGGACTGGATGAGGGTCATGAAGGGGAGTCCAAATGGCGAGACTTGATATTCTCCAGTCTTCACTTCATAAGCAAAAGGGCGTGCCTCCGTGACGCATATCCAAGACAATATTGCGTCACTCTTGGCTGGAAATGAGGGAGGAGGAAGGAAGGAGAGTGTTGCGGTAGAGGCGTGTGGTTTAATCCACGGAAGTGGGAATTGGTGGCCAATCCCTTCTCTTCGCAATCAACCCACCGCTTCCCTTTCATAATACTCCGTCGCCTTGCCATTATAAAGGGGTGGTGGACGGGGGATGGTGGGCAACTGCTCCCTTGCCGTCACCCTCATCCCGTCTCAACCTCGGTTTGTTAATTCAATTTCTCTGCTGGCTCCGTATTCTCCTCTCTGGCTCAATTCTCTCTTAATTTGTAAGAAAGCGCAGAATGGTAATTAGTGCGTTTTTTCTGTTGTGGTGATTCGGTTTTATGTCCCACAAAAGCGTTTAAGAAACATTAATTCTCTTGGACCGGAATATTTTCCTCACTTCCGGGGAAAAGCCCTCTATGAATTGAATCTGCCTAATCAACGCGAGGAAAATTATTTCGCCATTCCTGCTCTCATTACAGAGGAATGAAAGAACCTGGAAACTTTTGGAGATTAAACTGCCCTTTCTTGGTTTGCACGCAGAGATGCGGGCTCTTCTCAAAGGGGGGATGAATTGTTTATTATTTTTTATTACGTCAGGTAGCGTAGATTCTATGCTTGGATTGTGAAGGTAGTTCATTTTCCTCCGCGGTCGCTTAAAGAGGACTTATGTATCGTCTAATTACCTATAAGTTTCTGGAAAATATGTCTTTCAGTTTTTTCTTAGATCAAAGTTTTGGACTTTATGTGAAATTATGTAAAACGATTTGCTCTTACAATTATTGCCATGTTCATGCACTGATTTCTTTATGAATCTGTAGCCTCCGTACGTTCCTGGTATATGGTAGTGGGAACTTGCGTCAATAGATAATGTACACGAGGACTGAGGAACCACTCGGGGAAACAATAACCCTTTTTCTTCCTATTTTGCATCACTACACCGTCTTGAAAGTATCAACCTCTGATTTTAATGGATGGCAACATGAGAACCTCGCTAGTGAGTTTCTGTGTCTAATGAGGAAGCTTGGGAATAATACATTTCAGGTTGCTGAAGTATGAAAACAAAAGAGTAGGTCTAATTTCAGTGAAGGCTTTAGGTTTTTATGGGGCTCCATTTGTGGTTGGTGTGATGATAGGCAAGTAGATTAACACTGCATTATAATCTATCCGCGGTTCAATTTCTTCCCATGCAATAAGAATTATGCTTATACATGTCTCAAAATCCATTGATATGTCATGCTTCTATTTCCTAGCGAATGTGCTCAACTATTCTAACTCCAGATCGAAGCTCCAACAGAATAATCCTCAATGAAAACGGGGAACAGAATTTGTTGCACATGTTATGTCATTGCCCTTGAACGAGCGACATTTATATGTGTTACCCTATTATAACCTTCACAAGTTTTCTCTATACTAAGCCATGAACGTCCATAATCATGACCTTAATGATTTTGTAATATCTTATACACTTCGAAAGTGACGGCGACTTCCACGTTTTATTTTTCAGAAGTGGCTCATTGACTATAAATAACCAGCGGTTTCCTGTGAACTTTGAAAATTACTCAATTCTTTATCATACAGCTGCAGTATTTAATGAACTCTGACGATTTACAAAGTTTCCCTAACCAAAGTTATATTATTACCCAAGAATTTGAGCGGGTTTGGAATGTTTTATGGCATTTCAGTTAAGAATTCGGTGCCTAGTTGAAGCCAGCAGTTAATGATTTTTTAAAATGTTGCTTTTTGACAAACAAGGATGCGTAATGAATGACCATTTTCTCACATTACTTCATCGCTGCTTGTGTTGTATTAATGGTCATATTAGTATTCTGCAGAACGTTGTATTCAAGCATTTAGAAGTTCAAAAAACTTGTGTTGTTTATCCGCAATGCAACGAAATGTTTCACAGATGTCGTTTTACAATTAATTCCTGGAACGATTCCTTGAGACTTACGTCTATATTTTTATTTACCAGAAACGGAAGTCAGTAAATCTTTGCCTAGGAATTTTATTTCTAGACATTTTAAGGAAAAGAAATCGTTGTATGTATATTTATACTGATTAGGCTACAGGAAAATGGAATGATTTTTGAAAATGAGGAAATACCCCTAGTAACTTTGGCCATCTGTGAAATCGCGAAATGATAGAAACTACCAATAATAACCTGAGCTCGTCTGGACCAACAACTTCGGAACACTATCGATTTTTCAGCAACCTTTCACCATGGAGTGGGTCAATGTCTTTCCTCTGAGGAGACTTAATGGTTCACTGGTGCGAGAAAGAGAATTAATGACGAAGGCCACCCGCCTCCTCCTATTTATTTCTCTAAAAATTGTGGGAAGAGAGTTAATATATTTATTTAGCCTCGTTTTCTTGTTTGTTTTCTCCCTCTGTTCATTTCACTCTCGCTACAAATCTGTATCCGCGTCTTATACCTTTCTTTTTCTCCAACTTCTGTCTCTCTTGTTCTCTCAATTAAATTAATTTTCGTTCAACCTTCGCTCAAACTTTCCCTCACTCTGCCAAACGCTCTCAGTCTTTGCTTTCAAACTTTTTCCTACTTCTGCTCCCGGACCTTGGGAAGACGCACTAATCCTGCGCTACCACAGCATAAGTCTCTGCCGACTCGACATCCACCCTTCTCCTATCGCTTGGGGATCCTCCTCAACGATCTTACCCGTGCAAAGTCAGCGGATTGATGCGCTCCATCTTATACGCAGTGATTCTCTTTCTCTTCGGTCTCGCCTTCTTTCCTTACCACTACGACCCTCGGTCCATCGTTTCTTTGTAAATCCGCTATCGCTTTCCCCTTTCCTTTTGGTTGGCGCTCGTCTCTTTCCGTTTTATCAATCTACCGCAGTATTGAGACCTCCAAAATCTTACCCTCGCATGCCGTGGAGGAATTGCGGAATTCAACGCCGCATTTTATCTTCTACTTTTCCCTTTCCCCCTCTCCTGTGCAGATTATCAGCTGAAATCACGGTGTATGATGGAAAAATTTCGATAGGAGAAAATATTAAAATAATTATTTGGTGCAACGTGATACATATGAGACCATAAATATGCAGATACTTGGATGCAATTCTGACCAAAACTCTGATACACTATTTCTGTTGAAAAGTTGGGCGCATATAGTGATGTATGATTTTGCCTAAACTACTATCTGGCCCGATATTTTTTGCCACTATCAACTGTGAATGCAGGCGTTTGCTGAAATTGACTTTTGCCTATCAGTAGTCAAATTATTTTTATTGGTAATTGTGGGCTGAAACTACCGTTTAAAGTTATTATATTTTTAATTATTTCATAATCTAACTTGCTAAGCCTTCTTATTGATTGTTGCGGAGAGGCTCTTACACTTGTCAAAATAATGTGCCATTGAGTTATCAGGAATAACAAATCACACTTCGTCTGAATCATCTGAAGCACTATTTCTAATCAAATTTGGGCGTACTTTATGATATACGATTTGTAAGGAATAATTTTTTTCAAGCTATACGGTCTAGTAGTTAACTTATATTCATTTTTCATGCCAACATTTTATTTCACACTGATTTTCATTTCTCCCTGTGGCAGCTTTTGAATTGATCCTATCAAACCATTTTTTTCTGTTTTCTTGTTTCCATTCAATCGATCGGCAGTTCAAATTTTTTCTCTATTGACGTGCATTTTGTGTCTCTTCGAGTGAAGGTGAGGTGGTAGGGAAAGGAGACAGATTAGTAGGGGAGAATGGGAGAGGAAAATCGAGAAGAATGGAACAAGCCTTTCCTTTTTCGTGTATTCTACCTTTCTTCTTATCCGTCTACAAAAGCAAATTTTATAGACCGCAATTTTCCCATTCGCCTAAATTTATTCCGCCGGTTTTTCTGTCTCCCTTATTCCTGACTCTGTTTTTCGCCTCATATTCCCAACCTTGACTCTCCATCTCTGTCTCTCGAGCAGGCTTCATCGCTTAAAGTCCCCAGGGTGGATGGTATGGATGGCCGTAGGAAGGTAAAACTGCGGTGGAGTTAAAGGGAAGTTTAACGGTAAGAAAGAGAAGGCTCGAGGAAGAGGTAGAGGAGGGAAAATGTTGTTTAGGGGTGTGATAGAGGTGCCTTTAGGCCTCACCACGCCCAGTTCCCGCCTTTCCCTCCGACCGTCCTCATATGTACTGACATTGCAAAACTTATTCCGGGATTGGGGTGAAGGGGCTTAGAACGCTAGAAAGGGATTTTGGACAGGGAAATTCAAGGCTCTAGTACACAATGCTTATTTCAGTGTTGAAAATGGAACTAGATTCAGTATATAAAATTTTTCCTTGCGAAGGATGTTATCGTACTCGAAAAAAGAATTGAATTCCTCCATGATCACTGAAAACAGATTTAAGTGCGATACTTATCATTCATACTATTCTTAGAGCAAAAGAACAATCACAGATAAGCAGGTGCATGGAATGTTTTGAGAAAATCAAGTTGTTGGAATCGGAATCTAAATTAATGGGTAACTTTGGAAGGAATCGTGGGAAATTTAAGCCAGAAAATGGGCTCTAGAGACTGCAACGGTTTACTGGTGGTTAGTTATAAATTTGAACTAATGGGCTATTTTTTCAAAACTATAAGGCTCTGATTTAATACTGTATTTAGTTCAAACATTTCCATGTCAGCTTCATTTGGTACTGGAATTAGCATCATGAAAACTAAGGCTGCTGAGATTTTACTTTGATTTCAGTTTCGAATTTGGTTCAGATTATTCGTCACTGATTTCGCTTCAGACCTTCGTGCCGTTTAAGGCAGCCTAAGAAGTCAAGAGTGGGTTAAGGGAATGTAGGGTAAATGCCGAGGAATTGGGGGAGATTGGAAGACCTTAGTACAGAGGGACGATCGACGCGAATGGCACGGTAGATGAGAGAGTTTAACGGTCAAGACGTGCGGAAGGTAGGGTCGAGGTCAGTCTTTTATGGTTTTCAATCGAGTTTTGAAATTCTTAAGTGGAGGATATCTTCACTTTCTCGGCCCCACTCTCCCCGTCTTTCCCCTCGATCTGTCCTTCATCATATCCTGAGACGCGTGGTGTAGATTTCCCGCTTGGCAGAACGATGACCGCACCGAGCTATTATCTCCCGGGAGCTGCGAATCGTGATTCACGAGGGCAGTCTTCTCCTTTACTATCTTTTCCGTTCTCTTCTCAAGTGCCTCTTCATCTTCAAGAGCCGGAGAGCCTCCCCATCCGTTAAAAGCAGAACAGCCCGGGTTACAGGGAACCGGAGCGGAAAATTTTCAGGGAAGAAATTACGAGGTCCCGAGGCATGTTCTTCTCTCCTGAATTGTTCTGGGGAAGTGGGATCAGAAGGTCGCGGCGCAGGATCGCCGAATGCCGGTTTTCCTTACACGCTGCCTGCCGCGAAGAAAATGGTCTGCTTTAAATTATTCCTCTTCTTTTATGTGTTCACTGACCGGTTAAAATTTGGAGAAAAGGTTATTCAAGAACACGGAGCAAAAATTTTTTTCAACGTTTCTCGGATGATATCCCTATGAGTAAATGTCTACATATTGATTCAAAGACAACATACAATTTCTTAAATGTGTAGGTATATGATTATCAGCCGAACGCAAAACTTGTTGGATCTTATCTATTTATCTTATCGGGTTGAATATGAACAGTTGAGTATGAGTTATTTACAGTATTATGTATTATGCTCTGGTACGAGTGATTAGCGAAGTAATTTCTCGAGTGACTCATGTTTCTTGAAAGGGATGAACTATGGTTGGTGCTAGGCACGATTGCTCTTGTGATAACTCTCCTTACAAGTTATTCCTAATATTTCTGTTGAGACAGTCAAAATGTTTTACTTATTTCGGTGCATTTAAAATTTTTCCATCTTTCTAAGGAAATTTAAAGTTGGCCTGTGAAGGTATTTTTTTTCAGGCGTATAATTTGGCTGGGGGGTCTGTTTAAGACGTAGTCGAAAGATTTCTTATGAACACTTTTTTGTAGTACTGCTGCTTCTTTCATTTCATTTCTCAATATTTTACATTTTTAAGTTTCATTTAATTTGCCTATTAAAAAAGTATTTCGGATGTCAGCTCCAAATATTATATTCTTATTTCTTTGGAACGAAACATGATACATATTTCTTTTTCCAAATGATAGAACTTTAATTCATTAAAACATGGCACAGAAGAAAGAAATGTACCTTGAAAATTGTGTACTGTAATAAGTCGCTGCAAATGACACCGGGAATCACGTCAGTGCGTTGCTGAAAATCTCTCAATTTCCATGTCATAGTGATATGCATGAATGGTATGGCAACATTTGGGGATGACCCTCAAATCGAAAAAAAATCTTTTCACTTGACCGGGATTCGAACTTGCATCCATTAACACCATCAAGTCAAGTGAAATACACCCGCCCGATAATTGAAATACCAAGATTTTAATCCTGGCGAAGTAAATTTTTTAAGCTAGCATTCATCCCCTTTGATATGCAAAATCTCTTTCCCCTTACGTGTAAAATTCAAAGAATAATTCATGCAACTCATTAAATGATTTTTGTTTTTGTTGCGAACAAAAACGTCGAGGATCATATAAGACAGCAGGGCAGAAGGATTTTCTGGACACGTCAGATCATTTATTTATTTCTTCTCGCCTACTATATTTCATAATATTTTTCGGCCATAACTCGTATCATCTGAAATTGTGCTTCTTATAGTAATTGCATCGTCTTCACCGTCATTAATTGTCATCAATTCGAAGATTATATTGCCACAGATTCCCGTTGTACTCTACTCCCATTCCTACCCATAATTCTGATAAGAATTTGCGTTGCGTTAGCTGTAAGGTTAATTATTGCAATGGCTTAGAACCTATCGGCTATTTTATTCTTCGGTATAGGAACAATGACTTCTTTTTAGAGTCCATTAGCACTCGCCTATTTGAATAAATGTTAGTAATAAATCTGTAAAGCTTGTTCATAGTCCTTACTCCCTTATATTTCATATCACTTCTTCATACTTCGAATCATTTTCCTGAAGAACTCGGAGAAAGCTTTTTCAACTCATGGTGCCTTTCCACTCATATCCAGTAAGTAATGATATTTGATATTTAAAGGAATAGTTTTTGGTTAATTTTTTCCTAATATTTCTTCGCTTACGGTTCCGATGGTGGTCGCTTTACACAGCTTTCAATGTAGTAGATTATGGAAGAAGGGCGCACTGTTGAAAGTTTAATGACTCGCGTCAGTCATTTGACCATTGTATTCATATAAACACCCTCTACATGTGAGTCGTCGTCGCCCAATCTGTTCTCTGAACTTAACGTCATTTAAACTAGTTAAACTTTTGCCATCTCGTCATTTTCATAAGCTTTTGTGTGGACATCTCATTCTATAAGCCGTCGTAACTGTTTCCGTTTAAAATCGTGACCAGAGGGTTTTTTCTTTAATTTAAGTGGTTATTTTGCCGAATCAGCTTTTGCTCCAGGTTAAGTGCTTACGTTAAAGACTTTTATTGCGCTACTATCCTCTCTTATCGCATCATCTGCTCGCTGCATGGTATTTCACCAATAATTTACCCATATGCAAGTTTATGTTAGCTCATGCCGATGCGTAAAATTGAGTATTGGAGTATCCGGTTCATTTTTCTCCCTCTGAGGAGTAATCAACAAGTCATCATTGCATTAATCACATAGCCACGTGATTTTCTCGCTATCAGATAATCTTTAGTTGTCATACTGTTTATTGTGGATTGTCTCTCCCGCTTCAGCGTTATATTTTCTCATTTCTCCTATGTTCATCTTAGATGGTGTATTTTATGCTACTTAGCGATGCTGTCATCGCCTAAATTGCAGATCCCATCTTCTGGATGTTGACATCCCCTTTTATTGGTATGTTATCTTTTCTACGTCTTCTCTGATGTTTAATTCGAATGTACTGATTTATATCTGCCGTTATTTCTGCTGCCTCTTTAGGCACTAGTGCTGCAAAATCTGTCCAGCCGAATGCCCCTGGATGTCTTTATGTATTTTTCTCGTATCTCTTGAGATGTAACGTCCCATGCACGACATTAATCTTTTTCTCTTCCTCCTCGGAACTCAACATTCACCTTTGACCTCGAAAGATAACTGTTCTTTTGGCTTGAATTCCTTGCTCATTTTTTCCTCTCAACGTTTCCTTTTGTTTTCCTATCTTTTCCTTCTCTCTTCCACCGCCAGAGAGCGCATATTTATGGACCAGATAAATGTGGCACTCAAGGTGACTAATTTCAACCCTGAGATCTCTATCGCTTCTTGTCTGATGATTAGTTTTAAAGAATTAGCTTTTTGTTTATGTCTGCTTTTACTTGAAGGGAATAGAAAACACTTTCTTCTCGTTTTGCGGAGCACTGTATATTCGCTCAACACCTTATCAGTACATCAAGGGTTACTGATTTTAAATCATCTTATTAGTTGTTTGTTTCGAAAATTCTTTCAGTTTGTTCAGATTATTCATAAAAAATGGCGGAAAGGAGTAACTATTATTATACAGTCACCTGTCCACGAGAAACCTATCTGTGATAGTGGTTGAGGTTAAAGAACGTCGCATTCCATTATTAAAGGCAATTATACATAGCAATGTATTTAATTTTCAGAAAGTGTAGTCTCTGGATCTGATCCAGTGAAGGGCAGGTGAGTCTGAGGCCTATAATGGTGAATGAAACCATTGTTACGCTATATTTGCTTTTTTGTTGCCTTTTCCCAGCCAATGAACCATTTTCCCCTATCAGCGTGATTAACTTATGCAAGTGATACTGTGTGAGAACTTAGATAATCGGGTTATTATGCGTCTAGAAGAGCCCAAATTGGAGCAAGCTGGGATATTAACCTCACCAAAAAATGTAAATTTATGCTTTTGGTGGTGCAAATTTCCTGTACTTACATATCTTAACAATAAGTGGGTGGGAAGTAAACGATATTTATGCTTACCTCAGTCTGGCTTCGACAACGTCGACCAGTGGACCACAATACCCCTACTGGCTATAGTGGTTTGATTTAATTGGGAAAGCTTCGTATGTCTTCAATACTCAGATTTTCCAAAGGACGTTGGATTGATTTTTTCAATTGCCACTAGCCATATAAAATAGCTTGGAAGTGAATCGCTGCTTGGCTGAAAATTAACCATTATATTTTGAATAATTTCTAAGGAATTACGTTTCCGAAAATATATAAAAAGCATTAGAGCTGCGAGAGAATGAGTGCAGTTTCATTTCTCCATGGCAATTAAAAAAAAGTGTAGCAGCTGCTATTTTCAAGTTTTGAAAGATTGGCTTTAAAGAAGCCTTGATGGTAGCCGTCGCGGAAGTTTCTGTTAATCATTACGATAGGACCGTCGCTCTGTCCTTATAGATCATATCTTTATGATATTACTGCTGTTGAATGAAATTTATTTAATATGTATTGTCTTTTTGCTTGCATTTCACTTTTTTACTGAAAACTGTAAGATATTTGTTTACCCATTTTCCCTTTAGTTATATGGTTTTAAGGAGGATCATTATTATAGATAGATTATATTATTTTTGCCAGTTGAAGAAGTATTCATGTATGTTGAGCATTGGGGAGGTGGCCTCCTGTGTGGTAAGTAGACTTTTCTTTTGCCTGTCTGTTGATACCTCATGATGAAGTGGTTAGGTTCGTATGGTAAATTATTGGCATTGGTAAATGAAGCCATTTCGGTTTTTTATTTCAACCAAGTGAAAAGAGTGCATACTTTAGGCCAATTCAATAATTGCGTGGTTATCTTACTGTGCATGGAGTGATATGAGTACGGAATCTATGATAAGGTCCTTAGGAATCATCTGTCGTCATTGTTGTACTGTGAGTGTAAAAGCGTAGTTTGGCCTAGCGTTTATTGGCCATCCCTTTGATATTCTCAACAATGTAGCGACGGGAGACTCTAGCTCCGAAATAATCGTATTATTGCGCTGGACGATAATTGTCATGTCTAAGAGACTTTTCTTAGGAATTCATTGCTTTTGGAAAACAAGACGCTAGCTGCTACATGATCTTCGTTATTCGGTGTTTGTTGTTTCTGGGTTGATGATTTAAGACGAACTCGACTTCCTTCCTATGAATTTTGCGAATCAACAGAAGGAGGAGCCAAATTCTTCCGTGGATGTGGATGATGAGTGGTGGGATCGTTCACCGATCGAAGCTGGGACGATCCGTCTCCCTTAAGGAGAGAATCTAGCGGTTTTGGCCGACGGCACCTGGAAAAATGCCCACTAACTCTCGTAGGCTGGCGTTTTTTTGGGAAATTCGAGAAAAGGGATGAAAAGGAAAACACTTAACCATTATCGAGAGGAAAAACTGAAGCTGAAAACTGCAACTAAGGGCAAAAACTGAGGGTCTAAGAGCGTCCACGAAACAGGAAATCTCATTAGATGAAAGGGCGAATGTGAGCGTCGGATGGGAAATAATTTATGATGGATTAATGTACGGCCAACTCGTCAATACTGGGTCAGCGGTGGGTTATTACTGTTATTGTTGGGTATGAAATTTCTCTTTATATTTTACTATTAGTGTCGGAGAGCTCTTATGAATATATACTGTTACGTAATTTTTATCTTAAATGAGAACACTGTATGATTGAATAAGATGTTACGATCTGAGATGTACGTTCCAGAATTAGTAATACCCTTATCTCGCATGAAAAAGAAGTGTTCAAGTAATTCCTTAACGATATTAATGCGAGTGGGAGAAGAGACAATTCGGAGAATCTTCATGCTGACCCACGGAAAACTTCTGACTTCGTCTAAAGACTGCCTTAAGATTACCTAATCCGATTATTGACATATTATAGCATGAATAATTGTGAAATCATATTGGTACAGTTTCTTTTTCGAATGAAATTTCATAAGTTTTGCCCTGGTGTCCCCTTAACTATTTCTAGGGTGAATTTTTCCTCTGACGGTTTCATCTGAACTGCTCCGTATTGCACTGCCACCGTCAGCTCTTCACTACTCATTCATAACCCATTTTTATATCTGTCAGCTTATAATGCCTTCGTATTCCTATTTGTCTCTCTTTCCCTCAATTTTTCTTCCGAACATTCTTTTCATAATGCAGTCCTTCCTAAGGATGTGTCCCATCCAGTTTCGTTTCCTCTTTCTTACTGTTCTCATAATGTTCCTCTTCTCATGTATTCTTTCCGGCTCTTCGTTGTTTATCACGTTTTCACTTCATTTGATCCTATCCATTCGTCGCCATAGCTACATTTCAAATCCCTTTAAATATCTCTCCTCCGTCCTGCTGTCTTTATTTATGCTCCATAAATTAGAGTACTTCAAAAAATATTCAGCCAGTCTTTGTCCTACACCTATGTTGATTGATTTGACTGATAGTAGTTGATTGACTTTAGTGAATCCTGTCTATCCTTGAATTTTTATAATTTTCATTTCCTCTTTACAACTTCCATTCCATATAATGGCTCTCCCGAGGTGTCTAAATTATGATATTTGTTCTAGCCTTTCTCAATCTATAGTCACCTTTTGATCTTTCTCTTTTTCTGACCGTGTTACTTCGGTTTTCCTGTTGTTTATTTACATACCGTAATATTTTCCTACTCTCTCGATTTTATCAACCATTTCCTGTAACCGTTCTTCATTCTTCTATTACTGCCGTATCTTTCGTCTGCATATTTTATAGAGTTCACTTTTTCCTTCGACGATTTCTCCCGCATCATCTGAAGTAAAGTCCTGTTAGATGATGTTAAGAGAGAAATATTACCGAGTGACCTTTATGTCTCATGACATACTTTGATTTTTTAATGGATTTACGTCGGAATACACCTCTAAACATCCTGCACGAAGGCTCATCCGTGTATGAGAGGAACCATTCACATATTTATCTTTTAAAAATATATGGCGGAATTTATCTCTTAAAAAATATCAGAAAATATATGGTGGTAGCACCCGATAGCTATTTCGAAAAGAAGAATGAAAAGAACTTGGTGTAGGAAGTCCGAAGCTTCAGGACGGTGAGTGAGGCGTGTAGGGGGAGAGGAAGAGAAGGAAAATTTATTTTATTTCTAGGGTACACTCGCGCGTATCAAGGTATCGGAAAAAAAGCAAATGGGGCGGAGATTTGTGTCGCGTTTCCATGTGTTAGAAAAGAAAGAGCTCATGGTTTTGCTCCACTGATTCACCGGCACCTCTCTTGTTAAAAAAAGTTATGACGCATGGTCTCTCTGACTTTTTTAACCAATGGATGAAGGAGAAATCACCAAGAAAACGCGGGGGCTGAAACGGAGGAGATGGGCGATGTGAGGGAAAAGGGCAAAAAGAAGAAGAGTGGGGGGTCGATCTGGGCAGTGGAAGTAGAGAATGGGATGGCCAAGGGGCGGGAAGGAGAAGAGTTTGGCCCGTAAATCAACCAAACTCAGTCGCATTTTTTATTGCAAGTTAAAAAAAGGTAAGGAAGGATTGGGAAAAGGTGTCATAAAGGAGGTAGGAGAAGACTATGGGAAGATCAGGACGACGATAGTGAGTTCTTGGGGCAAAGATAAAGTTGGTACGCGTGAAGAAGTTCCTTGTAGAAAATAGGGATTTGAAACCGAGGTTGTAATGCAGGTAGTTACAAGGGAATGTAATGGAAACATATGTTCAATGCACCCACAGGATGCCCACATATTTTGGCAGACGTAGAATATTTTGGTATTGGAGGAGTGGAGATAAAAATTTAACATTCAATCATTGTAACCATCTTTGTCAGATTCAGTTCTTTAATGAGGTACACCATTTGCTATAGTACATGCATTCCTGGTCTCTGTTGGTACACTGCTTCTGTACAAGGCAAGTTAAACACAATTATATTTGTTTCTATTGAATCAATTACGTTACGATGAATATTTATTGTAATTTCCTTCTCTTTTTTATTTTGATTGAATCAAATTGCTTTTTTCCATAGCCAAAAAAATATATAACAAATAACCCACCATAATTTAATTATCTCGCCGAAGAGAGTCAGTATTGATAAATTTTTAATTTTGCATTTACAAAACAGATGCAATAACCACTTTTGCCAACATATACGTATAATGATATCCTAGGGAATACTGTTTATCTAAACGTTCATTTTGCTCCTCACAGATTTTACGCTGCCTTTTGTTCTCTGTCAAACTTTCTTACTCTCAAATTCAAACATCTCTACTCTCGAGTAATCAATGATTATTTGACCTTATTCATATTCTCCTGTCAAGTCTTCAGTGGACCCGTTGGATACCTCACTAATCAAATTGGGCGTAGTTTTGGGTGGGCCCGTGCGGTCTGTCCGTTTCGCCCATTTTGTCCGTATGGGGAAGTATTTGCATCCACGATTTGCATCCACAATACGCATGGATTGTCTCCTCCAACGAAATTTCTCCTGCCGAAAAATCAATACCATCTATGACGTATGCCTATTAGGGTGGATCGGAAAGCCGTTTTTTTCGAAATCGGTCTGCGGCTTGTGCTTAAAGTTTGTGGTTGATGGTCCTTATAACCCATGAAAAATTCTAACTCGATCGCATTATATCTTCAGGCTGCGCTTTTTAGTCAAAATTTTAAATTTTAATGAAAAAAGTAAAAAATTTGCAAATTTTCCATGGACACCCTTGTCTCAGCCTGCGACCTATAGTTGCCCTCCCTGTAAAACCCTCAGCCACCCTCACCTGTGCCCTTTGCGCCATATGTAAGTTTCGGATTAGTCTCCTGTCTGGCCAATCTATTCCCATTTTCCTGAGTATCTCTGTTAGTTTATTCCAATTCACCCTGTCAAAATCTTTTTCAAAATCAATTAAGCATGCGAAAACGTCCTGGATATATATGTTTCTCTCTATAAGTGATCTCATCACCGCTATCGCATTCCGAGTTCATCTTCCCTTCCGGAACCCAAATTGGTCGTCGCCCAAGTAGTTTTTGGCCTAACTCTCCTACCTTGAATTGATAATTCGAAGTAAAACTTTGGCTGCGTGTGAGATCAAACTTATTGTCCTATAGTCCTCGCATTCTGATGCATTCTTCTTTTTTGGGATAGGAATTAATACTGTTTTCACAAAGTCCTCTGACCATAATCCTTCCTCGTAGATACTACGTATAAGTTCGAAAAAAGCTTGCCTACCTTTACTTGCTAAGCTCTTTAGCACCTCCGAAGGTATGTAATCTACTTCTACAGCTTTCCTAGCTTCCATCTCTTTCAATGCTTTCTCTATTTCATTGTCGTGAACCATTGGCCCGGGGTTATCTTCATCTTGGTTTCCCTCATCCTCTATGTCTAAATTTATTGGTCTACTATCGCTGTTATATAGCTCCTCCACGTATACTCGCCATTTTTCTTGAATATCTTCCCGCTCGATTAACATTCTCCCTCTCTTGTCCTTAATCTTTGGTACCGTTTGACATCGCTTACCTCCCGATAGCAATTTTACCCTAGCATATAACGCACTCACTTTCCCTTTCGTGGATTTATTTTGTTTTGTTTATGTTACATCAGCTGAATCTGTCAGTAAGTTTTCGCAGGTTTTTCACACTCCCCTTCATGTTTGGGTGTTATCCTGCAGTGAATTTTTTCGTCAAGGATATTCTCTTTCTTACTTCCTTACGTTTTTCCCACGAATGTATATATCTTTCTTCACACTTTTTTCATGCATTTATCTGACGAAGGGTTAGATGGAAGAAGGGACTGCTTTAGTCTCAATATCGCCCCAATAAAGACGCCTTATTGTAATTATTCCTTTTGCAGTTTCTCCATTTCCTCGCATTGCCTTTTCCACCAATTTTCCTTCGCCCGATTGGTTGTTCGCCGTCGTTGATTATTTAGCTCCTTGCATTTCGCCTTACCTATGTTGATGTTGACGTTTTCCCAATTCCTTCTCTCCTCCATTTTCCTAATCATTTCTTCCGTAACCCACTGCTTCTTTACTCTCCTCTTTTCCGCTGCCCCTATTGTTTTCTCGGCCGCTCTTGCAATGCTAGTTTTTATAGTCACCCACGTTTCTTCGACTGTTCCTGCTTTTTTTGCTTCGCCTATGATCTCATCCACCATCTCTTGTTATTCCCTTTTTTTCCCTTTCGTCGCTTCCTAGTTCCACCTCTTCCTCCTGCTTTTATTTAGCTTTTTGAATCTAACCTCACAATTCATCATTACTAAATTATGATCCGAGTCTGCATCAGCCCCCGGATAGCTCCGTGAGTTCTTCACACTGTTCCTAAATCTTTGTCTAATCATGATGTAGTGAATTTTATATCTCCCCGTCTCTCCCGGCATTTTTCATGTGTATCTGCGCCTGCGATTGTGTTTAAACCAAGTTTTTGTTGCCACTAATTGATTTCTGCTACAAAACTCTACTTCCTCCTCGCCGCGGTCATTTCTCGTTCCTAATTCATACCCTCCCACTTCGTACCCCTCTCCGTTCCCCTGCTACTGCGTTCCAGTCGCCCATAACTATAAGATTTTTCTTTCCTTGGACTTCTCTGATTATCATCTCTACCTTTTCATACACCCCATCCACCTCTTCTTCCCCATGGTTGCTAGCGGGCATGTACACCTAAACCGAGACGAAATTTGTCCGGCTTGGTTTTATTTCCACCTCTAGTAACCTGTCGCTCACCTGTTCAATATTTACCATCCTCGTCCCCTATTTCGCATTCAGAACGCTACCCCATGTTGACTCTCTATCCCACCACTATAGAATACCCTGTAACTATCACTCTAGTAGTCCCTGCTGTTCTTCCATCTCACCTCGTACAGCTCCAAGGCATCAATTTTCCCTCTGTCCATTTCCTGTTTAATATTTTCCATCTTTCCAGCCCGCATCATTTTCCAAGCGTTCCAGGTCCCTATTTTTATTGGCACTTCCTTCTCTTCCTTTTCTTCTTATATTCCTTGGTTTTTGTATCCTGTGATAGTTATGTTCTGCAAAAATCTGAATACCCGGTGAATCCTTCGGTAAAATTGTGTTTTATCTATAGCACTGAGATGCATGTTTCAAGAGTTATTTTCCTTAAATTTCAAACAGATGGTGGATATTCGGGCTTTATATCCGCTAGTTTGACCATTCCATCGTGCTATTCCAAAGAAATTGAGGAAAGCTGGGATTAGCAATATGATTGTCATTTCGATTGTCAGGCTACAATATGATGTTGTGCCCTCTTCATATACCTCAATGTTCATAACAGATAGGGGATATATTTTTCTAGATGTGTCCATAATATGAATACTTCATGTGTATGATATGTTTACGACATTCATGTCCTTTATCAGTAGACTCAACTTAATGAGAGCCCATAAGGGTCACTAGGAAGGTAAGTTTAACTCACGGACGATGAGAGAAGGATCGAAATGATCAAAGTGGTCATGTTAGAAACGTATTATTTGAGGAAATATGGTTTCATATCTTCGCCCTAACTTTAATTTTTTGAATTCCGTATTTACAAATCTTGCTGAGAATTTTTTAGGATTTGAAATTCATGTAAGTGTCAGTTGCTATATAAAAGGACATTGGCGGTATTTCAAAGGAAAAATATTTAAAACATTCACCGTTATAAACTAAATGAGCATATTTTCATTCTGAAGCGTTTTCAAATCCGGCCAATTTATCAGGCATTTGTTGCCTTCTTGCCGGTTCTGAATATGTATGAGATTTCCCTGAATATTGGCCTTCTATAAGTAGCGGCGAGTGATTGTGGCCAGTTTTGTTATAGTCTTGGGATACGCTGTACTGTGTGGCTAACTACTACGGGTACGCTGCTACGAATAAGAGGTCAAAGGAAAATTTGGGATTCATCTCATTATATCAAGGTACGGCGTCGCCACTTTACGCGGCATTCTTTGAATTCTAAACGTCAGCGTTGGATTTGTTTGGAAAAGTTTTATTCAGTACATTCGAATCGTGTGATATCTTCAAGTTTCTAGCGAATTTAATTGAATATTTGGCTCTGTCTCCAAAAAAGCTTGTAATTATACGGCTTGAGCCTTTTGGCTTGATTAAAATAGGTGATAAAAGTTTTCTTTTGAAATTCTTTACGGCTCAAAGGATAAATCTCATCCTGCGGGGTACTTGATCCAGTTCCATCATTATTATCTCCAAGAAAGAGGGGAAACGAGGAAATGTCACACCATTTAAGTTCCAGTACTCTAAGATAATCAGATAATTGGCTTCCAAAACAATCCAAGACAAAATCGAAAGCATGTAGTAACAATTCCTTTTTTGAGTCAACCATATCTTTCTACAGTGTCTGAATTAAAACTACGTAAAAATAGCTGTTATACATCCATACTGCGAAATAGTAATACCATCCTTAATATGGTATCCAAATTAGTTTGTCTCTTCTCTTTGTGAAAACATGGAGCGACTCTTGAATTTGGGGAAGTTTTATCACTTGAGTCCATCGACTACACGGATTGGTAACCGACAAAATCTCACACTGCGAAGAGTGGAGAATTATCGGGAGCAATTGAAGAGGTATAATATTCGCACACATTTAAACAAATTCTCTTTTCGTTCCTCGAACTACTTTTGGGCCAATACTCGGCTGAATGCAGTCGGGATTCCTTGGTGCTCTGTGATCGTTTGGAATATACTTGCGCTGAAGAAGTTGGATACTTCCGATATGATAATTAGTCCGATTGTTTTAAAAGGAACTCCCGGAAGGTATCTCGGAAGCCGGAGGGAGAAGAAAGGAAAATGAATGTATGAGTTAGTGGAGGAGCTTAAAAAGCGAGTTCTTTTGCGATTGTCGCCCGATTATCTTCACACCGACCGAAAAAACAATAGCTTCTATTGCTCGTTGTAGGGAAAAGAATAAAGCCTCTCTTTGCTTTCCCTGTGATTTTTTTTCATCCCACATCTTCGTCCAGCAATCTCCGTAAACTTGTGCCTTAACCAAAAATAGGACGGCTAGAAGCGTGTATGCTAGAATGAAGTGAGGGAGAGAAAGAAGTTAAGGAGAGGAAATGAATGGGAGCTTTCTCTTTCCTCTTGGCCCAACTCCGGTCCCTACTCCTCGATCTCTCCCTTCCGAGGTGGAATCGGGTGGGCGTATCCATGGAGACCGATCGTCGGGTTCTGGGGATGGAAAGGGGAGAGTGTAACTTCAGGAAGTGGGTTGCGTTGGAGGCGAAATGGCGGGGTGGGTTTTGTTTGGAGGGGGGGGGCGGGGACGGGCTGGATTGAAAGGGAAGGGTAGTGGAGGGTTGGGAAGAAATCGCATTAGGAGATTGCGATGCTCGGATTCGGAATTAAAGCGTGTGCGTGGAGGGCGACGGAGGGAGTTCGGCAGAAGAGGAGAACCCTGAGAAAATAAAGGAACCAGGTTAGGGTGAGCGTGATTCCCCCGGGAGAAAGAAAAGATGGTGAGGGATAATCCAAAGGAAGTTGCGGAAATTGAGTGATTGAAGGAGTTGATAAGAAAACGTAAAAGTAGTATGTGGAAATCACTGTAATAATTAACTCATCCACAGGGCATGTTCAGATAAACATAGAATATGGAAAATAAGAGTAATACATTATTTCACGAAGAATTTTAATATACTTAGTGGTAATAATTGAAGACTCGATCTGCCAAAAAATGTCTTTTCAAAGAGAAGTTTTTATAAGTTTGATTTTGAACAGTGCCTTATCTTACTAATATATAATTATTTATAAAGTTAATGTCCTCGTTAAAATTACCTTATCTTACCTCCTTGGCCAATGAAACTTCAGCAGAATTTGGACCTCACCAGCAATGCCTCTCCATTCTGTTTGATCTTCTGCTCTTTGAAGTGTAGCCCCAAGTCTATCGATGTTCTTTTCAACTTGGTCCTTCTACCTCATTCTTGGTCTGCCAAGTGGTCTTCTGCATTATGGGTTTCTCAGTCATGAAGTCTTGATTATTGCAGTTTCATCTTTTCTCCACACATGTCCTGCCCATCTTAATCTTCGGCTCTTAGCCATTGCCACTATATCTGCGTATGTATAGGTGTCACTAACTCTCTGTTCTTCCTAATCCTCCATCCGTCTTGGTCTTGAAGTGGGCCTAAGATTTTCCTCAATATGTATTTTCTCAAGCAATTAGCCTTTTCTCAGAGTCTTTGGTTAATGCCCATGTTTCTGATCCATATAGCAGTGGTGGGATGATTACTGAATGATAAGTATTTTTCTTAATTTTTCTATAGAGCCATTTAGATTTCAGTATTTTTCTAAGGACCTGTAAGTCCTTGAGCTGCGGCTAACCTATTGTTTATTTCATTTTCCTCTCTATTATCATTTGTAATGTAAAGTAAGATGACTAATCCCAGATATTAAAACTCTGTCACACTTTCAAATGAAAAATCGTCTACTTTCTGCTTTTCTTGTACTCCAGCCCTTCTTGCCACTTCCATATATTTTGTTTTATCCTGATTAACTTCAATTGGTATTCTTTGTATATCCTTTGTAGTATACATATACAAAGAAGTGGTATGCTTTGCCTTTCATTCAGAGTGTTTGTTATAAATTGCATAAACTTATATCAGACGAAACACGCGGTGTGTTATTCCGCAACCCTCACACTATTGAAAAAATGCTTTTTAACTCGAAAGACAAATACACTTGGTTGGGCAAAAGTGGAGTTTATAAACTCAAGTGGGATGACTGTGGAATCTCATAAATTGGTCAAACAGGACGGAAAGTGAAAGACAGAGTGAAAAAACATAGCAACCACTTTGTAAATGGTGGTGGAAATTCAAAGTTTGGTGAAAATTTATGCACAGATAACCATTTTAGTGATTTTTGACCCTGAGATTTTACAGGCCACTGACAATGGTTCTAAGTTATATTTTTTTAGAGCAATTTGAAGGTGTAAATAGCCTGCATATTTTACGTAATGACCATATGTTCCCCACCCATTCCTTCCTCCTTAACATAAAACTTCCCTTTTTCCACAACAGACAACCGTCCTAGTCATCCAATCTGTTCTTGTTTACTTACAAATTACTTATTTTTAACCAATTGTACTCATCCTTTTCGCCGCCTTTACGTCTCCTCTACCAGTATACATCCACGCCCCCCCTTTTCCTCTCCCCTCTTTTCCTCCATCTCCCTCCACCTATACTGTATATATACTCAGCCACTAAGTCAGTTAAACCTTGCTCACTCAATTGCTGAAACCCCGGTCGGTTTTAATATAATAAATTAGTGTGGAATGAACCAAGTTTTATCTTTTCAACATGAATATCCAAAACTTCCACAAAGTAGCGCATGAAACAGTTTCGTTCTTTTTAAACTTAGGGAAATTAATAAATGGAATTGAAAATCTCAAATTGGGTCTTATGAATGTTTGTATTATTTTTATAATTGAAATGTTAATTTGAATGAATGCTAAATATAAGAATGGAAGACAACATTAAAAAGGCCTGCTAACCTTTTTATGAATTTGTTTTACCCTGGCCATGGATAATGAATTTATTTTGCAGAATAGTTTGCCCTCTTTTTCTTAATGCTATTATTCTGCGTTAAAATAGATTTGTAGTATTAAGTTGGAGAATGTGGTTAACTACCCTGGGGACAGTTATATATTACAATTGTTGCCAACCAAATAGTATATAAATGTCCTTGAAAATAGGTTGGAAAGGAAAATTGTAATTTTTATATTGGAAGAACATTGATATTATAACTACTTATTTGTTTAAAATCGCTCTATATATCTATTTCATCACGCTGTGAATGTAAATATTAAAGACATATTTCGAAATTTTGTATAAAAATCGGAAACATAGTCTAATGATGCATTATGAAAGAAAGCCCGAAGTGTGCGTACCATTAGACTCGGTATTCCTTAAAATCCAAACCATTAGTTGATCCATTCTTAACACTACGGTTTTAGCAGAAAACCCATTCTCAATGTTATGTACAACATATATGAATGCCATGCAGTTTGAATTATGGGTCATGATAAGCGTAAATTTCTTGATGTCTGCAATTCTTATCTCTTAATCTGCCGAATAGAAAGGTGTGCTCTTCTTCGTTGTACTCACATTGTTCTAGTTTAAATTTCCCGTTACTTAGAGTGATGACCCAATAACGGAGAGCAGGAGACAAAATATATTTCAGTGATCACGCTGTTGTCCGTCTTAACCCAGAATCTAAAATTTAGTTGCAGTTTCATACCCTTCTCTATTTACTGACGACTTCTCGAAGCCAAATGGTTGCAGAGGAAACCAACATCGCCTTGCAGATTAGACTTATCCGTACCTAAAGACATATGTTTTAAATGAGAATGGTATTTTTTTCATCCCCTGAAATCAAGAAATATATTAACAAAATTTGAGGAACCCCGTTAAATTATGTCCAAAGCGTTGTTCGCCCATTGACTGCCCGTAGTTTCAATAGCTAAGTCCAATGTGCTCTGTTTTATTCGTCCTGTAACGTCGTAATAGAGGTAGCATTACTCAAAGTGAAGAATGCACCTAATTAAGTGTTCTTCTCCCGGTACCTCTGCTACACTTTTAATTTTTAAAATGAATTTTACCCGTGAAATATGTACTTTCGAATGACTTCATATATAATGAAGAATGACGGAATAAGGTAGTCGGATGTTAGATATAAAACACTACTGAGGTAACTAAAGAAATAGATTTCTTCATTACTTCTTGGCTAAGGTCTTGGCGTTTAGTTTGCCTTTTGTACAACATTTCAAGAAAATCGATGAAGAGCAATTATCAAATTCCACTGTGATAAATGCTTTTGTATCTTAGAATTGCAATTACAAGTTGTGGAAAAGTGTGAATCACTTTTCAGCTTATTTTACTTGGCAACTTAAATTGTTTTATTATATTACGTCATCCTCTAAAACGGACGATGGGGAGCCAGTTTACTTTGATGACTGTTCCGGGGTAAATGTTCTTCTATCTCTATCTTTTTTCGTTGCGGTACTATAGGTTAGCTAAACAGCCCTTGTAAACAATAACTCTTGTTTTAACCGTGCCCACGAGAACTGGGCGCATTTACCGTGAAAGATCGATCGGCAAGAAGTAGTCTGCATTGATGAATAATTTACAAATTGGCGTTGCGTTTGTAATTTGAGCGGAAGAAAGCAATCAAGAGGATGAGGAACGAATTGTTTGGGTTGAGTGGAACGCCCTCTGCCCCCCTCAGAAGGAGGAGAGATGGAAGAAGAGGGTGAAGGTTAATAAAGAGTGGAGAACGTGGGAGTAACGTGGTGCGAATGGGAGGAGTGATGATAATTGAAACGAGTGTATGAGAGAGGGAAAAGAAAGATATAAATGGAGATAGTAATGAAGGAGATCATAAGGTGGAAGAATGAAAGGGATAAAATCAATTAGGCGAAGGGATGGAGATTGGACGAGCAATAAACTGGACAGAGGAGTGAAGGGATTAACTTTAATTCAAATTGAAATTGGAAATGACGCGGATCAGTGAGCTCCCGAAACAGACGGACTGCACGCTCGAATGTTTTTAATCTTCACAGAAGTTGAATTTTTTTCAGGCTTTCATATTTTTTGCTTTATCAGCAAGTTTCATGGATACTTATTTTGGTGTCAAACTTTCATATACACTGTCCACATCCGCGTGTATATACGTTGGCGATTCCTTTTGGATTATGATATATTTTTAATTTTGAGTGAAAAGAGAAACAAAATTGTGTTTACAATTAGCAAAGTCTAGTTGAAACGACTTGAATATTTTAAAGGCTCATCCTTAATTTACGCTATGTCGTGACCAATTAGACACCTCTTCGGAAAGCATCTGAAAATAATGATACGGGATTCAGAAATATGTTTCACAGATATCGTACTGTCACCCCTCTGGGGAAATTAAGATTCCTTTTCCCGAATTGCCCTTTTATATATTGGTACTTGATTGGTTATAGCCTCATCAATTGAAATAACCATAATGTTGGGTTAAAAGCAGTTGAGCGAGAATCTTCTTATTTTCTCGCTTTACCAAAGTTTTTATATGCCCATTGATCGTCTCTTTCCATCTTTTATTGATCGTTGAGATTCCGAATACTTGTTTTGACACATATATCTCTTAACTAAGTTTCATTAGATTTTTCTAAATAAATGGTTTTTAAATGCAATTGGCCTCACTTTATTTTCTCTCATTAGAATCGTATTAACTCACCGGGGTGGTTTGGGTACAAGAATGCCTTTAGTTAATCATAGTAGATAATTATATTCGCTAAAGCATTTCAAGTTATGTTGTGCTCGCTTATGATTTTATATCCTCTGAGAGATATTCAATGCTAAGTGCTGGAAAAACATTGTCGGGATTACCGCAGATACGACACCACCGTCTATGTTATACAAAATTAGTTTTAATTGTCATGACCTATTGTAGTATTTTCTGCTGCAGAAATTTCCATGTGAGGCGCGCTCAAGTGCAATAACTGAAGCGCCGTCATTTGATTGTTTTGGGGAGGTAATAGAGTGTTTGCGTTGGCGGATGAAAATCGAAAATAAATATAGCTGGAGAATCTACGCCCTCTTATGAATGAAAATAAGTAGCAATATTCTTGAAGACAAAACTATTAGAAGTTTTAGGCGTATAGTGTAAGCCTAATGGGAAAGGGAACGGAATCGGCTATCATAGGGCGCGGAATCGGGTCGAAACTCCGACAATAATTGTGGCGTGCAGTTGCAATAATTGTTACGAGGGAGTTCTTTGTGGACAGTTTTGTGGGCGGGGGAAGCGAGCCGTAGTGGGTGTGGCTCTTTTTGGTGACAGGTTTGTAGGAGGGATAAAACAGTTGAGTGGAAGGCGAGTGTGGAATGAGTGATTTAAAGCAGGAAGAGAAATTAGGATTGGCAGATTTGCGTGAAATGTGGAATTTAAACTAGGGGAAAAACGCGGAGATGGGGGGCACGAAAACATAGGTTTGATTTAGAGGTATAAGAGAGGAAAGTAAAAACGAAGAGGAGACAGGTTGAAAAGAGTTAAATGGTAGAAAGGCATGGAGGCGAGAGTTCTGCAGGAAGGTTGGTAATTTAGTTACGGGAGGAATAGGCAAGTGGGCGGAACTTGCAATACTGAATGATGAGAAAGGGGTTAGAGGTTCCCAGTACGGAGGATGTAGATGAGTGGAAGGTTTAAAGAGAGGAGGAAAAGGATTGTAGATTATTGGGAGAGGTGGCTCTTGCTCCATTAGCATATTCATTGCCCAAGTAAAAGATGCGGGTCAGGTCGCTCGTTCTGTTGCCCTTAGAAAGCCTTAAAATGCAAAGGATGGGATGAATTGAATGTGCTCCACCATTAATTACGCCGAAGTAAGTAATTTGGAATGAATTTCCCAAGCGGAGGAAGTCACGAAGACTCCTTTTTTCCTACCCTCCCTCCCCGTCTACCTCCGCCGGTGACGCTTCAAACGTTCAATTAATTAGTGATTAAAATTTTTTTAATAACCAGGAGTAGTGATAATGATGGCGATAATTTCAAAGTGATGATTCCCAGCCGCTAATTTCGATTAAGGAGGAGATGATGAGTTGAAGGATGGCACGCTTATGATCTCGGAGGGTTCAAAAGGGAATATCACTGCGGCTGATCCTCTAGATCAAAGCTTTAGTTAGACTCAGAATTTTCCTTTTTCCTGCTTCCCTTCTTACAGTGACGGTGATATACGATCCATAATCTGTTAGAGGACACTTTTTTAATTTATTCGGCAATAATGACATAATAATTTGGAGCTAAGTTTGAAAGAGCACGAAGTGAAAATGACGTCATAAATGTTTTAGATCATCTATACTGCCATTCGTAATCGTGATTCTGTTGGCCTCCTTGAATAAAATATATTGGGAATATCTGCATTCTCTTCATGAAACCTTCATTCTATCTTTGAGTTCATTTTGAAAATTATGCAGATTTTTTAATGAGCCTGAAATACTTTTCTGAAATATATTTCGATGGTTCTGTTCTTTAAAGGCTGTTTTTGTATCCCTCTAAAAGCATCATTAATACAACTTTATATCCTTCCCATTTTCTTTACTCACTTATTAATTTTTATCACGTCTGGCTAACGGGTATTGGATGCTATAGTAAGGATATGTAGAATTATAATGCTTTCATTACTTCGGTAATCAATTGGTTACATAACTCTGTCGCTATAAACTGTATGGTCTTATTGAAGTTCGGCGTGTGAATTTGATTCCGTGCTAATGTCTATGAAAAGTCATTCAATGTTCGATGAGGAAGAGCAGTAAATTTGGTCGTGATTGCTAGTAATGGTATGTTCTCTGTGGCCAATGCCAATATTAAATCGATAAAATAAAGATATTTCGACGACTAGTACGATTGTAATATTTAGTCAATGCCAGTAATAATTTCATCCATGACTATTTGATGGTTTTTTTGAGTTCACATCTTAGCAACAACACGTGATGCCAATGAATCGAAATGGAGTCTAACAGTACTTTTTCATCTTTTTAGACAAGAACTTTTATCTTTTACGGCCTTTTTTGGTTAATTCTGCCTTTCCTTATGAATTTATCGCATTTTTATTGTCATGAAAAGATGATGGACAGAAGATGGACCACCAGGCCAATCTGATGCTCTGGTAATTATATCGATCCCAAATTCGTCGACAGCATGTAAACACGGTTGACAACCAGTTATTTAAATTTATTTAGGTCAGCAATTAGAGTTCTTCGACATAGTCTTTGTCTTGGAGCACATTTTGAATTCACCTGGAAGCCAAGACCATTGCACTAAACCTTGAAGAAAGCATCATTTATCAAAGCCATGGTCGGAATTAATAAACCGGTATGGAAAGAATAAATTGAGATTTTATTTAATGTTTTTATTATATCCGTGGCTGAAGAAAAGAATCCCGATCACTCGAAATATTAACATCCGATATATCGTGTGCAACCATTCACGTCCTCACTCACTCAAGTGACTGGCTTCTAAGCTTACATGTCGGCAAATGTTACCATGTTTGGTTATCGATTTAACCTACGTTGGTACTGCGGAAAGCTGAAAATAACCACAATTATTGATATAACTCGTAACTTCCGATTTGTTTAACTGTGTGTGTGATACATTAGAGCAGGTATCAGAATACAAATACTTAGGATTAATAATTGATGACAAATTTAATTTTAATTATCACATATATAAATTAAGCAGAACACTTTGGCATATAATGTATCAATTTTACTACGTAAAGGACTTTGTAACAACAGATATAATGATAATGTTGTACAATGGCGGAAGAAATTAACGCAAAATTTTTCGCGCGCCAGAATGCGGAATTCTTGGGAACTTCTAGGAGCAGCACATACTTCGAAAAACTGGCAACACTGAGGAAGACATCGTCTACCGCACATTTGGAATCCGCAATGGAACTCACATTTGCCGGAGCCTAGAACTTACTCATCAATCGCCTCTTTTTCGAGCTTTGTTCTTATATTATTCGTGCTTTCAGTCGCGGTTTATCGCTGTGTATCTCTGAGTATATTTCAGCATGTTTCTTACGTCGAATAATTTCATTTTTACTGAAAGACTGATGAAAACAAATATTCACTATCCCGCCCAACTCGGAATATATGCTTAAGTCTTCATCTACTACCACCAAAGGATATTTATTATGGTCGAAATTTTGAGGATCTTTTTGAGTGACGCGTTCTGTGTCTCTTTCACCGAAATAATATAAATCGAAATTTATTCGCACCAAGTATTGATACAAAGAGATTTAATTAAAATAAATTTAGTCTACGTGATGTAATTTTTCACGATATTCAATTTGTAGATTGATGAAGTTTCGATCTCAAAACGGATATTTATTCATGAATCGTTCATGACCCAATATAAATCCATCCTTAGTTTGTCAGGTTGGGATTTAACTATGAAAATATACGTAAATATATGATTTCATGAATTATAATTTAATGTGCTCGCATCGATACCGAATTATCTAGATATATTTCTCAAACATTTCTTTCATCTCATCAAAGAAAGCTTGCTGACTGAAAGAGTTCACTGTGATGCATTATCTAGTAAATGCAGAACATACGAATAAACGTTCAGAAAAATTTAACCCAAATTAGATGTAGTTATGGATAAACGACTCTTTTTACGTCTAACTGCAAAATATGTTCTTATTTGTATTAGCTATAAATTCGCCGCACGCATAAAATTTAAAAAAAGCATTTAAAAAGACGTTTAGAGTAAAATGTCATGAATGAAATAAATTAAAAGGTAACGGTTAATTTCGCAGCTGTCAGACGTATTTGTCCAGCTAAAGAGTGGTCCGTGTGCGATTTTTCATGAACGCAGATGACTTTTTATATGAATTGTTACATGTTGGTGATATGAATTAATGTAATACGTAGTTGCAAGGACTGGCTAATGATATGAAATTTTATAAATACAAGAGAGAGAATACGCCATGCAAAAATAATTTTAATTGACGATAAATTGAATTAAAAACTCCAAAATGTCTCGACCAGGGGTGAGATTACGGTTCTTTCCTTCTCGTGGTCGTTATCGTCATCCGTAGGGCAAGCCGCATTCGTAGGGCAACGCTCAAAGTCCTGGGAGCGCACTACACTGCCATGAAGCACCTGATCTTTCTTGATGGCGATCACGTTTTCGAAATCATGAGCGCAATTAAACAATAGCATTATAAAGAACCATTATTACGATTCAGGTTTGTTACCCAGTTACAACTGCCGAGCTTTCTTATTTCAAGGCGAATTTCAGATGGAGTTTCGCATCCTTTCGGTGTATTTATTTGTGTCAGTATGGGTTACTGTGAACTGAGTCACTGACAATACGTGGTAATATTGTCTGGTAACGTTTAATGGAACGATAAGGAAAGGAAAAAGCATACTACTTTCACTGAGTAAGTTAAATAGGAGATTATTTTCCCCTTATGTTGCGGGCGATACCTTTTCTGCCAAAGATCATGTTTCAGACGCCGGTCGTTTAACCCACAGGAAAGAAGTGGTATATGACATCTTTCAGCCCCTCAAAAGTATTCGACGGGTGCCTCCTAACTTTTCGAAGCGCGATGAGCCATTTCTTCCTGGCGCAGCAAAAACCTCTGCGTCATTCACAACAGCAATCTACCCCGACCACCACCACCAGGAACTTCGCTAAGGTTTACTGATGACTACTTAATTGAGACGAGCGTCGATTGACGGACAATCAGAGCAGACAGCGCAAGCAAGGATATTTTTCAAAAATTCAGCTGCATCTCCCTAAATTGTTGGTGGAAAAAAGATCTTATTAGCCTTTAAGTATGCCTCATCTTTCTCCCAAGCGAAGGAATCGGGCAGTAGATTAGTTAAAGGCAAATATCTGTCGAAAAACTACCCGAATAGATGTTTTGCCTTCAACTTTACCTCTGAACTTTTATTTGGTTTTTAAATGTAAAAAAATCCTATTTATCACTATCATTTAACGGCAGTCATCAAATTGTCCGCTAAAATGAGAACTATGTTTATTTAAATGTTAATCAATATTCAGTTTTCGTCCGCAGTTAGGAATATTTGATAGTTCACAAACGTCTAAATTCTAGATGGTTCAAAAGAAACCATTTAACACAGATGTAGCGGGCTGCACGGTGCCCAAATCTTAAATCCACAGGAAGTATTTGGGTGTTCATCATCGGGAAAATGCGAGAAACAAATGCTTTTTACTCCCTCAAACGAAACGACCCCAAATTAAGATGCAGTATGGAAAATGGGGGAGGAAGAATGGAAAATGGACCCAGTATGATGATGTCAAAATGTGGGCAACTCCATGTCTCAGAGACTTGGCCAGGAAATCGAAAATGGAGGGAGATGGATTGATTATTAGGCTAATAATAAACATACTCATCCTTTATGTAAATATTAACTCAATTCTCAAAGATAAATTACTGTGGTATTGTGCACACATGACTCAGGTTGAGGGAATTACAAATGCATTTAAAACTTTAAACATTTAAAACATTTAAAAATCGTTCATAATAAAGCTGAATAGTGTCCCTTTCCAATATCCGTGAACGTTCATTAGCACATCGAGATGATATTTATGACCCTATTAAAAGTCTGTTAATATCTCCATGTAGGGCACACACAACTCTAACCTCCGTAGGAGCATTAATATTACGACATATTTGAATAGGAATAGATTCTTTAGGGACGTATTACCTAATAGTATAGTCTTTGATGGTGCTTATTCCAAATTTATACTCCATTGACTATTCAGTGGATTTATGAGGAGTATACAAATAAGCAAACGGAAGATATCTAATTACTACTTAGTCGCTACATAGAAAAGGTGATTTTTAGTATTTTATAACTTTCACGGGGGAGATACGCGATGTATTGTTGTCGGATTATTACTTACGCGTGAGTGTTAGAATGCTTCTCATAAAATTTAACTACGTAATTTTAGCAAAAACTTTTTCGCTGCAAATAAGTCAAAAGGTATTTAAATGATTCAGTAATGTACCTTATCCTCCAATTACTATCCTCCATCCTTTAAGTTGAGCTGTTGAACTACATGCTAATGTATTGCCGATTTCAAACCTAGAAAATAATGCTGGGAAAACTTCACAAACCCTTGTAATGATAATTTCAGGAAAATTCCACACTTATTCGCTCTCTCACTCAGATAAGTAATCGATATTTACAAATTCAGCAGATGAAACCAAACTCTAATTCCTAATAAAAATAACTTTCCTCTTTACTAAATAATTTCAAAGTAATTTAAAAGTGAAAGTAGCCTCAGGTTAATTGACACAATCAGATATCCAGTCTATTCCCTCGTTCAAGAATAGCTATTCATTGATTGATAAATTGGCGAGTGAGTAGATATAAACGTCAGACAACAGGCAGGACGTAGATATCAAGTGGAGCAGAGAACCCGAGAATGGGAGGTAAACATTTCATTTGACGTTTAAGGAGACCGCTCTCATTGCTTTACAAAGCCCGAATATGCGTAAAACTCATATTCATGGTTGAGGCCAATATCCCATTCGCTGGGCCTTCCTCGTATTCTTGTGAAGTTTAGGCAACAATAAAATCACATCGCATAGAATAATCATAAGGGCACTAGAAGAGGCCACTCCAAAATTTGAACTCCAGACTTTCGTGACGCAGACCGTTCCGCAGACGAACCCTCGTGACCCTCTAGGCTACCGAACCATTCAAGATAAGTTCGCGTCCAGTGGTTCTTACTATACATCGAAAAGAGGGAATTCCTACGTTTTATTTAAATTCTGGGCCAAATAAGATGTCGTGGACTTTTGAAAGTAATTTTCAGAAAGTAAATAATACTACGCATGGAGGAATCAAGAAATTTGAGTGTTTGAGACGACCTGAATGACCGCACTAGGGCGGAATTTTACGTAGGGTATTAAGATATCTGCAAAAACAAAATTTTCTCCTCATCGAAACCATTCTATTCTATCAGGTTTCCCATATTTTAACTTAAAATTCTCAGGATAGTACGCCAAAAAGTTAATTGTAATGTGTGATATTTTTCTGTAGTAGTTTGAGGCCTATTTAAACAACAGTCATCGACAGCTATTCCCTACACGCGGAAAAACTTTTTATTGTAAGTGGATTTGATCTGGAGAATATATGCATTTTATGTCCCAAGTAATAATTCTTTCATCGTGACTTTTCGTAAGTTTCAATCGAGAAAAATGTTTTTTAAAGGGTCCAGCTCTAAAAAAAATGTGGTAAGCATCTCTACATATTGACTACGAATTCGTAACCTCGACGAAACAAACTCATCACGTTTTTAACTCCACGACGGTCTTGCGAACGTGAACCTTATTTGTATTCCTATTTATGTGACGCGTAAAATCGATATCCATTCATACAGAGTTTGAATATTCCTGGTTTCCATCGGCTGTATCAGCGTTGTCAAGTTGTTGAAGAAAGAGCGATTTCAATAAGTTCCCGCGTACGCCGCATTCAGACGCCAATGAGTTTTGCGTTAATTTTTTCTGCCACTGTTCCATGGTCTTTATGAAAGTCTTTTAAGAAATGGCCTCACCGTGTGGGGGACTGTTGGTGTGACAAACCTTAAACTAATTAAAGCTAGTCAAAAAAGTGTATTAAAATAATACATTCCAATCCATTCCAAAAGTCTGGAGAGATAGCAGATGATGATTATTTCAAAGATTACAATATTTTACCAGTTGAAAAACTATTACAATATATTATAATCATAGAAAACTACTTCAATGATAAATATAAAAAGAAAAGAGAACACCAGCCGAGTGCTGAACTTAGAAAAGTGAACAAATATGAAGTACCTAGATTTTTTACACAAAAGGAAAGCAGACAATAAAGTGTTTATGTACCTAAAGTTTTCAATAATATGTTCGATAATTTAAAAAAATTAAAATCTATTGGTGAAATTAAGAGAAAAACCAAGGAATGGTTGCTGTACACATAAATGTCTTTAAAATTAATGAGTAAAAAGCAAATATAAAATGGAAAAAGGCACCTGCTGATAAGCTGGGAATGACTTAGCAGGACCATGATGTTTTTTAATGTTTGAATATTGTACAGCTGTATGACTTTCATGTGAATAAGAAAATAATAATTAAAAAATTGAAAAAAAAAAACATGCTGAGGGCATATTTCCGCTTCTTGAGTCCTACGTTGTCTTTTTTTAACTTGGTGTGAAATTAATTATCGTGTGGTAGCATAGTTGCATGGTGGAAATGACATCATATTTGTAAATTATAAATACATGTATATCAAGTAGATACGCAAGCCACTATTGCCAGTCAAGTCTTTGGGCGGGAGAGGGGAAGGGACACAAACATTCAGCATATTACTTGCAACTATGGAGTATACAAAATTTTCATCGATATGTGCTAGTATGAGGAAGTTTTCATGTGACATTTATTTCCCCTAGGCTTACTTCTGCCCGCTTATCTCATCCGCAACGCGGACAGCGCCGGCATCATTTCCAAAATTGATGCCGGCGGGCGGGTGTGAATTGACGTCCGTGCTCGCAGAACGCTCTACCACGCTCTACCTTACTCACGTATGACGGCGAGTCTCTCGTCGTTCGATGTCTTCTTGTGAATGGACACCTCCATCGAGACCTCGCAAAAGTTAATGCCGCTCCTCTCCAGAGGCTGACCGGTCAAGCGGATTTCATGCTCATTGGTGCGGCTCCACTGTGGCCCAGATAAAGAAAGAGAGGGAAAGGCCCATTCGATAAAGAAAGAGGGCCGTGGGTTAGAGAAACCTGAGGGGAGTATGTCATTCAGCTGTGCTATATTTAGGCGGTCGTGGCTGGACAGTTTATTCGCGAATGTTACCGGAAAAATTGAGGATTTCATAAGGATGTAATATAAAGAGTTTGACAGCCAATCCGTTTAAACAATGTTAAGATCTAAATGTATAATAGCTTGATAATGAAATTCTCATTACGTAATTTGAAAAATTACTGAATGTGACATTAATATGCTATATTAACTATCATACGTTTGAAATCCACTATGAAGGTGGCTCATTTGGCAAAACTAATACTGAATAAATTCCTTATTAATTCGTTCATAAATTAAAAAAACATAAGTGATTGAATAATCTAATAAAAAGTTTTTAGTGCTTTTAAAAAAGGTGGAAATTTTGTAACATCCGTTACAAAATCAGCCAGACATCCGTTTGAAAACTAAACAGAAATTTTAAAATAACTTCTTTTTATATCAATGCTAATGATTGGCTTAAAATAAGATTAATATTACCCGTAGCAGAAAGAGTTTTTGCTAACTTGATATGTTTCGTTATGAAATAGTTTTTGTTGAGTGATCTCTAACCACAATTATTGGTTTAGAATTATGTGACGACTGTTCAACATCACGTTTAGTTACTGAACTTTTGTAAATATTATTATATATTATATATATATAATATTGTATATAATAATAATAAAAAATAATAATAATAAAAATAAATAAAATAAAAAACCATTATGAGAACTAAACTTGCTACACTTATAAAGACGGTCCCTTTTAGTTCATTTATGACATTAAAATGAGCGTAGTAGTATTTGAAAATATATATTTAATAAATTAAATAAAAGGACGATTCTCTCTCTCGTGTTAGCCTGAAAAGTCCTTGGTCGCCGTTACCATTTCGAAGGAGAGCCGTCCGTGCACTTGAACGGCGCGGACTCACCGACAAGCCCAGTTTTGGGGGCGCAAAGCAGATCGTTCAGTTTCGCGCCATGTGCAGGATAAGATATGAATTGTAGTGAACCGAAATTCTTCTACATTAATGCTTGCTATCTCAAATAGAAGACAAGGACTAAAATCGTAGTATGCGGAAGAGAGAAGCTGAATGTAGAAGTCACCTTGAGAAGAGAGAAATTAGAGCCAGTGGATTCCTTCACCTATCTCGGAAGCACCATCACAGGGGATGGATGAAGTACGACGGACATGAAGTGGAGAATAGTCCAAGCTAAGAAGGCGTTCATGGGAAAAAGACAATTGCCGTGCTCAAAGAAGGTTGGACCACAAATCAGGAAACGGTATGTTTAAGCATTAGGGTGGAGCGTAGCACACTACTGATCGGAAGTATGGACCATTGAAAAAGCTGGCCAGAACAGACTAGAAGACTTCGAAACCAGGTGCTGGAGGAGGATGCCGAAGATAGAAGATGATGAATTGTAAAGAAGAGTAGAAGAGGAAAGGGCCGTAATGAACAACATAGGGAAAAGAACCAGATGGCTTGGACACATGTTGAGACAAAATGGGTTTGTGAAGGACATAATTAATGGAAAAATAGAGAGAAAAGTCCCCATAGGACGACCCAGGAATAAGTTCATGGACCAAATAAAGAGAAAAAGTACATAGGAAGAGATACTAGGAGGTATGGGAACCAGCATTAGATGGGTGTAGGGCCGCAGTCAACCAATTTTAGGATTGAACAACCAATGATGAATCTCAAATAGATTTTACATTGTTTTGAATGTCTGAACTCTCATCAAAAGCCATGTAATTAGTCTCAATTTTTTTAGACAATGAGGATCATCGCGAACATTTAATTGGTTTTTCCGCTGGCATTTAATTCTCAAGGACATTCATTCATTAAGAATTAGGCCACAATAAATTTGCCTTGGAGGTGTGAGACCAATGTTCAATTTCTATGCGAGTACTAGCTGTATGCATAAAGGTAATTCAAATTTGTGTATCATTTTAATTCACTTCATGGTTCATAGTGAAGTAAACGCACACCTTCTGTTTGAAAGAACTGCAGCCTCTTTTGCTGTTTTTTGAAAAGGTTTCCGAATCATCCAGTCTCTTTCTGGATCGCCAAAACTCGTCAATGTAAACACACTACCTAAGAAAACCGGATTGCAGTTCCGCCGTTACAGTTAATTTGATTTTATTCTAGCTGTGGTGTCGGATTTTTCTCCTTGGTTGGTAGAAAAATATATTGTGTTATCCATGTTATGGTTTTGTGCACTTTTATCAGCTCCCAGGAAGAAAACCATTTTGGAGAAGTTACCTTCGATTAATGATATATGATTTCGATTAAATTTATTGTTTATTTTAAAGATGTTCTCAAACTGTTTAAGTCCTTATATAATCGATTAGTAGTATGCTGTACCTTTGTCGAAAATCAATAAATTTTCGCCTATATCTGTGAAAATATGAAAAAGAGAAAAAATGTGGCCCTATACGGGAGCGAAACATGGGTAATAAGAAAACAAGAGAGAAGGCGGCTAGAAGCCCTGGAGATGTGGCTCTACCGAAGGATTTTGAAGCTCAGCTGGAAAGATAGAGTCACGAATGAAGAGGTACTGAAAAGAGTTCAAGAAACCAGATCCCTGTGGAGGCATATCCAAACAAGAAGAGACAAACTCGTAGGGCACATTTTAAGACACGACAACATCGTTTTAACAATAGCAGAAGGAGCTATAGAGGGAGGGAATCGCCGGGGACGACCAAGGATGTCATTCTTGCAGCAGATTGTGAATGATATGGGTTGCACCACATACACAGAAATGAAGAGAAAAGCAGACAGAAGAGAGGAATGGCGTACTGCTGCAAACCAACCCCAGGGTTGAACACTGAAGAAGAAGAATCTGTGAAAAAACTTCGATGATATCTTTTTAAATTAATAAGCCGCATTTACCCCTTCACTGCTCATATTTTCATGATTTTTACTGTCATCCTTTGAAATGATGTACTTTTACTCTAAAGAAGTTTGAGTAGGTTCCCTTGGTAATTGGTGATCATTTAATGAGAGACCAAGATTCAGTGTGCCATAAAAAGTTTCCAGTGCCGAAATTTTTAGGCAATGACCTATTATGTTGTCTCGTAGTTTCCCGCGACGTTTTGAATGCGATGATTTCTCCATCTTTCGGGTATTCGCCGCGTTGCTTGTCATGATTGACGACAGTTTCGCCCGGATTCCACCAGGCGTCTTCAGGTCGAAGTGCCGCTGTCAGCGTTTTGGCCGTGCTTATATAGCTCCTCGAGCTCCCGCGCTGTGCTGTGATTGGTCGGTTTTGGGAAAAGTCTCTTCCATGTGTTTGTCAGGTGGTATCCATCGTCCCTATTGAAATTTCCAGGCGTTTTTGCAATTTCAATTGATTCTCTTATCAGCCTGGGATAATATCTTTTTTCTTTTGCAATTATCCTAGCTTTGTCGAAAAGAATATCGTGTCCGGGTTCACTCCAAGCATGCTCGGCGACTGCTGACTGGCTAAATTTCTTATTGAGGGTCGCCCTCTTGTGCTCCTGCAGGCGGATCTTCATGGACCTGCATGTCTCGCCGATATATGATTTCCCGCATGAGCAAGGGATGCGGTATATCCCTTCATGGAGATTCGGCGGTATCTTGTCCTTTGGCCTTGGAATGATTTGGCTTATTTTGGATACGCAGTTGAATCTCGTGACAATATCCTTCTTCTTCAGGACTCTGGAGATCTTCTCGCTTGTGCCGGCGATGTATGGTATGATGGCATGAGATGCGGACTTCTCGGGTTGTCGTTCCTCCTGGTCTAGCGTCTGGTGGCGTTTTTCTATAATGGCGGCCCTTTTGAGGACCATTTCTTTCTTGTACCCATTCATCTTCAGGGATGTCACGAGGTGTTCCTTTTCCTTTGTCAAAGATTCTGCATCCGATAGTTTGTAAGCGCGATGCAGGAGAGTCGCCATCAGTGAAGCCTTCTGAGATGGATGATGGTGTGACTCGGCGTTTAGGTAGCGGTCAGTATGCGTGGCCTTCCTGTGTACTGCATGGCCGAGACTCCCATCGATCCTCTTCTTCACCATCACGTCCAAAAACGGGATTTGGTTGTTTCTCTCCGTCTCCATCGTGAATTGTATCGCTGGATGCTGTGAGTTGAGGTGCTCCAAGAAGATCTGCAATTCCTCAGGTCCATGGGGCCAAATTACAAAGGTGTCGTCCACGTATCTTAACCACAAACTGGGCTTCTTCCCGTGGGATCCAATCGCCATTTGTTCGAACCTTTCCATGTATATTTCTGCTATCACTGGGGAGAGGGGCGAGCCCATAGCCGCTCCTTCGCGTTGCTCGAAGAAACTCCCGTTCCAAAGGAAGTAGGCGCTCCGTAGGCAGTACTCAATGAGTTGTGGATAATCCTCCGGTATTCCAGATGTTGTGAGCTCCTTTATGATATCTAAGGATTCCTGAATTGGAATGTTGGTGAATAAGGATGTAACATCGAAGCTCACTAAGATGTCATTGGAGGAGACGGTGATCTTCTTCAACATTTCGACGAAATGGGTGGAGTCTCTCACAAACGACGAGGTTTTTCCGACGTAAGGCTGGAGTGACTGTGCCAGGTATTTCGACAGCCGATAGGTGGGTCCGTCTATTTGGCTGACTATCGGTCTGAGAGGGACTCCTTCTTTGTGGACTTTAGGCAATCCATACAGTCTTGGTGGCTTGGCGGCCGATGGGAACAAGCGTTTTTGCTCTTCCCGTGGGATTGACGACTTCTTGATCAGTTCCCGGGTGTTCCTCTCCGTTTTTGCAGTAGGATCAGATCGTAGTTTCCTGTATGTTGAGTCTTCCAGCATCCGGGAAATCTTGCTGTCGTACTCCTCCTTCTTCATGAGGACAGTTGAGTTTCCCTTGTCCGCCGGGAGAATGACAATGTTCTTGTTCCTGCGAAGATCTGCTAAGGCTCTTCTTTCGGCTCCCGTGATGTTCGTTTTGGGTGGCCGTGAGTTTCGGAGAATACGGGCAACATCTTCTCTGACCTCATCAGCGTCTCCCTTTGGAAGCTTCCGTATGGCGTGCTCCACTTCTGTTACGATTTCTTCCTTAGGTATTTTCGTGGGTGCGATGGCGAAATTCAGTCCTTTTGACAAGACTGAGATGTCAGCTTTGGTCAGTTCTGAGTCCGTCAAGTTGATGACTGCGAGGCCCTTCTCAGGGCCATCATCCAAGCTGGTAGGATGTTGCCGATTGGATAATTTCTCAAATTTCTTTATCTGCGTCTCCCTCAAGGCTACTCCAGTGTTGCGGGATGAGTCGTGGGTTATTTTGTCGATCGTGTCCCAGTCAGTAGCGTTGAGAGTGGCACCCAGTTCCAAGTGAATGCGCAGAAGTTCTTCCGAGCACAGGTGGAGGGAGTAGCGTGTGTGTCGTACCCGTTCCCTGAGTAGTGCCTCGCTAGTTCGGCGAAGAATTCTTCTGGCCGCTCTCGTATCGATGTGATGTTTTACTTCAACACAGCAAGGTAGAGTGTTGGTGTCTCGACAGCGTTGGAGGAAGGCCAAGGAGGAGAGGAGCCTCCCCTTCTTCTTGCGCAGCTTCTCAAATCTCCGTATTTTCCTGTGTATATCCTCCCCGTAGAGGCGTACAATGTTGTCTCGTAGTTTCCCGCGACGTTTTGAATGCGATGATTTCTCCATCTTTCGGGTATTCGCCGCGTTGCTTGTCATGATTGACGACAGTTTCGCCCGGATGACCTATTATTTTCCTCCTTAATAAATTCTCATAAAAATAATGCTTCGGTGGAATAACGGGAAAAAAAGTTGCCGCTAAGTCTCTTTCGGACCCCCCCTCAATCTTTATGGAACTTAAATTTTTTCCTCTTCCCTCTCTAATAATGAGTAAACATTTAAAAAATCTCTAATTGAAACTTAGTAAAAACTCCTGTGATATTATTTTTTTAAATAAAAGGTGGCTTTCCAGTAAGGGACTCAGGACAAGGAATATGTCATAGATAGGTAGCAATATCGGCGAGGAAATGAAAAGGGATTGATGGGGCTACTGTGGGATTCTAAAGAGAAGTTTGCATTGCCTTGAGTATATATAAGGGTTTTCTAGTAACTGGTCGAGCCGTGGGTGTAGGACTTGTGCGCGATGGATTTCATGAGTTGTAGTCAACCATTAGAAGTAGGGCTCCGTTCTTCATGGTGGTCTTTTCTCCTGTCGACGGATTGCTTTGTAGAATGTATGTTTTGAGTCAATGTTTTCAAATAACGACGTCTCTTTCCTCTCTTCCGTATATTTTTATGTGCTAAAGAACTGTTCACGGGTTTTCTACTATGCTAAAGGCTCCAACGCTACGACGCCTAGCTTGTACCTCTTTCTCAGGACAGTTGGGATGCTGGCCAGAATTGACTATTCAAACATTGGGAAACCCGAGAACAGTTTCTGCCGCTAGTTTTCGCGGGAAGTACTATAACATGCTAATTGCTTGTGTAACATGTTCGTCAAATCGTTTTTGTGCCCGCAAATGCTGACTACAACCCGAGCAAGTCCAATTTATCTAAGGAATTCCTCGAATAGGAAAATTAAAAAAAAATTAGCGTTCATCCTAAATATAAACGATGGGTTAAATCAGGGTGAGAGTTTGAGAGATAAAAAAATAAATGATTGACAATGTATTTTTGATGCGTCGCCTAATCCATTGATGGTTATATTGATTTTATAATTAATTGAAGATATTACTAAGTCATACAAAAAATTTAAATGATTCGCGTTGATACAACCTTTTGACACTATTGTACTTCGACTTATATCTTGATCTTGGCCACAATATTAAAATCAATATAAAAGTATTACCCTCATTGTTAGCAGGCATTCTGAGGGGCTGCCATCCTTACTAAAATGTGACGCTCATTAGCGTGACACAATTTATAGTGGTTAAGTCAAAATCTACCGTGAAAAATTCAGAAAGCCTGTTACTATAATTGTACTTTGATTTTTTTCGTCTGGACGGAACCGTTGCTGTGTGCAATTTAAAATGGTCACTATATTATTTCTGCATGATAAAATATAACACAACAATAGTAATATCCACACTTTAATATATTACTTCAACACCGACCAGGGTTTCGATATACTATGTCATTTTCAAGGTTGACGCTATTATTTCTGAAGTGAGAAGCTCGGGTTGTGAAGTAGGTAGGAATGAGGGATTTTATTTCACGAAGAATTTTCGGCCATCACGAAGTATTTTCGGTTATAAATTCTGTATTGCCTCTAATTCCGTTATAAATTATATATACCTTAATTCTAACGACTTTTGGAAAACTAATAAATGTATGGAATATGCGATGTTATCACTGTAGTTGGCTATATAATTGAGCGGATGCTTTCTTAATGGTTGCCGTGCTGGGAAATAATTTGTGATATAATGTGAGTCATTCAATTTTATCTGCGTCCTGTACTATGCTATCGACTGTTTGTGGTTCTGGCAACGTCTTCCGCGTCCCCCACGTAGAAATGAATAAGGAAAAGGTTTGTGACGAAGTATTTGGAGCGTAGAATCCTCGCGCATGAGAGAGCGAGCACTTCTGTGAGCGAGAACGGTTCCCCTCCCACGCACTCCCTCGTCCGTCCTCATTGACCACGTGTACACGTATTCTCGGTGCGCCCGACCTCCTGTTTGCTGGCGTACATCCATGTATCCTCGCGTTGGTTGTTTCAAGTGACGTTCACTCCGTCCTCTCTCCCAAAGGTAAGGCTTTAGTGGCGCGGTGAATCGAATATGAATCCCCATGCCTACCCGTGTCCTCGAGGCCTTGGAAGAGATTTTGTCCCTGCCTTCATATACCACGGTAAGGGGTCGCCTACGTCGATCCCAACTTTTTGCCCGATAAAAGAATAATAATTGGAGTTAAAGCTTTGGCGAACCCAAACACTTTTTTCTTTCTTGAATGAAAAGTGTATGTTCTCGAAGTTGCCCGTATGATTATTGGAATTGCTTCAATAATTGTAATTAAATGTACATTATGTAGTATATCTATAAGATTAAAATTTACACCCTCAGGCGTCACATCGTGGAAGTATTTTATACTTGAATCCATATGAAAACAATCCTTGTACATTTCCGCTAATATTTATTAATGTACTACGCGTTTCGCAGCTTGCTGCATTCTCAGGTACAATTGTATAGGTAGTACATTAATAAACAGTGGTGGAAAAGTGCAAGGACTGTTTTGATGTGGAATTAAGTATATCTATAAGAGTTTGTAGTTAAAGTTAGTTTTGAATTTGTGAGAGATCCTTTTTCGAATGTGTTTGATTATGTTTGGAGATCTATGGCGTGATCATTTCACAAATTTTTCGTCCGAAAAAAACTATTCGAGCAATCCTTAATGCCCAATTTTTATGTGAGATAAACATTTACCAACTTACTGATATGGAACTGACAGCTGTGGAATTAAAAATTTATGTCTGTATACTCATATATATGAAATTCCTACTTTTAATGAGAAGTTTGAGCTGAATTCATGGAAAATTTTCAATTTTAACCTTTCTCATTATTTCGGTTTTTAATATACATCATGCTATGGGTTTCTGGCAGTTTTTCTGAGAATTCTGTCCGTGGAAGCAATTGGTGGACGTTAATATTGGGAAATACCTGCAATTCTCTTTCAATCTCTGGATCAAAATGCTAATTATTTCGGCAGCTACGCTGTGAAAATAACTTTACCTAGAAATGAAGTAGAAAATATCCCTTGTAGTCTTTTTTAGCTATTAACTTATTATATCATGCTAAATGCATGCCTTAGTCATCTCTTTCTCGATATGTCACCTTTATCCATTTGGGTAATTATTAGCAAAATAGTGGGGGACGAATAGTACTTAAACCTAAGGCTTAAATAATGACTGGGATCTATAGCGGAGAGAAGGAAATGGTCTCGTCCTACATTGTTTAGCTCGCCTTTGAACCCTGCCCCCTTATCTTTTTCCTATCGAAAAGTGAGAGAAAGGAAATAACCTCACAAAGATCGGCTGGTACTCAAAAGATTCCTCTCCCCCAGCTCTCACTCCCCTCCCTTCGCCGGGTGATGCGTTGCCAAGAGTAAGTAATTAGAGGAAGGGTGTTCGGTATGTGAAGGTTCTATCCTCCGTGGACTGGCTCTGATCACCATCCCAGCTGTGAGAATCTGGACGATTCCTTCGCTGGGATTGAGGTGGGTTGAGTTGGCGTATCTGCAGGAGAGGGTGGAAATCACCGGGAAGAGAAATAAATGGCTTGTCGAATCGTGGAATCTGCCAGCGCACGGAACGAGGATTCCTCAGACGTTCGATGCGGAGGAAATGCGGGACTTCATCCCTCTGAAAACCCCCTTCTCTCCTGCATTGGCTCTTGAATGAGAATAAAAGGACCTCTAATTCCCACCTAACGTGCTCCAATCCTTTTTTTCTCTCGAATCCCTCTTTTCACGTACTGCCGTCCAATCCTCTGTAACCGTTAAAGAGGGTTGCATCCAATGAGTGTTCAAAAAAATTCAATTTTTCGAAATTTGAAGAACTTTTATTTCTTCTTCGAAAGGAGAGGGTTTATCTCAGGACTTACCTGACAATTGGATGGTAATTTTGTCCTATGTATTTGGTAACCATCCCTCACCTACTACCCTCTCTTTTTATCTCGTTCACGCAACCGATAATTAAAAGACAGCGTGTTCCTCCTGGAGCCCTTGATTGAAACACTTTCTTTTCTCTACTCTTTTGTTTCTTTATTTGTTTCGCTACTCTTTCTCAGAATTTTGTTACTGCTTTCTTGGGATTCCTTAACCTCTTTCCTGATCAATGGTGAGACTAAGTGTCTAATTATGACATTGGTAAGCCTTTCTTAAGTCTTAAGATTAACAATGGAAAACTCTTGAGCCTACGAGTTGCTTGAGTTGGACAGGAACAGGTGTTGCTGGGCGTTACAATCATAAGAAACAAAGGGAACCTTAACAAGGTGTGATGATGTGAGCGGGAGACATACTCATTTAACTCCACCAGAAATGTGATGACTAGACTAGAGGTTGTGAGGTGAAAGGTGCAATTATAGGACGGAATGGCAAAGTAAATACTAATATTTAGAAGATGCATCTAAATGCGAGATGAACCTAAATAACACATAAGCTGCCAATTTTATAACTGTCGTGGACGTGAGAGAGGAAACAGCGCTCAGTGCCCAGAATGATTTCAGGGTCAAAATAGTGTAGAAAAGTAACGCTTTTGATACCCGTATTCCTCATATAAGTGTGAGTTAATTCCTTCATAAAACTTATGCACAATATTACTCTTGCTCCGTTTTTCATGTCACCACAACTATGGAAAGAGACGTTTGATAAAATTATGTTCAACAGCCTGTTTCCGAATAAAAAAACTAAAAATAAGAGTAGCGTCAGGTCTGATATAGGTCTTTATTTAGGTAGTTTGAGCGAAACATCATTTAACTAGAAATTAATGAATCAATTTGGTCTCATCTTAAAGAAAAATATATCACCCTTTCATTGACGTCAAAAATTCAACCCCTTACCGCACAACTTTCTGAAATATTTGCCAGAAAATACCAGCCCTTTTACATGGGAAATAGTACTTGTATGGGCTCCTTAGAGACCTTATTTAACAAATGAGGCATTCCCTACACATAAATCTCATAAAAAAATCAACAGTGTGTACTTACAGTTAGTGTGTTTTCTTAACACTTTTTGAGAGTTAATCATATTGTCACCGCAATAAATTTTTCGGAATCACAATAAACTTTCCGTTTTGATGGATTTACAAACGTACTGCGTAAAAAATGAGTATAGTTAAAGACTCATTTTTTAGATTAGATTAGATTTTTAGATTAGAAAATATTAGATATTTTCATTTGATTTCTTACAATTTCTGACATGTAAAACTATATTATTGCATCATTAATAATGCAGTATTTAATTCGTGTCTTTCACAGCTGGTCAAATTTAGACGTACAATTCGGATATGGTCTCTATTATGTTTAGGGAACTATCTCGCTTGCACTACCTTAAAGAGACTAGAAATCAGAGTAAGCCTTAGGTTTTGTAAACTCATCTAGATAATGGCGCTTTAACTGAAACATTCAGATGCACCAATATTAATAACCTTTTGCCATTTAAATGAACTTCGGTCGTTTACGTTATGAAGTCTGTTTTCTTTCTCCTTTGCAAAACAAGAATCCTTCTAAAAAATTCTATTCTGCAAGAAATTGCTATCCCAAGAACACCAAAGTCTGTGTGATAAGGTTGACTTGCGGTTAAAGTGGATAGAATGCAATTAAATTGCGGTACACACAAAGTAGGGACTCTGGACGCAAGATACCTCTTGACGTGGGCGTGTTTTTCAATCCTGACGCTAAGAAAACCTTTACGAGGCAAACAAAGGGACCAATTGGAACCTGAAATTGGCCCTGAAAGTAAAACGGAAGGACGGTCCACCCCTTTGATGACGTGGAAAGGGTATTCATCCTCCCCTTTAGCTCTACCCTACTCCCTAGCGCCCTTCTGACATGTTTCAAAGCCATTCCTGTGTAGGGACACTAATGAAGCTTAAGGTCTGACTAATGAAAGGCTGATAGTGAGTCGGTCGACCACTGAGGGTGTCAGTATCGTGCATTCATTTGTAATGTAATCCAGGCCGAAAAAGCAGCGCAATAAATGATAGTTTTGTAATCTTGGCCAAACTATCCTCAGAAAGTATTCGGATAGTGTCCTTCACCTTTGTTTCTTCTTAGACGGCTCTTTGCATGTGGAATAGCGACGGATAAAATAAATAAGCTGCATTGATGAGAGCTAAGAAGTATTTGTTTGAAAGCAATGGCTTACTATCCGACCCTGGTCACTCATTGAGTCGAAGACAATTCTTGGTTCATAACTTGCGAAATTGTGTACCTATGATACTTCAATCTTATCACAATTTTGACAGATTGAAGTCTTAAAATTCCTGAGACCCCTCTTCGAGTAAACTTGGGCCCCAGTCACCCTCAGCCACATGTTCCGTATTCCTGGGACGAACTATCCTCTATCCGTTCTACCCCTCTATGCATATTTTCAATGGATATGCCTCTAATACATAAAAGCGCATTTCTCTATGTATCCGTTAAATTTAAATACCTTCATTTTATTCCCTTCAAGCGACACCTGAAAGAGTTACGTCGGTAATCCCATTCTATATACTCTCATGTAATTCTGTGCTCCTGTTTTAAACTTGTACTTATACCGCCTTCTTATTTTCGTCCATTATATTTTTTCGAAGAATCATAAACTTATATTCCCCATCTTGGCTTTTGGTATTCTATGCTTTATTTTAATTAGAAATTTAGTATTAGTTAATGGTTACGTCAGCGTTGTGATACTCTACCTGCTAATGCAACGAAAGGTGAAAAACTAAGAACTTGTATCTATGCTCACTAATAGATTTAGCTTTGGAAACACATTTTTTTTGCCTCCTATCGGTGTAAATACTTTTAAGCCTTGGATATTACGATTGTCTGAGTGCCACGCAAATACAGCTACTTTTCCCCCAACACATATCGCTTAATTGAGGCGATGAAATAAAGTGTAAATATCCTAACTTTCAGTTAAATCAATAGAGTTTCAAGCTCAAGGTCCTTTATGGAATAGAAGAAAAAGAATCTGGATATTAATTAAAAATATCATCTATATCGTGAAGCTATCAGTATCATCATCGTCATAAATATCCGAGGTTTTTAGTCTACATTTTAAATGCTCAGCTTTTATCGAAAAATTGTTCTCGAATATGTACATTTTATTTTTGGAATAAAATTGCTTATTGAATGACTGGAATTCATTTCCTAAGCTAATAAAAGTAAAAAAATGTATAATTTAGTTTTTTTCTACGCTTAATGCCTTGGTACGCCTTTCATACATATGGTTGATTCATATAGTGACGCTTGGCCCCCATCTCGAAGATTTATAGTACTTGGGTGGATATATATAGTACTTGAGGTTTTGATAAGTGATTTTTGTTAATAACTAACGTTGCCTGGGTATGTGTGGACTTAATTATATGCGATCATAGATTTTCATGCGATATGGCAAATTTACTTCCCAGAGTTAGTGCTATATAAATGAGAAGTTGTATGCTGCATAATCTTTTATAACATGAAAATTATTATCTTTCATGATTGTACATCTCGGTGGAACACCCGCTGGAATTTCTGAGCACTTAAGATAATTGATCTTAAGTCACTTAGAAGAACAATTGTAAAAAAGTTAGGGAGCTCGCGAAAATAATAATGATGTGCCCCGAGATGCTAGCTAAAAAGGGAGGAAGAAAGCAGTGGAAAAAATTTAGGGACACTTAAGAAAATTGTCTTTTCGCGAATAAAAAACGAATGGTTCGAGTTTGCGATACATTTCCGAGGCTCAGGATTATGTACAAGAGACAGAAAACGTGGAGAGTTATCTCGTTGCTCGGTATCCGCCCGTGACGCGAATAAAGCTCGCAGTATTCCCCTTAACTTTTGCCCATTAGGTAGCTCCATTACTTCATTTTAACCGAGGATTATCCTCGAGGGACTTGATGCAATGGGAAGTACTCATTCCGTGAAAGAAAGAAGTGGAACGTAAAAATTTCCAGCGGGTGAACTTTAAGGGCGTTGTTGTTTCACGTATCCTTTTTATATCAGTTAATTAATGATGCGAGTGACGTGTTGTAAAGAGTGACGCATCATTGCAGGCCATCTTTGACGGACGGAATCGGCCCTAGTGGAATTTATGAGAAAATAAAACTAAGAGGTCGGGGGTTTGTCTGTATTTCGTCCTGAGGCGACGGTGAAGGACGCCCAGCATTAAAAAGGTGATTAGTGGAAACTAATGTCATTAGCAAATTATTAAAAACGATGGCGCAATATTTTCCACCCTATGATTCATTTTTTACCATGGTGACATCAATTTATCTCCAAGATTACCGAGGGAATGGCAACGAATTATCGTAACCATGATCAGCAAAATAATCTTTGTCTGAAAATTTTTAAAGCTTTGCCATATGTTTATTAAATTGAACAAAGTTTGGCCCGAAACAGTCCTATTTTAAATGGAAATGTAACGACTTTGTACGAGGCGGAGTGGATGGTTGAGTTAGCGCGTGAATTATGAGAAAAAAATGTCAATCACGCCACTTGGGCGATGGGATTGTGGTTTAGATTTTTGTGGCTAATTTTTGAAGGAATGTCCTGGTGCTGCGTGGGAGGGTACTCTTCTAGTGTGGTGGTAAAGTGAGACCGTTGAGAGTTGAGGTTGGCGCACGGAAATGAGTGAACGGGGCTGGCAGCACGAGAAGGTGGGGTTGGTTTTTACCCGCAAAACGCTCGTTTACTCTTTTATTTTTATCCCCCTAGAGGGCGCGGTAGCGGTTGATCCTGTCCCGCGGATTCTGTTATTTTTTTCTATCCTCCATAAATCATTGTAAGCCGTGAAAAACACGGAACGAGAAAGATAGAGAACAGTAGAACGTCGCTTCCGTCCCCAGCGCACCCTCTAAACACGACCAAAGCGCCCATTTCGCCCCAGAGGGAAACGTAGTCTGAAAAAAATGACAAAGTGAAAAGTTTCTTTCTTTTTTTTTTCTTCTGCGTATGTGTGCTCCTCGACTTGCGACTGTTTTCCTCTATCCCTTTCGCTTTTCACCTTACCCTTCTATTTAACTTCTCCACACTCACGGCAGTCCTTGGTCGTCATCCACGAAAGTTGCGCGTGATTTTTCCCCACCTATGTCGGTCACATGCACACATACGTACGAGACTACTTACCTATTTTCTTGGGAACGGATTCATGGGTCCCCCTCTTTGCTTTGACGCTCCTACTTACTGGTGATGTAAAGTTCAAAAAAGTCAACATGAATTGTGGATGTTTTCGGGAACGGCTGTAGTCATTATTGTTATTTCCAAGCGAGACATTAGAAGAAGCGAGTACTCTTTGCGCACCAGATCGCTATCGTACCTGCCTCTGACGCTAGCCATCCTGATATCCTCGGCTCTTTCATTTGACCCCTTATATTAAAAAAATATATTATTGGCTGCGTATTCCTCGTTCATAGGCTTTTAAATGACCTCCTATTATTACTCTTTAACTAGACATCATATTATGCTTATGCAAGTATTAAGACGTGTACGATGCTTCTGTTTTGCTTGAGCTATTAAGCCCCCCAAATAAACTTGGTTTTGATGTGTTTACTTCATTCTACTTCATACCAATTGTATATTTCCTAGGTAAATAGTTGAATCGTTCCAATCGAATTTTCAGCTCGAATTTAATTAGGATCTACTTTCCCTTTTGGTATTTAATTATTCAAATTATTCAAGTAATGTTCGGATTCCATATTTAAACTTATTTTTCTTCAAATTCCTGGAAACAAATTCTCTTTCTCAACACGTCAAATATTAAATAGCATTGGTCCCATGATGAGCGTTATCTCATTTTACAATTAATATTGTTGATATTTTAGTTTTGATTGAATAATATATTATGTTGAACTTATGACACTTGGAGTATTCGCGTTAATTATTCACCAAGTTAAGTTGAAGAGGATTATCCTTCGGCTGAATTGAAACATGACCCCCTTGAAAAATATAATACTGATTGTTACTAAAAGAGAGTCATTAATCGTGTAAGTTGTCATTATAACTTGCAGGCTGACAATAGTAGTCAGATTCTGTTAGATTGACTTGTAATAATCTGTAATTCTACATACCAGAAATAATTTTTCAATGCAGTGGAAAATCATGGTCTAATTAATCAGTGTCAAATGTATTTTTTCGGTGGTATGGTATTTTGACGAATTTTAATATCTTATAACTGGGAAAAAAAGTGGGGTGTGGTGGCCTTAATAACCTAATTCCCAAATAATGTGGTACGCAATAACACCAACAGCTGCAAACACTCACAAAGGCGAAAAAATTCGCCATGAAAAATTATTTGACTTGATCTGGATTCGAGCCGAGATTGCCGGTCTGTTTGATCAGCCAGTGAAACCAATATCATGAAAATAACTTGCAATCTGCTACAATTTCTCTAACGAGGATAAAGGAATAAAAATTTTGTTCCAGAGCAATGTTGCAGAGTTTCATTTAGTTTACTCTTTATTTTAGATCTTTCATGTAAACCGATTTTTTATTTCCATTTTTACTTAGTAAATTCTCATTGAAAAGTTATTAATTAGCATGTGTAGTTATTTACGTTCTTAGCTATGTGTAACGTGGCTGTGAGTATAGCAGTAGTATTGAGGGCAAAGCTTACGCATAACATTCTTGGTAAGTTCATTTGAAAGGATAAATGAGTTCATTTTGGATTAAAACCACGAGAGAAAAATGCACGGTAATTAAGCAAACAAGTTGAAAAACTGCTAAAATCTCGGTGTGGTTAATATTTAAGTTTGGTTTTCAAAGGCTCCAGCGATTATTACGTTAATGAAGTTCATGGCGAATTAACCTTGGCATTAATTCAAAAATTTAATTTTTTTAAATTTCAGCAATGCCTTTGCGGTTTAATTCACGCAGAAAGTGTTGCTGATGGCTCTGGATAATTATGCAAGCTGTCTGCGCATCATGAAATATTCCATTTAAAGAGGATGTATTGAACTTTGGAGTGGTTTGCGGGCCTATAGAATTACGAAGCATTATCTTTTGTTTTCGAATCACATCAGAATTAAGGGAAGAGAGAATCCTTTCAGAAAATCTTTTGGGTCATTGTGTGTCACCTGATTTTCTTAGTCAGTACTTGGCTTCTAGGTTCTAGGATCTAGACGATCTAAGTCAGTTCTAGGCTCATAGTCTTGTTTATACATAGTGTAGTTACAGTCTTGAACTACACTTCTTATCTCGCCTGAGAGATGCTTTTATTTTATCCTTACGTGTTTCCTCTGGAATCCGGCAAATACGTTGTTCCTTCTCATGTAAATGTTTCCCATTTTACCATCCATGTGTAACAATGGAGAGGTATGCTAAATTAACTTACAAATAAAATATTTATGTGATTCCTATCATAAATTGTTAAGAAGTATCCTCCGCCTATATACTGGTGAGATACCTGCGGATAACTTGTGACAAAATGTATTGCTTCAATTATTTTATGCATGATCGCATGCTGCTAGATTGTAATGTTTACGTTATATGCGTCCCTTATGTTTTCTTATGAAATCAAGATTTTTGGACACTATTTTCATGTGATTTAATTATCGTTATAGAATATAATTTCTGTTGACCGTATTTTAATACATCATTTTATATGTCGTGGAAACAATATCATTATAAGCATTAATGTTATTGCCTTTGGAGTTGAATTATATCTCTCACATCGTGTAATAAGCTGACATGGTGCGGGGAAGCTGATGGCTTCATAGAGTACTATTGATCTTTCCGTTCATCTCACTGAAAAGGTGAATTCTACGCCAATCCGCATGAAGAAATATCTGAGCTCAAGATATTTTGGTCTGGCTACTAACTGATGAATTTGTTATCGGAATAGGCTTTTAGCTCGAAAATTGTTTAATTTTTTTGTGATTTCATTACATATTTTAAATGTAGACAACGTTTTGTAGTAATGGAAATTCGAGACGTAAAAATACCAAAGAAGAATGAAAGTCTAGTTACAGAGATATTAGGTTTTTGTAGTTGTATATGCAGATGATAAATGCTGATTTAGCTGTTGGGAAATAAATAATACAATGTGCATGGAAAATTCATCTTAGCTGCCCCTTTGTCTACTGTCTAATTTTATAAAAAAATATCTTTTCGGAACGATTGATGAATGATAGAATATTAATATCCTCGATCGGATTTGAAATTCATGCGGAAAAGGCAGTCTCAGTACTGAGAGAACTTCCATTTGTGGGAATTCAGGAATCTTCCCCCGAACGTAAATATCGAAGTTGAGATGCAAGGTGGCCCTGCATGACTATGGGTCTATACTCTCAGGGGTATTGAATATTAATTGCCTCCCCATAACCTTTGAAATATTCCCAATTTCCCACAATGGCCATCAAGGAGAAAGGCACCAGTGGGCCGCCCCCTAAAGGTTTGTTCGCTCGCTCGAAAGCCATTACGCTCGGTCCGGAGAATAGACAAGATCGCATGCAGTCTTTGCAATTGGAAGCCCTCGACTGAATCAGGGCCGAAGTTTAAGCGACCCCCTTGCCCATTCAGAGCGAGAGCCGCCTTTGGGAACGGCTGGGCACGGTTAAAGATCCCTCCTCTTTGAATTCACAGTTTGGAAGGTGTCGCGGAACTTTCCGACATGACATCGTTCGCAGAAGTAATGTCCGAATTCGTTAAGTCTACTGCCGCGGGGAATCCTGTTTTATGAAGACTACTCCTACTTATTTGATAACCATAAGAAGTGTCGAAACGCCTATTTGATTTGGATGTAGTGTATGTAATATTTGTGTTGGGTATGCAGCATTTAGAGGTGAGAATTCTAATCTATCCCTAAACTGAATTAATGATAGAAAACTTAGCCGGAATGGAACAAGACTGAAGTATTGATTGGAAATACCAAATGGGGAATAATGCGCGGTAAAGTAATAGATTTTGTTGAATTGATCTAAAAGCCATCGGGAAAAAAGCTCAATTTTGTGATTTGAAATTGCTGATGAGAGCATTTTTCAGATGAAATAGTGGGATTTTTTTACTAAATTTTTTCAAGCGCTATTTATGTTATTATTATCATCAGACCCGGAGGAAAGTTACTATAAACTAAGGATAGAAGTGAGGAAAAGGGATCACAAACAAAACCTATTTATCAATCCTAAGTCGGTCATTTACTATAAAGGCTGCCCTACTTGATTTTAATAAAATATGATTTTGCCAGCATTGATTCGGTATTTCCCCTTAATGTATGAGATAGTGTTGGTTGTTTGAAATAGGTGTCAGTAAGCTGTTTTCAGTATCAGTTCCAAACTTCTTCGCTCATGAAATGCACCCTCGCCCCGCATGTAGTTTACTAATTTGTAATTTCATCCGTCTCATAACTGTATTCACTTTCGCTCGCTCGAAAGCCATTACGCTCGGCTCGGAGAATAGACAAGCCGAGAATATGAACCCTCACCAACGGGCAACACGCATTCCACGCACGAAACCAACATCTTGCGGCTAGCTGCCCACGGGGTGACCGTTTGAAGCTTTAATGGCTTAGAGAGGAGCCTCAGTAATTAGACGGGAAACAGGACGGGGAGTTGGGGCTGGCCAAGGAAAGTGCTTCAGAAAGCCCGTTCAGGCCCCACGAAATAACCGTGGAAAGGGGATTAGGGAGAGCGGAAAGGAGGTTCGTGTACTGCAAGTATTCAGAGGAGGAGCGGCAAAGGGCGCAGGGATTGGGTGTGCGAGAGGAATCTCTGAATGAGGGAGCTAAGGCCTCGTGTTAGTGTTGAGGAAAACATATGCTCATGGACCAAGTTGTTGCATTTCGGCGTGACAGGGTTGGATTTTCATTTGCTTATTTCGATTGTATTTAGCCTCCTCCAATCCGATGCGTAGAACCCTGCTTTGTGCTAAATTATGGGCAGTGAAGGTGGCAGAGATTAAAAAGGGTGTTTCTCGCTTTGAAAAGAATAGCTCCTAGAGGAAAGGATAAATAAATGACTAGCGATTTTCTTATTTCCTTCTATCTTATGATCGTTCCGCCGGAAACGTGGTCTCACTTGGCACTGGGAGACTACTCCGCGATATTGAATCCTCGGCTTTGAAAAAAACTGCGTACGCTGAAGCAAAAGTACCTGTAATTTCTGGTTTATTGCCCTTTCTTTAGCTATCGCTCTCTTTCAAAGTGTTTTTCAAGCAAACTTGTTATATCTCGGGCTTTTTACCAATATTTTGGGTTAAAATAGATAATTAGTACCCTCATGACCAAAAATACCTCTTCCACACGTCACTTTTGCTTTTCTAAATAAAGATAAAGGAAGACAGAAAGTATTTGCTATACTTCATGGTATCAGGAATTTGCAATGATGTCACTAGCCTCAAAATATATCTGAAATATATCTATTCAGGGGAAAGCAATATTAATGGAAATGTCTACTGTAGTATAATATAAGTTTGACTCTGAAATAGCTATCTAATAGAAATGAAATTATTGTTGTGAATAATCAAGAAATATGCTTTGTATCTCAAAACTTTTGAATCTACGTAATTTTGTTCTATTGGCATATTTGCATACACATTCTTTTAAGAGGATTTGTTGGTAAACGGTCTACGAAAGATTGTCATGTTACTATGATCCGTTTAATGGATATATCTTATTTATTACAGTATCCCTGTACTCCTAGACTTTATAGCCTTCGCGTGCGCATGTATTGCATTAGTCAATTGCTAGATCATGATACTCCTAGCAGACTTGGTGGCTCTTGTCATCACATTTTACCTCTCCATTCCATTAAATGTGTCCAAATCATTAACGCAGGTTTTATGTTTGTGGGATTATTACTGTGACCCACCAAGTACACAAAATACTGCCCACCAAGTCGGGTAGTATTTTGTGGCGCTAGTTACACAGTCAACCACATGACTACCTCTTTGAAAAAGAAGTACTTTGTGTTTAGCATTCATGTGATATTAGTTTGATGCGATCAATCTTTCTAAATTGACTTCCTTCATAAGTCCTTTGTGTGACTTTTAATTTATTCTGAGATAAATATTCAGCGGCGTGAATATTATGGCATTTCTTTATTTGAAGTTGCGTAATTGCTCCATGCCACTCTTGGGATCTATTTCTCAATATGCATGGCAATCAATAAAAATCTGAGGATATGAATGCTATTGAAATCCAAAGAATAACTTAGCGTCATTTCGGAACGGTAGTTACGCATGAATTGGGGATCGATGTTTCAATAAAGGGGTATGTGGCCTAAATGTTGGATAGTACCTTCCTTATGAGAATTGGAAAAAGTATGAGGAAGTCACCGTGCAAGAATATGTAAACGGCTGCGAGTTTGAAGTAAATAGCCCGAGAAAGTGAGAAATAAATGAGACATTTCATTTTGAGTAATTTGTTTTGCAATTTGGAAAGGTGATAGTTTCGCGGTTCAAGTGGTTGCATGACGTTCGGAACGAATCTCCCACCTCTGAAAATCTGTTATATCGATGACTGAGAATGCCCTCGCATTTGATTAGTGCATTGGATCCTCGCAGTTTTCCTCGTTCAGGTTTTTACGCTTTTCCGGAAGGGCGAGCAAGGAGAGGCAGCACGTAAAAAAAATGGGTCCAGTACCCGTCGACGGGTTGAATGTGGAGAATTTATGGCGCCGGGCGCTGTAGAACGGCCGAATATGTTGGCGTTTGACTTAAATCAGCCACTGCCCAGCCATGATCAAGGACTCTTATTACTACTTCAGTTTAAGCGCTATCGGGCTGCCTCATACACGCCTCGCGCGTTTTCGTCCTTGCTGAAGGTGACATTTGTATAGCTGTATGTAAGTTTCACTTAAATATTCAAGCATCCTATTAAATATAAGTTCATGATTAATAATGGGGAAAAGTGTTAATGGAATCGTAGTTGAGTTAATCAGGAGTTTTTATTCTTAAAGAGTCAAGTTTCGTTGCCGTCTGGTGGATACAAGAATCAATTAACCACGAATTCATATTCAGCGGTTCAAAATAAATGTTATTGATTCGTACCGTCGACATTCAGGGAATAACACCAATTTCTGCTGTAGGTACATTCAGAGAGTACATATTGATTTTTCACTCTAAGATATGGTAAATCAAAAAACAATTTTTATCATAAAAAACGTACGTACAACGCAATCGTGTTTTGATTCTCATGCTAGTTTGTTAATTTGCAATGTGAGGCGCCAATAAATGCATTTCACCTAAAATTTCCTCCGTTCGGTAATTGGCTAATATCCCGCCACAATTTAGAAATATTTTTTCAAATGTACAAAATATTTATGGATACTACGGAATAACCATTAAATTATTAATAGATGGTCTCCGAATTGATACATTCGTAAATCACACTACCCACTTGTTAGGAGATTCATATTTGAGGATGTTAAGAAGTACCACTGTTTCTCGCTTTGGGGAATGGACTCATCCTAATGTAACCTATCACCCACATTGTCGTAACCACCACGATAGTCAATGCTTAACAGTCTTTGTCCAATGATGGTTAGCTAATTTAAGGACGCAACTAAATTCGACTGGCTTGTGTGACACTAATGGTAGGTAGACAGGGAGCGATTGTGCGTAAGCATCGTCGCAAGTCGTACTTGGTGAAGCTAATGCTTTAATAAAGAAAAATAAGCAGTTCACTTCATGCGTCCCACGAAACAATTTATTGAAATATCTTTGTCGGATCTGAACCTGAGGATGCGATATGGGTTCACGAAACATGTCCTACCCTGCTTGAATAAATTAATCAGTGGAACCTACAAAATGCACTACGTATTATGCTTTAATGAGGAATATATTCATTACGTAGTGTAGATGTGGAGAAACAAGGCGTTGGCATTGGTGGAATTTCAATAAAATTTGCCTTCACAACAGCAGTTGTACATCTTATCCGAGGTACTGTGCTCAAATTTACCTCCAAGAGATTATGTGGGTTGGTTGTTTGGGAACGTGAAGTCATTTACATTGTTTAGCGGGATGCCTGGTAATGGAAGTATTTATCGTGTGCATTGTGCAGGAGGAGAGAAATCCTGCGTTGGTTTTGACGAAAGGAGTCGACGGAGATAAGTTCTATTCGGTGGACAAATAACTTTTAATGGTCTCCAAAAAAGAACCAAAAATAGGGGTCGACATTCCGCTGAATGGGATTTCCTCCACTGTCAGGGTTCGAACCTAATCTTCGGGATTGCAAGTTCATAGAAGCCTGATCCTCGCTTATTTCCATAGTGAATGGGCCTGGGCGCGTGCTGGGACATTCGCTGAATAGAATTCATTACACAAATTATCTCGGCCACGTGCGTCGCATGCATTGGCTGCTAATGTATGCTGGGATGCATTATTCATCTCTGACGATGGATGGAGTGTGCCTTCCCGCTTAAGCGTGACTTCATGTCTGCATTGAATGTGGGAATATAAAAGAATATACATGGCCATCGCATTCATAGTTCGTCCATGAAAGATATTGAACTCGTTAAGATAAAAGTCACAAAAAGTCTGAATGTATTAAGCTTTCTCGAGATAATTTTTCGGTATGAAAATTATTTTCCTTATAATTGAACGTTATAGATTACATATGGAGTGCGAACTCTCCTGCTACACTTATTTTAGGATTATTGATTATCATAGATTATTAACCTATTTCTTTATTTAATTGATATAATTTATCTCACAAATGATCCTTGTATGTTTTATGAGATCCCCAGCGCCCTAATCCTGGCGAATCTCCTATAAGGATATCAACTCGCGGGCAGATAATAAGGAACAGAGCAGTCGAAGGATGACCAGGAAATGGTGTTCAGATGGGACGGATGAGGGTGACAGTTTGTTGGATCTCGGAAGGGTTTAAGGGATGGGAGCCAGATGGAAGTGGAAAGAATAGATCTCGTGTCGGAGGGAAAGGTTGATGGTGGCGCTAAGCTGGGAAAATGGGAAACAAAAACAGAAAACTATTCGAGCTCCAGACGCTTTGAAAACATTTCCCTTGAGGATTTTCGTCTGACAGAACAAATAGATTGCACTGACCCCTTTGCCATAAATCCTCGGCCGTTAAAAGGGAGCAATTAACGCGAGATTGGTTGCCGAATAAGTAATCAACTTGAATCCAGCCTTAAGTGTGGAGGGATTGTCGTTGTTATTATATGTGAATGAAAGCGATGGTTTAAGCGATGCTGTGAGTAAAGCCGGTGAATTGTACATATTTAAGGAGCAACAGGAAGAAAGGGATTCCACTATCTAAGGGTGTAGCCATGAGGGATATCCTCTGGATTGGGCTATGTTGAACCCTTTTTGCCCAGACTCCCAAATTAAACTCTATTCAATTTATTTATTTATTCGCTGTTTACATAATTAGCGCTTTAAACTAGAAAAGGTCCTTGTGAACTGGTGGTTAATGAAGTAAGTTTATATGTATCGATGTTACAGATGTATTTTCACTTTGAAAATTATATTAAAAACCATTCCTTTAGCCATGATTAATAATCTGACGAACCTGTTTTATTATTATTGGCCCTCAGGTGGATTACTTGTCCCCTCTTAATCACCACACTGAGTAGTCTTCGCAGGAAAAATGCCAAAATGATATGGCTATCCATTGGTATGGAGAAGTTTCCATTTTCTGGCTGTACAACACTGGTGGTAAAGCGTCAGAAAAAAAATCGATTTGCTCAATAAATAATCTGCTTTTGTATATAAATGATTTATTTTCATCAAAAGATGGCTTTGCATTCTAATGAATTCATGTGTTTAGTGATTTTCCTGGCTTCATCTTTGTCTGAGGGTATTGCTCCTTGGTATTTATATTAACTGCCTTTGAATACCTTACTGTGCAACTGTTTATAAATATGTTAAAAAATAGTTCGCAGCGATCATTCCTATCGATTTTGTGAATTGAAGCATACCCTAGAAACTCGACGATAATTTAATTATTTAATCGAAATATGATCTGTGGAAGATCAGTCCACTGGTTTCCACCCGTGCAGGATTGCAAAAATTGATCTTGCATTCCAATTTTCTTATTACTCCAATGAAGTTTTAGCCGTTAATTTATTATTAGCCTCCTGTTTGCCTAATAGTCCGAATACCTCTTTTAGCCTAAAGCATTATTATTTGCATACTAGTCTATTTCTGCTTTATCTGAGCACCATTCATCGGTATTTCTCGGTATTTAGTGCCAGTTACCTCGCAGATCAGTCCGGTCAATGGTTTGGAGATTTTTGCATGCATGAATTAGTAAGTCATCCGAAATTAGTAATTTTTTATATCTTTGGGTGGATTTATCTCATTCATGCTTTGATACACAGCTTTGATCCTACCTTGATATAAATCTTGCGTGCATATACTCGGGGCAAACTCTCGCTTATATTTTTCCGGTTATCTCGGCGTTGGAAGGCGTAGGCAGAGTTTTCAGGGTTCCCAGAGCGTACCCCTATTGAGTGAATCCAGCCATGCGTGCAAATGGGGAAAAGAAATCCGTTCTCAATAGAAATTCGTTCAGACTTGGCGGCTTTCTCCCTTTCGACGAGCGGTGGCGAATGGCGGCGCATATTGACTCCGCCCTTAACTTTAAGGGAAACATTTGCATTTGCACCAGCAATCATCCGATTCCCCGTGTCTTTTTAATCGCTGTCGGCTCTCGCTTCCAGGAAGGGCGAGTCTAATTAAATGTGGGGGCGTGGGAGTCGCGGAAGCTCTGGGTGCGGCTGAATGCACGTGCGCCGTAATGGGACGACGGCGGGGTCAAAGGTCACGTCTCGCGTGAAGTGAGGGGGAGAGAGTGAATCTGGGAGCAGAGGGTGTGGAGAGGGAGGGGAGCGGGTCTCTGTAGCCTCGATGTGGGCGATGACGGTAGGAGGATGAGGAATAGAGGGCGGAGGGGTTGACGTGGAAAGTGTGATGAGGGATGCGGAGGAACTTCGGGTGTGAAATGGTGTTTACGAACGGTGAAGGGATCTGTGGGAGGGAGGAATACGCAGATTGAGTTGTGAGGTGGATGGCAGGGTGAAGGGGTGCATAGAGGCGATTTAAGTTTAAGACTAAAGGGAGGAGACGTGTAAAAAAATGAGTCAGAGTGTTGTGTTGAGGAATGGTTGCAGGTTGAGTCGAGAACAAAAGGAAGAAGTTTAGTGAGTAGGCTTCTGCGGTGCTCTGACTTTGAAAGCTGTGTTTTTCGGGTGTTTCACCGCGATGTTGTTTTTGATGGCAACATTTTTGCATGCATTCCAGTAGGTGTTTTCCGGTCGAAGTGATGAGTCCGGCAAGTAAGTGGCCAGGCGAAACTGTTCTCATAAAAAACAACATCGCGGTGAAACACACAAAATGCACCCTTCAAAGATTCAAACCTCTTCCCTTCATACTTCTTAAGTATATTCTCCGTATTATACCTCTTGATATTTCTCCTGGTAGAATCCAGCCATATAATCCCCTCTACTCAATGTATTGGATTCAGCAATTGAACCTCAGTCATTCATCTTTTTAGGCCAACTTCATGTGCGAGGACGGGCGAGCCATCACGGTGGATGCATCCGCGCAGTTGGCGTAAATTATTGCCCCCATTGAAAAACATACCCGAAAATAATTACAAGACCTCTTTTAATCCGTCACCTTTTTGCAACATATCCCGCTTTGGCCTGGATTAATTTTGACAACATCTTAAATCACCAGAAATAAGTCATTTTGAGTAGATAGTTGGAATGTAACTTTGCAAGAGCATAAAAAATTACCACGTGCTGGTAAGAATACCAAAGCATGATGATATTCTTGGAAAGATGTAAGAAATTACTGGTTTTTTTAGAAAGGGTAAAGTTAACTAGACGAAATAAACGTTTTGTCATACTAAAAATAATTTTATTCCTCCTCAAAAGCTTTCCATCAAAATCCATTTTATTCACTGCACTCAGTATCTTCACTCACTAGCACTCGTGTCTTCGCAGGAATGCCTTCTGATATACTCAAAGCTCAAGTGCGATAATTTAAGTTTGTGTGTGTAATATGTGTAAATGGACAAAAACTATGCCAGCTAAAATACTAAGCCATGTAATGCCCTAGTATTTTAGACGAGAGAAAGTGAGATGTTATAAAGATGTTATCTAAGTGGGGCTCTAAATTAGGGACAAAAATATATTTTTAACCAATGGTTATATAGTGTGAGGATGTTTTAGGTCGCCTATCGTTTGGTTGGCGCTAATATTAGTCAATTAAAAATTAAATGTAAATATACGACATTTTAGCTAAGTTGTTACTGGGAGCATGGACTTGGTAAATGAGGAAGCTCAGCTAACGCCAATGCTGTGAAATGTTGTGTCGCCAAATTTTTCATCGTATTTTTCAGTTTACGCCACCCCAATAATACAGAAACGGAATGCATTTTGACAGCTTTGAATAAGCGATTTTCGCGCGATTCTCAGCTGTCAGCTGAGATAAAATTTTTTCCACCGAAAGAAATAATAAGTCACCAGTCATCGCCTGGAGGGATATTCACTCACCCCTCTCTTTTCCTCACACTCACTCAAATTGCATGCCTCGCATCAATCAACGTCATCCTTTGTAAAAACGTTTTCGCGAAAGCAAATATTTTCTGTGAATTGAATCGATCGCGAGTTAGCTGGCGCCTTCTATAGGACGGACGTGGAATAAGAGTGAGGATGTATGCGCTTGAATCGAAGGATTGCCTCTTACCCTCGGTGCGCTTTCTTCTACAGAGAATGAGGAATAAAGGAGATAAAGAGATAAAGAAAAAATCTGGAAGATCCACCCCTTTTCCCGCTGGATTGGAAGATCGCGCCATTGTGCCCCATAGGAAGAGATCGTATATATCATTCCTCTACTCTTTTCACCCACCGTCCTCCTTAATCCTTTTTCTACTCTCTCTCTCTCTTTGTTGTCCCTTTCCGCTCCATGGATTCCACAGCAAAAATCACTTTGAGCCGCGGCTGAGATCGTTATTCACTGAATAAAGGCACGTGACCCCGTTACCAAAAAAGTCATTCTTTTATCTATTGCCATTCCGGAGTGAACTTTTGACGGGTAGAGGAGTGCGCAACGGGATGGAGGTCATTCGAACACGTTATTCGCCTGCGGGTTAACGGAAAGTAGTAAAGGATACATTTTGTTCTTAAACTATTAAAAAGTTAGCTTCCCTCGACATTTTCTTGATATTGATGTAATAAAATACCGTGATAACTCTGAATTGAAGATATTCTGGCCTGCGATGGAGTTTTTTTTATTCTGTAATGTTGCAGTTGTAGCCTAATTCGAAAACTGGATAAGAATCAACGGCAATAGTTTTATCTAGATCAATGTATGACCTTTGGAAAGTCTCTGTTTGGGCTTCATACAAGAGTATTGGGACGATGCCGATGTCTCAATGCACTTGTAAACTATTAAGAATACCTTCTCTCTAAAGTCGAAAAATGACAGAGATGATCCTTCATCGGCTTATTATTGGCCCGTGGATCTCTAATAATAATATGAAGGGAATATTTGAAGTTGGGATTGAAACGGTTCTCCCTACATTACGTATTATGGACATACAGGGCAATTAGAAATTTTCGCCGAGGCACTTAACGGGAAATATGACTAAACTCAACGAAGTCCGGCGAGATGTTTTGGGACATTTTGGTAAGAGAATAAAAGAATAAAACTGGTTAAAAGTTGGCAATGTCCACTGGATTTATTGTAGGTACTACGCGTTTCAGCGCTTAAGCGCCATCATCAGGTACAAACATCTTTGGAAAATTTCAGTCATATATATGCGTGCAGGGAAGTAAGGGGGGGTCAAGGGGTTGAAGGGAGAGGGAGGGAGGTTTCATTGTGAGAGTGGGTGGGGTGGGGGATTTTTTGACCAAGGTTTACGTCGGTAGGGAAAGAATGGGGGAATGGATCACAAATTCGATATCATTCATTAATTTGACCCTCTGTTTTCTTTTTCTAGAGCGTCAAGGCGTCGTCCTTTCCCTTCGAGCCACGGGATCTTTGGGGTGAAGTTGCAGTGGTGGCCTTCGTCGATGAGGTGTTTAGCGATTAGAGATCTGATGTCCTTGAAACCCTTAATTCCATTCCATTCCAACAAAGCAGCCCTTAATTCCATTCCATTTCGCATCCTTTACCTAATTGTGGAAGCTACGTGTTGGATCCGCGCTAGTTCCTTAAATGAATTCTCACTGATAAAAGCACGACATTTTTCGGCGTAATCTCTTTTTCCCAGTTCGCGATGGAAAACATATATCCGTCCGGGATGGAAAAATGAACTTTTTACCAGCAAGACGAATGGCTGTCAATGGGGTCCCCTCTTTCACCCCTCCTCGCAGAGTTATAAATGGACAGTTTAGAAAGGAAACTTTTTGATAGGAATGACCAGCTTATAAAGAATATTTTTTATTGGTTCCGCTATGTAGACGACGTCCTATGTTGCTGGACAGGAAGCTATCGGCAGGCGGATAATTTTTTAAAACTTTTAAACTCAATCCACTGCAGTATCCAGTTCACGATGGAAAAACATTTCTGCGGGAAGCTAAACTATTTGGACCTTCAGATATCCATATCAGATAATAAATACGTCTTTGACATTTTTAGAAAATCCACGACGACGGTTGCAGTCATTCCTCAAGACTCATACCATCCGATGGATCACAAGACCGGCGTTCAACTCCATGATCCGTCGGTTAGTCAGTATTCCCCCATCTGAAAAATCCTTCATCGGAGAATTAGATGTCATACGCTACATAGCCTCAGTCAACGGCTACGAAAGCTCCCTGGTTGACAAGATACCCAATAAAATTAGAAAGAAAGCAGCCCTCAATTCCATAACAAAGCTCCAAAGTGAATCGATGATTTAGAAATGGGTGAGACTCCCGTTCGTAGGGAAGTATTCATATGAAGCCGCTAAGTGCTTCCCTAAAGACATATACAATATAGGTTTCTACGTCCCCGACACCCTGAAATCTAACTTCCAAAAAACGTTTGATAAAGTTGGCCCCTTGTCAAAATCTGGTGTTTACGAAATGAAGCGTGAAGGTTGTGACTGTGTGTATTTGGGGCAGACTGGGAGAAACTTTAGAGTAAGGGCAGACGAACACAGGAGGTACTTCTTAAAAAAGGACATCAGATCTCTAATCGCTAAATACCTCATCGACGAAGGCCACCACTGCAAATTCACCCCAAAGATCCCGTGGCTCGAAGGGAAAGGACGACGCCTTGACGCTCTAGAAAAATGGGAGATAAGTAGAAGAAGAAAACAGAGGGTCAAATTAATGAATGATATCGAATTTGTGAACCATTCCCCCATTCTTTCCCCACCGACGTAATCCTTGGTCAAAAAATCCTCCCCCACCCACTCTCACAATGAAACCTCCCTCGCTATCCCCTCCCTTCCTCTCCCTTCAAGTCCTTAACCCCTCCTTCCTTCCCCGCACACATACATATGACTGAAATTTTCCAAAGATGTTTGTACCTGATGATGGCGCATAAGCGCTGAAACGCTTAGTACCTACAATAAATCCAGTGGACATTGCCAACTTTTAACCAGTTTTATTATTTTATTCTCGAAAAATGTGACAAACGAGACGGAATGGGTGAAAGAGCGAAGGAAGAAAAAATGTTTTAAGTGAGTGATAAACGTAAGGCTGATAGGGGAGGAAAATGACTTACTGGAAAGGGGGTTTGTGGAGAGATATCCTTATATTGGTATCAACCGAAGCTGTCATATTTGAGATTTCCTTCCTCGTATGGAATGTGTGTCGTGAAGAGGAGAATGGTAAAGCTATGTTTTTGTGTTGCTAGGCAATGCGTAGAAATCAGAAGTGAGAAATTCTTCGCAGGCTGCGACAGGGAGTTAGGAACGAAACTTTTTACTCGTATATTGTTGGCCGCTAGATTAATATTTTATGTATTGTGGGTATATCCCGTAAGTTGACCTAAGTTTAACTTAAGTGGACCAGCCCATTGCCTAATTTTCTCGTTAATATCCATTTTTATTTCATAGCAAAAATCACTTTGAGCCGCGGCTGAGATCGTTATTCACTGAATAAAGGCATGTGACCCCGTTACCAAAAGTCATTCTTTTATCTATTACCATTCCGGAGTGAATTTTTGGCGGGTGGAGCAGTGCGGAACGGGATTGAGGTCATTCGAACACGTAATTCGCCCACGGGTTAACGGAAAGTTATAAAGTATATTTCAATGTAGGTGCAATTTATATAAATTAAACAAGAACTGGTTGGCACAGAATTTAAACGACTCGATAGTTAAGACTCGGAAGCGTATCCTATTTTATATAATATTCTTAGATTATCAGGTTAACCTTATCTTGGTAGATACGAAAGAATTTAAAACTCGGTACTGCCGACTGAAATATTTAATGTAACTCAAATTTATATCTACATCTACATCCTTACTACAATGCGAGCCGCCACATGGGCGTGTGGCAGGGGGTGTTAGGACAACAGCCGTGTAAAGATGTAAGGGATAAGGTTTTTGGAGGTGAAATGGTGACGTATATAATGGGTGTGTTTTGATTGGAGCTGTTTTTATTGTGGTTGCTTATTGTGGGCAGAAAGAACGAGTTTCAGTACCTAGGTATCTGTTCGGCAAAGTCTCTCTGATATATTATCGCTTCTGTCACACCTAGAGATGTAGTGAGACGTCATGATAAGAGTCTCTGTGTCGCTCTGAAATACACCAGTTCTGAATTTCTCAAGCAAGCTAAGCCTAGCGTGTGGCATTCGAGTTTCTAGGGGATGTTATATTATAATGCTGTTCTATTGTGCATCTCCCGAAATCCTTGAATCTTTCACTGAAGCGTAACCAAAATTTCAATTTGGTCAAAATAAGTAACGGGAAAATTGATGTTTGAATGTTTGACCTGGTTCTTTCCCGGTGTGTCAAATTTTCAGAGTTCTCTCGAGTTTTCCACCAGGTGAGAGGATCCATGATGGCCAACGTCTCTATACTTGACACGAGCATCGAAACGTCAGCCATCATGTTACCCGGTTGAATATCCGAGAGAACTTTGAGAAGAAACATAAATTTCCTTTAAAGCCAGTTATCTCCTATACATATATGTGTTTGGAAATGTGAGTTCTACTTTTATGTATGTTCCTCATTTGGTTTCAAATTTTATCATTGTGGAATATTTGATGGAATGCTCCATGGTGCAAGAATTGTAGTGTCAAGAATAAATAATTACATGAGGATGATTGTATTTTAGGAAGATGGACAAAAATATCTTTCTACTGATTTTTGTCGCTGCGTTGTACGAGGTACAGTTTTTTTCATTGTTTTGGCGTCATTATCGGATACAAAGTTCGTTGTTTTTTATCATTGTCAATTTGGTTTCGTAATTGAAGTGAAGGGTAATTAGGGAGAGTAAGGAATACAGGAGGAGGAGAAGGAGGGAGTTAAGGGAAGGATGTTATCTTTCCCGTTTAGTAGAAAGGTGTTGTAAATGTGTTTAAACATTAATTAAGGCAATTGATTGGGTAATATTCCTTATGTCCTATAACATAAGAGAATTCCACCCAACAATATCGTTCGTGAGATTCTCCCCTCATCGGTTTTCGTTTTAGGTGTATGAAGAGGTTTCATCAAGACATAAAATAGTGTATTTAGAGATAAGAAACTAGAGAAGACAATGATATTTTAGGAAGCTTTTCAGTGACGGAGCTCACCCAGGAGACACGTTTTTTGTATCTTGGTGACACTACGCTTTAGTTACTTCATCTATTGGCATAACAGACATGGTGGGAGAACCTGGGTAGAATACTTCACTGTCTCATCTTTATACAGCTTAACACTAATTTCGTGTCTTAGAAACAGGTTATCTTTACGATTTTCTACTTAAAGGTGACAACAGGACATTGGAGTCAAGTTTTAACATTTGAATCCGTGCATGACATATTTAAAAGGTAAAGGGTAAAGTTTAACGATGCCACTTTAGGTCGCAATGATTTGTAAAATCTGATGTCATGTTTGTGAAAAAGTATGCGGTAATTTCGAAATTTCTTGTTTGGCACTATGACAATCATTGAGAGCTATTGGGTTTTAATAGTGAACCTTTGACTTTATGATGCTCAAGCATTAGAAATGATATGACTAGTATTTATAACCAGTTATAGATGTTCAAATGGCTATTATTATTCTTGCAAGCTTTGAGAATATTCTGTCCATGACCGTGACTTCAACGATCTTTCCTCATTATCAGAACGGAATACAAATCAGATCCTGTCATAAAGCAGTGTCATCACCTAACGGAATATACTGCTCTGTCCTCGAAATGATGCGGAACTGTTTGTAACAAGCTTGGCTGAATGGTTGTTGCGTACAAAAACCAAATTTAACCGTTACTGGGAAATAAAATATGGTAAGATAACTTACGGAAATGCAAGTTTATTATTCTATGTTAGGTACCTACCAAAATACCTTGCCAACTTGTTATTTATGTGGTATATTATTTTAGCGTAAAGTTTTACTAAAAATGCATTAATTAAAAACTTTCACATATTTCAGTTATTTCTGAGTCGATTTAAAGGTTTTTATTATTGTTTATTTTTTAGCATAAGAAAATTAATGAAATATTGACATTTCGTCATTTAATGTCTTGTAATTCAACTTTGCTAATTAAATTCCAGTGATAAGGTGTTAGATACCTCATATTTCAGACGGTGAAAAGCTTAACTAAGAATACGACGCGCCTTAAACGGAATGGCAGCTGTAACAAACAATTGATCATGTCGAATGTATTGACGAATCGGATTTCATTCAACGCAGGATGTAAATATTGGTAGGTAAATTGGGCGTGAAGATGAAAAATATGATCGGAAAAAAGTATCACCAGAATGTGATCTTTAAGTAGAACAGAATTTAAGCTTACGCACAAAGTCATTAACTGCCGTATAGTCATTGTTAGGTATATAATACGTGGAAATAGCACGTTTGAATTATATTTTATGAAACTGTGAATGCAATTTTGGCAAAACTGAAACGTAATATGGATCTCGTAAAGTGGGGAAAGAAACAGTACCAAACGAATGCCCTGGTATAATCAATATAGATGATAATAGTGTGGTGCCAAAGTAATGCGAAATTGTCATATGGCGAATCATTATCATGCAATATTTCGATGTTAAGTCGTTTAACGAAATATTAAGTTTGGCTCTATGTATCAACATGCAATTAGCCCATAGACAGTTTAATTATTTACTGGTAGCTGAGTTAATTGAGTTAATTCATGAAGATTTTTCAATTATTTACGTTCTTAGTTGGACTATTCAATCTAAGTATCTCGTGGCAGAGTGAGAAAACAGAAATGATACAGTAGTAACGTAGATATTGTTTTTTTAGTGTTAGACTATTCACTCTGTAGTAACTCAGTTTTCACAAGAGGGCTCGGGAATGAAATAAAGCGGATTGACGTGTTAAGTCTTAAATGTTTAAGTACAATATCCTGGCTCAGTGCTTTTTCGAGTTAGTCATGGAAATCAGTACTTCAGATTGGATGCCAGAGTCATTGGGAGTAAGCGTGCTCCGGAGAGATTCCTTCGAGAGGAGGAGGTAGTTCGAATGGGAGGCTTAATCGGCAATTGGGAAGCGGGAATGGGAGTGCTTGAACACGATGCAGTCTCGCTACATGTTCGCAATTTCGCGAGCAGTCCCATAGGACGTGATGCCTTCATTGCTCGCGGTCGAATTGTTTCTTCTGTCTCATCTTTTTGGTGCAATTTATTTTATTTGATAGGTTAATAACTAAGGAATTCCCTTAAAAATATGCCTATCGTCGAAAAAAAATATTATTCGATATTCGCTTACACTCGCTCGAATTTTGTCCATTTTTTTGCGATTAACACATTTTGCGCAGAAATTACTTTAATGCCAATATATAATATTATTGACCGCTATTTATATGGCCGGATCAATATGAGGAAACAGTACTGTTAAGAATGTGAATCCACATCAATGAATAATTTTTACTGAAATGTTATACATACTTGGTACTACTGGTTTCAACCCTTATTTCATTCTCAGGGGCGTGTTCATAACGAAGTCGGAGTAGTGTTTAAAAGCTGTTGTACCAAATAGCATATTTCTGATAAAATTATATATTGCTGTGTGGTATGATACAAGCTAAATATTCGCATGGCTGAAGCAGATTCCATCAATGTCAACCATGCTAAAAACCAGAGTTAATGCAATTATTTGACATCCTCAGAATTAAAACAAAAACAAAATTCTATGATGTAAAACAAATCGGCGGACTCACGATTTAGCCGAAACTACCTCGAGGGAAATTCGTATTTTTTTCTCTTTTCAGTGGAATTCATCTGGGTTTTTTCTTGACCTTGACCCTGACCCCATTCATTGAGGTCCTTCGGGGAAAGAATTTGTTATACGCCTTCAAGCCATGTATTCTAGTATTTTGCTGTACAGTCATATCGTATTCTGCCCTCTTCGGTGGGTTTTTGTTATTGACCCTGTGTGTCGTAAATTTCACGACGTCAACAGCCAACCTCCATCCACTCTCCTGATTAATTCTTCCACCATCCGCGGAGGAGCAACTATCTTTTTCTATCCCAGGCCACAAATCAACCCTCCCCCAAACATTTTTTCTCTCTTTGAAAGAACTTTCTTTCCCAATTCCCCTTTTCCACGATAACTTTAATCAAAGCGACTTCCATGCTCCCGTTCCGCAATGTGTCCATTCCTTCCTATTCGTCAAATCACTACTCAGTTGCCGCTTCTCCATAGATGAACCATCTGAGAGCTCAATAACTATGGGAGTATTGACGTTACTATGCGCTGTGCTAAAATGTGAATAAAAGCTTTACATTCTGGATACTGATTAAGTATTGTCGGCTTTTGGGGAAGAGATGGAAATATTTCGTTATATGTTGCGAATGACTAAATGTGGAGTTAATTCTACACTGAACTTCACATTTATATTTGGAATTTTATTTTTAAGCGAGGAAAAATTTAAGGAAAAACTCTAACGTACTTTTATCAAAGCATTTGAAATTTATTTTCAACGAACCACGGAACTAGCCGCGCAGTTACTTCAACGGAGTCACCCGCCAGTGATCACACAATTGTGTGAAATTCACAGCGGAAAAATCATTTGCCTGGATTGGAAATTGAACTCTGATCCCTCGATTTCCCATTTCGTATATGAGCACTCGGCGCGAAATCGAGGGATCTGGGTCCAGGCGAATGATTTTTCCACTGTAAATTTCCCATAATCGTTTGAAATTTTCGTTGCTTCGTGTCGCGGGAGTATTTTCATATTTCTTTCACTGAGGTGTTGCACCTAGGCTGATGATGAGTTATTTGATTTTTTCCTCTCTGGGGGACGCCATTTGGATAAACTACGCCATGTTTCATGGTTGATGTAGATTCCTGGAAGATAATTTGTCCATTATTAATGACCAGAAAATCTGGGGAGATAATTTCGCTTTTCCTCCATATTTGTAAGTAACATGAATATGGCATGGCATCTGTTTGAAAACGCTATCCTACATTGGCCATGGCAATTTTGGATATCAGCGCTGCGTGAATTTTTCTTTGGCGTGACTGAATACCTCGGCTCGGCTGCTAATCTCTCTATCAGGACTATACCCGTCATCGAAAGAGTGCTTATTACTAATACCTGTGTATTTTAATAATTCAATAGAGATAATGGAATTGAGGGTAAATGCGTGCAAGACTAAAGTAGTAGTTTTTGATAAGGAGAATGGGGAGAATAACTGTATGAGGGCGAATGGTGAAGTAATTGAAGAAGTGGAAGATTTTGTGTACTTAGGTAAGATGTTTACGAAAGATGGACGGATAGATGAGATAAAGAGGCGTGCGAATGTTGGAAGGAAAGTGGTAGCATGTGGACCATATCAAGGAATGAGTGCCAGTCTAAAGAGGCGAAAATCGCCGTGTACAAAAGTGTACTTCTCCCCACTTTGTTTTATGTAGTAAAACATGGGTATGTCAGGATAAACATAACAGTGCACTAAACGCCGTGGATATTAGTTATCTGAGGAGTGTTTACGGCAAAAGTAGGATGGATAGGGTCAGGAATGAGTGGGTAATAAATGAATGTGGGTTAGATGCTCCAGTGATGGACATATATGAAAGGAGTGTTCTTCGTTGGTTCGGCCATGTTGAGAGAATGGATGAGAGTCGAATAACGAAACAAGACATAAGAGTGAAATGAATGGTGCGAGAGGTAGAGGTAGGCCGAGAAAATTGTGGTTGAATGTGATTGAGGAAATTCTTAGGAGGAGGAACTTTAGAAGTCTTAAAAACAGGAGGGCGTGTATGAAGCAGTGCATGGGGGTAAATGAGGCAAAAGAGGTTTGCAAGGATAGGTCAGTATGGAGGCAATTATTGAAGCAGAGTTAGGTGTACAAATATGTGTGTATGAGTGAAAATTTGTGGCTGTGCCCACCCCGGAAGGGAACGGCGTGATTGGTATGCATGTATGTATAGACTGACAGAAGTTAGAAGAAGAAGTCAGAAGGATAAGTTTAAGAAATATTGTAGAAGGTAAACGTACAACAAAATCGATTGCAAGAATTAGTTTTTACATTATTGCAGACATTCGATAATCAAATTTTCTACCCTTATCTTTATTGTAATTTATTTTAAAAAGGAATTGGAAACCTTATCAAAGATTCCCGTGCTTGAAATGGGCCCATATTTTTGGATCCTTTGGCCCTTGAGTCCCTGAGACAGTTTTTAAAGCTATTTAGTTCACGTTAGCAAGTCTGCTAGAATCGCGCAATTTCAGATCAATCGGTTCTGTAGTTTTAGAGGAGAAGAGTAACGAACGTACAGGCACCATTACATTTTTATACAGAGTATAGATAAGCCATAGCATACCCGGGCGCATATTTCCCGTTCAAAGGTATACCTCATGTTGCCAAGGGAAGATGCTATTGTTGAAATCGGAGAAAAACTCCAAATATTCGCATAAAAAACGACGTTTTAAAACAAATACCTTATGTAAGGGAATAATCTGGGATGTCAACTGTGGATGACTGCCCCATGCCTTTCTTACATGAAATAATTCAGCTCTCTTTCTCGCGTCAGTGTGCTGTGAGCCATCGGGTTATGAGAGTTCATGATTGATAGGTTTTGATTCCGTATTTAAAGGACAGCAATCAATTCTTTTCAAAAGAATAGATTCGGTGTCTCAGGAATAGACTTTGTTTGAAGGGATTTTTGGGGTGTGTGAGAGAGAGATTTTGCTTTAGCTTGATTATAGTCAGTAGAGAAGGCGCAAGTAAATAAATACGGTCCATAAACTATCACTTTTTCTCTTGAAAATTCTTAGAAATTCAGTCGGTGAGGCTAAAGATTGCGTGCCTATATCATATTCGTTGACGGATGTCATTAAAATGGATATTAGTAGTTTTCTCCTACCTGCCAGGAATGACCGGCGATCGTCTCCGCGATTCGGTTGGATGGATAAGGAATATCATAGTTTTCGTTTAGCTCTTAACTGAGTGACAAAAAGATGACGGGGTTGTATTGTAGAGTAGACTCGCAAGAAATTGGTGAGCCGAGGGACTTCAGCTATTCGTAGAACGGGTGCGTTGTTCGCAATTTTCCGGCTGACTAAAACTTCCGGTTGTATTTTCTGCTGAGAGATTCTATTCTTCTTTTACTCCTCAAATTGGTTTTGAATAAGGAATGTGTCTCAATCGACTGATTTTTATATCTTTCTAATAGTAATGAATTCCTAAGTCATTCTTGCATTGCTTATTGGAAAATATAATATCATCACTCGATGTCCATATACCGTATTACGAGGCGTTGGTAAGGTCAGGATACTTTTTCATTGTGTGATTGGAATCGAATTATTGCTGTGGTTAATTTCTGTTCGGATAAATTCTTGTTAGGAAGAAGCTATTTAAGCGGAATTCAAGCTTAGAGAATTTGACAAAACTTTTAGTAAAAGATAAATCCAAATTGTCAATAATCTGGTTTTCAGATTTAAGATATATCATTATAGCTGAAATTTAATATAATTCTTTGATGAATATATGCTCAAAGAATTTGCATCGGAAGCTTCAAATATATTCGTTTGAGACCTAACAAATTCTTTAGTAGGGTAACTGTGCGTGTGGCACGATGCATGTTTATCTTGCCATACGATATTTTTCGTATAAAAATTGTCGCTTGTGTACGTTTTAATCAGCATCATGGAATGAGATGACATTGTATAATTGTTATTCTCGAGAAGTAAGGAACGATATTATTTTTAAATAATTGGTGTTATTTTCAGGCGTCAAACGCTACAGGAGGTCAGTTCATTAGCTGAGTGCATGTAACCTTATTTTAATCTTATTTTCGAGGCCATTAAGATTAGAGGCGGGGATGGGAAAGTTTGTTAGTGCGCTGGGAATGCGAGTTTGGAACTTGGTTCAGCTGTTCTTCACTCATATCATGTACTTAAATGAAAATTAGCAAACCATTTTGTTCTTTAACTATTAAAAAGTTACCATCCCTCGACATTTGTTTGATATTGATGTAATAAAATACCATGATAACTCTGAATTGAAGATATTCTGGCCTGAGATGGATATATATTTTTCTTCTGCAGTTTTGTAGTTGTAGCCTAATTTGAAAACTGAACGAGAATCCACGGCAAAAGGTTTATGTAGGTCAGTGTATGACCTTTGCAAATTCTCTGTATGGGCTTCGTGAAAGAATATTGGGACGATGCCTATGTTTCAATGCACTAGTAAGCTATTAAGAATTACTTCTCTCTAAAGTCGAAAAATGACAGAATTGACAGGAAAATGACGTACGAGACGGAATGGGTGAATGAGCCGACGAGGAAAAAAATTTTAAAGTGAGTAATAAACTTGAGGTTGGTAGGGGAGGAAAATGACTTCGGGAAAGGGCGTTTGTAGAGAGATGTATTGGTATCAACCGAAGCTGTCATATTTGAGATTTCCTTCCTTGTATGAAATTTTTGTCATGAAGAGGAGAATGGTAAAGCTACGTTTTCACACAGTCGTTTTTGCGTTGCTAGGCAATGCGTAGAAATCAGAAGGGAGAAATTCTTCGCAGGCGGCGACAGGGACATACATTATGCTCGTCATTGGTAGGCCGCTTGATTATTATCTGATGTATTGTGGGTCATATCCCGTAAGTTGACCTAAGTTTAACTTTAATGGCGCAGGCCATTGCCTAATTTTCTCGTGAACATCCATTTTCATTCTTTAACATCGCCAGAAAAAGGTCCGATACCATTTCCCAAAGAGTTCTGCGTTCCCGACGACGGCGGCAAAGTAAAAAATAGTTTCCTGAGAAGAAATGCGTCATGTTATTGTTATTGGTAACAAATGCGATTTTCATAATGAGATATATATTTGTGAACACCAATACCTTTTGCTCATATTTCGTCAATTTTCGATGTTTTAAAATTTTTAAATTTTGCACTCAATCAATTTGAACCAAACTGATTGCCGTTGACGTAATTGAGTAAAAGGTACAGCAAAAAGAGTTGGTACTCTAAGAAAGTTGTTAAACTATTTTTTTTGAAATGTTATGCGATTTTATTCTTAAAAAAGCCTTTAAACATTTTGGTAAGTTTGGGAATCGACAAAAAATCATTTCCATATTTATTTGGGCGCAATGATTAGGCATAGGGAAATATGCGGTTTTGTAATTAATTGGTGTAATAATTAGCTAGTTTTAAGAAATAATGGGGTCTATGTCTCTTACTTTGGTCACTATCGACAAAATTATGTTGGTACATCATATCGGAAAATAACTCGAAAGGTATAACTTGGAAACAGCAAAAAAAATCCTGAAATATACATGGGGTTTTTTGGGTTCCTCTAAAGGTTCTCTACCTCATAACTTCCCATTGTCCATATTTTTTGTATGTTGTGACGCTCAAGGCAGAGGTAGTGAACGACGCGAAAAAGGTTGCAAGGAAACGTATCTTAAGAGACACAAATATCCTCGCTGTACTCTTTGGTACGGGTAAGGAATCGGAATATGGAAGGGAATTAAGAGGATTTTACGAGGATGTCAAGTTTAGAGATCCTGCAACAAGAGATAATGCATTTGGGGCATGAGGTCATCCCGGTGTTGGAGAACGTAGCGCGCTCCTTGTGACCTCAACCAAGGGCATACGGTGGAGAAGAGAGGCAGCAAGATTTTTGCTCGCTGAGGTTCGCGGGTCGACGGTACAAATGAATGGGTAGGGAACCAGTGGAATTTAAGCGAGGAGGAGGAACGTTGGGCCAAGGTGAGGAGAGCATTACTCTCTCATGTCGTGGATTACTGCGTCCCCACGCAGGCCTTTGGTGAATTCTTACTTCTTTTTCATCGCCTCCCCAAATTCTGCTGCTCTACCCAACTCTGGGATGTATTTCAAGGAGAAAAAATTGCTCTCCGAATGGCGTTTGTAGGGGAAGGCGACCAGCCTCTGAGATTATTTGACCCCATTAGGGAAAGCCAAGCGCAATTACGGGCCGGGAGGATGTTTTTATGAAGTTGATGGAGGGCTTGCCGACGTTGACCTTTTTATCTCCATTGGTGTTAAATGTCGAGAGAGGTCATCGGTTGGGTGTCTCTTCTGGTGGATGGCATCCACCCACTCATAAACATCCGCTAGGGGAAAGCGGAGCATGTTCATTTGTAATTTCCAGGGTTTTCTCTGATGTATGTCATTTTATTCTTTGTCACTCTCAATATCAAGAATATCTAAATATTCATCTACGAAGTGCTGTCGAGCCACCTCTAAGGTCAACCGTCCAGGTGTGATTGTACACAGGGCATACAGGGCTCTTCCTATTTCAGATCAGAGCCTCTCACGTTACCGCAGTTGCAAGGAGCTGACCTATTGTAGTATTTTGTATTCTCTACCCATTCTTTATCTCATCCTGTCATCTCTTATGCAAACTAACTTAATTACAATGCGCTTGGAATAGATCTGGTTTATACTTATTCTTGCCACTTATGTGTAATTAATATTTCTTCCTAATAGGAAGAACTTATAATTACGTTCAGCCTTCAAAGGTGAAAATAGATACAAAATGCGTTTTTGTCGCATCGATTAAATTTAGCCCATAGATGTTGAAACTTCTTACAGTTTTATCTCAGGGCAAAATGGTTTGCATTGTTTCAAGGATAATGGATATATCTACTATTTATTATCAGCTAGAAAGGACAATGTCCTCATGAAAAGGTATTTCGATCTCCTTATTTTAATGGGTATCATAGGAGGAGAATTGCTTTATTAGATTCTCTCTGCATGTTTATCGTGCATTCAGTCCATATGTTGGATTTATTATCATGTTTACTGATCGATTACAAGAGAATATCGACATGATTTGAAAAATCAAACGTTAGGTAATGTGGTAAATTTGTCAGTTAAACTGGCCAAATAATAAAGGTTATGGAGGATAATATACAAGGATGGGATGAAAAATATGAATTATGTTTTGAGCTTTTTTGTCTCATATTTTGGTTGAGAGTGACCGAATAATGAAAGAATCCGTGAGCTTTTTGAATTACGAAAGAAAGTTTTTTCGGTGTAATTGGAATGTTAGAAAAAATATAAAAATAACTTCAGTTCTTGCCAAATGAAGATATATAGATAACTTATGAGCAAAAGCTGAAAAAAGTATAACCAACTGAGGTGAAGGAAATGGCTGTCTGCGAAATGTATTGCATTACCGTGGTCAGCTAAAGTCTCTGACACGATAATACGTAAACAATAAAGTTTTATTACTTTTATTTTCTAATAATGGGTACGTGTAGAAGAATTGTGCTAACAAGTATCGTTATTATTCTATGAATGAGTTAACCTCATGTTCTCTTTTTCAAGCGGACAAATGTGTAATTTTTGATCATTTTTTAAAACGTATTTATCTCGGTTATTGAAATCCTTTATTTATCTGTGGTGTATTTTTTCCTTTCCTTGAAATAAAATTTTGCATCTGCATCTCATTAAACCTGGTCAAAGAGAAACCATACTTGTTGCCTTTTTCTATTTTCATTGTATTTTCTTCCACTGTCGAATAATACCAATTTTATTTTAATGGCTGCTTTATTATAATCATGCTTTCAGTAATATCTTATCGCTCTGCGTTTTCGGAGACCTACTTCTTAGGCCATATTTTCCTTAAGTTTTTTCCTTGGAATACAGTGATCTCACTGCATTTTCTATAAATCAATTAAATATCAAGCTTTTTATTTTGGTGCTGATTTTCTTTAACAAAATCTTTGTTGTTTAATGATAATTTTTGATGCATGAATTTTTGGTAGATCATTTTCCATCGTAATCTTTGATGTTTTGTCGCTCTTCTATTATGTTACAAGTAATCTGACTTAAATTGATGAATTTAGAGTACGTATTATATAACCATTAGAGAGAAAGCATTGCTTTTTCATCTTCTGAAGGAAATATTCATTCATGGTGGAATGGATGTCAGTGGTAAATTATATCCACGAAATGGAAAGCTAGAAAAGGGAGCTGCTATCACCATTTCAATTTGTATCTGTGGGTGAAGGCTGGGCAAATGGGTATGTGACTTCATCTAATCACATTCCACTCTGGAGGAACTACTTCGACAGGAATTGTAGTAGTACAAATAGGGACATTTGGGTAAGCGTTGCCATATCAACGGCTCATGCCAGTTATCAACTAACAATTAATCAAGAGGGAGAAAACATCAAAAGATACAATTGGCCACTGTTGCCAAATTTTTCGACTCGCATTCTCTAGAGAGAATGAACTGACGTTCAAGGAAGACTGCCCTTGTGCCTCCTGATTGGTTTCACTCTTCCCGCACGTGAAGGGTATCCATTTAGCCCTTTTTACCACCCTAGTTACTTAGAGAGTAATGCGAAATTATTTAGTACTTCATTGCGAAGGGAGGAAATGAAACCTCGACTAAAGTACTAATGACGAAAATGACAGCTTACTAACGGTTGTGGGAACGGTGTATCCAAGAAAGGGAAAAAACAGAAATTTTCCAGATAAATGGTTTATTGCCCCTACTGGTACCATCCCTACGATCCTTTCCGGTTGATGCTTTTTGAAACCTTGTCTCCATCATAAGTTACCACTTAATCTACCTCAGAGTTCCTTTTAAATGCGTACCCTTCATCTTTCTTCGCTTCCTAATCCGTCGGCCTTCCTTTTAATTCAGCCTCATTAACTACACCACCTTCATTTAATAGTCTAGTCAGAGAACCTCTTCATTTTCCACAAGAGCCTTTAATCCATAACCCTTTCGCCCTCTAACTGCCGACGCCTTACGTCCAGCCGGAAACTAGTCTCTCTTCAAAAAACCATTTTCCTTGCAATCGTGGTCATATCTCTTTCTGAGTGTCTGCCCTCTGGTCACTTGCATATTTTCTAGCAGGTGAATTAAATCTTTGAGTGAGAGCAACTAAGAAGAATGGGTCCCGGAAGTAAAAAAGCTAACTGTTAAGAGTCTCGGAAATGTGTTTCTAGTTAGCCGTGGTTATAATATTGCGAAACGATTTTAAGTGGTATTTTATTAACTTGCCATTATTAAGTTTCTTTGAAGAAATGTACAGTCATGAAAAATGATGTTACTTCTAAATATTTAAACCGAGCTGAAACATTTTTAAATTATACTAAATCGTTGACGTTTTAAAAGGTTTATTATTCGTTTCTCATTTTTTTCGAATTAATAGCGCGCAGTATTAGTATATAATAGATCGTATGTAAATAAGCTTTATCTCTAGATTCTCGAAATGTTATAGGGCTGCTATTTAAATGTTTGAACTTATTTATTTTAAAAATTCTTTTGCACTCGCACGTAGCCTTTGATGAGGTATGAGTTTCATTCATGGTAGCGTTTCTCTCAAATAGTAACTGCTTCTGAGTAATATTGTAACTTATTTGTATGACATCATGTAGTCATAAATTCATACTCGATTAAACATTTATTATAAACCAGATAGCCGTAATAAATCTCCCTTTAGTGACTTCACTCCGTTGGACATTATGTAATTCAACAGTGATTAAGTGGATATTAATAGCCAATGGTGATAGCGTTAAAATATTGTTTTAATTCAGTTCGTTTAACTGAAATGATGTGCTGTTAGTAAATTAGAGAATCCCTGAACAGGACGTCAAGCGTTGTCAAAAGTTATTAAGTGAGCATTTTTTCACTCTTCCATGAATAAATCTAAATTCATTATAATCCTCTTTTGAAGGTAAGGGAAGCGGAAACGTTTTGAAAAATCTGTTGTCTGAAAAATAGATTTAAATTTAAATTATCACTAGGAGATGGCTTTGTGAATAAAACCGATATTTGGTTTTGACACCTTTTGTTTAGAGGCTATTCCGCAATGACAACTGAACCAATGTCCCAACGAATGAGAAAAACGGGGCCTGTTTTACGGCTTAAGGTATGACTTACTTGAGCGTAATATTTAGTGTTTTAGGAAGTGATACATGTGTATGAACCTGGCTTATTTGCGCTTTGTTTCAACGGTGAGAGATTTTTCAGTTAACTACTGTATGATACGATATACCGTAAGCAAAACTTGTTTAAAAAAGCTGTTTTACTTTTTGGATCATTTGATTATTATTGACAATTATAACTTATTAGCTTTGTTACAGCGCTATATTTGGCGTATGGAGAAAATTAAAAAATCTTAGAACCTTATGGATAGTAAATAGATAAAAAATAAAATAAAACTTTTAAACGAAATATTAGAAAATACTGAAATGCGAAAAAAAAACTACCCTGATCATGAACGGAACTTTTCTCATCACTTAAAGTTGAAACAATTTGAAACTATATCTATCGAACAGAACGCTTCACCGACCCAAATGTTCCATTCTCTTTCTCATTTGATTTTCTCATGAACTGTGCTTCCAAAAAAGTGTAAAAACTAGTTATTCATCGCTTACGAATCATTGAGATTATTGAGTACAGAGGTAATTGACATCACCTTTGATAAAACCCATCGTGGTGTTACAGGTGTTAAAAAAGTCTGTGTTTTTCATCCCTTCCGATTTTTAAATTATAAAATTTCTAGAGAATGCAGATATTAAGAAAAACATTAATACAAAGTTGGTCGGTGATACATTTGTGATATTAAGGGTCAGCAAATACTTTTTTTCCTCGGAGTTGGATGACCAGACTTCGTAATTCATGAGAATTCCCGTTCAAACATTTTTGGGCTAACGTAAGAATTATGAGTACATTTAATCCAGGAATCAGTATGAACATAACGGCATTAATGCAATGAAACGCCCTGGGACAACAATGAACGTATCGATCTTTTAAGGGGATACGTTCTAAAATCCTCTTGTGCAATTTATATTCCTTATTGATTAATAATAGCCTCACCGATGTAATTCACGTAGCTCAGGAAATCGTTCAAACTGCGTTGGTGATAGTCGTGCATTAAGCTCTCAGTGGTAAGCACTTTTAACTATCCATGTTAAAAAATGCGGGTTGTTTTATGGCGTACAAATCATGTGAAATATGAGCAATTACTCTGTTCCCTTAACACTGTGAGCACTCTTCTCGTGAGTTATCCATTCGGAAAGTTTTTGGGTAAGCAGAGAGGAGGAATACACTCGGATCATTGTATACCGGTTAGTACTTCATACATCTTATGAATTATGATCATGATTGTAAAATGTCACGCGTAATGTAAATTATGATGGATATTGGGGACATTATTGTCGCGTTTTACGAGAAAGTAAATAATGTTATTGATGTGAGCATGTGGGGGCTTGGGTTATCGAAACAGCCTTGCATTTGGATGATGGAAATTTTGAACGGTAATCAATGAAACGAGAGCGAATAACTTGCGATCCTTCCGCAGATGAATAACCGAGGTTCGGTTACCATCACTCCAGCTTTTTACATTTGTTGCGGGAGTGATAGCCTGCTGTTTCAAATTTACGAGAATATCGTAACTCGCATGGTGAAGGGACGCGTATTCGAGTCGCGTTGTGTTTTTCAGCTCGGAGAGACGAGAAGTGATGTAGAGTGGATGGGGAAAGAAGCAAAGGCTTGCCGCGTCGATGCAGACTCAATAGGACATGTACGCAAACACGTCGTCAGCTTTTAGTACACAGTACTAAAGCCTATTTTGGCCTTATTCAGTCCTCAAAAATTCATCGCCCAAAATACTCTCCAAAAGTAAAATGGATTATTTATTTGCAGCACTACACATTTCATGTAATGACTAAAAGTTTTAACTCAGCCACGAAGCGAACTCTACATTACTGGATATTGGCTATGGATATTTGCTATTGCGGTGATTCTTCCATGATCTTTTCCTGTTGTATTTTTAAAAAATTCATTCCTTTTCCCACACTTCTTACAGTGTTCCATTTCTTTTTAATGCTTCTTATGTATTACAGATCCATACTGTGTGTGTACCTATACTTTAAATATCTATATCAAGACAGCTACGGTTTTTAAATATTTTCCCTACACGGTCTTTAGCATTTGTGCAGAGTCAGAGCATTTTACTTAAAACATACAAATTATCGATATTTACCCAAAGTGTGTCAAATAAACTGTCAAATTACTAAAATCTAAGACATATTTTTATTATTTATTTACATATTTTGCCATCTACTTTCATATTAGATTCAAGAGTTGACTTATTAAGTACATGCTTGGAAATGTTTTTGTAAGTCTTCTACCTTCAAAGATCAGTTAGCTGCTTTTCTGTCCTGTGAAATTGATAATTGTCCTTCTAATTTGATGCCTTCAATTCCTATAGTTGTTCCCTCACTTCATTCTGAAATTCATCTCCAAAGTTTTCCCAAATTTTGTGCTGTAAGACTATATTTAATCTAATTTACCTCAGAACTCACTAGGGCATATCTTACTAATATATAAAATTCTAGTGGTGTCTGTCTGTTATTCAATCACTCATAAACCACTAAATCGATTGAAACAAAATTTGGCAGGAAGATACTTGACATATCTAGTTCACGCATAGGCTATAGAACAAGGGCCTTGGGGCCCTAGAAGGCCCTCAAGTGGGTCCTTCCATCTCCAAAAATTGGCCCTGAAAGATAATTCTTGCCTGTATTGGAAACACGTAAAATATACCTATACTGAATGCACAACAGTCATGGGGTCGTAAGTCACGCTGGGGCCCCTGAGGGCCCAAGGTTCCAAAAGGATGCTTTCTTAAAAGCCTCATAAGTATCGAACGAGTGAACTGATTTTAGTAAAATTTTCACACATGGGATCGGTAAAGCATTTTTAAGGAAATAAGGACTATTGGGACTATAAGGAAGGCCCCTGGGCCCCAAGGGCAGCGTATTGGGCCGTCTGGTGTCTCATGTGTTTGAAAAACTCAAGCCTAAACATATTGGTTCAAGTGCAGAGGTTTCTCTTTTTGCATACTTGAATTAGTTCTACTAAAGATAGAAGGCTATAGTTTTCGCCATTAGATGAATAAAAGATTGCAGTTTCTTTTGTTTTCATTCAATTTTCTTATACGAATAAAATTTTCCTAGAAATCGCGTTTTTCATGTCAAAATCATGAATTTTACATTTGTCAACAATAGGATATTTCCTTGGTAACCGTGGAATTAGCATTGGCTTTGGAAGGGAAATGGGGCCTTTACAATGGCGGCTGGCTTTTATGTTAAGAGATATGTATTACAGTGGAAATCTAGGCCGTATACTGACATGTTGTTGATTACGATATTTTCGGGGATCTTTTTGCATTAAATTGGCAAAATTTATTTCAAGTGGACTAATTTAAGTTGGACCCATGTAAAGCAGGAGAATGCCACGATGTTATATTAATGCGGGAAGCCTCTGGAATGCAAATGGCCTGTAGTTTAGTTTCCATATGTTACTGCAAAAGAATGTCGAAACTCGGTAAACTAATGCTCACTCGGTAATAATATAATGCAGTTTTCATCTGCTGCATTAAAAAATAAAACATAAAATTAAGCTGAGTAAATCAGGAGTATTCCACGATGTTATATTAATGCGGAAAGCCTCTGGAATGCAAATGGCCTGTAGTTTAGTTTCCATATGTTAGTGCAAAAGAATGCCGAAACTCGGTAAGCATAATATAATGCGGTTTTCATCTGCTGAACTAAAAAATAAAACTAAAATTTTAGCTGATTTGCCTAGAAAAAAATAAACCTCATGAGCGACTCGAACCTACAACCTATATGCCCTGGTCTTTCTTTCATCCCCCGTTGAATTTCAACGGGTACCTTAGCTAGTAAACGATAAATAGATTCAGCCATCTCAACTATTGCTTTTCCCATTTCTCAATGGATACAAAACCTTACTTGTGGTCATTGTTGGATGATGTTGTATTTTCCTAATGAACATAGATATTCAGCCATCTAATTAAGTGACTGTAGTTGATGCTCACTCGACCACATGGAATTTGATTAAATAGAGGAATGAATGATGATTGATAACAATGGATATAATACATAGCTGTTTATATAACACCTACATAGGCTACCAATTTTTGAAAAATTTTGTGTGTCCTCAAGTTTTAATATTCAGAGATTTTTACCGGCTCGTCGGGCTTTGTATGGCTTGACTTCAAAGTGTTGTTGATCAACGAATGTGATCATCGGATATAACACATTCATTAGGGTATAAACCAAGTCTACTTTCTTCATCATTGGTCGTTCAATCCAAAGATTGGTTGGCTGCAGCCTTCCACCCTTCCCTATCTAATGCTAGTTCCCTCCTGGTATCTTCTCCTATGTACTTTCCTCTTTATTTCGTCCATGAACTTATTCCTGGGTCTTCCTCTGTAGTCTTTTCACTCTATTTCACCTTAAATTATGTTATTCACAAACCCATTGTGTCGCAGGGTTTATCCAATCTATCTGATTCTTGATTGATTTTGAGTCACCCGGGACTAGCCACGGATTAAACTTTACGGAGTCACCCGCAATGCATAATTGTGCGAAATTCCCGGTCAAGGCGGATTATTTTTCCTCTCTGGACTTTTGCACATATCTAATTCTTCTCTTCTGTTTGGTGTTCCATATGTTACTTTCCTCTTCTACTCATCTGTGCACTTAATTTACCTTATTAAGTTTTATTTCCAATGGTCTCCTCCCCGAAATCCTTCGTTGTAAGAAAATTCCGAGGACGAGAAACCTCGTTTCCTTCAGAAGCCTTTACGTCACTTGGTCAGAAAACCGAAGCTATATCCTCCCTTGAATTGCTTTCACGTCTGCGATCGCCAAAGACAATCTCCCCTATCCTCGCTGCGCGGGCAATTTCACGGCCTAGCAACGATACGTCCATGATTGCGCCAAGCATTGAAGGAGGAGTTAGCTATGGGGAAAATCATGCATGTAGTATTTAAGTGCAAGCCTTGCCTATGGCAAGAGCTAAATTTGGCGAGTGGAATGGTAATGCTTTGTTAGATTGGGATAAAATATATTAGCCGTCGCAGTAAACAGTTCTATTCTCGAAAACGTTATAGTGGAGTTAATTTTCAGCATTTTGTTTCACATGAACATACCGTCGTAACTTTTTCATTTCCAAGCTATGGAAACCTAGTTGTTTTGTCTGTAACTTATTTTAGTTTACATGAATTGGTGAAAAACGGTGTCGCATCGTATTAGTTGTGGGGTAAACCTTGACTGTGTTTTACTTATATTTTTGCTTTTGATTTTTTACTTAGATCTTTTTCTGCTCTAGTTGGTGTTTGTTCCCCCAATTTTCAAAATGGTGACTAAAATTCGGCCCCGGTGGCGGCGCGGCGGGGTGAAGTCCTCGCCTGCTAACCCGAGGGTCGCGGGTTCGAGTCCCGCCTGGGTAGAATATTATCTGCCCAGGACATGGGTGTCTGTGTATGTAAACTGGGTTTGGGGTAGAGGGGACTGTTCTGTCCCATCCAACGTAGGGTAAAGAAAATACAAGGAATTTCAGTTAAAATTTGCCAACTTTAATCTTTGAGAATTTTCTTTACAAATAATTTTTTTATGTCTGGGAGAGATATTGGATTACAATTTTGCCACTTCATTTATATTTCTTCCTATGGCCATATTATTTTATTTCTTAATATTTAAGGAATTATGGGAGATTTCGATTGGTATAAATAATATTAACAGTCACAGTAATTAAAGTTTGATAGTCGAAGATCCTGATATACGTCAGGATGTAATAGTTCATTTTCAACATTTTTTTGTAAGTTGAGCTTATGATGGTACAGTTTATATGAGATCATTCATCGATGTCTCTACCGCATTTATTGTAGTGGCATCTATTGGTCGGAAAAGACATCTTAACTCTGCGAATACAGCTTACGGAATTATTGTATCGAAAGTTGTAATGGTCCATTGAAACTCAATAAGGCTCATGTGGACTAAAGAAAGTTATCAATCACTCCTGAGCATAGCCCTCTAGTGAGGATCTACGGCATGGTTTGATTATCATTCATGTGCATTGACTTCCGTTGCTCAAGAAGTTTATTGAACCCATCTATCCTTCCAATCTTTGAACAAAATTTGCATTCTTTATTTTGCACGTCTTCTCGGTTAGCATAATTACTTATTTGAATTGCATTTATAAAATAGGGATGTCGAAGCTAAAGGTAAATTAAGAAAGAGGCACGGTCACATCCAATCATGGTCTTTATAATTATTTTTAGACATATTGATTATGCCTCAAGGAAACACAATATTAGTATATTAGATATATTTTGATTTTTAGCGTGATTGTTGCCATAGTTTTGAACTTAATTTCATTTGCGTACGATTAGAATTAATTGTAAAAATATCATGAACTAACTTGGTGTACTTGATTACTTGAGCGTTTCTGGCGTTTCTCCTCTAAGATATTTGAGTGGAACGCGGTGAAGGAAGGCTTTCAATGGAAACACGGACCTCAATAGTCAGCCACTTAAAGAACCAAGTAAGTACCGTTAGTTAATGTATGCTAGGTAATATTGGGTACTTATTACTTGAAGCTGGAATTTTCCAAACTTAGCCGCGGTAAAAACACCCAATACAGATTAGCAAAGCATTCTGAAGAATACAGAAGAGTTGTGATTTAAGGGCTGTAATCATAATGTAAGGTACTTATTTGTGAATCAGAAGGAAAGATTAAGAGTGAAAAATTGGTAAAGATAATTTGTTCTTTTGTTCTTTATTGACATATGAAAATAAACGATGGAAATAAGAAGTACCCTGCTTATATGGTCCTCTTGCTCTTCTCTCATTTGCTCCACATGCATATTTTTTATATTAGGAGGAGATAACACTCTTCAGTTATTAGTTTTTGCTGATTTATACAAAGTCGTGTTTTACGGGTGTTTTAGAAATCTAGTCTTACTCGACATCTCCCCAAATAATTCATGTTTGATTATAGCAACATAAAAATTGAAATCAATGTGTGAAAAAAATCTTCTGGGTATAACTGTCTTTACAATTTTTAGAAAGATATATATTTGTCCCTTTTCTTCGAGATGCGGACTACTGTGCGACGCTGAGGTAAACCCACGGGTTCTATTCTATCAACCTTAGTAGCATGCATGTGAAACTTACGTTGTATTCGGATTTAGCCTCAGATGTGCGAGCATCCAAACGAGTGCAATGAACTTGTGGTCCTTTAAACAGCTGTAGTCGCGAAGCTCATTTCCATCCTCACTATTAAGCCTCAACTGGTCCAACCCCAATTTCCTAATCTTCTCTTTAAGTTTACTCTTGCTTCAGGGGTAGTTGACCTAACTCGGAGATTAGGAAAGAAGGGGCAGATTCCGACTGAGAGCGGGGATAGGAGGGCCTTCTTGCCTGAAAGATACTAATCCGCGTACAACGCTTTGCCCAATTCCATACCCCATCCTACAGCACGTCCCCGCTTGAAAATCCTATTTTCCTTCCTCCCACCTCCAATGAGGTCCACGCCTTGTGGACTGGAGTGGAATAATGTGCTGAAATGCCCGAATGAGTCAGGGTATTAATTAACTTGCCTTGTAAAACGTCACGCATGGTACCACAAACATCGTCACTCTGGCGCTAATGAAGAAATGGACTTAATGAGAGCAGTGAACTCTATGGCTGTTGGCAAGCTGAGAATATTTTGTATCGAATATTTTGAGTGAAATGCTTCTAGAATTTTAGGATATGTCTTAATACTTAAAATGTTCTTGGAGCTGTTGTAATTTAAACCTTTTTTTAAAAAAAAGTTTGAAATTACAATTTGGAATGGTAAAGTTGTCACCAAATGTAGTAATGCAAACTCGATGGTCATGGATAATACTGCATTTTCAGTGAGAGTTCTACTGAAGGTGCTGCCAATAAGCCATGTAGGGTAAAGAAATATGCAAAAATATCAGTGTTTGGGGTGGAGTTGATTTGATAAACCGTTTACTTACGAAATCATGGGATTTTTAGTTGCATTACGGTTGTGCGTATTGATATCTGCACTAACCCAGGTATAAGTGTCGCCTTAGTGCAATTATTCCCTCACCAGGGTCACGTCCATTTAGTAACTCTCTCGATTTTGCCCATTATAGTGCATCGAGAGGGACTTATCTCATCAAACTGAAGCCTGACCACCGAAATAACAACTATATTGAGTTCAATTTATTTGGGTTTTTCCCGCGTTGGTTCATTTTATCGGACAGCAATTTCGCCAACGTTACAGCTAGCGTCGACAGGTCCTGACCTGATGATGCTAGCTGTAACGTTGGCGAAACTGTTGTCCGATAAAATGAACCAACGCGGGAAAAACCCAAATAAACTGAACTCATTAAATCACCGCGGAAGCCTCCGTACTAACAACTATATTGTTTAATCTTCTCTCTCTTTACTTTCCTATGGATGGCACGACGTAATGGACGAATTAGAGAATGTAAAGCAAGAACAGCAACCATTTGTTTGAAATTAATGGTAAATAACTCATCAAACATACATTAGTTACTTGGTGATATGAATTCTATTCGATTTTACCCTCTTGTTCAGCGGGAATATGGATGACTTTAAATTTAAATAAATAACATATGTAAAGAGAATTCATATTAAAGAATTAAGTGCATTCTGATTTATGGTAAGTTATTGATGGAATACTTAATTAAAAACTGTAAAATTACAAAATTAGCGTTTTGGCCCGCTAGTGCTATAGGAAATTGAGGGTCAACGAATATGTCGGACTGGCTTCAGCTTCTAGCATTGACCAGCATAGCAAGTATCCACTTCATATACCTCGATTGTTTTTCCTCAAACTCATATTCACAATGTCTCTCCCTCCCTTTACAGACGCGTGAAGTTCCTTATTCACATCTCTTCAAATGCCTAATTTATTGCCATCCCAGATCAGCCTCGTTGGTTCTAACTCATACTTCATAACAAGAAACTTAACTCATTGAGGATCATGCTTGCACCTAGACTTTCGTGCAGTTCTCCTTAACTTCCGACCGCTATGACAACCCACCGTCATCAGTTGCAACATATTCCTGCCCTTTCCGCTTGGTTTGTGCAAACGCACACAACATCTGTCCGTCTCTCTTTCATTTCATTCATCGACTCTTTCCCTTTCCTGCACATATCCCTCACATTCCAAGTTCTAATTGTGCAGTTTGTTATATCATGTCCGTCTCCTGATCGGCCAACCTTATTCAGCTTCCGCCGCCCGTCGTGGCTTTGACTGTGCGAGACTAATAATTGAACATTTGCAGTAGGTTGGGCTGCTCCAGGGCGACGTAGATCTTTCCCTGCGTATGGTTAAGGCGCTCAGCCGTCAATTTTGGCGCATTTTCACCAGTATGTCGCAAGAGAAAGCAAAGCCTATCAATACCTTAGGCCCCCTTTTCACTCCTCTACTTGTTCTAGGATCTCTAACAAAAGGACTACCTTGAGAGTCAGAATTTCGTTACCCGCGACCCGCAATCTGTAGGTACATGGGGTTTACTGATTCACTGGGACGCAGGGATGACTACTTTCTTATTTTTATTTACTTAAGGCACTAATTATTCTACAATGTACTGTAGTTGTTTAGATTTAGTGTGCATTGTCCCCGTATAAAATGGAAAGGGCCTTAAAGTTATTCAAACACTATTCTACTTGAATTATCTTGATAATTAAGTAAATCAGCCATTCAACACAATTTAAGTCTGACTATTAGTAATTCATTCCTAATGCCACATTTGTGGGTGAAAATTTTCACGAAAGGGGTGTTTGTTAAATGTTTGAGCAGTTGAGCTGAATGTGTGTAAATTCTTTGGGCGCGTCTTATAAAAAAGCACACTCTTCCGCTCGCAGAAGTATTATAATGGAAGCTCTTTTTCTGTATCTTACTTGAATCCAGTTGCGAGACTTCTACTTATTTAAGTTTAATAATGGTAGAAGTGGATATTTGGACGTCAGTTTTACATATTTGGTCTAATCGAAATTACTGCCATCATATTTTCATCCATCAATAATTACCAAATTAGTTTTTGACCGATTCACTCGATGTTTCGCACCTATCATTTATCATATGTTTTTTTGATGAAAGGCAAGCACTGCTTTGACAATTTTAATCTGACGCCTAACGCCTTTCATTTGTTTGCTTTCCGTCTAATTGTGAAGAGGTAGCACGTTCCGAGGGCGGTGATCAGGATCCTCGCCTCTCCCTGCCAACGCGTTATGAAGCCGCCCTTAGCTTTCTCTCCAATTCTGCGCTGCTTCAATCGCTGTGTTTTGCAAAATGAGTACATACACTGATTACAATGCATATTTCACGCGCCTTTGACTAAACCAATTTGCCGACGTAGTTCGCAGTTCGTGCTCGCATTTGTTTTACTTCTGCACTCGGTGGATGTCAAAAAGGATAATGACCTGACGGCTGCTCCATTACCAACGAGTCACCAATGCCGCCGTAATCCGCCGCTTGTTTGCGAAATCCATCGACTAGTGTGAACGCGACTGTAATAAGGCGGCCTTATGAGAAGCAAACACAGGAATCACCCGCCGAGGCGGGATAGCGGCTTAGAGGCAAGTGGAATGAAGACGGGAGAGATTACGTGACATCAAAAAGCGTCTCTCCAGCTAGTGATAGGTGATGGGATTGAGTATCTGGTTCTCCAGTTCAATTGCTTCGTCTCCAATGATACGATACAATACATCAGAGGAATACTTCCTTTGCCTCCTCGCGACCCCGTTCATCCGTCGTCACAGCATCAACATCGATTCGATCTTCTCTCGTACATGTTTTTTATATCGCTGCTTTTCTCTTTTTCTTGTCCTCCCTCCAATCTGTCCTTCTGTTGAGGGAATCACATGGTGATTCCACGGGAGTTTTTTATCTCGCGGCCTACATTTGAATGCCCTAATCCATCAACACGCGAGTCATACGAAATGGTTTTTCCTCATGTAGGTTTCCTCATACCTTATTTCATAACTGCGACTATCATTATATTGAAGGCGAGTCAAGGTTGAAGGGTCTCCTGGTGGTGGGACGGTTTTGTGGGGAGGAAATTTGGACTATAATGGTAGAGGAAGTACTTCGAGGGAGCGGTTGGTGAAAGAACTCAATGTGGTGGAGAGGTATTTGGGAATTATAAATCAGGTCCCTTTAGGTAGTTTGAGAAAAATTTCATTTCACTTAGAAATTAATGAATTTGGTCTCATTTTAAATAAACATATCCAACCCCTCCAATAACACCAAAAATTTAACCCCTTATCGGATTACTTTCCGAAATATTTGCCAAAAAATAGGAGCCATTTTGGTTGGGAAATAGTACGTGTATGGACTACAGAGAGATATTATTTAAAAAATTAGGAATTTCTAACTTCTAAATCTCATCAAAAGTTAACGGTGTGTAGTTTGTATGTTTTCTCAACTATTTTTGAAAATTAATCTTATTGCCACCGCAGTAAATTATTTATAGTCGCAAAAAAAACCTTCCGTTTTGAAGGAGTTTCCAACGTACCGCGCAAAAAAAATTAGTCAAGTTAAAGACTTATTTAGACCTTTTTATTCAATTACGTACAATTTCTGTCATGTATAACTATATTGATGCGCCTTGAATAATGCAATATTTAATTTATGTGCGCTACAGTTAGTGAAATTAAATCGTATAATTCGAATGTGGTATCAATTATGCCTCGGGAGCTATCTCGCTCAAACTACCATAACGAATTTAGTACATTCTGATTTTCTTCCGTTTATTATTTTCCAACTGCTCCAGTGCGTCTAGCCTGAGTCTTTTTCATTCCAATTACAACATATCTAAAAACAACAATTCACGTGCTCGATAAGCTGTGAGTTATTCAGGGAGAGAAATCAGGTCTGATGTGTTCTTTCGTCGTACCCCAAGTACCTTAAGTTGAGAACAGCGTCCGGATATTCTCAGGCTTACTTATAGACGACGCTGTTTCACTTGTCATATTTGGTATCTTTGGCTCGGAGGTTTGCCATCGGCTTCGTGAGTAGTAATAGCCAGGATTATTGCTGAAGTTAATTGAGTTCTGTGTATTACCTGCATTGCTGTTTTCTTTTCAGTATTGCTTTATGTAAAGTAATTTTCCCGGAAAATGACTCTTATACTTGACAGATTAATGATTCACCAAAGAAATTGAAGACCTTTTTGACCTACGTTGCTACTGTGAAAAACTGCATCACGCTTCAGGCCGTTTTACGTGATGTACTAAATGACACAGTGTGATGTATAGAAATTGCGAGAACGCGGGCACAGGATTAGATCAGGAATAATCATCCCGTCTGTTATTTATGCATTTGCGCATGCATTCATGCAATTTACCGATGTACAAGACACAAGTTTTAATACACAGCCGAGCATACTTCAGATTGCGCAGGTAAGTGCCACGTGTAAAACGGCCTTTCTATATCGTGGCGACTGTATGCGCAATCAGTGCTGCTGAATAATAGTTATCTTCTTCTTCTTCATGTGCCGTCTCCTGTCAGAAGGTTCGCAGTCGTCATGGCCACACTTGATCTTGACTGCGCCAATCTCAGCAGCTCTATGGTTGATCAAATGTACCACGATTTTAAGTTGTCCAGCCAGGATGTGCGTCTTCTTCCTCTGTATCTTCTGCCTCAAATCTTCCCCTGTAGAGTTATTTGCCACAGGTTGTATTTTTCTCATCTCATAATGTGCCCTTAGTATTGTAACTTCCTTACTTTTATAGTATTTAGTGCTTCTTTACTTTATCCCATTATGGCGAGGACTTCTTCATTTGTGGTCCTCAAAACCCTGCTGATACGGAGGATTCTTCGGTATGCCCACATTTCAAATGCTTCTAGTCTATTTATTTCTCGTTTCTATAAAATCTAAGCTTCCATTCTAGATAAAAGAGTTGAAAATATATAACACGTTAACAACCTAGTTTTTACACTTAAACTAAGAACTCTTGTGCAGAGGGCCTTTTTCATTTTGATAAAGGTGATTCTGGCCAGACCTATTCTTGTTTTAATCTCATCTGAATTGTCTTTGTCTTCCTTTACTACAGTGCCTAAGTATTTGTATTGCTGAACTTGCTGAACTTTCTTTCTACTAATTAAAAGATGTTTTTGCTGATGTGTTGTATTAATCACCATGAACTTAGTCTTGCTTATATTGAGAGTCAAACCAAACTCTTCACTTTTTTCCGTTACTTTGTTAAGAAGTTGTTGTAAGTCATTAAGATTTCCGGCTATCAGTGCTGTGTCATCAGCAAACCTGATATTGTTTATGGGTAATCCATTTACTTAAATACCAGTTGTTTTAACTAATAAGGCTGCCTGGATTATGTCTTCGGAGTACATATTAAACAGTAAGAGGGAGAGAACACCAAGTATAGCTAAACATTCAAACATTTCAAATAGATATTCGTATGCTATATCTCTAAATTTAATCTTAGCCTTTATCTGGTGGTGTTTCACGACGATTACAATGTTTAAAGCAAAATGATTCGTGTAACTAATCCAGGGACGATATTGACTGATGATAGCAAAACTTTTGAGAGTTTCTTTGACAGAAATGGGGAGAAATTTTTTTTGTTATTTTTTTAATCAACTGGAGATTCAATCAAGATGAATATAGGAGATGAAGTTTCAGAGCATGCCATTAGAGAAGCATTCTCTTGTGTTCCTAAATGATGAACGCTTTATGAAAGCTATTTGCGGTGGTAGTGCTTTAACAAGTAGTAGTGATTTATCTTAAATTGAGGATATTTGGTATATTGGCGGTCCTACAGTTGGTAATATAATTTCTCTATTTCCGCAGCTCCCTGTTATTTAAGGGAACAGAAATTCGCTCCTGTCAACTTTGTTTGCCAAGTAATGAGAACCACTCTGGAGTGAGAAAACTGGATACTGATACGACTTGCTATCTAATAGACGAAATATCCAATCCAATTCAACGAGCACAACAGCTTAGTAATGACTTCATTATTGGTATGAAAACTTCCAAGTTTCCGAAGAAAATTTCCAGCAATTGTTACATATAAAAATTTAATGAGTAAATATTACTAGCGAAAATAAAAAACATGTTTAAAATGAGGAAAAATAAGCATTAACTCTATCGTTAACAAACCTAGATATTATGGCATAGTATTCTACACGCACAGTCACATTTCACAGTCTAAAAAATGATACTGTCGGAATAACTTCGAGACATCAATACTTCAAATTTTAGTTAAGTTCAATTACCTTTCCAGGATTATCTTCCAAGCATAATCTCAAATCCAAGTGTAATAGAAGAAGCTTAAATTTGGTCTACAAGCATAAGTACAAATCTCATAATCTCTCTATTCAATAAAATCATCAAATCTTTACGAATATATAAAAATGTAATAGTGTCTGTCTGTATATTACTCCATCACGCAAAAACTACTTGACTGATTAACCTGAAATTTGGCATGAAGATAAAAAAATATATCTGGTTATAATATAGGCTATATTAAAAAGCCCTCATGCAGCCTCAGGCTATATTCAAAAGCCCTAGGTCCATGCTAAGCATTGGGTTCGGTGAAGTGGTTTCATTTTTGCTTTTTAAAAGTGCTTTCACTCACGATATGGGCTGGTTATTTTTTATCGGATGGCTGAATAAATAAAGTTACTAAATCTTTTAATCTATTTTCTTTAGCGCTACATATTTGTCTAAAATCATGTTTTTAGCTGCAAAATCTCTCATTTTTCTCTGAAATAAACAATAGCACATTTCCTTGACAACCAGAAATTTGATTTGCAAAGGACATTCACGCCTCTAGCATTTAAATATCACGTTTTCCTGCAGGCACATGATAGTTAGTAGAAAGAAAATCTGAATAAGAAGGGCCCAAAGTCCAAGGGTTCCCTGATAGATTGCTTCGGGGGTTCAAAATGGTCGGCGTGTCTACTACAACGAACACAACGTACAAGATAGGTTACGAACTCCCCAAATGTATTGACAGTATTCCTTAGGCTTCGTAGTTTTCCTGTAAAATAAGTTCAATGTTTTTCGCACCTGTTAAATTTCAACGTTTACCTTTCCCTTCTATTGAATAAAAATCTAAATAAAATTTTCCGACCTCTATCACAAATTTAAAATGGATGATGTAAACATGCCCGCAGTGGAGCGTGCGAGTCTGACCGAAAGCACAAAAAATAGCCATACATGAACGAGGCGATATTGTATGAAAGCGGCCACTATTTCGAAACGACACCGCTTTCGACTATATGAGAGGTCTTTGACGCTCTTTCATGCGGATGATATGGGTAGAAAGGAGATATCATGAAAGATAAATGTTCATTCCCGAAAAGCAGTAATGAAAAATGAAACGACAGGCAGAGGACGTCATTGTTCTCACGCAGTAATGTTAGAGCAGAATAAATAAAGCGTTGGATTCTCCAAACTATTTTTTCGTAATATACACCAGCATTTCAATGGGTTGCATATTACGCAAACCGTAATAACCGCAAAGCTATGGTTTTACTACTCTCTGAATCTTTCTCCACTTATATTAAACTGAAGTCATTGAAGAAAAAAATTGAGTGAAAAAAAGAGAAAAAAAAGAGAAGAAAAAAAAGAAAGTGAGTACATCAATTATTTTTACCCATTGGCATTCGAAGAAAAGCGGAGTTGAGCACAGGAAGTTTCACTGCATCATGTTTACCGGACAATTCAGGTAGTCATTAAAATATTCTGCGGTGAAAATTGAAAAAAATATAAAAATTATTCAAAGTCTCAAGAGATATTACTGAATTAACTTAAATTTTACACGATCGAAAAATAAAGACTTCACTTCTCACAATGACACTCATCATGTTTGAATGATCATAGATAATTACTATTTTAAACATCTCCAGCTGATGTTATTACATGTAGTATTGATTACATGACTGCTAAGCTATAAATATGACTGAAACATCCTCTCTCCTGCACCTCTTTCACCGAAAAGATATCATTTCCGCAATAGACGAAAGATACTAAATACATATATATATATATATATATATATATATATATATATATATATATATATATATATATTTATATATATAAAGCTACAAAACTGACGTTGCGTTAATACATTGCTGCTAAGTACTGGGTATAATTTCTTCAACTTCTTCCTAACCTCTACCGTAGGTTTGATGACCAACTTTAACCAACCAATCTTCATGATATTTTAGTTTTCATTCTAAAGCATGTGCAATTCATGTAGAAGATTGAAATAGAAAAATTGAACATGAAAATTATCATATTAAAATTGTCGAGTCGGATCGAAGTTCTATTATAAAGTTTTCATGTTAGATCTTATTAAGTATGCTGTACTGAAAGGAATATCTAACGTAGAAAGGCCATCAAATAAAGTTATGTTTGAACTTGAAGTGGTTCCACGTACCTTTCATTTCACTGATTATACTATTTTGAAATGTCGTAAATTACCGGATGAGATATAATATGATTTGTACTAGAACTTTCAGGTATCCATACCTCATGGACCGTGAAATTCTTTTCGAGAATTCCATAATATTTTTCTTTGCCTGCATGTAGCACGCAAACTTGAGAGCTTTCATTGGTTTTGTAAGGATGATGCATTCATTTTTCGATACTTAAAGTATAAAATAATGTATAAATTGCAATCGAAAGCTTTACATCGGATTATACGCGAAAAACGAAAAATTTCAGTGTAGACCTTTTTTCTTTCGTTCATTAAAATATGAAATAATTAAGATACAGGACTGATTCTTTCACAAGTATGAGGCTAAATGTATGAAAAAGCTAATTCTTGCAATCGATTCTTTCCTAAATACCGTCAAACTGATATTTTTAAACTTTTATTTGGGAATTTAGAAATTTTTTCACTTTCGTTAGTATGGATTTATTCCATTGTCGCCTAGCCGAGTGTCGACTCAGGTTTGGAACTAAGCTAGGCGGGCCAGTTGCAGGGGAGGGTTATATTTATGTGTTGATTTTGGGTAAAATCGGAAAAGTTAAAAAAGTCGATACGGCTTCGAGATATTGCAATCGATAGCTTTACATATATGAGTTAGGTATCCTAAATGCATGTAATTTACTCTTCTCTATGCCATTTTTCGCACTGCTAAATACAGGGTATAATTTCTTCAAACTTTTCCTGGCCTCTACCATACCTTTGATGACCAATTTCCATCAACCAAGCTTCATGATATTGTAGTTTTCATTAAAAAAATATGCAGTCCATGCAGAAGATTAGAAGAGAAAAAAAATTGAACATGAAAATTAGTATAATAAAAATATCGATTCCGATCGAACTTATATAGTAAAATTCTTCATGTGAGCTCTTATTAAGTATGATGTTCTGAAATGAAATATCTAACGTAGAAGAACGTCTTATATGCCGTAAAATGAGGTTATGATAATCTATCAATGGTTCTACGTTCGTTTCGGTGTACTGATTATAGTATTTTGAAAAGTCGTTAATAACCGGATGACATACAATATAAGTTTGTACTAGAACTGTCTGGTATCCATACCTCATGAGGCGCGTATTTCATTTTCGAGAATTATAATTTTCTTTGCTTGCATGTAGCCTGCAGACTTGAGAGCCTTCATTTTTTTTCCATATTTAAAGAGTATCATCGTCTAGCACTCCCCCCACCCTTGCTTGCAAATTGCAAGCACCCATATAGGCATCATTAAATGGACAGGTGCTATTAATACATTGCTGCTAAGTACTGGGTATAATTTCTTCAACTTTTTCCTAACCTCTACCGTAGGTTTGATGACCAACTTTAACCAACCAATCTTCATGATATTTTAGTTTTCATTCTAAAGCATGTGCAATTCATGTAGAAGATTGAAATAGAAAAATTGAACATGAAAATTATCATATTAAAATTATCGATTCGGATCGAAGTTCTATTATAAAGTTTTCATGTTAGACCTTATTAAGTATGCTGTACTGAAAGGAATATCTAACGTAGAAAGGCCATCAAATAAAGTTATGTTGAACTTCCAGTGGTTCTAAGTTCCTTTCATTTCACTGACTATAGTATTTTGAAATATCGTTAATTACCGGATGAGATATAATATGATTTGTACTAGAACTGTCAGGTACCTCATGGACCGTGAAATTCATTTCGAGAATTCCATAATATTTTTCTTTGCCTGCATGTAGCACATATACTTGAGAGCTTTTATTGCTTTTGTGAGGATGATGCATTCATTTTTCGATACTTTTGGTGTAAAATAATTTACAAACCCCCCTTGCTTGCTAACAGCAAGCACCAATTTACTCGTTAATTAATATATATAAAGTTACAAAACTGACTGACTGACTCATCAAAATTCCTGGGCATTTCTAAACGAGCTAGGTGGGTGAAATTTTCAGGATAGAGTTGGAGTCATGTGTCGAGTTGGGAAAAAATCAAAAAAGTTAAAAAAGTCGATTAGGCTTCGATTTATTGCAATCGAAAGCTTTACATCGGATTATACGGGAAAAACGAAAAATTTCAGTGTAGACCTTTTTTCTTTCGTTCATTAAAATATGAAATAATTAAGATACAGGACTGATTCTTTCACAAGTATGAGGCTAAATGTATGAAAAATCTAATTCTTGCAATCGATTCTTTCCTAAATACCGTCAAACTGATATTTTTAAACTTTTATTTGGGAATTTAGAAATTTTTTCACTTTCGTTGGTATGGATTTATTCCATTGTCGCCTAGCCGAGTGTCGACTCAGGTTTGGAACTAAGCTAGGCGGGCCAGTTGCAGGGGAGGGTTATATTTATGTGTTGATTTTGGGTAAAATCGGAAAAGTTAAAAAAGTCGATACGGCTTCGAGATATTGCAATCGATAGCTTTACATATATGAGTTAGGTATCCTAAATGCATGTAATTTACTCTTCTCTATGCCATTTTTCGCACTGCTAAATACTGGGTAGGTATAATTTCATCAAACTTTTCATGGCCTCTACCATACCTTTGATGGCCAATTTCCATTAACCACGCTTCATGATATTGTCGTTTTCATTTTAAAAAATATGCAGTCCATGCAGAAGATTAGAAGAGAAAAAAAATTGAACATGAAAATTAGTATAATAAAAATATCGATTCCGATCGAATATATATAGTAAAATTCTTCATGTGAGCTCTTATTAAGTATGATGTACTGAAATGAAATATCTAACGTAGAAGAACGTCTTATATGCCGTAGAATGAGGTTATGATAATCTATCAATGGTTCCACGTTCGTTTCGGTATACTGACTATAGTATTTTGAAAAGTCGATAATGACCGGATGACATACAATATAAGTATGTACTAGAACTGTCTGGTATCCATACCTCATGAGGCGCGAGAGGCATTTTCGAGAATTATATTTTTCTTTGCTTGCATGTAGCACGCAGACTTGAGAGCTTTCATTTTTTTCCTCATTTAAAGAGTATCATCATCTAACACTCCCCCACACCCTGCTTGCAAATTGCAAGCACCCATATAGGCATCATTTAATTGACAGGTGCTATTAATACATCGCTGCTAAGTACTGGGTATAATTTCTTCAATTGTTTCCGGGCCTCTGCGGTAGCTTTGATGACCAACTTTAACCAACCAATCTTCACGATATTTTAGTTTCCATTCAAAAGCATGTGCAATTCATGTAGAAGATTGAAAAAGAAAAATTGAACATGAAAATTAGCATATTAAAGTTGTCTATTCGGATCGAAGTTCTATTATAAAGTTTTCATGTTAGACCTTATTAAGTATGCTGTACTGAAAGGAATATCTAACGTAGAAAGGCCATCAAATAAAGTTATGTTGAACTTGCAGTGGTTCCACATTCCTTTCATTTCACTGACTATAGTATTTTGAAATGTCCTTAATTACCGGATGAGATATAATATGATTTGTACTAGAACTGTCAGGTATCCATACCTCGTAGACCGTGAAATTCATTTCGAGAATTCCATAATATTTTTCTTTTCCTGCATGTAGCACGCAAACTTGAGAGCTTTCATTGTTTTTGTAAGGATGATGCATTCATTTTTCGTTACTTAAAGAGTGTCATAATGTACAAACCCCCCTTGCTTGCTAACAGCAAGCACCCATTTACTCGTGTGTGTATATATATATATATATATATATATATATATATATATATATATATATATATATATATATATAAGCTAGCAATTTATCTCCTCACCTGTAAGCACTGCCAGGCCTTCTACGTTGGCCTCACAAGCACATCTCTCAATGTACGAATCAATAACCACAGGAGCAGCGTGACACAACAATTGAAGCTGCCTGTAGCGGAGCACGCCAATTCTCATAACCTTCCCTTCAACGACTGCTTCCAAGTAAAAATCATTCGCGCCCTCCCACCTGACACATCTATCATGGAGCTCCGCCATTGGGAACAATCATATATTTCAATCCTAAGATGTATGTGTACTCCCGGCTTTACCTCCGCTAGCTTTCTCCGTGTCCCCTCCCCTTATTCCTCCCTCCCTCACTTCCTTACAACCAATCACTTCCCTCAAAAACCAACCACCCTCCTAAGCAGACCCTCTACCCTCAACTCCAGTGTGACACTCTTCAGTTGTGATTTTCTCCCGCTGAGGAAGGGTTCTCACCCGAAAGCTTCCGAGAGCAGTGGACACCGGTGTCGCCATGGATCGCTTTTCTGTGAGTGTCCACTGATATACCTATCTATCCATCCCCAACCTCAACGCCTTGTTGCTAGCTTATATTTCTAAATTTATTTCCTTTTTCTGTAATATATATATGTATATATATATATATATATATATATATATATATATATATATATATATATATATATATATATATATATATATATATATATATATATATATATATATATATACACGATGTGGATAGGATGGAGGAGATAGACACACAAAAAAAGAGACGATCACACTTACATAGCTAGCTTTCGGAACTAGTCCGTCTTCAAGGCGTATCACGGAACAAATGTCGTGTGCGCTGGTGAGGATAGGGGTAGGAGGGGCGGTAGGTTAGGGGAGTGGGGATGGGGGAAGGGGAAGGGGTTTTTCCCAGCGGTTGACGAACGGTTCTTGAAAAGGGGAAATTTTTACCAGCTCGTGTCTTGGCCGGAGAGAGCGGAAGGGGTCGCAGTGAGGGTGGGGGGGGGGGAGAGGGAAGGGAAGGGGGTAAATGGAAAACAACGGGGAGCGTGCGATTAATGTATTTTATTTAATCCGGGCGCGGCGTACGATTTTAGCAACCAGATTATGGCCTGCTCCTTCTGGCGCACTTCAATTAACGGGGCGTCCGGGGGAAGGGAGATCAATATAGCCACCTCAAAGCACTTGTCAAAGGACAAGCCATGCTTCCGCACATGAGTAGGGACGGGGAAAGTGGAAGATGGGTCTTTACAGGTGCACCGATGGTTATTCATTCTAATATTAAGGGGTGTAATACATTCGCCCACATAAAAACCGGGACATAGTTTACATTGTAACACATAAACTAAGTTGTGGGAGTCGCAAGAGCCGGAGGCTTTGATGTCGAACGGCGTCTCTGTGTTAGGACTCTGAAATGAGGATAGGGGGCGAAACATGTTGCACGTTTTGCACCGTGGTTTGTTGCATCTCTGTGTGGTGGGACGGGGAGTGTCATTCGATGTACCCTCTCGCGAAGAATTGGAGCGAAGAAGATTGGCTAAGTTAGGTGGACGTCTGAAACATACTGTGGGGCATTTGGGTAGGAGATTGGCTGTCGATCTGTTAGTATCTAAAATTGGGAATAAGTCTTTGAGGATGGTCTTGAGTTTGTGGACGCCAGGAAAATATGTGATGTGAAGATTTAGGGCGTCCAGGGGGGTGTCTTTTTTACGTGGGGTGAAATTAGCAGAGGAGGGTAAAATACGTTTTTTTAGAAGTGGCTCGGGTTAATTTCTATTGGATAAAGAATTGTGAAGCTTATCAAGGTATTCATGAAGTTTTTCTTTGGAGTTGCAAATCCGGTGGCCACGGATCGACAGCGAATAAGGAATTGAGTGCTTAGTGTGTTTGGGATGGCAGCTGTTGTAATGCAAATACAGTTGTTTGTTGGAGGGCTTGATATGGACCGAAGTCTCAAAGGTGTTATTATTTGTGATGGAAATGTCTACGTCGAGAAAGGTGATTTGAGAAGGAGAAGTGGCCGATGTGAAGCGAATGGATGAGAACTGATTTAGAGATTTGAGGAAGTTCGCTAGGGTATCCTCGCCGTGGGTCCATATGATGAAAATATCATCAATGAATCTAACCCAGAGCTCCGGTTGTAATTCCTGGGTGGCGAGGAAATCACTTTCGAGCTTTCCCATGAAGAGATTGGCATAAGAAGGGGCCATTCTTGTGCCCATAGCCGTTCCCTTGGCTTGAAGAAAGAAACACCCATTGAAAGTGAAGGCGTTGCGTTTCAGAATGAATTCAACTAGCTTGATAAGGAAGTTGGTGGAGGGAATTCGAGGGTGATTTCTTCTCGAAAGGAAATGGGATATGGACTCTAGACCTTCATGGTGAGGAATCGAGGTGTACAATGAAGTGACATCCACCGTAGCCATGATGACGCTTTTGTTGGAGGGAATATTTACTGCTTTCAGGATGTCTAGGAAGTGATAGGAATCACGAAGGAAGGAAGGGAGTTTAGCAACTATAGGCTGCAGGTGATAGTCCACGAAGGCCGATATGCGCTCCGTTGGGGAATTGCAGTTGGAGATGATAGGGCGTCCGGGGACGCCTTCTTTGTGTATTTTGGGAAGGAGATAGAAATACGGGGTTTTGAAGTGAGTGGGCGAGAGAATATTGATGTCGGACTTGGAGAGTCCTTCATCAGGGCCTGTTGAAATTAAGAAGTCATGTATTTCCGCTTGATACGCCGCAGTTGGATCCTCTGTGAGTGGGAGATAGGAAGAAACATCACCGAGTTGTCGCATTGCTTCGGCGACATAATCCTCCCTATCTTGAACCACAACGGTTGATCCCTTATCCGCTTTACTGATGGTAATGTTGGGATTGCGGCGGAGGCGACTGAGAGATGACAATTCCTCTCTGTTAAGGTTTGGGGCAGGAGTGAGGGAATTGAGAAATTGAGGATCTGACACACGATTTAAAAGTTGGTTGCAGAATACCTCGATTGGGTGATTATTGGCCAAAGGTTTAGGTTCATAGTTGGATTTAGGACGAAATTTGTTGATGGCGGGGTTTAAATTTGAAGTGTGGCCGTCGTTTTGTTTCCAAAAGTGCCGCCATTTGAGGTTTCTGCAGAAACTGATGACATCCGAGAGTAATTATATATGATTGACTTTGGGAGTCGGTGAGAAAGTGAGTCCTTTACTTAAAACAGAGACATCATTCTTAGTGAGTGCAGTAGAGGAAAGGTTGAGAACATCTGACTCTTGCCCTCCGTCAGGTATGGAGTGGCCGTGGGGTGGTGGGGGTTTGTATTTAGGAGGTGTTGGCGGCCCCTTGGGCGGCGCCGGGAGGTTGAATAAGGTGGCGAGATCTGGCCGTTCCGAGAGGAGAGGCCGGGGAGGGGGAGTGGGGGGCAGTATTTGGGCGGGAAGAGAGATACCTCTCGCTAAATGTGAAACGTATAGGGCGGATAGTTTCTTTAATAATTTATTACGGCGAAACTCCTGTTTTTTCAGCGTTACAAAAATTATATTGTTAATGTGCGTAATATATTCCGGAAAAGAGCAGGTGATAATTTTTATCAAAGAGAGCCAATTCTGAATGTGGAATTCTCGCATTGAAGTATACTGGGCCAGGAGTACCCGGGTAAATGATAATGAAGTTTGAAACTTCAGTTGATAGATTGGAGAGCGCAATTGTGGAGGGATGGCGTCAATTGGAATTTTAATGGTGAGGCCATTGGGGGCTATTCCCATTGAAAGGCAGGAATTTAAAAAGAAAATATGATCATTGCACATAGATATCTTTCGGGAATTGAATTTGACTTGGGAAATCCAATGCGCCAATGGTTGGTTCATAGTCACGATGGTGAGTGGGAGGAAAATTAGGTGGGAGGTAACGAGATTAAGATGATATGCCTAGACACGATACTGGAGTAAAAACAAGAGGGAAAGATAAGAGAAAGATGGGAGGGTTTAAATAGGATAAGGAAAGACAGGAACAGCGCACTTACGTAGGCGTAACGATGAAGAAGAAGATGAGCAGCGGGCAGCAAACAAATACGTTGATGGATTGGAGTCAGCCATGCGGCGATGAACACACGATGTGGATAGGATGGAGGAGATAGACACACAAAAAAAGAGACGATCACACTTACATAGCTAGCTTTCGGAACTAGTCCGTAACTCATAGAGTATTAATGAATTATTCATCAATAAATTTACGAAAAAATTTACCATAAGACACCGGCTTTAGAAATAATTTATCATCCTCCCAACCTTGTTGTTCTTCCTCATCGTCCTTTTCACTATCTCCAGCTTCAGCGAAACCAAGAAAAGTTGTGACGGAGTGCTCTCTGCAAATACATTTCGAAAATATTTCACTGAGTGTTCTACTTTTCCCATTCTTTCTCATTAGCAAAACACACATCTTTCTGGGCCCATTTCCCCTGTGTCTTCCCGGGGTACTACACTGAGGCAGGCTGTTCCCCATTGCCAGTCACTCTCTTAAGCAGATTCGTCACGTATCATATTTGCTGTGGGCTAAACACTAATAAAGTCAGTGTAGCGTCAATCAATAGGAAAATTGGCAATATACAAAAACAATTAAAACGCCTTCCGATTCTGCGGGAAAGATGAATTCATTCTTACAAGATGGTTCCATAAATTAAGAGAGAAATTAACATTTCGGCATTTGTACATTGGGTTACCACATAAAACATATATAAAATCCTTCAAAGAATATATGGTTGTAAATGGGAAGGACAATGTATACAATAAGTAGCATAGCTGAAAATTTAATGGCTTCCACCACCAGTTAAATCCGCCAAAAAATTAGTAAATTAATCATTTATGTTATCTCAATATTTGGGGGATATAAAAATAATAAATGCAAACATTTATGTTCTCAAACACTAACTTCAAAAGACACTAAAATTGGTTCCTCTCATTCACGAAATGAGACTGACTGGATAGGGGCCGTTCAACTATGTACGTAAGACGATTTATGCCATTTTAGACCTCCCCCCCTCCCTCTATGTAAGACAATGTAAGATTTTCCCAACCCTTCCCCCTATGTCTTACATAAGACGTTAGATATTGGTATCCACTCTTCGTTACATACTCGTTTTGGTTGAGTATGGCGGTAATGTAGCTAGCCAGTCAGGCGACAGAGTAGCGGTGAGATAATGTAAAATACGCCATCAACGAGCGGATTGCTAGATGGCACAGCTAAATTTCATTCGAAAACGATACAAGTTTCAAGACGGACAAAAATCTTACGTAAATAGATTCCAGGCCCCCTGCCCTCCTACATAAGGCAATGTAAGATGATCCCAACCCCCCCACCCCCAAAACCGTCTTACGTAATACTTGAATGGCCCCATAGGCATATCACCAATCTATTATCGTCCAAGCACAGACATCGAGATGGGCCAGCCAAGCGCCGTGGGCTCACAGAAATTCAGATGCCACAAGGTAAACACATAACTCTTACAATGTGGCTTCAATTGGGAAAATGAGCTGATATTTTTGGGCCCAGTTAGGGCCTGGCAACGCGGTAGATAAGCGTGTGGATACGTCCTACAAATTAACTATTTGAAGATTACCTGTGAGTCGCTTAAGAACGCTATGCCTCGTTGATGTTGCATCAGTTCCGTCTACTCACTCGCACGGTCCCTTTCGTATGTGATACATTTGTGCTTGAGAATATACCATTGTCTGAGCGAATTGAGACACCATAGGAATTGACGACTCGAGTTCTGCACAGAAGCTCTGAGATCACAGTCTAGTGTAAACATCCGTTTTTTGGGTGTGCTTGTAGCGGGGTAGCAGTCCATGGAAAGGGACGAAGGTGCTCGACGCCACATATATTATATTAACTGAGGTTCTGGAAAGACCTCCGTTGTCAATTCCCATGGCTGGCGACTGCGGCGCGCAAGTTCCTGTGCATCCCAAGGCCATGGATAGTCAGATGCCTCTGCTTGGTGAAATTTCTACAATCGGGCTAAGTACATCAACTAATTAAGTTAACGCAAGGTAATTTTTATTTTCAATTGGAAATCATAATTTGAAAAATTTTTCTTTCCTCTACAACCAGGCTTCAGTCTTCCTAGGATTACTATTTGGCCACGAATTGCAAAGTTCTCCTTTACATTTCCTTTAGTTCCCATGGAAACCTGGTATTTGTCCTTTACCATCAATTTTCAGAGCATTATTTGGTCGATTTTATGAATTTCAACTGGATAGGATTATATTCCTGGTCGTTGATAAATATGGTAATCAATGGAACAAGGTCGGTTTATGGACGTTCATATTTTTTCCTACAATCAACCTATACATTTAATACATCTTCAACCTGTATTTACCACATTTTTGTAAGGTTCTATAATGCATTCAAACTAGAAATTTTGGCAGACGTCCGACACTTGGGGATTACTGATCATTCAAGGATTACACTCTTCGTTTCAAAAGAAATAAAAATTAACTCTAACGTTGAACGTGAAAAACCTCGAAATACAATTTATGTAAACTATGATATGTTGCATGATTTAGTGAGCAAAATAGACTGGACTCCAGTAACTAATGATCCAAACGCCTCGAGGGCTTTTTCCATTATGTTGGATTTGATGCAAGCTGTGATTGACGGGGATAAACTAACAATATAATTATACAGGATAAAAAGACAACAAAATTAAAACCTTGGATGAACACTTCTCTGCTCAAAGAGATAAAATCAAAAAATGATATCCTAAAAAAGTATAGGCGTAATCCCAAAAGCGTGAGCTTGGAGGAGGAATTTTTAAAATTTAGAAACAATCTAAGGGTTAAGCTGAGATCTAAGAGAATCTAAGCTGTTTCAAGCAAAATTATTCGTATAACTAATCCAGGGATGATATTGACTGATGATAGCAAAACTTTTGAGAGTTCCTTTAACAGAAATGGAGATAAATTTTTTTTGTTATTTTTTTAATCAACTTGAGATTCAATCAAGATGAATATAGGAGATGAAGTTTCAGAGCATGCCATTAGAGAAGCATTCTCTTGTGTTCCTAAATGATGAACGCTTTATGAAAGCTATTTGCGGTGGTAGTGCTTTAACAAGTAGTAGAGATTTATCTTAAATTGAGGATATTTGGTATATTGGCGGTCCTACAGTTGGTAATTTAATTTACCTATTTCCGCAGCTCCCTGTTATTTAAGGGGACAGAAATTCGCTCCTGTCAACTTTGTTTGCCAAGTAATGTGAATCACTCTGGAGTGAGAAAACTGGATACTGATAAGACTTGCTATCTCTTGATTGATAGGGATATGGATACAAAATGTCCAGGTAAATCTTCAATTTTCATTAGAATATTTGCTCATTATATTGTCCCTTTCCATGCGATTTTTCTCTGAATTAAAACTTTTTGTTGAAATTTGATTTATATATGATGATAGATATATATATATATATCTATATATATAAACAACACACGGTTACGGGCACTGTGCAAAAATACGCCAAAATTTAAATGAAGGTTTTTTTTTGAAATTTGATTTGAAGGGACAATATAATGAGCAAATATTCTAATGAAAATTGAAGATTTACCTGGACATTTTGTATCCATATCCCTATCAATCAAGAGATAGCAAGTCTTATCAGTATCCAGTTTTCTCACTCCAGAGTGATTCACATTACTTGGCAAACAAAGTTGACAGGAGCGAATTTCTGTCCCCTTAAATAACAGGGAGCTGCGGAAATAGGTAAATTAAATTACCAACTGTAGGACCGCCAATATACCAAATATCCTCAATTTAAGATAAATCTCTACTACTTGTTAAAGCACTACCACCGCAAATAGCTTTCATAAAGCGTTCATCATTTAGGAACACAAGAGAATGCTTCTCTAATGGCATGCTCTGAAACTTCATCTCCTATATTCATCTTGATTGAATCTCAAGTTGATTAAAAAAATAACAAAAAAAATTTATCTCCATTTCTGTTAAAGGAACTCTCAAAAGTTTTGCTATCATCAGTCAATATCATCCCTGGATTAGTTATACGAATAATTTTGCTTGAAACAGCTTAGATTCTCTTAGATCTCAGCTTAACCCTTAGATTGTTTCTAAATTTTAAAAATTCCTCCTCCAAGCTCACGCTTTTGGGATTACGCCTATACTTTTTTAGGATATCATTTTTTGATTTTATCTCTTTGAGCAGAGAAGTGTTCATCCAAGGTTTTAATTTTGTTGTCTTTTTATCCTGTATAATTATATTGTTAGTTTATCCCCGTCAATCACAGCTTGCATCAAATCCAACATAATGGAAAAAGCCCTCGAGGCGTTTGGATCATTAGTTACTGGAGTCCAGTCTATTTTGCTCACTAAATCATGCAACATATCATAGTTTACATAAATTGTATTTCGAGGTTTTTCACGTTCAACGTTAGAGTTAATTTTTATTTCTTTTGAAACGAAGAGTGTAATCCTTGAATGATCAGTAATCCCCAAGTGTCGGACGTCTGCCAAAATTTCTAGTTTGAATGCATTATAGAACCTTACAAAAATGTGGTAAATACAGGTTGAAGATGTATTAAATGTATAGGTTGATTGTAGGAAAAAATATGAACGTCCATAAACCGACCTTGTTCCATTGATTACCATATTTATCAACGACCAGGAATATAATCCTATCCAGTTGAAATTCATAAAATCGACCAAATAATGCTCTGAAAATTGATGGTAAAGGACAAATACCAGGTTTCCATGGGAACTAAAGGAAATGTAAAGGAGAACTTTGCAATTCGTGGCCAAATAGTAATCCTAGGAAGACTGAAGCCTGGTTGTAGAGGAAAGAAAAATTTTTCAAATTATGATTTCCAATTGAAAATAAAAATTACCTTGCGTTAACTTAATTAGTTGATGTACTTAGCCCGATTGTAGAAATTTCACCAAGCAGAGGCATCTGACTATCCATGGCCTTGGGATGCACAGGAACTTGCGCGCCGCAGTCGCCAGCCATGGGAATTGACAACGGAGGTCTTTCCAGAACCTCAGTTAATATAATATATGTGGCGTCGAGCACCTTCGTCCCTTTCCATGGACTGCTACCCCGCTACAAGCACACCCAAAAAACGGATGTTTACACTAGACTGTGATCTCAGAGCTTCTGTGCAGAACTCGAGTCGTCAATTCCTATGGTGTCTCAATTCGCTCAGACAATGGTATATTCTCAAGCACAAATGTATCACATACGAAAGGGACCGTGCGAGTGAGTAGACGGAACTGATGCAACATCAACGAGGCATAGCGTTCTTAAGCGACTCACAGGTAATCTTCAAATAGTTAATTTGTAGGACGTATCCACACGCTTATCTACCGCGTTGCCAGGCCCTAACTGGGCCCAAAAATATCAGCTCATTTTCCCAATTGAAGCCACATTGTAAGAGTTATGTGTTTACCTTGTGGCATCTGAATTTCTGTGAGCCCACGGCGCTTGGCTGGCCCATCTCGATGTCTGTGCTTGGACGATAATAGATTGGTGATATGCCTATGGGGCCATTCAAGTATTACGTAAGACGGTTTTGGGGGTGGGGGGGTTGGGATCATCTTACATTGCCTTATGTAGGAGGGCAGGGGGCCTGGAATCTATTTACGTAAGATTTTTGTCCGTCTTGAAACTTGTATCGTTTTCGAATGAAATTTAGCTGTGCCATCTAGCAATCCGCTCGTTGATGGCGTATTTTACATTATCTCACCGCTACTCTGTCGCCTGACTGGCTAGCTACATTACCGCCATACTCAACCAAAACGAGTATGTAACGAAGAGTGGATACCAATATCTAACGTCTTATGTAAGACATAGGGGGAAGGGTTGGGAAAATCTTACATTGTCTTACATAGAGGGAGGGGGGGAGGTCTAAAATGGCATAAATCGTCTTACGTACATAGTTGAACGGCCCCTATCCAGTCAGTCTCATTTCGTGAATGAGAGGAACCAATTTTAGTGTCTTTTGAAGTTAGTGTTTGAGAACATAAATGTTTGCATTTATTATTTTTATATCCCCCAAATATTGAGATAACATAAATGATTAATTTACTAATTTTTTGGCGGATTTAACTGGTGGTGGAAGCCATTAAATTTTCAGCTATGCTACTTATTGTATACATTGTCCTTCCCATTTACAACCATATATTCTTTGAAGGATTTTATATATGTTTTATGTGGTAACCCAATGTACAAATGCCGAAATGTTAATTTCTCTCTTAATTTATGGAACCATCTTGTAAGAATGAATTCATCTTTCCCGCAGAATCGGAAGGCGTTTTAATTGTTTTTGTATATTGCCAATTTTCCTATTGATTGACGCTACACTGACTTTATTAGTGTTTAGCCCACAGCAAATATGATACGTGACGAATCTGCTTAAGAGAGTGACTGGCAATGGGGAACAGCCTGCCTCAGTGTAGTACCCCGGGAAGACACAGGGGAAATGGGCCCAGAAAGATGTGTGTTTTGCTAATGAGAAAGAATGGGAAAAGTAGAACACTCAGTGAAATATTTTCGAAATGTATTTGCAGAGAGCACTCCGTCACAACTTTTCTTGGTTTCGCTGAAGCTGGAGATAGTGAAAAGGACGATGAGGAAGAACAACAAGGTTGGGAGGATGATAAATTATTTCTAAAGCCGGTGTCTTATGGTAAATTTTTTCGTAAATTTATTGATGAATAATTCATTAATACTCTATGAGTTACACTGTATATGCGCTCGCCAATTTTCGGTAAATTTCTGTAAGTACGAAACTCAGAAAATTCTTCATGAAACTCGGTCATTGATTTGCTTTTCTGCGCGCATCCACAATCACGTTCTAGCAGTATCTCGCACCTCGAATATTATCCTAATATTTAATAAATAGGTAATTGTTTGATGTTTGGAACTGCGTTTGTGATGATGTTTCGGATAGCGCTTCTCGACATACTCTTGCCGTTATGCTTTAAATAAAAAAGGAATTTTTAGACTATACGAGATTTATTATAGTCAAAATTAGCGATAAAATATTTTTTATCGACGAGAAAGAAGTCCCTCCGAATTTTGTAAATAACTATATTTGAGGTAACTTTGACATAGATTGACGATTTATGTATTAATATAATTAATTGGTACCGTACTTAATATTTAGAAAGCCTCAATTGTTCGCTCAGTACATTCGTTGCTTCAATCAGAGACTTTCAGAGTGAGAGGATTACACCTGATTTCTTTCTAATTTACGATATCTGTACGAACTACCTCCAAAAATATGAAGCTCAACCGGATAAAAGTTAATTATAATAGTTTTCGCGTATTACTAAGACCATTAGAAGTAATATATAGAATAATACGCGTAAAAATAACTGGAATCTGATTAAAGTATCAGTAGGCCACACCATGAGTTGGGAACCTCACGCCATGTTTCGCCAAATCTTACTGAAGTAGCGGTAGTCTGGTGAGGAGCGCGCTCGCCTTGCGTGTGAAGGATCGTGGTTTCGATTCACCATCGGAGAACTATTTGGTGAACGATTTTTTTAAAATCACAACATTTTATGAAAACTCAGTAATTGGAATGTTTTCTCACACAGCGATGGATAGTCTTATCAGATCGTTATTTTTATCTTTAGTTTCGAACTTTGTCTGCGGGGAAGAGAGTTTCGGTGACTCTGGGCTGGGGAACTGCTACAAAGGGATTCTGACGTGTTCCATCGTGAGCAAGCAAGCTTGCTCTTGCAATTCCTTTAGTTTATACGTATGGCTAAAGTAATTCCCGGGTAATTGCAGCAATAGGCGTGTGCTATTCCATACCCTAGCTTGTAGGTCCCGCAAAAATATCTTCTCTGCGTGTTCTTTTCGTACAGAGAATACACTATTGATGACAGCACAAAAAATTCTCTTCTCGGCCGTAAGCCGATCAGTGCCCAATTCATGAATTTTTCTTGCTCGTTGACATTGGGTCCAACAGTTCACGAAACTCAATTCATTAATATGGAATTCATGAATAAATTTAAGAAAGAAATTACCGTGGGACACCGGCTTAATGCGTTTCACATTTTGAAAAACTTGCGCTTTCTACTTGTAATTTTCATTTATTAAATATTGCGTGAAATTCAATATAATTCTACCTCAACTTTACCGTCAAGCAAATATATACATTCTAGGTTTATGTATAAAATCTAAGTTACATAGAAGTAATAATGTATTATAATGATAATTTATGCGGAAGTATTGTTAAATTTCACGTAAAGTATTTCTTAAAATAATTATTCTTCAAACTTTCGTCAATATGGTTATTTAGACCGTGCGCAACCACTGACATGCCAGTAGCCCTCTCGACTTATTAAGGTTTAAATGCTTGTGAAGGATAATATTTTATTTGGGCCAAAAATGAACGAATGCTACCGTCCTAATTTCTCATTTTTAGCTGGAAAACAAATTTTGTTTGTTTATACTATCTAACTTACCCTCATTTTAAAACAACTTGACCGAAACATGTTATCCTGAGGATCGAACGCTCGTCAGTAGATATAAAACCGCTCTAGTCCCAAGAAATCGAGCAAAATGTAATTTCTATGGAAATATACCCATCCACTCGGCTACATTCTTTTTGAGTTCGCACCTATTTCTTCCTGCGTACTCTGTGACTCTCCACTATGCCTCACGTACGTTCTTTATTGTTGGGCCAAACTCTGGTGCAAAATAAAACCTATCGATACCTCGTATGTCAGCTCATCCAGGCAGCTGAGCGAATATACGAGACTTGCAGTGGGAAGGGAGAGGAAAGGTTGACAAGACGACCTAGCGTGAGAGCGGAAATCAATCCAAAACGCATCTTCTAGAGCAATTTCGACGTCGACTAGTCGACTGTAGGACTTGGTATTAAAAATGTCACGCCGCGCCGCCACCGTTGAAATGACCGGCGGCGGCGCGCCGTAGTTTTATCCTCGGCGGCGTTGCATGGCCGTAGCGCGGCGGCCATTTCTAGTATGAAGTAGTGACGTTGTGTACGTAGTGAATTATGAACCATTAGGGTTTAAAGAATAACACAAAAGGGAAAGCCTAGTCTACATTTGAAATTGCCTTATTGGAAAGTATAACTTTAGTACATCTGCGCAATTGGTTATCACAGGAATAATATTATGGATTCGGATGTTTGGCATTGTTGCCCAGGCTACGTGTTGCTTAAAATTCCACTTTTAATTCACCAAGTCCTTGGCGCCACTTCGATTTGTGTCTTTTATGTTGTTATTGTAATTAGACGTAGTTAATTGTTGCTAACGTGAGACTATGGTGAATATTCAATAACGATCGAGGAGATATGAATTAATTGATGCCTAGAATATATCTTGTTATTTTTGCTATCTAAAATTTACTTTTTAAATGCTAGAGAGGAAATATCTATTACAGGAAATCAGTAAGAGGTTAATAAAACGTTCGTCGTGTGCCGACTACGTTGTTTACCAGAATCCGATTATAATTGGAATGCATAAACCCTGTTAGCCTAAATACTAAAGAATTCAGAATGCCTTTTTTGAACAGAACTTGCTTCGTACAAGGCTGCGAAACAGGTTATGCGTCTACGAGGATCCAAAATAGGATTGGATCCAATTAGGACTTGGATTGAAAAATAAGAATCTGTTCATGGCGGCGGTAAGTGCATTCCTTTTACTTACTCTGCAATGATGGCCATTGGGAATACTCATGAAGTAACCTCGCATTATTATTAAATTTCCGTATAGCGATATTCACGAAGTGCTAAGAAGTTGTGCATTTGTGTAATTAAATTTGGAGAGGTTAAATATATTTGTAGACCGGACGATATTTAAAAAGTGTATGATTACGTCCCGCGTGTAGTACTAGATTTTTTATCCACTACATTATGATTACTTGTAAGTAAAAACCAATTCATCCAAATAATAATTTGGGAAATTTGAAATTCATGGCAAAACCGGTAAGAAGTGTTTATTCACAATCTGTCGACTGTATTTACATTTGAACTTCCGTCTTTCATCACTAGGTGGCACCACTTTCCAAAAAGTTATTTGTTTACGGAATTCTAGACAACAGTTTTTGGCAACGAGATCCCAATCCATAATATATATTCATGGCTTATCAGTTGCGTCCACGTGAGTGGCTATCTGGTCATCTATATATTATCTGCTCATCTGTATGCCATGCATCTAGTGTCTCACGTTCTTTTTTCGAAGGAAGGGGGAAGGGACTTCCGTTCTGGTAGCCTAAATTTGTCTCGTCCCTTACGTACAGAGTGATTTATAGATAGTTGACAAACCTGTGTATAGGTGTGTACAGAAGCAAATGGCGATGGAGAGGTCGGTGGGAGAGGTAGTTGAAGGAGTTTCGAGGGAAGAGGGAGTAGGAAGTTGGGGCGGATAATCTGATCTCAACGCGCAGAGGAGGAGAAAAGTAATCCACCCAGTAGCTCGACCCTCTCCTCGCCTCTAAACATCCTTACCCCCAACCCCTGCTTCATACCTTCCACAGACTATGAAGGGTTCGGCCGACCCGGTCCAAATTTCCATAACCCTGCCTCCCACACCCTCCCAATCTCCCCCATTTTCTCACGCGCCTCTCGTCAGGGTCTGTCCCTCCAACGCTCCGCCGAAACTTCAGCGTCCTCCCTCATGTCCCGACTAACCTCTTTAACACGCCCTTCTCCCTATTAAGGGTTCGCGGGCGAAATATCTTTAAAGGAGAGGGAGCCAACGAGGTCATCTTCTTTCGCTCGTTTCTCTGTCCTCTTGTCTGCCCGCTTTCTGGAAGATCTCGCCAAATCGACTGCACTGAATTCATCCGTGGGCTCACTATTTTTCTCCCGTTCTGCCTTTTTATTTTTTTATCGCCCTAGTCCTTATCTCGGTGCCCCTTAAGTAGTTGGGAAAGAAGAAAATGGAGAAAAAAAGATTGGGAGATGATAGGAAGAAGGCCTTTATCTTCGCTCGAAATTTCTTCTTTTTTTGCCGCGGTCTATTCTATAAAAACCGTTTTGGAGGTGGCGCATCGAGGAGTTGTGATTGTCGCTCCAGCTCCAGTGCTCTCCAATTTGGCCGACGACGTGAAAATGGCGGCCAATTGTCTCGATTTAGCTGTTCGATGCAACCTCTTTGTTCTTTAAACTAGATCGAAAAATTTAGCTTGATACAGGCTAGTAATGGTGTGAACTTCTTCTTTAGGGTTTATTCTGTATTTGTTAGAATGTGTACGGGGAAATAATGCCTTACCTATAATATTTTTCCTGAATTATTGGTTTGTTCCTTGATTCGTTATGAATGTTATTGATATAAGGCTTGAATTTTTAGTGTGGACTTTGATTATTCAAGCAGATTTAGCAAAGTTATCTCCGCTGTAGTTCCTGGGCATCAGATCTACGATTATATCTTAACATGGTGGAGTCAGTTTCATGATAGGGTCAAAATATCATAATATCTAATATTTTTTCTTGATTAGCATTCGAATGTTGTTGACATTGGGTCATGATAATTTACATTTCTGCTTCGACTTCATATACCCTTGGCGAGTAATATACACTGTCTTACGCTGTAGGATGCTCTCGGTGATCCCTTGGAGTAGAGCAGTATCTTCTCCCATGAAGTTATGCGTAATAATATCTTCGCGATAGGTTCGTGGAACGAAGTTCATTTGTGGAAAATCTTGTCAGTTCCCTTGAAAAACTCAAGTATGAATTATCCTCAACAGTGTAAGAATTGCGCGTTGATATTGCGCAATTTTGCCGAAGCAAAATTATGTACTCTCAAAAAGGATCAATCGGTATGTCCCTTGATCTTATCTGCTTTGCATTTTGGCAGAGTACATGTAAAGCTGGGTGTTAAGTCTGATTCATTGAATAAATATCAAAAGAGAAGACTGGCATTTACAAACCTCCGTCTAATGAAGACAGCTTAGCGGAGAAGCCAGGCTTAGCGGAGGTACAATGAATCTAACTACGATGAGGAAATATCGTCGATAATGAAATTTTCTGGTGAAGATTCTTTCAAATGTACCTCTTTATCAGCTATTATTGTGTTCATTGTATATGCTTCATATATGACCTGTGTGCTAGTGATCGACGCCCAGCCTTTTGAAAAGTATTTAATGCGCGGGAATTATTGAGAAATCACGTTTATGTAGTCTTCTTTCAAGGAATTTTTTCTGTTAAGAGTTTTCATCGAATATTTTTAACTACATAACCTTGAGGGGACCTTAGTGGATTCTGAAAACTTCTCTATTATAGTAATAATTTCATAACTACCACTTTGATTCAGATAAGTTTCTCGTGTGTTATTATGAGTAGCAGACGTCATTACAGCCTAAGTTTCGAAGAGCGACTTCCTCTTCATCTTCAGGACTTCTGAATGGCGTTCAACCCAGCCAACGTAAGCCAACTCAGCAATTGGGATCAAGTGTATCCTGATTGGCTGATTTGTCTTATTAGCCGTTTACTAATTTGCTCGTCTTCTCTTGAATCTCTATTCATTTTATTATGGGTTTCCAGGTACTACTAAGTTGAAAGCCAGTGTCTCAGTTGAAATTTCCCGGTTCATAACGGATTTCAATGGCCTCTTTTATTTTACGAACCCTATACCCATACTTGCGCCTAAGAATTTTTTATCTTCCCATTGCATAGGTACTATGTTCCGGTTCTGCTGACTAATGCGGTTACGCCAATCTGAAGTTCCTTCACTGAACATTAAGCTTGGTCTATAGATGTAGTCGCGCTCACAGGGGAATTGATAAACTCCTGGCGTCTTCACTCCGATGGGCTCCTTCGCCTACACCAACTAATGAAAGGACACCCAAGAAACTTTACTGCATCAGATTCATCGTGAAAAATTTGCACGTATTATATTATCTATTTGAATACTCTGAGAGTATTTTATTGCTTTGGCTACTGCAAATAATGATCTGAAGGTGGAGTTCATCAGTTGTCAAAACTGAGCTAGGAAAACCTCATCTTAGTGGAGTAAGTACCAATTACTCGTGTTCTCAGGCATTACATGTATGCACAGTCCTGTCTCTCACATTTGCATTAACTATTTTACGGAAATCCTCGTCTCGTAACGAAGTCACATTTAGTGTGTAACAGTTCCTTCTTGGGTACAGGGTTACGTCAAACCCATTCTTGATCCGCATTCTTACCGAAGCACTTGTATGTCAAGGCTTACTCGTGTTCTGGAATCTCTTAGGGGCTTAAAATTGCAGCTCCTTGTGAGCCATAGTAAATTTCGAGGATGAATCATCACTGAAGTCATTTGTTTTCGCGCTCGAATTCTGTCTGGTAACTAATTAGGGTGGAGACGTATAAGATTTTAAGCAGTCGACATTTGTGGAGTATGTCAGTATGAAGCTCACGGCTATGGCTTTGTCTCTGCTCCCGCGCCATGGAGTGAAAAGGATGGGTGTGGGTGGTTTAAAGGGGAATGGGGTATTATTTAGATGGAAATGGAGGGAGATTGGACGGGAGACGTGAAAGAGAAGGTATACGTGGGAAGGACGAATATAGATGTAAAACAAATAACCCAGAAATTGGTTTACGCGATGGAAATTGTATTTCCATTCCATTTTCAGTATTTATTTCTTCCATATCAGAATTGTGAAAATTATTTCATCACGTTTTTGAAAGGATTTCTTGAAATAGAGTGTTTATTTTGGACCACAACTATGTTTTTATCAAAAGAAGCGCGTATTCACGTGATACATGTATTTTTTATTTCTTTTTGCATGAAAGATATCTTTTAAAGGTGTCAAGAGGACACTGAGTGTATGTAGAAAATCCGTTGGAGGTTCAAGCCCGTTGGTCGAACCGGTAGGATACATATTTTGCGTATCTGAATTTCAGGCAGTTAAATCTTCCAAGTCATGAAATGGCGCCGGTTGTGCGTCTCGTTTAAGACTCTCATGAACTGAATGAAATGCGAATCACTAGCAGTATATAGTAATGGTTATAATACCCTTTTTTTGTTATTTCGACTTTCATCTCACTTTATGCGGCATCTCAATAGACTATTACTCAATATTGCACCGCGTTATTCGTGGCGCTGCTGCTTAATGCTGCTGCCCGTTAGTTACTAATAATAATTTTGATCCGGTAAATTACGCTTACCCTCTCTTACCAGGCCCTGGCTAGTCGGTGGTAAAGTATTACACAGGCAGTTAAAATTCCTTTTATAACAATTTATTGTCTAGAACTAAGAAATACCCTTGCTCAAATATTAAAAAGAGTTGCACTGACATATATTTTAAATAAATTACTCTTGCTACTTGTTCCTGGAAATTCCCAATTACCTACCCTGACCATTAGTTTTAACAAAACAAGTTAGTAGGTAATACCAGGACGAATTAATGAATACGAATGACTCCCTCTCTGAAATAGGTTAATTATATCTTACTACACCTAAATTACACTTAACTAGTTGAAATTAGTACCATTGAGTAATGAAAACACCCCTAATCCTTTGAAACATCCCATATAATATCCCCAATGTGATGTTTAAACCTATTTCGCATCACCACGTAGCTATAATTGTTTACAGTGTACCACTTGGTTGAGTTCAAAATGGAGACAACTAAACAGGATTAGAGAATGAGGAACTAGCGTAATTGATGAAATAATGAAAGATTACCTGCTGCCACCCAGGGTCTTGGAAATGAACTCCTTCAATGCTTGTTTAATGAAGACATGCATGTTGCGGAGAAAGGTGGCACGTGGAGGAAGAATGGAGACGGTAAACGGGAGAAAAAGAGAGAATTTTCAGTTCGGAAAATAGAGCGGACTTCTGGTAGACATTTAAAGAGGCAGAGGGAGGTATACGAGGAGTCTTAAATGAAAAGAGCGTGTATGGATCATTGCATCATTGTGTAAGAAGCAAATCAGATTCTTAAAGAAATAGGAAATCCTAAATATTATCATTGTATAATGTATATCATATATTATATAGAAATAATACTATTATATACATGTATATATCTAGAATTTCGCAAACTATTATATCGAAGTTGATCTTTTGGTTTTTATAAGATCTTTTTATTTTTATAACTGATTTCCTTTTATATTTCATGTGTGGTAAACATGTTTATTGAATTTGCTGGTAATTTGTGAATAAGCTCAATTAAACTATGAATAAATTTGTAAGGGTAGGCAAATAATATATCTATAACATAGAAGCCATTTTTCAGGTCCTTAAGCCGTGAATCAAGATATTTTGACCTGGTGGCCCCGATAAGAAATGTCTTGGTGGGTATAAATGTGTATGAGGAATATGGTGCGGTTAGTGTAGCGTCCTATGCGTAGGAGGGCGAAAGGAGTGTGTGCTTAAATAGAGGCGAGGGCGGATAGAATTGGTTATGCTCTCCGTGTCTGCGTTGGGGGATCCGGTTGTGTTGTATGTGGGTGGAGGGTCGATAAGGGAATGAGGTTGAGGACTTCGTGGGAGGATGAGACGTGCGGATTTTGAGAATGAGAGATATGGAAAGGGTTTGTGGATAACGCAGGACCAGAGAAATGATGGGCGAGAAAGGTGAAGGTTGGAAGGTTGCAATGTTGGTGGATGTTTTTTTTTGCCAGGCGGATTGAAGAACCCTTGGTCTCTTGGAGCAAACGGGTGAAAAGTAGACGATAGGAAACAGGGTTTGAGAGTCGGGAGGTTGCGTTGTTTTGGGAGAGCAAGAGTGATTGAAGCCGGAGGGAAAACACTAGCATCAGAGAGAATATACTGATGAGACGAGAGTCGGTCTGTGACGGATAAGGATGCACGCGAAGGATGAAGTATGCATAAGAATTTAAGGAGTTAATTCTTCTTCCATTACATGTGCTTTACTTCCGTGGACACTTGAGCATTGATGACATTTCATTTCGTGTATTTGCGCAGTTTGTACCTTTTCAATGAAACATTCTCGTGTTGTGGGGAAACTTGTGGGGAAATCTCTAACAATTCGTGCATGTCTTTTGAAAAGCTGTACTCCACACCCTGATACCGCGGATCAATTTTCTCTCAAGCTAGGATACACATAAAATGCGCGCTATATTTGCGCTGTACATCTCGAACGAGTTATACGAATAGATACTTCTGCTAGATATCCATCCCGAATTATCATTTACATGCAATATAATTTGCAAATATGCTTTCCGGTAAAGAAACTCAAGCATAGGTTCAGCAGACAGTGTTTTATCAAATTTCCTCTCCAACGTTTCTATGGGAATGATTGCAGTATTAATTACGCTCTAAAATGGAATCTGATTGAATAGCCGGGGGAGATTTTATTAGGTTAACAGCTCAGCCAAATTGGAAATTTTGTCTATCTTTTTGAATAGGTAGATTGTTAGTTCGGTTAAATGATCTAATTGTCATTTGATGGAACGAAAAAACCCTACAGTTGTCGTTTTGCTAGTTTATGGTAAAGTTTCCGATGTATAGTGTTATGAACTGAAGAGTATTACGGAACTACTCATTCGTTTTGTTTTTTGATAGTCACGTTTTAGGTGTGGTTTTTCCCATAAATCTCAGTTTATAATCCATACCTCCATCGTTTGCCTCCCCCTTGCTTGCATACTTCATTATAGCCATCCAGACGGGGATTATTTAATGACTAATGGCCTGCAGTGCCGACATTATTTTTCGCCGCCAGAATCACACAAACCTGTGGATCTCCATATTTAATCGAAGTTTATGCACTCCCAGCTCATTAAGTAACTACCTTTATCCACTACCAATCTGCCTGATGTTCAAACGTTAGGTTTATCGCAAATCTCTCAGGTATACTTGAAGTTAGTGGAGTTTTATTTACTCGCCTCGATATTCTTTATTGTTCTAACTCACGAGTTAAGTTGCAACTATGATAAATTGGTCACTAATTATAAATAATTTTGTTTAAATTTTTTCACTATGACGTTTTTTATACTTTACTCCAATTATCCATAGTAAATCTTCTTACGTTTTCTCTGAGGAAGTTTAAGATCATCATGGAGCTTTTTTGCTTTTGAAGGCATAATTCTTTCACGGAGACTCATCAGTCCTACGCATGCCTATGTTAGTGCGTAAACATGTACCGTTTGAATTATCAGATTAATTCAGCGATGTTGAGAGGTGCTACAGCTAATTTAATGCTTGCAAATTTTCTTTCGTATTATTTTTATTCGATTTGACTCTCTGTTATGTTTCAAATTCATCCGACTCTGGAAAAGAATCAATAGCTTTTGGCGCACAACCACTGGCCCACTTAAACGTATTTTTTACTTCATTTCTTTTTACTGCAACTGGTATCATTACCTATTCTTTTCTAGGAGTATTAAAAATACCGTAGATTCCTCGAATTGAGGACCAAGGTTAGCGTTAATTTAGCTTTTGGTCCCTTCAACTCGTCATTTTCATTTTAGTTGTAATAAAGTGTTTATTTTCCTACTGTTCAATAGGAAGTTATCTCATGACTTGCCTTCCCTTGTGAGGATAGGCAGATGAGAGAAGGTAATAGTCCCCTCGAAATTCTATTTGATGCCAACTCTTCCGGTTAGCTGCAATTATGATAAATTGGCCTCTAATAAGTAATTATTTCGGTTTAATTTTTTCACTATGATTCTTTTTATACATTACTCGCAGTATCCTTAATATCCGCAACATTCCTGCCAGGTGGATAGAAAAATGAAAATAATATCTCCTCCTGGATTTAAATAATTAATTTTGGTAGGATGCAAGTTATTCTCTTCATCAAAGAACCCAGAAATGCGAGGAAACGGTGTATGTAGAGTGTGTGACCAATCTACCTGGAAAAAAGAGGGTTACAATATAATTAATTCGATCAATTCCTTCCTGTTGACATACCAAATGGGTATTATCTTGATCCAATATGCTTAGTTATAAATTATTTTGAGTACATTTTACATTTATTATTTTTCTAATAAATGGGCGATGATGTCAGTGATTCAAGAATTGAATGGGGTCCGTACTCAAGAGGCAATTTAAACTTTTATAACTCCATAGGAAGGCATTGTGCATTGTTTCCAAACGTTTTCTTGCTGAAATGCGCAATAGTTTATCGGAATCGAAGATAGGGATCAAGAATTACTTTTTTTCATTTATTATATTTTGATGTCTTTTTTTTTCTCTTTGATCCTATCTGTCTGATGAAAATGCCAAATCCTAATACCTTGTCTCAATCTCCTTTGAGGAAGGCGATAAGTAGTTTAGGTAGAAGATAAGCGAGAGGTAGAGGCAAAGGTATGGGATAAGCTTTGCTCATTCATAGTACAATTTCCTCTTTCTCATTCCAACAAAAATAAAGAAAGGATTTCCATAATACTTATATGACATGGAATAGTGAAAATCTGGCGATATATGCAGTGGGTATATCATTGCGTGTAAGTGGAAGAGAGGTTAAAGAAGGGAAGAATAACAGAAATTTCCGAAGACGGAGAAGCGATGGTAGTACTTGGATAGGAGGTATCTGTAGCTGAGGGGGGAGGGGTAAAAAGGGAATATATTTGCCACGGACTACCCTCCTCTCTCTTTCTTCCGTCGCGGACGTCGGTGTGTCGTACAGCATGAGAACAGAAAGAGAGAGTGATCGAGGGGTGAAGGAGGTGGAATAATTGAATGTGAGGGAGTCAATATGGAAGGGGTCGGAGAAAGAGAGTTGCCTCCGTGGAATGAAAAAAAGACGCGCCGGTTGGGATGACGGCGGGTGGTTGAGCGAGAACGAGAGAGAGGAATAGCTAGGCGGACGGAGGGAAGTGGTGACGAAGGGGACGCTCAAGAGGTTTGAGACTCTCCGTGGGTTGTGAGAGGCAACGGGCGGCGAATCGATAATAAGATACTTATTCTCACAGGAATGCTATATGCTATCACATCTCGTCATAAATTTCGTCCGATTGTCAAACGATTTCACGGAATGATTTTCTAATTTTAATGGGGTTGTTTATTCAGCTCGGCCTCATCAATTCCATGGTGAAAAATCTATTCCGTCTGTGCATGCCTGAAAAATGTGGCAGAGTCACATTTATAGTCAAATTCTTTCTCTACGTACTTATTGTAATGCCATCGTCTGTGAACGCCACTTCATATGCTTTTGACATCGATTTCTCGAGGGAATACTTCGGTGTTTGCCAAAGATATTGAATTTACGATTCATATGATGAAACTAGCTAGATGAACAATTTTTTTGTGATAATAGCCATTCCATGGCATTAATATTGTCAGCACAACTCTTTATTTGCTTCCTTATATTTACCAGAGGTAAGACTGAAGAAATTCTCTATGAACATTTATTCTAACCTACTATATTTAAATGTCTATCGTTTTTCATTGTGTCCACATATATTTTTTTCCGAAGATAATTATACTAAAACTTAGCAGTTACAGGCAAGACTTCTTTCAACTAAAATTTTTTTAGGCATGCTCCATAGCGTAGTCATATCTGGGAAAACTATCTAAATGGGCTTCCAGGTAATAACCGACATTTGATGATAAGGCTTAGGTTATCCTCGCTCGCTACGAGGCAATACTTATTTGTTTTAATGCACGTCTCCTTAAAATGAATGCTGAAGAAAATTTTTAAAAAATAAATTGTTTCCTGCTGCGGTGAATCAGCTGGCGTGGCATTAGGAGTGTTATTGAAGCCTCGTTATTAGAAGCTCTTTATGGGGTTACATTTTTGAAATTTACAGCCATATGGAATAGGGCGCTTGCCTAAAATTACGTTTTTCTTTATCTTTACCATTATTTATGTATCAAAGGAGAGAATAACCATTAATACGTATCATACGTAGTCATTTCTCATAATGGTTGAATGCATCATGGCCGAAACTAGTGATAAATGAAGTTATTGAAAGTGTTGAGCTGTTATCGATGTATTTCTGTCTTTCTCCTGGTTATATAAAGAGACTCGTGGAGTTTAGAGTGAGAATCAAATATTATATCTGTGTTTTAATTCCATAAGTTACTGTTTATCGGTAGTTTACATTATATTTTCTTTTTTAGTTGGGTAAACTATTTCTGAGTGAGTTGTTAATATATATCAATACTGACTATCAATGTTATTTAGTATTTTACGCAATACTTGTAGTAAACGGAACAAAAAGAACTATCTGTGCTTATAAATTAATTTTGGCGCTTCAATCAATCGATTTATCGAAAAATGTCGGTCGAGTTGATCAGCATTTTCGTTCGGAAACCAGTCGACAGCACATTCGCTGGATCAACTGAGATTGATAAAATTTGAGGTTATTGTACAAAAGCTTTAGATAATTTATGCATCCGTTTTAATAGCTTTGAATATTAACTCTGAATTGTGTCGAAATTGGGCTAAACCATGTTGTCTTAGTGAGCTTATATTGAGATGATGGTCATGGCTTATCGCCGAAAATGTACTGTGAATAATTGGTGCGAGTAACATATTTAGATGCAGGCAATATTACTAAGGTGGAAGTAATATGATTTTGTGGTATTTTTCATGCGCTCCACGGATGAGTGCAGTAATGTGTTTTATCTGATCAGACTGCTGGTCTAGATATATCCTCTTACTGTTGATAAACTTTTTCAAGGATAAAATTAGTTCCTTCAAAGTACTTATGCTCTGAAAATTTTTGTTTCGTTAAATATTCGATTTAACAGGTAGATTCTTAAGAAGCTATGCGCTTGATTATTTCACGTTCCATTAATTTATTTTAGTTTTCGTGTTTAATGAATGATGGAATAAAATGTGATCATTCGCATGAGAGGTTCATTATTTTGAAATAAATCCTACCCTTCTGCGTGTAAGGCATTATTATTCCTATGCTGCTTTTAAAGCGATGTACATCGGGCAGCTTTACTTGATCGGGTAAATTCGATGAATATAATACGTCATTTTCAAATCAAAATCCAAAGATAAAATGCTCTTGCTGTCGGACTGTATTTTTAAACCATGTTCTGTCATATTTTAGGGTTTACTCATTTCACTAATCAAATTCTCTTTGGTATATTTTTCCATACGATTTGCAGCAGTTGTTCCTCTGCCGTTTTGGGAGTATTATGTTTCATCAGGACTACTAATACTTTGTAGATTGACATAAATTGCATCCACGAAATGTGCAGACATATACAAATCTGTTATATTCTTTTTGGTTATAGTTATTCAATGGCGGTGACGAGTTTTACCAACTTTTTCAGACTTCGCATATCTAGACGCATATGTTTTTCTTTCGAGTATTTTAGCTTTTTTTTCCTCGGTAACTTCATTTCCATTGTTTTAAATATCTGACTACATTCTCGTTTCTAGTTCACCTCTAGCTACTGAATGGCGACAGAAGCAACCAGTAGATCCGAGTAGATGAATTATATTCACTATTTAGGGTTCCTATAATCTTGTAAGTATACATATGTTAGGTAAAAATGAATAAGTTTAATGCTTGTAGAGGAAATTTTCCAATTTGTTTATAAAAGTAATGAAAGACATGAATGTGAATGTGAATGGTGAATGTGAAAGTTCTAAACCGTTCAGAGAGAAATTAAACAATCTTAACAATACTACGCCAATAAGTGAGTCTTTAGTGTTACGGTGTGGTTATGCCTATTTGGAATGAGAAAAGAAGGATTACATCATAATGTCTTAGGAAATGTCGCAAAATGGTTGGCCTGCAGACAGAGATAGGATATGCAGAGGAATGTTGGAGTGCGTTACGGCGGATAAAACCCATATCGAATGGGAAGAGCGGGAAAAATATTAATCTGAATGATGATAAAGAGACCAGTTGACTGAATCAGCGGTAGTGGAGCCAGATTCCTGTCTTGCGTAGAAAAGAAAAGTTCCTGACTTCGAGTGCTTTTTAAGGGAACGGCTTGCCGTATCGCGGCTAATTTCAACCTATTAGATCTTTATCTATTCGGAGTTTCCCCTGAAATTAACTTCTACGGAAAACTATATTGATGTCGTCGCTGACATAAATTTGATAGTTATTAGGATTCTGAAAGAGAAGGTGGAATGTGGAGAACGCTCAATAATTTTACACAGCGTTCTTGGAATTTATAAAGTGATCTTAATCTTTGGTATTGCTTTAGAGTTCCCAGTATTTCCCAGCCATATCCTTTATAGAGTCAAATTAATGTTTTCCAATCATCAACAATTATCAGTTGAGGATTTCAATGAAATTACAGCGTAAGTATAAACAAATATTATATAGCTTTATCCTAGATTTTGAGCAACTTCAGTTGATCCAGGCATTGTGCTGCAAATAGTTTTCTGAGTTTAAATTATGGGCTAGTTTAATATGAGTGACCTTTTTTGAGATACTGAATGCTTGAAATGCCAAAATTTATCAGTTAACACCGAGAGTTTGTCTTACATTTCAATATCAATATTGCGTACAATGCTAAATGACAATGACGGTCGAAGTCAATATTTAAATTTTTTTCACTCAGACTTCATCGAAAACGAATATATAAGTACAGATTAGCGCTTACTTAACAATTTCTTGGCTCTTATCTTTCAAAATTTCATGTTAACCGATGAATTAGTTACGGACAATAACATTGAAAAATAATTCTGTAAGTGAAACTCAATATCCTTGAGAAGCGTCAGTGGCTCCCTACGTTTTGTTCTAAAACTTTTGGTAAACACTCATCGTAAATGTAGTCAGTGAATAGACTGAAAATAGTCTTATTGGCCATTCATAATTAGCCATGCCTCCTTCTTATTACTGTAGGGTGTAATATTTAAATATCGGCAATTCGTACAAAATGAATTTTCTGACTCCACTATTCATGATATACTCCTTTCACTATTGATGAGAGAAAACGGGAAAGAAATGGAAGTAGAACGTCCCAAGCATGCGCACTTTATTTCTCGATCTTTATACCGCGGAAGTCATTATGGCGTTTTTTACTTTGTCAATCAGATTGCTTTGCTTTTGGCGCCACTACCGTTGGCAACTTTTCATACGGTTGCGTATAAATGCCAAACCGCCATAGAGTGGAAAGGGAATTATGGACTTAATGTGGCATAAATGTGGGTGGAAGCAGTAGCGGTCTTGCTCAAGGAGGATCTTGGGATAAAAGAAGGAGAAGTCGTTGAAAATATTTTCCGGAGTTAATCAACGTAGCGGAGGTGGCAGGGCGTGGGAGTTTTATGGAATGAATTGGACGACTGAGACAGGAGAGGCGAGGGGGCTGTTGATGGAGGAATGGAGAGTACGTGAGGGAAGAGTGATGCTGGGAAAATATTCAAGGGGTGTGAGCAGGAGAAAGGGAAAAGGGATATATAGGGTCGACGGTTAAGGGTCTCCCGGAGGATCTGAGGGAAAGTCAAGGGAGGGGTTGTCGCTGCTGAATCAGGATTCGGAATATGGGAGTGATGTACGTACATAGTTTGGCGGGAGGACTTTCTGGTTGCCAGGGGCATCCTTTTATACCCGCTGACTAGCAATTCCGTTGCGTAGCAAGGAAAGTAATATTTTTCTCGAAGCATATCGTCGGGCATTTAAATTTCAGCTGTGCCGCAAATATTAACATAAATTATTTTCATCTGTATTCATTCTGGAGTGAGTAGGAAAGTAAATCATATAACAGGCATGTTAAGTTCAACCCTCCAGTTTTTAGGAATGGATGTTCATGAAATATTGAAACAAATGGGTTACAGTTACCGTAAACGATAAGAAAACACATGATTGCTTATATTTCTCCGGTGCTTACCCTCAAGTCTTTTATTTTACCCTTTAACATAAGTTGAGACAACTGTTTAAAGTAACATGTTCCGTATAATGGGCCGTTTTCCTTACCCAAGCAAGTGTATTAAGTATGAGCGGATTAATTTTAACTATTTTGCTGGGAAAATATAGAGACTATCTGTAACATTTTTGACTGGTGGTGATGTGCTGTTGCAGGATAATGTCACTTACAGAAGAGCCCAAAAAAGACATTCTGTGGGAACTTATAGGAAAAACAGGCACCTCAACGAGGTGTAAATATCTTATGCGTATTTGATCATCTATGTTTCAGCGTAAGGAATTAAAGATTTAAATGTGGTGAACTTTGCATCAAATCAACTAGTTGTAAAAATATTTACTTAAAAGTTACTACAATCTCGTAGGTTATGTACTAAATACTTGATGGAGTGTTTATTAGAATTTATTATAAAGTACTTGTTACAAGTTGACCACGTGGTCAGGTGGTATTATAAATCAATAAATTGAATGGTGGTGCAATGAAACATATCCTCGTTCATGTTTAGCTAAGAAAAACAAGTGCAACAGTTATTCCTTATTTCAAAATTTTTCTTGAAGAACCTTGCAATATTAGAGAGTGGACCGCAAACATTTACGTCCAGTCCATAACATACAATTTCAAAATCTTGCATGAGATATTTTTGGATCTCCCTGTAAGAACCCCTATGGAGTTGGAGAAAACCCCACAGGAGACATCTTGGCCATCAGCGAAGGTCATTGGACTATACTGGCAATGGAATGGAACATTTTATATGCATGCGCATATACTCGACCCAGTTATTTGAGAGAAAGTTAACTTCTGTTTTTAAATTTGTTTACAGACCCAGGTAAGGGCTCAAAGACTTTCTCAGGTAACTTATTCCATTCTTTTATTCCTCGGTTGAGGAAGGAGTTTTTCATTAATATATTCGTTTTTTTTTCCCTGAATTTTAGTTTAAATTTGTGGTTCTTCCGCCCTATGTAATTGGGTTTTTCAATTCTATTTGTCAGCTCCACCCTGCCCTTTTCACTATTTACCATTTTGTACATCCCACATAACCTATTCATCTTCCTTATCAGTCGGAGTGATTCTCATCCTAACGATACTATCATTGCCATTACACTATCTGTCCTCCTGTGCCTTCCTAAAACGTATCTGGCCGCTTTTCTCTATCCTTTCTCAATCCTATGAATATGGGCCTTTTCTTCTAGGTCCCAGACTATCGTCGCATACTCTAATATCGGCCGAACCTCAGATGTGTAGGCTAGTTCCTTTGTTTCTTTTTTGCTCTCCTTGAGGTTCCGCATGACCCCATGAAGAGTTTAATGTTTCTTCTATGGATATCGCCACTACCAGGTTTATAATTATACCTCACGAATTCGCTATTCCAGGATATTCCACGTCATCTATCTTCGGTCACTCAATCAAAATAGCCAAGTTTGATTGGTACTCATCTAGAGCTTGCACTGTCCTATTCCACCCGTTTTAATTAAATACCGTTTAAAAGACGTCCATATTGTGACTCAAGCCTGTATTTTGTTGATCAAATCTTAATTATCCCCTTCGAGACTTTTTCCTTTCCTACTTTTTTTATGCTAATACTCAGCTGTGTTGATAGGTTCGGTAGCATTGGAACTTTCAAGTTTGGTCGGGAGAGAACTATCCGCCGTGTTGGGAATAAAATCGAAAGTTGAATGTAATGGTCGAACCGCTGGAATAAGAAGTGCAGTTGATGAAACATGGCATCATAGACATTGTAGACTTTTGGAAGTTAAGCAAGCATGGGTCAGTGGGAAATGTTCGACGGAATTAGGAGAGATGGAGGCAAGAGGACCGATATGATCATGAGACCAATCTGTGAATTTACGATTCTCCGCTTGAAAATTGCATCCCAAAAGGTATATGACAGGTTGGAGATCATCCAGCGGGTGGATCACCGTGAAGTAAGTTACGGCCAAAGTTGGTGAGAGGGGTCGTTGAGTACACCTGAAGAGAGAGAAAGAGATGTCCACGGCAAAGTTTGAGCCTTGATGGTGGTGGTTCTGATGCTTTGTATTGGGGAAGATGATGAAGATTAGCAACAGAGGGAGAGGCGATAACGACCCACAGAGTTAGAGAGGTGAGAGAAAGATTAGTTAGAGCGGTAAATATTATTCAATAAAAGCTATCGTAACTCTTGCTATTCTCATTTCACAGCATACGCGACAGAAAATAGAGTGCATTTGTTAGAAATGATGGTAATCTCCGATTTAAATGTAACGAATGGTGCTTTTATTAGCGTGAAGGCACGTGTTCACACGTGAACAGATCAACACTGACTCTCGTGTGTCGTAGTGACATCGCTTATATATACAGAAGGTGGTGACGGCACCTCTCAGGCAACACCTCCAGTCCACGCCGCTAGACCAACTTGACCACCATTTGACGACGAAGGCAATGGGACCCTCAATCTAACACGGCCATACTGACGTTTCGACTCGTCCTCGAGTCGGCTGTTGGTGCTCCGCAGGCGAAGCATTAAAAAGATCTGTAAATAGATTCATACCATGAGTCCTTCATTAAAAAACCACTCAAACCTAGTACGAAGATAGCAGAGTCGGGATATGTTAATCCCGACATTTCTTTGGCAGGTATCAGTGGAGAAACATCATTAGCATTAGTAGTCAAACCTGGGCCTCCTATCTGGACAAAAAAATCAACAACTGAGAAGGACGAATTCACAAGCCTTGTAATATAAACCAGTCATCAGTCATGTGGCTCAAGTTCAGGGACTCTGTTTGTTTCGCACCACCCGGCGAACTCAGGGACCTCGTTTAACTTGCCATATGAAAACCATTCAGTCAACAGTCAATGTGGCTCAAGTTCAGGGACTGTTTGTTTCGCTCCACCTGGCGAACTCAAGGACCTCGTTTAACTTGACTTGCTACCCCCATCAAATGCCGATGGACAGACCCTCAGGTCCCACATACCAAAACAACAGACGATCAAATCGATATATACACACTAAATCACAATATCTGCGTTCCAACTGTATGTGAAACCTCTGGGGAAATTCCTTGCCCCACATATTCAGACGAGATAAAAGAGTTCCAAGAATTATAAAAGACCACCGTCCTCGGAACTTACCAACCATCACGTCGCCATCATCATCATCATCATCCTCGTTTGAATCCAATAGCAACTCAAAATCATTCGGTAAACATTCCTTATACAAAATCCGCAACTGCACCTTGGCAAACGTGTAGAATCGGGATGAATACCCGGATACTTGACAGCGATCACCTGGAAAGACTTCAGTTACCTTAAACGGCCCAACGCAATGGTCGTCCGAATGTGGCTTTCGTCGAGTATCGTTGAATGCCAGGACATACATCTCCACACGTAGTTCAATGAAGTTCATCTAATCCTTGTCGAAGGTCCTCTTTTGTTTCGTAGCACTCTCAATTCAGATCTCCCACTCACTTTCCCTGTCACTGGAGAACATTGGATTTTGAAAAGTAAACATCCAAATGGCTCGCAGCATTAGTATAGTGCCATCGATACTCAGAAGGAGTCTCAATGGAGCATAGCCCGTAGACACGTTCCAGCTGAATCTTCCCGACACCGCTCGCCCATTCTGACTTGCAGACGCTTTATACCGAAGTATCGCCTTTGACTGGGCTTTCGTAGCTTTCAATACGAATGCCATCTCGGGGGATGCAAGGAGGTTATAAAGTAAATTTGACTATTAAGTTAAACAGGTGGCGAGAACTCAAGCCCCTTGGAATTCACATCCCATACAATTGAAATCCCCATTCCGTTGAGAGCATTTACGGCTAAGTGATTTGAATTTTATCTAATAAGGATCTCATCCCAAGGAAGTAAAAACCCCAATTAGAAAGGCAGGGGCTTGTTAAACGGTTGCTATGGTATTGTAAACTCCGTAAACAAGTCTACATTTAAATAGAATCTGATGCTGATATTAGTAGGTATATCAAGAACTCTAAAACGGAAAACTTCATTCCCATTACTCTTTTCGGATTTTAAGGGGGGGTGAGTTTCGCTCTGTACTCTGTTACATCAACACGCTGTCAATGAAATAATCACTGTAAAAAGTTTTTTTTTGTTTGCTATTCCTTCTCCGTTTCTTACTTTTTAAGAGTAACCATGTTGATTAAGTGAACTGTTAAAAAAAGACTCGGCTTATGCAAGGATGAAAGCAAGATAGACTGCGTGAGACTGCATTTCAAAATTTTAACAATCATATCGTAATAAACCAAACATGCAACTTTTACGATTCACGCTTGGTAGAAGTTGACTCATATACTTTGTTATCGAAAGGTTATAAAAACTTGATATCCAGATGACACACCCGAAATAATTTATGGTTATCTAATTTTCTTATTTACATAGAATGATAGTGGTACTCGTAGTTGACCGGCCCCGCTGCCAGATGACATCAGCCAGGGATAAAATCTCTGGTAACATATTCTCCCCACCGGGGCCCACACCCGGTACCCCTAGATCGAGAGGATAGCACCAAAATAAATGTATCGACTTGAGAGATACTATTTCAAAAGCTGCTTTTCTGCTTACAATGTTAACTCTGTAGAATACTAATTGCAACTTGCGCAAGTAACTTACAGGTTAACTCACACTGCTCATGTTTTACGCCGATCGAGAAGACACGATTAAAGATCGCGTTACTGAAATTAAACGGCGTCACACCCATTGCTACTGTTACCGAAAGCCTTTCGGTTTGAAGTTTAATTATGGCAGCAATTGTGCGTATATATTTCAATGACAATGATCTATCAGTGATCTCTAGCATTGGCTCATTACGCATCACGTAAACACCCATGCTCCGGCCAGTGAATGATCTACCCAATTTGAACTCGAACCTCTAATAGCACAATCAGAACGCCAGGCTTAAACCCCACTGCCACAAGCCGATGAGGAAGTTGCGGAGAAGCATAAGAGTGTGTTACCTGAGAGTAGTTTAATGCCCAAAATTCTCGCTCATTCAACTTTTTCATTTGAATGACTTGATAGACACAAAGTGAAGGATATTTGTGTAAGTCAAATACCTTTGTTTAGGAGATCGTATACAGTCTCTCGAACGAAAGGTTATGCTATATCGGAGAAAAGTCAACGTGTCGTCATTCAACCATAAGCATTTGCTTTCGAAGTCAGCAGCACGACCATTATCTCCGATCATTCACATTACTAAGCACTTAACTAAAATATGGAATTCTCACGAAAAGCGTCGAGTTACAGATAACACATAGGCCTTCAGAATACGAAACCTTTCCGTGCTTTTGTATTTTACATATTCCATTGATTTAGATTCCAAAAAAATCAGTTATGATACCGATTCGGGAGTTAATCATAATTGTTCAAACAATGATAAAATCACTCAAGTTCAAAAAGTTTTTTTGATTGATTGTTATTCGTAATTTCCGAGTCAATGTTCACGTAACTAATCAAAAGGTCTATAGTAGGGACCACTGCTTCGTGTTACGTAAAAAGAATAATTTACATGCTATCCAATGAAGCAGACTGCAACCGTCTGTTACCTTCCTTTTTGGATATAATAGACTTAATTCAGGCGAATTCTGCAGAGATGGATCCCTTTAAACCCTCTTCTGTAGGAGTTACGAGTCGTTTTGAAAGATAATATGTCCCGTAATTACATCCTCCAATATCTGTAATTAAAGATCGAAAATATAAGCTCTCACAATGATCATTTCAATCACACACGACTTTATAAAAGGATTTGCAAGCAATGAAACAATCAATAAATGCCAACAGGAATCGGCTATTACTTAAAACTCACGGGGAATTTTACGATATTCACATCGCTCATTCCAATACAGGAGTAGATATAGGATATAGCTGGCAACAAATTACCGTGCTAATCATACCCACGGATAATCACTATGTTGCCACCAATTTGTCTAGCTTCTTCGGGAACCCACAAAATGAGATGATGCTCTTACCAGAATGTTACGGGTCGACAAAGGTATTCTGTTACCAGCGCTTCACTTGCGACAGTTAGCTTGTCCAAGTGGCCCTCGTCAGGGTAATGGGCTGCAGGTGCTAGAAGTACGGCTGTAGCAGGAGGAACAGAACTCGTCACGCAGTGTCTCATCTCAGCGAGTACATCAATTGTACTTTTAATGAACAGCTTTGCAGAATATTTGTCAGGAGCGTTGGTTGAATCCCACTTCTGATGTTAGAAATTATGGTAATCTCCGAATTCAATTTAACAAATGGTGCTTTTTATTAGCGCGAAGGCACGTGTCCACACGTGAACAGCTCAACACTGACTCCCGTGTGTCGTAGTGACATCGCTTATGTATATGGAAGGTGGTGACGCCATATCTTCATTTGACGGAACCTTTCAGGCAACACCTCCAGTCCACGCCGCTAGACCAACTTGACCACCATTTGACGATGAAGGCGATGGGATCATCAATGTAACACATTCACCAACAGGCTGCGGTTCATTGTCGTCAAAGGGATGCAACGTGTTTTCATTTGACCAGAAAACGATGTAGGCTTCAAATTGGGGCAACTTCAATGCCAACTTCAAATCCGGATTGCATTTCCTCGTTTACTGCGAAGCTACTGTGCGGTGCAATTAAACTGACCACGAAAAGAAACCTTAGTTGGCGCATGGAATGAGTTCACTCCTCAATAGTCACTCTTTGTAGACCGAGGCACAGAAATAGGTAATCGCTTCTGCAACCTACCAAAACCTGAATTCTGAGAGCAGAGCTCTTGTGTTAAATGAATTACTGTCCGAAATTTTAAATCAAGCAGAAAGGGATAGCTATCTACTTTTATTGTAAATAATATTTTTAGGCTTAAACAGCAAATGTCAAAGCTGTCTGTGGACTTATGTCTTTTGAAAAATTAATGTATAGCATGAAAAAACCAAATTAACCTAAAGGATTGGATTCTAACGATTCTTGGATGAACGTCTAGGATATTAGAGGGGCATGACAATTAATAAAGAAATCAATGTATTCACGTTGCCATTGTGTTAAAATATATCTATTATTCAACTCGCATGTGAAACTAATATCGCTCTTGAAAGCTTAAAAAAGAACTGCTGACAAAAATGTGGCTAACTTGCATGGTTTTTCTCATCTACATTTCAAGGGAAATTAATTGTTTAACATTGCTTAGACTGACTAAAAAAGTAATTTAAGTGATTAATTTTGGTTATTTTCGCAATACCTGATAATCTATAAATAGCTGTTCGATTATTCTCCGTAAATTAATCTCAAGTACTTTATTTCAGAATTCTGTTGCTGAGTTACTATATGACTCATCCTAACTTTTTGTTACAAAAAATGATTTGATTTGGTGCGTGATAATTTTCCATTGAAAGACTCGAATTTATTGGTTATCCGATCCGATTCCAGTAATTAGACGGCTTGTATGTGCATCTCATGGGTCTTTTTTCGACTTTGGAAACTACGTCGATGGAACAACGTTCGAAGAGATCGGACATTTGTGAGAGTCGGACATTTGAGAGATTTGCGATATAGATTGCTCGGGGAAATGGAGGGAGGGAATATGGGGATGGGCCAAGTAAATCTCAAGTTCCTTTCCCAGTTCCCTCTCATCCTCGCTTCTCCCCACTCCCTAATTGATCGAATCCGCCGTTATTTTTTGATTAGCGTCATTCGACCGTTTTATTTTATTGTTATTTTCCTTTATTTCTGCGAACGAGGCTTCAGGGTAAACCGGTGGAAGCGGGTTGATAATAAATTTCAGTCAGCAATTGAATACAAATGACTCTGTTCAGTGGCGATTTGTAACCAGCTTGAGTATTTGGTTCTGAACTTCTAAAAAAATTTCCATGGCTTTTTTTCGTTGCATCGAGAAGAGCCGAGAAGCTTACCAAATATCCCTATCCTAGTCAACCAGAACACAATTTTTTCTTACAAGGATTGAAGCTATTTTACTTGTAAATTGAAGGAAATATTTAGCATAGAACTTAATGAATGGAAGCTTTACCGACAAGCTATTTTTAATGATTTCTTTATGAAATCTGTGATATATTATCCGCGACATTGAGTATTAAAAATAACCCTCGAAGTGTTTAAGAAAATTAATGATAAACATCTAATATTAATGGTAATAGAAAAAAACATTTTATTTGGATGGCCACGATAACTCCATAATGGCTGGTCAAAAACCGAGCTTTCACGCCATTGAACGTTTTGAATAAATTACTTCGGCCGAGGTACTGTAGTTTTGGTCGTAGAGCATTTATTAGCATTTTATGCTAAATCATTCATAGTATTTTCACTTTTTGTGGGCGAAATGAGTCGAATCTGATGGCCGCTGATTTTCTGTTATAGCATTGTGCACTTGATTGTAATTTAAAAAGGTAAACAAAAATCGATATTTTAATGAATGAAATTACTGGTGGAATTGATATTCCTATCAAAATGAGAAGCATTTGATCGTATACAGGAATATACATTTAGCAGAGGAAGAGGTTTAACCTGCCAATTAGTTTGAGCACGGAACGTGTGGCAGTATAAAGTAATGAAGAGCATTGTTTTCTGTGATGCAATTACATACGTGTAATTCCATGAATAATCACACATGCAATAATTATTTTGACTTAGACACATAAAGAGTAGATAGATGCCTGTGTGGAAAACAGTTTTTGCTTGCCTTTTTAACATTTTTACCACTCGCGATGTCGAAACTGGCACGGCAACTGAATTATGGTCGAATATAGAAAATATGTGACTCAGGTAAGTTTAGAGCTGCGGTTCGAGGTACATAGTGACATTCTGGCAACAAAGCTACGAACTAAATATTTAATACTAAATATTAAAAATGTATACTTAATTTATCCGAATAGGATTTGTTTCAAGGACTGGAAAAGTTTTTTAGAACTTGGAAATACGATGGTTTGGTTTTGAGTCATTTTTTAGCAAATATACTTCTATTCATAAGTATGCAGTTATATAATCTATACATGGCAAGTATCGGGCAGAATTTCTCGTTATGTGATAATTATGGGAATTTTCATTTGCGTGTAATTATTATTCACTGGCAAGACCTTTATTTTAGGGAAACACTTTACCGTTGCTTTTGATGATAACGAATTGATAATTATACGATCTAAACGTCTGTGATTTACTTAATTTTATGATGGTTAAAAGTAGACTCAAAATGATTTTGTTTCATTAGATATCACATCTGGAGGTAGGTTCTTTTCACCTCCAGATAAGCGTGAAAAAGGGAGACGAGGCAATTTGCGTGTGTAGGATGGCTTCTTTAACGATAACTTTGAACATAGAAGTTCGTGATTATAGGGGTAGATTACGAAACGTCATATCTGTAAGGTGATAATCTTCGCTTAATATTTTTGTTTCTTAAATTTAAATATATGTCATGCTTGTTAAACGCTGAGTATTTTATCTGGTAGATGATTCAATGAATCCAGTGTTTAGTTTCAGAACTTAAATTAAGTTAAATCCATTTCAATATAGCAAGATTTCCTGCGCGTGAAACATTCTACCATTTATTAGAGTAGGATTGGTTAGATCAATCATTGATATGTTTTACTTTTTGTATAACCGTCTAGAGATCTGCTAATAGATAAAGTTTGCCATAAACCTCTCCTTGACCCCACCACGCGGAGAAATAAGTGGTATGAGGAAATTAAACCTCTTTTCCAGAGCTCCAACTAAGCCCCTTCCATCTTCCGCCAACCGTCTCCGTAAATGCCAAGCCAGTGACGAGGCAGTCCTAAACGATCTCTTAGAGCAACCTCTCCCTCCAATCACTGAGAGCCACGGAAACGATTCCTGGGAATACTTCCTTGGGGGAAATAATCCGTCGGGATCCGGTTCGGTGGGGTGGAACGCGGTGGATCACTTAATTGGAGAGGAGATGAGATTTAAAACGGGCTACTTAGGTGTGGGCGGTTAGAAGTAACGTGTGGAATGAGAGCGACGTAGTTTCGACCCTTGTAATCTCGCGTTGGCCTGAGAAAAGGGCGTTGCGGAGGGAGAGAAAGACATTAGATGTGAGAGCCGGTAGGACGAGTGAAGAAGGGATTGCGGAGTTTGGGGAGGACGGACTAGGACGGGCAAAGGTATTTTTACCTTATACCTTTAAGTTTGTTTCTCCAAGAAAACAAAAAAATATGTTTTAATTCATATATATAGCCTAAAAATTTCAATAGCAATAACAAAAACAATGGCATTCTTAGGAGACAATTCAATAAGAGCAAAAAACTGTTGTAGAAGATAAAGTACTCGAAATGGTATCCCACTTCCAATATTTAGGATGTGATATAACGTATGAAGATGATAAAGATATCACAAATAAAATAAACAATTTTCAGAGGATTAATGGGACAATATGAAGAAATTTAAAAGGCAAAACAAGATAAGAAACCCAAATTAAGTTCTATAAGGTTATGGCAGTCCCTATAATGTTGTATGGGTCAGAATGTTGGGCAACAAAACAAAAAGAACTTCAACAAATAGAGTCATCTGAAATGAAATTTCTTCGAGCCGTGAAGGGGTGCACAAGAAGAGATAACTTAAGGAGTACATCTATGAGAGAGGTACTAGGTGTACTCCACCAACCTATCGGGGATATCCCCGATAGGTTGGTGGAGTACAAAAATAAGCGGAAAGAGCATGTACAGCAAATGCCTAAAGAGAGGTTTCCAAAGCAGGCTCTGGAATATAAGCCATTAGGGAAAAGGAGTGTTGGGAGACCAAGGTTGAGATGGTGATGTGTAGCCGAAACAGGCTGAAAGCCTAACCCTGGAAGGAAGAAGATTTATCCTCTGGATAATCAATGAAAAATTTCTCTCTCTGACATGAACAAAAATGCTAACTTTCCGCGCTACTTTTCTTGCAAATCGGACATTGAATTACGTTGTGTTTGATGGGAGCAACAAAAGGTAAACTGGTGTTTGTCTCTATATTATAAATGGCTTTTACATGGAAAACTGTTTTTTAAGAAGCGGAAAACTCATGGGAAATAAGGTGAAAATGAAATAGATGCATATTACAGTCTTAAATTTTGTGTTATTAAATAATTGCAGCGGAAATTGACTCAAAATGTGTCAACTCCCTAGAAATGGCGCTGCAGTCGACGTCTGTGGCTATAAAAAGAAGTCTTCAGTAAAAATGTTTGTGGAATGATTGGCATCTATTGCGCCTTAAGGAGTGACCTTTAATTTGGCCCGATGCTCCATAACCTACCTTGACATTAACGTATATTATAAAGCAATCCTCTATTATCGAATGGCGTAAAAACTTTACTAGGTCATTGGTCATTTAACAAATATATAGTGAAACCTGTATGACCGACGGTTCCGCTGTAAAATGGTCATTAAGAGGCATGATTGTTTGACAAGGTTTCAGTATCTAGTAGAACTTATTATGCAAATGAACGGACGGCTGATTTTAAGAAATTGAAAATCTCTCTTCAATTTCATAAAGAAAAAATTAAGAAATTGAAGCGAGAGTTTTGTTGAAATCCATCCTGGTGGCGCTTATTTCCTCATCATTTTGTTACTCCTGGGAAATTTCAAAGCATATTAATTTGATGTACAGCTACAGTGAAACCTGAATTAAGCGGCCACTGGCGGTTCTGCTAAAACATGGTCGTTATGAGGGGTGGTTGCTTGATAGGAGTGGTCACTAAGTGGTTTTTCACTGTATATTTGTGTAAAAATGATGAATTTATACGCTCAAATACATTGCCCTAAGGACAGAGATGCGAAGGCATCTCTACACATAACTTTTGAAATACCAATTTCTGCCCTAATATTGTTGTTCAAAAACTTGTATAACATGCAGTAAATTTTGAGACGCCTAATATATTTTTTCAGTTAAGTTATACGATATACGACACGAGTTCTTAGATTTAAATACAGACTTCTGGTTTTCGTCGGGGGTCGACATATTGTAATGTATGTGGCAATGTTGCCAAGAGAATCTTCTACTGTTTACCTTCTAATCTATTTTTCAATTTATAACATAATTTGACTTTTAATATACGTCATTTAATGTTTTGAGCCTGAACATAATTATACCATTTATACCATTCCCTTAGTTCGTTAAATAACTATGACATCTAATCCTGTCGAAATAGCAATGGAGGGTGGAGTCAGTATAATTACTAGTTTTCGTGACATCGCAAAAGGTTTGGTTTAGCTCTTATTCTCATAAGATTTTACACGAAGGAGTATTTACATGAAATTGAAAAATTACAAAAGGTAGCACTAAGTCTACATTTGCTCATTACTACACATTTTGTACATCTAGAGAAAACATTATGTTGAAGCACAGGCTCCTCCTTAATTTTGGTTGTCCGTGGCTGACGCATTCATTCGGTGTAACCTAGATTTTTAAACCATTTGAAGTAAACAGTTGCTATTTAGTTATTGTTGTGATTCACATAGTCGCGATGCAACTTCCTTAAAGGACCACTAGGAACCTCCGTGCATTGAAATGCACGCTGGTGTGTGGGGTCACGGGGTGGTGCGTGGATCATAAAGCACGGCTGCCCAGACCACTTCCTTTTTAATTATAATTTGATCTGGCAGAGAGAGCCCGCAGCGGGAACTTAAATCCGTGCGATAAAGGTTAAAGGACGTGCTAGGGAATTAATCCATAAGGGAAAAAGATCGATCTTGGGGTCGGCTTTGTCACATTCCCTTCTCTGTCTCCCTATTATCTTTCACCCACATGCTCATACCAACAAAAGAGCTCAAAGATAATGCCATTTTCCGGCCACCAGCCCTCCTACTCCATGACCCGTAGCCCTCCGCTTGCAGATGTACATTGGCGTTGGGAAGGCATCTCCGATTCAGCCAGAATTCTCCTCCATCTCTCTCTTTCTCTCACGATTTCCGGTCTCTATACTCAAACCCGCTCCATGAAACTCACTTCCTTCATTTCTTTGGCGTCCAAAGGCTGCTTTCGAGGACGCTCCTCGTAAATGGAGATTAAAGAATGAATCCGCGGCTGGGCAAGGGATAGAAGGCAAGGCTGTTGAGATGGATATTGACATTTTTTCTGGGCGTCTTGATAAAATGAGGTAAACGGAGCCTCTTCAGCCCCACTCCCTATAAAACTCTTCATCCTCATCTTTCTCTCGTCCATTTTTCTCTTCAGAATGTACCCAACTTGACAGGTATACTGTCCCTCCTTTTTATATTAGCTGCGTTCCGGATGGTACGAATACCCGAACAATCTCGACTTAGCCTCGTAGTCCCTTACGAAACGGGTTCAACGTTGTCTCCCTTACATAATACCTAACGGCCTCTGTGGGTTTCCTGCCGTAGGTTCCCCCTTTTCTCTCTATATCGCATGTAATATCATGTGTGTCATCGTATTTAGTGACCTCTTTTTCTTGTAAGAATTTCCTCTCTCTACCCATATTTCTTGTAGTTATGCATGATGCCGAATTTTCCACAATTACTATAAAGTCCTATGAATGTTTCACCACAGTGTCATTTATTGTTGCCCAGATTATTTAGTTTTGTCTCTTGGAAACATCGGTTTTTGTCTCTGGTAAAAGAAGACGAAAACATCACCCCCATTCGATTTTGAGTCATCCATGAATGAAATGAGTAATTTGGAGAAATTTTTCGTTATGATATTCTTGGGTTACTTGTTTTTTATTGAAAAAAAAATTAAAAAAGAATAGATAAAATTTTGAGATTTTCCAATTTTCTAACTTCAAGAGTTTACTTCTCACAGTGTGGATTGGTGGGCATCATCATTTTTTGATTATTTATTACATATATCTTTGTGGTGGGGAAAATTTAATTGAGAAAATTTCCCTCTTTTTTCTGACTCTCTTAATGCAAATCAGTCATAAAAGGAATAGGTTGATTATGCGACAAGATGAGCTTTTAGTGTCTATGCTAATTTATTTAAATATTATTTCAACCATATTGGCGATAGTTGTTTAACTGATGGAGAACGGATGTTTACACACGAATTCGCTGAGAATGAACCACCAGCTTTAATGTGTCTTACTCGTTATTGTGAGACCGCAAAATTTAACTTAATATTAAATACGATGAGGATTTCCGTGTTCTTTAAGTGTGATGAATAATTTAGGGGTGACGGGAGAGGTAAACTACTTTAAGTACTTATTTGGACATTTAAATAAAACTACAACTCAATTTTGATCAGGTCTTGTTACTCAAGATTATGATAACTGCTTCTCAGCTTTTTTTACTTTTGGCAATTATATTTTTATCACCTGGCTGTTGCGCGAATAAATCCATTGATATTTTTCTAATGGAATCGAATTTCTCATATGGATTATTTTTGGCGCTTAATATTTATGAATCTTCATTTTTTTCGTGTCATCTGTGACTTTTGATGTCATTGACGATCTTAAGACGTTCAATTTGTTATTGCTTCTTGCAGCAATAACAAGTTACCCTCAATAGCGGATCTTTCGAGCTAATCCTAGCTTGTACATGGAGTTGAAAACCTATGTAATAGATATTTTGATCGTCATGTGACTAACAAAACACCATATTGAATATGTTAATGCCCTATTTTAATTAAATTTTACATTTTTTAAACTTAGCCCCTTGATGATTGGCGCGTCTATTCTGTCACATATCTTTTTAGCCATCTCTGGGTATTTACCGATGTCCAATGTGGGGACTTAGTTTCGGTAAAAATAACAGTATGTTTAAAATTTACTTTTAACAGTTTTAGTATTGTTTATGAGACATGTATAATTTTACGAGGAAGAAAAAAATCCTTTCTCATCGAACGTTTGCGAACATGAGTACTTGAGCTGTGTATATGACATCGCCGTGTTGCAACAAACTTGCCACCTAATTTATTTGGTGCGGTTATAATGAAGGGAGTGGACCAACAAAACAAAAAAAGGCCAGTTTGAGGAAGAATTGTAAGACAAGAAAACCCACGCGTAAGATCTAAGTTACTTAGTTTTCTAAACCTACGTACAGACTTTAAATCTGCCAAAGCTTCCTGATTTATACCCTCGAGATTGAATGAGGTCTTAAAGAGTGCCTCAAGAGAGCGAAACCTAAGAAGGAGACGGTATTTTAATAATAATAATAAATCTTTGTTCCACCATTTGTGATACAAATTACACAATATTTCAATTTCCAAATCGAATGTGGAATTAGGTACCCCAGGAGATATTATCCGGTTTTGGGGTTACCATTAAATTATATTAACAGAGGCAGACACATATTTCTCGTACTTACAATTAACATACGTCCCAGCTTCCCAGCAAAATCACTTTAATACAATATTCGTGTGTCCAGACGATTAATAAATAATAATATAAACAATTTTTACAACTTTTTAAATTAAATACAAAGAAAACAATACTTTGCAACAAAAACTTATATAAATATATGCAGTATAATATATTGATGCATGACAGGTATACTTGCTGGTATACTAATTCGCTGAGAATGAACCACCAGCTTTAATGTGTCTTACTCGTTATTGTGAGACCGCAAAATTTAACTTAATATTAAATACGATGAGGATTTCCGTGTTCTTTAAGTGTGATGAATAATTTAGGGGTGACGGGAGAGGTAAACTACTTTAAGTACTTATTTGGACATTTAAATAAAACTACAACTCAATTTTGATCAGGTCTTGTTACTCAAGATTATGATAACTGCTTCTCAGCTTTTTTTACTTTTGGCAATTATATTTTTATCACCTGCCTGTTGCGCGAATAAATCCATTGATATTTTTCTAATGGAATCGAATTTCTCATATGGATTATTTTTGGCGCTTAATATTTATGAATCTTCATTTTTTTCGTGTCATCTGTGACTTTTGATGTCATTGACGATCTTAAGACGTTCAATTTGTTATTGCTTCTTGCAGCAATAACAAGTTACCCTCAATAGCGGATCTTTCGAGCTAATCCTAGCTTGTACATGGAGTTGAAAACCTATGTAATAGATATTTTGATCGTCATGTGACTAACAAAACACCATATTGAATATGTTAATGCCCTATTTTAATTAAATTTTACATTTTTTAAACTTAGCCCCTTGATGATTGGCGCGTCTATTCTGTCACATATATTTTTAGCCATCTCTGGGTATTTACCGATGTCCAATGTGGGGACTTAGTTTCGGTAAAAATAACAGTATGTTTAAAATTTACTTTTAACAGTTTTAGTATTGATAAACATAAAAAGAAAGTACAATATAATATTCACGTACGCTATTTCAATAAATTTTCATTATTAAATCGGGCTCTTCCGTAAATTGACGGCTGGTAATCAAGACTCTTTGGGGAGGGGGGGAGGGGAGAGGGAAGATATTTCCCTGCTTTCGATCTCCCGTCCGGACCCTTCCGTCCTAAACTTCACGGTGGCGTTTTAGGACGGAGCGTTTGTTCACATTCATTCAATGTGACATTTTTTCTTGGCCACCAGTTGTAAAAGACGAAGCGTCCCTGAAACTACGGACTGGAATGGCTATTGATGTGAACGAGGGCTCCCAGTGAGGAAGGGGTCGAGGTCGGACGGCGGGGCAGATTGCACTGGTCGACCGGGAAGAAGATAAAAGACACGGCGTCCGAAACGAGGGTTAAGAATTTTTGAAGCTATGAAAAGAATGATAGCAGTAGTAGCTTAATTTATGTTATATTTCCTTTCACCTCTCTATTCAATCCCCGAAGGTAGATCAGGCTTTATGTGGCCACAGTTTAAGCAAGGAATGGGTTGGTCCAAAATATCGGAAGTGAATATTCAATGCTGACCCCGAGTAGAAAGTCAATTGACTTTCTACTGGGGGTAAATACGTTAAACAATGTGTTAGTACTACTTCAACAATCCGCCGTGGCCCGTGCAATATTTAAATTTAGCAACACGAGTAGACATTGATTTTTGTTTCTTTCCATCCTCCTAATTTCATCTTAGATTATCTTATCTCAAAGAGGCGCACATGCCACTCATAAAACTGCGTGCTGTATTCTATTGAGCAAAAATAATGCGCAGGGCGTTTTCTAGTTATTGGAACTGAATTGTGGGGCAGCGTGAAAACTTTGAAGACTTCGGACTTATTTGGACCACCCAAATGAGTAGGTTTGCTGTAATAAAGAAAACACGGACGGGTTCATTGTAGGTGAAGAGGTTCACTGGGAGAGTGATCGAAGAGGGGGAGATGTTGTGAGGAACGGAATTTGATTGAAGCCAAGGTAGTTGAGAGTCATTAGAGCATAAGACAAAATGCGTTGCTTGCCTGTTGAAGTGGGTGGGGGTGGGCAGGACATATGAGACCAGAAGATGAGTGTCGGACGCAAGGGTGGATAGGTAGATAAAGTAAGGGAAACCTGACAAAGGCGTAATGGTCACTTCAGGTAGGACATGACGTCTAACACTTGAGGTAGACGACATTTTACTCTACTATATCCTATTATCCAATCATCGTCTAATTTGGTTTTCATTTGATAAAATAATTTCCCAAGGAAATCAGCATTTCTCCCTACGTAGCAATTATATTCCGTGATATTACGTCGGGCTAGGTTTTCAAAATGTGAAGGGAACGTCCGGCAAAACCTGTTAATTATTCCTCCTTTTCATTGGGTCATTGACAAAAGGTTGGAGCCTTGAGGCTTTTGTTTGAGGAAGATTAAGCTCTTGGAATTGAGTTAATGAAGAGACCCTTGGGACCCTATTTAAATCCTAAAATGCAGATTTGTAACACATTCTGAATATTTGTGGTTTAGTTAAAATTGTACTTGAGAATCGTGAAAAGGCTGAAGATGCATGCCATTAAATGCTAAAGTGGTAGTTCATATTTCCTTTTCTCAAATAACAGCACCACTCGATGGTGGTGTTGTTGACTGAGCAACTGAGATAGAGAAAGAATATAATCGAAAAAGATTAAAATAATCGCTTTTTTTGAGATACTGTTTACTCTCTTTACTCCTCACGTCTTGTGCTACATTTTTACTGAGGCAAACATATAAATAAAGGAAAAAGGAGACAAGTCGCTTGAAATGTTGCTTGACGACACTTCAGTGTCATCAGTTTTTTTCCGAGACGTGTATGATGTTATAAAGAGCTTGATGCAGTTCGTTCCGTATACTCGAGATTCCACACGCTTCCACAAGTTTCTTGAAAAAGTGAAGGGGCTTGTATGAAAGGAAAAATAATTTTTAACCCGTTGGTGAAAACAAATAGTGATAAAATTGTTCTTTTGCAGTTCGTATTTTTTTTCTCGCGGTACTAAAGTGGTTTCAGCGTTTCAGTAACACGTCTGCCAATAATAATGAAATGAATGTTTCTAACAAAATATTGGAGTCGAGATAAAATACTGGGGTACATATTCGTGAGGGAATATTTTGTCGATTTGTTGTCCTATATTTTTTATTCTCTGGATTAAAATCTTATCTATCTGTAGGTGTAAATGTGTCTGTAAAGTCCATTAAGTATGAAGTAAATGGCTGGTGTTCATTGTCATTATTGTCATTATTTTGAAACTATGATTCTGAATAATTAAAGTCTTTACTTTCGTAAATTATTGCTTAAATAATTTTTTACCCAGTGGAACATCTCAACGTGGCCTTACACATAAGAGCCATTACTAAGAGCCGTCCACATAAACCAACTCTCAGACTTTAATCAAATAATTTACCCAGATGAAAATATAAGTTTTTGTCGTGTTTCAGTTGATCAGCATTGGTAATTCTAGTGTCAGAATGAACGATAGTCATTGCTATTCTAAATGACTAAGAATTTATTACACTCTTGATGTGATATCAGTCTTTATTTAAGGATGTGAAATATAGTATGCACGAATTACTCATTTTTATAAATAAGTATAGTATAATAGCGAATATTTTTAGGGTAACCACTCAGTTAATTATGTTGAGTATTGCTTAAGGTAGCTAAACACGCTTTTATATTATCAGAAACGTTTAATTAGATGATTTTTTCGCTCTATACTTTATTGTGAGAATATTTTTCCCTATAAAATATGTGGAAATGACGGATAATGAGCTTTGGTATTCTCTACAGATTGTGCTCGACTCCAGACTTGATGTAGCATGCGATTAAGAACTTCCTTTTTCTAGCTTTCATGAAATACTGAGGACTCTGAATGTGCTGTTAATAATGTATTGGGGCGATCAAACCTGAAATGAATCTTGGGATCCGTCGATGAATGGCACGGTCTTCATATGGATCGTGCTTGAAATTTAATTTAGTGGCTACGGCGATGCATTAGAGAATTCTATGAATGTTGCGATGAAGTGTTGGCTTCTTGCTTCCCATTAGCGGAAACTTCGTCGCCGGAAATGCGGGAACAGGAATGCGGGAAACGCTGCTGCTGTGCATATTTCAACTCGCCGATCCGTTAAGTCTCTTCCGCTAGTATTTTCATTCACAGTTTGCCGTGAGGAAGATCTCGCTTCCGTATTTAGAACCTTCATCTCGCCCTGAAATCGTGAAAGCAGTATTTTTTTCTGTTTAGGGAAACCATTAAGGATGTAGAGAGCACTTTTTAAAAATCAGAGGCTTGGTTACATTCTGGTTTAACTTAGCCTGTCGTGAGGGATGTGATATGTAGCAAAAAGTAATGCCGCCTTAAAGGAGATGAACTAACTTCCTCCATAACGCCTTCTAAACAGTGCTAGTTACAAAATCATCGTAAATCCTCTTACCTCAGAAACTTTTGGCTTTTTAGAGTAATTTGTCATAAAAATGCCGTACTTATTTACATGTTCAGTAACTGTTCGTTTAAGTTTTATACTCAGCATATATTTAGAAAAATAGTTTTAGGGATTGAACGATAGGGCTATTGAGCAGTTATATCATGCTATTTTACAGTATCAATATTTGAAAGACTACGACGATTGTAATTTTCATTTGCTTAGTAAGCAGATTATTTACTTACAAAAAAATTTACTTTCCCATCAATATGTCTCTCTCACTTGGGAAATACAGGCCATTAGTGAATGGAATTGTAACGGCCTGCCATTGAAAATACGTTGCTAAATGTTTAAATATAATGTCGATATTCTATTACAGCGCAGTGTAATTGATAAATACGTTATATTATTATCGTCACAGAGATCAATTTTACTCAAGTTTGTCTCTCTCAGGGTGTTTTTTTCTAGTGTATTATTAGTATTTTCTTGTCAAATTAACCAAGAATGCGGGATATATTATTTTGTAGATTAAAAAAAAGAAATGACCAAACGGCATCAAATTCCTTAAAGGCTGTTTGTCACCACCATTTATAGAGTTACGCTGAGGTTCCTTTTTCAGTTGGGCAATTGATCTCATTATCATTTGGAAATAAAAGCAATTGAAGCACAGGCATCTGATGTTATCTATTGTTTTCTCATGCGTGAATCAAACAAATTATAGTTGGAAGAATGTCACCGAGTCATTGTTGTTCGCTATGCAACATTTTTGCGAGAATTGTTTGTATTGTTTGTTACATTTTTCAAAAGACTACGGCTAATGTTAAGGGATCGGCTCAACCATATTTCTTTTCCTCTCTTTAGTAAAGACGCATAAGAAGATATTTTTTTGCTCTTAGGTGCAAATAAGTTTGAATAGCTGGATATGTCTGTTTTGGTCTCGATGCAAGTAAAATTTATGGAGCCTTCCCATGAATTGTACGTATTTTGTGAGGCGTGGGTAAAATGTGTATGTTAAGGCTTGATTTTTTGATACATGACTCTTTTGTGATTATAGCAGTTGTTGTGAGGTATAAAAAATAATGTTGATTGATTTAATATAGTATCATAGTTGTACCTAGCTTGCTCTGGATTAATATCAACAGTTCTCATTAATAATTTCTTTAGAGTTGCAGGGTTGTGGTATTTTCACTATTCCTTTGGGAGAAAATCAGCTATCTAACAGTAGCGAAGAAGTCTAGGGGCAGCTACGCTTATGTAAGTCGTTTCCTTATCGTTTTTATCCTCAGATTGCAATTATTGTGCTATTGTAAGGTTGCCATTGAGTTTACCACAGCGCTATCGTTGTGCCATAAAAGTCACCTTGTTCATTCAGCAAGAATTGAGGAGAATGGGGTACAATATGTGAATGAGGGTAAGTTTAAGTACTGACGATACATTTGAGAGGGCTAAATTGTCATTAAGGAAAGAAAAAGGAGACTTAAGTTCGCCCGGCCAGGCATTTACACCTGTGATTTAGTGGGTAGGTTTTCTTAAAACACTAATCCTGGATTCCTAATTTTTCCTTTTTTAAATTATTAACTTTTGTTAACCTATCTATGACAGGCATTGCAATAAAAAGCGAGAGAGTTAAAAGAAATACGAACGGAAAATAAGGACACGTTTTGCCTCCCCCGATGTATGTAAGGGGTCAACTCAAATCTCTAAGTAAATTCTGTCAAGGAAAAAAATTAAGTTAAATATTTACAAATGTTTTCTCTTTTTATGCACGGGGAAAATACACAAAAAAGTATTTTTTTTATTCTTTCTTTACTTTATAATTCCATGTGTAAAATTTTTCTCAGAAACATCCCTTTTTTCTGACAACTAACGGGTCTCTATTTTTGCGTGAATTATTTGCTGAAATACTAGTGATAGCTTTGGCTGCATAAATGCTTATGAACATTTGTGGTAATGACGTAAAAGAGTGTTTTCTATGTTCGTTTCTTGTGAATAGTTTTGTTGGTTCTGTGCGCAAATAAAATATTCCTTGTGAACAAGAGACTACACTTAGTATGCTCTCAGTGCCGATGGGGTTAATTTTCGAGATACATACTGCCTCTCCTTACCTATCGTCTAACCTATTAAAAATGTTTTAAAGCTTTACTAAGTCAACTGTAGTTCGATAAGTTATCGTTAAAAAATGCGTGACGCCATTATTATATCAAGAATTTTAATATTTCTACGGGACACAAATAAAATATTCCTAGGGAATACATTCACACCATGGAATAAATGCCTCGCTGTCGCCAATTCCAAGTGAAACTGAATTATTTTTTATCCGCCGGCATACCTGACAGGATATTGCTATTGATGGATAAAATTTTATGGGCTCATTTATTGCGCGAGGAAGAGAGGTTAGTTTGTGGAAGGGCAGTACACGAATGGGAAATTCAAGGCCCTGGATCAGAATAAAGGGAAAAAAAGTTTGAGGCCATATGCACATGTTTTCTAAACTATATTGACATACGGGAATAGCAAAGTAGTACGCCTAGAGGAAACGACGAGAAATACTAGTCTAGCTGCTATTGTGCGAAGGATAAAACGGGAAACCTCTGGGAATTTGCACGTCGCAGGAATCTGTTATCCTTCTCTCTCTCTCTCTCTCTCTCTCTCTCTCTATCCTTACGTCCATCTCTCGCTCTACGTCTCTGTCTCTCTCTCGCTTTTCTTATTTTTCCTTCGGCCAGTCCATGGTGAATACAATTTGATCTCCCGAGCGCATTTGGCCAGCCAATACGAGTTCAGTCGATAGCTACGCGGAAATGTTCATTCAAGGGGAACAAAATCTCACGATTAATCTTTTTTCCATCTCTTCCGCTCTGTCCTGCACACTTGTCGTCAGTTCATTTGACCTCGATTAACTACCTGCTCCAGGAAACGGTACGTATGGTACGTCTCCTCCTGTATGAAGAGATGCCTTAGATATGGTCATTTATTTTCCCTTGGGGGTCTTAATAGCTCAGACGAAATGGCTGTACACAATTTGTGATGAAAGAAACTCGAAACCTAGGTTCCTCGATACATTAAGCTGTGTAATTCATCATCATCGTTCACTCTTGCATCCAACCGGAAAATTAATTAGCATAATTATCCGCGCTAATTTTCGGGATGCTATTGTGCTAATTTTATTCTTTTTAGCTGTTTTAGAGTGTGCGATTTTACTCTTCTACTAGAGATGGATCGGCATCAAGGGTAATTGTTGGGCTTAAATACATTACCCCGTGAGAGTTTATTTTCAACTGCGGAACATTTGTCAAGTGGTGTGAATAATGGATATTTTAGTGTAGGAAAAGTCTTGCTTGACCGAAAATATTACAGACAAAGCGGTTTCAAAAATTCTTGTCTCATTTTAAGGCCCAGTTTCTCTCACAGGAATGGGAAATTTCATCTCGGTTTGGATAGGATGGTGTCTCTTTTATCATTAATATCATGGAAAGTTATGGAAGCACTATAAGGTTAATAGTATAAATTGATAGTGCCAATTCATGTGATGATATTACTCTTTCCACTTTATTTGTGGTAGATTTTGAAAGATGAAAGATAGCTGCAAATGGTGGGCTATGCAGAAGATAACCATGTTTTTTCAACGCGAAAACACAATGAATAACAAACTTTTAAGGATATTGTGTCTTGGAAAATTTAAAAAACCGTATTTGGTGTCACATCATTGGAAAACGCAAAAATGATAACACTATTTTGTGAGTCTTACGTATAATTGTGTGAAATACAATAATTATTTTTTATTTTATAAATTTTTAGTTTTCTTTATAAGGTATAAACTTTGTAGTGGTTAATCGGATAAAAAAAATTATTTATGACTGTACAATTCACCGTGGTATTTTTAAATACTCAGTAATAAATAAAAGCTCACTTGATCGTCCTGTCCAGTAGCAATGCCATGTGTTTTATAAATACCATTGATCGATTTCCATATTGCAGTTTGAGTATTCCTTGAAATTTGTGAAATAACCTAATCTGAGTTCTAGTGATACAGGTTTTGCTAGTGACTTACGACGCCCCATTAACCGCCGAAATTCCACCGTTTTGAAGCGGTCTATATTTCTTCTATTTACAAAAGTTGCGTTTGGCAGAGATTTGCGAAATTATTTCACCAATATGGTTACCTTTTCATAAAATTTATTCCTGATATCCTTACTCTTCTTGTCCCGTTGCATTTGTGCTATACTTGAAAGACCATTGTCTTTGTAAATTTTATGTGTTCCTATCCACTTTCTTTCTACCTTTCTGTATGAACATTTATGTGAGTATTTGGCGCTGAGCGGTCTGAGTGAATGAACGAACGATTATATATATATATATATATATTTTTTTTTTCCATTTTAAAAGAGAAGGGCGTGGACAGTGGTGTTCCGATGATAGCTGGCGTATAAAGCACGTGCGGTGTCCCGGAATGCGGGAGGGATCGATGGGGACCCACTTTCACGGCCAGCTTCCCCACGTCGTATCTTTCTCTTTGTCCATCATTCCTTCATCTCCACCCATTCCCTCTCTCCTTCTACCACCAATGTACTTTCATTATATAAATTGTATGTTGTAATTTTGGCTACTTTGAGTATGGTGTAAGGACTCTCCACTCTCTCTTTAACTAGGTTTTGTAGGGTTTTCACGGCCTTCTCCTTTATGGTGCGTTTGACCGCTGTGCAGTTTTTGTAAGGCACTTTTTATTTTGATATTACAGTGGAAATCATCAATTTTTAGGACTGCTGATATTGTTATGCATTTGTATAGAGTTTTAATATTATTTAGTATTTATATGAGTATAAGCTCGTCCATTTTTATCGTTACATTGTACTTTTTTTCAATTAGCGGAATTCTCGTTGAGTCTCAACGGTGGGGATAATAGAAAGGACATAGTAGTACTATCTTTGGAGAAGAAAATCTCGCCATTTGAAATCATTATTTTTAGATAGTGGAAATTTCCTGTTTTGTCGATTCAAGCTCTTTCACTGGAATTGTTTAGTTTTAAAACAGTAAAACTAATGATGAACGTTTTAATTTGTGCGATTATTTTTTTCTTAACTAAATCCAGCGAAAAAAATAATACCTGCTAGCAGTGTATATGGACTCGACATAATTTTTAATGGAAATATTTTTGACCTTTTTTGGGTTTAATGGTTAGCACTTTTGAAACGCTAAGAGATCTATATCACTCTTTAGTCTATACGATAAAACCATGCAAATTTTTAAGTAAATCGGTTCTGTAGCTTTCAAAAAGCGTATCGGACCAACATATGCATAGGCACTTCTACATTTTTTTATATTGATATAGATAACTACCATGTACATACCTATGCGCAAAACTGAAAGATATACGGATCATTATTTCATAAAATTTGAGGATGAAAAAAATAGTGATTGCGGAACTTTGAGCCCATTAAAAACATTCCTATGAAGTTTTAGTTCTTTATTAAGGTTAAATAGGCGTTGCCCGTAGCTGTGTGCTTTAGCTGTGAGCGAGATTCTATGAAGTTTGTGAGATACCACGCATACCAATGGGCCCTAATGATGAGAATCATGGTGGAGTGTTACATATGGATACATACTATTTAAGAGCAACCAAACGCTAATAGAGAGGTTGGGGTACAAAATTCCCCGGCAAGAATCTTATTGAAATTTGCTAATATTGACCATTTAATTAAACGTAAGCTCTAAAAGGCCCCGGCAAAGTCTCCTGTTCATACCCAGTACTCTGGCTGCCTAGTAAAAAGGCTGTTATTGAAATCGAAGGGAAATTGATAATGTTGAAATTTAAAATGTAATTTTCAAGCGAAAACGAGGGTGTGGGAAAATCGATGACAAGAATTCAATATTTTATTCATCCTGCCATCCAATACTGGAAATTTCAACCTACGTATCTTTCATGTATATAATTTAAAAATGAAAAACTTAAACCTCCTACTGTTTCCTAGGCTTCATAGGGGCCCCATTTTTGGGCCCTGGGGCCTTTGTGGCCCTAAGTCCTCTATTATATTTCCTCTATTGCTCAAGTTACGAGTTATATGCCTCGTAGTATGGACGCTAGAATCACGCAAAATGTCAGGCCAGCCAGTTCAGTGAGGAGGAGAGTTACGAACATACAGACAGCACTCCATTTTTATATATAAATATAGATGACTGCCCTTGGAGATAATATTGCATACTCATATAATTAGTTGTTGTTACTACACAGCATTGACGGGTGTAGAGCACTGGGATTAATTACGGGATTAGCTTGATGTACTCGGCACTAATGCAATCAAAAGTGAAAATCCTCTGTGGAACAATCATTCGCCTTCACCAAGACTCAATATCGGGCGCTATCAGCTATTTTAGCGTTAAAATCCTCCGAAACTCCACTGTGGTGAACGATGCCATATTCATGGTATTCTCATAAGCGCTATGGAACCATTATATTTGAAAATGGATAATTAATTGTTTAACTCTCGATTCGATGGGACTGCTAGTTGTGGTAATGCCGCGACTGCGGGATGCGTTGTTAACGAGCGATTTCTGCCCTCTTGCAGCTCTGCTAGGGTGTATTGTATATTGTCTGAAGGGTTATATGCTTCAATTGTCATCTATCCTGGATGTCGCTTTCTAAGCATTCATATGGGGAACGCTCTTCAGTTACGCCGTGGCTGACTTACGGCTTAAGAATTGATTTGCAACGCATTCCTAGCATTTTATCCACGATATGTAATGAATGGCTCTAAAACATCTGTCCATGGAATAATAGGCTTGCTGTAACTTTTCGTCTCTGAGCAAAACTGAAAGGATTACTGGTGGTTGGCAACACACTACTTATCAGAGAGGGATTTTTGATAGTTTTTTATAAATCGAGTCTTTTTCGAGCTTTTTCATGAATTAAAAATTGGATGAATTTTGGTGGGGACCATGGACTGAAATATTAAACCAGCAAACAAATTTACTACTTATGAACGCTACGCGCTTTGTTAAAAACTGCTATGGGTGTAATGCGTTTCACAGCTTTTAGAGGGATAGGGTTGGGTGCCACTAGACACTCGGAGGCTACACGTTCGGGTACAAGCATAGTTTGCTAGTGAAATTCTTGAATGGTATTTAGTGCATACAGACAATGATATTTTGAAGCCACACAACATTTCTAGATCCGACAGATACGATAAATTAAGAGAGATACATTGGCAAACAGATGGGTACACAAACTTATTCTTTCAATGCACAGTTTCAATGCACAGCTCAGCAAAAGTAAGTGACTATAATAAGAACAGATCTCCATTAAAAGGCACCCTTCACCATTTCATCTCCTAAACCTTTACCCCTATTCATAGATAGTGTCCTGTCTTACCCCATGCGACGGCTCACAGGTTAGTATGTAGATGTTGCAGGAATGAACTCGGGACGGACTATATAGCTACCGCATCACTAAACACCAAGCGTCTGCTGCTATCGTTAAGCGCTATTATCTCATTAGCTTTTATCTATCAGCCATCTACTTTCAAAATGGAGACTATTTTGAAACCAGGTAGTTCAGGATTATGTAACTCACTAGCTTCAGTGAAAATCTCCTTGTATGCTGTGACTTCCCCATGTTTGCCCGACGTAGAAGTGAAGATAACATTATTAAAAAGGTGTAAGTCGTCCATATAACGTCTTGTGAGACCTTATAAACACCCGGCAATTTTTCGTCTCCTCATACATTCTTCAGGAGTTTGTCCTTGTTTATTTTGCCCTCAATATTTCACGGTTTAATGTTCGAGGCCTATATTAAGGCGGTGCAAGCCCTTTGGGTCGTCTTCGTAGGACCGTAACTGCGCAACACAAGTCTTAAAGTGTGCGTGTTCAAGTGGAGGGAGGAGAGAGAGAGAGGAGCCGGGTGGGTAAATGGAATTTAAGAAGGGTCGCCGTGAATACTTTATGCTGTGGGGACTCCTTAATGCCGCCCGTCGGCGCCTTGGCAGTCGTTTGGTGCGAGAGGCGCCTTGCATATGGCCCTAAAGGGTGACGCCTCGTCCACCACGAATCATTGGTAAGCATTCCATTCCTCCTATCGGCAGTCAATAGATACTCCCCTTTATTCCGAGCACTCCATCGTTATTCAGTAATATGTTCGCTTTCTTACTGTATTGACGAAGAAACAAATAACATATTTACGCGTACATCAATGCCTAACTCTTATAACAGACTGACTTTCGGGATGGGTGCGTTTGTCCAGCGTAGTGAATTTGGAGACGGTAAAGTAAGTTTTTCATGCACAAACTAAGTCCCTAGATTATTTGAAAATGAAGAAGAAATCTATTGCCGTTTAAATAAACGTATTACTCAGCTGCCATGGTAATTTTAATAAATAAACCATCATTTATTATTTCATTTATTATTCATTTATTATATATTATTCATTCATATATACCGTTTTGTTATTATTGCTTCATATGTGTGCCAGATTTAGCGATTAATCGAATAGTTAATTTTTTACTCTCTCGGCCATTCCGGTAATTAAATAACAATAAAATAGTGTCACCTAGCTTTTGAAGTGTAGGTAATACGTAGTGATTAACAGAATGTCTGATATCAAACCTAAACATTTAGTTAAGCTCCGCTTGATATCTCTTATGGTTCGTAACATTTTACCTTGTAAAGGTTCGCACTGCTTCGCGATAGCATTACGAATCCTTCTTTTGCTTATTCGGCTACTTTTTGGAATTTATTCATTGCTTGCTGGTAGCAATTTCATGTTCTTAAATATTTATCATCGGAATAAATTTTTAGTTTAACACCGCTTTTGTAAAGTTTCGCTAATCTTCCCTTATAAAAGAATGTGTTGTGCGTACTTATGGTAATGCTAAGGTTAATATAATACTTTTGGTCAAATGGATGAATAAAGATGAATAAAAACATATTGTCCCTTCGGGCATCTTTAAACCTTTTTGAAACCTGCCTTCATACATGATGTGTGCGCCATTTCGCTTTGGGTAAATTGAACTTTTATTTTACGCCTTTTCAAAGCTCAATTGAAAATAGTAAAATATTTCGGCATAATGTTAGCTGTTTCAATTACCGCTCTTGCATGTTTAAATAGGTATGTGGCTACTTCTAGTAAACTTCTCCTCGCAAATTATATGAATTTTTTTGGTGTGATTCCTCAGAGGTATCGCTCGAAACCGTGTGGAAGGGTTTTACTGAAACTGGTTAATGTATTTCTGTGACAAATGATCTCTAAAAAAATAGCATTTTCGTTGTCCTATCAAAATGATTATAATTGGTGAAATTTTATATGAGCAATGAATTTGACAAAACTAATTTGAACTAAGGTTACGAGCGACGATGATCAGTCATAGTTAATGTATCCATTTAGCTGCTTACTAATGACATTCTATGATTGTTTATATCGCATGCTTTCCATCTCGTGCATGCATATGGTGACGTCGTATATCTTTCTCGAGCATGGCTAATGATTATTTTTTGACACCTATGCCCTCGTTAGTGTTGATTCCGTGCCCTCGAGATGTTTGTACACTGCCACATTTTCTTCCCTACCCAATTTACGTCAGTCATTCTCTCCTTTTCCATCACCTCCTCTGAATTGTGCGTGAAACCTATGTAGACCCTGAAAATCCATGGCGTTCTCCTTCGAAGGGCTTCCTTCCACTGCTCTGAATACACTCGGACAAACAGTCGCACAAGGGGACGCCCCTTTTCCTTCACCCCATCTTCAAACCCATGCACCCCTCATCACATCCGCCCTGGCCCTTATCATCCACCCTCGAGGTCCTCCTGGATGGAGTTTACTCTGCCGTCGCCCCTCCTCCAAATAAATGACAGTCCACTCAAAGGGGCATCCATCGGCCGGAACAAGGAGAGATGAATCCGAAACCTGAGCGCCTGGCTCTGGGAGTCAATGAGATCCCATTCTATGTTCTCTCCTACAGGCGGGGTATCCTCCTAGGGTATCATTGTCCTTAATAGGATGGAAAACGTTGCGTCTAGCTAGAGGTGGAGATCTAGTGCATTTCGTAAGCCAATATCAGGCTGCACAATGTCTCTGTGTTATTCCATATCTAATGCTCCATTCAATTTCTACAGCTTTTACTGTGATGGAGACGTATTTTGTAAAGTTAAAAACATCTTAGATTTGTGGATACCATTAGCATTGAGATTGAACATCCTTCAGTTCCTGCATACTGTTTCCCTCCACCCATCACTTAGAGGTGTATGTATGGTGCCATATGCCAACCATAGCCCTATGTTGAGCACAAAATCGTCAACCGGATTAAAACCGGATCCGCGTCCGTCGGGAATGTAATTGCTGTAATAAATTTGACTTCACCACTGCGTCGTACTCCTTTAATTAGAGGCTAGCTATACTTGGCGAAATGGAGATGGGAGAGTACTTCATTCTTGCACGACTCACTCCGCACCCCACCACTACCGTTTACTTCCTCAATCTCCCGTATAACCGTACATCTAGAACACTCTCCCCTACTAAATTCCGCAAAAATGGGTCTCAACAAAGTTCATTATGTAAATAATACCCATGCATGTTAATCTTTGGTTGCTACCTGGCTCGTGCGAAATTGATCTGCCCGAATGAATATACACCAACCCGAGCTTTAATATCATTTGTTATAAATTGGTCGCTTTCGAGTATAGTTTTACTCACACACGAAATCCCCTCCTCCGTGGCCCCTGGAACTATGATTAATACGCCATCTTTTCTCAATAAACTCCAAATAACTGCCAATATGCCTTCCCGAATACCAACACCCTGACACTGTGTTCTTGTCATCCGTTTGTTTTGCAATCCTTACTCTGCGTCGCAGCCGATAGAAATCACCTATTCAAATGGAACCCACTGAGGACAGATTCAGCCGGGTGCGACAGACCATCACCTACTCGAAAAATTAGGAGAGCTTTTCCTGGCCTCTGCATCTGTCTATTTGCAATAAGTATCTCCTTTCACTTCCCCGTGCTACCAAGATGTGAACATGTTTCACTTAAATGGTTCTGCGGATGTTTGGAGAGAGGGATCTTCGAAATTAGGGACTCATAATTACACCAAGCTAGCAGACTACTCCCCTCAAAGTTTCTCTACATTTCTCTATCCCCCTATCTTCGCTTCGCATCTCCGTGGAAATCATTAGACATACCCCCACCTCCTCTCTCACTCAACTCACGGTAGAAGTTTTTCCTTCACCCGCGAGATGGGCGGAGGAAGTTCCTTGCATTCCCCGCCCCTTGCCGTCCAGCCATCAAAAAATTGACTCGGAAAAGTAACCCGGGAGACTGACAGGCTTCCATTGTTAGCCTGGAATTGGAGTTTTCTGTTCTTTTATTTTGTTGTGTTATATTTTTTTTTCTTTTATGTTTGCCCGCTTTTGCAGCAGAACCTTATTTCAGAAACAAATATTCTCTCTAGATCGGTGTGGGTATATTTAAGTGTGTTGGGTCAATTTAAATTGACTCATGTAACGACTATTGGGTAAAAGAAACCTACTAAATAGGTTACACGAGTATTTTTTTCTACACGCGGAATACAAAATTTGTTATATTTGACGACAGATCAGTATTTTTTTTATTTTTAAAATTACTATTTTGCTGAATATATTAGCTACCTGCGAACTTAAATAGACTTATTTATGAAACTTATCAATATCAAAGGGTATTGAACAGTTAATCATTTAAATTTCACGACCAATGCAGACATTAACAAAACGGACGCATGATGCTGTTTTAGGAATTAATGCATAAGCGCTCCTGCTTAAGGCACACGTTATGTGTTCTCTCCCAAAAACAATAGTAATACCAAAGGATGATGTACCTTCGGCGGAGGGGCAGGGAATAGAATCTCATCGGAAACCAGGGCCAGGCGCTCAGGTTTCGGATTCCTCTCTGCTGGTTTCGGTCGATGGGTGCCCCATAGAGTGGACTGTCATTTATTTGGGTGAGGGGCTGTGGCAGAGTAAACTCCAGCCGTAAGGACCTCAAGGGTGGATGTGGAGCTGGATGCGTTGGTTTAAGGACGGGTTGAAGGAGAAGAGCGCTCCCTTGTGCGACTGTTTGTCCTGGAGGATTCAGAGCGAGGGAAGGAAGCCCTTAGAAGGAGAACGCCACGGATTTCCAGGGTCTATATGGCATTCACACATATTGTTGAGGAGAAGATAGGAGAGGCGAGAATGAGTGACGTAAATTGGTGGGGAAAGAATGAATGTAGCAATGCCCTAACATTTCCAGAGCATGAAATCGGCACTGACGAGAGCGTTGGTATCGAAAAAGAAATATTCATCCCTCGAATATGGTAAGGAAAGCATTCGCCAGGTCCTCAGCATTGGAATGTGTGATTCAAAATGTTATTCATAGGAGACTGAAGTAATTGGACAACATTAATATATCATTCCTCGTCGTCGATGTATATTCAATTTTTGCAGGTGATACTGTTTCCGTCGACCATAAAGAGGAATAACTCGATGAAAGGTATTTGATTAGTCGGGGACCAAAATACCTTATCTATAATTTTTTATGCCACATCATTCATGGCATGCAACAGCGAGCAATCAAAACAAAAAGGGATACACCTCTTACATTGAAACTAGCAAAGAACTCTTCGACCAGTTTAAGTTTAATTACAACGGTATATGATACTTATTTTGTTATGCATGCGTAGAAATTCGATTGGAAAGCAAGATGGATGATGGTAACATTTACCAATCCAGACGCGTGAAGGTTGAATGAAAATAATTCTGGGTTAATAATGAGTTAATATGTTACTTTTATTATATTAATAAGATTTGGATAGGAGTACGCTGTATAAGAGGTGAATGGGGTCACATTATCAGGTTTGTTTTTTTGTCTGATATGGAGTGAGATGAGGTTAGACTGGTCAACGTTAATTGCTCATTAATATTTTCCAGAGAATATTTCGTTGTCGCATTAATAATCCTAAATCCTGCAGGGGTGGCCTAGGTCGAGGAGTCTTCGAAAGGCGAATGCCCTTGGTTGAAATGGGGACTGCTGGGACGGCGGTAACTGACCCCGGGTGTTGCCAGGGCGGAGAGGCCGAAGGCATCGGAAAGACACTGCTCTTTGTGTGGGCGTAGGGTTACGGGAGAGGGCGGAGCTTCTGAGTCGCGCGTCTTCTCTTGCTGAACAAAAGCTATGTGAAGATGAAAATCAAGATGGGGAAGAGATGCGCCTCTTTCGTGCATTGTACGTGTTGAGACCCGCACCAAGCTCCCGTTAACAGTTATGCCCACACACATTTGAAGCTTTTATAATACATGAAGCTTTTTTCTGATATGCGCGCCACGATGCTTCAGCGGAATGGAACACAGAAACTTAATTTAATATTGACGCAATATTTATGTGAATTCTTGTCATAAATAATATTACAAACGCGTTCTAAGCACATGATATTCGTACAGATATTTTTAATTCGTATTCTCCACCGTGTGTTCCTAAAGTAACTGAATGTGTTCATGATTCGCGTAATGCTAGAAATGGTAGAAATAGAGTTCTTTTTTCCGCCAAAGATTTCTTCATTATTTTGTGAAAGAACTTGACTATTCTCTACGCTACCGATGTAAATGAAAAATGAACACAAATATTTATTTTAAATGTGATTTGGATTAAAATACTCTCTCCTCTTGGTCGCTGTGATGTTTAAGATACACGACAATTCCGAAAAGTAAAAACATAATAACTTACGACCGTGGTTTCGATGCTGCGCATCATCATCATGTGTGCAGAATTGGATCCATGGTCATAAGTGATGAAATGTATTTTAATGGGATATAAGGGTTTTCTTCACCTCTATCTTAACGAAATTCCACCCAGTTGGTCCAGAGACAGTCATTTCCGTCAGTATTATCGCTTATTACGAGTAAAATCAAGTCAATTTGCCTTTTATTATATGTGCCTGTAAAATATTACCTTTATTATATGTGGAAGAGGGACATGGGGCTCACTAGTGGTTTAATCGAGAGATAAGGGATGTTCGCCATGTGAAGGAATATCAATAATTGTAGTTCTCTGTACCTATGTTGATCTCATGGATTCAGAAATAATACATATAAATGAGATAATGGAGGAGGCTGATGTATTTCCGACCTTTTTGTACTTGATATCAATCTACCGAATCTAAAGAATCAAGCTGAAATACAAAATATATCAATCATGCTTTTCCCTTATCATTTATTAATTAATTATAATTGAGTATGCAGGGTAATAGGATTAGTGGTTAGAGATCAAAGTCAATAAGTTAATTAATATGTGACTGACTTCAGTAATTTACATCTTGCTTTAGTGAAATTGAATTTGTCGGTATAACGTTGATTAAAAATGCGGCCCAACAGGTTTCGCATTTGCCATACTTAAAATTCCGGAAAATTAACTCGTTTATGCGCTAGAATTGGCATTGTTCATCGATTTTCTCCAAAATAGATGTATAATTATGGAAAGAATGCTAAAAAAACTGATTTTGAATGACAAGTGTTCGTTTCTTCCAGTTATAAAATCGTAATTTCGTGATGAAGTTTTGAAAATAATTGGCTTATTTCCCTTGAGGAAATTCGTTGTCAGAAAAAAATTATAGAATTATGTAATTTGAAGCCTTAACGCCTAGGCATTGTGATTAAAAAATCGTTAGCCAAATGGGGAGGTTTTATGGTATCTCGATATATTTTCGTAGGATTACATTTGCAGAACTAGGTTTAGCAAATAGTCTCATGATATAATAAATTGTTTGCAACTAGGAAGTCCCATTTTTCAAGGGATAACAAATAGTTTGTTATATAATTTTCATAGCTGAATAACCAAAATAATTCTATTAATATTTTAAGAGCTTGTTTATTTGGCTTTAAAAAATCTATAGCCATCGTCGGGACAAATTCTCGTGTATTACATTACGGATTTGAACGTATAAGTCCTATATCAATGGGAAACTGCTATACTCCGAAATTCACAAGATAAGTATTTGTACGACACGCTTAATGGTTGACCTAGTAATGTTTGATGAAAACTTTGGTTCTACTCTATATCTATCTTGTGGGACTAGGATTGAAATCATTTTAACTGGATAAATCATACTATTGCCTCCAGTGCGATAATGTTACTTTGACGAATACTTTGTCCTACCCTTCATTTGTGTCTTCAAACGATGAACTCGCTTTTTTAACTTAGGTGATGCAGATAGAATAGAAATCGTTTTAATCACCACGGTGTATGCGAAAAAGATGTTTCTTAAGTATCCCCTGCATCCGCTGATCAACGGCCTGGATGGTATTTCTGTAATCGGCTAGTTCGTTTGATGCAGTGGACGATCGCATTGAAATCGCTGATGACCTCATTTCCCACCTGCCTGTGCTCGATGCGACTTTTCATTCCGTGCCAGACACATACGGCCGTATTCATAGATTCCTTGAGATTCCATAGGTGAGCTACTATCGGCTTAGTAGCGCACTAACTAGTCGCCAACTAACAAAATCGTATTCATAGACTGCTACTAAGCTCAGCCACTATATTAGTAGCTGATTCTTAAACACTCGCTCGCCATGTTTAGAGGCGCTACTAAATATGGCGGTCTGTCACAAGTGGCTCACCTCGGGTGAAAACCTGAAGCCATAACGGAGATTTTAGGCGAAAATACCAAAGATACTGGTGGAATTGCTTTTCTCAAGGCTGGCGGATGCGACGTGTAGTACTGTTGCTGAATCCAACTGGTCATTTTTATTATTTGTTCTTAGTCTACGACACCGTGTTGTGGTACTCCGTAGTGCTTCATGAGTGTTTTATTCAACGAAAAAGGAAGAGTTAGTGAGATGATTACTGTGGTTTCGAGCGTCGTAAGGTGGTTATCATCTCGTTTCATGAGTGCTACGCCTCACAGCTTTATAAAGTGCATAAATCATTGTGTGTGTATTGACTGTTTTTGAGGGTAATAACTTCATTTTTTAATCCTTTTAGCAATAGTATTGTTCGTTTGTGGTTTTAGATGATTACTCTACGAGAATACAGCCCATTTTAAAGAATGTGTCCAGGAGGAAGCCACCTCAACAATTTACAAGTGCATATTAGTTTTCGTGACTACTGCATCAAGTGAGGTGCTTCAGAGTAATTAACTCGAGCATATTACGGTTGTGTTGTTGTAGAAATATGTCTTACATTGATATAAAGAGGTACAATTGTTCTCTTAATGAATTATAATGATTCCGCTCTGGTAATAATTGTAACTGTGAGTCTGTTTACATCATAGCTCTGGTCTGTTTACATTCTGCCGTAAATTTCTATTTCGTTTCGTTTTTGTTTTGGTAGCAGACCTTTGTTATGGTTCAAACAGTGATAGAAACTTCTTCAGCAGTATATTGCATCATATTTTTTGTTTTATCTTCTAAGTTGATGAGTGAAATCAGCTTCGTTTTATTTAATGATCAGAAAGGATTCGTGAAGGGACAAATAGGTATTCAGATTAAATAGTGACACTGTACTGTGTGCATGTTCGTTTTTCGTTTACAAAATGATGATTAGTGTGTGAATGTTAGTACTGTTACATATTCTATGTAAATACCAGTTATTATCCATTAACTAAAGGAAACATTTTCTATTTTGAATGTTTTTATATTGATGGAACGGTGAATACCTCAAGAAAGTCCTGTTTGTTTGAATATAACTGATACCTTAATTTTGTGCGATTGGATGGAGTTAGTTCTACTTTGATGTGATGAAGCTCCAGTGTGTCCAAATGATTTTATGAAGGATGTGTGCAAGTTTGTGGTGAATTAATACGTGTGGCAAAAAATAAAGTTAATACAAGCATGTATTCCCGATTTTTCTATACCATAACAATCAAATTTTATTGAAGATTTGTCGGAATTATGATTGTAAAGCTAAAATATGGGGAAATTAGAGTATTTAAGAATGGCATCATTGTAGCAATATTGATGTAAGACATACGAATTCACGTACAATGAAGCCAGTGGCAGTGTTGCCAAGCGTTGCTTCATTGTTTCTAGGGCAGTCGCTACCGACAATTATGTACTCCGCTACTATTGTGGCGATAGTAGCATACTAGGTTAGTAGCTTCTAGTAGCTCACTAGAAAGGATCTATGAATGCCATTTTTAGTATGTGACTAAGTGCTCTTAGTAGCTGGCTAAGTTAGTCGCCTACTAGCACATTTTACCTGAAATCTATGAATACGGCCGGTAGTCACTGGTAAGCGAGTTAAATCCATTTCCATGCTCTTTCCATTCCTCTTTTGACATATGTTTCAACTTGTTCTTCACTCCTCTGGTGCATTGATAGATAACGTCGAAGTGTGTTCAAAAATTTCTCTCCTGCAAACCTTTTGTCCGTGTGTTCTTCGGCCTTGACATCTCGATTACTCTTTTACTTTGTCTTTTTGGTGATGGAGTTATCATTAGGGTGGTCGGTAAAATTATTCAATATTTACAATTTTGGCTACGTTTACTCAAACGGAACTAAGAAATAAAAAGTGCCCTATTATTTGATTGCTAATTAAGGCCATATTGGGATTTTTTTCAGAAAATATTACCCGGTGACCCCGGCTTAGATTGCGGAATGGCGAAGCCCTTGGTTGAGTATCGTGGTGAGATTGTTTGATAGTGACGAGAACTTTCTTCAATCGCGAGACTTTGTCCAGGTTAGTGCAAATGCCAGTTTTACTTTTATATCAGTGACTATGAAACCACTAGAGGCCTTATACCTTATTTTGTGTGTGAAATTTTGACCAGTTATGATTACTGTGGAGTTAATTTCTCTCTTATGTATATTTATTTGGCTTTATACTAATTTTATTTTCTTACCGTGCCTCTTCAATCGTGTATTTTTTCGTTAATTTCTGTTATTGCATGACGTCACAGAACTCAAGCATTTTGAACACTTTTTTTATGTATGATAACCTTTATAGAATTAAGCCTTTAGAAGTATCTATATTAGAGAAGCAATTTTTAAAGACCTTTTTTACAACGTGTAATTTGGAGCGAGTCTTTTTATGAAGTATTATGTTTTTTTTTTAAATTGAAATACTGAATAAACTCACGTTTTATGTTAGAAGACGTATTTTAATGACTTAATTGTTTCGATATCATTTTTTATTGTTACAACAGTGTCATTCTTTGGCAGCAGATGAAGGAGGCTTTAAGTCTATTGAACTCTATATTACCCATGCAAACTATTTTCGACGAATATACGAGCGACTTATCGAATATTAATTTTTCTAATGGCATATTTTGATTTATACGCTTAATTTCATTGAAGAATGTCTTTATTGTGCGAGGCTTATTACTAGTGTAGGCAATTTCCATTACTCTTTCCTACTTCTCCAATTGTGTCCAATTCCGGGCCTGCGTTGTTGCATTTTTTGTACCACATATTGCCTCATTTGCCTCAAGTATTTGCCTCATTTAAGCGGCCTTAAGAAATGATTTTGTTAATAAAAGCACTCTAACTTATACCATAATACGTTTTGGTTGAAGCGCAGGGAAACAACTAATTTATGTATGGTGGGCTATTCCGGACAATGCGGCAACGAAGTAAGCGGAAGAATTGTTCAATTTCTGCAAAAGTTTCACCCTATCATCTTTCTCCTCACACATTTCATTGAACGGCTCTTGTTTAATCATGAAATCACCTATTCCTAAAACCAATTAGCTTCTTCGAATAACAATCAGTGCACTCTTCCGACCCATGTGAAAATATAGAGGAGTTTGGTAGTTTTTTCATCCTCCAAGTCTCAGCAACCATCCCTAGGGGCTCTAAGTTCTCCGTCCTCCCGCACACCTGACTATCGAACGCGATTAGAAGGGCGGGGCGGAATGGGAGTTAGCCGCAGGAGGAGGGCGGAGGAAGAATCAAATGATTAAGGGAAGGATCGGGGTGAGGGGGGTGGGTCGAGATGTTGAAGAGGGTTGGAAGTTGGAACTCCAGTTCCTCATTTCCCCCTCTCGTCCTTCAAAGCTTACTTCCTTCAGCGCCCCCTTTTGATGCCAAACGAGCGAGCTGGGGGAAAGGTAGTGGCATCAAAGGAGGAGGAAAAAGACACATTTAAAAGGAAAGCACTCGGAAAGAGAAACATAGGGGTAGGGAGTCAGTCGAGAAATCAGGGCTTTCGGTGAATTTGCTCACCAAAAACCCTCTCAAAAAGTCCCTTCTCGTAGTGACCTTCGACAAAAAGGGGAATGATTGGTCTTTTTTTCTATTTATTTACTCATTTTATCGCCTTTCTCTCTTTTCCTGTCTCAGTTGTCTTTCTCCGTCTGCTCCCGTGACTCCCCCTACAATTCGATCTTTCTTATTCTCTGGACTTTCTTCTTCATTCCTTAGGACGCAATTAAAGACTCCCGTCTCGAAATATTACTCTTAAGATTCCCTTTTGTTCATTCAACGGCAGTTACAAATACCCCTTCCAAAATCACCGCATTCCTATAACAATTAAAAAAAAAGAACCGGCGGTGTAAATCAATACCCTCTTCTGCCCCCTCTTATTTCATGTCCCTCCTTAGTTTTCTATCTTCTCATTTACTTTCAATTGCCAACGGTAAACAAATAACCTACGCTAGCAACCTTCACGAAATCCTTTGCTCTCCTACCTCCGTTTCACCCTGTCATTTTAACTCCTTTTAGACAAAGCCCTCTCAAAAGTCGGTGACAGAATCTTAGATGACAATTCTGGGGCAGGTGCCCACTATCATAAATTTATCATTGCGGGCTATATGTAGCTTCCGTGGTCCTTTACATACCTGTCTCCACTGTTGCGTGCTATGCGCCTACCACTGTAACTTAGAGAAAAACCAAGTATTCATTTGTAATCACTATTTTCATTTCCCTAATTACCTCCCTCGCCACATCTTTCCACCACGGTTTCTCTTTAACGCGGCGTTTGGAGCATTCTTCTGCCATCATCTTTCTCGAGAGACTTACAAAATGGGTAATTTATTTCCCTCTTATTAATGCCAAACTCTACCGTCCCCAGCGCCATTCTGGCCCCTCAAACTTCCCTTTCGCGTCCTTCTTAGGTGGTTGGAGTGATTTTCATGTACCTTCAGATCTGCGTGAAGCTTTCCATATTGGTATTCATTAGTAATATGTATAGAAATATCGAAAATAATTGCATGCTCCCGATTTGGTTTCTTGGTAATTTGATGCTATTTGGACACGTAGTCTTATGTTACTTGACATTTATTTCGAAATAATACAATTTTACATGCACAGGAATCTTGTATCCTAATCGTGAAAATATACCATAAATATTTTAATGGTTCCTAATCAATAACTCGGTATCATGCCGAATACAAAACACGTATTTTTGTATAGTTTTCTCTTAAATTTCTAATTCCGCGTCGTAAACCCAAGACACAACAATGCTGTTATGGTAACGACAATTTATTATTATAATCATTACCTCATTTATGTTTATACTTTTATGGTTATTCATTGCCCACGTATAAAGTGAATTACTTAAATAAAATGTGGTCCAAGATTTTTTTTCAACCTTATTGAAAAGTTATATAAATGTGCACTGAACCTCACATTTTGTGCTCCAACCATCTAAATCCTTTCGCGAAAATAATTGGTTAAGGGAGTCGTTATATCTACCTGATGATGGCGTGACAGCCGAAACCGGTCGAAAGTTATCAATAAATTTTGGAAGTCACAAATTTTGTCTTGATTATCACATTTATCAGTAATCTTATATACCTATTTCCCAGTCCCTAATCCAAGCGGACGTGGACGCCCTATCAAAAGCGTGGAAGCAGGGACAGAAAGAATTCATATTCTCCTGCAGCGAGGGACTGCATGACGTTGCTTTTTTCTTTTACCCTTGTGATCCTCTAAAGCATGTTTTCCTGCATGCATGGAGCATTAAGGACTATAATCTGACCTTAACTATAAACTCCATCGTGGATAAGTGATATTTAAATTTTATTTATTAGTCATAAAACTGCTTCTCCCAACTGCCTCCTATAATGCGAATTTTATGTCTTTGTTTTATGTTCCGTGAAGAACTCTTTGGCCATCATTGGAAGGGCTTCTTCCGCAGAAAACCTTGATTTCCTTGCTGCGTACTATCTCCTACAGCCATAAAAATGCTGTATAGGAATCGATTGCAAAATCACGCAAAATTTACACTTGACTCGTGCCTCTGTATATTTATGATTTTTTTTTCTAGAATTATTGCTCGAAATTTTGTTCTCAAAGATAGGCAAGGAGTTCATTGATTTGCGTTAAAAAATTTTATTTCGTAGAGTAACATTTTGAAATCGCTTTAAAATTATTCCAAAAATGTTTGAATTCACTGGTCGGGACATTATACGGAATATTTATTTAAATTATTGTGCATGGTGAATATTTTTTTGTGAGCGGCATTGAATCAAATAAGTTTTTCTCTCTATGACCGAGTGGCCGTTTCCGCTGATAATTTAGGAATATCAATTCCTCGCCTATAAGTGACTTGAACTTTGTTTACGACAGAAATCATTCAACTACTCTAAAATGCTGTAAATATAGCACTTTGCTGTACCAGCTATGTATCGAGATTGTGCGAATTTTGTACGAGTATGCCTGTTTCTGTCATCAGTCGAAAACAGCTGGCCCTAATACTGTCCTGTCAAACTACCATTTTATTTCATTTTTTTCTTTCTTCTGCTTACAAGGAGATTGTCTAAAACGGTATTCATTTCATAGGTATCCCTTTTTCTCTCTTCCAATTACTATAGCCTCTTTTGGGGTCGATATTGTCTAACCAAACTAGTAATTTTCAACACTCTTCTGTCATATATACCTCAAATAATCATAGCTTGATGGCATCCCCCTCGAATTCCCTAAAGCATTCGATTTAAAAAGCTACAAATGTCTCCTCCGTAAACTTAGCCCAGTATTTAATATTTAGGGCATCTTGCTCAGCCTCTAATCCAACCCCCTAATGAAATGAACCCCGCAAGAGATACTCGCTGGCAATTCATGCAGTCGGTGTACATTCAGTAAGGCAGTGCCTTAGTGATGCGTACTAGTACCACCCTATTTAACCTAGCTACTTTAATGGTCCTACCTCTCTTGGTCTTTACTCTCATGCACATACATTGCTGGATTAAATTAACCTTAAAATGTGTAACTATATTGACAAAACGTTTGCGTTACTTTCGCCACCGGGAAAACAAGCCTAAATTAATGTATATTCCTTACTGTTTTTTCTTCACCAATTGTACATGTGTTTTACTATCAATTTATTTTTATTTATTTATTTTATTTTGTTTATTTTCACTGCCCCGAATACAGCACACTAGGCCATTTTACGTCGGGTGAACAACAGTAACAACGGACGAGACACAGACACCCATGTCCTGGGCAGATAATATTCCACCCAGGCGGGACTCGAACCCGCAACCCCCGGGTTAACAGGCGAGGACTTTACCCCGCCGCCACCGGGGCCGAATGCTGGTTAATAAAACCATTTTCCATGTCAGAAATATAACATACAGACAGTTGTCTTTCTAGTTGGTGAATCTTCTTGAGTTAACATCTGTATACCGTTGTTTAGAAGTACATAATCATTTGAATTTATTATTTAGCTCCGAATGAAGTGCGATGAATTAGGATGGGTTGATTTTACAGATATAATTCTTTCTTGCTCTATGCGTCGGTATCGTGCAGTACTCGGTTTCTATCAGGTAGAATCCATTTGTAGCAAATGGTCTTTTATATTATGGCGTCAGTCTGAAATTTCTTTGATAGTATTACAGAAATTGAAAGAAATCAATCATCTGAGGACAATGGACCAGAATCGGTTGGAGGTGCTCTCTGCAGTGCTTTTAAAATGAATGGGATCAAGTGAAGTTTTATTTGACATCACAGTGAATTACATCATCTCAAACCTTATGCGACCTTTTGTTACTCGTGGAATAGAATTGGTTCCGCCTCTGAATCCTTTTGAAGTGAATGGTACGTAGGAGATGCTTTTCGCGGAAAGTTACTGAATCCTGTGACTGGTATTCGTTGGACAAGTTTAATCTCGTTTTATGGTTAGATTTTAGGGGAAATGCATTTTATGAAGTATCCGTCCATTCCGACCCGATTCTTTGGCCGGAGAAATTTTTGAACTCCTTTTTTGTTGGAGGAATAATGAAAATTACTTTTTTCATTTCCCTTCCTAGAATTATATTTTATGTTCTGCAGTAATAGAAAAATGCCATTAGGATTTTGAACTTGCTATCAGAAACCAATTCCACTTGAGCGTCCATTTCTATGCAGCTTTATTTTCTCTTCATATATGAGACTGAATTCTAAGGCTTCATATCCAATGTGTTTTGAGGTGTATATACAGACAAAATAGATTTCTCAAATGTCAATGGTTATCTTGTACTTAATAGGCTCCCTGTCATCATTTGATCATGCAAATATTCTCTGTCATACTCGTAAGTATGACAGTGAATATCTTTTAAAGACAATTTAACACTTTTCTAGGTATTGTTATTTTATGTTAGTTGTGAGGTAATTAAAAGTTTTAACCTTATCCGTTTACTCAAAATCACGTCATCCTTTCTTTTGTCCAATTTCTTTGTAAGGTAGCAGTAAACATGTATTTTTTATATTCCATCTATCCGTGCTATATTTAGAGGTTAGTGCATGTTCATGAATTTTAAGTCCTGTGACACTTACTTATGGTACAGATTACTAAAAATAAAATTAATTATCAAAGCTAAAGTTGGCATTTATGTACCCTTTTTATATTAAGTAAATGGAAATATCATCAGGATGCCAGAGTGTTCGACTTCGAGGGCCGAGCCCAAGTGACGGTTTGAGGCCAAGCGGCGAAAAATATTTTCCTGGCTGTGGAATCCGACGTTTACATGAATTGACCGCACTACTGACGGGCAGCAGTCTCAGTAGATGGCATTGATGGCGCATATCAAGTAGATCGGAACGGTATCAAAAGCCGCAGCCTCGGATAAGAGTGAACGGCACTACGATGTGGAAGGCGGCGGCAAACCACCACATCAACACCTCCCTAGAAAATGCCGCCTTGCATTACAACTTTATATGGCACGATGGCATTCCTCCCTGTCCACGGAGATCCGATTGGCGACTGCTGGGAAGGGTACATATTTCAGAAAGGAGAGATGTAAGATAGGGAAACACATGATCTATTATTTACTACTGTTCGGCTTTAAAAGTTATTAACGTTTAAAAAAATTATTGTATCGCGAGTCGCTGCCGCACCTACGTGATGGCGGCAACTCTGCACGCGCTATTGTTACCGCGCCCGTTGCCTGATCTCGCTCGTATACCGTCCTAACAACACAACCCCGCATTAATAAACTCTTTATAAGATTAGTGTCACACTGTACTTTTGCTGTGGTTATGCTTTCCAAATACCACTTGCAAGAGCTTCAAATTAATCCAGAGTTTTTTGTTTCCAGTTACACCTACATCCTGGGCTGAGAAAGCGTTTATTTTGAAAAATGCTAGGAACTTTTCTCTGGGCGTTTGAAAAAACTTGTAACTTATGTGTGCCAATAATTTTTATTTCCTAGATTTTATCACTATACTATTTTGGAAAACTAATAGTAAAACAAAAAAAAGTTGTTTCATGTAACTCAACGTAAAACTAAACCAGAAAAACAATGGTGTCACTCATTTTGCGATGAGCTTAGGTTCATTTGCGATTAGAGCATAAACATCTTATGTTCATAATTATGAATTCGATAGTGATGCTCTTTGCCAAAACGCTCGGCGGGATATCGAGGGATCCGTATTTGAGATATTATTTATCCTATATATATGGGATATTTGAGAGAGATATTATTTATCCTAGGATTTTCTGAATTACGTCTCATTTTAAAGAGAAGTATCTTACCCTTCTAAAGACACCGACGTATCGTTCACTTTCTGCTCTGCTTTTTGAGGTGTATCAACAGATACCAGCCATTTTAGATGGGAAATGATACGTGTATGAACTACAGGGAGGCATTATTGAGATAATGAGGTTTTTATAGCACCTAGATGTCAGAAATTTAACAGCGGAGTTTTGTGTTTTCTCTCATATACTCGTATGTTAAAATAAATCACCTAAGTAGCTTTTTAGAATCATAGAAAAGCCTACCGTTATTAAGGAGTTTTAAACTTAGTGCGTGAAACAAATGAGTAAATAAAAGAATCATATACACACACTTGTTTAGTTGCTAAAAATTTCAGTGATCTGAAAGTACGTATTTGTACTTACACTAATATTGCTATATTTACTTCATTCTTCCTTCTGCTGCTGAAATTAAAACGTAAAATTAAAATTTGGTCTATATTATAACTAGGGAAATATCTCGCTAAACTAACTTAAATCTCTGTGTAAGTGAATAATAATTTCCCCTGTGCTATTTAAGATAACTGGCATGCTGAATAGAAAGCCGTCCCTATCTCGTGTTCAGCACACCGCTATTAATGCTGGGACCTCATTGCGCTATGTATCTTTGATGTGATACCCTTTGTGAGTGAGTTTTTAAGGCCAATGGGCGACATCTTCAGGAATTCAGGAGGATTTGATTAATCATTTATGCTCGGAGATTAAACTCCCCTTATCGCACTGTCTTTTCCTCTTGTTCTACGCCATTTAACGTCTTTTACTCCTCCGCTGCTCTCGTGGCCGTAAAAAAGCTATAAAAAAAAACCGCGTCGTGTGGCCCTCGACAGTCACGTTCCGGGTGGCGTTTATTTCCCACTCTACGCTCCTTCGGCGTGTCTTCGCTCCGACGCACGCAACCGCACGCATTTGAAACTCTTTTTATTGTCGAACGATGCCATCGCGTGGCTGTACCATTTGCTCTTCGTAGAGTTGTTGGATAGCTCACGCAAACACTCCAACTCCACCCCGAAGCCTCAGGCAGTCGTATCGCCTTTGATGCGCGGAGTCGGCTTTGAGGATATTTGATCCAGGCGGGGTGTGATCTCGAGTAAGATAGCTTGCGGAGTTGTACGACTTCTCCAGTCATTTGCGATGTGAAGGATATGAGGCAAGGTTGGTTAGGGAAGGATCATCTGGGAATTGGAGGAGGGGTGGGTAACCTAGCGTTGGTATTAGACTTTGCACGATCATTTCCTTTCAAAGTCAATGCGACGGATTACTGTACTGAAAGTGACCTCCATGTAACACCTAGAGTTGATCGCGATTACTGCAAACAATCTCTGCCACCACTGGAAATCTAATTCAGACCCTGGGAAGCCACCCAGCCACTTTAGGCACACCACTCTAGCCACCACTCCAGGCACCACGCACCAATCTAGCCACCACACCTACCCATGTACGCTTAAAAGTGGAGCTCTGAAAGTAGCAATATTGCGATATAATTGAAATTAAAAATGATATTTCTGTTAAAAGAAAGACCTTAAATATAGCTACGACCTATGGGCATGACTGCACCTCTGTTGAAATCAGTTTTCTAGGGAAATAAAAAAATAGAGATTGTCTATGCCTAGAATCTATTAGGTGTATTCTTTTATATGTGCTTATCACATGAAATCAAAAATGTATGATATATCCCGCTCGCATTTAAATACTGGTCTTCATCTTTTTTATGGTCGCCAAAATGCTTACAAGCGAACTCCTGGAATTATAATGATACGATTGCAGATTTCATCTTTCGAGGTAGCCTCTTACGATGGCTCTGAAAGAATTTGAATGAAATTTTATCTGTTAAATAATATTTATCAACAGATACTACGAAAATCGATGGAATTTAAATGTATATTAATTAAGTGTCAAGTTAGCCTTCTTGGTATTTAAAATTATCCTGCATACTCGCAAGAAATTACTTTCTCCACAACCAGAAACTTCGACACGAAAAATAACCCGTCAGTCAGCCCGTTGTTCCCGCTGCGCGCTAATGGACTTCAGTCTTCCCTGGGATATGGCAGTTTTCCCGAAACTGTTGTTGTCATCGTGCCGCGCCCACGAGAATGTTTCGTCGACGAGGGGAACACTAGGGTGCACTTTTATTGCCCTTCAACCAGAATTGACTCGGGTACGTGTCACAGTTCGTAAAGAATAAATTGCTCACAGACTAAAGTGGATAACTCCACGTGCGGCACGTTTAATGGAAAAGTACGATATGGGGATTAGGATCCTCCTCCCAACGACCTCCACCTAAGGAAGCTACTTTTTAAAAAATGGTTTCACTGAATCTGCTACCGAGATATATTTGCCTGGTTAATTGGAATATTTGTGTTTAAAGTTGTGCTTCGCGTTGAAGAAAAAGAGTCTGCTGTTCGAAGTCATTTTTACCGAGTATCAGACAGAAAATTGGAGTGATTTGAGGTATGCTTATCTAAGAGGAAGGTGCTTCTTTTACCAGTCTAATATGTTATAGAAAATTTCTGAACTCCTATGAGAAGTCAGGTAATTCTCTTTTTGTGTTGACCGCGTTGACCGCTCGCAACTTTTTTCATTATAATTCGCAAACGTTAATATCGTATGTGAATTATTCAGTCTGTTTCCATAAATTTTGGTGCACTTTGAGTTGCAATTTAGATACACCTGATGAAGTGCAATTTGGGGGTCCGAAACGTACCCTACTCGGAATGCCTTAGACATTTATTGAACGAATTTAAAATCGATAGCTAAAACTTGTCTACTTCATGGGCAAATGTTACTCAAACCAAATCTAACCAAAAATTATGTAAAATATTCTAAGGGATCATGCAAGGGGATTTTTCATTTAATTCCTGGAGAAGTAGAAGGAAAGTTTACGAACCTGTAGAGCTTAACATAGTGGTAAAAATGTTAAAAATATATAGCTTCCTTGCACTTCTGGTTAGCATTTAGCCTATGTATAAGCACCGAACGCTTGAAGGTGATGTGATTCATTTTCATTCTCTTAAACCGTAAAAGCTTTGCATTGTCGTCTGTGAGTGCTAAACACGGATGACCTAGAAAAACTTAGGAAGACTCAAGTAAAGGAGCGAAACAGACTGAAACACAGTAATGTAAAATAGCCTATTTCCTTATGAGTTAGCATTTTCTGCATTAGTTACTGAAATACAGGCGATAGGTCGTCTGCGAAGAGTACTATTATGGTGACAAAAAATCGCTACCTTTAGAAGGAAACGCGTATAAATTGTATGAATTGAGAGCAAAGTAGTTGCATCCTAGTAATTTGTAGCCAGAATGGGCATTGTCTATGATTCCTTCTGGGCATTTCACAAAAAGAAACAGTACGAGCTACTTCTTTAGAGGGCAAAAAACATAGCTCTTTAATCTACTACAGTGATAAATTTATGCTGGAATCTTAGAATGCATATTACCTTATGCCATTAGCGTTACCGAGTAATGTTCGAAATATATTTGCAAGATCTCCTCGCGCACTCTGCGTTACGAATCATTTCCTGAGTAGCAATTTCAGTGGAGATTAAGGACAAACTACAAAACATAATTCTGTGCATATATGCTTTTGAAATGAGTTCTGGGCACTAATGAGCAGAAATAGGAAGAAGAGGAGTGAGTCTGGTGGATTATTAGGATATGATTCCAATTTTCTTTAATTATTGCCTCTCACATTAATCACCTCTTTCTTGAAAGTTCTGCTCGGAGTGGGACTTATTTTACGGTGAGTGCGACATGAAGATGCAAGATTCTCTCAAAGCATTAGCCTATATTAATGCTATATTGTCAAGAGTCACTTCTAAAGACTCCATCTCTTTTTTTTAGTGAGGAGGCTTCAGAAGCAGAATACGCCGCTCTACTTTCAGAAGCAAATTGGGTGCCTTAAGAAGCCATTTAGACTATGTCATAAAGCAAAGGTCTAATTGAAATATTTCCATGGCAGACGACGCATTTTAAGTAAGAAGGACGAAATTATCTTTAAATAAAAATTCTGACTCTTGGCACCGCATCTTTTGTCATGTTTACGCATTTTAGTCCATCTGAGAGTTTTTAGAGGAATTGTTCTTCTTAGTCCGTAATGTCTTTCTGTCCAAAATACATTTTACTCTTCAGAAAAGTCGCGATTTTTAGTAATTTAAAAATTGTGGCTCATTAGATCATATATACTTGATCTTGCAATTCTACTTGAACGATTTTTGTGTGTGATTAAAATACGTTTTTTGATGACTTCATGTTTTAAAAAGTAGGAATTCGTGATCTTCTTCCCTTCCTCCTAACAAAGACTTCCTTTATTTAAAAAGTCTGCTTGAGAAACTAACGTTTTTTGCTGTGATGTATGCTCTACCTATGTAGTTTTTCAGGCATCGGAAATGAATGCTTTTAGTACACGGAAAGAAAATGCTTTTCTTCATTTCCCGAATAAATCATTCAATAAGTGGATGCATAATTATTGCACGCATTAGCTGTATCATTTTCTGCGCCATTGATTTATAATGATATGTAGATGACATACCGAGGCAATTTAAAGATATATTTTTGGCTTTTGCTAGGTGGAAATATTAAAAATTTCAATTTCAATGGGATCCAATTTCATTGGCAGAAGCAATTATTCATTCAAATAAGTATGTTTTTTGGACTTTTGGATGAAGGGAAATGCCGTAGAAATGGCAGTCTTCCACAAAAATTTCCGTAATATATCGTTTTATTCCCTAATTACTCATTTCATTTAGCTATATATTCTAACAAGAGCTCATTCTCAGTTTTTGTACGAATGTCCAATTTAGCTTTTACTTTGTGAATCCTGAATTCAAATTTGTGAAAAGTCGTGAATCTCTTCAGAGTTTCAGAAAGTAATGTTATGATTGGTATTCCAAGCATATGCGTATTAAATCATACGAATTTATGACTACGATATATGCTGTCTTCATCTCCAAAGATTAATTTTAATGCAATCAGACTTTGCGAAGATTAAATACGAGCTTAAGAAAGCTTAAGTTGTTTTACAAATTCAAAATTGTATACATCTATGTGTTTTATATTTGACATTTTATCTTGATATTATTTACTATTTATGATTTTTGTCATATGAAGCATATGTTTCAGGGAACATAGTTACATTTGCCATCGAATTATGTCGAAATGTGTGTCAAAAGTCATAAGGCTATGCGTCAGAATAGAATTAAATTGCCGGGAATTCAAAGCGATGACGTACTTTTGTTCGCTTTTATCTGTGCCTATCACTAATTTGTACACCCTTGCAAAGTTTTATGCAAATCTTTTTATAAAGAATTTTATTTGCAATCGCCTTAATATGTTCTAATACCCCATTAAATAAACCACTTAGTTTTTCCTCTTTTCAACGATCTTACAAGCCTTTCCCGTCTTAGCCTTACGTCGTGACACGCTTACCCTGTCACGAGTACCGTGAGCATTTCACTTTACTACGGTAAGCGGAACTCTCTCGTGGTTTGGACTCCCGCTCGTATACTTTTCGTCCGAACTGGGATCCAAGGTATCAGACCACCTACCGCTTTACTCGATAGATGGAGGTAATCTCGAACCTACCGCTCTCAGCGCCAGCCCATTCCCGCGGTCAACTACTTTGTTTACGCAGCAGCTTGACAAAAACAAAAACTGCTCCACTTACGAATAACTTGGACTTGGAGGTGCATAACTTATATTTTACTGTGCATTTACAGATTTTAAACAAGACCCTTTCGTCGTTATCAGCCGAGTTACATATTGAAGATACCCCCTTATCTAAAAACTATCTCTTTGTTAATTTTATATTTTTAAATGATCTGAGGAAGATGCATTTTTATATTTTTAAATGATCTGAGGACCACGCATTTTGGGGCCGACTATTTCGAGAATGCAACAAATAGTTTTTTTTTAATTTCACTGTGAAAAAATATAGTCGATCATTGTTCATGCTACGACAAAGATTCTTTCTGGAAGAGGCTGAGAAAGGACATTCTGCCCGCAGGCCGAGGATACGGTCCTCCTTCCCGAAGGGTGGGGTCTTAAATGACACTTGAGGCCTTTTTCTTGCGTAGTCGCAGAACCGTGTAGACACGGGGTCCGTTACTTCGCATAGAAATCTTATTTCCGTTTATTAACGGTCATCGTTTACAGGATATGAGAAATCTGCGCCGTTTCAACTCGGCGTTCATAGTGAACGGGCCTCTTTGGATGCCGCATTTTGCAACTTGACGGCATCATTAAGAACATACTCTGTACCTGAATCCATATTAAATCGGTTGAAGGCATTGGGGAGCAGAAAGATGGTCAAAAATTTATAATAATGTCATGTAAATTTGAACACAAGACTTCAGACCCTATGCAAAGTGAAGCGAGTAGGAGTAAAGATCATTTATTATACTATCACGTTGATCTTATTTGGTTATTCTTCCTTTTCATTGATTTTTCTTCGTGGTTTTCTCGGAAATTGTTAGTGGAAAATAAAATGATGCATCTCGAATTTGGAAGCGCTTTCGAATTATTATATTTTAAATATCGTGATATTTGTTTATGGGAATGTCGCTTCCGAAATGTTTTTGTGTTACAGCTTTCAGTAGATTCTGAGAAGCATCGGAGGCGTAAAATGTTGGCTTGTTGGATTATACGCATTTATTAGTAATTTGTAATAAAACATTTAAAGATCATCTACGCTTACACGCGAGCATGGTTGCCTAAGCCATTGATAGAGAGACCTAATAAAGATAACGAGACTCTCCGGCAGTAACACGTTCCCTCCGATGGGACCCTTGCCCCAGCCAACGGAATTAAGTTATTCCCAGAGGATTTCCTACGAAGACCGTTATTTATTGCGGGGAACACCCTTTCGAGGAATAAGTAGGCCGGTCCTAATACATGCATTCGGGCACTAGATCCCATTGTGGAGACAGCTGAATTTCCTGCGATCTCGAAACTTGGGAGTGGGAGGAGGGTGGTATTCAAGCTCAGTTAATTCAGTTTACTTGGAATAAAGGCACCATTGCGATGGGATGAAGGACGTAAATCGTCTGAGTTCGCCCTGGAAGAATAAGTATCTCAAACCGACGATGACTCTCTGTGGTCTGCGTCAAAGAAAATCGCAATACGATCACCATATATGGTTGCGCGTGGTCTCTCATTGCCTCACTCGAGTAGGGACGAGGGCGCTTTTAGCGCAGCTATTACTTTCTGTCATAGTTAATAATAATTCAATGACTAGATCTACGCAATACCTATAGATAATTTCCTGAGTCAACGCGCTGAAGCATGTTCGATTCTGCTGATCATTATATTTCACATGTATCACCAACATCTCGCTTCCGCATCGCAATACGCTACCCACTCAACAAGAGGGAATCACGCGACTCCCCTCTCAGGAATAAATACGACCGCGTAAAGACGCTGGGCTAAAATTCCAAAATGAATACCAGAATCGTATGTTTACGAAAGATCCCCACAGCTCGCCTGGGAATTGTATACTGAGACAGGTGCGTGAAGAGACAGCCCGACGAGGGCACCTATGAAATGTGTGCCCAGTGATCTTCTGAAGATGGCCAATACCGTTTTCATTTTGACTGTTTACTTTCAAACGTTATACTTTTGCGTCTTCAAACATCAGGATCGAAGGTTTGAGGTTATGGGTCAGAAGGTGTCATTTTCCACTATCTAGTGGATATTTCATTCCTCGGAGATCGTAGTTTCAAAGTGCGAGAGAGGAAGGGGGGTAGAATGTTTATTTCTAAAGGCGGGGATTCGCAAAAGCCCATGTATTTTACGGTTCATAGAGACGATCAAGTGAGATACAACTCCACTGAAGCAATCAAGGGGACTTCGAGTGATAAAATTTGCCTTCGAAATTGAAGATGAAATCCCAGTATACTGAGCAGATTGGATGGTGCTTGCATTCTGTATTACGTTAAAAAATATAAAAGAAAAAAATGAAAAAAATATTTCTCTCTTGTTATCATTTTTATTACCTTATTTACATCATAGTGTTTAAAGGAAGGTTTTTTAAAATAAATTATGTCATAGTTTTAACGTTACTATTTCTTTTATATCAATAAAAAACTAAAAAATCATCCAGTTTGCGAGCATTCCTCGCGCACTGATGAATGCTCTGCATATGCTCTTTAATCAAACAGCTCCAAATTGTCGTTAATTTCTTTTGTGAAGGGTACCCATACAATTCTAGGTTCGTATCACAAATACTTATGGGTCGTAGAGTGCTGATCATAGCAGCCTTTTCAGCACCCTTGTTGGAGAGATATCAACAATTTCTTCCGTATTACCTCAAAATTCTCTCCATTTCCATATATTCGACGTCCCTAGAATAGGTTCACAGACCGTGATAGTTATTTATCAGCCACGAAGCCCCTCCCGCATAGTATCGTAGTCGGTGATTTGAATAGCCAGGTGTTACCACATTTGCCATGAGCTTCGACTATCGTCCATCCCTTGACCATGTAACCTCCATCACCCGCAGTGAAGCCTTGGTATTCAATAATGGCGTTCGTGACGATGATATCAAACTTACAGGGTTTTAATCCGATGCCAGAGATTGGAAAACCATAAATAAGAATGTCCGACTTACTAAAGATATAACATTCCTCCATTGGTTGAACATCCCTCACACATACACACACACGTACTTCGTTCACCCCATGAGCATCTTTTCAAACTTCAATCGCTCAAAATCCAATTTGCTATTAGGTGCAATTTGAGCCTTTCCCTACCCAACTATAAACGCCGTTGCGTTAGTGCTTTCGTGCTGAAGTTTTCAATAACTCAGAGTGATCAAATTGGGAAGCTTCGTGAGGCTAGTCCATTCATCAGAATTACAATTCACGTCCCCACCCGAGGAGTTTTCTTTTTAGGGATAAGTGCATTTTACCTAAGAAATTAGCGAAGACTACAGAACGCATAGAAAGAGGACTTTTTGCACCGCTGGAAAAATACTCGTTGACTATTTTTTCTACATTGCTAATACCCAACGATTCAGCGGGTAATACTGACTTACTTATCTTATTTGCTTGAGTAGACAACAAAACTGGTTCACAGTCTCCGGTAAGATCTACACACACACTTTGTTTTCGCACTATTCTAATAGTACACGGTTTGAAGTCGGAGATTATTATCTTCAGATGCTGTGATGGTTTACAATTGGCAGGACGCTTCCACTTGCCCCAACCTCTTGCAGCGACTGTTCTATCTCTACTTAATGTTGCCTGCCGAAATATGTTTCTGCGAAGATATAGGAGCACATGAAGGTGCAACAATTAAAGTTATCAGCGGTGTTTCTGGGAATAATTTGATTATAATCTCGACGATTACGCAGAGATTAAATATTATCTACCTGAATTCCAGAGCTTAAGTTATGATTGGCTGTGTGAAATTGAAAGAGGAAAACATTCCTCTTGTGAGTTTAAATTCACTGAAGAACAATAAATAGACCTAAGGACTTTAACAATTTTTTTTTTAAAAGGAAAATTTTAACTACTCCGTTTTCCCCTAGAGTCGTTATCCTTAAATACAGAAGCACGATAAAAATCACCATATGAAACGCGACTTATCTGGCTAGTATCCGATTTTTTAAACAATTCTTTATGAATGTGAACTCGGAGGCTTCTGCGGAGTCATCCAGATGGCAGTGAAGGCTATTTGGGCTCTCTTCCACGTATTTTCATTGTCGTAGATGAAATTTTCGTAGTCTACGACAATGGAAATACGCAGAACAGCCCAAAAAGCCCTCACTGCAGTCCTTCATGATAACTCATCTTCTCACCACTTTATGCTATATCCCCTTCGTTACATCAACCAGTGACCATTGCCACCGGAATTTCATTGCGGCACATAAGGATAAGCAAACCTGGGACCTGGGAGATCACGCATGAAAACTACTATCTACAGTGGCACTTATCCATTTTTAGCCAGTAGTATCAATTTATTATCGAATGGATCTAATACATTTTTCCCTGCTTATTCCTAAATTTCTATTTCATTTGCTCGGATAATTCTTCCAGGGTAAAACGTCAGCTCTTAGCTGTATAAATGATTAGGATATACTTCTTAAATTAGAATTCATATTGAAAATGTGCTTATTATTATTCCGCAATTAATGTGGAAAAATAATACGCGCAAAATGTGAAACATGTTCTATTATAGCAACTGTGGAAAAGTATAGCATCTTTTGTGACGTCTGAAGTCGTAAAGTCTACTTCAACTTCTTGAGGTGTTGATTTAATAGCTTCAATAGCCGGAGAGGATAAACCGAAGTCTGCTTCTGCGAAGTCTCATCGTCCTGCTTTTAGGAACTGTTCATGAGGGCAGCAGTTGGGGGTGTCCCTTTCTATTGCTGTGGTGAATTAAAACTCTCTTTTAAAGACGCAAGTAGAGAACGATATTGTTTCACCTTGCGAGCGGAGTTCTAGTTTACATGCCTCTGGATTTTGTAGCGCCGTTTGCGGTCTCTTATCGACGTCAAAATAAAGAGGACTTTGAAACGTAAGTGTAAACGTAGTAAGTGGTGTTCAGCATGGAATCTATAATGTATTCTATCCTGTACACAATCTATACTTGTATACTATATTCTGCTGATGACACAAAACCTTACATTACGCCTTGTCCCGTGTAGTTAAGCGGTTAAAAATTGATTAAATCGATAGCCCTCTTTTACAATTCTTTATTAATTAATACAAAGTGGACTAAAATTGGAGAATATTTACATTAATATGACCATACAGATGGCTCGAACAAAACTTATCTTTGTTTCAATGTGCGCGAATAAGTACGATGTAAACAATAATGATTTTCTTAAGTTAAATACCCGTGGAATTTTCCAAAATACCAGTAGATTATCCGTGGTCATACAAAATAAATAATTAAATTACTTTATCTCTCAATAATTATTAATATTGCTCAATTTTATTATCAATTATATTGCTTATTGCTCAATTTTTACTAATACTCTTTGTCACGTTCAACAAATTATAATAATCATGCTGAAATGACCCATGAAATACCCTTTGCTATAGTGATTGCTAAAATTGTCCATTTCGGAATTTTACACACGTGCACGCTTCGCGTGTCCGGGTCTGTATTTCGAAGCTGGGTTGTCCTTATGACCTCCTTTCAGATCCTACTGAACTATTCGTCCTTGGCTCGTAGCACCCTCCATGGACACTGTCTCATTACTTTTCTCTGGGTGTATCTCAATATAACCAAACTTCTTTACCACGGGGCAGAATATCAGAGCGCCAGCTTTCGTGACCTTACTCTTTTAGGTGGCTAGAGAGAATGTTTTCCAATTTACTCATTCCCTCCGTCGCAATGTCAAACCTCATTAAAATAACCTCGCTCGCTGAGTTACTATGCGCTATTGTTACTGATACAATATGGCGTAAGTTACAACTGGAATGGGTATCACTGTACTCACAATAGTAACACACTTTGAAGAAAATCCGGGACGGTTCGTGATTTCGGAAATTGGTTAATTCGCGACCGACTGGGAGTTGGAGTTCTGGTCGTGTTGGTTAGCGCGGAAGACGAGGAGAGAGATAAAGGGTTTCTCTCAGAGGGATGAAGATGACATGGTAGCGCGGCGGGTTACTTTCCTTGGCACAAGATGTTAAATTTGTCGTGTCTTTTTTGTAGCCTGCCAGGTATAAGTTGCGGAGCTTGTATCCCCTGGTATTCACTCACCCGTCATCGGCTGTCTTAAGGGTAGGTGACACTGCCAATTAAGCCTGTTTCATTTCATTTTGGGTCAGCTTGAAGAATCTTGAACCACTAATCATCTCTTAGTGAGCTAGCTTCCTGTATACCTATTGATTCTCGTTTGCCTTCTGAATAAACCTGCCCCGCATACAATTAGTTAGAAACGAATGTTTTACTTCTTTTGCCTATGTAAATGTTATCAGAGTGAGGTTTGTGAAGGAGAAGTTGTTTCTTGTGTGGATGATTTTTAAGAGCTCGTGGTATACTGCTTCACTTAAAGCCAAAGCATGAATATTAAGTGCTAAAAAATTAATGAATAAAAGGAGCTAAAAGAAGGGGTTTCGAGTTGCCGAATTGCGAAGATGGAATTATCGAGGAGCAAGGCGTACATAGTATTTTATTCTGGTAGGTCTTCCAACATTGTTCACAACATTAACTCGCGGACATAAAAATGCCATTGTATCAATTTGCTTGTATTCAGATTTCACTGAGCACATACTTTTATAGCTATGTTGAGACTCAATATTTTCCATTTTTTTAAAATTCACTAATAGATAATTAATATCCGGGTGATGGCATGATACTTAAAAATTAAGGCATTCACATCCAACCTATTCTATTTAATTCAACTTTCCTTTGTTTAGATTAAACGCGTGCAAACTTGTGCAATCACATTGAAGCATGAATTTTCTCTGCATTGTTGCTGAACCGAGTGCAGTGGTTGTGCAAATTTACCGTTATTTTATTGAACTTTCGTCCCGTTTTTCTTTTGTAAAGAGCTGGATTTTTTAAAAAAACACCTGAATATTTGGTTGAATTTATTGCTCTGTGGATTTAAAAACAACTTTACATGACAAAAATTAACTTTCAAATCTCTTTGTTATTAATTTTTTTATTTGGTTTCTAAAAAAACTTTTTTTATAATTAATTTTGTATTAGAAATAAACGTTGATAGAAATAAAAATGTACTAAACATGAACACCTACCTTCAGAAAGTTTATGTGATTGATCTAGAGTAAAAACCATGGGTTTGTAGACTAAAATGTATCGTATTTTCTATGAAGTTTTGGCATTTCATAATGTACAAAATGTGAAAGCTGTTCAACTTCTGACTCTTGAAAAAAACAATTTTTACACAAAAAGGTCGCTTAAAACGTCATAGTGTAAGAGAAAACAGGCTTATCTCTATGGTACTGTGGGATAGATGTAGTTCAGACTAGTTTTTTTTGCGTCCAAATGGATGGAATCACGTAAGTGTTTGCAAATGCACTCATGAGCACTCATCGCTTCGAACTTTTATCGTTTTTAGGTAATTATTAGCACATTGCAGATTGATTGGTCAAATTGATTGGTCAACATACTTTACATAAAATGAATTATGAAAACCAACCTACATCAAGTATCAGAGCCAAAATAAGATGTAAAATATCAGTTGTTTTAAAATGCTTGTTTTTACTCCCTACTTGTCATGTTTCCATGAAATAGATAAGTGGTAAGAGGCGTTTGTGACTTCTAGGAGAAATTTTGACAGAGTTAAACTTATTTAAGTGTAGCAATTGTGTTTAAACACCGTTGTGAAGTACTTTAGGTCGGTGGTTGTTTAACGTTGCTTTGCTACCGAGGGCACCATATTTGTTATCCTGGACACGTGAAGTCGGTAGATAATATTAAAGCTATTACAAAAATAGCCATTATTAGCCTAGTGATGACTTTCATAGAATTGTTAATATGACTTTCAGAAATAAGTTTACTGTGCGTGCTACACAAATTTAATGTATAATATGCGTGCATCTGGTGCTTATGCTTGCCCATATACTTTTCACGGTGTACCCCGAAATGCAAAGTATGCCAGCGGAGGTGAAGAGTGAAAGGTTGCTTTGTATATGTGATTGCATCTCTGGACCCTATCCGGGAGCGAAAGCCCGTGGCCTGCGAAATTTTATTCGAACATTTCATTCGGAAGAGACAATTCCTGCCATTGTACTCGTGCTGGTATGAGCTCTCGTTTATATGGGAACCTTTTGTCGCTACAAAAGTTACTGCACATGCCCTCCTGCTTTGAATATCATGTAGCACGCAGCGTTGGCATAATTAACGTAAATGCCGGTGTCTGAAATGCATTCTCCTCCTCTGAATCGGAAGTTGCTGTTCCTTTCCTCACCACACCCAAGTACTAATTATAGGCTATTCAAAATATACGAGAATTGAAATTCTCGTAAAATTTTTGCCTAGGGATGCAATAGGTAGGGATACGTTTGGTGAATTCGGGCTAATATTTATCCATTCCAAAACACCAACAGTGGTGAATATAATTGCTTGTCAATACAATTTGTTGCCATTATGATGTATATATCCATGAACATTTGAATCCACTGCTATTAATTGCATCTTGCCGTATCTATATTGAGTGATTTTGTTCTTGGGTGTATATAGGAAGAGCAATGTTGATTTAGTGTATTGCGTTTTCTCGCCATTCTCTTTTTCATTTTCTGTAGTTTTTAACTCCTAATCTATCTGTCTGCTAATGTTTAATTTTCATGACTTTTTCTTATTTTTCATCTCTTTTTAATTCTATTCTTTGGAAAAGTTTGTGACCGACTCCTTTTAAAATAATAGTATCTCATAATACACCGCCCTTTGGGGAATATGTATTTAATATGAAAGTACTGAAGCTGGGCTCTCTGCAGAACGTCAGTGGACTTTATATTTAACTGTTAAGTAATTCCCTGTACAAATGTGGTAATTTTGACGAAAATTATTTTGATAATATTTTTATAGGTATACTCTGAGACATGAAATGTGTAAGTACAAACAAGATTTTAATATTTCCCCTGAAAATTTTAAATATTACAAGTTTTATCCTAGTATGAATGAATTACCCTCTTGAGTCGGCGATAACTGGGAAAGTTACCTCCAGGAGAAATAAAAGTTCCTATGTTTTATCTCTCAGCTTTTTCCAAAATGATTAATGGCCGCATTCCATTTGCTTAATTTTTACAATTTCTTGATTTGTTTTCCCATCCCGTGCTGCTAACTTCATTCTTATTGCAGAGAGAAATTGGCGTTGCATAGCATTTTCTACGGTCTAATTTTGGTAATTTACGAGCGCCGGGGCACAGATGGTCTCCGAGCGAAGTCATATTAAAAATTTCCAATTCTCTGTTTGCTTATGAAATCCGGGCACATTCAAAACGAGCTCAACATCAGATTACCATCTGCGTGGCGGAGTAATTGGTTTAACCTCTGTTTTGTAATGAAGCGCCTTCGGAATCAGGTTTTCGTCTTATTTAGAAGACTTAATTATGCTGGATTTACGTAAGTTTATGTTCAGAATTCCATGATAAGAATCTAATGCGTTACAGACATTGTAATTAAGCCATAGCACGTTGAAAACTTAGATTTAAATCCATCCAATCTTGCAAAGCGCCAAGGGCGTGTTGAAGAAGTTGTTTAGAACCTAGAGTCAAGAAGGAAGAGCGATTAGAGATGAAAAGGAAATAAAGTAATTGAAGGATATGTTACTGTAATTTGCGCGTCATTCTGCTTTTTTGTAATCGCGAGTGCTCTGTAAAACCATTAGTCATCATCTTTACAGTTTATTACTTATGTCCATGGTGTCCTAAGAATGACGTGCAAAATAAAAAGATCCTATGTTTTATTCATCTATCGACCATCTCTAAACTTATGTTTCAATATCTTACCATCTTTATATGTTGAGCTTTTGTAGTAAAGGTGCTGGAAGAGCGAAAATATATAGTGTAAGCATCACAAACTTTGCTTATGGGCTTTTGTACTGCTGTTACTCAGGGAAACTGCTAAGACTCCGTAGAAAGAAAAGTATTATGTAGGTAATTTTATAGAATATGTTATTTTTACCCTTAACTATAGATTTAGCTTAGAAATCTTTGGTTGATAGACGCTAAATAAGAGACTTGAATCAGTCGTTTTCCTCTGCCAGAGATTTAGCTATCCCGGTGTAATTGCGGAGACTTATAAGCATCCCATCCAACGTACTGAACGAATGTTACCCTTGAATGATCTAATCATCGTAAGTTTTGATAGAGATATATAGAAATAATTGGATGGAGTACCATACATTTTCCCCTTGGGGAGCAAGCTTCAGGGTCCTTTGTCCATATGTAGCTGATATCATTGTATTTTTTGCCCGCGTCTTAGTTCTCAGCAGGATCAATCGGGAATCATTAAAGATTGCGAAATCAAAGGAGGAATATGGTTTGCCCGTAATTGTACTCATCACTCAGTTATTTTTTTGATAAAATCATTCAACCTCCGTGAGTATTATTTGGCGTTTTTAATTGGAAGGTGGGTGTGAGGAAGTTTGAAATGTTGACGGCAAACGAGAAGAGGATACTTTAGCTTTGCCGACTGGCGTTGACTGCCTTGCAATTCGTACACGCTCTCATAGGAATACAACCTGTGATTCACGATTTTCAGCGCCATTGTTTCTGTTCCATTAACACCTTCGCTCAGCGGAAATGACGTGTCGAGGAAAATCCTTCAGGGAAACAATTAAATTCACCTGAAAATACTTCATTTTTTAAGGAGAATGCTTGTAGCATTGCATATAAGAATGAACAAAATTAATTCAAATTTTTTAAATTTTTTACACATGTTTTGTACATAATAATTGAAACAAAGACATCATCACTTTTACATATTATTTATCCATTTGCCACAAGTTACTCGAAAAACATACTAGCCTTTTCTGGTCGCGCAGAATAACGGGCTGCAAAGAGATCGTGATTCATAATAAAAATTTTTGGTCATGGTTTTGCGAGATATAATTTCAATTGCTTGGTTTTTAATGAAATAAATGCTTATCCATGTCTTATTATGATCATTTAGATGTCTGCATATTTTCAAAGAAACTACCCGCTTTCTATTCATTAAAAGTTAAATTTATGGGTTATTTTTCATATAAATTATTGAATTTGGTTTTCTCTGTGGATTTAAAAAGTGAAGACATTTTCTATGGATGATACTATGCAACGATGAAAGCCCTCGATAGAACAGTAATGTTATCACTTTGACAGATACTGACGTCCAATCACGCATTACAAATGTGCCTCTTTGTGTGAAAACATGAGAGCTTATCTTTTCTCTTACTAGACTTACCAGACAATTAACTATTGCTATTTCTATCTCCGTTTCACAATGGTTTGTCATAGTGTGATAAGGGAAAATTTGGGGATCTATTCGATGAAATCACAATATTTGTGTTAATTTGTGTTAATCGGCGTGGTAATCGAAAAGATAGCACCTCTTTTGCTCCGAAAGGGTTGTAAGGGTATGCAAGAAATGTATGAAGACATAGTTTCGGGACGAAGTATTGAATGTCCATTTACAGGTTGCAACGAATGATGCAGTCTGTTCCTTCCCTTGGAGTTTTTTTTCCATGAAAGTTTGTTGACTTAGTTGTTTGCTGACTTCATCATCGTCTGGGTCTGACATGGTTCACACTATTCACAATACATGGGAGCTCAAAAATATTAGGGAGAGCGATTCCGTGCCCGGAGTCCGTAAGTGCCGAAAATATGGGCGTCGTCTGTTGTTGATGGAGGTGCGGCATAAGAGCGGTTGGAGTGGTGGCGGCCAGAAGAAACAGGGAAGCGAAGAGCGGTAGGAAGAGCAACCACGGCCGAGGGGGCGCCTGTGATGAATGACCGGTGGAACTGAGTCTGGCCGTCGTCTCTTCGGACAGGATCACATCAGCTGCAATTGAGAGAAGAAAAATGACTTTAAAGATTGCCTTCCTCTGCGATCGTGGTTTCTTATATTGAAAAAAAATGTTCAATGAAATTTTGACTAATAATATACCTACCATAAATCCGATTCCGAAGAACTATTAATATTTGCCTGTGGTTATTATACAAGAGATAAAACTTCTATTTTCATTCCATTCATTGATAATACTCATTGTTATTATTCTCCTCTAAATGTCTAGAACGTAATTTTTCATCCACATAAACGATTGTTATCGCTTAGGAATCAATTTAGTTCCAGTTTTGTCATGTAGATTTTAAAATGTCCTTCATGACTTTTACATTTATTTTAGTTGTTATAAGCTTAATATATTTTTATGATTGGATTGGAGATTGGTGGAGTTGATCGAAGCTACTACATTTCAATGGGTGTTAATTTTATGATTAATCAAAAAGGAAATATTCATGCAAAGCTCCACATATATTCATTTGGTGTGACCAGCCTCGTTACTTGGTACTTCATCACGCTTAATTACCTCAATATTTTAGCTTTTTCAAGGGAAATTTACGGAGAACAAAATAATTGTTTGTACATTTACACTCAAAAGTTCATCTAACTAATCTTGTTTTTTACTGACTGTTAACGCACCCATTGAAAATCTTGTTCTTTATTTATTAAATTCCTGCGAAATTAATCATCTAGATGTATAGTGGAGTTTCAGTTGCCAAGCTAAGGGTGTCTTCTTAGTAATGTTATTCAATTCCCTTCATATTTGCTAATCTCTCGATTTTATGTAATTTTGATCTAAGTTGTAGAGTATACTAATAAATATACATGCTTAAAGGATTAGTTATTTTTCAACAAATATTTACTCTAATAGTGTAAACTACATCAAATTTATAAGTACTACCAGCGTATTAAGTTTAGAAGAATTGCTAGAATTGCGAGAATCAACAATTTTACGAAGGATATGCGATTATATAAAATATTAAAAGACATTTTTCTTGTCTGAAGGGTATTTTAATCCTGTAAGCATTGAAGAGTAGAATTTTGAGAGCCAATTGTTTTATAAACTTAACGAAAGAACTGAAATTTTGAAAATGTGTGTGAGGATAATTTCTACCCATTCGAACTCCAATGTGTACGTCATTTCCATTGCTTTCTACCCTAAGAAAGGACTTCGACTTTAAATGTTCTTGAGTTATGCTTGTATTTTGCGTGATCCTTGTTATCCGGCTCCTCTCAATGTGATGTGTGTGTCAACTATTCTTTGATATCAAATAAATGCGTGCACTGTTCACTGGCATAAAGCAAAGGAGATATAGTTTTTGTAGCTTTAGCATTTATTATTAATCGTGGGAGCTAATATTTTGTATTTCTTATAATGGAGCACATACATTTATCCTTTGATTACTTGTTTTACAAATACGAATCAAATGCATTTTTTCTTTTAATAAAATATTTTCTGATGTTAATCTGTAACTACCTTCCAGTTTTACCTAGGAAATCGGATCTGATGAACTTATTTGATGGATATCTAAGGAACGTAAGCCCATAGCTGGAAGTTAATTCATCCTCATGATCTACGGTCACATGTTGCGAAGACTAAAACTCTATTGTGTATTTATTAGTTTTTACCGGACCACTTGTCCTTAGTTTCTGGAAATGCAGCTACATTATAAAGGAAAGACACACTTTTGAACTTAGTGCGTTCAATGTCTATAAATGCGTTAACATCTCTACGGATGGATTAACGTATGTGGAGTTTAAGACTTTGTATTCTCTTCCTCCAGCAGTGGCATCTATTTCTATGAAATATGTTCAATAGTGTGTAAAAAAATTGGTATGAAAATAACCATTAATTATTAGTAAATATCGACATTGGGGTTTACGGGAAACATTGGAGGTTTAACGGAGGTGTAGTTACTGATACAAACCTGCGATAGTTGTGAGTCTGTGGTCAGCAAATCCCCCGTTCACGGTCTCGGTGATTATGGCCGAGCAGGTGAGAATGAGGCGTACCTTGGGGGCTGTCAGCTTGGGGTCCAGATTTCCCGATTCCTCGGAATCCTTCTTGAGACAGCGAACAACTTCATCAGTTAGCTAGAAAAGAAAGCAAGTACGGGAATTGAGTTCGGACTCATTAATGATGCTTTGAAGCATTGTCTGATTATAAATGAAACAAAGGAAAAGAAATAGAAAAAAGTTTTATTATGCTCTGGGTTTCCCCATAAGAGCAAAAAAGAAAATACATATCCAATTCTGATTTTCAGGAAAAAAACCTCATTTGAGATTTCATTTATGTGATGATTCCACGAGAGATCATTAGTTAACATAATTCCAAGGTTTCTAACAGTACCTATTGTTAAATCCAATATCGGCGTTGCCCTCCTTAATGTAGGGGAGAAGAGAAAAATTAATTTAGCTAAGAAATTTAGAGTTACCAAATATGATTGCCTGCGTTTTAGAAGAATTTAAAACCAATCAATTTTCATGGGCCCAAGCACAAATGGCTGAGACATCTTCTTTGACAAGGGAGATCGCAGCGGCCAATTCATTTGAGTTTGCATGAAAGTAGATCTGAAAGTCATCCGCATAAAGCATATGAGTATCTATGGGTCTTTGGTATGTCAAGGATGTAAAGGCTGAATAAAAGGAACATCAAACTCCTGGTCATGCTGGTTCTTAATCGCTCTGATAGAAATAAAATGACTTCGATTTTTTGCTGTGTTGATTCAAGTGTACTTGCGCTGCAGTTTTCCAACAGAGGACGGAAGGTACAAGAATGGGAATTGGTTGGCTTTGGTGTCACTTAAGATCTAACCCAAGCGAGCCCCTAGAAAACCACTTAACAGCGACCAGAATAGGCACTAGAATATTCGGACATTATCTATTCATATTAACTCTTAAGGACTATATGCTGCTCATTTTTATACATGCATTTTGCTTGCATCCTCCTTGATTTATTCTCAATATTACCCGTATTTATGAGTGTACTCACATTTAATCATGGGAAGGATGAATGAGCTACATTTCATTTTTTGTTGAACAAAGTGTCCGATTGAGAAAATGATTTATTTTACTGATCGTTTCTAATCACTTTCTAGAAGCTCTCGAAAGTCTTATGTGTAAGTAACTTCGTTTCCATTTCTAAATAATTTTTTTTCTTCATTATTCCGCAGAAGTCATTGGATATGATACATTGCCCACCATTTTTAAAATCATGGCAATGAAGGCATATAGTTTATGGTAAATCATGATAAGGAACAGCGTTTTAGGTTAATACCTGTTTATTTCGTATTTTTTTATCAAAGAAGACTGTATTAAGTTCACTTCATTGACTTTTAGGGAAAATTAATGGCGAGTTTTTTCGGTAAAATGGTTAAAATTTGACCCCTCTTGTATCGTTATTGCTTTCTTTACAACTGAAATAAAGGATAAAATTTTCCTGATACATCCTTCAATGGAAAATGACCATTAGAGGTTTCAGCTTCTAGTTGAAAAAGAATTTCATGAATTTTAGCAGGCTTTTTTCAATTTCAGCTCATGGTACTAATGCAACTTTCCCTACTTTTGTATTTCAAGTGATCTCTATTTAGATACAAACCAGTAGTGAAATACATAAAGGGATGCGATTCCAGAAAACATCCTAGCGTTATGAATTCACAGTCGAAGATCATCCTAGCGTAATCGCTGTAATACCGACCAGTTTTCCTTCTGCGGTGATTTTAGGCCATTTTATACCTTATACAGAACTGTGTATAAGAGGTTATGGGCTATTTAGTCGAAGGGTGATATTTAATATCTTGATTGAGAGGTTTACTTTCACGGAGGCGTGAGCATGATACATTTTTAATGATAAAATATGCCATTTATTATTGTATTTCATTATATTCCATTTCATCATAAAATATGCCGTTTTTTATTATAAACGAAGTCAAACAAATTTAAATTTTTGTTTGGTTTTTATGCCATGGGACATTTTATCAAAATTCTGTTCAGGAGTGGATTAAAGTGACACACAATGTTCCTCATTCTGTTTATTCCTCCAATTGACTTCAAAATCAAAATATTATCTTCTCAGAAGGAATTGGCCCTGCGCATAAATCGGCTGTTACGGACAATCTTTAATAGCAATTTCTTTTGATTGATGATTTGTGCTATGTGCTATTAGTGCTATGATGTTCAATGAAATTGCGGTAAAATCACGAATTCACGCTGTTTTTGACACGGAGAAATAACATAAATGTAAATATTGTAGCCGCTGGTTTATGCTTAAACTAGTTTAGGTCTTTATGCTGAGGAATACCGTATTCAACGCTCAATAAACTTCGTAAGCCGCAATTGCGGAGCTTGCACCTCGCCCGTTTTGTAATTCGGCTTTTTCTTTGAACATCAGCGGCCTGCTCTCTTGCTCGTGACTGGCACTGTGCCTGCATGGTAAAGCTGCCTCCTCTCTCGGTGATGCTTCACACCAGCCTTCGAATTCACTATGTCGCTGCATTTTGCAGCGGCCGACCTTGCCAGATTGAACGCTACGAGTTTTAGTGTTCATATTTTTGGGTCAGGTGCCAGATAGGCTCCGGGGATGTAGAAACATTTGGAGAGGAAGGATGAAGACAAATGTGCGGGGCTAGTTCTATTGCCTCGTATCCTTAGTGTGAATTATATCCTGGCATCCAACCGTAGAGACAATGTGGCTCACCACAATTCGTGCTTGACGCAGCTCCAGGTGGATATTTGGCACTTTCCTGTGTTTAACCTATGATTGCTAAAGCGTTCAGGTGCTTTTTGACGTAGAGATCTTTTGAGTCAGGAGAATTATTTTGATATTTATATCTAAATTTTTTTCATCGTTTATTTCATGCGAAGCAACAACCATAGCTGAGATCTCGCCGTAATTTGGGATCAATTTATTGATTAAAATTATGCATGTACCATTATTATTATGGATATGCAGTGTAGGGTGGGATTCTTTAACTCACCTTCTGTACGCCAACATGGCTGCTTTCCCAACATATTGGAGAGATAGTCTGCAGATTTGAGAATGGTGATGTGCAAATAGTGTTTAGCTGCGTATTACTTCATCCTGTGATGGCTTTGGAAATAGCATTTTACGTCGATCACTTTGCTGCCTCATTTCCGTTTTGCTACATCACATACATGTAATACACGAATGGGTATGTTAATATTTTTTTTGCGTTAAGTGATGAGTAGCAGTAACTTTTAATTGAGAGCCCTGAAAGGATTTTGATGTTATCAATCACTTCATTCGATTTTATATTGAGAAGATAGCGCGTGTTTAATAAAAATATGCACATATCTAAGTACACCCTTTTCTTATGATCTTTGAAATATGGTTCATGAGTTTAAAATTGCGTAAAATATAATATTAGCCTGAAGCGTAGGAGAAGCATCACGTAAAAAATCACAAGTTTCACTCACTTTGTGGAGGAACAAGAATTTCCGAGAAATTTAACAAAGCTGGAATCTTTAGTTTTTAGAAATGTTCAAATCATTAAATCTACTAAGGAGATTAGAGCTGGTGAAAATGGTCCCCATCTTTGTAGCAGAAATCTGATCCCACTTTGGAACGCATTCAACATAACTCCTTTATTCTTAGACGTTAGCAATTTTAGCCAATGTTAGCAATTTAAGTACGTTGCAACGATTCCCGATATTTAGTTTCCACAGTTTGCTCGGAATGACGGATTCTGCGTCGCTTTTATGTTATTAGATCATATAATTGTTTCGTAAGTATTATAGGCCTATGTATGGTATTATTGAAACTGAGCTGATCGTTAGGGAATACACATTTTGCTGCCCAGAGAAACTCGTTCACCTGGTACTTTACATCAAGACTCATAAGACCTCGTGGCATATTTTACGTTGAAACTATGTATCGCAATTGTCAGGATAAGGGAACAGCGATGGATAACTTAGTCAACGAAAGTGAAAAGGGCGAATAATATTTCCGCTCACCACGAATGATAGCTGGACCGTGGTGGACGAGGCTGTGGCCGTCATAACGGGCACCACCTCGGGGGGTTCGAAGGCGTCCATGGGATTTGAGTCGTCTTCGTCCTCGTCCTGCTGCGTCCACGTGGTGACAGTCGCCCCCGGAGCCGCCGTGAAGGCCCGTCCCCCGGGGACGGACGAGGAAGCCGCTCTGGTGGGGGCGGAGACGGTCGGGCCTCCGTGACCGCCCCTCGGGGTAGGGGGTAACGTCGTGGAGACGTGGAGCAGTTTTCCCAAAGTAGCGGTGGCAAGGAGGTCATTCTTCTTGCCTGCCCTCTCATTTAGGCCGCTCTTCGCCCCCAGGGCATTGGCGCTGGCGTCCGTGGACGACTCGCCGCGGGACCATGTCCTCGAGTTGTCCATGTCCTCGAAGTTGTCTTCCGAGCTGGTTCTGAAGGGTCGGATGTGGTGTGCGCCGTGTGTGGTCAGCTCGTACTGCCGGACGGAGCCCTCGGGGAATCGCGTCAGCAGCTCCTCTGTGGTCACCTTTCGAAAAAAATGGAAAGGAGAGAGTAAGTAATGGAAAGGAGAAAAAAATGGAGAGGAGAGTTGAGGAAAGGAATGATTAACTTATTGGAGATTAATTCGTGTGCGTCAAGGCAGTTATTTGAAGCTAATTTATTCCGTAATGTCTCTCGCCTAATTGAAATTTACTGATTGAGGCATAATCTGAAACAAAATTTATCATTTGAAGTACAAAACTGCATGGATTGGAAATACACCTACCCATAAAATAAAAGGAAAGCTTTGCACTTTGTTAAAAATTGCTACGAGCAAACATGTGGTGTTTCTCAACTTTTTGGAGGTATTAGGTTGGTAGCCGCTTTAGACTCGGGGCTAACACGTTAAGCGTAGGTTGCTTGGAAATTCAGAACGGGTGTGTTTCTAAGGGACACACAAAATATATTTTTGCGCCACACTACATCTCTAACTATGACAGAAGCGATAAAATAAGTGAGATTCATTGCGGAACATATGCGTGTAAAAGCTCGTTCCTTCCCCGCACAATAAGTGCCCGTAAAAAAACACATCCCTTATACATTTCACCATTTCACCTCCCAAAACCTCACCATTTACACGTTTACTCGGCTGGTGTCCTAACATCCCCTTCTACACGGCGATGCGACGGCTCACTGGGTGGTACTTAAATATGTAGATGTACTTCGTTTCTGAAAGTGCATATTATTCTTACCGAATCGTTCTTCTAAGCAGTGCATCCTGAATTACTATGAGTTCCTAGATTTCACAATTTTGTATTTATATGCTTCTTGGCCCTGTTTCCGCAATTTTCCTTATTAATGTTATGTCATCTTTCCTAAAAGTCGTTATTATAAAATATACAATCATTTTGATTTTGCGTTAATCTACATTTTTCAGAAAGTTGAAACCTATTGTAAGATCCTAAATTGAGAATTACTTCATTTCCTAATTGTTGGTTGAACCTTTTGATATTGTTGTCATTTCTTATCAATTTCGTGGACTAGCTTGATAATTTTGTCATCCAATTTTTGATCGACAACTTAGACTGTCACCCTAACGAGATTGCAATAATGATATGTATCTGTGAAGCATGTACCGATATATTTCTCCTTACTGCCGGATTCATTCAGGTGCGAGTATAAAATGCGTCTCCATCGCTCGCCTTAATGGCCAAATAGTTTTCCTGGAAAATAAAATCTTGAACCAACGCATTTCATAATTAAATTGGCATTACAGCCCGGGGAAAAACTTAGGCGTGACATTAAGTGATCAACAACGAATTATCCACTCACTACATGACTTAAAAGAAAGTTGGCAACAAAGAATAGAGGAGTGGAAAACTGCCTCTGGCACAAAGTATTTAGAGAGATCGGAAAAAGGAAGATACTTTTGATACCACCCCTCTATTTTTCTCATATGGATCAAATTTTAATTAAACAAATTTAGTTGGACATTCAACAATACGCATTTTTATCCACCAACATATAGTTAGCATCGTCAGAAAACAGTTACTGCACATTATGCTATCATCACGGTTTCGAAGCCGTGATCGAAAGTAAATGAAATATGGAGGTGTACAAGAGTTTTTTTTTTTTAATTCTGAAGATGCAGATTAGGAGTTTCCACTAAGTTACAACTGTATTTTTTTGACATTATCCATCTAATGAAAATCAATGTTTGATCAAAAAGGGAAGGTGCCGAGGCACATTAAATTTAATTGAATTTGGCTTTTAAATTCCTGAAAATCAAGGATTTCTACGTACAACTTTGCAGAAGTAAGCGTCCGAGAAGTCTAGTAGGAGATATGGAAACGAGAGTGCATTGATATCTTTTTCTCGTTAGGCGTATATTTTTTGTATATTATTTGATTTATTTGAGCCTTCATTTAAAAACAGGCCAAGCTTAGAGAGGGATGCGAAGGGAAATAATGGAGAAGGGAGAGTATAATAGCGGGAGAGAGAGGCAGAATTTCAGCCGGAGTTACTACCCCAAGGACTCTGTTTTCCACTGAAGACTCCCGCGTAATTTCATTTCATGTGATCGTGGAAACCAAGCCCTCTTGCGCAGCCAAGCATTCACGTGGGGGCTCATTAAGCGCTCTCCCGCTCACACGTGGCTCGGAGCGATTACATTCCGTGTGTGGCGCGGAATGGAAGGCGGGCAAGGACTTCGTCAAAGCGAAGTCTTGTTTTGAAACCGCCTTTGACAGAGCGACCCAGTCTGAGGGGAAGGAGAGGAGAAGGAAGACACTCCCATGTACGGAGGGAGAAAGACGGAAGAAGCAGTTATACGTTTGGGATGACAATTATGGTGACAATGATGTTGATGTAGTAGAGGAGCGAGTGTGGAGTAGGAGTCCGGGAAAATCGGCGTTGACCCTTGGATTTCCCGGAGGTTATGAAAACATGCTGTTGTAATCACATAGCTTGCGGAGAGAGAATGCTCCATTCTGTCACACCGAACCGGTCGTGGTTGATACAGGAAGACTACCGAGTGTTTAGTAAGCAAGGCTCCATAAATTTGGAAATCGAGCCACTAGATGCTTTTGAATTGACTCTTATAAATCGTTGTAATGGTTGAATGAGGGCTGTTTTGGTTCAGTTTTCCATTTTTTCTTAACTTAATGGATTAGGTAATATTGCCTGTTTTGGAAACGGACTTAATCTCGGAGCGCTTCGTTGTCCTCTAGGCTCGTATCCCAAGACAATTCTGTGGAGGCGGCCGTCCAGTATTCTTCCTATATGGTCTCACAGTTTCATTTTGTATTCTTTTTGTTTTATCTTCGAGTTGTCTTTTAATGAAAATGTTTAAATCTTTTCTTATGATTAAATTGCGGGTTCTATCTTTTTTTGAGCAACCTTTTACTGTTTTCGGGTTTTTCATTTCAGTTAATTCAGTTACTTTTCTCTCTCTCCGAGGGTACCCACGTCTCACTCCCATTAAAATGACATTGGAATTTCCGTCGTTTGTAAAAAGTTGACATTCTTATTTGCTTTATTTACTCGTTTAATATTTTAGAGTTCTATGAATCATTCCATATGTGTGTTTGAATTCGTTAACTTTACTTTCGTCATCTTGATAATATATGTTAGATGTTTCGCACCCTAGGTATTGAAATGTGGATACCTGCTCTAGAACTTGGTCATTTATTACAATTTTTGCACCAACTCGTTATTTTTCTATAAATACCATCATATTTGTCTTATTCCTTAAGACTATCATTGCATGTTATTATGTGTATATTATGTTCATTTTTAACGAATAATTAACATTAAGGATTAATAATTAATTTTTAACGTGTCGCCTGCGCAACTAATTATTTACGGTATTGACTTGACCTCAGCCATTTCGAATAATCTCCATTTCAACGCTTTCTTTCAAGTGATGATAGATCAAGAGACTTTTCAACAAAAAGTCAAATTTTATATCGCTTTACCGCAATTGTATGGGTATTATTGGGAAACACCTCTATTAAAGAGATTTAAAAGTAAACAATAAAAGGTGTATAAAATATTTTTATTACGTTTAGAATATATTATTATTAATATTTGTACAGCAATAATATTATTCGGAGCGAATTTGCGCACTAAATTACCGATTACATGTAAGAATAAGAGCAAGCAATACTTGTAATCTTTATACCCATTTCTTAAGTGTTGCATCGAGCTAACATTTAGTGCAATTAAATATCGAGGTAGACAGACTACGCCATGCCTTTTCATTGCTAATTTTGTTACTACTGAGTGCTATGGCAAAGATTAAGTAAAAATTAATCATTTATTGAGCGGAAGCTGTGCGAGCATGGAGTTAGCCCGGGCTATGTATCCGCTGGCCCGAATCGTGGTGTTTTACTTCTTCCATTTTGAGAAAAGTTATTCTTTCGTGGGGATGTGAAATTATTGAGTCCTAATTGGGGATTCCTTACAAGCTATTTCTCCCATGATACATGGCATCTCTCCAGATTCTGACTTTCAGGACGCCACTTATTATTAGTATATGTAGTACAATACTCTCTACTATTCCAAATAACTGAGGGTGTATAATTTTACAGCTGCGCTGAATAATACCGCTGTGCGAGTCTTTGATTCCCCAGGGTACACCTACAGCCTCTCGGAGATAGGAGATTTATTTCTTAATTTGATGAACGGAGTTTGATATTTGTTTGTATGTGCTTAAAGGACTAGCGTGCATTAAGCCGTCACTATTTCCCCGTCCTGCACCGCTGGTTGGCAGTGTTCGTTGCAAGCCTTCAGTATCGGCAAACTGAAATGCTACTCTGATTAAATATGTCCATCAATATTTATGAGGACGATAAACGTGTATTATCGCTCCTTGTGCAGAATTATGAAGTGACACTTGAAATTTTAAGCCATTATTACATTCTGAATTAAATTTCATGAAAAATGTATGTTATCAATCGTGTCCAATCAATGATGCATATGCCAATGTTTCATGCTGAAGATCACGTATAAATTAATATCTGAGATATATTTAGATTTTGCCGTGTAGCATAATTACTTGCTTCGTTTTCACAAGACTTTTGGAAAAAAAAGGGCATGCATATTCTCTTTTTGGAGGCAGATGATAACTGAGGAGCGAAGCAGTCCTTACTTTATCATGTCTTCCTGTCAGTAAGTCGTAAAAAGATACCCCATTTGAACATATCCCTCGGGGATTCTCATCAGCAATTCAAAGTGCCTACATCCTTCTCTTCACCCGTCAGTGCGTGACCCTTGTCTTTACACCCGTTACCAACCTCACTAAGCATCCTCCTTCTGGTACCTTCAGTCTAACCACCTGGCGATTTTGATTGTTCTGGGCCCAGCTAGATGTAAATTCACCTTCATGCCACCAGAGAAGTGCTTATCTTTCAACAAAAATATATTACTCACTTACCACTAGAGTCAACACTTCTGGCCCAATGTCGGGTAACCGAAGATCGTCGTTTTCTGTCAGTATTTAGGATGATAATTGCGATGTTGACATTTCTCTAAGACTATAGATGGTTCACATATCTTGATTGGAACTACTTTTGAGACACAATTTTCAGACGGTATATACCATTTAGGTGATGACTTTTCGTAACCTGTTATTCTTCCTTTTTAAAGCACTATACTAATGTAAGTTCTCGCGATCATCGTCCCGCTTAATGGATAGTACAGCCGGCCGGTTATTCTCCCATTGCCGTTGAGAGTATTATGTTCTGTCAGGTAAACTCACATCATGCATTTTAAAAAGATTTTGTAAAATATTTGCGACTGGAAGTACAGGATATTGGTTAATAATTTTGGAATGTATGCCTTTGTTAGGGGTAAAACGGCATTGTTTCAACGACAATTTTACCCTTAGGCACTGGTACAGAGGTTTATTTTGTCAGGAAAAGTCAAATACGCTTCACTCACCTCCGATATTTATTAATTTTCATGTACTCTGTAATCGGGGTGAAGTACGTTATCATTTTCCTTTCCTACAATGCTTTGAGGCATGTCTTTTTTAAACCCATTTCCAACACCATCAATATTTTTATATCAGCGTTCGTTATTTATTTTTATACCTACGCCATCGTGATATCCCAGGCTGGAAGAATACCTTGCCTTTCCTGGTTTTTAACTCGCATGGCTTAGTTAATGATAAAAAAGTTTTTATTAAAAAATGCCTCGTGGGCATATTGAGTTAAAATTCAGCACAGCAGTCTCTCGGAGTCTGCTGCTTTCTACTTGCGGACCCCTCTTCCATCCCTCTCTTCCACATTGCCCCTACTCATCCCTCTCGCTTATTTCAATCCTTTCCTCCCTTTCACCCGCTTTGACGCCAAGGCCCGCCCGGGAGGTGGAGAGAAGTTTTAAGGTCGAGGAGGTGTGCTGGAGGAATTTCGTGCCCGAGGAGGAAATAACCCCTTCGCCCCCTCTGCCGAGCATTCACTCTTTCCAGAGGCGATGGATGGATTAGGCGTGGGTGGAACCGGAGGAAGGAGGAGCCGTGGCCGGATATTAGCGGAAGGAGGTTGTGGTGGGAGGCTAGGGCTGCGATGCCATCGCAGCCAACTGCATGGTAATGGCCTTTTTCCCCCCATCCATCCTTTCCTTATCCTCCCCACCACTCATCCAACCTTGTACTGAAAGATCCCGACGAGATATGATGATGGCTTATGCGAGGCCTCTCCCGCATAAAAATCTCATGCAGTCTTACATAATGGATTGACGACGATTAGGGACGGTTCTCTATCTCTCTCACTCATCCCTTTCCTCTCCCCTGAAAGTCTTTTCATCTGCCATCTCTCTATTTCCGTCCTTCATTTTTAAGCTTTCACGTAGACTCTGCATCGCAGAAATTGAAGTGGGAAGATGGATAAGGACTTTAAAAATTCCTCTTAATCCTGGAAAAATATTTCGGACTAAGTTCAATGCTCGGAGGCATTATTTGAGGCATTCGCATTTTGTGCAATAACTGGGACTTAGCGACGCTCAATCTACCCCCTTATTCCCTAAAACGAAGCTCCCATACATATATATCCTATAGCAATGCTCGTAAGTGGATTTGGCTCGGATCCAAAAGCGTACAGCATTTGAAATCCTTTTTTTTTCGTTTAATCAGCTGGATTTCTCTATCAGTGTTGAAGTGCTCATCAATTTTGACATTATTAGGCCTGTTTACATTGTGGATCAAATCCTTCAAGGCACAAGTTTGACTTTTATTTTTCATTTATAATACTATTTTACTTCCTGCGTTTTGTGTGAAACATGATTTACTGCGCGGTAGTCATGTCGGCTAAGATCATATAATGGTGTACCATTAATCCATGATATTCGTTTAGATATTTGGATTCCCGAACGATTGAAAAATATACGCATTATGAGTCGCAATTATACAGTATTTCTCGTTTGTAATGACTTTTGAATTCAGCCATATAAATTCTTATATTCGTTTCTATGTCGAACCAGAGTCATGCTTAAAGAACAAATCATTATTCAATAGATCCGGTTATTTAAAATATGAGGATATTTTATGGATTATTTCCATTTCATCTATCTGAATGGTTGATTATTTTCATGGCAGAGGAAAATGCTCTGCAGTGATTTTTGTTTCTTGCCCAAATATATTCTGTTGCTAGTTTCCGTGAGGAGTAACATGATAATTTATAATGCAAGTTAGTTGCTATAAGTGTTTCATTGGTTCAAAGGCGACCGACGTGATACAATCATCGTCATCTTATATTTTTAATGGCTGCTTCTTTCATGCTGTGGTATACTCAAATGGGATTTCAAATCATTTCCTTACACATCCGAACTAAATATAGGTATATGAATATTTATCTGATCTGTTTATAATTGATTATGCATGAAGAAATTAATGTCAAGGTGCTATAAAATATATGTATGTTACTCTAATAGCTTTAATATGAAGCTAACAGTAGTCATAAAAGTTTTATAATTTGATCTACGTCTTGTGTAGTACCTTGTATTAGCTGCCAAAATGAAAAGTTAAAGGTGCTAAAAGACTTATTATTTGCAACTATCAAATCTATAAATTGGAATCATTTGTGGCAGAAATTGTTTTTGCATATTAATGAATCAAAACTTTTACCTTTTCTGTGACCTTCTCGAACAAATAATAATATCAAATACCATTCAGTATCCGGAGCAAAATTTTCTACACTTATTTCTATGCAAAAAATAAGTAACATGTTCATTTTACACTGAAATTGGCATGGAACTCAGTTCATTTTGAAAAAGGTTTTTTTTTCGCTCTGAATATAATTTTTCGATTCCGCCCTCGAATGGACATGATATTCGGATAAAATCTGACTCAACGCATTTTAATTCTTCGGCGGCGTGTATTCCCTTCCGGCTTCTGCGCCCACGTTGCTCCCCGATTTATCAGTTGGGCCTTTTGTTCTCTATCCTCTTTCACACACTCACTCATGTCTCCCTCTCTCTTTATCCTTTGTTGGAACCGCACACTCGCCGCCACTTTAAACAGGCCGCAGCGGAAATCCGGTCGAGGAGGCATTAATCTACGTTGAAATTTCGATCCGGTCGCGATTATCGTGCTGTAAATCAGAAGTAGAGGTTTTCGGCCCGGTGAATGAATTACCTTTGATGTCGCACCTCTGTGGAGGACAAGGGTTTTGTCCTTCGGGAGAGGGTGAGAGAGGAAGTTGGGAGACACTGGAGGGCATTAAGCCAGGGCGTGAAGAAAACAATGTCGTCGCTGAACCCATCACAGCCCCCTTCCCCCCATCTCCCACGCACTCCTGTGATCATCTTTCTACTTCCCCTTCCGACTTTCCCCCGTTCACAAAAAACTTTCATTTCGATAGAAAATGACCTTTTGGAGATTCTTGATGTCTGACAAAGTGACTCGGAAAGATTTTGTGTTAGACCTGCGACAGATAGGTCGTTAGTTATCTCCCCATCGCTTGGGTCCCCATCTCTCGTAATGAAATTTATAAAATGTGAATATGTTGCTGGGTTGATGATGTATTTGATTTCCGGCTTTGTTTGGTGGTGTAAGGAGGAAAAGTTTGGTTTATATATTCGATGCATTTTCAGATAGCTTGTAGGGGTGAAGGACGAATGGGTGGAAGACTAATGGCAGGGGTAATGAAACAAAGACCTAGGGGATATTATGTTGAAAAATTTGGAAATCGGGCCTTGAGTAAGTGGCACATTTTCTGAGTGTAATAATTTTTCATGCCCATATGATATGTATCAACAAGAAGAAGGAACAAATCTTTAAAAAATAAGAGTGTGAAGCAGGAATCGAGGAGAAAGAGAAGTGGAAAGGAAAATGTACATGTACATATATATCATTATCGCCCTTGGTTTACTATTTAGGTGTCAATTTTGTGCACTTATATGATTCACAGCATCTCTCTCATTTTCAGATTTATCGGACCTGCATATGCAATATTGAGTTACATTAAAACTCCTGCGCTATTTACGCTCTTTTATAAGGATTTATTTGAGTATTCCAGTGTGACTAAAGTGCCGTACTTCGCAAAGGAATTATAAAACTCTATTTAAAGTATATCGACTTCGTCATACACTTTCATTAATCGTCTTAGTTTGATAAATTGTGTGGAAAATCGCTTGGATATATGGAGATACGATGGATGGCTAGATATACTTCATGAGTTAATAATTCATCGCAATATTTATCTCAGTGCTGGAAGATATAAAGCATGGGTCATATAACACTTCGTCTTTAAGTTCCTACTAATCGAGTAGTGTGATACTCGTGGCTTCATGCACGAACTCCATATATTTTACCGAGATACTTGAATTACAAAGGTAAATTTTTCATTTTTTGCTCCTTCCTGTTTGGAATCGATTAACCCCATTCATTTTAACGAGTGCAGAAGTTCATTTGTTATCACCGGGGATGGAGATAGATATGCGCTCGCGCACCATTAGGCCCTCATTAGGCGGATTGTTTTTTTGCTGGGAGGAAATCCATCGTTTTATTTAACTGTTTACGAGTGATTGGTGATCATTATCTGAAACATTTAGCATAACGTATTGGGTTGTTATCAAGTTTGTAGAGCATATTTTCAATGCGAAAGGATATGTTTTAGTGCTATAAATCCTTTCATTTTCTCTCGCCTTCAAGGATTCTTGTTTTTCATCCTGTATTCTTTTTCTAAGTTTCACCATAGCTTTCAACGTTAGAACTCAGCTTCTGTCTCTATGCTCTAATATTTTAACCTTCAACAAATTCCTCCTGTAACCTGTTCTCCTTTTCTGATATTCCTCACTGTTCTCGTTATGCTACCTTTATCACATCTCTCGCATCAAATTCGTGCACAAAAACTAGATGTGTTCATTTCGACTCGTGAGTGCATGTATTGAATTTCTTTTATCAGAACATAACTTTCTGATCTATCTTCAATGTATTCAGCTAAACTGAGGTACTAAATGCTTAATTTATATCAGCTGATTAGCCCATTTTAATCAATTTCTTGTTGAAGAATGGTCTGCGACACTTGCAAAATTGCATGAAAACGTTTACTGCACTGAACATTTTAAGAGTATTGAGTATGAATTAACTATGTTAAAAATCATTAAAGCTCCTTAAATGCGTCATGAAAAGAGTTTTTTATCTCACATTAAGTATTAGTTAATATCCTTCGTCTTAAAAAACATTTTTTTTTAATATTGCCGTAAGCATCATATAAATTTTATCTTAACCATGTATTTCCGAAAGATTTCCATGCCTATTGTATACAAGTCTTCAGTGACCATTGAATCAGAATAGATAGGTTTTCTTCCTATAATGATATGTTTTTTCTCTTGAAGTTTTATGTCTGTAGGTCATGATGTTGTAAATTGCTCAGTAATAAAAATCAATATTATAATAGAATAGAACTATAATTTGAACTCCTAAACCACATATTTTTGGGAGATCATTCCACCAATTGTTTACACATCTGCAATTTACGACGTTCGTTATTCGACTTCGTATGTTTTTTCAACCTTTCACATCCTTTTACAGCTCTCCACAATTTCTCTCTGCATCCTGTACCGCTGATTGATACTCAAGAGCTTACAAATGTTCCCAAGAATTTGTCAGGTGAGTTTTGGTCCAGAGAGCGGGGAGACCAGGGAATTGGTCCTCCTTTACCTATCTATCTGTCACGGAATCCGTTATCTAAAAGTTAGTTCTAACATGGAACTAAAGCATTTCCGAACCCATACCCATTTTTAATTAATATGGATTCATCCAAAATATTTGCTCCTTTTACGTGTATAGGACTTATTCTGAAAGCTAGGTCTTACCTTTTTGTTACACCCTGGATTAATCAGATTCATGCCCTCCCAAATGATGCTACCAAGCATTCAGCACCCAACGTAAAGGTGAACTATGTTGATTGCTGCGCCGGCTCTCGGGTACATTCACACTAACATCCACAAAGTTACTCTGAGATGCCAAAAGTAATTAGTTATTGTAAAACGTCGTGTATATATATTTTAAAACGTCCCTTAAACCGTCTCTCTTGAACTCATTGAGGATTTAGCATCCCTGGCTCACGTTAACTCTCACTAACAGCGGTCATTAACGAGCAGATGAAATTCGACTAAATTGCACATCCTTTTCTCAGAAATCAAATGCCACAGCGTAACCTTTACAGCTATGCCAAACATTTGAATTCATTATTTGCACTCGTGTGTGAACCTTTAGAACGTTTTGGGTATGGAGAATAAGTGCGCACAATTTGCTCGAAGTGCCTCCATGTGAGCCCTCATTTAGTCAAATGCTTTTTATTATTCTTTTGACTAGCGTTTAATTAGGCCTAAGGTAAGATTGGTATTATGGCGGTTTCACGTATCATTCCACTTCAGGTAGGCGAAATGATGACGAGATAAACAAACCTTTCTCGAGAATTTATAATTATACTTAGTGTTATAGTCATAAATCACTCATTTCCTCATGTTTTCACCTAATAATTTAACATGTATTCGAGACATTAGTGAGAAAACATTCTTTCCTTAAATTCGACGATTCTTTCGAGCAACTACAAAAATTTGGTTACCCCTTCCTTTAGGAAAAGAAAATAATGGAAATAGCCCTTTTCCAATCCTTGAAAGGGAGTAGCTCTAATGGTGATTGGAATGTTGAAGGCTTAGTAGGAAGAGAAATTAACGTATTTTAGAGATTTCGCGTTGAATTCCCCGGGTAATTTGAGGCAGCAATTTGTAAACCTTTGTGTGGATTGAATTGCTTGTGATATTACCTACCCTTACTGTGCTGATTGAGTACAAATTCACTCGATCGTACGTCTTCAATTAAATGCGAGAGAGGTTTTCCTTAAGATGGAACGTATCGCTTTCATCGCTGGAATGTAAGCCGCGTATGTGCTTGGGAATAATCTCTCCTTCCTTTTCTCCTCACATAAGCCGGGAACACTCATTACGGTTCCTTCAACGCCTCCCCTCATACTGCATAATAATATCCTCCGAACACACCCCAATTTTGTCTTGTTCATCCTTCGTACGTGATACAAACCCAGATGTGACTCTACTCGTGGCGCTCTAACTTTCCGCAGGGGAGAGGTGGGAAAGATAGAAGTGGAGGACCCTCAGATGCTCCTCTTTGTCTCGCTTTGGCGCATATTTCGCGAATACTAAGTACTTTCAAGTCCACTCCGAAAATTTGCAATTACGGAAATAACTTACGCTCCCAAAAGCAAACAGTTTGAGCGCGGAATTGAGGAAATGCCTCTTACTCCCTATTTCTTAGGCGATTGTTTTTTGCCTTCTTCGTCCTTCAGAAATGTTAACAGATGGATCCGGCGGAAATCCGGATGGATGTTGGATGCATCCGGATGGATGTTGGATCCGGCGGAAAGTTCCTTGTCACCCGATTTGATGGATCAAAGGGCAGGCTCATCGAGAAAAAAGTTTCAAATAGAGCGGGAGTCGGTGGAATTGTTAAAATTATATTTTTTAAGCGCGTCAACCTTATTTTTACTCGCTTGAGTTTATTGCTTTTGCAGGTGTTCCGTAAAAGGAGTCTAAGCGAATGAAACTTGTTGTTAGCATGTTAAAATATGCTTCTGAATTTATAAATTCTGTCATTTTGTTTATTAATGACCAATTTGATTCTAAATAAATTCTTGTGTACCAACGTTTTGTTGCCTAACGTGAAGGCTACTCTGAAAATTATGTACTGCCTAGTGAAAGGTGCTGTCATCGCCCTGTCACGTTGGGAGAAGAAATGAGAGGATAAGAGTATTACATTTTTGCGCTCCGTCGAAATTCCACCGCGCCGAATGTTTTCCTCGAGGAGTTTTATGTTAATACTGGTGGATACTTTTTAGCGACCGTCAGAGTCAGTGAACTTTAACAGAAGAGAGAGGTTAAGTGTCAATGGATCAGAGAGACTGGAATGAGGAGGGAAAAACTTCCTCATAATCTCATTCCCCTCCCGTGCTACGGTTGAACCCCAATAAGTACTCCGGCCTCGTTGAACCCAGTAGAAAGGGCAGTAATTTTAATGAATAAATAATTGATAGCCTAAACACAAATAACCGTGTGATAGCACAAATGCGTGTATTGAAAAAGAGAATGCAATGACGCATAATGCTTAGATATTAATGAATACCATGCATTTTGCAAGTTAAGGCATAACATTTGCGTTTATAACTTTTAACATGTTTTTCTTAACATAAATTCGGCTGTCAATGATTTTATGTCAATGGTTTATTATATTTTGAATTTGAATGCCTTAATTATGCGTCGTCTGTTTTTTGTAAAGGTAATTTATCTTATAGGATGTAGATGAATTGTTAGAAATGGCAAGCTCGTTTCGCATTTTCGTGAAATCATAGGCCAGAGAGCGGTTGTTGTATATCAGAATGTGATGCAATACCGCTCCCGTATCTACTGAATTCCTGGGGTAATTAAGAGGGTGATTCCTGGGGTGACTGACCAGCCTTCGAGTGAGGGGACTTAACTTTTCTTCTTATTAGATTTAACAGCTAAACTTCATTTTGTTAATATGCTCTACGCGTGTGAAAACTATATTTTTGCCTGCATTTATATTGAATGCCTATATTTTTAATTAATTTCTTCCATATTTTTTTTAGAAATAACTACGAGCTACGTAATTCCTTGAGATTGAACCCAAAATAATTAGAATATGAGCTAAGTAGATTCCAGAAGATTGAGGTGCAGTATTAGCTTGGGAGGAATCCACCGCATTTATTTCGATAAATCCTTGATGAACCATGTGCTGAAAGTATTTATTTATGTTGTTCGTTGATTCCCTCGGGGTCTCAATCATGAAAGTATTTTTCTCTCTTTTCATTTTATTCGGTTGCTCCTCATCCATCGCAAACCGCTGGCTCTGATTTATCGCTCTTCATCTTCTATTTCTCAGCTTCCTTTCTTGAATTCTGTCTCGCTCCGTCTGCCTCCAGGAGGCTTCCCCTAATTTTCCCATTCATAATCCAGGGCCTTCGCATATCGCTGCGATTTCTTGCATCTCATTTCATGAGACCGTCACCTGGAGGATCCTCTAACCGTCTCAGTGGTTTTTATTCTCTCGTCTCTTTTCTCACTCGTCAAGACAGGACCCCTTTGGAGCTAGTTGCATTCCCTCTCTCACCTGATGCTTTCTCCTTCCGTCCATTTTAAGAGTAAAGGAAGGGTTAGGGGGAGCGGCTAGGTCCAATGCCCTCCCATCTCCCGCCACCCTCGTTAATATCGTTCCGAACTCTCTCCCTCTTGCCCTCATCAAACTCCGCCGTCCTCTTCCTTCCCCTGCTCACTCCACTTGCCAACTCCTTCGGTCCTCCTACCCTTTTTATTCTCTTGATCCCCTGTTAAATCCCTTCGCGCTCCCTCAAACTCCATCTTGGTCCTCTCCCTTTTCTGCAACCTCGTGTATCATAGCATTCTGCCCAAGGTAGATGAAGACAGATGGCGAGGTAGAAGGTAATCATCATTGTTCGCTCAATCCTAAGATTGGTTGGCTGAAGCCCTCCACCCTTCCTTATCTAATGCTTATTTCCTTACCTCCTGGTATCCCATCCTATGTACTTTCCTCTTTAATCCTTCATAATTCACATATTACGGCGTTACATCCCCTTGTGGGCTAGTATTGACTCGTGAAAAATTCTCATCTTCGTTTATAATCTTCCCAGGTTCCAAAAAGCATCCAATATCAGGTTTTCATTTTGGCTGTTTCGGAAGTATGAATTTTATTTTCATCTAAACAATATTTATTCCCACAAAAACCTATTTATATCCCTCAGTTGTATGGTAAGTGGCTACTTATTATTTTGGAATTAATTACGAGTGTTGTGAAAAATAATTCCACATTTTTTATTGTATAAGAAAAAGTAATGAAGGTCATGAAGTACTGGGAAGAAGAGATAAAAATTAACGCCGATAATCATTTGTATTATGGGAATAAAGTGGCGACGTCAATGAAACATTTTGAAACATTGTCTCAAATAACAAGGATCAAAATCTAGAATAATTATATCCAGAGGAATTCTGACATGCGTAAGTATTTTTGAACTTAATCCTATTTACGCAGTGATTTTCCCGTCGTTATGTTTGATTTTACTTCGATAAGAGCACTATTTTATGTTTAATTTAGAAAATTTACGTTTCATTTAGTAGAACTGTTTATCATAAAGAATTACGCTCAGGAATAAAAGGTTATGATTAACCTTAAAAAAAACATTACCACAGAAAGTAAAGAAAATGTTAGCACTAGAAACCCTGGACTTAGTCACCCACTAGAACGTCCTCGTGTCGTAATTTCAACTCCACATAAAGAAAGTAATTTTTCCCAATTAAAAAGCCCTCTGATCTGACTTGAAGCATTTTATGTACATTTTAGTTTATTTCCTATGATGTACATTTTTCCAGGCATTTAAGACGAGCAATATATATTTACTCTCCAGGGCATGCTAAATCGACTATTTCCTTGATTGCCAGCCGTTTTCTTTGCCCCATTGTCGGAATATAGAATTGATTGGCTTCAATGGTGAGCACTTGGCTTCTTGAACTCTAGAGGGTAAAAAGAAATGCCTGTTCTTAGCAGTCTGACTTTCTACGTCTAAACAATATGAATTTCATTTCTCACATTTTTTGCCCCTCCTCCATGCAGTGTTTCACCTCACGACAGGCGGACAAAGGAGGAGGAAGCGGAGATGAAGTAAGAATGGGGCAGTCTGGCGTTCCTAGAATGAGGAGCATACATTAAAGATACTCCTGGACAATGTTTAGCAGCTCATTGCACTCAGGGGTGGCAATCGCTTTCATTCAAGCTACCCAGGTTGTTTTTAACTTCAACATTTTAAAAATTAATGGTCTCGCCTTTTTACGAAGTGTATAGTAGTGGAATTAATGTAAAATCTCGAAAAGAAACTGCGTAGACAGTGAATTAAAACAATTAGCTGCTATTTTTCCAGGCGAAGGAGTCTAAATGACGCTTGCTGGCGTTCTAATGTTCAGCAGGTCGCTAACGCTATGTACTTCACTTCCTAACCATATCTATAAAATGTCTGAATTTATTTGGCATATCTAGCTAGGTTTTCAGACAAAAACGATTTCATTGAAAAGTATGATTATTTGCCATAGTAAAGGGATGAGGATATTGGTGGAAAACCGTGTGGCTGGTATGAACTCCAAGCCTCAACTTCTCGTACGACGCATATGGGTTATACGTGCCCGCAAAACATTTTGGAGACATTATTTGTGTTCCGAATTGCTTAGAATAGTTCCAGAAATTTGAGGCTCGGGCAGATTCAAATAGCCATTTTTCTTTTGGACGATTCGAGGTCTTAGGAAAAGTAAGCACAACAAAAAGAGCGGATAGCCCTAATAGGACGGATAATTTGTAAATTCCCATTTGTTTCACAAGGATAAATTTTTTTAAGATAAGGCCAACATCCTAATCCAATGGTGAACGTAGTGTATCTGAATTGACATATATTTTTGATGAAGTCCCTTACATTGAATTATTGAAATATCATTGAATCTTGCAAAAACTTCGATTGATTTTAACATTCAGAGAGCTGTTTCTATAATTTTTAATCTCCAAAGTGGCAACAAAATGACACGAACAGCGAGTAAGCCCTATATCCTCCAATTTTCTCTGACTCTTTCTCTCGGGACTGGATATAATAGTGTTTTACTCTTCCCCCTTCAGAGATTTGTCTTTACGTTCTCGAGGCAAAGTGCCCTTTTCATGGAATGTCTCACCGCTCGCCGAACTTCCGTTAAATGTGGTCGAGAGCCATTACGAAACGAGTGGCGAAGGGAGACGTTAAGCTGCGCTCTTGGAATATCCTTGCAGCCGCCGGAATGACTCAGAATGTGGAGAATGGTTTCCGAAACCTCTTGGGTAGGAATGGAAGGGATGACGGACGGGAAGGTCGCCTTAACGTCTGATGTTTGTCTCGTTGTGCTTCGGGGTGAAATAAAACAGGAGGAATCCAAACGGCTTCCCTGCGTCGTCGTTTGCTCTCTGCAGGACATTGTGGTGGCAGAAAATCAGACTGTACTATAAGGGAGCGTTTGGGTGTGGCCTTAATGTCGAAAGGAGAAAGAGGAGGCACGGGAATCTACGGTGTATCTGTGCTCATTTTCCCATCTCTTTTCACCCTCCCGTAAGTGACCTGATTGTTTCATTTTAAAGCGTACTTATATTTTCTAGGGTTGGATGATTTTTTTTGTTTTGGCGTATTAATTACACATTGTGCATCAAATGCACTACTAAAATAGCCGCCAAACGGCCAGAGTCACTATTTTTGGTCATCCAATTTAAATAATTAATTTTTAATGTAAAAAAATTCTAAAATCAAGGAAATGGAATGGAAATGGGGTTCAGCGCAAGGCTTTGAGCTGTTCATATTATATAAAGTTCGTGAAAAAAACTGGTGTGGTACCATAATAATTAGTACTCGTTGAACGCATTAAAAATAAAAATGGGTGATGTGAAATGTTATTGATACCGAGGCCCAAATTTTCAGGCCTTGCTGATGTTTTGCATTTTTCTATTTTTCGTCACGTACATCAATTCTTCTCGTACGTACATCTTTCAGTATAATTAATTTTCATATTTTCGTCAGTTGTGAGGAACTATTTAACAGTGAAATTATTTTAATTTTATGTCACGGAAATTAAAGAGGTAATCACGTAATACCTGAAAATAAAAAAAAATGTGAATAGTACTTGGTATTCCTAACCTTGTTCATTTAAGCAGGGGTAGTTTAATGTGTAGTTTGGTGCTTTTTCTTTCTACAAAAATTTATTTGTCTCCGTCGCTGAAATTCGGTTTTTTTAATTGTTAAACGATACCCGAGAAAAAGTTGTGATTGTAGAGCATAAAAATACACTCCCATATGTGATTTTAAATGAAATTGTTGCACAAATAGTTATCCCCGTAATAGTATCAATATTTGCGAATTGATTAAGTTTTGATTTCCTCCTGGCTGACGCCAGGATGTGTGGATTATTTAAAATATTTAGAATAACATTAAATTGTTTTTGACATGCACATTAAATTGACATTAAAATGTGCATTCTAGATAGACTATTTAAGGTCCGATAGCAATTCCTTTCTTCTGTTTTAAATTGGGAGTATATGTGCCTAGGTTAATTTAGCTCGAAAGGCGTTGGAGGAAGTGGCCTCCGCCGCGAGTCAATTATAGACATATGAAATATTGAGCCAGCGGTGCTCGTATTTCTACGCTTTCAAAATTCTGAGCATTGATATTGCATTTCCGTTCCCCACCACTGCCAGCATTGGATTCATAAATTACATCCTTAATCATGAGCAGTGGAATTTAATTTTCTCGGAATTTAATCGCCCGGGAAATATTTCCCTGGGAAGATGGTCAAACTTTAATTCGGTCTCCCAACTTGGAAATTGCATAGCGGTTGGGGTGAAGATAATGGGTCTGAGGGGATCTCGGTCTTTCGAGGCAGAAGTTTCGTAACTAGGGGAAGATAATGCGGAATCCTGCTGACCTTTCCCCGAAAAACGATTTAATAAGCGTTGGTTGCCATTCACGTTTTCGCTACAAGGGCTTCCAACGTGTGGCCGTTATTGCCAACGGCAGCTTCGACAATATTTTCACGACATTTCCCGGAGAGTTTTTGTATGCATTTGACCTCGTGTGGGTGGAGAGAAGGCATTAAACATGTCTCCATCGTAGAGTTTTGTCGATCGGTTATTGACGAAAATTTTCCGCTAAATTTTCATCGCCTACTCGTAGCTCCACTCTGTGACACTCTCCACTTTCTGACGGCACAAGTTTTGGGAAGTTTTTTTGGCGGAGTGAGTGAAAGAAGGTGAAGTAACAATTCTGGAGAGAAAAAAAGGGATGGAGAGAGATATTTAATTAAGATGAAATAATAGAGTGTATAGGAGAGCTCTGAAAACTGTTGACGGCAATGTCTAAAAGCAAGAATTGTTTATCCGTAGAGGATTTCAGTTTACTCGTTCACTTTATAATCAATTCCTCTTGTGTGTTAGATACTTGGAAAATGCTCGATAATTGGTGACATTCACCTACTGAAATACATGATCGTTTGTCGTTAACCCGGCATACAGCCGAGTGGGGTTTGGTTGATAATTCTCTCTCTGCAGATGACTAGAATAGTTGATCATAGATAATTATAAATTGCATGGATGGTGGCTAATTACCGCTTTCGTCAGTTCATTCGTACTATTGTCAGAATATGTACAAACATTTCTGTTTCTCTCTGGGTCCAATATTACCTGAGACAAATCGCACTTCATGTTGCATTGGAATATGGAGTAACTTAATCGGCGGAAATGAGTCCGTGGGCGTTTTTCAAACATAATATAATTGCCCATTTCATTTTCGTGGTCTAGCTGATTTTTCTGCGAAATAGCTCTATCGACGCAAAACTTTTTATATATTTGTTAAATATTTGGTGCTTTATTATTGATTGATATAGTTAACTAATTGAAACTAATTTACGCCTACTTTTTTATATCAGACATGCCTAGGAAAACTTCTTTTGCATAGTGATCAGACAACAGCGGTGATCGATAATTTCGATGAAATGCTCAATCTCTCTTTTCCTCTACACCCACTGTCGCACCAATCACATGGCCAATGACTTTATCTGTTTGAACATTAAATTTTTAGTCATCAGAGGAATAAACTGTGGCAGAAAAAATATAGAACTGTATATTTTATAATTCTGCTGTTTTTGTATCAATTAAAGCTATTTCAGCAGTTAAAAGCAGTTTTAAAAAAGCATTAAAGTTATTTCAGCAGTTAGTTGGCATATAGTCCTTATTTTTCAAATCATTTAGTCACTTAGTTTTAATTACAATATTTTTGTTTTAATATTATTTATATTAAAATACTTGGAGGTTTCTTTGATTTTTATGACTTATACTGGCTACCATTTTTACAGAGGGAAAATTATCATGAAATATGAAGGAAAAGATGCTCCTCGCTAAAGTAGAGACAATGCTTTTCTAATGTATGCTTTTCTCTATTTTTTTTCTATATTGTTACTTATGCTGGACATGCGCAACTTTTTTGCTATGGGTACACAAATCATTCACCTGGCCTGTATGTCACTGCTATTCTTCTAGCCACGCTAGGATTATTATCAGGTTTATTAGGGTTCGAATGATGAGGACCAAAGACATCTTTTCCCTGTTATTACTAACTGAAGACGACACTCGAGCCCGCAACTCCGAGATTACAAGGAGGAGAACTCTATCACATTACCACAGGGTTTGGCCAAAGATGTATTTTATATCAGGACTATTGAGTGTAACTATGGCTGAGAAGACATTTTGTATGTAATATATATTGAGGACCGCGCATGTGGTTTTTGAAATACGCGTCTGTAGGATTTAATTCCGAAATTTTTATTACCACGCGATGAGAAAAAGACTTATTTTGCAACGAATTGGTGAACGGAATCAAGGAAAAGCTGGATGTGTATTATATTTGTGGCCGGTGAATTTTATTCTTTCATGTTTCTACCGAAATCAAAGGAATATTTTTCATCTCCGGCTGTCAAACGCGAGGGAATCTAATCGAGTGCCACCAATGCGATACGGGGACGGTTGATTTTGGATTAGCGAGGAGGAAACTGAACTGTGGGTTTTTGCCGTCTGCCCAAATATCCTTCCGAAGCGACGCCATCGCAGCCTTGTATGCAATTCCAGTGCATCGGTGTTTGAGTCCTCTCAATCAAATCCGTCCTCTCACGTCAGAGGGGATTAATATGGAGTTGGGCCCAAAATCGCATTAGCTTATTTTTCACAGAAGAAATGCTAGGTTATAGTAGATGGAGAAAGAGGAAAAATAGAGGTCCAGCGCTCAATTGGAGAGGGTAGATGTCGCCGATGATCTGTTGAATTACTTAGTACTGTGGTACTTTAAGGTTCAAATCTCAATCTATCACCATATGTCTCTTTGCTGAGCGGTATAGTTTTTGCTCCAACTTTCTCTAATGAAAATTTACCCTTGCGTCGTCATAAACCCGCAGTGGGAAATCGATTTTTGTAGAAAAATTCTCGTTTTCCGGTTTAGCTCATGGCAAAAATCATCAGTGATTTATTACTTAACACATTTTTTAATGCATAGTATGACATTTACACGTTTGCGAAGTGCGTTTTTTCTACACCAATCTTGTTGGAATTTGAAATTCATAATGGGAAGAGCAGAGTATATACATACGCTTTTCAAGTTCTTCTCTTGCGTTATGCTCTATGAAATGAATGTGAAGCAGAACATTGAACAGATATCATCGAAGATATTAGAGAGTTCATAAATTTCGTAAATAACAGAATAGGACTTTGAGTGGTGAGAGACTTCATGTCAATAACAATTACTAAATTCAATTCCTGTTATCGCACGAGGTGCATTACATACCCTCTATGAACAAACACTGATGTTGCTTTTAATCTGAAAAAATTAACAATGCAGATTTCCTTTTTTTCTACTCTCCATTCTTTTTCCGCGTTACAATTACATTGCCATATGTTTGCTGTGGAATTTAATCTTCAATTCTATATTTGTGAAATATCATCATCATCTGGTGTTCTGCCTGCTGGCAGGTCCCGCACACCACTGCTGTCTCCATCCACTTCTGTCCCGAGCTTCCTTCTTTGCTTCATCATTTCTGATGTTCTTCACCTGATCCACCAATTTAATTCTTCTCCTTCCTTTCTTTTCTTTTCCTTCAATTGAACCCTCAAGTGCCACAGTTATTATACTTTACCCTCTCATCACATGGCCCATTGTGCAATATATGAGGATTTAATTTTCTCATTAGCGATTTTTGCCATCAGTACCTACAGAATGATATTTTAATTAGGTTTATATTTATATCGTAAATGTATTATTAATTCTTCATGTATTTATTTACAGATATTGAATATGCGCGGTGTTTATATTGTGTAACAGTGAACACGGGTCTCACTGAACCTTTGAAAAGACCTCAGGAAAAGAACTAACAATAATAAACCCTTAATTTATTCCTACGGCAGCTTTGCCTTGAAAAGCTATGAATGATGTACATTTTAGCAAGAAATATAAATGGATATTATGTTACACGAAAAGGTTATGTTATCAGTCAACGAAAATAGAAATACGAGGAAGGTGAATTAAGGGAAATGAGATAAAATTTTAGACATTTAGTTCCCACTCCCCTTCATGTTAATCGAAATGTATGGAAATTTGGTTATAGTCTATAGCTATGGCCTGTACGATGTGATTACGTTTGGTGAAAGTATTTTTGGGGATAAATTGTGAAAAATTCACGTTTTGTCAGAGAAAGGTTTTCGGTACGTTACTCAGTTACTCGGATCACGCGCTTACTGTTCGTATTTTCTCCTCTTAATGTGGAAAATATGCCTTGAATAATGGCCATTTTTTTGGCTATTTGGTTATAAAAAAATTAGCTCTGGTTATTTGGGACCAAGGTTTGGTCAAATGTACCGCTTTATCAATGCCATCGTTACGGTACAAATTAAGGCCGAAACCGTGCGAATGTCCGTTGGAGGGATGATGGGAGAACACATGGCTGATCGTTACGCTCCTTATCGCAGAAGTCGCAATGTGCTTGTATTTTGGAAATTTATGCTCCCCAGTTATTCGTTGTTTAAGCGTAATAGCTGTTTTACTAGAAAACAAAGACTCCTGAGAATTGTACTCGACGTCTATTGAAGTAATAATTCGCCACTATAATCTACAAAGAGAACTGCGAGTCCACAGGTCTAGCAGTTACTGTGCGTACCGCCCTGTGATTGTCAAGTATACTGTAATACGTCGGTTTTCTTTGTCTTCAATAATTGTCGGTTTTGGTTTTCATCAATTTTTTGCCAAGAAAAATTTATCTCGGTTTTCTTGAGTTGCCACAGGTTTCGTCGGCATGGCCACGAAATCTCGCTGCTACTTTTCCGAAAACAATGGGTGAACCACTCGTTTCGCTCTTCAGTGTGGCGTGTTTTCTCGTTGTGTATGTGTCTTCCCGGTATAAACAGACCTATTTACGTTAAAAATTCTTTTTTGAGTATATTTCCGTGTATTTTTTAAATTAATCCTAACGTTTCCCCTCCCCTGCTGGAGGCTTCATCAGAGTATCAATTTATGACGGTTATATCCAATTGTTGTCGTTATGGAGGATAGTTCTGTAGGGGTTTACAATTTGAAATTAACGGTCTCCATGTTTCCTTGAGCATCAGACCCTGGTCTCGATTGAAATTATCCCAGTGTTTCCGGATTTCAATCGCCTTCCTGAAGAGACGGAGTTCACCGGGTCACATGTAAAACTTGTAACCGCAGTTATATTGGCGAAACTGGTAGAACCATAAAAAAAGAATAAATGAACATATGCAGGCTATTAGACTAGGATATGTTGATCGCTCCGCCATTGCTGAACATGCTGCGGAAGGACGTCAGTTGGACTTGGATAAGATAAAAATTTTAGCAAAGGAAAAAAACTTTAAAATCCGTCTCGTCAGGGAGGCGATTGAAATCCGGAAACACTATACCCAAGGTCCTCATGGAGGGGAATTCCCCTTCCAATCAATGATGTCTGCATCTTTCTCTCTCCACCTCGCCTTCTTCCATTCATTTGTCTTTTTTATTCATTTTATATAAATTTATAATAGTTTTGATTATTAAACTATACATATTATTCTCTATGTATTGTGTTTTGTAATGTATTGAGGAGTGTCCAGGACAAATTAATTGTATTTCCCTTGATACACATGGAAATAATTGTCACGATTTTTGTCGGTTCGTTTCGGATTTCGCTTATTTTCGCATGGTTTTCCCTCGAAAACCTAGGTATCACTGTTTTCCAGAAAGAACGAATAACAGGGTCGGTTAATTAATGGTCCCTTTTCTCTCAATTTAATAAAGGGTGCCCCTAAAGCAAATGCACTCGATGCTCCTTCTCAGTAGAGAAAAAGTCCGAGGAAACTTTTTTCTTGCAAAGTTTGAACGAAACTCTACTTCCTTCGCCTATCGAACTCTTCTCGAACAAATACGCGGCCGGCAGCTCGATACCCCGCAAATACCCCCCGGTTGCAATGGGAGACATATTCATGGCTGGAAAATGAGGCAGGAACTGGGTTTACAGAGATGGAATAGGGGTACATGGATGATATCTCTATTGATTTAACAGCTAAAATAGTTTCAATTGAGAATGAAAAATCGGCGGAAATAACAATGTTGTGTTAATAATATAAACCTAATTATTAGCTCAAGTTCATAAAGCATGTTATGAAGAAGGAAAAGTGATGGCTGATATCAAACTTAGAAACCCTCAGTGGAGTGAAGTCAATCGGTTTCTAAGGGATTCGAGCACTGAAATTCTGTATGGACGGGTGAGGACACGAGCGCAGTGCCATCAAAGACTTCTGATATTCACTATGGTTGACATCCATGACCAAGTGGGAAATATTTTGATGAGTTTGTTACGGTAAGCGTGTTACGTTTAAGGAGAAACACCACTGGTAGAATTGTACAGATTTCCCTCCATTCATTTCTTGTGCCGTTCGATCTATAAGTCATCAATTTCATCTATAGGCTTATGAGTGGTAGTCCCGATAACAGCAAATGACTTCATCGATGCTGAAGTATTTGCCAATGTGCAGAACGGAAGTTAAATTTTGTAATCAATTTTAACATTTACTCCACGTATCATAAAATTTTATGTAATTATGTGTTTTCAAATGAATAATATAGTTGCGGTGTACATTTCATTAAGGAGCTAAAATTGTTGGATAAGGACCAAACGTGACCAAAATTGTTTGTTGCATACATTTTTAAACGCTACACAAGTATAAGTTTCAGGTTATCTCTATCATCTCAGGCTTAACTTTGTGGAAGTTCATTTCGTAAATGAAAATGACAAACTTTGTAAAATTCCACCAATTTATTTTCAGGTACGACTAGTTTCGTCGCAGCGGCGACATCTTCAGGTACATGCATATAAGTTTCAGGCTTCATTTTGTGGAAAAGCGACACATGAAAAGAGAACTCACTTTGTACTTCCACACTGTTTTATTCTCTCCCACCATGATTTCGACAAAGTTAAGTACGGTTCCACTTGTTATTTTTATGCGTTTCGAGGAATCGGACCGGGGAAGAGGCGCGCTCGCAGGACGAGCAGGCAATAGGAAATGGTTGTAAAGGGACCAGATGAGTAGTAAGCGACCGGGGGTGAGCGTGGGCCTGCAGTCTCAGCCGTGGTGGTAAAGAGAATTTCCACGAACGGGCATATAGGATTAATTTTTTATGGTTTATAACCCTTACAGAGTCTTCCAATCCTGCTTTAACGCCAAAGTTCGACGACCTGCTTATAGTCTTTAGGGACTGATCAAGGAATGGCGGAAAGAACTTCCTTTTCAGGATTTGAAAGCCTATACTCGGTCGTTGACATGTAATAGATCCGTCTGTCGTATGCGCTCTTGTTTGTACTCTGTCAGTATCAGTCCGTGTTAGCGAAATGCGCTCCCACAAGGGGACTGGAAAGCTTTATCCCGCCCAGCGAATGACGAATTAGGACAGAGGCTTTCAATACGATCTTCACGACCGATGTAAACACTTCCTTATTCAACAAAGGTTGGAATAAATGTGCGTGGAGACTATCATTAAGGACTGATTGCTTTATTTATGGTTTATTTTGGGCAAGTTGGGATGTTGCTGAACACGGGTGGCGATTTTTTTGCCTCAACAATATTATGTAATCATGGATGAGGTGTTTTGCGAAAACAGGCCTTAGAAGAACATATTAATATGGTGACGAATAATAGTATTCCTAATCTAGCAGTAGGCTTACATTATTCACGCAAATAAACTGTTATGTTCACGCGAAACAAGCCCTGTTGTATTGTGAATTTCATGCGTGAGATTGATTTAGAGCCCTTCTGCTTTCCTTCTTGAATACTGTCAATTTTTTCAGGCCTGTACTTTCGTTCGAGTTTATTTGGCGCCTGACTTCCTGTAATTGTTATCAATAGCTGTATATAATGTGAGATAAATCTCATATGTTTCTCCCTAAGACATAATTAAAGATGGCGCATCCAAATGTAATTACTATGCGTGTGGCATCTCCTTGATGAGCTGTTATGTTTTTCGCGTAGCGAATAGGCCAGTTCACGAAATGACGAAAGAAAATTCGGTTACCCTTTCCCTATGTCGAGATTTTGTGAGCTGGATCAAGACCTGAAAAAAATACCTTTTTCCGTAACTTTTCTTTTAACTGTGAGGTATGAATTGTAAAGGCTATCCCTGTTATAAGTACAGCGTTCGATAACCGCGTACTAGTAAATTATTCATGGTAACTGACCTCTGCTGATATTAGTTGATATTTTGAGGAAAGTATTTTGGAAATCCTTCCACGTTAATATATCCCACCTTTTCCTTGAATGCCAAATTATTCCATCTACTACAAATACACGTCTGAATATGGTCCACACACCAATTGCTTTTAATATGATTAAGGAAATTGAAAAGTTATGCCATTTATAAAATAGATGAAAATACAAGTCTTCATTGTGTGTAGGGCGTGTGCATTCGATCCCTCTAAAAGAAAATGTTCACAAGTACTGGATAGTAATAACTCATCCCTTTGTGAATTAATTACTTATTATTTTTCTTCTCGAGAAAACCTCGACTGCTCTTACGGCGTGGACGGGTTCTACTGCTCGTGGAATTGTTTGGCTATTCCTATTATATCTCATTCATGCAAATTTTGCAGCGTAACCTCCATGATAAGATGGTAAACGATTTTCATCGAAAGAACTGCATTCAGTTTAACCTTTTTAGTTGCATATATATAGAGGAGAGAAGTGAGTTTTAAGTGTTAAACTGCAAATGCAAGTCCTGTTTGAGAAATGCTACTCATCTGCGTGCGTGTTCTTACAAAAGTGTGATTTGATAAAAAGGGAAGAGAGTGGACTTAGATGACGAAATAAATAATATTGGGAGATAAGTAAGATACCATGAAACATCCAAGGGATTTTTACTGTCTCATACTTCAGTCAACCGTAATCGGTAGATTGAGAATTAATAATCATAAAGGAATCTAGGCTATTTACTGGATAACAATTCGAAAATAATTCGGCCAAATTCCTTTTCAAAAGCAAGAAATGAAGGTTTTCTATCCTTCCTTTGGTCGCAACATAATTTTCATGACAAAATTTTTATGTATCTGCGTGGTGCGAATAAATTGTCGTTGACGCCTCACTACTGAAATACTGCCATTTGTTTTCCATACATTAGAAGAGGTGAGAGGTGAATATCGTTTTGAACAATATCACATCATGGTAGTGAAGTTAGCCACTTCCATTTCGACGTGAAATTTTTATGATATTACTATTTTGAACTTTTTGTTAGTCGCCTCAGTATTAAAATTAATTAGCGTGTGGAATAATTATGACTTCAAATGCCATGGATATGCCTTATATTTTACGTACGCGAAATAGATTTCTTTATAGTTGTTATAAAAGACCTGCACGTCAGTGATAGACACTTCTTTTACCTCCTTAGTTTCAGAAAGGGTTGAAAATACTTAAGTTTCTTTCGTGCTTTATTTATTGACGGGATTTACTCGAGTATCTAAAAAGTAACACTTGCTTTATGAATAGCGGAAGGTGTATGGGTCCATCGTTAATGGTGGTAGAGCTTGAGAATGTTTTCAAAGAGAGGCGTAAATGACGTGATCAGTGAACGGACGGATTTTCTGAAGTCATCACCGTAGTTTTTCTCGGAGAAAGGAATGATGGTCAATGCTATGGTGTAATGTAAAATGCAGGTTACGTTGGATGCTATCAATGGTGGTTTTCTACTCGACAGTGAATCATCGTCAACCATTTTATTCGATGAATAAAAACCTCTTGAATACCTCGGTGGCATATTTAATTTAACATCCCTTAAAAATCTATGGAAACACCGCATATCTTGAATTGAAATGGTGCTAAACATTTATATTTTTCTAATGTTTATTCTCGAGCAAGCTGATTTTTATACGATTAATATACTTATTATTGTTTCATATTCACATATTATAATTTTCGTTCATTTAAAAAGGTAATAAAGAGCGTGGCGCTAGAAGCGAATTGCGTATAGTGAGTTCGCATATTGCAAGTCATCATAGTAGTGTCAAGGAAATATTTTATCTATATGATTCGCTCTCCTTTCTATTTAACGTGATACAACATATCATTTAGAAATGCTCGTCATGATTTTGTTAATGAAATTTGCTCATCTCCACAGTTTGTTTTTTTTAATCAAGCTCAGTCCTCTCTCCTCGATTAAAGGAAAAGTACCAGTAGTTATTTTTGCTTGGATGAAAATTGAGTCGAAATAAGTCCAGTAATACCGCTATTTGTGTATAAAAAGGGCAAATTTTCGAGTATTTTTTGCACTGTGGAACTTGATATGCTAGTATTCTGTCTTATTTCAACAGAAGATTTAGTTTTGTGTGGGGTATATTTCTAGGTGTTTGCTAAATACTTGTTGAAACATTTGTACTACCGCTAAATTCATATAGATATATTGCTTATTTGCTTCCAAAAGTGGTCATTTGCTGCTTATGCCCCGTCATGACGTAACCGAAGGTGTTTTGTTTGTCCAAATTTACTGCTTTATGCAGTTAACTTTATTTTAGTTTTTTTATTAAAGGAAAAGTACAAGTAGTTATTTTTGCTTGGATGAAAATTGAGTGGAAATAGGTTTAGTTTCATTTTATAGTTTATTCACAGAATTATCCGTTTAGCCTGCAATTTTCCTTTTTTGTGGAAAAATTGCCTTAAAAAAGCTGGCAGGTTCAATGTGGTCAATTCAAGTGCACACTCTTTGTTGTATCTGCCGGCACTCTACTTTTCATCCGTCTTTGATTGGCTTCTTTACCCTGAAGTTCCCTTCTACCTTCCGTTATTATACCCTTCATAACATTCCGTTACACCTTAAAATAAAGGAGTAAAAATATTTATCATTTTTGTTATTGATACGAGTATTTAAATTATATTTCGTTATTAAATGCTTTATACTGTTTTTCTTTACAAATGCGATTCAGGACACTCATTGGAAATGCTCTTTATAAGTACAGCATAAGGCCTAGCTTTTAACGTTGGAAAAAATTATCAACTCCCCATGTTTGCTAATATAGGGTTATGAATCTTTAACTAATAATTAATTTGTTCTTGTGTTTTTGATCGAAAAAACACGATGAATAAAAGGGAAACCCTCGCAATCTACCGTCAGCTTGTATTCAAGCTGGATTCTGATCCGCGGGTATTGAGTTATTTAACGATTACACCAAGCCAACTGCTAACGCTTTCCACTCATTAAAATTAATGTCACGATAAGGCTTCGTGTCGTATGTTAACGACGTAGCTCCAGCTTGTTTGATTGAAATTCAATGACGCAAAAATTTTCGTTTTTTTGCCCTTTAACTTGCATTTACGTACATCCAACTCAAAAAGCATGACGGAAAGAATCTCCCTCTTAAGTTACCTTCCAATGATTATTCTGTCATAGATCTGTAATGAGAACGTGTTTATGGTGATGTGAATGAGTGTTAAAGGGGAAGTCTGGAGAGAGATGGGGTGTGCTCTGTGGTTATTTATGTCATGGCCTGAGGAGGAAGGGAAGATCGGCAGGGGCTGGGGTTGTAGGGAGGACGGAGGTTGGGCAAGCCTTCGATCGGCACCGCCACGGGCGGAGCTTTTAGTCTTGTTTGAGGGCAATTTATTTGGCGTCCGCGATTGATCACGAAGAACCGAGAGGACCCTTTCATTTGATGCTGCCGTTAATAATTTTCCACCACCAGCACTGCAAGACAAAAGCGCACACACGCACAATGACGTGTTTATTTTTACTCAAGCACGGATTATGGTGTATGGCAAAGGTTAATCATTTATTTATTAATAAAAAGTAAGCAAACTTTAATTAAAATTCTGCCTTCATTTCACGTGGGCGAGAATGAAACCGTATGAAAAATCCGCTTTCGCATCCGTGAAAGTGTCGAAAATTTAGGGACAAATTGTAGCGACGAGTTAAGCGAGAGGTGACAGATATACAGTATTAAAGAGAGACAAATTTTTTTACTGAGGGTAATAACGTGTCAAGGCGAGTCTCGGGAGATCAACTAAAATTCGGGGTTTTCGTTGATTGGAAACCCCTTCACATATTCGGAATGTTTTAATCCGCTAGTGGCCCGCGACAAATTTGGATCCTCAATAATTCTATCTGGTAGTTTGTGTCAAACATTCTTGAATGAAAACAACGTGAAATTCCAAAATTTTTTAATTCATCTTACCACCGACCATGGCTTCCGATCAAAAATCAAGGCGATTAAAATTTTTTGACAATAGCATATTCATACCATATCGGGAAGTAGGAGTGGGTGTGTATAGCTTTACATTGCATGTGCGAGGGTAGGAAGTTACAGTTTGAAATACCTACTGCCCTCGCTGATTTAAAACCACGTAAAGACCTAGTATTCAAATCCCACTCGCCTCTCCTAAACATTTGCCTGCCCCCACCCCTATTTGGCCGAACCCAACCTTGACCTCGCCTTGTTTATTTCTTTCGTTTCGCTGGCCTCCAAATTAACCTCCTCGCCCCTACTCTAACCTCCACCCCCACGTTCTTTTCGATATGGTATATATAGGCTTGCCTCCAAAAATTTAAATCACCTCGATTGGTATTGTATTGGTACTGTGTTGGTACATATGTACTGAAACCATGGTGAGTTATGTATGATTTAACACTTTCCCGGCGAATTAAATTAGTGTACATTTCTCGGGCTCGCCACCGGGTAAGATAGTCATTCGTAAATGAAAACCGCGCTATATTCCACGCTTTTTTAATGTAACTCACCATGTGCATTTCTCGGGCTCGCCTCCGGGTAAGATAGTCATAGGCAGCCGACGTTTCGGGTTCCGACTCGTTACCCATTCTCAAGGCTATTATTGAGAATGGGTAACGAGTAGCCTTGAGAATGGGTAACGAGTCGGAACCCGAAACGTCGGCTGCCTATGACTATCTTACCCGGAGGCGAGCCCGAGAAATGCACATGGTGAGTTACATTAAAAAAGCGTGGAATATAGCGCGGTTTTCATTTACGAATGCTAGAATGTGGGAATGTACCACTGAGTGACTCTTGAGATTATTAATGGCATTATGTGATCCATATTTGCATTTCCTCATGTATCTACTGGATGGTCTCCGATTTCATCCCGACAAAGTAATCAAATAGGTATAATTTATGCTTATTTTGCGTTAATAAATTCTGAATATCACTTGTAATACTGTGACGTATATCAAAGTACATATGATCAAATTATTCAATTTAAGTTTCATTTGAATTTCCCCTTCTGTCTGTCTTTATGCCTTTGCAGAGTTCATTGAAAAAATTCCGGTATGTGAACGAAATTTACATTGACTCTGTGTTTCAGTCAAATAAGAATCTTGGGTAATTGCTTCTCAAACGACGCAATAATAAATTAATTGATAGCATAATAATTTTAAAAAATCTGCTTTTGCGTACTTATACTTACACGGTTTGGCACTTGAATGCGACGATCTTAAAAATTTTATCCCTCTTCGTTTTCTCTCGGCAACCATATTTCCAAGATGGCGTATGAAGATTTTTAATAATTTTGATGTTTAATCTATCCGTGATGTCTAAAGAACTCATTCAGACAGAGGAGAGATACTGAAAGTCTACAGTTATAAATGTAATGAAAAAAATTTCCATTAACTTTTTTCCTTTTACTTGTTTCGTCGTAGTTATTTAAGACATATTTTCATGCTCAAAATCAATCATATTAGACTACATTTTCTCCGTTTGGGGTGTCAAAAGTAGGGGGTTGTAAAATAGCTTTAATCAACTTCTATTCAATTACCAATCAATTAATTTACAACATTAAAACTTACTTAATAGAGTTATGGAGCCATAAATAGTGCATGTAGTATACCCTGATCAAGAGTAATTAGATATTAGTTAGTTAAATTAATAGTGAAATAAAAGTTACCGAGGAAACTACAGCTAAACGAAATCCAGATAAAAATACATGCGTCTGGAATGGCGTAATCTGTAAAAAAAGGTTTTAACGAGAAATCTCCGTATCTTCTACTGGTGTGTTTTAACCGCCTTTTTTCTCGAGACTTGGCATGTTGCTCAAGATATATTTATATTTAGAAGTGCGCTGTCTATAATGATGCTATGAAGCGAAAGAAAAGCAATTGAGTAGCTGTGTGACGGAATTCTTGATATGAACTACGTTTTCATTTAGTGAAAAGAATTCCGTATCTACTTTGTCTCGGTTCCATCTTCATGATTCGTTATGGCTGTTCACTTTTGCAGCCAAAAAGCAACAACCCTGTTTGATAGTCCTTTCCTTGAATCCAGCTGATCTTTTAATACCTTTTCTGTTCCTTCCAAATGCAGGTTAAATAAGTGAATCATGTTGGTTGATTTGACAGTTATATTTCTCTTTTGTTTGGCAGAGAATTTTTAAGAGTTCAATTGCAATGTTATTTTATAATTCATCCGCATTTTTGCGCAAAAATATCATATGTGAATGAATTACAAGGAGATAACTTACTTATATCGTACAATCAGAGCCTTATCGATATAACGTAATGATATCTTCAGCTCTATATATTAACCATAGCGCCACGTATTTAAGCACCATACTAATTAAAATCGACTTGAGGATGAGATAAAGTGACATCATTCCTTTTTTAAGGAAGGATAAAGTAGCATTGAACCGATATATTCTTGGCGAATCCCCGCTTAAAAATGCTCAAATATTTTCTGGATACAAAGACTCATTTATGATGAACGGGAGGAAGCTTGTCGCTCTTCGCTTATGATGTAGAAATCATTCCCATTCGTGGCTATCGTTCGGGAAGTTCCTTTATCATATCCGGACTATTTGCATTCATGATGCTCTTGGTTTTTAAAGAATACGTAACTTCATTGTATTATAATTTTGATTCCTACAGAATCAGTTGAATATTGGATAGTTTTTCTTCATTACAGAGGTCGAACCAAATCGGAATCAATAGTTTTAGAATGTGTCATGTTATAATGTTAGAAGTAGTCTATACCTCTAGCATTTCAAGTTTGTCGCAAAATTCTAGGAATGCCAAAGCTGTATTTTAATGTAACAATTATTATACAGCGAAGCATAGAAAAACTTTATGCTTTATATTTATAATCTTACTATAATATTTATAATTCATTACATCTTAATGGATTCTCACATCGCACAGTTGTTTGAAACTAGCGAGGTGTAAACATCTGATAATGCGCTCATTACTGGTTATGAGGCAACATTCGTTTAATAGTGGACTTACTTCTTGATCTTGCCTGATTCCAAAATGGAAAATACGTTTTGCGTTCTATGCTGAATTTTTTTAAAACCTTACCTTTCAATATAATTTTTTAACGAAAGCTATTTTGGTCCCGGCCGTTTTGATCTTTCCTGAATCTGAGCGGATTACTCTAAAGGGTCTTTGAGTGGGGGAAAATATTTAAGATTGCCTTTTAGGCCACCTACAAAGGCTTTATATGTCTTCTTTCCCTCCGTTTTCTGCCGTCCATCAATATTTCACCTATTGAATCGTCTGCTTCCAGAGGTGCCCGCTCCTTTTGGCTGCTTTTGTAAAAAACGAGCGGATTTAATCCCATCCCGCATCGTTGATCACTTCTTTGGGCTCTTTTCCTTCCGTGAATATAAAAAAATACAATGAGTGACCTCATTCGAGAATGGACTTGGTAGTTTTATTTCCATCTATGCACCGTAAATGGATTAGGGTTAGTGCGGGGATGGAGAGATTCTCACCGGCAGTGCAATTTCATTAATTATTTTTTCCTCTCCTTTGCATTATATTCACGGACATTTACTCGCCTTTCAACGATTTGAGGTATAGGTAGAGAAAGGAAAGAAGGTGTGGGAACAGTGAATATGTTGGGGAAATGAAAGATCAGTCGAAAGGGTTCCGATGAAAAGGTGGAGGCGTGAAAGTAGGAGTTAGGTGAGGATGGAGGGTAGTGAAGGAACAAGATTGGGGCGAGACGTACGAGAGCATTTGAAAGAGAAGATTTCATCACGGACACTCAGAGGCAGAGGAGGATCCCAGACGATGGGATAGAAGGGGAAGAAGAAGAAAGTGGTTAGGTTAGGAAATAGTGGTCCATACCCCCCTCAATTTCCGTTTTCATTCCGGAAATGGATGTTATGGAAAGAAATGGCGAAATGAAATGAGGTATTCATGGCATGAAAAGAAAAAAAACATGGAGCATCAAACATCGGAAGAAATGATTATTTTCCACACAGCGTATGGATTTCGTAAGAGGAAGGAAGTGTTGTATCCGTCAAACTAAAGGATTCTGGCGCCCCTCAAGTTCGTGGGACGGAGTAATGGGCGATGAAGCAGAAGCTTATGAGGGGTATGGAAGCAAGAGCGTTTCAAAAAAGAAGGGAAATGAATGAGGAAACAGGCTAAAAGACCTACTGAATTGCCAACTATTCATCTTTGTTGGTGAATTTAAAATATTCATGTTTACGAAATTTTGGGAGGCACGCAGCACTAATTTTACCATGTAAGTCATCTACAGTACGAACTGAGGTTGCAACCTTGAATTGCATTTGGAGTTATAACATGACCAAATATTTTTCTTCTTCGATTTCATCATCAGCAGTCCACATTCCCGAGATAGCCTCGAATCTGCTTCCCACTCTGTCATAAGTAAACCATTTTGTTCCGAAACAATTGCGCATATTAATGTTCTGTATATTTTTCCATACACATTCCATTCTTAGTCCCTTAAAGTAATCCCTTCCATTTTATTTTCTGTCCAATTAAGTTTTCTGTCCAGCTTCTCTGTCGCATAATTCCTACAAGGACTTCGTCTCTAATTTGGAGAATATATAAGGAGCAGGAAAATAAGGAAATATTTCTTTAGAAAGAGTCCTTTAAGAAAGCTGTTCTTTAAGAGTTCTTGGAAATTGTAGGTAGTGAGTGACTCATCAGTTAAGAGGAAGCCTTTTATCTTTCGTCGTCATTTTTCATCCCTTCAGAATGTCAGTAATCGGTTTCAATTATACCGAAGGATTCCATAAAGAATTATAGGGAGAAAGAGCAATTCCATTGATGCAGTGATTTGAAACCTTGTGTTTCACGTTTCCCTGAGTTCGATTTCCATGTGAAATGTTGAGACCTACAGATTCCAACCGCGCCGCAACATCGAGGATATGACTATTGTGGCGCATCTCCAATGGGCATTTTGTCAGTTGATTTGTATCTAAATGCATGAATTATGACTAAGAATCAATTAGTTGGGAACCCCTTAAACCTACTTTTTAAAACTCTCAGAATACCAAACATCCGGTAAGGCCAGAGAGAAATTTCAATTAAATTCGATTACAAATTATAAATATAAATAGAGATACACACATCGAAATAAATTAGACATTTTTATAATACAGTCATTAGAAACTCTTTACAAATGTCATGAAATATATAACATATGATAAAAGGTTTAAAAACACTCATTAAAATAAATAATAGGTCCATTTTTGGTCCTGCTAAGCTGCACATTACAGCTTGTCAGCAGGTGCCAGTGTTAACTAAAAATAATATTTCAATTTGTTTCCAAATTGTTTAATCTTAGCAATGAAACACAAAAACATCTCTTTATCGAATACCAATTTTAAGTAATTATTGTCCAATATTCGTTTAAATAACCAATTTTTAATTTTCCTTTTAACCGCACATAGTGAACTTAGTGATTTCAATTTTTTGGGCAATTCGTTTAAGTAAGTAGGTACAGCTATTTCCAAATTTCTTTTCCCAAGAGTGGTGTGATATTTATTAACATTGTATTTTTATTGTCCCTCAGCGGTAATGCAGATTTAGCCATATTCTGAGTTTTGTACTTTTCACTAAAATAATTATTAGTTATAACCACATACTTATGTAATTTATCGACTGGAAGAATACCAACCAATTTGAATAATTCATCTTTGTTGAGGTTTTTCACATTTTCATATTTTACTCCCACAATTTTCTTAAAGAGTTTCAATTGTTTTGTTCTTAATATTCTAATGTTTGTTTTGCCACTTGAACCCCATACTGTAATTCCACATCTTAGAATATTCTCTATTAAAGCAAAATATATAATTTTCATTGTGCTCAGATTACTTATTCCAGGCAACTAATTAAATATACACAGTAGGTATATAGTTCAACTTGTTACTAATTTTATTAATGTGAGTACTAAAGTTAAGATTTTGGTCGATAACAACTTCCAAGTAATTATATTTGTTTACCTGTTCCAGTATGGGACATTGGCATAAATTGAGTGTTGGAGTGTTGTGTAGGCATGTGTGGTAGTGTGCCTGTATTTTAATTTCTCGTATATCACATGCGTTGTGTTTTACATGCATGACTTTAGACTTATTTACATTGACAAGTAACCTATTATCATGCGCCCACATAGTACATACCTTATAGATTTGGTAGGGGTAATATTTCATTTAAGAAAGAAAAAAAAATTTGAGTGAAGGCGTAACGCTGGTCTCCCGCCGCGGCGGCGTCCGGCTCTCGCGCCGAACGTTCAGTAGTCGGTTCTCCAGATCTCATCAGCGCGCTTCCTTTTTCATCTTCTTTTCACCAATTTTAACCGTATACCGACCCTTTGATTCCCTTAACCTATGTCATTCGCTATTTGCTTCCTTCTGAAGTGACCGTCGCTTTAGAATCTAGGATTAGCGACAACATGCTTAACAGCGGGGGCGACCATGGGCCCACCAGCGGCCGTGCTCGGAGAACAATAGACAAACCTCGCCCCGTATTAGACCTCCAATGCTCCTCTCCTCTCTTCCCCTATCTCATTCACCTCGCATAACCTTTATTACCCTTGAGGCTTAACATGTGAAAGATTATACTCTAAATGTTATGATGAGCCTCAATATGTCCGCTCCATGAACCAGAGTTGGAAGCGGGAAAGAGAGGATGATCGGGACTTGGATTAGAGGACAAGATTGCTAGGAATATTTTATCCAAAGAAAGAAAAATTGAGGGTGATAAAGTCCTAAAGTCTCTTAACCCTCCGTCCACCCTTACCTATTCTTTATCTTAACCTATTACACATTAAACATTTATATCTATTGTATACCTTTCCTTTCCTATTCCTAATCCAAATAATTGTAAGCATCTTGGCATTCAGAGAATAAATAGAAACAGAGTGAAAAAGAAGAGAGTTGTTTGGCACTAAATTGTTTTTGTTGATTGGCACTGTAACTGTCAAACTTCTCTCTTAGCCGCGCAGAAAAATTGCCCTTTTTCATTTATGACAAATTTTATATCTTTTGATTTATCTTCATTTGCAGGATCCTTTCAAAATTTAGCCCTTTATTCATATTTTAGCCGCGGTAGAGGGCAATGAGTTGAACTCCTTCTACGGAAGAAGCGGTTATTGATGCGAGAATACGAATGCGAGTGTGACATTAAATGTAAGGAACGATATAATTTTTCTCTCGTGAGACCTAGTGGCATATGGCACAAAATGGGACTAATTTCATAAACATCGAATACAGAGGAGACCAGTATAATTTGCTTAAACTTGTTGCGATAAACCTAGAAGTGTTACCGAATTTAAGGAGGAATAAGTGAGGGGATTTCTTTCTGATAGAAGGAAAAAGTATAGGTTTTATCTTTTTCGAAAGTTTGTGGCAGAATATTTTTTGCCATATATTCCACATGTTTTGTTCAAGCAAAACTATTGCGGTAGAAACGATCTCAGGCATAATATTTGAGAAATAAACTGCAGAACCAATTAATTTAAAATGTGTTTGTTCCAACGCACAATCGGGGACCCTTATTCTTGCGATAGTTCAGGTCTATGAAACTCCGACCCTCATTTCGTAGCGTAGCCTTCCGACTTGTTCTAAATAACTTTCCAACATTTTTCAAAGGTCACACCGCTGGAAATGTTCGACATGATTCGACTTTCTGCATAATTCAGCATTTTATTTTATTAATTTATAATTATAAGTATTTATTAATCGCTATTATAATAATGACCAATCGTTGTATCTTAACGTGTCTACTGCATGTTAGTATTATCGTGTATGTAGCACTCCCATAGTTTCTGGCCTTACCGTGCATTGTTCTCCTACTGCATTTTGGATTACACCTATCGTACCGGGACGAGTGCTGCATGCATGGTGTGGAACCATCCCTTACCAAACAACCTTGTGGTAGATTGCAGGGCACTTCGCAGACCCAAACGAATATGTTTCTTTCTCACTTTTCTCTCAAGTAACCTCTGACTTATCTTCAAAGCCTATTCCACCTCCGTAAACTCCTCCTACGTATAGACGTTATACCTAAGAATTTCTATTCTCCCCCTTACTCATCCTCTTCTTTTGCCCCGCCTAGGTATTCAATCGATGACGTTACATCATTCTACTACGTGAGTGCCCTCTGGGGTCAAAGGTGGAGAAAATGCCGCAGGTGTCGATTTCTTGCGTTGGCGTCGGAAATTGTGAGGTTGGGAACCGTTTGATTCATAGTCACCGGTTCAACGAGGTGAGTTAGGGTTTCAATTTTGGGGAGGGCCCTTGAAAACGGGAAAGCTCATTCATTTAAGCGAGATGAGCGTGTCTGTTGCCGACGGACGTCAACTTTCATGCGTACCTCAAGAGAAAATTTGCCCACTATATTTGTCAAAGCGTTTTGATGGGCTCTTATCTTGTAAAGAAATGCATGGTGTTCATGTTCCGTGAATGGAAAGCGTTAATAGTTATTAGGTTTTTCTTCAAAATCGAAATTTTCTCGATCATAATCCTCTTAATATTCTCTCTTAGACCTATTGATACCATACTTATCTGTTACCCGTGTATTTTATCAGTGTCTTCCATGAATGGAGTATCTCTATCACTTGTTATACTCTAAAAATTTAATGAATAGTTTTTGACTATCTTAGGAAGAGCATAAATAACAAAAACAGCTTCCTTGCCAGGATTCCCGTGGCATATCACATGCCAATTTTATCGTGCCTTCTCTTAAGAGGTGAGGGTGTCTCTCATATTTTTGCTAACAGTTTAGGCATTTTTTATGTCACTGGTTGCAGATAAGTTGTAATATTATCCATGGTGCAAAATACTTTGGTATTCTTTGGTAAGTCTCTGATTTATGGAAAAAGGGTTCTAAACTTATTAAAATCGTATGGTTAACGAAAAATAGGTGTTTAGAGCTGGGTCTTATAAATCTATTCACTGTAAAAATGATCTATTCCTTGAGCTCATAATTCTGTTTTGACGTTTTCAGAACACTGCTTCACATTTTTAATGGAACGTGATTTTCCCCATTGATATATCCCGACTATGGACAGTTATCCAAAAATTATCTGCGATAATTGACTTTTGGGGCATATAGTCATAACATCCCGTGCTATTAAACGGATGTCGAATAAGGTTGTAGATATTATCCAGGTACTAATGAGAAATTTTTTACTTCAACTATGGGTGGTAAATGCTGCAATGAAATTTCTAAACTACCGAATGTTTGTTAATTAACTCGTGACGGGAGCAGAAAATGTATAATCCTGGAGTTGGATTGAGTTGAATTTTAAGTATGAACGACTTTGATTGGTGTTTACCCATGGAGTTATTCTCGTCGGTATGCTGATTATCTTTGTCTGTTCCACTGTTTTGATTTCCTTCCTTTCCTCGGAACCGAAGGGAGATTTTTTTATAGTGAATCGGGAATCGATTGCAAAGCGAAGAAAATACCGTAATTGGAAACTTAAACTCAAAGATGCGTGAGAGATGGAATTTTTCTTCGTAGTTGAATCCACAATTCCGCATTTCAAAATGTTTTACCCAATTAAGGCCCTCAAACAAGACAAACTGATTCTTAAGTAAGAATCAAAGGAGCTAACTACAGTCTGAATACGGTAATTGAATACCAGTAATTTTTAATGTGTATTCTTAATCAAAATTACTTTTGAATTATACAAGCAGTATGAATCTATAGATTAAATTAAACCCTTACTAAATCCTTTACTTCAGGTAATAATTGTTGCGTTTCAGCTCACAGAGCCATCATCAGGTACAGTCTTGTTATTTTAATGTGACGAACTTCCACTATATCTCGCCTGAATCTGTTGAAATTATTTAGTGAAATTGTTACGCTTAGATTTCTTGGGTCTCCGTCCGGGTGAGTTGGTCCATTTTCTCCGACATTTAGAGATTTGATACGGTCCTTGTCATCAGGGAACCAGATACCTCGAGGGGTCCGGAATGTATAGCGGTGGTCCCATTTCCCGAGGTCCTATGATTGGACAGGGTTTAGGGGTCTCTTTTTTCCTCGCGCGTTCCACTTACTTCAGGGTTGGTAGCCACGTCTTACTTAGAGAAAAGCCTGTATGTTTTAATGTTTAAAATGTTTTCTCTCCGTATGTATCTCAATGGCCTCCTCCATCACCTGATGCCAATAACTGGAGGAACGGCTCAACAACTTCGCACCCTGGACATGTCATGTCTATATGTTGGCTATATGTTGTACAATGCTCAGCTAAAACTGATTTCTTTGGTTGTCTAAGCCGTATATGGCGCCCGTTACTCCTTGAAGCGCATCTCTAACTCATCCTTTCAATCCAATCGCGTCTTTTCCCCGTACGACTTAGTCCCTGATTTTGGTCGCAGGCTTGTGTATGGTCGTGAAGTTTCACGGCTTCGCTGGGGATTGTGGAGACGTGATGCCGACAATCCCTGGCTTGCTGTTCTTTTTGTTCCCTTTGTTGACGAGGATAAAGGTCCTTTTCAGGGATAACGAATTGACTATGTTGTACTTATTGTGATGGAAGTTTTCATTTAGATGTTTTTATTCGTAAGCCAGGATATTATCGTCCGATATCCTCTTGAAACGCTGGAAGAGGGTTTACATAGCAGGCCAGCGTTGTGATGGATGGCGATAGATCTGGCCGTGTTGGTACAGGTTGATGAGAGTCATTTTTCCGAAATACACTGTGGTCGAGCCTTTCATAGTCCTTCGGGTTAACCTCATTGTAAATAAAGGCAGCTGGCGATTTTTTTACCATAGTGAAAACTATGTTCGTATGTTGGCTGTTTATTGAATGGTTTATGAATTGGTCCATTTTTGCCTTTGCACGAGGCCAAATGATGAAATAGTCATCGACGTACCTGTAGAAAGTCTTTGAGCGAGTTCTTCTTCTTAATTCTGCAGATTCGACGGAAAACCAAAAAGGCCTAAATCAATCACCGATTATGTTTCATTTTTGTCAAATATGCTTCGCTTTTTTGGTGAATAAGGCTTTCAATTTAGTCCGCCGCCTGGTTTATGGGAAAGAAATGGATACGGAACGATTGTGAAGTGACACATCTCAATATTATTCTTTAATAACTAATCGAATGATGGAGATAAATGTTATATCGTCCGAACGGGGGCTATACTTCGGACACGAATGTGAAATGGTGCTTGTGCGAAGCGTGTGTGGGACCCGTGGCGACTGACAGTTATTTGAAAGAGGAAAAAAATTCCGAGGGGCAGTTCTTGCGACTTTAATGTGAAACCATGGTAATTTACTGTCACACGAAATATCTGGAATAGATCTGTAACAATCGTAAAAAGCTTACTTTACTGTATTGATTTAAAAATAACATGCAAAAACATTGACATCGATTAAAATCTCAAATGTCGGAAAATGCTTATAGAAAAGCTCAGAGGTGAATTTAAGGAAGCATGTTTTCGTTTGCCGACGATTTTTGCAGCCATCATGGTGCATATTCTAGTTTAATATAAAGAGTCAATGTATCAATCAAATATATCGTCATTCATCATGCCAAAGCATTTGATTCGCTATCACTCGTCAATACCCATTTATCCGCAGAAGTACGGATATAATAGCTTTGTTTACGGTGAAAGTCAATGCTGCACGCACAGCAAACATTTGCATCAGCGGCCGCAAAAATAATTACAAGCGTACGCAAACCTTTGAAAATTTCAAACATGGCAGGTGATTATTTTTGGAGAAATTGCCGTGAGAAAAATTCGGCCTTGAATGGGAATCGAGCCACGGAGCTTTGGTTTGCCGGACCAATGCGCTGACCACTAAGCTATCCAGGCTTCTAATTCTCAGTTTTCATGTGGAAATTTCTATGCAAACATGTTTACATAAGTCCACGGCAGAATCTCCAGCCATTTCCTAATCGATATTTTTGAAATGCACTCAATTACCAATTCCTGCTGACAGTAATACCAACGAGCGTCATTCGAACACACAGAGACAAGCATCGCGATTTCTTACCTGGTGACCGTTGACGAGCCACGTTATTTGCACAGCAGGGTGCGTGGGCGAAGAAGTGCAGTTGACGGCGACCTTCTCGCCGGAGAAGTACGACGCCTTCATCCCGCTGATGACTGGGTCTTCCAACTGGCGCTCTGCTCGTGGATTCCAGCAAAGATATACAACGCAATGCATGGAAGAGAAAAAAGTATAAATTAGATAAACCCAGCTTATCTTAAGATTTGCTATATCTTGGAGAATGGGAGATTGAAGAGATCGGTTTAAGAGTACGAAGAGAAAATTTTATTGAGCTTGAAAAAGTGACAAGTGACGATAGGTTGCTCAAGACTGTGATTGAGGAAGAATTTTGGGTAAGCGAGGCAGAAGAAGAAAGAGAATAGGTTGCATGGACGGGATAAAAAGGGTCGATCGTATGCTGTGGCGAAAAAGAAAATATTTCAGGTAAGTAGAATCCTGAAAGCGTAGCAAAACGGGATGAATTTATCTGAATTTCAACAAAACTTACCTTTTACTGATAGAATAATTAACAAAAAGTTTGATCGCCCATAACTTTCCTAATGCGATTGGTCCTAATTTCCATTTATATTAACATATTAGGATGTCAAGGGGTATTTGGACGCCTTCCATGAAAAGAGAAGGGAAATTTAAAAAAAATTAAAAACGGGAAAGTACGATCGTGAACCATGTGTTGGAATGAGTTTTTTTCTGTATGAGGACTGTATGTTGGAAGGAATTATTTCCACGCCCTTTTTTCTCGTTGTTTCTATTGATGCGTGAAGAGAATGAAGGCTTTTTCTTAAAATGCCTGTTGTGGTATTAAACATAGTTTAGTTTTTGTCTGTTGTGGTATTAAACGGCATTTTGGGCTGCGCAAAAAAGTCATATTTCGCTGACCCCCAGCTGTAAGAGATTTTAAATGAGGAGATATGGCTGCCGTATATGACGCGCAGCGAGTTTGGACGAGGAAGGTTGAATTATACTTGTGTGGAATAACACAATACAGGCATTTTATGAATAAGGTGCAGCAACGTAGAACTGTAATTTGTCATTTTTCAATTGCGCCCAAAATTGAGGCGATTAGCCGTGTAATTTGTGATGTTCGTGACTGCGAACTCGGCAGGGCAAAAATACCACCTCGCACAACCATTTTAATGGTCAGCACAGTTGGGCTGGAGAAATCTTTGAGGGGTAAATTTGAAAATTTTTCCATAGAATCTTGATTTCTAGCAGGCAATGAAGCCTATCCGTGCGTCAGTTCCTCATGAATTCCTTTTCATTGTGTCATCTATTTCCGCTCCCTCCTCACCCTTGGCGAAAGGGGAAGGCGACCGAGGACAAGAAAATCTCTTTAGATGAAATTTAGCGTTTTGTAATGTTTAGGTATAACTAAGGTATCCATTTTCGCTAAGATTATGTTTTCCTTGAAAACAGGGCCCTTTTTCGAGGATGATGCAAGAAATTCAAATGGGATATATATGCATTTTCTGTTGAAATGACTTTGTCTGAAGTCCCTCAGTTGCTACAATAATGAAGAATCGTATCGCTAATAAAATATGAGAGTGAATACCCCAAGCAATGTGGTATTGCTGTTGGACGACGAATTTTGTGTCAGCATTACTCCTGTTATGTGTATAAGTACCTCATACTAAGAACTCATGGTTTGGGCATTCAACCGTTGGTATCTTTGTTTGTGAATGTCGTCGTACTTTTTTTTAATTGATCAAATAAAATTAACGAAATAACTTTTTTTATAAAAAATAAATAAAATTAATAAATCGATTGAATTAAATAAATCGAGCTACAAGATCGCTCTAACCTTAGTAGAAACACACTATTTCTCATTGGTGGAATACTAGATGAATTTAACGCCTGTAATGAGGCCAAAACGGTGCTAAAATTTAAAGATCGAGGGATCTGGAAATGGGACCGATTATCACTTATTTAATCCAGACTGCATGAAATCATAATTATGAAAGAGAGTCGGGGATATATAGAGAGACTGTCTATTTTTCCGCTCGGGAATGTATTTCTATGGTAAAATCGCTCCTTTACTTCTGATCTTATGAGTGCATCAAGTTCATTTCACGTCGACAAGGTCATTTCCGGGAAACTTGCTGAATTTGGAAGTTGGAAACTGTAAGAGTCGTCACTAATATAGATTTTGATATACATGTTTTTTAGAGTCTTACCTACTTTTCTAAAATACGTCAAGTGATACAAAACGTTAAGATACTAGGAAAACTGAAAAATAGCAGGTTGTGGGAACAAAATGGTTATGCCAACTAATAAAAAAGAGTTTGAAATCAGAATCAACAATTGATAGATGAAGTTTCTCTATTTTTCTGATATAAATAGCGTTTGTTATGAAAATATCCATGACTCTACAGTTATATTATTTAGGGCCGAATTTTCGAAAGTATAAATATTCTTTTATTTTTAAAGATCTCATTTAAAGAATATGCTTGCTGCGGAAATCAATAAATGCTATAGATATATTAAGGAGAGACTTTTGGTAAGCCTACGCGTGGATTCTCCTAATAGATGCCGTATTTAAAGGATGACTATGTTTGTTACTCAAACAAAAATAAGGGAAACGGCTCACATATCGTCCGTTTTTTTTACATATTTTTACATCCCTGGCTTGTTAAATTGATATAACTTGGCTAATTTTCCTACTCACTTACTCAAGCCTCCCATAATTTGTAGGTAAGCGTGGAATTCGCTGGTATTGTGGTGTTGCGGTTTTATTGTATGCGGAAGAGTGGATCAAATTTGTATCTTTCGCAAAAATAAGGGAAAGCGCGCTTATACTAGCAGAATTACGTTCCGCGCGTATGAAAAAATGCGCTGCGGAAATTAAATGAAGCTGTTTGCTTATCTGTGCAATCATAAGTGGGAAAATCATTTTGTTTTTCATTCTCTTACTACGCAGAAATGAAGTTACTAGGGCGCGGAGCAAAACTAGGACTGTTGCTCCTAGCGCACAATACGAAAAGTTCGTTAAATGGTGTATCCGGCTTTCTTGAAAACCTTGTTTCTTTTAGGGCCTCGAAAATTCATAGATGATCTTGGAAACGGAGAAGGCTCCTGCTCACCTTTGGGTTCAGCATTTTAATAACTTTCCTGAGTTTTAGCCTACATTTACCTATTTATTAATATTTTTTTTACTTGTTTTTTTACTGTTGTTATTTAGCAAAGTGTTGGTAGGGAGGAGAAAGAAATTTTATGGGAATTTATTTTCGGAAATAGGGAAAAAGTTAATTTGCACTTCGATTCACGGAGAGATATTCTCAATTAACGCTATTGAAAACTTTATGCCAGCGTTTTAGTCTGCATTTTTGCCAGCTTTTTTCTATTTCCGACCGTTATGCGGTAGTAGTAAATATGAAGATAGGCAAATTCGGGAGTAGTTAAGATTAAGTCAGAGATATGAAAGGAAAGAATGAGGATGTAAGTGGAAGTAAAAAGGCTCGTGCACAGGGGGAAATTGAGGATTCAAGTGGAGGCAGTGGGGAGGAGAGAGGGGCGGAGTGGAGGATTATGCAATGGTTGTCATAGTAACGCATTAAAATTTGATAGCTACAAGGAATATCTCCGATTTGCACCCCTTTCCCTGATGCATCTCTTACCCCGCATCCTGTCCGCAATCCTCCTCCATCTCCGGAATAGCGTGGAGTGGATCTCCTCGAAGGAATAACGGTGACCGCGCTCAGCTTTATTTGTTGGGAAAGGCGAATCGTGATTCAGGAGAGCAGTCGTCTACTTTACAGCCTTTTCCATCCTCTCTTCTTACGTGCCTCTTCGAAGCTCCTTCCCATCGTTAAAAGCGGAACAGCTTTGGGTTACTGGGAACGTGAGCGGAAAGTGCTGTGTTGAAATTACGACCCACAGGTATATTTCCCATTCTCGTGTGTTCGCAGGAAGTGAGATTTGGAGGTCTCATCCCTGAGTTGCTGATTGTTGGTTTTGCTTCCTACCTCCTGGTACCGGAGTGAATGGCCCATGTTAGAGCCATCCTCCTTCATTTTATGTTTTCTCAGGCTGGAAAAAAATGGATAAAGGGATAGTTCAAGGAAGCGAGGGAAATCGGATGTTTAGTTTTGTTTCGCGAAGCCTGTTTCACGCAATATTTGATCCCGCTCAAGGCCTCTAATCTCAGCCATTACATGATATCGATAACCGAATCCAGTGTGATTGGAGTCGCGCTACAATGAATCACGCGATCATTTGACTTATACTGACGATGGTGCGAAGTTATCTTTTATATCGTTGCGCTTAACAATTATGATTTAAAACTAGCCAATCTATGGCTGAAGGCGACGAAAACAACTTCCTGTACATTTTTGTCTAATACCTTTTGAATATCCTTGGAATTACTCATATCAACTGAGAGGATTTGGTGCCGCAGTTGTTCTAAAATGAAGACTACACTGAGGTTGTGAGAGCTGAAGTGATTACTTGATGGCAAGTGAGTAATACTGGGATCGAGTGTAAAATTACTTCCTCATTCTTTACGAAAACAAGCAACTCAGTGTTTATGATTTCAATTGTGCAAAATTGCTAGCTAGCCAGAGTCTAAATTTCACGATACTGGATAGCTATCGTACTGGCTAATTTTCCGATACTTGTACTTCATGAGGTATCGTATGAAACAGGCTTAAGTCTAAATCAGTTGATAAATACCTATATCTAATCATAGGCTACAGGTAAAATATTCAAAATATTCATTTTTGAATAATTAGTGAAATACTGAAACATTTCGGCGAATATTCACATATAAGGGTAGGTACTAAAATCCATTGCCATTATTCCATAGTTCTTCTAGTTAAATAAATCTATCAGCGTTCTTTTTAATGTGGATAGATCTGTGATCTGTGGAATGGATTCCTTTTCTGTTGACATGTTTTTTCTTTCGCGAATAATTATGACTTTAATAAAGTTACACATTTTGAGGTATAAAACTCTCTGTTCTATCCCATGATGGTGTGAGTAAAGAATGTGGTTTTTATGCATAAATAAAAGTGTTGGGTAAATCACCTGTCATTTATGTATGCGCAGTTACACGTGAGTGATGAGCTGAGGGTAATATCCATGTGACAGAGAGTAGGAAAATGTTTATGGAATTAAATGATGCGCTAAACAGCGAAAGACATTTGAAATACGCCTTCTATATTCGGTATTCTCTTCAGGATAGGGAGGAAGTGTCTTTTCATACCTGCTTTTTATCTATCACTGCTCAGAAATAGTGTAAAGTGGTGGAGGGTAGAAATAAAGATACATGAAACTTTTGAAAGCGGGAGGTTTTTTATCCCTGTTCTCGTAAACAGTGCGAAAAACAATTTTGTGAAATTTGGAGTTAAAAAATCATCCCAGTAGGGGCGAATCATTTTTTTGCTATGAATGTCTCAAAATCTTGTGACCGGGTGGCTTCTTTAGTGTTTCGGCACGACCAGTAAGTTCTCTGTTCGATACGCCTTCATTTCATACTTACGGCTCTCGTTTCAACCTCCAAATCATGATCTGCCAAGCCAGATGGTGAGACTAAATGTTTCTTATTTTAATCATGACTTTGCCGTATCTTCAAGAAATTGAGTTCCAATTGTCTCTTTCCCTCAGATAATGGCACATTCCCAATCATTTTTCGTATTTCATACGGCAGTTTGTGTTTTAAAGAATAACGTGGTATCTCTGTGTAAAAGAATAGCGTGGTATCATTTTAAACGAAAAGTGTGGTATCTCTGTGTAACTTGTGAACTTCCTGAACTTGTATGCTTCCGATGCTACATAATTTTTGGCAAATTGATCATGTTCCATATCATTGAGAAAAAACGCCGCAACTATCTTCAACATTATTTGCTTTCTAGATGATGTACACGTTAAACGATGTCAGAAAAGAGTTTCTCATAGAAATTGACCACTGCGTAGATAAGATTTGAAAACACTGCTATCTCTTAAGTTCGAAGGGATTTTATGCCAACTATTGTATTACTGAACATTTATTAAAATAGAAATTGAAGTTTCTCTGTCCGTCTTTCCATTTCCCTACCCATTATAATCTTATTCAGTCAATTTTTTTGCATGCTTTTTTCTTTTACCTTTTAACTTGTGAACACTGCTCGAACCAAGTCGATTCGAATGCCAATCCAACGGGAATATATGAAAGATCTTATCCATTCCTGCAAATTTTATTTACTTTTAGATATCGTAAACTCTTGGAAAAAACATAATTCATAAAGTATTGCTCAAAATTATGCATTTTGGTGAACCGTCTCATCTGCGACCGACAGTTTTGTTGAAGTCGAGACTCATTCGAATATATTCGTAATAAAGGCTCATAACCATTAATGTGTATGGAGAAGGCGCTTGCTGTATTGGCCAATGCTTGGAGCTGTAACGTGGTCTGCAGTCTTTCTCCAACCAGATTTACCTTAGCTCTTACGGGATAGTGCACTTCATACTTTTCATATTCTGCGATATTTTCCATCGAATACTTACTTGAAATCATTATGTATTTTTTTGTTTAAAACTCATTTTTATTGAATATTTTTAAATGTATTTAAATAGAAAAATAATCAGTTTGTTTCGGCAAAAATGCTGAAACCAAGTCAAACTTAAGCTCCATTTTACTTATGTATCCTTTAAGATTTCCGTCGCTTAAATTGTCGGTAAAAGTTGGATATTTTTAGTTTACATTCGCTAATAAGAAAATTTGTCGATGATGTACAAAGACAAGCAATGAAAGAACAGGGGAAGCAATGCGGTGGATATCTCGGTTATCAGGTGAGATGTGAAAAGTCTAAGTGTAAGACGGCTTCGTACACTCTTCTTGTGTCTCACCACCCATTACGAATCATTTTGGGGTAAAAATTAGCTTTTATCACAAGAGAAACGTTTCTGAGTTCAGCGCGCTTCTTATATGGAGACAGAGAATTTAGCTGCCTTGTAGGTTGCCAAAAGAGCTGTTAGGCGGTGGTATTTTGTTATACGAAAGTATCCTATGTGGAAAAGTGAAAAATTCTGATGCTTAATACTCTCACAGTATTAGTAGACACCAAGGAGCATTCGAGGTATATAAACGGATGGGGACAACGACAGTAGATGAAACCTGGTACTCGGCAGACACCTTGTAATGATGACAGAGGATTACTAACTCCTCGGGATTTTACATTATGGACTGGAAATTATGAATGACGACTCGTAACTGAATCTTTGGGAATCCGGGCATTTAAGTCTTCAGCATTCGTCTGGGTCATAGAAAATTCCATTTATGGAGATATACGAATAGTATATTCAAATATTATGACGACGGTTTTTAATCCAGGCAATTCTATATTTTTCCTTACTGTTTCACTACTATTCAAGAATCGCATATGCCATAACTTACAAATTTTGTGCATAATAAAATGTCTCTGCGGAGATGATACGTATCTTTATTTATGATGATATGAGATTCTGTCATGCTTGAGGGTATTATTATAGTGTAATTATAATTTATTGAAGTGCATTTAACGATGTAAGCAAACACGTTTTGGTGATGTGGAAGCTTTTTTGGCGGAGATGTGTGGCAAAAAATACGAAAATCTCCCTGTGGTTCACTTTTTCAAACGAGCTATGCAATCAACTGTACATAGACAATTCGTGTTATATTAGTATTACTACTTGATTAGCTTATACGACTGACTTTGATATAATATGTACTTTTTTGCTGGTTTATAGCGTCAGGAGCTATCAACTTATGGCCTTTGCATTGGAAATTAAATGTATATTACGAAACACTGCCTGGTGCTATATTTGGAAACAGACGAGTGACTTTCAAGATTTGATTCCTCTTTATGAAGTTTGTTAATTCTGACTTTCTGACTTTTTGATGATGCAAACATTTACCTCGGTTCAAATCTGGTGAAATAATTCGAGTAATGTAAACCGAATTATTCAACACTTAATGTGGGAGAAAAACTGGCCGAGAACTTTGCAATAATAGGCTGGGTAGATGATTTGACTGGTTAGAGCAAAGGGGGGAAATAGGATTGAGGGAAAGATGGATACATTGAGAAGGAAATCGAAATGGGAGTGGTGGGAGTAAAAAACTGTGACGAGAATATGATAACAATTATGGCCGTGATAATCACATAGTATCAAATCATGGTCGGTTTTCATTAAAACAATGTGGAAATTTCTATTGCTATTTTATTCTTACCGGTATGAATGAAAAAATTTCCGCTAAGTTACGCCTGAAACTCTTTCATACGTCTGTAAAATTGGTTGATAAATTAGAGCGGCGCTTTGGCGGGGAGAAAATTAGAGGCATGAGAGAGGCATTTGAATAGGCGCCTATAAGATACTTGGACAAGGAGAGAGGAATTATGCCGGTACATGGTAGAGAGTGAGGGGTATAAATAACTGATAAATGATTATTATAGTTTTTACTCTTTATAAATTTATAGTTTTTAATCGCATGGTGTTCAGGTACGATTCCACATAAAATTGATCAGAAATGGAGGTTATCCCTTTTAAATTTATCATAAAAATTTTCGTATTCTTTTGCTTAAATAAAAGTAACAAAGTACTCGATCGTGGTCAAATAGCCTTGTTGGTTTTCGAGATGTTAAGGTGAAAATTTGGCGGGGCCCACAAAGTGCGTAATTATTTACAGACAGTGTTGTCTAAACCAACCATCACAAAGGGCCGACATAAAGTATATATTGAACAGAACATAAGGAGAGCGAAATTTCTCGCGGGTTTTTACTCTTGTAACCCATAGCCATGATCCGTCGGAAATATGTTTGTTACTTTTTACACGTCACGTGTAATAGTCGAATGGCGTTGGGATGAAGAGATATGGAATAGTGGATGAAGATACTCACGGGTTTGGTGAAATAGGCAAAACTGAACGAAGGAAGTATATTATAGTAAAAAGTGGGAAGATTCATGCAACATAGAGCAAGTAAACGCTTCAGTGGCTTGGAAACTTGAGCAGTAGGGCACTAACTATGGAAATATTGTTGACTCTACCCCATTACCGTCCCACCTGGAGACGTGATGAGTGAAATCGGATGACGAATGATGTGAATAGCTTGACCTTCATGGTGAAAACGACTTCGTCGATAGGTTGTTATTCATAGGAAAAACCACTGGCCCGAAATATTTGCGTATATGTTAGGTGAATGAAAAAAATGGCCCTAGATTTTGAACTTAGGAAATATCAACGATCATTGTTTTTTCTAAGATTGAATGAGTGCAACAGTAATCCTATGGGAAAGCCCTTTCTTTCCTACGTCGTTATCTCATTCATTTTACCCTTTAGTACTTATTTCTCGTACAACCTATGACCTCATTTTCCTGTTATATCGCTTCAAAGACTCTTCACACATTCTCGGCTTCCCGCTGGAATTGGAGTTCTTCCTCTCGCATTTGAAATTTCTCCGAACATGCGTGAATGTTATTCGCTAATCTGCCTACCTGCCCCTGGTCCCTTTGCCTGTAATTCCTCCACGCGAGAGATTTTTGAGGGTCCGAGCCAGACTTTTTCCTGGGATAAGCGGGAGTGGTGGAAGGGTAAAGGCCAAGCTGCAACTAAGGCATGTGCCCAGATTCAGGCTATGGTCATACTCGCGCAAATAAGGAGAAAATAGGAGGTCCGTATTTTAATGAGGCGCGGCCTATGTTATGTTGTGGTGCGGCGTGAAGATAACGAGGGTGTTTAAGGTGGTGAGATGGCACGATGAAGTCTCTACTCTCGGGCTCTCATTTGAAATCAATTTTTCTCTCCTTATAGCGGAAAATTGTGATGAAAGAGATTGATTAGTTATTCATGCATGTATGTATACGTAAGTTAAGTTGATATAGTACCGTTCTTAACTATACTATAGTAACTTAACGTGCATCTTCAAAAGAGTAAGAAACGCTTGTAAATTTCCCCTCTTTATTTATTACCGACCATAGTATCGGTATGTTACGGCTTGATCAGGGAATGGTTATGAGACCTTTTACTCTTTTAATGATGCAAATAAAATGGTACGTAAATATGTGTTATTGAATTTCCTTGATCATCACCTAATGAATGAAAACAAATTCGTGTCTTCAAGAATATGACTTTCTGATCAAGTGAATATGTACGTAATTTGTCTGTAGAAGTTTAAAAAATTCTAGCCATTTAGTTGGCTGCAGGTATTTTTCTTGATTGTTCCAAAAGTAAATTATCTTGACCTATAGCTGCAAGAGAACCTAATGGTTTCTAATATGTTTAACATATGGGCTAATAAATTGACTTGATTAATTTATTGATCGAATTATCTGGAGAAATCGCTTTCTGTATCATAATATAGCATTAACTTGTAAAATACATATTTATGGTGTAGAAGTGGAGACCATTTTTACATATCTTTTAAAATATATTAGGTTCTTTTTTTGCTTCCGGACGATTCTGTTGGCCCGTATGTCCCCGGAATCCCGATAGGCTGCTGAGCCTGTCATCAGGTTTTCCAGGGACCGGACCAATAGAACTTGACATACACCCATGCCCTGGGTGGTGGGACCCACCCAGGCGGGACTCGAACCCGCGACCCTCGGTTTAGCAGGCGAGGACTTTACCCCGCCGCCACCGGGGCCGGCACTAATTATTATAACTAATTCTTATAACTAAAATTGATATATAATTCATCGCATTTGATTCATAAAGATTTATATTTCCTTCTTGTCGCTGAATTTTACAGTTGACTCTTATTTGCTGTACAGTAGTCCGCAAACCCGTCTTTTTTTCTAAATTAGGCACATAGATTGGTTTTGTATCGACATTTTCATAGTTTTCAAAACAATCTCATTTGGTGGGTAAACGAATCGAGTTGCACAACTTCTCTTTCCTTGAAACATCACAATGCAGTTGAATCAACGTTACGTGCGGATAATGAGTTACATAGAATATGAAAAAAATGTTTCATGCCAAAAATAGCCCAAAAAGTGCGGAACGAATATAAAAATAATCTTTTAAGCTTTCGTTTGACAAAAAATGTTTTCTACGATGAAAAAAAATAAAATTTCGTCGAACAGCCATAACCGTGATTCTAAAAATAATGAGTTCAATATACCCATATGTAGTACTGCAAAAATTGTTTCTAGCTGGCATTGCAAAATGGTCTATTATTTAATGGACGATTAAGTATTTATTGGAGTCTGAGAGCGTTACTGACCGCGAAGCGAGGCCGATAATTACAGCGCTGCGATGAGTAAGGTGATATTGTGATCAATCGAGCTGGGGTTAAATCTGAAAAAAAGTTAATGGAGGCACATCGGTAAAAAATTGTCCGTGTTTGTTCGGAAAAGCGAATTTAAAATGGTTGAAAGGAGTCGGGAACCATGGGTTCCCTTTGATCGTTAGGAATTAAATTTTGCGGGGATCTTTTACAACGTCTATTCGTTCCAGTGTCCTGAAAGATTACCCACGAATTAAAAAGAGTGGGATCTTAGTGATTGTCACCAAATTGCACTCCTACCTCTCAATAATCAATCTAGGACTGTCGTAGTGAGTAGCGTAGTCATACTTCTGTCCTCACTCTCGTGACTCTGTTTTCTCTTCCATCTCCAGTCCAAGTGTACTCCGATACTTGTCACTTCTACTAGATACATAGGCAGGCATGGTTGCGTGGCTACATTGCGTGGAGATAGAGAAGGAGATTTAAGATGTGGAAGGAGGAGATGTAGGAAAGTTTCATTTTCAATGTTGGCCAGCCCCGGTCCCCCCTCTCTCTCTCCCTTTGTAGGTCATGTGGTTGGGCGTAACCATGGAGACCGCTCCTTGTGGCAGAGGGGAATAGGGAGGCAAGGAAGTGGAATGAAAGGAGGGTTGTGGCAGGAGGAGGATGAGTGAGAGGGAGGGGAAGTAGATGGCTGGGATAAAATCGCATTAAGAGATTGCGATGCAGGGATTCGGAATTAAAGCATGAGCGCGGAGTTTTGGAGAGGAGGCGGCTCTGGAGAAAATAAAGGAGTTGAACGCACAGTTGGGAAAAGAATTGAAAGAGGCTAATGAAGAGGGATAATTCTAAAAAGCCCGGAAAAAGGGGTTAATTGAGGGAGTCGGAGAAAGTGTGGAATAGCCTTGTGGAAGTAACAAATAAAGAGATACCAAACAAAAGAGGGGAAGATAAAGATGTAAACATCGATCTATTATCATTTTTGCTATAGATTAAATCTTCTGTCATTAAAAAAGGTGGCCAAAGGACTCACGCTTTCGGTTATTATAATCATAAGCAAAACCAAATGGATGCGAGTATAAACAAGTTGATTTTTCAATAGGGACTGATATTAAGAATCAGTGCGTATTAAAGCGCTATTGTCTGAAAATTTGTCTAAGTGATAAAATAGATAATGCCTACAATTTCAGAAATAATAATTCATTTTTAAAAATTGTTTTATTTTGGTGAAGCAGGATTCTGTGCTTCGAAATTGATCCCTTAGTGATCCTGTAGATCCTTCAAAACGAAATATGCGTTTAAAATGTAGCCGATTAAATAGCTTCTAAAGGCTCATGATAAATAATTTTAAGGGCAAATTATCTCCTGGCTCTTGAAGAATACTGTTTCGATGGTGGAAATTTTTACTTAAAAATTATGTCTCGACATAAGTATGACAGCCCCACGCTTACCTGAAAAATTAATATTACGTATTACTCTCCGTTTCGTGGTCATTAAAATGTACATTAATGTATGTAAAAATGAATAATCTCGGAGAAGTGGAAAAAATATCCAGCCTTTCTGTGGTTAATCCACTTAATTCTCGTTCTCACGGCCTGTTAGAACGAAAGTAGCTCTTATGGGGTAGTGGTAGAGTAATTAAGAAAAGTATAGTGACTACACTTATCGAATTTATATCTACTACCGTGAGACTAAGTTTTTATTAAAGGAAAACCAAAATCCGCGAATGCCGAATTTAGTTTCCTTCCCTTTATCGGTGAATTTAAACCTACAAACATCTAGAGACAAAATATAAGTGTACTTCTCTACGAATCAGCAGAAATGCATCAATATTCTGTGATTTTACCGGCTAAGCCAGTGCCCTATGTTCCGTGTGTGCTACTTACAGTATAATAAACCGCAGTATTTGACACCATTCGAATTTCTGAGAAAATGAGAATTGATAACAGCGGTCGGTTATGTATGAATAAGAAATTGGCGTTGCCTTTGGCAGTTTCAGAGGAAGAAAGAAATTAGGAGAATTAGTAGAATTTGACAGGGCAGAGAGGAGCGCCCGCAGCCGCTTTTAAAATGGAAAACAGGGAGGGAGATGGAAGAGGAAGTTATAGGAGGTGTGAGGTGAACAGTGAGAGGTAAAAGAAAGGTGGTGCGAACGGAAGGAGAGAGAGATGATAGTTGCAGCAAAGGGTAAGGGAGAGAGAAGAGAAAGAGAAAATGAATCAGCGAGGGAAAAGAAAGGTTTGAAATTGGAAATTTTACAAAAGAGAATTGAAATAGAGGTGAAATACACTCGTCATTGGAAACGAAATTGAGGTTGGGTTAGCAACAACCTGGGCAGCGGAGTGATGGGATGTAATTGAATTCTAATTGAAATGGGAAATGGGCGCTGGACGTTGAGGTCCCGAAACAGGAGGGGTGGACATTGAAATGTTTTTCACCCTCACAAAATTGAGTATTTAATCTTGCTGTCATATTTTCAGCCTTATAATTCGGGCAGGATTGCTGAAAACGTTTTTCCGATTAACCAACTGCGATTTATTGAATGCTTTCGCTCGTTGCTATCAAGCCTTTGATCCGTCGTTAAAGCCGTGTGGGCTTGACGTAGGGTAGCCCTTCTTTTTTGGAAGTCCGTTTTATTTATTCTATTTAATTACAGATTAAAGTTAGTTCAATAGTATGGCAATATGCTAAATGTATCTTACCCTGCATAACTCTTAAATATCTGAAGTTTTGATATTTTTCAGACTTCCAAGGTGATTACGGAGATTTTTGTTACCCTAATTCCTTTGGCATTATTACCAGCGAGTTATCAGACTTCCGCTACGTCCGTTATCGTAATTATTACTCTGTGTATTTCGAATTATGTAACCAAATGTTATTTTCAGATACGTTTTAGATAATAAGCTAACGCATTTAAATTTTTTCTTGGTTTTAATTAACGCACAATTAACCTAAAAAAACTTATATTTAAGCGTAGGCCTGTTTATGCCGTAGCCATCATTCTAAACCTGAAATTTTCTGCCTGTGCATGGCAATGCTGTCGACATACGGAAAGGAAGTGACCACATGTAGCATGAGTAACCTTCTCTCATCTAAAACCTCGATTCTAGATAAACCTTTAAGAATCAGAACATCTCTGCGTTAAATCAAAAGTGAATGTATTAGAGGCTTTATATATTATTCTTTAACGAAAACTCATTATTTCCGGAGACCCAATAATCATCCCTTTATAATATATTTATAATTATATTGTTGCTCTGCTAGATATCAGAAACTAACTTTTATGAAACTGTTCAGTTTACTGCCTTTATTGATTACTTCCGTTTAAGAAGAACTTTAATTCACACAAATACGATGCTATTATATACTCAGACAATCAAATAAATTGAAAAGGTTAATTTCACCGTTATGACAAATTTTGTTAATATGGAAGTCGACGATAACCATTTTCTTCAAAGTGGTCTCTCTTTTGGAATGAAATGGCTCGAGGACATGCTTTTATGCCCTCTTTGAGACCCACTGCACCAAATGCGCGAAAAAATATCCGGAGGTAGCATGGTAGAGAACACATGTTTGGTAGCAGAACCGGACTGTTATGGAAGTCATTCTCTTGGTCATCGCATCACCTTTTTTCTTCTTGTGGTGAAAGATGAGAGATAAAATGGGTGATAATGGCTGTATAGAAAGCATCTTCCGATACTACGCCGTACGTGAAGGTAAATTGGAAAATTTCAAAGATAGGCTAAAATATTGCTAAAAGATTTAAGTTTCTCCTGGTGAATGACATTTAAGAAGACATGAGCCCGAGAAGAGTTTATAAAATATTGCTGTTCGGAGTGCGCGTTGTAAGACCAATGGGGACATGGCAGAAATTGAAAATGTCGCAGTATCCGGTCGAATCACTCGAAACGGCGAAAATGATACAGTAAGCGGCATCGGACGACAAGTGATGAATCATCATTATGAAATGTAATTTCTAAAATTTCTGTAATGCTCACTGAATAATAAATTTCCGCAAATCGATTCGACGCTAAGGCGTCAACATCAAGCACAATGACTTCATAGGAAAAAAGACATCCGACAAAACATCCGACTCGATCCCACATATTGAATCCCACATATAAAATTGAAGAGAGTATTGTCCAATAAATGTTATTATAGTGTTGATGAGTTTTTTGAGGAAAGATTTGTATAGGGCTTAAGTTGAGTTAAGATGTTTTTTATTTATTTGTATTGTATGTTGTTTTTTTCCCCTGTGGGATTGTAATTTGTTCATGTATGTTGTAATTGTTTTGTGACTTTGACTGTGTCTTGTATCATTTATATGATCTGTGGACAGAAATAAATGAAATGAAATGAAAGACAGCTTTGTATACCATTAAGAGGGGGTGGAGGAGAGAGAAGGACGGAAGTAGAGTTTTTTAATGATAAAGAAAAGGCAGGGAGGGTGGAAGAAATGGGAAGGCTAAGGTCAAGGTTTCAGGATGGGAGAAAGAGTATAGGAAAATGAATTTGGAATTCCATTTTATGCAAGATTTTGGTTCCTCTTTTCCTTTTTCGGATGATTTTACATTGATCAAGTGAGTCGAGGTGCCGTATTTGTCTCAAAAATTAAGATTTTTTGGGGTGAAACTATTATGGCGACCATCAACCATGATATGCTTGGTAATTAGAGAATACTTGTCCTTAATTTGAAAGCCTCTCTCATAATCTTTGGCCAGCGCCTTTAAATTTTTCCCCGTATGACCCACTTACACTGCGTCACAAGATTATTATTTTATCTCATATGCAGCAGATCGCGAATATGTGTCGATTTTGTCAAAAGTGTGTCCTACATAGTCGTTGTACCTGATGGTGATGCCTCTGCGTCGAAACACGTCGTAGAAATAAATTACTCAGTGGGGAGAACGATGCCCACATTTTTTTATCTCACTAAGCTGCTAGAAGTGACAGTATTTGGGCGTTTTGGAAATAGATGGAAAGTATACAAGGTGTATAAACTATGTAATAAAATTGGTGGCGTTGCGTTCGACCTGGAAACACTGGGGAATTGACGTTAAGAGGAAGGTTGAGCAGCACGTTAAGCTCCTTATCCATTCCATCCTGGATGAAGTCACTTTTGCGTCCTAGTTTAAAGTACGTTAAGTTATTCAGTCGTCTGAATAAAATTTTGTAAGTTATTTTTTCAGTTCCGTTTTGAAAATGAGTGACAAAAAATTCGAGCTTCGTCGCACTATCAAGTTTTGCTTCAGACTGGGTCTCAGGGCAATAGGACATTTTAAAATCTTCAGCTGGCCTATGGAGACAATGAATAACCAAGATCGAAGGAATTCAGGTAGTTTAAGGCAGTTTATGAGGGGTAGAATATATTTAAGATGAACCTCGCCGCAGAAGACCTGCAACTACAAGAACTGACGAAAATGTTGCCAATTACCCGGTATATTGTGCGTTTCTATCGTCGTTTGACGGTCGAATTGATCGGAAAAATGATGAGTCTGACTCACACCCCGGTTTTGACGTTTTGACTAATGATTTGGAGATGAAGTAAATATACCCGAAAATGGTTCCAAAAAGCCTTTTGAAAGATAAAAAGAACAACAAGAAAGACCTATTTCTCCACTTTTTAGAGCAGATTGTAAATAAGCTCGTTTACTAGAACGTGAAATTGCTGCGGTCGTTCTCAACCCTCTTATTCCCCCGACCACAGTTATTGCGATTATTTCCACTTCGCAAGATTGAAAGGTCACCTCGGAGAACGACCTTTCGGAGTATTAAAAGACATTCAAATTGCCGTACCAGACCAGCTGAAGATAATTTCAGTGTTGGAATTCATACAAAGCTACAAAGTGGGGAAAATCGTACCCATCGCGGTGTGGCTTTTGAAATTACTTAATGTAGATGATGTGAAATTGCAATTTGAGTTAAATAGATGAATTATAGGAAATCAGTTTCATCCCTTTATTTACACACCTCGTGGGTGGAAGCTAAAGTAGCTGTTAGATGAGGTCGGCTGAGGTAAAGTTAAAGAATCATGGGCTTAAACTGGGGAAAACTATGTAGATGATGCGGAGAGTAGACTACTCTCTACTAGAGAGTATAGAGATAAGGCAAAAATGGTTGGAAATCCAGATGCGGCTGTCTAAGAATTGAAGTGGAGGACGGTCTTGAAGGATGTTGCTAAGCCCGTGTTGGCGTCACTTACCGTGGTGGGAGCAATTTTTGTTTGTCCACTGATTCGCGTGGAACTTTGTATACGTTTACTCGTTAGTGATATAGATAGATAAAAGCGAAAAAATCGTGGTACCGATTTGATTTCTTGGCCATTTAATGCTATTTTAACGTGTAGTCTCATGGTACTGAGCACTTATTTCGAATTAATTCGATGATATGTGCAAAAATATTGTCTTGTACGCGAAAGCATATGTTTAATTTTATTATCGTGGCTCCTAATTAATGTCAAAGTATCACGCTAATTAAAAAAACACGTATCTACATTAGATTTTAGCTTAAATTAATTCCTAATTGTGAATCCAAGTAATAACATTGCTTTAATAGATTTTAAAGTTTTTGAATATAATTCTTGCTACATTTGTATTAAAACTGCTTTGACTATTTATAATGTATAAATAAATGTACTTAAGTGTGGCTCAATAGTTTTTTCGAATAACTTCAAATATCGTTAAAATTTGTTTCTCTTTGACTCACGATTCTCGCTCCAAGCTCCTTGAGGACGAACTTTTATTGTACGCATGCGCAATAACGTACATTGATTTTAATATATATTATAAAGGATGGTATGGTTTGGAGAGGGATAATCTTGCTCCATTACCATATTAATGACCCGGGTAAAATATGTGGGCCAGGTTGTTCCTTCCGTCGCTCTGGAAAATCTTTAAAATGCAGAGAGTGGGATGGGTTAAATGTGCTCCACCCTTAATTACGCCTTAAAATTTGGGATAAATTCCCACCGTAGAGGAAGTTACAAAAACACCTTAATTTTCCTGGCTTTCCCTCTCGTCTTCCCAATTCCTGGAATCATCAGTCTTTTGATTAATTACGCAGTTATTAAAAATTCCAATAACGTAGAGTAATAACATTGATAAGAACTTCAAAGGGAGGACATATAGCCGCTAATTTCGATCGATGAGGCAAAAGGAGGTCACAGTTGATGGTACGCTTATTATGTCACAGGGTACCCGTAGCTAACCCATTGCTCCATCGTTAGTTGACGATGAAAATTCTCTGGTGTTGTTGCAGTAATGATGTTATACGATCCATAATATGTTATTTGCCATTAATTGTACTTCAATATGATTATGGAAGTATTTTTACGCACGGCCGATTGAACGAGCACGAATATATGAAAGGATGTATTGGACGCTAGTGAATACTAATTCTACCACTTGCATCCATTAACATTTATTTTTACTTCCTCAACCAAAGTTCCTTTATCTAATAATGACCAATGTCCAAATTATTTGGTGTGATCTCTTGATTATACTTATATGTATGAGGAAATGATGCATACATCCCATCTCCTGTGTTGGAAAGAAACTATTTCGAAGCGAAAAGACTGCGTTCCTTAAGAGAGAAACGGCTACAAACTTTTAGCGTGATAATAAAAATATTATTTTCTGCCAGTTCCCTTTTGTCGGAATATCGGCGTACACATGGCATCAAAATTCAGTGCAATAATCCTGCTAAGAAATTCCATGTTGCCGCTGTTCCCCATATCGATCGGTATTATAATGTGGCTTCTTGAAGTTATTTTCGCTGTATAAATGTGACTTATTAGTCAGATTTAGTACTAAAATCAGAGTTAATTTCTTAAAGCATTGGCCAAAGACTTCTTTCAACGATTTTATGAAGTATTATGTTAAATATACAAATAAAAATTTCAGTGGCTCTTGTCGGTGTGAACACAATACCTTTTTGCGATATGTACTTTAAATTGTGTAATGGTGTATTATTCTGAAGAAATAAACAATATAGTTGGCTACTGCAGAACTAATTAATTTTCTCTCTTAATAATTGGATCAGCCTTGCGACTGAAATCATTATTATATGGTTTTCATATTTATTATAGGTAACTATAGACGTCACTTAGTTAAAATTTCAAAAGTGCGAAGTTACAACTATCCATCATGAACGTTTCACGTTTATAGTACACGAGCGTTTTACGTTAGCATCTCGAGGGCTAGATTCGCATATATTATGAGTAATTTTGGCCCTTCAGTCATGCATTCTGTTAGTTTTATCACCACATTATTCCTTTTTTTTAATTGTCAAGTTATTTAGTCCAATAATACTTTTCCAAAATATGCCATTTTTTTAGTTATAATGCACACTGGCGAAATCTTTTTTTCACCTTTGGGTTTACGTGTCTTGGACCAACATCAGGCTAACTTCGTCGCTCATGTGTAACTGTCATTGCGCGGCATGACGTAATCATTTTGTAAACACCTTCGATTTCGTGCTTTTTGATTGGTAGGAGTTATGCATTAATGCCATGTATATCATTATCATTATCTTAAAATATTGAAGTCATCCAACCAGGTACTCTTGAGGCTTATTACTTAAATGAAGTTTTTCGCAATTAGAACTTTGCCCTTCCCTTGGGGGCTGTGCTAGAGTTATTTGTATATGTTGATAATACTCGTAATAATACTCTCCTGCTAAATAATCGCCTCCGCGAGTATTTGATCGTTGTTAAAAATTCCAAAATTATTGCCAGCGGGCAGAGGCTATTATGAGATTAAATTATGCAATGCAAAGCTATTAGTATTTATATTATGGGAAAAAAGACGGGTTTGGTTGGAGGTGGTTTGTGGGAGAAATCATACAGAATGCAAAAGACAGAATTTAATTAGCTTATCGCTGTACTCACGTATGACGACGAGTTTTTCGTCGTTCGATGGCTTCGTGTAGATGGGCGTCTCCATCGATACCTCGCACGAGTAGATTCCGCTCGCCTCCAACGACAGGCTTGTCAAGTGGATTTCATGCTCATTGCTGCGGCTCCACTGCGCAACGGACGAGGCATTGGAGAGAAGGAATAGAAGAGTAATGAGTTAGAAAAACCAAAGTGCAATGTAGCTAAACGTACATATATAAGCTGTTACCAGGCACTGTATACCCAGCGGAAGGATTAGTTCTGGAAGGCGAAAGAGAAAATTGAATTTCATAAGGCAGGGAAGTGAGGTATTTTGGTGAGTTGCCATGTTTCCCAACAGAGTTTGCTTACAGCGGTCTCATATTGACCCGATTTTTTTGTACCTTAACCCATTTTAGCTCTGTGGTAACACTTGCAATGATTGTAAATTTACTTATAGTGGATAACGTCAACGGTTTAATTTTAATGATACAATGAACGAATGATATAGTTCTTCTCAATTAGTGAGGCATGATGACTGCGTTGTGAAGGGTTATACTAGCAATTGTTAGGGCGAAAAATGTAGTCAATATGGAAATACGAGACATTTATCTTCCAATATTCGTGGTTGCTTTGCTTTATAATATTTTGCGAAATGTTAGTTCATTTTTTAATAATGATTAATGATTTCTTTTCTATCTACTTAACCATGGGTCACAATATTTCGTTTCTTTTTCCATACGTGACTCCTGCTTATCTGTTTCGTAGTTTACAATAGTTTAAAAGTTGAATATACGTTTTTATTATTTAGTCAATGTATTATTAAACTTTTGCGGTGATATAATTCGAAATCTATTTGTGTGTTCGGTATAGAAATTCTTCCTTAATAAACATGTAAATTGTTTTGTATGTAATCAAGACAATTAAATATGTCCGTATGAGTTGACGTTCTGGAAACCTGTGTGATACCGTTTCAGAATTATCGTTTAAAGACACTGGAGAGATTGCACTAATATTAAGATTAAAAGAGTTCAGGGCATTTCAATGGGCTAGTGAAATAAGAAATCAAATTCTAAATCTCATTCTACATTCATGTACTTACTAAAACAGCTCCTTGATCCGTGCTTCCTGTTAATTTTCGGAATAAAGTGAATATATTCGGGTTCGTAGGGTGCCCTAGATTTAGAAAGAATTGCATCAATTTCATCACCTTTGAATCAGATTCTTTTCCCCTTACTCGGTGGCGGTTTTCGTAAGAAACTACCGTGCAATGCTCCTGCGTGGGAATTCATAGCACCTAGATTTCACTGCTCCTCTTGGCGTAAGCCGTCGTTCATATTTTTATACTTCGTCCATAAAAGTTCAGAATGAGACTTGAGATGCATTTTGCGCGATACTCTTCGATTTATTGCTCGCAAACCGAGGGGTAGAAAACTCGGGAGAAAAATACATTGTATCTCTCCTTTCCATAGTTTCTTTGGGTCCCAATCGAGGTCTGCGTTTTTCTTCAAAGTGACACGCTAAGTGCAATTAATTAAAGCAGGAGGAAATGTTGTGTAAGCATTCATGCTTCCTATAGGGAAGACTTTTTATGACAGTACATATTTCCTCATGGCAATTGTTACAAAGGCATGATACTGTTGGCTACAACAAAGCGTTATATTTGCTTAAAAGTGCAAAATGCTTTATCAATAGGCTTGTATTAAAGTTTTACCCTGCCTTTATGAAAACGAGCTTCCAATGTTGCATAAACTGTTGAGAACTAGGTTTTGACCACAAAATTATCTTCAGTAGCTATCAATGGATGGTTGGTCATCAATTAGACAAGGTTTCAATCTCTTTCCAACGTTTCCAAAAACTATTTGCATCATCAGAGCTACAATTTTTTCGAATAAACGATAAATTATCTTTGATTCATAGGATATTGAAAATCTCATGTTCGTACCTTGAGTTGCAAATTAATTTATGTACAGAATATCCAGGCGTTTGACCAAGCATGGTCAGAATAATGGAACTGGATGAGATATTTAATACTGATTTCGTTAGTGACCAACCATCCAGTATTTTTCTCGTCGTGATAGTATTTTTTTGTCTTGTAAGCTTATAAAAATACCTGTCTAGTATTCGTATCAATACATTTGCTTAATGTAGTTTACGTGATAAGATATAGGAAGTCCCGTCCGATAAACTTTTTTCTTTCAACTTTTTCACTTGTTCGTGCAGTTAGTTTAGCGCTAATTTTGTGGCCTCCAATTGATAAAAAATGTCTCATACTAAAACCTAGGTAAAGTGTATCTTTTTCCACAATTTCGACCTCTATATGATTGAGTTACTAGTTGTATTAATGATAATGCACGAATCTATTTCCGAAAAAAACTTGTGTAAGTTATACGAGTATATAACTGGATCTACTGGATTTGAGGATATAACTGAATTAAGAATTTTGGTAACTGATGAATCAGTGAAATTGATTTGTTTTCAAAATTATATAATCGCAGAATTCAATTATAAATTTGTCTCCCGTTTCTTTTGTATACATTGCTGTCTATAAAGGGAATACAGGAAATGTTTTTCTATAACACTCAAGACTTTCATATACTCCATTGGAAACATCAAAATTATGTATGGCACAATTCTCAGGTCAGCTCAGCCACGTTGCGCGAGAAATTTGAATAAAAAATTCAGTTCAAAGAGAGTATTCATGTGAATAATTGTAGAACTCTTCAGAGAATTTTATGCTAGGTATTGTTCAAATCGGTATCTTCAAAATTGAAAAAAAAACATTTTTCTACTTCCAAATTTTATTTATTTCCTGCCATAACTCCGGAGCATTAAAGCCATTATCAGGGTGTCATAAAATAACGTCCCGAAGCCATAGTAGGAAGAAAATTTAGCATGGGAGTTTTTCTTATCGGAACATTCACGTTAAAGTTTCTGCAAAGGTAGTGGTAGCACTGTATCTTACATTTTTTAATATACTTAAATATTCAGAGCACTTATTATTGCATTTAGAGCCCTTTGATAGCCACATTATTAGAATACTGCTATGAATCGGAGGTGATATTACTAATTAACTTTAGTTGTTCTCTCAGTTAAAGACGAAACAAAATGATCCAAGACCAAGATTTGGATTAGAAACTTACGTCCAAGGTGGCTCCGGGGGTGGTGAAATTCCTGAATGGCGGATTTCTCCCCCGTACGAACTGGAATAGCTTGTGGTCTCCGTCCTTGAGCCATTCCACCTTGTGCAGGTGAGGCGTGCTCACGCCGTGCTCGCACTTGAGCACCGCGGACTCACCGACGAACACGTAGTTGGGAGCGTGGAGCAGAACTTCTAGAGCTGACGCACCATCTGAGAAATAAGCGGAATTCATGTGAAATTGTTTGAAATGTGCAGCAATAACTTGTTATTTAAGCGAACTTCCTCTTTTAGAGGTTATTATTATGTATAATATCATAACTCTTTTATTATTATAACTAGTTAAAAAATTTATACAGTTGACAATAGAACTATTTTAATATTGCATATTTAGCATTTTCTTGCAAGCGTTAAATCTTATATCACATTTAAGTTTTACTTTATAAAGATTAGTGAGGGAGAGTAAGGAAATGCAAAAAAGGGAATTCATGTATTGTTTCCACACTCTGGAAAAATGCATAATGTGGCCGAATAAAACTGTACACTTCTCTTAATGTTTCATGTGTTTTATGGTTGTTCTTTGACATTCTTTTGCATATGGTTGAAAATTCAGTAATATTCCGAAATAACCCATTAGTGGAAACGATATTCTATTTCGCACATAAAGATTGCAATGAAAATATTCTCTTAAGAACACTCATTTCCAACCCATTCTGTTACATCCCCTTGCAGATGAGTGTATATTTAAACAGATATCAAGCCACAAAAACCAGAAAGCAGTCGATAAAATGTTCTAGTGCCAACTTTTCTCGTTATTCCTCTTTCTTCTTATTCATACTCTCTTTCACACTTCAATAAATACTCATTTAAAAATAACCTTCTCAGCGGAATAATGGAAAACCAAGATGACTTTGAGACTCTTTCGGGCCCCTCAAGCGTTTTTTTCCTCTCCAGCTGTGATAATGAGGGAGTATTAAAAATTCTCTCATTAAAACCGAATAAAAAGTCCCGGAGTGCTTTTTTAATGGTTGATAGTCCGTTAAGGGACACATTTCAAGGAAAAATTTCCCATCTAAAGGAAACAGTATTGGTTGTCTTGAGAAAAAGAAAATGAGGAAAAAATAATGAAATATCATAATTGGATATTAAAGGAGAGGGTTACATCATTTGGAGAGTCTACTAAAAGTTTCCAGGAGTATGGTGGAGTGATGGGCTGAGGGCGTTCGCACCACGTATATAATGGACAGGGGTAGTGACTAATAAGGCAAAGCCTTAAGTGAATCGGGGAGATTAAGGAAATCAAACTTTCCGTAGGAAATAGTGGAGTTGGAACTTAATAACCAACCAATTATAGTAGTGACATTTCTTTCGTTTGTCACTGTAACACATTAGTCAGTATGTGGTGATATCACAAACGTGAGGTAGGCTGAAAACGAACTATTTGTATCCCAATCATGCCTAAAACATGGAGCAAAAAATAGCTTAGGTTAAGAAGTGTACAAGCCATTGATTTATCGAATTTTATGTATGTAACTAAATCGGAAAAGTCATATTTGAGAGTCTGCATTTTTACGCTGTTGGGTGTATATGATTTTTTTCTCGTATTAGTTATGTAAAATATGTTTTGGGTAGTGAAAAATATTTCAACTTATTGGACTGTTGCTTAAAAATTAAATACTTATGTGCCTAGGCTACGTTCTCCATGGCAGCTATCGTTCGCTCCACTACATTTATATACTCACCAGAACATTTACACTGAAAATCGTCAGAGTCTACTATGAACTAGAAATAGTTCCTACAATAATACTATGAACCTTAATTTCTTCCTAAATTAAGCATAAAACTGGAAATATGGAAAATGCGTGCTTTTTAAATTCCATGTACCTGATATTATGAAACGCTGTACCTATTACGGTTCCGCTGTAATTCATGTCGTATCCATCTTTGGATTAAAACGTACCTACCCATTTCAGCATCGCGAGGGTCATATTTTATATTAAACCGATGCATATTGATTTCTACCTTACTGAAATCAACCTCTCCTTTTTGTAAATTATGTGATAAGAGCTTGATTAACCAATGATCGAGCTTTTATAATAATCCGGAAATGGAAAATAATGTTTATATTGTATTTATATACGCTGCCTCATGTTATCCTTTGTCTATGCTGAAAATATTAAAATTTGCTTGTTTGTGTGGTATAAGTCAATTTTTAATACCCTGTCTATTTTTTAAGTTAAATTACTTCCCACCTCAAGAGTCCGAATGAACATAATTTCCTCTGTCTTCACCTATTTTTAAAGATGTTTTGTAAACAACCGAGCGTGAAACCTCAAAATTGTAATTCCTGAAGTTTTGGGCCTTGGTTTCATTTATTCTGATATGAAATTGGCAAGTGACTGGAATATTTATATACATTATGTTCGTATATTATGTAGAATAGACTGTATACGTATTAAACACAAATTCTTATTATTAGTACATAGCCGATGATTTCTCCCACGTGTCATGCTTAAGCATTGTTACAAAATTTGTAAAATGTGGCTAATTTGTTCCTTTTCTCGGCGCTGCATCTCACATAGGAACGCCTTATGATAAAAAAGTTGCACCAAACAGTTTTATCGCAGTGTTACTCTAATTATTTTATGAATCATTAACGGTTGTCATATAAATAAGATGATTTCGTTTAGATGAAATGAAAGACGCTTACTGCATACTGCATCCAGTCATACGCGCCCGTTTTTGTATAAATAATAAAGGAAAAGCTGAGATTTTTATTGATAGTAAATCAGTACAATCCTTGCACATTAGAGAGCAAGTTGGTGATCAGGGACCGTGTTCCTCCTGCGCTCACCCTAGTCTACTCTGATAGACTTCCTGAACACGTTCTTCAAGTATGCTCGACCCCAAATGATGGTATATATATTCATGTAGTCCTAGCCTTGGTTGTTTTATGTGTCGTTTACTCAGTCCTCTCTCACAAGTAATGACTTTAGTGGCGCACTGGTTCGAATATACATACGCGTTCCGTGGAATCTCTATGACTTGCCGTGTCATCGAGGGCTTGCAAGACGGACGGTACCAACTTGCCCTTGAGAGAGAACTCAGCCTGCCTCCGTCGCAGTGCAGAAGAGGGTCGAGACTTTGAGCGGACCCTAAGAATTTGTGCTCGCCTGCCTGTCCCTCCACCGTTAAACTCTTGCGACACGAGGCAAGAGGAACTTACCCCGGAACGCCTTTGCCTAGATAGGGTTATGGTGACATGTGAGGGAACTTCTACTAAATGGGAAAAAGATGGCAAATTTTGGTGAGGATCGAGGAAGTTTGGTTTGAGAAATGCAGTGTCAGATCCAGGTCTCTGTGAGAGGCATGGGGACCTGACGTTGCGTAGGTTGATGTAAGGGCGGTGAAGGGACATTGGAGTGATGAATGGGGTGGCTATTGCTTGGCCCGGAGCAAAAAAGTCTATATTCAGTGCCGTTGCGTAGTTGAGATGAGGAATTTTGCCGCGCGGGTCTTCAAAAAGTTAGGCAGCGGTCTTTCAAGCGAGAGCCATCTTTATCTGCTAAGCAGGCAGCTAGTGCCCTTCACATGTACCCTTATTTGTTGTGCGACAATCAGTTGACATTCTTTTATTTAGTTTAAAAGAAAATCCCAAAGGAGATTTGTATATCCTCTTATAAAAAATCAACTTCTAGAGAAAATTGACATTGGGTTTAATGGACGGGATGAAGAGTATATCGTATACTGAGGCGAAAAAGAAACTGCTGATCGTACATAGGACCCTGGAAGTGAAGAAAATCGTGAGGCAATCCGTTGACATTCAATAAAGCCTCCCTATTCCGGTAGAATATTATAAAAATCATAAAGATATTCCACTTACGAGAGCTTGGAGGTTTATAAAGTGACAAATTTAGTCCATTTGATGGAAGGGGAAAATAAGAGTGGTATGATTGGAAAATGTATCGGTAGTTATCAAAATAAGATGCGTCAGAAGAATGCGATCGTGTAAATTTTTGGACTTCCATTTGAAGTCACTTGTATTTTGTGTTCATCCCTGCTATTACGGTTAGCGCTGCAACTCAGCGTGGGCCAATGTTTATGTGAGAAATAGCGGTTAACCGTATTATTATGTTTTATCGGTATTTCCTTGCTTCATTATTGGTTTCCAAAATGAAGTTTCTCCCTTTCTATTACACTAATATTGAAAGGCGTTTCACAAAACGTACCCTTTGAATATTTCCTCTCTGATACTCCTTGTATTTACAGCTCCCTGTTGTGAATATAAATGGCTATTTCTTCGGAGAATTTAAACTTAAATATCGGATTACAAAACTTTTTATTGTATGAGAGTAAATGGTTGGAGAGGTAAGGGTATCCGAAAAACTTATTGGTACAAGAGACTCTTAGAGGGGAAGAATTTCGGAAGACTTATTAGTAGAAGGCCGAATGTGAAGCAATTCATACATGTAAAACAAGCGAAAAAAGTATGCTAGGACAGGCATTATCAGTAAAATTGTTGGAGGAGGACCTGTTTCCATGGCTTTGTGGCAACAAATAAGCTCTTCGACTGACCCTACCACCAAAGGAAATGGATTTATGTTTATGTATGTTTTAGCTAATATTAAACAGACCGTCTATTTGTTTTATTATGTCCGTTTGTGGAAAAATCAAGAGATGCTGACATGGTTGAATTTGCGTGTGGTTGCTTTAACATAGGGCTACTCAAACTACGATTGACCTAATTAAATAGGTATGTACTTGTACGGAAGCTTTTACTAGTGAAAGTCAGGCAAAAATTGAATACTTTCATAAAGATAACGTGTTTTGTCTCGGTAAAATATTTCCTTTCTCTACTAATCACAGCTTTATTTATTTTGGGTCATCCGTAAACGCGAAGACTCCCTTTTATTCTCCCCATTAGTTATAATTTTGGTACAAGTACGGTAGAAAAACTTAATTTTGTCACACGTGTGTTCAGTTTAATTATGGTTACATTTCAGGCGATGCTTTCCATTACGAAATTTTTGTTTAGCGAGATTGGTCTTTCCGGTCGTTGTGAGGCGTACGGAATACGTGGCTGAATTCCCTTCTGTGCAATATCTTTTTCAGGGCTGATTATCATTAATCAATATTTGCGTAGTTTTTGATATTATATTTTACAAAATATATTTATATTTTGTAAAAATTGGTTCAACAGAATCTCAAAATTATTATTATGCATTAACAATGTCGTTATAAAAATAAACTTATACTTTACTTGGGTAGTTTTCTTTTATTCATGATAAACTTAATAACAGCCATTTGGGTTAATTGGCTACGAAGCTACTGAATTCACTGTTTTATTTATATTTTTACTAGTCCGTTGCAAATATGCAGGCTATAAAGAGACGATTATTTGTTCCTCACATCCAATGATCAATAAAATAATTTGAAATAAAATTGAAGTGATCGAGGTCAATCGCATGATTTTACATTCGTTACGCATTATCTCGCTCTCATATCATTGCATTTGTCATTTGCACAGGTGTGGTGTGTGGCTGAAATAATATCCTTGGTGTTAAATAGCTTTTTTAAAGGAAATAACAGTATTTGAGGGCTTGAACTTTACTACGATTTGTAATGCTGTTCTCCCTAATTGGACTCCCTTTACGACAACATACATATTGATCGCGTTTTCCCACGAGCCTATATTTCCTACGCCGTGTCAAAGTAATGGATATTCGGGCATTTTTGTTCGCAAGCTATTGGCTCTGGTTCCGGAAGTGGATTGCACTCGTTTGTCCCATTATATTCTTAAATAGCCTTCTGGTCAGACAGTCTTAACTCTTGTAAACGATAGAGCGCAATTTGGCGTAGGTTAATACTACTTAGTGGTGGTTATCAAAAATATATTTTCAAATATTCCCACCTCCTTCGTCTTTATGCCATCCAAGAAGTTCCTACATATCTATAATTCTCACATCCTTCACCATAAAATCCAGAAGCTATTTTTCTCATTTTTTAAATAAATGCTCGATCTTTTTTCCCTACATTGGGTACTAAGAGGTTCCTATATTTTCCCATGTATCTTAGAGCTGTATGATTTTAAAGACTTGATTACACAGTTTTCACTTGCTATCATTAGGGCTTGTTTTCATCGAATTTCTTTATGTTCAATACAAAAGAAAACAAATTCTATAAGATTATTAAGGTTGAGTCACTTGCTTTCTTGGTTGCCTGAATGAAAAATATGTGTACGTGGAAGTCTTATAAGGATTATAGCAATTGAAAAAAAATCCCCGAGAATTATTTTAAATTGTACATATATTTTCCGAGTGTATTGAGTTTAACTTCCAACCTGTCAGTGAAAACATTTGAACATTCCCGTGTGCTACCCAATTCATGCGAGAGGTGCACCATGAAAGTTTGAATTAACCAGCACGTTACTTTAAATCCTCTTTTTTTCTTAACAAAATGTGGTTCTTATGCTATAATGTACAAAACACATTCAGATTTCTATGGCGCCGAAAAGTTCTACACTTAACGTCTACGAACTTTACTCAATGCTGCTTGTTCCCGGTAGTTTTGCAGATAATTCTGACCGTTGAAGGAGGCACTAAAGTCGCGGATACCTCCAGAAAATTACTAAATTATCATTCTGTTGTCATTATCAAATTTAATTATAAATGTTTATGTAGCTTTGTGTTGTTTAAATTATTTATTGTTCCGACCAAAGTACTGTCTGACCATCATAAATGCGGAAATAATTATAATAAATGCTCCTTCCATTCATCTTCGCGAAGCACTTTTTATACTCTCCACCATGCTTTCCGTCTGCCATGTATTCCTCTATATCCAATCTCCCTCATCGTTGGTTTTCAACGATGAAATAGCTGGGAGGGCGGAAGTTGATACTTACGAAAGGCTATTGAGAAGAGAAAAACAATGATGAGGGAAAGAGGAGGTGCTTCCAGCTTCATTGATCCCACCAGAGTACCGTCACTATTGTATTCCTCCCAGTGAGATGGGAGAGTAAGATAATTCTATCAAACGGAGTGGCAGAAAAAGCGAAGGAAGACGCTGTATTTTACCTCTCGGTCCTATTTTCTCCGGAAGATTCTATCCCAAGCGTATATTTTAAGGAGAAGGCAGTGGGGAGTGGGAAAGATAATTCGAGATTTTTTCGTTCCGTGGCCTGGCCCTCACTTTCCATTAAAGGACTTTGACGATTCCCTGACTGGGATTGAGGTCAATTCGAGTGGCCGCCACTGAAAGAGGAGGAGATGATCTCGAAAAGAAATACATAGTTCAACGATTGGTAGAATTCGCCGGCACACCGAATGAGGATTTCTTAGACGTGTGGCGCGATGGCGATCGGGATTGAACACTGCCGTCCAGGAAATTCCCAACTCGCCTCGGTATAGTAATGAAAAAACGCCTTCAATTCGCTGAAATAGGAGATGGGATGTGAAAAAAGTACTAGTGATTCTATCTCATTCTCCTGCACTTTTCTTCGCTGAATGCCTATTTGTACCGTATAAGTTCCTATCTTCTTTTTCGGTGAAAAAGCGCGAGATTGGTAAGGAGACGAGTTGGCTGAGTAGATAGTCATAATTCTTCCCTTTTTTGGTAGCACTTGCATACTCTTGCCAAAAATATCATTTTAGCGCTCCACCTATTGTTAATTAAATAAAATATGTGCCCCCATTGTAAAATATTGCCTTGTAACTGTTCTTCTGGCCTTTTTCTTTTTGTATGGACCTATTTCCTCTTTCATGACCCACTGTGAAACCTTTTAGTATGTAACGATGGGAGAGGATTCATTTGTTATTGAAGTTTTGCAATGTGCTTCAAGGTTATCGATTAATGGGGTCACCTCGGGCGAAATGGATGAGGGTAGATGCTACGCGCACTCATTTATTCCGGAATATGACCTCGCAGTTAGCGGTTAATATTAGTTTTAGGAAATCAGAGCAAAATGACATTTTGAGGTTCATGTTGATCTGATACACGTAAATGAAGAGCATTGCCAGTGACTGTATTAAGCTTGAGATAAAGTTCCCTGTAAGACTTATGTCTATATTGTCTGTTGTGCAGGTCTCCCTAGTGATAAAATAATTTTGGAGACTTTTCGCCTACCAAAGACCGAAATGTCCATTAGTTCTTCGTACCAATTCTGTTATAGCGATTACTAAGCGTTCGCAAATTGGATGAAATATCCTCTCCCAGTGATATCTTCATATTCTTAGCATCTTTTACAACTCAGTGAGTCTTCAATGCCCATGTTTTGAAGAGGCTTCATCAATCGATGTTGGCTAATAGCTTTGCTCTCAATTTTACTATTCCTAATAATTGAAGCTCTCTTTCATGATTACAATTTGTTCCATGCATGAACCCTTTGGATAACGTCTGGCTTTGCGCTGTTTTCCCAATGGCAATCTACTAGGATGTGGTTCACCCGTCCATTTCTGACGTCACTTTAGTAAATGTGATTGGTATATTGGTTCTGGGCAACGGGGTAACTGCTCTTCCTTTTCCGTTACTTCCATCATTTCCATGTACCCAGAGAAGTAAAACTTTCTTTTGTCTTATTCTACGCCTATTGGTTTGAGCACCTAGAGTTCTCAGTTCAAGTCCAAGTGAATGAATTTTTTGAAATTTGGTTTTAACACTTAAGTGTCATCTCTGATGATTGACTCTTTTAAACTGTATGCGATTATAGTTCCGAAGTAATTGAAAATTCCTGTGTTTTCATCGATTCGTGCGCAGCAACTGTTGAATTTATCCTGTCTTGGCTTAATTTCATTCTCACACAACCTTGGTAGTTCATACACATTGGCGACGGCCCTGATAGAATTGATGTATAACTAGAATTAATCGAAAAGGGCATGGAGAAATTGGTGTTGTGCATCACTTCTCCTATAATCGTCGGCTGGAGGACAAGCCGCCTAAAAAAGAGTAAAGAGGTAAGAGAGAGGTCAAACTGTCAAGAGAGAGCGTGACGACTTCATACGATGCCGAGTGGAAGAGACGTTTTGTGACCGTAGGGCAGAGCAGAAAAAGTATTATTCACTCCTCATGGGCAGATTCGCGGTAACTTAAGGAGGAATAGGTCTTTCGGATCGGCAAGGTTGTGGTGGTGGAGTAGGATCACTGACAGAGTGGAGAGACACACGGACGGGAAAGAAGAGGGTTGAAACCAGAAATGTTGGGAGTTACATCCGCGCAGCGCATATCTTTCTTCCCTTTTTTTTATTACTCGTGTGGGAGCGGGAGCGGTTGATCCTGTCCCTCTGTTTCTGTTATTTTTTTACACTCCATAAATCATTGTTAGCCGGGAAAAAAAACAGAGCAAGGAAGAGTGAGAACAGCATGGCGTTGCTTCCGTCCACACTACGCCATCTATACATGCTGAGTGCGTACGCTTCGTCCAAGAGTGGCCCGGAAAAGATATAACTGTGAAAATGTTTTTCTTTTTCCTTTTGAGTGGATATATGCCTTGAATCACGAATATTTTCATGCGTATCTCTTGCTCTTATCCTTCCCTTTTTCGCTCTTAATATTTATCTCTCGCCATCTCTTAATCTCCTTGGCAGTCATTAACAAAAGGTCGGTGCGATTAACCCTGTCCATTCGCACTTGCTAGAAAAACGCGTAAATTAACTATTATTCCGTTGATGTCCCAAGGTACTGCCCATTATTCTATGCCAAGTTCCTGCCCGAGGTAAGAACGAAAAGTCAACAACAATTTTTATAGTGCCGTTGAGAGTGGTTGTTGTCTTTCATCACGTACTCGAATAGGACATTTCGTGGAGAGTGTGGTTCTTTTGTTGAAAGTTTTTCGTCTGGTCAATATCGTATCTTCCTCTTGCGCCCATAATCCTAAATTCCTTCTGTTTGTCGTCTTTTATATATTATATATGACGTCTTTTATATATTAATTAATGGTACTAGCAGGCAGCTAGCCTGCTCACTTCGTGAGCAGGGGTGTGTACTCGCCCCAAGGCTGAAAGCTCTGGGGTTCTAGGGGCAAGTGTCCTAGTCTAAAAATAGCTCCTTGATGAAAATGTTTTTTTTTCATTCACTGTTCTCCTTTGTTGTTTATAAAGCCATTTGAATAGGAGAGAACTGTGGGTTTCTTTTGTTTCCAACTTTGCACTCTTCCACTCTCCCCAATGGCCTTTCTTCCTTGTCACTGTGTTTCCCAGCAACTGGTTGTTGCAACCACAACCCAAAAATGATCCCTCCCCTTTCCCAGCATGCCTTGATGGCCCACCACTACCTGAATGATGAGGAATTGATGAAGTACTCCAAATGGGCTTTAGGACCTAAGTCCAAGTTAGTTTGATTCCCAAAGCTGGTCAGTAACTGGAAAACCCTAAGAAAAACTCTGGCCTTAATGCCTCTGGGCCTGGAGAAGTCTCATTTCTCAGTCTGGCTGCCAGTGGACCTAAATGCAATATTAGATCTGACTATCTATTTAAACTAACTAAATACACTCCTTTCAATTCAAGTCTCCATTTTATTTCCAAATACCATACACCTTTGCACGGCTGGTGACCTAACACCCCCTGCCACACGACCAAGCTATCGTTGTGCTGCAAAGTGCATTCAATAGAGTTCTCAACTTCAACTTCAAAGTTTAAAAATTGTTTCCACATATCACATAATTTTGCAGGCATGTTGCAAGATCACTAGGCGAAGCTGATGGCAAAATTATCGTTTTAACTATTTAGAACGTTGTTAGTGCAATGTCCATTGGTGGAAAATAAAATAAAATCAATTAAGTGATTTCATACCGTGAACGACTTTTATAACGATATTATCTCGAAATTAAGTATGATGATACTCGTACCATAAGTTTATTTAGCCGTTTGAGGAGACCTAAAAGTTTTTTCTACGACTAGGATTAAAGATAAAGACTAGGTCACTGATTTTTCACCTCAATGATGACTTGATTGGTGGTGCCGTCTAGACCGACACCAAAAACTTCTAAACAAAATGATTATCGATTTTGAACGGCATATTCTGATAACTTTTTCTTTCGTTATTAAATTTTTTCAGGAAAAGAAATGAAACGCTGGACCTCATGAAAATCACCATCTCGCCGGCTGCATAAATTTAGAAAATTGCTCATTGAGGCTCATGGTAAGTCAAACTTTTCTATTTCCCCTTATTCATTTTTGCCTATAATTTAGCGCGGTTGTAATTGTCTTATTTTGTCATAAAATTATCAAAATTATAAGTCGTAAATCATCCTTTATGCCTTAATCTCTGTCCGGTTGATGTTTAAAACCAGAATGACATTTGATTACTTCGCAAATGCACTGGAACACTCATTTGAGAGCAGGGTCTACTCATGTTGTGTGTGTCAAAATTCTTTCTGTGTTGCGAATATATTTTCAGCGTACTAGTATTCTTAACCTCACTCGCGCCTCACATTCAATGCCTTTGTACTCCCTACCTCCGTTAAGCAAGAATACAAAATTTCTACGCCAAAATACAGGTAGCGTTTACGTGTAGGGAAACATTGGTGCACATCCGTCAAATTAATCTAATCTTAATTCTTGGTCGAAGCTTTAAAAATAATAGTGGCAGAATACTCCCTCCTCATGCTTGCTCCTTAACCCCTCTGTCAATACGCCTAAGAACTAATGTCGCCAGTTACACGGTGTTTTAATTGACACACGCGACCAAAAACTGTAATTGGATATTGGAAAGGATAAAGAGATATTTTCGGAAGGCATTATAGGTGGACATAAATCCTGAAGACCTTATGCTGGAGGTAATTTGCAATTCTATCACTCGGGAATGTAAAAGGAATTGCATGGTACTGTATTTATTTTTAATTTAAATGCAACAATAACGATCATTTCAACAAGTTGACTATTACTATTTGAGGAAAATAAAAACCGTACGGAAAAATATTGAAGTGATTGATATTGTTCCGAATGTGGATGGGATGCAGCCCAGAATCAAATGATCTGAATTGGTTTTATTTTTAGGTAGATAACTGTTATGGTAACCTCTGTAAGCAAAACCATCCATTAGGAAAGAATTTGCTATCCTAGCACTTAGGAATCTATTTACGGCCGTAGATAACGTACGGGGCTTTTCTCAAGTACTCCATCTGACCGCGGATCCCATTCCGGAGTACATTGAATGTCAATGGCCCCCTTGTAATCTTAGGATATCTAATTCTACACTATTCCATAGTGACCGTCAAAGGGAGAGAGACACATTTGTTGCCTTTAATGGTTATTCATATGCTCAAAGGTATTGCTACGCTCGATCTGGAGACACGCATGCGTAGGACTTTTTCAATGGCAGACTCTCGGCGTAATCTAAGTCAGATAGATGATGGACCCCTCGGTTGCTTAGTTCGACAATTGAAGGAGAGCCGCTCTTTGATACGGTAGGTAAATGATCCTTGAATAAAATTGGTGATTTGTTACCACGAGGAGGTTTCGATAACAATTTTTCTCGTCACGGAGATCCTTTTAGCGAGGAATCCGTAGGAAGAGATTCAACGTGCACAGCTGAGTTCCTCGAGCGACGGAAGTGACGTAACTCTTAAATTTGGATTCCGTATGGATGAAATTTGTTTTGAATACGCAACAATTGGCGGTGGGAATGGAGATAAAGTAAACAGTTAGTGTAAAGAACAATAATGCCACGCCGGTGGACGAGTCTTCAATTGGCGTGTCGCCACGGGGAGGGCTGATCCGGAATTCAACTGGTTGGAACAGCAGAGAAACAACTCCTGAGAAAAATATGAAAAGTTGAATATCTGGGGAAATTTCCTTGAGCAGTGAAACAGTTGGAACATACTGTAGATCGTTATGAAGAATTATTAAAGTATTTGTATACTTATGATTTGTCTGATAAGTATTGATGAAATTCTTGAGAAACTATCCTTGTTCTTATTGCGATTATGATCATCATCAATTCTATTTTGTGGTTGTTTTTACGAAAGTTTTAAAATTAGATCCTTTTCTTCAGTTAAAAAAGCATTAACTCAGAACAAGAAAACTAACGTATATCATTTTCAGCCCTTGATGGAAACTGACTATAATTATTACACAAGTTATATTTAATGGAGAAAATCGCCTGGGGATTCTTTGATTTGCTTGACCAAGTGTTAAAAATAAATTATCACCGAAAATTCTGAACCAAGATGAGTCTAAATTTGAGATATGATATCTGTTCCCTCGCTTGACTACAGTTGCTCTTGAAGACTATTCGAACTATTTTGAAACTGCCCTTCTCATGTAATGAAGAGTTGGATTGGTAAAAAAAAATCTTGGAAATACTTGCTGAATTAAAGAAGTTGGAGTCATCCTTGCGGAATTATGAATTGCCATTGAAAGTGCTTTTTACTACTTTAAATTTTACTACTTTACCTTAAAAGTACTTTTCATACTGGTAGAAATACCACTCATATTTAGAGTCACTATTATGCGCAACTTATGTTAACTAGACATGACCTTCCTACATAATTTGATTTTTGCTTTGTTTCTCCGATATTTGCTTTTTATTATTTATGAAATAGTCCTGAATCATAGATGCGGCTATAAACTGCTTCCTCCTTATGTACAGAACTTTCTCACGCATGAAAATCATCCTCTCCTCGTACATTCTATACGAGTTTCTAATTTCATCCCTCTTATAACTGCATTCACTTTGAGCGGGCATTTGATCTTTCACCTGTGGGCTCCACTTACTCCACGCACAGCGCCTACATCTGAAGGCAAGCTGCCCTTAGGGTGTTTTAAAGCTTAAATGGTTTAGAAAGGAGCATCAGTAATGAGAATGGAAACAGGACGAAGAGTTAAGGCTGACCGAGAAAATTGCCTCAGGAAGAGAAAAGCCCACACAAAATAATCCTGGAAAGGGGTCTAAGAAGAGCAGAAAGGAGGTGGGTGTACCACAAGTATTAAGAGAAGTGGCGTTAACAATAAGGGCGTTGAGTGCAAGGGGGGAGACAACATAAGGAGTGGATAGAGGCTTATTGCCTGTGAGTCGGAAAACACATGTTTACCGACCAAGTTGGGGAATTTTGGCGGTGGCAGTGTGGGATTTTCGTTCGTGGTTTTCGAGTTAACTGGGCCTCTTACCACAACGCACATAGCCTCCGGGCTTAGCGTTATTTGCTGGGTAGTGAGCGTGGTCGAAAATGAAACAGGATGATTCTCAAGCTGCAGTGAAAATCCCCAAGAGAATAGGTAAGATAGTCGCACCGCATTCCTCTCTTCTTTTCTCCGTGACTGACATTTCCGTCGAAAAGTCCGACTCATTAGGTCGATTGTAACTACTACTCGATTTATTTCTTTCGGCTGTGAAATGTGTTTTTTCTTACGCTAAAAATAATTGAATTAACTTTTCGGTTTAGAAGTTCTACAAATCCAGGTGGGAGTTCATCATTTTAAGAAACAATCGCTATTTTCTTCCGACAATAGTATTTTTCCTGATAATTACTCCTTGAGTCGAAACGCGGTGTACATTATAATTAAAATCTGAGGAAAAGTCTGATTGTTAACTATCATTTTCCGCGTAGCTCTATTGATGCTCAACACCGCCTAGGTATTTGTTTTTCGTACAGATTTGTAGGTTCAGGTTTTTTCCTTTCTTCCAGCTCTTTGGACTAATTTCTTATGTCAATTGCCAAATGCAAATATAAAATGGCTATCTGCTATTTTCGCTTTTACAAACAAAAATAATGGAGGCGACAAGCAAAGTGTACTTCTAAGGAAATGTCATTATTCCAATTACCTCAAAATTTGTGCCTATGGTATTCTCTGAAGAGCATTGCTCACGATAATGTTGTATTCCAGAAAATTTTGAACCGACGATGATGGGAAAATGAGCACCTGGATACCATTTCGATTGATAGTATTTTGTCTGTATTGGTAATAAATCTTCTTGTATTTTTTATGCTAAAATAATTTAAATTACATAAAAACGTAATTTGAAACAATTTGTAGATGTATAATTCTATGGTACGAGATTTTCAGGCTACAATTATCCATTCCATGGGCTCTGCCTTGATTCACATAGTTAATCCTACCTATTTTGTATACCTCCTCCGCCCTTCAAATACGAGATGATATAGCCGTACTGTTGAACCCGATATAGAGACCTTTCCATTTTTTTAAATGCGGAATATTTTTATGATTTTTTTATCCTGAAATTTTATTTATTTCACGGAGATAAATTTAGTTGCCACGTACAAAAATGTCTCCAATTTATGAACGCTAGAGCCATTCGTTAAATGTATAGGAGTCGTCTTGCGGCTTCCAATCCGGGTAATATTGTGTCTCTTCCTCTTCGAGATAAATGATGTTTTTGTGCCTATCGTTGGAGTGGTAGTATTATGGTGGGATTGATATTTTGCAAATAGCTTCCGTATTATTTTGTTCATGGCATTAAAACAGTTTACCGACTATAATTTTTATTTAAGTGCGTTTTTTATAGCGTCATTTGAAATTTCTCTAGTAATTTTACTTTCCTCTTGCAAATTCTCTTGCCAGTTTTGTAGAATGTCACTCGGGTTTTAATACATGGATTTGAAAGTATTAAGTACGGAAAAGTCATAATGAATACATGCTGCTTAGTAAAGAGCAGAGATTAATTTTCCAAGTAAACCGAATTTGGCCGTGAAGTTGAATATAATTGTTCTTGGATACATTTTAAATTGCATGAGAAAGTGAAGTTGCAGTAAAATGTTAAACAACGATTGTGTGAATTTTGTAATAGGAACCCCAGATGTCGTCAGATTAACGAAAAATTCTAATTTTAATTAGTTGTGTTATATTGAGTCCTTACCAATTGTATATCTGCTGAAGCTATTTTAGGAAGATCGATTCTAATCGCCCGTCATAAGTCTGAGGAATGCTATAAATGTCCCTGAGAACGCGATTGCATTGGATTTTATATCGTGGTAGTTTTCCGAGTCCCGAATACTTTTTGGACTATTATTTTCCAGATTACTTTTTTCCGAAAAGTTAGCGTATTATTGCTTCAATGCTGAATTTTTGACCAACTTTTCGTCGCAACGTCAATTTCAATCGCATCGACGAAAACATCAACTGCTGAGCGGAGATGAGTTGCCCGTGATCAATGAGTAATTAAGCTAGAGACCGGATGAAAGTGGAATAGAATCGATCCTGGCGGTAGATTTTTATTTCTTTATTTGGATCCTTGTTGGTAAAAGTTGGCATAAATTCCCGTTTATCAAACTTTTTCTTTGGGAACATTTTTTGTGCTCTATTTTCTTTCCAAGTTATGTTGCACTGTCTTTCCCAACTCTCTTAAAACACCCGCGGTATACTTCTTATTGGATGTATTACTGCTATATTCAATTTTTCATATAGAAGGAAAGGTTTTTTCAGTAATGATAATTGTGCGTGCATGGAAAACCTTTTTCATTTCTTGGTGAAGCTGTCCGTTAGGTAACCCCTCCCCGGGAGAATCAATTGAACGAAGCCACGGAGGGATGCCATGAAAAGGTTTATCCGACAGTGTTGGAGGTAGGGAGACTTTTGCGGTATCAGGAAGGGTCTTTAGCGATGGGAGTCGGAGGGTTGTGGAAAGGGCAGCATTTGTATTGCAGAGAAGGGAGGATATAGTAGTGTTCCCACATCCCCGCGAGGAGTTTCGGGGGACGCAGTTCCCATTGTGCCTAAATTACTTGAAGTCGACTTGTTTCCTTCACCTGGTTATTTTTTTGGCCGATTGCCAAATTGCTGACTCGGCTAATAAATTGCAGCAATTCTCTGAAATACTACGTTTTGCGCCAAAAAATTGGGCAGTTTGCGCACGAAGAACAAATTCGGTCCTTATTTATCATATTTCTGCATGTATACCTCCACTTTGCTGAGAAATCGTTCGTAATAATTATAGTCAACATTTTGACCGCTATATTTACTGCACTAACCTTTATAATGAATTTCATAACCGGATACCCTAAAATTTACAATGCTTAGACATTTATTGATCTTTCACTAAGCAATGGCTGAATAAAACAGTAAAAAATAACTTAATTCCCGAAGTGCCCATCCTGGAAAACCCAAGTCGCTGTACTGTCACGTGGCGGCGTATTCCGTTTAGAGAAGGATCTGTTATATTTCTATCTTTCTGAGGGATTCCTCGTGAATTTCTCCGTCTGACCTTGCCCCCATTCATTACCTTTCTTCAGTGAAAGAACTTGTTATACGCCTCGAAGCCGTGTCTTCCTGTATTATTCTCTCGAATAATTTATAACCCTACATTTCTAGGTGGCTTTTTGCTATCCTCGAGACCCCGGGGGTCGTAAATTCCACGGTAACGCCTACCAACCTCCATTTACTCTCTCGCTCCCTTTTCCCATATCCGTGGTGGAGCACCTCACTCTTTCTATCCCGTTGCCACAAATCAACCTCCTTACATAGGTCTCTCACTGAAAGAAATACCTTGCTCACTTCCCTAATCCGCGCAACCTTTAATCAAAGCTTCCTTGCTCCAGCGCCCAATTGCGCCCATATCTGGTCCTATTCCTCATCTCACCGCTCATTTGCTACTTCTTCGCAGCGGGCAACTGACAATTCATTATAACAGAGAGTTCAAGGGTAAAAAAGGGCTGTGACAATGCATTGTAAAGCTTAAAAGCGTGTTGTTCAACTGGGCAACGCTGTAATTGAGAAAGAGGTAGACCTACTCCATCGCCCTGCCATGAACGGATATCCTAGCTCTAGAAATTATATTATGTTGAAATACCTTTAAAGAACGTTATTAAGATAGTATTGCTTGGAAAATGACACAGTTTTCCCTTGAAACTCTCTGGTAATTTGTATTATATAATTATTCTAACGACTAAGGTGCAAGTTTTCAAAATGAAATATATGCAAACAAGTCTTTCGGCAATACGCGCCACGAAGACGGGATTTAACTTACGTGTTTTCTTTTTCCCTCAAGTTAGTTTTTAACTGATAGCTCGAGGATGACCATGAAGTTCCTGGATTTTGATTATTACCTCAACGGAGAAATAATTGTTATCTTAGTAAGTGGGAAACTGAAAAGATTTAAGCATAATGGTGAAATATAAATGGAAATATATGGCCATCTCCTTCCCTCAAAGAGATAAATTATAAACCATAAAAGAATATTATTAACCTTATTATTTATCATATGCATATCATGTATTATAATTGAACGATAAATGACAAAAATAAAATTTAAATAGGACATCGCAGAGATGATTGCTCTTAAAATTTGCTTGTACAGTTTTAGATCTTAGGCTATGCTATCTCAGATCTGAGCAGTGAAAAGTTACTTTATCAGAAAAAAAAAACTTGAAATAATTTACATTGAAAAGAATTTTCATTTTACTTTGACGTACGATTGTTTGTCAGATAGAATTATCGAATCAAAATTTTGCTGTATACATCATATTAATATCATATCTGCATGGCAATATAGTTTTTTTTACACCTTTTTAGTGCACCTTTTTTTAGTACACCTTGTTTTAGTACCTCTTTTTCACATTTTAAAATGTCACATACACATTTTTGGATCATAAATACCACAGCAGAAATGGCAACACGTAGTAAGGAGCCGTTGAGAAAAATTAAAAATTTTAGTGAAATTCTTAAAAAGATGAGCAAAATCGTCAGTTAGGAAAAGTGTGAACTCTCACAGATAGTATTAGGAATTGAAACCCCGGAAGACGATATAAATTTGATTCCAGAAAATTTCTCCAGAGGCATTGATATCACTGTTTCTTGGAACCGTCCAAACGGAGAAGTAATCATGAAACTCTCCGCTGTTCTGGCTGTTTCATCTCAATTTTTTGCATAACTTATAATGTTTAAATTTTAAAGAAGAAACAATCTGGACCGGAGATTTTAGTCGGTTTACTAATCGGATTGTTGTCGTGCTAGTGGGGATGGGGCAGGGATATGTTGGAGATAATGCCAGGACGCGAGGAAGGCTGACAGTCAATGATGAATTGATTTGATGTAAAGAGTGTTTTCAATGAGATAATGATAAGGAAATCTGTTCTCCTCTTATAGGAATCGAATTAAACTGGATCGGGACACAATTATCCCATCGTATTTAACATTTCTTTCCTAAAGTGCTCGGCAAGCAAAAAGAGATGCGCGATGAGGGACCGGACTTACCACGCTGAACCCCTTTAGGAGCGGTAAAAACGTAAGAGGATGAAAGGAAACGGTGAGGATATTGACGAGAAGGGTTAGTAACGGTGTGTGTTTGTGGATGTGCTAAAGTGTAGAGAGACTGCAACAAGGGTGATGCCTTTGGGACGTGAGGTCATGATGACGTGTGGGAGATCATTGCAAATACAGTCGTGGACCCAAGGATAAGATGAGATGAGGGATGGAGTTGACAAGATTTGCGTCCGCTGACGTGCGTAGGTACGGATGAATGGGTATGGACCCAGTAGAGTTAGAAGCGAGGAGAAGGAATGTAGAGCCGAGGTGAGGACAGACTATAGCGTTCCTATCAGCTTTTGGTAAAACCCTGCTTCCATCTCATCCCCACCCCATGTTCCCCTAATCCACTTAAGTCTGGGAAATATCTCGTGAAGAAGAAAACCGCTATCTGTCTAGTAGTGGGAGACATTAGGGAAGCGGCTGCAGAGGTTATATGACCCCATTAAGGGTAGTTGAGTGCAATTAGGGGCTGGGAGGATTTTTTAAGGAGTGATGGACGGTATGGGAGAACCTACGTCGACTCTGTTATCCTCACCAGAATTATTGTTTTGGGTATAGGCAATAGGGATGCCGTTAGCGGCCGTTGGTTTGATGTCTCATCTTCTTTTATACGATTTTATGTATTTAATGGAATTTGGAGAAATAAGTTGTTTTACTGCGAAACTTCGGACGCGGAAATGCAATCTTAAGTGATAAGCCAATTTTTTGCATGAAAGAAATCTCTAAATTCATCATTCACATCTTTATGTTCATTTTTATCATGGTGCTTTCTTTTTCATACCTTTGGGTCTCTCATGAATCATGCATTTGATACCATCTGTTACACTTCACCTTATCACATTGTAAACTGATTCTATTATCTTTGAAGGATATAAAACTCCTTTTGTTTCCCTGAAGAACTCGGGAGTTCATTGTTCTGAGAGTAAATATTTCAAGCTCGATGTGTCTTAGTTTTGTCGTCTGAAGATATTTTCTATTCAATAGTGCACAGAAGTAGAAAATAAATCTGCAGGCCATCCATTTATTTTTATATTTCGTGAATTGCAATTTCATCAAGAGCCGCGTTCATTGCTGGGACCGTTTTACTTACCTCTTTCGCTTCTCTAATGTTACTGCCTTCCTTTCATCCCCCTTTTTCCATATTGGATACAGTCGTAGTTATTTACTCCAATATTTTTGTGTTTTTTAGGTCAATAATATATCGTCTACATGTTTTACGACCAGTTTTATTGCGGCATTCCAGAGAAGCATGTTATAAAATTTTAGCAACAACTTTCTTGTGATAAACGTATAGGCATCTTTCTTTACATCGTGGAAAATGATCAGTGGCTAAAATATTGACCAAAATTTCCAAAGCATTACATATTTGAAGATAGTAATTCACTTCACAAGCTACTCAAAGTTCAGACTCATTTCGACGTATTTCCTTGTTGTAATTTACACCCCATTGGTTTCGATTAAACAATGCAAACATTATTTATGACCTTTTATACGCTCTAATTTGAATACTACGCAAATCCCCTAGCTTTTAGTTTGGATATTTATTTATCTATTTTAGTTTTAACCTTGCGTGGCTGGAAAAACTTCTACTTTTTATAGCACAATACGTATTGGTACGACTTAAGACAATATTTCTAATACTTATCTCAAACCCTCAATGTGCAGAAAGTGAACCCATTTTCAGGGCAGTTGAATCTTGCCTTTATATATTGGAATGAAGGCTTTCATGTCGTAAAATCTATTCGCACATTTAAAAACTTACACAAGCAACAAGCACAAATTAGGGAGTACGGTAGAATGGCTGAGCTTGATAATACGAGTGTCGATTATCGTCTGTAAAGATAAGTAAAATAATCAATGCGAGAACGTTTTTACGTATTCAACTTAAACTAGTAGATGCATCGATTCCCTGACCACTAATGGCCTTGAACCTTAAAGGTCGTTTTTAGCTAAATTATCATGCATCTTGACCGTAGATAGTTTGTGAATTACTTTTATTTAGGTAAGTTCTTTCTTCGCCAATGGCATAGCATTTTTGTGGAGAATGCTAAGTTATTCCCTTTATACGAAAACGCTCAGCGGGATCTCTTGGAGTTCTGCAGCGTGCAATGCACAATAGCTTTTATTTACTTCACAGTGTAAACGTAACTTATTTCATAAACATTTGATTAATGTGTAAGGATTATCTCTTCTTGTGAATTTATTTTATAAAAAGCGCATAGCAACGGTTTGTATTTTGTGCAAACCTGGCTTGAAGAAAGAGAATTGGTAGACTTTCGTCACAGCTGCAGAGAGGGTATTTCATCAACTATATTGGTGAACTCAAAAGTTTAGTTGGCCTGAAATGTTTGTCTTTCGTTTCTCGGAAAATATAATCTGATAATAATTTGGAAGGTTTTGCGAAACGTTTGAAATACATAGGGAAATTAACGTAGAAAAGGAGTTAAATGTTGTTATACCACCGAAATGCGAATAGCTAGTCAAGGTTTTTAACTATCTTGAAAATATTGCCAATTTTGCAAGCATGTATATGATATCTGCAATTTTTTTCGGTTAAACTTCTCTGTCTTTCAAACATTTCTGGAGAAACTGTATTGATTTTGGGAGATTTTCTGTCACAGTTATGAAATATGGGAACATAAACTTTTTAGATAGATTTTTCTTTCCGAGACGCCTCTTGGTGAGTGAAATATTTCCAATGTCACTCCCATTTTAAAATTCTATTTGAAAAACAAATTCAAAAACTACTGACCTATTTCCATTCGGTCATTTTCCTCCGTTGTCTTCGAGTGTATCCTACATAATAGCATTCTTCACGGAACCCTCCCATATATCTTCCGCACATCCCGATTTTATGGATGATGAAACTTGCACAACAAACGTCGTTCCTGTGGCGGTGCATAACACTCGACATCGAAAAAAAGTCGCAAGTTGATGTTGCGTTATTGGAAACCTTTGCACTCCAGCTCCTCCACCCTTTTCGATAATATCTCTTTCCACCGAATCGCATCCTTCTTCCACTCCATCTCCTTCTTAACCTCTTCTATGTTTTTCGATGTTTTTGTGTTGAGAGTATCCGAATTTATTTATTTCTTTGAATATGCCCAATAAAAACATTTTTGTACACAAGAAGTTTGTACACAAACGTAAACGTTTGTAAACAAACACAAAACAGAGCAGAAACCAATGAGGATATGCGGAGGTTAAAGGCACACCATAGATACATATTAAACGTTTTGCAAATAGTGAACGAATCTGTTCCAATTGCACATCAAGAATGCCAGGCTTCTAAACCTATATGATCTAAGAACTATCATCGCTTGGTGTCCGTACTGGTGACCTACAAAAAAACAATGTGTGTCACCATTACCGATGCACTATAGTTCCAATGTACTGTCCATTACTCATCGACCCTGCTTCCGATCTCTTTCGAATTACACTGCCCTTATCACTTCTGCAAAGAAAAAGCAACTAGACCATTGTGTTGATAAATTAGCCTCCCATCCTGAGGGAATGAAAGCACGTCATAATTCTCATCCACGTGTCACATTTGCAGGGGTTTCTGTCCTAGTTTTAGTTTCTTTACCCGTAGTCTTTCGATTTTTTTTACTGATAGCTGCTGTAATTTGAGCTCGAACTAAAATAACTATTGTCAATTAATTGATTGTTTACCTTTTTTGGGCTTAGGCGAGTTTTAGTTTATTTAGGGTTCTCTAATTCACGTAATTCGCATGAAAATGATAGTTTACTTTCAATCTTTCTTAAAATTACTCTTTCAAGAACAGCAGAACTGTCCTCGCAGTAACTTCAGCGGTGTTACACGCTAGGGATCAAATATTTGTGTGAAATTCATTGTGAAAAAATCATTTGCCAGGTCTGGATGAATTTAACTCTATAGCAATCAAATATTTGTGTGAAATGCATTGTGAAAAAATCATTTGCCAGGACTGGATGAATTTAACTCTATTTATTAACGCTCTTTATTCATGCTAGTTTTCCGGAGGTTTTATTTTAAAGGGAACCATAGTCTAATAAATAATTTTTCATATTATTATTGTTGTAATAAACTTGGTCTAATTATAAATAATAGATACTCATCTCAGAACTTCTCAGAACTTAGTTCAATGATATCTTCTCAGAACTTAGTTCCAAAGTCACGTAGCTGTTAGCCATATAAAATTGATATGAGCGGTGGTAGTATTGGAAATACGGGGTAGGTCCTCGTTAAGGTGTTGATTAATATTGCTTAGGTATGGTTTTTAATGAACTATGTCATATATTTAGGAAAAGGATACCTTTACTCCAACTTTTCCTGAACTTATGAAGATAACATCACGGTCTTAAAACCATGATTATTGCGTTCTTATGTTACAAAACCAATCGGAATGAATTTAGCGATGATTACTGTGACATTGAAAATATTAATTTCTTTCCCATGCTCTTTATATGAGTTGCAAGTACTCTCTCCGCTCGTGAATGATGCGATGAGATTTTAAGAATATAAAAATTGAAAAGGACTCCGCTCGGCTTCATGCATACCATTTGTCACGTGATACACCTACACCGTTCAAATCATGCTGGTAATAAATTAACGGATAATGGAAATAAAAGTGAATAACGGAGAATTGAGGACACGTTTTACGATACAGCGAAAAATAGCATCAATATTTTCTCCGGAGAGAATAAATTTTAGAGACCACGTTGCATATTTAAACGAATTATGGCCTTGTGGACGGTGATAAATGAGACAAAATGCGATCAATTGGCGATCCCCAGTAGATAATTTCAGCGTATGCTGGCCATCACTCAAACCTTGTAAGCCTGTCCGGAGAAGTGATGGCTGGCAGTTCCAAACTTAACTTGTCTGTTGATAGGTATCAACGCAGGTTGCTGTGTTTTTTTGGCTATAATGACATGATTCAAATAAGGATAAATAAGCAAAGAATCACCGCTTCGATGCAATATTGATTGGACGTTTACGTGAGCTTATATTTAACCGTAAGGTTGCCACATTTATGCCTCATTTAATTCTGTTATCAAAGTATCTCATCTCAGAGCTACTAATCTTTGAACCAAAACGCAATTTTCACCTGATTTGCCGTTCTCTAGTGAATATATGTTTAGCAAACGTTTTGAGAAATATATTGAACGACGGAGCAAACCTCATCTTGTAGGATTTATTTTGTTCCCGGGGCATACTGTTGCTAAAGTCTACTCGGTCTTCCACCAGGTGGGATATTTGTTTACCGGCGTTTTAGCAGGTACACCTAGAGTAGTTCAGAAGACAATTGCGGAGGTAGTGGTCGCAATGTCGGCAAATTAATATCTCACCTGGTGAAAGTCCTGAGAAAACTTAACTTTATTGGTTTATATCATTGCAAATTTAAATACTCACGGCTCACCTTTGAGTCATGCAGTTATACGTATTTAGGTAATATTTTCGGTTTACGGTCATAATTTGTGTCGTTCTTCTGCTTTCAGTATTCAGGGATCCTACAGTACCGTTTTTCAGTTTGATATTTCTCAAAAAAATATATACCCATTGCATGTATTGGCGTCTATTAAATGTATGTAATGCAATTACTAGAGTTTTACATTCATTTTTCTACCCTTTCTTCGTTATAAAATTTTAATCCAAGAGTTTTCTCTAAATAAATGAAAGAAGGCATTGTATAGGGCCATTCCACGCCACTTTGGACCAGGCTGACCTTTGACTTATCAAATTTTGACGAAACTTTGTGGAAAGTTTCATCTAGTAAAATAATGAACAGCATTTTGAGCGTTTTGCAAAAATAAAAAAAAACAGTTGAAAAACGGCTGTTTTTCAAAATGGCGATTTTCACTGATGTTAGATTTTCGTAATAAAATATCTCAAGAAAAATCAATGTAGAAAGACGTTCAATAGCATCTTTTAAAACTTTAAAGAAAGATACTTTTCTGATAGATCCACTGTTCAATATATAAATATATTTAATGTCCTCAACCTTGTCTATTATCAGGAGGATTTTAATTTAGTAGCTGTGACGCATTACTTCTCAACACTTATAAATGAATGTTCCCTTAAAAGTATACTTTTTCACTCGATAGTTAATTAACTAATTTAAGTTAGCTATTCCTAATAGTTCGAGTAAAATGTATTACTCATGGGAACAAACTGAAAGTAGTGACCAATAAAGCTTTAAAGAGACGATTTGAATTTTTTTCATCGAAGTAAAATTCAATCTGCATTGCATTAAACTTCAAATGTTATACACTCACTGTAATCAAGGATGTAAAAATTTTTAATCTCCCGGGAGTAATTCGTTGTGAAGACAAGATTATGAAGAATCATGGTGTAATTTCTTTTCTAATTGGTGATAAGATCGTTCTTCAGCGTATATCAATCTCTTGTTCTTTGATTAAATATTTCAGAAGTTATTACTTTTAAGGAATTGCTCTATTTTTTTACAAAATTTTGTAATTTTCTTCTGTACTTGACGCTAAAAAAATGCAAGGATAGACCCAAAAGCAATGCAGATGTTGAATAACTTCGTCTTTTGTTATGAAATGGCCGTTACGGATAACATTTCATTTTTTTCCCCTCTTAAATGGAAGAAAACCCTCTCAAAATTGAACCATTACATGCATAATATAAAAAGGTATGTCAAGTAAAATAATAAGCTCAAAAAACGTGAAGCACATAAAAAAATTAATCAATAAATTGTTTATCTTAAAAATGTTTATTCAAATAATATTTTAATTCCTATTTTTAATTAAAATTTTGTTGAAGCAGGTTTACTTTTAGTTTTATAACAAGCTATAAGAACGTCTTTATACATTGATTCTTTCTTGAGATATTTTATTACGAAAATCTAACGTCAGTGAAAATCGCCATTTTGAAAAACAGCCGTTATTCAGCTGTTTTCTTAATTTTCGCAAAACGCTCGAAATGCTGTTCACTTTTTTTCTAGATGAAACTTTCCACAAAGTTTTGTCACAATCTGAGAGGTCTAGGGTCAACTTTGGTCCGAAGTGGCGTGGAATGACCCTATATTATTAGTGTATTTCGTGTGCATTTTTATGGCCAAAGGCTTGTATTTAATACGTTATTTAATATAAAATCCTTAATCAGACCGACATACAGATCATACATTACTGTTGATAGAAAATTATTTATCCCTTTAGAATGCTTATTTGTACATGTTACTCAAATTCGTCCACCTTCCTGAAATAGGTAGCCTTGTGTTAATTCATTCACCTTCGACCACCTTACGCCCAGCCGTGTTCGTCCACCTTCCTGAAATAGCGATACCATTTGCTGCTCTTTTTTACCATTCGTTCCTTACATCTCGCTATTATTCGTAGTTAAACTATTCCTCTTCCTAATTGGTTGGAAGTTTCCAATTACTGCTATAAATTTCGCTCAGTACTAAATGGGGTATAAATATAGTATTTTAATTGTTTCTTTTGCTGCAAACTTCCATTCATATGCTAATTTGTTTAGGGGGATTACTGGATTGGTTTTCACTTAATAATCATCGTAAACAAGCTCTCGTATGAAGCGGCTGCATTTTATTTCAATGGAATATGCTTGTAAACACGTTCGACGGTTTTTAACCATGATCGCTTGTTGGAACAACACATGTCGAGGCTCCGAGTTTTGAAACAAATATTTAGAAGTTTTCTTTGCCCAGCGGAACGTGGTACAACTTGACCTCAAAGGGTTCTTTAAATTATGTTACCAATGTACGATTAATATGCGCGAGGGCGTAAATCGGTAACCAAGATAACAGGATTTAGTTATAATGCAACTGGACTCTCCTCAGAATCCCTTTGTTTGGAGCTGAGGCTAAGAAAAGGTCGCCCTCATTCATTTTTTTAAAACTCCAATTTCGCGAGAGCCCCGAGCGCCTTTCTGCTGTAAGCCGTCACGTCCCTTGGTCGGATAACCCTCGCCTCCTCATCCTCAAAGCGCTTTCCGTCATGCATTCGCCCTCCGACAAACATCTCTCTTATCCGCGACGCTCAGGCAATTTCACGGCACGGCGATCTCTTCGGCGATGGGGTCTCTCGGAATAAAATGATAATCCATCATCCGTCATCACGACCTACGTCACTTGAGACGGAATAAGCGGTAAGGGACTCATGCATGTGGCAATTTTTTCGGGAAAGAATCGAACTAATATCGTTGCAAAATGTAAAAGAGAATCAGGTCAAGCTTTTCCATTGTAGTCGTAGGTCCTTAAAAGAATGTAGCGGTTGCTGTAGTTACGTACTAATGTCTCTTGCGATACATTTGAAGAATTATCTCCTAAATAATAATAACTATTATTAAAAAGAAGACTCAGTGATGTAAGGGTATGAAAATCATTATATTCGATATTAGAGCATGCTCCATATTAATGATAATATCAGGAATACTGGGAGGGGCGTGGCGTTCGCCAGGCCGTTGCAAATATCATTACTTCAACTTTTCCTGAATTTATGAAACTAACATCATCGTCTCTTATGCTTGGAGTCTTCGGCTTTGCCGTATTAAATATATTTGTACGATTGTAGACACAGCATTTTATTCATGCTTTCTTGTGTGTACATGCCTCAGTCAGTTAAAATTTATTCCTGTTAATGTACTAAGCATGTTTAAGTTATGCCCTGGACTTGGAATGCATTCCTCAAATATGCAGTTAAAATCTAATTTACTGAATGCGAAGTATTACCTTTATGAATGCTCTTCTTCCGATTCTGACATGAGTTATGAGTATTGATTTACTTGTCAATACAAAAAAGAATGATTCGCTCCGAATAGCGAGAAAACCGTTGCTCTAACACATGAATTCTGATTACGAAAATATGATGGAGATTGAGACTTGATTACAATTTTGATTCTCATGCTTTTTAGTAGCTTTCTATTTAATTCTGCTCCTCCGGCATGCAAGCCAAAAAATCACTTCGTGTAATCATATCGCTACTTATAGCTACTTTCGGTCCCATAGACTGTGCGTCACCACTTGTATTCTTAAATAGTACCTATTTTGTTGTGCTTCATGGAATATGATATGTTAAAAATGTGGTTAAGTGATTTCTGACACATAATGTAAATGAATCCTTTTTATGTACCCATTCCTTGTAACGGTTATTTTTCTCTTATGAAGAAATACATTGCTTTAGTCTACATATTTTACCCTTCACCTTTTACGTTTGAAAGTTGCTAATGTTTGAAGAAAAATCTGTTGTTTTCTTATTAAAAACACCAAGATCACAATCCTTCCAGAAGGCCGACGTCACTATGAATGTCCCGATAATTCATCTCACTACTGTAGGGTAAAGATAGAATGAATGAGGAAAAATATCTATGGAGAGTTTCGAGAAAGAAGATTCTCCTTGCTTGCTAATCCGCATAGCTAATTCGCATACTCTCCTCTGCTCCATTTGTATTCCCGCACCCAATCCGCGCCCTCGATTTCAAGCACTGCAATCTGTCTTCGTGCCTCCAGCGAGTTCCTTGTACTGAAATGGACCAGTGGGTTTTGGTATCCTCGATTTGGTTTGCATCACCCGTCACGCCAAACACATCGCTTGCTTGGTGACTTTGGACCATATGGGGACATGTAGATAGGCAGGATGAAAGAGCCGAGGCCATTTGTACGCGTAGCATCCCCGTGAAATTTTTTGGGAACGTTTCATTCGCCGAACCAAAGCAAAATGTCTGGCATCATGTGATAAATTTGCAGTTTTCAGGGTGAATTTAAATAGTAATACAAGATGCCTTATGTTCTCCAGAAGGTGATAAAAAAAGAGTTATGTAAACATCTAAAGGTGGAATTTTATACAGTGTTTTCGCCACCATTTTGATGGAGAAGTTCTTTGACCGTTCATTTTATCATAATCTTAAGGTTCCTCTGGCTGGAATAATTACAAAAGGTCGCGGTTGCAAATGTGTGAGACGGAGAGAGGAACGCCATCGGTAAGGGACGTTGGGCGATAGAAGATTGCGGTAGAAACAAGGGTTCACGGGAGGAAGAATTAACTCCGTTGGTTTTGATAATGAAGAAAGGGAGAACACAGGAGCGGTAAAGAGGCTCTTCGCCGCACAAAGGGGTTGGGCTTACGTCCGGGCGCATATGACCATTATTACTCTCGTCCCTCTCTCAGGAAGTCTCTCCCTCTCTCTAATACACCCTCAAGGGCGTTGAGTTGTGGATATGTTCAGCGGCAAAAGGGACTGCGAGATCATTGTCCACAAATGAGTTGCTCGGAAAATTTTGGACGTTCCCTGGCATCGGTTTTCCGAGGGAGCAATCTTACACTGTTCTCAGATGTGTTGCGTTGCGTACAATAATGGCTGTACCCACAGCTTATTTACGGGTGCAGCCATAATAAGGGTTCAAATTGTTGGCTTCACATTAAGAAATCAAATGAAAATAAAGATTTTTCATATCTCTCGCAATATCCCATTTGTATCTTCCTCTTCTACCACCGTAGTATCTGCTTATCTGCTTTAAAATATTTGCTTCGGATTTACAACTGCCCGGAGCATATTTGGAGAATCATCACTTAAGTCATTAATTAAGGATCGGAGGCTATTATATTCTTAATACCTATATTTTACACTTTTTGGTGCGCGAGTATAAGTACTGCTAAATATTTTATATTTTTTTATGTGGCTTATCGCAAACCAACTCATTTTTGAGTGCTCAAATTAGATGAAATCGAATTTCATGCTAATGAAGATGGGAAGATAGCTTGATAACCTTCAAACCTTGGAATCATCGTGTTCATTTTTCATCACTTTTACTCACTCTCTATTCTCTATTATCGTTTTGTTCACTGTAAAACTGTTTAAGCTTTTGAGAGATTTTAGGAAAAAATCAGAATGAAAATTAAAGTAATTAATTTTAGCTGGGTTCTTGGTATAAAAATATATTAATACTTTATTGCATGGATATAAATTCTGCGTAGAGAATAATTTCACCGTTCACTTGCGAATGATTGTATTTGCGGCATTGCGGTTAGGTAGTTTAATAAAATTCATAATGTACGTGTGGCGCATTTCCTCCACAAGTATTGTTGCTAGCTTTTCTTCGACCTTCTGTAGTTTTTATCCCATTTGCTAATGTCGATATTTTATTTTTTCACAGTGCAATAATTTATGTTTCAATGCTGTCTCCCACTTCGTTAGGATTTTTCTGTTTTATATTTAGGTTAATCTTCTTCATAATCTTTATTATCCCCTGCGCTTTCCCGATTCAGTTCTTTATTTTGACCTCTGTCAGAGTCCACCAAGTTTATGCCTTTTTTATCGGCCGCGGGATTTCCCGGAAATAACGTCCCATTCTCTCTCTTTCTCTCTCTTCCTCTCACACTTACGTGAACTCACGACAAGTATACCAAGAACTTTGGCCTGGGATGGAGTGGAACGTCTTCCACGGGTAATTGGTTTGACTCGATTCGTTTTTGTATTTTTTTCTTCCTGTCCCTTGTTTTGAATTTTCCTAATGCATTCACTCAATCTTGTTTTCCTATTATGTACTTCAGTCTTTGAATGGATCTCGGTCCCATGAGCATACAACATAATATCCAGAGTGTGTGCGTATTCAGCCTAGTAGCTGCTTCTAGCTCCTCCATGGATTTATTGTTATAAAAGTAGTCGTATAATGCCGTCATGATAACTGCCTTGACAGTCGTGAAAATATAGTTGATTCATTTGTCTGATTCGTTTAAACATTTGTGTTACCAACTTTCAAAATATGCATTTAGAATTGGAATACGTTCGAAAATACCTGTCCCCGATTGTACTTGCATTATTTACTTTAATTTTAGTTTAGTGGTTATTTTGTAAATGTCATGGCATGGATTTTTTTCGTCGTAAAATCAAGGAAATTCTCTTATAATCAACTCTTTACTTGCGTTTTCTGCCATAACTAAGAACAGGTGCGAGTATTTCACGAATTCAATTGTCTTAGATTAATTGTTTCACTCAAAGAACTAACCAGCTTCAATTGTAATCCTATTGCTAATATGCAATTCGGTTATTGCTGACTGGGGTGTTTTCTCCAATGAAAAGGATTAATTCAGCCCATATTTCATAAATTTTTGGCATAATATATTCGCTAATGATGTAATGCTTTCCTCTGTTTTACTTCTTCGCAATGTCCGCCTTAATCCGCCGCTCGTTTGTGAAATATCTGTAAAAACTGCGATCGCGACCTTTGTGCAGCGACCTTGTGTAAAACAAACCCGCGTATCAGGCCCGTAGGCGGAATATCGGCTCAGGGGGGGGGGGGGGAATAACGACGAGGAGACACCATGTGGTACCAAAAAAACATCCCTCCTACTTGTGTGAGTGGATGCAGGAGAGAGTCTGCAGCCCTCCAGTTTGTCTTTTGCTTTGGCTGGCGAATATTTCCTTTGCCCCGACTCGACCGCGTTTGCTCATAGTCAAAGCATCGACCCTAACTCCGATCGCATGTCAGCGCTTGCTATTGGTTGGTTTCCGTTGTTCATCTCTCTGCCTCCATCACTGCATTTCGCAACTCTTTGGTCTAATGGCCCAATCCTCTCCTGGCTTATGTCCACACCTAGACCTCTGACCCCGTCGCCAGTGGACGCTCAAATTTTCCCACACATCATAATAATATTCTTTTCCTATCATCCTATTTCAGAATACGATCACTTCCATTTCCACTTGTCACTATTATTCAAAAACTCACTCGCTGTCGTTGCATCTTATTCGTGAAACCCCTTGTGAAATGTCTCTAGCAAGAAACCTCAACGCTACATTTTTAGACTAATTTTTTACTAGAGCTGGTGATTGGTAACAGAAAAGGTAAAGTGGACAGAAATACATAAATAATCCTGTCGTATCGTATTTGTAATATGATAAATTTAAGAGTATATCTTCAAGGAATAGATCATTGTCACTTTTTTTTTTACACAAAAGTTATGGCGTTTGCTTATATATTGCGTCTTGAATTAATTTGGTGAATGCAACAATGCGATTAATTAAATGAGCTTTTGCTAATCAAGTTTCGGAAATCCTTCATGTTATTGCTTAAATTTCCGAATTTACTGATTGCCTTCTTTCTCAACCACGAGTAATGAGGTTTAAGGTAACTGCAAAACAAGCTATTAATATTTAAGCTGTTAGAGCATATTTATTTACTAAACACGAGAAATTATTTATTTTAATTTATCGTGAATCCATGTATGTACAATTAATGCTACTTAATGCTAAAGATTATCAACCAATGGTAATGATTGAAGTAAAATCTACCAAGTACATTTTAAAACTTGGCAGTACTTCAGGTAATTAAGTATTCATTATGTTTCATTGGCATCCAGTCGAGCACTAACATTGATTTCCGTTCCCAGCAGCTCCATAAGTTACGTCCAGTGCTCAAGCGGGAAACGATAAAACGGGAGGTTAATTTAGATGCCATATTCTGATTGAAATTACAAAAAAAAGTACAGGTAAATTTCCATTTTGAATTAAGAATTTATTATTGTTTTACGCAATGCCTTTCTTTTATATATTTTCTCCGAAGTGAGGACTCAAGATTTATTGTAAATGTACGCTAGTAACTATTGTAATATTTTACCAGACTTAGTCAAAAGATGACTCCGTTAAAATGTTTGCCATGGTTACTATTTGTTCCAATATGTCTACTGAGTTAAATAAATACTATTTAATTCCTCTAATGCCACAGGTCGTCTGGAAGTATGAGATGCCGCTCTAGCGCTCTTATGACTTTCTCTGTAATATGGTGTCATTAAATATAACGAAGTGCGTTCTTTTCATTTTATCCGGGATTTTCAGTATATAGCAACTGATATCCGAAAACATTAAATTTTGCCTTTTGCTGATTCTTATTTTCCACCACGACAAAATATCAATTCCACCACATCGGATGCTCTAAATGCGCTACGTAAAAATTTTAACCACGCCTAAAAGTTTCCATTCGTCGGCATTGATTCTGTCTTGAATTTCATCGTTTTGGCGCTAAAGATAAAGCTCTCATTTTAATTGTGTTTCTGGTGTAACCGGGAGCTATCAATTTCAATACCATGGTGCATCAGCCGCGAAGATATAATGTCGAAAGTATCCCTTGTAAACTTTTCATCTCCGTTTCTGCAGTGTTGCCTTTTCTATCGCTTACAGTTTTAATGCATTTTATAAAGGCATTTGGTCCACGATTTAGCATTTTGGTATAGGTGGGTTCCTTCTAAAAATACAATGAATGGCAAAAGGTTATGGAATTTGATTTTATTTTGGTATAGGTGAGTTTCTCCTAAAAATACAATGCATGACAAAAGTTATGGCGTTTGCTTATATATTGCGTCTTGAATTAATTTGGTGAATGCAACAAGGCGATTAATTAAATGAGCTTTTGCTAACCAAGTTTCGGAAATCCTTCATGTTATTGCTTAAATTTCCGAATTTACTGAATCGGCGCCATTGATTATTAATTAATCTCCGAGACATTTTTGTACTCTGGACATTTGCCACGCAATTCTCTCATCTATAACGCAGTTCTCATGAGTGAAGTAGGAATTAAAAAAAAATTAATTTGATTAAATTTATTCTCAACATAATTACAGGTATAGTCCTGCTAAGTAACATAAATTAACAAATAAATGCACAACAGTGATTAGTCAAAGCATTTAAAAGTTGTTAAAAACCTAAAATATAATACAATCATAGAAATATACTCAAAGACAATTAAATCATTAATTCAAATAGCATAAGTACAGATTTTTTTTAAAAATTAAACAGATGTATACAATATTAAACAAAAGTACGAATGAAATTTTTTTTAATTAAACACAACATTGATCCGTCAAAAATCATTAAAAATATTGACGAAAAACCTAAAATGTAATTGAAACACATAAATATTCAAATAACACAATTTAAACTTTACTCTTAAATCATTACTCCCTCAGGATATGTACAATTTTCAAAATAAACAATGCACAACATTCATTAGTTAAAGACTTATTTTAACATTTTATGTGAAACAGATTTAACAGAATATGTACATATTAAGTCAACTGCATTACTGTTGATACAATAACCATTGTTTCATTTGTTTCTTTAATGATGACATTGTCAGTTTCTCGAATTGACTGTGGCAATTTAGTGAATATCTTTGGAACATTGTACCTTAATAAGCTCTTACCGTGGTTGTCATAGTATTTTGGAACAGAGTATTTTTAAATACAGCGGAGTCGAATATCATGGTTTACATTTCGTTGTATTTTGAACTTGTTTTGAAAGAAGTTGTCACATTATGACGTACTGAAAAAGTTTAGTTATAGGTAATAAACCTAGTTCAATATATATGTTTGATACGGATTCAGTTACATCCGGACAGGGTACTATTCTATCTTGAATTTTAATTACCTCATTCAAAAAAACTTTGGTACATTGTACACCAGATTGCTAGTCCATATCGCATGATAGCTTTGGGTAAACATTTGTAAAGCAACTTTTTCACTTCAGTTGGTAACACATATTTCAAGAGTGATAATTGAAAGAGAATGCATCGAAGCTTTCCACACAAATAATTCAAATTTAAACTGAAGTTGTATTTGTCGTCTAAAATTAAACCTAAATATTTAAAATGATTAACCTGGGAAATTGCAGAACATGAATGTAAGCGACAGCTATTGCTTGTATTGCAGCCCTGAGCGGAATGCACACATAAGTGGGAGTGAAGAGTTAGATTTATAAGTCTTCTTTTTTCTTTTACACTGAGAAATTGCAAATAAACAGTTTTATTATTATTAATGACTAATTTATTATCATGGCACCTTTGGATGGTACAAAAGTCATGCTGAAATTTTTGCCTAGCCATTTCGAAGGACCTTATTGACTCTCCAGTACATAAGACTATGAATCACCTCGTCCAATTCGATGAGTAACTGTGATTTCTGGATAGTTGGCAAACCTGTGGATGGGAGCAAAAGGGAAGAGAGAGTTAGACGAGAGAAATGGAGGGTTAGAGGGTCGAATGAGTGGAACAGGCGGAAGGACACGTCCGAACGGTGCGAGGATAGAGTTGAGGGAGTTGGAGGATGGGGCGGATAATCTGATCTCAACAGGAAAAGGATGAGAAGAGAAATCCGCACAGCCACCCGACCCTCTCCTCGCCTCCAAACATCCGTACCCTTAACCTGTGCATCACCCATTCCCCACTCAAGGCAGGGTTCGACCGTCCCCATCGAAATTTCCATATCCCTTTCCGCTCAGGTCCCTCGCCAGGGTCTGCCCCTTTCCAGGCTCCTTCAAAACTTCAGCGCGCTCCCTGTCATCCAAACTAACCCCGTTAACACACCCCTTCTCCCTATAAAGGCCTCACAGACGTTTCTCCTTCTCTCAGTTTTCAAGGAGAAGGATCCAACGAGATCATCGTCATCATATTACTCGTTTCCATCTTCTCTCTGCCCACTTTCTCGGAGATATCGTCTACTCAAATGTACGGAATCTATCTTAAAACTTATGATTGTTCTTTCTACTTTTTTATTTTTATCGTCCCAATCCATATCGCCGTGCCTCTTGACTAGTTGAAAAGGAACAAGGAAAAGGAGAAAAAAGGCCTGGGATGTGGAAGGAAAGGCTTATCTACGCGCGAATCTTCTTTTCTGCAGCGGTCTACCCAGAAACACGCCCTGGTAATAGCAAACCGATAAACGATGTTTGTCACGAGCTCCCGCGCTCTCCGGTATGGACTAAAACCTAGAAACCTGGAGAGGACGGAACATTTACTCGTTCTAGGAAATTGGGACGGGACATTTATTATTTTTATAAACCTTTTATGGTGTTCGAAAATAATTTGTAAGTCGCAGTTTTCAAGGTCTCTCGTGAGAAATCATGTACGGTGTGCACAGATTTCTCAGGGCTCTTTCAGCTTTTATTCGGCTATTATTATTAGCAATTTATGCCTAATTTTTACTATGGCTTTTATATCATAGAGACATAAGTTCATTTTAATACCAAACCAAATTTATTAAGTGAAGGTTCCTTTTCTGTAATATAAAAAGAAAAATATTCACGTTCAGAGTTTTTCTTTTAAGTTAATTAAGCCTTTAGAAGATAGACACCTTCTCAAATTAAGAATTCTTTGAATTTGTACACAGTAGTTGTAATTTTTTAAATTTTTTGGAGGCTATCCGTTCCGATGTATATTTTTCCTAAAATGAATATTATTTTATCTAGCATTTTTTTCACTTCGTACTCCGCTTGAATTGGTCCTAGTACCTAAGGTGCTATTGCCAGGTAATCAGGAAAGATAGCATATGATTATCTTATGACATATCATGGAATACATTTTTTGCGTTTTGATTATATTTTTAAATCATCTTGATTAGTACTGTGTAGATTTAAGTATTATCCGGAAGTGAGCACGTCATCCTTTTATAAGTTGAAGTGTAAAATCCGTGTAACTAGCCTATGTTTTCTTCTTAAGTTGACATATTTTCCTGGCAACCTCATCAATTCATCTCTGATTTTATATTAACTCCATTTCAAATTCTGCCAATCTATATAAGGGCCGAATAAGGTAGGGGGTCATAACTCCAAACATACTTCTCCCAATCCAAAATTCCTAATTATTTCTTTCTCCCAAAGTACAAAACTCCCAATACATTATATCGCCTAAAATACGGATCTCCCAAAATGTATAATATGTTTTTTTCTCTATGTTTCTTCCGCTGCTACGTTCAATTGATTATAGTTAGTTTGTTTATTTATACCATAGCCATGGCCAAAATGATTATTGTTAAAGATAATCGCGTATATTTACACATTGACGGTTTTTTGTATTTTCGACAAAATAAGGGTAGAAATATTGTTTATTGGAGGTGTCGGGAGTATCCTGAAATCACCGCAATCAACGCTCGAGTGAACACAACTACAGCTGGTCGTGGAGTACAAACTAAAAAGCAACCCTCTGAACACTTGCATTCTCCAGATAGAGAAGCAGTTAGTACTTTGAAAGTAATCTTCTCCATAATGCGAAAAGCAGAATAACATCAAGGAGCTCCGCCAGCACAAATTATGAGAACCCTTCAAGATGTTCCTGCTGGAGTTCTGTCTCAACTTCCTGATAGAGCCAACATTAGTAAAATGATACAGAGGCAGCGTTTAAGGGATCTTCCTGCCGCACCATGTACGAGAGCAGACTTGGGAGACATACCAGGAAAATTCAAGACATCCAGTAGGGGTGAAAATTTTCTCATATTTGATTCATAGGCGGATCCAAAGCACAATTTACAATGCGGTCGAATCATAATTTTTGGTACGCGGGAAAATTTTAGGCGGCTCATGAGAGCTCGTGCATGGTTCCTGGACAGTACTTTTAAAACTGCTCCCGATATATTTTTTCAACTGTATGCAATATTAGGATTTGTTACTCAAATTGTCGAAGATACGGAACAAGTCGTGGCTCTTCCTTTTGTACATGCGCTACTAGAAAGTAAGCAGGAGGCGGCATACTCTAAGGTACTTCTGCATCACGCCCAACAGCTCCGAGTGCAAATTTCCCTACCCGATCACGTGATGACTGATTTCGAGTCAGCTATATTAAATGCTATAAAGCAGCACGTAGGCAATGTGTGGGCTTGCTTTTTCCATTTACGTCAAAACGTTTATAGACAGATCCAATCTATCGGACTACAAAACCAGTAAATTGATGAAGAGAAAAGAAGCAGCACAAATGATGTGTGGAACAGCCTTTGTACCTGTTAATGATGTCATTTCTACTTTCGATCTTCTTTCTGACGAACTACCCAAAGATATTCTACCCGTGGCCGATTACTGCGAGGTACTTGCATATTATTAACTATGGTACAATAAGGAACATGGTACAGTGGCGGAAAAAATTAACGCAAAACTCTTTGGCGTCTGAATGCGGCGTACACGGGAACTAATTGAAATCGCTTTTCCTTCGACAACTTGACAACAATGAGACAAGATATGGAAACCGGGAAGATTCAAACTCTCTATGATTAGATATCGATTTTACGCGTCATGTAAATAGTCATACTAATAAAGTTTACGTTCGCGAGATCGTCTAGGAGCTATAAACGTGATGACCTTGCTTCAACCCGCACTCAGTCGAGGTTCCAAATTCGTAGTTGATTATGTAGAGATTATTACCATATTTTTTTAGAGCTTTGGACCGTTTAAAAAGATTTTCTTGATTGAAACTTAAGAAGCAATACGATGAACGCATGATTTGTTGGAACATAAAAATTTTTTATTCTCCAGATCAAATTCACTTACTATAAAACGTATTTCCGCGTGCAGGGAAGAGCTGTGGATGAACATCGTTTTAATAGGCCTCAAACTACTTCCGATAAATATGATGCATTACAATTAACATTTTGGCGTAATATCCTGTGAATTTCAAGTTAAAGAATGGGAAATCTGGTTGAATAGAATGGTTTCCATGTGGGGAAAATTTTTCTTTAAAAGTATTCCCAATAACTTAAAACCCTACGTAACTTTCCGCCCTCGTGCATACAGGTCGTCTCAAACACTTAAATTTCTAAATTCCTCCTCACGTAATATTATTTTATGTATGAAAACTACTTTCAAATATCCAGAACATTCTATTTGGTCCAGTTTTTATAGGAAACATTAAATTCCCTTTTTTCGTTTTGTAGTAAGAACCACTGGACGCGGATTCCTCTTGATCGATGAAGTAGCCTAGAGGGAGAGCGTTCGTCTGCGGCCAAGAATGCCTGGGGTTCAAATCCTGGCGTGGCCTCTTTTAGTATCTTTATAATTAATCTACGCGATGTGACTTTATTGCAACCAAAACTTCGCAGGAATCCGCGGAAGGCCCAGGGAATGGATATTGACCTCAACCATGAGTGTGTAAGTTTTACATATATTCGGACTTTGCAAAAGAATCACAGCGGTCTCCTTGGTCGTCGAATGAGATATTTACTTCCCATTCTCGGGTACTCGGCCCCACTTGATTTCTACGTCCTGTCTGTCGTACGATGCTCATATCCACTCATTCGGCAATTCACCACTCAATGAAAAGCTATTCATGAAGGAGGGAATAGACCGGATCTCTGATTGTGTCAGTTACTCGATTTAGTGAACTTACCTGGTGCTACATTCACCTTTAAATTACTTTGGAATGATTTAGTAAAGAGGGCAATTATTTTTATTAGGAATTAGAGTTTGGTTCTATCTGCCGAACTTGTAAATACCGATTACTTATGTGAGTGAGAGACCAAAGAAGGGTGGAATTTTCTTCAAAATATCTTTAAAACGGTATTTGTAGCTTTTCCAGCATTGTTTTATAGGTTTGCTAAGAGCAATGCATTAAGCGTGTAGTTCAACAGTTCAACTTATAAGATGGAATATAATACTTAAAGGATAACGTAGATTAATGAATCACTTAAATACCTTTTGACATATTCGCATTGAAAAATATTTGCTAAAATGCCGGAGTTAAATTTTATGAGGAGCATTTTTTTACCCATGCGTAAGTAATACTACGACAAAAATGCATCGAGTATATTCCCCAATGAAAGTGATAAAATACTAAAAATCATCTTTTTCATGTGGCAAATAAGCAGTGATTAGATATTTTCCCGATGGTCATTTGTATACTCCTCATAAATCCGCAGAGTAGTCAATGGAGTGCAAATTAGGAATGTGCACCATCAAAGATTATACGATTGCTACGTTCCTAAAGAATCTATTCCTCTTCTAATGTGTCGTAATATTATTGCTTCAATGGAAGTAAAAGTTGTGAGTGCCCCCACATGAAGATATTAACAGAGTTTTTACAGGATCATAAATTTCATCTTTTAGTGGTAATTTATTTTAACGGATGTTGAAAAGGGACACTATACTGCTCTATTTAGAACGAGTGGAAAAGGTTAAAATGTATGCGTAATTCTCTCAATTTGTGTAATGTGCGCACATGATCACAGCAATTGATCATTGAGAAATATGCTGATATTTACTTAAAGAATGTGGATGTTTATTAGCCTTATAATCGATCCATCCCCCACCATTCTCGATTTCCTAACCAAGTCTCTGTGTCATGGAGTTTTACTTTTAAACACCAAATAAAAGTTCAGTGGGTGAAAGTTGACGGCGCAACACCTCTTCGGGTAATTTTTCGACAGATGTTTTTGCCTTTTACAAACCTACTATCCAATTCCTCCGCCTGGGAGAAAAATGAGGCATACTTAAATGCTAATAAGATCTTTTTTTCCTCCAAGAATTTTGGGAGAGGCCGCTAAAACTTTGAAAAATATATCGGCTTGCGCTGTCCGCTCTGCTTGTTCGTCTATCGACGCTCGTCTCAATGAAGTAGTCATCAGTAAACCTTGGCCAAGTTCCGGGTGGTGATGGTCGGGGTGGTTTGTTGTTGTGAATAACGCACAGGTTTCAAATACTTGCTGCACCAGAAAGAAAAGGCTCGTCGCGCTTCGAAAAAATTGGAAGTCCCCGTCGAATACTTTTAATGGCGTAAGAGAAGTCAAATACCACTTCTTTCCTGTAAGTTAAACGCCTGGCGTCCGAAACATTATCTATGGCAGAAAAGGTATTTCCCGCAATACAAGGGGAAAGTAAGCTCTCATTAAAGGCATACTATTTCCCAAATCAATATAATGCGCCCTTCATACATTCCGATATTGAATGGATTAGTATTGGTGGAGCTTTGTATCGACACGGGGAAACCTCTAGGGATCCTCAAGAGTCCTCCAAAATTGCTCGTTGCTTTAACTCAGACTAAAGGTGGCTGGCCTCCAAACCCATGCATAATGGGAACTAATGGCATTTGATTGGAATGGTCTGGGCTGATGAGGTGAAATCTGAGAACTACTTCTTTCTGTTTGTATTCCCGGGAGAGTAGTATGCTTTTTCCTATCCTTTAGTTATTTTTAACGTTCGTAGACAATACCACCACTCATTTTAAAGGTAACTTAGTTCACAGTAACGCATACGGACGCAATTAAATTCACCGAAAGGATACGAAACATCATCATAAATTCGCCTTGACATAAGAAAGCTCAGTAGTTGTTACTGGGTTGCAAACCTGAATCGCAATTATGGTTCTTCATATTAACATTGTTGGAGTACGCTCATGATTTCGAAAACGTGATCATCATCAAGAAAGATCGAGTACTACATAGCAGTGGAGTGCGCTCCCAGGACCTTGTGCATTGCCCTACCAATGCGGCTTGCCATTTGGATGACAATTATGACCATAAGAAGAAAAAAACCGTGATCCCACCCCTGGTCGAGACATTTTTGAGTTTTTCATTCAATTTCTGGTCAATTAAAATTATTTTTATTCGGCAAATTTTATCTCTTTTGTATTTAAAAAATTACATACTATCAGCCAGTCATTGCTGCTACACATTACATTCATTCATATTAGCAATATGAGAAAATTTATATAAAAGCTCATTTGCATTCATTAAAAATCGAACACGGACCACTCTTTAGCTAGCCAAATACTTCTGACAGCTACAACATTAACGTTAACTATTAATGTATTTCATTAATGATACTCTACTCCAAACCGAAGTCTTTTAAAAGGCTTTCTGTTAATTTCATATGCGCGGTGAATTTATAGCTAAGCACATAAGATATTATGCAATCATACATATGTTATCCATCACTACACCTAATTTGGGCAAACTTTTCTGAATGTTTATTCGTATATTCTGCATTTACAAGACAAAGCGTAACATTGGACAGCTCGTCACCAAGCTTCCTGTGATAAGATGAAAGAAATATCGGGAAAATATGCCTATATTATTCCGTATCGATGCGAGCACATTTATTTTTATTTCGTGAAATTATATTTAACGTATGTTTTCATAGTTTAATCCCATTCTGACGAACTAAAGACGATATTTATATTGGGTCAAGAACGATTCATTAATAAATATCCGTTTTGAATTTAATAAATATCCGTTAAAGGAACTTAGTCAATCTACAAATGGAAAATCGTGACAAATTACATCACGTAGACTATACTTATTTCAATTAAATCTTTTTTGTATCGACATTTGGTACTGATAAATCTCGATTTATATCATTTCGGTGAAACAGACGCAGTACGCGTCATTCAAAAAGGTCCTCGGAAAGTCGACTACAATAAATATCCCTTGGGAATTGGGTGGGATAGTGAATATTTTTTATAATCAGTCTTTCAGTATAAATGATATTATTCGACGTAATAACCATGCTGAAGCAAACACAGCGATGCACCGTGACTGAATGTGCGAATGATATGAGACGAAAGCTCAAAAATAAGGCGATTGATAACTTAGTTCTAGGCTCCGACAAATGTGAGCTCCATTGCGGATTTCAAATATTTGCGGTAGACGATGTTTTCCTCAGTGTTGCCAGTCTTTGGAGTGTGTACAGCTCCTAGAAGTTCCCAAAAATGCCGCATTCTGGCGCGCGAAAAATTTTGCGTTAATTTTTTCCGCCACTGTACAATAAGGAATTATATTATCCTAGGTAAAATACATCCGCGGTCGGCGTGCTAGAAGCAGGCGACGAGCTGTAGCAGCTCGTTATCCTCCCCCAATTTGAAAATTATATGAAGCAGTTAGACAAAGGCAGGCTAGATCAAATAATCTTTCCGACGGCTGGCGTAATCGTTTTGCGATCGTTGTAGATAAAGCGCACCCAAGTATTTATAATTTCCTTTCGGAAATTCAGAAGGAGCAGGGTGACACCGAGACTATGCTGAATCAATTACCTTCCGGTCAGAGAATAAAGAAAATTTGGGCACCCAAGCTGCAATGCATCGAAGATCGCTTATAAAATATTTTTTCTAGGTATAAAAACATACAAAAATGATGACGAAGTTCTTGATTACTTACGTTTTGTGCGCCATTGGTTCAAATTTGACTTTCTGAATTACTTAATACAATAAATACTTGTTGCAAAAAATTTTGGAATTTTCAATTTGGGATTTTAATATTTTGGGAAATTTTATCCTTTGGAAATTTTAGTAGTTAGGAGTATGTTATAAGGAATGTTGTATTGGGAAAATATTTTGGGAGTTATGATCACATATCTCGAATAAATATAATGGGTGAGATTATTTTGTTCAATAAAATTCTAATTACGCTAGTATCATTAATATTCATTTCCTCTTGCATACTATCTCCCTCCGAGGAAATAGCAAATGTCATCCCATATGAGGAAATGATTTCAACAAACCATTCACAAAGACCAGCATCTTGCAAGAAATTTCGCGTTATGAAGAGGGATATAACCCTCGTGAGAGACTCGTGGAGCGAAACTTTTCAGTTGCAGCCCTTTTCAGGTTCTTTTTAATGTCTATAACATGAATTCTTCACACGTACTGCAGAAAAAAATGTACATTTTTGAAAATGTAAAAGAATCAACGCACGAAAATTTGATTTTCGTGCGTTTCGCGTCAACGTTTCTTACAGTTTGATGTTTACCGTTTCTCTCAGGAATATGCTAAACTTAATTGTGAGTCTGACAAGGAAAGACTAGGTACGCTGACTCGACACTTTGAATGCCTTATTTGTATGCCGTGCATGAGGTCTAATGCAACTGTCATTCATCTTGGCCTTTCCCTAACATGCCCTGGTGTTTTTATATTAATTGATTTGTAATTGCAAAAACTGCGATGATTATGACAACGCAAGGGGGTTGTGTCGCCAGTTGGGGTTGTTTCACTATCTTACTTTGACGATGTTGTATTGTCCTCTATTTTTAATACTGAAAACTTCACATCACGTGTTTAGGAAGCTGTAAGTCAGCCGAAAAACCCAGAAACAGGGTATTAAAATGCGGACGAAAATGTGGAGATTCATTTTCCAATGTGCAGATTCATACGCATTCAAACAGTGACGGAGCTGTAGAGATTGACCTAAGTACAGATATGACATACTTTAATCCCTCAGAAAGATGTACGCAATGATTAATGTAATTTCGCCATAAGATGAGAGCTTCAATCAAACAGATGACGTAAAGCAAGAGTGAAAAATAACCCTACAAGGAATGTATTGTATCGTGTGAAACTGCCATTTACCTCTCCCTAATTATTACGTTTATCCTCACTCATTTATGATGTCCAGCTGATTCACCTAAATTTTATATTCCTCAATTTGCCCCGTTACAGCATCTTAGAAATCACATAATGCCCTGAGATGAATTTGGTTAAGAATAAAGTCAAAACATTTCTGAATCCCGTAATTCCGCCACGGGATATGCAAAATATTTAGGACATAAATATTATATGGAAAACCTTAAAAAAATCGAAAAAATCATTCTCACAAAGAACGAATTTATTTTACACATTACCAAAACTACATACTGCTTCATTAATTGACAACTGCTCATTGATATATAGGTCTTCTTTTTAACATTTAATTTGTCCTAAATATAATATTTCGTGTATTTTAAAAATGTTTACCGATAACTTTGATTTACTTTGGTATTCTCCAATATATTATAATGGTTATTACACGATTTAGAGTAAGCGCACCTGCATTATTCACACCTCCATTATATTAAATTTAAGGCTTATAAAAATGAGTCGTTAGTTACAATTGTTATTGAACGTATTAATTAGAGAAACTATTTACACATAACTCTGAGGAGAAAAGGTAACGAAAAATGTCGAGAACAGTTTCGGGCGAGATATTGTGGGACTGCATTATTAAAATGAAGAGCACTAGATGTTGTACCTTCCACTATTTTTAATACTAAAAACTTAACAACACGTGTTTCGGCACTTTATTGGCCATCATCACTGTACCTGATGATAAGGATGAGTCGCTACTAAGGTTATATTTTCTAAAAAAATCTGCTGTGTTACGCAGTGCTACGAATATGCATTTTACACCTCATAATATAATTCTTTTTTATTATTTTTTTAAATTTATTAGTTATTTTACTAAAATACTAATAGAAATATTTTGTCGAAAACTACTCGTTCGAAAGGATGGTATGGTTTTTCGGGAAAAAATCATGCAAAATCCCTATAGGGGGCAGAAACGAATTGAAAGCGGTCGGCATACGCCAAATATACTGGAATTATGCTCATAGCTATAGCTTTGTCTGTGCCCTCGCTTCGGGAATGGAATAGGATGGCTGCCTGAAAATGAGAGTGAAATGGAATAAAATAATGGTGGGAGAACGGCAGAACTTGGATGATTGAGTTTCGAATTTAGGGACATTACATGACAGCGAGGGATGCAGAAAAGAAAAGGAGACTTTGACGTTAAAACGAAATTGTTTCTGTGGAAATGCCATTCGTTGCTCTCAGTTTTGTAGTCTTGACTTTTTTTTCCATTCATTGAGAATATATAATAATTTTAAAAGGACATCGTGTTGCTGCCAACGACCTGGATAATATACGTCCTTGCTTAGTGATGGAGGTACCAGCGTGTTGCGGAGAAAAGTTTCACATGGGAATGGGATTTTTAAAGTTAAACGGAGTGGATGAGGAAGATAACAGTATGGAAAGGTAATGCAGATTGGTATACGAAATTTAAGAAATTCCCGTGGAGGTTATCTTGGGAGATAGGTGAAGCTGATGGCTTTCGGAAGGGAAAATGGCCTTAGTGAACTATGAAGCGTATGGAAATTACTACAGTGTTTCTATTTTATATTTAGAGTGAGAAATTCATACTGAGAAATTAAAATAAGGGCGTTGAACTTTTAAGGCCTGAGAGTTTTGCTCCTGTGTGATAGTGGGCCGCCTTTGAGGGAGAAGAAAGAGATTGCGAGGTAGAAGACGAGATAACCTTTTGGAGCACGTGTCGGAATGTTTTCTCATAATAAAGTCGAATATGAGACTTTTTATTCGGCACTATTTAGTTGGCCCCCTCTCAAATGGTGATCTAGATTCCTGCTTCTTGGGAGTAAGCGGGTGACTTCATTGCCCGGCCGCGTCAGCCGTGAGTCTTTATGAAAGTCACGCCCAGCCAATGACGCCAAGATATGAAAAAGTAGAAGCGGTATACATTAGAGTACATCGTGGAGAGCGGAATAATAAAAACGTCATCTTATTAAGGCAAGGGATGAATACGTCGCCCTAGTTTTTTGTTTTGATTTGATGAGCGTAATAAGGGGTGAGAGGAATGAGTGCACTGATAGTACCCGAATAGGAGGCGAAGAAAAAATTAGATTGCCTATGCCCTCCGAGTCTGTGTTGTGGGATCTGGCAGAATGTGTGGGTGGGTGAAACTTGCAAGCTGGAAAAGATTGAGGACTGTGTGGTAGGATGAGGCGTGGGTACTTTTAGACGCAGAGCCAGAAATGGGATCTGTGAAGAGGAGGAAGGGTCAAGGTTGGAAGGGCATATTATGGGAGAAGAAGTTTTTATGCATGGCGGGTTAACAGACCTTGGTTCCTCCGAGCACACAGATGAAAGGAGGGTAAAGGGGAAACCAGAGAAAGGAGGAAAGTGTGTGCTATTCCTGGTGGCTGTGAGGGATGGAAGAGTTGGCATGGTGAGAACGGCAAGGATGTGGGGGGAAGATGAAAATAGTTCAGTGATGGCAGAGGGCTGTGACGCACGTGTTGGGTTACGTTTGTATACGGTCGAAAAGGATTGCATGTATAGATCTTCCTCTCTTTTGCTTTCTAATCATCCATTTTCGTCAAATACTGGGTATTAAATTCATGGAATCCCATTGTGAGAGCCTTTTTCGCGGACCAGTCTTGTATTTGCATGAAACGCCGGTCAGTAAATCCATTTGAATAACTGCAATAACTTTGTAATATACGTAGGTATACAAAATCTCAGTGAAGTAGAAAATCAAATGATCAATGACCAAACCTCCCTGCTTCTTTGAACGACACTTTCAGGAAACAAGTCTCCTCCGTCTTACTGCCTTTGTCTCTGTCTCTCTGCCTCTCTTTGGAGGTGAATTCCTGACATTAGAAACGAGCAAGTGGCACCGTTTTTGGCTCATTTCCAAATCAACAATGTCGCAACCATGAGGCTTGGCGTAAAAATGAATAACCTTACTGCTAGTGACTAATTCATGCTGTTATCACAGCCTTAATTCAAGTATCCAATCGTGGTATCATTCCTGGATGAGTATTCTCTTTGAGCATCATACTCTGCAAAAAATGCAAGGTTGCCAGGCTGTTTCATTAATATATATCAGATCGGAACAGGACGCACAGAATTTGTTTTATTGCTACTAATTCAGTTTTAATATACATATTTTTTTTCCTACGAAATGTATATTACCGATATTGGCCATCCAGCGAAGATTTGGCAGGCATATTTTCCTCAAATGAATGCAGGTACAAGATTTCTTTAAATTTACCCATCCTTTCATCTACAACCGTGAAACTACCTCGTTTGCGGAAATGTGTTTGCGTTGTGCAACTTACCATCTTCTTCGCCTTGTGGCTTCTTCTCTCGGCTTTGCAGAACAGGGAGTCACCGTCGTATGATACGTGGCAACGTCGGGGAGTTAAGAAAATGGGAAGAGGGCAATAATAGGTTGGCGGAGGAAATTTATTCTGAGTGAATTTCAAGGACCCAGCTTACGTAGTCGTGTCTTTTTTAAAGAATGAACCCGCCTCCTCCTGTGAGACCCTCCTTCTCTGCGGTTCCCCCGGACTATGAGGCGGCATCCAAAGGTGGAGTGCGTCGCTCCCCGCAAATCCCTTTATGGCGGAGTGCGGTGAAATTGGACATTTTTAGCAGCAGAGGGACACTGGGTAGTGGGTGAATGGGGAAGAGGAAAAGTAAGAGAAGGGACGCTCTCCGAAAATGTAATAAAGTAAAATGGTGGAGCAGGAGGGCAGTCGTAATATCTCGGGGAAAGCAAGGAAACCAAAATTGAAAGCGTTTTGTTGCATATATTTCCAAGCACTAGAAATTTAACTTAAAATGTAATATTTCACGCAAAGAGCTTATGAATATTATTGTATGTTCCAAGTTGGTGAGTTCCATGTTCGTTATTGTCGTTGATACTGGCAAGGCTTCGTCGCGACGAAACTAATACGAAATAGCCCTGCGTGGTTTTTTTTTATTTTCATTTTTGCAATCGGATATTTATTTGTAAAAATTATTAAAAGAATGATTAATACTTTTAATAATCATATAAAATATCATTTGAAAGTTATAATAAGGGGTAATTTCAAGTCAAAACGAGCGAAAAATACGGAAAACGTCCTCGACCCCTCCAATTTTGGCCAAATTTGCGAGACGTATTCCTTGTTACTTCATTATCGTAGATCGTGCCCAATTGTTTTGCGAAGAATGTATCCATCTATTTGAAAGTGAATGCAACATCGCGTACGTCATTTATTACCTACGTAATACCCTAACGTCATTTATTCTAAGTTTTGCATTTTTGTGCATCAATTTTTACTTTGAATGCATCAAACGCGTAATACTGAAAATTCAACCCCTCTTAATGTTGCCTATGTTTTTATACTTTGTAGCCAAATTCTTTGGCTGTAAATAATAAACGAATTTCGATGGTAGTTTTTTGAAGGAAGAATGCAATATTTATACGTTCTCGATTCGCTATATACGTCCATGTTTGTGACATCCTAGGCTGGGAGGATTGTTTTTTTTATCAATGTGCAATTCAACACCGCTTTAGTATCATTTACAATTAGGGGACTAATTTTGAGGAGATACCCTACATTTTGAAAGTAACCAATTGCAACAATGCTGTTGTGTCCATGTCGGCGAATCCAAAAATTGGTGTCGAATTTTTTATGCTGGGCCTTTTGAAACCTTGTCATTGTGGTCATTATGTTTAACGCTTAATATTACATCGATTGAATATACAAATATATGTCAGCACAGAGGTTCGAGTTTCCTTCATTTCGATCAAGTCCCTTGTGTAACTAAGTGCCTAAAACCTCGAAGTACTACTGAGGAGCTGAATGATGCTTTTGAAATAATGCCCTGCTATGAATGCGGCACCGTTACATCGATAGAATTAAATATTGTATTAATTTTTTCTTTCAGTGCCTCTAAAGCATAGTTCTCCACACGGTTATTGACACATTCTAGTTCTGGTGGATATATTTTCTTCCTGCTAATAGAGGACATGAAATTGCTTAGCCTAAGCTATGACGAAGGTGCGAGCGTTGTTAAAAGCGAAAGAACATTTTCGGATTCGTCGACTTGGAGACATCACTACAACGGCAGTGCTGCGATCTCGTACTTAATAAATCTCAAAATCATTCCCCTAAATGTAAATGGTATATAAGTTGTGTTGAATTGACGCTGATATTAATACACCAGCCTCCCAACCTAGGATGCCGCGAAACTTAAACATAAAAAATGTTACAAAGCTAGGGCGCATAGAAATTAATTTATTCCTTGAAAAATTTCTGTTGAAAATGTTATAATATTGCATTGGCAAGGTATCTGGCTACAAAATATCAAAAATGGAGCAAAAATGAGGGTGTAGTAGATTTTCGGATAATGCACTCAGAGCTTTCTATTACAAAAATTGTCGCACACATTTACAACAAGTTACAATAAATTATCTTGAATAAATATCGCAGTATTATGCGCTGTTGCTTTCTCTTTCAAATAACCATTTGTGATATGACGTAAGTATTATATTTCTGGAGTAACTGAAGACACCATACAGAAATCAGGAATACCTCAATTCATACTCACTTTTCAAGACAAGAGGTGCAAATTTTGCGAAATATTTTTTTTTATGATCAAAAATGTTGAGTAGCAGAATAGGTCTTCCAAATTTAGTTCAAATCTTAGGGGTCAAGGGAACTCGTGGTCTAGCTTAACGTGGGATAAACCCAAACGACATTTGTAACATTAGGTTAGTGTCCGAAACAATGAACGTCATATTTTGATGCCATTTAAAAAACTTGTCTGCAATAAATGATATTTTTACGTGCAAAAACGTGTGCATATAATATTCGTCCGAAAATATGGGCAGAATGATGAGCGCGAGGATCTACCCTTGTTCGGTTCATTGCACTGTAATTTTTATTCTCATTTCATAAATGTTTGGAAATATTTTTTTAACCTACTTCTTGACCGTTCTTTCTTCTTGTAACTATCTGTATCGCATTTAATTCTTTGATTCCAAAAATTGTATTTTTGATCAAAGTTTTGAATGCGACGTGTAAAAAAAGAATTGCTGCGACGGTTCGTGGACGAAGGGTAGAAGTGAAACTTCTAGAACTCTATATCTGTGTAGGGCCAGAACCTATGGTAGAGAAGAAATATTATCGCTATAAATAAATTGTGAAAAAAATAAGCTTTTAAATGTTTTTCTCTAGCAAAATAAATGTAGATATGCGAAAGCTTAGTTTTTTAATAAGTCTGAGTGTTTGAGGCCAAAAATTATCGTTGATTTAGTTTAAATCACGTAGCAGAGGAAGAAAAACTTAAAATATTCTATTTAAGTAATATTTTTCAGTAACTATCTAACATTTGGGTGAAAGAAAAACGTTCTTTTTGCATATATAGGTCCAAATTCCTCCTTTCTAGATGTTTTGAAAGACAAATACTGGAAACATTTTCATTTTATCCTTTAACCTGATTGAAAAGCGAATTTATGCATGAAGTATTAAGACTTTCTCAGGGTATTCAATATTTTACCTGACCGACTTTAGGGAAAGAAAAATCTCTCTCTATTTCAGCCCTCCAACTTGATTAGTAATGTCAAGGAATTTTGATCAAAGAGATATGACGTCATCAGGTATTTTTTCATGTTATGTCGCGTGTAGTTTTTGAGATAGCTTCACTCCTGTTAAACGAACGTGTTTACTGGCAAACCAAACGCAAAGTCATAATGTGGTTCGCTGTCGAATTATGACATAGTTGACCGGGAAGATTAGAGATCCGAAATGGTCTATTTTAGACCGGCGATAAATTAACAACCATGAGAGAGATAGCGAGTTAAGATGTGGAGTTAGAATAACGTCTATAAGATCATGAATCATCATTGGAACTTGCAACGCAAGAGTGATATTATTTTGGAATTGGTTCCACTGAAATGAAAACTACTATTGTATATGATGGTTTGGGAAATTTGGGTTTTGAAATTATTTCTGCCATATATTTATAGCAGATAATGCTTTATAATTTATTATAATTTCGAATAATTGTTTTGGCTAGTTGATCGGGAAGGACCAACAGCTTAGGCAGTTTGCGTCCTTATGGTGAGAGGTGGGATGGTTGGTATGAAAAGGGTCAAATGGGTAACGAGTGAATCCAAATCCGATTATAATCCTCCTCCTTTTTCGCGGACTCTGAACAATTAGAGTCAAGTGGTGACGAATTTCATATATTAACCGATGAATGGATATAGGAGTGGTAAAATGTGTGGGCACTCACGAGCGGAGAATACATGTGTCACCAAGGATGAGTCCGGCGTTGGCTAGTCGGAAATATACGGAATTACTCCCTTATGCCTCGTCTATACTGAATATGCACTTAAGTAAGTTTTACTTAGAAACGACACTTAAATGCAGGCGAGTGTCTGCACGCAGATTTTAAATATACCGTAGCCCCTGATAAGTGCACTGTGCGTCGTTCGAGTGTTAGAGATCATTTTGGTAATTTTTGCACGTATAATAGCATAAACTAATAACTAAGAAGAATAACACTCATAAAAATACTCAACTCTTCGTATAAACAATGTAAATTCAAGTATGATGCGTATGACTATCGAAACTCCTCGACCTAAGCCTAGACCAAGCCTAGAACATTTCGATAGAACACTATCGACATTACCCAAGTTCACTTAATTAGGGATCCCCTAGTCCACAAGTGAATCCGTCACTTAAGTGATGTAAGGGCGTCTTACAGTGAAAGGTGCAATAAAATACTTACTTAAGTGTTCAGTGTAGACGCGGCATTAGGAACCACTGGGTCCCTATTGATCAACACTCCAACTTGTCCAACCTTTCTCTCATGGTTTCTTCTCCTTACTGTCGTTACAAGCGAGTGCCCCCAAGTTTAGCAACCTCCATACTGCGCTTCAAGTGCACCCAACTATGCATCGAGTTCTTCTGAAAGACATTGGCAACCGGTGGAATAGGAACCCAGGAATTCTGGATGGGAAGATGGTACTTAATTCTACGCACACTAGTAAAGTCTAATTGCTAGCGTTGGTGATGCCTTGCCTAAAGATAAGGAAGGAGGCAAACGATTGAGAGAGATAAAAAACGGCCCGGTAGAGCCGATGGTGGTATTATATGAAGAGGTAGGAGGTTGAGAGACGAGGAAATCGTTGGTAACTCTTGTAATACTCTTATCCAGTTTGCGTCACTAAAATAGCTTAGATTTACCGACTGCGAGAAGTTTCTTTATCCTTATATGGCTGCTTGGTTGACCCGTGGGAAAAGAGATGTACTGTAGACGGTGGTATTCTAAATTCAAATCCGCATTTTTATCCTCTGCCTACCACTAAAACGCCGTGCAGCGAGATTAGAACCAGAAACTAAACGCATTCGGCCAAGGGAATGAGTCCTATTCTCGTGAAAGAGGTTCATTGTTGTGTGCATGTAATCTTCTTAAGTTGAGGCATCTCAAATCTGGTGAAAAGCGACAGCTGTAGATTTTTTAATCCAGTGAGAAGATTATGAGGCCTTATACGATAGAATTTAAGCCTCTTATGCGCTTAAGGTTCGTGAAAAATCAGTGTGCAATTCTGAGAACAGGCTGACCATAAATAGGATTCGTTGTGAGTTTATGTGAAGCTACACGAGATTTTGAGGACTTGAGAATACGTAAAAAATGTCTCTTTATTATATTGTTTTTATGAGTAAAATCGTAATTTATTTTACTACATGTGCCGAAATAATTTCTATTTTTGATGGTTGTATTCATAATTACTGCGTAACATTTCGTTAACTGGTGCAAAAGCGCTTAATTATTTCTAGAATTGAGGTCCTGGAATAGGGGCTAATTTAGTGATAGTGTTCGTAAATTTCACTTGAGCCATCACATCCTCTGGCAGAATATAAGTTACTCCAATTTTCTTTATGTATCTGGGATACGGGAGCCCAGTACATATTTTTTTTTGGCATTTATGCAATGATTTTTGTAGCTATGTGGGTAAAAAGTGGAGTAAACATTGCATCAAATAGTAGACAACTTTCCTGTGATAAAAACATAATGGATAGGATAAGGCAACAATTTTTAATCATAAAAAAGTTTAGAGAATTTTGTCAAGCGTCCTAAGAGTATGCCATGAAATAGTGAATTAATGTAATGAGTTTTTTTGTGTAAGAAAAAATCTACCAATCTATTAGTTAGTGGTTTACGCTAAATGCTGATGGCCTAGGTGCTGGCTACACTATGTTTTCTATATCATTAAGCGACTTATACGAATTAAAGGACACGTGAACAATTCAATGTGGTCTCTTTATTAATTAATTAGAATATTAAATTTATTCCAGGGCCATTGTCGTCTCGAAAAGAAATAAACCCAATTTTTTCCTAACAGTTATCCATGTTATGTGTTTGTATTAGACTGGAAATTTCAGAGAAAATCTATTAATGAAGCAGTAAGACTGAGGGCATGAAATTACTTAACTCTTCTACCGTAAATAAATTAACTCACTTGCGTCTTACGGGCAAAAATTGGAAAAGCGTATCTCTCGGGCATTATATCGATCGTGAATATACTGGTAGAGAACAAAACTTGTCTCCGGTTGCCGTCACTCTGTTTTCAGATCTATTAAAAATTTGCCATTTTATCGATAGAATCAGATTAAAAGTGGAAATAAACGGAATTCCGAGCGCAGATGCTTCCGTTCTCTTAGCCGAAGGGATGATAAAGAAAACATCCCGTAGAGAGGGTGGAAGGTGAACCGTAGGAGGGGGTAGAGATGTGATGAGGCAAGTAGTAGAGGGGAAGATGTGGAAGCGGTAAGGAGAATAACGCAAAGTTTACGATTGCTTGAATGAAGCGGCTACTTTATATTTTGATGGTCGATTAGATACTGGCGACGTAGCGAAGACTCATTTATGTCCACATTTCTTTTTACTCATCCCACCTCGTTAAGGTGGTTTAAGCGATACTCGTTTAAGCATTGATTTTCGTGTACTGACTTTGCATGCGTATACGTATTAAAGATCTTAAGTTCTCCTGGCTTATATTCTGGATAAATATTTCTCGGGTGTTCGACCGGGTAAACAGATCCGTAAGTCCCGACCTTTTGGAGAACGACATGCTCTACATCTTCAGGGGTTTCGAATGTGGCTCACCCGGTGAAACACCAGAGAAAAATTATTCCTTGTACGTATTAATAATATGCATAGATAAAGGTGAATAAAATGCATGGTACCTATTTCGTTTCTTAGCCATTGATTGCAATTTTTATCTGTAGTCTCATGGCACGACATTTATTTCGAATTCATTCAACCATATGATTACCTGATGTGGAAATAACTCACTGATTTGATTTAAATGATTTTCAAATTATGATATATCTCTCAATAATTTGTCTGGGTACTTAGAAGTATTAAACAAAAAATTAAATTAGTTCCACTTAGGTTTTCTCAACAATATTCACGCGATCGTCTCCTGTTAAAGCGTTTTCTCAATTTAAATCATGTGACACAGTTGTGCATGGTACACACTAACATTCTGAACATATATTAAGTTACCGTATATTTCTCAAAATAAATTTATTTCGCCGGGATAGGAAATGATTTATGCTACTAGGAAGTGAACAGAAGTTCTCCAAAGGCGAAATAACACGTTTCATATAATAATTATGGTAGCAAAAAAAATTAAGGTATGAGGCCTAGGAAAAGACATGCATTTCCTATGATCTTTGCTTTAATTTCAAAGTCCGTGCGCTAGAGCTCATACTAATTAATTTTATAATTAAGATAAAATGTTTAAAAGCATTGTATGCATGACATCTATGCGTGAAGTGAAGTGCGGTGCTAGAATTTTTTTCAACTTAATTGAAAAGTCCTTAAAATGCATACTCTATATCTTACAATTACCGCTCCAGGCACCTACAATTCATTACTTGCCCGTCATTTCCAACGCATGTCTACGACATCTTGTTAGCACAGTAATGGAGGATAAAATTATAAATTTTTATCGCTAGCGCGGGCGGAAATTTGACATCAATGATTAACCTAACCAAATTGCGACTGCTGCAAAACGATAACTCAATGGGCGTGGCGTAGATTGGTAGCAGTTGACACGTCTAGTTTTCATTAATTTTTTATGACGGTGACCATGAATATACTGATCATCAATTTCATTCACCAGATAAAATTATTCTGGCTCACCGCAATGAAGATTTGTAGCCAGCTTGAATAATTTATTTCTCTCTGATGAAAAATACAAACAATTTTTTCATGACGCTGAAAAAACTTTTTCTTAATATTCTTACCAAGAACACGTCCGATCCCAAAGAGACTTCCCAATTGCCAAAATCGTTTCTAGCCCCGGCGAACTATAATTTCCTTTAGAAATATACAGTACCAATGTATACGTACCGGATGTTAGTGTGTACAATATAAACATGTGCCACGTAATTAAATAAGGAAAACATGTACCAGAAGGCGATCACGTGACTAATGTTGAGAAAACCAACGTGCAACAACTGTAACTTTTTGTTTACTACTTTTAAGGACTCATTAAATATTTTGGACGAAAATCATAATTTGAAACTTATTTAAATCATGTCAGCCAATTGTTTCCACATTAGATTATCATGTAAAAACTTTTATATGTGACTGCGTAGAGCATAATTTGTGGAAGAAGCCCATTAATTTATTGTTGTCATTGATACCGCCCTCATCCATGGTCAAACATAAAGTTCTCGGAAAACTGAAACTATTAAAACTCGATTTTGGCTGATGCACTTCATTTGTGGGTCGTACATCAGACATCAAACTTTGATAAGAGGGATTAGTGCCTTGTAATGATCTTTGTTACATAGAGGTTCATTCATATGAGCATTCAAGGCCTTTATTAGTATCCTTGATTTATTTGTTGTAACGCCAACGTGTTTTCAGGTATAAGAGCTAATAATATTTAAACGTCCCTCTTATACTAACTGTTGGAATCTCTGTTACCTCTGATATTAACCACTATAAAAACTGAGCTCCACTAAATACACTCCCCTATTACATGTCATCAATTCACCACCCAAAACTTTATCCCTTACCTCTTTACACGGATGGTGTCCTAATACCCCCTCCCACACGACCATGAAGGGTAGTATGTAGATTTAGGTGAAAGGAAAACATTTGATCGCCCTTAAGAACGTAAGTTTGGTATGTAAGAAAGGTGCATTTTGTCATTATGTGCATGGATCTTATAGCCATAAAAAGTACTGAGTGTGTTGTATTTTTAATGGCAAGCATTGAAAGGTGTTTTCTATAGCCCTAGAATTCTATGGTACTATCTCATTTGGCTTCATCAGACCTGACGAACCTGGCAAGAGGGTCAGCCAAAGCTTGCGATTTAAAAGGAATGCTCTTAATATTTACCTAAAGCAAGAATTGAAAACCTTGAGAATATTAGTTTTTACTAATTATACACACTGTTTATTGTGCATTAAAAATGCGGAAATATTTTGACTTTGACTTATGAGAAATGGGTAAATGTCTCTTTAGGGAAACGCTTGGGTATGGTTCCTGGACAATTGTTACTGTTTAGATAGCTTCACGCGGTTGCAAATGGGTGTTGATCAAGTATGGAAAATTAGCATCTTCAATATCTAAATGTTAAGGTTAAAGGTTTACAACGAAAAACACGATACAACACAATAGATTCTATATAACTATCTGGTAAACTTGGCTCATTTAACTAGTGATCTGCGTTATGAGTTCAATAACGATATTCGATTATTAAGTCTTATTTGTGGGAAAAATTACTATTTTATTCACCCGTAAGTTTTTTTTAAGACCAGCATTGTAAGCATTAGGAAGAAGCTGGAAAGAAAAGAGAGAAAGGGACTGCAGAATTGTCAGTGGACGCATTAGAGTGAGGAAAGGTCTACGAGAAATGTGCAAACATGTGACAAATTGACGCTTGGTGAGGATAGATGTTGCATATAGGAGAGAAAGGAAAGGGTTTGGGTGCTTAGTTATTGGGTCATGGGTTGAATATTGATATTTATTCGGAGGTTCTCGCAAAACTGAGGGAAATGGAACTATAGACAGCCTTTCAACCGTAGCCTTCTCCTCCTCCTCTAGAGCCTTCTTCTTTTTAATAGAGACCGCTTCTCCTTTCTTTTCTCAGAATCCAATGTTCTGGAAATGTGATATTTATCTTTTTCTGTTAGTGGCGTTTCGGAAGACAAGAACTCCCTGGCCTTTGCAAAAGTGCCTCTTTGTATCTCTTTTGATATCCGAGGTGGAGTATCATCAAGGCCAGCACTCAATATCATCTCCCTCATATAATAACAGCCTTTGTGGACATACTGCCTCGACCACGCATCCTCTCTTCCCTTACATCCTATATGTTTTCATTTCCTTCTTTTCCGTGCGAGCGTTTGTTTAATCATGATGGTGTTCCGGTAATTAAGCATTGTGTCTAAACGTTAACTGATTTTATGAAGCCCTCGGAGTTAATCTCCATTATGTCATTTAATAAGAGTTATCATTCGAATGTTTACGCCAGAGGAATAAAATTTGGTTTTCATAGGTAGAAGACCCATTTTTTAACTCCTTTTTTTCTCTTTGTGTCTTCAACTCTTTAACCTTGAATCTGTTGAATTCATATGTTTGACGTACATATCCAGTAGCTTTCAGTAACAGTTTTAAAGATCCATTCATACGATATTCTGAAACTGATACTTGAAACTTAAGTTATAACTTGAATATGAACTTTATGCTTACGTGTGTATGCTTATGTTGGCGTGCCTTACGTTTATTTGGTGAAATAGATGAGCAATTTCAAAACGTAATATATGTTTAAAACATGGGGCAACGGCAAGGCAAATATTTTCAGCGTATATGTTTCTACCTCAGTCAAAATTTAGGTTTTCTTTAATTGCTGAGTGTTTCTGCTTCTCCTATGTTTCCAAGAATATTTTTTCACGCTACCTTTTGTACAGTATGATTGCTTCGGAATATTGTTAAGGTCAAATATGACTCATTGATCATTTTTTGGCAGGTTTTATTCGGAAATCTTTGTTCTAATCCTCATGTTATGACTGGCGTTTTATATTATTTTTGCAACTTGTATTCAATTCACTTTTTTCTTGAATCAGAGTTGCTTCCCACAATACCGTAGCTTGGTGGCTAGCTATAATATACTCCACATTGTAGCTGATAATTAAGACAGCTGTCTCTAATCGAATGTTGGGATGAGCAAGTGACTTACATAATCCTAAGTTAACTAACTCAGGTCAGTCAGGCTCAGTCAGGCTCTCTTTCAAGCAATTTTAGATGCTCCACATTTTCCCAACGTATCACATCTACGAAGGTCAAAAGTGCGCTTAGCAACTACCTTGATCGTTAATTTTTGAAGTGATGTAGTGAAGGTTACCGCCCAAAAAATATTATTTTCTTCTTTCAAATTTGCTAGCTACGGACCACGTTGGTCACCACGGACGTCTTCAAGTGTGAACATTCCACGGTTCACTGGCATCGTCCGTCAACCTCCTGTGCCGTGGTGGACAGAGGATTGCGCGATCATTTATTTAAGGTATGAAAGTTGGTAACCACGTTGGTCCAGCTTATTTCTTTTTGTTTTTCATTTTTAAGTACTCATTTCTTTTCTGTCCATCTCTGTCTCACCCTCATTTTTATACCGAAAAATCCAGAGGCCATGCTTATTGTTCGCGACAATTTATTTCATGTCATTTTCCATTATCACGACCCATTCACCATAGGTGATTTCATCTAAGGAGTATCCTCAAATCTCACCCATCAAATGTCTCTCTTCTTTTAAAATCTTAATTGGTAAATTTTCTAAGCACATATTCCGCTTGGGATTGAGCGTTAGCATGTATCATCTATTGCCTTCTGGTGTGAATTAAGTTTTTCCAAGATCTTTTTCTCTTGACAAATAATTTTTTCATCGAGCCATTTCCATTCATTTAATGACGTTCAGCAGTCGAAATTGCTAATCATAATTATTCCGATAAATGAATTAGTTTTTTAATATTGATGATAATATGAAGAGTTTAGCGGTAGATGAAGCCTAGGGTAACTGCTTGCTTTGTATATTAGAAATCATTCATCTTATTTTGATCACCCTGTCATTACAAGCTGGAGTATCTTGATTTTTAATCTTTACATTGAATTAAGTAACTTCTATCTTAAATACGAGAAAGACGAGGACGGAACAGATATTCGGGAGCGGGCTTGACCTAGACTCTTTGTTTGCCGCTGGTGATAAAAACTCTTTGACGACCTCATCACTTCTTTTATGTGTGTCCTTAATTGGAAGTGAAGTTATTGCCCTCCTTTAATCCCACCCCAAATCCTCCATCCCCAACTTTACTGTTGGTTTTAGGACGGAGCTTTTGTTCGGAAAAGAGACATTTCTTTTGTGCCACCGGTCGTAAAAATTGTGAAGACGTAGCGTCCCCAAAACGATGGACTGGAAGGACCACTGATGAGGACGATGGCCGCCGAGGAGGTGGGGAATGGGACGAGATGGGCCGTTGGGGAGGGAGATTAATAGTCGAGAGAAGATGGGATGGGACGGGTCGTCGAAAACAAGGTTAAAAAGAGTGTGACGGAAAAGAGAGGAGTGAAAGGCTTCGATTCTCCATTTTCTCTCCCTTTCCATTCCCAGTGGGTGGGAAAGGGTCTTGAACTGGTCATAGTCTTGGTAAAGAGGCTGGCGGTAATAAGAGAAAAACGTATTGGTGCGTTCTGAGGGGGCGGTGTTCACTGTTAGAGGGAATAAGGTGTTGGAAGGAGGTGGAGGAATGGAGAGGAAAGGATGCCGAATAACGAAAGAGACCTTCGGGGTGCGGACAATGTGGGTTGCATGGTGATGGGAGTGGGCTGGGAGGGTTTTGAAGACGAGGGAATATGAGTCGGTTGCCTGGAGGAATGAGTGGGTGGAGTAAGGGAAAGCTAACGAAGGCGTGATGGTATTTTCCGGGCAAGGACGTTACTCTCTACGTCAGAGAAAGACTATCTTCTGTTCTCTTTATCTTTTAGTTCCATCGTCCAATTGAGTCTTAATTAAAATAATGCAATCACTTGTAGAATCTACATTTCTCTCCTAGAATGCATTAAGTTCCATTGTATCGACTTCCGTTTATTTTTAAAGTATAAGGTGTCCTACATTACACCCTGTTTTTCCTACTATCATCTCATTGGAAAAAGGACAACCCTTAGGCTTAGTAATATTTCGTCGAATTTCTGATTTCATCGTGTAGTCGCAATTGTTTCAACATTTCACCCGAAGCCACATCTATACTCTGTGTGTAGCAAGCTTTTGGTTACAGAACTTAGCAGAAATCACTCGATCATTAAGAACACTATGTCCACCTTTTTTAATTTGGCATTTCTAGTATCCATGCGTAGGTGTCATCTTCAGGTAACTCAGCTCTGTGTTTTAATCAAGCAATTGACGCAAAGACTAAATTCGGATTACGACAATTATCTCTCTTGGCCTAAAAATGCTTATATTCTCTGGTCACCGGTTTGGAAATTTGGCCTAGTAATGCTTATATTTTCCTCTTATCGATAGGGCAATAAAATCCACGAAGAAAGTAAATTTCGAGAATTGTCGAACGTTTTGTATAGAAATGGAAATAATTATTGTAGGATATTAAGTCATCACACAGGATGATCTCATTAGTATGGTTAGAGCAAAATGAGTATCTTTTGGCAATGTATTGAATTTTAGTATACAGTGTATGTTTCATGCTTCACCATAAAATACTTCAGTGAAAAAATTCATGGGGAAAGCTATGTGACAATAATGCGTTGCTTGATCTTCAAGAAGCAGCTGTCGAAGAAAATACTTTATTCTATAACGCGAAATCAAGTACGCCGCTGTAGTAGTCGGAGGTGAGAATTTGGCGTTCGCTGTAGATTAAAATGCATTTAATGCCCATATCAACGGTATTCACTCTTTAACTTGTATCGGTGTTTTGTGGTTGTCTGCCTTCTAAGTCTTGGGAGCTTACTATAAAACCTCTCGTTGTTTCTCAATATGAACCCTCAAAATCAAACCAAGCTACTTCATCTTTGAATGTCACCATTCTTTCTTAGGGCTGATTGTGTTTCACGCCTTCACTTCCATTACAAAATTGTCTTTAATCAATCAGTCTATATAATAAATTACTTGAATAATTAGTTTAACACTTAAAATATAAAATAAAGTAATTAATCAAAGTAAAATGCCAAAACTGTTGAGTGCCACAATATTATTCTTTGTATGGGACAACATACGACTCATTCGCTCTTCAGTTATACATCTACCGCCTCCTTGCCATTTTGCCGCACTCGGATTGCCATACTAGAATAGGCTCTTTTATTGCAAAATTGGACTACAATTAAGTTTGTTGCTCACATCTGTTTATTTTGTTAGTTAAAATTTATGTGCAAGGTTATTTTTGAAACAAAAGTATCCCGCGTCATGCGTGGGAAAGGTTTTCATTTTATCCCGCCGTTACATTTCAAAGCTCAGTTAAAATTCGACCACGGCCTCACGGGAAACTTCAAACTTAATTTAACGTGATTACAAGAATACCGTGAAACACAAAGAATGTTTTCCAGCGCGCTCGAGAACATGCTTCCCTGGCAGATAAACCTAACGGTTTTATTTCCTAAAGGCCAGCGTTCTTTAATCAGTAGAATACATTTACATTTTTTTGAAATTGTTCTATGGGAAAAATTTGCTTGTTAAAGTACTCTTTTGACTTTTTAATTACCTCAGAATTATTTTTTGAACAAGTTTCACAAGTATTTTTGCCTTAGCAGTGCATTTAAACTAGTTATTTAGATTACATATTTGGCTATTAGTGAAATGAAAAAAATATATTCAATTGTGGTCGCAAATTGGTTGAAATTAATAATTATGTGCAATTTTTTCTGTTTATTAGTGAAGAAGGAAATAAATATCAATCATGCGTCATGTTAAATGATACAATATTATTTTATTATTTTCACCAAATTCCCATCTCTCGTGCTAGTAGAAAAAATGTTGAAATTTAAGAGTGGTCGCCAGTGCATTCAGGGCGTCAATTGGAAATTCTATTTATGTTTCTCCATTAATTATGCCCTTTATAATATTTTATTTATTAAAAAAATAATTTATCGGCTTATTGGATTTCCAATTTAATTCATAAATCCACGATGTTTATGATGAAAACAATAGTCAGTTTAAATAAAAAGACAGTTCGGTATATTCGTGGTGACAATTACGAAGTATTAACTGACTCTGAAAGACATTTGGGGAATTTTATTATCTAATCAGTATGACTCGCTGGCTGGTTTAATATCATGTGCCAATTTATTTAATAGCACGCCATTTATTGTTAATACAGCAATTAAGAGGCCAGGTTTTGAACATAACCGCGTGTAATATTTCAGATAATTAGCTCCAAAGTGCACTGAAAGTGGCATTGATCATTGATTGACGCTGAAAATTGGTTTTCAGTTAATTGGAAAAAATATATGAAATATTGATTTGAATTCATAAATCTTTATCATTTCCACGTTTCACTCTAAACTTGATTAATGAGGGACATTTACAAAATGAATTACATCGGCACACGCAAAAAGATTTCATGAAGCCTCCTGCGTATTGTGGTTAAGAATTACTAATCTGACCGCACGACATAAACGGCCGATAGGAATAATTGCACAATAATAGAAAGAGAGTGTTTTCCTAGGAATTTGTAGTAATACGGTAAATGCAAAACGACAGTGAAATTTTGGTGCACGTCATCTCACGTCTCAATTGTTTAAATTTATGTGCCTCTTATTGATCTTTTTATTCGTAGAAATAAAAAAATCGAATATATCAGATATTTTAGTGCGTATTGACGTTCGAGTTGGTGTGTATTTCATTTTCATTGGGAGTAGATCTGATGGTAAACTCTGCTGCGAACGGCGCATATCGTCGGGCATCTACCTGGGATAAAATGTATAAGCGGCTTTAAGTGATTGTCGTGCAACGGTTGGCTCACGTAGAAAAAAATAGAGGACGCCCAAACTCGGATGATTATGACATCTTAATTATGGGCGGAAAAGCATGAGTGAAGTGAATACTATTATATAGGATAAGGGAAGATCTCAGCTAATGTGATAGTTCTTGAGAAATCAATTCATTTTCGCTCGCTTTTGCAAAAAAAAGGAATATGCTTATAGTTTTCTTGCCTCGTGCTAAAACAAAAAGAACATCTAATTTAAAATTAGGTTACACTGTATCGACTTAAATTCCTATAATTTGAATTTTATGAGAACAATCGAAGAAGTTTATTTGATTTGTAAACATATCAACAATACGCCAGAAAAATTCATAGATGGCTTGATGATTTCCTGCTTATGAACTTCTATATTTCAAACTCGAGCATGTTAATGTTGTCGTCCATCGCAGTCTATTCACGGAAGTTGCGACAGCAAGACGTTCTTGGCTTTGGATATGGAATAATGCGTCCGCTGATGATGTTGGAAACTTTCCCAGTAAAACAGACTATCTAGGTCCTCCAGAGCGTGGTCTTGCTCGAGTTCTCTTCGAAATTCCAAAGGTTGGCTCTTGTAGGACTTGCCCTTACGTTGAGGTAATGGAATGCTCCAACATATGCGTAAGACACGAACGGAAGGAGAGAGTTCAGGGTTGAAGTGGGGATGAATATAAGAAGATGTACAATATAAGCGTTCACACTCTTTGTCTGAGTTGAATGTGAAGCTTCTTTTTCCATATATAAGCTTAATAATCTAAATATATTAGCTCATTTAACGCACAAAATTACGCTTGTTTCAAAATAAAAGCGGTACATGCTGCGACCAAAAAACAGCAAGAGCATATCTTGAGCCTTATTTAGTTATATTTACCATTCCAGCTATAATCGGTTAGTTTTAAAGTTGTCATCTGTACTGGGATTAGTGGTGAGGTTACATAATACTAGTATTAGTTGTGTAAATCAATTCAGTATTACTGCTCCAAAAGCGTTGGAAAATTAAAAAGTGGAGGACACGTCATAGAACTGGTAATATCACGAAAACAAATGGAGAACACGGTGGGCAATTACCGAGTAAGTGTCTACTGTGAAATGTCAATTATCCACTAATTTTGATTGAAATGCGTAGTTAATAAAGACCTACATAAAGATTGAAATTAATCATCAAGTGTAACCTTCAAAATTTGTGTTAAAAATGTTATAATTTTCTTGTTGTCAAAGAAAATTCTTCATTCACATATCGACTGAGAAACTCTTGACTCAAATTTTATTACTTTTTTCGTATCCTTATTCTTAATCGCTTGAATTATCATGGTACTTGAGTCCATTTATTTTGAGCATTATTATTTTCACCAGATAACTTTAGGTATGTTATTACAATTATTGTAGTGTAGCTTTTTGTGTGCGATATATTTCTATGTTTCTTTCATTCTTCGATATGACGTCCAATTCTTCCCTAATAGGCACACCTTACACAAGGCACATTAAGCGTGATGTGGAGAGGGTTTTGGGAGTTCTTCGTGGAGAAGGATCAGGCTACCGAAGCCAGTTTATCCGGGGCTCGAGTCAAAATCGGCCGGTTCGGTGGAGTAAACGAATTTCAGATAGCTTTTTTGGTCATCTGCAGAGCTGTAATAGGACCAATCTCGACTCGATGATTTTTACTGCGTGAATCATTTCAGCTGGCTCTCCGGATTTACTTAATAATACTTTTTATGTTACTTAATATCATCCGGGGATGTTTCAGCATCGCATTCAAAGCTACTGTGTATGCTGTCTGTGTTATATAAACTACAAATGTTCGTACCATATGTGCCTCAGTTTGGTACAGTGAACAGAAAATATATAATAACGAGTGTAAAATCCTTACGAAGACTATAGCGGTTTTCTTTTTATTTAGGTCAAAAATTAGTGTCGGATACTCGTATTATTTATTTTTTCTATATGCACTGAAGTGTTTCGGAAATAATTATATCCATGATTCCTTTACTGAGCCATATGCTATCTTACTGATGGTCACGATTGACTTCACAAATTTAAATGGTACTACTATTTTTTAAACATAGTCCGAACGTTTTACGGTTAAGCAATGCCTTTTTCAGCTTAGTGACACAGTTTGCCTTTAAGATGTTCATCATTTGAACTCCATCTTCTTTTCAAAATCTTTTTAAGCGAGTGATAACTTTCTCTTGTCTCATGTGCTTGCTGCCTTTTGGCAAGAATATGATACTCGGTCGATTTTTACCAAATGATTTTCCTAAGACGAAACCATCTCTGTAAACCCCCCAAGACAAAAATTCTTCCATTTGCCAACATGCACACCCACTCGCAATTCTTTAATAGCTCGATATATTTTTAATCAATATTTTTTGGCTTATGTTTGGTGGGTGGGTACGGTGAACAGCAAATAAATAACAGCGAACATGAAATTGTAACGAATTCTTCCGCAGTTTTCCTGTCGTTAAATATTTTTGGGTTCTTCACTATGCAGCATTTCAAGGGACGTTACGCTGACAAAACAATACATTACAGATTTTAAGCTATCCGGGACTAGCCACGGTTACCCGCAATGCACAATTTGCGAAATTCCACAGAGAAAGAATCATCCGCCTTGACTGGGATTCGAACCCGGATCCCTCGATTTCCGGCCGAGTGCTCCCGTAAAGGTCACAATAATCCACAGGGGAAGAAGCCAGGTAGCTTAACTGGCTAAAGCACTCGGCCGGAAATCGAGGGATCCGGGTTCCCTCGGTCAAGGCGGATGATTTTATCTCTGTGGAATTTTGCACATTTGTACAATACGTTACGCTGGCAATGCGTTACGCTGACATTCCGGTCGGCATCATCAAGTCCGAATGTTCTGGAGATTTGTTTGACGCTATACGTAGGATTATGATACGTTTATTGTCCGTTGGATGTAGTCCGGAGCACTCTGATAGGCTGAGGAGTCGTGCGGTCTTAGATTGTTAAAAATCTGTTTGAAAGTAGAGAGCAGATAGCCATATTCCCTGTTGAAGTAATTCGTTTTCTTAGCGATTTTAATCGCCTCCCGTTGTACTTATTTTACTTGCGACGATTTCTTTTTCCTTTCAATTTATTACGTGGCCAGGTGCTGACCAGGTGTGTTCAGCCACTGCGTAATGGCGAAATAGTTTCTTTTTGGTTGCGCTCTCATGCTCTTCAAACCTCCTTTTGAGGGATCCTGAATATTGGCCGATATACGATTTCCCGAGCTGCATTTCCCCTCGTACGTTCCCTCACTAATATCATTTGGCCGAGTATCGTTTTCGGTCCAAAGGCAGTCCGATGTCTTTTTGTCACTTTGTAACCTCGTCACTACGTCATACGTAGTGAGAACTTTCGCAATCTTTTCCGAAGTACCGGTGACGCACGAGAAAAGTGCGTATGCCTTTACACGTATCTCATGTGATGGAGGCATTTTGGCTGTTGAGGAGTTGCAGGACCTTTGTCAGGTCTTCGGTCCCATTAGACTACATGACGAAAGAGTCGTCATGTATCATTACAAATATACATGTAAATATTCAATATGTTGGGTTGGGTTGAACACTTCTATTAACGCGGGAGAGCAAAGAACTGAGGAGTTGCCGATTCCTGCTTGATTGTTTTCTCATCATCCCTCTATCCAAATGCTTGATTCAGCATACCCAGGTACACAATGTTATCTCCTCTATCCCAGTCCTATGAGAACTTGCGGTGATTGTCAATGTACTTAACCGAGTTGTGAGATTCTTGAGGATGATTACAAAGGACCTTAAAGAACTGCAATGCTCCCCAGAAAAAATGATGAAAATTCAGACTCCGCGCAAGAATTGTTTACTCGAAAGCTATTTGGGCGATGAGGTGGCATTAGAAAGTTCAGGGGAAGGGAAGAGGATGAAATTAGTTGAATATAGAGGGGAAGAATCGGGGAGGAAAAAAAGATATCAAAGGGGAAATATTGAATGAACTTTAATCCATACGTGCCCTACTCCTTCCTTGAAAGTTTTCTTTCTTCACCCAAGTCTTTTCAGTTCCCCCTTATAATACCAAACAAGTGAGCGAGGGAAACGCAATCGCCGTAAAAGACTGATTTAAAAGGAAAGCACTCGAAAAAAGGAATACGGGCGGAGAGTTAGTCGATAAATCAGGGCTTCTGATGATTTTTCCTCGTGGGAAAACCTCTCAGAAAGTCTCGTCTCGAGGTGAAATCTAAAATTAATGAATGATCTGTCTTCAATTTTTCTGTTTCTCTCATTTTATCTTCGTCTCTCTCTATCACTTTTTTTTACTCTTCCACTCGTTCGCCCTTTGTTTCTCCTGCGTCTTTTGATCACAGCCAAAAGCTCTCGCATTTTCATTTAACCTAGCAATTCCTTGCGATAACTCATCCCGCCCTTTTATAATCCTTCACAAGAATACCATATTCCCACAGTAAGTTCATGAAAAATTGTCAAAGAGCTGTCCTTCCCATTATCCTCTCATCCTCTTTCTTTTTTGACGTTTCATTTTCGCCTGTTCTCTTCTGTTCATGGAACTTCGTGGTTAGAAATAACCTCCATAAGCATCCCTCTTTTACCTTCTGACTTCACTTTGTATCACAGTTTTACCTCTTTACTTGTGGTCTTCATTCTTTGTAGCCTTCGCAACGTTTCTTACTATTTTCATTATTAGCCATTGTAACATTACTATATAGTCTATAATATCAAATAGTCACTGCTGGTAACTAGTTATAACCTCTTACCTTCGAATGCTTTTGATTATTCTGTGTGCTGTTCGTCTATTAATCTAATTCATTTTTTATACTAGACTTACGTGTGCAATGACAATTTTAAGTCCTTCTTTCTACGATGGTAACTTCACCCTTTAGATAGTGTTTGGTTTATCCTTTTGCCGCCCTTTTTGTGGGCTCTGGACTAAGCACGTCATTAATTGGCCTCCCATTCTCTTTAAAACCTAATCTCTCTTTAGCTTCCCAACACTCTTCACTTTAATTCCGTGAGGTATAAAATTGTCATTTCCTAATTTTGGCTTTTCATATAAGTAATTAAAATTGCGAAGGTCACAAAGTTCATCGTGTCATACGTAATTCCAATGTTGCTTTGTGCGTCAATCCGCTGCACATTGAGGCGGCACATCGTGTACTTTTGCTCATTTTCCGCTTCCATGTCCTTGAAATGCACTCGCCCTTCCTGAGGCATGAGTGGCGGGAAGAAGGAAGGGACCAGGGACTCGATCTCTGAGGGAGTAGATGTTGTTTCTTCCCTTATTTTAATGCGTCGGAGATCCCATGAAATATATTCTGCCATGTGTCTGGGATATTATGGCCTAGTTGTGACATTCTACTTTTATGTTCGTCGAGAACGCATTTGACCCTTATTAATTAGTTACAAAAGCTCTTTCCCAAGTGGCCTCTGATAATTCAAATTTTGTGCATCATTTGTTATATGTCGTGAATGATTCGTTCCTCGAATTGGCCATCAATACCATGGCCTCCTCCCCGGGAAACCTATATTACCCAACGAGTCATTATGGCTATTAGATATAAAACCGGTGTGCTATAATGGAATCAAAGATTAAAGCGTGCAAGCCCTTTCCTGACTGGAGGTAATGGCGATTCCCCGTGCAAAAATTACGTATAAACTAAAATGCAAAATTGTATATAATAACAAGTAGAAGTTATAACCACAAAACTTATGCTGGTACTTCACTTTATTAAGCCTCTAACATATATTTTGCGTGGCTACTTTTTGCGCTGAAATAGGCTCTAACATTGTTTTAGCAACTTTTTAAGCACAGAGTTTCGTTGTATGTGATATTATAACCTATAAACTTTGAATAAATAAATGGCGCCGAATAAAATGATTTTAAGTCTGCAGGACGTAATGAATAATGTTTGAGCCACTTACAAGCAGACAGCTAGGTGTTTTAAAGAAATGACTAATTTTGATCGACAATACAACTAAAAAAGTAGCTATATAGATTTAAATGTGGTCAACCTTAATCTCTGTCAAAATACACACATTATTAAGTATGCAGTCATGTTAAAAGGTGAAGTGCACTGGACCATAAGCTATCATTTTCGAATAGCAAGGTGAAAGAGACGTAAAATAAATATGACTCAATAGTATGGTAACCTATTCCATAAGCTGTCTTCTAAATTGAATGTTACTAAAGTAAATACATCTTTCTTTCTTGGAGAGCATAAAGGGCTCTCCATTTTTGTTGTTTCCAATCTTGTTTAGATCCTGTGAAAAGGAGTCTTTTGTACTATTCAAGCCAATGAACTCCCTTCGTTCCAAAACACCTTTGTTGTATTAGTTCGTTCGAGCCGCATCTGTATTATTAATTTTTTTGTCTATCTCAGACATCAACTGAAAACCTATGCTGAAACGATTGCCCAAGTTATTGGTAATGTCCTTGAAAATGTTCAAGATAGGTTAATATCTATTCTCTATTGTCGCTCTATATTTTTCACCATATTTATTGGTTGGTTATCGTCTTATTTCAGCGCTCTTTCATTCTTATTTTATTGTTGTTTCATAGTTTTGATGGAAGCAACTTTCAGTTGTTACTGGTTAACTGTTGCAACTGGTTGTAATATATGGTTGTAACGTAATTTATAATTCGAATGGTACAATTGCTGGAATTTAATTTTATGTCTTCTATATGTATATTTACGTTGGAGTAATTACGTGCATGCTAGGGTATCTTGAAATATATGGGCCAAATGGGTCAATCTCTCATTCCTCGATGCTCGTTCCTAACTTGAGAATATACTTCCGTACTATATGATTTACACTAATTGTCTAATGCTGAGATGTTCTATCAAAATTTTAAGGACGCGGAATGAGTCTCCCTTCAGAAATCAAATGGAATCACTATTCCATCGTGTGAATTTTTCAAAGAGATACAAATTATGGTACTGTCATAGCAGTGGGAAAAGATGTGCTTTTATAAAAATATTTGTTTTGTGGCCGGCAAAAATCTCTAGAAATCTCTTTTTATAATATAGCTTACTTTATGGTGATAAACTGTGATAGTGCTGTCAGCTGTTTTTTATAGATAACATTTTTCATGGATAGCATTCATCTAGTGGCTTTGATGTATTTTAAATATGTGAACTGTATCCAAACTGTTATCTCCGTCGAAGATATTCAAAGAGAAATATCATTCTCTAGTTAAACGTAATATTTTATGCATACCCTTAGCTTAATAAAGTCATCCTTGGTCATGGGCCTTGAGTAATCATTTATGTTTTTATGATTATATTTAAAATATATATCTAAATATTATTGTTGTTTTTTATTTGCTTGCTTATTTTTTATTTATTAAAAAAACCCAAAACTCCGCGAAAGTGAGTGAGCGAGAGTGGTGCATTCAATTTCAAACGGAGGTGTCAGACTGTAATATCTCTCTGCAAATATTTCCTCTTCGTCCTCATCGCTCCCGCGATTCTCGTCTTTGCTTTCGGAAACTCAAGGTCGGAGAAATCTTCTCTAGCTACCTCCTCTACTGGAGCACTTTTTCATGCATAATAGAAGCGCCCAAACGCCAATTCCGCTCCAAAAAATACTGCTTCGAATTTAGTTCCTCGGAAAATGCGTCCGCAATGATTACGTTCTACGCAGAATGAAATTCCGCGGGAATTGCGGGCGACGACACGTAACGGGCGAGGAAAAAGAGAATGCTTGAGAAGAAGTAAGATAAACGTCGGTCGGAAGACCAAGATAAGACTGATGCCTCAATTCCTTTGATGATCACTACGAATCATGCCTTTTCCTGTATGTCATCCCTTCTTTGTAAATCGTTAGCTCAAAAAGAATTTTAGTTATTGCTTATTCAGCATAGATAATTTCCAAGCAGAAGAAATGAAGTGTACTGTGCTATACAGCGCCAGTGTAAATCATAATTGTTGATGAACGATTATAAATCGAAACTCCTTTTTATAGTGTAAATAAATATGTGCCCCTTATGTGCACAGAATAAGCTCGGAGAAGGGTGACAGAAATGCCGAGCGATTAGTGTTTTACACCTGAAAATGCAAGGTGGTTGGAACGGCCTATTGAAATATTTAGACAAAGGAATTAACTTTAGGGAAGTTGTGTGAATGTACTTTTTCTTAGCCAGTAGTAATAGAACGGAGTAGGTTAGTACGGAAGTAGTAGGACGGATTTAGGGACGGAGAATGAGTATGGACCTCTGTCGTCATTCCCTGTCAAAGCCTAGTAACTCTAAGGATGGAGGTCTACTTTCCTCTTATATGAGCCCCAATCACTTGCCTTTCCAACCCTCTTTCACTTCTTGCTTCTAATACGATTTTAGTCTTGAACATCCATGCGTCGTTCGTTTCTACGCCGTTCATTCATATGCCTTACCCCAATATGGCATTGGGTTGTTTTCTCCTAGGGGTTGCAACTGTGGAAGCCGTAACGAATGAACTGTGAAAGAGGTAATTTACTCTATAGATTAATCAAATGCATTACGCCTGCTGATGTGGCATGGGCAAGCTCTTTCTGCGTCCTAAGGACATCGTATGATAAAATATCGGTGTTGCAGTCACTTCGTAAATTTCGGAATAAAAGCTGTTTTCTATTTTTATCGAGGAATATTACAAGGACGTTAATTTATTTGGAAAGAAAATTACGTAAAAAAATCCTTGTAAATCGGGTGGAAAAAAAGAACATCCGCTATGTACCCTATTTGTAATTGTGAATGTGCAACGGGAATATGTACATTTTATATAACTCTATCAACGTACAAAATGATACTTAACACTGAGAAATAGAGGCAGCAAATATGCCAGGTTCTTAGAGTTTATAATTTCACGCAAGCATAATTAGCAACACCAATTGAAATGGACCGGTTTTAATAAAGAGTTTCAGCGTAATTTAATGCATGATACGAATCAAAGAAAACTTATCATGTCATTTGTCGTTTATATCAGTACACTGTCTCATCAATTATTAATTCAATACTGTGTAGATTACGAAATAATCATAAGTATCATGTGCTAGGAACAATAATTACGGTTGACAATTTATAATAAACTACGTGAAAATATTTTTAAAGTAGGTAAATTACGGTTTATTCCGTTTCTCATCATTTATGGTCACTAGTGTTGAGGTTTTTCCAAACATTTTAATATATTCTGAAAATTTAACCCCATGTTCAATCATTATCCTTCTACAGCAATATCCTTGTGAAAATGTATTAATTCCTGTTTATATGTTTATGCTTAACAACGCTGAAAAATGTAAAATTTATAAAACATTTTTTTACAACACAGCAAAGTTCCGATGATAACTACTTTTCTCTATGCATAAATGCATAAATGCATGCATGCGTGAATGCATAATGTTTTCCAATATTTTTCTCAGGGAACCCTCAAAACTTCTTTTCGTTCTTTAAAATCTGCATGTGTGGGACACGCGAGTGATGAGGGTTGCTGAATGTGGAACAGACCACTATTTGGTACTCTCCAAAGTGAATCTGGGCAGAAAGTGGGTACCAAGGAAGAGTGTTGCGCGTAAGAAGCTGAGAGTAAAAGTGGAAAGGTTGCTAGACAGCGAGATAAGAATGCGGTATGATTTAATGCTTGAGGATGCTCTATCATTGAAGCAGAGAGAATGGGATGAGCATATCAGAAACGAGAACGTAAATGATGCGTGGGAGTGTTTAAAAGGAGTGATTGTGGAATGTGCTAAAAGTGTATGTGGAAAAGGAGTGGTAGGAATAACAAAAGGTGATGCTTGGTGGAATGAAGTAGTGAAAATTGCAGTCAGAGAAAAGAAAGAGGCGTACAAGGATATGATTGCTGCCAAATCTGAGGAAAAGCGTAATAAGGCATGTGAGATTTACAGGAAGAAAAAGAATGAATGCAAAATTGTTGTGAAAGAGAGCAAAGAAAGAATGCGTGCGGATCAAGCTAACAAAATGCAGAGTGATTTTGGAGGTAATAGAAAGCTGTTTTGGAAGTGGGTAAAAAGGGCTAAGATTGGTGAAGGTAGGGGAATAAATGCGGTAAAGAGCAAAAGTGGAGAGTTCATGGGGGACAAGACCAATATCAGGGACTGCTAGAGGGAGTATTTTGAAGAATTGTACAATAATATTGCAGGCGTTGAGGATGAACCTTGTGAAGTGGTATGTGAGAATACGATGATGAAAAAGTATATCAGTGAGAAGGAGGTCACAACGGCTGTGAGAATATTGAAAAATGGGAAGGCTGCCGGCATAGATGGGATATCCAGTGAAATGTTAAAGTGTGGGTGTAAATTACTAATTTGTAGACTGCGTGAACCATACAATTTATGCTTACAGGTTTCAGTTGTTCCAGCGGATTGGAAGAATGCTATCATTGTTCCGTTTCACGAAGGGAAGGGAAGAAAGACCGAATGTAATAATTATCGGGCCATAGAAAGAAGTTGTGGAAGGTTTTGAGAGACTATGGAGTGAATGGGCAGTTATTGAATGTTATGATGGCGACGTATGACAATAGTAAGGCAAGTGTAAGAGTTAACGGGGTTTTGAGTGATTGATTTGTAATAAATCGGGGTGTAAAGTACGGATGCAATATGTCTCCATGGCTGTTTAATGTATTTATGGATATATGTGTTAGAGACGCACGTGGTGAAAACGACAGTGTTTTGATTGGAAATGTAAACTTGCGAGTTCTTCTACATGCGGATGATGCTGTTTTGATCTCAGACAGTCAACAGGGATTACAGAAGCTCCTAGATCAGTATTGTGAATCAGCGGAGAGAATGGAATTGATTGTAAATGCGTGCAAGACTGAAGTAGTAGTTTTTGATAAGGAGAATGGGGAGAATAACTGTATGATGAGGGCGAATGGTGAAGTAATTGAACAGGTGGATGATTTTGTTTACTTAGGTAAGATGTATGCGAAAGATGGAAGAATAGATGAGGAAATAAAGAGACGTGCGAATGGTGGAAAGAAAGTGGTAGGTAGCATGTGGAGCATATCATGGAATGAGTGCTTGTCCAAGGAAGCGAAAAATGCCGTGTACAAAAGTGTACTTCTTCCCACTTTGCTATATGGTAGTGAAACATGGGTATGTCAGGATAGACATAAGAGTAGACTAAACGCCGTTATTATCTAAGGAGTATTTGCGGCAAAAGTAGGATGGATAGGGTCAGGAATGAGTGGATCATGAATGAATGTGGGTTAAATAAATGTGAGTAATGTACGTGTATGAAAGGAGTGTGCTTCGTTGGTTTGGTCAGGTGGAGAGAATGGATGAGAGTCAAATAACGAAACAGATATATGAGAGTAGAATGAATGGTGTGAGAGGTCGAGTAGGCCGAGAAAGTTGTGGTTGAATGTGGTTGAGGAAATTCTTAGGAGGAGGAATATTTGGAGTCTTAATAACAGGAGTGCGTGTATGAAACAGTGTATGGGGGTAAATGAGGCAAAAGAGGTTCGCAAAGATAGGTCAGTATGGAGGAAATTATTGAAGCAGAGTTAGGTGTAAAATTATGTATCAATGAGTGAAACATTTTGACTGTACCTACCCCGGAAGGGAATGGCGTGAAGGGTATGTATGTACGTAAATGTGAAATATTTTTAGTACGATGTTCCCCCTTAGGTTTAGTTCTGAATAGCTTAGAATTGAATAGTTGGTAGATACTTGGTTGCTTTTGTGAAAAATCAAATTTAATATCTCCTACTATGATACCAAATGTACTCTTTTTATCGAATATAGAATTAATATTGGCAGAATTGCAAAAACAGTAATTGATTAAAGAAAAACATGAACCTAAAATAATTTTGTGGACGCTGATAACTTTGAAAATTGTACAATTGAGGATTCTGAAGATAGAAAAGACGGATTCAATAATAAATGAAGAAATATACCGTAAGTGTAGAAGAAGAAACAGCCCTATGTTAGACGAACCAGAAAAGAACCGAATGGGTTGGGCAAGCCCTGAGGCGCAATATGTTTGTGAAGAATGAAATTAAAGGAAAAATAGAGGAACAAGTCCCAAGACCAAGATATAAATACACAAGACAAGTGAAGAAGGACAAAAGTAGAGCTATTAGGAAGACAGGAAACAAACATTGGACAGGTGAATATGTAGGTCTGCAATCAACCAATCGTGCGATTGAACTACCAATGATGATGTTTTCACTATATTGTATTTACTGTATGAGACAACAATTCCAAAACAAGCCATTGATGCTAATATCGAAGTTATAGTTGCGTTGAATAAATGAGGTTTAGCTAATGAAAATGTAACATTTATACTTAAGTGCACTGAATGTAGTCTGGCCGGGAAAGGTCTGTGGACAGGGCTGAACTTTACAGGGTCTTATAGCTCTGATTTAGTACAATTTCTAAACTGTCAACTATCTACGGTCTTGGGCCAATTTACTCAGCCATTTAATTCTTGATAAATATTTCTCGGGTTTGGCACCGGGTAAGGCTGTTTAAGGCCAACGTTTCTCATCGAAACGTTGGCCTTAAACAGCCTTACCCGGTGCCAAACCCGAGAAATATTTATCTATAGTATTCGCCGGGAAAGCCTACGATCTTTTATCATTCAATTCTTAGTTATTGAATAGCTAGGCTGGGAAATGAATCCAATACCCCAAGTCGCAAGTTACCTCGGTTTTTGTACCTTGAGTCATTTGGATTAACAGCGTCGCATTTGGACTGACTGCATCTTTCCCGTGTGGACGAAAAGAGGGAGAAGAAAAGAGAGACAGCGAGTATTAACCACCAGATAAAATTATGACAGCGTAAAAATGCTTTGACGTCAGTATATGCATCCAGAGGACGATAGGAGGTCAAGGATATTTTCGTGGGATTTTTCAGACAAGCGAAGTAGGTGGATGGTTGCGTGTGGGTGGGAGGTTTTGGCCCGAGTAGAACCGGCTGGGACTTAGGGACAGAGTGTTAGTTTACCCAAGGGGAGAGGAGAGAGAAAGGGGTTACGCGCCGAGCGATGCTGATGATCCACCTGGGATTCGCGCTAACCACATTACTCCGCGCAAGGCCACGCACCGAAGCTCCCCCAGGATGCGCTCGTTGAGACACGAGTGGGAGAGGTTGGTGCGGGTAAGGTAGGCGGGGTTTTGAAAAAAAGGGGGTAAGGGTTAAAACAGGGGTTAGGAGGTTACCTGGGGTCGTTTCGAGTTCTGGGAAGAATCACAAAGCCGAGTCACGAATTGGAACTTGACGGGAAGCGCGGTAGATCCAACTTCAGCTTGGAGTTCCGAAAGGTAAGAGTTTACACCGGTGCTCCATGTGAAACTTAAAAAAGAGAATGCGTTATGCTTCTGCTGTCGGTCAAAAGTCTTTGCTTCTTGGAAAACATAAGTATATCAGGTACCATTGAAAGGAATTTATGAACATGGCGGTTGGATTTCCTATCCACGAAATGCTTAACGTATATCGTGTCTCCTAATCATGCTAGTTTAGGTAAGCCAGACGTTTCGGGTAAGCCACGGACATGTTCACTACCAATCAACGCCGCGTATGGTAGCTTCAGTTATGTGTATTGATTCTAACTGCAGTTTCTAATAAACGTTCCAAGAGCCATTACTAAGAAAATGAATGTTTTATTCGGTAGGTAACCACTGTCGACCTCAAGACCAGGGGTCTTGAGTCACGTGACCTTGAGATCATGAGGTGGTCCTTCTCTCCTGAGATAAAGTTCCACAGGTATGCTTATAATGCTATCAATTTTGATTATTTCCTGGAATGTAGTTCCTAATTATATCGATATTAAAACATTAAGTTTTAGAATTAATGAATGAAGGAATGTAGCTGTGGTAAAATTACTTGGCTGTGGGAACGAAGTCGTTGCGACCTTCCCTTGAATGCTATTTCTTCTCCGCAAGGTGAAAGGTATTGCGACCGTGGAGAAAAGGAAATGGTTAAGAAAAAGGAAGGTAAATGTCTGTCGGAAGACCAAGATAAGGCTGTGCATCAATACCTCTGATGATCATTATGAATCAAACGTTTTCTTATATGCATCCCTTCTTTGTAATTCGTCGATGTAAGAAAAATGAGTTTAATTTTAGTTTAAGGAGAGAGGTGCGGTCCAAAATGGATATAATTCCCTAAGAAATACAAAAGAGCTGACAGCGAATTTTTTCCTCGTCTAGTCTCAGCTGACATCAGAAAAAGCAGACGTTAAAAAGTGTGAAGGTAGCGCGCTTAGCCTTGAATTGACGTCGCTCTGCTGTGTCGTATGATTGGACAGCAGACGATCGGCATGCGCAGCTATCTGCGGCCGCGTGGCTTAATATTCTTAAAAGCGTGACTGTCGGATGAAGTTATTAGTATCAACTTCAACGACCATCACATCCATGTAAAGTTAAAGTTTAGAAAATACTAGTTGGCTAATAATCTTTTTGTGAAAAAGTTACTAATTGTATTGTGGTAGGCCTGTTATAATACCTTTTTCAGGTGCCATGGGAGTTTGGTAGTTAATTTACGTTGGTTTTTGCATAGGGCGCAGCATGTTTGTTTATGAAAAAGTCACGTTGCTAAGTTCATGGGAAGCTATCGAAATTATTGCGGTTTTGATCGTTACCCTACTGTAAGCGTTTACTGATATCGGATTTTGAAATAGCTTTTCTAAAGAAAAATACAATGAAAGGCCTCATGGTATCTGAAGATAAATTGTTTTTTCATGGCTGAAAAATCGCTCCGTATAAATTATATTAGCCTTGAGAGTAAAGTGCGAAATATTCCTGCATAAATATCAGTGTTTATTTGAGCATATATAAAATATAAAATAACTGCGATTGCTGACAAGACATATTTCTGAGTTGCATACTTAAGATCTACTTTTAATCGGCTGAGACTCGTGGCATTATTTTATTTCGAGTTGTCCTTCGCCGACGCTGCGATTTTTAACATTTTCACTAAAAGAAGATCGTGGTAGCACTTAGAGTGACTTATCAGATACAGGTTATATTATCTTATCTGTAATTTTTTTCCGGTTTTCAGTTTCCGGAGGAGAAACATTTTCCGATTTCTTTATTTTGGCGAAAACAAGGCTAATGCAGTACGTAGTATATTTCAGCACAAATGAAAATAGAAGTATTCTAAAATTGATATTGCGTAGCGTGTTTGCATCATAGAGCACATACCGTGTCTTACGTCATATGCTTAATTATTTAGTATAAATACATCACAGAGGAGCACAACGCCTAGCTTTAAGGTTTTATGGCCAAGACTAGGATCGCAGTTTAGACAAACCTGTATGCTTATCAAAATCTTAAAGCAAGGTAATTTGTCGTAATTCAAACTCAAAAGCATGTTGTACTATATTAGAATAAAGCCAGAAACGCTATAAACGGTGGGCCGTTATCGTTATTCAAGGTGGAATGTGAAAGGGAAAAACTGGATATTGAGCACGAACATGGAAAATTTAAACCCATATGTGGCAGCTGACAATTTTGAAAATAGAACGGCAGCGATACCGACTCTTTCCTGCGAACTACATGTAGACCTTTCACCCAAATTAGGTTTTTTAGTAAAGAATGGTTGTGATTTATTTTTATCACCGCAAAAATTGAGAAAACAAAACTGCTAGTGATGGGTCTTGAATTATCAAATAAAGAAAATATTTCCTTAATATAACTTCAGACGCTATTTTGCTTGTTTATTACTCATACTCTTTTCCATCAGTCATTTCCAACACATGCGAAAAAAGCAGAGCCTGCGTTTAAAGAAATCATTTTCTGTTACATATGCCGTTACTGCTTAGAATATTTCAAACTGTGGAATTACTGATAATCAGGCAGTGCATTGCTCGAGAAAATGACTTAGAAAAAGATTTAGATCATGTAATTGAAATCGAAAGTGGAAGTACTTATTTTTCAAATTCTATAAACAGGATCAGCATTATATTTTGTACCAAGACCATGACAGTACAATATATTTACGTTATGATAAAAGACTTAAGTTTGATGAACAATGAACTTGGAGTTCCGGGACTGGTTCTTTTCAATAAAAGTAAATGTCGATTGCTGTTTGGCCGAATAACTTTTTCATATACAGCTGAAATATTTACCTGCGGTAACAATGGCATTGGCTGATGTGAAACATCGAAATTTCTCGTGAATACCATGTGAAATATAAATCTTTTGAATATTTTGTTAAATTCGTGTAAATAGTTAATAACAACGTGTCAGTTTAAAAATTCGAGGATAGGTCACAAAATAAAAAATAAATAGCTATGACTCCTTGCCGACGTTTCGGTGTGTAATTAACACCATCTTCATGGCTACAATCGCAGGTGCAACAACATTATTAAAAAAGTAGCAATAGAATATCAACAGTTTCACCTTAAAAATCAAAGTATCGTTACACGCATTGCATTTTCCGAATAAGAATTACCTTGGATTTAGCCAGAAAGGTCATGTTTCAACAATAAACATCTTCTGTTAAAACTATATAATATCTATCTAACTATGTATAATAAATATCTAGCTAAAACTATAACACCTAGTGTCGTAAGACACTATACACAATATTTCCCTTGATTCCAAACTGTGTGCCAATGAACAAACTATCTGTAAACCAAACATTACTGATGTAAATGGTCCAAATAATAATATAAGATGTAAGTACAGAAGTATGATATATATATATATATATATATATATATATATATATATATATATATATATATATATAGAGGGAGAGAGAGAGAGGCAATGTACCTGAGCGGATGGGCAAAATATTTAAAATTACAGAGTTTAGATTTGGTTACAAAAACAAAAAAACTGTCAAATCACTACTTTTCTCAAAAACCAAAAGTGTGATTAACCCTTAAATGAGAAGTGGTCTAGTCTATTACATTCCTTGCAATAATGGTGAAAAGGTCTACACTGGAGAAACTGGACAGTATCTGAACAATAGGATCGCTAATTATAAGTCAGATGTCAACAATAACAAAGTAAACTGTGCTGTAGCCCAAACCTCGCTTGATAATCAACAATAATTTAATTTTGATAAGGCTGCCATCCTGGACTATCAGCATAACAAGAAAAAGCGTCAGATGAAAGGGATGGTTCATATCTCCACACACCGAAATACATGTAATGAGAAGGCAGATGTTGAGAAGCTGAGTAAAGCTTTTGGTAATATAATTAGCCAAACCCGTTTCAGGTTTTCCAACACCATCTAAATATACTTACAAATGTATAATTTTTATGTGTATATTTTTGTTCAATATATTGTTTCTACATTCTTGTACATGATATTCTTCAAATGTTGTAAGGTGTTTACATCTGCTCTGTAGTTTTATTCATGATTTGAGTTTTGTTTGTGTAATGTTTTCCATTATGCATCCATAGATGTTTCTGTTCTCATATATTGGTTGATAGATGTCTTAAAAAGATCATTGTGATTGTGGAATAATTTCTCATTAAGGTATATTGTAAATGTACACTAAGGTGTATGTTTTTAACATTGTATAAATTGTTTTATTAGATCTGTTGTAGTATTAATGATTTGAGGTTTTTGGAATATATTTTGGCTGCATACATAGATGTCACTTCTTAAAATTTTGTTTGTCATATGTCTTAAAAAGATCATTGTGGTTATGAAATTGGTACCCATAATGATATATGGTCATAATATAGTAATGCACCATTCCATAAAATGGTTCTGAAAGCTCCTTATCCGGAAAAGTATTATATAGTTTTAGCAGAAGATGTTTATTGTTGAAACATGATGTGCCTGGCTAAATCCGAGGTAATTCTTATTTATATATTGCAATGGCATGTAACGATACTTTCATTTTTAAGGTGAAACTGTTGATATTATTTTATGTTACTTTATTAATAATGTTGTTGTACCTGAGATTGTAGACCTGAAGATGGTGTTAATTACACACCGAAACGTCGGCAAGGGGTCATAGTTATTTATTTTTAATTTTGTGACCTATCCTCGAGATTTAAACTGACATTCCATGAGGTCGATAGAACAATACTTAGTTAATAAAAACGTTAAAGTTCTTCTTTTAACAGTAAAAACTCTACCATACTACATTAGCCTACTTTCCCGGAATATTCGTGGCCGTCTAGAAGTTTGAGAAAGCATCATTTTGTTTTCTATCAGTTGTTTTAAATCAATAGAGCACATATTGCTTGTATTAACCTCTTTTGCGAAAATAAAATCATTAATGTCTTTTAAAACTAGTTTCCACATGCATTTAAGTATTAATTAAGAACGATTTCAAGAACTCAACCGTTATTGAGGCAAGATTATTTGCCTGAGAAACACCGTATCATCAGTATAAGTTAACTTTGGGAGACGTAATTCTATGAAAAAATTTCTTAATCGAATGATATTTACCAATAGGAAGTCATAGTTATCATGAAAATACGTAATTGCTGGCATTGTCTGGCAATAAAGAATGTATTGGGTTCCATGCAGGGTGACAATTTGCACTAGAGGTAAAAAAAACACTACACATATTGCAGAAACTACCAGAAGTTTCAGTTGAAAGTTTTTGTAAAGAACATTATTTATATTTTACTTCATTGACACTTGAGCTTCTCAAAAAGTCGTGTGCGTTTCTAAAAAAATAAATCCCCTATGTTGCAGTGGAGAGTGCATTCAAAAAGCTAGAGCATGGTTGTATCGTCTTACTGAACAATATATGCCCACAGTTTCAAAAATAGTGATCACCTTCAATGAAAATAACATATCCGCCGACCATACAACCTTTGAATTAAGTAGTTTTAGCGTAGGTAATCACGTATTATGTTTTGGTGCTTGACCTATATTCATTTTCAATTATTAAAACTCTATCTCCCAAAAAACAATGTATGCTACTCTAAAAAGAGGATGTTTTAGGAGAAATATGCTCACTTAAGACGAGAGAACTGAGGTGAGCATATTTCTCCTTAACGCCAAAGTAAAGATATTTCTGTAGAAAACAGCTGCTGAAATGGATGGTGACGCCTTCAGTTCTTAAAAAAATGAACGAAAAACTGTATATTTGAACTCCGACACTCACCTTATCAAGTCTGTTAAGGTATTTTAATTGCCTAATGGGCTTACTGGATAAGCTGATATCAATACTTTTCCGTAAGTTTGAACCTTTTTTCTCCGTAGTACGTATCATATTTGGTAGTTTTGAAAATAGTTTCTGTTCCCCGGTTTTGATTCATGAGGTAATTTGAAGAGGGTCGCTGACAACATCTTCAACTAAAGCCATGCACATATAAATATACAAGCGCGCGCGCGCTGTCTTACCTCCTCCGAATAATGCGAGCGTGAGCAGCGCGAGAAGGAGACAGCATCCCTCTGCTTTCATTGCCGAAGTTATCCTATCGCTGGTGGCGCGGACTCCCCGCTTCCTCTCGCCCGCTCCGCCTCCCGATCCAGCACCGGCGGCAACAATGCGCATCCTGAAGGCGGAAACACCACTCCCCTCGGCGTAACCCTCACAAAACAAACACACTGGTTGCTGGCACTAATGTTTTCTCCGGGAAAAACTTCCCTTTGCATTTTCACACCCTCTTCCTGCCTATTCTTTTTTCTCCTCCTCTCTGCTGATGAAGAGATTTGCGGCGGAGCACTTAATTATCCTCCAAGATCACAAAACCCTTCACTCCCTTCTCCGGCTGACTTAATCACTAGTCTGAGAAAATAAAAACAATTAGTTCCGTCGAAAAAGATAAAAAAAATCTGTGGTTGCGAGTGTCACGATGCGACAATTTTGAGGGAGAGAAAGAGGTAAATATTACACTGAGTTTTTCCCCACTTTGCGTATCAAATATTGTTTACAGCTTTTGCTCCAATTGTTTAGAAGTTGTGTTGATGCGGTTGGCGTCGCGTTGAGTCAACCACCGTTTTTTCAACTGCCCTTCCGTGGGCGGACGACGCCTTGGAACAACCGCATCCCAGCGGACGCGTCAGACGAATGCTGCGCGGAAGCGTCTGTGGAGAGAGTCTCTCTTATATTTTCCCACCGACTCCGTGGCGGGCGCCTTGGCGACTGTGGAGCTCTGGAGTTCCGCTGATGCTGTGGAGGGGAAGTAGGGGAGGGAGTTGGAGAGGTGGTGGAGGGGAATGAGGGGAGGGTATCTGATGAGGTGAGGCTAGACGGAGATCGAACGGTCTGGGTTCAGGGGGAGTGTTCCGAAGAATAAAGTCGGCAGGGAGACATAGAAACGACAATCACTTCGGCAGTGTTTACCTTCTCTTCCATGTATTCTATGGACATCTTCTCCCCTCCATAACCTTTTCGGTGTCCATTGGAGTCTACTCCAAAGGCTCGTAGTTCCAGTGACGTCCCAAAGGGGGTTGGATGTTATTCCAACATGAACCCATTCGCACATCCGTTAAGTCTTATCTTACTCTGCAAATGCGCTACATTTGTCCCACTTTTTGTGGCCCTATTTACGATGGTCCCCTGAATAATGCCGCCCCTTTTTGCGTGCATTCACACTTTTCCCCGTCGGCATTTTTTCCGCGTCGCTTCAGTTATATGCTCTCTAGCTTTCATTTGAAATTCAAATATTTGCATAAGGGTTGTAATGAGGAGGAAAATTTTTGTTTCAAAATTATTTTTATCAGCATTTCGTTTTTAGCCATATTTAATACGTCGGTCCACCGCAACATACCAGTAATTGTTTTTGCCATTTAAAATTGCTCATTCGACTTAATTTTAAGGTACCGTCGAAACTTCGAGTAGGTAGGTGTATGTGGTGCTACTACTAAGAACACAATTATGGCGATAGTGTCGGCAGAGGCAAAAAGAAGGAATGAAATGTCAAAGTCATTTCAAAATTACGGTCTACCGGCCATTTTTATTAAAGATCTTTTACGACCTGACGTTTACAGAATGTTGTATTAAATGCTACCCATAAAATCGCTGAGTGCCTGGAAGAATTGTTTAATTGAAGAAATTATGGAGTTAACTTTGCCCTCGTCTTCTATATTTACGCTTACCTTGTTTATTATTTAAATCCCGGTTGATAAACAACTTAATTAATATATATGTGCTAATGTAGGCACCATTTAATTGATATTAAGAAGATAATTAGTTGGTGAACTCCTAAAAACCAGTAAGGAGTACCATAGATAATGAAACTCACTTTGGGTCTAGCGTTGAAATTTAGCTCAACATTATTGAAATTTAATTTCATTGTAGGAACTAATATCTTGAGTATTTTTTTCTTTTACAGTTTAATCGAGCAAGACCTTAAAAAAATTTTAGTAATTTGACTGTTAACAGTCTCAACCGATAAAAATGACTTTATTCTCGTTATCTATGCAATATGCAATACAATGAAATGTGTAGTTTAGCATAATGCCAAGGATACACTTGAGGTGTTATGTGCTCTATAGTGATGATGATGTAAGATAAGTCTTGAACCATGGAATCTTCACAGGGCAGACAATAAGGAGAGCAGGTCCCTTTTTGTCGAAAATATGATCCACATTATAAAGCTTTACGATTAATATTTAAAAACCTACTGTAAGTTTCGCACCAGAGTCATACCCCTCCATTATGACTCAATATGAAATGCCACTTCCTTTAACTTGCATTTTCAAGGAAAATGTTCTTGAACCCACAATAGAAGGTCTGTATTCTATATATACTTATATTATATGTTTCATCAAAGTGATCTTCACGACGTATTGTATTTTACAAAGAAAAATTATGAACTGGACTTTTTGAAGTGTTTAGAATAATACGCGAGTCTACTCTGCTCCTTATTAGAAGCTGCTATCCTGAAAGAAATTTTCCCTATAGTGTACCTTGACAGTAGTTATCTCTGTATTTACTCATGAAAAACTGTTAAAACACCCTTATATTTTAAGTGTAGTTATTTTTGCTTCATGAAGACTTTACTGTTATCGCCAATTTTACAGGCCTGCCTGCAAATTTCTTTTCATGCCATTACGTGTGACTTATCCTGTGTGGCTTTAGTAAAGAAAAGAACGCCTCCCTTATTCCTTAAGAAAATTATAAAATCTCTTTCGTTAGATGGATGTTGTATAAAAGCCTACATGGAAGGAAAGAGTGTCTACGTTCTGGGAACAGCGTGGAGATTTTTCGTATGCTTGATGTTCAATAATTTATGCTAATAAAAATTGCGCTTATATCGCTTGCGCTTATAAAAATTTTATATCTATTACCTCTGCATATTGGTATTTTCTCTAAAATAACCGAAACGTTTCTCCTTATATTCGGTATTTAATGTTGCAGAATACGAGGAATCTATTGAAGCAAAGTCCTGAGGCCGGAAGAGCCCCTGGGTCCCCAAAATGAGAAAATTTACTCCCATAATGTAACGTTGAAGTTGTTTTTCAAATATTTGCTCTGGAATAACCGGAAGAAAGAATTATTTAAACTTTACGTAATCAGTTACATAATTATCAATTTTTCTCAGATTTTAATAACAGAATTTTTCTTTTGCAACTTCAGCAATGGGAAATTTTCCCGGGGCGTTTTACGGCCTATCTTATCGTATAAAATTAGCAATATCTGCAAATATTATGTACTTGAATACATTAATAACATCCCCGCACAACACAAAATAGTGTTGGGAACTTGTGCGTTATAGCTGCGGATAGGGCTACTTTACCGCCAGCATGCATAAAAACGCGACTATACAATTCACTTGTTACACAATGCACTGTTTTACATAATTTGTTGCCTTAAATGAAGCCTTGAGTCAAAGGCCGTGAATAGTATACAAGCCTATTGGCATTGTGAATTTTAAATTATTTCTCTTTAATTTAATTCATATTTAAAATAAACTCTGCATATATCTTTTCTGGTATTAGAATGGCACTTAAGAAAAAATACTAATTAACTCTTCCGAATAGAGAGATGGTTTTGCCTGTTTTGGAAACGTAGACGTGGTTTCAACGTAAATACTTCTTTGTTACTTTAGTAGACGCAATCAATTATGTGCAGCCATTGAGCTAATTCTGTCGCTAGTTGCAACAAATTAGCGTGAAATACATTCACTACGAAGTACGCATTGTCTTGTCATTTTAACGTGAAGGGGCTGATATTTGAAACACATCTTAGAATATAATGACTTATTTTTAATCTTTACTTGTAATAAAGTCAGATTTTTTTCCTGAATTAAACAGATGAAAATGAGATGTGTAAAATATTTGGCCTATGTCCAAATTAGCCGCCAGTTTCCGTGTTCATCCTACTCCCGCTTTCTGCATGCATTAGGGAAAAGTTCATTCTCCCACCGAGGTCGTATGCCTGTTGAAATGAGGCTGCAATTATCTCAATTTTCTATTAGTCTCGTGAAGTAACCATTGGAATACTATCTGAATTAATGGTCTTTCATTTTGTGCGTTTCTGCTCTTCATGAAGCAAGTAATCTCTCTGAGTAATGATTCATCGTTGTCTTTATGGCTTTAAGGATGTCTTATAATGTATTATAAGCCTTTTTATGTTTTCTGTAAAACATGACAATCGTCACTGTATAAGACACCAGAGCTTACAAAAGAAAAGATATTACCTCGGAGTATACATTTTTATTTGATATTTTTTTGACATCTTGGCGAAAGAAAAGACTCTGGGCCCTTATTATAGGAATTTTACACTATAGTTGAAATATAGAAAATTTGATGTTTTTGTCGAAATTACGTTTACATTTCTTTCAATAGCTTTAGCCTATGATGGATATAGGTTTGGAGCAGAATGAATAGTTGTATATATAGCTTCCCTAATTCACACGCGCGGGTTTGCCCGAATACGTGTACATACTTGTTTTCCACTTCATCGTAGGTTGCTTTTGATGATGACATGGTTTGTAAAGGAAAAGAAACGTAGGCCAGAAGACTAAAAGTTAATCTACATTTTATGTTTTGACTTGCTGCAAGCATTTGAAAAATTGACCTCTTACAAGTGCGGAACTGGAGAAATTAATATTTTTGATTTATTGCTTTTGTGGAATAGGTTAAATTACGCTTCATTGTGGGCTGATGTGAGAAAAGCTGGCCAAAAATCATATCTTCCATATTTTTTTATTATTCTTGGTGAAATATTCTTAGCCAAACGTATAGGCTCTCAAATATGAATTTAATGATAATAAACCAACGTATTGACCTGTAGCATTTCAAAATAATAATATGGTGGAAATTGTAAGACTTTGAATATCTATTCGTTGCCTAATCTATTCGTAAATGATTTCTGGATTCTGCTGATTTCGAAAATATTCACCTGTAATGCGCTGGCTAGCTTCTTATAGATTCGTGTCTCGATGCAAGGGCTTTCACTAATTGTTGGCCTATTAGGAGCACCGTCAGATTTGCAAAAGACACCAATGAAATATCAACTTATGCACAGAGGTTGGTGCTCTCTACTCTAAAGGAATCGGTGTTGGAGCAATGATGAGATGTGATATCGATTATTTTAGGCTTAGAGCACAGTACCTCCAAAATGCTGAAATTTGTAGAATAAGTTCCACGTCAATAGCTCATTTTTATAAGGGAATACGTTGTAGTCCAAAAATGATCGACACAAAACATTCTGATAATTAATATCTAAGTTTGAAATTATGTCTTCCGCAATGCATTTTATGATTTCGGAAAATCTGGAGATTAAACTTAAGACAAAAACTTAAGATTAAAAAAGAAGCGTGGGAGGTATTTTCATGACTGTCCACGCTTCGAAATGTGATTAAAACCAATGTTTTGATCTGAAAAATTGTTACATTTTGTTTTTCTATGCTTTACTTATATGGTCATGGTTTATAGTTAAAAATACTTAAATTATAGTAAAAATTTGGTTAAATGGAAGTATCCTGCTAAGATAAACGGAACGCGATCAGAATATATTACACCAACCACCTATTGCGAACTTTTCTGTTAACCTTCAATTAATTAAAGTTTTATTTATCTAAGTTTTAGGTAATGAACTGAAAAATCGAATCTAGAAAAGGATGAACAATGTGGACGTGTACTTTGATTTCACCGTTCTCGTTTCTAATGAAACAAAGTATCCCTAAGACTAATAACTATGGACTATATATATAACCATTATAAGTTAACGAGTGCAATAACTAGTGTAAGGAATATGTTTAACCATTAGAAGTTTTTGTAGAATATCAATCGTATCTGTAGTAAACAATTTTGAGGAGATAATGTATATTTTGACCATTGGAAAACTTGCAGTATCAGAAAAATCCGCCCGTGGCGTTACCTGAAACTCGTAGTCCTCGGTACATTAGCCGCTTTACATTTAGTGATATAGTTAAAAGACGGGAAAAACCGTTTATTTTTGGGAACTCGTTCGTTCTGGACAGGTCCTTTTTGCGACCTGTTCCTTTACACTCGTTTGCCGTTCCTTTTTTATTGGTGGCCATGAATTTTTATTTTAAATATATTTTTGGTTTATAAAGAAAGTAAAAAACCTAGAAACACTTGGGATACCGTATTTATGGCATGTAAAACCGTTGCATTAAATGAAAGATGGAACGTTACTAACTTTTACATGACTTTGTAAAAAGGTTTCATTTATATAAAGAAAAAAAGTACTGCTTATTTTATCAATAGCATCAACAGATGAATTGGAAGTGATGGCAGTCCAAAAGGAATGATGGACCGAAAAGAGCGGTCGTTCGATTCAATCCATATACTCGTTCCTACGGACCCGTTCGTTCGGGAACGAATCAACTCTAATGTAGGTATAAAACGTGCGGAATTTGAATGAATAAACAACAAAGTTTCAAACATCATATTAACCTATACTTAGCTGTCCAACGAATTTAACACTCGGAAACAATGACCATAAACCTTAGGGGTAAATATTACACAGAAATATTTAGCGGAAGCCGGTAGGATTGTGCAGCTGATCGGGTTGTAATCGTGGCCACCACTGTACATTTGCTTTTACCGAGGGTCTCATCTTAAGAAGACTGGAAAAGGTGTGAAAATCAACGAATGTTAGTAGGTGTGAATATTTGGAAATTTGGGTCTCCCGATATAAAAAAAATTTCTTCTGCAGTCGTTTACTCCAGTTCAATAATACAGATAATCGACGAGCCGGTGGGCGTAATGAACCTTGCTTTTAAAATTGTTCTAGAAAATTGTCGTATGGTGTTTATCAGAAAAATTTCCATAGGAGAATTTTAAATAGACTCTGTTGAAGCTGATTGTTTTTAGGTTTTTTACAAGTTTACGCTGGCTGCAAGTAAATCCGAAGTTTCCGCATCTTTACTCCGCGCCGAATGGCAGCCCCTCTTTATCGCACATAATTGGAGGGGTGGGCAAGATTTATTTTTCAAACTGTAAGAGATATAATATTCTCTAGTTTGATTTAAATTTCTCAGCCGAGCTATGCCGATAACACCAAGTTTTATCTACTCACTGCGATAAACACGCGAAAAACGGTGACACGAAAATTCACTTAAAGCTGAAACGGTATTAGGCCCTTATAGTTTGCATACAGCACTAGAATCATAATCTATTCCTATCATCACCTTCATTCCATTTCAGCTCCCTGTGCGCTTTTGCTGAGTGACTGTGGAATTGTACGGAGTTGGAGAAGAATTGCCAATGAATATAGAATTATTTCTACCAAATTCACTTAAAAATGATCTAGGAATTTGAATGTTCTGTCCTTGTTTCATCACACGTATTCATTGCGAAACATTGTGTGATATTTTCATGGCTTATTCAGGATTTTGAGTTAAGTGATAAATCACGCGTCGTGAAGCTCGAATGCTTCGGCAAGTGATTCCCTCGATTCCGATGAATTTACTGAATAGTATTAATAGGAAAGCATACATGAGATTATTACATGCATGTATAAGTCCATATATATAAGTATATCATTTTGGGCCTCATAATACGAAATTCGCTGACAATTCGAATTGCGAATTGATACGACTCCTAAATGCGCCTATTCCTTACTTTTAGGTTATTCTGGTTCCATGGATGGACCAAATTAGCAAAGGTTCGATTCATTTTTATGATACCTTGTATTATCTCCTCAGTACTGGAAATAGTATACTTTGGAGCTATTGGCTAGCTCTCGTAACTTGGTATCACAATTATTTGCAATTATCAGTAATTTAATAATTTTTCCACCTATGAATTAGAAAACATATGTATTGACCTTCTTCCATCACTCACTCGACTTAGCTACTCCTTTAGAGGGGATTCCATGTAAATTTTAATTTGATATCCAATATATAAATTTTCACTCCAATGCCTACACATCACTGTGGTGTTTTAGACATCATTAACATACTCACGTCGTATATCTAGGTTGTGGAGGGCTTAATACATTACTTTAGTAAGAACTTTCTAAATGAACAGCACAAATAACATCATTCTCAAAACAATACAGCAAACGCGGGCAACATTCCCTGTGGACATTATGTGAAAAATGAGTGTGCTCACGAGAGTCCCGAAGACGAAGAACAAGTTGTGTATCAAAACGCCACTGAAGGTGGAGGGAATGACTTTGTTTGTGACAAGAAATAAATTCATTTCAACATTCACCGTAAAAGGCACGGGATCCCACTGAAAGTATGATATTCCCTTAATTACCTTCTACTCGAACGTTAACAGGCCCTTGTTAAAAAGTACTATGGTGAACCCAGAAAATGAATGAATAATTTACTCTAAGGACAAGAAATTTACATGCAGAATGACCTCATTTCTTTAAACAACGCATTTTCTTTTAGAAAATTAAAAATACAATCCTAATATTCTTTTAAAAAATATGGAATCCTTCATCGACTCGTGAATTGCTCACATTTTTATGCACACTTAAATCTAAGTAAAGTGCGTCGTCGTAGACCATGTTCTTATTTTCTTTAGGAATACATCTAATTTCAAACTCATTTCCATCCCTAAAAGTATTTTTCATATTCACGTATTTATATTCTTGGGCCGCCGTGAGAACCTTGGCTTGAAAGAGGTCTTGCCTCGCCCTGCCTTATCTCGTAAGGCTTGATAAATGCGAAAAATATATTAATATTAAAAACCTCCTAGCGGGGAGATCGAGTTAAAATTCAGCACGGTTGTCTCTCGGGATTCTGCTCTCTATCTCCAGCCCCATCTTTCCTCTCTCTCTCTCTTTCCTCGTACCGCCCTCCTCTTTATCTCACCTCTCCCGGAACGTCCCACTGTCTCTCCCTCGCATTTCCACTACCTTTCCTTGCGTTTCGCCCGCTTTGATGCTAAAGCCCGGGATGTATGGAGAAGTTTGAAGGTCGGAGATGTTTGGAGGACAGAGGAAAGGAGGGAATATGAATACTCTCATACTTATCTCTCGAACCCTCGCCGTAGTCTTTCTCTTCTTTCAGGGACGATGCATCAAGTGTGGGTGGAACCCGTTGAATGAGGAAGGCCAAGCCGAATCAGAGCGGAAGGAGGTTGTAGAGGGTGGAGTAGGGTGCGATGATTCACCCTGCATCCTTTCCTTGCGCTCTTTTATACTCTTCCTAACAGGTAGTGAGATAGGACAGTGGCTAATGTGGGTCCATCCCGTACAGATATCTCATCCAGTCTTCCACAATGCATTAAGGGCGATTAGGGTTTTATATGTCCCTTAATTCCTTTTTCTCTTGACCTGCAATATATTAATTCCACCTTATCCTCCTTTTTTGCATTCTTACCCTTTAAGGAGACGCTTTTAGCGCATAAGTAGATAGTAGTAAGCTGATGAAGGATAACAAGAAGTCCTTTTCGTTAAGGGGAAATATTCTCAGCCATAATAAAGTCTCTTATCTATAATGGTAATGTGAAAAAGTGATTTCCTGAATTTTATTCCGAGCTAATACGGAGAACACCTAGGGCCTCGCGACCCTCCCTTTTCAGTTCCAAAAACGAAGTTGCCATGCGTATTTATCGAATTTCATATGGTATTAAAGATTTTTTGGTTCCAATGGTAGAGGTCACTTTTCCACAATTATTTTAATTCTTGTGTAATCAATCAGATTTCTCAAGCAAGTTATTGGCGATTAAACTTCGGAGTTTACAAGTTTATCACCATTTCAATCGTGGATGAATTTATAATCAGTGTTACTGTTGTTTGTGATTACATTTATATTGTTCTCTCATATCAAGGTTATTATGGCTCGTGTACTGTATAATTCGCATTGGATAATGTTTTCAATTCCTGATAAATAGTTTCCATTACTGTGGAAAGACAACGAATCTCTAACGTAGGCGGAAAATACCTATTAAGATAATTATAAGCGTTATTGATAATGGGATAATATATCTACTTATGATATATGTACTACGCACGCACCGAGTATTAATTCATCCGTAACCATCCGTGATTGTGTTTCCTTGTTAATACAAATGCATTGAGATATAAACCAGCAGCTTATAGAGCTTTACTCAGCAACTAATGTTTAGGGGATAATATTGCTATATTTGAAGTTAACTAGAAATTAATTGTGTTCTTCGCTTGGTAAATATGTTCTACAATGATTTATTGTTACCTCTTTTGGGATATAAGAGAGCATTTTATGCCGATTCCCTCTATATGAGAGAACAATATATTTGGGAAGCATAGATTAAAATAAACCTGATTATCTATTACTGAATTTTAATGATAAGGCTCTTTTTCCTTAAATTCTTTCGATGTTTTGATTGCGCGTTTTAATTAAAATTATTTAAGGTATAATCGATGTAATACGTCTGATTTTTTTGCTAATGCGGCATGGTTAAAACAAATGGAATTTTTGATTATGTTCTACTGAGTAGTTACAAAAATGGAGCATAAAGCTTTTAAATTTTAATAGTTTGCATCAGTATCTAATATCCTGCCAAATTGAACGACTATCACTCTGAAATAAAGATGAGAAACAGGTAAAATAATTTTCAATTCATGTGAATCACTCAGATCTTTGGAACTACAACTTGAACTTTCTTTGTGATCTTGCATTATAATGAAAGTATATCTCAATTTTACCCTTGTATTTTGATGCACGAATGGAATCTGGCGCAATATATTTTTATTTCATGCACATTATTCTAGTTTCTGCCTCCCGAGTTTTCTACCAGCGGTAACTGTTTGGCTTGTAGTTCTCATACCTCTCCCGTCTCTCTCCCGAACATTCCATTCTATTTCAGGAACTCAATCTGGATGGAATTGAAAACATGGATGAAGAGCCATCATCACCTGTAAATTTTATCTTATTTCTTGTATTTATTGCTTAGAAACTATTTATTTGGTTCTTGAAGCAATATATTGTAGATGAAAAACATTCATTCCGTTTCTCAAGATTAAATCCCTTTGAGATCACCTTGGAAGGTTGCAGAGGGAACAGTTCGGATAATACCGGAGGGAAAGTTCTCCACTTTCACTTCCACTACAATTTTACCAGACTTATTAATGACCATGAGGAGTTTAGCACATTATTTATTAATTCTTATCGAGTCTTGATGAATGAACTCCTCAACTATCTTTCTCCAATTTTTGGAAAATTGTTTGCCGATTTTTCATCTCCAGCGACAGTGATTCCCCTCAGCCTCATCCTCACTTCCTTATCTCCATTCTTGCTTTAACTCTCTCGGGATCCATTTTTCCCACTCGCAATCCAGTGCTTTCTTACACCACGGCGACAACTTCCATCGAAGTTTATGTGACCAAGAACTAGAGGCACCTATTGCCTTTCCAGTGGCTTCATTCTCCCTCCTATCCAACCTCTTCCCACACACATGAAGAAGAGGAATCCTCCCTTTGCAGCAATTTACATCCCTTCTTGCACCTGATGCTTTTTTCTTTTGTGGCCCATTTCAAGTGGGAAGGGGAGGGTTTCCAATCCTCCCACTCCCTTTTCCACAACTTCTACAGCCTGCTGTTTTCTCAAGGAGTCTTCGACAACTCCTCAACTATTGTCCTCACCGAACTCCTTCCATGTCTTCTATCTGCTCATCCCTTCTCTTCTCCTAGCTGAGTCGGTTTCCTTGCCTTATTTCTTCTCTCGTGGTTGTGTTGAATCCTTTACCTCTCGATTAAGCCCAATTATGGACCTCCACCCTTCCGAATTATTTTTTTAAATTTGGAGATCTAGCCCTCGGTTGGCGAAGCGGTTGGTAAGAGAGCAAAATCCGGTTGCGGATAAAACGGTTAATGCATATATTGAGGCTTTACATCCGGTTTGAATCTAATAATACCACCGTTAAAAATATTGCACCTCAGATGTAGAGGTTTAGAATTTTTCACGGTTCTAACATTTGAGGCAATACTCAAGGGGCTGTTGCTTCCTGCATTTAAGGAATGTCTCAAGGGACTGTTACTTTCTGCATTAATAATTACTTCGGACGTTAAATAATTTCCTTTTAGATATATATGTCATCTTCTTTGATTCTACGTTCAGTAATTTCCATTTATACTCGAGCATTTATGATTGATTACCCTGATGAGTATAATTAATTGCTGAAGCGTTTTTCTACTTTGTTAAGTGTTCTTTAATTTATGTTTTTTATCATTCAGGCAAATTCTTAGGTTAAACCGTTATCTTACTAAGGGAAGCAGTTTGTATAATCTTTTCTGTGAAGTAATTTCTTTCTCCCTGCAATGAGTTCACAGATCTTAAGGATAAAGAAATTGCACCATAACAGTAAATGACTTCGCAAAAGCATACTTAGGCATAAATCAGCATAAGTATATTTGAGATTCCAATTTCCGCGCAACAAGATGAGATCTTATTCGGTAATTAATCGGGAAAGGGATATAGGGATTCGGGAAAACAATTTTAAGTGCGTCACCTGTGCTTATTATTTATTTTCCTTCCGTAGTCAAACTAATATATTCCATCCCAGGGCGTTAATCATGGCGAAATAGAATCAAAAGTCAATGCAGGGAGACGAGGTGAAATGAGTGAGGAATAGCGAGGGTGAGACTGGATTTTTCCCCATCTGCCTCAATCTTTTTGGAGTGAAAAATGTCGCAGGGTTTGCAAATAGAGCGCTGTCGGGATCGAGCTCATCCATTCAGTTGCGGTTTCTTTTGGCAGAGTAAAAGGTGGAGCTGGACTTCGATGAAATCGGTCTATTTTTTCACCGAGGAAATGGGAAGATAACCCAAATGCTTTGTGGAAACCGTTGATTTTGCGGTTGAACAGTTGACTTGCTTCTCAGTTGAGCATGGGATCGAATATCAGTCGGAAATTCATCCTTTTGACCAAGAAATATTCTTTATATACCTACCTCTAGTAGAAATTTCACCATGCCAGGTATAGTTACCACCTCAGAATACTTTTTTTTAGCATTTTACATGACTTTTGTTCATAGTTATGGAACGTATATTTAACTCTAGCTGATCGTTTTAAGGAATCGATACATCCATGAATAAGCATGATGTGTTTCTTCGACGTTCAAGTAGATAGATACACATTTGAAATTTCCACACCCTTGATTACAAAGAACTACTTATTACACCCAAATTAAATACTGTCCCCACAATGAGGGTTTGGTTTAAGTGTAGCACCATCAAATATTATGATACAGAACTCAGCGGGAAATTAGGCATCAGTAGAAAATTTTCTCCGATACACGTAGCTATCCATTTCTATAATGAAACTGCTCCACGAGCCATCGTGTAAACATTTTTTGGTAGACCTTTGCCTCTTTTATTCCCAAGTATTTTGGCTTCTATTTTACTTGAAATAATCTAATTTCTTACTTAGGAACAACATCTTCAAAATATGGGTGGAGAAAGAATGTTAAACTTAGCAGAATAACCTAATCTAAAGTAGTATTTACTTTGTAGAAGAATAGCCAATAGCCGCGAAAATTGCTGTACGAGAATGGAAATAAATGATAAGAATGGTATTAATGTTTCGGCGATATACTCTACACAAAGAATTTGAGATAAAACCGTAGAGGTATGGTTTTATTTAGTGCGAAATGACATATTCTGCTTTCCCGTAATATAATACTGATTTACAATTTGTGTAGATAATATAAGTCTCTTGCTGTTGACTCCAAGATACTTCCCACGTTTTCCCGTGGGTGGTATATTTGAAGAAATTGAGTTAATGATTCATAGATAAGCTCGTGAAATCTCCTTAAAGTGCTCTAAACCCTTCCATTATGGGAATTGACACATCTTTGGGACGATGAATTGCTAAATGAAGTTTTCTGGTTCATCACCTTGCAGTTGAGGGAAGAGCCATTGTTCACACCCTTCATCGAAAAAGAAAAGCCCATAAACTTACAAAACCCCGATATTGATTTTGAAATAATCGGTTGTTTTACAAGAGCATGACGTCTACTCGATATTTCCTCAAAAATACAAGCAGTTATGCTGAGGAAATTGTATGCAATCCAGGACAGGAATATCTCCAGTGCTCTGAGTCCGGGCATGCACTTGCGATGGAAAACGTGCTTCAAAGGAGATTCGAAGTTCTGATGTCGTATTTTCTGCCCTTCACTGAACTATATTGTTTCTCGGTCTTATTTTCTGTTTATTAATGCAATTATATATTTATATGTCTACTGTCCGGTTGAAAGAACATTTAGTAATTGAATTTATAGTAATGAGATCCATCAAGCTATGGGTCTCATAAAAATATTATGTTTGTAGGAACACATCTACTAGTAACATATCTTATTCACCAATAGTCAATAACTTAGAATATTCGACCAAATCTTCTATCGCTGGATAAAATTTATGAAAGTTTAGCCTATAAATAATTGCTAATGCGCATAATAATTAGTCAGTAAGAGCAAATTAACTGGTCATTTGTCCCAAAACAACTCTTTTATCTAGTAATTAAATATCCAAGTGGTTAATTGCGCATCCGCCATCTTGGCTACTTATGGAACTCCATGTCATAAGTTATGAAACCAATAGGTAAATTTAACGTTTCTTCAACACTTATTGAACGGTTGCCATGGATAATGGGTCCATAACTTTATAGAATATATATGTGCCGTTCCTGCAACTGGCCATAAGACAAATCCCCTTTGTATGTAACCTTTCTCAATATGCTTTAATTAGTATGATGAATGATTTATGAAATATGCCCAGCTGTAATAGAGCTTTTTGTTTGCGTTAATTCTTTCTTCTGTTTGGATTTTGAAAAACATTCTAAAATAATTATATACATTTTGATGGACCTGATATGGCAATAGAGAATCTTAGAGAAATATATGTCTGTGTATGTGATAAGTTTAAATTTGGGAATTTAGCAGCATTTCCGATTTGATTTTAATATAAACTATTTATTATTTAGAGCCAATTCCTTGAAGTATATCTTATTTTTTTGGTGTCCTTTTTAAAATGTACCGACAAATAATTGAAGTTCGATCTAAGATCTTTGGTTAAAAAAGTTTTACAGTGACTGCGGTATCACTGACAAGACTGACAGGATACCGATGAGTAAACATTTACGTGTTCCACAATTTTATTCCTGATATTTAATTCCTACGTTAGAAATTTGCGTAACTCCAGCAATTTGACCCTCTATTTACCATTTGCTTGCCAATCGCAAATGCCGCAGAAATGGTTGCTTCCGTGACTCATGCAACTAGTTCTTATTCTTCATCCTAACGCTCAATAAAAAAAACTTGCTGAAATTCCTGAATCACTCAGCCTGTTTTTCAATTTTCAAGCTAAAAAATGAGGGACCAGCGATAAAAAAATCAGTGGAGAGATATCACATATCAGTGTTTCTTATTAAACAAAGAAACGCGATTTAGGAAAGGGGAACTTCCGCTATTAATTCTCTCGACGTTTTCATTGGACTTTGACTGTCGGAATTGTTTTTACCTGTGGAGGGCGCTATGTTATGAGTTAATAATCCCTATTTTGTTTAAAGAATGACTAAGCTAAAACTTCCGTAACTCTATGTTATATTTAAACATTTGCAAATACGTGGCTCTTATTTTTGCTGATATTTACCGCCGCCTTTTTTTGTTAACTTAATTTTAACTGAAACCCAAGGTTGTGTATTACCTAATAACAATCCAAAAATTAGAAAACACCTCCGTTAAATCACCTTTGCATGATTATTTGCGTAAAGAAGCTTAAGGGCACGTTTGTAGTGGCATTGTGAATTAGTCATTATGAGTGATGAAAGGAATGGCGGGAGAGGGGTGGGATGGTGGGTGTGCGTGCACACATTTATGCGTAAGCCTCGTTGAGAGCTTATTACTTCTAGTATGCGAGTATTTGCGTTGTGAAAGAGAGGCCCTTGAGCCTTTCATTTCATCCATTGCAGGTTCTTTATCATCTTCTACAGCCAGCTCCACTTCAAAATTTTATGCTCACTCGCAGGCTCGATAATGCTTCCGGAAGCACGGATTAGGGCGTGGGTCAAAAGTAAACGTTTTATTTGTGAAGTTGAACAAAGAGCAGAAGCAAAAAACAATGTCTTAATGCGGCTCAGGTGATGTTGAAACAATTAAATCTTCGCTTGCGCATCCATAACAGTTTTAAAAATACAGACCTCAAACTGGGTAGCGGATAAAGTAAGGGATGCGGAAGACAGAATTAAATGCAGACGGAATTGGTGAGCTGAGTTAAAGTAATTTTGTATCGTGTTTTGGAGATTAGCTAAATTAGTTCTATCTTGTAAATTAACCTACGACAATATCTTGACGTGATTAGTCTGGAAAATCTTAGTCACTAGTTCTAATAAGTAATACTGTATTGTTGAATGCAGGTTTTTGGATCATAAATTTTTAGTGTCAAACGTACTTGTCGGAACTTATGTAATGATTCATGATGGATCAGTGGCATTCTACCTCAAAGGAACTAACTAGTCAAGTCTCGAGATGGTGCTTGAGTTTGGCTGTCTTAATAATGTTGAGAGATAATCAGTATTTCAGTGGAAACTACTTTTAATATGCTACACATTTCAGTCCATATAAAATCGTGGTTACCTTCAATCTTGTATCTCCGAATGCCTTAACAACACCCATCATTTCTCAGTTTTGCCCAACCTAATAGTCATGCAAATTTAGTCCACTTGTAGCAAAACGCTTGGCATTTTTTAGCATTTAATAAGTGAAAAATTTCCACTTTTCAATCCTTAAGTATGCACTAAGCTATTTGGAGCAATTCCTCATCTTTGACCCCATTATTAAATCTCAATATTTTTATTTGCAATTTTGAGATCAATTTTGTGGGAAAAGTGATTTACCATAATCGGTTTTTAAACCATATGTACCTCTCTCTATTTGAGGAGGTCAAATTAAACTCCGTATGCTTCAATGCCTGAATTTTAAATTGCTTGTCGATAGATAATTCCTCTTAACTAGGGAGCGATTTTGTTTGACTCTTAGTACTAGGTTGGAATTATTTTCGTTGATATCTTTCGTCTGTAGCAGCATTCATGTGGTGGAAGTAAAGGCCCCTCATGAGTAAATATCAAGTTACTTCATTTATATCATCTGGCCTGATATCGGCCACTTCTGCTCCATTCTCACCCCAACTCTTATCATTAAGAGGACAAAAGGGATCATAGAAATCTTTCGGTGGAATCTCTGACTCACATTCCGCAAAACAGCACTATTCCTCGAACTTAATATTGTCAACGCTATGTCCATGATTCCAATGCCGCCATTAGGGCTAATATTCGTTAAATATTTTGGAGATGTTGACACGGTTCTCCACCACCAAGGTTTTCACCGCTCCCCAATCTTAACTGAATTCGTCTATCTCGCCCTACATTTCGTGGCTACCTCTTTTACTGTTTCCAGGATATGCCTCTCAGGAGTGACCATGATAGTTGGAGATACAGGGAGGTTGAAAGAGTTTTTGAGATGGTCGTGTGGGCAAGAAAGAAAGGAATCCAGCTGAGCAACCCTTCGCTCATTCGTTTCATCATTATAGGAGGATGCGTCTTTACGGTCAAGAAAGAACGATTTCCACTTTCATTCTCGTGAGAGTTTTATAAGTTTGCTGACTGCAGAATCAGGCACTCTTAAAATCATAAAATTTATGTCACTGAATCCTTACCAGATGAAAAAAAGGATTTCCGGTGACGTGTGTTCACTGAATATTATTATCTGTAGCTTCTTTCTGGTGTATCATACGAAAGTAATGAGTTTAAGCATTCAAATAGTTTATTCCTGCAAGTCAATCATCAATGCATTGCTTATTAGTTTAGAATTGCTCAGGGAAGTTATGATGCTGACTGGTCGTGAATTCAAATTTTTATTATGAGAAAATTAGATTTTCCTCGCAATGCATTAGTAAATATGTCGGCCCCGGTGGCGGCAGGGTTTAGTCCTCGCCTGTTAACCCGAGAGCTGCGGGTTCGGATACCGCCTGGGTAGATTATTCACTGCCCAGGACATGGATGTTTGTGTACTCGTCCAATGAGTTAACTGAAAGAGAGGACTGTACAGTCCTAAATTCCCTCAGTAATTCGCTCAGTAAAAAAAAATATTCCCAATAGTCATGATTAGTGGTTATGCATTCTTGAATACCATCACGTTAAATTTAATTGCATCAAAGTTGTACTGAAGTAACATTATTCATTTTTTCGACCTGTTTGATTTTTGTTTAGTAAAATAGTCGTTCGCATTGTGAAAAAATGCACGTAACTACTTGTAATGTGGACCCAAAGTTTCATTTGGCTGATGTGTGTTCATCTGTCTGAAAAAGATGAAAGTCATTCAAAACATTATTTTTAATTTTGAAGAAGAAATTCGCAATTTTTTAATGGTTTATTGATTATTTTCTTCTTTTGATTCTACTTGCAATTTTCTCCATCAATTTGCAGTTTACCATACGAAGACTGGTATCCCCTGATATGATAGCCATTCTTGACTACGGTAAGTCTATTTTGACCTAGTATTGTCAGATTGGGGTGTCGGTGGAAGGAAGTAATATTCTTTTTGATCTTAATTATTCAATGACATAATGTTACTGTTACCAACGTTACTGCTTTTTCTTCCTCGCTAAAGCACCTTTCAAATGCGTTTGTTGTGAAGAGGGATGGACGTCATATAGATTGACAAGTTCTAAGTTACCCTGCTGAATGGTTACTTAAGCACGGTCACTGAATAAGCCGTTGAAATAAGAACTGCGGAAGGTAGCATCACCCGACATAACGTCTTTAACTATAGTAACGGAGAGAAACCAGTCATCAATAAAATTGGTGCTATGTATCACCTTCACCTTCACGCATCAATCTCCATCAAAATTTGTATGCATAAACAATAGAAAAGCACCTGCGGCCATGAGTAACTACCATTTGAATTGCTGTATCAGACTATCCTAATGGCGGTGGATGAGTTGGCCATTGAAGCTGTATATCGTTAAAATCTAATCTGGTGCAAAACCCATAAAAATATTTTGTATGGTTTATTCGTGATGGAAAATTTTTCAGCAGCGTTTTATTAAAATTATGAAGATACTTTTATAATTCGTAAAATGTTATATCAATTTTTTTTATGTTGTGCTTCAAAATTTCTATCTATTTCAATTTGACATGGCATTTTGTCATTAGCTATTTTGGCTTGGTACTATAATCTGGAAGCCTTGGCTTGGTATAACTTGGTACTACATCCTCATGGGTCTCTCAACCAGTGAAATTTTTAATGCTTAAGCTGTCTTCCTTCATTCGGTCCTTAAATTCCCAGCCATCAGATCTTTGCCTCCCCTCTATTAGCGCCCTCGATCAAAATTTGACTCATGGATTGGCTATTTTCGTTAGACCCTCGGTTTTTACGTGCCAATCCCGTGATTAATAATCGTTGCGTCATCAAATCTCTGTCCATTCACCACTTTTCCCTTTCGTGGGTCATTTTTGTTATCCCATAAGGGAAAAACAAAGGATATACGAACTCCGGAACGTGAATTTTGCATTGTATTTCAGTCTCCCTCGTGATATGCAGGAATTCCATAGCTATTATTTATGGAATTGTTTCTGCACGTCGGGATTTCTCTTTTATATTTTTTCTTTTCCACTTTACGGCCAGTTATTTTTTGCAGATCGAAGTGGATGGCTGGGAAAGGCAAAGGACGAAAGAGTAGGAGGGGTGGGAAAGTGAGAGATGGTTTGGGGAACGGTTCCGGTGCAAAGATTGGAAAAAATGGGTAGATACGTAGAATTTTGAGCCTATTGTGGGAAGGAAGGGGAAAGAAATTGAGACAGAATTGAGGTTTCCCTTTGGAAGATAACATTCCTTCTCAAACAATGTGAGTGAAGGATGCCAATGGGTGAAATTATTATACTGGGAGAAAAAAGGGGCTTGTTTAGGAAATGTCATTCATACATCTTTACTCCTTGGATCCATATTAAAACAATCCATAATATTAGTGGAAAAGTGCAAGGATTATTTTAATATGCATTCTAGAATAAAATACTTCCACGAAATGACGCCTGTGGGTGTAAAGTATACCTGTACTCCTTTCCATCTCTCTCATACCAAGGGTGATTGGTATGAAAGGTGAATTAGGAAATGGTTTATGGAAGGCAAGGGAGACTGGGTATAAAGAAAGGAAAACCATGGGATATCAAACGCATAGGGAAATGTGAGTTTCCTTTCTTTCACCGAACCCACATCGAAAGAATTTTTGAAAAGCTGTAAGCACTGATGATCTGAAGGTTTCTGGTACCCTCAACGGTCTTTGGGCACCCCAGGGTCCTGCAGTGGTGCCTTATTTTTACAGGAAAGCAGTGAAAATGTGATAAGGGCTAACCAATATCTTTATATTCAAGTATTAAATGACTTTAGTTCGGGAACTGTGTTTTACTTTCAAATTCTTAAAACTCTTTGTGTCTTACTCGCCTGAGTATTCGTCTTGAAATCCATCTCATGTAGAATGTAAATGTTCATGCATTTTTACTGTACCTCACGTTATCAAGTATATTTACAGATGATTTGTTACGGATGATTTTTTAGTTTTTTGAACGATTAATTCATTATAATTAGTAACTTATACAAAGAATGGCCAGCTGCTTTTCTCATATTTGGTCTCCTTTTCCTCTATCATTTCAGAGTTTTCATTTTCAAGTTTCTCGATTTTTCCCTCTCACTTTTTCTGCCAATATTGTTCTCGAAAGCCCATTTGACGCAACTTACGTACGATAATTTATAAATATTTTTTACAAATATTTTCGCCAATGGAAAATAAGGCCCTACTTTCAGTGAAAAATGTCTTTAGAAAGTTGTTGCTTGGTTGCCTGAGTGAACTGTAGGAGATGGGTCTTTCGTCGTTGTAAGGGAAAGGATAAATAAGTGACGGCATTTCATGGCCTCACTATAGTTTCGTTATCGTAAAAATATCTCTAAAAACTCGCAGACCGTAAGAGGGATATGATTGATAAGGTGAAAGGGAAACTGGTTCCTCATCCTTCTATGCTTTCGATCCCACTATGAATTCTTCGGGCAAGGTTCTCTTTTCCAGGTTCTCTGCACTGTATTGCAGTGGACGATAAAGTTGTAGCAGAACGTCAAAATGACAATATGTCAATTTTTACTGCTGTGTAATGTTTATGTGCCGCTATGTATGTCATAAAAATTCCAAAGATTAGGATTCACATAATGATTAGGGTAATCCTATTGTTGAATTTGCTTGTATATGTCCTTTAGTTTGTGTATTGTAACATGGTCACTATAAAATGGCACCTTTGATGTGTGCGGTTTTCTTATATACACATACATACATGGATACCCATTACGCCGTTTCCTTTCGGGGTAGGTACAGTCAAAATGTTTCACTCATTAATACATAATTGTACACCTAACTCTGCTTCAATAATTTCCTCCATACTGACCTATCCTTACAAACCCCTTTTGCCTCATTTACCCCCATACACTGTTTCATACACGCCCCGTACAATTCTTCAAAATACTCCCTCCAGCAGTCCCTGATATTGCTCTTGTCCCACATGATCTCTCCACCTTTGTTCTTTACCGCATTCATTCCCCTACCTTCAGCAATCTTAGCCCTTTTTACCCACTTCCAAAACAGCTTTTTATTATCTTCAAAATCACTCTGCATTTTGTTAGCTTCATCCGCACGCATTTCTTCTTTGCTCTCTTTCAGAACGATTTTGCTTTCATCTTACACTTTGCATCATTCGCCATAATGTTTTAAATGACATAACTATCCAAATTCCTTATATTTCCTGGCTTACAACACTGCCAATTCAAACGATATTAGAATATTTTATGAATTAAAAGCTCATTGTTCTTTGTATTTCAATATACTTGATGTATCTAAGCACAAATTAAAGTCGAATTATGGCGATGTAATCGGCTTAAATCCTCTCAAAGCCTCTGAAAGAGGTAATTTGTAGTGGTGACTGTTATTCATGTACTTATTTGATTTCCACAAACTTTTGGTATGAACAAATTCCCTTTATTGTCTTCTAGAGTACTGTTTTGATTTTAAATGCTTTAAGTTTGTATGATTGGTATAGTGCTTTGAAATCGGTACCTGAAGGGTAAAACTCTCCCTCGTCATGATTTAAGCTAAGCAATTTCTCAACAACTGCGAATTTTGCTCATAAATGCTCGGCAGTCATTTTTGTCAACAAACAAGGCAACGCGGATATTTTTTGCCACAAATTATTCGATGTTCAGACCCTAACATGATGTGAGACCTTCAAGAATAATATAAATAAGCATTACCTCGTGTGGCCCAAGTTCAATGAAAATGTTTAAGTTTCTAAATTTAGCGATGAAAATGTATGTATCATTGAAATTCGGAAAGGGTAGAATCCATGTCTATAATCTTTTGTACTCTTCACCATCGATGATTTTCCCGAGTCAATCAGATTTCAGATTCCACGTTTATTTCAATTGCATATGTTAACATTATATTTAGTTTTAGCTGTCCCTGAACGTTATGAAAGCTGCGAAAGACTTGCAGGAAGTATTATTTTTATTAATCATGAATATTCCATATCACATTATATTCTCTGTACCTGTATGTACCACGGTTTATTCTTTGTACCGTGAAATTGAATGAAGAACCTTGATACATTTTTCTGAGCTATAATATTGCATTGCCAAAGCCTCAATGAAATGCTCTTTTTTCGAGCTTTAAGGGAAATAAGAGGACTTCTGTGTTTAGTTCTGAAATTGATATTTTATTATGCACAATGCAGTTTTGACATGAAGAGAAGTTTTGACTCGTATGAATGACGCAGACAAAATGGAATTCAAATGTGCTTTGTTTCCCTGAAATTTAATTTTTTCGTGAAGTATCGATCACGATGGAAAAATGCTCACTTTTCAAATTCAGTTCCTTTTATAAAAAGCGGCTTTAAACTTGATTGTTGGATTAACCAATGTTAAGAGGATTATCATAGTGGGAGCAGAGGCTATTGATCGAACAACTCCTTTGACTCCCCGTGGTTAATCGGATTGTCTTTAATCATGCTCACTTCTGCTCATGATTTAGTGCGATTAGTAACATCCTAGTTTTATGAATACCTAACGCATAAATATAAAAATATAGATTAATAAATGTTTTAAGAATCATTCTTTGATTAATGGTGGTTAAAATACTGAGCGTTATATTTTATCGCGTACTTGCTGAAACTTCTGGGAGGAGATTAATCTCTTTCTGTTTTACTATTTTGGGGAGACTCTTGCCCTGCTCTTTATTCCTCGTTAAATAAGTCCCCTTTTCTTCACCAGGATATTCGGACGTTAACATACAGGCAACATTACCTTGAAGCAAAACACGGACGCTCACTGGCCCGTAGAATTAATCTTAATTTTTGCTGCTGGTGAAGCTCAAAAGTGGTCTGCCAGAAAGGCCTCTCGTTTACGTTACATAATCTACCATAAAGACCGAGGAACGTACATTATAATTGAAAAATTGAGTGAAATGCATGAGCGACTCCCTGAGAGGCCTTTTAACATTGAACACACCATGTGTGTTTTTTAAAGGTCGCATTGGTCCGAGGCGAATGAGTGGAAGAAAAATGTCAAAATATATTTGAAAAAAAAAGCTCAGGTTTGACCTAAACGGGGAACGTATTGTGCACATTAATACATATATCTTGTAAATGTTTTACGAGCGTATATCTTGATGTGTCGAAAACTGACAGGTTCCTCCGTGAACTTAACGTGAGTTGAGTAAATCTCATGTAATAATACCAATTACGGTTTGTGGGTATTTTTGCGGTCTATTCGTATGTTTCAGTTATCAATAATGAATAGCAATTTTTCGATCGTTCGTAACTAATAATAGTCGACATTTTTATATTACTCTTCGACGCAGGACGACAGAAAACAACGTCCACGTCAAGTCTCGTTGCTATAGGAACGAGTTATTGTAATCTGTCCTTACTGAGTAATATATAGCGACAATAGAGATGACTTCAGCCTTGTATGCGGCATTCGTCGCGAAGATTTTCCGATTTCCAGAGTAGCTTCAGCTATTCCGCCGCATTCATTACGGTTGCGATAGATTGTTTATTTTAAGTCCTCTCTGACGAGACGTTTTTTTCTCTATTTCATAGAGGGTTTTGGTGATCATTAGCTAATACGTGGCTGTTCATTTCTTTGTTTAAAGTAGATTTGTTTTGCCGAAATATTTTTAAGCCACTTTTATGGCTTCACTATGCATATGCGGACAAGAGCTTTCGGTTCATCATCATTGGTTGTTCAATCCTAATACTGGTTGACTGCAGCCCTCCACCCATCCCTATCTAATGCTTCATCTCTTACCTCCTGGTATCTTTTTCTATGTACTTTCCTCTTTATTTGGGTCTTCCTATGGGGAATTGTCCGTATATTTAGCCTTCAATTATGTTTTTAAGCTTTCCGGGACTAGCCTCGGAGTTCTACTTTTACGGAGTCACCCGCAATACACAATTGTGCGAAATTATGCATAGAAAAATCATCCGCCTTGACCGAAATTCGAACCCAATTTGGAATCTCTAGGAGGAATATAGAAACCCAGTCGGAAATCAAGGGACCCTGGTTTGAATCCCGGTCAAGGCGGATGATTGTTTCTCAGGGTGTGTCCCATCCATCTTGTTCTTCTTTTCTCTATGGTATTCCATATGGCCATCTTCTACTCTCCTGTACACTACTACTACACCTCTTTTTTCATACCGAAGTCAAAGTTAGCATGTTGGATTCGTGAGAAAGAGGACTCGAAATTATTCTCTAGCCCAGAACAGCCGCCAGTTGCCGCCCTCGCCCTTGGCTTTCGTAAAATTTCCTTTGGAGTAGTATGTCACACTTCATTTATAGTATTAACTACTGAGTGATATAGTAGGTATATATTAGATCTCTATTCTATCATCATATCACCATTTCTCTCCTGGAACTAAATTATCGGTCTGGTTTTAAAGAATTATGCATCTTAAAAGAAAAATTCTCCTTAAGGTTATTATTCCTCAAAGCTATAGCAGGCAAACGATATGGCCAGATATCCCCTCGCTCCGAAATTCGTTTCGATTTGTCTTGGTATTGTTATTTTTATTCATTTTAATGAGATTTCAGTGAGCCTAGGCGATGAAAAGAATCTTAACAATATTTTATTTTTCTTTTCCCATGATTTTCTCATTCTCGGAATTCTAATATGATTTGGCTTTAATTGCAGTGTCCCTCAATGCCTATTCTTGCTCACGAGAATTTTTTTTGCTGATCAAGCATGATTTACTTGGTAAATCAATACCACTGCGTTTATTTCAGATTGGAAATATCAGTCCATTGCGTGGGCGTAACATACTTGAAAATGCGACATCGTATCTGGGTATGTTTCCATTTTCGACGAGAACAAAATGAACTGATTTGTTAGAGGTCCACTCCTACGGTTCAGGTCAGAGACGGGTTCTTTCTTTGATGAGATGAAAAAGAGACAAATAGAACTATAAGCTTCTGAGAGAATCACAAGGTTTTACACTTAATTTCAACTCCTGGGAAGATAAAAATTTCCATTTTGAAATTTCAGAGTTTCAAATTCAGTGCAAAATCGTTTATGTACATGGCTCCAATAGTATTTTCGTCTCATTCCTCTCTTCAAAAGTATTCCTCCTCCTCATGATGTCGTCATATTGCATTGTCCGTGCTGTGTTCGTCTTTTTCGTGCGTTTTTAAAACAAGGCTATTTCAGGTTACACGTAATGTGACTATCGCAGCCGATGCATCAACGAACTTAAAAAAACATGAGTAGGAAACACTGCACCAATTAACAATAGGAAATAGCATAGCATTGTTGGAATTGTTTTATATAATATTTAACGGTGAAAAATTTCACGAAAATATCTCCACTAATCAAATCATCTACAACTAACATCTATGTGCTGAATGAATATCGGGAAGTTTGACTACTGCTGGAAATAAACACTATGTGAAATGTGTTTTCGTGATAGATGTACCTGCACAAGTACGAGTCTGAACAGGTGCGTGAACAAACAGGAACGGGGGTTAATTTATTGTCATATGTTCACATATTTGCGCAGTTTGGCGTGTTTAAGCGATACCATTTTTTTGTTGAATGTGTTCACGCACGCATTTTTGCGGGGACAATAATCGTGCAAACACGGTTTTAGAGGCACAAACAAGGTTTTAAGTATTATCTCACACTATCACCCGCCATTTGTGTGTGAAATGATTGTTAAAATTAATGGACGGTAGTAGATTTATTCAAGGTCAAAAAATAGATTATTTATCGCCAGAATATCTCCGAAATTGTAAAAATCCTTGATTGTGCTTGGAGTTTCTTTGACGACTTGTTATGTTTTTCACTCATTTTCCAATTACGCTCCTGACGCATCGAGGAGTATAATGTTTAAGAGCCATGATGTCTCCGGCAAAATTGGGGCAACTCTACGCACGGCGTCAACATCTGGTGGCTTCCTGCCCCCAGAGTGACCATTTAAGGCTTTAATGGGTTTGGAGGCTTTATGATGAGAAAGAGGAATAGGAAGGAGTTAGAGGGTGGCCGAGGAAAGTTGTGTTGGATGAGAAAAGCCCCTTAAGGCTTCATGTATAGACCCTGGAAAGGGGTTTTAGGAGATCAGAAGAGGCGCTGGTGTACCGCTTTTAGATTGGGGAGGGGGATGGCAGTATGTATTGGCGTTGGTTTTTCGGAAGCAGATTGTGGGAGAGGCTGGAGGCCTTTCGCGTAGCGTAAGCTAACGTTCATCGAATAAGGTTGTAAATTCCGGAAGGAGAGAGGGTCGTGTTTTCATATAATTGGGTATGGTGGCACTTCCTTTTTCCGATTGTTTCTGCCGTCTTCAGGTGATTTCCGGTTCATATTGCATGGCTAGGATGGAAGTCAAATATTTCTCAAATTTAGAGAATAAAAGTGACCTTTGTTTTGTATTTTCATCCTTCTGTTGCAGCCAAATACTTTGGCACATGTTCATACTTTGGTAAAGGGGCATAAAGGTCCATATAATTAATGAAATTAGTATAAAATTATGATCAGCAATAGCCAAAGTATTAATTTTGGGAGTCTTTCAACCTTTAGATCTTTGGCTTTCCGTCGTATCTTTATGATTAAAATAAGGCATCATCAAATTAATGGCCGAAAATGCGAAATAATTTTTTTTTCCACTTAAGAACTCTCATGTCATTAGGTAATACGTGAACGAAGGGATATTATATTTCTCTCATTGGGCAATCAAACATTGAGCTATCAAAAAAATCTAAAGCTATAATGCGTTTCTGTAATTCAGTGGGAAGCATTTAACAAGTAAATATCAGAGCGAAAATAAAATCCAATTTCACCGAATGGAAAATTTTACGACGATAGGAACATTTTTATTATATTATGAAGTATGAATTATTTTCCTAAATCTTTGGAGCAAAAAATATTTAATTTTCTTGATATATCTTCTTAATTTGCGTATATTTTTTAACCAGCAGAGCACCAATTAGTTATCGGTGGTTATTCATTGAGAGATTTTCCTCCTACCGTGTTCCTTTTTGTCTACCGTAATTTTTACTCTATCTATCTTCTTTCCGAGCCGTTATTATTATTCTTATCATTGCGGTTCCTTCTTGACTAACGGATGCCTCTTGAACCCAGAAATGAATACTTTTCCATTTCCAGAGGGAGTGGTGTTGTTAAAGAGATTTACTTCATTGCATTTAACTTTAATTTTTTCATTGCCATGCTGCAATGACTTTGGATTATGCATTAACATTAATACCTCCTGTGTAAGGGACGTTATGGGGAAGTAACGGGTTCAAGTAATGTTAATAAACAATGGCGTGATTTTTATCTACGATAAAGCCTGAGTGAGTGGAAGTAATAGGAAAAATGCTTTGTTTTTCCGCTTGATATCCTAGCTGATTGCTACTCATTACAATTACTATTATTTATCGTGTTAGCCACCCTCCAATCTCTGTGTTTCAAGTTTTGCTCTCATTACCATGAACACCGTCGTATTTGGTTTCAAAATCGATTTTCATCTATCCCGGCATGTTTTTCTGGTTCTCATTTTCCAATAACATTGCGCTGAGAATTATCTGTTGTTGTCCCTTCTCCGCTTTTCTTTGACCGACTTTATCCCAGATTATTAATTTTAATCGCGGCGATGGTGGAATCCTTATCGGCCGAGTGAAGATGTGTGGAACGTGCCAGCGGAGAAACGGAGATCTTTGCGAGAGGTGAAAGGGGATGAGGACTAATTGCGCTGGGAGAGGGGCTGTGTGAGGCCACTTTGTTTTAGGATTTAAAATTAACCATGACAGAGGATATTATTGCGAACTCCGATCATCTCCATATTGTATTCCATACGCGCATAGCTTCTTCTTCCAAGCAATATATTTAAGCAATTGGAATAAAAATAATAGATGGCATACTTGTCGATATGAACAAAATGGCTCGAAGCCTTTCCTCTTATCGTACGAATATACTTTGCTTTCCATCCATTGGAAATGACTACTTATCAGGCGTGGTGAAGGTTGCATATGCAAAGGTACATGTAAAATTAACATGTTTAATGTGTTAAATAGCTGAAGAAAAGCCTAGGCTATCACAAATATTGTCATCTTATTTTTAAAACGACGCCCACAAATAGCTCATTTATTGTGTTTTCTTTCTTTGCACGTTATTCTAGGGTTGAAAATGAGATTAAATAGAGAATATATTTCTCAAATATGAACAGTGAAAAATATAAAAAGGGCATTTGCCAATGAAAGGAATGCAAGTGGGTACCCGAGAAGGGACCGAGTATCCGCTGAAAAATCTACTTCGTGTCGTGATCTGAACCTTATGCCTCTACGGGGCAAAAACAGCATCTGTCTAATATCCTGAACAACGTGATCCTCGCCAGTGGATTCCTCGCCAGTGGTGAATAGTGGATTATTTCCTCATTAGAATTTAACGCTCTATTTGTCTATCCAGTGTGCGTCGCAAACACTTGCTATCAAATTAATGTGGGATTGATTATACATTGTTGTAAATGTACGGAGAATATCAACTTGATTGAAGGGGAGCGGAATGTTCCTGTTTCTGATTGCTTTTCGTACTAATTTGGAATCTTAAAACATTGGATAAAATCCATAAAGTGACATTTTCAGTTTTTCTTTCTTTGTAGGTTTACGTGGGTAAAATTTGCCCCCCGGCACCAAACTAGTATTCTGAATGAGTAAGGGAATAATTCCTTTCATGCAAATAATTTTTCTTCCAAGCCATTGGACTCACTGCTTCCAAGTTTTTATTTGCGATTGTTGTCGCTGATATATTCCAAAACTGCTGTCATTTTTCCGCACCCAGCTTTCATTTTTCTATTTTTTAGTATTCCTCATCTTTTATTTTCCATTGTTTTTGTTATTTCGCTCACGCTCGCTCTAAAATTCTATCATATGACCTATGTTTTATATTTCTGGAGAACACCATTTTAATATTTATTTGAGCAAAATTCGGGGTTAAAACCTGGGCTACGCAGGTATTATCTCTAGGGTTTATTTTAGGAATAAAGATTTTTTTTATTTATTCGGGGAGATTTATCTGAGTGATGATATCAGTACACGAGTTTAAAAAAATGCCTCCGTAACTGGTCGAGGGTCGTAACAATGCCAGCTTTGGTTGCAAAAAATACAGCAGAGCCGTTGGGTAATGCCCAGGAGAAGCGTTTTTCAGTCGGGGATAATAGAGCGGAAGGATGATGGGAAGGGTAAGAGAGCTTAATCGACGGAAGTTTGAAAGAGAGTGGGAATGGGTGAAACAGTTTCAGAGAGGAGGATGGATGGTGGTGCTAACCTGGAGAACGTCATAAATAAAAAACATAATACTCTTTGGACTGTGCGTGCTTCACAAACATTTACGTTAGTGGCTCTCGATTTAAAGTCCTAAAATAATTAACGGACACCATTGACCCAAACCCCAAGATTTCATCTCTCCATGGACTCTAAACTGGTGTAATCAAGGTGAAAACTTACTCCTTATGTGGCGAAATTAGGCTGTTTTAGTCGTTGATGTGGAAATACATATATAAAGAGGTGCGTAGTAAATATTGTGGGAGCAGCAGGAAAGAAGAGATTGATTAGGGACCCTAAATAGTAATTAATCAGAGATGGATTATGTTAGCACTATCTCTAAGGAATTTTATTCACCATACACATCATATAGAGTTTTCATCGTCTTAATATGATGCTAACATTATATTTATCACCTCATAGTATATAATTAACTCCATTTTATTAACGCTAGCCGTAAAAATCAGTTGTGTAATATATCTGTTATTTTTTCAGATAATTTCCGAAAATACTTATCTAAAACCAAAAACATTTACCTCTTATTAGCATATTTTCGTAATAGTAATGTTTGAACACGTAGAAATGCATATATAAACATATGACTATCTTTTTCTATTTTTTGATTAATTAAGTGGAAGAGATGAAGATCGATATAATTCAAAGGCCTTCAGAGCTAAGAAGATACAATTGTAATAGCTAGAGCGTTGATTGTTTGTACAATTTCACAGTGCAAATCGACGTAAACACAAATGAACCTAGGATTTGGTTATAGTGATGATGTCACGTATTATTTAAAAAATGACGTATGTAGGGTGTCAGGATTTATTCACAAAAGGCGTTCATGATGAATCAATTATGATTTATTTCTTTGATGATGAATACATTTTTATATGGTGAAGTATTCTGCTATGAAGGAATCCATGCATGTGAGAAGTTCTTAAACATTTTATATAAAAGATTTCTATTTATAATCCCACCTGGGTGGGATTATCATCACTTAGGTTAGGGTGAGTGTGAGTAATTGTAACAGCAGACAAACACATGAGTGTATGTGTTTGCCTGTTTTTACAATTATTCATCCGATGCAAATTGGTCCAAAGTGCTGCTTTCGGGGAAGTTAAGATAAAATAAACATGGTGCTTATACTTATTTCCGTATTTAAAGATCATTGCGATGATTTATGGGTAATTAGTTTTGCTAACCTCAGATGAAATGGAAAAGCCTTCTCAAATGTGTATAAACATTCAGTCACCGGCGGCGACTCAATGCTTTTCCCCTATCCGACGAGAAAATTCGAGAATCGGTGATTGCTACTTCCTCACCTTAAAGGGAAAATATTAATTAATTTTTATTCCCTTCACCGTGTTTCCTGTATTGCGGCTGTCATATTTGAATCACAAAGGCTAATTTAATAGCTTATGGTTGAGGGAGCGACGGGCGCGTTGGGTGCAGCGGAGTGCACTTGCGCTTTAGTCCAGCGTTGACTAAGTAATGGGTCACGTCCGGTGGGCAGGAAAGGATTGGATTCTGTATCCGAGAGTATGAAGAGAGTGAGGATGGGTTCCTCTACTCCCTCTCAGCGAGCGATCACAGCGGAGAACGAGGGGAAGTGTGGGTAGCCGAGGGAAACGTGATTAGGGACACGGTGGACTTTTTAGGGTGAAAAGTTGGATAGGAATGGTGGGTTTCTAACGGAATTTTGTGGAGGGAGGAAAGAGTACGTGAATGAATTACGTGAAACGGTGGATCGTGGGAGTTAGATAAGCATAAAGCAGAGGGGCGTGATAATAGGGTGTGAGTGATTGGAGCTTTTGGAGATGTGGATTGGTCTTTTAAGTTGAGAATTGAGTGGAATGGGGAGCGGGTAGGTCGCGAAACACATTGTTACTCATCCATTACGATCCATCATTATGACTAATAAATCTTCTCCTCCAAGTAAAATCTCTTCTTAGCTCCTTGCTGTCGGCTTAATCTATCCGCTATATATAATCTACCTTTAGCGAATGTTATTGTCTGCAGCAAGTTTCCCTTCACTGTTTATCATTTTCGCCTAACTCACGATTGAATACAGGTGAGGAGCTCCGCGTAAATCAGGGCAGCAGTACTCTCCATTGAAAGTATACATTCTTGCGGAATTCTCTTACATGCGGAATTCTTTTGAAAAATATATTTATAAAAGCATTCGTCTTAGAGCGTCAACTTTTTTATTGTGATGATGAATACTCTCGATATCTGCAAGGATGCATAAGATTAAAAGGAACTATACTGCAACATCTAACCTATTCAAGAATTTTTTGTAATTTTATGGTGGATAAGTCGCATACATTAACGTAGAATGTGCAGTGGCTGTTGATTATATGGTATGAGTACCATTTGCTTGGTAATGTACTCTGAATATATACATTTTGCGTTCAAGGGCGATGAGATATGTTCTGGGAGTTTTTCCAGCAAGAGATCCGTTTTTGTCCAATGAAAACATATTTATTCCAGCAAAAAATATTAAGTGTTTTTAAGTCGATCTATAGTTATTGCATGACTGATGAAAAAAAGTGGTTTATTCTGAGGATGAGCTGATTCCGATTCCGATTTTGATTCTTTCAAATCGATTCCCGATTCTCGATTCCATCGATTCTTATTCCTGATAACAGGTGGGATATTGATATACCAGTAGCGTACGACTATTATTTAAATTCGAGTATTGGCTGAAATAAAATAACAAAAACAATTAAGTCTCTCAAAAAGTACATTTATTAATAAATAGCTAATTCATATCCTCAGCTTATTGATGTAGATAAAATGTACGAATTGATAGCCTACTCCAAAAATTACTGAGACAAACATGATGTGATAAATGAAATTTGATTTAAATATTTATCTATCTGGAATTGATGGAATCGGAATCGAATTTAGGCGATCGATTCTCGATACAAGTTCTGATCCTGAAAGTCGGTGGAATCGATAATCGACTTTTGAATTCTACTCATCCTTAGTTTATTCACATCTCGGTTTTGCTAAGCTACCTCTTAGAATTCGCTATTCACTATAGCAACTGCAAACGCTTCTGGAGTGGGATGGGATATGGGAGAAAATGAGAACTTCTGAAAATTACCCTGAAGTGATATATTTTTCCTCTTTTTTTTTCACCGTCCGACCTCCTTTATAACTTAAAATCCCACTCTGTTACCCTCCTCACTAGATAAATATACTGTTAAAAATCACGCTCCGATGTGAGAGTGACTGTACAAAAAATGAAGCGGCGTGACCTCGTTACTGAATGCCATTTTTTGTAGAAATTGATTCGCTGGTTTCCCGTGGTGTTATACTATCCATGGGATGAGTGAAGTGCAAGGCTTCGTTTTTAACTTGTAAAAGATGGTAACGCATATTTTGACGTAGGTTTGATTCGCATTGAAGAAGAGGTTGAGAAACATGTGCTGGGAAAAGGTGAATGCATAGATGTTTGACCAAAAGAAGTCTGTGGATACCGGTACTGGTTAAAATTCTAGTCTAACATATAAGAAATAACATATACGTAGAAATTTCGGTATGAAGATAATCTTTCGACTAAAACATTACTATTCAAAAGTCGGTTGTCCCTCTTTGTATGGTAGGGAAATCGAGAACAGGCCGAGACATACCCAGACTGCAAGTTTCGCCCTTGCCGAGCTCTCCCCTTTGCTTTTCCTTCATGTATTCTCACGCCCTTTGAAACCTTTATCCCTTTTTAAGAAACCATTTAACCTTTCTTCTTCAGTCCCCTTTCACACCTCCATCGCCGTAAACCGAATTTTTGTCCATCTCCCCTCCTTTTAATTCACCCTGATTAACTTCCTCTCCTTTATTTAATAGGCTTTTAAGATGAGCTGTACACTTTCCTCCCTGAGACTTCATCCCATCCTTAATCCCGTCACACCTTCACTGCAGACTGCAGTGTTTTTCATCTTTTCTTTCGAAATTTTAAGTACCCTTAAATATCGAATTTCCTGTTCATAGCTTAGTCTTCTACATCTACCTTAAGCTCGCTTACAAATTTAATGACTTTGCCTGCCGGCCAATCGCACATTTTTCTCATTTTTTATTGATAATATTTTTGAAGATTAATGGTTCCGCATTTTTTTCTGAAAATGTCGTGGGTCGTGAAAATGGTTTTCCATACATTCCTTGGTTCTGAAATAAAGTTTTAACTGCAAAGACTGAGGAGAAGAATGTGAAGTTTGCTGTTCTATGTATTTGGTCTAAATTGGAAGTCGATTGAATTTGTATAACATGCAATAATAACTAGTGCTTAAATATACATATGATAAACAGGTCACCTAGATTCAGTATTGCTAAATTAGTATGCTAGTTTATTTTTTATGAGTCACATATTGTCATAAAAATAACTATTTTTGGTGGTTTACTATTTAAAATACCATTAATTAATTTCCTTTCATTAAATTAAGGACAAAAAATGACTTATATAAATTCACAACAGGTGTAATATTGAGCGCTAATTCGGTGATTGTGCATCGCAATAATGATGAAATGGAAGTTAATACCCCATTTTATAAAGTGCATTATGCAGTGAGTTGAACAGAAGATCAGGTACCGATAGCATAGGGCCATAATCCTGTAATAAAGTTTTACAGAGAATAATGTGGTAAGAACTTTTGGTATATCTGACGTACCTTCCGAAGTCTCGCTGAAAAAATATAGGAAAGATACACAGGCTCACAAATTGCCTCAAAGTAACTGGGAAAAATATTCGTGAAGAAAATAATCCGTAAATTTTTTCCTGCGGAATTGTGAGCGCTAGTTTCGGATTTTTTCAGGTCGAGGTTTATTTTAGTGGCACATTGCCTACAATCTGGCGTATGATGTCCGATATTTTCATTTCACTGCATGAGCATTCCCAGAAAAATAAATGCGCGGGAATGATTACATTTCATCATTGCTATTATGTGTCACGTTCGTGACCACCACAAATGTTTATAGATTAATTCCTTCAAGCTCCAACTAACGTCATAGACAAAGGAGATGATGGCGCTGCCTGAACAACAACTAGTGAAGCGCTCTGTCGTACCGTTAAGAAACTATAGGCATTGTGTAAACTTGCCCCTGTACCAAACGTGCCCCGGTCTACCCTACCCATGGAGTACGTGTAGAGCGTGTTTGAATTTTCTACGAGCAAGGCTAGGAGCAAGAGGGTTTTGAAGCGGTGGCCCCTTTTTACTCGAAAAACTCATATAATAAACACACTTGCCTTTGATACTGCGCCGACTTACTCCCTTGTCCAATCTCTGGGAAAAGTTAAATTCCCCATGCGTTTACTAGGCCCTCAAATGAGAGATTGGGATGAATAGCGGGCGAGGGTGAACCCCCTCGCTTGGACGATTCTAATCCGCGCACACTGCTTAGTCGCCCATCCGCCGTCTACCTCATCGTCCCCGACAGGCCTCAAACCCACCCTTGCTCTCTTCCCTCCTTCAGTCTCCAGGGTGGTGTAAGATCACTAGAATCACTGGAATAGAATCTCGTGCTGGAATAGTCCAGTATATAAACACCTCTTACTTTCCACATGCTACACGTCTCTCCAGTCATCACTCTCATGAGAACTTATTTCCAATTGAGGAATTGGAGGTAAGGAAAATGAGGGCAATAAAGAGTGGCAATTAGTACGAGTAGTGTCTTTTGTACAGAAGGCGTTGTTTTGGCGTGCAGAAAGGATTTTTCAGGAGCTATTTGAATATTTGAAAATAGTCTTAACTTTTTTAGAGGTCTATTTTAAGCTATTGCAATCAAACAACATAGTGGCAAACTTTAGAAATGTAAAGGGGATGGTCGACAGATAATTATTCCTTCTATAAACGTAAGAGTACATTTATATGAATAATAATATTCCAGTCCTTCAAGAAGTGAAAGGCCGGTATTCATATACGGGATAATTAATCAATGATTGATGAATCTACGATTATTCGTCAATCATTGATTATTTGATTCATGTATTCATAGACAGTAAACAATCTCCAATTCATTAATCTCTGATTCATGAATCACTAATTATGTAGGATAATCTGTAATTGGTGAATTACAGATTGGATGTTTGTTTATTTTTGGGTGGTATGAGAAATTGAAGTGGCAACACATTTTCTGGGTATCGTTAAATTTTTATTCAAGTTGAGTATAAATTTTTATTAAATGAAAATCGATAAAGAAAATAAAAAAATGGATTGGCAATGTTTCTTTGATAAAAATGAATTAGTCATGCCTGTATTAGAATTATTTCTTATGATGATTCAACGTTAATGAAGGCGTTTCCAGGAAAAAATCAACAAACACTAATCTCGTACTTGGGCAAGTGTTGATGATGTAGTGATTAGTGTTTAACGTCAGGAATCGTCCAACCATCAGTGTGGTCTCCTCTTTTTTCTACCTCCACAAAGAGACATATATTCGTCGCCTGAACATGGTAGGATGCTGGCGGTCTGATGGTGTCAACTATTTAAACGGCCAAATGATTAGTTATATGTTTCACAGTTCTGGACACCGTTGGCTCCGAAACAGAACTAGCAATCCCTACATATGTACGTGAAACACCAAAGTAGACGAAGAGTAGCAGTATTTATAACAGATCATTACCGATAGCGAAAATTTGAAATAAGTAATTTGTAGCAATTGATTATAGCTTACGAGTAAAACATTCATGGAAATATCGGCCGATGTTAAATTCAGCATAGAGATTTTGTAAAATACTGCGTGATTAATAACCGCTGTAATATTTTTTAAATTTTAATATGATTTTAACAATTCAATATCGATGCCATATATGATGATGATATATATCAATAGAGGAACTGTCAGTCTTCGCGGAAAGTGTCGATATATGAACATCAGTTCTAGGAAGAATATACTCGATCAGTATGGGTTTTGAGAATCGGTATCCTTTATATTAAACTCTTCGTCTGTCAACTCCCACGTCTATTGTTACAGCAAGTTAAATTGTGGATTTTAAACAGATATTGACGTATATCATAAGCGGTCCATCACCACACCCCAGTGAGGCCATTAATGATTCAAACTGGAGTATGAATTTTGTGGAAAGTGTCATGAGATAAAAAGCGAGGCGAAGTCCTATGATAGGATATGTAACTCGGAAGAATAATTTCTTCCTTGTCGTGAATGTGAAGAAGAAAAAAAACCTGGATGCCCTCAGACTCGAACTACCTACCCTGCCCTTACAAATCCGCGGTAAATACACCAGATGATCTAATAGCGAGTAAATGGGATAATTGTAATCATAAGCAAAGAGGCTTGAGGGCGATTGAGACGAGCGATGTGAGGCTCCGGACCAACCTAGCGAGAGTAAATTCTTTCAGCGTTTTTATATTGCCGATTATAAATCGATTAATCAAAATAAAACTAGGACACGTTTGACAAAGTCCAAGGCGAATTAGCGTTACCTTTGACCTCGTGCACGACTTAAAAAATACGCCATTCAAATCGGCGAGTCATGGTGCATAGTTTCCCCTTGTGATTAATTATTCAATGGATTTGTTGGATCCCTAATGTGTGTTTTTCGCAGACTTTAGTGAAACGCTGGTACATCGTCGTCGGCAGTCACATACGCCAATGCATACGAACGAAATTCCATTGCACGAAAATCCTAATCAATTTAAGGTAATAGACGGTCATTATGAGTATTCTATGCTTTTGGCACCGTATAAAATTGTACAGTTAGAACGTAAAGACACGAATATGTCGTAAACAACCACAGAACTACCAACGTACATTAATGTAAAACTCTAATTAATTACGGCCGATAGCTTAATTCATGAATCGATGATTATTTGACCAAATAATTAGTTTGCTTGACTATGAAGACTGAAACAATAAACAATGATTATTTGACGACTATATATACATATTAATCAGAGATTGATGAATCTCTGATTCAAGAATCGACGATTGATCAATCATTGATTCTTTGACGAATATGAATGGGAAACAGTAATTAATTAGAAATATAATCATAGATTGAAACGGATATGTAATTATTGAGGATTGTGACTACCGGCCTAAGAATAAATATTAATTCAGAAAGGTCGACTGGAAACTGTTATACTTTTATTTCCTCTTGTTAACCACTTTAGGCATCGTGTCAAGATTCCTAACTTTATTAGTGTGTAATTATTTAAGTAATTATTCGTTTCTACCCTGACATATCTGTTTCTCAGTAATCTTATAAAATTATAAGGAAACAATTTGACTAAATAATACATCGAAAATGGTCCAATAAATAAATCGTGTAATCAACTTACTTCTACTTTCTCCTTTTCTATCGTGAGAGATAGAGGAAGAGGAAAGTCTATTATCCTTTTTACATCTCTCTAGTTCCGTGATCTTTTAAGTTTTAGGCTTATGGAACTATAGCCATAAGAATTTTTAAGTGTTAAATGAAAAACATTCCTTTAAATAAATATTTTCATGAAAATCCACGTGAGTAACTATTTTATTTAATGATTATTGAAAAAATTGTCGATGGTGAACAATTTAAGTAAAATAAGCTGTTTTAATAAACCGTTAGGAAGTTTATGTGTTACATCGAGATTCCGTTGAGTAATGGTTGAATATTGCTGCATCAGTTCACGCAAAATTCTGCGAATGGCTGTTTGGGACTCAGGGTGGACTCAGAATGGACTGGTAAGCCAAGAAATAGTTATCATATTGGAGTAAAGGCCTCCGGGGAGTCGTCCTGGAAAATGGTCATTTATTTCTTGGTTTTTTATTTCGGCAATTAATGGAAAAGTCTAACCTGAAGAAGCTAGCTATAACTATGGTGAAAGAGTAGTCCAATCACCTGGATCAACGGAGTAGAAAAACCGGAAAACGTTCACAACTCTTTGTTGAAGTGACGAATGGGTGGACCCGAAGAGGAATTATGATGCACAGAAAGGGACTTGCGCTGCGTGCGGAGGACACTGGTATAATTACCATCGTTATTTTTGCTTCTCCACCTCTTGACCTTAATCGTCCGGGTCGTGGCGCTTTTGATGTGGTTAGACACATAAAATACTCAAACAGGAATTCGGTCCGAAAATGAAAGCCTGAGCAATGTTTGCACGCTCCAGAGCATCAATGTTACAAAGGAGATTTCTGTTCTTTTTTAACTCGGAGACTTTGCATTCGTTCTCGTGAGACTCTTGTCCTTTATTATTCCCAAACCTATTGCGGGTGAGAACTATGACTAAATGAAGTCTATCGTATTCAGAGCTTTATACTGGCAAATAACGGTAGAATTTTCAAAACTAAAAAATGAAAACTGTAGAAAAACGATGAAAGAAACACTTTTTATTTCTTTCTATGGCAACATATCCTCCGAATCTTTTTTGAGCATCCGCGTACTCTCAATGATCTTCTACTTGATGTATTTACAACTATATAAGGGCATTTGTAAACTGGAACCTGCAAACACTGACGCTCCTCATTTTGACATTCAAGCAAGTATTCTTTCCAATACTAAGCTTGGAATCGTAATTGGTTGGTATTATTTCTGTTGTGAGAGTATTAAAACCTATCGCTGGTAAGTGGAAGCATTTTATCGATTGATAATCCGTTTAATTTTCACTGTTCACCTTGGTACTTTTGAATGTTGCTGTTTGTCTTTTCTGTTTTACATCCTTAAAATTATCTCTGCGAGTTTCAGCATCATTGTGATCTCGAAGTAGTTCAGGATATGCTTCCATGTTCGCTTTTTTATTCATGTGTATTCATCTCATTAATGTCGCCCGTTTAGCCAATTAACAATGAATTTAGAAAGTAAACATCGCTAACTAGGCATGTCTTGCACTTGGATTGACACGAACATATATATAATGAGGTAATTAATCTAGAAAATTTGAACTAATTCCCTATGTATTCCTTTACAAAATGTACTTCCTGGTTTGCGCCTTTATTGTATCACTGCTTCACTCAGATATGTGTAAGAAGTGTGGAGTTACAGTCCCTGCAAATCAATCAAATAGTTAAACCTGAGATAATTAGTCCTACATTTGCTGAATCCGTCGAATAGCGCAAATGATGTCGTAATTTTGTAGCATTTTGAGAAACAAATTATAAAATCAGCTGCAGAGGTGTACAGGCGTAGTGGTAAAGAAAATTAAGTGAATGATAAACCGAGAAGAACCAAAAAGCGCCTCTTTAACTCGTCCAATGGGAATGAAAGGAGGTGCTGGTGATCAAATTCGTTCATCAGCTCGATCGACACTAATTAGACCAACTTGTTCACCGAATATTCCCTTTGCCTGGACATGGTCTCACTTATCCATGGTCAAAGCATTGAGGTCAACTCCGTATCCAACTCTGATATTTGTTTGTTCATGTTGAATCCATCCCTCTCTTACGCTCCTCCTCTCCTCCGTCCTTTTGGCCAAGTTGCCATCTATCTCCCTTCTACTTCGGTTTGTGCCAACCTCGCGAGCATCGATAGGTCGAGTCGATTGACACTCGATTCCTTTTTTGCCAGTCTCTTTTGCTCTTCCTACCAATACTATTCCCTTTGAATGGCGTTACTCCTTGTACTAATTGCCGGTTTTGCTAACTTATTCACCTCCTCATTCGCCAGTTTCTCCTTTTACTCAACTATCCATCCGCTGCTTAACAGAATGCGATAAAGCATCACTTGCTTCTATTTTTTGCATCCGACTTCCGACCAAGTATCAATTCCAATCACAAAAATATTGCCCATTATGATTTGGGAGTACGCTAAGTACGCTTTCACCACCTCGGAACTGAGCTGAACGGAATTTTGGCTTTGATATTCCAAATGTTGCCATCCGTATTCACCTTTATTCAAAGTTTGAATAGCTCGTCTACAGTGAAAGTATTTTTCGATAAATGTATATCTTGTGGACCAAATAATATGACGAATATAGCTTCACCTGCCTAGTTTCTTGACCGCAGTGATAAAGTCGTTTGTGAATATCCTGATTACAACTATTCCTATGAGATTCTACCTACAACTGTTCCAACTATTACTATGAGATTTGCCTTTTTGCATGCACGTATTTTTTAATTGTATTTTTCAAACACTGGTCATGTTTAAATAAAACACCACAACAGTGACCAAAACCCCTCGGGTAGAAATCTTAACTGACTCCGAAATTAAACTTCTTCGAATAGTCTGTTTCTTTCCAAAGGTCCTAGCAGTGAAACGCAGTTGTCTTCGTCACTTTTTGCTCTTCTTTTTTAAATCCCCATAGGAGGTTTTTTCACAAGAGAAAGTTCAAAAGAGTAAAAGGTTTCTTGAGCTAAAATGAGTCGTGTCTGGGTAAATTATTACGGTTGATTAAAATGTCCTTTAAAATTACGCTTCGTATCACGTAAAAATAACTCAGCTGATTCAAACGTCTGTCCTTCCTTTTGTGGGTAAAAGAATTGTTTTGTAGCACCATTAGCCTTACGTTTTATTTTTCATTTCACTATTTTGGAAATAAAAAATGTTCTTCCTAGGTTTGTCCTCCCATCTTTTGTGACCCGCATGGAGGGACGTCAAAGAAATCTCATCTCGTCTGAAGTGGACATGTTATTCCTATGCGAACGCTGTTATATTGTCGCATATTTATTTTCTTTTGATATTTTTATTTGCTTTTTATCACTCGAGCTCTAGGCTACCAACGGGCCTACGTCATCCCTTTTTATGTTGGAATGGAAATGTGAAAAGTCTTAGGGAGAGTAAGGCAGTTACCTCGGGTGATCCATTCTGTAATACTGTTTAGCTTTTTCTCTTTCGTTTTACTTAGAGATTTTTCGGCGATGACAATTCTGAATAATTCAAGAGAACGTCAAAGAGTTAACCAGTTTTAAAATTTTCGTTCTATTTTTAATAGCTGCTTTAACCAGTCTAAATGTCAAAACATCATTATTGGAGTTTTGTCTCAAATTCATGTCTTTACCTTTTCTATAAGGGTTTGAAAAAGAAGGTTATTGAGGAGATGGAGTAGACCAAGTATTTTACTCATATTCAAGGACATCGTATTCTCAACCTTAGCCATGGCAATGGCACCTTTTTAAGTCTTAAAATCATGAAATCTTATATGAAAACCAAAGTTTCATATTTTTAAGAATAATTAGTCATTGTGTAATGCGTCGTCACAAAAAGTTGATTTGTATAAGTTATATTTTGCGCATGATGCCCTGAAATGGTTACTATTTTCTAACTCATGAGGGCAATTGAGAATCGTCTATGGCGGGAGTAAATCATTTCAGATGATTACTATGCTGTGGTGCATCAATGCCCTTGTTAAACCATGAACGTCTATGAACCTGGAGAAAGATTCTCAAGTTGCTGAAAGTTGATTTCATTTTATTGGAAAAATTGTCAGTGAATTATTTAAATTTACCCCTTATGTAAAATTGAGAGAAAAGAAGTCGTGACAAATGAGTGGTGTTTCATATAAAATTAGTTGGAGGCCATCATTTAGATGCATGAGAATTATCTTCCTTATATTAGAATATCTTCGTCATTTCTTATCGATAAACACGTGTGGTTAAGGATTCAGCCGATGAGTTTATTGTGTAGTGATTTGTTGTATTGTGTGCACACACTATCACAAGTGTTATCAATACATAATTTTTCTTAATAAGAGTTTTTACTCTAAAAAAGAAACAGAAATGTTACTCGAGAAATGAAATCCATGTCCATCCAGTTTCGAATAGCTGAAACTATGAAATGTTATCATTTTTTTCTAGGTCCGCGATATGGTCTTTCTTTACTGAGTGTAGTTTTTCCGTTTGCAGCTACGATTTTGATTAGGATATGGTGAGATTGCTTCTCATCGGACAATAGGAGGGAGGAAAAAATACTGAACCTTAACCCTATGCCATATTTCATTTGGAACGTAGGATTAATACCTCATGATATTGATGCATGATAATGCTGAGGTCTGACCCATTTATTTTGGAAGTCCATAAATTATGCTGTCGCAATTACGAAAATGAGAATTGTTTCCTATCGCCCAACAGGAAACAAAATTTACTAGGAAACGTACAGTGAAGGAGGCAAATTCGTGGAAAATTGGCAATTGGCAAATTATCCTCCACCGTTATTTGATTTTTCACAACCGCTCACAACGGTAGCCGACAAGGCAGTGTACTCAAATGACTTGACTAAATAAATGAAACGTCTCCTCGACAGGTCATCCTTTCTCGACGGTCGCCTTTGTTAGTTGTCTGTTTCAATTTTTCTTCCGCTGCTACTCCCCCCCTCTCTAGCTCTCGCTCACATTCCCCCCTCATTTCTCGGATAGACTCACTTTTTCCCTATATAACGTGTAGCTCTTGTGATAATCATCCATCATATTCATAAGATGGTCACTCGGTGGCAAAAATGCGCGTCGTGTACATATTGCCTTACGTTTACATTTGTCCTATCCTAACCCCTTGATTTAACGATGCTTGGTGAAGTGGGAATGGGAAAAAATATTTTTTAATGCATGAAGTGCTAGTTTTGCTCACTGAAAATCATTTGTTTAAAGCCTTTCTACTTTTCGTCTTAATGTCATCCTCAGGTACTCAGTCCTGGGACTTCGGACATGATACTTCCAGATGACAATTATTCGGAATTAAAATTAAACTTCCTGTGGGAAAAACTACGTTTACTGTTATTTATAGCTTTTCTAAGGATTTCTTTATAGGTTTTATTTACGGCGTACCAAGACAATTATGGCTTGGTGTTAAGTAATTAGCCATGTATATTTATGATCTTGAAGGATTGAAGTGTTTGTCCCTTCTATTCGGGAATACCTGAGTATTTCGACCTAATTTAGTTCTGTCAATATTTTTCTTTCTCTTGACGCTAGTGAAGCCACCAATAAATGTTTTTCAACTTCTTTTTAGCGATATTTACCCACTTCTGAAATTGACCTTTTTCTATTTTTTTATTTGCTAACATATAATATTTTTTGGAACTATTTCATTGATGAATGTGTTCTACATATGCGTCCTGACTTGTCACTTTGTCTCCACCACGTGGGATATGCCACGTGGAAAACGCTCTATCTCGTTTATAATGGCAACTCGCGACGCAACCTCTAAACTTTTTGCGGCCCCAACTTAACATATTAATGGTTTGAGATTATTTACCTGACCATAAAATACCGTATTTATTTCAGTCACGCCATCAATCACAAAGGTATGTATTACCGTGTTGGATTGCTAACAAAGCGTTGAATTGTCGTTTCAATCCTGGACCCGCATGTTTATATATTGTTTTATGTCTTATTCTTGCTAAATAAATTGAAAAAGGTTTCCAACTTGCGTAAGTTTCCTCTCAAAGTTGAGTTATTAGAAAAGTGGAGCTGTTGAGTCGTGAAGTAAACTGTAGTGTTCATGACAATAATAAACAAATGAGGTGTACTGCAAACCTCAATTTGTAATTGCATCTATATATTGAGTGGGGAAAAATGTACAAAACGAGTATCTCATCCCATTTTTTGACGAAAATAAAACCCAATCAATTGCGCTGACGGCTAAATGGTGACGAAATTGATGCATCTTGAATTTCATGTCTCTACTCAATGAAAGGGGCCTTTCTCTTTTTCCGGTAGTAACCCAGTGATTTCTGAATAGTTGGTAAACCATTGTGATAGTGTGTGCGTGCGAGAAAATGAGAAAGGGAAGTTGGAAGAGGGAGTTGGAGGCCATAAGTTTTCGGGCGTTGCAGGCTCGAACGGGTGAAGTGGGTAGTGGAACGTTGCGGGAAAGGTGACGAGGAAGATGGAGACTGGGCAGGCGGATAATCTGATTTCAACGGTAAGAGGAGGAAAGAGAAAAAATCCACGCGGCTGCTCGACCCTTTCCTCGCCTCGGAGCATCCGTACCCTTCGAACCTCCAGCCTAAGCTGCATCCCTTTCCCGCTCAAGGTAGGGTTCTGCCATCCCCCCTCTAATTTCCATAACCCTCAACTCCACCGACCCATCTCCCCCTCTTTCCTCACGCGTCCCTAGGCAGGGTCTGTCCATACGACGCTCCACCGAAACTTTGGCGCCCTCCCTCTAGCCCTGACTAACCCCTTAAACGCGCCCTCCTTCCAATTTAGGATCCTCGGGCGGAATCTCTCTCCCTCTCTAAGGTTTCAAGGAGATAGAACCTACGAGTTCATCATCGACCTAATATTCCCTACTCTTTACTACCTCATGTCAAACAAGGAGATAGCGCCTCCAAGAATCCTCAATATCCATTGGAAGACTCCAACTAAATGCGTGAATGAATTAAGCGTTAAACTACAAAGACTGCAAAATTCATGTATGCGATTCATTTTTAATATTCGTTTCAACGAGCATGTATCTCCCTATTACGCAAAGCTGGGTTGGTTAAAATTGAATCAGAGAAGAACAATTCAAAAGGCCTTAATGTTATTCAAAGTACTGAACTCGAAAACCCCTTCTTATTTATATGAAAACTTGATTTTTAATGCCTAAACTAACAAGAGATCGACCCGTATAACAAAAAAATTTTACATCCCCAAATACCGCACAACAAAATATGAAAATACTTTCCACATCTCATCCTGTAAATTATGGAACTCGTTGCCTGATAGTATTAAATTTTCTAGGAATGTGTCACAATTTAAAAGGAGTATGGCTGACTTTTTGTCTCCCAAATGTTCTCTCGCCTCTATATGAGAAGACAAAATGATATGAGATGATATTGTTGCATGTTACTTGTTCACTATAATCATTTGCTGTTTTTCTGTCTTATAAAATATTCGTTTGTTTGCTTTTCATTTTTTCTTATTAATAGGTATTACAGATTGTACATTTTTGTTTTAACATACTATTTCGATTATTCATATTGAGACTTTTTTCATTTTCATTTACCTCGCTCATTTTATATCTCTCTGCTGACTTGAAAGTTGTTTGTTTGTTTTCCTTCTTTTGTAAGGCTTTGTATTTTGTCTTTGAATTCCACTCCTCATGAAGGCATGTAAACTAATTCAATGTCCTAAGGGACTTTGTCTCAGGACAATGAAATCGTTTTCTAATTCAACTTATTATTTTTATTACTCGTTTATTTTTAATACCCTTGTACCCAGTGCTGTACGGCGGAAAATAGCTTAATTAGGAAGGTAAGTTCTCGGATAGAGGGTTTATGTGCACTTAAATCTTCCTTTTTTTGCGCCCCTGCCTATTTTGAGGAACCCGGTTGGAAGACAACTAGGCTCGGTGATTGTCTCGAGCCTTTCAGAATCGACGACAGCATGAGCATGACGGCCAATTTTTTTAATAATCAAGTTTGTCGCATCGTATTCGTGTTCTTAATCAAATGTTGTTCGTGTTAAGTCAGCTACGGGGTACACCCTTTCATCAGGGCTTTATGAGCGTTTGGTTCGGGAAAACTCCAAAGACAATTACAACTCCCTTTAGTCATATCCGTCATTGATGTTTTGAATTTTCCATGGATTGAGCCATACGAAAAGAATAAATTTTGGGAATGATGAAAATGAGTGTTTCGTTTCATTAAGCAATGGAAAATATTCTTTCCGCCTCAAATCAACAAACTATGTCTCCATTGTTACTCTTACATCTACTAACTAACCTGCCGGCCAACTGAAGGATGTGTGACTGGGGAATTCTTCATTGGTGTGTGAGTAGCATATGGCGTAATAAATATACTCGATCGGGATAGAGGAGCACTGCCGCCTTTGCAATTGACGCTCCATTAAGAAGCACTTTGTGGACAGTAGGTGGCATATGATACTTGGCATTATCTTTGCCGCCGCACTATCCCCTTTGGCGCGCAATATCATTGATGTTGCTATGATAGCTCCTCTGCTGACACTTTCTCTCGTAAATTCAAAACCTTTCTTCTTTTATATCTAGCTTTAGATCTTTCAAAATCTTTTTTTGGTCTTCCCTTACTCCTATATATTGTGGAACCTAAAAGTAGTAGGCAGTTTTATTAAAATAAACTCTTAAAAATGTATTGCAATCGAAACGTGCTAACTTAAAATTGGTACTAACCTGATTCGGATGTTGCAGGAAGATATTCATTTAGCTCCATTGGACATTTAATATCCCTTTCCAGCCAAATCCGAAGTATTTTTTCAAACCTCTCGTTGAAATTCCTCTCATTTAAAGAAGTATTTATTTAAAAAAAGTTATGTCCATAATCTCTGCCAACATTTTCTTTGCATCTGCATTATCTCCTACGTTGAATTTATTTTGTAGATATTGCAAAACACAGAATTGATTTTACTCTAATGGCTTTCCCATTTCATTGAAAATCACTCGATGAATTTTTTTTCGAGTCACTTTCGTGGGGTCCATTTTTGTTTCCCGGACGGGATGAATCTAAGTTATATATACATTATAGAATAGACTGTACTGACTAAAAAATCAATATTTACTAAAGTATGATATTATAATAGAAACAATGTTGATTACACGACACTCACTTAATACGTGCGTATCTTGTCCTGAAGAGCATACCTGATAACTGATCTGTGATGTAATTCCTTTGGTCTGCACGTAGAACTTTTACACTACACTTGAACTTCGGAAACTTCTCCGTTTTCTTGATATCAAGGAATAAGCACTGAGATCCTTCTACACTCACTAGCAAAATATAACTAAACCGCTCCGAAATATTGTGAAAGATATATGAGCTTTGACTCAAACTTTTGAGCTAATGGAAAATGTGCATTTTCAGAAAAACCCACCACAGCGATTTCATGGAACTCGTACATTCACGTGTCGAAGAGAAGCGGCCATTCCTAGCGTTTTAACCGCTTCATATGTGACGGGGTGTTAAAGCAATATACGGCATTTCTTAAATGAACAACAAAGTGTGAAACATCACAGTAACCGGCACTCTGTCGTTCAAGGAGCAATGAACTTAAAGCCTGGAGGGAACCCTTCCTTTGACAAAAGGTTGGGGATTTGCGGGCACAAAATGGATTATTACGGTCGGTCGGGTAGTGTCCGCGCTCGCATCCACCACTGTTACTTTAGTTTTTTCAATGGGCTGAAGGGCAGGGAGCTGATGAATGTTTACAAACCAAAATAAACACATGTGAGTATGTAGTTGGCAATTTGGGTTTTACGAGACAGTGAAAATATTCCTCAGCAGTCGTTAACTCCCGGTTCTGACAGGCAACGCGCCGCGGGGGGTGCGATGAACCTTGCTTTTTAAATCGTTCTAGGCAGTGGTTTTTAAGTGCTCATTAGAAAAAAAGTTGAATATAAACATTAAATATACATCACCGTGGCCGATTGTGAAAAAAATAAGTGTTTTGTTAAGTATTTTTTTCGTTGATGTAAGCTACAACGAAATCCGAAATTTCCGCTTCTCAACTCCGCGCCGGACGGCGGCCTCTCCCTCCAATAGTTAAATGGTCTCTATTGGAAAAGGAGTAAGTTGGAGAAGGATTTTTTTCTCAAACGATAGCAGAAACTTTACTCTTTATTTTGGTTTACAAGTTTTAGGGGAGGAATGGGGATATCATATTTTCTTCACTTTATGTTAAAAAGAAACGTGAAAAACAGTGCTTTTTATGTTACATAAAAAGAAGTTAAACAAAAAGTAAGCAATTAACAAAACTCATCCCTCATATTCTAATATAAACTGCATACTTTTATATGATGTAGCCGCCGATCTCACTGCATTGTCTATGGACATGGCAGTGAGGTCAGCGAAGTGAAGTCCCTCGCGGATGTCGTCCTCAGAGGTGGCCATGTCCACGCCTCGGATCACCAATGAAAAGTAGGAACAAGAAAGGCGTCTTTTAGTGGTTTCCTGGGCGGCAGGCCTGCGTACAGCGACGCAGCACCTTTCGCCCAGGCGGTGGTCCAACTTCTTCTTCTCCTCCCCCTCAAAGAGATGCGCAAGCGACGCGGGGATGCGAAGCCTGGCACTCCTCTCTGTCGAGAAGATAGACACCTCAGTACAGGACAGGGAAGGGTGGGTGGTTAGGAGACGGGAGTGGAACATCATTTGGGTGATGTTCCTGGGAAGGGAAGTAATGAACACCCAGGTTTTATTACGAAGGATGGGTGAGGGCAGGGAGGTTTGCGCTGAGGAGGAGGGGTTGGAATTTGGCGAGCGAGCGGGTGCGGGAGATTGGATCTTGGAAGGAGAAGGACGGGTGGATTGGATGGGAGGGTGGGTGAAGGGGAGGGTATAGGTGGACGTTTGCCAGTGCCGGCTGCTGATTTGGCTGCAGTCTTGGTGGTGGCCGGCGGAGATTCCGGGATTGTGGATAGAACCAATCCCTTAACCTCCGCCTTCTTCTTCCTTACTGTCTTCATCCATTACTCGCCCTCGTAGTCGTCCGGGGAACGACTACGCAGACGGGTTTCCCGGCCGGTCATCTCTCCTCTGTGCTGCTTGAGGAGGAAAGGATGAGTCTCGTTAAGACTTTCTATTCTCTCTCTGTTGTTATCCTTCTTCTCTTCTCAATTCATCATACAGACTCCACAACACTTGGAAAATACTTATAAATAAAATCGGGGTCCTCGATGCTGATTGGTCGCGACACCGGAAGGCCACCCTGAGGACGGTACATATGTATAGATGCCCAATTCCACCAGCCGGCATTCAGAACCTGATCTGAAGATGTGGCCAGAATTGGCCACGAAACGTTATCGTCTTGATAACGACACGCAGCGAAACCCGGAAACCATGGATATTACTGCACTACAGCGCTGCGAAAGCCTCAAGCAGAAATCATATCTAATGGACGGGTGAGCACCTGCGCTCCCGTCGCCATTCCAAAAGGTAGGGTACCTCGGTGAACTGATATAAATTCCATGGGACACAAAAACTGGTGAGGGACTTTGATTCCTCGGCTAATGTAATCTAGTGGTTAGCTGAATTCAAATAAAAAATGATGAGATATCTAGCGTTATCCCCACCAATTGAATGGAGTCTGAAAATTGGGTATTGGTACCGATTCTATTTCAATATTCTGGTTTAGCTTTCAGTTGTCGATAACTAAACGGTGCTTGTTTCCGGGCTTGGGTGCCAGGAAGGTCGGGCTAGAAAATGGTGATATTGACGGTTCAATGACTCCTTTTTCCAATAATCCACTGACTTCCTTTCGCAAGATATCCATTTTAGGAGGTGCCACACGATATGGATGTGATTTGATGACTTTGTTGTTAGTGACGCTTATCTCGTACTTTATCATAGAAGTAAGCCCCAAACTTAGGAGTGAGTACATCGGGAAATTTTTCACAAAGTGCAGTTATTACATCACGCTCCTCACCCTGTCCGGAAAGGTAGAAAAATATATAAACTTATTCCTTATATCTATAATCATTTGCGTCTTATAAATAAAATCAGTTCTTAAGATCAGTTCGTGCCCTATATTCTTAGCGACTAAAAACGAGAAGATCCACGAAAAACCATCAACTTTTAACTTAAAGGTAGCACTGAACTGAATGTGGAGCTCTTCGTTTGACGCCGTTAAACAAGTGATGTTACAGGGTTCGGCCTTTTTGATCCAGTTAACTTGCTTCAATTTATAAAATAAACCCGACGAAATAATACTCCTTACAGAGCCAGAATCAATAAGTCCTTTAATTAGCGTGTCATTTATATCGATAGCCATAACTGGAATCATCTTATTGGTCACACCTCGTATGCTCGGTCTGAATATTTTATTATGACCTTTTCTTAACTTGTTTCCTATTTGACGAGGTTTTAACTTTGCCTTCTTCTCGAAAACCCCCTCGCGGTCTCCGAGGCGAATTCGTTTAAATTTCCACCATACTCCCTACTCAGACCCTGTCCACCCATTCTATGGTATTCTCCGTTTTCTCTCGTTTGCGATAACGGAGGAGGGTTATTATACGTCCCGCTAAAAGATGGTGGAATATAACCAAATTCTGGGTTAACCATCTGATAAGGAACGGGCGGGGGTTGATATAATTTACACCTCTCTTGCATGTTTTCCACTTTCCTCCCCAAACGCAGTAGTTCGGAAAAATTGAAAATATTATTTCCCATTATGTGGTGTAGATAAGCGGAATGGAGGTTCTCGCATGATACTCGCATGATGAATAACGATAACAGCTCTGTTTCTTTTATGGGACATTCAAGTCTTCGGTTCATGGTTCTTATGACGGTGACGTACTCGTCAATTCTTTCACCTTCCCCTTGAGTCCTAGGAAATGTGTCTTTTTTCAAACGGATGTTATAACCCACTGGAATGAAAGCGTTGCGGATTTCTGTTAGGAAATCATCCCGAGAACTCACAGTGAATTGATGTGAAATTAACCATTGTTAAGGCTTTGAACCCAACATCTCAGGTACGAGTTCCCACATTTCATATTTTGTCACTCTCCGACTGACGGAACGGAACTCAGCCTTTTCTATAATAAGATTTACACTTTCCCCGGTGCCTCCTTAAAATTTCAGTCCCCATCTCGCTGTATCTTGTCCCAATTCCGTGAATATTTTGCGTTGCTGATTCCTTACTTCGATCACAGCTACATCTTTAACCTCATTGTTCATGCCTTCCTTCCCATTCGACACTTCACCCGATGCCTCTGTAGGTTCAATTGCGTCTAATTCCTTTAGATATTCCCGTAGTTTCCTACGCAGCTAATCCAAAGTTCCCCTTTCACTGAGTTTAAATTGACGTGCATAATCAATCGCCTGTTCTTTACTCAACTCATTAATCCAGCTCGTGCCGGACGGAAGATCGCTTCGCGCCATAACTAATTAAATAGCCCTATCCAAAAGGAAATTTGGGGATAAGGTTACTTCTTGCCACTGAGGTCCACCAGGGCTTTATAGGTTACAAGGATGGACCATGGAAAGGAGTCAAAGACCATAAAACGACAAAGCTAACCTAAACCACGCTCTGCTACGATTTGAAGAGTTGGGTGGCTCTATCTCCGCGCGATCATAAACGATAATTGGAAATGACACACAATAGATGTCTTTAACAGTTATAATTAATAATGGAACAAAAAATACATACATTAAACTCAGGAAATCTCCAACTTCACCCAACTCTCCTTTAGCAAAAGAGAGACAGCCATTAAAAAGTCAATGCACAGCACCGTGACACACTCGGAAGCGAACTGCTCTCTTGGTTCCCCGCCTCCTTCGAGGAAAACTCCCGCCCGGCGCTTGAGTCCTCTACCCCTCACGGCCATGGCCACGAAACACTCCGTTCTCAAGTACCGGGGGTTTTGAATATGCCGTCCTCAAAATCGGTACAATATATATGCCTACAAGTGAAAGGAATATATTCTTTTTTGCTCTCATACTCATTCTATGCTTGTGCCTTCATCGCCAGCAATTATCTTTTGTGCATTCATACTGTTAGCGACTTAACCTCAACGACTAAGAAACCTAAGAGCATCCTCGAAATATTTCCGAACTCGCGCGGGCTTTATATAATATATGCATGTATGGGGCTTCGAAGGAAAAAAGAGGACAAGTGGTAGAAATTTAATGCCCAGTGAATTTCGAGAACCCTACTCATAGGGCTCAGTCCATTTATAATAGAAAATACCCCTTTCCTCCCAGGTTTCCCCCATTAAATGAGGCGGCAGCTAAAGTGAGTGTGTGGTGTTTCCCACAAATCCCCTTTTCTGGTGACGTGTCGTGAAATTAGACTTTTTGAGTCCCTGAGAGACACTGGGCGAGTGAGAGAGGGAGGACGTGGGAGGGAGCGCTCTCAAAAAATTTATAAAAAAAAAAATAGACTGGTGATGTAGAAGGGCATTCTTTAATTGGCTGGAAGGCAGGGGCTGGAAGAGGAAGCGGTTCTGTATTTATTTTTTATTTTTTTAGGGAAATGAAAAATACAATACTTTAATACAAAAAGACAGGAGGTTTTGGAAGTGGTAAAGAGCTGTCAAGAACATCTCTTCTTCATAATGAATAAGTAATCTCAAAATTGTAATTTTCTGTTTGCTTTTGTAATCTTCGAATGCAAAACAACGTTGATCGTATTACAGCATAGGTTCTTTTTAGAGAATTTTATGTCTGCATTTAAAATTAAATAGTTATTATAGTCAGTATAGTTTGAACCCTAGAACAAGTTAAATAATTCACCAGCATGGTCCGTACTCAAAAGGTTATGCTGTTGGTACGATAACGCTGGATAAGCTTTGGTATCTGTGTTTGAGAACATGAATGGTTTGTTAGCTATGCAATTTAGTAAGTGAACATAATATCATACCATTTGACTGACGGAGTATTGAGCAGAGACACATATATTGGACTTATTAAACTTATTTTTGTTGGTTATTATACTGATTTTATATCAGTAGGAAGTATTGCAGAATATCTTTGAGGCTGGTATTCTTTTGAATTGTCTAATTGTCCTTGGTATTGTGAAAACAAATTTATTTATCAATTTTTAGAGTTATCGATATACGGTGTTGAATATTATTCACAATGTGGTCTTTGTTTGTCTTGTCGCACATGAGTGAACTTTTGCGTACCATATTTCTGTAAATATTCAGTTTATAATGTCATCATCCATTATGTGATCTTTTACGTGGCCTGCGCACTTCATCAATTTTAACTCACCTAAAATTGCCTTTTGACTGGAGTCAATGCTTGCGGTTTGAAATATGCGCTTTAGTCCACGTGATAGCGTTATTTGTTTGAACTAGAAGGAATTTCGGTGAAACAGAGATATAGGAGTGAACGGCTTTGAGAATGCTGTTGCTTGGAAAAGAATGAGGGAAGGAGTATATATTTGGCCTTGCCATATATATATTCTTCCTTTCCTTCGCTTCTTGAAAATTTATCGAATGGCATTGTAGAAAAAGAGTGCCGTGGAAGGTTGAGAAGGAGAATGAGGGAGAAAAGGGGAGAGTGAGGAGGTCAGTAGTAGGAGGAACGAATTGAGTCCTCTCTTTCGGAGTAAAACGAAATCGAGTGGCGTAGGGCTGTTGGGTGGTGGAGGGTGAGTGCCAGCGAATGAATGGAGAGGCGGAGGGGCGTGGCGGTGTTGGGGATTGGCGGCGTCTGTCTGGAAGACTGTGTGGGACGTGAGTGGTGAGTCGATGCAAAGATACTTTTTTCAGAGGAGTGCTTCACATCATATCACGGTTTATATTTCGTCCCATGAGTGCGATTTTCGTACAAAAGTAGTTTACTGAGGATAAGTTTCAAAAAGTTATCTACGTAAGAATTTTTCATTTCAGTACATTTTTGTATTTCTTTATCGACTGCGTCTTATTCTATTGAAAATTAATCTCTTGCTTTAATAGAATTTGTGATTTACAGATCGCATGACAACTATGAGTCTATGTCCTCTTTATGTATCTATGGCCAAATATTTTCTCGACTTTTTATAAATTATCTGTTATTGGTCGGTTTACTCCAGAATGTCCGAAGTCGTTTTATATTTTCCGTTTTACTTCTCTGAGATCTTATTATAATATAGGCTTTCGTGAGGGATGTGGTTATTAATTTATGAAATACATGGTGGAATTACTCCGGTGAATGATGGTTTTTTATCTGAATGTATTCTGGAAAGGGGCTACGTAGGCATCCAAACCCCTTTTCAGATCCGAACAAAATTGGCAAACATGTTCATGAGGAACACGAAGGATTGAGACATAATAATTCTCTGAAACCAATATTTGGACTTTTCCTTCACAGACATGTACTTCTATCAAAATGGCATTGAATTCGGTGCAGAGGTTAAAGTTATTTTCGTTTAAAATGACTAACACTCATGATATGGGTTTGGCCTTTTTAAGTGCAGAATGCTTAATGCACTACGGAATTCAACTATGAAATAGGCTTCAATTTTTTCCTAAGTTTTATTCCCTCCTAATATAAGTATTTCCTTTAAAATGGCGAAGTTTTGCTCGAGTTAAAAATAATTCCTTTGAATATTTGGAAACCGCAACTTAGACTTGAAATTGAAATGAATATCCAAGGCACTTAAGACATACATTAAATGAGTAGAATTACAGTGACAATTTTGGCGGGATTTGTTTCAGCCCAGTCTGTCGATTTGTGGTTGATAACTTATATATTTAAATGCCGCTACCACAGCTTTATATTGATGTTTCTTTTAATTCTAAGAATCAACTGTAGTGTTTTCCTCTTCTCATTGAAATTCAACGGGAACCACCTTTTAGTCGATCTCAAAAAACTGACATTTTGTTTGTTTGAACGGGATAGTCTTCTAAACTACATGACGGATTCAAACAAAATGTTGTAATCATGATCCTTTAGGCCTTTAAAGATCTGTACGTCTTATCAAAAAGGTCCAATGGTTATTGGGACCCATATTTAGGATCATTTAAGTCAACATTTATCTACCTCTATCGCAAGAAATTGGAATCGCAGCAGAGTATTTTTTTAACATTTAAATAACATGCACATATAATATACCTGATTTGAATTTCCAAGGAAATTTTTCACCCCAGGAAATCCATGTGTGGTAAGAACCTTTAACTTGTATATTCAGTCATCGTGTCATTTTGTTTCAATTCAAAGCCTCAGTTTTATTTCCCCGGCATTTTTTATTTGCTTTTTTATGGAATGCCACGGCATTTTAGTATTGCAATGAACTAAATCCTTACCGTCGTTGTGACAGGGGAAGGAAACAAAATACTATTTCATATTTATTGCTTTTATATTTTATGTACAAAGTCATAGCTACAGCCATGTATTACTGATTTCGTGACAGAAATCGTACTACGGCTAATGTCCTAATGGTGGTTATATTTTCTATTCTTGTCGTGAATAGCAGACGAAGTGTATTTGCACTTCACTAAATATGAACGGTAACGGCACCATTTTGAATTGTGGTTTAATTCCATGCTTTATGCAAATTTAATGAACAACAGGACAGTAGCCGTGTTGCAAGTTTTACCAAATAGTTATTTATCACTGTAGCTATGAAATTAGATTAGATTAGATTCGTCGGTAGATACTTCTAATGAGTCCCTGAGGCCCCAAATTAGACCAAATTGGTTTCTACTGCCAGCCACCCTATCGGTGGTTACTAGTATGGTCCTTATGTTTTGCTGAAGGTAAGCAGATCTCCTACAGGAACTATCCCTACTTCGTTGGGCTTCAAGAAGGGTGAGCATAGATACTTATCCTAAGTTCTTAGTATGGCTGGACATTTTTTGTGTATATGGGAAGTCGTTTTGTCCTCTCTCTCATCTCCTGCATGTAGAAGAATCTGAAATCTTCAAGATGTCTCATCACTTGTTGGTGTCCCATAAGTAGACGCTCTATCGTTCGTATTTGACTCCTATTTGATATAAGGAGCCTCCTTGCGAAGCTAGTGATTTTGTCTCCCTATTTGAAGTTTGGCCTGCTGTAGCTTTGATGCAGTTCGCTAGATCTCTGAGTGTTTAGGTAGACCCCACATTCTGATCTCAGTAGCTATGGAATTAGTTCAACGTAAAATATCTGTGCAAGCAGCAGCTTGAATTTTCTGTCATTTTCTGAGACTATATCAACCCTATATGACTTCATGAAACAAGATTTGAAGTTCGTTTATTTTGTTAATGCTCATATTAATCAATTTAGATGGACTCATTGAGCTAGGTGGGAGTATGAGTTTTGCGAACATTACTAGCATGTGATTACATAATAAAAAATGTTTTGTCAGTTTTCTGTAATCAATTACAAATACGATATTTGGTAGTTTAATGGTTTTTTTAAATCACTAATATCTATTAACACGAGGGAACTTGTACAGTTATTTTTTAGCGTGAGGAAGCTTTTACAATTTTAATTCTGTAGTTTTGGAAAAGTTTACCTTTGCTAGTAAATATCAGCAATAAAAATAATTTCTTGAAACTTTATGGACTCTGTACATTCCATTGGCCATTTTAGGAAATATCTCTTTCTAAGGATGATTGTATCTTAGGACATTTTCACGGGAAGGATTTTACCCCTCCCGCACTAATGGAGTGTTAGAAAAGCAAGTATTCAGTATACCTTGAGTAGTCCGTGTTTGTGAATATTGACGTGCTCTATTAAGTACATTTTACCAGTTGTGTAATTTGACGCAGCTATATTAAGATAGTTGTCCTTATTTAGGTTTATGCATTTCCGGAACGTTACTGTCGTCAACGCCCTTACAATTTATGAAATTTATTTATTTATCGGAAACGCACTACCACATATGACTTCCTATTCCTCGTATTTAATGCACTTATCATAGGTTTTATTATTGCGGGTGGAGTTGTGACCTTATCGCCTTGTCAATAATGGTATTTTAACTTCTAATATCGAATCCGTTGGAAATGTTCCATGGACCATGTTTGAATAATAAGCTACCATGTGAAAGTAGGGAAAGAAATAATGATGACCTTGTTGCAGGAGGATCTTTGGAGAAAGAGAGGTGGTCTTGGAAAAATATTTTCGGTAAAAATTGATCATCGTAGAATGGGAGGTTGGAGGCTGATGTGAATCTCTCCTCCGGGGGTCGAGTGGGTGACTGAGGGTAAAGAGCCAAGGCGGTTGTTGAACGAAGGGCTAAGTGGGGAAGAAGCGATTCTGAGGAAATATTCAGGGGCAGGGAGCATGATAAAAGGCAAAAGGACGTAAAGAGTCCTCCAGCGGATTCAAGAGAAAGGAAAAGAAAGAGCCTTCGTCTATTCTGAATGAAAATATGGAATGGTATCTTGTGACAAGCGCAGGACGTTTTGGTTTGGATGCATATTCTTGTGTTCACAACTACGGAAATTTATTGTGGTAACGGTCACTAATAATTTTATCGAAACATGAATTATTGTAATATATTGAAATTTCAACCATTCTGTAAACTTTGTAAATCCTGCATCTTTAAAGGAACACCGCTTTCATCACTCGAACATTAAACCATTCCGATTATTTTGCCGCATATAAAACCATTTCAGACCTTGTTCACCAATTAACTGCTGTAAGATATTTAGGGAACCGTGGAATAGGTTGTCCCGCCCGTTGGATATATTTCATTTTGATATTTCGAATGATTACTGCCGTAACCAAAGAAGCATTTAGTAACCGCTATTTTCACTAAAAAAAATAAGTTTAGATATTACTAAATACTACGGATTCGTATAAAATCATTTGAAGAAAGATATTTATTATACAAAAACCCGAGTGGATGAATTGTAGAAGACGGATCAAAAATATATATTGTAAGTGTGATGACAAAAATTCCGTTTTATATCTAGTAATAAATTGTGCTTTATTTTTCATTAAACTATTTATGAGGATAAATAGTGAAAGGTAAAAACTAAGGGAAATATTTCCATTGCTTTCGTCTGTAATTAAGATTATTCAATTCATCGGTGGAGTAAGTGACGAATACCCCTCCTTGGTGGACATCCGTTGTCGACCGCAAAAATACGCTAAAAGTTTTTTTTTATTTTGTTTGCTGAGTATGCTATACTTTCTATTTATTTACTCGTCTCGTCCAGCTGTTATAATGTCTCGATAGATCATTTCAGGTGGAATTATAAGTCCATTATCAAAATGCTAGTAATCCAATATGCAGGGTATAGTCGCCTAGCGAATTACGCATTTACCCTGCAATTGATACACTTAATTACGATGTTGACCGCGTTCCAACGTCAACAGAGATGATGGTTATAAGCTTTCCAACACATCAAAGCGGGTTTTCCAAAGGCGGGAAAGGACTCCAAGATACGGTGGAAAACAATTGCCCCTGATTAACGTCTAATATTTATCGGCCAAATTGCATCGAGAGCACTTCAGACCTGAAGAAGCGAGCTGGGACGCTCGCGAAACTGTCGTCCTCAAAAATGACGGGACGCGGAAGCTATCCCGAAAGCCATCAATTATTAGGCTGACCTTCATTCCTGATACATTATTTAACTTGCTTGATGAGGAGGTTCAGCCCGTTTATGACCGTTGACTTATTTAATGAAAAGATAGCGTAAGTATTATATGATTCCATTAGGTTGCGATGCTAAATATATCAATGGAGTTTAAATAAATACGCCAAAATTGGCAGCATGCCCTTCTTGGTTTTCTTTATCTCTGTTAATCATTTATTTATGTGCAATACATTGCTGTGGTCAATAGGAATGAGAAAAAGTGAGACGATTAGAAAAATCCTCTGTTGTTGCTTGATCATTTCTATCCTCTACCGTTTGATTTCAAAGACACGAATTAACCTTTTATCTTCTCAACCTCAAGCCTATGATTACGTGAAGGTTATCATATTAATATATTTTCCCATTCCAGACTCATGTGCTGAATTGGGGGGAAAGGTTTTAGAGATTATTCAACTTTCTGGACTCGATAGAAGTCCGGACAGAAAAACGGTCCTCCACCTACCCAAGCATTGCATCCGCCGAAAGTGATAGAACGAGGTGATTTTGGGGAGATGCAAAGACAGGGGTGTGAGGACGAAGCAACGGAGTGTGTGCGAGATGGTGTCGGTGCTGGAAAGAAAGAACATCATTCTTTCATTGCCCTTCTCATCCTTGAAAGTTTTTTTCCCCCTCCAGACCCTTTAAAGTTCCCTTTTTGATGCCAATCGAATGAGCGAGGGGAACGTAAGCGGAGGCAGAGGAGTGGAGAAAGGACTAATTTATAAGGAAAGCACTCGGAATGAGAAAAAGAGACGGTTATTCAGTCGAGAAATCAAGGCTACCGATGGATGGGCCATTCGAAAACACTATCAAAAACTCTATCCTCAAGGTAACCTCCAGGAAAAAGCAGTGGTTGGTCCTTTTATTCCTTTCTCCTGCATCTCTTCATGTTTTTCTTTTCTTTTTCCCCCTTCCTTCGTTTCCTTCACCTCGCATTTCATCTCTCATACCGTCTTTCTTGGTCGCCTCTCACTTCAAAGTTCTCTTTTTTCAGTTTCTTTCGTTTACAGCCTTTACAAACATCACCGTACTTTCATCGTGGCTAAAAAAGAACGAAAAGAACTAATATTTTGTCTTTTCTACCTACTCACTTCACCTGTGTTTTCCTTCCTCAACTCATTCTCCCCAATCTGCCTCCCAGAGAAAAAATGCACCACTCCCAGATGCGTTATTCTCTCGAGCCTTATCACTTCAACCCCCGCTCTGCTATTTGCCTTTGACATCCTTCTGTTGTCACCGCCGTAAAACATCGTAGCAAATGCGGATTGGATAATTGTAGTCCTAAAGTGGTCTGCTTCCTAATTCTGGCATGTTGGATGATTTTTAATCCAAACAAATTTCAAGTCTTCTCCTAAGGAACGGGATATTCTAAAAAAGTGCTTCCTTTTTGATAAAAGATATTTAACGTTCCCAATATTTTCGTAATTGTTCTTTTATTAATATGAGTGTCAGCTTCAACAATACTGTCTGTCGTCCAGGTTGCGGGTTACGAATGTTTTTTCCAAATTTTATGAATTTGAAAAGTAACCAATATTCAGATAAATGAATATGAATATGTATTATATTTATATTAATTTGACCCTTGTCTGTATTTTGTTCAACCATTGTTTACAATTTTATAATGAAACTGAAATAGAGACTGCTAGCGAATGAAATGAGCTCAAGACTTGTATTTTCTTTTGAGATTAGAATTTGTGGAAATGCAGACAGACAGAGTGATAAATTTTGCTTATCATGTTACCGATGTAAAGAACGAAAAATATTTACTTCTGGGCGAATATTTCTTCTTCTGCTCAACCAGCTATTGTGTCTTCGATGAAATTTTGTGAAAATTACCTCTATACCTTATTAAGAGAGCGCGGAAAGTTCTTTCAACTTGTTTTAAAATTTGAACGACGAATCTTGAACACTTCACTAAGTGGTCAAGATTTTCAAGTTGAAAGACCTTTCCGTGTTCTCTTAATAAGTATACAGGTTATTTTCACAAACTTACACAAATTATCACAACGCTAATTTTGAAGACATTGTGCTCAAGTATACTCTGCAAATGCCATTCATTCAATTAAGGATAGCAATCGTTCTAACTTCACAGGATTCTCATAATCGATAAAAACTATTACGAGGGGACATGTAGTGTTTTACAACTTTTAGAGGGCTAAGATGGGAATCCCTAAAGACTCGGAGGCTACACGCTAGGCTTAGCTTGCTTGAGGAATTCAGAATAGATATGTTTCAGAGCGACACAGAGGGTTTTATCATGTCGCCTTACTACATCTCTTGGTCTGACAGAAGCGATAAAATAAGAGAGATACATTGGCGAACGTCGGTCTTTGCTGCATACCTATTTGAACCGACAGGTGTAAAAGGGTCATTCCACATCAGATCAACACACCTATTAAAACTCATCATCAACTCAGTTTTTAATGAAATTTGGCACATAAGTAGCCTATGCATAGAATAAGAAAATACCAAATTTCATCGTATTACAACAATGGGTTATGAAAATTTTACCTTGCAAATTTTACAAAAAACGTTCATATGACATAGATATTTAGCATTCACCAGTGACTTTAGAAATTAAGTCATGTACTAACTTAATGTTGTGCTTATTAACGCTAAAAGTGAGTAAATGGAAGAAAATTCTGTTAGGCTGAGACAAATTTTTTTTCTCTTAGTTTTTTCGATATACTTGCTAGAGAAAAATTGTTGGCACACGTAACACTTTTTTCGAACTATATTTAAATATAGTTTTTATTTGACTTTTATCTTATTTCATCTAGAAATTATTCCAAACCTCTGAAAATAATGTCAATTTATCCGGTTATAGTCCCTCTGATCGTGTTGTTCCCATATAAAACCTCATGTAACGCTTGATACTGTTTCCAAGAGTCTCTTCTACCGTGTGAGTGACGCAATACCAAGCTGCCCGAATTGTTCTCTGACCGTGAAGCGCGGCAAAAAAGCTCTTAACTGCCTTTCCTGTAGTGAATTCTACCACCCTGAGTGTGTGTCGATGTCCATAAAGTCGTGGAAACTCTTGAAGATCCCCAGAAGGCATGGACCTGTGGCCCGTGTCTATCCAGCCAACGTGCAGTTCGAGGGGAAAATACTCAGGTGAAACCACCCCCTGCCACTGCCCCAAGGGATCCATTCATGGAAATGCTGACTGATATCCATGACAGCATCAAAATTATTCAAAGTGAGCAGTGTGAACTTAAAGAATTGGTCACCGTAACGCAGGCTACTCTTCGCGAGCATGCCACTATGCTTACCACAATGAGTGAGTCCATTACTCAACAAAAAATTAGCTCATATCAGCAAACAGTGAAATGACCTCCCTCAAAAAACACGTATCCGATCTTCAAGTTCGCATTAACCGTGTTGAACAAGAATCCCTAAAAAATTACGTTGAAATTCATGGAGTTCCGGTGGGAAATGGGGAAAATGTTGACTCCATAGTGTGTATAATTGGCCAGGCTCTGGGAATTGAAACAGCTGTTGGCGACATCGCCTACGCCTTCACGGTTAACCCGCGTAACAGATCTGAAGATGGCGGTGAGTCGCGGCCACCCTTTATTTCGGCCCCCTTTCTGCGTTCCCGCACTGCAGAGGCCTTCATTCGAGCTCGTAGCGCCTAAGGTAAAATGTGCCTATCCGACATCGGGATTTTGGGACACCTTGCCAACCAATATTTATAAATAAGTGTCTCACCCCGGCCAACCGGAAGCTCTATGCTGCTGCTAGGAGCCTTAAAAAGGATGGGAAGCTGCAATACCACTGGATGCGTGGCGGTCAAATTTTTGCACGGAAAGATCAAGGTAGTGAAAGGCTTACTATTAATAGCAGTGGAGATCTTGATGCCATCTTATAGCATCAGGATTCCAGTTCAAATATTTCAGTGGACAATAAACGGAGTCGTAGAGGTCAGCAACTTGAACTAGCTTCCATAAACATCTGTCATGTTAATTGTCAATTCCTCTTATGTCATATAGATAATTCCCGTCATTATTTTCTCGCTGAATCATTTGATATCATTTGTTAAAGTGAAACATGGTTACATTCAAACGTAACTGATGACATGATAAACTCACCTGGTTACAACCTAATCAGACATGACAGGAAGGGGAAAAAGGTGGTGGAGTTGGAATGTATGTTCGCTCTAATCTCTCTGTTACTGTTCTAGCCCGATCTCCCGCTACATATATTTCTAGGCCAGAATATCTCATTGCAGATATCTCTGACGCAAATACTGCCAAACTACTAATGTGTGTCATCTACCGACCACCTAAAACCGGATTAATTTCTGATTTTGAAAACGATCTCCATAGATTTCTTCCTACATTAAAAAATGTGGTTATTATGGGTGACTTCAATTCTGACATGTGCAAGTAAAGCCATGACAGTCGCCATCTTAGAAATTTTGCCTACTGTAATAATCTCTATATCGTACCTTTTGATCCCAAACATCACACAGTAAGAAGTCATACATTATTAGATCTTTGTTTCGCAGACAACTCGGATAAAATTGTCTCTTTCACTCAATCCCCCATTTCATTCCTCTCATTCCATGACCTTATTCTTATGCAATGTAAACTCAAAACCCTTCGTCCTTCCCCACTTCCATTCACATATCGCGACTTTAAAAACTTCGGCGATGGTCAATTCCTTGCTGATCTCGAGGCTCGGGACTGGACTCACCTTTTCAAATCCATTTCCATTGAACTAAAACTACAGGCATTCAACGCAAATCTTCTGGCAGACATTGCAGCACAAACCTCTGTTAGGACCATTTGTCCAAAGCACCGTCCCTCACCATGGCTTACCGATGACAAATATCAAGGAGGGAAATAGTCTTAGGATAACTATTCTCCGCACGGGAAATTTTGACTATCACCTAAAATTCAAATCTATTCGAAATAAAGTGAAAACTTTAAATAAACAAGCGAAACGCTGCTATTATTCCTCTCGTTTGTCCCATCTGACTGAGCCAAATCAAGTATGGAAGGAACTAGGTCAACTCGGAATCATCTCGAATAAGCGAAATTTAATGCCATTTAACCTTTCACTGGATGATCTTAACGATTACTTCTGCTCCTTCTCCTCCTCACTGCCTCCAAATGTCCTATCAGTAGATCCTTATGTCCTATCAGTAGATCCTTATGTCCTATCAGTAGATCCTTATGTCCTATCAGTAGATCCTTATGTCCTATCAGTAGATCCTTATGTCCTATCAGTAGATCCTTATGTCCTATCAGTAGATCCTTATGTCCTATCAGTAGATCCTTATGTCCTATCAGTAGATCCTTATGTCCTATCAGTAGATCCTTATGTCCTATCAGTAGATCCTTATGTCCCGTTCAGTAACGCTAACTTTTATTTTGAAAAGATAACACCTGATGTACTGCCTAAAGTCCTTGCATACTTAAAATCTAAATCTACGGGCATTGACACTATTTCAATCAACCTCTTAAAAAATCTTTATCTCTACTTATTGCCGTCATTCTTGATATCTTTAATTACTCACTTTCTTCCTCCACATATCCCTCATGCTGGAAAACCGCTTTAGTCCGGCCCATCAACAAAGTTAAAAAAACAAATTCCAGCTCGGATTTCCGCCCTATATCCATCTTGTGCGCAATATCTAAGGCCCTTGAGCGGCTTATTTATCAGCAAACTAAAAATTATTTGTCTATAAATAGTGAAATGGACCCTTTTCAATCTGGTTTTCGGCAGGGTTTCAGTACACAAACTGCCCTTCTGAAAGTCACTGACAATGTGCGGCATGCTATGAACAAGAAAATGATCACCGTTTTAGTTTAATTGATGCTAGCTTAGAATTTGACCGCGTTAATCACTCAAGACTACTTCAAAAATGAAATCTAAATTTTTCCTGCTCGATACTGAACTGGTTCCATGACTATCTCACTGGGCGCCGCCAAGCAGTCAAAGACTCAAGTGGAAACATTTCTAAATGGAGTGCAGTCACCTGCGGCGTTCCCCAAGGGTCGGTACTTGGACCTATGCTTTTCTCTATTTATCTACCTGATTTCCCTGAAAATATTAAGTACTGTAAATATATGCTTTACGCTGATGACCTGAAAATTTACCGACACTGCCTTCCTCATAACCGTGGCAATACCATAGAGAAAATAAATGAAGATATTGCCTCAATATCTGATTGGTGTAATAACAACTATTTTGTTTTGAACTGTGCCAAAACTAAAGCCATAATCACTGGCTCCTCTAAGCATGTAAATACGTTCGACCTTAATGTAATTCCTTATGTGAAGCTGGGAAGTATTTGCATTCCCTTTTCAACCAGTGTCAAAAACCTTGGGGTCACATTGTCAACCAACCTTTCCTGAAATATTATGTTAATGAACTCTCGAATAAAGTTATCAAAATATTCTATCAATTAAAATCAAACAAGTTGCTTTTGCCTGTTGGTACGAGGAAACTGTTAGTATCGTCCATAATTTTCCCTCATTTCGATTATTGCTGCTTGGTTTACAATGATATCCCAGATGAGCTTGATTTAAAACTTCAGCGCTTATTAAATTGTTGTGTAAGATTTGTCTTCGGTCTACAAAAAGATGTCCATATATCGCCATACCTTAAGGAAATTGGATGGCTCACTAAAAAACGACGTAAATTTTATGTATTATTTCATTTAAAGAAGCCTGAATATCTTTTAAGTTTCTTCAAAACTATGCCTAAAACAACCCATATTACAACCAGAATAGATGTCAATTTCATTTATTACCCCGCCCATAGGACTACCTGTTTCCATAATTCCTTCAGAGTTGTAGGGTCAAAACTTTGGAATTCAATCACTGAGGAGCTAAAAAGCGTTTCCACCATTAGTTGCTTTAAATCAAAGATGTATTGTTCACTACTTACCGACTCATTTTGGGTCATCTGTCGAAAGCACAAAGGTATTGCTAGTTTTTCTTGTTACTTTTCTATTGTTATAATTTTTACTTATTACATACTTATTTTTAATGTTATTTTTGTTGTTTTTGAATGTCACTGGCATGAACATTATAATTTGTAAATAGTCGCTTGTGTGAATGTAACATTCTCTTACGATATTTATTGTTGCGACTTATGGTAAAACCTATAATATTTCTGTTGTTTTTTTCCTCTCCTTTGTTGTTTTTTACGTTTTGTATCTTCGCTCACAGCAAACAACTGTATAGTGTTATTAACAGATTTTTATTTGATGTAATGTGATTTTGTTCTTTGGGGACGAACGGTCCTAGAGCAATAAAAAGTAATTTCAATTTCAATCACCTCGCACAAAGAGAAGGGATAAGTTCATTGAGCTCATCTAACGAAACCGACCAATTTCTTCTTTCCTATCTTCTAGCTTCAGTTATGTTTAGCTTATTTTAAATCAACTCAAAATATAAGTGTGAAATCAAAGACCAGAGCGGATTGTACAAATTATCCTGTGATACGCCTAATTGTAGTGTTTTGTACATTTGGCAAAGTGAACGGCCAATCGATACCCGGATAAATGAACACAACGCGCTAGCACAAAGGCGACTCCAAGTCAAATTTATCTAAACATCTCATAGATAATAACCACTACAGTGAATTTAATGTTACCGTTCTACTCAATTAAGACCAAGCGCAGTTCACTTTATGATCCAAATTATACAGGAATTGGTAAATATGTACGAAAATATGCGGGAGACAAGATGAAGACTAACTGTATGGACTTAACTATCTACATATTTTTGGCAATTTATTGCGGAAAGCGGTAACTAAAACTGGAAAGGATAGAAGAGTAAATTACCTGGGTAGTTGGTGGTAACAATGTATCAGGTCACGAATAAAGGGAGGCAATATTTTTATATACACACGTATTTTTATTCGCTCCTCCTTGAATTTATTCCACACATGTTTAAAAATCTTTGGTCATTCCGTACATTAAACAGCTTTGAGTATGGAAGTGGGTGTAATCAAGTTTGCACGACGTAAAAGAAAATATAAAAATGAAACTCCTGAATTGATAAAATCAGTTATAAGGCTTTTGTTAGGAGATGCCTCGATATTAGAATATAGGGTCTGTACTCTCGTTGAGAGTGGAGGTGGCAGCGTTGGACAAGCACCGTTTTCTATCAGATAGTACAGAGTGTAGACCATCTGCGTGATGATGATGACATCTGCGATTATGGAATATGTAGACGAGGAAGAAATATCCATTTGAGATCCTTCTGTGCCATCAAGTTGACCCGGAGGAGGTTGTCCATATACCACCTTGTTTTTATCTGGAAGAAATGTATAAATAAGTAAATGTTTTCATACAAACAAATTTTTATACATTACACATGTGTTTGCTAGGTCACACACAGGATTTTGAGGCCTCAAGTATAGATGAGGATGTCAGTTAGCAGGAAAAATGAATATATAAACTCTATTAAATATATTTTCTATTAAGTATATTATAAACTCTATTAATTCTATAACTCTTATGAAATACAGAAGGGTTACTTCGTCTAAACATGCATCATGCTAATACAGGTGAACGAATGATTCGTAATTGAAAGATGTGTTTTTAGCATTTTTTCCATAGCTATTCATTTCTAAAAATGTTCTACTCATATTTTACGAGGGTTTATTTGGGTTAAATGTTTCTACATGTAAAGCAAGAATAATTTTTAAACTGTGAAATATCTTTATTTTAAACAATTAATACCCTAGACGGCTCTGACGATTGAGATAAATTAATTTTAACATTTATACGTAGGTACATTGCCATCACACCGCGGCGCGGGTAGCGGCACCATTAAAAGAGAGTAAAGGATGCCATTCCTTAGATTTTAACAAATGTCGTCTTTACTGCTCTATCTTTGCATACCTCCTTTGTTTCTGCTTTTAATTTAACCCTCCTTTGATTACTACCCGCTCTCTTGTTCTTAAGACTTTACCTAATTTCTGCCTACTTATATTCTCTTAAGATTGTCTTCCACGGTATCCACTCATTATTTTCTCGCTCTACCCCTTCCTTTCATGCCATTCTCTGCATTGTCCTGTAATCATATAGTGATATAATTATTCTCTAGTCTCCCAACATGGTCTAACTAATGAAGCACATACTGTGCAGTTGCATCCATAGCCGCAGCCCTTCCATCATTTCCACAATCTGGAAATCGGCGCCCACCACCCTCTGTCTCTGTCCGCTTCACCCTCTCCCTCCAGACAGTTCTTGATAGGAAGAAATCCTATCCTGTCATCTTATTTTGTGAGTTATACTATGTTCGAGCGTTTCTGCCTAATTTAATTCCTAATTAATTGGTACTTGAAAAACTGCCGAGAGGTTTAAATACATTTATATCAACCCAGTTCGCTATTTTTTGACATTGAAGACGGCACCATTTACCCTTGCAGAACTTTCTTTCTGATGACAATGACAGTAGATGCTGCATGAAAACAAGTATAAGTGCTCATCAATCAACATTATAAGTTATATGGAGAGATGCTTGATGATTAAATCCTGGTGTTTCCTACCAATGTTTGCATAAGATTATAATTCAAGAATTCTTTAATAAATCTAATATATCTTCGGAGATGCATGCGATGATGCTATATTTGTCCTTGTAGAGGAAGTAAGTGTAGAGTAAGAGAGACTTCATCTGATGAAATGTGAATAGTCGAGAAATTTACGTATGTAGGTACTTAAAAATCTTGTGAATTATTACTTTTGGCGTTTACTCTTTCACCGCTATCTACAGAAGGTTGAAATGTAGCTACTCAGTTTACGAAAATACGGGAGTAGTTATGCCAGGTTTACGTCATTTTGTAAAATAAATGCACATAAGCTCAAATAAATTAGTTTAAAGATGCCATGACCTCGGCTATATCCCTCATTTCCTAGTATTGTGTTAAAATACTTCTTGGATTAACAACGTTACTTCTGTAGCTAACGCTCATACCTGCTTCCAAGTTTTGAAGACGGGGCGGAAAACGGGAAATGTGTCAGTGGTAGTATTTCTTTTTAGTACAAAAGTATCGCAAACCTATGGCCTTGACGGAGGTGTGAAGCAGTCCTGAAATTTTAATTTTCAAAATTCGAATTGCCGCTCTCAAAATTATCTGTAATCTACGTCGTAAATTAGCTCTACAAAGATGTGATGGTAAGAATTATTGGAGCTCCTTAATTTAAGCTTACTTTTCCTCAAACATAATATTCGAAATCATGCCTCTCTATACAATCACTATTAAAAAGCCCTTCTATCACAGTAGCATTGCTTTCATAAACTTTCTCTTACACCCTAGGGACAAAAATATCATGGGTGTTGCACCAAATATCAAAACTCACCGACAACGTTCAATGCATCAGCGATGACGTTCTTGAGTTCGAGAACAGCATGGAGGACTTGGTCTATACTTAACTGAGGCTCACCATTAATTTCGGAGAGAAATTCATCGTTGATGCCTTTACCTGTCAATGGAAAATAGCCGGCTATTGTGAAGGTAATGAAGTTATTTGAAACATCGGGAGAGGCCTACCATATTCTGTCTCCATGTAAGTACAAAGTTTAATGAGTAGCAAGGATGACAAATGTTACGCTAGGATATTTGTCTTACGACTTACCCATTATGTCCCTGCCATGTGTTACTAGGTCGTCCCAGGTGGTAGTAAGGAGTTTGTCGCTTATGATCATTGCAGATCCTAGGAAGATTAACCAGACGCGTAGAGAGAAGAAGCCAGAGTGAAAATCGTGGTAAGATGTGGCCTGATATATAGGAACACAAGAGTATATATATATTTCCTTGAATATAAGCCCAACGCCCCCGGCATCAAGTTACACCTTGCTTCTGCTTATGCGTCAGCTGTCTTACTTTTAGACATCCTGCGCGGGACGAAGATACTAGTTTGTATATTTTTCACTCCGTTTTGTGTTGATATTGATATTTTTATCAAACAATGAGTGTCAGAATGCAAGTTTTCAACGTTTGATTACGAATAAAGTTGGTGGTTTCCGGCGTGACTTTACGGAATTTGCAAAAAATGTTGAATGAAGGTTTATGTTTTGTTTTTCCACATTAATTCGATTACAATGTTTGCTCGAGTGTAATGATAAAAATCATGATTTTTTCCCTTCTTTCCTCAAAGATTACTCGATGCTTTTTAACACAGTAGTAATCATCATCAATGGTTGCTAAACTCTACTAGCCAGGAAAAAAATACAATCATTTGAATGCGTCTTATTTCAGGCTTTTGGAAGACATCTAGAGCTAAAGTGGATAGAAAACTTAGATACGGATTACATTGATCCAGGTTGGGACGCTATTGCCAGATGTCTCACGTGATAGTTTCACATTAAAATGTCATTAGGAATCGTAATTAGGAGCCAATCCCACTTCCAATGTCATTCAATGGCTAACTATTATTATGTATATTGCAGATTATTAGTTGGGGAGCCTTCGACAGCTTTTCGACCTTGAGTTGTCCATTGTGCCAATTTCATGTTTAACCTGCCTGCCACATGCAGACAGGGGAAAACAGCGCCACGGTGAAGGAGTGAATGGTCACCCATTCAACCCTCGTCCGGGCCCAACGTTGCTTAACTTCAGTGATCTTACGGGAACTGGAGTTTCAATAAGGCTAGGCCCTTGCCCCTTAAAGCAACTACTACATAGTCGTATAACTAGTACAAAGACCTGGTATGCCACTAACCATCAAGAGAGAATTCCTAATTGACTTATTTTGAGTTTCTAGTCAACATCGTTTCTATTGCTATAGGGATGTCGTTTAGCTCGAGGGCGACTTTTTAAAGTCTTATCCTGACTCTTTGCCATTCTTAGCTACCAGTCAAGAAGACTTCATTGGACTCTAAACTCATTAGTCACTTCGGTCACCGAGCACCCCTCCTTTAACCATATCAATCATCAAAGCGAGATGGGCTGTTCTAGTCTCGGAAAGAGATGTTCTTTCCATTTTCGATTTGACTAGAAAACTACCCAGAAGGTTACGAGGTCATTGAGTTTTTGAATATCTTTGATTATCGCAGAGAATCTATTTCAGTGTTTGCGTTCCAACGCAAACGAAATTGAGAATATGAAGGGAGTTATGTCCCACTTCATTCAGAATATATATCATATTGTACCAAAAGTTCTCATAACCACTAGAGATGGCCCAGAATAGCCAACGTACTTTGAGCATCGACAGCCAACCTATGACGTGCCTTGTTCGGCAGCAGAGGAGACTACTGACGGTGCAAAAATTATGTATACCCGAGTTGGAACGCTAATTGAAAATGAACCGCAATACTTAAATGAATGTAAGTTACACCAAACTTTAGTTTATTTTATTTTGCGTTTAACTGTGGTAGCCAATTATTTTTACAATAAACATTTGATTTTTTATTGCGGTGAGAACAAAAAAGTGCAGGGTTTTTGACGTTTTCGAACGGAACGCTCTCTTTGACATTTAATAGTGAAGAAACTTGAGATTGAATCTAAATGAATCTGTAGTATTGTGTGAAAAAACCTATTTACATGTAATTGTAAAAGTTCAGTTATCTATGATTTACCATAAAAACGTTATTATCAATTTTATGAAACAACTTTTTCTTGGTGATGAAAAGTTGTAAAGCAAGATCTTGGTCTTGTTTTGAAGCGCTTTACAGCAGTAGTTTATATCAATTACGATAATGAACCCACACTGTGATATTGATTTTTAACGAGTTAATAAACAACTGAGTATTTTAGCGGGCTCGAGCTAGCGATGAGGCGGCCTTCTTTTCTTGAGGGGTGGTGAAAGTTTGGACACTGTTGCCATTGCGGGTTGCGGACAGAACCCGTTACCCCCGTTACCTATATGCTCCTTCAATGCTTTGGCGAGTTTTGGGAGTTTGGTGTGTTTGTGGGCAGTCCTGCCAGCGAAGCTCTTGTCGTGAATGATTTTCTGATCCTTTGCTATGTGCTAGTTTGTTCTAATGCGATCTTGTTCATGACCTGGGTGGGCAGTGCTTATTATATGTGCTTGATATTTTGAATTGACGGAAATATCTTTTAGCCACATCTAAACGCAAAGAATTATCAGAACTGAAATGATTGAAATGGTTTTCAATAAGTGTAGTTACTTCAGCTACTTTCAGCTACAGCTTCAGTAGTTAAATAAATGTCTTGTGTCAATTGTGTTTTCCATCTTTTACCTTACTGTATATTCCTTATTATTTTTCTTCAGAACCTATGGCTTTCCGTTAAAGGTTACCATCAAAGACCTGGCTAGTTCAGCAGAACAGTGCATTTCGTGCTCAATACCTGATTTTTGTGAGAAATATTTTAATAGCTTGATGTAAGGCATTATATTTGACAGCTAATTTTACATTGTTTATCACGTTGTTAGCTATGTAGATCAGTACTACTGTCTTGTTGCACAATTCCGCTGGTAGTTCACTAGCAGAGCATTCAATAATCAGCTGTTTCGTGAATTTTCCGTGGAAATGGCTGAGCCATTCTTTGTACATTTTATTTCTTCGAAAATATTAGGTAGAAACCGACAGGGTAATAGAAGATGATCAGGAGGCAATGATAACTGGGGAAGGGATGATCCATCTTCCTGTTTCATACTCGAAGTGGGATCCGATCCTTACCCAAAAGCCCCGAATATAGCAAAGATGAAAGCTCTATCATTAAATTTACAATTACTTGAGTTTACCTTTTCATCATTTCAATTATAATTCCTGGATTCACCATCCATTTTACAGAAGTCGATGTTACTTACATTTATTCCCCAATATAGGCAAACTTCATGCATCGCATTACAAAGTTTTAATAATATTTTGGAGTAAAAAAATTTGCCACTTACGTTATTTGATCTTCAATTTCAAATGAATGCGCCACTATGCCTTATATAATTCCCATTTAACATAAAACCAGGTAAATAATGAAAACTTCAGAGAACCCATTCCTGCAAAATTTTTAAGAAATGAGTACCTCCTAGAATTTGTCTGCTAGAAACGCTCGCCAATGGCTAATGTCATTTCCGCGAGTGAAGAGCGCGGCATTTTTCATACTTGCATAACTTCCGCCGTACTGGTCCTCAACGACCCCCAAATTGTGTCTCACCGACTTGCGTTGCCTTACCGACCCCGCATTTCATAATCGCAGTGGTAATAGTTGCAACGTCGGTGGTACGAAAACACCGACGGTCGCAGTGATACGGACCCCCTGTTCGTAATAGCCCCCCTGGACTCTTGAGGAAATTGGACAAGAGTAGGCTTATAGCGTTTCGGATGTTGGTATGGTGGAAGATGGAAAATGTGCGTTGGCTATAAAGGTAAACGAAATTAAAATGCGTTGCTTTTTGAATAAAGGAAGCATATGAAGGCAATTAGAAGGAGCCAGAGAGTGAGAGGACGAAAGTAAATTACATAGAAGGAATTAATCCGGGATACTTACCGAACTGAAGAAAGATACTGTAAGAGGTGATGTTTACTCTCTTTAATGTAAACCTACCTTATAAAGGTTATCTATAAAATGATGGTGTAAGTAGGAAAACTTGAATTTGTTTGCTAATCCGACCCAGCCAAGTAGTCGGCTATATTGTATTTGAATGATTCATACTATATTTTGAATTTATCATGTATTTCTTAACACCGCATAAGTATTAGTTTAAAATTCTAATTTTGTGTATAATGCACTGCTTAAAGAGATACTACATTCAGAGCATGAGTTAAATTTGTATGTTAACGTATTATTCTTATTAGTCTTCCTCGTAATAACTGCTTTTTATATATTGGGCTTCAACAGTCGAAGGCATGATAAAATTCCATTATTTCATGTACTGCATGACTTTATAACCATTATCCTTTAAAGCGATTGTCTAAATGATGAAATAAACAAAATTATTTCATGATTGTTTTTCGTTTTTATAAAATACCTGCTGCCCTTCTAATAGCAATTTATTCAATGTAAGCAAGGAATATTGACGAAAGGAAGTGTGTTATCCATTCGAGGGAGTAAAGACATTTTTATTCCTAACGCTGAATTTTCTCAGTATTATTATTTTGATGACGAATGTAAAGTTATTTAAAATGAATATTTATATAAACCCTGTTAGGATAAACCCATATTAATTGATATAAGTTGTTGAAATGACTTTTGAAGCTCACAGAGGTTAAAATATTTGAATCTATTGGGCCAAGTATAATATTAGTTCCAAATATTCATAAATTTCATAAAGGCTCAACCGTAAAGGCTTCAGGTCTTTAGTAATATAGATATTTTCATTTTTTTGTGGAAAAATTTAGGAATGGGAAAGGACAAAGTATTGAAGCTTTTCCTTATGAGCAACTTCTCACCAAATTTCCGGAATGTGGCGTGAGCATCACAACACCTGATTTTTACTTGGGTCAGATCTCATATATTGGTATCATATGGGACGTTTCTCGGTTGTTATATTTATCTTCTTAATTTAAATATATATTCTTATTTATTGAGATGCACATGAATAATTTGTTTTGATGATAATATTAATATTTCATCCTTGCCGCCCGTCATTTGTGGTCCCCAATGCGAAATGTTTCTGCAAAGCTAAGGCAGTCCGTTAGGTTATCAATTTTTTTCATTTGGAGAACCATATATCAAATTAATTTTAAATATTAAAGTTTGAACAGGTTCCTGAAATTTCCTCAAAATTAATTATATTTAGTAAATATATTACGAGTGTGAAGTAGCAGGTTTTACGATTCCAGTATTACTGCGATGTTTTCCATTGAACCTAATGACCATGTATAAGGCAAACCATTCTTTAACTAACGACGGCAACAGTAAATCAGCTGCTTTTGGAGAATGATTCTCGGAATAGGCCAGCTTTTACTGTGAGTGCGTTAAGATGCCGGAACTGCTTGGGGCGTCAGCGTATAACGCTAGAATGTGGGTATTATACCTCAAAATTTCTCCTTCTTCGTTTCAGCTGGGAGACTTAATCGTCAGAATGCGCCGTACAGCGCCATCATTTCGAAAGTAGAATGGGTGGCGGAATAGGCCATAGAAACAATGCCGTATAACTAAGGGCTAATTGAAATAGATACCGAGGATAACGGCGCTTACTCTGTGAGAAGTACGCTCTCCTAGTTTAAAAACATGAGTCAGTGTCGAGTACTTATGGCACCATATCTTCATGGAATGCTTTTAAGCACTTAAGAGAGTTTTCGTAAGTGAAAAATATTTCCTCATAACCCTCAGGGTTTCTTTTCGAGTACTTATGATATGCTTTTATGATAGCATTTAGTTTTAACATCGCGATCGGTTTATTAATTTTTATTCTATATATTACTCCATATTTAGAAAGAGTGGACATTTTAAAAGTAGCACTTTTTCATTTGTACCTCAACACCAAAGAAAAGAAACACTCTTTAATGCTAGTTCTCTTCTACACTGTGCTCGGGGATTGTAGACTGTGTTCAAATGCTTAAAATTTTCATAGGAAAGTGTGTGGTTTAAATCGAATGTTTTGATGGAGTATTTGGAAATGCTGAAATTTTTGTAATATTAAATACTTGAAAGCAAAGCCTCATATTGGCTTGCTTCTCAAATGTATGTCCTTTAAAACGGAGCTTATAAAGCAGTTCATTTGCTGCTTCTGTCCCTTAAAAATATGCCTCTATCGTCAATGCTCTTGCATTTACAGTACTTTCTCAGATGTTATTCTTTAGTCACAACCTTTCGTAACTTCCAGTAACTACTGTTACCTAACATCTTCCTTTTCTTCCGTGAAATTCCTTCGAACTTCAACTAAAAAGCCATTTCATCATAGACGCACTTTACTGGTGGAAAATTAACTCATCCTAATATCTACGCATCTTGAATAACCTTGTTATGTTTTGGGCTGCATAACATCCTTATGCAGTACTCTTATTTTCCTGGATGCCTCGGTCACGCGATATGGAATGCAATTTCAATCTGTAACTCTGCAAGTACCGTAACACGCGTCCTGTGTTCTCTTCCCGACATTTCCTTAACTATCTCACTGGTAGGACATAGTGGCACTGTTCAATCTCTTATGAGACGCCCTTTCCAGTGAGATTAGTTTTCTTGTTTTACCTGAGTTTGGCGAACCTGGGCTGAGCTGGTATTTTATATTAAAATTTATTATTTATTTTTTCATTTTTGATATTGCATTTTTATTTTTTTTCGCATAATTGGTGTTGTCACATTATTTATTTTCTATTGGTGATGGACTTTCGTTATGCCATTTTTAGCTAAGCAACACGAATACGGACAAGGGCAAAGATGGGACAACCTATCGGAATTGTGAAGTGTACTGCGTCGCAATTATTACCATGAATAAAATGGACGCTATTCAACGTGCTTTCCTATTCAAGCGTCATAAGTATGCGACGAAAATGCAAATTCATATTCGCATTAAAAAGTTATGAAATTTAAACGTTGTCCACGTGGGAAAGATAATATGGCAAGCTTCCTATTTCTAATGCTGTGAAATGTACTCCTGACAAAATTCCTTGTTAATTTGGGTCATCGTTTGAGTAATGGTGAGTCAGAGTGGGAAGTAGTAGGTACTAAGAGTCATTGACGTTGCCAATGGAAAATATTACGATCATATGCTGGAAAGTGAGAAGCCTCTCAATGTAATATGCATTTTTATAGGTATGTCGTCATAAAACTTCAGTATTATTTTTTTTACCTCTTCATAGAGAGTTAAAATATTTATTTTCATATTATTGTGAAAGAAAGGGGAACTTTACTGTTCGGTGCGCATGTGTATAAATATAAATACCCATATAAACGATTAGAACAGATCTGAATATCTTGCAATTCCAATGATTTACCTGTTTTATTGCCTGTTTTTTGAATTATTGATGATATTATTTGCCCCAAATTGCATTCACCGAGAATTACTGTAATTCACCAGGATTATCTCACGAATAGCGGTGTTACAGAAAATTCGCTGAGAAGAATGTGTCCAGTTAATGATAAACTCGTAAATTTGAATTACGGTGACTTTTTACCATGGTGAATGAATGAATATATCGTACGCACGACTTAAATTAAAATTGAAGCTGGAAATTACTCATTTCAACAAGAATCGTTGGCGAGGTTATATAAACAGAAAATTGAATTCCCAACGAAAGCATTATGGGGTATGGGCTAATAATCACAGATGATACAAGCCGAGTGAATTATTGTTGACAAAAATTTAATGGATTTCATACCAGTGTGGCAGTGAGGCATTCACCGTACTGAACCGTAGCATTCATTCCATTGGGCCTCCAGCGATTAAAAAGGTACCTTTTATCTAGTTGGATCTGGGACGAATTACTTAAATGTTACGTTGGAGAAATTGATCGCTAGAGCCAATGACAACATAATTTCAATTTTCATACGGGTTTTTGTAAGTAATAATGCAATTAGAGTGTTAGCATTGTATTCATTTATGTTTCGATTTTCCAAAAACATTTTTAGCAGAAATACAGGAATATACCCTTCGTTAAGCGATCTAATATAGATAGGAGCCTGTTTTTTAGATCAGTATCTGGAAATTTGATTTATATATCAATACGTGTAGGTCATAGGCCTTAGTAATCTTCGTGATAATTCATTAAACGCGAGGTATGCGTTGAATGTTAAAATTTCTAAATATTAAGATCTGGATATAGAAGACTAGAGAGCCAACGCAGGTGATGGATAGGCTGTCACGAATCGGGTTGCTCTTGGTTGAAGCGGAAGATTTTCCTTTCCTTCTGTTACAAATTTCATTATCTGAGTTATGTTCTGGATTGCAAAATTAACATGAACTGAAGGAGGTCGCTAAATATTGATTTGCGAGGATAGAAGAAGAGAGCTTGAAGAAAAAATGTAAGCGTTTCTTGCATATAACGTGTTTGTAGTGAATTTCTCTTAGCAAATTTTTTATTATATAGTAATTTAATCGAAGAATTTTTTATGTAGTTCCTAGACTCTGACTTATTTATTAAAATTTTATATTTTCGAATAAAGTACTTTTAAATCCTTATTAAAGCACCACCTGTTACCCATTGTTGTCTAGCCCAACGTCTTGCCATTGCTCTTTCATCTCAATCCCCCCACTTTTTATCACTGTTTCACCTTCTCTCCCCTTCAGAATTACCTTTTACTCACACGCAGCACGAGACCATTTGTATTCCTTTAGGTAAATTTGGTAGAGGGATCATTTGATGGGAATGCCGAACTGGAGAATACAATGATATGGTACTGGTATGGCTACAAATTTGGGGAAACGCCTCCATTACCGCTGGAGGGATGCGAGAAGGTCACGTTATTATGTTATATTAGTTTTGTTATGGGTTGGGGTGAAAAAAAGCAAAGAATACCGCATGGCTCCTTCAATTCCCCGTTTTTGTTTGCTTTCCGTAGGAAGAGACGCTGACAGGACGTCGTGCCTTGCTGTTAGAGGGTGAACATGTGAGAGTGAAATTTCCCGAACGTGGAAAGGGTGAGAAAAATTATCTTGCTTCGGTTCAGGTCTTCCGAGTTGTCCTTAGGCTGTCAGGGAGTGAGACTTAGTTGAAAAGTTTTTGGCCTGATGTTACCAATTCTAACTTAGGCTAGTGTGGATTGATTATATCTGTATTGATATCGTCCACTGGACTTACAGTCATTTGATAAAATTTTATTAAATTTAATTTTCATGAGAATTACCTTTTAATTAAATATACCTTAAGAATACGCTCCAATCATAAATTAAAAAAAAACAGCACAATCATTCCAGGTAATAGTTCGTCATCATTCTACATTATATCAAGTTTTTTTTGACAAATTAAATAAAAATTGGGGAAAATCATAAACCTTCACTTTTTGAAAACATTCCTATGTGGTGATTTCTACTAGATGTTTCGCATCTTGAACTAGAATAACACTAATGAAGAATATGAAATTATTGTGGTAATCTCATATCATTTAAGTTGGTTGCAGCTGTATTGTCAAATAGTGATTAAAGTAGAAAGAAGACAAAAATTATTTATATCTGTTATTAAATTCAGATAATATTAGTAAAAAAGTAATAATACCATTTAGGTCCCGCTAAGCAAAAAGGACTTGTCGGCAGGTGCCATTAAGTTAAATCTATTGAGCTATATATTTCGGAGTTCTTAATAAAGCAGCTACTCTTTGAGTTGTTTCACAAACGCAGATATAATTTTAGTATTACTCATCAATAAAAGAGTAATCCTTGGTTAGTTTCAGGCCGGCAGTATATCTACAGCTACAGGCAATAATTGTTAATAATCCCAAATAATGTAGCTTGGATGTCGCGATGGTGATGCGACTGTACCGGCGCGCCGTACGTTGGAGCGAGATGGCTGGAAAGAAATGATCGAAGAGGCAGGGTCTCTTCTTAGACCGTAACGCCAGTGGGTAAGGTAATGCCGCTTGCCCGGGCTTGTTCTGTGACGTGTTTATTCCTCTTACAGGGGTCTTGTAATTGTTCAAGGACTGTCAGCTCTGCTTATTACCTTCTCGCTTCTACAATTTATCACTTTTCTCCTGTTTCATTTTTCGGAAATTCGTCTTAAAGGCTGGGCGACTGAAATCCATGAGTAAGTCATCGCCCTATCTATCGCTATATCCCACCAGTAAATGTCCGGGTGTAGTAGGGAGATTTCGAAAAGAGCAAAAGGCGCTCAAACAGACGGGGATGGGAAAGGATCGAAAGTGATGCAATGAGAGAAATTAAGCGTCGAGAAGACCGTGTGTCACCGAAGGTTTCGTTGCAACCAACAAAATATCCAGTGAAGAAAAATTAAGGTTAAATTTTGCACGGTTTGCTACTAAACCAGCAATTTTTGGCAAATACCTGGAGAACTAGTCGCTCCTTTTCACAATATGGGTGAATCGATGCTCGTTCGATCGAATCTACGCGCACTTGTTCTTCTTCAGTATGCATTAATCCATTCCGGGGAAATGATCTTTCAGAGGGTTCAAAGAACCCATGCTCACCAATCGAAAGGCGAATACGGAGGGCATCTAAGCAGCTGTGCAACATATTATCCTGGCCAGTGAAAAATTCCTTCAAAGTTGACTTATCCGCGAAGATGGGAGTAGTTGCTATGATGTGATAATTATGGTAATCATGATAATAAATAGGATAATTAGAATATTTTTCAGAAGGCGAGGATTATGTTAATTCCATGTAAGAATTAAATAATTTTGCCCAACAATCGGAATAGTCAGGAAATTAAAGGATCATATTTTAATTGAAACTGCCGTAGGTATCTTATGCTAAGATTCTGACATCACTTATTATCATTTATCAATCGTCAGCTGAATGAATGTATAATGTTGTAAAAACTCGTGGTTTTAATAACGTGTTTCACGTTTTCGCAACAAAACGAATCAACCAATTTTTATTGACTCCATCGAGATTTAATTGAACAAATTATATGCTAAAGAATATTTTTTTATTCTACTGGTTGCAACCCCAGTGTTACAACCAGAGAATTGCACTTTTTTAACTTTCAAGATTCACGAAATATATAACTCTTACTTCGTTCATTGTAAATTACTCTAGTTCAGGGGTGGTGAACCTTTTGGCGGTTGAGTGCCTAAGTTTATGAAATAAGAGTATACTCGCTCGACTCGTGTGCCAAACCCATCGAATGAGATAGAAGTATCCCTTTGCGCCCTCCCAGCTTCACGTGCCGAAATAATTGATCCACGTGCCACTTTGAGCTCGCGTGCCATTGGTTCGCCTCCCCCGCTTTAGAGCCTTATACTCCTTATAAGAAGGAAAACATTATGTGACTTTCAACGGAGTTTTTGTTATGTTAATTATTCCGCAGATGAAGGAGTTACCAAAGTAGATATAGAATCAAAGATAAAAAGGATGCAACCTCTGATATATTGTTTTATGCTGAAAAACTTCCCCAAGTGTAATTTAAGAAATCATTGTGGCACAGAAAAATCACTTTTGATGAGAGCCATCTACAGCAGTTACAGGAGTTTTACTAGAATTCTGATAAAAATAATGCTGAACCTTAGTTCTCGCTTCTCTTTTGAATTTATCTCTCAAATATATGGCAGAATTCGACTACTGTAGTGTGAAAATGCGGCAGTTAGCTAATTTTCACCAGGTCAAAATCATGTATTAAAATTAATAATTCATAGTCCGTGTTAACTCTTAAGCTCCAAATACCTCTGCTGTAACTTGATAATTAACGTCGATATCCGTGCCTGTTTTCATGTATATTTATTTTTATCACCTGAAAATATGCTTTATCAAAAAGATTACCGCCGTTAATCCACGTATAAATGCTGATTCTCGCTAATAAACTTATGTGAATGTGTTTGAGTCAATGTGAATGAATTACTGTGGGGTGAAAGTGAGGATGGGCGAAAGATGGGAATTCGCTGGATGTTCGTGCAGTGAGTGTTTATGGGAAGGTCGGGGGAGGAATATGGATGAAAGAAGGGGAGAAGAGAGGCGGACGAGAGTTGGAGAGCGAGGCCGTTTCACCACGCAGGAGATGAGTGTGTTAAGTTCCCGCGAGAGCAATTTATTTTCCGTTTGCGAATATTCGCGGCAAACCGAAAGAGAGGTCTCGGCCCCCTTTCGTTTAATCCTTTCCGGTTGGCCTCATAATTCTCTGCCACCTGCTCTGCTCTTCTTAAAAATTTGAGGCATATTCATTCACAGCGGTTCCATAATTTTTTATGGGGCCACGGATTAGGGAGTGTGATGCAGGTTAAGCGTTAAAATTTTGATGCCAGAAGAGCTGTTAGTGAGAGCGGAAATATTTTCTTCTTATTTTGGTAGAGGTTAAAATCATTTTAGCTCGACTTTCGAAATTGTGTCTTTTATAGAAAATAGGAAACTGCCTCTATGGGTATAACGAGGATATTTAACAAAACAAAGTAAAGGCGGAATTTTTGGAATGATGATGAAAAGATAAAAACCATATTTTGTGGGTAGAAATGAGAAATGTTGGGTAGTATTTTTTTCCAGTGATACATAGTCTATGCTTGGCTCCAATATAATATATATTTCACGGCTAATAGAATGGCCTTTATTCTCATTCATAGTATTAAGCCTTGTTCCTATCAAAAAGTAATAAAACTGTCATAAGATAACCCGAGCGCGGAAAATTCTTTTAATTTTGTAAACAACGTCACCAAAAAATTCTCAATCTTTTTAAAGGAGTTTCAAAAAAGTATTTTGTGAAATATCTTCCAAAATTTTGGTACAAATTTAGAGTGAAATCTCAAAAATAATTTCGTTAATTGTTCGAAAATTGTACAGGTATTATTTTTTAAAAGAAAGGACTTAAGAAATATTTTTATGAGGAAAATAAAAATTTTAAAGGGGAAATACCGGCAGGGATATGCACTCCGAATATGACTGAATTGGGCTGAAGAAAGATCTAGATGCTATGGACGAATGGTGTAATACTTGGCAGTTAGAATTAAATTTTATAAATTAGTTGTTATGAAGTTTTGGAAAAAGAAAAACATGCCCAATGTGACACACATTTAATCAAGCCGAAATATCAAATGTGGAGTCTTTAAAGTACTTTGGTGTGACCCTAACTTGTTGGAGGAAGCACATACGTAAAATTTGCAGACAGGCAAATCATACATTGGGAATTATTAATAGAATACTAGGAAACTGTGACGAGAAAGTAAATGAGCGTTGTTATTATTCTCTCGTGAGACTTCGCTTTGAGCATCGCTAGTCTATAGGACCCTTACGAAGAAGGTGTAGTTTCAATTATTGATCGAATACAGTGGGGAGCAGCAAGTATAGTAGTGTAATCAGTTATTCATTTATAATACTAACCAGTGGTTGTAACTTCAATAGCACACTGCATGGTAGCATGTTCATTTACGTATTATTCTCCTAGTATATGGTCTGACCGCGAATTGTCATTTTGACGGCTTGGCATTCGGGCAAGCGTGCACGGTACTGATTTCAGCTGGGATGAGTGTGGCATGCCTGGTGTGGAATCACCCCGTGCCACGCGCCCTAGTGGTGGCTTGCACGGTATTTCGTAGAGTAGATGAAGAGTAGATCAATATCTTAAGTATTAAATACATAAATCAGTACATATGCATTTTTGATCCGATTTTTGCATCCAACGACCGATCTCAAACAAGTAAACGTATTTTTTTTAAATAAATACAGGTGGTGGTGCTGTAATATTCACAAAAACTCGCCTAGAGGACTGTGAGAACTGTAATTGACAAGGTATTATTATGTGAACTTAATCATTATGCGAAAGTACTGTACTGGAGCTTTTTAGCATGTTTTTCTAAAAACGTGGTTTCAAAGTGAAAATTATAGGGCGCAGTTGACGAGGCGGCATAATTTAGCAAATACCCGGAAAGCACCACGCTAAATCAACATCTTGCAAAAACAAAGTTTGTAAAGTATAAAATCCAAATTCAGTTCCGATTTTTGAGTTTCCGTCGCTGATACCTGAACTGGTCTCTGTGCTGGCCTTAATGCTGTGCATAGCAGCCATTAGGGTCGGTTACTGCGCCGGGTCCCTCTAAAGCCGAGGTGAAGACCCTGCCACTTGTGTGACAAGTCATGGGAGAGCGGAAGGCAAGTTTGAAATTTGGAGTGCCGGAATGGTTAGTTTTGGGTCAAGAGTTCAGTGGAACGGGCATCAATTAAGGGGTACGTGCTGGGAAACAAGAGCTCGTTGATTGGTACGAGATTAAGTGCTTGTGCGTTGTCGCCAGATGTCAATTAGTCACATGTAGTCAAGAGTGATTGTACGCTTTTAACTTAGTCAAATGTTTGGTGAAACGTTCGGTTTTAACAAAGATTATTGAGTTCACGCTAACGGTTGAAAATAAAATATAATTCAAAACTCTCCAACTAGACAAATTTACCTATAATAGTCAGGAGAGTTTCTTTCATTATCGAATCTACGGTGGCTTCGGATATTCAGCAATGTTTAAGGTGAAAATTATCCTTCTGAATATTAGTAACCTATAATTGTAGGATACCATGTAAGTGTTTGCTATGCACTTTTATCCACGCTTAAGGCATTGGTTCAATTTTATAAGAGTAAATGGACTAGAGTGTTAATGTTATATTATAATCGGCCTAAATTCAACCAACGCTAGGTTTTGCTGTCAACAATGTGTCCTAGAATCCATGATAGCTTATGAAGCAGTTAGTGAGAGACTATGTACAATTAGAAAGTTCAATAACTTTTCAATCTAAAGTTTGTACGCTCCTACAGAGGAAACTGAAGATGAAGAAATGGATTTGTTCTACGCTCAACTAGAAGAATAGTTTTCAAAGTTACCAAACTATGATACTAATGTTCGGAAAAGTGTTGCAGGCAGAAACAGTTTCGACGATGTTTCAAATGACAATGGAGTTAGATTACTAAGTTTTGCTACCTCAATGAATCTTTTTATTGCAAGTACTAAGTTCCTGTACAAATTCATACATAAAGAAACGTGGACATCTGCAAACGGAACCACCCGGAACCAACAATACCGTGTATTATTGATAAGAGGCACGTTAATACAATAGTAGATGTAAAAAGTCAGCGGGGAGCATGATTGTGGCACTAACCACTTTTTGGTACTAGCAGTGATAAGACAAAGAATAAAGATTGAAAACATAGGTATAAATAAGGTAACTGGGAAAATGTGTTTGATGAGAGCAAAAGAGCGGAATTCCAAATGAAAATTGCCGATAGGTTTACAGCGTTAGGAGCAGAAAATTTGGATAAGGAAAATGACGAAACTCAGGTAGGAAACTTTGGCAAACTTTCAAATTGTCGATATAAGAAACATCTGGAGAAGTTTTTACGAAGAAAAAGATTTGTAAGAAACCTTGGTTCAACAAAGGTTGTCAGGAACTATTTTCTTAAAGGAAATATGCTAAATCTAGGGTCCATCAATGCCAAAATGCAGAAGCAAGAGAAGCATACAAAGAAATTAACTCGAAAGTAAATAAAATTCTAAGAACTGAGAAAAGAAAGTACATAAACAATATGCTTACAAAAGCAGAACAGGACTTAGCGCTAAGTAACACCAAGGATTTTCATAGGAACGTGAGAACTTTCCAGAAAGGATACTCTCCTAAAGTAATGGGGGTGAAGGACAAGGATGGAAATGTGGTGGGGGATGAAGCAACCGTCCTACAGACATGGAAATGCTACTTCCAAGATCTCGTTAACTCGGATAACACCAGTGTAGAAAACGAACAAGAAGAGGTAGGACATAGTAAGAATCAAGATTTGGTTCTAGAACTAACTCTGGAAGAAATTTAGAATGTGATAAAGACAATAAAGAATGGAAAGGTCCCTGGAGATGACGGAATATCTATCGAATTAATAAAAAATGGAGGTAGACCACTGATACAGTTTCTCTACAAGATGATAGTGAGAATCTGGAAACTGGAAGAAATGCCAGAGGAGTGGAAGGAGGCAGTGATTGTACCGCTCTACGAAAAATGGGATAAACTAGACTGCTCAAATTACAGAGGGATATCTCTTCTTAACTGTACATATATTTTATTTCTCTTTTTCTTTCTAAATACTTTCCAAAATTATATTAAAACGATTAAAAGTGTACGGAAATGAAATAGTTGGGGAGCATCAAGCAGGGTTTATGAAAGAGAAATCAACCACGGGCCAAATATTTGTTTTGAAAGAGCTGGCTGCAAAATATTGGGAGTATAACAAAGATCTCTTTGTGCTATTTATTGATTTTAAGAAGGCATATGATAGTGTTATAAGATCCAAACTTTGGCTAATACTTAGACAGAGTAACATCACGGAAAAGATTGTAAGACTAACTAAAATGTGTGTGGAAGGTTCGAGAGGTGTAGTGAGAATTGAACGGAAATATACAGATACCTTTGACATCAGCAGAGGGGTAAGAGCAGAGGGAGATGGATTGTCTCCACCTTTGTTCAGCTGTACCGTTGAAAAAGCTTTGAAGACAACAGAAGCCCTACCAAGAGGTGCAAACTTTGAAGGACGAATCAATATACTAGCATTTGCAGAAGACGTAGCCCTAGTAGCTGAATTAACTAAATATATGAAAATAGCAAGAGAGGCAGAGCCAATCAACTCAACGCTGGAAGTCAGGGGTCACAAATTTGCAGTATCTGAAGAATTCAAGTATCTGGAAGTTACTACCACCAGTCAAAATAAGATGGATATGGAAATGCAAGTAAGATTAAATGCAGCCAATAGGTGTTATTGGAGTTTGTCAAAACTGTTGAAGAGGAGGCTTCTGTCAAGAAATACAAAAATTAGGATATACCTAGCGATTATTCAACCTGTTCTCTTGTATGGGTAGGTAGTGTGAACACTGACAAATTACACTCAGAAAAAGTTGTTAACTTTTGAAAACAAGATATTAATTAGAATATATGGACCAACTCTAGAAGGAGGAACGTTGAGAATGAAGAAGAACAGAGAACTCAGAGATTTATACAGAAGACCTGATATTGTGGCGGTGGTTAGAAGCAGAAGGAGAAGGTGGTTTGGTCATGTCAGAAGAGGATACAGCCATACGAAGGGTGTGGAGGGGACACCCAGAAGGAAGGCGCCCACCAGGAAGGCCAAGAATAAGATGGCATGACCAAGTAGCCAACGATGTGAGAAAACTGGGTGGTGGCACTGAGATGGCGGAAAACAAAAAAGTTTGGAGGAAACTTGTAGGCGAGGCCAAAAATCAGCTTGGATTTGAGTGGCCCCGGGAGTAAGTAAGAGGAAGTTAATTCAACCAAGAAATTTTGAAATAATACCTGATTACTTCTGCCATCGCCCACAATTACAACGAGCAATAATCTGGCTATCTAAGCAGAGGCGGCTCAGTGTAAAACGTTGTTGCCTATTCAGGCTTCGTGGTTATATATATTACGACTACAGGAAGAAGAACCGTAGCTCTTTCAACTTCTCCCAAATTGATTATTTACTTTCAGTTTATCTGTTGAAGTATATAAACATATATTTCAATGCATCAGAAACTTTTCACAATCGCAATTGATTACACGTAGGTGGATACATGTTATTCTTTTTGTGCTTCTCTAACTAGGTCTCTGCTAATAATTTACTCATCCATTACCGTTCATTAATGCATATATTGCATCCCTTATTTTAGTGTCGTAAATATTGATCATTGATTGTTGAAAGGCTAATTTATTGGTTATTGTACCAGAAAAACTGCTTGAGTCAGTAGTTCAGCCAACAAATAATCAAAAATATTGTAATTATATAATTTCAAGTACTAAATTCACCTAAATACTTAGCTTGGGTACTAGCATAAGGAAGGAATTAATATTACTATTTAGCTGCTACCATATCATTATTTCTTTTTATACTTTTGAACTCATTAAGGGGTGGTTTTTTCAATAAGGTCGCAAGACTAGTAATGTTCAAGTTTTTTCGTTACGTGTCCATTTTTTTGCCCTTTTTATTAAGTCATTATTGTCATTTATTAAGTTTTTTGTTTAGCTGTATGTAGAACTATTTCACTGAACCTTTAAATTTTGTTCACGGCTAATAAAGTTCATGCATATCTAAAATTTGCGTGTACTCTTAGACGAGAGTTTAATGGCAGTGGAAACTTTAGGAGAGTTTTCAACAAGAGATAGACTTTAATATCACTTTCGTTCAAATAATCCCGATTTACTATCTATTATTATATTTAACAGGGTTTGAAAAGTTTACTCAACCTATAAGGTAAAAAAATAGCCTGACAAATATTGGTAAAATGAAAGTATAGCAAGACTACATATTTTTTATATGCAGCTCAAATTCCTGAATTTAAATGTGGTTTACTCAGAAATCCACCTCTTGCTTCCATGATATACGAGATTGTTTGGCTCAAATATAATTTTTGAAAACTTCAAAGTGTTTAAAGGATAATTGAGATAGAGGCTGGGAGATTATTCAACCAAATGTTTGCCCCGCAACATTCCTCTGTGCTTCACTCAGTTCTGCGTCCTCCTGCTTCTTCTGCGTCCTCCTCACCCCACCATTCTGAGCTCATTTAGTTATCAAGTTCAGTTCATTTGACATCTTAATGAGGCCCGTCTGTAAGAAATAGGGATTGGGGAAGGCTTGTGTAAACTGTCGTGGGGTGGTGTCGACTTTTCGAGGCAGGAAAAGCCACCTTTTTTCCTTAGAGAGCACAGTCGTTACATTTCTACGTGAAGTAATCTGCCGAGGAGTTTAAGGATGGAGGTGGAGGCTCAGATTGGAGAGATGAAGTTTACTTAGGAGAGGGTGAGTGAAGTGAGTGCAATGATGAATGGTCAGAATTTTTTGGATTAGTATTTCCCTAGCACATATCCACCTTAATTGCGCTAATGTACCTTAATCCACTTGAAAAAGTGTGCGCCGCCCTCAAGCTATTCTAAGGCTAAGACGTTCATTGTTACAAAAAGCGTATAAGACGTTCATTGCTAATAACTAGGAAGTCAGAGGTGGTGGTGGAAGTGGTGTTCTTGAGAGGTGGAGGGGTATAATATAAATATATTTAATTAAAACGAAGATGTTCCCTACTTCTTAGTGCTTACTAATACTCTTCTCTCCTTCCGCTCAGAAAAGAGATACATTGGTAGGTGCTGGGATTATTTCTCCTGAAGTACCCTGGATCTGATTCGTAAAAGGTGCATACCTGCCTAATTTGTTTACAAGTAAGTTTACAGTTTGAAAGCAAAATATTACTTGCGAACAAATTGGGCAGGTATGCCTTCATAATAATCACCTTTTACGAATGTTGTATTTGACTTATATTTTGACATCGAATTTTTTTAGTTCGTTTATGCTTTGCTTCTGTGTGATACATAAATTATGGATATTTGCAGAATAATTCATGTATGGAATACTTAGTGCTTTTCATATGTACCACTTCTTTAATTCAAGTCGAACTTATCTGGCAAATCTTTTTAAGGCTTCCAGTTGAGTTCAGGGGATCTCAAACGTAGGGGGTTCTTCGCTTCCTTGGCTATTTCTTTTTCCGCGCACCATCTCGGGAGACACGTGGGATATACTTCCCATGAAGCGCAGCGGAGATTGGTGGCTGGTTTACGCCTCCTGAAGGGACGACCTGTGATTTAGGGAAGCTTCTGTTTTCTTTGCAACATTTAGCTCCTCTTTTCTTGCTGACTATGAACGGGACTGAAAATTTTTATGGCTAAAATTACAACCCAGCGGATGTTCTGAGGTGTTAGGAGAAGAGTGATATAGTGATCATGGCGCTGAATCACTCTTTGTTGTTTTTTACCTCCCTGTCGCAGTTCATGACCCGCGTTAAAATTGCGTGTTAAATCTTATTCCTGGAAGATGCAAAATGGATTTTTCAACGATTCAAAATGAATTACAGATCTTATTTATGCCAGCTTATGCCTTGGCCTAATTTCTTGACGTCTTCAAATATTTTAGGTATTACTGGAAGCTTAGAAGATGCCTACATTTGTAAATTTAAATACGTACCTTTGAATACCGCGCAAAGGTAATAGTTCGAGCAAGTTTCCAAAGTACTATTTTCCCAGAAATGTGCAAATTTAATCCTATATTTTTTGAGCAAGGTAATGGGAAATAAAGTGGAAAGGGAATATGAAAGTATAGGAGACTCGAGAGGAGAGTCCCTTTCAATCAGCGAAGAATCGTTGGGGGCTAAAAAACAAGCACATTTTATTATTTCCTTTTTCCATTATTTAAGCCCGTATAGATTTTTATTTCTTTCTGTATATTACCAGGTCCCGATTACGAGAAGACTTCTTAATAATTCCCTGCTCTGAGTGAAGAGTAATTTAGCATGTTGCCAACGAAAAGACTGAGGTGACTGATTTTTACAATGTCTTAACTGTGTTTTAATGGTTCTTACGTGGGTATTCTCACCGTTTTCTCTCTCACCGTTTTTTCTCTCTCACCTTGTTGATATTTTATGGTTTTTAATTCATGCGACACTAAGATCATGGTAAATGTTTTATGATTCATTTGGCCTGCTGTGATTGTTATTCAGTTGAATTATGCACTTTGACATCGTGTTTCTTCATGATAACTGTTCTTGGTCCAACAGAATTTACCTGGAAATTTGAACATGATAATCGCGCGCATGCGCGAACAGAATGAACATATTTTCCTGCATTGACGTATTTTGTCGGGTCTAGGACTTTCATTTAGTGTACCGGTGTATACGTTTGTGGCACAGTGTCTCAATTTTGGAGGAAAAATGACAGTGATATAGTGGCAACGTGAATATTTGTGTGTACACGCACACTAGATACTCTTTTCTATCGTTGGGCATATTCCATTACGCTTCAAGGTATTCTATTCAAGACCTTTTATAGAGAATGGTATTTTTTGGATTGATTATTTTTTAATTTTAGGACAGCTTTCATCTAATGAACTTCATTTCTCTTGTCTCCAAGGCCTATCGATCTTCTTTCCTAAGTTTTAGGAATCCGAAGCTGTACTCCATAGATAGTGTAGCTTTTTCCCTCATTCATACATTATTCGTCTCTTTACTGACCTTTTATTCCCAACAATCTATAAGTGGGGCCATATATGCTTAAAAATTTGTATACTTTGTTGAACATATCTTATTCGTCTTCTACAGTCACATACACCCTTAATGCTGGAATGTTTTTCATGTAATTTTGCCATAGAGTCGAATATTTTCAATTTAACAGGACACAGGGTGGCATAAAACGCAACAACTTTTCCTTTCTCATTGACGTGTGTAAATATTGCTTCTGGTTGAATGCATACACCTAATAAATGGCAAATTGTAATTTGACATGGCTATCGTGAATTTTTGCCATATCACTTGCATAATGGCTCCAGGAGAGTGTTGATCTTTAATACTAGTCGGCAGTTTTTCCTTCTCGGACGATGTTGTCAACATGCAACGCGAAATTTGAAAAATAATCATACTTCTGCGGTATTTTGAGTCTCAAGACCGTTTTTTTTTCTTCATTTACATCCATCGTATATCGATTAAATCAATAAGGAAAGGAGCCGATTTCTTAGCCATTTTCGGGTGAGGTCCACCGATCAAGGGGTGAGCAGTGCTTTTCTTTTGGGAAAGAAAGGAGAATGTTCGTCCCTCTGCATCCGGAAAAACAACCCACGTTTTCGTTCCTTGGGAAGAAAGAAAAATATCCTGGTATTGGGAGTAAAAAATAGAAAGGCGCTGAGCTTAGGAAATAAGTGTTTCCCTGAGACATATGAGATAACGAGAGACGTGCGTAGGAAAACATTGATGGCTGGTACGAACATTTTTTTACTTTGGATATAGACATCATCATAAGTAAACCCAACCGAAGGCATATAGAATGTAGAACTCCATTCTAACCAGTCCCATGCTAACGTCCTTATACCAGTGAAGTATTTATATTTTACATCCCGATTTACATGATACTTAAATGGTCTCTTGGTATTCATTTGGAGATTCTTCCATGTGTTTGCCCTTGGGTTATGCTTATTACATTAAGATATATTCCAGGCTAGAACGAGATCGAACTAGTTTTCTATGCCAGATAAAAATGATTAATTTCACGACCCGGGTTTCGGTGCTGTGCAGCATCTTCAGGTGTTTATTTTGATATTCTGAAAATAGAAGTTTGTTTCAATTTAGAAAAATTTAATGGCAACTAAACTAATAAACAGTGTTAATTAAGTTAACAAAGATTAACTGAAATATCAATTCACAAACATTATAATTGGAAAATTTGTTGTCTCAGGTACTGAAGATGATGGGTCCTGAAAACCTGGGTCGTAAAATGAATAGTTTTTATATAAATTGCAAGTTTTAATAATTTCGTTCGACGATGGAAATATGCCACTAAGTCAAGCCTGAAACTGCCTCCATTTTATCTCAGGCTATTAACAGATCAGAAAATAAAGCCTCCGCGGACTCTACTCATCATAAGTGCTAAGTCAACAATCAAAAATTCAGTTTTTTCAGTTAAAATGTGAAAGTAAGTCACTCTTTGGTCAAGATTATATTGTTATTTGGTTATTTTTGATTTGACTGTAATATCTTAAATCGAGTGATATGTAGAGAATATCAGTTGACAGATGTAGGGGAATGATGAAAAATGATCTACTGAGTAAAATTACATTTTATGTTTTTCGTTAGTTATGAATAACTTTCGTTAGATTATTATTAATGATGGAGGAGATGAAGATATTACGGTCGGACATCATATTCGCTGTCTTAGAGAGTAAGATCTCGATGAATGGCGAAATAAAGCTACGATTCCTGGGTTGCAACTCCTTTTACCAGTAACCTCTGGTGCTAACAACTTGTACTCAATATTGGAAATGTATTTTAGCTTTTTTATTAATGGCTTAACTAACATTCACCATGATAATTTAGTTTTAACGCACAATTTGAGGGAAAAATTTCCTTAACGGAGATCAATGCCAATTTTCCTGCGTAGAAATTTGGCAGTTTTTGACTTATATGTAGATTCATTCGATTAAAAAGTGAATCTTAAGTTAAGGATATTTTGTTTGGGTCAGTGATATGGAAATATTGAAATAACACATATCGTGCATCACTCATTTCCCATTAAACTTGGCTCATTTGGGTTCCATGATATGATCACCTAAGATTTAAAGAGATGTAAATAATATAATTTACGTACCAAGCGTTTGGAACCAATGTTATTCGTAATACAAGAAGTGTCAACTATTAGTTAACTTGCAATCGGCAAGGAAAACACTCGCAGAGTTATAAGTCCTCATACAACCTGGAGGAATATCAATGCTTATTTTTTGAATTTTCTTACTGGAAAAATAGACATTCCAATGGGGCATCAAATCGGAAGAAATCGATGGGTAGAAAACTAACGCAGTCATTGAATATTTTGCAAAATGGGATGGTGGTATTGGAAGGAATGTTTCAACCCCAATCTCCGAGATGATGCCTTTCTCTTCTTATACTGCTTCCAAGGGACCCAATTACATCTGAGGCGCTCAAATAATCTTCTTTCGTTCTATCGTTTCTGGAAATTTAAACCCAGTCGTAGGCCTGGAACGACCGTGGTTATCATCCGCATTGAATTTAAATTGGAGCAAAAAATTCATTGTTCATTTAAAGGCGTTTAGTGCAGCAAAGTGTAAAGTGTAAAATTGCAAATTTTTATAATATGCTGTCAGCACAACTGTAAGTCGAAGTACATGGTAAATTAAATATATTTTTATATAGCTTGGAGATACACATTTTTTGGTCATCGAGAGCTGTTTCCATTATCAATCTCAAATAATCAACAATTATCAAGGCTAATAATTAATACTTTGGAAGATTCAACTGGCATTGACATTTGAGGCATTAATCCCATTTAGCTTGGGAAACATGATATACCTCTTTTATAGTTTTTTTCAGGCGATGGTGAATTATTTCGTTTCGTGGACCAACTTGCTAGAATATCCTTTCCATCCACTTTCATATATCCCAGTGGTTTAGAGTCATTGTCTTTAACTTTGCTCAGTATAGGAAAATTAATGGTCGCATTAGTAGTCGTTTGTCTTAAGAAATTCACTTCATCTGCTCCGCTCTCTTGCCATTTTATTGCTACCGCGAAAAACTCGAGGGTACTCAATTATATTTTATCGTAGGCTCCATTTTGATATTTTGTTAATTTTCATTGGTGTAACATTGTCAAATGTCAATGGTGCAGAGGAAATAAGTAAAATTGAATGTTTTTGAGTCCTCAATGGATTAATTTTGATCGAACGTGAAAGCGTGTGCATTCTCCTGTAGGTCGGTGGAAATACATGTTATTGAAGAGAATTGAAAGGTAGTGAGTACCAAAATACACCCATTTTAATTTATGATGGAAGGTAGTTAATGAATGAATTTCAATTTTAATTGATCTAAAATCTGCACTACACACTGTGCACTATCAGAAACCCTCGCAAGAGCTATACCTTACGCTTCTTATGATGTGAAGTCAAATTGTACTTCATTCAAATCAAATTGAAAATTTACATATTCATCAAAGGTTGAGTAAATAACCTTCATTTCCATGAAAATAAGAAGCTGTCATTTTAAGTTAGTTCAAATATTGGCGACACTGAGCTATTTTTTGGTTTAATTTCTGTAATGTTGGAAGGATGAAAAATATTTTACCTTTAATGGTAAAATATCCTATGATTTACGTTACTAAAATTAAAGTAAACATCATGATGGTGGTTGAACAAAATGAAGATGAATTGGAATTAAGAACATTATTATTACCTAATTGAGTGGGAGTCCTGTTCCAATTTACTCTCATGCTTTCGCCTTAAATGGACAGTGTGAATAAATTGCGTTTTAGTTTATTATTTTTAATTGGTATTAAAAATCTCCCAAATGCGATAGTTGATTTTGGAAATGCTCTTCAATTATAGTGCTTTATATTATCCCTCATTTGAATGTTATTCAAATGAATCCTAGCCACCTTTACTTAATAATATCAAGGTGGGCTTTCTATTCTCTCTTTGTCCACTTCTTTGATATAGTGCTTCTACCATAACTTCGCACTTAATGACTTTATAATGATAATGTTGGCCTGCCTTTTAGTATAGCTCTCGTTCAATTCCTCAGTATCTGGTTGCTAATGGAATTCGTGTGTTTATGAAACTCGAAGTTTAATGTAGTTTCATGTGTTCGTCGAGCAGAGAGATGGCTATCCCATCATCACATGCTGTGATCGTCTTTCTGGGAAGTCTAGTTGTTAAGGGACGCCTAATCGTGAATACAATCCTCTGATTGCGATATCAGCAAGACAGAGACGTCCCAAATTGACACAAGAAACTTGTGATGAGTTAATCTCGCTATTCTCATGCAACGAGTCAATTAACCCTTAAATGGCCTTGCTGTTTTTAAGAGGAACTTTGAACACAGAGAGGCGTTCACTCTTATTTAACAAAATCGAAGCTGGACTTCCATTTCCGGATTGCAAACTTAATTTAAATCTCAAAGGTACGTTGAATACGATGTGAAATCTTATAAAAATGTGATTAAAACATAATTGTGTTCATTATTTAGTCTAACGTTGTTACTAGTGTTCAAAAATTTCTATTTATTTTACCTCCTGTTATGCTCTAGTTTTCTCAAATTCGTATTCCATTGATAAATCTACTTTTACAAACCTTTGGATGCTGACCCTTTATTTAAATGTAATGTCGTAAAGCACTATGGGGTATATTGCAGAGCAAAACTATGCAAAAATAGAGTTTCACAGTACAAAGGATCATTAGAACTTTTTAGGCAAAATTATGCAGTATTTATGATACAAATATTGAGAGTTTAACCTTATATTATATAGTTTTTATCTCTTGATTATTCCATTTCCACTAGAGCTTTAACATATGTTTCCGAGTATATGACGGATTAGTTTACCATATTAACCATGGGAGTATTGGGTATTTGAGTTGTAATGATATTCCGTCTACGTTTTTACTCATATTGCTGAGAGATTACGAATTAATTACTTTTAAAGGATTTAGCATTACGAAGTACCTTGTTTCGTCATCTGACTGCGTAAGACTACTCGGTTTACAAGTACTGAGGCTGCTTTTTTATCGGAAAGAGAGTTGATGTTCGTATGTAGTACGAAAACACTTATAACTGGTAAAGTCCTCATGACTGCCCACTTTTTGGAAGTCTCTATGCTTAGAGCTGTCGAAAAATCTACGTGTTATTATTTGCTTGTCATTGGAGTGCAATAATCGAGAGCCTCATTTTCAAACGACCCGATTTCAAATTTCAGTTTCTCCCTCTTTAATACTTTCTAAGTCGTGCGCCATGTTCCTTTATAATTAGAGGATGTTTTGCCTTTTCACTTGCGGGTGAGACAGCAGATGGAGTTGAAAGTGTAAACGACAAATTGATCGCTATTCGCTTGATGAAACTGACACTGTATAAGAGAAAAAGTGGAGGGAATGGAGGACTGATGAATATCTCATAAAGTGCCTTGTCATGTTGTAGGGGCATAGAAACTTATTCTTTGTAGACGTCTTCTATTGAAGTCTGTTGATTTTAATCCTACTGCTATCTTTTTATCTCTTGCCCTCTGCTTCCTATTGTGTAATTATTGCGATGGACGTGAGATAGTTTAAATAGGGTCTTTGACGATGGTCTAACAGTAATTTTAAAAGATTCCATTCTTGATTTTCATATTCTTTAAAAAAAATCTCTCTCCGGAGGATTATAGGGTGCAAAATAACACTGGTCCCGCTAAATAAAATTTATCGCATTGACATTCTGCGTCGCGCGAAAAATTGAATGAACGCGATGGATATCCAATATGAAGAGCGACACCCTCTCATTCACGTATCCATTATTTAATACCCTGACACACTTTCACCCTCACAACCTTCCATATTCCTTGAAATAACTGCCACACCTCTTCATATCTTACGTGGCCTGATTTGAAAGTTAATGTGTTCTCCACGAATTTGCATATTTCCAAGATGTCATACACTTAAATCACGTCTGGCTACCGTCTTACAACTCTCTCCTTTCTCCTTCCCGTGGAAGCTTTTGGGGTACATGGACAGTATTCACTGTGGTGAATAATAAGAGTTTTGTGGAGAGTTTGGAATGGGAGTCCTTATGGAGGGAGACGGAGGGGCAAGGGGAACAATTTTGTCGCATTGAAAAGCTCATAGTCATCTCCACGGATGAACTAAGGAGAAGGTCGAAGATTCGCACATGATGTAATACACCTCGAGTGCTCAAGTGCGCGTGCTGTTGCAGTGAAAGCATACAGAAGACTTAAATGTCGGGAGGGAACAGAGTATAAAGCCCTCACTATCAGTGCTAGAGAATCAATTTTGTTCGGACGTCTCGATTTAAAACAATACTCTACTGAAAGGAGTTGGATTCATTATGTACAATTTGATGCCTAGGTATACCATCGCGGTAATGGGGTAATTACTCCTCAGAACTAAGGATAAATGTTTAACTATGGCATATAAACAAGGCACGTAGGGGATCGGGTTGGTGTGCTGGCAAGAGTACTGGCTAACCACACAGACGGCCAGGGTTCAATTCCCTGCAGAGGAGGATGTTTTTCAGAGGAAACCCTATTCCTACTTGAGTGTCTTGTGAAGGGCACTTCAAGTACAGTACTCCATCTGTCGGATGAGAGGTTAAACCATTGTCCCCTTGGCGCCTATCTTTAAGAGCAGGCTAATGCCGATGCCGGGTTTCTATCCACCCTCCTCCCTTGCCTATCCCCTATGGCGCAAATGACCATAGCTCTCGGTCGCCTCCCCTAATATTCAATCCAATCCGTCAAGACACAGTTAGTGGTTTGGATTATAATTTCGGTCGTCTCAAGAGTACTGGAGAGTGTTTCGTGAGTTAAAGAACAATGGAGGAAAAGGGGTATTTGCATTAGGAAAGTAAACGGGCACAGAAATAGTAAACTGCTTGCTCTTGCACCCTATCGATGAATAATAGCTACAAACATACCCAATGCGCTAGGAGCAGTTTTAGGATATTTTCTCCTCCCCTCTATTTATCTGCTTTTTCTTTCGATCCCAAATTCTCATCCTTCGTTCTCAGAGATCGGGCGCCTTCAATCGAGAAGGTAAAAGTATAGGTGCCGAAAGTGCATTAGAATTCAAAGAGAGAATGAGATGAGAACATAGAATAATAGAGAGCTTTCATTTTCCACAGAGCTCAGCCCCAGTCACTCTTTTTCTAGTTCGGATAGGATGGGCGTAACCATGGAGACCACTTTTCGTGAGCGAAGTGAGGGGGGGGGATGGGGAGTGGACGGGTAGGTTTTTTCAAGGAGAGGGAGGCGGTGGGAGGGAAATGGCAGGGGGTGGGAGGAGGGTTTTTTGGAGGATGGGTAGTGAAGGGTGGCGAAAGGGGGAGAAATCGCATTAAGAGATTGCGATGCTCGCATTCGGAATTAAAGTGTGCGCGCGCCGTTTGTGGGAGTTACGAAGATGAAGAGAACCGGGAGAAAAAGGAATTGGGTGAAGGGCGAACTCTTCCACTCCCTGCCGGGGATAGAGGAAAGGAAAAGAGAGATTAAGGTGAAAAATCTTTAGAAGATGGGGAAATGGGAGTAATTGAGGGAGCTGAAAAAAACTCTGGAAAAAACGTAGGTGGATAAAGAAAATTTTCAGGAATAAAAAAGTGAGGAAAAGGTGAAAAGCATTGAAAGGCGTAGATTTTCCACTTCAGAAAGTATTTCCTCGTGATAAATTGAAAGCCTTGTCGTTCCACATTCCTTTTAAGATAAATATTACTTAAGTATAGGAACCCATTCAACAGAATAAATATGAAATTATTTTAGAAAGGCGAGGAAGTCTTCACAGGAGGTGTTCACAGGAGAATAGTGTTTAAGAGAATCGAAAATCTACTCTTGAAATCTTGAAGCGTGGAAGTGGCTGAGCAAACCAGGAAAATGTCGAATTTATAGTCATTGCATTGACAGATGTTGTGGTACGATACTGCGTTTCTGCGTTTTACCTTATGGAGGTTCAGAAACTGCGTTTCTCATTTATCGAGTTTCTCTCTGATGCAGGTCTAGCACCTGCTTCGCTAACTTTTGGAGGTGTAAATAGTGGAAACAGAATGATGAATGCGCGCTGAAAATAAGAAATGCAGTTTCTGAACCTCCATAAGCAAGGCATCTGCAAGGTGAGAAACCTCTATGATCGAGAAATAAATCTCTGTCCCGTGGACTTTCACCTATCCAGGCGTGACTGAAGAATTTTGCAACTACAAGAGGCGATTTCTTTTATTTTCCCATAAAATGATGAAAATATCTTTCCCCGCAGGTTACAAGTTCTCGCAAAGAAATTCGAGACATGGCCAACTAACCAGTGCGGTTTGGAAAATCTGCACCACTTTTTGCTCTTAAGAGAATTTTCCGAGCGCAGCTACGTTTTCAGGCGTCAGAGTTAAATTATTTCTCCGCAATACATGATAAGGTTATCCTTCAGCTCACTAGTGACGGGTATATATGACTCTCACACGGGGCTGTTAAATGTGTACATGTTTTCAACGAAGTGAATTATGTTTCCTACGTAACTCCCTAGATCAAAATGATCCATGGTTTTTATCTATTGTTTCATAGAAGACGCTTTTCTTGAACGCTATAAATAATTATTTTTTTTCATTTTGGAGTAATTGGCTCCATAATATTTCCCATTTGTAAATTCCATCGTTTTGTAACCGAAACGACTGAATTGTTATAATAGACCGCAGAGAATCCTATGTCTCTTGAGTTCCTGTGATTTTGCACCAGCGATGTACACCACTCACAAGTTTCAGCGGTTTTTGTTTGAAATCTTTTCCTCGGCTGGAATTTCCAAGAAATATCCTTATGAGACTCAGGTACAATCCCTAAACTTTGACAGTAACGAGTATGTCTGAAAAAAATTACGAAATTGATTCTTTGAAATACTTTTATTATTTGTGCTAATTATTTCCGCATGAAACAAGCTGTTTTCATTTTGAAACAATTTTAAAATCCAAAAGGAAGCCTACATGTGATCAATACCCTCGCAAACACAAGCTTGACGGCGAACTTGGAATAAAAACATACGTATTAAATAGACGTTTTCAGAAGTTCTCACTTGTAAAATGACGCTCTAAAAGCCAGTTGATAACAGTTTAAAGAGCTTACCCTCTTTAATATTGAGAGCTCACTCTCCTGCACTTCTACTAAATTCCAAATTAACTCAATAATATCCTTTCGCACCGTTCACCCGCGGATTGCACCAGCTATTCAAATATTTTTAGGTGTCATTGTTAAGACATTTCAATACCTCTGTGCCAGAGAAAGGCAACAGGTGGATAGATACAATTTCCACCATACTACGGCGTTTAATGGATTCCGAATTTCGAACATACATTGAGCATTAGCTACGAATCTTCAGTTTTTACAACCATGGATGCAAGAACAAACGTTATACTCAATGTGTTTTTAATTTCTTCACTCTCTTAAACACATTTTCCTGAACCAAGGGTTGAAATTTTCCATGAAAAAATCATTTGACTTGACCGGGATTCTAACCCGGATCAGGGTTCGATTTCCGGTCAAGTCAAATGATTTTTGAATTTACGTGCCAGTCATTGCTGTCGTTCTTAATCTCAAGTTTACTGGTTACCTAAGTGTTGAGCTTTTCCTTTCAGTGAGGGTCCATCTATGGAAATGGTTTTTTCACGTTTTTTTGTCCATTCTAAAATGCCCATTCAACGTGAGGAAATGCAGAACATTGGTTAATATTTACGTTTCAATATTTCTCGGGACTCCGAAAATTAATGAAATCTTTACCTTTCACGATGTTATAAATGGCGGATTTCGGAAAGCCAAACTCTTTCCCTATATTACCTCATAACTTACCGTTCTCGGTCGAACTTTCAATTTTATTTTTTATCACTTAACGAAGCGACAATACCTTTTTTACAAACACATCCTGAGGATGTGACAAACATCTTTAAAAAGTTTCGGACCGATAAAACGACTCTCGCTTATTGTGGTCTACACATTCTAACTTACAGCTCTGTGAACCTCTAGGTTTGCTTAGGTGAAAATTACGGAATCAGGCTCTTAGTGTCACTATTACAGTTTTTGCATTAAATAAGTTGTAATTTTACGAGGTTTAACTCTATTATAAGATAGGAAATAATAAATTATGTATGATGAACTAAGACACAATTTTTAGGTTTATATTACTTAAAATATTATATCGGAGTGAGTTATAGAGTGGCACCTAGGAATTTTTTTTACCCCGCACTTTAACTCTTGGACTAATAAAATGATCAAAAATAAGTGGGATACACTTTTGAACTGATAGTTACGAAACATTTCCTCTGTCATATATTGATTGCGACAAAAGCAGAGTGAGGTTGCAGAGTTCCTCGGAAAGTGCTTACTGTTGTTGTTTCCATTTTTGTAATCGTTTTCCCAAAACCGTTGCCTTTTTTGGGCTCGTGTCTTCAGTTCCACTTCCAACGTGTTGGAGTCAATCTTCAGCTATAAAAGTGTGCAGAATTATTTATTGGACCCCATAATAATTAATATTTTAATATTTAAGTTGGTCGGTTTACGAAATAAGTTCAGATTTTTCTCTACGTTTTGGTCATTATTGGGATTATAGCTCGTGTCCAGCGAAGAATTGAGTAAAATAAATTCCTAGAATGGTCCAAAATGGAGCATTTGTCCAATTTATGTGTTGGTTATTCCAGTGAATAAAAAAATAGTTAGCGGGTTGAAGTTTATTTAAATGCCTGGTTTAATAAAACCTCCGACGTTTTAAATTAGGATATCGTTTTCTTTGTATCCATCTCGTTCGATAACTGAAGGTTAAATAAGTTTTTCATTGTGTTTTAACCTGCATAACACTGTTCAGCAGAATTCTATTCAAAAGAGTTAGTCCAGTGAAGTCATCACCTGCGTCCAAATGTGACCTGATTTATGGCACAGTCCGTTGGGTACAGTGTCGAACACTGAGAAAAACATTTAGGTCGTCGTGAGTTGGTTGCCAAATAAATGTGTGCACTCTGTTCCATTTTTTGTATGGAACGACTTCCGTTAACACGCATATGGCGCTGGTGACAGAGTTATGGATGCCATCGTGTTGGGTTTAAATTCTATTCGTAGCTTTTAGGGAAGACTTCTGACGAATTGGACCGTTATGTGGTCAGCTCTTTCCTTTCATGTAATTTTTTGTGCGATGAATTAGCTGTTTTCTTCGTTGTTGTGCCTACATACTGTAGTAAATAATTGTATATGTCACGTAGGTTTACATCTTCTTTATATATATATAATTCTTCTGTACTGTCACTGAACTCCTCCCAAACGGCTGGACCGATTTTAATGAAATTATTTGTGTTAGAGTGGGTCCATGGATGGTTTAGATTCACAATTGGACCCGGTAGGTGGAACTGCGATCGGGTTCTAGAACATTTTTTTTTAAAGACTCTCCGCATATCAGAACTTATAACCCCAAAATTTCAGCCCCTCACCTCCCCCAATATTTTAAACATGAAAAAAATCATAAACTCATGAATAACTAACCGCTAAAACCTTCTGAGTAGTTAGTGAATAATTGACCATCTGAGGATAATTTATAGTTATGTTCGTGTACCATAGGTGGCGCTGATGTCGAATTCTGTGTTATTTGACGTACGCATCAATACATGCGCAAGTCGTCGCACTTGCGCCGTAGCTTGGCGTTGAAACGAAAAGATTGAAATATCAAACTCAATGTCAAATGTCACTTAGTATATAGTTGATTAAAAAAACTTTTGCTGAACCCGCTAATAGCAGGCAAGCCAACGTTTGGTCAGGACAACTTCTGTTGGGTCCGCTAGTCTGAATATATAGTTTCTTTCAGGCTGCAGGATGCATCAGCCGAATGTGATATATTTCCAATTCTTTAGTTAATGGCCTAGGAAATCAGGTCTGTAAGATTCATCGAAATAGACTATAATGCTTAAATAAAGTATACATCACAATACCTCATCATGAATAATTCATGGGAAAGTTTTGCCAATTCCCTATTGATAGGTAGTTGCCATGGTAATCCTTAACAAAAATATTTAGTCAATTTTTTTCATGAATTTTGTTATAAATCTATAAACGTATTTAAAATTTACTCGAAAACCACTATTATTACAATCTAACAACAGAAATTCAAGCTGTGTGGATTATTTTGAAGCATTGCAATAATGGGTATCACTGGAATTATTCCAATAACTGGTGTTATTCATTGCATGTTGAAGGCAACCTCTAAAATCTGGAAGATTGTAACTCACATAATTTATTTTAACGTTTCCCGTCATTAAAATAAGTACTCTGGTATTTGATTCATTTGAAAAAGTGGGGCCAATTTTGAAATTCTCATGGGTGACAACTTCGGCAAGCTAAGAATAATCCATAAAATTTTAGCATTCTTCCAGCTATCATAAATGGGAAGCATGTATGATGGGACCCTATATAAACATGGATGGGATAGAGTAAAAAGTTTTTGATGTGACGATACTATATCTAATGACGTGCTCCAGCTTGCATATCACCGTTTTGGACTGGCAAGCAACCCTAACAATTCCGAAATTAATTCAGACAGAAAGATGCAAATCACGTCTCGCTGAATGTAAAAAGACTCCATTAATATGGGTAAAGGGGTAAAACGGGATCTACTAGATGCTGACTTTGCTGACTGATTGTGAGAGGGGAGAGATTTCTAAGGACAGCATTGAATAAGCTGTTTGCTCTACTCACGTATGTCGTGTAGCAAGTCTCACGTCGGTCGACGGCTTCGTGTAGACGGGCGTTTCCATCGAAACCTCGCCCGAATAAATTCTACTCGCCTCCCGAGACGTGCCGGTCAATTATATTCTATACCCTTTAGCTTCGGCTCTGCTGCGCAACAGACAAGGGTGATGAATGATGGCGAGAGGGGTGAGATTGTGAGAATGAAAGGCAGAGCCTTGAGTTACAGAAACCTAAGGGGATTGCAGCTTTCATATGTGCTCTGATAAAGATCCCTAGGTATGATAATTTTGGCTCTATGCCCAACGAGAAAGCTTAGAATTTGAAGGAATGTATGTCGTCAACATACACGTTGTGTTTTTTTCTTCAAACTGAAAATCATTTTATCTTTGAAAAACCAGTTTGTGATGGGTTCTTCGATACTACCTGGTACAGCTTGTTGCATTCAATTTAATTCAGTTTCGAATCTCTTTAAACATTATGGTTTGAAAGACATTACTACTGAGATGTGTAAAGCTAGAATTCAAAATTTTCCTATGACAGTAAGGAGATCAAGATGGATATGTTTGCCATTTCCTTTGCAATTATACCAGCGGTTTTTGTCTTTGTTAGGAATATACCAGAAAGTTCTTCATGTTTTGGGAATTGCAAATATCTCTGCTTGCATGAGTTTACATTTTACTTCTAATCAAGATGTGTATTATGACGACGTATAATTACATCCATAGGAATTCTCTAAATGCAATTCCTGAATTATATTATATAAAATCCTTTATATCTAACGGGATACATTTTATTATTGTTATTACAAAAAAATCATCAGTAACTAAATATGCTTATTGGAATCATATACCTGCCTTCAGTAATGGTTTTGATATTAATGATTTGATCTAAATAATTGGATTATGGAAATATTGGAAATATGTTTGACGGGCAAGTAATCTCAAAAACCACCTCTACATCCGTTTATTTCCCTCTCTCCGATGTTGTTGGCTAATAAAAAAATTCGTGTGATAATCCAGCTTAGGGAAGTTTTAGTGCGAGGATGTAATGACTTATCAGTCGAAAGTGATTGTAAAGATTTACCTCATCTATTTACTGCTGCGGTCTACTACTGCTGCGGTCATAGACAAACAGCCTCGATGTGCCGCTTTATTGCTCACAAACTGGGAAATGCGGCCATAAAAGAATGTCATAGGTTAGAAGAATAATAAGACTAATTTCTTACTCAACAGTTTTGGTATAATGGAGTGTACAAATATAAATAAACCTTAGGCAGCCTCAAAGGTCAAAGACCTGTGTGGAGGCTGCCTTCCATAAATGAAGTATCTAAGAGTATCTCCCATTTTGCATTATTTTTTCACTGTTCATTTGAATCTCATCAAGGCCTGCGTATTGCTTCATAGACTACTCGGTATGGAGTCTTGGAGATACCTGAGAAAGTACGAATTGTCTTTTATGTGTCTTAATTATAATAAAATCTGCTTAACACTGGAAGGACGGGACTTTGCTTACTACCTAGAAGGACGGTAGGGGTTCAAAAATGACCCCTTGTGATAAATTAGGTTTTTAGGGATAAATTTATTCAAATATTGTTTAAAATTATAAAATACATCCAAAATGAGTAAATACAAGACAATACACAATGTTAAATGTTGTTCTGAAAAAAAAGTGATGAGGGTCAAAAATGACCCCTTCCCGTCCTTCTAGGTTAAACGGCTAACAGGTGCCAAAGTTTCAAGAATAATGCAACGAAATTATTGGACATTAAAGAGAACCTTAATTGGATAAAAGTCACAGATTCAAAGTAAGATCCGTGCAGAACTAAAGAAATTGCGAACGGCGAAAATCGAATAGGGGTCAAAAATGACCCCCTCCGTCTTTCTTGTGTTAACATATATGGTTTGGATGCAGTATCATGAATAACTGGTGTAAAAAATTTTTCACCTAAATTATCGAGCCATTACCCTTTTTATTAAAAAATTATTTTGTATTATACCAAGAAAAATAGTGATTACACTTCCATAAAAGCCTCTAAAAATCCCAGGGATAGCTCCAGCAACTGCATGTGAGGTTGAGGTAGTATTAGGTAAATATATGATTAAATACCTATTCATTGTTCATTTTCTATTCCAATTTCACCTCATATACGCAGATTTCAGCTAAATGAATTTTTACCGGAATGCTTTAATTTTTGAGGTAAAACATGATTTTAAATCTTATAAAATTAAAAAAAAAAATTAAAAAAGTAAAAAATTTTATTAAATAAAATTAGCCGTGGTGTAAGTTGTATTTTATTCGAATATTGACTGTTCAGATAACTGATGAGACCCTGCCACCCCCAAATTAGGAACCACGACCGCTGGTTGCTCTATGATCGGCATAGTCATTCATCCAGTCTATCCGACGTGTGGTCAATCATCCATAGGGCGTTGATCGCAGAGGACGTAAGAGCAACTATGAAGCACTCATCCAAGAGATTGTGGACAGATGGTCCCCCTGCTTGATGTGCCTATTTTAAGAAATCTTGTTTCGGGCAACCCTCTCCTTTACAAGGCTAATGAGTCCTTCATTGGCTGTAAAGGCTTGCGACCCCGCAAAGGTAAACTAGGAGGGTACGGTATACCATGGTGTGCAAAGGGTATTTATCCCTATTCCGCTCCTAACCCGCTCTCTCGCACAGCCCTTTCATCTTTCTCAAAGCCCTTGCCCGGCTCATAGGCAACCATTGGCCTGTAAGTCTGGCAGGTCAAAGGGACAAGGGTGTTACAGTGCAACACAGAGAATTTTATTTTGATGCTGCCATGCATTTCACGGTCCGATGAAAGCGACAAAACAGCAGAGCTGCATTTCGGAACAGATATGTGCAAAACTTCGTTCCTTATTTGCACAAATAGAGGCCATAATAAAAAATGAGCTTCACTCAAAACACTCCCATAAAAATTGCACCATTTTACCTCCCTATAATATTCTCTATTACATTTTTAATTGTGGTGTCGTAAAACCACCATGCCAAACGCCCTTGCGGTGGCGCGCTGGGTAGTACGTGCGTATTAATATTGAGAGTAAAAAATAAGTAAAAGGCTTCTGTGTGCCATTAGCTCGTCTCATTATGGTAGTACTTGCTACAACTAAGCATTTACATTCACCCCGTGATGGACAAAAGGAATAGAGCCCTTTGGTAAGTACGAAAGTGCAAAACTAGCAGAAAAAGAACCCATTGGCCTGGGCTGGATATGCATTCTATACCGCACTAATTTAGACCAGCTAGTGAATTCAAGTAATCTACCAAGGCGATCTTCTCATCTGTGAATTCAATTAATGCTCTTATGTTTGTGTCTTAACTGTGGGGGACGTTTTCTAAAGTTATACTGATATTAACTAGGCCAAAAAGGAAGGGGTGAATTGTGATAAAACATCCTCTTTCTTGTGCTTAAAAATCGAAAGTTGACCGCAATAAAAGACCGCACTCATATGCTTAAGAATAAGTAAGTACAAGAAATATATGATAGTCAACTTTCTAAAATGTAGGATGAATTACAAGAGACCGAGTGATTCTAAGAGCATAAAAAACAATCAAATGGAATTTTCCAAGTTGTAACTAAGACGCTTTCAATTAAAAAAGTGAAATAATTGATATTGGTTTAATCAACACTGTCAAAGGAAATAGATCATATGAATAAATTGAGGAAGAAAACTACAGAAGGCAACCAAAGCTTACACAAAAGAATATTGATTTAAAATATTGGAATCATATGGAATTGTTAGAGGAAAGAATAAAAGTTAGAAAATAAATTTAGGGAAGAAATGGAAAGAAGCATTTGAAAAACAGCTGTAAAAGTTTGATGAAGATATGAAGGGATTGACATCAAACTTTCGATTGAGACCTGAGGCGTGTATGGAACAGACAACACGTGAGACATACTCCATTGACGCCAAGGCTCTGTGCAAATATACTCCAAAACCTGGAGGAAAAAAATTAAAAGCATAGAAGAAAATGTAACATTGACAGAGAAGCTCGAAATGCCGGATCCAACTGAAAATGGAAAAATTCCGAAGGCAAATGGCAATGATCATATCATTGCAAAAATTCTATAAAATTGTAGTAAATGCTTATGAAATAAAACAATTGAGCAAATTAGTAATATATGAGAAGAAGAAAAGATGCCTGAAGACTATAAAGAAGGCATAATAATGCCTTTCCATTAAAATGTGAAAAAAGCATCTGTGATAATTATAGAGGTATAATAGGTGACTATCAGAGGTAGATCTATAAGGGAACATATCTTTATGATGAAATAGGTAATTGAGAAATGTTATGAATACGGTATTACCCTGCACTGTTTGTTGTTGATTATAAATCGGCGTGTGATGAAGTCAACAGACAGGTAATGCTTACCAGTCTCAAAACAATAGGCATACCTTAAGAAGTAGCGAAACTTGTCGAAGTTGCAATGGACATATCGAATTCTAGAGTGAAAATCCATGGCGAGCTAACAGTCTTTTCAAATTGAATCAACTGCAAGACGGTGATTCCCTATCTACATTATTGTTCAATCTTGTTCTGGAATTTTCTGTTTTATATATATATATATTTTTTTTTTCTGTTTTATATATATATAAATTTAAATGTTTATACAGAAAGGTAGAAAGAAAGTGGATAGGAACACATAAAATCAACAGACACAATGGTGGTGTGAAGATGTAAAGATGGCCAATTCCAAGCAGAAAAAATTCGACTGGACCGGGAATCGAACCACGGACCTTTGGATTTCGCGTCCAATGCTCAGACCACCAAGCTACCCATTCTACTAAGAAACCACTGGAATCGGCGGGGGGTTTATATGAACAAACACTCCCCAGGGCATGACCCACGAGAGCGGCCAGTAGATGGCGCGCGGGCTGCTTATCACCCACCGGCAGCATCTTCACATCACCAGTGTGTCTGTTGATTTTATGTGCTCCTATCCACTTTCTTTCTATCTTTCTGTATAAACATTTACATAAGTATATATATATATATGTGTGTGTGTGTGTGTCTTGCGAAGATTCCACGATCGGAGCAAACAATATAAAACTTCGTCACAGGGTGACACTAAATATACAACACATAAAAAACAGACTCACGATTTTAAATATTTCGGTGGGTCGCCCTCACCTTCATCAGTGATAGAATGAGAATTTTGAGGTATGGGTGTATGTATATATATATATATATATATATATATATAAAAGTTTGCCAGAGGAAGGCAGACGACAAACACAGGAAACAAAAAAATGATGAACACACTTACAAAGTTTCTTGATATTTCGGTGCCACTAGCACCTTGGTCGCAAGAGCGAAGACCTTCTGAGTCTTCGCTCTTGCGACCAAGGTGCTAGTGGCACCGAAATATCAAGAAACTTTGTAAGTGTGTTCATCATTTTTTTGTTTTCTGTGTTTGTCGTCTGCCTTCCTCTGGCAAACTTTTATATATTCGTCACCTAAGTGATCCTAAGTGCATTTATATATATATATATATATATATGTATATATATATATATATATATATATATATATATATATATATATAAGCTAGCAACAAGGCGTTGAGGTTGGGGATGGATAGATAGGTATATCAGTGGACACTCACAGAAAGGCGATCCATGGCGACGCCGGTGTCCACTGCTCTCGGAAGCTTTCGGGTGAGAACCCTTCCTCAGCGGGAGAAAATCACAACTGAAGACTGAAAAACCTTCTCAAGTCAGCACACTCAATTCTCGCCTCTTCCCCCTCTACTTCTTCTTTTATTCGAAGACCTCCCGTGCTCTCCTTTCGTCGCCCTCCCAATCTCCAAAATAGTCTCTGGATCCGCGAGATCCGACAAACCTCACTGGAGGGTAGTGTGGCCAATCCCCCTCTCGTTGGATCAAATCCTTGCAGTAAGCCCCGTTGTCTCACCTGCCCACTCAACCCTTTCTCCCGAACTTTCACGACCCCTGTCACAAATATAACGTATCAGATACTTACTCGGGGAACCTGTTCCTCGAGTAATGTAATTTACCCCCTCACCTGTAAGCACTGCCAGGCCTTCTACGTTGGCATCACAAGCACACCTCTCAATGTACGAATCAATAACCACAGGAGCAGCGTGACACAACAATTGAAGCTGCCTGTAGCGGAGCACGCCAATTCTCATAACCTCCCCTTCAACGACTGCTTCCAAGTAAAAATCATTCGCGCCCTCCCACCTGACACATCTATCATGGAGCTCCGCCATTGGGAACAATCATATATTTCAATCCTAAGATGTATGTGTACTCCCGGGCTTAACCTCCGGTAGCTTTCTCCGTATCCCCTCCCATTATTCCTCCCTCCCTCACTTCCTTCCAACCAATCACTTCCCTCAAAAACCAACCACCCTCCTAAGCAGACCCTCTACCCTCAACTCCAGTGTGACACTCTTCAGTTGTGATTTTCTCCCGCTGAGGAAGGGTTCTCACCCGAAAGCTTCCGAGAGCAGTGGACACCGGCGTCGCCATGGATCGCCTTTCTGTGAGTGTCCACTGATATACCTATCTATCCATCCCCAACCTCAACGCCTTGTTGCTAGCTTATATTTCTAAATTTATTTCCTTTTTCTGTTATATATATATATATAACAGAAATAAAGTATATATATATATATATAACAGACAGAATATTATATATATATATATATATATATATATATAAAACTACACTTAGGATCACTCGTGTGACGAATATATAAACAGTTTGCCAGAGAAAACACAGAGAAACAAAAAAAAATGAACACACAGAGAGTTTCTTGATATTGCGGTGCCACTAGCACCTTGGTCGCAGGAACCTTGGTCAGTTCTCTACGTTCTTGCTACCAAGGTGCTAGTGGCACCGAAATATCAAGAAACTCTCTGTAAGTGTGTTCATTTTTTTTTGTTTCTCTGTTTATCGTCTGCCTTCCTGTGGCAAACTGTTTTTATATATATACCCATACCTATACCTAACTGGAAATATAAGTAACAGAACAATCCTAATATCAGCGTAAACTGACATCATCATAATTGAAAGTAGTTAAAAATGGCTAAAGAAATTTATTAAAAACTTAAAATAGAGACCTGTGTGATTGATTTAGATTTCAAATATGTAAAAAATAAAACATGATTTTGATTTTAGCTAGGGGTCAATATAAATAAAGAGACGCACTTAAATGAAATAATAGGATATATTTCTAAATTGAACCCCACGGTTCGATGATTGTGGAAGTACTGCGCCTCTAAAGGGGAAACTCTATTGAGAAATTTTGCGGGTGGTGAATTTTATTGTTGATGTTGATTTAAGCCTTGGTGTATAATGATGCAGATGACATACTGATTTGATGACCGTGTCGATGCAACGTCGTAGCCTATGTCGACCCATGGCTAACGTAATGAACTCTCCACTGCTGTATTCAGTTTATTAAAAATAAAAAATTGGAAATGTACGGAGGTGGAAGTCTGTGATGTGTATCGTTTACACGGAAGCGTCAGTTGAGCGACGCACCGCGTCGAAAAACGAGAAAGTTGTAGGCAGAATCGTGACAGCATACGTGGTCAATGTGTATGAGGGTGGAAAGGGGCAGAGTTTTTTAAATTCAGGGTCCGTAAAAAAATGAAACCACCCTTTGAAAGGGAAGGATTTGCTGATATAAAATTTTGGGGGTAATTTTAGGAAGAATGCGGGAACGTTTCGGCGCTTTGGGGGCAAAATATGTGGGGGAGATGAACTGAGATTTTTCGGTGGGGCAGAAGGAAATGGGTGAGGGGGACAGTGAACACGATTGTGGGCAGGTTTATCCGCAAAGCACGCACCGTTTCTTCCTTGTTTTTTCCCCTGGGAGCGCGCTGGTGGTTGGCCTTGCCCGTGGTCTCCGTTATTTGTTTTAGTCCTTTCTCCGTTAACCTTTGTCTCACTTAAAACTGCGGAATGTGAGGCGGAGAGTGAGAGAGGTAAAGAGAAAAGAAGACATTTTTTTTTCGAATTCTTGCTCTATACTCACGTCCTAAGCGCTAAAGGGGATCGGGTTCGTGTTGATGCTAGAGCACTGGATAACCATACAGACGGTTAGGGTTCAAATCCATGCAGAGGAGGTTTTTCAGAGAAAACCCGATCCCTACTTGAGTGTCTTGTGGAGGGCACATCAAGTGCAGTACTCCATCCGTCGGATGTCTCGTTAAACTGTGGTCCCAAAGGCGCCTATCTTTAATGGCAGGCTAATGCCGACGCATGGTTTCTATCCACCCTTACTCCCTTACCTGTCCACTATGGTGCTAATGACCTTAGCTGTCGGTCTCTTCCCCGAAACTCCAATCCAATGAGTGCGAGGTAAGTCGTTGGATTAGATTGCATACGAGGATAGCCATCACCTTATCTGTTATTGGTATCGACAGAGTAAAATAATGTTTAATTCTAGGTGGGAGACTTTGTATCTTATTTGCCTGAATAACTCCTCCATGCTTCCACACGCATACATGCCACGTTTTCTTCAATTTAGTTACATCCGATTTTACTCTCTCGTCGGAGTATCTCACACCAACATTTATCCAAAACTTTCTCTGTCAACCATTATTTATCATTCTATACATAACTTTATGTTTATTTCATTCGTCATTCGACTCACATATATTTCCTTGTTATGGCAGAGCCAACTTAGCGCGCTCTTTTTGTTCTGAATTATCAAATTATATTTTATCATGACATATTCCTTGTAATGTAATCCCAACATTTTTCAGGTCCCCCGTATTCTTTTCTTTTAGTCTGTTCCAGTGTCTTCACTGAAAAGAAGTAAAACTTCCAAGTTTGGAAAGCAGTCGAGTGGGAAACTATTACGCTGAGAAATTCTATTTCTCCTTTTTCTCGGATGTAAGCATAATGTCGATTTATATATTATTCCTTCTCTCTCACTTTTTCTGTCCCACCTCCAACGTTATATTTTCTTTCACCCACATAGTCTCAATCCCTGAGGTGCTCTTTGGTCATCGTCTGCGAAAGGTATTCCAAGTTACCCAAAAACACCAGAAATCATTATTCCGACGGTCCAAGTCGCAACCAATGAAATGGCCGAAATTCTACGAGAGATAGAAATGGGTTGAATGCAACGTAGTTCCGTTCAATCGTTAGACATGCGAGCGTAACATTCGGCAATGAGTGTGCCCTTCGCGTTACATATTTTTTCCCAAATATCCATCGCACCAGCCTCTGGTACAAGCTTTCCAAATCGTATCGATCTTTCACCAGGATGATTTAATATTATCCATTAAATACGCAAGTGGTTATATGTTCTTTAAAAGATTTTAAAAGCACCAACCCTTTTTACAATCTATAAGGAAATAATTTCATTTTCTTGCGCTGATTTATTAGGATTTGGCTAATTATTTTAGGAAGGACTATCCTTTGGTTAAACACATCTCCGATTTTTTGGTTGTACCTCCGACCTTTTGAACTCGTCAAAATGCATTCACCAATAAAGAGGCTCATATTTAGCATTCAAGCACATATTTTACATAAGCATAAATTATTTTAATTATTAATCTAACAATTATTGAATTCCAATTTCATTTGGGCGGAAATTTGGAATGCAAACCTGACTCTTTCAACCGACATTCCTTGCAGAGATTTTAAAGGCTAGTTAATATGACAGAGGCTTCATTAGTAATGGACGGTAGTAATTCATGTTTTTATTTAAGTAAATATTTCTGCTATAATAGTGAATTTTGACAAGTCTTGACTGACTTGTCTTGAGTTCTGACAAATTTTGACAAGACTGCAGTTTTCTGTAAGAATGAAGATAACCATGCTGATAACATTTTTCCTTTTTCTGACAAATGAACTTATTTCCTCTGACGTGTTCTTTTCTCTTTGCTCCCATGCTGGAATGACGACCTGACAGCCAAAAAACCTATAAGTGTTGAAGTGACTTTTATAATTTCGATTTTGAATGAAGCAACTTGATCCCAAATGTATAGCCACAAGAGATTTACTCTTGGCTAGCATAGGATTGAAAAGAGTAATCAAAATGTCAAAATTAACATGATGAATGTAAAAAGAGGACACAGCAAAGTTTAGCTTTATGCACGAAAATTTCATGTAATTTCAAATTTTAATATCGAATTATGTTCATTGGCTGATTCTGAAACGATCAAGTTACTAAAATTTAAATGGAATTTGCCGAGCCAGCCCTTTTATTGTTTTTATCATCCCATATCTGGATTTACTTCATTCTCATGCCTTAGCTTACCTGGCCACAGATAAGAAACAACTGGAGAATCAAAACCATGCTAATTCAAAATGAAGCTATATTGTTTCTTTTCTCCATAAAATAATTCCAATAAGAGACCGAAGAGCTTCGACTTCATTTCCAATATCAATTATTGTAAATGTTAATCTGCATAATGTAGCTACATCTTAGCATAATAACATTTAACATTTACTGTCTAATATTTTGTTTCCGAGATTTTCGTCATTGTTGTTAAAATATTAACTCGTTATCTAATTGAAAGGAAATGCGAAGAAAGAAAATAAAATAAATAAATAAATAAAAAAGAAAACCCTATAGAAAATGTAGACTGAAGTGTATTATACTTCTGAAACTAAGTCACAGATGTAGGGTTTGAAGAGGATGTGCATAGCATTACTTATTTGATATGCATATTTTCTAGAATTTTATGCTTAATATATTTTAAGCACATAGAGTATATGAGGCAGAAGATCAGCAAGCACAAATAATGATATTTTTGTTAGGGCTGCATTTAGCGACGGATAAGTTGGCAGATGAGTATTATACCATTTATCCTAAATTTTCCCAAAGCTTTTTAAAGAATAAACTGAAAGGGATTCCTCGATAAAAGGTATATTTGGGTTTGTTTTCCCTGATGCATAATCTGAGAGAAATAATCTTTGCTGCACTTAATCTCGAACCACTTATGGTGATTTTTAATGCTCTTTGAATAGGACAATTATGTTAAATAAATCTGGGATGCATTACATAAAACGGCTATGGAGGCATCACGATAGACATTAGTTTCAGTCGGGAAATGGTATGAAAATTGAAAAGATATTGAGAAATTTATGGGATTATTTCTTATTTATATCTTATTTTTCCGGAAAGTAGACTAATATTGCTATTTGGTTAGCCAATGACAAATTATTTTGAAACCTTGAATTTTTCCATTATATTTTCTTATCCTTATTGCAATTCATATCAACTCATCGATTAGCATTCCTTGAGCAAGTCAGTCAACATGTCTACAGTTAAAATTAATCGCTTGGGTAGCTGAAAATGACTCAAATGTTTTTGCACTGTTAGGCCAATAAAAAAAGAAAGCGTAAACTGAATAAATTTGGGAATTTCTTGATTCCTGTCTGTCTGAACTAATGAATTCTATATTTAGTAATAGCATTGGTTATAATACAATCTTTAATGATTGGAGACGGATTAGAGACGCATTACCAGAAAGGGAACCTCATCAAGTTTTGAAAATCTGAATTTTTACCCTGGTGAAGATCAGGACGAATGGATTTTTAAAGATAAAGCGAGTGTAGCACCGGAAATATCTTCCTCAGGATGCCATATATTTTATTTCAAAGTTTGCGTTGGAAATGCATTGCATATTTTTCAAGACGACGTGAGGTTGATGATGATAGTTTCTCTTTAGTATATTAAATCTCTGAGGAAAAAAGAGTTTACTATGCCGTGGGGTAAAGTACTGCAAGACATTTGCTATCTTAGAGAGGAGATATGCATGCATTGGAAGGGAGATATTACAGGGGAGATATGTATGCATTGGAAGCGCCGTTTGAACGCTTTTTAGAAGAGAAATGTTCTAAAGACCCTCTTTTGTTTAATTCCCGTAGCATCACACGTTTCCAAAGATTTAAGTCGAATTATATGGTAAAAAACACAAATGAGTTCTTAAAAAAATACCTACCATAATTTTTTCTGGGACTAAAAGCTCTTTCAAGTCCTGGGTGGGAACAAATTGCTTCGCAAATGCACTGCATCCTCTGAGATAGTAGATAATTTTTTGTCATGAGTAACCGGTATGCTTCATCTCCCTTACGCGTTCTCTCAAGCTAAGCCTATTATGAACTATTTGTTCTTTGCTCTCGTTGCTATGTATGCAAAGCAAAAACCTTGCGATAATGTACTGGGAAAAATTAGATGAAGCAAAAAATTCTTGCTTTTGCCTCTGGCTGATGAATAAATCTCCATATTCGTTTCAGGGGACGTTAAACTAATGTCCACTGAGAGATCCTTTGTTGATATAAGTTCTAGGAACATATAATAGTTTCAAAGTAATAAAAACTAAGTGAGATTGACGGAGAAAAACGATTTAAGCAATAAAAATCATGACGAAATGCTTTATTGGTTAATATGATCAGAAGATGAGAGTGAATCTAGAACTGAAACTATTGATGGAGACCAATGATCTCAAAATCCGGAAGAATTTCCCGTAAAACATATCACTAAGCAATCTTTGACAAAAGCATTTGTAGTCCGTAACTACGATTATTAAATTTATAAATACAACTGGGTGAACAACGCCGTTATTACTTAATCATTAGTGATTGAAAAAAACTTTTATCTTTCTATGAAATTGCAACACTCTATGTAGATACCTTTATTGTTTTAGCAGCACTTGATTATGCTCATACCGGTGACATTGATCTCATTAATGATAAGTTGAGAAAGAGAACATGGATTGATAAAGATTGTATAGCTATCGGATTTCATACCGAGTGATGGTGGTTTTTGGCACCGACGTTTCGAAGGCGTAGTCTACCATCGTCCTCAGGGGATCTACCTGAGGACGATGGCAGACTACGCCTTCGAAACATCGGTACCAAAAACCACCATCACTCGGTTGGAAACCCTAGAGCTATTCATGATAAGCATTCGCCGGGAGAGCCTTAAGTCTTACATGGATTAATATTTTTATAGAAGACCCTTATTGTGCGAATTCCACAATACCATTCTTGAAATTGCCCGTGTTTAGAGTTCGGTGTCCAGCTCTTAATTTTCAAGAGCCTCAGTATATTTCACGTCGTTAAATGGAAAGTGTATTCCCGTACTCTCTCAAAAAGCTCTTTTTGACGCCTGTAGGTTTAGCAGCAATTCCAGGATAAGGTGATCACAAACTATTCAATGTACACTCACCTATCGAGACAAGAGTGGTCAAAAATTGGAAAAAAAGGAATATGACACATGAGCAGCATTCGTTGGGGAATTATTTTTATTAACCAAAAATGAGTAACAGCATTTGTGGGAAACAGGCTTCTCCACTAATGCTATAATTAACACAGAATTATTCAAAATTTGGCATTTATCAGCATTGGCCACATGCATTGAAGGCAATCCATTTTTCAGAATTGGGATCAAATTGATTTTGATGTGAACTGTTTCGTGCTGAACATAAGTGATCACGATGATCGACTGTTACTTTGAATGATATATGCTACAAGAAATTTTCAATGACTTTTTGAGAGAAATTTTCCTGTTTCCTGATCTGATGAATGATGTATTGCATAAGATAAAGTTTAAATTTGCGTTACTTTTGTCATGTACCTCGAAGCCAAAAACTATGGAAAGCGACTTTACGAAATTGAAATTAAGAAACTAAGAAGGGTAATCATGAAAATTTCGGAATATCTACCTAAATACCTATCTTATAGCATTTTGTATCAATATCCTAACTAAAAAAGGTGGAAGATAAAGCATAAAAGTTGGGAGATAAGAATATTGACTTTGATCCTAATGTAAAAAGTTTTATGTATCAAATGTGGAACTCATTACCATTTTCCACTGATTAATTCTTATTTTCGGATAGTCGTAGAGAATTCCTTCATAATTTCAAATTTCATCTACGTTTTTGCGGATGAAACATTGTTAAGTTTTGCATTAACTTCCGAGAAGGACGAACGATCGTTATATGGAAACTAATTTTTCAAACGTGAGTTCATGGTATATTTTGGCGTCAGCTATACATGTTGAAAGAACGCCAATGGAATAATCAATTTCCTAATTGAATCTCTCACTGAGGTTCCCGTAAAAGTGCTCAGTTTGAGAAATGAAAAATAAAGCTTTGAAATATTACACTGAGTGAGTTTTTACGGGTGACTTAGTTTCTCGCCGTACGCAGTGTTCAAAAACATGATGTGGATTGAGATTTTCACGTATGAGGCTTGCGTCTAGGTGCCAACGCAGCCAATTTTGGCGCGTGACCGCAGGAGTGGACTCTCTCTTTCTCTCTCCTGATGGCATTCATGCATGAAAAACATAAATAAAGAGAAAGGGATGCGAGTCGAGGTCGTTGGTGTGTATCCTTCACCCTACACCGGCGGCGCACGAATCGAAAAGCGAGCATTTTAGAGTCGAATACTTGACAGATCACTGGATGGATGTGTATGAAAGCGGCGAGTGGTTGAAAAAGTTTGTGAATTGAGGGCCGAGATAAAATATCGTCGGGCATATTGCGCAGGGGAATAACAAAATATAGGCGTTATTTATGGAGGAATGTGGGAATTCGCTCGGGCGGCGGGAATGTGTAGGAGTTACGAACTAGAATTTTTCGGTGTGGGGAAACGTAAAATGGCAAAGCGGGATTTTAGTACGATTAAAGGAAGGTTTATCAGTAGTCCAGGGGCGGATTTTCTTCGCTAATTGTTATTTCCGTAAAGAGCACGGTTTCTACTAATCCTGGCTTCGAGTTTGTTTATTAATTAAAAAAACCGTCTTCCATAAATCATTGTTTGTTTTAAAATCACTAGTGAATATGAGTGAGTGAGACAAAGACAAAACGTCAAAAATGTCAACTTTTTGCTCTATAACCATGCCACGAGTGTCCAAGTAGGTAGTGATTGGTAGAAAAAAAACTCGAGGATAACCTCTGATTGCTATTTTATGGATCTTTAGCTCTGGTTGAAGTACTTAGCTCAGACCTGCGTGGAAAGGAGGCGAGAAATATGACGAGTGCAGGGACGTGATGTAGGGGAAGACAGGAAGACAGTGAGAGTAATGGGTGACTTGTTGAAAACAGACTAGCCAAGTTTCTATGCAAAAAAGGCTCATACACGCAAAGCAAGGGGTAAAAATCAACTATCGCTATGCCTTTTATTTGGAAACGTATCTTGAATTCAAGCTAGTAGCTATAAACAGAACAGCTGTTGGTGGTGAGTCATTCCACTTCTCGAGACGCGTATGTTGGCAGAAATTAGAATGGATTTCGCACTGACTTCCTACATTTAATAACATTCCTCGCGCATTCCATCGTATTTGAAAGTTCTCAGTCCATGCCTCAAAATTAGCCTTTTCGCAGAGCTAATAACTTTAGCGATAGCTTATATGGTAACAATGAAGATGTGAGCTCTTACGGATTCCTCTCTATGATAAAGGTAATAACTGCCATAGCCGTAAACAATACCTTTCGTAGATAAAATGGTTCGGTTTTCGAGGGATTCACTGTGGATTTACGCGCACCGAACTAACACTCAACTAACAGTTGACATCATTCTCAGAGCACCGAAACGGTAACCACTCGCTCTACGGGCTGGTCTATTTCTGATGAGAGGCTGAAACCTCGTTCAAGAGAAACAGTATTGGAAAACACACGAATAAGTGATTTACGCAAATTAAATCCACATCAGTGACTTACTACAGACTTACACTAGACTTAAATGTGTGGCTTCCGGGGTTGTAAACGCTCGCCGACTTTGTGAAGGGATACGCTCACATACGAATATCACACATGCATAGTCACAAGGAAATGAATGCCATAACGTCACATGTCAACAGAGAAGGGAAGGGTTGGCGAAATTTAAACTCTGGAGGAACACGAACACTGTATCCGCTTGAAACAATCTGAGAAGTCGGTCATGGCGTAACCTCATCCACACTCAGAGGTCAACTTTGACGTGACGGAAATATTTTGCCGGGCCACGTGCTATTGGAACCATTATGTCAAAGAAGCAATTGAAATCAGACTAGAAAACTCATCCGGGAAAGAGGTTTCCACCTAAGCCACGCATAGAAACCGATACTGAACTCTAAAGAGGCAACCCGAGAACTGCGAGCCAATCAGAAGATAGCGTGGGAAAATGGCTTGGCCCCCTTCCTCCCGTGACTACTATACTATATGGGACAACTTCGCTAATCGGCATCCCGTAATCCTGAGGACGACTGCACTGTAAGCGGCCTAAATGTTGGTCATAGAGCTTCTAATCCGGATGGAATCCCGAGAAACCTTTCTTCATTCTATTTGCCTGGAAAACCTGAAATCTTTCGTAAGACACATTGCTGTAAATCACCTTCATAGTTTTTAATTGGGTAATAATGAGTCAGAGTTTCTGGGCTTAACTTAGATTGATGATTTACACAGTATAATGCCATGTGTCGTCTTAGGTCTAAAAATAGATCCCCAAGTGATCAACGGAGTCAAATGTGTAGGGACAGCAGACTCGTGGCCTTAAACAATAATAAAATCAAGGCACACATGCTCATGAGACCTACTTCGAGAACAGTTAATACTATCGCCACAGTCCATGAGTGTGCATACATGAACCTGTATAGCGTCGTGGTTGTCATCTAAAATGGCTCTTATGGAATGCCGTCTAAGGTTTATCAATTCACTCTGAACGATTACGCTTTATGCAAGGAACAGACACGCAAGTAAAAATGGTCTTTGATACAGGTATCTCTCAGAAATCATTGGGGCAGAAGTAGGGCGTTGTTCCGCCGTCACTGTGAAAATGGAAAGTGAGCTGATTTTGGGCACAAAGATCACAGTCGATTGATTTCAAAAACCGAGTCTCTACATGGGCGAGTTTGGGGGCCATGTAAAATTTTGCTGAAAAGTTTTTATATAAATTCCTTTGTTTTCCTTCCGCGGGGAACCATCGTATATTGTTTTCAAAAAATTCATATTTAAATCACTCGAGCGCAAAGACTAAGGTGCATACGTCTTTATTATTTTATGGATTCTTAAAGCGAAACATACAAAATTCATGGTAAGTAAGCTAATTGAATATATTTCGATTTTAGCTTTTTTAGAAGATAAGAATAAAAATTGGCGTTTTAAACAGCCCGACGGAAGACATGATGTTTGAAGTGCTGCACAGGGGCTTTTATAGGGTAAAATTAAAACGTTAAAGGTCACCTTGCAAATAAGAAATTTTGACGAAGCAAGCCTGTACCTCGAGTGTAATGGCAGAATAATGGGCGAAAATGATTATCTTCATCCGTTAATGACAGGACTTTTGTTATATCAGTTCTCATTGAGAAATATGTCAGCCATGAAAAATCTTCCATTGAATACAGTCTTTATTAATTTCTGAATTATTTTAAAAATAAGATGACCTTCAGGATTTGTTGAAATTATTGGTTAATATGTGTTGTGTAAGTGATGAGTTGTGTTTTACCTCAGCTTCACTGCGAATTCACTTCACTACGTCCTACCGGTATTTCGGTAGAAATAATTGGACATCTCATACGAGTAAATACAATTTTATCTTTAGCACAATTAGTTGTTATCATTATATATTAAGGATTTTGTAACATTTAGTAGCAAAATTTTTATTTAAGTCTACAACTAACAAAGTGCGTTTAACGTGTTCTTTTAAGTATGGAATCTAATTGGATAATCTTCTGAAGATTCCTTTCTTAAGTATGTGTTAGTATAGGGTTTATCTAGCGGAACATAGCCATATGTGATATTTTAAGTAGTGATTGAATGCATGAGAATTCGTCACCATTCAGAGAAAACGTGCCTCCATCTTGTGGCTTTATAAAAAGTGTATAATTTTTTATATTTTTTAATTATTATTAATTTTTTTTGGACGGAAATGCTCCCGAAAATTTCCATTCAACTGCCATTAGTCAGCCGATTATTGCCCTGGTATATTCATTAACTTTGTAGTATTTTTTAAAGTCTCCAATGGTTAAAAATTAATGCCTTTTTAATTTTTGATATGTGAGCTAATCATATCAAAGTTTTCAAAATGAGCGCATCGTTAACGTTTGCGCAAGGAAAAAGTGAGCTGACGAAATTATTTGTTATGAGGATACCTTGAAACATGTAGCAACAAAAATTGTATGCTTTGAATTACATTAATGTTTAGTGAAAACCGTGTTATATTTTGATGAGAAGTGAGGGAAACGTTTCATGAGAGATAGGGCTTTCTTAACTGTAGCGACAGTGGAGTCTACCGGCCGGCACTACAAGTGATCATCGAATAGTCACTCTTTGAGTTTTCAGCGGATTATACGTTTAATTTTACTTGCAGGCGCCAAAGGATTGTCTCTTATCATGTCATGCATGTCTTATCTGTCATTTCTTATCTCTAAAAGCACAAATAACATCATAATAAATTTATCACACTTGTGAGGAAACACAGATTATTAAACGTCTCATGCAAAATGTAGGGAAATACATATTGCCACCTGTTACTACTGGAAAATTGTTATAATGACAGTTTTTGTAAAAGAGTAAATTGGGCATATACAAAAGAATGGGAAGTTTATAAATTTCTTGGACGTATTTTAAGGTAATTAAGATTCCAAACCGTTGCTAAAGTTAACTTATGGATGGTGTTCAGTGCTCCCAGATCCTTTAAAAAATATCTTTCCATTGCAAGTTTCTTGGCATTTATTTGAAGGTTTGAATGTTGTGCAATTTATTTTCTTTGATCAATTTCAATACTAGCGTAGACGGAAGCCTTATCCGCCAGAAGATTGTGATGAGAGAGACGGTCCATGAAAAATGAGTAGCAAAACCTAGAAAGTTGGAACTAATAAACAAGAACTGATGACGTCACTTTTGCGGCCGTTCAAGTATTACGTAAGACGATTTATGCCATTTTTTCCTTCCCCTCTCCCCATTTAAGACAATGTAAGATTTTCTCAACCTCCCCCTCCATTAGTCTTAGGCAAGACGTTAGATATTTGTATCTACTCTTCGTTAAATGCTCGCTATCTGCAGTTTCATCTTTCCATAGAATCGTACAGCTTTGAGCACTGGATATATTATCATTATGCAGTGTTGAAATACTACATTTATTAACATTAAGAGCCAAACAGTACCACAGCTGATGAAATAGTGAACAATTACACGACATTTGAAAACGATACAATGTTTCAAGACGGACAATAATCTTACGTAAATTGGTTCAAAACCTCCAACCCCCCGTAAAATGAGACAACGTAAGATGTTCGCAACAAAACAATAATCAAGCCTACAAAATGGTAATACGTAATACTTGAATGGACCCTTTAGGAAAAGATGGTCTCGTCTGGCGAGGAGTTGGGCCTAGTGGTTTGCAAAATATGTCGCCGTAACACTATCGCCTCGGAGTCATCATTGCGACTTCCGTACCGCTCTTTAGCTCGAAGGAAGTGGAATGTCGTATACAGTACAAAAATGATAGTCGACCACCAAAATGTTGTTCCTGGTATTATTCATGGTAGCCTACATGAATGAACCCCATCAACGCAAGGACTCGAGCTCTTTTGACCCATTACAGTATGCCTGCAGAGCTTGCATGGCGGAAGTGGCATATTATTAATGGATTTACTTATAGTTACAAGAGATAACCTTTTCTCTGTGAGTGAATATTCATAGTTATCGTTCTTGGTTCCATACTTATTTCAAACTTTGACTTTTAATTAACTCTTAACAGATCAAAATGTATTTTATTCCCTCAAAATCGTTAGAATAAATGTCGTATTTTTTACGTTTATTCTCTCGCCTTAAAAGTTTCTTGATATATTTGGTAGGCTAAGATGCAAATATTAATTGAACTCATTTGAATTTTTGTGTCGCAGTTGTGGACGATAACGTGATTTCATTCGATAACACTGAATGGGTATTGTTAGGAAAGAATGGCATTTTAGACCGTATTTATGAAATTCCTTTTTATAAATACCTTCTTTGCTTTTCTCCTTATAGGTCTCTTTCGGGCACCGCCGTTGTCTTTTATCAACGTTATTAGTGTGAAAAAATAGGGCCCATGAAAGCCTCATTAAGACTTTGGTAATCTTATGTCGTTTTTTAACCTGACTCCCTTATTCTAAATGTACGATTGATAGTCATACCATAGAGCCTATTGTATTATTTTTCTAGTTACAAGGTTAAAATTATATATTTCGTCCAAATGTATCTTGCATCTTATAGTGGATATTAACTTCATTACTTCCGTCTTAATTGAAACATGATTCATATAAAAGAGTAGGAAGTAGTATGTCAAAGACAGCAGCGTTTGGAGCAGACTTCAATAGCTAGGTATAATATGGAATGGTTTTGATTTCTCATTTATTTTGCTAGTTGAGTCACAATGAATCTTAACTTGAAGACTACTTAATGTGTTTGAAGAGCCTTTAGTAACTGCGAACATAATTTTACGTTTAAACCATAAACAGAAGGAAAAGTCCCTGGCGGAAAACATTGGAATCAATGCATGGACCTGATAAAGAAGCGAGTATATAGAAAGAGCTATCAGGAAGTGAGGGAACTAGCATTAGATAGGAAAGGATGGAGGACTGCAGTAAACCAATCTTAGGATTCAATGACCTATGATGACTCAGTCGAAAAAATTTCATCCTTTACTGCTATACATACTCAATTTAGAGAAAACACACCAATTTACATTATTTTTTAATCATATCTCTAAATCTCCATTATACATTCCTTCCTCTAACAATCTTTCAAAAAAACACTTATTCATCTATTCATCATCGGGGCCCAGTATATGAGACATAAACCTCTCCGGAAGACCTACGATGCTCTTCAAAAAGTGTCCTCCAGCATCGACGAATTCAGATAGTAAGCTCGGCTCCTCAGGAGGAGGTCTTTTAGCGCGACGCTCCAATTCTTCAAGTTCCATCCGCATGATATTATCAATCTTGGGCTGCTTGTGCAAATAATTCTCTTTTTGCCAGTTCTCCAGCTTCTTTAAGACAGTGTTGAACAAAGCATCATCGGACATATCTTTCAAATTACCTGTGATGAAGATAGTACCCCTCTGCCCTTTCCCAGAATGTTCATCGGATTTATCTTCTTCATCCTTATCATCTGGAAAGAATCAATGACAATGTCATATAATAGTGCATATAATGGGAATTCAGCATTGAGAATAGGGATGCCTGACGTTTGATGGTCAATAAATGTAGAATATATGGCATTTGTTTTTCGTCACGTTTGCTCTATTTTCAACTGAAGCTCTGCAGAATTTTTCAATACTTATTCAACAATGAGTAAAAAAAGTAATGCCATACCATGAGTAGTGGAAACGTAATTATCTATTGTTTGACTATTTATTAACCATTTATATGGAAGCAGCGAGATAAAATAGTTTATATGTACCAGGCGTATGGATTTATATTAATGTGAAATATTAATATAACTTCATAATAATAATAATAATGATTATAATAATAATATTAATTTATATAAATTATTTTAATCCCTGGGCATCACTATTAATGGGTCTTAACAACCATGCTTGTGCTACATGCACATTTTTCTATGGTGGTGTGTCTCAAACCTGCAATTACGTGGTAAGCAGGTGAGTACCTTACCTCACCACTGACAAGATTTGCAAACGCGGTGAAAAATAGCTCTGATAAGATAAAACCAAGGTGTTTGTTGTCATTTCAAATTTTAAATTAGAATGTTATTTGATATTTCATTTCTAATTATTTTAATCCCTGGGATGACAAAAGTAATGCTGGCTAATTTAGTTTATGGGACCCCAAGGCTAGTTGGGCTCGGGGCCATGGTCTTACATTGAGGGACTTGGCAACTACTCTAGCGAGCGCGTTGAAACTTTTACAGTGTCGGGAGGCCTTCAGCATCATTTCCTCATCACTCTGCCAGTTGGCTACTTGTCTCCAAAAGGGAAAATGTGTAATTTTTGATCCGGCTAGTAAAATTTGTTTTTTTGCTTTGCCTTAAATCTTGTTTCCTTGTTTATGTAGAGTTGACTAACTTAACTAAGGTACTCAGTTTAGAACATTATTGAAAGGCAATCATTTGGATGCAATTTTATTTGTTCAACTTTATTGTGTAGTTAAAATGTTCGTTTGGTGTACGAATTAGCCCCGTAGTATCTCAAAATTTTCTTGGGCTCGCGTCCGAGTGAGTGGATCATTGTCGACCGACGTTTCGATGCTCTAAATGAGCATGGTCCTCTGGGCAGGCATTAGGAGGTGAATGAAAGTCGGCCAACAAAGACCCACACACCCGGACGGAGCCCCGAGAAAACAATAAGGGATTTGTTCGCCGGAAAGCACCAGATCCTACCAGCACCGTAGTGGTTATACTCTATGGTGTTAATCTTTTTTCTTTTTACACTTACAATTAAGCTAAATAAAGGTTTTAAGCTAAAGAAAGGGTTGAAAACATTTAACTTGTTCATATGATATCATGTAGGGTCTCTTTTTTTTCTTTCAGACAAAGTGGTGGTGACGAACCATGAGATTGTTTGAACGGTTTAAGGACCCTGTACAACCGCCTCACGTCAAGATATCCAGGCATCAGGGGTCTAAACGAAACAGACTGTTCACAAGCTCAGAAGAATTGTAGCTTCTTTGAAGAATATATGTACGTATGGTGTTCCGTGAAAGTCTCAATAGAGGGAGAAAAAATAGCTTCCCAATTGCCTTCAATATAAATCGATGCAAGGATATGTCCAGATCGGAATGGACAGATGAAATTGAGCGAGAGCTATTTGGTATTGACTCGCATCCAAAGGATCAGACAAACATTTCAACATATCTTGGATTTTTGTTTGAATAAATCTTGGTAAAATGGTATCATGAATATTTACACCCTGTGTAATCCTAAACGGGAGCTTCGCTTTTCATGCTAACAATTTCACTGTCCATCACCCCTTCATGACATTCTTCTATCGAGAAAATTAAACTTAAAGTTGATGATTATGTATGAAAGTTTTTCCATTAACTTTCTGGTTACTTTGATGTTAAAAATGTGTTGAAATGGCTACAATTTGGGGAAACCGCCTAGATTTTTTGGTTGCGAAAAAGATTTTGCGAGCGTACTAACACGATTTCCCGAGTATAAAGGCATTACAACTCACACTTTGCCTTCCTTAGGATGCCTTCAATTGAACTTTAAATAAATTTGTATTTTTTTATTTACTCTCCTCGAATCCTTCAATTATTGGCTTTTATGAGTATTGGGGCCCGGTTTGGACTAGTGGTAGTGTGTTCCTCCCGTTTCGAAGGTCGCTGGTCGAGACCAAGCGACGGAAGCAGAACCAAGCCAAACTTCAAACCATCTTTTTCTTGCTCTCCGAATTGGACCCCACTACTGAGAGGCAGCGGTATCAGCAGAGATAAGGCAATGTTGGCGCAGATTAAGTTGATCGGTCCGGTATTAACAGCCACAGCTTCGGGAGAGAGTGTAGTTCACGAAAAGGGCTGAAATACTGCGATGTGGGAGGCAACGACGAAATCACCACATTAGTATCTCTAAAAAGGCATTCTAACTATAAAAGACATAATAGTATACTGCCCAGTCAAATATTCCGGAGGTAGTAGTCCCCCAATCAAGTCTCCGGGTGTGGACTACTGGGAGGACAAATGTAGTATATGGTTATGGAACGTATGATATATAGGGATGACGGGAAGCTAGAGAATGTGAAGATAGAGATGGAGAGGCCAGGGGCAGATAAACTGGGAGTTGGCGAGGTCAAAACGGCGGGGGATCCTTATTTTACTGTTGAAGGTAAACTAGAGGGAAAAGTCCTCAGAGGAAGACCGTGGAATAATTTCATCGACCAAATAAAGAGGAAACTACATAGGAAGAGATACCAGGAGTTATCCATTAGAACTAGTATTAGATAGGGATGAGTGGAGGGCTGCTGTCAACTAATCTTAGCATTGAACGACCAATGATGATGATGATGATTATTAGAGATGCATAAAACCATTGAAGGTGAAATTTGTATACATAATCTAATGTGGTAGCTTGTGTTTTGAAGTATTATTAACAATCTTGTTCGAAAATTTTTATACGTTTTGTAACATTATAAAAACTAAGCAGTTTTTTCTCCTTAAAATGCTTTTCTTTATATGGTAATGCCCATAATGATAAATACAGTGTGTTTAACTTATTTAAACTTAATTTTTCTTCAATTTTGTAATCTAGTTTCTAAAATACTTAAAAATAGTTCGAAATTTTTTCAAAGATATTTTAGCCACTTTGGGCGGCTTTCTTCGGAAAACTTTTTTCCGCGTTCAACTCCATGAAACCACATTTGTTATCTCTTATTTGTGGTTGGCTACATACTCTTGAAATTCCTTGAACTTAATGCAGTTTTTTATTCCAAAATTTTATGCACTTTTTGGGTCACTTTTCTCTTAACATTGAGTTCATATTACTATTATTATTCTTGTCAGTGATATTATTTACATGTACATTTAACTAATTTAAAATTTCATTTATTAACCAATGGAAAAAATGCAAAAAAATATTTTGAACTATAATTTTTAATTGGTCATTTAGTCGCGATATGAGTAATAAAAAAAACGTATTACCGCCTTTGAGCAGGATATTGTGGATCACAGATTGAATCCTTTTTGCTAATTGTTCGAAGTCATCCTTATTGTTATTAGAATCTTCTTCTGATTCCTCGGAGGCAGGGTGATCTGTTATAGAATGCAAAAGAACGTTAAGAGCTCAGAGTATTTTGGTATCCGGGAAAGGCTAATGTTTTCCGTGACCTTGATTATTTCACGGAAAAATGTACCAGAATGTAATATTTTTATTGCAAGAACTTGAATGTTAAAATAATTAAACAAGTCGAATTGGACTCTTCTCATTAAATTATTCTTCCTTGGAGAAAATTAAGACTTGCCTATGAATGTTTTGAATATTTGAGTGTTAATTTGTGCATTATAAATTTTTCTCCCTATTATATACGTATTATTATTATTTTCAAGTACTTACCAAAGATTCCAAGTACAGCTCCAAAGAGAGCGAGGCACAAAATGAGAACATGGCCGTTTATGGCAAGCATGTCAAATTCCACTAAGATACGCAGAAAGCTGGCGAGAGAGTGAGAACTTTCATGGGTGCAAGGGAGCTTATATCACCAGGATAACCTCTATCTGCTCATGACAACGGAAAAGCATCCCACGCACATAAAATCCTGTTATTAATGATTATCAGGAATTATATTGTGCATTCTGTCTACACGTACACGGAGAATATTTCATGTCATGATGATTCATGTTGAAATATTTGCCTCGTGGTTTAATAAAAAGTATGTGGTGGCTAGATAAGCACGTGTGACATGACACTGGAGACTTCAATCGGTTGATGGTATAAACTATTTATTATTTACTGGCTACACAAGTTCATAAATATTTTATTTAAAAAGTGTTTATATTTTTAAGTTTACCCATTTCCAGGAAGCTATAATCGAGAATAAATTTTGAGAAAGGCAACGCCAGACACCACGGGCTCGCCAGGAAGCTTGGAATAAAAGCAATGCTTCGCATTACTCATTTATTACCGGAGCTTAGGTTAGTGGGGTGGATATCCTAAATAATCCATGGGTACGTTGAACTTCGTGTGTTTATGTAGATGTATTATCTATTTCAAAACTTTTAAAAGAATAAAAATGATGGTATTCTCTCAACAAATCAAATATGTAGCACTATGATTCCGTCTAGAAATTGTAACGGTTTGGGTGGATGGATCAAAGTATTTTATGGAGAGAATTCCCAACGTATTTACATATTATGTCAAGGCAAGAAATGCAATGCCGGCAGGCGAGCAATGAAAATTATCAGAAATATATCTATTCAGTCTGATCGTATTTGTCCGATTACTAATGAGGAGTAGTCTTATAATCTCATCCTTTAGTAAAATTGCAGTAAATATCTAGTCTTCTAATAATTATTTGATGCCAGAACGCACTCAGCACCTATTAAACCTCAGGAAATCTTAGCGTGTAAATAGCAGTAATTATCATGTCAGTGTTAGAGCTTTAGATTTTGAGGACATCCCACATGATTTCTAAGTGCAATTGTTATCATTTATAGCAGCATGTAAAAGAAGTCTTTCTCTCAAGTGGTAGTATTCAAAGGAATTCAAAGGAATAGGTGATGAGTATGTGAAAACTTAATAAGGTTAACTCCTCTCACGTTTAATTTTTTTGTTATTGTTAAAGGAGGTTGAATTAAAAAAGAATTAGGGTCACCGTATGATAATTTTGTCATTTTTTCATGTCATTTCATTTTTATTCCTAAATGTGTAGTGCATTCTGGTTCGTCCGTTCCGAAGACAATTGTAAGTATCGAGTGATTTTTATTTCACTTGTCAGGGGTTCTATTTGGTCAGCGTTCTTTGCAATTTGCAAATTCGAACACTTAGACTGTGTATATTTTTGTTTCTAAAACAATATATCCCTTCACATTAGTCATTTTTGAACGCTGTTGATAATTTCGGCACATATTGATGTTGTATGCAAGCGAATCATTATTTATTTTTATGCTACGATTTAAAAATTGCACAAGGAAACTGTTGGAATTTTATTTCATCAGCGTTAAATAGTTTAAAACATATCTCAAAATTATAATTGTTATCCTGAAAAGTTTCTTATTAACTACCCAACATGAAGTTTGTATACCTTGCAACGGTTTTTTATTAATGTAAAAAGCAAAGTATGCCTGCTCGAAAAACCACTCATTAGGAAATAGACGCATTGAGTTCATAATTTTCGTCTGCACTCTTTTTTCTATTTGCATAACTGAAGTAATAATACTGGTTTTAAAACGTATTGACAAGAGTCAAACTAAAGGACATATTTGAATGATTATTAAAGCTTTGCATTGCAAATAGCGTTTAAAATAGTTCATATTTGAGCCATTTTTGAATAATAATTCGTGAAATTGTTAAAAATTTCCAGTTTTTGCTCAGCCATCCCCTTGAAGATTTTGAGTATTGTTGGAAAGGCGTCTCATCTTTGTCTATACTAAAAATTAAAACGGAATGTCCGGTATATTGCAAGAACGTCCAAACCGCGATTCTGACTGTATCGTTTTGAGCTGCGGCACGACCGCATATTCAACTCCGCTTGCAAGAACTAAGTTTCATCGCAGTCCATAGAAACCGTGGCCTCGGTCTGATAAATATTTCGCAACGTCAAAGTCAGTCATTTGTCTCGCTGAGAAGAAAAAGAAGTAGTCAACGGTGTTAAGGCAGCATAAACGGGCAATGAGGTCGTCAGAAGAACGACTATGAGTATTGGGCTTGCCGATAAGTTTTTGCCGGAACGGCAGAGGAGGTATGTGTTCGTAATATTTCCGCAGTTATGTGTACGTTGGGATTATCCAGACGATAAAACTCTAACCGATGAAATTTCTCATTCTCTCTTTTGGCTTCTGCTTACCAGGGTGCCTCTGCTTTCTTTCTGTGCATAGCTGTCTTTGGAGCTGGGACTTGCATCATTGGTGAGTGCTTTTCTTGAAATTAGTACAGTATGAGTAAGCTCAATGTTACAACAAGTTGCACTTTATTATTTATTGGAAAGGCTTACCTTATCCTAGGAAATAATTATGTCATTAGTGGCGTCAAATTTTATCATTAAATACGTTTACATGGAATTCATACGATAAGCATTGTACCTCTAGTTTACCTTCTCGGGAAATAATCATGGCCGCGATGAATAAAGTTTTCCCTGAGTTTCTAATAGCTTTAATTGGAAAATAATCTTTCTTTCAACTCTGTGTCACGTCAGGTCCATGCCACAACTGCCGAAGGGGAAGAGGATTCAAGCATCACCGAGGAAGAGTATGAGGGCGTAGCTACACGCATTCGAGAAGTGGTCCATAACATCTTACGCACTGCCGGTAATAAAGTATTTTTTATTTGAATAGCCTAATTATTATACTTAATGGGCGATTTATGACAAACACGTCAAGCACAATCAAATTACTTATTTTAATCATATGACTGACCATGAAAAGTGTTCAGACATTTTCTTAAAAAATAACTATTTTAGCAAAAATTTAGGATTTTTCCTCGTTGTTAATTAGGAAATGGTAACGATCAATTTGCTCGGTTCTAAAAGTCGGGTATTGAATTCCTAAAGTCATTAATCCAACAGACAACTTATTATATTTCTGATCAAGTAAAATTTCCAGTTACAAATGTAAATTCCATTTTACTACCTTCTTCCTCCTTTAGTTGTGTAAGCATAAAATACACTATTAAAACCAAATCATACGGTTTCGTTTATAAGTGATTAAAATATTTACGCGGGAAAAATATTCTGTAATTAAAATATCATACTTATTTTATTCACTGATTTAACTGCCTTTGGGTTGGCTGGGTAAGGTCTTTGCCTCCTGATCCCGTGGTTGAAGTTTTAAGCCCAGCAGACGTACATAAGTACGTAGGTTTTTCTAACCACGATACTAGAACCGAATTTAAGGCATCCCTAAATAACAAAATAATAATATGAATCCGTGCGGCCAATGTATATAAAGAATTCTTACTTCCTCGTTGCTGTCAAAGAAATTGAATTGAAATGTAGAGTGATACATAAGAACTTTTCCTAACATTCTGTTTTTAAGCATTTCTTTATTAACTTCATGCATAGAGTTGCTCCTTATGAATGTATAACCAATATTTCTTATATAATCAAATATATATGATAAAATAAACTTCGCGCGTTCCTGTGTACCGTATTAAATTTCCAGATTTTAAATAAACCATCTCATGATTATTTCACTGATTCTTTTCAGGTGACGACGTTGAAGCTGATGAAGCGGATGGACATTCTGGAAGAACCGTATGGGAGGCTAGAATCTACTGGGAGAATACGAAAAGCCTCTCTGATCCTGTCATATTTGCCGAAGTATTAGAAAAGTTAAACCACTTGGAAAAGGAGATGAAATCAAACCCTCATCCGAAGATTATGCGATTTTTCGGGTAGAACTTCAGGATATAGAGCGTCGTACCAAAGAATGACCAAAGGAAGGCCTTTTGGCTGGATTCGTTAAGGCAGGAGGGAACTTTTTGAATACCCTCTTTGAAAAAGCAAGTCAATTTGTACCCGCCCTCTTTGACACCGGAGAACTTTAATTTATGTAATTTTGTATAGAGAACATTTATTTCATGGAGATGATATAACTAAATAAAAAAAATTATATAAAATTGTATTTTTTAATTTCAATTGGGTTTAAATAGTGGTTTCATGAAACATTACCCATTAGGTAATGATTACGAATTTGCAAAAATACTCGTGTTACAGAGATATGATATCTATTTATAAATTCCAAAATAATAAAATCGAATGTATGCGACACCGCAAGAACCAATATAGTGCCTGACAACCAGTCTTGGAAGTCTCGGAAGAAGATGCGAAAATTAAAGTTATTGAATTCGCCATGTATTATAAATTTTTTGCCGTACTATCTTATTCTTCTTTTACGGCGAATCTGTCCTTAGACAGGTTTCATCTAAACAGCTCCCTTAATGCTCGTATATTCTGTGCTGCCTCCCTCAGCTATTTGTAACTCCTCCCATTAATTATATCTGCAAACGTATTATTTCTTCGTCTCCCTCTCTTTTCCCTTATCTTTCCTTCTTATATTCTTTTCAACAGGCAATCTTTCCTCAAGACGTGTTCCAAACAGTTCGCCTTTTTCTATCTTATCGATTTCAAAATATGCCTTTTTTTCATTTATCCTTGCCAGTACTTCCTCGTTTTTCACTCAACCACTCCATTTCAATCTTTCCATTCTTTTCCATAGCCACGTTTCATTACCCAATACATATATATTTCTTCTATTTCCTCCAGATTGTCTATGTTTCTTCTCCATAAAGCCAAACACTTCAAATAAAACACCAAACAAATCATTTCCGTAAGTTTTCCCCGTGATATTCTCCTTATTTCCTCCGGACAACTTCTATTATATGTTGTAACACTTCCGAGGTATCTGAAGGATGATATTAGTTCTAGCATTTTTCTATCTGTAGTCACATTTAGAACTCCTTCCTTTTTCCCTGCCTTCACTATTTAATTCATAATATCTTATAGGTGTTCAGTGTTCATTATGATAGAATAATTTAACATATAAGAAATTAATTAACTTTTACGTCCACTTATCTTTAATTCTTTGGAAATCATAGTTCATCAGTAGGAAGCTTATTATCGAGTAGTAAGTAGAATATTTGTGTCTATTCTACGCGATATGTGGAATTGCATTCTACGTGAAAGAAGTGTGATGAACCATTCCCAAGTCAGGAAAAAAGAAACAGCATGAATGATAGAGTTTCCTTTTTAGTCATAGACTGCTTGATAATGTAACTAATTTATGGTATTATGGACAGCGAAAAACATGTTTTTAATCAGATTAAAATATTCTACTAACCTAAGAATCACACAATTTATATTGCAACCTTTTTAAAAATAGCACAACAGAGGCTGCAATTACATTTAATCAATTATACCATGAGTATATAAAATCCGAAAAATTATGAGAGACGGTAACAAAATATTTAGAAATATTTATCTGAAGCAGGTGTTGTGCTGGTTCCTTTGTAGAAAGCAGATGATTTTTATTTTGAAGAAGAATTAAAACTGCGCCAAATTTTAACTGCAATCGATGAAAAGGATTACCGATGGAACCAATTCATTTCAAATTCCAAGATAAAGTGTTTTAATATTTTATGCTGAAACCTTATGCGAAGATGCTTTAAGTTGCAGTCTGAAATTGTTTTGGACTGCATGTTGACACTCAGAAGGCGCTTGGTAGCTTCAAGGACGCTGACGTATCTGGAGTCCATGGAGTACATTAACTCATCGTCAGTGATACCATATTTCAAAATGCAAATATTGGCACAATTAAGCCCTTTGTAGACGTTTTTCAATATGCAGATATACGTCACATAGAGGTACGGGTTGTTAAGAAAGGATCATGGATTGTGAATTTCCTGGGTATCAATGATTGCTAGGGCACTATCATTTTGTCTTTTATAGTTTGGTTAACTGTTAATATTCACGATTGTACTATATTAAATTAACTTATTCAACGGCAACCTTCACCTTCTCACCACCGCCTGATCTACGAGCCAATTTCTACCCATTCTTAGTATTTGCATTTATTCTCTTCTTCCGTAATTGTTGCAACAAGAAACTAAAACCGACAAACATTCTATAGCTGACTACACCTTAATCCAGTGCAACCCAACAAACAAAAATAATCATAGAAAATGACATAGTTTTTTATTTGATAATTAAAACGGACATTTATCTCCTCCTTGCCTTGACAGTTCTTTAAAAACACAAAAAAATACCTTGACAGTTTTCTTGAATATTTTAATTTATTCATTTCTTTTAATAACACGTATTATATTACATTTTTACGTATGATAATGCAGCGATAACTATACTTCATATGTTAGTTTGTGTAAAAATATATTTACTTATATGCAGAGTCCTCTTCATTGCGCCAACGACACCTCAAACTTTGCAGGTGGGGAAAAGTAGATGACTCTGCTTGTATGCAGATATGCAGTAGAGTCCTCTAGATTACCGATAATACACTACCGAGTAGGAAGTAGTGTCGAGAACGGCCATCCAGAGGCCTCGGCAGATATGCGAGTCATCTATATGCCGCCACAGCAATTATCAATTAATACTTAATACAATACTTAATACAATATTCAATACAAGTACTTAATAGTTGTTTTGGTGGCATGTAGATGACTCTGGCAGATATGGAGGCTCGCCTGCCATCTATTAGTTTACGTCTGAATCACAATGCCTTGCTGAAGGCTCTCCATGATGTGAAAACGAGTAGAACGATATTTTAAGGCAAGATTTATGTAACACGGTTCACTTGAGGCCGTACATTAGAAAAATAACTAAGATCGGATTCATTACGTAGTGAGGTTTGAAATACAGCATAGAAAGCGTTTGCTTACTTTCAGTGATGACATTCAGACTCCATGCGTCACAAAAAACAAATATCCACAGTAGAAACAGCATTATAAATTGTGTTGCAGCATGTAAGTATAAAAACGAATGCGAATTGAGTGATCTCTGTCAAATAAAAGATACGAACAGGTTGAAATACCGGTATTTCTAGGAAAAGGAAAGTAATGACCTCTTAGGATATTGTCTCATATAGCACAGTACGGCGGTCTAGCGTTGCTGTTTCTATATTAGAAATAATTAAATTCCAAGACTAGAAAATTGAAGATGTACGTCTCTGACTATCGACTTGTACTACTAAATGCATTTCCGACATTCAGGAAACCAAAACACTCGCCCTTCATGTCAACCCTTAATATAGGGGTAATTGGGTCTATTTTCGAGGGATATTTTGAATCATATGCCCCCAATTATGTCATGCAAAATACAAGGCTAACAAGAAGTCGCATAAAATGAGCAAATTTGGCAGTTTAACACACCTGGAATTAATAATTAATGGGAATTTCTTTCTTGTCCAAGAACATTAAGGAGATACAGACGTAATCATCCATTACATACATACATACATATATACCCATCACGCCGTTCCCTTCCGAGGTAGGCACAGTCAAAATGTTTCACTCATTAATACATAATTGTACACCTAACTCTGCTTCAATAATTTCCTCCATACTGACCTATCCTTGCAAACCTCTTTTGCCTCATTTACCCCCATACACTGTTTCATACACGCCCTCCTATTTTTAAAACTCCTCATATTCCTCCTCCTAAGAATTTCCTCAACCACATTCAACCACAACTTTCTCGATCTACCTCTACCTCTAACGCCATTCATTCTACTCTCATATATCTGTTTCGTTGTTCGACTCTCATCCATTCTCTCCACATGGCCAAACCAACGAAGCACACTCCTTTAATGTACGTCCATTACTGGAGCATGTAACTCACATTCTTCCACGAACCACTCATTCGTGACCCTATCCATCCTACTTAAGCCGCAAATACTCCTCAGATAACTCATACCCACGGCGTTTAGTCTACTCTTATGTCTATCCTTACATACCCATGTTTCACTAGCATATAGCAAAGTGGGAAGAAGTACACTTTTGTACACGGCAATTTTCGCTTCCTTAGACAAGCACTCATTCCTTGATATGCTCCACATGCTACCTACCACTTTCCTTCCAGCATTCGCACGTCTCTTTATCTCCTCATCTATTCTTCCATCTTTCGCATACATTTTACCTAAGTACACAAAATCATCCACCCGTTCAATTCACCATTCGTCCTCATCATACAGTTATTCTCCCCATTCTCCTCATCAGAAACTACTACTTTAGTCTTGCACGCATTTACCTACAATTCCATTCTCTCCGTTGATTCACAAAACTTATCTATGAACTTCTGTAATCCCTGTTGACTGTCTGAGATCAAAACAGCATCATCCGCATATAGAAGAAATCGCACGTTTACATTTTCAATCAAAACACCATCATTATCACTACATGCGTCTCTAACACATTTATCTATAATTACATTAAACAGCCCTGGAGACATTATGTATCCTTGCTTTACACCCCGATTTATTACAAACCAATCACTCAGAACCCCGTTAACTCTTACACTTGCCTTACTATTGTCATACATCGCCACCATAACATTCAATAACTGCCTATTCCCTCCATAGTCTCTCAAAACCTTCCACAACTTCTTTCTATTTACTCTGTCATATGCCTTCTCTAAATCGACAAACGCACAGTACACTTTCTTTCGGACAATCATATATTTTTCTATCACTTGTTGAAGTGCGAAAAGCTGGGCACTACATCCTCTTCCAGGCAGAAACCCACACTGCACACCCCTTATTCTTTCGGAAATAATTTTCCTCACTCTTTCGATTAATATTTTACTAAACACTTTTCCCGGGATACTCAATAAGCAAATGGCCCGATAATTATTACATTCGGTCTTTCCTCCCTTCCCTTTGTGCAACGGAACGATTATAGCATTCTTCCACTCCGCTGGAACAACAGAAATCTGTAAGCATAAATTGTATATCACAATTTAGAGATTTATCACAGAATCAAACTTTATCAGTTAACTTCTTCCCTGCCGATGCAATAGCGATGCATGGATGAAGAGAACTTAGGTCCAAAACCTTTTCCTTGGTATACCATTAAAAAAAAGCCATTTCACTGAGAATTTTCTTTGTTCGCAGAATGTGATACTCCTCAAGAAGTTTTAAATAGTTCAAAAAACAATCGGAAAAAAGTTTTAGAGACTATTGGGTTATGTAAAAAGAATTGTCATCGGCTATACCACTCCACATTTTTTAAGAATAAAGCTCAGTAAGCTTCATCACCTCATATTATAATGGATGAATTTCATCAGGTGTATAGCGTCCATTTTTAGGCTTTATCTATCATTGCAAAAGTACTTTACCTTAAAGTGTGCGAGAATTTAAAAATACTCCTCAAATTTGTCCGGTTTTTTTTTCTATGTATAGATTTAATCTACAACATATTTTTATGGATACATACATACAAGGATACAAATAATAAATGAGGTGGGTACATATATTATGTAGATTATATCTAGATTTTTACAGAAGCCATAATAATGTCTGATCATAAGACTAACCAGCCCAAATACAAACGATTAGCTATCAGCTTCGAGTATGCTTTATTTTGGTGTGTTTCATTGAATATTTTTTTCTAAAACCAATAAAGGCAATATTCAAATTTTTATTTGAAGTAACTATGAGCGAATCACGACAATAATCTACTGTCGGGCCTACTAGAAACCAATCCATGATCAACTTGTCGGCTTCATAGCTATCCTTTACATCAATGGTACTAAAAAGGACTACTTACATGTTACATATTATTATAAAAACGAATATATACTCGAATGAGCGTGAAAATGAATACAAAGCAGGTACTACTTCCCGTTCAGTCATTCAAACAATCATGCAATTCGCCGCTTTACACGGTACAATTATCCTTGTGAAAGAGTTCATGAATTCGTGTGAATAATAAAATGCACCGAGTAAAGGGGCCTTAAGGCTAAAGCTTTTTATAGGAATATTTAACTATCGTAAAAGATTAGGGAGCCAAATGTGATAGGCCAATCAATGAGCAAAAATGTGATCAGAAGTAGAAAGAAGGTTTGACATGAAATCACTAAGAGGTAATCGTCGGCAAGTGAACAGACTTGTTTAATCACATGAAATATGGAATGGATTCAATAAAAATCATCGAACATGCTATATAGACATATGTAGCATATATCTCTCTTTCATGAATTTTTTTATCATTTAATGTTATGGTGTAGGAAAAAACCGGACAATTAGGTTAAAAAATTTGCTTCTCGCCATTGTTGAGTCAGAGTGGTTTACAATGGTTTTCTTAGCCTAGGAGAGGATGATATGCGCCCTGTTGTTATTGCTCTATCAAAATATGTGATATTAAAGTTGGCCAAACCCTACATGAAATTGATATGAGAACGGCTAATGACAACTTTTTTAATGTGGCACAATATTTATTACTTGCCTGCTCGATTGCTCTTTGAACTAGCAAAGACTGCAACGAGTGACACCTGTTGCTTTAAAGTCTAAATTTATTATCGACTTGGCTCCAAAATTTTGGAGAATAAAACTACTGCTCTCACGATGTATCAAGGGGAAGTCAAGAAACAGGTGTTGGTTCCGAGTAATATTCATCCATGCATCGACATAGTACCGGTAGAGAAGATGCTTCTTAAGAAAGAATCGTTTTACAACAACAACGTTTTACAACGAAATGCAGCGTTGACATTGGCCACGATGTATTAGTTAGACTTTTCTTGCCTGATCAGCGTGAATGCAAGGGCTGTCTTTGAAGAAGTCACCGAAGAGAATATTTGAAGTAGTGAGATTTTTCCATGGGTTGCCGATGAGTTCGGCTCAATATTTAGAAAGAAGTCCTAAGGCATTCTAAGCGGTGTTAGAAGATATAGGCTGGTTACGAAAAACTGTTGCATTTCAATGTTCTTTGCGTTCTGACAGATAGGTAATAAGGTGTTCAAATGTATTAGGAAAAATTTAATGATTCACTAATTAATTTTCAATGTGTAGTTGATTTTTATTCGAATTTGCTTCAAGAGTGCCTTCTCGGTATTTTTTATTATTTCAAAAATGGATGTTATTTTTTATTTCAGATTTTTACAGTCATAACTGACCAAATTAATTCAAATTAGCCCATAAAAAAAGATAGCAACGGATTTTTCAGACTTTCATGTTAATTTTTAATTCCATCAAACAAATAACCCGCGTGAAATATTTGAAACGAAAAAATCCAAATCTAAAAAGCCTAAAAATATTTCAAAACTAAGTAAAGTACAGTGTAATCGCAAAACAGTGAAACAATAACCAAACATAAAGTCCAATACGAAGCACAAGTCTATGTAAGAATAGGATGAAGGTCCGTAGAAGCCAAAGGAAATGTCAAAAAGGACAAGTCCAGCCAAACGATAACAATTGTCCAAAACGAAGCACAGGTCAAAGATTTTTTCATAGAATAAGTGCAAAAATACGCGAAAGTCGAAAATGACCAAGTGAGGGCACCAAGAAAGCAACACAGAGTCCAGAAAAACCAAGAGCGTTGTCCAAAACGAAGCACAGGTCGAAGATTCTTCCAAAGACTAATTCCCAGAAGTGCGCTAAAGTCGAAAGTGAGCAAGTAGGGGCACCAAGAGAGCACACACTGTTAAAAAAACAAGAGCGTTAGCCAAAACGAAGCACGGGTCGAAGATTCTTCCAAAGAATAAGTCCACAGTACGCCAAAGTCGAAAATTAGCTGATGGGGGACCAAGAAAGCAACGCACATAGGCAAGCACAGCAAACGAGTGACTATCAGGCTTGAAAGAGAGAGTCGGATAAACGGTAAAAAAACCCGAAAGGGCAATAAACATCGCTCGGGCGAGGGCTCAGCTGATTTAAGTAAACAAAGAAGGGTGCCCGAAACCCCTCCGCCAGCATTTCCGAGGAGAAGGCGAGAGAAAAGCTCAAGGCCATTTGACATCGACATAAAGCTCAAAGAATGTACCCAAGAGGCATCTGACGGACCTAGGATATATCTATATTGTATAAGTTAGCCAAATGATGACGCTACAGTCATCCACATGCATACACGTCGTCTGCAGCGAAGCGTCAACTCTTGGGCGCGTTAACACGTCGCTCGCACGGAGAGCCCGGAAAACACCGGACGTGTATACACGCCCATAGCACTGTGGAGACGGCGGCCGGCGGGCGTGTATACGCGCCTATAGCAGCGAAAGGGCTAGAGTCAAAATGTGAAACCGGAAGGAAAATGTGAAAGAAATACATGTTTTATCTTGTTGAGGAAAATTGATAACCTTTGATGGTAGAAAACGTGTAAATCAACGTAAATTTGTAGGAATAGCCAGTAATATATTCATAAAACCTCCTTTGTAGTTGAAATTCTACCCTTAACACATATAAAGAGTTTTCTTTGGACTTTTATTTTATATTTTGTGATACAGGATTCAATGTGTCCCGCGTGATTTAAGCCATTTACATATATGGAATTTTCTGAGGAATAAATAGTGTAGTATTATACCTTAAGTAACAACTAGGAATATTATTCAGTCAATTTTTATATTTAGTTGCATAAAAAATTAGCCATTTCCTTCCATTGTAAACTTTTTTGAGATATTTACCATCAATTTGATAGTATTGAAGTTCCTATGCTGTTAAAGTGGAAATCACATTACCAGAACGTTAATTTGCGGCACATTATGGTAAGAGTTTTGGAGGATTCAATCGTTGTTTCTTTTCTAATTCTACCTCAAATGAACTGTCTGAAGTTATTCTATCATTGGCATATCTCGCGCAATACTTGCAGCCCATCAAAACCACCATTTGTTGTTTCTGCAAAGCTTTTTGGTGGCCACAAAACCTTGGATCCTAGTGTACTTGTATTCTGCACGTGGCAATGTTCCTGCAGCACCTGCTCTTGTAAAACTTAACTCGTGAATTAATATCTGCCAAATAGTAGAGAGCAAGTAACTCACTTTATATTTTTACGCTTGCTGATAGAGGTTTGAATTAATTGAACGTTTCATTTTCTGTAATGTAGCAGTGTTTAAGACTACACATGGCCAAACTGCGGAAGAACATAACCATGTAGATAACCTTTAAAGGTCTGTCCATCGGTCAGTTTGGCCGAATATGTTTACCCCATATCGTTTTCCCGCTGCGCCAATTTTTGCGTCTTGCAACCCAACCATCGACAACGTTGACGGACGGACGGCATTATATACTTCTCTTTTTATTTTTAATAATCTTTTTTTCCTTTTTTTGAATAAGCGATTGATACACCTATTAAAAAGTATATCAGACATATCAACTTACCAACTATAGTTAAGTAACTGCAACATTTATATGGAGAAATACAACCTTTTCCTCAGCTTTATGTGTGGCCTATCATTACACGGAATTTTCGTCATGAATTTGGCTTGGTTGATAACGGTATTTATTTTCTACTACTGGTGATCTTCCATTTAATTTCAAATAGAATTCTTATAGTTGGCTCTACATTGTTCTTTCTTCCATCACATTTACTCCCACCGTCGTCCTTTCGTCAAGTATTTATTAAACATTTCAATCCGCTCATTTCAGTTTTGTAAAGCTATCGAAACGCTATCCTCTGTATTTTATGCTATTCGCGAATTTTATCTTTCTCTGCTGGGTCAGAAACACTCGCTCACAGTGATTACTGAATTGGGGTGTTTTTCATTCCGAAATCCATTAATTCTGCATGTAATTTGCTCTTTTCACGTGAAAATTAATACTTTTATATGCCATTTGATAATTCAAAAATTTTACGCTAGCTTTAAACGGGCACCCTCTCCCATTCTTTTCTTCATTAGACCTGTAATTTAAATTTTGGAATGTGAATATTGGTAGTAAATGACGTATATTTCCGAACCAATTGACCACTTCTTATTTCCGACCCTTAAATGCGCAGGTAATATTGTTCTTATGTTCTGAAAAATATTTCTTCTAAATCTATTTCGTGGCGGGGTATGAGGGACATAATGTTGTTTGAAGATACCTTGATTTCGAAAAACAATTAACTTGAACTGCCACTAGTACACTGGTCCACGCTCATAAGTCTTCATTTAAAACGTCTCATAATTTGCGTCACAATTTTACTATTGTTATTTTTCATCAATCGTTGAAGTTGCACAATTTTATGAAAGATAAAAATTATATCTTTACTATATCTTATAAAAATAATTTGCAGAATTGCGGATATTATTATGTTTATTTACAGGATGAAAAATTTTTCATGTCCACAATAATATAAATAGGTTGCACTATTCTATCAGTCTATGACTATAGAAGAAAATTATATGATCGATCTATTCCAATTCTTCCTGAATTTGTTTTTTTCTTCATATTTAGATACTTGCATATAACTAATCTAAATTTCAATGTAAATCGAAGCTTACATACCAGTTTTTTATTATTTCATGAAAAGGCCTCCCTGGGGTCAGCATCGATTACCATGGCTTTCACAATAACTTAATGCATTAGCATTCTTTATTTATAATTTGCGGAATGATTCTACGATTCTAAAAAAATATATTATTCTGTAACACTTCACTTTTATCTCTGTACTCAAACTTAAGTACTTTCGAGACGGGTTTCGAAGTGTTATATCATGCGGTTTCATTCAATTTTATATTTAAACATAAGCATTGAATTAATGAATTAACGTACAAAAGTATTCTTGGAAATTTATAATCCCTAATCAATAGAAACTTGGTATAAAACTAATGTTCAATATCACTTTATAGAAAAAATATCATTTTACATGATTATTTTAATCAGATAACTGAGTAACTATTATAAATACTCTCTTTACGAATATTATTTAAAAATTAAATTTACAAATCTTCTGCGGAAACGATGATTTTTACAGCGAAGGTAAAACTTTGTTTAAGTGTTGTTTCAGGCGATTCAAAAATTTCCTTCCTAATTTTACGAATCCGGAAAATAAATCATCTCTTGGAGGTTCTTTGGTACGACGATCTAATTCTTGAAGTTCCATCCACGTAAGTAGATCAATTACAGGCTTGGAGTCCCCATCAATTTCATCCTCCAGGAGTTGTATCTTGCGTAAGACCTTGGTGAATATGACTTCATCGGGCAGGGTTTTCAAATACTCCCAGTAAGATATAGCCTCCTCCATGACGTCCTCATAATTATCACTAAATTCATCTTCATCCATGACATCACCTGGAAAGGTTCAAGAAAATATTATGATATGATTTATTCAATAAAATTTCGGCATTGAGCATAGTAACATGCAAGATTCCGTAATCTATAAACGTGAAGTATGCCACTCCACTTAATTTTTCTGCATCATTCCTCTAACATAGTGTACATCCTTTTATGCTAGCTATGTGCTGGCATTTACATTGGTGTCTGTGATTGGAACTCATCTCAGCATATGGATGGATGATCACCATTCCTCATGCAATCCTGCCTCAGAGTACTTCTCTTTCTCTATATCCACACTTGCCGCCCTACACAATACTGAATTTGCTAACTGCAACAATGTGGCCATTTTGGCATCTCTCCCCTACTCAGCCACTTTCATTACTTTAGAGCAAATGTATTTTATTTTTTATGCTGTCTTCCCACCCGGCCTCAACCGTTCTCATTGATTTTGATAATTCCCCCCGTTCTAGCTACTTTCTATCATTTAATCCCATCCCTCCCCGCTTTTTCTCTTTTCCTACTTGCTCCCTCCCCTTCTCCCTCCCCATTCTTCCTACTAGAGAAGGGTGAATACTATCTACGAATACTGAAATACCTTGAGTACTGGAAATAATTCGTGATGTAGGACTCGAATAAATCAAATAAGGGGAGACATTTGAATACCTCGAATATCCCGCCACACGGCGTGGCGCTACGTTTGGCAAGTTGGTTAACTAATTACATCTAGGTAATATCCGAATGCTCACCAAGAGCCGCGAGAATATTCTGTTCCATTTGATAAGCACTTGTTATTTCTGTTGTGTGTTGTTAGATTGAAATCATTGCTTGCTTAATTTTTAAATTGTAGTCATGCAAGAGAGTCTTATCACTCTTCCAAAATAATCAATTCTACGCATATCGTGAAACTAAGTTGAAGAGAGAGTACTCATTATCGGTTGCTGCTCGATACAAGCTTTGTTTATGAATGAAAGATTTTCCTTTCCTATGAATTAATATCTTCTGTTTAGAAAAATGTCTCAGAGCGTCATTTCTTCGGAATATGGAGAAGTTTTGCAGTTATCTAACGACCTTTTTGTAAATGTTTCTGTTTATGCCGGGCGAACTACTCTGCTTTCATGTTACAAGCTAGATTCTTAGTGGAATGTGTGTAATTTTCACGCAAAATTTTCACCTCGCAAAAGTATTAAAATGGTTCATTCTGTCGATGGATGAAGAGATGCTGGTCCTCGGTGGAGTCGTCTTCGGTCTACAAGACAAATCCCTAGTGGAGAGACTGCTGTGTAACCCCAATATGAAGCTGGACAATTCTGCTTTTCTCTGCCGAGATCAGTAGCTCTGAGGTTCAAGTTGCTTAACAGATCGACAGTCTGCGACGTCTGCATGGTCGGAAGAAAAAAGAGGAAGAACGCTCTGCACGAGTTAAGGAATATATAAGGAATCATAGGAAGGCAATATGTTAGGAACGTACAGATTAGAATTTTGGGAAAGTGCTTGTCACGTTTTACACCCCCAAGGAGAATGCCACTCAGCATTCAAGATAATTTGAGACTAGCTCCGTAGGAGTTAGAAAACCAAAATGTCATACATCGAAAGTCGATTAGCCAACTGAGGTGGTAAATATCTTAGTTAATGTGGAATACAGAAAGGTAAATTAATATTTTAGTCATATACCATATTTGTGTAAACATAGACCGCCGAGAGCTAAATACAGCCATTAGATGTGAGTACTGTGTAAATCCAACAGCTAATAAAATTATGGCTAAGCTCAAAGAACGTCTATTTTTTCTGTTCTCGACATGAATAGTTGGTCATCTAATACCGCGTGATGAAGAAAGTTCGTATCTGACGAGTTATACGCCTCTTCAGGGAGATAAATTTAATCGCTTTCCTTTTGGATTGCCACCGGCTTTGTTTCAAAAATGGTACTTAAAATTGCAGTTCTCTCCATTGTTTTCGGGTTAGCTGCGTCAAGTTTTATTCAGATGACGTTTCGTGGCCTATGCTGGCCACATCTTCATCAGATCACTCAGACCTGATCTGAAGATGTGGCCAGCATAGGCCACGAAACGTCATCTGAATAAAACTTGACGCAGCTAACCCGAAAACAATGGAGAGAACTGCAATCCAGCGCTGCGAAAGCCTCAAACAGAAATGGTACTTAAAAGTTTTTAGTGAATTCAAAGGGTGTGAAATTTACATTGATGGCTTAATGAAAGCGTCTGACTAAAGTGAGCATGATACCGTTTTCGTGAAGGTTCTGGAAAGAGCATGATTAAATAAAATAAGATTTGATTTAGATAAACACCTATTCTAAATAGCTGAAGTTATGTATATAGGTCAGATAGTGTCTGCCAAAGGAATTAGACCCCAAATTTACTGTAAGGAAGCTACTCTAAAAATGGTAAAGCCACAACAGTGGAAAGATTTGCTAAGATTTTTGTGCATGATAACCTACCCCAATACGAATCATTCTTTGTCACAAGATAAAGGGCCATTGAGGCAGCTGTTGGAGACCGATTTTGACTGCAATTGGTTCCTAGAGCGTGACGGGGCATTTAAATCTCCATAGAATACTCTGTATAAGTCTCTCATCTCGAGTATTTTAGAGCCATGTCAGTCACACCACAGGTAGATACCAGTAAAGATGGTTTCAAAGCATGCCTTCTTCAAAACATGGAGCCTGTTGCCTTTGCATCTTGAGCTTTGACTCGGGGTAAAAGAAATTATAGCATAGAAGAAGCATGGAAGTTTTATAAATAATGATGGAAAATCTTGTTTTGCAAATCATTTATGCCGGTGTAATCATTTTAGCAAGTTTGACATAGATATTTTACATTGTAATGACAAAGTGCTTAAATTGGATTTTATGGAAAAATTTGAAATTGTCAATAGCCCGGATGAAATTTGCAACGATGTTTTATTTTGTTCTGACTCACCATTGTTAAAGCTAAGCGTCCCTATAATTAAACCCTGACCTTCACCCACAACCCACTTTGTCTCCGTTTTACGTCATCGGCCCCATATGTTCACCCAAATTGCTCTTTCCCCCTCCCACTTCCCCCTCCTCCCCCCACGCCTCTTCCATATACCCCCTCCTCCTACCTTGGCTCTGGTATAAATACATGTGAGAGTGTCTGTCCTATCACCTTGATAATGACATAGTATGTCGAAACCATGGTCGGTGTTGAAGTAGTACATTAAAGTGTGGATATTACTATTGTTGTTATATTTTTTCATGGAAAAGAAGTTATGCCCAATGGAGAAGGAAGTGCTTGCCATCGTATTGGGTGTGATCAATTTTCTTTTGTATACATGCGTAACAATGGGATAAATTCAGCTTGACCATATGCCTCTTGAATCCAATTTTAGAAGAACGAGCAAAAATATCATAAAGGCTTTAAAGAATGCTGTTAAATTTGCTTGACCATAATTTAATGGTGAAACATTTACATGAAAAAGAGATGTATTTAGCTGACAATGTCTCCCTTGCCTTCCTTGATACTCCCGTGGAAGATGATTTGAAGCTAATATATGTAGTACATTCATTTAGTTATATTTTTCCATTGCTATAAAATGCAAGAAACAATTTATCAAAAATACTGAACTTGATAATGCTCCAAAAATGTTAAAGTCACTTCACTGAAATGGATTACCAGAAAACAAATACAATGTTATCGAAGATTTTCAACATTACTTGGCTCTGCAGAGTGATACGATATTCATGTTTAAGATAATCTTTGATTACTGAATGACTAACTCATTGTTCCAAATGATAATGGATCTCAAGTGCATACTATAACCATGAGTCTTATCTTGCAATTAACGAATGTGAAGCGAGGCCACGAGAAATACATAATTGGCCAGGAATGACAAGGGTTATTGAGAATTTTGTGAGTACCTGCGTCATATGCCAGTGATATAAGAAATCCATTTGCAGGCAGACATAGTTGCCTCACCCAATGTCAGATGGACCCTGGATTAAGGTAGCCTCTGACATCTTGAGTTTTGGAGAAAAGATTTTTAGTTCTTATTGACTATTATTTGAAATGGATTATACCTCTACCTTTAAAATGTAAGCCTAACTCAGAAGTCATAAATAGATTAAAAAGTGTCTATTCCAAGATTGGTGAGTCAGAACAATTTATGGCTGATAACATTCCATTCTTATCACACGAGTTTATTAGGTTTGCCTGGGAGTGGGGATTCTTATCCCTTATCTCAAGTCCTCTGTATTCCCAACTCAATGGCATGGCAGAAAAGGCCGTGTCAATTGTAAAGAGTATGTAGAGACAGCTTGTGATGGTACTGATGTTTATGACTTCCTGATGGAGTACAGGAATACTCCTATTGAAAAAATTATCTTGTCCCCATCTCAGTTTATGATGGGCATAAGAACCAGAAATTCTAACTACCATTATCCAAGGTTCTCTCGTGCCCTCTTAAGTCATCCCATCTATAGTAAAGATGAAGATAGGGGAAAGGGTTTCAGGAAGAAAACTCTATTTGATCGTAGTGCTTAAGATTTAATTCCTGTAAAGGAGGGAGATGATAAATGGCTACAGAATGATTTTGGAAACTAGCAATGGTTGTTGGAAAACATGAATCATCTAAGTCCTACTGGGGTTTTTAGACTCCCTAGGAAAAGAACTTAAACGAGTCAGGCTATTCACTTGGCAAACAAATTCTAGCGCTTAGTGAACCTTACGTATTTCTGTTTTGTAGGAATTTATTTAATTTTTGTGATTTACGTTATTTATTATTTATGTTCTTATAAATGTTTATGATTATTTTGTGGTGTTTGTGTACTTCATATTAACCGTTTGGTAAGGTCTTGGAAAGAGTGTTACATTTGAGTATGATATTGACATATTAGCCTTAGAAACCATCATCCAGGTTCATGTTTACGCGTTTTTTAATAAATTGTAATTGTTGGATTTCCATAAAATGTCTGTCACCTGAATTGTGAGTGAGTTGTGCACTAAGAACGTTACATACAAGAGGATCTATGGCCTTTTATTTGGAGATTCAGGGAGCCGGTGGTGAGGCAAACATAAAAGCCTTCACAGAGATTGCAAAGGAATATATACTCAACATTCAATGTGATGCCTTAAAGAGAGGAAAAGGATTGATGGGCAAAATGCGGGATTTATGAGATTCCCTCCCTCTTTCATTTCATATACTTAATTTAATTTGATCATTTTTCACATTGTGCGGATCATTATCGTAATTGGTAGTGATTACAGTATAAAAAAGAGAAAAAAAGTATTACCGATACTACCCAAGATGTCTTCGATAACCCCCCGAACTCTTCTACCTACGAGATTGTAGTCTTCTACGGTGATTGCTGAATCGTCCTCCTCCTCCACAGGATCGGCCTTGATCTCATCTGCTAAAGAAATAAAAAAAGTAAATTACAATTTAATACGTTGAAAACCCAGGGAATTCTCTTTTTTTACCCTCGGTTGGGATATAATCCCTTAAAGTGAACAGGAATAGAAATACTTGTAGCAATGTCTTCAATGTAGTTCACGTGTTACCCTATGGAAGAAAGCTATGATTCAAAGTATTCGCGACTCCAGGATAAGCCTTTGCTCTCCTAAGTGATGACGTAATCCTGAAATTGTGTGCTATAAGGAGAATATTTATAGCAAGAACATGAATGTATAATTAAACAGCTGATATTAAACCCTTATTAACATATAATCCATTTTTAGTACGATATGAGTCTTGCTTAAGAACATTTTGAACACATTTTTGCTATTATGTGCTACATAAATCTTACTCAAAACCTTTTCTGACGAAGTACTTGCCAAGGGTTCTCATTCCTGCGCCAAAGAGAGCGAGCCACAGAAATAGTAGGTGGCCATTGGTGGTAAACATGTCGAATATAACGAAGAGAAGTAGGCTAAAGGGAGTCAGGAGAAAGAGTGAAGACTTATATGGGTGTTTGGGAGCTTATATCCTCATGATAATCCCAATCCGCACATAATTGCAGAAAACATCTCACGCTCATAACATCCCGTTATTCATGAATATGATGAATTCTTGTGTTCTCTCCGTCAACACATGCACGCAGAGTATTACTAATCATGATGATTTGTGTTTAAAACGTAGTTGACGGGTAGTTTAAAAAAACACATAAGTCGGGTTAAGATAAGCGCATGTTAATTTTTATAAAATATAAAATAGTAATCTATTCTTATTGTCTAAAATCCAAAATCTAAAATAGTAATCTATTCCATTCGGCTCAAATGATTAATTCGATTGTATAAAATATCACTTCTCCAATATTTAATGGTATAAAGTGTAAACACTTCCTCATTTATTAATAACACAGGTGCTAAACCTTATCACTTCAAAAATAAGCTTTGGTATGTATCGATACACCTCTTTCCAGGAAGCGTTATACAACAGTTTATGTTTAGAGAGACTTAACATGCCATACACAGTGTTTGGATGAGTGGAAAATGACGATGACGCAATCCTGTGATGTTGGTTTTTATATCGGAATAAGCGCCAGGATAAATAATGGTAAGGCTAATGGTTGGGCGCAAGAGGGCATTTCTAAAGTCCATGTGTCCTCAGAGATAAAGAAAACTACGATAACTTTCATCCAGAGCATTTTGAACTAAAATATTTAGAGAATATGAGTAACCAAAAATGAATAGCTGCAAAAACTATCTTCCTCACTAACTGGCATGCAACTTCAGGTAGCGTGAGCAGTGTTTGATGGCTACATTTCGATAAGGAAACCTTATAACATATTATTAATGGGCACTACTAACCCCAATAGAAAATGCCAGCTAGAATCTCAGCCTGGATTACCTTGATAGATTCCAAGCGTGCGCTTCGAAGTTATTAAGGTAATCAGTACTTCATATGTCAGGAAAAGAGTACTTCACGTATCAGAAAAATATCAGTGTACGCTTCGAAGTACTGATTTCTTAAGGTACACACATTTTGCTGTAGTGAGTAAGCTAAAACTTAATGCTGCCTTTTATATTTGTTAAATTCATGTAAATACTCCTTTGGGTAAAATAAAATTGGGAAAAGAGTGAGATAGATATTTTCATATCTTTAATATAACCAGTAATAAAACTCACACTAGCCTCCATTAGTTGCTTTCAGTTGTCCTTCCTGACTGATGTACCCCTCACAGTAGTCCCCACCCGGAGATCCGATTTGGGGTTATTTATATATTCTTTTACGTCCTTGCTCATTCTTCTACGTCCTTGCGAACAAGGCGCACGGCGCGCCGAAATATTAAGGAGCTTCCTGGAAGTGTATTTTATTTTGTGTTACTGTGTTTTTTGTCTGCCTTCCTGTGGAAATTTTTGTCTATTCGTCACACGAGTGATCCTAAGTGAAGTTATGACTAATAAGGGTGGTTTCCCAATTGCCTTCCACATCGCCGTACACCGGCCGATTCCTTGAACTTTCACTCTCTCCAGAAGCTGTGCCTGTTTATACCGGTCTGATCTCCTTCATTTGCTCCATCAATGCCTTCTGCTGAGACTGTTGTCTCTCAGTAGTGGGTCAAGTTGACGCTCAGTAGTGGGTAGCGTGCAAAATTTGGTTGGCCAGGCAGGAGAAATGTTTCCGTCGCTTAATCACGAGCCTGCGACCCTAGGAATCGGAGTCGCACACGCTGCCAGTCCTTTACTACTACACACGCTATTGGTACAAACCGGACCCCTCTTGTTTATGTATTGGGCTGGATTTGAAATCACGCTTTGGTAATGAACCGAGGAAAGGATAGAATTTTCTTCAGACAGAAAATTTAACAGTGGAAATTTAATGCCTAAATTTGATATATATTGCAATGGAAATTTATTAGAAAACTTTTAGTCAACACGGAATTACATGGACAAATGTATGCTATTTTGCCCATTTCTGTGTGGAATTAGCTACTGATAATTAAAGTGTTTGGCCTTGTTGTTTTAAAATTCTCTGTATCGTTTATATACGCGAAGTACATATTTAAATTTTAATCAAATTTCTTGGCATCTTCTTGGTGTTGTTCACTTTTCTTCATACTATTATGCTGTGATAAGAGAAAAAATACGCTGAAGCTCAAGGTCTCATAACCTCTTGTGAATAAAAAGTTTTTACTAAAATGTATATTTTTTTGTGTAAACCCAATTGTCGTTTCGTTTACCGTCTCAACTTTCCATATTTACTAATGAGTTTGTATTCTATATTTACTGATGATATAACTAATTCAAATCTGTGACTTTCTCCAGCGTATTCATCTCATGATTTTCGCTGTGGGAATTTCTTGAGTCTCTTAGGCTTTCCTCGTTTACAAATTTCAAATCTTCGGATAACAGGTGCAACTCCCTTTGAAACACGTTTATGCAATAAAATGTTTGAAAGGGAGTTATAATTCAGCTATTATTTACTAACCAGTCTACCAATGTGCTCAATCAATAAATAATGATGGATAATTGTATGTGAACAGATTCATATTCTGCTATCCCTTTGTAGCAATCCAAATGTATTTTTATCGTTCCTCATCAAGAAATAACTTAGCTACAAGTTGGGTGTATATGCATGAACATGCCCTTATAACCATCGGAAAGCTTTTAAATCATTCACTAAACAGTTTTACAGCTTAAGTTAAAAAGGGAAGTGTTAATCGTTTTTAAATTTTTGAAAAAGTGGTTTAGATCCAAGCGTTTACATACATTTGAAAAACACTTGTGGCTTAAAACTTTTTTAGTTAAAAAAAGTGAAAAAAAGCTTTGAAGTTTTCTTTAGAGTAATCCGATGATTCTAGCTTGTTTGGCTAAAGTTTTTGTTCTATTTGTTCGTTTGTAATTTTGTAGTTCTCATTTATATACGATAATGTAATATATAGCAATCCTCTCATGATCAGTGAATACTATTTATGTTACCGGATGTCAAATACATTCTTCACGTTACTGAATTATAGTTAACTTTCTTTTGAGTTGGAAATCAATCCTCTCTATAGCAATCGGAAATTCTAAGTAGATAGCAACTAATGAAGGAGGGAAACGAATATGTAATCCACGACACAAGTATTAATTATGTATTAATACTTGTGTCGTGGATTGAATACTTGTGTCATTAATATTGTATTGTGTCCTGTTTTATACTTAAAAGATGAAATTGTGCGTCTAAGTTTTGATGTTTCTAGAATCTCAAGACCAAATGTTTGCACGATTTGGCATATTGTAGATCATATTTGTATTTTCTAGTTATATGGTCGACACAACTATTCTGATTTTGTTAATGCAATGAAAATATAAATTACATTACATACTTAAAGATATGGTAGCACTCATCGTCAATATTCGTTTATAACATTACCCATCCACTATGGAAAGGTTAGTTTTTTGAAAGAATACGTTGGACTACACTGAAGTAGTAGGAACAAGTCGTCAAGGTTGTATTTTGCAGGATAAGAAAGATATGAACGCAGTTGTGTAAAGTAAGCTCACCGAAGTAGTCCGCTTATAAATTAGAATCACGTTCCGCTTCACGCTATATGCTCTCCGGAGCGCTTCCAGCCGGTCCTATTCACTTTCCAAAGCGCTCTCGGCGGGGCCCCTGAGCGACCGTAAACTCGTGTTGATAGTTCAAAATGCTAAGGCGGGTCTACACATGGAAGTCACTTCCGTGACAGTAGCCTTGGAAATCGCCTGCAAGCGACACTTCGATGTGTGAGCACGCACTTACATGGCAGAATTGGACGATTGGACCGCTATATGCTATTGATATATGCAAGGAAAATAAAATAGCTTCCATTTTGCCTGCAAGTTGTATATTTATTTTGCGATAACATCGCATTTAATCTGGTGGAATCTTGGTCACATGACAGCAAACAGGTTAAAAATGTAAACAAAGATGAACTTAGTAGGAGGAGAACTCATTGTTGCTTGTGTAAATTTTTATTTGTTCTTGAAAATATTTTGAATGCTAAAGAACCCTTAAGATAAGCTTTATTGCTTATCTCATATTAGTTAATAGATTTTTATATCACAATGGACACACTTGATTCGACATAATAATGCATAATTGTTGTAATTCATATAAATTTATTAAACCCACGAATGCTTATGGGACAGCGATATACGAATACCATTACTGCCGAACAAAATCAGATTTTTCGTAATTACTTAATTCTTTGTTTACTTCCGTCATCCATTTGTTTGGAAAAAGCCGGAAGTTATGTGTAAGCAGAACGACTCCCTGCGAGTGGCGATACGATTTGAGAGATCGCTATTCTCGCCACTTCCGTAGAAGTCAACTTCCATGTGTAAACATGCCTTCACCCCGGAAGCTTGAATGTTTGAAACGGAGACGATGTATCGTTCGATACTTTTGAGAATCGACACGAATTTCCTAACTTGCTATAAAAAGGTACGACATATTAACAAATGTTCACCGGATAAGAAAGGAGAAATGAAAGTTACAGTGCTTGCATAGTGACTCAATGGAGGTTTTTAGTTTTAACTGAGTTCCGATGAATAAATGATTTGTATTGGTAGATAAATAAAAGATTAATGGTTAATGACAAGACAATGGTCTTTCAAGAGTTATTTCCTCTTTATTTATTCTCCCTTATAATTATCTGAATATCTCAATATTTACTTGTGGTGAGTAGCCAGGGAAGTAAGAGGTCGTCAAGGGCAATGAGGCGCTCTTTAGGTCATTCATAGGTAAAGATGAAATATTTTATAAAAATTTCTTCATTTGTCATTTTTTTCGTCTCTTCTTTATTGTTCGGCAAAATAGTTCAAATAACTGTGGTAGTAAACCCTTATTTTAAATACAAATTTGAACAATAAAATTTTATCAATCTTTGAGCGTAATCTTAGAATAGTTCTTTTGGCAAAGGAAAATTTCGCTATAAAAAGTTACGATGCGAGATGCTTGGATTCGTATTTGGTCTCTGGAACTCGTATCATGGCGAAAGAAGTTTTATATGAATGTTTCAGTGATTATTTGTAAATCTATGGTAAATGTGGTCTCGAGGATAACACGGATCACCGAGGAAGTTATATAACTCAGTTACCATGCACAATTAACTTCAAACAATGTCTACAGGATTTCTTATGTATAATATTGTGAAAGCTCTACCACCAAGACAACAAGTTTATCTCAACAGCATTACTTTGTGGCAAAAGCGAAATCTAAATTTAATCATGTTGAAATGGTGATTAAGATCCGATGGGATGCCTTTGTACTTTGGAGATTCTAATTAATGTATCATATTTTCTCTTTCAGTGGTTTTCCTTCCATGTTTTGAGTTCAAGAATCCATTTCTGAAGGCGCCATCCTCTTTTACCTATCATTAATATCGGTGACAATTATACGGGACACCGATTCAAATGGCATCCAATGATTTAGCATGGCTTTGCTTCACAATAAACGGGTAAGTTTTCATTTCATTAACTGCAACATTTTTATAGTATGTATTTAGTCTTACTAAGATATAGAGGAAAAAAATACTGGAGTATAAATTTGAATTATACGTAAATAATTTTATTTTCAACAGTTTTACTCCAGCAATTTTTTTCATCCACTTAATGAATGACTTTCGATTAATATCTAAATACAAATTATTCGGACGCAACGAAACGTGGGACATTTCTTTGTACCTTTTCGACCACGTGATGACCTCTGCTTGAAACCTGTGAAATGGTTAATTTTCTCTTTGACTACATTTATTAGCCATTTCATGTCATTTACGTAGTGTTTTTGTCGCCATCCGATTTATAATGGATACAGCCGTCCAGTTACTAAGCCTCTCAATTTTATTGAAGGTGGTGATTACGAGTTACAATAAGATTAATTAACTAATTATGGAGGTTTTATGCATTTTTAATTTTGTTATTCTAATTAAAAATTACTTTGCCACATAAAGTATCACATCCACATCCATAAAGCCATATCTCTTTGCCACCGCCGGCCCCGGTGGCGGCGGGCTATAGTCCTCGCCTGCTAAACCGAGCGTCGCGGGTTCGAGTCCCGCCTGGGTGGGTTTTTCACCATCCAGGGCATGGATGTATGTCAAGTTCTGTTGGTCTGGTCCCTGGAAAACCTGATGACTGGCCTAGCAGCCTGTTGGGATTCCGGGGACATACGGGCCAACAGAATCGTCCGGCAGCAAAAAAAATAAAATAAAAAGTTCGTTGCTTTCAATTCCATTTTTTGTTTAAATTCCGTCATTTTTTCATTGACATGTGATTTCCTCTTCCTTCTATTTTTTTTCACTGGCAATATGCTAATTTTCCCACGTCTATTACTTTTAAACTTAAAGGAGAACCGGCATCCTTTAACTGGCTACCATGTACTCTCGTTCCTCTTCCTTAGTAACCATGGCACATTGAATTGCCGTAATCTATTTCAAGGTTCTCTCCCTTACTCATTTATTTTATGTATCGTTCGTGTTCTTATCTCTGTTATGCATGAATATTTATGGTAGCGGGAACGAAAAAGAGAGAAGAAGGAGGGAAGGTGACAAGGACTTATGTTAGCTTCTTTATCTTCGCTCTAGGTTATTCAAAAACCTTGTGATACGGAAGTTCCATCAAGGTACAATGAATATCTCGAGCTTCGCAGCTATCAGATGAAAACAATGACGTGAATGTGTGAGTTGAAATTCCTGAAGTGCCGTTTATATGGCCTTCCATTGTGTTCCCATCTAGTTTGGAAGTCAAATCTTACTTATCAGAAGCCTGTCTTTGTGTGTATTGTTTGCTTAGAGCTATTTCTTCTTATAATACTTGAATAGGTAAGGAATAATAACGTGATACCTGTGTTATCCCGTTCCTAAATGCTTAAGTGTTTTTGTTCGTCCTCAGTTAGTATAGTATTTCACTCTTATATATACATCGTATATATAAGAGTGAAATGAATTGTCCTAGAGGTAGAGGTAGGCCGAGAATGTTGTACTGTAATAATTCACTCTTATATATACGTTGTATATATATGAGTGAATTATTATGCATGTATATTATACATACATAATACCAATGACGCTGTTCCCTTCCGGATCTTTTTCGTTATTCGACTCTTATCCATTCTCTCAACATTACCAAACCAAAGAAGCACACATCTTTCACATATGTCCATAACAGGAACTTCTAACCCACATTCATTTATTACCCACTCATTCCTGACGCTATCCTTGCTACTTTTGCCGCAAACACTCCTCAGATAACTCATACCCACGGCTTTTGGTCTAATCAGCCTTTAGAAATAGATAATTTCTGTAAATCATTGATTCAGTGCTTGGTGTATAATAGTTGTGCTGCGGGCACATGAAGAAATTTATGGGCCAATGTCTACGCATAAACTTACTAGGCGACAATGGGAAACCGTACTAATACTCATTATAATTTACGATACTCGGATCAGTCTTTAGCCAAAGTATGAGATCAAATCAATTGTGAGCTATTTAGACTTTAGCGAGTATAATTAGTAATCAGTGCCGAATGCACAAAAGAAGGTGGAAAACAGTCGTAAGCCATGTTGAGAATACCGTATATAATGTTATATATATATAGCCGCAGTTTCGCAATTCATAGATGGCTGAATTGGTAGTGTTTTTCTCTGGGTTAGTTCAGTATCCGTGATCGGTATATTTTTCCGCAATTTTCTTAACCATTGCATATTTCTCTTCTTAACAAGAGCCATATGTTCTCAACTCAGTGAAGAGTCTAATTAGGCATTTTTTTTCTTTCTCAATTTTCGAGTTAATATATAGGTGATATTTGCGTCGACGAGCTAAGCAGAGATCATAGGAATGAGAAGTATATACCTAGTTGACCGGAGAAGTGGCGGGATCTATACGCTAGGCCCGCTAGGCTAAAAAATTGAATTTACGCGGGAGTCACCAATCGTTTGCGTCATCGGTTGCATTTCTTCATTAGGAAAGTAAGAAAGTCTACTAAGTTACTCTATTCAGCTCCTGTAACGTCCTTTAAAACGTTAGTGTGCCATTGAAATCTATGCGAACGCTGAGGCTCCCCTTTTTCTGCACATAAGTATGTATTCGTCGACGGATGTCAGCTCGTGAGGTCGTCGCGGACGACGACGTCAACAACCCTTTCATGTGAATCTTTCAGGCGGTTTTGCTCGAAACTGCGTTTGCTACATCTACATCTACGAAATATTGTCCGAGCCACCACTAGGGTGTGTGGCACGGGGTGATTCCACACCAGGCTGGAAGCCCTAATCCCAGCTGAAAAACGATCTGCGCACGCTCTCCCGAAATGCCAGGAGCAGGCCAAAAGTAGTCAGGAAAATATTGCGCGGTCAGTGCAGAAACTAGGAGAGTGCCACATGGACGACCATGCTGCCGTGCAGTACCCTACTTAAGATACGACTACTGATTGTAATTACTGCGGCGTATAAATAGTTCTACAAGGTACTAAATCATTCTAAAGGAGGTATATCATGCCGGAAACTGCATGCGAGGTTAGTAACTAATAATGGTATTAGGATATTTAGCACTAGTGCAAAAACCTATTTTACCTAGTTAGGGTCAAAGTATCCTAGAACTGACCTATCGCGACAATTATGACTCCTTATTGCCTGTGGAAAAAACATTTTATATCCATCGGTTCGGCAGTGTATTAGTATCTGTACCTTAATCTTATGCCTGTCATCGTTTTTACCATTATAGTTTAGCTCAAGCAAAATATGTTGAACGTCCGGCAAATAATAGTCTAAGTCAAACTTTCGTAAATGATTCATTCTGTATTTTTTCCTTTGATTGGATAGAGGTCCCCACCCTAAATCCCTCTTGTCTTGTTTCTTTCGTGTTGTCTTGTTACACTGCTAGATTTATCGTAACAATTTTTAACAAATCTCGCTGCCCTTCTCTGTATTCGATCAACATCTGAAACTAGTCCTACTTCGCAAGGGTCCCATATACTGGTGAAATAATCCAAGTGAGGTCTCACGAGAGAAAAACAACATCGCTCATTTACTTTCTAGTCACATTTTCCTAGAATTCCTTTAATAAATCCTAATTTACGATTCGCCTGTCCGCAAATTTCTCGTATAGGCTTCTCCCAGGACACGTCCTGAGTAAGGGTTATACCGAAATACTTAGCTGACTCTTCATTAATGAGTTCGGCTTGATTAATTCTGTACGTTTCGTTGGTTGTGCTACTCTTCCTCCAAAAATTCGTAACGCACTATTTAAACTTTAATTTTAACTGCCAAGTATCGCACCATTCGTTTATAGCATCTAGGTCTTTCTTCAACACAATTCTGCCAGACTCGGTGTTAATATCCCTATACAATACTGCATCGTCGGCAAAAAGGCGAATTTTGCTCGTAACGATGGGGGTGATATCATTAATACACAATAGGAATAATATAAGAACAATGACGCTACATCACGCACGATAAACGTGTTTGTGATCCAGGTTTTCAGTTCCACCGTTGCTCCTTGAGGCACGCCTCGATGGTACGTCCTGTTTCCACGCTGTTGGCCTTGCCATACTGACAGGGAACGTGGTAGACTCCAGGCATCTTCAGCTCAATCGGATCTTTTGCCAGTTCCCTGCCAGTTTTGCCAGTCCCTGATTTTGGCCGTGTATGATCGTGATATTGTGACACTTCAGTACTCTGGAGATCTTCGTGGATATTGTGGAGACGTAAATCAGACAAGCTCTCGCCTGCGGTTCTTCTGGCTACCTACATACACGAGGATGAAAGGTCCTTTTTAGGGCTAAGGTGATTATTTAATCGTCGTGCCCATTGTGACGGAAGGTCTTGTATAAGTATCTTAATTCCGAAGGTTGGTTTTACTCGTCCCGTATCCCCTTATCTTGATGTTAGAGGGTAGAAGCTCTTTGTCATTAATAATTCTCAGCACCTAGGGCAATAATGCTCTCTTTTAAGGAATATTGCGCGTCGCGCATCGCCGTTCCTGACCCTCAAGGGGAAAGCAAGGCATCGCCGTCACGTGCAGTGATTCAATTTATAATTTTGTTGAGATATTTAATAATTGCTCCTCCGTCACTCTCGTAAAAACTAAAACAAAATATTCAACAGCTAGTGACCCTGATTTACGGAAGCAATATGAGGGTCATAAAACATTTTTACCACAAAATTGCCCAATTAATCGCTTATTCTTTGATATATCGCTATAGCAGCATCGTAATTTGTCATTGGTTCTCCTTTCTAAAAAAATGATATAATGGGTTACTGCATATTACCAGTTTCACGCTATATAAAATATATCGTTGACGTAGCTGTTAGTGAAGTTAGTTCATTTAGCGATTTTCAATCAACGAGAAAACATCGGAAAACCAAATATAGGTCAGCCTAATATAGGTTGGAATCCGATTACTAAATTGAACGGAGATGCCGTAATTTATTTTTTAATGCCGCCTATCCGTTTGATTGTATTCCCTTCTATTTTTGTATTCAAGAACCAGTGAAGCAACGATCAAATAACGAAATAATAATCTATTTCAAACCTGTGTAAATTGATTTTTGTTAGTTGGAGTAGTAAATTAATCACAGATAGGGATGACTGTTCAGAAAAGTTGCATCGGTATTACGTTTGAACCTGTGGATAGATCTGTGTATTGTCCAACGCGGGAAAACTTTTGCCCAGCGATAATAAAAACAATTATGATTAAAGGCTGATGTGTCGTTCGACTAAACAATTCTCACAGCATTGTAGAGGATCGTGAGGTAATTAATATATTTTTTAAGCAAGGTCTGCTCGTGGAAACCTGCCTAAAAATAAATATTTAGCTTGGAAACATTTACATTAGTCATGCAAAGCACACGATGCTGAAAACAATAACATTTCGTGCTTGAAAACACTCAATAACACCCTTCTGACTATTATCATAAAGCTCTTTGTACATTCAAGCCGTAAAATTTGATTTGGCAGATGTATTTAATTTTTAGATGGCGGGTAATAAGGCATGGTCATTGAATTTAGATGTAAAATTTGGTAATTTATCATCAATTGTTTTTTTCTGTATTTATGATCTTCTTTTTTAAAATTATATTATTTACGCGTTTGCTTTTATGACTCTGTGCTTTACTGGCAACTACATAGGCTCTTTTTAGGTGCCTTAGATACATATTCAAATTATTGTTAAAATATAATTCAAATTATTGTTGAAATTCGTATTTCCTCTAATATAAAAAGCATTGGTTAGGCGGTTTAAAGAAATTATATGTGGAGTGACTCTCGTGGGAAATTTGAAAATAATACCGCGAGGTAAAATTACTGCCAAATACTTAGGTGCAGGATTTGACCTCAAGTGGTCATTTACAGGGTAATAAAATTCTTTATTTAATATTAAAGATGTACAATGTCCTCTTGCATTTATCTGGTTTGACTTTTTTAAATCCATGGTGCTTAAGGTGATCTTGGTGGAATAAAATGGTATTTTATTAATCTAAGATTATTATTTCTGCCATGTAAACGTGCCCTATATCGTGGATGAAGATTGGGAAAACTGAAGCAGAACGTGTACTCAGAACGCAATCTGAAATAAGCTTATGATAGTAGAACCGTGGATGTGATCTAAACACATTCTCAAAATGTTATGCATGAACAGATTACTCAGTGTGTATATTCTGAACCACCTATATGCAATTATGCTTAGAATATTCTCTGATCTGCTATTCATCTGTATGTTTAAATTACTTTTTGAAATACTTTTTGTACATCCCATTATACTAATTGAATAGGCTGACTTCATTCTAAGCGCATCACTTTAATGATTGGGAAAATATTTAAGTTACTATAGAAGTGTGCACACAATCGGTAATATTCTATATGGTTACTGATTCCGGTAATCTAATCGGTACTGATTCCGGTCTTTTCGACACATAATGAAGTAATTTCTCTGTTCAATCTCCTATTCCCTAAACATCTACTTCCGCTATTTACGCGGTTCCGCAGACTGTATTGTGATTCTCAGTGAAACCTAAGGCCGTTTTACGCGGTGCTTAATTCAGCACTAAAATTCGAATTGAACTTAGCATGCTAAAAATAGCACCGTGTGAAAGATGTGATCGAATTCAATCACGGAATCGAATTCAATTGCGACTACCTACAACCGAAATAATTACGATTATAATTCTCCATGCGATTCTTGAATCCAACTACCGATAGTATTCAAACAGGCAAGTAGAGGGTGAGAGAATCGGTGGAGGAGGTGTCGTCTACGTAAATTATGTTTGAGGGAGTCGTGTGAAGGGCAATTGAGAAATGTTTTCTTGCTGGCCTCTTTATCTGGTTTTCTTAAGATTGATTAGAATGATTTGTAAACAACTAACAGCCCAATTTATTTATATTGCGCATTTCAGCGTGGACGTGGACAGCGCCAAAACGCACAAAAATCACTATCGAGTAAAAGCAGGCTCCCAGGTATGGAATTGGATTTTATCCCCAATTTTGGTTCCAAATTTTTGATAATAATCTCGGTACTTAATTCAGTGCTGACATAAGCATCGTATAAAACGGCCTTTACTCTGGGAAAACAATTAGCCACATTCTAATTTGTTTGGTGGTCGGAGCGAGAAGGTGAGATAAACTGGAAAAGCAAAAATGGGTTTTAAAGGTTCATCCTGATCCTTAATGTGAAAGAAGAACGACGAATCTCGGATTTCTATTGTCTCTTCCGTCGGGGAGAGGTGAGAATAGGGAATCTCTTTAATGATATGCGTAGATATTAGCACAGATTGGTCTAAGATCAATTTTGCCCTACTGCTCATTCCCTTCGTTTTCAACCGACCCTCTCGTTTTCTTGCCCCACCCTCTCTCCCTCACCTTCCTCATCCACCATCGGTGTGTTTTTATGGACAATGAAAGAAAGAAATACTATCTTGATAAAGACATAGTTTAAAAAAAACATTGTCGATATTAATAAAAGTGTGGGAAGTACAAATCAATAGTTTATTTCATATACCACTCGCATCCTTTGATTCTACCCACGATCTTTCATCGCAAATTTATCGCGAGAAAAAATCGCGAGTTTTGTTGAATAGTTCAAGTATGATTTATCCTTGCCGAGGTCATTAAAGCCGCGAAGGCTTAGTGTTTCTCGACTGCAGTGGAAGGAACCTTGCTCAAGGACGATGCTTTAAGTAAGAAAGAGAATTAAGTGAAATGGAACGGCGCGGCGGGGTTAAAGCTCATGCAGGCCTTGAAAGGAGACCGAGGGAGGGATCACGATCGATGGATCCTGAAGTGACGGAAACGGGCGATGACCTCCATTTTTCATCGTCTTCCCGTCAAGAAGTTTTCTTTTAATATTTAGGAGTGTAATGGGAGTGGTAATCTTTATGAGTATGAGCGCTAATGTTTGCCTATGGCTAAGGTAAGGTAATTGACAAAGCAAATCATGCATTATTTTTTTATCGCATTAATGAAATAGAAATGATGTGTAAAGATGCTAATGTATATATTTAAAGAAGATTAATTCTCTTCTTCTTGCTTAGTGGAATATGTACTTAGATGGACGACTTGGAAATTTGATTCAGGTCTTTATTGAGTATTAACTCACCGTTGATTTTTTCCCTTTGAATGGCAGAGTGGAGGTTTAGGATAATTTGATAGGTTTACTCACCCAAAGTTGATGTTCAACGTTCGACCGTCGTTATAGGTTCAACTTCTTAGGAATTAAGAAAGCCACGAAGGAATCGCCTCCGTCCGATTCCGGTATATTGGGTAACGTCTTTTGTAACCTCTTTTTAAGTTGAGGAGCTGATTAGTGAAATGGGTAAGATCATCAATGGGCAAAAGTCATGAGAGGAAGGGCGGGAGAAGGGGACTATGGGGCTGTCCCTGCCACTCTGGCCCATCCACAGGTGACTTGAGAGGGCCTTGAAGTGATCTCCCAGAATTGAGGAAGAAGAGATTTGTGGTAATGAGGGAAACATAAAGATTGGCTGGAATAAGTGATTCTTCGGAAGAAGAAACTAAGGGTAGGATGTTAATGAATGAAAGTGGAAGAACGCCAAGCGAAGGAAGTAGGGGATCGTGTTGGTGTGGTGGCTAGAGTAGTCGCCTACCACACGGCCGGCCAGGGTTCAAATCATTGCAGTGGCGGATGTTTTTCAGAGGAATCCGAGGAGCTTGTGGAGGGCACTGCAAGTGGAGTGCTCCGTCTGTCGGAGGAGACGTTAAGCCGTGGTCCCCTTGGCGCCTTTCGTTAAGAGCAGGCTAATGCCGACGCCGCGCTTCTATTGACCCTTCCTCCCTTACCTATCCCCCATGGCGCAAATGACCTTAGCCGTCGGTCGCCTCCCCAAAAATCCAATTCAATCCAGCGAAGGAAGTAAAGTAAGTGGTGCGGATAATGTGGGTGTGAAGAGAACCGGTTGTGGTGGAGGAGACGGCCGAAAAAGACTTAGTGGTGGTGGCTGGGCAAGATCGTCACTCCTAAGATAGGTAAATGTCTTAATGTTGAGAGGAAAGTTCTAGATTTTAGAATCTATCTTACCATCAAATCTCCAGCCTAACTGACAGAGAAACTAACTATTACCCTCACTTCGCCTCGATACATTGCGAACAGGTTTAGGGGAATGCTTCTGCCATCAACATTTTTATTCATAACATTAAAATTCCTCACCGAAGAAATCTTTTTTTATCCCTGCAAATAAAACGTTTGTCTGAAGGGTGACTGTGAGTAAATTTATGGTGTCAGTGAAAAATTGGGGAACACGGATGAAAAACTGAGCTGCGAATTATTCAAATATTCCATTGGTAATGACTACACGTATTCGTATGACATGAATCTCATTTTTCCATGACTATGATGCACGTATTTGATATATAGACAAGATTTACCAATTATAACTCTGTTTCTCTATAAATATTAATTTTTATACTAAGAATAAATAATATACTAAGTAGAAAACTAATTCTGATACAGTTCTTGTTATAACACGTGAATTGAACCGGTCATTACCAACTGTCAAAAAAGAAAAAACCTTAAAAGCTTCTGATACTTGCGAGTCAGCCGGAATGTGGTTACTACTGGAATAAATTACTTTTCTGATCCAAATGCTCAAAAATTGTAAGTAAAAATAGCAACATTAGTAGCAAAAATTATGGTTAGTTTTTAATTGTTTTTCTTCGACATCATTTGGTGGTAAAAATAGAGTATTGGTGCGGATGAACTTCAGCTGCTTTCTAAAAACCCCAGAGAACATACAAAAACAAAAGGTGATGTTTTACTATAATTGTTGCTGCCAGCGGAAATGTATTTACTTGCTGATATTTAAGGCACGCTGTGAAACAATTAGGTTTCTCTTCCATTTTCTCCTCCTCCTAATCATTTACTCTTTCAATAATTATCCGAAATACCTACATTCTTCACCAATGTCAAACATGGGAGCATCTTAAATTTCACCGAGATGATTAAGTGTTTGTATTTTGAGTACACTTTTGACTGCCTTTTTTATGCTAACGTATCAAAATCTATTATTTTTTTCATTAAATCTGGCCGTGATAAAGTTAACTTTCTTTCTTCAGTTCACGTGATCGCTTATTTCCTGCACATTCTCGTATCTAAGAACAAACCACTAGTCTACAGAGTTCCCACGGTCAGGTAGTTCAGTTATTTTGTTCTCAGGGTCATTCATTATTGCTAACTAAAGGTGCAAGGAAAAGAGGTAGGAGTGTGAAACAGCAGAGTACGAGAGAAAAAGTAGATAAAAGAGAAGGATGGACGAATATTTACATAGCAGCGCCATGCACATGCGCACTCATGCAGCAGAGTTGCTAGATAACGAAAATATGGTTGAGTAGGGGTAGCATTAAATTATCCACGGTATGCGTTCGTAGGACAAGCAAAAATCCTCAGGAAATCGGCGCGGTGCAGTAGCCTGATATGCCCCTCTCTCGCCCTTTCCCCATGTTTCTCTTTTAATTTTATTCTTCTGCGATCGGTTGCCAAACACTGCATGCCCACCGAAGTATATTTTGACGGATACGAGTCCAGCGGCTGGTACCGTGAAAAAAATTCAAAAGCACGAAAGCTTCCAATTTTTTTATGATTTTATTTTTTCACCCCTCTCTCTCTCCCAATCAATGCTCAGTAAAACCTTCGAGCTCCCACACTTCTCTTCTGATCAGTGCTATCTTAACTGCGCAGAGATACATTTGAAATTTGTATTTATTTGTAACGGGCTCTAATTTGTTTTACTTGCTCAGCCTAAGCGGTTGCGACCAATTGAAGATAAAAACTGCCAATCAAACTCTGGTGTCCTTGGGGACTCGTGAATTTGGGTATTGAAAACTTATAGACAGGCAAAATAGACAGGCAAAACAGTTACCGTTCACCGTAACCGGTACATGAAAGAGCAATACGATTGACGGCAATTTATAACGGATATTTTCTGTAATGGTAAATTTAGATGGTATTCTAATAAGTGGCAAGTTAAGTGCGTTAATTGCGTGCAACTTCGTTTGCCTCCCCAAAAATGAAAAAGTCTCAGAAGTACTCCTTTTTGAGTTAAGCGATCTTATCCTTATCTAGGGCATCGAATTTATCGTGGAGCGGACATGAAAGGTAAATATAGATGCCAGGAATATATTTAGAAGATAAAAATCAGGCAGTGATTACTTGTACTTTATATTCACTGCCTACTGAAAAAAGTACAAAATAGTTCCTCGAATTATGACTACTCAATGGATAATTGTGTATCGGGTTTGATTTACCAATATAAGTTATTTATTTGTGTTTGCTAATCCCTCCAGTTCTCATGTCATCGGGTGAATCACTCAAGTTCCATGGCTAATGCCATGCAGTTTTGAATAAATTCAATGCCGACTCACTTTTAACGACTCATCTTTTCTCCTTCATTAAGAGTTCATTAATGGATTAAGCCGTGTTGACTGAATTAAATGATTAAGTACTCAGAACTGCTTATTTGCTTTAGTTTCACTCTGGAAAAAATAGGGAAAAATGAAATCCTAACGGTGTAAGGAGAAAAAATAATTTTGGCTGGAGAGAAATGGGCATCGTATATCTTTTATCCCTAAATTTATTTTATCTCCTCTTCTGCAAATCAAGGCTAATTGGACTGGTATAAGAAGTAAGTGCTTAATCGAACATATTTGTCCAACTTCATGTTTGATGATATAGATTTCTATATTTGACCTTTGACCAAACTTATTTAAATTTGACAGCGTTTAATTAAAGCGCTTTATCTCTGAATGTTTCGTCGGCTCATTTTTTCTGTGACTAGCAAAATCTAAACTTAAATTATGGGGGTGGATTTCTGAAATATAGTGTAACCCTTAATTGGGAGGCATTTGAATTATACGATTTAAATCAGGAAATTCAAGAAAATTGAACAGGTGAATTCATGTTCGCAATCAAGCCCTTCTTCTATCATATCCTTGCTAAATCATCCAAACCCAATTCCTTTCTATGGCCTATCCTCCATATTCATATACATTTCACTTTTTTTGTGGCGTGACTAGGTTAAATAAACTAAATGCAGTGGTCCCATGCACTTCAGTTATCATCTGCTACTGCATAGTATCAAGCCTTCCTCGTGACTCTCCACCATTTGACTCATGACAAAAAATTTGTCTTTTTGCTTAACCCTCTTAGTGCCACCGAAATTTGGTGGTACCAGCAAAAAGTGCCAGCATGAATTTGGGAGTTTTGTAGCACCTTATGAAAAAAAACATGATTTTTTTTACTATTTTACTATTTTTTTTTAAATTAATTTATTTTTTATTATATTATATTATATTATATTATATTATATTATTATATTATATACATATTATATATAATATATTATATTATATTTATTTTATTATATTATATTATATATATTATATTTATATATTTACTATTTTAGATATGAATGTAATTTTTTTTTATTTTTTGCTAAAAATGAATTAATTGTTGTTTATAATATTCTGATACATTTCATAAAGGATAAATGTAATTATTACAACAAAATTAGTTTGAAAAATAATATGTGCTCGAGCCGATATATCGGCTCATGGCACTTTTCGCCTGTGGAGCAAATGCCGATATATCGGCCTGTGGTACTAAGAGGGTTAAGGTTGTTACAGCACAGAATCCACGTTGATACTTGGGAAGTTTTCTTAAAATTTCCTTTCCATCCTTCAGCCTATTATTCACATAAGTATTTTTGATGTATGTGAAACTAGACTCTAGGCTCTGAGCTCCTCCCATTTTTCAATACTTGTCGTAGTATTTGTTAATATTGCTGTTTTCAGGTATTATCGTCGTGTGTTTAGTTTTTCTGACTACAGTTTCTCCCCTCTTCCTGGGGGCGTGTTCAGGTCCGTTGGACATTTTGTATTAATAAATTACACAATGTCCAACGGACCTGAAGACGCCCCCAGGAAGAGGGAAGAAAATGTAGTCAGAAAAACTAAACACGCGCCGAGAATACCTGAAAACAGCAATATTAACAAGTATATGAGTCGCGGAAGCCTTCAAAGAAATTGTCTTAGTATTATTGTCCTCCCTTATTATAGTCCTTGTCAATATTGCAATTATCAAACTCCGTTGGAAGTCCTCCGGCAGTTTTTCGCTTTGGTAGCTATCTTTGATTATTTCGTACAGGATTTCCTTGGCTTTACTTCCAAATGCTTTAATGATTTCTCCATTCTTTCATATTTTTCTTCCAGGTTCTTTGTATCTCTTGTGATCTTTTACTACTCTATTGAATTTGCTTCTCAGAGTGAGTTGGCTCCGGTTCCCTCCTCAACCTCGCTCGCGTTAGGTTTTCTTCCAGCGGCGAGGGTCATTGGTCGAGTTCGTCGAAGTATTCTGTCTACTCCCAATGTCGTCACCATTTATCAGTTAATTCCCATCCTCACCCCGGATGCTATTGCTTCTCGTTTTTTCTCTCGAAGTGTATCTTCAATAGCTTGTATCTCTAGCTTTTTTCGGTGTACTACTTCTTCGTGTTTTCTTTGACTTCCTCGCAGCAGCTTTTGATGCAATTCTCGATTCATTTAGATCCTGCTTTATCCATTTATTTGGTCCGTTAGCTACCTAAGGAAGGTAGCTTCACCTACATATCCACCCTTCTTGATTTTTCTTGCTTTTCTAAATTACCTAATCACTGCCGCAATCCATGGCTTATGCGTATTCATGCTCGCCAGTGCTCTTCTACTACTTTCGCAATCGTCCTCTTCAAATTGTCCTGTTTTTCTCCGGTGTCCATTTCTCCTTTTTTTATGCCACAATAAGTATTCTGTTATCATGCTGAATTTACTCTGTAACTTCAAATTTAAGCACGGAATGGTGGTATTTGACGGCTATCATATGCACCGTAGTGATAAAATTCCTAGAATTTTAGAAACGCCCATTCTGGCCTTTCTCCTATCCAACCTCCGACCCATATGCAATCAACTGACAATCCGGCGTTTAGGCTTGCTGATGGGCACGAAGTCAATATATGAGTTAACTCGTTGTAATCGTTGTGCACTTCTCCTGCATCGAGTTTGCCTATTTTCCCATTCTTTTGCTTCGAATAAAATCTCTTTATAACTTTTTTCTTTAATTTAGAGTAAACTTAATTTCTTCTTCTTAATTTCTTAAGTAAACTTTTTATAAGTTAAAGCTACAAACGTAGTAACACCCAACATTCCAAATTCAAGAAGGAATAAAGTGACGAGTAGCCTTAGTTTTTCGCATATATTATTGTGAAACTGCGCGATACCGATGACATAATTGTATTTGAACTTCATTAAATATGAGATTCAATATGTTCATGAGAGATTACCAGCCAATTATAATTTGTGTAACCGAGGAACGTGGCAGCGATGGTCGACCCTGTATTAATCAAAGTCTTTTGACTCCATTCATCTCACTATTCAAGTTCCGAGAGCTCTAAGGCTCTTTGTTAGACAATCACCGATTCCGGCTTCAAGTTTTTTCCTGTTTGGAATAAGTTATTACTTGAACAGTCGGCACTTGATTTACCAAGTTCCTATTGATAATAAATGGGACTCTTATCTTCCACTTATTTGAGCGTGCGTATTAGCTATCCGTATCATATTTGGTTCTTATCGATTTGCTATTATTTTCTTCGCCAATATCTTGGACCATCGTTCTTTCATATTGTCATGGTGTCTTAAGTGTACTCCACAACTTGACCTCTTGAGCAAGACAGCGAAATACATTTTTACCGATTGAGTGCCACATCTTGATTACTTCGCTATTGCTTTGATTCAGTAGCAAAATAAGTTATTCTGAAAAATTTTATTTTATAAAGAGCTTCCTGGTCTGAACTTCAAAAAACAGGCTAAATGAGAAAACTTTTTGTTTTTATTTCTTGTTCAAAAAAAATAAATATCGTAGTGGTGGTCGTAGACTTATATTGAGCCTAGTTTTATGACAACAACTGTACACACAACATTGATGATTTTAAAATTACTTAATGCAAATTGCAATGCTTTAAGTTCTTTGCCTAGATTGGTCCGCATCGCTCGTATCCTTGCTTGATATTTTTCAGAGTGACGCAGAAAATATTGTCATGACTCTTTACTACATCTCTTGGTCTAATAGATGCGATAAAATAAGAGAGATACGTTGCCGAACAGGTAGGTACAAAAACTTGTTCTTTCCGCGAGCATTAAGTGACCGCAATAAATATTGAGCTCCACTAAATACACTCCTATAAAACATGTCACCATTAAATCTCTCAAAAACTTACATATTTACACGGCTGGTGTCCTAACACCCCCTGCTACACCCATAAGGCAGCTCGCAGGGTAGTATGTGGATGTTGATGTATCGATTAATATTTCACAATAGAAACATTAATATTTACCTTCAACTTTACGTTTGTCTCAGAAAAGGTACAATATTTACTTCAATGTAAAATAGGATGTATTTGAATAACCGTACAATACTAAATTCGTATAGTTACCTATATTTTGGTAGGAAAGTACTCGTTTTGTGGCAATGCTCTGTAAAATCTGTAATGTGTCTGCGATGCACAGAGTTTTATTGCACCATTCACCAGACCATTTTTAAGTTTTCTGACTTTCATTTGTTCATATGATCTTAAACGAGGCTTATTTAGTGGAAAACATGAATATTGAAATTACAGTAATATAATAAACCAATCGTAGGATCTGAAAGCATGTCCCGAAAACATTTATCCACTTTGTTTCCTTAGAAGTCAGACATCACCAAAAACGAAAAGAGCCGACATGTAATGGATTTAAATTTGAAATTAATTATTATTCTTCACAAGAAGGAGTTCTTGGGAGAAGAAAATATTCCTGCCGTTGTCTAATAGTCACTAATATTTTTAAAAACTGCCATTATTAAGTGGTTAATCTGCTATAGGAACACAGAATTGAAAAAAAATAATTTTTTGACGTTTTCGATGGTTATGTAGCATTATAAATATCGTTTAACACCCATAAGAATAGTCATTTGTAATTTACCCAGCAGTAGATGCCCTTAACTAGAAAAAAAGTGTGAAATTTTTTATAACATCAACTTCTAAAGTCAGTAGTAAAGTAAATCACATTTTTGCTTTGGGAATGCCATTTTTGACCAAGTATGATCATTGGCAAGTATGATCATCATCATTCCCTTTGAGGAGATATGCTGTTCCGCTCCTTTAAAGCCTAGAAATGCTTCTTGAATAAAAAATATAAAAAAAAGATTAAACATAGTTTTTACTGGTTTGCATGTTTGGAGTCTTGCCTAATGCACGGACCCACCCATATTACTTTTTAATTATCCAGACTATAATATTATCACGCATGTGATATAAATGGATTCTTTGTGTGTAATATTCAAAAGACTGATTAGCGCAATGCACTGCTCAAATTCTTATATAGCCAATATTATAATAGTGCTTTTATTTTGCGGACTTTTACTTAAAACAATGCTTAAATCGGAATGGCTGTTATATTGTACGACCGTAATAAAAAGAAGAGATATCGACCCAATACAATTAAAAACGGACGAGTTAATCTAAATCAAAGATCAGTGGTAGAGGTTAGCAATCTCTTGTGATACTTTATGTTTCAAATATTTTGTTTTTGACGAGGGATGGAAGGAATCACTTTCCTGCCTGCCTCTTACGACCGGGAAGTTTCTGCGGTGAGTAGGGAAAGAGGAGACGAGCCGAAAGATTCTCATAGAGATGAGGACAGGAGAGTTATATCAAGGAGAACGAGGCAGTAGAAAGAGGGTTGGGAATGGCGAGTCGCAATGGATGGGCACTACTTCTGCAAACTTGAGTCAAACTTCTTCAAAATTTCATTCCACGTCGTGCGAGTGCCTACGTGACGTATCAAGAGGTTTGTAAAGTGGTTGGAGCGATTTTTTTTGTACAGATTTACTTTAATGCGCATCAGTATTAGTAATACATATATTCATTTATGAATGAGAAAAAATGCTTGCAAGCGATATGGCTTCTTAGCAATTCAATGCTGAAGAAATTCTTTATGATGGCAAATGTTGCTCAAATTTTAATCTGGTTATTTGCACCAAGTAAATAAATATGCAAAACTTACATTTGGCCCCAGAGTTATTTTTGTTAACTTGAAAAGTCGTTGAAGTGTGCACGGAGTGTCACACAATTTGCGCTAAAATCACTAATGGTGATTGGAGCATTTATCGTTAATCGTTGCGTGCTCAATTTATTAATCTTTCAAGTAAATCGAAAAAAGAAATTTCAACCGAGTATTTTTTATTTTTGGGGAAATCACCGTTCATAGTGTAATATAACTGATGCAAGAGTAATAGATGAAAATTTTCGCCTTCAGTAAAGATTTCTATGACTTGGTTTACGGAGCGGAAATCATTTGTAATTTGCTGATATTTATTAGAGCCCATTATGATGGTATGAAGCGTATTATTTCCCGTTTTTAGGAAAAGTTTTACTCGCGTAAACGAATTATTTATTATATAAATGAGTGTTAAAATGGCATTGAATTGCCAAGAAAACATCAGTAACGTTATTTTTTTTACAATTACGTATTCACATTACAAATGATGTCAGGTCCGCAGAATTTCACGTAAAACCTTGCATGAGAAAAAATTGCTCCATTTACCATAATGTACTAAGGATGGGGAAAAGGCTGAAGGGCTCCAAAGGGGTTGATGCTACGTTCGAAGAAGGGTATTGAAGGACCCGAGTTGAATGTGGAGTACGGTGGACTTTGTGATAAAGCGAATGGGATTTTTATGGGAAGTGTCTAGACTGATAGAGTCGGGGTGAGAGGAGGACAGATTGGTCAAGAGAGTCCTCGAGTTGCACGAGCGCCTTCAGTCCACTTCACCCTTCATAAATATACTTCCTTTATAAATCGATTTGAAGAGGATGTGAAAAAGAGCATGCCAGTTCATGATTTCCGGTGAAATTCGACTGCGTTCAATGCCACCTATCCTTGTACATGGTGCTACGACCTCTTGTAGCGGGTGTTCAGATTCATATTTCTAATGGTTCCGTTAGTCGGAATCATGCTTCAAGGAGTACTCGTCGGTTTATGTCTGTTCGTTTTTGTACGAGACTGCGTTTCCCAATGGCATAAAAAAGGTTAAATGCCGTGTAGATAATCATCAAGAGCTGGGACAGTGTTCCATGTTTCTTTTTAATATCTCCTTGGCTGTAGACAACTAACTAATCCGGCGAAAAGGAAGTGCTTATGAGCGTTCTCCATCAGGTGAGTTCCTCGAATGTTTTTCATCACTTTCTGGCATCTTTGATACGCCTATTACGTTCTTAAACTAATGATTATATTATTAAAATTATTTATCAACTATGTCTGCAGAAATTTCCGGTCATTTGGCTTAAATATGTTGGAGATATTACAAACAGCTTTTATTTATAAACAGTGTGTTGATTGTCACGGGATTTTATGAAATTTTGAGCATGGGATGAAAATTTCGGATTGCTCCGATAAATGGGAAAGAATCGCTTGAGTTTGGGAAGAAGCTCCGAGTTGGACCAAGATCCCCCATTGTCCCTCTCATCCATTAAAGTTTCATTCCACGCCAAACACTTCATTTCCCATCTTTGATGCCAGACGAGTACGCATATGGCGGCAAATGTGGAGAAAAAGAAGCCAATGAAAAGACAATGAACTTAGATTTTTCATAAAAGCGTCTCTGGAAAACCCTTTTAAAATTTATTTTGCCTAACTGAACGAAAAACTTAAGTAATGGGTTTTTCCTTCTACTTCTCACATTCCGTCTACCTACCTTTTCTTTTTCTGTTTACTAACTCTGGTTACCTGCTTATATCCCTTCCACCAGTTCTCCCTTGGAAGTCAAGGTGATCGCTCGCCCTCTTTGCTTTCGAGATAGCTCTCTCCGCCACGCCCAAGCTATCTGTAGTATGCCTAACTGCCCAGAGTGTTGTTAGGGGGTGAAGCGGGACAAACGCTCTGTTGCATGTGCCTTTTTGAAAGAGCTATACCACTGTTATTGTTGTAAACCCTTCAGAAGCTTTGCAAATTCTAGAGATGCCCCCAGTGTTTAGCAGCCATATGGAGTAACCGAGATGACATAACCGTGACAGCTACTACGACTCCATCTGCCGATATTCCATTTGCTGCTGATAGTCCACCTGATGACATCCTAAAGGAAATTCTGGCGAACATGAGAGCAATACGCCGGGAGCAGGATGAGATGAAAGTGACCATCACCACCTGGCAGAGTCTCCTAGATGAGCATACACAGGCACTAGCTGCTACCAATAGTCATATGGCTAAGTTAACTGATAAAATACATGACCTGTGTTGTAAAAATGTTACTCATAAAAAGCAAATTGTTGACCTTCAAGTTCATAAAACCGTCTTTATCAAGAAATTCAAAGGAATGTGGTCGAAATTCACGGCATTCCTTCAGTGGATGGGGAATCATCTGTGGGCTTGGTAATAAAAACGGGCCTCGCCCTTGGGTTTAATTAGATGTGCATGATATTCACTACTCTTACAGAGTAAACTCCCGTGCACCAAGTGGATCTAGTAGGTCCCCAATGCTAATGGTCCGCTTCGTTCGGCACGCTGTTGCCGCCAGTGAAATTGAGGCGAAGCGGGTCAAAAGAAACCTTCTTTTGGTTGACCTGGGTCTTGGCAATGTGAATTAGAACCCTCCAATATACATTAATGAACCATTTCCCCCGACCAATCGGAAGTGTTATGCCTGAGCCCGTAACCTCAAAAAAGAAAAAGAAAGTTGAATATGCGTGGGTCAAAATAGACAAGTTTTTGTAAGGAAGTCACTGACAGGATCCTTATTTCTCGGGAAGAAGGCTTGAACTTAGTACTATTGGAATTAGGGCCTGGTTTACTTAAATCCAAAGTGTGCCTCTTGAATGATTTAAAAATATGTCATATAAACTGTCAATCGCTCTTGAGCCTCATAAACGAATTCCGTGATTACTTCACAATTAAAAGAGCTCGATGTTATTTGTGTAACGGAAACCTGTTTGAAAGGAAAAGTTCCGGATGAAAAAATGTCTCTGCCAAAGTATTCTCTGCTTTGAAATGATAGAGAAGGAAAAATTGGCGGTGGAGTAGGAGCATATATTTATAATAAACTAAGATTTACTATACTAGCTCTTTTCCCCAGTGTACACCTCTCGACCAAAATTCATAATCTGTGAAATATATGGTTTAAATGGATCAAAATTGTTGTTCTGTCATATACCGCCCACCAAAAACTTGATTAATTTCTGAATTTGAACAGTAGTTTGCACGTTTCTCCCCCACTTACAAAAATATTGTTATATTCGATCATATGCTTAGAACAAGTTATGAAAGCTCATACCTATACAATATCTCCCTCTGTAATAACACTGTTCTGCAAAAAAAAGTTCAAAAAATGCTCGGCTACAATTTAGGGTGTTTCTGGCTAATTTTGGGTCGCTGAATCCGAAAATGACCTCCGTTTTTTTCTATCACCCTCCATTTTTACGAGCAACCCCTAAATTGGGGAAACCAACCCCGTATCTAAACTTATCGCTTTTCAAGGGACTTTTACTAATGTTATCTGCTTCTGATTAAAAAAACTGACGTTTTGAGGCTATCAGGGTCATGAAAGAGACAAACTTGACTGGGGTTGAAAATATTTAGGGGGTGAAAATCGAAAAAACCTTAAAAAACAATTGAAATAACCATTAAACTTTAACAAAGGTTTCGTCGTTAAAGAGTTTTTTGATTTGAGGTCCCACGAATACACCTTTCAATTTCGCGTCACTGATCATCGGAAATTTCGTTTTCAAGTATTCAAATTCTTTCCCTTCTTTATTCATAGCTTTCACAAATTGCTTAAAGAGGCCTAATTTTAGATGGAGGGGAGGAATAAGGATTTTACTTGGATCCACTAAAGCCTTGTTAGAGATATTTTTTTCCCCGATCACATGACTTAGACGCAAGGGCCAATCTTTTTGCTTGTAATGTTTCGCGTATGCTCTGCTGTCCCATTCGCAAATAAAACAGGGATGTTTTATATATCCTCCTTGTAATCCTGCAATAATAGCTACAACTTTCAAATTTGCATAAATATACCATTGGAGCCTTACGTAATTGATTTTTTCCAGAGCTCTTTCCAAATTTTCGTAGGTTTCCTTTAAAATAGTGGCATATCCAACAGGAACCGAAGGTAAATGGTGGCCGTTGTTCAGTAAAACAACATTTAAACTTGTCTTCGACGAGTCGATGAATAGCCTCCATTGGTCTGGATCATACGTAATTGCTAATTCTCTCATCAGTCCTTCAATATCAGTGCAGTAAATCAGATCATCATTTTCACCATCCGTTGAAAAAAATGGAGTGAGGGTTGACTGTCTGCCTCTGTAATAAGAAACATTCACACCATCGGCCAAAAGATTCTACTGCTGTAAACGCGAGCCAAGAAGTTATGCTTTACACTTTGGTAAATCTAAATCTCGTATTAGATCACTTAGCTCCTCTTGTGTTATTGGATGAGGTGCCCTTTTTTGACTAGTCTGGGGTTCTTCCACATCAGGGCTGTAATCTTCATCTCGGCGGCTAGGACCTGCTTCCACTTCCGGTGTAGCTTCGTTCATTAAGACATCAGAATCATCGAGGGTGTAAGTAGCTGAAGCTTTAGGGATAGGAAGAGCATCACTATGCTTCACCGGGCGAATTGCTGACGGTACATTCGGATAAATCATTTGAGCTTTGTTTTTTTTTGAAAACCCCATAGTGTCGGTTTGGCAAAAATAGCAATCCGTTAAATGGCAAGTGGGTTCACGCCAAACCATTGGCACTCCGAAATTAAGGGAATGATTTCCCCCGTTTAACCATTCACAAAGACTTCTATGACAACCACTGCAACAGAATTTAGGGGCCCACGATTTGTCTTGGTCACCAATTTTACACCCGAAATAAAGTTCATAAGATTTCCGCACAATTGCAGTCATCGCTTTCCTTTGGTCTTTAAACATTAAATCCCCACAGATGTAACAAAATGAATTGGGATGATTTTTGCAAGATCGCGGCATGATCGCGAGAAAACACTTTATCGCTCGCAAAATAACACGCTAAATCGAACACACCACTAGAAAAATAAAGAAAGAACTTGGAAGATTATAACCCGACACGCACGAAAGAGAGTGACGTACTGAATAGACCACTGGTTTATTTCATAGATGAACATCAGCAAGTGCGACTGCCAAGACACATGAAGACACGTTACAACGTGTCCAAGCGTGTCAAACATGTGGTGAGTAACTTTTACAATGTATTTCCCAATGTATTTACAATGTATATACAATGTATTTCCCAACGTTTCCCTATGTATTAAATGGAAAGGTCTCAGCTCTTACTTTAAAAGTAAGGAGGACAACGAAGTCAAATCATGAGCCCCCAAACGCTGTTACAATAATATTTTGACAAATCTGATTTGTGCCCAGATTTTTGTGGCAGCTCTTTATACCACCTCCTATACCCCCCTTCCCCTCTTATATTTTATGTAATATTAATCCTTTACAAAAGGGGGGTGTGGGTGAACAGTGTATTCATCCCTTAAAAACTTTTCTATTAGCTACCATATCATATGCAATAAAAAGCGAAGAAAAATGGTTATTTCAATGGTTTTTTAAGGTTTTTTTCGATTTTCACCCCCTAAATATTTTCAACCCCAGTCAAGTTTGTCTCTTTCATGACCCTGATAGCCTCAAAACGTCAGTTTTTTTAATCAGAAGCAGATAACATTAGTAAAAGTCCCTTGAAAAGCGATAAGTTTAGATACGGGGTTGGTTTCCCCAATTTAGGGGTTGCTCGTAAAAATGGAGGGTGATAGAAAAAAACGGAGGTCATTTTCGGATTCAGCGACCCAAAATTAGCCAGAAACACCCTAAATTGTAGCCGAGCATTTTTTGAACTTTTTTTTTGCAGAACAGTGTAATTTGCATATTGTGCCATTCAATGCCACTCATCATACAACCAACTGCCATACGCTGTTAGATCTATGTTTTGTTGATGATCCCGAGAAAAAAATAATTTCCTATTCCCAAACCCCTGTACCTTTCCTTTCATCTCACGGTTTTATAACCATAACCTACCACTTTAAATTTCCACATTTGTCATTACCTACTTTCTCGTTTCGGAATATGAAAAACTCGGATGTGGTCAAGTTCTATGCGGAAGTTTCCTTCTGTGATTGGAATGAAGTCTTTAACTCAAACTGTATTGATACAAAATTACAGTGTTGTAATTCTAATGTTATAAATAGTATTAAAAAGATTGCTCCTTTAAGGTCTTGTACTCCAAAGCGTCACAAATCCACATGATTCAGCTCTGATATTAAGAAATTTATATCCGAAAGAAAAAGACTCCGCCGGGCATTTATTCGGACTAGGAAGCCTAATGTATTTCTAATATTTAAGAAACTCCAAAACTTTGTTAAAGCACGGATTTTAGAGGCCACGTGCCTTTACTACACAAAACTTTTCCCCAGTAAAAGTGACCAAACTCTGTGTGAGACCTGGCGAGAATTAAGGATTCTTGGCCTCATTCGTCCACGTGTAAATTCCATTTTGGTACGTATTTCTGCCGACCAACTAAATGATTATTTTATTTCGGCATCCCATAGTCCGAATCAACGCCTTATCTACACTTCCACTCCTGATGGTGATAATTTTGTGCCCTTTTAATGGTAAAGGTTTCTGTTTCCAATACATTGCTCCCGAAATGTTATCTAAATATATGGCCCGTTCCCATTCTCACTCTTTTGGGGTCAATGAAATTCCAAATTTCTTCATTCGTAAATTGCCTGAAGAGCTTACATCAGTACTGCTTGAAATATTCAACTTCTGTTTGTGCAACTCAGTTTTTCCTACTTTATGGAAAAATAAGTAAAGAGTAATAAGAAAGATAAGTAAATATTTAAGTATGGCCAAGACCCAAATACAAAGGCCTCTAGCTCAAATATTCTAAGAAAGGAGAATTAGGAAGAGGGAAATTACCGTCTGGTAAGAGCATGCTGGTTTCTGGCGTCGGTCGGCGTCCTGAGGGAATAAGTGGCGTCGGATCGCGGCTCTTCGAGTCTCCCGCCAGAGAATACTCAACAGAGACTGCCCTCGCTCGGTTAACAAGCCTCCTTAAAATATCAGGTGACATTTGGTTCCACAGTCTGTGGTTCTCTTTGTACACCGATACTTGATGACAGCTTGAGTGTCATGCCCGCGGGAGATTTCACCACTTGCGATTGTAGTTTCGGGATCCCGAAGAGAGTTCCATCGGTGAATGGACGGCTAACATGCAATGAACCCAAAATTCTGTTTGGCACATAAACCCTTCTGAGGTAAAGACTTTTCGTCGACTATCTCTCATTTGTTACTCAATCATTCTCAGTAACCCTTTCTCTGTAGTAAATGAATCCGCGGAGAAGCGATTTGTTTGTATTCTTCTGCCAACAGCTTTTACAAGGGATTTGTTTCCCCGGGCCCCGCATCACATGTCAGCATTTTTTCTTTTTACTCACCCTCTCATGCATCATACTGCTCTTTCACGTTTTATCTTGTCCTTTGTAATTCTTTATAGATCATGGAATGGTCCCAAAATTACTAATATGAATTTTTGTATCTCTCCATGTTCTATTGGACTCAACTGTCGGATTTAACGAAAGAGCTTATTATCCCGTTTGGTAATCTGCTCTTTTTGCGGTTTGAAAGAAAAGAGGAGTTTGTAGAAAGGTGTACATGACTCGTGGCACGTTCCTCACAGGAGTTCATAGTGTTCCTCTTCTCATATTTTCTAAGATCCTTTGAAAATTTTTGTCATCCTTATACGTGGCATGAAGGGCTCACTAAATCCTCCATTAATATCGAAAGAATACACGTCTGAGTGAATTGTTCTTAGTAGTCATATACGTCTTCACAAAACGGCATCGTGGTACATGACTTCTTCTTGTATATTCTTCTTCTTGTAAATTAATAGGGAAGACTTTTCCTCACCAAGGGCTGAAATTCGCCGTGAAAAAATCATTTGACTTGACCGGAAAGATCAAATGACTTTTTTATAGTGAATTTAAACCTTTTCAACCCGTCCGAGTAACTTTATGCCACATCATTTGTCAATACAATGATAATAAAATATACAACAATATACAATATACACATACAATGTACAACATACAATATACAAGAAAATATACAAGAAAAGAAAATACTTTGGATCTTTATCTTTGAAATCCCTCTTCTTCAAAAAAACAGAGCTCTTCATCTGGGTGTAAAGTTTACAAATTTATTACGCTAACTATCACTATCTGTCAGAAGAGGCAGGAAAAAAATATTTATTCATAAGAGAGACATCAGGGCCAAATATTAGAGATTAAAAAAAAGAATGTGTGCCCGAGGTCACTCTTTTCAATGAATATTTGTTCCCTGACTCCTCCACGTTTTTAAATTCAGTTGCTTCTCTTTTCTATTTTCCTTCACCAAATCCCTCATTGCATTCCCCTCCCCCTTTCTCCTGCACTTAATTACCTAATCCATGGCCCTTGAATCCCCCCTCCATTTATCTCCTTCAACCACCATGCTCCTCAACGATCCACTCAGGCCACTCCAGTCACCATGCTCCTCAACAATCCACTCAGTCCACTCCAATCACCATGCTCCTTAACAATCCACTCTCTTTTCTTCCCCTCCCCTATCCTACTGGTTGTTAAGTACTATATACAGAGACGTTTAACCAGCTAATCGCCTGAAGATTTTGATCATTCGTCAAAACCCCTGGTCGTGTTACTTTATATCCTGTGTTATTGCACAATTTTGCCTTTGAAGTTTCTTAAACTATGGAATACTAAGAAGTTACAGAAGATTATTATTATAAGAGTTTTATTTATTCCGGTTCAATTCTCACTGCAATATATGCAATGCTAAAAACTTGATGGGTAAAGCATGAAGAAATGGAATGTAATTTAAGGCGTTGAAAAATAATTTGCTCCCAAAATTCGGTCATAACACTATAACAGCGTAGTATATTAAAGTAAGTATTGCGAAAAATTATTTTCAGAATAATCTGGCTTATTATCAATGAACGTTTGTATTCAAGTAAGATTAAAATTTAGTAATTCAGAATACGTGTGCTGTTGCATGTATGCACAGGGCCATTTGTATTACTTTTTAGAGTCAGGTATGATTGTGGATCTAATACCAAACCATTTTGCCAAAAGCCAAATTAATTTAGCCTGTTAGTAAATCTTCTTTTAACCCTTAAGTAGGCGCGCTCGCTTTTTGTCGCGTAAGTAGGCGCGTGGGGTGTCGGTAGACCCCCAAAAGTTGCATGTAATTACTAATGAATTTGAACATTTTCTGAAACTTTTCATCAAAATACTCAATTTATACATCATTTCTCAGCATATTTAATATTTGTTTAAGAGTATCTAATAGTTTATTCCTAATAAACTTGGTTTTCTTGAATATCTACACTTTTGCGTAAAACTTAGTGGGATTCTATATTTTTGGGTGTAATATTATTATAAAATATTTTAATTCTTTTTTCACAATTAGAAACACTTGTAGAAATATTAATTAAGATCTTGTTTTAATTTTGTACAAATTTGTTATAAACAAATATATGATATTAAAGTTTGAATTTCACCATTTTTTTTATTACCTCTAGAAAATTTATGAAATTACTCGACACTTATCTAAGCAAAAAATATTTTATTTCCATATTTTGGCTGGTGATACATATAACCATACATATTTGACAAATTTTCTTAGAAGTTAAGAATGAAATTTTCTAAGAATAATGCTGAAAACTCTATACATCTAAAACTCTATTGAACATATTTATCACTCCTTACATATTAGTCATATTCAAACATTTATGACATAAATTATTCATGTGCTTCACGCACATACACTGCTTACAGTTAATGCAAAAATTTTTTGTTTTTATGTCATCTTTTCTTGGACATATTGTGCATCTCCCTCTTTTTGCCGATTCAGTAACATTCCTACGCTCTGTTATCGGGTGCATAGTCTCAGATATTTTTCTTTTCAAGTGCTTCGGCAAATTGGTCAGCGCTGCTCTTTTTGAAATTTGCATTCTTACTAAATTTAGACCAATATCCCTTAAAAAATGTCTACGAACAATTTGAGTTCCTGGGCAATTGGAAAGATATATCATTTGGGCATTTATTCCAGCAACATCTAAAATTCTGAAAAAAAGAACTAATGGCCACCGCCTGCACCTTCTAGATGTTGAGTACGTTCCGCACATTTCATCAACAGTATCGACGCCTGCCTTGGAGAAATTATACATGGTAATCATTTCTGGCTTCTGCATTTTCCCTGACCTGTTATCAATTTTTCCATCGTGATGCATCGACGAGACTAAAATTACATTTTTATTTTTCTTTGGGACATAGGAAACGAGAGTCATGTCCCTACTAAATGCAAAAGAGCTACTCTTTTCCTTTCTATCTTTCACATTCAGCAACTGCAAAGGTATTTCCTTTTTGTTTTTTCTTAAAGTCCCAAGGAAGGTGGTTTTTTTTTACAGCAGTTCTTGAACCAACGGAATGCTGTAATACCAATTATCTGCAGTCACACTCCTTCCTGTACCTTCTATTGTCCTAACTAGACGCATCACAACAGCATATGGCTTATTTGACACTTTAAATGGACCCTCTGGCTGAATCCCTAGGTAAACTTCCATAGTTTTAGTGTACATAGTCCTAGCATCAGTCATTGCAAAAATTTTAATTCCATATCTAGCGGGCTTACTGGGTATAAACTGACGAAATGGGCATTTTCCTCGAAAAGGAACCAACTGTTCGTCTATCGTGTTGAAGATTCCTGTCTGATAATTTTCCTCACAATTTTGAACGAACAACTCAAAAATCTCACGAAAAGGAGCAAATTTGTCCAAATCCCGCCTTTGCTGCCTGTCATTTATATTATCAAATCGGATACACCGAAGCAAAAATAAAAATCTTTTTAAGCTCATTGTTGAATAAAATATATCAATTCCCATGCCATTTTGATCCCAGAGATCTTGGACATTTTTGTGCCCTGAGCGGAGTGATCCAGCTAATATAAGCAATCCAATGAATGATTTAATTTCACACTCGTCGGTGAGCTTAGCGTCGCGTTCTCTCTCAAATGACTGAGAGATTCGTGAAATGAATTGATTTGTAGACACTACTACTGTTCGTAAAATAATATCGTTCACCAACAGCAAAAAGCACTCAATAGGAGACTTTGCACTTCTAGCGGAACCCAGCGATCCCTCACAGCCTGTTACAAGATTCACTGAACGGGTTCTTACATTTCGTGGGGGAGGTTTTTTATTCCACAGCGACGTGCCATCCTTACCCAGTAAAATATCGGAGCAGTGATGACTGGTGACTGATGACTGCGGAGAATGAAAAGAAAAACTTTCATTGGCATCTGATGAGTCACTTTGTTCTGATCCAGTGTCATGTTCTGAGGTATACACAAGGTCGTCCTCATTAGCAGATGAATTATCTAATTCTTCTTCCGATGACACGTCTTGGAGAAGATGAAGAATACGATTTCTTTATTCTTCATCTGTTGTATGAGCCATTTCAAAGAGTACACCTGTAAATTTCAGTGAATAATGAATTAGAGATATATCTACATTGTTTTACAACAATCTTCATGGTGCAAAATATGCTGCGTATCAAATACTGAATATGAATGACAAGTTACATACCAACAGAAATTTATACCAGCCAAAAATAATAGGACTCAGCCTATTTTCAATGATCCCAGTCACTGTGGTGTCGAGATACTGAAAATAATGTTGAGAATATATATTATCTTTTATATCAACAAAGAAAACACAATTCCGATAAAATTAGCAAATTTAAGTTTTCAAATACATAAACCATTCCCTTACCTCATTGATGAAATCGTGGATACTTCAGATCTGCAAACAGCCTTTTCTACTCGGCTCAGAAGATAACAACTGGAGAAATGACGCTGTCTTGCGAGAGAGTAGAGACTGGTAGACGGGAAAGGGGACCAGAAGTGGACTATATCGATTCAAAACATAGTAAGGAATGGTACAAAATGAATGATATTCTCCGAATATATACAATGTGAACAGTTGTGCCTGTAGGGGGATGAGGGGAAAAGGTGCACGTGGAGGGGAGTAGGGGAGTGAGTCCGGGAAAGAAGGGTTTGTGGTTGTTCGGGAAAACCTACTCCCCTTATTCTTCAACGGCCTTGTATGAGGAAACAAAAATAAGATATGAAATAGACCTCCCCATTAAACCTTTTCTGCGTTGTGATGGTATGCCCACGTCCCTTTTCCCCATCCTTAATTACCTCCTTACTCTCCCTCAGTGTCTCCGAGACAACGAGCCATTAGCATAGGTGCAGCCGCCACCAATCCCTCGTGAAAGTGGAATTGGAAAAAAAGACGTGAGCTCAGCAGGAAACCTGAGTGACGAGGAGCTCACCCTACTACCCCCCATAGTGAGGGTATGCTCAGCGTAATCCTTGCCTCCCAACATACTCTTCTTGTAAATTCGGGAATTTGAACAATAGGGGTATGGTCATTCAGTGAGAAAACGGAAAGACGAAGTGGAGGCTTGCCCCCCTGGTGAGAGCACACTAATCCCAACCTGACCATAGTATCCCCCGCTTACACTTCCTCTTAGGATAAAATGTTTTTCCCTGGAACTCATCAACTGATCCGAGGCTCCCTTAACCCTCATTTTTCCATACCACATCACTCCTTTGCTTTAAAAATTCTCAGAACACATATCCAATTATTCCTGTACTTTACCATTTCATTTTTCCACCACTGCTGCTTTGAACTTGCCAAAGACAAAATATTGGGGTTATCCATTTTTGACATCCTCCACCATCTTATCCCACCTTCCGCCCAATCTAGGTCGCAGTTTTTCTTGATTAATTCTCTATCGCAGAACAAAAGGAAGCAAAATGACAAAGTGTGTTATATAAAAATAGCGGCAATGACCATTTCCTCTCAAAGGAAAAGATGTTATGAGTTTTACTTTTAATTTGCGTAATAAAATATTAAACACCAATCACAATAATTTATTTTTACTCTAATTGTTATAAATGTGCTAATGTTTTATGTACTTCGTTTCTCTTCATTGATTACATCGAAAACTTTTTTCAAAAAAGGTAATTATTACTAACATTTCACATCATTTTCAGGAAAATAGACAAATGTGTAGTATTATTATTAACAATGTTACACTCTGACCAAATATTACTAAGTAAAAATGTGAACATATATTATTTAAGCGTAAAATACAAAAATTTTAACTGAAGAATCCGCAAATAAGAATTTTAGCATATGGAAGTCATGCGCAGAAAGTGTAACGTTAGTAGGCGCGGGGGGTCACTGTGACCCCCAGGACGTTAAAATTGTAAATAAAATTGAAAATATCAATTACCTAAAACATATTTTTATTTTTTATGACTGAATACGAAGTTTCTGGAAGGTACTGAATATATCAATAATGCTGATCGTACAGTTAAAAAGTTATTACACAAAATAAATGTATGGGGGTTCGAGAGACCCCCGCGCGCCTACTTAAGGGTTAAAAGGAATATAAAATGTTCGTCGCTTGTCAGAAAGATTTTTAACCGAGTAGCGCTTATGAAATCTTTAACATCCAAGGGAGATATTAGATAATGAGATATATATTCATTATGTAGAACTCCTAAGATGATGCTAAAATTATCTTTCATCATTTAATTGTAATATTTCAACCTTGGTTTGGCTATTTGTCTCTCTTGTGTAATTAGGATTTTACAAATTGTTCCACACTATATATGTATTAAGTTTGTGCGTTTTGAAGTAAAATTTTGCATCATGTTATTTTCTTGACTGTGATTAATGGAGAGGATCTTTATTAAACCGGAAGTGTGAATTTCGTTGTTCAGTCAAGTTTACGAGACATTACTTTTATTGGCTCCTTTGTTCAGTCTTGATTGATTAAAGTTTATCTTTAATATTGTGCTTTTGCCCGTTTTTTACAAGTTCGTTTTCTCAAACAAATGGTTTCCTGTTGGATTCCTAGCAAAGAGTCGAGTTTCTTGGTACGTCATACTTTTAATGATCCTAGAATAGATTTAACTTTTGATTAAAATATGTTTGTAATACCGCACCGAAATTATAATTATGCACTTCGTCAGTAAAAAATACAAAAAGAGAATCCTTAGGAAAATATTTTAAGCATATTTTTTGGGTCTCACTCTGTAGTGAAGTTAAGTTCTGACTCTCTGCGATGTTTTGACGGAATGAATTTCGATATTCAATATGCTAGACACCTTAAAAGGAAGATGTGTATACACACAGACTGACAGAATTTTTCATTAAATCTCAATCGACGAAAACCGAGGACGTATATTTCATATGTTATTTATAAAAGTACAAAAATAAAAGAAAAGTTTTCATGCAGATAGAAATTATTATAGTTGCTTGGATGTCAGATTTATTATTAACTACATACGTACGTTTAATGGCGTTTTTTACCATTGTCCGGTTGATGTATTTCTACGAGGTAGGCCGATTGTCAGTTTTCCTGTTTACAATATTAAGACAAGGCTTTGTCACTTGAGCCCATGAATTTTGCCCAGCAAACATCCCGTATTAATTACTTCTTTGACTAGGTATAAAAAAGAGAAAAATTGTTCATTCGTTTGTCAACTGGGCTCTACATCTAAAACGGTGCCCCATATACTGTTTGCTCCTCTGTTTGCCTTCCATCCTTTGTTCTCCACGAATTCCATCTGACATACGACCGCTCCCTTTGCATGTTTTCCTCAGTGCTTACCCTCTCCCGATGTTATATGTGACGGATTGAGGGAGAACAAAGCCCAGGAGTGGTTTTTGTAAAGAAGGAAGTTGCCCTGGAAAACAGAGACAAGTATTCTGTAAAGTCATTCTGACTAGGACCTTCCCTTGTCTACAAATTGCTACAAATTCCAGGGCGTCCATGCATAAGGTATGCTTTGACGGGAAACGCAACATGGAAGAAGTTGACGCTTAATTAATTCTGGAAGATAAAAATACACGTTCAATTCCTTACGTCTTTAAATCCTTCCACCGCCGTGCCGTAGAACCTCCACGCCGAAGACGAGCTTCTTCTCTCTGTACCGATGCTTGCAGCTTTAGACGCAAATGGTCTAATTACAATAGGTACCAGCAAAATAGTGAGTGTTAGTCATATCATATATATATATATATATATATATATATGTATAGTGTTTATGAGAAAGGAAAAACTGACTTAATGGATAATGCTTGGAAGTAGTTACAGTAACCAGGGTAATTTGACCCATGTTAAGTGTTTTCCCTGTTGAATATTTTTTGCATAAACCGTCGTTTTAATGCTCCTGTGGCTCACCCAGCTGCACCCACATGAATCTCGAGTGGACTTCGAGAGTCACGTTTCACTGAGCTGCAATATAACCATGGCCTTCGCGATAGCGTGTGTTATCGTTCTGGCGTACGGAAGCCAATGCATCCGATATTTTTCATTTTTCAGCTCAGCGGCAGCCAACCGAATGCTTCCTCCAACTCTTGGCAGAATAGAGTAGAGAGCTTATTACAGTAAACGGACTTCGCTTTGTTTTGAATCTAAAATTAAATATTCGCCAAAGGAATGAAGATCCTTGAGTCAGTTACAAATTGTTTGGCTAAAGCGCTTGATCCTCTGGAGTGGGTTTTCTAATGGATAATCCCCGTTGAACTTCAACGAACATCATTTCAAATCGTACTTTTTTCCGGCCCTTAAGTCATCATTGGAGCATAAAAATGATGGTTTGGCATCCTCATTAGGTAACTAAAACTCATTACTATTTTCACAGTGCAACCTTTTATGCAGCATGTAATCCTTTCGCATTCATATTGATTCGGCCCGTTGATATCACTATTACTTCTTAAATGAAACGCGGAACTGTATTTATTGTAATAGCAAAATATCTGTACCAACATCAATGATAATTTATAAAAATCTTTTTATGTGTATTTTTATTTATAATACACTAAGAAATCGCGTTGGAAAGTGATATTTATATCGAGTATTGTGATATGGGAAGCAGGTTGTAAAAATCTCGTTTAACCTTCATGCGCCACTTCGTAGCAGTACTTCATATTCGAATTAATTTTGAAAATAAGTTTTGTACTTTTACACAGTTCCTTCCACTATAACTGTGGAAAGTACAAAACATATTTTCAAAATAAAGTTGAATCTACCAATGAGTTAGCAATGAATGGTTAAAAACGCAAATATAATTGTGTTCCATTTGCTGCTTTTATCTGGAGTATCCATCAAGCCATTTTCTCTTGAGATTTTTTCATTTAATTTTTCCTTATTGCTTAACCCTTATAACGGCGTGGAGAATTTCTGCTCCATTCTTTTAATAGCAATATAGTTATGGCTATATTGCAGCTATTCACTGAGCTGCTATATAGCCATGGCCTTCGCGATAGCGTGTGATATCGTTCTGGCGTACGGAAGCCAATGCATTCGATATTTTTCATTTTTCAGCTCAGCGGCAGCCAACCGAATGCTTCCGCCAACTCTCGGCAGAATAGAGCAGAGAGCTCATTACAGTAAACAACTCTTCACTTACTAGAAATAAGTACTGTTTACCTATAGTAAATTCATGATTTATTATATTTTAACTGCAAATGAAAAATAGACTGATAATATATCAATTCCATTAACCAGCTAGTAAAACCTATGGAAAATATCGAATAAAAACGTAAACATTTTCGGTCTTTGATTGAATATAGGCATTGCCATGTGGGATGAAAATGTGCCTAAATTAATCACCTTCATCATTGGGTGTTCTATCCTAATATTGGTTGTTCGCAGCTCTCATCACATTCCTATCTAGTGCTAGTACCCTTACTCCCTGGTAGCTCTTCTTATTTACTTTCCTCTTTATTCGGTTTATGTGTATATTTCTGGGTCTTCTTTTGAGGACCTTTCCCTCTATTTTTCCTTCAATTATGCTCCTCAATAACCCATTCTGTCTCAGGCTGGGTTCAATCCATCTTGCTCTTCATTTCTGAATGGTCCATTTCTCTTCAACTCCTCGATAAATTTCTCCATTTCGTATTTTTCTCCATTTCCTCTCTCCTTCTCCATCCTGCCTTCTCTAATATCAGTTTTGTAAGCGTCTTATCTTTGCTGATATGTTATCCCAATGTTGCTTTCTGCTGATCCGTTAAGTTTATCGTAATTCACCTTTATTTATATTTTGGATAAGTAGTGAAAGATAATTGGAAAACAGACCACATCTCCCAACGTTCAAATTGTATTTTTTTGACCTCCGTTTTGATATAGGTTAAGGGTCTCGAAAAAGCCAAGAAAGGATCAATACTATGAACTGTTGGTCAGGGACTGCGAACCATCTGTGCAAATATATCTTCCTCGCAGACTTCATTCACGCCATTCTTTCCTTTTCTCTCCCAAATCTGAGAGCATTGGAGTCTTCCCTGCCTTTCTTTGCGATCTTTGAGCCTAATTGGCAAAGAAGAGGTGTCTAAAAGTCAATCCTGCTCGCCTGTGTCTGTTCCTCAAAATTTTTTCCGTGGCCGAGTCTCCTGCAAAAATTCCAAGTACCATGTGTCATCATTTGCTTTTCCCCCATTTTTGAAGCTATATCTTTGATGAGTTGGAGTTTAGCATATCTTTGACGAGTTGAAGAGACGTTGGATTTCTTACCTTGCTCTATGTTATCTTATTTTGGCTAAATATATTATAAAATAATTACATGAAAAACACTTGGCGGGCAGCTTAATTAAAATTACCTCAGTGGAATTTATCTTAGATTTTACTGCCCATCCATTCTGCCCTCCCGCTGTGACGTCAAGGCCCACACGATGAAAGGCGAGTGAAACTTTCCCGGTGGGGTTGCTATTGACGAGGGTTTTACGGGCCAAGGCGGGTTTAGAACCCTCCATCTATCTCGGTAGTGTAAACCCTATAGAGGGACAAGGGATGGTACGGGGCGGAGGAAGGTAAGGCCGAATATCTATGGAAGGGGATTTTGATTATGAAGCCATCATTGGCACTTCATTCAACATGACTTCAAGGAGAAATACAAAATAGATTTTTGTATTTCTCCTTGTAACCCATTAAAACAAATGGTGAAGTCTTACATTTTAATAACTCATGCACTTGATTTTCGAATGTTGTTTTTTAAACTATATTGCTATCATTATTCCTCCTAGTTTTTGGGTGTCTACAGAATTTATATCTATCATAGGTATATGTTCATTACACTAATCAATGGTTTTCATCAAGTTTTTAGATGTTTCATCCGTTGTTGCACGATATGTATTTTACATGTGGTCTACTAATGGACTGAAATGGCCGGAACCACAGTTTTTGTGACTTGAAGCTTCTAATATTTTAATTAAAACATATTGTCAAAGGTCACATTAGTTAGGTGCTAATTCTCCTGTAGGGTTACTGGATACTGTTCCTGTTACTGGTGATGTATTTCATAACGGGCGCTCATTCACCACTCAGCGTATTCGCCACTGCGTAGCGCTGTACCCTACTTCCGGTGTATGAGTTATATGTGGCACGAGACTACTCGATCACTTGCTCTCACGTTGTCGCTCATGTATGAATCTGGATCTACTTACATTGTAATATATTCTTATCACTGGCTTATATGTACTTAATTCTTGATTCACGTAACCCTCTGCAACTCCCTATCAGCATAATGACCATGAAATGCTTGTATGACATTAATGAAGCATCAGTTTAGTGATAACATTATAAGTTATAGCATATAATTAAGCAGTAATTTTACCATTAGACATCCCAATGATTGCGGTAGGTATGCAGGTAAATAAAAATGTTTTATGGCAAACCCCACAATCCCTCGAAAACATTATTAAATGTTGTTCACTAACGGTTAGTGTTAAAGAACATGCTCTCCTTCACTAATTATTATATAAATATATTATTTCGTCAACTTATAGATGGCTGGGTGCAAAGTTATTGTTCTTCAAGAGTTTGATAAAATAACGATTTCCACTAATTTGACCCCGTTAGAGTTAGGAGCGTGCCTACTACGTAGAGAATCCATATTCAATATCTAATTATTTTGAAAGAGGCTCATTAAATATATGATGCTATGACTTTAGGTCATGGTTTACGAACATGTTATCCAATCCTACACTCTGACCTCCGATATCAAGATTTTTCCATCTGATTTTTAGAATATGTATGCATGTTTTAGGAATACGATGAATATATAACCTTTGTGGAATATTATAAAGGGAATTAATTTACTAATCTTCGCAATATTGTTCCACCAAGTGAATCCTGAAAATTTATTATATATACGATGAATATATTTTAAAATTTATTGAACCTCTGCTCATAATCCGGCTTTTGAATTGTTTAGCAGTAACGTTACCATTTCCAGTCAAACCACATTATTTCGACGCTAGCGTAAAGTGAGAGTACTGCAACACTTTTAATCGATCTTTGATTAGTGGTGTGGAATTTTTTTTGTAATCCAAATGTTTCGCTTCATATAGGTACATTTCATTATTTTCTTCCTGGTGAAAAGCTCTAGAAAATTGTCAATGTGCAAAATACGAGTTCATTTGTTATCAGATTTGCCTTATTTTACTGTGAATGTATTCTATGCACGACGCCATTTTTTTACACTGTTATTATTTGCCATTGTTCTCTGTCCATATTGCTACATCTCATAATCCTTTATTCATAGAAGTCCTACCTACCGGCACTTGAAAAATATCGCGTTGGAAATAGAGATGACCAAATCACCGTTGGCATTTTGACTCTGTTGCTATCTCCGCGCTATAAATGAGGAGAGGTCGGAAGCTCGGAGATTGAATTCTCATTGATTTCCCTACTGTATTGAGGAGGAGGTCTGTGTCCTGCGGGAGAGAGGATGAAAATTTTTAGTCTGGTGATCAGGGAAAGGCGCCTTTTGAGAGGAAGAAATATAGCAGCAGACACCATCGCAATCTCCCACCACCCACGCTCCCTAGTGATCATATCTCAATTTCCCCTTCTAGTTATACTTCTCGCGCCCCGTCAACATTCCTTCATCCTTGGACAAGAAAACATCCTTCGGCAACACTTTCTTTTGATGTCTGACGAAGTGACTCGGAAATATTCGCACTTGATCCGTGACAGATACGTCGTATACAGGCGCTCCATCTTTCGAGGCGTCTCCAAATCTTTGAACTAAAAAAATGGAGCGATGAAGCTGTGTTGACGGGCTATTCGAATTGGGTTAGCGAGTATCCTGCCGAGAAAATAAATTTCAAGATTTTCTAAAGAAGGAAAGCATGTTGAATAGGGAGGCCTTGAATGAAGGCTAATGCTGGGAGGTATGAAAAAGCCCTTGAATCATATTCTCTAAGTTGCGAAATATCGTGAGTTCGTGAAATTTTTCACCCTCTTGTTTTCTGCACTTGCACATCAAACCACAAGCAACCATGGATACGTTTACATGGCGGATTTCTAGTCAAATGCCTTCATAAGAGACGACATGAAGAAAAAGCTGGAGAGACTCAAAATTGCCTGTCGACTTTTTTTTAAAGTCAGTTTGAAAAATCACACGGAATGAAAAAGCTTGACGCGGTGTAGAACCCTCACCCAAACCCTTCCCCCCGCTCTCGCCTAGATTCATGCTCCCGGATTTTTTCCCGATTGCCACCTCAATCTCCCTCCCACTTCCTTACCCCTGGTTTTTCCCCTCCTACCTTCTCCCTACCTCTGACCGTAATGGTATATAAATCTCTGTACATATTTTGATATTTGCACAATATGAACACGCTGATGAGTAGGAACATGTTGTATCACAATAAAAATTTAGTGACATAAAACTACATTATCTAGTCATTTGTGGTTATAAGAATCAAATACAGCTGCTAAACTATCTCATAACCATCCATAACCCCATACATCCATCCTGCCGCTGCGATGTTCATTTTAGTAAATAATGGAACTACACCGAACTCTCCAATGTATGCTAATTAAGGATGTTTTGAACGCTTCTAAAAATGTTTGGGCACATATTATTTGGGGATATGATTCTAATATTTATAAATTTAATGAGATAATTCGAGACTTTTCTAAAGATGGCACCTAAAAAAACCTTTCTTTACCCCGTCATAGTTTGTTTGAGTTACCATGTGAAACAGAATCTCGGAGAAATTTAATATTATTACAAATGCACATTGTGTACGCATTAAAATCAACATTTACTCCTTAAATAGTTCTTGCCCTCCTTTTTGTGTTTCCATCTCCAAGTTACAACTATAATTTCTTCCATCATAATATATTACTTATTGAATTATTATAAAAACATCTCCCTTGATTCAGTCTCATCCGCGATTTTTGATGCATCAATGCGCATGATTTATATCATAACCCCAATACTTTCATTGAAGCAATTAAAGATGCCTAGCAATAATCCATCCTAATAATGTACGGAGAATCTATGAGGGTAATATGTGAGTGATATATTTCTCTGAAGTATGAGGATAATCTTGCGTGGTAGGGTAAATAAATATTTACTGATATAATGTAGAAAATTGCTCCGATTGACGAAATTTTCTGAAATGGCTCATTGAACAAACAAGTAAAGAACGATAATGGAAAACATTACGTACACAACTGAAAGATTATGCGAGAAAATTTGTGGTTATCTTTCTCTTATTCTCTTATTAAACAACTTTCTCGTTTGAGTCATATGTTGCGATGATGACTATCCTTTAATATCTTCATTGACGTCATTCATGTCAATAAATGTGTCTCCAAAGGCATGACTGTTCCTCATGCTTTTAGAGACACATCTATTAACAAATCCAGTTTTACCATTATCAGGTTTACCATGGAACGGATTTTAATGACTAAAGCAAAAATGAGCCAATGTTAACCTTTCCTCAAGTATTTTGTATATGTTCCAAGTTTTACTCCTTACTCCACTTCAACTGCTCGCGTCCGTCAGTGAGTAGTTAAAGGTATTTAATGCATGATATTACGCTGAAACGCTACATATTTTACTCTGCTTCCATCTCCCTTTATGTGTTGATGTAAAACATTTTTGTCATGTCAACTGTCGATGATATTTATGTTATGACATACATGTAGACTTATTCTATAACATGGCTATGGCATTTAGGCTTAGTATAATTGACCCTATAAGGAACTCGTAAGAAACTGCTGAAATGCATTCCTGGTATAAATTCTTTTCATACAAATCGTAGATGTCATTTTGCTTTTCATACTTACTCGTCTTTCCCTAATAAGCTTCTGTCTGATCTACGTTGACTAATAATTTTCCATTTTTTCATCCCCCAGACCTACATTTTCTCGTCGCCCACCAAGATATATTCGACGTCTTGATCCCGATCGATCTTTCCACCGGCATTCCCACTTTCCCACATCCTGGGCTCCCATAGAACGCCGCGACACCAATACATGATATCTATAAGGCAGCTTCATATTATATATCTAGTGAGTTTTAATTTGATGTTGATTTCAATTTCATTCACGGCGTTAACACATCTTAGTCTCGAAAAATCTATACGTTTGCCATATATTTTCTGATCATCCTATTTAACCAGAGTAATATGTTTTTATTTTATTTTCCAATTCATTCTCAATATTTTCCACCCACAAGGAGCAATTATGTGTATTATTGGTGCTATGCTTTTGAAAAATATCTTTACACTATGAACTGGAAGATTTAATCCTTCTCTTTCATCTTCTATTATAGTGCCTGAACGTATTTTCTGTTGACATCCAGAAGTCATGGGGTTTAGTTGGAGGGCTACGTAGGCATATGAAAATAGATGATTATTCATGAGACGGAATTATATTGATAATGAGAAAAATTGTAAATATACTCTTTGGTAAAACACCTGCACCTTTAATATCTTGGGCAAAAGATTTATTTATTTTCATTTTTTGAGTTTAGTCTCCGATTACAATGTCATGGACTGCTAGACTTTTGGGTTGAGTGGGGGGGACATTAGAGAAAATAGAGAAGGGTATGATGCGGTATACAGCCAAAAGATGGCTAATATCCCCTTTTATCGTAATTATGGAAGAAAAACATGCTTACGATAGGACGCGGGCGCATGTGAGGTGGTTAATACTGTTCGCAACATCTCCTTCTCTGGGATTCGAAAATCCATGTCTTAAAAACGGTGGAGAGAGATGTTGAGCAGGGAAAAAACTAGCAGACTCGAGCAACGTTCTATATGATCTTTGAAAAGACTTGAAGGAGAAAAGAAGGTGCATATCTGGAAAGAGAACGATTAAAGGGTTTGTTTAGCGTAGAGTATCCTTCCTTCTCCATCACAAGCAATCGTCTGCCATTCGAATCCAGCTTGACCGCCATTCCTCGCCGAATGTGACATTATTTTTTTTATCAAATATGATTTATGTTGACTAGCATCAAAACTCCTCAACTCGCATATTGCTTGTAAACTTCCGATTAAAATTTTTTATGAGCTTTGCTACGTGGATTTTATGCAAATTAAAGTATTAAAAAAAAATTAAATGAACCCATTCAAATTCCATTGGTATTTTTTTATATTCCTGAAGTTCTTTAAGACCATTATTACTGTCATAAAATTTAACCCCAATTTTGTACCTATAAATTATATTTATTTAAATGGCCGGTTATAGGTACTACGATGTTTGCTTCCGAAGTGAATTTTGAGATACTCAGCTGTTTCATATGATTCAAATGAAAAAATGGATGTGTCAAAAGTCATTGAAGAGTATATATGATTTTTTGAGTCTTTCACTGATCTCAATTCCTCTAAAAATAAATTGTGCGCGCTGTTGATAAAAACGCGTGCCCTAGAAAAAACCGATGGTTAAATGTGATGTTCTTTAGGGCAATAGCACCGTTGTTTTTTGATCTACTTGCTATGAAACATGAAGGAACATAACTGGTTTGCGTTTTCCTGTGGTTATGTCTGCAGAGAGCATTCGGGGTTACATATGTATCTGCGTCCCTCTCACGTATTTATTTATTCCTTTAGTGCATATTTAAACACAAGGATTGAAAAATTAACTCATATCTGTGGTAAGCATATTTTGGAGAATTCCACATGATATTATGTGTCATTTTGCAGCCTGTTAGAAAATTCTGTTGGTAGCACTAAACGAGCACTATTTTTTACGATACGTGGGAATTTTTACGATTAGTGGGAATGGTCAAAGAAAAACTAGTACCAATTAGAGTGTACGGATAGCGGGCAATATATGCTTGGACACTTGGAGTTTGGAATCATAGCTTTACATATGATTTCGAGCAAAAATGGGAACGGAAAACAGATAAATATGGAAAAACACATAAAAAGGTCAATGGATGTTTGGTGCCTGAAATTTTGCATGATATTTTGATTGGGAAATGGAAAAATGAAACTCTTGAGTGATGAAAAGAAAGATAAAATTTTCATATGGTTTTAAATAAAAATTAAAGCTCGTAACAATTTTCGTTTTCAGCCTTTTAGGATGAAAGTCACGAATAACAACCCTAGTGAATAGATGTGTACTCTAGTATCAATAAAATTACAATAGAGAGTTAAGTTAAAAAAAATAAAGATTGCCTTTAGTTTATAAGGACAATATACTTTGATAAAAAGATTATCAAATATATTAGCAGAAGCAAACATTTTTGAAACGAGACACGGCATTAAATGACTGGGAGGATGGATTAAAAATATTGATTACTGGATCAAACAAATTTTCCTCTAAAATTTCGGAGGTAATTGTATCGTAAATGATATGTATTTTAATACAGAATAACTAATTTTTCTTTATTCATCCTATTCATTCATTATACTAATTACATGACCTACATTTACAGATAATATATTCATTTTTTTGAAAAAGTTTTTCGAGAGAAAATTAAAGACTTAACGTTGTTGGACCTTTTAGATTGTAAGAAAGAGTGAGTGATTTTTTTAAAAGAACCCCAGGCTCGATTTTTTACGCGGCACATGTAGGTCAGACGTGCTCGCAGATGTGGGGAAATTACTACGTGCCGGAAGCACTTCGGATGACTAGATAATTAAAGAGTTATGTGGTGTACGGGAAGACTCAAAATACCATTTTTCCTTCTGTATATGCAGTGAGAGATCTAAGCATTTACTAGTGTATTAAGAAGGCGATCTTAGGTTGAATAGTTCTTATAAAAAGAAAGATACCTATACTTTAGTTATCTTACAATAATTATTTTCGGGAATGGAATATATCTTATAAAATGAATAAATTATAATTAATTATTAATTGATCACGTAAATTTACCTTTAATTGCATCCATGAAAATCAGTCCGACCTGCTCTAAATATTTTTAAAAGTTTTTTTTTCAAACGGCGAGGAGATCGTTGGAAAAAAGTGAAAGAATTATGGTCTGTTTCGGTCACATGCCAAATTTGATGCGAGGATTTGGAGTCTTAAATGAAATTGATTTTATTTTTGAATAACATTAAGCGAAAATAAGCGAAAAGAAAGTCCTTTTATATAATATAAAAAAATATTCATTCAATATTTTCTGGCGTGGATCTCGATGCTGTGCTGAATTACAGTGCCATCGTCGGTAGAGGTTAATGAATATTTTTGTGGATTTTCAGTGTTTTCGATCCCTCATCATAACCAATGATATTGAAATATCTTTCTCGGGCTTCGCACCGGGTAATGTTTTCATAATCCGCCGACGTTTCGGAAAACGACTTGTTTTCCATTTTCAAGGCACGTGTTATTTCCGTCGTGACCGCTATAACACGAGTTATAGTGGTCACGGCGGAAATAACGCGTACCTTGAAAATGAAAAACAAGTCGTTTTCCGAAACGTCGGCGGATTATGAAAACATTACTCGGTGAGAATTCCGAGAAAGATATTTCAATATAATACACCGGGAAAATCTCAAATCATTTACCAATGATATTGTTTTTATCCGCCAGAGTGTATCTAATACTGATAAAGAGAGGTATCCATTTTTACTCATCCGTTCAGTACATATTTACATCCCATGCACCGGTAATAGCTGCGTCGAATTCAGAGCAAGATCCTAAATTTCTCCGACCTAATTCGTAAAGCCGAGTAACCAGAGACATCTTGTGGGAAACATGAGTGTAAGGGAGGCAAAGAAATGGGCGCTTTTGAGATCCAGACCACCGATCCACCGAATTGGCTGTGAATCGATAGGAAGGGTAGCAAAACTATGGTGTCAGGATGGTGCACTAGTCGTGTCAATGTTCAATGTTTATTTTTGTATGGTATGGGGTGGAGCAAAACAATGTTTTCGCGAGGCGCCCCTGATTTCTCTGTCGTTGTTTGCTCTCTTAACAGTGAGAGTGACATGTGTATTGGGCCATGCGGTGAGGTGGCGAGCAGGCAAATGTGAACTGCCATGCTGAAAAAACAGGGGTCAGGGCAATTTTCACGCGCCGGTGCCTTTTTCCCTTTTACATCCTCCGGACCTTTACTTCAAATAAAAATGTTTCAGAGCTTGGTATGTTTCATTCAAGTTATTTATTTACTTTCAGAGATCAGACTATTTATTCCGTTACGTTGAGGCACAGAAATTCAATTATGGGTCTGTCTGTGATCGATGAAGTTCGGCCTGGGTAGATTTTCCAAAATCAAAGTATAAATTAGAAATAAGTAAAGATGTAATGCTTTCCCTACGTAGGCTGCTATTGAAAATTATTAAGATTTCCAGTTTTCATAAACAAAAACTTTAATTCTTTTTATCAGGTCTATAAGGAACTGAGAAGTCTTCTGTAGAGAAAATAAGTTGCTAGTTCATCAATGTATTATACTCTTCATTCAGCAAAGGAATGGGTTCAGTCATTCATTTTGCATAGCAACCGTAGAGCCTGTCTCGATCTGTTGCCTCACTGTAATTTCATTCCGCCTACAAATGATTCTCAACTCTACCTACTTTGGAGGACTATTCAAAAGACTAGTAGGCGACCCGTTGCTAAGAATTTTTCACAATATGTGTTGAACAAGACGGGATGAAGATATTTTGTCTAGTCACTGGGAAAAGAGGGCCAAGGAGGAAGTGGGGAAGGAAATTTCTTGAGTCGCCTCTGCTTATTTCTTTCTATTACTGTCGATTTCAAAGTGACTTTTTCCTTTCAAGGCAGTCAATCACGACTGAGTCAAATCTAGACCTTCGCCATAAGACAAGGATCGATGAGAATCAAGGTGAAACTATGGATTTCGCCGTCCTTCCTAGTCTTCCCTTCAAAGAGGAAACAGACTCAAGCTTTTAATGGTCATGTGCCTTCTGGAAACGAGCTTTTCTATTCAAATGCGTCCCATTTTTGGAGTGTGCGATAAAGGAGGGCCGGTAAGGATTGATCTATATTTTTCTCGTAACTGTGGAAGGGAGATAATGACGAATATAGATCACTTTTTAGTTTTAGACGTGAATAATTGGATCTTCTTCTACTGTAATACGATAAAGAGTCTGTAGATAATATAGTCTCCTGGCATTCAACCTATTCAAGCTTTTTCTTGCCAAATGTCAAAGAACATTTCGTATTGCTTGAAAATAAAAAAGAATTGCGAAATATAGCTAAATTACTTTGCGGAAAATTTTAATATATTAAAAATTACTCAGGTTCTCCTCAATCAACAACTATTTTATCCATTCGTATGTTTTATTGTTCGTACTTTCAGTTCATTCTGAATATGAACAATAATTATACGATTGCTAGATGCTCTAAGTGGAACCAACAGTCACCCGCTGATGTTTCTGAGTCCCTTTGGGTAGGAAGCTATGACCCCATCTTTTTTCTCCTGATGTATTGGCAATTGAGCCCCAAAACTGGACGGCTTAATAGTTTGGCTTATTAGGTAAAGAATAAATTCCCATTCACTCATTGGGTACGGTAAGACGGGTGCCCAGATTAAACAAGAGAGTTAGAGCTGGTTAAATACTCATTGCCATCCTTGACTCCATGTGAGTGATAGGGTTTCCTTTCATCTGTGAGAAATTTGCTGGAAATCCTTATATAAACGTCCAGTAAAAGCAGTACAACACGAGAAAGCTTTTTTTATCGCCTGATCTTTTGGCACAGGAGAGTGGCGCACAGCCTTTATCTTCTCAGGATCTTCATCGGAGACAACTCCGTTCAAATTCTTAACTCTGTTTTGAAAAGCTGAAATTTCCTGAACTGTGATACGACATTGCGTTTCTGAGCCTTACATGAATGTTCATGAGTTTTTTATCTCTCTTTGAAGGATTTCCTTGGACAATGATGGAATCAGGATAGTCACTGAGACAAAGTAAACCCCATATTACTAGATGTTGGACAGTGGCTGGGGCGATCTCGGCGTGGTTCGACCTAGAATGGTTATTAATTAGTTTACTGCTGTTTCTGTAAGTAGTCTCCCGACGCTTCCTCCTGCGGGGAAGTTAAATTGGCCTACGAGTGACCCATTGCAAGCCGCACGTATTTAGACCCTTCAAATGTGGAAATCTCTTATCTTTCTTTGATCTAAAATATACTGTACTGTAATGGTCTCGGATATGGTCGAGCTCGGGTATGCGTATGTGTGTGTGAGTGGACACGTGTGCTTGCCCTTGAGAGGGACTGTTTTAGTTGAGTGGGCGGGAGTTGAGTGGAAGTTGACCGGTATGAAGAATTTGGTGCAGTAATGGCCCCATTTTTCAACCTTTCCCACGTGACTACGCCTCTTTAAACAACTAAAAGGCGGCGAGCCACATGAGAGAGGAGGATTACGCTGGTGAACGTGTGTCTTGACGAGAGTGCGCACTTAAGAGAAAGGAAGCATAGTAAAAGAGAAGAGGGGACGTTTGGAGAGGACGAGGTATTCGCCATCTGCCCAACGTCGGAGGACCACGGGAATCATCTGAAGATGGAGGCTTCAGGCTGGACGTTGAAATCGACGGCCTCATCTGTGGATAAGAGAAACGGACAACCCTCGATGGAATGGGAGGACGATTTCCCACTGCAGTCATCACGACGACCCGCGCAACGCAGAACTGTCAACGGTTGACTCCAGAACGCTGTGTCAGCCCCATCACCTCAGCGAACCGTAAGAAAGACAGGTCCCAAGTCCCTTTTTCTGTAGTTAGGGGCCGTTCATGTATTACGTAAGACGATTTAGGCCATTTTTGAATTCCCCCCTCCCCAATGTTAGACAATGTAAGACTCTTCCAACCTCCCACCCTCATTCTCATTCTTACGTAAAACGTTAGATATTTGTATTTACTCTTCGTTGAATGCTCGATTTCTGCTGTTTCATCTTTCCATGGAAGCCACAGTACAGCTTTAGGCACTAGATATTTTATAATTATGCAGTATTGAAGTACCAAATTCATTAACGCTATGAGCAAAAACGTACCAATTCTGATGAAGTTGTGAAGAATCACAGGATATTTGAAAAAGACACAGGATATTTAGAAACGACACAATGTTACAAGATAGACGAAAAACTTACGTAAATTGGTCCCAGTCCCGCTGACACACTCTTTATAAGATAATGTAAGATGATCTCAACCCCCTCCCTCCAAAAACGTCTTACGAAATACTTGAATGGCCCCTTTCTTGCATGCTGAGGAACGGCAGCTCCATTCCCCAGTGCAAGAAGTCCTTTGTTAAGTCACCATAAATCCAAGAAAAACTTGGACAGTGAGAGATGCCATATGTAAGGAGATCCCTAGAGGGCCTAATAACTTATTGCCTAAATCCAATCCCGAATACTGTAATGTTTTGAGGGAATTACGTGAGATTATTTTGTATACTAATCCCCTTCGAGTCACCCATTCACGCCCATCAAGGTTTATTTTCCTTTCATTCACCGTATCTCCATCATCTCTCATCAGGGTTTACATTTATTGATAGTTCAAGTGCTATGTGAGAAAAATGATTAAACCAGAATATATGCGTGAAACAAAATCCCATACCCAAGTTGATTCATATCATTCACGATGCCAAAATAAAAAGGGGAAAAGAGAAAGAAATTTCTAGCGTAACGTCGCGAAGAAGACGTCGTTCGGGGACCTTGCGGCTTCCGCCAACTTTTCGGAGTGTGTTATTGCAGTTTTGAAATTAAGGTGGAAGAGGATTTGCTCCCGCGCTCCTCGCGAAAGGGAAGGAACCGCGCGGGATTATCTTTTTTGTCATTGTGTGAATCCCACCTTTAGCGGGCAGGTCCGGGGGGTCGCCCTTCACGAGTGACGGGTAAGACTAGAGGTCCGTTACAATTCAGATTTTCCTTTCAGTAGCTATCTCTGTTATTTTATTTTAGTGCATCCTGCCAGATTTGTTGCGTGAGAATACAATACAAATCAGTAAACTAATTAATAATACTTAAAAATATAAAGAAACTCGTGACCGAGCATATAAACTAGTCCGTTACGTTAATCAACGAAGATAAGACTCCATCAGTGAACCAATGGAGACAGAGTTTCACAGTCTGCAAAATTGAATACGAAGGAAATTTAAAAAATAATTTGAATTCAAATATAAATATGGTCTATTTTCCTCAAGAATAGTGAGAGACACTGGAGTATAGCGTTTCTTTCTTCAAGAGAAGCACTTGGCTCTAAGTGTGCCTATTTTTCCTAATTTTTTCTGTCGAAAATGGCAATATTCACTTCTCACAAGCATTTGGAGGAGGTGGCGATGCACATGTGAATGATGAAATTTCAGATCTAGAGTTCAAAAATTTAGGCATGACACGACTCCTCCTCAATGAACCTAGACTGTTTTCGTGGCTAAAGTACATTATCTTTCTTCTAATACGTTTCATATAGTGAAAAGAGACATTCTTAAAGCCAAAAGAATGCTAAATGGAATCTTAAAAGAACATAGAGGTTATACGCATTTTTGGTTGCAAATGCTTAAAAGCTAACGAACTAGCGTAATGCACCTCTCTCCTACTTTAGGTGATTGCGTTGTGTGGTAGCATACACAGATTTGACCCCGTCTTAGATTAAACGCAGTTAAAATATATTGATTTGTCTTAGAGAGAAATGACAAGTTAACAATTTTAAAAGAGCTTGTGAATTAAACGGAGGCACGATTATGGTTAATCAGTCGTATGATTCCCTTCCTCGTTCAATATCGTTTTTACTCAAGAAATCTCGTCATCATGGAGGTAACTAATTGTGTGAAGTTGTCTTGCTTTACTGGTGAATCAACGGCGTACTCCACTTGAGATAAAAAACAAGTGGCGTGCAAATTTATAGTGAAGATATCTGAAGTCACTTTGTTATTCGTAGTGACTCATCGCACGAATAATTCAGAGCATCAAAATAAGAGATCGCTCACCTGGTTACGTCGCCTGCAGCAAAATATAAAGTGCAGGATCATTCTTTACAAAATAAAGTAAAATTGTCATACCTAGAGTAGCCTTGAGAATGGGTAACGAGTCGGAACCCGAAACGTCGGCTGCCGGGAACGCGACAATCATGTTCGACCTGACCTGAGAGACAGTGTATATTAACCGGCCCTCTTGACACCCGGCATCAACGGCCCTGATGACGTGGAAAAGTCTTCCATCGAAACGTCGGAAGTGGAGCAGATGGAGCATCTCACCCGGACGGAAACCCGAGAAGAATTTATTGCAGTCATTCGCCGGGAAAAAGTTAAATCCTAAAGCCCAAGAGTTACTTTACGTTAGTCGCATCGGGTGTGAGGACCAACCTGTATTCAAATTAAATTTTTTTCTTGCTACAGAAAATTTCTTTCCCTTTCTTCTTGTCCTTTGACCTCTACTAAATTTCATCTCCCAATTCTCCTCTTGTACCACCATCCCCGGATTATTTACCTTATTTTACTAATATGCTCTTCTAGTGGCCATACACTAGGAGTCAATGTGATTGTGGGAGTTGGTCGTGACGAGAGTGTAAGAGGTTGGCGGTTGCGTATTCGGGTGGATTCGGGGGATGAAAAGTTTTTTAGAGGATTTTTTTGTGTTTCAAATGAGCATTGAGACCAACCTTTTGCTTTGGAGGCCTTCTTCATTAAACCCTAAACAAATGGACGATTTCCTCTTGGGCCACGACCCCTTACAAAGCTTCTCTCAGACGCGCCCCAGAATTACTAACTAACTGGTCGCTTGGGAATGGATGGGTAAATTATTCTCCTCGGATATTTAAATTCCATTGGAGGCTACAGAACCTTTCGAGGTCTGTATCTCAATGGGATTCATTGACTTTTTTATTCCTATCGTCTCAACCATTTTATTGTAAAGAAAGGATTGCTGCTTCGTTGAAAAAGTAAATTATTACATCGTTTTTTCAAACGTCAATGTGAAATTTGTCTTCTACGAAATGCAAGGGTTGCGTTTTATATTATCAGTCACGGAGTCTTGAAAGAACATAATTACTGAAATATCTCTTCATCTTATATAATGAAGTGCGCAGAAATTAATCTAAATAACTCTCTAAATATGCAGCAAACGGTTGAATTCAGTTTCTCAACACATTGCGCTCATCGTTTCCTCAGGAGGAATGCAGCCGAAGAAGCTTTGAATTGGAATAAATAAACCCATTAGTTAACAGCCTTGCACAGAACTGCAACTTCTGCATTATTTACCATGGAAACTCCAAATTATATATGGAAATATAAAACTTATAATAGTGAAGCTGACAAAGTTATTTTCGAAGTTGATAGACTTCTGATGAAATACTACTAAATACTACTAAACATGATTGTGATCATCAAAGTGAACGAACCAAAAATAAAAATATTCTATATCCGCATTTAAGGTGATACTCATGGCCAATAACGTAATTAGTGCGCTTCCATTGTTTTTTTGTCTTATTAATATGATATTTGCGAGATAAATAGTGTGTCCGTTCAAATTAACTAAACTGTGGCGAAAACGTTCTCTACAAAGGCTTCTTAACATTGAAGAGCATAGGAAATTCATGCACTACTCAGCTATTGAATGGTCTAAATTTTCCAAGGAACAAATTTCATCTTTGTAGAATTTCCTTAATACGTGCAATGCATCGACAATCATAATTGACATCATTTGACTTAATGTATAGTGTACTGCCTTACAGGTATCAATGGAATCTGGGGACACGGTAGGTCGTAGCCCATTTTCTGCGCTAAGATTGTAATCACCCGACGACCCCCGGGTTGAAATGATCTTCCACCCATTGTCCCTTTTCATTACTCGCGACTGATGTATTTCGGTTCAATGCCCTCTCGAGGCATTCTCTATCCCCTTTTACCGCGGGTTTACCCAGTCTTAGGTTTGCATACATTAGAGAAAAGGCTTCTCGAATGTGGTCCTCCGAGGCATGGAGTAGATTCAAGCTCATGACCGGAGGAGGAGGAGATTGTCTGGGCCAGTGAAATAAAGGGAACAGCGCATTGCCTCCGGCCATTTAATCATCATCCACTCATCTCGCGATTTAAAAACCATTAGCAAATTGTTTTATATACTTAATCCATGAGATCATTATTTTGTACAGTTGCAAAGTATGTTAAATAATTTACTCTCATACCCTATCCTTTTTTATCCTTTATTAAGATTTAAGACGGCATCTAGTATTCGTTTGTGAGAAGTAAAAACACATCGTATGGAATTGATGTAGGTAGGTACTTCATATCGTATGAACGAATATATATCTTCTCTAGCCAAAACACAAAGACACGAGTTGGGATAGAAGATAAAGAGCTGTTAGTGGAGGATTGAATGTATTTCGCTGAAGGAATAAAATTAGAAAAATGTTTTTTTCAGTTATTTTATAATTTACTGCCTGGTTACTAATTTGTTCTGCCCTGGAAATGGTGCTCAAGTACTTATATTATTGATTTTATTAGTACAATTGTATGAGTCCCATGATGCTACTCAAATTGTTGCAATGCTGCAATGGCTGTATACAATATAATTGGCTTGTGCTAAAAGCTCAGTAGTAATTTATGATACAAGTGTTATCCACTTGCCTAGGTCAAAAAAAGTTGTTTATGTTGTTTGCTAGTCAAAACTTTGCTTTTGTTATGATAATCTTGTTAAATAGAAGTGGTTTTTTTATATTACCCTTCAAAAATCACATTATTACTTTTTCAAATTTATGCTGACTCTCATAATAGCCTCGTTAATTCCGCAATACTTTTTCTTACATTTTAGAGGCAATCATTTCATGTTATTCATATTCATGCACTCACCACTGCTGAGTATATTAAAATTAACAATTATGTATTCCTGAATAGCTGATAGCTTTATCGTGAGATAATTAATATTACCTTTTACAAGCTACGCCCTCGAGGTGGCTTTCTGAGGATTACGTTTCTGGATATGAAATTATTTTACATTTCAGGTATCCTATTCAACTATTGTGTTTGCAAATTAGCTTTATAGTTATCTCATTGATCTATGTTGAAATATATGCCTGATCTATTATCGTGTTTTTAATTGAGTAATCATTTAAACGAAAAGCCTACTTAAACCGCTATCAACTCGAAAGTCGTTAAACGGTATAATACTTGAACATTTTTCAGTCAACTACTTCCCCATTAGTAATTTCTAAGTGGATAGTCCAGTCACTTTCTTTTCATTTTGCTGAAACCTAATGCATCCGTATCTATTTTTTCAAATCAAGCTTGGGATTGAATTTTTCAGTATTTCAAGACTAAAGTTTCCTGTGGTTTGCATCTCCGAAGCGACCTGATAAGCGTTCTTCGTATGAAGCCATTATTGCAGTAAATAACTCTTTACCAAAATATTTCGCTTATTTAAAATTCTTAAGCGCATTTTGTAATAAATTATAAAAGCGAGAGATATGTTTGCTAACCGTTTTAGTGAAATATTATTTTTCGGATTATAGACAAACAGTTGTATTACAAAGAATGTTATCTTCGTTGGTTTTTCGAAAATGCATTTAACTTTTCGTGAGAAAATTGTCTGTTAGAGTATTTTAATGTTGTTTTGTGCCACCCTATTGATCAATATCTGCCATTCGTTTCCCATTGAGAACATTGCATATTCAATCTGTTACAGTTGCTTTGAAGACATTAATTTGACTTTAAAGTATTCCCAAATCTGTCCTGCTACAAACGTATGACTGCGTGACTTTACGAGGATCGCGCAAAAAAATCTTGCCTTTGCGGACGTCAATAAAATCCATTTGATGAGTGATTTTGATCAGACACTGAGTAATTTACTGGATTACCAATTGAAGAAAAAAGTGAAGAGGACGAATCGGATGTAAGTGGTGACGGAAATAGCCATTCTATGGCAGTTCTTTTTTTATTCTCGAAATCAATGGTAATTTCAATCCCGAGCCGTCAATCGCGGGTAAATCGAATCTAAAGGCATCGCCGTTTTACGAGAAAAGATGAGATGGGAAGAGTGAGGTGGAAAATTTGGATTTTCACCGACCGCCTGAACCCTACCGTTGAAATGAAAAATGCCACAGGGTATGCAAATCGACTGCTGCCGGAGATGGAGTGCTTTTTGGATGCGCCCACTATCATCGGAGCGGATGAATGCGGAAGTGGGCCCACAATGGAATACTGAGGACTAAACTTTTAAAGATGCTGAAAGCAGGAGGATAGAATAAAAGCGTGAATGAGAGTAAAAAATCGTTCCGTTTGAGAATGTAGACTTTCCGGTCGAATGCTTAGTGCGGAAGTGTGAGGCCGGGATTGAAATTATAAGCCAAAGCAATTTTTTCTATTCATTAAAAGCCTCCGTCAAAGTCTTTTTTTCCATTCATTTAACGTTAATCCGTTTGTTTAAATATGTTAACGCTCCTCTATTAACCATATTACGTTACCATGAATGTCTACTTGTAATCGTTTTAAATAACCTTGACCCAGTTCTGTTAACATGTGGTTGGCCTTAAACGTTCACAAATTAGTTTTTTCTTTGAAATTTTACCAGCCTATTCTTTAATTGACTTGTGAGCTAGTGAGAATGATTAATTTTCTATCATTTACAACATAAACTATTAACTTGACAGTTTGTAAGATCGAAGGCTAATAGATGAATGGTAGTCCGTTTGGCTGCCCACACCTCGGTGGGGTGGTTACTAAGGCGGATCTTTTTTTTTACTCTTTTTTAGAAGCGAAATATGATACCCCCTAAAAATGCGTACCCACATGGAAATAACTAATATAAATTTCTTTCTAAATCGGATGATATATTGTGAGAATTTTTGCCGAAAATTCCGAAATTTCGACTGAAAACGGCAATCTGCCATCTGGTCTCTCTTCGCGTATATTGATGATTTTTGTTCCAAGCCCCATGCCTACAAAGGTGCTATAGGTTTAATCTCATTGTGTCATTTTAGTGTTGTCTTTTAAACCAATAAAGTTTGATTTAACCGTATTGCGGTAGAAGAGCTCACAAAAATGAGTAAGGACCTGAGATACTTGGTAGCTTGTAATGCATCTTAGCCGGATTGGCGAGTAGATGCACAATAGCTTAATTGTACTGAATTTTTCCTATTATTAGAGGTGGATTATCTAAATGTCAATTGTTTTCATATCATTTTCCTTTGACGTACCTCTCTAGATCTAGTCTGGAATCTTAATCTGGACGAAGGAGGCCATGAACTCTGAGAAAATACGGTAGTGATGAGTGTGATGCCAGGAACAGACATTTTCCGTCTCCTATAACTGAGTGGCACTTAAATGTTAAAATGTAATGTTTTTATGAAAGAGGCAGAATTTTAAGGCAGAGCACTGTGCATGAACTCTTTACTTAGTATTCAAGTGTAAGTCCCATTGCCAATTTAAACCTCTGTCATATTATTACACTCCAACCGCCAAATCAGTTTGATCTCCACCGAAACACCATGTGATAAAAAGGTATGGGCATTTAAGGGCTCAAATACGTACCTTCATAGCCACAAAAAATTTAATGATAAATGAAAACATTTAGTAAATCGGGTAAGAAAAAAATAAGGTGATGCTGTACAGGAAGTATTTCTGTCATGTACAACTATTGCGAATAGCTTTTTAGAATTTCGTTGATAATCAATTATTTTAATCAGTTTTGTTTGCAGCACTGCCATATCCTAAGTAAAAACTGTTGAATTTAGGAGGCCTTTTTCTAAACGGAAGTCTAATTATTTATTTTAGAAATCGAAAGAGCACTTTTCCTATTTGCGTAATTAAAAATAAATTACCGTCACTAATTCTGGATAAAGTTAAATGTTATCATTTTGGAGTAAGTGGATCTTTTTTATTCTTATTCGTAACGGAAATCGTAATTCTTTGTTTCCTGGATGAAAACCTCCTTCAAGGCAGATTTTTAACCTGTCATCTTTTTGTTTTCGGGTATTCTCGGAAACCAATTAAGCGGAGGAGAATTAATCTTCTTCTGTAAACTTTATCTTAACGTTAAGCTTCTGGTTTGCCAAAACTTCAGCAAACTACTACAGGAATACATTCAAACTCCTTCTTCCAAATGCCTAAAATCGAAAATAGAGAGCTGTATAATCTCATGGTTGAAGCTCTTGGCATTCTTTCACGATCCTTGTTCTAAGGCTAGATATTTAGATGCTAGAGTACTCCGATATTTCTTAAGTTTAAGTGGTTTCAAGTTTTTAGAATCCCAGTATCTAAGAAATAACAACTCGTTTACCATCTTTTGTCATGTATTTTACAACCTTATTCTGAAATTCCACCTTCAAAAGTGCATGAGTTGTCGGAAAAATTATTCTTACCTAATATTTGGTTTAAAGTAATAAAAATTTCCTTTTCTTCATACTTAGGTGGTGAAAGTATATTTAATTTATTTTATTGGGTCTGTTATTTATTAACATGCTGATGTCACCATAGGTGAAAAGTATTTGCTAACCCTTGTGGATCATTAGTGAAATTAAAGTATGATGTATCTCTTGGATTAATCATGGATGCATCAACATTAACCATAGTACTATGACAGTTACCCAGTGTAAGAAAATTATTGTTTTAGATGTTAAACGTATATTTTAAAAGAATTACTTGCATTGCTTCATAATTTTTGCTCACCCCATCATAATTTTCACTTTATTCACGAACTACGTGTTGCAGATTCAACTGAGTGAACATATGAGCCCATAAGAACGTAAACTTTAGTGATCAATCATCGCAAACTTCCCACTTTATTAGGGGGAAATATTTCCTGCCGGAAATAAAAGAAAATCAAGCATGAGGAGTCGCAAGTAGATTAAGATTGCTTCAGGTCCATTAATCTTAATATAGGTCACGGGTGGACTTATATTACCCTCGTAACAAACCAAGGAACCGTTCTTGTTCAGGAAGAAGGAAGAGGAAATATTAAACTAATCTTCTTCGCGGCGCCGCACCTTCCTTTTATTCGTAAGAAAGATGAAACGAAGCAAGGATGGCGAAAGAAAGGCAAGGAGGAGTGAATGGAATATCGGGGCAATGAGGTGTACAACGGTGGAAATTTACGGAGCATTTAGTTAATAAGAGGAAATTTGCAAGTGTGAGACTTTTTTCTAATGAGTTCATTCACGTAAGGTAAGTATGGGGTAATGAGCTTAAATGGTATAGACCGGAATCTCATTATAGACTTGGTAGAGGTTATTTGCGAAGTTGGAAATGAAGAAAAAACGAAATTGGATTTCAACTGAACCATTCTTGGTCAACCATGGGTCAAAAGGAAAGGACGGTATCACAGAAAGGCGAGCTTTTAATATTTCTATGCTTTAAGCGCAAATTAATTCTTTCTGGGGAGTTGTGCGTGCACCGTTTGGGATAATTTCGATCACGAAACTAAAGGGTCATGTGGTACAATAACGAAGATTTCTAGATTCCGAATATTTAAACCTCTCTTAAAAATCTCAAGCAGCCTCCCAATGAAGTTTTTGTTCAGCAAAACTTTTTATGTAGTTTAATGTCGCATTTAGAAGCGCTATAAGCGATATATAGAACACGTAATTTATCCATCCGAGTGGGTAAAACTTTCCTAAATCTCCAACCATTCGTTGTTTAACAACGTAATATCTAAGTTACTTGATCGGGATTATCTCGAATGGTTTAAACACAACCTTCTTGGAATTCTTACTGGCCGTTATCCAAATTCAGAGACCTTATGGAAGTTAATGAGCTGGATTTGTTCTTAATTGGTCATCTCCTTTGGGCAAAGTTATTTTATTTTATGTGGCGCCAGCGGAACATGTCAAAGATGTTGAAGGTATGAATATATAGCACAATCATTACTCTCACTCTTAAGCGATGAAGTTCAGAAGAGAGACAACTTTCCAAAGAGCAGTCGTTTTACTATGCCGCATTAAACATGTCTTAATGCAGAAAATATATGATTGCGAATAATTATCGCTTTGAAGTCATTTCGATGATAAAATGAACAATTATCTCCTCATTTGTACTTATTTTAAATTTGTAAACTGCTCTTTCATAGTTTGGAAAATAATTTTTCTCATTGATGTCTTCTCTAAGATCCATAGCGATTCCTAATGCTTGAAACGATTGTCGTGCATAAAATACCCGGTGAATATCTTGTTTAGGTGCACAAGTATTTTTGTCTCTTTATATTCCTGTGTCGGATAATAGGATTTAAAACATTCAAATTTCCTTATTTTATTTCACGAGTCTTACTCTACAGATAAAATGTGAATCACACACCACTTTACGAAGTACTTTGTAGATAAATTTTCCGGCGAGTTTAAATGTATTAAAATGCGTGGAACCTCAAAATGGCGGGCATATTTTTAGTATCAGGGGTCTGAATTGAACTTTTATTGCACTATAGTGTACTTGAATTGGTAGTAACCAAGAGAAACCATATATGAACCGAGTATGCAAGTTCAATTCGCCTGCCAGGAACAATGATGTTGAGAGTATTATGGGACACATGGCATACATGTGTCGGAATCCACTCATTTGTATCATTAAGTATATTATCGAACCCTTTGTCATTTGTTTCCTTGATCTATTTTTTTCGTATCCCAGATGTCAATTTTAGCTGCTACACTCGCGGCAAAAATATTTTTTGACATACTTTCTCGTCCAGAGTAATAAGCTTGGTCCAGCTAAATGGAATTTTACAAAAATTAAACGTCTATACTGATCTCAATAATAAACAGTGCGGTTTTTTCTCTTCATGCATACGAGTTACTATACTTTTTAAAGATGCTGCTCCATGTAATTTCCTCCACTACAAATCTGTTCCTTTGGAACGATGAGCTTATAAATACGAAAATATATTGAATTGTTAGCATATTTTATAATTTTTATTGATAACTTATACTACTCAATGCAGCAAAAATCTTAATCATAAATTTGAGAGATTTTGAAAATGCCAAATTTTTATACCCGACATGTTCAAGAAATGTGGTCAAAGATATTGGGCCGACAAATATTAAATATTTGATCCTCAATTAAAAAAAATATATATATTAGGAATTTAAAATTGGATGAGTATATTTATCACGATAGTAGTGAGGTTTCAAAATCAGTGCTGATTTGCACTTTTAATTAAGAAACACAATTGATTAAAATGCAAATTAGGTGAATTTGTGTTTACGCGAGGATGTGTTTTTTTAACAAATGCCAAATATTGTGTACGCTTTTTGAATTCGTTGAGCAATACCTTTATCACAGTGCCTCATGTTTTCAATGACTTCAGTTCTCTGGAAAAAATATTATTTTTTAATCTATTGAGTGAAACATATCCAATATCATTAAACATAACATTACTTGAGAAACGTCAACTCCTGAGCATATTTTAGAGGGTGATCAGAAGATTTGAGACTGTAGGTTGTTTGCAGAGATTCTGGGGGGGTATTTCAGACGGGGAAATAATGGGAAAAAAATGGGAAAAGTGAAAAATTAAAATGGCGAACAAAGCTGTGAAGCTATCGTCTCTCCGAAAGAAAAAGTAATGTAAGGGTTACCTCGGCTTCATCGCAAGTTATGGATGATTTCACACAACATCTCATACAATCAATAGTATTTCTTTCTGGAAATATCTTAAGTTAGAAAAATCGAATACCTAATCGTACTATGAAGCAGATTAGAGAGAGGAAACGGAGTGTAATGTGAGGTAGATGCGCAGGAATTTGTTGTCTTATACAAGAAGCTGTAGGGCCTCAAATTCCCACGATTTTTTAAATTAGTCCCAATCGATAGGACGATTAGAATAAGGACTTTGCCAAAAACATATTTTGTAGGTGACTGCGGGGTTACTTTCAAATGTTGATAAATATTTTACTTCATTGATACGGGTGTTTATGAAATTTTTATGACGGATGGTATAGAATTTGACCACTTGTGAAACTGAATGGACTAAATATGTTTTTCGATTAATGTATAATTTTATTCAATATAAAAAAATCTACAACCCATTCACTACCAAAACTATAAGTATTCTTAACGATGAACAGTGGTTCACAAAAATGTACTTAATAAAAAAAATTCCATTTTTAATTGTTTTAGGGTCATAATTGACAGCATGCCGAGTATAAAAAGATTTAAATTATAAAAAAAGCTCCACATAGATGAAACGCCTGTTTCAATTTTAGCTTTTTTCATGACAATTTTTCATTCATAAAAATGATAAGAAATTATTCTTTAAATTCATTGCTCTTAAATTACTAAAGAGGTACAGAGTATATAACCGTCAAAATATACTTAATTGCCACAGCATTTACAATATAATCTTTGTTGAGTTTTGTTCTGAAAAATCTTACAAAGGCAAAGCTACCAAATTATTGGTTTTATGTTGATTTTTTTAGGCTAATTGGAATTGGTTAAGGTGGTTTATTTGTTGGTCATAATAAAATTGTATGACCAATTATTGAAAGCTATTGTTATCTCCATCAAAGAAAGTGTATTTGTTGATGAATAATGAAATGATTTGATTCTCTCAAATGGTAAAATAATGAGAGCAAAAATGAAATTGAAATGTGACTAAAAAATCTGTGAAAGAATGGTTTAATGATTAAGGAAGAGAGATGGTAGCAATAGAAGGTTAGTTAGGCTGAACAGGAACTGATTGATGTGGTTTATCTGACTTTTTCTTCAATTCACTCAATCCGCAACGCTATTTACATCTCTTTGTGTCTCTCGCTCCGTCGTGTTTGTCTTTTTGCAGCAGCCATTTAAGTTCATTTGAGGTCCTAATGAGTGGGTCTCGCCTGAAGGAAACGAGAAAAGCGAGGAATGAAAAAAGAAAAGAGGAGGTTACGAGAAGAGGCTGAGTGAGTTAGAACCACTCACGGTTTTTGGTCGGACGTTGCAAATGCCATCTAATTACTTAACTTTCTGCATTTAGAACAGCAGCGAAGATCTCTTTTATTTATTTCATCCCCCGATATTACTTTCTCTCTCCTTCAAAGTTAAATTACTGCTTATTTTAATAATATTATCACAATGTATTCATGCTACAACTGCCGTAGTTCTTCAGTGTTACCTCATATTTTCTCGAGTTGTGGTATTTTGTATGAGGATTGCGCACGTAATTCTCTCTTGTCATTCTAGCTCAAGACTACGTTTGGACAAAAAAAGACAAGCATTTTTATGATTTATTAGAAGTAGATCAGGCAGAGTTGGTGTGCATAGGGTGATAAAATATTTCAAAGAGGCAGGCGTTTTATAATTTTAATTAGGAAAACAAGGAACAAGTGGATTTATAACACATTCTTAAACCACGAGTGTTAAAGGCAGGTAAAGGAAAAGGGTTGATACCAATTTAAAGATTCGTATTGTTTTAAGCTTAATGTGAGTCGGCAAGATAAGCGTATTTGTCAGAGTAAGGGATTTACTCTCAAATTGAAAAGTATGCACTGGGGATGGTTCAATTCATGGCTGCAGTATGCCGATCAATGCCCTGAATGTACTTTTAAAAATGAACGTGATGAACTTCTAGCATGTGAGGAAGGTGTTAGAAGTATACCTATTTCTTTTCAGTTTCAGCTGGCATTCACGGGTGTACTAAATGCCTTCTAAATCGAATGTATTTTGATAAAGATTAGCCGATAAGTGATAAAGGCTCACAGTTTACCATTTCACATAATAACCTAATGGTTTCGTATTTTCATTTTAAAATGAATGTGGAATCTTTTATCGAACAGGCAATTGATTTAATGCCAATAAAATCGTCAAAATCAGACTGCTGTGCGATGATCTCTTCCATTTGCTCATACTCTACCTTGACGTTTGTTTAAAATTATCTATCACCACTATTCATTATGAAGGGCTTGTTTACTCTCTCCATTTTTTTAAGTTCCTTTTAACGTGTTCTAATTGTAGATGCCGTCGTATTTAGGTATCTTTTGGTGATGGTGCTCCGTAGCGCAGATATCTAGAAGGATTGGGATCTGACATCCGAGGCTTGAAATGAATATTTTTTTTGCAACTCAACTTTCACTTGTGCCCTCACAAGGTAGCTTTTTATTTCAGTTTATTTCTCCTCAACGTTGACATTTTGGCCTGCGTGAGAGTTTTATTTTCGATTTACACCGCTAATGAGTGCGCATTTATGAAAAAATGTGAGTCACTCAAGTACGTAAATTCAAGCTCTGGAAGCGTCCTTGTTTCTTGACTAATATGCCGTTCCACTGTGATTCCTTGGGCAAAACCTTTCCTAGAACCATACCTATGCTAATGGTTATGTGTAACCTAATTTGTTGTCACGATATTTGCCGTTTAAGAAGAAGTTAGTGTAGTTGAGTTCTCGCTTCTTCAATATAAATTAAATAGTGTTAGAAAAAAATAAATTTTTATTGTCCTCGAACAATTGAAAAAATCTTTTTTTTTTACTTTTTTCGACCAATGTTTCAACTTACACAATCATTATCAGTTTTCTACTGGTTAGCTACACAGGACCATAAAGTAACATCTCCTAATATTAATTTTGGATAATTCATCGAAGCTAAGACAATAATAAAATATTTGCTTCCGTAATCAATTCATTCTAAAAAGTTAAGAGCCGAAATGTGACCACTGTCTTTTCAGTCCCTCGTTTCATCCGCCCGAGTTATATGTTCATCGCAGTTTAAAGAGTAGTGTTCTTGAGCGCATTCAGCTGTGATTTTGCAGAAACTATTCGCTTATGCACGATGAACTCTCTATGAAACACTGTCTTGTCTCAGCTAATTGATATGAACGTACTTTTGGAAAAATTTGGTCAGTAATTAAAATGTCAATCTAGTATGTGAAGAATAAATTTCTTAAATGCATTTCTTAGCTTCGGAAGTCATTTTCTCCCCATGCGTCTATTTTTGTGTATTCTTAAAATTTGAGGATTTTCGCCTCCCAAAAATATACCCGGCCAGTTTTTCGTGTCACGATACGTAAAATTCAAACTATATAAGCCCATTCTTACGCTTCTACCAGCATAACTTCAGCGGTGTTGACTAGGAGGATTGATAATCAATACACCCTGTGTTGAAGTTTTGCCCTCAAGACTCAGATGTGAGTGTAAAAATGCCATTTATGTTGAAAGACATTGCAATAATACCAATAGTTCCAAGAAGTTATTAAAATAAGTTAGTATGGCTTCAATTATTTTTTATTGTAAACTAATCGTTATATTTTTAAAATTGTGTACAAAGTAATCATTTCTTTCTATAGTTACAACACAGTTATAAGTCATATGGTTTATTTTGTGCGGAGGCCTTTACATTACTCATGAGAAATACTTGCTTTCGATCAAGTTAAAAGCATAAACCTTCCGCACAGTATTAGGTTATAGACCGACGATTGTGGACATCTTAGAGATTTTTTGGTAGGCAGGATCTTGTAGCGCTATTTAATTGACTTTTTTATCTGGACATTCGTAATAAGTATAATATATCATAAATTAACATGAATATTTCTATGGAGGACGCCCGAGGTACTAATTTTTCATTTTGATCTCGTATTGAATGTTTAGGTAGTTCAAGTGATAAAAATCAGCGAAAAGGTACCGAGAGAGAAAACCTTTTGTGATATCATATATATTATTACAGAAACGTCTTTTTCTGTCATTCCGTATATGCTCCGTTAATACTGCACCTACTGTGATAAATGAGGTATCATTTTAAACGTTGAATCACCGGCTTCTGACGAAAAATACAATCTCAATCTCAAATTTCACTATTTACCCATTAATTTGACTTAAAAGTTTCGATTTTTCCATGTCGATTACTCGCTCGAGGTATATCGACTCCACACATCATCGGTGTATATTATTTCTCAAAGGTGTTTTTTTGTCGCAAGCCATAACTCCCATAATTATTCATCAAAATTAATGATTCAAACATCGTTTTAAAACTTATGTTCCCCGATATTGATGAAAATTAGACAAATTGTTAAAAATTAAACTTTTGTTAAACAACGATACAACGCCATCTGCTGACAATATAATCAACTAATATTTTGGCAATGGTTACGTGCCTAAAAGACTGTAGAAGGTGCCATCTATTTAGACATCGTTTAATTAGATTGTTTACATTCTACATGCAATCAGTGTGACCGTTTACTGTTTACGTTATATATCTCTAACACAAACATAAATAACATATAATTGTCCATGGTAAAACAAACAGGTAAAAGAACGGGAATAAAGAAGGAAAAAACGGGAAGAAGCTGCATACTGTGCGAAATATTCGACAGGTAGAAGAACAGGAAGAAAGAAAGAAGAAACAGAAAGAAGCTGCATACTGTGCGAAATATTCGCTCGGGTCATCTAGTTTGTATTTTTGCGGACGAAATCAGAGAAACCCAGTCCTTGATCTTACAAGTCAAGGTCATGCATGTCCATTAGTAATTTTTTTTACTTTCCTCTATTCTATCATTAATCTGAAAGTTTTTTATTTGGAGATGGAGAACTTTATGGTGGAACATAGCGGATGAATGGTTAAAATCTCAAGACCATGGCCGGGAAATTACGTTCTCACTGGTGGAAGAAGAATTCTAAAGAAAGGCTGGGTTATGTCAAAAGCTAAGTAACATAAGTTACGACCATTGTAAAGGGTAACCCGCTGTTATTGTTAATTATCTCAGTGGGGCACTACGACATGATGTCGGGTTTTGAGGTGAAGCCTTGGTTCAGTTCATCTACATAGCGATGGAAGGCCCTTGCCTAGTGTTAGTGGAATACGTGTGCTAGTCGTGTTAACACAATTTCAGCGCCTAAGTCTAGTCGGGCTGCTGAGAGTGCTTTGCATCACCATCGGCAAACTGGCCATAATGGAGGTCATCTCGAAGCATCGGTGGTTAGGTGACAATATGGAGAGTGGTAAGCGTCACAAATATTGGCCCCGGTGGTGATGGGGTTGTCTATGCCCACATATCAGAGGGTAGCGTGTTGGAGTCTTGACTGTGGATTTTTCATAGATGGACATAGGTATTAGCGCTCGTCTTTTGGAATTTACTGAAAAACCCATTGTAAATTGTCAGTTTCCCTGTTTTAAGGATCACAGAAATAAATAATTTTATATATTCTTATTACAAAGTGCATTAATTGTTATTATAAGCTTTTTATGTTGCTTAAATATCTACTGGTCTACGTTTTCCAGATTTTTTTTGTTTTTGCTTGTAATTAGCCTTGAGAAAGTATATAACACCCAGCCTTATTGAAGAATGCAAAGTAAGAGGATATTTGAAAGACTCTAATTCAATTCTGGATCATGGGGAAAACTATCTATTTACTAATAAACTCGTTGAAGGGGATGTCATACACGCGGTTTGTTTTAACATTTCCGCATCATTACCCCAGTGCCCTCGCTCGGCTTTTGGAATTAACTGAAGGAAAATCTGACATTGCCTAAGTTGAACATGCACGGCATCATTCCGAATGCTTCAGTTGGTGAAAAGCTTTCAAAGACGGTAGACCGTTAAGACATTGCATAGATATTATTTGGAAAATCTTCGAGCGAGGTGAAGTGAGGGAGAGCTTTATGAATGCTTACATTGGAATCGAATATGGTTTCAGGGGCTTAAATATCCCAATCGCTATAGGCATGTGTTTGCTTCGTTTTGAACTCCGTGTTGAAAGCTTAATAGGAAATATTTGACTTCCAATATTTACTCAGGCAATGAGAGACTAAGTTCACCGAATTGGAGAAGGACGAAAACCTTGCCTGGGACCCTTATAGATCGTAAAATTTCAATGATTTGTTTCCACTATGTAAGACTTTTGGATGATGAGATGAGTCGGGAAAGAATGTATGAGTAATACGTAGAAATATGTTTCATGTGCTGAAAACATCACTGCTTTTGATGTTTCAAAATAAAGCAAGATATTTGATTTCCCTTCTTTTCCTATTATTCATTTGATTTCCTATATATCATTTGATTTTCCTCCTTTTCCTATAAATTTCAACAGTTTATCCCGATTTGACTTGCATTAATGCATATCTATAAAATAAATAGCTTGAAATCGCGTATAGAGATCATGGAACGAGCGAGGAGAATTACAGTTTCGTGGGTTGTCTAAATAATAAATGCTTGGAATGCATAGTAAAAAAAATTAATTTCATTCATCAAATTCACAGACCTCACAAACAATAGAAAATATCCTTCTTTTTAATATTCTATTTCTTTGCTTGTTTAGAGTATCTTAGACATTCAGAGTGGCGTTTTACAATTTCGGACTCTCTCAAACTGCTGCAGTGATTCATTGTGATTTAAGCAATTCATGCTGAGTATGTTAAACTTGCCTCATCCAATATTTTACGCTTGAATGATGCACCAATTATTGCTTCATTTTAACTATATACTGCCATATGATCCAGGAATTTACTTTTTTGTTACATGTTTGGAATTTAGTAGGCAGAATTTTTTCCATATTTTAATTAGCCCCGTGATTTTTTGCCCAAGGGAAACACACGTATCCTTTATATTTGTCAACTAAAAAGGGGCTTCTGCCTATAACACACTACGTAGCCATCCCAGAGAAAGAATTTGGCATAAAGGCTTTCATAATGATTGAAGGAGTTCTTACTTTGCCACACTTGGATGGAATTTTGTTTCTTATATTGAATTGTACATGTATGAAATGTGATCAAAACAAATAAAACGTTTCATGTAGTTAACAAGGCAGGATTATTTTCATTTGGGGGAGAAACTACAGGGTATTATTGCATAATCATTGCGGTAGCTGCCTGTATTTATTCGCATGAATCCAGAATTTTCTTAGCTCTACGTACAAGTTGCTTAATCAATAATCATTGATTATATGCCCAATAATAATAAGTCAAATCATTTTCAATCATACATATGCATAATCAAATATGGTGCTAGGCATAAAACTTCCACTGTCTACAAATATGAAATCAGCAAAGAACCTGAGCTCATTTTGCAGAACTAGATTGCATATCATACCATGAATCGATGGTCGGGTTGGTGTGGTGGGTGGAGTACTGGCTAACCGTACGGGCGGCCAGGGTTCAAATCCATGCAGAGGAAGAAGTTTTTCATAGGAAACCCGATCCCTACTTGAGTGTCTTGTAGAGGGCATTTCAAGTGCAGTACTCCATCATACGGATGAGACGTTAAACCGTGGTCCCCTTGGCGTCTTTCGTTAAGAGCCTGCAAATACCGACGGCAGGTTTCTATCCACCTATCTTCCCGTACCTATCGCCTATGGCGCAAATGACCTTAGCTGTCGTTCGCCTCCCCATATATCCAATCCAATCGAATAAAATATATCATTCATATTAGAATGTATGCTCTCTACCTTTTAGCAGCTTCTTTACAAACCGTATCTCTCTGGGCTCGAATCGGTTGAAATATATTGCCTGGACCACAGACCTCACTTGAGGCGCGAATGAATTAAACTAATTCATTGGTGGTAACGGACGAGCAGCCTAAGGCAGGAAAGTGGAAGAAAATTGATTACCGGAAAGAGCAAAATGTTAAAGGAAATGATAATGTTGAAATGATACCAATGGCAGCGAAAATATTCAAATGGGAGTCAAATCATAAAGGAAGAGCGAGACTCAGGTCTGAAGAATAATAAGTAGAATGTTAATGTAGATTTTCCTGGAAGGCCGAGTTGCGATGTTAAGGAGCGTTGAATAGGAATGGAAATTGGATGACGAGAAACGGCTCTCACTGGTAATTAGTGGAGAGGGATGGATTTTTAAGAATCAAAATATTATTTTTTCCATTCATTTTACTGGTAAAAAAGCGCAATCTATGTATCTGCGATAGACTGTCGTATTCCTTTTACTTCTGTGATTACCTTGAAACACATTTGAAAAAATTGAATTTTTATGGAAGAAACTATCGTTTTTGAAAAATGTTCTTCTTATTGAGCATAAAAACGTTAGATGAAAGATGTTGGTTATAAAATTCGATTTTTACCCCTAAGCATATTAAGGCACCAAGTTTTTTATTTTAATTTAAATGCTAATGGACTGTAATACATTAAGTGAATGGCTGCATATGGCTAAATATGCGGTTCCCTTCACCGTCAAGAGTATGTGAATAATCGCTTATAGCTGACAATGAGTAAATATAGGATTATTTATTTAATAAGTGAACAGTAATATGTATGGTCTATCTGCGTGAACTCTTGAATGAAATCTTGCGGTTCAAATATGCAACTTGGGTATGATTTAACTGAAACCACAATTTTTGAAATACTGTAAGTCATAAGGCGTAGTCGGGAATGGTTCGGGGAAGACACGGCAAGGGAACAAGTCGGGAGTTCGGTTTTTAAACGATTTATTCCCCTCGAATACATTAGGACTCCTTACGTCCGCACTCAGTGCAATACCACGCGAGACTTTCCGAGCCTCCAACCTGCTTGCGCCGCGGGACACACTCGCCTCCCCTCGTGACTCCCAGAGTCAAATCGCATTGGCAGACAACCGCCGCTGTTCATTCCTTACCACCGCAATTTCCCACGGAGAGAGCAGAGAGCCAATTCTTAACGTGACTCTTGCATCCGGTGAGTAGAATAACTCGCCGAGTAACTAATACTGGGAGCCGACGAGTGGTGTCCGTACGCGCACGCTTACAATAATTAAAATTTTGCACATTTTTGTTATTTTTTATGTCGAAGTCACAAATTGCCATGCTTATTGAGAGACGAAGGTTGAACGTTTTCAATGAGTTGTGAGATCACACGACTTAGGGGATAACGTAAAAGATCCGATTAATAAGATTTATGGGATTAAAATTGTGGAGCCAGAATGCATGAGGAAGAGCTTGAGAAAAGTCAAGATTCTAATAGAGAACCGAGTCACGTTATTGCAGATACCCCATTCCACAGTGGTCCTCCACCTACCGTCTATAGGCATCATTAGTATAATGAAAGGAGAGAAGATTAGAATGATTTGACCATTGAATCAAACACGACGCTTTTGAAAGGCTGTCGCACTATGTAGAAGGTGCGGGCGCTAATGTTATTCGAGGATATCGAGTGCAAAATGGAAATTGGATTTCAAATTTAATAAATACTAATGCGCATTGGATATTCGGGTATGTTCCTGTTTCAATATTGATCTCTATCTCTCTCAAATAAAGAAAGGAGAGATCTCTTAATTACTACCAACATGAATTACCATCGATTTTACCAGTCAATTCATTCCCTCCCATGAATTTGGAGATGATTCTACCACTTGGAGTTTCTTGGAGTTTCTTGGAGCTTGCGTCCATTAAAATTTTGTCTGCCTCATCCGTCCTGTTCTCTGTCTCCCGTCTTACCACGGATTATAAGAACGAAGACGCTTGAGGAATATGGAGGTATTTGGGGTTGTAGGCCTGGAGGAATGGAGAACAGAAAGAGCGAAAGAAACGGAAGGGTAAAGGGTGGGGACGCGGCATACGCATGTAAAGCAGTTTATATTCATATTCCCGCATTAAGAATGCAAAAGAGAACGTGAGCCGTCCACATTTTGATGAGAGATGCCTCAAGGCAGAGAGTCTGTGGTGATGTACTGTGGGGATGGCGAGGGGAAGAGAGAGGAAGACAGGACGATGAAGTCCTACCTTTCAAATGCTCAAATTCGAATGAATTTACATTTTATTTTGAGGAAAATTTCTGGGGAAAGGGACTTGTGTTTTCGCTCACACAAAATATGTATGATGTACTTTTAATTCAACGTTAATTTGTCTAAGTTATACCCTCGGAAATGAAAAAAGTAGTTAACAATTCCCATCATTAAAGTATATTTAACATGCTTTAATGAAATATAAAATCCGTTAACTGTGTAACTAAAGATAAAAATAACTTTTTAAGTTTAAAACTTTTAATGAGTATTTGAAAAATAAATACTACCATATGTCCAGTTCAAACACATAAGCGTATAAAGCCAAAACAGTATTAATCGTTTTAAAATGAAATAAATTTGAAGAATTAAATATCCAATTCATAAATTCGTTTTCCAAGAAATAAAAGTTGAAAAAATATCTTAGGAATTCATGCATCATTAATATAAGAAACATCTAATTTCCTTGATAAAGAAGATCATTTGTTCAACCAATCGCATTTTCTTAGGAAGATATAGATGTACATATTATTGAATAGCTTTATTTCCGGAAAATAGTCAGTTGATTTAGAATTGGAATTATGGTATGATTTTTCCTTTGGAATTTAGAAATTATAGTAGGAACTCGAGAACAAGGCCAAATATATTTCCGTAAAATAAATTCATTTAATACTTTTTATCTTTCTTGCTTGTTGAAATAGGACTTAGCAAATAAAATCGGATGAGAAAGTATTTTAGAAATAATTTATTACCCTGAAAATACTACTCTAAATGTTGGTGTTTCATGGATACTGTTCGTTTGGCTACCATACTCACTCAAGAAACTTATCCAGCCTTCCGGACAAAGTAGTTTGGCCGCCGGCGTCATCGACTACCTTCACATGTGGTCTGATTTACGGCGTACTCTGCCGGGTGTTGAGCTAACCCTCGTGAAAAAACATTTCTTATGTCATAGTATAATAACCATGGAGATAAGAGCCTTCCTATGGAGGTTTTTTTTTTAATTAGATGACTTTTCTCAACACCGCTTACTTTTTCCTTATGAGGCAGATTTATGGAAAACTGAGTCAAGTACAGGTCTACCTCGTAGCTGTCGCAAATGTTATCAAATATGAACGTTGTGGTAGAAATATTTGGATTTACATTTGATATTTTCCCACCTCGGCGCAACATCGACTTTGTATAGCTTTCTGGTCTCCTGAGATCTCATTACAATCCAGTCTACTAAAATATGCATGCATTATTTTTCAAAGTGAAAATTATAGATAACTTATATCTTGAAATTAGCCATAATTTAAAAATGATTAGAAATTGCAGAATTTGAAAATAAATTTACAGAGACAAAATGTGTGTAAAACGATTTCTTGAATTTTTCTTAGTTCTGTATTCAAATATATACTCAGGTTTCATAGGATTAGATTGAAATATCTTAGCAACTCAATTTAGGTCTAGACTTCTATGACAAATATGCATTGTTTCATGTGCAGTCTCTTGTACTTAAGATTTCTGAAATTCATTTCCCGAAAACTTTCTTCCACCATATTCTGCTCAAAAACTGTCTTTCCGGTGGCCTTCCCCTTCCACGCTCGCCACTTACTCCTCTATTCATATCTTGTCCATGAAATTAAAATGTGCCAGCTAACAAAGAACGCTCATACCTTCATTTCTTATGCGTGCTATATTTTTGTACAGCGATTCCATCTTTCGCAGAGTCTCGGCAGGAGATTTAAAAAAAAACGATTTTTTGTAAACTATTTCTCTTTTCGCCCTCTTGAACTGTTGTTTCCTCAAATTTCCCAACATATTGCAAATTGGTACGGAGACTTCCGCGGTTATTTAATGACCGTATTCTCTTCGGGCTTTTGTCGCGTCGATCCATTTTTTTGGGGGACAACAGTTTCGCCTGCCGTCCAGCTGGCTTTGTCAGGTCCTAAAATTTTAGTAATTCATGAATAGAGGAGTAAAGGCTTTTAGGACCTGACGAAGACAGCTGGAGAGTAGGCAAAACTGTTGTCCCCAAAAAAATGGATCGACGCGGCAAAAGACCGAAGAGAATACGGTCATATTACAAATTGTTTGGTCTAAAATGCTTGCATTCTTTGGAAATTGAAATTGGCTTTATATTCATTGGTAAAATCACTCAGAAAGACAAAATAATCAGTCTCGTAATGCAAATTATATTGTAAATAAATACCTCTTTTACATCTACGACTGGTTTATAGCTCTTGGAGTACAATGTTTTACGGGAGACCTGAAACCACTTGTTAATCCGTGTCTTAATCTCTTTTTCGGATGCCGTTGAACGATAAAAATTTCCGCCAAAGAACTCCGCGATGGTGAGTTTTAGTATGTGGGTTTAATGGATCCTCAGTTGCCAGTGACGTTGTAGAATTTTACTACCTCTAAAACTAGAATACGACTACTGCGTCTTCACTCTCTTGTATTCTTACTCCACAAACCGAAGGGTGCAATCGTAAAGGGGTTCGGAAGGGAAGTATCTGATATGATTCTTCCTTTAGAAAGTTCCTCTTTAAGACACTGACTATTTGAATTTGGTCGTATTCACGCTAATCCATAGTGCTGAGTAATCACGATTAATTTTATTCTTTTCTTTGTTTTTATCTGTGCGTCTTCAGTTGCAGTTGTCTCTGAACAATATTTCTTCTGCTGATCAGATCTCTCTGTTCTCCAAACGCTCTACGACTTAAATAACTGTCACTGTTTATTTAATTTATGATTTCAGAAGGTATTCGTTATTATCATTTTTACAAATCACTTTCACCTCATTTCTAAAATACATATTATCCTACTATCCACTTTTTAGTATTAGTTGCAAGATAGTTATTATACAGTGTATAAAAGTTGAAGGAAAAAGAAACTATTAAGGAAGTGAGATAAGAAATAGGAGACGGACGTCGGTTATTATTTTTTTATGATTACCCAGTGTCATAGTGTTTCACTTTTTCTATAGACTCGAATGGAGCGTAGAGGAATGGAATTTTCTTATCTATCAGTATTTGAGTGTATGTCACTAATTCTTTCAATTTTATCAGATTTTGGTTATAGTGAATGTTAAAAATGGTATGCCCTATCAAACCCCAAAAATGATGTGAAGAATTCTTATGCTTCAGTGTGATGCATAATCCCGTCTCTCATCGTTTCATACATAAATGAGTCATCGGCGTTGTGCTTGGTGTCTACGCTTATTTGTAAGCGTAGACACCAAGCTTTCAAAAAAGTAATAAAAGTAATTGCTATGTCGATACTTCTGTTGACCACTCTGCCTATCATATCTGGCATCTGAAATATCGACCTGAGTCTAAAATCAATACAATACAATACAATAACTTTATTAAGAGCCTGGGACCTTCTGTCCCCTAGTTTCTAATGAAAGTACATATAAAAACAAAATATGTAAGGATTATAATTTTTTCCACAGAGATTAGGCCCGGCGTGTAACAATCAAATGTACCAGTTTCTACATGAAGCTTTTCACAAGAGGCAGTATGAGGTGTATCATAGACAAATGTAGAAAACAAATCATGAAATACATTGGAGACACGAATTTCCAAAATAACAAGGAAACAGAAGAACAGAACAGAATACAACGTAAGACCAAAATTTATATCACATACATTGTCAATTAATTTTATCTAAAATGCCTGTTACCTAAATCAAAAAACTTTAACACAACGTTGACAATTTCAATGGTATGAACGGCAAAATACAGTTGCGAAAAGTTTTAGCAAATATGTTAACACCTTAGTTAAGTCTTAGATAAATAAATGATGAAAATACAAAACACAAAAGAAAATCAAACAACCTGGAAGTATTTTTCCACACTTGATCACATCAGGTTGCTAAAAAACGAAGGGTCAATTAAAATACATAGTATTGTGTGCATAAAATCAAACACCACCTCCACCTATCTTCCCGACTCTGTTCCATCGGTAGAGTGAATAATCTTTAGGCCGACAAGTTCAGATGGGTCATCTGGTTTAATCCAAGTTTCTGATAGAGCTTTTATATGAAAAAATACCCTTTGGAAAAAAAATCGGAAAACTCGTCATAGTGAGCATTTATCGACTGTGCATTAACATGGCATAAATCATTTCCAGCACTTCGAAAACATTTTACATAAGCATTATCACCATTCCTTTCTCGCATTTCAAGGTCCGTATGCATAAAAAATAACTGCCTCAGATGTAAAGGATTTGTCGACCACTGAGTGCCTATCAAAAGTTTATATCCACTACCCTTTCCTTATTAGTCATTTGTGTGTGGACTTTATAAAATTAAAATATGCTCAGGAGAGAGAGCTCAACTAGCTCATGACTCAGTTAGAGGTATTTACCATGAATTCAAAGCTAACCAAACATCCTTACGGTCGTCCATCCAAACATGCTATGCATAAAGTGGCTTATGCAGCAACAGTTGTGAGAATGCCACCTTAGTACAACGTTGCTAGACACAATTATGTAAATACATGCAATGTTACCATACGCACGAACGAAAAACCATGAGTTCTTTTTGGACCCCTGTATACTTCCCTGGCTGCAATGCCAGCAGCAAAATATAGAATGGAGATCAATGCATAGCCAAGCTATAAATTTTAAAGTGTTTCTTCATTAAATGTGCTTACTTTCAGGATAAAGTTTAACTAACTCAGGCGGAAATCGTGTGTTTCGGGACGCAATGCCATGCAGTTATCATTTTAAGCAAAGCAAATTAACCGATTCTGCGGGATGGTGATAAAGACAATCAAAATAAATAATAGTACAAATTTTTCAAGTCTATGGTCTAGTTGTCGTGGTTTATAACTCACAGCTCTAATGTATTGCACAGTTATTACGAATCTTACCTTTATACGACGGAGAAAAATGAATTTTTCCATTTCGCCATTCCACATTTTTTTCTTTTGTCTTGTGTTTGTGATTTTTCATATTTTCAAATGCTGTTACTTGTAAATATGCTGAATTTCTTCCTTAAAATACTGGTTTTGAATTAATGTTGAAGAGTTTATCCAAATATTTGCCATTATACTATAACAGATCCTACCCGTGATTTGTTTCGAAATTTGGTGGCTATGCTGAGATTTCACGAATCACGAATGCGGATGCTCTCAGTTTTACTAGATCCAATTCCTAATTGATTATTCGTAATTTACGTGGGTTTAACGCGCTCGAGGTAGATAGTAAGTGAAAGAAACGAGAGTGAAAGGGCCTCACTTACCTTTCTTATCCTCAGTTTATATCCCAATTTTCGGTTGGCATGTCCGCCAATTTCTGTGTTTCACTACTAGTAGGTGTAATATCCATTAAGAGGATTTTGTTATCTGAAACAATTAAACACAAGCCTTAATTTAACTTAAATGTCAACTGTTAAGTACTGCAAATTATTAACAGCAAGCTTTATGGATAAATGCTAAAAACTAACTTTACGGGAATGGTTCCTTTACGGATGAAAATTTATTGGCGTGTTTTAAATAATAAATATTATTAATGGGAAATAGAAAACTTATAAGCTTATTTTTTTATCCATTTATCTAATCGCGGGTTCATTAAATTAGATGGAACTAGCGACAATAGTCTGTTCTAAGTTTTCATTGAATTGGGTGTATGCGGGTTGATAAATGATGGTGTACTGTAGATGTCCTGCTTCTAAATTTCTTAGCTGTGTAATTCTTTTCCTTTTGGCAGACTATTTAAGGAAATTTTTTTTCTGAATATTAATAGCTATATTTATAGAAAAGAGGATGTTGTAGCTGAAGCCGTTGAGTGCAACCATCTCATACCATTGGAGGGCATTTTTTCTCTCAATCACTGCAAATGTTTACTCATAGGTGAAACTTTGCACGGAGTATCCATACTGATTTCATAAAAGTAAAAATTTGAAACATGAAAGCCATTGTGACTTCCACCCATTCCTATATATATACCTACATATCCCGTCGACACTCACTCAGGTAGAGCCTGACTTCACAAAATCTGGGATACACCCATGCATTACCAGTCTTGGTCGTTTCAAATGTTCTCTCCGTTCTTCTTCCCTTGGGGCTTTGGCGACTGCATGAATTTCATATGCAACCATGTCCCGTGAAATTTCAATAACTTTCCTATTGCTCGAGGACGTGGAAGACGTATGGTACCTAGAACTTGGAGCTCATGGTATGTCCGGCACAGTGAGGAAGAGGGTCGAGAGTTCCATCGGGCCGCAAGAATTTATCCTTGCTAGTCCCCCTTGAACCTTGCCGCTCGAGGCAGTGATACTCACTTTGGAATGCCTAGGCTATGGTCATATGTGACATGGGAAGAGACTTCTCCAAACTTTAGATATTCAGAAAGGAAATATGGCCCGGAAAATGCAGTTTGGCGTGTGCAGAATAGATGAGGACTAGAAATTGTCAAGGCGAATGCTCTCTACGGTGAAATAGGGAGGAGATAAAATTTGTATGAGGAATAGGGTCCTGTTCTGGAGTTAAATAATTTCATCGATGGTATAAAACTATGCCACAAAGAAAATTTCTGCTGTTCTAATGGAATTTTGATTACATATTTGCCATCTGGAACATATTTTGTGAACATTGCTATCAACGCCTGGTTCTCGGATGATTCCTCCCTCGGTGTGTGCCGATTTTTACTTACCTTAAATAAACCCATCTGTTATTTGCAATATTTATGTAGATCACTTGTTCTCAGTTTCTTTTGGAGAGAAATCTACTCGGTGAATTTTCATTTTGTGAGGGAAATGTTCGTTGGATACAATTTTCATGTAGTAATTGAAGCATTGTGAACTTTATAGCTAACATCGAACTTTGAAAGAAGATGCGTTTTGATCTTGAAATGACAGGAGACAATATACTGTCAGAGTTAATGCTTCGCAGGTTGAGGTGGTAATTTTCTACATCCAAGCATGTAAATTGCTCTAAACTATGTTACTAGTTTGAAATTGGAGCATGAAAAAGGAGTGAATTGTAGAGTAAATTAGCAGAAATATAATACGATATGTTTGATGGAATTAAATGTAATGCGTGGATGGAAGATTTTTTTAAATTTTGCATTCAATGTCCAAATCATGCTCATTTCGTCAATCATGAGTAGGTGGATTCGTCATGTCATCCCTCAAGCAGTGGTGAGTAGAAAATCATTTACTTTCAAATAGTTGAATCATTCACTGTGTGGAATACTGTTAACAAACTTTTGTCAACGTGAGAGGTAAACGCGTCTTATAATTGTCTTCCAAATAATAGTTAACGTACAAAGAAATCCTCTCCTCTTGTCACGGCTATCTTGATTTATCTCATCATTCAGCGTCTCATCAGTCATTTTAACTAGAAATTAAACAAAACCCAGACTCGATTACATGAAAAACTTCACAAAATGCTTAAGCAAAGGAAGTAATATGAAAATGAGCTATAATCTTATCCGGCTCCATCGATATCCTGCCGTACTATGATGGTAAAAATGCCGTGATGGAATCCAATTCTTCTACCGTGATATGAGAGTGAAAAGGCCGTTGGGAGTTACGGATGATGTGTATAAAAAGAAAAGGCTTATTACTTTCTCCAGGTTTTCACCGAGTGAAATGTTGCCAATGGTAAGGAAGAAAGGGAATGTTGATATTAATGAGTATGGGTGTTCCATCCTCCATAGGCTTACAGTGACTACTAACCTTCCTGCTGGAAGCGAGGACCATTATAATTTCTTTGTTGGGATTGAGGTGGGTATAGTATTGGTCCGATGTCTTCGGGGTGGAGGTCTCCGCGAAGACAAATACAATTTTCGTCGAATATTGGAATGTATGAGCGAATGGAGGAGGGATTCCACAAATGCGTGGCGCAGAGGAATGGGGAAGTTGATACCTTCCCAACTCAAGGTCCTCTGACGAGTCTTCCCAAATTAGAAATAAAATCCGAACACCTACCGCTTCATACCCTCCATTTTGAGTTATTTTTCTTCCCTGCGATCCTCCGTACTTATGACTAATATGGATTATATTTCTCTTTTGCAATTTAGCACACATTAATATGGCTTTTTTTGGTGGGTAGAGAAATTCTATATCGCTTTTCTCTGCTATTTTTCTCCCTTTTCTCGATAATAATATGAAACGAGGCCTGTGATTCATCGGGAAGCAAAATAATAACACTCATCTAATTTTTTCTCCTGCCTCTTTTCTTACTTCCCAGGACACATTAACTTCTATTGGTCGGTGGTGATTCCCAGTTTTCAATTATAGCAAAGAGGCTGAGGGGTCTAAAGGTGTCACGAGTTTAACAGGGAGAATGACCTGGAAATATCGCCGAGCAGAAAAGAACTCTTGAAGATAGAGTCCTCATGAGAGTAAGTGGCGTCACTGTAGTTTTAGACTTAAATGTTTTAGGTTATCACCTGGCGTGGTATTTAAAGTTTATTTTTTTATTTTATTATTAATATAGAGCACTATTATTGACATGTTAAAACGTCACCTCATGAGTGCTTCCAGGAGATTTCATTCGCCTTGATAATTTACAAATCAGTAATATTAGTGCCAATCTAAATATTATACTTAAAATATGAATTTCTGCTGATGACACGGTAATATGCTGAGAAATTTTCATTCAGAAGACAAATTCATCAGCAAAGGATGGATGTAAATCGGAATTCAGCAAAAAATAATACTTTAAATTATTTTTGTATTTGGGGATTGTAAGTGAGCAAGCTCTGTTGATTTCTACTATTTTTAAAGGTTTATCAGGAAAGATGTTAAAAATAGAAATGATTTTTTGAAAATTATCATGAAAGCATATTCCAAATGAATGGTAATGCACGATAGCATAGCATCGTAGTGTCGTCCGTTATATTCAACCTGTGTCGCGCCGAAATGTCCCATTGCCCAAACGTCCGTGCACCTAAATGGCTTGATCGGCTTGATCCCAAACGGCCGCTCCCTAGTAACCGTGCCGAATTTTCCTAGATCATAATAATAACGACTTGACGGGGTGCGTACTTAATGAAAATACAATATCTAATATGTAGATAAAATCATATTGAATACTATATGACTATTTTTACGGCTTCCAAAATTCACGCAAGGGATAGCTAATAGCTTGTTAAACATGTTTGTTATAAAACGTAGACAATCTTATATGAAACTATGCTATTACTATTCTAGAGAATCATAAGTTTAGTTATATACATTGAAATGTGGGTATGGTCTAGTCCAACAAGAGCTGGTCAGAATTCTCAAGCAATCTAAGAGATCTGTAGGCGAAGAAGGTCGCATCGTATTTTTAAGCCACACCATCATATGACACGCTACGTCAAACCTCGTGCCGCCACCAATCATCCCTTACTTCTATCATATCTGGCCATCTCTCATGTGGTTGATTTCAGAGTAATATTTCGTTATCACGAATGATGGAGATCGTCCACAAACTTGATGATCTGTTTATTTCTACAAGAAATGTGAAATTTTTTCCAAGTCATAAAATTATGTTAACGTAGTTCGGCAACACGCTCTTTGGCAGTATAAAGGGTCAAATACTTTCATTTGCTTTCCATTCGTAGTAGACTAAGATATTATACGTTTATCCACAAGTATTCACTCAGGATGGAGGGGATGACATTAAATATCACCAATATCGACCTACGACCGTATTAATTATTAGAGGTTGGACTTACACTTCAATGTATCTGTCGCATTTATGTCTTCTTCAACTATGGTTTCATTTGACTATAGAATCATTTATTTAAATTAATTTATTACATTCAGGTAAAGAATAATGCCTTTTGAAAGATTATAGAGCCTGGAATATAACGGTTCAAGTAAAAATATCAAATTTACTGCGTCGACGTGTTGACAATATTCATGCTTCAGTTCTTAGTAATATGCCATTTAATGCTTAATTTCAGCGTAAAATCTACTAATATGAGTCTAATATTAAATCGAAAGTAACACACAAGAAAAAATTCACTACCGTTAATCGTTAACCGTTATTGTGTCGCCATAATCTTCATATAGATTCTACAAAGCCTCCATTAAATGAAAAATACGCTTTGTTACAGATATCTCGCACTAATGGCTATATGTAATATTTTCACACCTTGAAGCACATACTGAACTTTCTGGCAATTTTTGACCATGTCGCCTTTGATGATTTAACATTCGTTGCTTGACACTGTCGGATTTTGAATATATTGCCTACCTCGGTTGCTATTTTGCTTCTTGTGATATGCAATACGTAAGGGTATTTTTTGCCAAAGTCATGACGATTGCGCGTATAGGAAAGCAAAGCGAGTCAAAATAAGATACATTAAATTTATAATGGAAGAATTTTCAAGAACACAGAAGTGCTATCGTGCTGTTCTCAATCATTAGTTTTTATACCATGAACGTTTTATTAATTTAAACGTATTGTTTATTCATTCATCGATTTAAAATGCTCGTCCCTCAAAAACTTCAAGCGTGGGTTACTAAATTAATTATTCGAATGGGTCACATTTGGCGCACAATGGTATTTTATTTTTTGCACAGATATGTTTATTCATGCCTGCAGCGTTTTTGTCTGAGGTGACGCATCTGCAAAGGCTTCATTAATAAAAAAACATCTGCATTCTCTAGTGCGCGAGATTGTGTGAAAATATTTCGCCTCGACCTTCTTTCCATAAGTCCTTTCTTGTTCAGGGTGACGTACAAATGACTGTCATTAGCGTCTGACACTGAGATACTACGTAAGATGTCGCCTCGAATACGCAGCACGCATTGCGTTGCTCGTTTTTTTCTCGCAGATGATTTATGACGACAGAGAGCGAGGGACAAAAGAAAACGAAAGAACGTAGTTGAAGGACAATGGAAGGAAGCTTATTTGAGACCCGAGTAGAGATCTTTGTGGTCCTGGATATGGTAGCGTGTGTCTTCGAGAATCTTTGGACGATATGTCTGCGGTATCATATGACAATTGATGCATTGTAGTCTGTAATAAGTCTATTTTTAGTTAACTAGATATATGTTAGCGGTTAAATTCAATTTTTTTAAATAATAAATAAAGAGAAATGATATTTTTAACAATAAATGACTGATGAGTTTAAAATTAAATGACGGTATCAAAATATATCGCGGGTTAAAAGTATTAACTCCAAATTGTAGTGCACCTTGTCACTAAATGAATCATTGCCATTCAAGCTTTGTTTCACCCTTGTATGCCCTTTCATATTTCAATCAATATGGCATACTAATCAATGTTTGAAAAAATTATGCGTAGAATATTCTACGAACGTATTTATAAGAATTGAACGAGTCCTGTAACTTTGAAAATAATATCCAAGTACTCTTACTCCCAGGGCCATTTTTATCCAAGTTGATATTTAGCCGCACCCACGTATCCCCTCCATATCTTTCGGTGCATTGCATCCTCCTCTTTAGCTCCAACCCTCTCCAAATCTATCTTTACTTGGTTAAACCATCTCTGTCGTGGTCTTCTCCGGGGTCGTCTTCCTTCTGAATTTCCTCTCAAAACCTCCTTCATCACATACCCGTCCTCATATCTTGACAAGTGTCCTGCCCATCTCATTATTTTGCATTTTATCTAACCTATGATATCGGTATTCTTCTTTAGGTCCCTTATTGTACTTTCTTCTCCACCTGCCTCGTTCTTTTGTAGGTCCATAGATCTATAGTAACATCTTGTTTTCAAATACTATCAATTTTTTCTCTTCCTTCCTATTCAGTTTCCATGTCTCGGTTCCATAGAGCAATACTGTGCTGGTTATTCTTTTGTACAGTCTAATTTTTGTTTTATACGACGAGGATTTCGAAGTTAGGAGTCTGTGTAATGACTGTAAGAATCTATTGGCTAAATTTAATTAGTTATGCATCTTTGGGTTTTCTCTGTTGACATTTGATTTTATTACTCCTTAGTATTTAAAATAGTCTACTTTTTCAAAGTCATGCCCTTCTATGTGTAGGGAACCTGTATTTTCCGTTCTTGAAAAGTGCATGTACTTTGTTATTGAGTTATTATCTTGAATCGTAAATTTTCCGTTTCTTCCATAAATATTTTGGTTATCCTTGTCGTTTCTTCTAAACTTTTTGCAATTATTGCAACGTCATCTGGGAGGGCTAAACCGTTTATTTTGTCTCCAATTCTGATATTAAGGTCCATCTCTGTCACTTTTTTTATTTTTTCATCATCGAACTTTCACGACCCCTGTCACAAATATAACGTATCAGATACTTACTCGGGGAACCTGTTCCTCGAGTAATGTAATTTACCTCCTCACCTGTAAACACTGCCAGGCCTTCTACGTTGGCCTCGCAAGCACATCTCTCAATGTACGAATCAATAACCACAGGAGCAGCGTGACACAACAATTGAAGCTGCCTGGAGCGGAGCACGCCAATTCTCATAACCTCCCCTTGAATTACTGCTTCGAAGTAAAAATCATTCACGCCCTCCCACCTGATACATCTATCAACCTATCATGGAGCTCCGCCATTGGGAACAATCATATATTTCAATCCTAAAATGTATTTGTACTCCCGGGCTTAACCTCCGCTAGCTTTCTCCGTATCCCCTCCTCTTACTCCTCCCTCCCTCACATCCTTCCAACCAATCACTTCCCTCAAACACCAACCACCCTCCTAGTCAGACCCTCTACCCTCAACTCCAGGTGTTTCGGCTCACGCCGCTTCTACCCTCAACTACAGTGTGACACTCTTCAGTTGTGATTTTCTCCCGCTGAGGAAGAATTCTCACCCGAAAGCTTCCGAGAGCAGTGGACACCGGTGTCGCCATGGATCGCCTTTCTGTGAGTGTCCACTGATATACCTATCTATCCATCCCCAACCTCAACGCCTTGTTGCTAGCTATGTATGTATGTGTGTGTATATGTGTGTGTTAACGCATCGTTTTTCCTACTTGAAACGTGTTCTTCATTGTATTATTGGAGGAAATTTAATCGCAGCAGCAAAATTATTGTGGAGTCCTAAACGTGACACCAGTAGCTATTAAATTGATTATTTCATGCAAAAATTATTATTGAATTCACAACATGGGACACCTCAATTTTTAATGAGAATCGCCTTTAAAATTTTCTATGACCATACTGATATTTCGGGAATAAATTACCATGTCTAAAAAAAAAACGAATCAATATCATGCTGATGTTGATGGGCCTACGCTACATTACGTTATGGGCCTATACGCTTAGGGTGAAAAATGTTGGATTAATCTCCCTAAAAGTTAATGGGAATTTAGGTACAATGATTGCATGTGGCATCTCCTGAACTATGATTGTTGCACAGAGAGAAGGCCCGAATCAATGTCGAGGTTTAAGCTAGTGCATTACTTATTGGAGGACCGCCTGAGTCCATTAAGGAAATTGACTATATGAAATAAAGAAGAGGCACACATCAAATAAATAGTTAGGCATTTTTATTCAAAATATAGCGTTGCATTACGATAACATAAAAAAGAAGGAAACGAAAAAGAAGTTTAGGGAACTCAAAGAATATTTTCTTCTTCCAAAAATTAAAACCGACTGCATAATTGTGACGCGCGTTTTGTAGACTTGCTGCTGATCATATACAACAAACAGAAGAAGTAAAAAGGTACCTTTATCGTGAAACATGCCGTTTTTCGTAGATATTTTGTGAAAAATGTATAAAACTCACTCCGAAAACATATTCCTTGGACGCATAGAAACTCAAAATATTGCTCGCGATACAAATCCCGCGGATGGACAACCCGTCAAAGGATGAAGCTGATCGTGAATCGCAATTCCAGTGAGTGAACTTTTACAGGTTTTTTCTCTCGCGCATCGATTCATACATGACGGGAATGATACGTTTGCGTGTCGAGTGCCTTGATGCATTCATGAAAGCTCATGTTGACATTTGACCATGGTAGTAGACTTTCCCTGTATGGAAATCAAAAATCAAATGCAAGGCACAGAAGTAGAATTTCCTGGTGCGAAATCGTGCCACCCAAAAGAGACGGCTGACCAAAGCGTCGCGTCATCTGTGCGTGTAAATGAATAAGTTTTTGAAAGGAGGAATGGGAAATAATATCAATTACGCTTACTGCTGGCGATTTTTTTCTGTTTTCCCCAAAAGTAATCTTTAGTGGTTGATCCTGCACTTTGGCTCCTGTCTTTTTTGTTTCATCATCCCATAATTCATTATTAGTCCTGATAATCGCGGAACGTAAAAATAGGAGCTCTAAACAGCGCTCCCTCAAGTGCCATTTGCGCGAAAGAGGAAAGTAGGAAATTAAGATGTAAAATCTCTTTTCCTCCTTCTCGTCTCCAGGACTCGCCTTGAGTTAAGCTTTATTCTTTAATCTGTACTTTTTCTCGCTGAGTATACATTTATGTTCACTTACGCAAACGCGCGGAACTATTAAATTAAGAAAAGTGGGCCCAAGGCCTTCCCTTTATGTGAGGACTGTATCTTTTTGTTAACTTTTCTAATATTAAACCAGTAAATTTTATATAGGCTACTACTAATATAACAAGCGTGCTGAGCTTCATTTTCTTCAAACATTAAAATTGTGACTTGAATTTATATTTACTATCTACGCTGCCATTGAAAACACCCTTGGCGTAATTTTTGTGAGATGAAATTAAAAGTATTTTAAAGGGGTAAATTCTTGATATTTACAAATATCCTCATCGTAGTTATCCTATTATTAAGTTATAGCTGTTTTTTAGATTTAAAAATCTTATAAACAATTTTAGAAATCGATGTAGCTTAAATTTTTGAAAGTGATAACTGTTTTCATGGTACCAATAAGTATTGAGATAAAGATTTCACGGCTAACATTCTCTTCGATTGATACCCTAGTAGTACAAGTTCTGTTACTCTTTTGCTCATTAATGTTCCATTTTGAGAATCTGCCAGTTAACTCAGACTTTGCTTAAAGCGGATCTCCCTTCACCCTATGTCATCCGGATTAGCGGGGCGCTATCCTACTTCATTTATGTGAAATACGTAATGAATGGGTGCCCAAATATTTCTATATGGAATTACTATTTGAAAATTGATGTAATTTTTCTGAAATTACGTTAAATTTGCTTCCTAAACATGCGATTTCGTCCAAAGGTAAAGTGACCGTCACTATCGTGAAAATCATGTGCGAGTCTTTAAGCACCAAATTTAAGTGTTGGATCTAAATTACCGTCGTTTGATAATGATAATTTGTTTCATGCGGTAGAGTGCTTCTTCGCTCTACATAGTCTCCGAGACGGCATCGTCGATAACTTTAGGGTTGGCCCAAAAGTTGGCATAGTCGTGACGAAGGCATATTTCCTTGTGATGGAACCCGCCTCCAACAATTGTGCTGGGAAGTTCCAGCCTTCTATTGACTTATAATAAGATATGAAGACGGTACTCTAAAGAGGATCTAATCGTTTGGAAGGAGTGTGTCGTAAGGATAGGTCCCCCTCCGCTTCCTCGGAGTGTGCTGGGAGCGTCAAGACCTCTTCCAAGAGTTGGCGTGGCGGTAGATGTGGAACGTTTGAGCGGCCCAACCCACGGTAACCATTCTTACTTCCTGAAGGGGTTGCTCCAACTGAAGAAATACGATCCGAGGTTCCAGCCCGGAGAGAACTGCAGCCGATCTTGAGGTCAGATGCCGCAGAACTCTGCCCCCGGTATTTCTGTGTGGGGCGGAGAAATACTAATGTGTCAATCGACCTTAAGTGAGGTGTCGTTGATATAGTAATGTCTTTGTACCATCCAGAATGTATAATGATGTATTTTTATTTTAAATCAATTTAAAACGTTCAAAATGGCATTATCTTAAGTATATCATTCATAATGAAACAAGTTATTATGAAAGTTGAGAAGAAAGTCACTTGCACAAATTCACTGATTACAAGCGCTAAATGTTAATAAAAAATAATTGGTGACCATTATCGCGTAATAAAATACTGTATTTGTTTCGACGCCCTTGTATTATACACAAATACCGGACTTATTAATTAAGATTTACGTTAATTTGCTTGCTTGTATTTTTCACATTATTCCTGAATATATCGAATAATATAGTTCAAAGATGGGGTAAATGATTAACAAAGTTTATATTCGAGAAGTAATAAGATACGAATCTTTTAGAGGACTATATTAAAATCATATTGAGGGTTTCTTAATAAGTGAAAATACAGGTTACAAGTTAACCCCAACAAATGAAAAATACAGGTTTACCGACTATCTTTTGTCAGTACTACCGGTTTGGTACAAGTAGTGCTTAAAAATATTCGTCGTTAAAAACAGGTGCTATTTTGAGCGAGTGCCTGAGCCTAGTGTCTGCATTAGAATAACTTCATCAACGCTTAGAGTAAGTTAGATATTAAGGAAAATGAGTTAATTCTAGTCATCTAATAATTTATTCTTCTAATCTAAATCTTATTTAACATTTAATCCATCCTTGAAATATATTATTCGATATATTCAGGCACATTTTCTTGGGTAGCGAATATCAATGCTAAAATGATGGTCAAAATGGCTCAGAATAAGGAAAAACATTTCCTCATTCTGAGACAAATATCTCTCTCAAGCCAAAATTAATTCTTTCGCGAATCCTCAAGTAACCTGCATGACTTGCCCTGCTAACGCTGCTTTGCTATCAAACTCTTCATTGCTGTTTCCCACTGTTAAGTGCAAGGTAAAATCCGAGGCTTACAAGCAAGTGACATTATCGTGGGGAAAGTACAGACACAAATACCCTTGTCTGTCGAATAAATCATAATTTTACCGACAGGCTAAAATACTAGTGCCGAGAGAAAGCGCTCTACTTTGTCCATATTCTTGAGGAGCCCAAGGGATTATAATTAGACTGTATGACATTTTAGCCTCATAATAGCCCAGGAGTAATGTGTTCACTATCGCGCATCATCAAAGTAATAATATCTAATGAGATGCGGAACAAAAAATATCATACTGCGAGGCTTTTCATCTCAAAGCAAATGGTACATTGATTTGTTAAATATTTCGCCCTCTTTATTTCCAGAGAGATAATCTTAAATTATATCATTATTTGTTTTTTAAACGAAGCCATGTATTTGCATAAAGAGCTTCGAGTTTTGAGTTCACATCGTGGACAAAAGTCTCATTTGAATTGAAATCAGCAATATAATGCAATATGTGTCATGGTTTGTTTTCTTTATTAGAAAGTAGCTCATGGCTGAGCGAACCATTATTTTTGGCGCAATCAGTATCACTTTGCTTCAATGAAAACGAAGCAACTAGTAGAAAAAGCAGTAAAAATATGGATTTTGGGATTTGGCGACGGAGTTTCTTATTTAATGGGTCTTTACTTGCCACGCATAAGACTAATAAACCTCATCATAAACAAAAACTCTGGTAAACTGAAATCATTCATATTGCAATATTGACCTACTTCAAACTACTTACATAACTATCATCACTAAAAAACTTTACTTTCAAAACAACTCCAGAAATTTTATATAACTTCCCACTCTTATCAATGAACAAATTTATAAAGTCTTAATTATCTCCCGCGCGCCTTATTAAATTTAGAAAAGAATACAAATCTATCATATGAAAATTATTCACCACCACTTGAGGTAACACAAATGTCGGCAATAACACAGGTATCTGAAATAAAAATAACAATTATTTCGTATTTATATCACTAGCAGACAATTCGAAGTCAATATAACACACCTTCTACAAGTCAATACCTTTAATAATGGACTTCCAATATTATTTCTAATAGCCGTATGTGGACTTGAAACATCATAATAAAGATAAGATAAATTCATCCCAACTGGGGTTTATTTCTCAAATACATCTTTTACTTTTTTATCTTGTAAAGTATGACTCGTTTTCTTACAACCATAGTAAGATTTAAATATAATACGAAGAGATATTTCTTATTATACCATTTTCCATATAGTTAAATTAATCATCATACTTAACTTTAAGCTCTTCATCTTACTTTAATCCACGATTAACAAAATTGTCCAATACTGCACTTGTATGACCTCCACAAAGTTTGCCTCACTGGAACAGGTCCACCAGTTTGCCAGGACTATATTTCAAAAACGAATTTACATCATCTTTGGGAGTACTTTGATTAAAATATTACCTAACGGTTTATGTTTTAAACATTTTATATATAACAACAACGATGTTCTCGCAAGATGACTATTCCAAAATTTTGCCAAACTTTTATAATACCCCGTAAAAGCATTACGCTAATTTTCCTATTTCTCTTTATTATCCCATTTCTTCCCTTCATAATAAGAAAATATTCTACAAACTTCATTTAATTAGTTCATGTGATAAGGAATAACTTTGGTGTTCTTAAATCTATCACAATGGTGTTTCCTCCTTCTAGACACCTTGCCCCTGATCGTCCTCCTCCTCCAATATGCTTATAACTTCGACCTCCGCCTGACCATCATCCTCCTTCTTCTGGTGGGCTGCGCATAGCGGACTTTGACAAAACGGTATTTCGGCATTGATTTAAACAAATCTATTCAACAAATCAGAATCCTTAATATAAAAATCGTTAGAAAAAACTCACAAGTACCTTGCACATTCCATTCTGAGCTGCACTATACTTAACGGTGGCAGCACAAACCATATCCTCTGACAGTCTTTTCAGCATCGAAGAGCAATGATAAATTAAATTTTTCAAACAATATAACTTTGTAAAACCTTACATCTAAATCCGAGTAGACAACTTGACCAACCTCAGAATAAAACACGTATTTTATATTTTTTCTTCCAATTAACCTTTCCACAAACGAACGAACTCTTCCCAACATTGCTACCATCCCACTAATACATTTTGTTCCCCTTATGGAAAAAAATTGTTTTTGCAAAATTATTCCACCATTGGGAAACCTCTAACGTCCAATTACAAGAACAATATTCTATCTCGCTTAAAACACATATCTTCGCATCGTTCTTAAATAAAGATAAAAGTACATAAAGATCATTTTTTCGGTTATTGCAGGCGAACCAAGCAATATATTTTGATATATAAGCAATACCTACTTCTAAGGCTAAACATTTACAACTCACTTTGTTTTATTCTGCAATTTATTATCCTATAAACTGAAAGCGGTTTTGGTAAAACTTTTCTAGAACTTCGTGGGCCGTAAATGGTAACTCAGTTTTAGTCAGCGACTATGAAACTGGCAGTGAAATTCATGTGATATATTTTGTGATAAATGGTAACTTTTACCGTTTTGACGGCTTTTCTACATTATCTTGAATGGTGGTTATAATTTTGAATTATCGCATAATCTGTAAAATATGTGGAGATTAAAACGAAAATTAATGTCATAACAATTTCGTATTGCGACACATTCTATTATGCTGAGCTATTTTTCAAAATTCAATAGAAACATGGGGAAACTCAATAACTAATATATCATGTTTTGAAGTGGGCATATTGTGCGACTGATACAGAACGATATTTTTTGGCATTATTGAATCTGTACCTATGTTGATAAAAGTTTCAAATAGAATAAAGAGTTATTTGAATTTGTTTTTGTTTTGTTTCTTAGTAGATATAAATTGCTCAGTTTATCCAACAGTTCCACAGAATGAATTATTTCATGGATCGACTATTAGGGCAGGTACATCCAGTTAGCCTGAGAAATGCGGGGAAAAGTCTAGGGGAGAGTGAGATATTATAAAATCAATTTAAACTTTCTCGCAGGCTTCAATTACCAGTATAATTAAAGAAATATTTTCTCGTTTTTTTCGCCATGAAATCACCGGAAACAGGTGCAGATTCTTTCAGACTAATTGTCTACTTCCGATCAATTAATGACATTCTCAGGCATTAATAAACGATCAGAAGTAATACAGGTGTGGTCAATTTTGGAGCATAAGGATGTGCTTTTACCGTTGACGGCAATGTCATTAGATTTAACTAAGGTAAAACTTTAATTGGATCGCTTTATTATCATATTATTTTGGGGAGGGATGAAGGCAATCGCTGGCGAAGAGAAACAATGAGGTCGGGAAGAGAATTAAATCAATAAACTTGTAAAAATATATAAACAATCGTAATCTGCTTCCCTTGGATATAATATTGCAACCTATCCTCGGTCACTGTCTTGCAAGTGCGTTCAAGTCTACTTGTTTGATGTAAATCTAAAACGTAAAATATGTCAACTCTGTGCGTTGCGTCGCCTGAATTGACAATCGGTGCATGTTGAGAGAAACAAATCATCCTACTGAGGCTACATCGGAAGAAATAATATTATTTAGAGGAGTTACGATTAACTTTATGGTTTCGCAAAGTATCGAATGAACTGTATGTGTTGAAACGTTAATTCAGTTGCAAGTCTAAACTATTTTTGTAAGTCTCTGACGTTTTTGTACTGCCGAATAACGGCAATGACCTGCGCAAAAATTGCCAAAAAACTCAGTCTTTATCGGGAATCGAACCACGGTTGAAAGGTCCCAAATTTTATAGAGTAGGTAATAAAGTTTTTCATTTAAGTTTTTTTCCTAAGTGTCGAGCGCTTGGTCACTTCCATCACATTTTTCGTCAGAATTACCTCCTGGGCATTTGTGGGCAACGTTATTACACCGTGGCGTGCCCTAGGGAGAATCAACTAAATACATCCGCCTCCTTACTCAAAAAAAGAGAAAGAGCCATCATGGCTCGCCATGGAATGGGTTTTCTGTGGGTAAAATAGAAGTGAGAGCATGAAAGTGATCAGAGAAGGCTTAGGGAAGGGGGGCAGAGTTGAGCGTTGGGTAGACGTTGGGTTCAAAGCCGGATAACTTTGAAAACATAAACAACAAAGCTTTTTGATTCCAGACAATGTGCAAACGTTCTCCATAGAAGCTTCAGTTTGAACGACTAATGAAATAAATGGATTGTTCTGACCCTAAAGACGATTCCACTAAACCACAGCTGATGAATGGGAGCAATGAACGCGAGATTGGTTACCAAATTATTAGCCACTCTCAGTCACTTGGCCTATCGTTTTTATTATATTCAAATCGGTGCGGAGGATGTAGGTTGGGTCGAATTGTGAGGAAATCTGGCGGGTGGTACAAAACTTGGAAGCCACTGCAAGGAAGATATCCCGTAATCAATGGCGATTCGTTAGGGTTGGCCCAGGTTCACACTTTTACCATCAGATGCATTTAGTAGTCCATGTATGTTCTACCCAATCAATTGCGGTATATTTCTTGCTGTAAGGAGCTTAATGGTTTTCTATTTAAATTTCTATTTAAATGGAAATAAATTTATCCTCAAGTATTTGTGCAAATATATCCGGTTTTTCAATGAACGTTAATCCGATTTTATGTTATTAAACTAAGCTTGACTCCACACATGTTGACCTCCACACCACGATGGTCTACACAAAAACTATGAACATTTAAAAAATATAAAAAAAATTCTACGATGATTAATTATAAATTCCACTTCGTTCACTTCGTCAGGTAAATGAAGTTTTATATTTTTATTCTTTTCACATTCTTTTTATACAAATCTGAATCATCCATAGAAGCTTGAAATAAGTTGTTTCTTGGAATTCCGTTTATATATTATTTATTTCTTCGCTTCTCTCGTCATTTAGGTTATATAATAAGCAATGATTTGTGACAATTTCTGTGTAGACCTTCAAAACGACACATTTTACGCGATGGGAAGTAAGAATTCCGACCGCTCACTATGTACAAAACGGCAACCTCGGCTCAGGGTGGTAACTTTTCTTTTTTCTCGGGTGAACTCGATTCTATCAGCTTTATTGTGTACTTTTATTAACCTGCAGCTCACTAAGTTCATTTTAACTTGTCTCCACCGACTTTCAACGCGTTCTCGAAAAGTTTCTGGCAGAAGAACTTGCGGTTGTGGCCGGCAGCGCTCATCCGGCCACCACGGACCCGCCCTCGGAAAATAGTTCTCTTTTCTGGTTAACCTCATAGCCCTAAGAGTTAACTTGAACCAATAGTTGAGCCCTTAAGCGGTCGCCACCAGGTGTCACCTCAATTGCAATTACACTTTGGCAGAGGTCCATTCCTCTCGCTCTTGGATGACAATGATAGATATTTGTGCCTTCGAGTGTATAATTATTTTAAAATTTCCGCTGTCAAATCATTTTAGCCGTGCTAGTGTTCAATGGTGGGTTTTAGGAAAAACATTTTCTTACATATGAACATTTACATATTTGTCACCCACTTTATTGGCTCTATTCTTGGAGATATCTTTTGTGTATGCGATTAAGGATTCTTATTGGGAGCTGAAGGTATGCTTGTACAATTATTAAGGAAAACAAATCAGGAAATTTACTCTTTATACCGTTTAATGTATTTTTATCGGAGAATTAAGTATTTAGCGTGGTTTTCAAATTAAATCAAAGTTAAAGTTTTCAAAATATTATAAGTAATTTTGTTGATTGAAAAGCTTTATGGAGTTGAAACATGTTTATAACAACACTTCCCTTCAATTTTAACCGGCTATCGACAACAGGTGGGGGCCGTTGCCTTTGTGTCTTACCTGTGTAATGTAACCATTTATTGACACCATCCATTAATTATGTGAAGTGAGAGAATTGGCTTAGTTCAGTAATTTTGATGGGAATCAAATTTTGTCCCATGCTGACATTTTTATGCCAATATTAATAATTTGATGGCGTTTTGAGGAAAATATTTGAAGATTTTACCAAAGTGATACCGTCGCGATTATGTGATAGGTGACGAAAAGCATATTTGGACGTAAAGATCGCTAGAAGTGAGTGTTTTGCACTTTTCCACATTTCCTTCTTCCATAACACCTGAAATGAGTACTCTCTTTATTCTGCCGTCGAGGTGTCGTTTTCTGGACTGAGAGCACAAGTGAACCCATCAAGAACGAGGTTTTCGGCTTGAAGAAGGAGGAATTAATGTTTGGAGAATGATCGCTCGCGTGTGGTGATCAGTGAAGAGACCGGACATAGCCTCTGGTGCTAAGGAACATAAAAAAAACTATTTAATGGGTGCCTTTTTTGCGTGTTAACAAAAAGAGGGGAGATTTTCATCACTTCAACAGATTAGTACATGAAAAATTTCTATGTCTGAAATTGAGTGGAACTATTTGGAAATATCATACGAGCTATTTACATTTTCACTCTTGTAGATACTAATAAGAATCCTATGAATTATAAAAATATACTACGAAATTGTCACATGGGTATATGTACATATTTTCGTTCTGTGTTAGTATACACATCGTCTCGTTTTGATCTCGAGTTGCCAATGTCATATTTTTTAAATATTATTTAAATGTTTTCATTACCTTTAAAGAACTATAATTTCCCAAAATATGAATACCCGCTTAATATTGTACATGTATGCACTCTGCGGACTATTATGCTTATGTTAATTTATTGAATGCTCATATGTGGCTGTGTAGCCTCACTCAGGAGTATATTTTCAATTTTGTTGAAAAATTGTGTTGTGAATATGAAATAAAATATTTTCTATCTCTCTCGATATTTTACGAGAAGCACAAGAAATTAGACTGAGCGGAGTTAAGATAAACGGTGAATAAATAAATATACTTTGTTTCGCAGATGATATCGCAGTCATAGCTGGAAATCGCGTTGTTCTTCATAAGTCACTAAACGTAATGGACCAATTTCTCTGGGAATACAACATAAAAATAAGTAAGAAGACAAAAATCCTAGTATGCGAAAGATAGAAGCTGAACGTAGAAATCACCCCGTGAGGAGAGAAATTAGAGCAAGTGGATGCCTTCACCTATCTCGGAAGCACCATAACGTGGGAAGGAAGAACTATGGACATCAGACGGTCCAGGCTAAGAAGGCGTTCATGGGAAAAAGATAACTCCTGTGCTCAAAGAAAGTAGGACTAAAAATCTTGTAACAGTATGTAAAAACATTCGTGTGGAGCGTAGCACTCTACTGATTGGAAGCATGGACCATCGGAAAAGCTGACCAGAAAAGAATAGAAGTCTTCAAAACCTGGTGCTGGAGGAGGATACTGAAGATAAAAGGGAAGGAAAAAAAAGAAATGATGAAGTGTACAGAATAGCAGAAGAGAAAAGAACCATATGGGAATACATACAGAAAAGAAAAACAAGACGAATTGGACACATCCTGAGAAACAATGGATTTGTGAAGAACATAATTAAGGGCAAAATAGAGAGAAAAGCCCACAGAGGAAGAGCAATGAATAAGCTCAATGACCAATTAATGAGGACGCTAAATAGGAAGAAATACCAGGGGGTACAGGAACTAGTATTGGATAGGGAAGGGTGGAGGACTGGAGTCAACCAATCCTAGGATTGAACTACCAAATGAAATAAATATATCATTATACATATCAAACATCATGCGTTAGGTAATTTTGATGGGTATATATCTCGATTTTCAGAGATTGGACCCCATCCGGTGAGGATTATATTTCGTGGAAAAAAAGATACCTAACCCGAGAAAGTCTGCTCGTTCGGACTATGAAGTCGTCCCCGAAATTTCAAGAGGCCACAATTTCCGTAGACCAAATTTGGGTCGATGCACAATTGAATAATTGTGCATCGGTCCAAATTCCCGAATCATGGCATCCAGAAACGGATTAATGAATTTATTTATTGTAAATAAATAATCTAACTTACTAGCGCCGCCGTTTTGAATCATGGCAAACAAGCCTGCTGCCAAATCCAAAGTGATCTGTCAGCAATGACGTTCAGAAGGAAGAAGAGGACGGTTCGAGCGTCTATTTCACTCAGATAATTGAAAAATACCACCACAGATAATTTGAAACGGTTTCCCTCAAAGAGATTATTCACAAAAATTAGGACCTTCGGATGTCCAAATTTAAAAAAAATTACACAAAAACATGCAGAATTTAAATGAAGGATGGACAACGGCTTGCAATAAAGTCTTTTTCGATATGTCACACTTTCTCTCTGCATTCTTCATCATCTTTACTTCATTTTGCAGTATTCTTTCTTTTCTATTCTTTTCCTTCGTTTTGTTGCACAGAGCTGAACTGAAGCTGTTGAAAATCATTGAAAAAAAATACTTCAAAAGGGCAGTTAACATAAAGAAACGGCCACGTTCAACCATCGATCGTATAGCATTATCATACCCGAAATTCGTTTCTGCTTCTCTATCTTTTCTCTCATTTGACTGATCAATTGATCGTTGCTCAGACAAAATATTCATCATTTTCTTGGTATTTGTTGCCAGATGAGCGGAGTTCTCCTTGAGAATATCATTACGTTAGATAGAATTCACTTTTGCTTAATCAGCTTATTAAGTCTTCGCCACCAGTTACAAAATTTCAGATACTAAAATAGTAAACATTGGAGATATGCTATACAAGTCTTGGGTTACGTGATTGAAGTATTTGTCAAAAAATTTAATTTTAAAACATTTTTCAAGTTCCTGAAGTATTTCTTGTCTATACTTGCTAGAAATCTTCTATCTTCTCCCAATAAGATGTAAAAATAGATGTATTTTTTGTGCTTCATCTGAATGATTCCTAATTATTAGTCATGTATACAATAAGGATGATAAATTTGTGTTACAGTTTTCATATCTGTGTAACATTTCTCGGATTCCGAAAAAAGGGTTCCATGATGTACTGATTAAAAGTATATTTTCTCTATAATATGCAACATTTTTCCTTAAGATATTTTTATCATTCACTCTTTTTTATAGTTCGTTTATTAGTTTTTTCTTTTCCTTTTAAGGAGATTATCATTGGCGTTGTCAGCTAAAGAGAATGATTCGGCTTTGATTCGGATCCAATGTCCAACCGTCATTGCTCTTCATTCGTCCATAGGATTTCAGGAAACTACTTTTCTCTCATTAGCTTTTCTATGCCTTCGCTCCAAATTATTCTAGGACTTCCTCTTTCTTTGCTACTTTTTGATTTCCACATTAAAATTTGGTTAGGTAATCTCTCGTTCGTCGTACCTTGCATTGACCATACCAAACAAGCTGTTTGTAATTTTATTTTATTGTCAATTGTATGGGTGACTCCCATTATATTCTTGTTCAGTCAATTGTGATACTTTCCCTTTCCCCCGATATACCCACAGATCGTCTCCAGTAATCCGACTCCGTAATATTTAGTATTTGTTTTGTATTTTCCTTCATATCTCACTCCCATATGTAAAATGCGTGTTACAATTCATTTTGGTTTTCATTTAATTAAGCTTTTGATGTAATTTGGTCCCATATAATGCTAATTAACATGGATATAACCCTTCCCTTGCAAATTTCATCCTTTGTTTGCATCATCCAGGGTTCCAATTTGAGTTTTTTTAACACCCAAGTGCTTGTGCCCTTGGCGGCATTGTATTGCTGCTCTTATTAATTTCATCTTCTACATGATGCTAATGCTTTGCCCTTTTTCCAATGTTGAATATGGAAGACAATTTAAACCAAATGATTAATCCTTTAGGTTTTATGTCGGCCCCGATGTCGGCGGGGTCCTTGCTTGCCAGTCCGAGGGTTGCGGGTTCGAGTCCCGCCTGGGTGGTTTTTCACCACTCAGGACATGAGTGTTGTTGTTCGTCTATTCTTAATTGTTAATCACTCGATGTAAAAGGCCTTTGTTGTGCTGTTTTCGGGAATTTGAGTATAAATATAAATTAATGAATTTAAAAAAAATGTCATCCTGGGGATCTATTGAAAGCTATCCAAGAGGCTTGTGTTTTGGTTGTCATTTCTGAGGTTTGACCAATAACTTAATAAGCAATTTCCTTGTATAAAATGTTACCCAGTTGTTTAGTTTTTGATGATTAGGTGTCGAAATTGTAATTAAGGTGAATATAGAAATACCCCTTTAAAAATGATCATACCAATTGCATTAATTAAATACACTTATTAAAAAGTTAACATTAATGCATTAATCACCAAAAATTGCTGTTTTCATTGATCATGTCAGCAAATGAAGTTAAAATATGCAATTTTAATGAGCATAAAGCTACTGAATTCCCAGAAATTAGTCTTAGGTAATGCACACATTTTATGAATGATAAATTATAGACGTATTTTGGAACGATAATAAGAATTGCACTCATTTTAATGCACACCGTTTTATGTGATGAATGTCCACTACGTTCTTCTAATTGTCGCAAAAAGTGTACACAATTGAAATTGCAGATGGAATGTAAATTAGTCATTTAATGGAATTTTAACGAAATATCTAACTAGGTCACCGTCGTTAGCACGTGGCAGGATGAATTTTTGAAACCGCGTTGCATTGTGAATATAGCAGTGGACGCTCTGGGAGGTGATAAATAAAACATAAGCTATCGACTGACGATAAACATAACACGGCGCTGGGTGGACATCACTCCAAAGTTGTACATGTATCCCACCGAGTGAACTTTCATATTCCAAATTCACCGTTCAGCGCAGCGTTGGAATCCAACGCGGGTCACATGTGTTATTCTACTCCGAGTACAGATAAGCGAGAGATAATGACAGGCATGCGAGCAAAGTTGAACCGCTTCGACGCCGCATCGATGGAACGTGTATGGGATCGCATCGTCAACGTCAAAGGTGAACCAAAAAGTCTGATTTTTCCCATATTCTGCACGCAACAATTCATCGCGCTAACACGCTCACCAACCAGAATAATGAAACATCATTTTGTGTTCACGAACACGAGACCTCAAATGCTATGCGAAATGTGAAGTAGAAAATTTTATTCAGTCAATAAGCACTTTTCGGATGTAATAAAAATATAAAGTAGATGTAGGATGCAGAAAATCTGTTTGATTTACGATCCCTCTGTGCAAATAAGTGAGCAAAACTTGTTCGTGTTGCTGCTTAACTATGTAATTTCTTAATAGGCATTACTTTTTCCTCTTAAATAAGTGGCAGCACTGGTTATTTTCATGACCGCAAGAAATTTGCTGCATAATACAGCATTCAATTGATAAATTCTGATCTATCGCTGAATAAATACCAGCTCTCGATCAATCATGTAATCCACCTGGAGCTAAAAGGCTCTTGAATAACTTCGCCCATTACAGGTGAAAAATATTCCAGTGGTAGCGAATTTACTCGATATGTGTGTTTAATCATTATGAATTTGAAAAAATTTCTGCGCGAGGAATATGTGCTGCTAATAGTTTCCAATTTTACTCTAGTCAGGAATCCAAAACAATTAATCATCGATAATTGCATTTATTTAGTCTGCTTTGATTGAAATATTTATTAATGAGTAATTTATTGCGAGGTTTAATTTTTAATCCATCCCGCCTAACATATACAGTGCGTTGCTAATGTGGAGAATCAGTTATCTACGTCTTAACAGTCAAAATATTGGTACTTTCACTCTATTGCGTTTGTAGTAATTAACGATTAATTTATCAATGAATAATACTGAATGCATCGAGAAAAAACAATCCCTATATCCCGGCGATAGATTTTAAAATGGGATTCGCGCATAATCTTTATTTCAAATAAACGAACGGTGTTTCTCATTTTTCTTAATCATGAAGAGAAATGCATTTCTGAAGTTGATGCGACTATTTGGCTTCCTTATTACACTAATTATTCGCTAAATTTATTTTCTATAATCTTTGATACAAGTACGTGTCAAAATTCTCAAAAAAACCATCTCTGTAAGTATCTAACCCATAATTTTATGATTTTGAAAGCACGTATGGATGTTTGCGATTGCTGTAGTACTTGAATATAAAGCATGCTTATCTAATTTTATTTTTGACGAATTTTTACCTTTCTTTCCGTATCTGAAGTTAAGGCACTTCCAAGATATTTTACTGTATTTGAAGTCTTATGTTTACTCCACCCACGGTGTAGGTATGGTTTTTGTGTGATGACTATAACAGGAAGTGAACTGTGGTGAATTTACTAACATTTAGTTCTAAACCCCACTCCTGGCACTACGAATGAACTTTGTTAAGGTCAGATGACAGAACTTCAAAGTCCTTTTTTCACGGTATTTTACTTCACTTATTTCACGATAGATTACTCTATCGTCTGCAAAGAATCTTAATTAACTATTAATTCGATGACTTTGGTAATTAATAGAAATAATGAATAAAAGAGGGCCAATCACTCTTCCTTGAGGAACACCGGATGTGACTTCAACATATGAGAGCTATAACCGTCAATAACTACTTTTGTTTCCATCACTGAGATAATCCCTTATCCAGTTCACTGTTTTTTTATTAACTCCGCATGATTGCAATTTATAATTGAGTTTTTTTTGAGAAACCTTGTCGAATTCCCTCTTAAAATCAAGGAATATCGCTTCGATTTGCTTATTCGATTCACCTGATTTTTGGATATCATGAAGGAAGAGCGCAAGCTGTGTTACGCCGGACCTGCCCTTTCAGAAGCCATGCTGACTTCTGTGTAAGAGGTTACGATTATCCAGGAATGTCATAATATTGCTAACGGCAATGTATTCAAGGATCTTGCATAAAACTAATGATAACGATATAGGCCTATAATTTCCTGGGTCACTTCTATTTTGTGTATCTAGTTTTATGGAATTTGATATGAAAATAAGTGACATTTTTAGGTTACATCAAAGATTATCTCTCTGCTGCGTTCCATTCCTTTCTCCTATCAACTATTTCTTTCTCTCGTAAGGATTAATGTCCCTTACTGTTGGATATTAAGTAATCAGTTGATGATATTTCTCAAATACTTCTTATTGTTAGCCCCTTCAATAGTATACTAAAGTGGTTCTTATGTTTTGATTCTGTGTCCAACAAGTTTCTGCGTTCAACCATTACCATAACAAATAGTTGTCAATCTTTTATCTCTTATTGTGTGAGTTGAATTTTCCAGTACCTAATTTTCTCTGAGGTTTGATTTTTACGGAAATATTATGTTTATAGATTAAATAAAAATAAGGATATTATTTCATGGGAGATTTTGAACCGCCAGGCATGAAAGAACGAAAAATGAGGCGAAAACGAGATGAGAATATACTTTAACTTGTCAGCATTTGGGTAATTTATTGATGGTATGTGCGATTATTTGTGGATCCCCTGATAAAATTGTCTCTCCAATAGTTGTTCGACATTATGTCTTCTGTGTTCAGCAAAATGCGCAAAAAATCATTTTGTACAATTAAATTCATTAAGTATTATTATTTTTTTTAATTCACAAACCATTCATCGTAAGTAGCTTCTTTGATCTGTGTAATATTTTCTAAGTCTTGCAATACCTTGGGATAAGTGACATTATACATATATGACGTCCATTGATCACATTTTGAATACTTAGGAATACGGATGATACAATGAGGGGAATCTTCAATTATGGTATAACTTCCTTCAAAATTTTAAGTGCATTTGTTCCTTGATGCATTACTTATTAAGTGACTCTGTTGTACACATACAAGGTTTAAATGTGTTCAAAATTTCTATTTAAGTTATAATAGCTAAATTTAGATTCCATGGAATCCTCAAGCTGTATAGCTGTTAGTGTCCTTGATAATATATCTAACAAAAATTTATTGATGACATCTATTCGTCAGGCACTGGAGCTGAAGTGTCAGCGGAGTGATGAGATGCAACTGAATTGGCTGCAGATATTGACTTTTTTAATCCCTTGTTTAAGTCAATGCAAATTACCACAAAGTTCACAATTTAAACTATTTAAAATGAGATTTAAATGTCCATTTAGGAAACATATGGTGAAACTACCTTGATCGAAGGGGCTACGTTCCACGATTCTTCCGCTCTGCACGAATCTGCGGTGGAGGATACATTAGAATTATGAAAACCAAGGTTTACGTAGAAGCCATGCTCCATTAGGACCGTTCTTCCTAATATATGAAGCGTTTTCTTGTAATTCTTGAAAACAAACGATGATTTGCTGGTAAATCAAACATGACAATATCTTCTCGTGTACCAAAAACTTAAGCCATAGAAGAGAATCGGAAGACCGCAAGTTTGGTGACGTTACCTTATTTATGCTCAATTTTATAAATGTAAGTAAAGTATTTTTCCATTCAAAATGTCTTATTATCATATGCAAGAGCACTTTCATTTATCTCAGTAAAACGGGGAAAATAATAAATCAATAAGTAAAAGAAGAACCCTTTAAATTTTTTCGAATGCAATATCGAAAGCGGTCAGGTGGGTATATACCAGCAGTAGATTTGTAACGATTGAATGGATGCGTGCTTATCATTAGTTCTCATCGATTTATTATAACTTCCTTTAGTATTAATTTTCATTTTTTTAATGAAGCTTAAACAAAACTCTAAATAACTCCTATTTGGTGATTTTGACGAGTTCATATTTTTACTAGGGGCCCAAGGTGTCGGGAAGATTTCCATGATCAGAAGCTGCATCGCCATTATTAACTTCTTAGGAAGTTGGAAAACGGCAATACAGCTACATTTAACACATCTTGAGCTCCAGTTTTCTTTCAACCAATGTTTTAATTCCAAGACTTCTAGTGTAAAATTTTATGCCAGCTTAAAAACACTACAAGAACCTGTTAGCATTTAAGTTCTGAATCGCTATCTTCATTTACATCTTAGCTCAGAGACAGTGCCGATAATTCCTAGTCGTTAATGGATCAATGGTCAGTTCCTCTTAATGAGACGGTCACAATACTTAAATCGCGCTTCCTTCCACATCTCAAAATCCCTCGGCCACAATTTACTTACTAGTATGACTTCCCCGTTAGTCTTTGGCTTTTTCTGTAAATCTTTGGATGTCGCAAACAGTGTCACACCTTGGCTTAAATGATCCAACATAAACAATGGGGCAGGGTTATCATCAAACTTCCAGCATTTTTTTAGATTTCATCGTAGAAATTGTTTTAATTGGAGCACTTTTTTACGTTTGAATATACTTTACATAATAAAGAATATTGATTTATGTACATTATGACTCACTTTTCTTCACATGCAGTCGTACGTAATTAATATGCTGTACTTTCCTTAGTTGGTAGCTTTACTCGAAAAATGAGGGTCGGATAATAACATTCACGCTCACACTCCATTTCCACTTGATTGCCTAACATTCTCTGACCCGCCTCTCGTCTGGGAAATCCATTGAGAAGTGAAAAATGTGACTGAAATTCCGTGGCATCATGAGAAATAAGCAAGCGAATTGGCCACGGAAGCTGGATAACGGGAGGAAGACTGCGAGGCACCAATTGCCATCCATCTGGTAAATAAAAAATTCGGGGAAGGGAGGTGTAGAGTTAGGGACAGGCCAGTGAGTTTATTAGCCGTTCGATTGGCTGCGATGAAACGAATCCATCCTCCGGAAATTCCCTTTACCTCGACATGGCGGCGTTGACCGATCGCCAAGGTATCGAGGCCAACTTCATCTCCGCCCCTGAAATTAGTCTGTTTGTTTTGCTCTTTCTCCCCATCCAATGCTTTGTCGTATATTCCATCCCACTCAATCCACCCTTCAATTTGTATTTTGTTTGAGTTTATACCCTTATTTTTAATTACCAACACTAATTATCGCTTGCATTACAAAAAGAGAAAATTAAAGAGAGATCTAGTATCCCGCGGAGGATTCGTAGGTCAATAAACATGGCTGCTGCTGCAAACTCTCCTTTTGACACTATCAACCGCTGGATTGTACCCTACTCTCCGATCCTGATTAAGATACTCCACGCACATATCATCGTTGAATAGCGTAACTCAATTAAGTCATTGAATGCAAATATATGTAAGTACACAAGGGAGGCGATCAAGCTGTCAATTCACTCAGAAGACGGCTCAAGGGAACCGGAGGGACGAGGACCATCTATCAACCTGAGTGCTATTTAAGTAGTTATGAGTGTGTGTGGCCCATTTCTGGGTTTCCCATGCATGAAAAAGAACCAACATTCACTTTTCTCTACGCGCACCTGGAAAACGGACAGCGTGTCTACTACAACGATCACAACGTACAAGATACCTACATAAAGAACTCCTCCAATGACCACACTGACAGTATTCTTCAGGCTTTTTGGTTTTCTTGTAAAATAAGTTCAATATTTTTCACACCTGTTGAATTCCAACGGGTACCGTCCGCTAGTCATTAATAATAATAATAATTAATAATTGGTACGATTCGTTATCATTGCGTATTTTCACTCTTACTTAATGATTGTTTATTAAGAGGTGGTGCTTTCTGTTGTTTTTGATCCTCAAAAAGACTAAGATTGTTTTTGTGTTGTGTTTTTGAGTTGGGTGTTGAGAGAGAAAGATTAAAAGTGTAGAGAATTACATGAAACAAGGCTGTTGTGGGTTCAATAATTGTATGGGAATTTTTTAATTGAAACTGATTTGAAGAAGAAATGGTTTAGATTTTTGTCATAGTTTTATGAAAAATTATAGAATCATTGACTGTGATTCATTTATTAATTACTCCTCGTTGTTGAACAACGTAAGACTTATCGGCATCACTCCACATGCTGTGGCATTTGCCAGTAGTTTATGACGATTTTATTGGCCAATGTTTAATTAACAATAGTTCAAGGGGAACATCAGAGGATTATTCGGATAGGACTAATATAGATATCAACCAATATAAAGATATGAATCTAATTCTGTTAAGAAAATAAGTTCACAGGTAATCGAATCCCTACCAAATGTATTTCGTGCTCTTTAAGACAACGTGTTAAAATGGAATTGGACAATCGAAGAATAAATTCGGAACGATGCAAGTTCTTATGCATTCATGTACAAATATTACTTGTAAGGTCAATTATGCAAAGTGTCTCACAAATCTTTTCACAAATTAAAATCAAATTTATCATATTTGTGTCCTTTCAGAACCTATTATTAATGTGTCTTTTGCCGCTTGTTCCAGGATAGACTTGGTACTGAGTAAAGCGTGCTAGGGAAAATGTTTCTCGGGCGAGACTAATCGTTCGGCAATAAAATGTTAACATTCGGAGTGTAGGAGAAATGTTTGAACTTTTGAGCTGGTATTTAATTGGTCAAGTAGAGCGTGGTCTTATCAGTGATGAAGGGTTAGAAGTTGGGTGGAATTGATGGGTCGGAAAAACAGGAATTTTTAACGTTTAGAGAGAAATGGGAAAATGCCTAGTGTAAAATAATATAGATTGGAAGAAGATATGGAGATGAATTTACACCTGTCCGAGAGAAGATTGATTTGGGGAGGAGAACGGGCCAAAGGAGAGCAGTGAGCTGTCTCATTCGGAAAAATAGTTGGCCAGAGAATATACGGGTAGTCATGAAAAGAAACTTGAAAGAGAAGTATTCACATAGTGGAGTTAGTAGAGAGAGCGGTGGTAGAGAAACTTTGCATGCAAAAGAGGAAGGAAGCAGGGAAGAGAGGGATAACCGCGGCTTGTGAAAACTGCAGCATTAGATCTGCAACAAAATAGGATTTTATAAGCATTGGCTCTGCTCATTTTAATATTCAACTGAAAGTTTGAGCTGGAGACGCTAGGGGTTGATTTACTGGAAGTCAACGATATAAAGGTGGCTGGGGCATATGACTACTGCAGCGTCGGATACTGAGTGATCGGGAGACGACAAGAGGATTGCAGGTTACAAACCGGCAGGTGAGAGCTTACAAACAACGTGATAATGCAGGTCTGCATGCCGACATCTAGCCACCCGGGAGAAGAAATGGAAGAAGTTCACGAGCATGCTGAAGATGTCCTCGGGGTAATGAATGGGAAAGAAAACCTCACCACGATGGTAGACTGAAGCGCAATTGTAAGGGCGGTAAATTAAGGAAATAGTGTAGGGTACATAGGACTGGGCAGAAAAAAGGGCCAAGGAGGAAAAACTGGTAGAGTTCTGAAATGAAAAGAATATGGTAGCAGCTAACACTCTCTTTGAGTACCATCGGTGTAGGAGGTACATGTGGAAGATGCCAGGTGATACTGCCAGATACCAAGAATGGTCTCTAAACTTGTTCGAGTCAGATTTAAGAACCAGTAAAGCAGTGCAAAATCTATCACGTTGCGGAAAAGTGTGCCCACAACCTATTAGTCATGGACAGCCTCCTTCGATAGTAGAAAATCAAGAGGATAAAACGCGAACCAAGGTGGGACAAGGAAATAGAGGCTGAAGTAGAAAAGAAAAAGATACCCCCACAGCTGTCGAGAGAAAATGAGATCGAAATAGGCCAAGAAAAATGGGCTGAAGAGGCGATTAACAGAATAAGCAAAGGAGCAGGTCATGAGTAAGAGGGTCAAAACGAATAATCCACGGTTGACGACGGAGATTAGGAAACTAGTCGAAGAAAGAAGAAAATACAGGAACCCCAGAAATGAAGGTCAGGCGACCCTCTGCAAGAAGCTGATGAACCTAGTTAATTGAGAATTCAAGAAGGCTAAGGATGATTGGATCTAAAGATGCTGCGAGGAAGTCAACGAAAACATGACGACAGTAAGCACCAAAACAGCACACAAGCTAGTGAAGAAACACTTTGTAGAGAGGAAAAAGAAAATCAACAGCATCATGGATTCGGACGGGAATATATTGACAATGGGAACCGATGAAGCAATAAATCGAATTACTCTACGAAGGGCTGATGCCGCTGCAGGAAAAACCTGATGAGTAACGGGTGCAAGATTGCCGAAGTTGACCGAGGCCCAGTCAAACTGAGGAGTGAATTCGATCAAACAGTAGAAAACCTAAAGAATAACAATGCACCTGGAGCAGACAACATATGCGGAGAAATCATCAATGCGCTCGGAAGTACATCCAAGAATAACGTGGACGAGACAATAAGTAACAGCTAACAATTTGGAAAACTTCCAGAACTCTTTCACCGGAGTTTCCGGTGAAAGATTTCTGGGGCCAGGTCGATTAGATACACCCTAAGACACCATGGGTTTGTGAAGAGCATTATGGCAAGTTAGAGGGAAAAGTCCCCAGAGTAAGACCGAGGAATAAGTTCAAGGACCAAATAAACAGGAAAGTACATTGGAAGAGATACCAGGTGGTAAGAGATATAGGATTAGATGGGGTAGAGTAGAGTTATGAATGCCTTATTAACCTTCGTTAGAATCCAATTTATCGGTAATAGTGTAAAATGTCCCCGTTGCCTTAGAAAACTACCAATACAATAATGGCCAACGAAGCGGAAGGAGATTGAGGGAAAGATTGAGAAATTTCTTTGTTTTACACTTGAACATTTAACTTCTTTTGCAGAAACGATAAAATATGATCTGGCATTTTCAGGGAATATTAACACCAGCTGCTTAGTATTTGGAATGGATATGAACAAGAAGAAAACGATGTGTTTGGTTACTGGAAGAGAAGAAGAGAAAATAAAGGTCTAACTTAAGGAAGAATGGATTGAAAAAGTGGAGAGTTTTAAGTACCTACGTAGTAAGATAAACTGAAGACATGTATAGGAGATTATAGGAAGAATTTCAATGGCCAAAGACGGAATTCAGTGGAAATGGAAACAACTCTGTTAAACGATAAGCAAAGAACTGATGAAGAGGCTAGCTAAGTGTTATACATAGAGTGAGGCATTATGTTGAATAGAGAAGTGGATAATTAAGAAGGAAGATGGAAAAAGACTAGAAGCCCTCGAGGTGTAGATGTGGAGGAAGATGGAATAAAAGACGATGTGAGAAAGATGATGTGAGAAATGAGGAGGTATTGAGGAGAATAAACTGCGATGGAAACAATTTGAAGAACATAATATGGCTGAATACGACATTGCCTGAGAAGAGATAGACAGAAACGAAAGAAATGGTGGAGGGAAAGAAATGAAAGGGTAGGAAAAGAAAGGAAATGTTGAACTATATCAAAGTCGAGGGAAAATATGTGAAAATGAAACCACTAGCTGATAGAAGAGTAGAATGAGGTGGAGTCCGTTAGGAAACCTAGCGAGATATGTAGAAACACATGAATAAATGAAATGATTGGAGATAATGGAACCTGTTCTGGGGGTTTTGAATATTGATGGAGGTAAGGCTGAATGAATATTTGAGTTCAGGAAGCCATGAAATAATAAGGGAAATAATACAGGAGGAAGCACAATGGAAAAGGATAGAGACATCAAGGATGCAATGGTTTGGGCATGTAAAAAGAATGGGAACTGACAGAATGTCTAGAAGGGTACATGAGACGGAAATTCAATGAAAAAATCTCGAGAAGGACCACGGAATAGATGGGAGAACGGAGTGGAGACAGAACGTAGGGAAACGGGAGGAGAAATGGATAACAGTGAGGGTAGAGAAATGAAGGGACGATAGAAAAAATGAAAGACTTGTGTGCAAAGCAGATGCAATCAGTGGCTGGAAACTGAAGTAGATGATAATGTTGTTCATAAAATGTGATATTAAACAATATTATTCTTAGTATTTAGCAATGAACTTTTATGAAAAAAGATTTGGTATCATATTTCTGATTTTTCCTGTACTTATATTTTAGTCTTAAGTATCAATTTCCTTACCCTGAAGGTATCTGTGAGACGAAAGATGTGAATCCAAACGTTTCAATCATTATTCTACAAAACATATCCAGAGCTGTACATAATTTTAATGATTAGAGAAATGATAGAGAAATTTTCAGGAAGTTACCTCTTAGTGCTGTAATCTTTACTAAAATCGCTCCAGTTTTGCATAAGATAGGTGCTAACTTTTATGAACTTTTTACAACTGACAATATAAGCAAATGGAACGAGATTTATGAGTGAAGTATACTTGTTTTAGCGATTGTTACAATAAAGATATAAGATTTATTTTATTTGTATTTACCTTCAGCCCTTAACTCGATAGCATTTTTGAAAATAATGAGTATAAATCCCGGCTCTCTACCCTAGAAACGATCCATTTTAAGTAACTACTCTCCATCTCACCTTGAGAAATTATAATTATAAAGATTAGTATCAATCCTCTATTAAAGATTTTTAAAGCAATTTTATGTTGAGTGTAAGTAAATTTGTAAAGTCATCTGATAATTTGAAAATATTTGCTATTATTATTTCTCAAGCATTCAAGTACCCTAATCTAAACTTATCCAATTAACGTGTCATCTTTATTTATAAATGGCTGTTCTAAGAGACGAGTTTATAGATAGAATAGATTCGATGTCCCTCTTTTCAACCGTATCTCGTTGAGAAATATTTATACCGCGTTGAAATTTTCTGTCTCTTCCAGGTTCCCATTTCAGTTTTTTTCACATTTCATCAATCTTCTTGGTCCTCATTCCAGCAAGGGATGATTAACCTCTCATGGAACCACAAACAGCTACAGCCTCCAATCAAGCTAATTAACGGCAGACCTTCCGGGGCTAACTTTCTCCTAGGAAACAATCAACCAATCAGTTCGGTTGGTAGTTGGGGGTGTGGTGGTTGAAAGTCGAAGGACGAGCTTAGCAAGTGCTACTCTGGTGGGAGAGGATTTTGTGGCTTTTAGGAGGCAAGGGAAAACTAAATCCTGGAAAAGCGATGGCGTTCAGACCCTTGCAATCTCGCGGTGAACCTCGAAGATCGGTAATTGCGAGTAAGGTGAGCACTTGGAGGAAGCCAAGAAGGCGAGTTGAAGGAGAGACATGAGAAGGGGTCGGAGTGAGTGACATTCTCTATATTGTGCGTTGAAATTAAGGTGAAAGGGTGTATTTTTGTGTGACCAGAACCACATAAACCAGATTGCCTAAAATTCTTCTTTTCCTCCACCGGAAAGTAACCTAATGGAGGGATGGTTCGGCATAGGTCTTGCCTCTCCTGTTCGGCCAGCCTATTCATTTTAACTCCATCCTCGAGGCTTTTTTTACCACCCGATCATTTCAGCTCATATTGCGTTCTAGGCCGGACACTGAGGACATATATAAAAGCAGATAAAAGAAGAAATTTTTCAACATAGGAGGAACAGAGGAGTGTTTGTATACTGGACCGTGAGGCATGAACTGTGTGTTGATATTTTACCTAGGCGTCTCGTAGACCGAGGTAAAAGGAGCCAGGGATAGTCGTCCCACAAGGGACATAGTCCCTTCTCTGTTCCCTCAACTGCTACATCCACCTCTCTCTCTCTTACCGCAAAAAATGATCGCCCCACTACCTTTTAGTAGCCTCCCAAAAGGGAAATCAAATACTCTCAGAATTGCCTCGTCTTTCCTTTTATACCCACGTTTTGTGCGCGCCGACGAGGTTGGAAATCAACATCATCTCCCTCTTATTAATATCCCTTGTGGATTTTCTGCCCATGATTCACCCTTTGTGTCTTAGATATTTCTCTCTATGTTATACGCCCTATATATAGTCCACTATAGTCGACTGTTTCAATAGGAAGTTTGACTTCCACAATCCTGTGTTAAATAAGTCATCTATCAGTTTCTGTACAATGATGTACATTTATCTTCCGATAACATCTAGTCTAAGCCAAACTCCAGGTCTGTAGCTGTACATATGGGATTATTAGTTCAGCCTAAAACTTTGAGAAGCCTTTTAGTCATTTGCATGATGGGCATACTACTATCGTAGAACTCTGCGATTCAAGGTTTAGACAGATGAAAGATTCGATGTTGCTTAGTGTGTTTTTGAACAATTTCGGTTTGTGGTCAACGAGGATGTGATAACAGGTTGCTGACATCTACACTCCTGTAATCGTACACATTATTGAAATTTCATATTTTATCAATCACAATTCCCCCATCACAATAATTGGTTTATAATTACCAATTTTATCCTATCTCATGCAAATGTTTAAGGTGCAAATGAGTTCATATATCAAAGTACTAGTAATGGTGATTTGATGCTAAACCTTTCACAGTATTGATTTTTCCTACCTTTTAATCGCATTAGAAAAATGGAGTGGAGCCGGAGACGACACCTCACATTTTATACCATATGTTTGACTTAATATAAGAATCTTAGCATTTATTTAGTGAAGCTTTCTCTCAATTACATTATTAAGTGACCTATTGAGCTTGAAAATTATGTTAGGCTCCATGGAAGAGTCATAAAATTCCCTTATACCATATATTTTGGAGCCCATACCTTGGTAGAAAAACTCGTTCGTTTGTTTAAGCTATCCATCTTTAGATTTTGAGATAGTTTTTAGGGTGGATAATTAGATAATTTAGAAAATATTCCTTCCACCAAGCCTCATGCAGACGAAGAATATACAATATGAGGTAATAGTACATCACTTTAATTTGTCTCTCGAGTGATGCGCAATTTTCACTATTGAATATATTATGCTGGAAGCAGTGAGGGGGAACAAGTTTCTTTATATTAAAATTACTAAAAGTTACAAAGTAATAGCTCAATTACGTTGAAATTGAAGTGCGAAATGGATTTGGCAATAAATTAGGTAATGAATCCAAATTTTCAATATCACTCTATGGTTAGCATAAGTCATGTAAAAAATAAGATACAAATATATTTTATCTATTGTATTCACATGACTGGATTTCGAGTGCATTCGTTCTGTGAAAAACTTGAAGAAATCCGTCAATATACATCTATATCTGCATACTACCCTGCGAGCCGCAAAATGGGAGTGTGGCAAGGAGATCAAGGAGATCAGCAGTGTAAATATGTATGGGATAAGGTTTTGGGTGGTGAAATGGTGACGTGTATTATGGGAGTGTATTTAGTGGAGCTCCGTTTTTATTGTGGTCGCCTATTGTGCACGGAAAAGACGAGTTTTTGTACCTATCTATTCGACAACGTATCTCTTTTATTTGATCGCTTCTGTCAGATGTAAAAATGTGGAGAGTCATCATGATAACATTTTTGTGTCGCTCTGAAGCACACAAGCTCTGAATTTCTCAAGCAAACTTAGCCTAGTGTGCTGTGTCCGTATCTCTAGGGGAACCCTAAATCCTGTAGATGTTGTTAAACTATATATGTTCGTTCACAGCATTTTTTTAACGAAACAGGCAGCTTTTCTTTGTTTTTGCAGATTTTATAATTTTTTGGTTAAATCTTTGTGACCAGGGTCCTAAATACTTTCGCGGCGTTTTCGAAGTGTGATCTAACCAGATCGAAATAGCATTTTTCTTTGACTTTTTCACCCGAGGACCTTCCTATTATGCGCTTTAGAAAACCTAGTTCCTTTTATGCTGTGCCGCATATGTTTTGTAGGTGTATTCTTCTCGATATATCAGAAGTATTTTTCTAATATCCTTCTCGAGCACATTAACTATTTTAACAGTCGACAATCAGATGATTCTGGTGTCAAAATGTGCAAAACATAGATAATAACTCAGTCAAACAAAAACCAAAGATTAATGAAGTTCCTCATGGCTAACGTCCAACAAGTTCCGAGATTCTTCCATATGATGGCGAATGTGTTGGTGTTAGTAAAGAATACGGCGGAAACTATTAATCTACTGATGATCTAATATTCAAATGGCTTACAGTAATGTAACTTTCATAGGAACATATATCTCTTAGAATTATTTGTCAGGTGTGGCAGAAAATAATGGATTCACTGAACACAGAATGTTGTAACTTATATGAGTTTGAATATCTGTGTATCGATGATGCAACGTATATCGATCTTGTCATCTTAGTGTCTAGAGCTTGAAAGGACAGTCTCTCAAAAATGAAGAGCGCATTATTGTCGAAGTGATTTGGTGTGTAATTTATAACTCAAGTAAATGTGAGTTAACATTCACTACGAGTTCACATATTCACTGTCAAAAAAGAAACAAAACACAGAATTCATTCCCTTATATTATTCTAGAAGTACTTTGATAAAATCGCCGCAGGGAATCTACGTGCAGATGCACTGCGATATTTCAAATAATTTGAATGACTTTGTATATTAAAGGGAAGCCTCATAAATGTAGATAGATAAAGCACAAACCGATAACAAAGCAGATTGCATATACAAAGTTAATTGAAAACCAAAGGACGATATTTATGGAATAATTCGAAATAAAACCTCCGACATCTCTCATGAATACTACACACTATGGTTAGTTATTATTAAAAAAATTTTTAGAAGCAATCAATTTAGGGTTTAGTATTCCGATTATATTGCTGAAGGGTATTTTTCTCGATTTTGGTAACGCATAACTGCTGTCAGCTTCATAGCATCACAAAACCACATAAATAGATGGAGGTAATTGACAATGGCTTCAATTTTACTGTTGGCAGGGTATCTTGGTGGATAGTCATAATTCTGATGGAACAGGATCATAGACTTAAAAGATCACAAATCACCATAGATTTAGTAAAGTATTGTGTAGAGGATTGCATAAATTAAGACACATGCATACATGAATCAATGCATTTTGATGCAGAGGTGTTATCAGTACAGGTCAGATGAAATTACAACATGCACAAAGTATTTTAGATATTGCACCATTATTTCTAATTCCTTTGTTTCTCAACTTTAATATTGGTTCACGCACATGCAAGGCAGGCGAGGTGCAAGAGAGTGAGTGAGTCTCGTAACACAGAAGACTCGTGTGGCAGAAGTAGGGCGTAAAGCCACGTAGTGGCTGTTCCTATAACTAGTGGGGAAAGAGGCGCCCATTATTAATTCATTCGATACAAAAATGGCTGGCTAAATCATCCTTGTAACCTTCAACTTTCAAATGTCAATGGAGTCAATCGCAGAGAAATAAAGCGTAGTATATTTTTTTCTTTTCCTGAACGAGTAATTTACTTTTGGGCGATAAAATTCGGCGTATTTCTACCGCTTGTAAGAAAAAATTAAAAGCGCTTTTAATATTTTCTCAGTACGTGGAGATAAAATCTCCAAAACTTGAAAGGCAAACGAGATGGAACGGAAAAACAATTTTTGGGGTTCCACTAATTTTCCTTTTCGACGATTGTTGCTTCCACATAGGTAAATGAATTTGTGTTCATTCAGCGCATTGGTGATAGAATTTATTGGGCTGGGATATTTGATAAATCTCGTGGATTTCATTCACAGGTAGACCAATGAAAGGAAAGCGAGCCTCCGTAAATTTTCTGATAATCTTGCTCAATGGCGCAGCCTCACCACTTCACGTGGCATTAGTTTGTACTTGGGATGTGGCAAGCGGTAGTGGCATTGGTGAAGGGCATGAGTATGAATACGAGGCAAAGGTGGAGGGGGCTGCAGATTTTACGCCAAAAGTCATTAAAGGAGGATCGGTGTTATGCTGATGAGATTACTGCAGAGCAGTCAGCGTGGATGTAGTTTTGTGAGCTCACGAGCTGGCGGCTCACGGCTCTAATAGGCAAAGAGAGGTGCTAATTGCGATGTTTCAGGGATGGGGCAAAGCACAGATCACGTTAAAGAATGCTATCGACTAATGCTGGACATGAAATTCGGGAAACAGTTTGCCGTTTTGCAACAGTGAACATATAACACCAGACGTGATAGGGAGGTTGATATTGGGATGGAGTAGGAATGCAATAGAGGGCGTGGTGGCGAATGCGTAATCTGATTTCAACGGGGAGATTAATCATTGAAGAATCTTGACAAAATTACAGAAATGATAGACAAAATAACAGAATCGTATGAATAGAGTCATATGAACCTGGGAAAAATTACAGAAATGATAGACAAAATAACAGAATCCTATGAATAGAGTCATATGAACCTGGGTTCAAATTCAATGAGTGTAGAATAATTATGTTTTATTACGAAATGAGCCCAAAGTTAAGCACCCATTTGCTACCATTGTAAACTCGATAAAAGCGAGTTTAATGAGATCTGCTCGGTTCAAACGACTGATTAGTTCAACAAAACCGCGTGAAAAATAGGTTGGAGATGACGATAAAATCTCTCCGATTCGGGTAAAACACAGGCATTCAATTTAATATTACCCTGTTTAATTTCAAATTCTCGCCTGAATTGCCTATTGGTCATCGTTGATTGCAATTCTCTGTAAAATCGCATTTCGATCACTTTCGACTCTGAAAAAAACTTCAATTTTAATTGCGCCATGATCTGCCGAGCTACTTTAAATGTTTTATCTCAAAACTTGTAACAAAACTATTTAATCACATTGAGGATTGACGAACAATATCTCTCCTTCAGCTAACTATTTTAAACAAGTAAATTGTTGTAACTCTAATGCCTTAATTCAAAAATTGAAATGTAGTGTATAATGATAAATATTTCCCTCCAAAGTTTTCCATTTCACCCACAGCAACAATATTGAAACGGTAGCATCCACATCATCGTCCTACCTCCATTCAATGCCAGACTACTTTAGACACGTAGGGAATGTGTAGATGACTACTACTTGATGCAGAGTAGCTTGAAGAGAAGCTTGTGCCACAACAACACGTAGCCATTGAGAAAAACAAGTTTGCATACAAGTGGCGGAGGATAAGTAAATGCATAAAATTACGGAGAAAATTCCGTGATGTAAAACATTGTGGATTGCTAAAAACAGTACTTCCTGCTTTCCAATTGTGATTCGTACATCGTCAGGAGGATCAGTCTGTCAAAACTTTCATAACGTTTAGTGACGCCGTAGAGTAAATATCATGTTGACATATTCAATTTATATCAATGTGTATTCCCAGATCTGATTAGCTCAGCTACTGTATCAATGATGGATTGTACCGAAGAATATATACACGGTACGTACACCCCCTCAATTGGGAATGTTACCTACGTTTACAACGCACACTCTAAAAACGTTAACATTCCCATAGAACTTGGACCACATGAGGAAGTTGCAAAAATGTTCTTATCTATATTATTCTTGTCAGCTCGCGGTAAATAATGGTCAGAATATCAAATAATGTGCTGCAAAATATTTCCACGCCTCTTTGTTTGTTTATGATAATGACTGCCAAGCCTGTATGAGCGAAATTCGCAGTTGTTGAGCGATTGTTAAATTGGAACCATGACGTGGGAAAGTTGTATCCCTTCACGTAACGATTTCGATGCCCTTAACTAATAACTTAAGCACTTTAAACATAAATAAACCAAAACTGTCCCCTCTAAGACGATATATTGAATGATAGTGAATTATTACGTAAAATCGGTCAATAGTCAATAGTCCATGCGTTTCCCTCACATATCATGCTCTGGCTAATTCTTTTTTAAGATTACTGGGACTAGCTTGAGAGAATTTAATCCAGAGTAGAGTAGGACGCTACTGTAGCTTACCTGGCTAAAGCTTCCGTAGCGACGATATGCTGGGATCTGGCTTTTAGTCCCGCTCATAGTGAATTATTTTTCATACGTGGAACTTTGTACTTGCTCAGGTTGTATAGGATATTTGGGGAGGCGACCGACGGCTAAGGTCATTTGCGCCATAGGGGATAGGTAAGGGAGGAAGGGTGGATAGAAACCCGGCGTCGGCATTAGCCTGCTCTTTACGATAGGTGCCAAGGGGACCACGGCTTAACGTCTCATCGCATAAACGTTTCCTAAATTTTCGCATGTCGTCGCCTAAATTTCATTCTGCTAAAAATAATTGCTCTCGCAAGAGTATTGAAGATAAAGCTTCCAATTTATTGAAAAAAACTTATTACGTCAATGTAAATTCCCGTTCTCCGTGAAAGAGTCTCGATTCTATTTCAGCTGTGGGCATCCACCGCTATAACGTGTTGATTCTCTAAAAAAAATGTTTGCTAAAACAAAAAAAATATGTGCAGTTAATGCAGCGAAAGAGCATTAACTGGATATACGACGTATATTTAAATCCAATGAGTATCATATCTAAAAAATCGTCTGGTTGGAAATCAAATGGAAACGTATATGGGAGAAATTTTATTTTTCTCCATTTGTGGTGTGGATTTAAATTCTACATGTAATTTTTCGAATATTATTCATAAATGTTCAAGGAGAAACATCACATTTTACCCCGTTGACCTGACCTGCAGATGCAATGTGGGGCTTGAATACAATCGTCTTAAGAACCTTCAACTTAATGGATTTTCATGAATTATCTATGCATTGATAATCTTGTTCACCGATTATCCTTGCTTCCGTTCTGCCGTATCCTAGGCTTTCAGTTCCTTTTTTTCACTCCTTTTTCATTTTAAAATAGATCCGGGGTGACGCTTATTATTGCATATTTTTCAAATGTTATTTCATGTGTTGTCCCGAAATTTTCATTTGTGAAATACAGGATACTATAGAAAATCTCCAACAAATATAACTAGGATATCTGTTCTAGTCGTTTGAGAAACTTAATTACAGTAATGCGTTCCAGTGGTGTGATGTCCTGGTATGAATCTCTGGTCATCTGTTTCAACGAAGTCATCAGTGGCATAAATTTGGCTGTTGAAATAAATTGAGATGACTCATCCGAGGTGAAAAACGTGTTCCATTAGTTATTGTTTTCAATGAAAATATACTTAGAAGGCATGGTGAACTCTCCCTCGTTAGATTACTGAGGCTAATATTTTGCAGAGCTTTGCAGTTCCATTTTCGTGTTCGGTTCAACTGTGAGCTTATAGCATTTGTACAGATGCACTCGCTTTTGTACTTCAATTGCCATATTCCATATTCACCATTCATTTAATATCATCTGGGTATACTTTATTTAATATATTAAGTACATTTATTCACATCCTGAGATAGCTCTTTTGGGGTAAACTAGGGTGGCACTTTTCACTGATCCTTTTTAAGACCATATCGTTCGCCTCGGCTCTGTAATGAACCTTGCAGTTAATTTATTAATGGATTCTCACCGTGCTCTCAGGTTTTTATGGAACAGTAATGTGCAAACTCTACTGAAAAGAGATGTCATATTTTTAGAAGGACCTAATATATGGTATAATTAATGTAGAGGTTCAGGGTTTTGTTGTTTCTTTTATTTGAAGAGAATGCCAAAATTTCAGAATGGTTTATGCGACACTCAGCAATGACGGTCATTATTTTACGATGTTCAATCTCAAAACTTCCTTAACGTGTTCCTCTTTTCATAAAAGTACTTGTTTTCCTCCTTTTCCTCTCAAATACAAGCTATTACTTTGAGGCTGTTGATAATAACCCAGAAGATTTTTAATTATTCTTGCCGGCCCGAATTACCTGCCATGCTTCAAAATCTCTTAACATGCGTCCTCCGTTCCTATTGCTTCTAGCCCTTTTTCCCCACCCTTTTTATCTAGTTTGAATTCTCATTTTTCTCAAACCTTGATCAGCTGAGCTTCATTTGGCTCTTTGACACTATATTATAAATATTCTGAATTCTCTTTACTATTCATAATCCTTCTTCCATCAAGTTCTACAGTCGGTATTTTAAATTTCTTAAGAAGCGCTCTAAGTCCAATGCTATAAAATAATAGCTTACGTGAAAGTATCTTACTTATTTCAGAATAATTTAGCATTTTCCAATAGAAATATAAATAAAAAACCGTTGTCCATATCCAGTCGCCATCGTTCGTAGACCTCACCGATAGGGTAAGGTGTCCTTCCCGTTCTCTCACCTCTTCACTGACTCATACTCTGCATCGGACTGATAAACTTTGACCTCTGGGACGTGGGTGACACTGACAGGAGCTATCTGAGTTTGCCAGGAAATTGAGCTTGTGAGAGTATCAGAGTGAACTATCCTTTCCTCTTTGGTCAAGGTCATAGTCTGTGGGGTCAACGATGGTCTGTCGCACATGACTGGGAAATGTATGTTTGTATTGTGTATTCTCCCGTACGTGAACTGAGATATATCCTCAAAATTTTATTGTTTGCGGGGGAGGGATTTACCTTTTCTCCTTAAATTTCGAAATTTTATACCTAAGTAATTGATTGCCGTCAAGCATTAGAACATGGCAGTAAATAATATGTTCTAACTTTCAATCTTACCAGAAAAAATAATGTTATCCTATGATGTCAAGCTGTAAGACCCATTTTATAGTGTTTAGAGTTCCTTATGATGTTTTTCGTGGTCTTACTCGTTCTTTCTCAGTTTGATTTGTAAAGCCTATATGTCATTACTCATGTGATAGGGTCTTATGTGCAATTTATCTCTCTCCCTCTCTTTTATTCATAGATAAAACTAGTTTCGAAGAGGTATGATGAAAATGTGTTGCCAGAATCTATGTCAGTCCATTTTGTGAACGAGTAATACCCTAGAATTCCTTCCGAAGGTAGACTGAATAGTTGGTTGCCAATTTTCATTCAGGCGATCAGTTTTAGGACGGGAAATTGGAAGGGTATCTCGTCTTTACATTTGCTTCCAGGTGGTTATTTGTTCTTTTCAATTTTTTCCGAATTTCTAATTTTCTGTCCAAAGTAAGCGTTCCTTCCCGTAAAGCAATGTTTAATGCAAATTTTAGGTAAGGTTTCTTTTAATTCCTTTAAAACGAAAATTGCAACAATTCGGGTGTCTTTAGACGACGTTATTGAGAAACTGTTACGCAATTGGTCGCTCGTGAGGTGCAGCGGTGTGGGCTCGGACCATACTCACCGGGTAATGGCAAGATTACTGGCTCTGTAGAATACTGTAACTTCAAACCATTGGCGTGCACAAAGGTAAGCAACGATTGACGATGAGCTACATATTTTTAAAAATCTATATGCTTATAATATTAGCTGTGTACTCTTAAGTTGAAAGTAGGAGAGCAAAGGCTACTTTATCCATTTTACACCACAAAGTTCCTTCCTTCTACCAAAATTTCAAATAAGTTCTTAAAACAACTTTATTGCCTCAAGCTAAATGAGAATAACTCTCTTTTTATTGCGAATTCTTTGTTAAAATTTGAAAATTCAGGTATAAATACAGTTGTTCTATCATATGTTTAAGGAATATTAATGAATGGTTTACCTAGTATAGAGAGAGAGACTTAAACTGATATTTTTATTTAATCACAATTTTTATTTAATCTCAGAGTTTCAGGTGTATTAAGGTATATTATTGCACTATCAATTATGCAATATGTAATTCATGCTTCCTAAGGCTGCTACATTAGAAAATGTAATTCTAATATCATATCCATATTGAATGGGGAACTTTCTAGCTCAAACTACCTTTAATGAAGTTGTGATTGAAAAAGGATAGTTGGCAGGAAATTTTGGTTGAATAATCATGTGTGTTCCAGCAAATCATAGATTTTTTTACTTATTACTAACACTTTAAATTGAATGATGTGGGTAATTATATTTTACTTCACTTGTGAAGCAACGGCCATTTTCGGGTTGAAATCACATAAAGAAGTACAAACAAGATTAGTGCAGTTGATGATAGAATTTTTTTCATCCAAGGTTTAATACTTCACCGTCACGTCCTGAATATCGTAATTCATGAGATAACCCGCAAAGCCAATGCCTCAAGGCTTAGTGGTTTAAACGATCATAATAGGCAATTCTGTGCCTTTGCATCTTTTGCAAAATTCATAAAATTAATTTTTACATTCTACATACTAGCTGTCTCATTCGGAAGAGAGGGAGAAGTAACATAATCTTTGGAACTAGTTCTATAGAAGATATTGGAAATTACTGAGATGGTGAGAGAAGGAGGGAATTTCCATTGCTTTTGGAAGAGAGAGTAACGAATAAAATGAGGCTACTGAGAATACGAATTAAAATGGCCGTAACAATGATCATTTTTTCGCTATTTCATTTCTACTCATCTGAAACTTTGAATTTTATTTAATACGGAAACAAAAAAAGCCAAAGATATAGTGTCTTTAATTTATAGAATTGGCAAAAATTTGTAGAGAGTACGCCATAGAGCCTTTGAATTCTCAATGCAAGTCATATTTAATATGGAAGATAGTTCTTTTGGGAAGGTCAAATACCAATAATGTTTTAGTTGAGCATAGTTTTATAACACCGACTTTAGAGCTTGTACATGAGCTCTGTGAATGGTTTTTAAATCTTTTTTAAAATTTAAATTATTCTTAATGTTTTATACATTGGTGAGGACGCGTCTTTTCCTCATCTGGTGCCAAGTCACGCTCTTTGCGCGGTAGGGTGCGAGTGCGTTTAAAAACAGTTGCTGACTACCATCGTGGCGCCGCACTATGGCTCGTAATCCCTATAACGTGACCAAAGCAATAAAAAGCTTTGTAATATGAAGAAATAAATGTATAGTTGTAACATATGCAGATACTATTCATCTACTATATTGATTGATTCATACCGTTGTCATATCCGGAATGAGACCAATTAAATATGTGTGATAAGTGTAGCTTAAATACTTCCTTTTCCAGTTAAATCTGAAAGCTCAGAATTAACTAATGTCACCCAAACCTTAAACCCCAGACACAATAAAATATTTAGCCAAATCTGAAAAATATGGAAAAATGAAATTTTTAGCTTGTTTATTTGTCGCAATGAGGGGAGGCGTCGTTTCGTAAAAACGTGTCGTTCCCTGTGAGAGGCAATTTTATTCATTGTTTGTCCAAGTCTTTGCTACGCTAAATAATGGCTTTTAAAGTTGCATTTATGTTTTGAATAGAGGCACTCTGTGGACTTTCTATAAGCTTTGTTTTCACAAACTCAGATAGGTAACAAAATGTGAACTGTAGTTTGGCCAGTTGTCTAAATATTTGTTTGAAGTTATTCAGCGCAACACGGCCATTGTAGCCCTTTTAAAATAGCCGATGAAAGCCAGAAAATTCTACGTGGCCCTGGCTGGGCGTCACCATTAGGCTGGAGAAATCGCGAAGATTGAAGAAAAGGTTGAGAGCTTTATTCTTTAATGATGGACGGCAATTAATCGGCAATCTTGGCGATGGAAATTTATTCTTGTGCGAGTTATCTTCTTTTGATGGGTTGTTAGCTCCATAATATTTATGCTGATGAACATAATCAAAGTCTATTGTGCTTTGGCATGGTCATTTTAATGAATTTTTTTCTGCTTTTTTTATGTCAGTTATAGAAAATATCATGATTGTTTTGTAAAGGACATGGTTTTGGTAAAATTTTCTTAAATGAGTATGATGTTTGCATGCATTACCATGTTTAGATATGGGATTATTTATCGTTGATTTACGCGTTAAAACGGATGAGGAGACTGGTTCAAAATTACTAAATGAGACTCAGCATGTATGCTAGTGTTAATTTACCTCTTGAATGGCCTGTAGATGTCATACTGTAGCCCATATTTAGTATTAGCATTGCTATTTTGTGCACATATTTGGAAACAAAACACAGCATTTTGATTTTAATATTTTTGGAAAATTCTTTCCGTGGAATAATATTTATCCTTTAGGAATGTCAGCATAATTCAACCTCAGTGAAAGTGATCATAAAAACGCAGTTCTGTAATGTACTATCGTTTCAAGCATTTTTTGGACGTATTTTAAAAGCCTTTTCTATTTACCATCTATTTCAAAATTCAAGCCCCAAATAGAAGAGAAAACCACTCAACTAGTCAGTTAACAAATTTTGCTTAGTAATAGATTTTATTTAATAGTCATTCCTATCCTACCTATGTATGCATGGCTACAGTACTTTTGTAAATATTTCGGGTACGTGAATCGTTGAACTATGGTAAGCATTCAGAATAATGCGATAAAAAAATCGCACGACGTGATAGTCTCACACTTTCTTGCAAATGGTAATAATGAGATGGAGAGAAAAGTGACGGCAGATAGTTGATAAAATGATTATTAGCCGGGAAAATTAACCGAAGCTTAGAAATTATGAATAAATAGAAGGGAACTGGGCAATAAGATTTTCACAAGAGGGTGGGTAGGAAGTAACGGGACTATAAGTGATTGATATGGAGTGGGTTCGAGGGGCTACAAAGAGACACGGGCTTGGTTAATGAGGTGCAAATTTGAGTTTTGCTTTCGAAACAAAAGTTTTTAATGCGAGGAAGCTATTTTAAAGCTGTACATTTTACTAATTTATAATTTATTGACGCACAGAAAAAATCATTAGTTGCGTTAATTCCAACAGATAATGCACATGGAATAGAACCAATTTTGTATGTACATTTCGGCTGCTTCAAAGATCTTTTTTTTATTTCAAGGCTCCCATTTTAAATCTCTTGCCAACCCTCCCGCCTTCTCCGATATCATTCTAGTTATGCAATTTCCGTTTGACTCTCGCTAATACTTTCCAGTAATCTCTCCAACTCTACGTTTTCCACGTATTCTTCCTCAAGGGGCCATTTGGGGAGGCGACCGACGGCCAAGGTCATTTGCGCCATAGGGGATAGGTAAGGAAGAAGGGTGGATGGACACCTAGCATCAGCATTGGCCTTATCTTAACGAAAGGCGCCAAGGGGACCACGGTTAAACGTCTCATCCGACAGACGGAGTACTGTACTTGAACTGGTGCCCTCCATAAGACACTCGAGTGGATGGATCGGGTACCCTCTGAAAAACATCCGCCTCTGCAGGGATCTGGCCGCCCGTGTGGTAGGTGAGTACTCTAGCCACCACACCAACCCGACCCCCATCCTTCCTCAAGCATATGCTCCCAGCCCTCGGGAAAAAGTAGCAGACCAGAGCTCTCATATCAAAAGTCGCCACCTCTGCCCAAATCAACTTACCTTCAATGCTTCCTCAGCGACCTCTCGAGTTTGCACGCAGTCATCTTTTATTCCTGCTCCGTCTCATGCGCCTTCATCCTGTTTTTTTTTCTCTTCCATCTTTCTCGACTTACCTAACACCATGGTCCTCGGCTCATTTTTTCTCCGAGACTCGGCTACCTTTTCCACAACTCCTTTCCTTTAGCATTCTTTTATCGCCCATCTCCTCGACCTTCCACAGTATTAAGATCTTTTCTGTGTCGTCTACGTTTGCCAGTGGAATGCAATGAGACGCCGGTTATTACTACAATGCTTCTCTTTCTACCTCTCCTTTGCCAATAGCTGTCGGGAATCTATCCGTTTCTTCTTTCTTGCTATACCGAAAATATTCAACTATGAAGCTACGTATCTTTGAGTGTAATAATCAATGAAACTCGAAAGAGTTTTCTCCGAATGTTATTTGAAACTGAGTGCAATTCAGCTTCTTAAGTATGGTGAACCACTATCAGATACAGTTTTATGTTGAGTATTGGTGATATTTCTGAAAAAGTCTCTTCAGCTCTACTGCTCTCCTTTGAGTCGAAACCTAATTTCTGGAGACGTTCTACGTATATTTGCTACCTAGTCAGTATATTTTGAATAGACAATGATTTTCTGTCGCGGTCAATACGGAGAAAGTGTTCTCTCTTTTACTCAATAATTTATTCATTATGACCGCTTTACAAGGTACATTTTATTGTCCAAACGAATACATGAACTCTTTCATGGGGAAAATTGTACCTTATAAGGCGGTAAATGATATGATTGTCAAGTTGACAGAACAAGAAATAGAACCTACTCTAATTTAATAATTTTATTGTAGTTTCTACGTACTTTATTTTATAGAAGAAAATGAACCATATCAAATGATCTTAAGATCAAAGAACTTTAGGATGAAATAGATCATGGTGTTAAAGTATATGCATAATTTTAAAATGTTAAATTTAGCATACTCATATTTTACATTACTTCTTATCCAAGCAAAATATGTATATATTTATGTGTGGCTATGTTAATTAGTTCGTCCATAGAGTGCATCTCTGTTATGATAGTAAAATATTATCATCAGGTTCGTGAAATAATTAGTATTTTTGGTCCTATTATTTTAGGATCGAAACACACATGTTTTATGTAAAATATTAATGACGAAATAGCAAGAAGAGCAATTCTTTCATAAAAAATGATGCATAGTGTTTAAAGCAACTTTCAACTCTTCTCCGATTAATTTAATTATGGTTTTAATGGTAGCGCTCTAACTCTTATCAGCCATTTTTAATTTCCCGATTTCAAAACCTATCAGTATTTTCTTATCATTCTAATTATTTATCTGAGAGGAAATATTATTTGTTCATGGAATTAGAGCAGAATAAATCATGTTATATTTACCAATTAAAATATTCAGAGTTTTACGTTTTCAGAGTAATGAGGGATAAGAAGTGTGTTAAAATTATGGAACGGAAAAGAAAACGTTGAGAGTGGGACGACCGGAACCAGCGGGAGTGTGAGGGATAGAATAGGAGAGGGTCAGAGAGTGCAATTAAGTAAATATTTCTTTGTCTATAACATTATCTCTTTTATTCCGGTACCCGCTTCTCCTAAGACCTCTCTTCCTTCTTTTGTATTCTTTCCGTCTCCTTCTTGCCACTAATGCCCTGTATACTCCCTCTCTCAACCTAGGGCTCCCTTACGACGACGTCATCAATTACATTTCCCCCCGGGAGAGCGCAGAGGGTGGCTGGAGAAAGGTGAAATGGCGGCAAAGATTAAGGGTAGATAGGTAAGAGAGAGAGATGTGGAAAAAGAGTAAGAGGGGAAATTTTGTCGGTAAGGATTTTGGTGTAGGTGCCTTTGGGCCTTCTCTGACTCGCGTTTTCCGCCTACCATCCTCGCATAATGTCCCACTCGCAACAACCCACACCTCTTGACACTTTCATTCCCTAGTGGTGGGTTAAGGTTGGTTGGAATAGGAGACGAAGGGATGGAAAGCGGGGATGGGAAAAGTGCGGAGAGTTCTAGAGCGGGGAGAGAGTAAGTTAAGCGAAGAGTGAAGGCTTGAGGGGAGGGATTATACAGTTTTTGTACGTAGCTGAGGATTGAGGAGTTTGCACGGATAGCAGTTCAGGGAGGAAAGAGTTTTAAGTGTTAGAGCACTAGATTCAGGTTGGAGAAGTTGCTGAGGGGTGACATAAGTCTTGAAAGATTCACAGTAGATCCTTGGTGTACTGGAGGTAGCTAGAGTGATATATTATTTCTTTGAATTGCAACGATTACGACTGCGATTACATGCTTTCACCTCACTATAAAAATGTCACATCTACAATGATACTAACATTTCAGATAATTTCTTTAATTAATGTCGAGATGTGAGCCAAATAATAGGTAGTAGACGTTTTCCCTGTGATTAGGCAGGGCTCGAAGGTCCAGAAAGATTTTATGATAATTATAATGAAGGTATGTCACGTAGACCAAGCTAGAAATAAAAAAATGTGTAGCTCGGATGTTTTCTTCATTATGAAAAATAATTGTATTTCTCGCAGAAACACCTTTAATAACACCATGAAAATACTTTCGGGTGTTATGGCGTTTTCTGCGATCCATGTGAAATAATTGAGCCAAGTATCAATAATTATCAATTGCCTTTATCAAGTCCTTTGCATTCCAATATTTCGGATCATCATGTTTCTTACAGCTGGTAAAATTTAACTAGAAAATTTGAATGTTATATGCCCAAAGATTCAGAAAATGTCTCCCTTAAACTTCGGGATGTCTTCACATCCTCGGCTGCTATGCCTCTCTCTTCTCCCTGCTCATTCGCGCGTCATGTTCTTAGGCGCTCGGGGATTATTTTCCAACAGCGGGGAGCGCGCTTAGGTATACACTCCAGGAAAGGGCGACCCGTGATTCAGGAAAGTAAGCGTTTTCCTTCCCCGGCCATTCCCCCATTTTATTTTCGTGCACCCCAGGGATCCTACCCCACTGTTAAAAGCGGAACAGCTTGGGTAACTGGGAACCGGAACGAATAATTTCCCTGGTCTTAAATTACGACCCAGTGGAATGTTTTTCCACAAAGTTGTAGGGAGTGAGGCGATTTGAGGTCGTGGTGCTACATGAACGATGGTTGGTTTTTCTTCCACCTTCTCCGCCTTAAATGTAAAGGGCCCACGTTAAAACCGACCTCCTCTTTTAAGCCTTTACAGGCCGGGAGTAGGTGGGAAAATGGTCTTTCAAAAAGTGGAAGGACGTGCCAGTTTGACTTTTTTCCTAGCTTTCTACTTGTGAATGCTTAAATCTAATACATAATATATATTGTTACTAAAATAAAATATTGAGACAAAACAAAAAAGTGACTAGAAAAAATAATTAATAGAAATAAAATCTGCTATTAAATTTCTCAAAAAATATTGTCCAGAGATATTAATAATTTATCATCTGCCGGTACTGTATCCAATTCAATATCGTGTCCAAATAATTTTATTTCATTTCTGGGAATTTTGGCGCAGATATAAATTGAAAAGGTTATCAATCTGACAGTGATGTTATGTCTTCACATTAATTAAACCTACTTTTTTACAGAGCCGTCAATTTTTGTATAAATTATAATATCTCCCCTCAAAATCTATTGACCACGAAAGTTCCTTTTCCTGTCTTATTGAAGCATTGCGGAGAGAAATTCCGGAATATGATATTTCGTCTCATGTGTTCACAAGAAATATTAGTTGAGAGAGGGCTGGTTGTCATTTCTACGTTCACACGGATGAAACTAATTCCTTTGGGATTGTCTATCGGAACGTTGAATGATAAAAAAGTATATCTTTCCATCAAAGCAGCTGGGATTACCTCCAATTTTCCCCGCAACGATCGATCAATACGTCCACCAATAAACCTGGCTATTGTTGATTTTGCGGGGTAAGTAACGTCCTTCATAACCCTACGCCAGGTCGTTTGGGAAAAAGAATTATAAGCCAATGTATTCTTGTAGACAAAACCGGCAAATTAATTCGGATATGCTTAGAAATCGGAGTTGATATCTCGGTGTGCTGCATTTATTTCACTTTACCAGTCATTTTATTTATTAAATTCCAGAGTTTCCGAAATCAACACCAATGACTTTTTGCATCTGGGGACATAAAAGATAATGACGACAGGACTAATGCACTGCACTCAATCCCGGAGAATCGAACCCGTGACTAGAGCGTTATCACGCGAGGATTATATCCCATCTTCACCAAGGCTAACTCCTTATGAGCAGATTTATGTAGTCTTAGAATTAAGAAACTACGCCCATATGAGGAAAGTTCAAACACAAGAGCAATGACACCATCAGCTGTGACTACATGGGGCTTGATTTATTGCGAACTCTGTCGGGAGTAGCGTGGAACCCTGAGAAAATATATCCATTGTCATGGTTCGCTTATCGTGGAGGTTTCTGCTCTTCTTCTTTAGGCTTTTTTAAGGTACGACTTCCATTAATGCGTGTTTGGCGCCACGAGGAAAATTTACGGGAAACTTTGTGAAAGTAGTATATCGCCTTCGCAACCATCGGAAATAGACTAAATGATGTGCGTGATCTTACATGGGCATTTTGTTTTTGGTTTATGAATGCAAATTGGTTGTTAAATCTGTTCTCTTAATTACCTCAGCGGTAATACTGTACCGGCTATCAAGTCTAATGGACACCAAATGTCCTTCCAACTCTCTGATGGCACCATACGACTGTTGGCTTTTTGCGGTCATTTGCTCTAAAATATGTCTATGCAGAAACCAGATGTTCTTGATCTTGAAGAATCCTGATTATCCTTACTTACTTTAAGTTACTCTTAGTTAATGCACTGCAGTACACTCTGTAAAAGTCATCATAAGAAAAATACAACTATCTATTCCGATATAAGAGATTATTATAAAGGAGTCAGATGAAGACAAATACCTACTAATCATTTTGGCTTCTGGCAATGAGTGCGAGAAACATATGAATCAGTTGCATTGATCCAATAAACAATGCGATTTATGAAATGGATAGTAAGTTTCTACGAGTAAAAGTGATAGATGCTACTTTGTTTTGGATGGGTCACGTCCTGAAACAATCACGGGTCTCAGCAGTCAACGAACTGATTTGTGCAGTAAGTAAAATGCAAAGGAAAGATGCAAGTTTCGCTATAACCTGCTAAGTGAGAGGCAATGTCAAACATCTGATGGAAGTATTAGATTGGGAACCGTGAGGCTCTTTTTCCATGTATGCCTGAAAGCATAACTTTGATTACTCAAAAGATTCCTATCATCCAAATTTCAGGACGACACACAATATTATTTTACCACCGTGCTTTATCCATATAAATGAGTGAAGAAAAAATAAGAGAGATACACTGCTGAACAAACAAGGTCAAAATATTATCCTTTTCTACGCACCATTGAGTAATTAGTAAAAAATCAGCATTACTCAAAAATAAGAGGAATCATTTACATAAAATTTTTTTGTAAATAAAAAAAAATTACAAAAAAATAAATTTACCCTGTCCTCTCCCAATTGCCTTTTCTTATTCCCTCCCCTTCAATCGCTGGTGTCTTCATATCCTATGCCTTATTACTGTGTGGTCACTCGCAGGGAGGCATTTAGGCATGGCTGAAATTCTCAATAATGACTCAATTTTTATACAAAAAGTAATGTTATTGTGTTGAACCTGGGAAATCTACAAATGATTCCAAAAATTGAATGTTACATGTAGAAGCTGCGGTATCTCACCTTCAGTACCTGGGGTTAGGATAACTTTAAACGATCAATCCCGCCGCAATGGTAGCTATCACTCATGAAAAAGTTCACGGTATATTAGTAGGTTCTGCGACGAAAGAGAATAAATATTTAATTGCATAATTTTTTTGTTTTTGAATGCCTTACTTAGCCTATGGACTCTGTTTAAAAATATATCAGAAAGTGTATATCAGTGTGGTATGAATACCAATTTAGTATTATCAGTGAGTTGTATTATATTTTAGTCGAGTTTTGAGTTTTCAAGTTTTTCTTTAGTTGCTTCAACCTCGGAAGTATGAGTAATCGCATCTTAATGTATTAGGGAAAATCTATATAATATAATAATATGATGATAATGCAACACGATATTGATCCGGCACGCCTACCACCTTGAAGAGACATGCAGAGCCACCGACTATTAATTACCGGAAGGAATAGGAGAATCACATTGTCGTCAAATGTGATACCCTGGCATTAATTGATTGAGGGTTTGGGATAGGGTCTAAGCTTTCGCAATCTAGAGACAGATTGGAATAAGCTGTTAACTGTACTCACGTATGACGACGAGCCTTTTGTCGTGCGAAGGCTTCGTGTAAGTGGGCGTTTCCATGAAGACTTCACACGAGTTTGTGCCGCTCACCTGCTAAGCGGATTTCGTGCTCATTCAAGGAGCTCCACTCCAGCTGAAGCCCAGACAAGAGAATGTGGTTCGTGTTGTGATAGAGAGAGCCCTGTTTTAGACACATCGGAGGACATTTAAGCATGTAGAATTCCTCCCACATTGATCCTTGAGCTACTCTGAGGATATTTATGCATTGCATTAGGATGGATAAGTAATATGTTTCCTAGTCGGTTTTCTTGGCAAGGGCTTTATTTTATCTGAATTTGGGTAATTTACCATGATGAATTCAATTGATGTCTCTGCGATGCGTGTCATGAAATGTTTCACCTTTGAGAGGCAAGCAACGGCCAAAGGCTTTCTCCTGATTAGGAATAATTGTAGGATGGAGAAAGGTTCGGAAAAAGAATTGAAAGATTATATAGACGTATTAATATATAATTCAACATCCTTACTCCATATTTCCGTTGTTTGTTGTGCCAAGTGATCAGCTTACCTCAGAGTAGTTCCTGTTGCGGTAGTTTTATTAACTGATGGCGTTTCTATTTGAAATGGAAACAATGTGTTAAAATACCTGAAGCTTTAATTTTTAAGGAAATAAATTATACTCCATGGGATTGTAAAAAAGTTCCAGAAGTATGTGTTAATATACATGTAACTCGGAGATAATTAAATTCATGGTTTAAAACGTTTTTGCTATCGTGCTGTGCTAAATTAATAAATTTTTTCTTTGAATATCTGGTTATAATCGATGAATTTGACTATGTAAACTAACAAACACGGCACATCTGCATTAGGTGGAGCGGCACTTGTTCACCCTGTGTTCGCACTTGAATACTGCGCACTCACTGATGAACACGTAGTTAGGGAAAATTCAAAACCTGAAGGTCTCACATGGTGAAAAATCGTCATTGTAATAAGAAAAATTCGTTACCTCAGAAATTTACGACAGAATGTACTACCGGTTTCGGCTGCCATCATCTGGTACACATCAGGCCATAATCTGGCACCAGATGGTGGCATAATAGCCGCAACTGGTCAAAAATCTATAGTAAATTTAGGATATAACAGAGTATTTTTTTACAACGTAGAAGTGGCCTTAGAGTAGTATGTCCGGGACGCGATCTGTGGGAAATGATTATCAGTGCACTACACAGGCTCCTTGATTGTCGCGACAACATTTGTTCAATGGAACTACGAGACAAGGACTTTGTAATGTCCCAGTGGTCATCTGGAATGGGTAAGCAGGAAAGATGAAAAGTACAATGAAGTTACGACCCGTGAGGTCCTTTACCGGCAACTTAACCTAATGTAATGTGGAGATCACTGTGGAAGGGAAATGATTTGCTGAATGGCGGATATCACCAGCCAAAGAACGAGGATTTGTCAGATATTCTGTGCGAAGTAAATGTGAGGTTTAATCCTATCCTATCCAGAAAAATCTTCTCTCCGCAAAATATCCACAGTGGGATCATACAAGTCTCTATTCTATCCGACGCTTGAATAACATTACTTTTTTGCTGAATTCCGCATTTCACATCCTGCAGCCATACCCACTCATTTGGTAACCGAGACGTATATTCAATGAGCTTGCACTGTTAAACTCTTTGATGTCCTGCGATGGCTTTGAATATGTGAACGTGTATCTAGGCTTTATTCCTGAAGCGTGAAGGAGAGTTTGATTAAGGGTAACTATATGCATACACATATGGCATTTTTTATTCAGTTTTTCCGAAACCCTCCTTTTCTGTTCCTATCGTTTCTGCGTTTTTTATTTTCTGTCGCTAATTTAATGCAACGTGCATTATACTTGGGAGGCTCTAATTAAAATACTGCTAGGCAACTTTTCCACTGGCTTTTCAATTTTCTGCTAATGAAATCCTCTTCTCCGATCAGTGGTGAAATTAAATGTGATATATTGAGAGAGTATGACTTTGTAAAGAGTTCTGAGGAGAGAGTGGGCGTCTGTTTCGAGTTGAAAGAGAGTATACATTATTTTTGCTGGGAGTAAACATAACTTTGTTTTAAAAATAATATTAACAATTACGGGAATTACCTCCGAGATCTAAAGGTTTGAGTGAAAAATGTGAGTTAAAAAATACTTGGGAATTTTCGGTTAGGGTTTTGAACAAGAGGAAAAGATGAATTTAGGACATTAGATTGATTTTCTGAACACAAACTAAATATATACTGAAAAAAGTGGTAAATTACATGTAATGTTAAGACTAAAATTTATCTTAGGTATTTTACGAAAATGATCAAAGCGAAGCTCAGAATCGATTGAACAATGCTTTGTGGGGAGGAAGGGGCGAGGCCCTAATTTTTTTTAAATTTACTAGAATGAGTAACCTCAAGTAAAAATTAGTATAAAATGATTATAATACTTGATTTTTTAAATCAGCGTAAAACAATCTATAAAAAACGAGAGTGAACATCATGAATAAATATCGCCTGAAATATAACTCGTTTAAGTTTAGTTATTCTGTAACTGGTAAGTTACTATTAGATACGAGACTCTTCATACTGCAGCATGTGAAAAGGGACATTCCTTTTTGCTGTGGGAAAGTAGTAAATTGTTTCTTGGCGTAATTTTGGACATGTATAAACTCAGAGCTGAAAAAGGGAGAAAGGCAGAAGTAGCATTTGATTATCTGCGAGTGATTCATTCATACGCAGTAATGTCGTGATTAATAGCATGATTTTAATTATGTGGTCTCGTGCCAATGCAAATCCGAATAAAACAAGACCATAACGTTTTAGTTATGTACGTTGATATTTCCAAGAGCCTCGGGTGGAGAAGAGCGTCAATCGATGATAACGGAAAATTCTTCGCGCTCTACACCTTGTGACTATGACACGCGATAGAGCTTATTTAAAAAAAAGGAATTATCTCATCTAGCTGTCTAGCGAAGCTAAGGAATCTACTTTTTACTATCATTTGTTGTGAGTTCAAGTGTGTGTTTCCTGTAAATTCAAGTCAAATTAAAATTATATCCCGTGCCCTAGGCCATGGGATTGTAAACATATCCAAGCTCATTGTGAATAACATACATTTTCGGGAACTACAGCGTGTTGCCACGCAAGCACGTGACTAATCCTAGTAACCTGTCTTTAAGATGGCTAGCTGAACAGTCAATATGTTTTTAATGAATATAATATGCTGAAAAAAATTTGCGGTATTGATGATGATTTTGGGATAAAAAAACCCTGAGAGTAAAATAAGAATCTCATTTGTGTATAGTCTTTTAGAGTATTGACCAGATCACGATGTCATTATGATAGTTCCACAACGTGAAACGTGCACGTCGAGGCACAAGTGACAGTTTGACCCACGAGGTAAACTGGACGGTTGCTCAGAATTGTTGCGATGTGGTAGGCTCACTTTATCGTAGTTTATGATTTCATTATTAGATACAACTATTCGGAAATTAAATCGATTTATTTTCCGTATCATCTGGCTTAATCAGAAAGTGATTCCTATTATTTATTACTATATTTGCATTAAGCAACCTAATTTATAGTGTTTTTTTTTAAAATTGCTGAAACAATTGGTATTTCATATCACGTCATGATTCCATTGATGGTTCATCGATTGTAATTGTGATGGCAGAACTGAACATTGGTGGGAAGTTTTTAATACTTTGATCGTAAAAACCTTTATCATTTAAATGGCTCCAAATATTTTCAAAAGGTAACAGTGATTTAGTTATAATTTTTAGCAGTTACAATAACTTTTGCCAATTTATATTTATCCAATTTAGATGGAAGTGAACTTCTTGGAGACAGCAGCTGCCACAAAATTTAAACACAAATATATCATCGAAGTTACAATGAATCCCACGGATCAATGTCTTATTGCAATCATCAGCAATTTATTTGTCACTGCTTCCATTTTCTGGCCGCGAGTAAAACTTGTATCTTTGGTGAGTTATTCTCTATAATTTTTACAAAACCCCGTTAACAGTAACTATATCGTCCTCCGTGATTCAACAAATGCTTGATCAAGAGAATTCATTCTTTAGTTTCACCTGTGGCGACTTTTGACATTTGAAGTTCATCCACTAAACGATATTATTTTCCAATTTGATGGTAGCTTGGTAGTGAAAGGCTAGCGAAAGTTCTTTATAGTTAATTATAGATTATTAGAAGTTAAATCATATTTTCTCAAGTGTGATAACTCACTGTTTCAGTTTTGGTTACTTCAGCATGTTTTTTTAAAATACTCAAATATAATGTCTTTTATATTTTAACAGGTAAAAATTGTATTGAAAATTTGTTCCAATGAGCCAGTGATCACTCTTTTTATTATACCTACGCAGGTGAAACTAACCAGGTTTTCTCATACTTAATTTATGATATAATTGTAATTACTCGCGTGATAAACAAATACAGATAATCCGAGTGGACTTTGAGTGCAACATCACGATAGCCGAGATAGTCATCGTTTGTCTGTACTGTAATTGAAATGAATTTTAAGGTTGTAATGGCCGTGCAAATGGCCTTCGAGTGGAAAGATTAATGTGTCTACATGAAATTACTTGAAAATATGAGTAAAGGGTTTACTATGTATGGTCTCTGAAATCTTCCGGCGCGATGGTTTCTAACTTTGTTGAGAATTATCAGTATTTACCCCAAGAATCTTTACCTTTAGAACTCCCTATTCATCCTTGATATTAATACATGATTTTTAAAGTTCAGAAGCGTGGGGTTACAAATTAATGACGTAACCAAATCCCATTGAGCACGTTGAAGTCTATTTTCCAAAATATGTTTTTAGCCTGTAACGTGTTTATTTGAGTGGACGCAGCTGCAAAATATTCATCAAAAAAGAAAATCCTTTATTTACATGGACGTCAGACTGCTGGAAATATTTTCGCCTTTGGGCTCTGTCCCAAGGGTGCTTTCTTGTTCAAAGTGACAAAAATGACAGTCGCTAGCGTCAGAGACCCAGTTATCTCGCAAGACGTCACCCCAAATGTACAGCACAAAAATACTCATTTTTTCATGAATGAAAAATTGTGGAGTGATGGGAATAATTTTATGAAAAATAATGAAGGGAATATGAAAATAATCGACAAATATTTTTATTTTTTAAAGAATGAATAAAATCTTTAAAACTCTGAGAATATAAGTATTCCTTTCAGGTATCATATATCATTTGAATTATCATTAGGGGATTTTTAATAGGTACGAGCTTCGTTATGGATAATTCAAAACCTAATTTTCCTTGGATTATGCAGAATGATTAAGGGTATTTTTTCGTATTTGATATAATAATCTAGTCTCTGTGATTGAAACATAAACCTTTAAAAATACTTAAATTATTATATGCGAACATAAACTATTTTCTTTGTACAAAAACATGAGAATCGCCCAGCATTAAGATTCGATTTGAAGTTCTTGAATTAAATGATCATGGTGACAAAAATTCATGAATGATAAAAATTTAGGATTGCTTCTTACCCTGCAAAATCAGTGTTTCTGCGCTTTTGAAAGTATACGATACTTTTCTATTTTAACAATTAATTACATCAATTACTCTTTCTAAAGTTACCCTTTAATATGTATGCGTATCAATTAGCCGGCGGTGAGTCTATTGCCTCACTAGCGCGGCAGTTATTTTATATAATTACACTAATTACTGCTTTCGGTTTTCCTCCAATTTTTTGTGCCAAATTGTTCATATATACGCTAAAATTAATTACAATGTAAAATATAAGAATTTCATCACCCTGAAAATTGTAAGCAACTGCCGTAACCGAGCTCCCATACCATAATTTATTGGTTGTCGAGATTGCATGTCATAAGTCTATATGCAGTAGGGTTTGATTTCTTTTTTAATCTTTCTCATTACTCCCTGCCTTTTATTATCACGTGTTCATGTATTTCTTTCTATTCTGATGTCTATCTTATTCAAAATGAGTAAAGCTTTAAGGGGAAAAAATATTTGGGCTAGGATTTTCATATTTTTTTCCGAACTAATCGAGTCAAGAAGCATCAATTTGACTTCAATCCGCGGCAAATCATGCCTAGATCAGGGGTGTAAAGTTTTAAATATATAAAGGTGAGATTTTTTTAAAAGGGTTTATAGAAACTCACCTGTTCCTATGGGTCAAATCTTGTAATTTAAATTTTACCTACTCCCCTCTGAAACTTTGTCCAGACTGTTTTGCTACAATTATCTTAATCTAGCGACGGTTATTCCATTTTTTGGAAAAATTTCACCAGTAAAAGCAATATCTGTTCATTGGTGAAGTTTATTCTCAGAATTTCATTCGCAATGTAACCTCCCTACGCATTAAGTTCAACTTGCATTAGAGCGACGCAATCGATTTCTATCAATGCGCTGGATATTGGCAAGTCTACAGAGAAAGTGTTTGTCGCAACCAATGAATAAACTAATTGAGGTCAATTTTTATTCTTCTGATAGATATCTATGCAAACTATTTCACAGGCAGTAATGTAGAATTAACTTCTTAGTCATTTATCATCATTAGCTCAATCAATAGTTACTAATAATTAGAAATTTGTTTCTTTATAACAGTGACATCGATAAATTTAATTCGATACTCGTTATAACATGATATTTTTGTTACGATACCACATTCCAGTTTGGTAATACTTTATGGAGGAATAAAGAAGGGATGTTTTGGTGTTATTCAGGATGCTGAGTGGTACCCAGTGATGGTAGTGCAGTAGGATCACTCAGAGGGAAGTAGGTCACACGGAAAGTGGTAATCAGGCAGCTGCGAGCTTGAGATCGGGGATGCTTTGCCGCCTGACGATTGCCGTCTTTTCTTTTTTTCCCAATTTGGATGACTAAGTGGTCCATCCTGATGCACGGTTAACGTTATCAATTTTTATTATTTATTGTTCCAATTATCATTATGGAGTGAGAAATAGTGGGCGGAAATTGAGAGTAAAAGTATTTCCAAGAGGGAAGAATGGTTAAATAAAATTTGGAGAAAGGGAAATCTCTTTTTCCCTGTAAGCTGATTCACTCATTGAAGTTGACTTATATATAACTAGGAAAGACAGCAATTGTAGATTTTTATGGCCACGTATGGGGTAATATTCTCATGCAATATTTCCAGCATCATAAAAAATCAATGTCGTAGGTAAACGAATGAATTTAGCTATTCTGTGACTCACGAGATTTAAAAATCATTGCGTGCCTACATTACACTTTAAGAGTACGAACAGAATTCATGCTTTATTTAAGTTTGTAATTACTACATCAAAAGGAATTTAAGGGAAGGATTTTAAAAGTATTTTATATGGAAAATATTTTTTATATTTTATGTGGACAGTAAAGAAAAGGGTAGAAAATATCTAGAAAGTTTCGAAGTGTAACTATGGCAAAAGATGAAGAATATACGATGGCTGCGCCTTATAATATACATGAGATCCAACCACTTTCCTTTAAATTAAATGAACCCAGACAGGAGAACCCGGTGCAGGAATTAAAACACCTATATTTCCACAAGTTTTATCTTTATTGCATTTTATTCAACTACGTAAATGTAAGTCATCTTAGTATATTCAGTACATAATACCACAAATGACAACACAGTCAATGCCAACTTGGATGAATTCAAAATATAACTCTTAGTTCGTTTTATCTTGCTCAACTCACCTGTAATTACTCTAGGGGTCGAAAGGTGTTATTTCAAGGTAAAGGAGTGATTATCTTAATGTAATGGAAATCGGAAAAACATAAATTTAAAATAACACAAAAAACGATATGTACAAAAACCAGCTGAAACTAATTCCATAATTGAGTCCTCTTTCTCATTTTCACCACTTTCATTTTTAATACGCTTTTAGCGCAGTTTTATCCCCACTACTGAAACAACGATCAAATCGATAACGCGGCTTATGCACACTTCCTAGGGTTCGCCGCTATCTTACATGTTTATTGTGATAACGTATGCATGTGTCTTTCCAGAATTGGGAAAATATACAGCACAGTCGGAAATGTTATGGTGTTTCATGTAAATGAAGGAAGAAATGGATTCGATTGAAAGATTTCGTGTTCAAAAATTTAAATCCAAATTTGACTAGAGGACACCGAATTAACGGTTTTTACGGATCATTCCTTTTGTAGTTGGAAATTTGACAATCAAATAGTGACATTTATATGTTTATATTGGAAAAATAGTTCCGTGTGATGTAGAACAGAAGTCAAAGTTGTTTATTCAATTCCTAAAGTTTAAATTAGCAGCACTCAAGTAACTTTGCTCTGATGTGGATCATTTTCTTTGAGAGCGAGCATATGCCCGGCAAAATTTCGCCTTTTTTTCTTAGCTATTGTAGACCTATCAAAGGGCTAGTAAGACTCAAAACATTTCTTGGTACATGTCATTCAAGGGAGAGTCAAGCCGAATGGAAAATGCGAAAAAAAAGGTTCGATCAAAAATCAGTCAACCTCAGCGACTTCATAACTTACATGTTTTTGAGGATTGGAGGCGTAAAGCAGCCAGTACTAAGCGGGGGTCATTAATCCTCGTGAGAGGTAAAAACTCTCTGGCATAATTTGCTTCTCTGTGTTCCTTCCGTCTCGGCTCGGGCTGTTGCACACAGGAATGGCGTGTAATTACCTGTGGCCGGGGACAAGGTGTCCACGTATTTGGTGCAGCGGTGTGCATGGGCACCTTAGTCGGGCGACGACAGGGGATGTTGGTCACGTCTGGCGGGAAAAAATGAGAGAGCAGATTTGGGATCCAAAGGGTTGCACGAAATGCCTTGTGAGTGATGAGGAAGTAGTATGGATGGGAAAGAGGGTTTACCGAGGTAAGGATTTCAAGTAGAGCTTCGGATATAAAACTTTTATGAATGGCGATGCGAGATTTTGGAGAGAGGATTTTGATTGTGCATTGAGGTGACGGAATGGAAGTCGGGGCATGATGAGGAAAAGATAATAAAACAATAGTTATTGAATTAACAAACAGAAACAATAGGTTGAATGGAAACGAAAAGGAAGGGACCTGAGTGAGTGACGAGGGATGGAACCTCGGTTGTTACTAGACTCTCCCCTATTCCTTACCCGTCCGTTATGATCAACCGGCGAGTTTAATAAATGACGCTTATAGGACTTCTATTTTTCTGTCGTACAGCTGTATTGAGTTTCAACAAATATTTTGCAATTTATTCCAAAGAATGTGGATGGCAAACTGTAAGCGAATAGAATAAAACATAGAATTAAATTGGTAAAATTATAAAATGCCGAATCTCTCTATTTTTGAACTTTTACTTACAGTTGGAAATAATAGTTTTGGGAGTAGATGCCATAGCTGTACACCAGTCCATGGGTATGGATCTAGCATTTCGTTGTTTTTAATTTTATATAAACTTAATATCCATTCTAATTTTTCCATTGAAGGATAGCTTTTATGAACTTTTCTTATGATCCGCAATCTCCCTATTTTTCATCTTTGTTGGGCGTGGAGTAGAATAAAACCTACTGCTACCTAGAATGCCAATTGCGCCAATGATATTCGCATTTCTCTCACCTGATTTCTAGTGCTTTTTTCCACCTTGACAAAATTTAAAATTTTATCCTCTCTGTAGGTTGAACGGTAGGTAAACAACAGCCGAAAACACTTTTTCAGACGTCTACCATCCTTTATTCGGCAGCTATGTCATACTACTTGCAGCAAATCCGTTAACTTTGGCCTCTCATGGGATTTATGTTGACAGTAAGTATGGATACTTTTTGTTTTCTGCATAATCATTTCAACCGCAGAAGTAACGTCAATTTATGGAAAATCAGGATATGGCCATAACATGTACGACACATATTTATTTAAATCTTCGCGCTTACTTTCAATGAGAATGCTCCATCATCGTGTACAATGATTAGATTATGGCAAATTTCACATTGTAACATCACCGCGAAGATTTTCATAAACCCATCGAACGCATTTTGTTATCGGTGGCGCTATTGCCCGGGGCAAATCAAGGAAAGTAAGGCGAAGATCTCTCCTAGACTGCGGCAATATCCAGTACTATAAGAGCGCGTGCGGCCGAAATACAGTCTCCTTAAAACTGCATCGATACTCATAAGATGATTTAATAAACTAATTTGCAAAAACCTCGAATGAGTTTCTAGCGGAGAAGTTGTCCCTCATTAAAGAAAAGCAAGTTATCAGGACAAATATTTTACGACTCAGTGTTAGAAGGTGGTTGCATATGATTAAAGATAAACCCATGTCTTCCTCAGAATCATCTGAAGACAATGCAATGAATGGCCGTTCTCTGATGAATCCATTTGAGAAAGTTTCAGCCGCATGAGAAACAACTAATACTGCAGTCCTCGCTTGAATAGCTAATTTACTCTGTTCACCGCTTTTGGACCAAGTTGAATATAATACTCTAGACGCGCGCTTTCTTGTGTACGAAACCTATGAATAGTAATGAGAAACAGACAATGGGTGAGGATCAGTGTGCACCGAGGGTAATTGAGATAGATAACTCGTCGTGGAAATACAGAATTTATGGCGATATCTATTAAGGGATGCGAGTCACTCGCCTGAGGACCGAGTAAAGGAGTAAAACAAAGGATTCATCTTACTTCAACTGTAGAACAGAAAAGCGGGGAGCTTAGTCGCCGAAGGCGGGAACAATGTGCAAGTAAAAAAGGTGTACAGAGGCGCGGCCGGCGAAAGAAAGATTCCCTCCCCACGAAAGGATGAGGAGGTGATCATGGGAAAATTGTGAAAGGAGAATAGGATAGGAAAGAGGATTGAGCGGGATAGACAGATGAGACCTGAAAGAGAACATGATTTTTAAATACAGGCCGGACGAAGAAAGTGATTGGAACGAAGGATGTTCAAAAAGTGTATTTCCTTATGGCTGGATGCTTTAGTTTATGAGATTGGCAAACATACATACACACCCATCACGCCGTTCACTTTTGGGGTAGGCACAGTCAAAATGTTTCACTCATTAATACATAATTGTACACCTAACTCTGCTTCAATGATTTGCTCCATACTGACCTATCCTTGGAAACCTCTTTTGCCTCATTTACCCCCATAAATTGTTTCATACACGCCCTCCTGTTTTTAACACTCCTAATATTCCTACTCCTAAGAATTTCCTCAACCACATTCAACCACAACTTTCTCGGCCTACCTCTACCTCTCACACCATTTATTCTACTCTCATATATCTGTTTCGTTATTCTACTCTCATCCATTCTCTCAACATGGCCAAACCAACGAAGCACACTCCTTTCATACACGTCCATTACTGGAGCATTTAACCCACATTCATTCATGACCCACTCATTCCTGACTCCATCCATCCTACTTTTTCCGCAAATACTCCTCAGATAACTCATACCCACGGCGTTTAGTCTACTCTTATAGATTGGCAAACAATGAAAAAGTTTCCCAAAATACTATTTTGCAATGTTATTAAATATTTAATTCTATGCAACAGGCTAACTTACTCAAAATGCATGTAAATACTTGGATACGAATTACTCTATCAGGAAGCTTTAGGGAGTTTACGTATTAGGTTGTTCTGTTTGGAAAACTTCAAATATAAGAACTAAGAAGATTCCGGAGAATTTATGAAGAAAACATGTAATTGATGTGTACATATCAATACGGCGTTTCTAATTCATATACGTATCACAATTTTACCATTTAACATTGACCACGGTTTCAAAACGTTTTGGAAAAAATAAGATAAAATGCGGGACCGTGCACTTCGGAGACGTAAATTAATATATGTTTATCAAAAGCAAAATTATCCTCTGAGAAATAACTACTGAAGTCTTTAATGGTAATGAGTATTAGATATCATACAATAGTCATTTGGGCATATCTGCTATCTTAGATCTGTAAAAATAATTGTAACTTAATTTTGCGTAAAATCATGCCAAAATGAATCTTTGATTCCTGCAGCACAACTTTCTCAAGTAGGCAGCAATGGCAGATGTATGATTTGGCAGAACTTTTAAAAAGTTATGTCTGCATTAAAAATGCATTCCCCTCGAGTTTTAATGACTGTATTGGCATGGCTCCATGATGGTTACATCACATTCCATTTTTAGGATTTTTATCACTGTGCATACTGCCATGAGTAAAAGTTTTGTTTATTAGTATAGAAAATATTAGTTATCTATTAAAGCCCTCGCCGTGCCAATTATCGATTCGCTGCAGAATCGTGTATCTATAGCTCAGTTGATTATCAAACGATCCTGCCTAAATTGTTGGAAGTCGTCATATAAATCTGTCTTAAAAAAAGATATTAAACGTAGAGTTCACGTTTTATTACCAAAAACATGCCTTTTCTTGAAGGTATCACTAATTTAACATTTAATGAAGATAGTTGTGCTGTTAATTTTGTTCTGTAGTGGATTATATCCCTATTCTGTTATTTTGTTTCATGTACATTTACAAATGAATGTCGCAGTTCTTTATCTTAGCTTCATATTTATCGCCAATGAAAAAAGGTTAAGAAATTGTTTCTATCTCTTTATAAACTGTAGATGTTTATTGCTAATAGTAATTACTTAAACTTCTCTTGCCTTGCAGCGTTGGTCTGGTTTTTTTAGCGACATGTAACCAATGATCCTCACAAATATTTTCGTCGTATTTTGTGCCAAATTAACCGTCATTATTTTCTCCATTAATTTTTCTCGATACAGTTTTATTAATTTAGTCCAAACTGTCCTGAAAACTTTTAGATTAGTTAATTCCGGCTAAAAGCCAAAAAAAATTATTTTAGATGCAGTGAGTTCTAATAATCCCGTGTTAAACGTGCATCTTGTGCCCGAAAATTTTTCATCACGATTTGTTTGTGATTTTGTCCGTATGGTTTGCTTTACAAGGTAAACTTTCTAGGTTACTAATTATATTGCCAGGTGAAAATTCATGTCTACGCTTGAGCAAAGTAAGCTAAAACTTTCGGTGATTTTTATTGGCGAGCGTCATTTCTTTAGCTTGACTCCAATCCCTTTGTTTATAATGTGACCCATGCATGTATTTGTTCGCCTCAGTGTAACTCTGCAGCAGAAATAAGAGTTATAATCGAGTATTTAAGAAAACGAGCTCTTTTCGGAATTCTTCTCTATATTGCAGAGTCTGAGGAGTATGTCATTGTAGGATCATTTTTCTCCGATTTCTCAAAAAAATTGCGAACGTTCCTGAACTCTTTATCATTCCAACGTCACAAAACGTCGCCTTATCCCTTGAAATCCACGCCGTCATGCATTCACCCTCCGACGAATGTTTACCTCACCTCACCGAGCGGCACTTTTACGGCACAGTGACTCTTTCTGAGGCGAAACCCTCTAAGAAGCAAGGTCCTCCAGTCGTCGTCAAAATATTGGGAAAAACCCATGCCTATATGATCATTCCCTCCTCTGAACGTAGCCACCAGGCAATGTAAATCATATATGTAACTCAGTATGAACCAGGAGAGGATGAATGACGAGGCTAGTTTTACAATTTGATTTTTAGTGTTTTCCATAGGTGGACAAATTTTATATGGTGACATCTACATCTCCATTCTACCTTGTGAGCCGCAGCATGGGCTAATGATTGCGGGTGTTAGGGCACGAGTCGGATAAAGACACTAAGGAAAAGGTTTGCGGAGGTGGAATGGTGAAGTATATTTTGGAAGTGTTTGGAGTGGAGTTCTAGTATATTATGGCCACTGTTTGTGTGTGGAAAGAGCCAAATTTTTATATCTTTCTGTTCAGAAAAAGATTTTTCTGATTTTTATTGCTTCTATCAGACAAAATTTAAGTGATATCAAAATTTTATTCTCTGTGTCACTCTAAAACACAACCGTACTGAAATTCTTCACCAAACTTAGCCTATCATTTAGCCTTCGAGTCCCTAGTGGCTCCCAGCCTTCCTGTTGAAGCTGAGGTACTTTATATGCTCCCTCTTAGAAGTTTTTAACGAAACATTCAGCTTTCTTGTGTATTTTATTTATTGCTTGGATAAATATTCTGTTCACGGTCCCTAATGCTCGCGGGTTATCCGAGGTGTGGCTTTACCAGGGCGGAGTAGCACTGCCATGTCACTTTCTCTTTTGAGGACCCAAATGTTATACGCTTGATAAGTCCTAGTTTCTTTAATGCTGTGCTGCATACGTTTGTATGTGTGATCTCTACGATATATCTGAAGTTAAGCTAATTCCAAGGTATTTTACTTTTTCTGAGGACTTTATGTTTACTCCACCCATAGTGTTGACAAAGAGTTGGTGGGATGACTTCCGCAAGAAATGTCATATGTTGCAATTACTATAAATAAGTTATAGTCTATACTCCTGGCACCACAAATGCACGTTGCTTATGGCATTTATGTTGATCACGCTTCCTTGTGGGACAACAAATGTGACTGTGATCATATAACCTCTAAAATCATCAATAGCTACTTTTTTGCAATCATTGAGAATGCCTCATATCCAATTTCCTTTTTTTTTCATTTACTCCACATGCTAGCAATTTGCATATAAGGTATTAGTGAGGCACCTCGCTGAATGATTTTTGTAGCCATAGGAATGGTGTCTGTAAGACGTCTTAGCTGTAGTCCATTAAAAATTAACGCGGGATGACATCGGATTCTCAATATTCGAGAAGTTAACGGGTTCAAATATATTTTGTTCAGGCATATGTTACTTTGATATTATGAGTGAATAACATATATTCAATACATACAAGTTGCTAACTTGAAAAACAGTCCTCCTTTAATTTGCACGGCTTTTGGTCAACTATTTTCACTCGTACTGCTACGCAAAACTTGCTTTCATATGGTTGATCTCTTGAGCAATTGACTCACTCATCAGAGATAGGTTATCATTGATTAGGCTGGCTTAAAGTGGGACCACCATAATATGATTTTTACGTAATTTGATTAGAAATGTGTCTTCTTGTAGATGGAATATCTTCCGTTTGATATTTTCATAATATTATCTTTTTTATGGTCATTTTTCACAAATTGGACTTAAAATACATGTTGAAAATTCGGAAATGAGCGAAACATAGGGAAAATAGCTTTTTATTTATTATAAATGCTATTTTCTCAGTACTCAGCAAGGTGCAAAATTTTCCAATGGTATGGTGGTAAATTTATCCATCAATCCTTTTAAGGTTTCTTGAGTTATAAGTAAGTATTAGAATAATAACTAAAGATCTAAAGCATTATACATTTAGTTCGGCATACATAGTGCTCCACTCAGTTCCTATGACTAGAAAATTTGATCATTTTGCATTTACTGATGGATCAATCTGAAAAGTTTCTGCTTCAAGTTTCTTTTGAATATGCTTAGGTTTATTTTAAAGAAAGCTTTTTTTTTAGAAAATAGCTACCAAAAGTGGAATTTAATATTACCTCTAAGTGGCACAGCCACTCTTAAACGTCCCAAAAGCCCGTAGATATACGTATGGAATAAGAAATGTTGAAATATCTTTGAAGGCGCTGTCATCTTTTTAATAAGTGAATTATGGACATATGTATTATATAACTATTTAAACTCTCTCTTCCTAACAATAATTTATTAATTTTTCACATTTGAGATATAGCTGACGAAATTGATGGTAGTAAGGTCTCATGAAATTAGTCATTTTTATTTAATTATAAGTAAAAGGCGAAGTATATGCTAATTTTGGTCATGTATTAAGTGGGAATATTTTTAATTCGTAGGAATACCGCAGCTTTCATGAGGATTGCTTTAGTTTAGAATATGGATATAATTATCGCGAAAGAAGTTTCAACTGAGAGAGAATGAATGGAAAAGTTGGAGGATAAAGCGATTTATCCTTTCTCAGTTGGCATTGGAGAAGGAAGAACTTCTCTCCAGCCTGCAGTCCTCCTCGTCTCGAAAGAACCGTACCCTTGTTTAAGTTTCGCGTCCTGCCTTCCCCGATGGAATGAGGTTACAACGACCTTCGTCGAAATTTGCATGTGTGCGTTGCCTCACAAACTCGATCGCCCCCATTCTCTGCGCATTCCTATCCTGTGTCTGCCCCTCCAAAATTATTGCCTTTCCTCTTACTTCCTTTCATGGGCCCCTGTCTCAATATAGAAGATTATGGTGGAAAATGTCTCCCTCTCTCGTCAAGATGAAGGACTAAACTAGATCAACATTGTCCTTAAATTCGCTGCCTTCTTTCTCCAACACGTTTACAGGAATACGTCGCCTCTTTGACTGCCCTGGATCTATTAGAAGAGTTTCTGTTTGTCTCTCTATCATTATTTATTTTTAACCACTCTTTTGTTTTTATTCATGTATTTACACCACCTAGAATTCAAGTATATAGGAGGACTCCAGTAATCGAGAAACGCATTTAGATGGGGAGATAATAGGAGATAGGCATATCTCCATTTACATATTCACTGTCTCATCGCCACAGCCAATTAGTATTTATTACGCTTTAAGTTCACCCAGAAAAACAGTTAAAGGGCAAAATTGTTGTATGTTGTACACAATACAATAATACACTTTCATATGTATATAAAGATAATCATTTACAACATGGTTTTATTAAACGATTTTGCTTAGCAAAATACGGAAATGACTTATCTGTTTTAATAGTGCATGTTAATTAGAACATTTGTTAAAGGTGAAGCAAAATCTATATAATGTTGCGTTAGCACTTTTGTTCGTTTTTTGTTCTTATACTGCTTAACTAATGTCCTTTATTCCTTATTTTAATTTATGGCACTTAATTTATAAGTTTACGTTACAGAGAGTAGTACAGAGAGAGAGAGAGAGAGAGAGAGTTACAGATAGTACAGATGCAAAACGTTACAGAGAAACGTTTTGCATCAACAGGATTTTCAAAATTAAGGTAAATTTGTGGGTTCTTTACAGTATAATTAACGATGTGCAGTATATGCACCGCACATAATTCCTCATTTTTCTGCCGCGTTTCTCTTTGCCTCATAACAAACCATATATGCCAGTTAAAAGCTACTTACTTTAGAAAAGCAATGGCTTTCTAATAGTACTTCCACTCATCCACACACTCGCTCTTCATCGATGAGAAACTAAACCACACATGGTGGCATTAAAGAGCATGGAACATCGGCTGCGTCGCTAAAATATTGGCGTCCTACAAAATATTGGTAATGCAAATTCCTGTTGAGGTCTAATGGAGTTCCGAAGTCATGAATTTGAAACTAATGCCAATATGATGCCAATTTTAAAGACCTTAGAGGACGCATCTTACCCACCGGTTAGGAATAGTTCAATAGAAAACATCCCATATGGCGACCCTTTACCCGATCGAGGAGTTTTGACGTCAGAAGCGTCTCACTACAGGGTAACACTTGCTCAAGGCAACAGTTGCTCCTTAATTGTTGCTAAGTCTCCTCTGCGTAGGAACAGACAGTGTTGACCGATAGTCTTTTAGTATTTGCTGAACAATCCGAAAATAACATCACCGAAAGCAATTCGCTTCTCTCGTCGATAAGGACCAGTAAGGTATTTTATCTATCAACCCTAACGGCTGTTACTAATTGTACAGACAGAAGAAGGATTGATGCATGTAAGATGTATTTAAGACTTTTCTATGGAACATGTTCAAATATTCTTATTATATTTAAAATTTTGATTTTTACGTATTAAAAAATTTCAAGTTCTTTATATAAGTTTTTAACGAGTCTATGGGTCTGAAAATCATGAGGTAATGCGACAGATGTAGTGGGTGTGATGCATCATCGTAAGTGCCCTACAACCACATAGAAGCGTTGTTAGTGTGAGAAGAGGAGTAAAATAGGAGCCTGGGAGGAAATTATATTTTGGATGCTCAGGAATTAACAAAACTTGGTGATTTCCATTTGAGTATTTATTGTACGACCGGTTTTGTCGAAGAGCATCATCAGGTACATTAAACAGGGCTCTCAGTCATATATATTCATTGGGGGTGAGTGGGGAAGGGGAAAGGTTTAGGAGAGTAAGGCGAGAAGTGAAAGTTAAGGCTGAAACTATTGAATTTATATGTTAGAGCTTCATTTAAGACATCTATTTGGGAGCCAGCAAAAATGGAGGTTTTTCCTTGGTGGAAGCTCAGAAGTGGTTGTGAGGATTTTAATGGTTAACTTGATTTTTGAAGAGGCCGAATGTTGGCCCTGCTGAGGGCAGCGTCCTTCAGATATCCTTGGGCATCACGTACAAATACCAACTATAAACAAGCGTTGGACCACATGAGGGAGCTTCACAACGAAGGAGAACAAACGAAAAGGCCCTTTTCCCTTTTGGCAATGTGAGACTTCACGCACGTTTTCGAGTAGCTTTGGATTTGTACTTGGTTGTGGGTCGAGTGGTGGAGAGTCGTAGAGAGTTGGTTTAATATAGCTCTGGCCTCAGGGTCTCTGTATCCAAACAGCTGAAACGTTAAATTTAGCATCTGTGAAGTACATATGGTTTACTGGGGTGAAAAGAAAATTAGTTCTCCGAACAAGTTTATGCTGTATTTCACTCATGAAAGTGGAGATCCAGACATGGCCTCATATGAATATAGCTCACATTATAGCAGAAAAACGTCAGTTTGACCGAGAGAGAATGTGTAAACTTCTTTTCAAACTATCTATAACCTCCTCAGTCCCTAGACATATCCAGCATTATTTTTGGAAAATTCTTCATACTTACGTTTTGCGTTGTAAGACATATTTGCAGAGTTAATGTCTCTGTGAATCAAGGTTCTTAATCATTCTGCCACTTATCAGCAAGCGCTGAACTAATGGCGATGCCAATATTTTTCGTTGCTGAGCGGGAAAAAATTCAAAATTCTGTTTCTCGTATACAATACGCCAGGACCGAGGAGGGTAAGAAGCAATAATTCCGGGAAATTTTAATTTTATATAACGTGTAGGAATAATGCTATCTATTTCTTAAAGTAATCAGCAAAATTACTTGCGTAATTCAAATTAAATTGCGGTAATTTCACATAAATGGCGCTTCGGTCAGCTCTTATGCCAAGATGAATGTGGCTATGATAAATTTGTTCCTGGAATTATCTGCATATTTATGTTTCTTAAATTTTTCTTTCAATGGGTAAACCATTAATCTGCGTAAACCATTTTTTTAACTAACTGGAAGAAGTGTAATTTAGCATTTGTATTGCCTCACATAGGTCAGAGCCATCTTCAATAAGTGACTTTTGATAGTGGGGATGGGGAGCTGGTTTGGTGGGTTTCACGCATGAAGGTGGTGAGGCGAAAAAAGTTAAGGATTTTGTGGGAGGTCGAGACGAGGGAATTTTAAGGAAAGAAACGGTATGAGTTTGCTGAGAAGGGAAGGAAACAGGAATGAGGCCAAGAGAAAAATGAAGTGAAGACGGTACACTGTGTGGAAATTTTGTGTATGGCCCGGAAACGGCCCTTGGTCCCTCTGGGCGAACAAGCGAAATGAGGGTAAAGGGGAAGCAGTAGTACGATTTGACGTAGAAGAGAGAGTATCTTGTCCTGGCTCGAGAGAGGAATTATGGGGGATGAAAGGTCTGTGATTGGACGGAGTCATGCATAGAATAGGTGAGAATAATTTCTTAACGGATGGGAATAGTAAAACTAGTGGATAATAATGTATACTTAAGGACGAGAATAATTTTGCTATCTGTATTACAATGACTGTCACTGCGTGAATGACCACACGTCGTTGGCATTGCTATTGAGTAACACATCCGAGAATCTTGCATTTGATACTAGGAAAAAATAATACCTAACTTAGAATCAATTATTTGAAATCAATATGATCTCTATCCTCTTTCGTCAATGCGTCGATTATACTTGATTGCTAATGGCCGGTACCGGTGTTTCTAGTGCCCTTTATGGATGAATATTCCTAGAAAAAAAGTGAATGCTCAAAGAGGCCTGAAAAATTATTTGAATTAAACTTCTCCTGTAAAGAACAAGCATTTCTAGATAAACATGTGCCTTAGTATCGACAAAACTTCAAGACCACATTTATTAAACACTGCTCTATCGTCTTCCAATACTGTGTTCTCTAACAAGCCTTGTTGGTGATTAAATCAAAGCCTAAGCCAAACTTGTGACACTTACTAACCTCCATCAAATGCATTACCTTTGCGTGTAACAAAAGTGTACACTTTTAAAAAGAAATTGGATTTTCCTCCTTCCTGTGGGAAACGCTTGAGAAAAAATTGTATTGTCCTCTCTACTTAGGGTTTCCCTATTTTTCTAAGTAAGGCTCCATCATGTCTACTAAGACGACGTTTAATACAAAATGAAAGCAAAGAGAGGCTGAATGAGAGGGAAAATTTTACGCAAGTGGAATCTCAGGATCTGGCTTGGCTTGGGCCCTTATTACTGCGAAACGACTCCTCTCCTTACTGGCTCCCTCGAAAAGATGAGGCGGCGGACTAGAATGGAGCGCGGCGTTTACTGCAAATCCCTTTAAGACGGAGTGTCATGATGTTGGACCTTTCCAGCTACTGAAAGACACTAGCTGGAGAGTGTCATCTAGAGCGATATTGTCCAAAATATATATAAAGGAGTGAGCCGGTAATGCTCGAGGGCAAGCGAGAAACGGAATGAAATAAAAAGCAATAAGAACGGCAGATAAATTATTATTTTCTGAGGCAAACGGAATATAATCTCACAGTTTAAACAGTAGTCAGCGTCGTTATTGCTACCGTAAATGCTAGAAATTTTATTTTTACTGTGTTTCAATGTACTTCTCTGTTGACTTTGCCTCAATTTCTACGAAAGTGGTAGTAATGCCTCAGCTAAACTATGGAACCATGTCCTTCTCTCTAGGCGCGTAATACTTTTGATCCTTAATATATATGTATGTCTATGTACTATATGTATGTATGTCTAAGTCTACGTATACCTTAACGATGCTGGATTCTATTGCACATATTAATGAAAGAATTGGAATTCTGTTACTTAATTGGCAGTTTCTTGATCATTACATTCATTCATAAACCTATCTTATGAATTGATTTCAAGATTATGTTTTAAATTTTCCGCTTTTTGCGGTACAAATGAACTTATCACTCATAATCTATTCTTATTTTTAAAAAAAATCGTCATTTGAAGTTAGGATACCTTGCAAATATGGTCATTTGCCAAAATTTCAGCATTTTTTGTCAATATATTATCGTTAATGAAGCATTTAGCAAATGGTTAGTGTGGCACCATTTACTTTCAGCTATTTTTCGATAAATAAGGAATGATTTTTCCTTTTCATTTTTTATTAATCTCTGTGCTTTTCAGACGCCGGTTTACGCTTGTGTACAAATGTGTACAAATAATGAGCAATATAATGCGACTGAAGGAATAAGCGTTACGATTAGCTTTATCCTTGTTTTTATCCGTTTTTCTAATTGGAAATGCATTCTATTTCCGTTCTTAGAACTTTTTTATGCGTTAGGGACTTCTCCTCTGAAAAGTTTTTTATGAATTTATTTTTATGCCGACGGCTGTGCGATATGTAAAGCAAAGCAATATTGACCAGGAAATTTGGAAATATGTACCCAATGTAATTGCTTGTAATATCCGTCGTGTCTACACCAAATATATACAAGAATAGTGCTGTTTGACTTTTCATGGTAAATATTATGATTGAAGACGAATGATATTTCCATATTACGTATCGGAGATGGGTTTTTACATAAATTCATGAGAGTTTTTTTCAAACAGAACATCCAAAACGATCCACCAGCTATTTTTGTATCGTTTTTTGCCGATATTGCATTCTTTCTTCCATTCACATTTGCTGAATTGATTGTGTTTTTTCAGCATAAACGTATCTCAACTCTACTTCAAAGGTCATTTTCCATAAAACCATATCGTGACCCAGTAATTCAGTAGCAACATTATGCTGATTAAAATCTCGGTTGATAATTCCGGTGTCCAAACCAAAACCATGCATGCCCACCCAACTTGAACTTTCCGAAATTAGTAATGGTTTTAGGAGTCGAAACTACATTCAGTCGACGCCATCACCTTGCCTGTAAGCTCTTAATTGTTGGTTCTTCTCTTCATTTGTGCAGGTTACGTAGTATTTGTTCATACAGTGATTACTTATGTCCAAAGTCAAAATGCCCAGCGTACATTTAGCTTTAATGATCCTCAAAGTAGTTGCATATCTTTAAAAATGTTTTGTCATTTGTCTTTGAACTCTGTATACTTGGCCATATTTTGGTGTAGCTATACAACTAATGGTATCTTAATTGCATCTAAACTCTTTGTTTCCTATCATTTAAGTTCCTGTCTTAATTTCTCCTTCAAAGTTCATATTTTGTAGAATATTACATGTAATTGAACCATAACGCTAGATGTGTGACAGAATAATATGTTTTCTAAGATTCCCTCGAGATTGAAAGCATTTACTCAAAGTTTTCAATACGGTGTTTAAAAAGCCTTAACAAGCTTATTTTAATAAATTATATACCCATGAGTGATACTCTGTAAATGCCATGAGACAAGTTTATGGTTATTTAAAAAAACTAAATATAGATTTTCATAGGATCTATTTTAAAGCAATTGCTAGTGGAAACAATGAAGCTTAATGATCATATATATTTTGCAGAATGTGGTAATTATTTCATTCACGCAGCAGCATTTGCTCGGCCTTTTAACTTTGGCCCGTATCATATTCACTCAAATGAGCTCTACGAAGATAACATTTTTATGTTCATGAAACACACACTTTGTTTCCCTTTTCATCACAATTTATTGCTGTTGAAACTTGTTTGGTCTTTGGCGCAATAAATAAAGTAAAAATTAGATGGAAAAAATTCATTTATAGCGGCTCAATCAAAGTAATATTACTGAATGCTTTTCGTAATCGAGTGTAAGAAATAAGACGGAACAAATTACGTACATTTATGCATACTAACTAGTAATTAAATATATAATGCAATATACGTGGACTATTTCGTGTACCATTTCCATTGTTTTCTAGTTACTTAACGCGCGGGAACACCGAAATTGTAGACTGGAGTCAAGAAAGGCTCATAAAGTTCAATGTTCTAAAGTTTTTCACTCAAATTAAATGTGACTGATCAGAATTGCCAAATTTCGTATTCGCAGGCTAACTCTCCCCTGAGCAAGTGGAAGGTTAAGAGGGAGAGAAAAATAACGGAACTGCACATCAGGAAAGAGGGAAAGGAACTCCACGTGTTCATACTACCATTGGTATCCCGTCTCAACTTTCCTGAATAGAATAGCAGCCACTCTTAATGCTTCTTTATGTTGATAGGATCGTGAAATGAATTTGAAGAGAAATGATGTGAGCTGGAGACGGAGTGGAAGACAGGGCTATGAAGTTGTGGGGAGATTGAGAGATGGAAGAGTACGGATATTTGACAGGGCTGGGTATAAGAGGGGCAAAAGGCAAAAGGACACGGAAATATTTTCTGGTCCCTCCTCGTTTGTGTCACTCCAGGAAAGAAGATTCAGGGAAGAAGATAATGGAATTAGGAGGGGGTCATTGAAGGAATAGAGGAGAAAGGCAGGAGTTGTTTACGTGGAAAAATCTTAAGTGGAGAATCGTTTGGAGGTAATGGGCGAGACATTCGTAGAAGAAGGAATGATGTAGCGTTGCGTTGGATGAAACGCAATGAAGCCAGAGACTGTGCGAAGAAAGTGCGACCGTGAGCAATAAATGAATTTTAATACGATATATATTGTCATGGAAATATTTCACGAGAAAATATTCCTGTTATTTCATCGTTTGCTTAATATAGGATCAACATAAGAAAAAAAAATTTTCATTTTATAGCATGAGTTGTAACCTGTCGGAACGCTTACACCAAGTTGAACAATAAAACTGTTTCGGCTAAGATGAGCCCTTCAAATTGCAAAGTATTTTGGCAAATTCTCAAAAAACCTTCACCGTTGAGTCAACCGATTCAAATATTGAGTGTAACGCTTGACAACCGCAAACAATTTGACTAAAAGCTAGTCAGTATATTCTGGGAGTAATAAATGCAGTGCTTGGTCATTAAAGTCAGTGTTTGTGATTCAACTAATTCCCACGTTGTTTAAATATGAATACATAAACATACTTCAAATGGCATTATAATTCTGCTTATAAGTTCAAATAAAGCACAATCTAAGCATCTTAACAACTCAAAATTGTAAACAAAGAAATTGTGAGCCCTGAAATATTATTTAATGAAGCTGACTCTATATCTGGGCTCATTCCGCTGTTTTGTGTTTAAAGGCATTTCTAATGCTTAGAATTCTATAATTTGTTCATCCTTTTTCACAGAATGGTTGCAAGGATAATTTATGTGGTCACTTTGGTACACAAAATTTAATTAGCCATTAGTTTTTGTGTCGTATAACTATTATAATAAGAGTTGGGTTATCAACGCTTCTACAATTCTATAAACGACTCATTATATTCCCCACTGATTTTCAGCCCCAATAATGCACAAAAGATCATCTTTTATGATGTCTCTTTAATTAATTTAATGCGCCTTCTTTTTTACCATCACCGTAGTGCAAATCAAGGCTATCGAAGTGCGAGGCCTATGATCTACTGAATTATAGCTAAAACCATTAATACGCTACTAATCTTCGGTTAAAACAGACTAAAAAATCTTCGGTTATAGGATGAAAAAATCATTAAGAACATGTATATTAACTTTCAAGAACAAGTAGTGTACATATCATACCTGTTAAAGTAATGAGATTTACATTTATGAATGAAACACTCAGCTATGTTTAAAATATTTACCATTGGGTTTGGAATATAGTGGATCGTAAAAAATAATTTTCAAAATATTTCTCCTCACATTCTTCACCACTGTTATCTTTAGTGCAATCCCCTTCTGAGAGAATATTATAAATCTGTCATTCAACCCATTAATGCCTTTATATATTCTGATAGGAGTATTGCGAGGGAAGTTAATACTATCTGCTTTGCATATTTTTTAAGCAAATACATTTAGCCATTTATGTTTTTGCTGAATTTGTTTGCTAAAATTTATTTCAGTATATCCGTGCTGACCAGCCCTTGTGTACAAGGTCTGTATCCGTAGTTGAACCGCGTTCCAGTGGGACCCCGTGAGAGCGGATGAGACTGTTGGTTTGCCTGCCACTGATGCGACAATCTGAGATCCGAGGGAATGAGCCAGTTAGTTTGCGGGAAGGAACTGGTACGAGTGCTGTAAGTGAAAAGAATAACTTTTTTATTTCACATTCTTTGTTATACTCCTATCATATGCTATGGTAAGAAAAATCCATTCCTTCACATGACTGGGAACGGAGCAGCACAAGCGTGTAAGTGACCCCGAAAATAATTGTTTATGCCCTTCTACCTAAAGCCAATTTAAGCCGTCTGAAATACTCACTGTTTGTATATGTTACTGATTAAAAGTTTGGCAGTGTAATCCCACAGAATTGGATTTTGGGCGTATAAGGCTTTTTACCTACTGTCCCTATGAGGTTGACGGGAGAGATGAAAACGGAGATCGTCTCTTCGGTTATCCTCTCAATATCTCTGACGTGGACCCTGGGGTACGGTTGGGTCGTTCACCGGAATACCTTTCGAGGCCGGCCGCTGCTTTATCAATGGTAGCCATTGACTGCATCCCCGTAAGCGATGATTGAAAACGGAAAGGGATAGTTGAGAAGAGGAAATGTAAGATTTTTGCGTCTTCATCATCCGAAGATAATTGATGCATAGAAGCATAGCAAGAAACGTTTCGTAACATCCTCCGTTGTAAGCTTTCTTAAACTTTTGGAGATAATTTTAATAAAAAAGCAAGATTAGAATATGTTTTTACCGTGTTTTTTTTTAATTTTCGGCATTGCTATTGGCAGATTTTTCACGAGGGTACCCTGGAAATATAAATACTACACTCTCTGCTTGAAGGCTGGCTGAGAAATGCCTTTACCTTTAATTGAAATCTTATCAAGCATACCTGTATTTTTTCTTTCATTTCAAGTTTCCGCAGTTAGAAGAAGTTTCTATGTTTGACTACTAACATTCTATGTTAATTTGCACATTGATATTTTATCAGTTGTGTATATTTGTAGTAACTAAATGCAAAAAAATGGAGCATTATTTAGTTAAGTCTCCTTTCTGTTTTTATGTTTAAAATTTTACTTTCTCTGAATTTGTGAGGTGGAAGTGGGCCTAGAGGCTATCCTTCATATCCATTGTTTTTTACCGGAGATGTTTTTCATTTATTACAAAACTCTAAGAGTTATTAAACCAATTGATACAAAACTCTCTCCAAATTACGGTTAGAAAAATGAGCGTTAATGACATATGGGCATAGAAAAGATTTAAGGTTGGATTTTCAATGTAGTACTATCGACCTCCTTTTATCAATTACAGCTACCTGTGACAAAAGGATATATCTTGATGAAATTATTCGGAAAGCTATGAATTTTAATATTTTATTATCGCTTGGTTTTTTTATTATTAGGTGGTCGTAGTCATTCATAGTTTTCTGAGAAAGCGTCGTTTGAGAGAAAAATGGAACACACCCAACTATATGATCTCATTTAAACTCCATAACGGAGAGAATAATGTAGGGCAAGCGGGTGAAAGAAGAAAGAGAATAGGATTTATCGAAGTATTGAAGAAAACTTCGCTAAAATTAATAAAGAAATGCTTGGCGTAGATATGTGTATTCTCTATTCAAAATTGTTTAAAATTGAAGTTTTAATTCTAAGTTTAACAGTCATAGATTTGGATGTTTTTTTATTCTCATGACTCTGGTTATAAAATCATGGCATGAAAGTTAAACTAAATATAGTCTTTATAGTTTGCTACCGTATGAATGCTTGCAGTTTTACATATTTTCTGTTATGTATTGGCATGATGAGCAATACAGCCAAACGAATAAAGGCGGACAACGAAACGCAAGGCAGACAAGGTAATGCTAGCGTACTCCATGAGAAAAAAACCTTGGCACAAGTAAAAATCTTCTTAGCTAGTCGAGTTTTGCCATTCTGATCGACGTATTTGAGGTGGGGAGTAGAATTCCAAGCACGGCCGCTCTCGCCTGTGTAGCAGAAGGGCTGAAGAAGAAGAAATCTCTATTGGGGGGGGGGGGGGGGAGACTGAAAAGGGATGGCGCTGGCCGAAGAATAGATTCAAAGGGAGAAAAGTTGAAGAGGGGATAGCAGTTGACTTGAGAAGTTCCTGGGAACTATGAAAAGGAGAGGAATAGATAACAATTTTGTTTGCCTGACTGGAATGGCCTCTTTTGATGGCTCAGTAGATAGTGCGCTTTGGTGGAGACTTTCTTATGTCACCTCCTCCTTGTCTCCAAATCCCCACCCACTTGTCCACATTCTCCACCATATGAAGTCCCCCATTTCCGCCCAAATCCTTCCATTTCCGTCATCATACTATTCCATTGATAGTACATTGAAATATGAAGTTACATTTGGTCAGATTAAAATGAAATTTTATCTCATTCTATATTTTATTTCATTATAAAATGGTTCTTTACCTTAAAATAGGGCATATACAAGCTAAATTTACTTTTGATAATTTTTAACGTTTAGGTTTTTGATTTCATTTTTATTTATTTAAAAAATATTCATGAAAAACTAACACTGGTCTTAAAGAAAACGTTTAAAACAAATTATTTGCAAAATACTTGAAAAAATATTATTGTAAAATATTTATTAAACAATTAATTAAAAAACATAAACATAAAATATCAAAACTTATGGAAAAATGACCAGAATACAGAAAAAGGATACCGAACCTCTGTAAATGTTCCCTAGGCTAGTCCAAACGTCTATTGCACCGCGTACAGGTGAAACAATTAGTTTAATTATTCTCTTGCCTCACTTTCAAAATATCTTGAGCATTTACCTTACAGACATATTTAGGGTACTTACTAGACACATTTAGTTTTACTAGACATATTTAGCATATTTACTTGTGACCAACATGTTTTCGCGTTTCGTTTACGTTTAAAACGCACGTTGTAATTTTTATGAAGAAATTCGCGAAATGTTTCTTACTGTGAATTTTAACTTTGCTAGCAAGGGGGTGGGGTTTTAGCCAACACAATTTTCGAAAGTAATACAGAGAAGATCGACAATTTTATAACACAGATAACTGGTTATTTCATATTTAGGGTGAAAAGTCTTTCGCTAACTCCTTCCAATGCCATTTCGCTATTTTCTACTGAAGTCGGACATCTTTCTTTACCCATCTTGGCAAACCATTATTCATCTTAAAAATCCTCCCATATCCCCTTCTTTATCTCTCTATACCCACCCTCAAGCGCATTATTTCTTCAAATTCTATTGACAATTTCATGGCCTTAAAAACTGGAAATGGGAAAACAAATCCGCTTTTGGCGTCTTCCTTCCACCATGGCGACTAACGCTTTTCTTAAGACGTCATCAGCAGTGCCTTGAAATTGCATCAAGGCCGAACATCTAATCTCTCAACTGCGGGATCATTACGATGAGTCTTCCTACTAGGAACTGCTAATTGTTTGTGAAGCTCAAGTTTGTGAAGAATTTCTTACTAACAGGTTCAATTTTTACATTAACATATACCTTCCTTTCCTTACCGTTTACTCATCACTTAAAGATTATTAAACTGAAACAACCCCAAAAAAATTAGCATCGGTCATTTTCATCTCAAATACATCCATACTTATTACTTCTACTAGAGGCGTTGCACAACAAACTTCTATACTATCACTACGTACACGTACTATTGCGATCTATACTATCTCAGTGACTTCTTATTGTGGCAAATTGGGAGAGAAATTTATGACGGCATAAAGTTAATGTCATAGCACGAAGAACATCCGACAGAACGAGTGAGGAGGTCTCATGCTATATTCATAGTAAGTTTAGTTTCCTGAGGAGAATATTATCAATATTTTTTTCATAATTGGTAGCAATTAAGATGACTATATGTTTTAAGTGTTTGTTCATTCGATATTTAATGATGCTTATCTCTGACAGTTCTTGTGTTCCTCACAGCACTTATTTAAAATGGACATTTTCTCCTAATTTCCAAATTTCCAAAAATATGATTGAATCAGCAGAGATTTGGCTCATAAAATATATGTCCAACCCTTTTGACTTAACCAACCATCAGCTTCATATGTATAATCCTCCGGTTCAGCCTCTTCTCTATCAATTTTTGTTTCTTATTTTTACTCTGACATTCAGTATTTTGCTCTGATTCTGTCACATCATCCCCCTACGGTTTTTTTGCAAGTGTCTTTTTGTTACGGTAAGACAAACTTGGCTAAGTAAACGAGAGCCATTAGACTCGTAAAGAGAGCCAAATACGTTTTTTATTATATTTGTAGAAATATGTCAGAAAGGGTTACAATTCGATAATGGGTTTATTTTACAGCCTTGACTGCTCTATGCCCAATTCTCGCACGCCTTCTCCCAACGATAACATCACCCCGCGACATTTCGTTATTCTGTTCCTGGCTCACCTACATTCAGGTCTTCACAACATGCACCGTTTATAAAGGTTTGATAAAAATTTCAGAATAAAGTTAATAAGCTTATTCCGTTTAATAATTTGTATTGAAATTTGTAAAACTGGTGTATTTTAATGTACAAATAATTTATTATATCTACTATCTGAATCTATTTCCTGTGTCAGTAAATGCTTTGGAGAAATAAAGATAAATTTATTAATAGTTTTTTAATAAACTGAAATTGTAAACTCTCATGCACTTGATATTTTAACGGTGTTTTCTGTTAGAAGAGGTAATCATTATAGATATTCAATCATAGGTTGAGGATATAATGTGTTCGCAAAAAATACCGACCTATACGACGGATAAATCCACCCTGGGCGAATCGTCTCTGTCATCAACATATTGCTACGCCTGTGCAACTTGCCTGTTAGTATCCTTGAAACTTGTCTGTTACTCCCATCCCTTCAAGTTCTGTTCTTCTGTAACCACAGTGGAAACCTCACCGTAAATGGAGATGAAAGAAGGAATCCGTCGAGGGAACAGGGAAGGATACAGGAGCAGAAAATGGCTGTGGGGCTGTCGGAGAATAGCACGGTGAGAGGGATATGATATTCGAATTCATTATATGAGTCTCTATATTCCGAGGTAACGAGAGCCATAGAAATTCATTTCACAATGTAAATCTTTTATATACATTTTCGTAAGATTACCAAGTTAGAGAGGAATTCGTCACGGGCAAGAGGATTGATATTTAATGAAATTATCATTTATTGATATTTTAAATAAATACGATATTAATGTGATCATATTAAGATATCAGAATGAAAATCGTGCTTTGAAATTCTTTCTTTTAAGTATTGTGAGTTACTTCTCCTCTGAGAAACTAATATAAATTTACTTTGTGAAGAATTATATGCACATGATCTTTATTGACCTTAAAATCCTTTTGTGCTCAATGACAGAGTGGCAAAGAGATATTATTTTACATCGAAACTTATATATCCGACATCAGCTATATCTTTTCGAGTAGTTGCAACTTACAATTCGACTTCAATTCGTTTCGATTCCACTTAAAATTTCGAGTAGTTGCAATTTCCCTTTGCGTGTATTGCGTCAAAAGTACTCACAATAACGATTAAAATTATTTATTTATTTGTTCTTTGCCCGCATTTACTATGATATTGGGAATAGTTTTACTTCTTACTGGTTGTAATATAATGATAACAGCGCAGAAGATCCTGAGATTTGATATTGCCCATGAATGCTCTTAGGATCAGTTAAGTAGTACTCATTGGCCTCAGATTTATCATATCTTTCTCGGCCTGCGAGCCTTGAAAAGCATCCGTAATTCGACTTTCAGATATGAAATTCAGTTACCCTATTTCCTCCTTGAATGAACTAGTGCTCCATTTTAGTTGAATATCACATTCCCAACACCAGCGCAACTAAACTTTACCAATCTCGAGTACTGGAGCAGTACAGTAGATAAAGCATCATCGCTTATTAACTAAGCATGTGATTTACCTTTTCGTACCCCATAAAGAGGTGTTGAGGATCTTCCTCTTCATTGGTTCAAGAGATCAAAACTTTTGCCATATTTATTTGTTGGAGATGAGTTGAAGAGTTTAAAACTTTTCCCATATAGTTCATTGATGAGGTGTGATGCAGCTATCAACGTCATGTAAACGTGGTTAAACATTTATTGATTTATAATTAAAAGTTTAAATCAAGTTGATGTATTTAAATAATTTTATTTCGTACAGATTGATCTTAAATGTTTTCATATAACCTTTTAACTTCTTCATAGCGTATAAAATTCTGAAATGTCCTTGAGACTCAGTGAAATTATGGTTTTCTTGTGGCCAATATTACTTAATTTTTAACCCATGATATTCATTTGTGTTAACCTTTATCTTCTCTTTTATATCATGAATTACATTTTACTGTTTCATAAAAAAAGGAAGCACTTTTCTTGTATAATCTAAATGAACGGTTAAGAAATTCATAGTTTAGCTTATCTATGCCAGTCAGTAGTTGATTCCAACAAAATACTTTTCATTGCCCGCAGTTGGAGGGAAAGATAATGTCCTCCTTTATTTTTCCTTTGATCCTACATCGTGAACTTTGTATTTTAGTTTTTGAAACGGTGCTTCTTCTCGAACATGATACCGCCCCTGTCCGCGTCACCGGCCGTAGAAGTCGCGGAGAGTAGTCGTCCCCAAAACGATGGACCGGATAATATTCTGCGGATAATGGCCTTGTGAAATAAACAATCTGCGATATCATTGAGTAAATGGATTTTATTTTTACTTGATTTTATATTAAATAATGGTAAAAATATGATCTGTTGAATGAGAATTGCCCTTTGCCAAGTATCTTGTGCAAGGATATGACTAACCATGTGTTGGCATTGTGCAATTTTCCCAAAACTGTCTTTCGTACCTAATCCACATTCTTACACTGCCTTGGGAAGAGCAGATGTGCTTTCAATATTTAATTGGGAATGAGTCAACCCGGAAGGAACCCGTAGAATCCGTCCACGAGAGGAAATTTCTCTGGGGAACTTTGTAAGCGAGATTAAATTTATAGGTGGTGGAGGCACTAGAGGAAGTGTTTCACGTGTAGCCAGCTAATGTTGGCTTCCCGATTTTAATTAGTGGAAGGTTGGCTGAGAGATACACGCAGGAAATGCGGTTACGGGAATTCAGGGAAGGCAACATATATGCACAAGTTATCCCTTTTTAGTCATTAAGTTTTCTCCCCCTATGCCTTGATTTACCCGTTGGCCCAAGGAAGACTTCCTTCTACGAATCTAAAATTATCGAAGTGAGGGTAGGAATTGTTTTTCTTCTTGATATTGAAATCTATTATACCTACGTTTTTATTTAATTCGAAAATACCCTCTTCCTACGTGAAGAACATGCTGAAATGAGAGACATTCTTTCCAATTTGCCGATTTTTACCTTCAGAATTGCATATATTTTTTTTTAGATATCATGCCTCATCATTTGAGATAAAAATGTGTTTTTATTTAGCATTTATTAATTTACAGTTTAAAAAAACGCTTTGAACGTTAATGATATGTGCAAATCAAGATGTTTATCGACTATTGAAAATTTTAACCCTTGATTATTAACCCTTAATTACCTCCCAAAAAATTACATCTTAACGCGGTTTGTGACCTAACACCCTCTGCCACACGCCTATGCGGCGGCTCGCAGGGTATTATGTAAATGTAGATGTAAAATTACGGTCACCCGGGTATTTAATACCCAGAAGGATCAAACATTTCTATATTTTCCTTCCGTTCACATTATCAATTTAATATCTTTCGTAGCTGAGTTTTTTGTTGATTAAAATTAATAGTAGATTGCTTTAATACTTTTAAGAAATAATGTTGTGAAAAAAGTAATTTTCAGCAGATATGGGTGTCCGGTACCCATTGACCGTAAAGTTATGACTTTTTACTACCTCTTTTAGCCGTGGTGTCATAGTTTCATATTAGAGTCCAGACGCCATAATTTCATTGGCTCATGTTAAGGCTATCACCGGGAGATGTAGGGGCTTTCAAAACTTATATTCATTATTTCTTTCGGCATGAAAACTAAGTATGCACCGTGGTTTGAGGCTTTCCCGTTTCCAATCGGCGCGATGTGAATCAAAGTAATGTGATATTTATGACTCTGTCATATGAGTCTGTTTCTCGTTTTCACCGCCTCTATCGTACCCTGCGATAGACTTCTCTGAGATATCCGAAAACCTTGCTCATCTAATGAGTTGTGCTCTCGTTAGAGTCATCTCATTGCGATGTGTTTTTTTGTGCAAAACTTTAGTTGATTTCTGAAGGTGTGTAATTTCTGCTCTGGTGGCTAGCTTTCCTGTAAATGGTGCTGGGTTAGTATGAGGATCTGTAATATTCAACGCATAATATGGATTTTAATATTATAGTTAAAATCCTACTCATGCCAGGCCATTCAATTTTTCTAATCCATAATTTAAAATTGTTATTTTTCCACCTCTGGTTCGAATGACATTGTAATAATAATTTTTATAAAGAATGCGAAGGGAAAAAAACGATAACTGTAACTCTTTGAGGTTGCGGGGGGAGAATAGGATTTTTTAAATATAATGCGATGTGAATGGTGATATAAATGGCACACATAACCTGCCGGACACTCACCACGCAAACGCATTATATTGTAACCTTCCCGGTAGGGGAGGCAAGATCTCTTCCGTGTCGCCGCACTATTGTCTTAGAAGCCACTTTAGCGGTCAAAAATCGATTTTTTCAAAATGTTGAACGTATGTTGAAGATGTTTTTACCACAAAGAGAAATAGTCAATTAATTATAAACCATATGAAATTGCATCCTATAATGACCGGTGATAAGACTACATACTAGGGCTAGCAAACGCCTTTCTCTAAAGGAAGAAACAAGAGGCATGTGCTTTTAAAAGCCATTTTTTAAGCTGATGGCACTTTTATCCCGAAGCGCGGGCAGCAGTGCTGCCGCTAGTTGCTCATTCTCGCGCTCCATCTGAGCAGTCCGTGCAGAGAAATAGCAGTCAGTTAACATTCTCAAAAGGGTTCAGTGGCTTAAAATGAAGTTTATTCATAACTATAAACTCTAAATGAAACAGTACATTTAATGTTGTTTTATCACAAGATAATGTTAGATTTTTTTATACGCCTACTTGATACCGGTAAAGTGCGTGGCGTAGCACCATTTAATAATATCTGGTCGTTATCACTTAAAAACGTCAAGAGGAGTCAATTTGGCAGAGTAAAAATGATGTAGAGATTTTAAAACTAGGAATGCATTTAATTTTCTGGTGGAAACATGCCTTTTTCGAGTTATATTTGCTATATTTGGCTTTCTATTCGAGTGCGAGAAAATAATTTTTAAGTGGTGGAACTGATCCCCCAGATGTAAACATTCATTAAAACATTAAGGTAAAACCTCTCATGACATACTCAGCTATATTCTATGTTCACAAAGCCTCATTAATACATGTTAGCACTAAATGTTAATCGGCGGAACCATCATAAATGGGACCAGTTGTCAGTGGTATAGCTGATCAGTAACTTATAGTGGATGAATATGTGCGGAGGTACAATATGAGAGAAAAATATAATTAGTAAGAGGAAAAATTAAGGTAAGGGAGATTGTAGCAGCATGCACTTGAATTATCATCCCACGGGAAGCGAAAACAGGATGAGACCGAGAAAACGTCCAAAAAACCAGCCTTAGGTCTCCATGGACATGCAGTTTACTCGCCCAAGAATGATTTTGCGATCCGATACGAGTTCAGGTGCTGGAATGATGGAAAAAACAAGCAAATGAAAGCAGGGCTTTCGATTCCTATTCCTATTTTTTCCGTGCATCCCCTCAGCACCAGCCCAGTTCCCAATAACGTACCCAGCCATTCTCTTCCCTCCACCGTGCCTGCGTCCTCTTCCGTACGAACAGATGCCTTTAAAATTTGCATTAATTCGCTCCCGTGCCTTACCTACCGTGCCGTGCAACCAACCGATACCAGCCAATAAAAAAAAATTCCAATCCAAGTGGAGATACGCTGACGTGGATAATTGAAGCTAGAAGAAAGTACATACAATAGGTAGGCTGGAATCGTTCTTTTTAAACGGTATCATTTCGTGCTCGTTTCAAAACTGGGAAATGGCATAGTTTTTTAAATGGGTGAAAACGCATAAGGTCATTAAGGGTAAATAATATTGAGTTTTGTGAACATATGTGCACGTAAATGAATTGACATGACTAACTCAATTTGAAGTGAAGGCTTCCGTTAATTATGACCATGAGTTTGAATGTATATCCTAAGAAATACTGATTATTTACACCCAACATTTGCAACTTTGAGCTAGAGAAAAATATGAATATTGGAGCTTAAACGAATTACTCAAGTAGCGAATTAACGAAACAGGTTTGTAAAATTGTGAAAGTGAATACAATAATTGGGACACTATTATGTTTAATGCGTGTTCTAGCGTCAAAGCTAATTGTAAAATGCGCTTTTGAGAGTGGAAATGCAATCGTAATTGGCTAAATTTTGTCAGACGCTTGAAATCACTAGTTTAAATTGAGTGCGACGCTAGGACAATAAGTGTGGACGCTTCCTTTTAAGAGCGTTTCGGTTAGCAATAACGATAATGTAAAAAAGGAACCGTTACCACACCCTGAACATAACTATTTGCTACTTAAGTTATGACTAACTATTCATTTAGATACTGATTATTTTTCAATTCTGAAATATTTAGTAATGCTGATGATATAAAATGTATTCTTGGTTGAGTAATTATCGTCTCATGATTAAATGTCAATTACTACCTTCCGTAATTCCGTAAATTTAAGGTAAAACCGGCCCTTCAATTTTGAGTGTCTGTTGAAAAGTTCTAAATCTGTTGTTAAATCGTAGTTATAGCATTCCAATTTAAATATATCTCATTGGTACCTTACAAAGTATGAAATTACGGTTGTGTATTATCTAGGAAACGCAGGAAGCGCATATGAGGCAATTGGAATAAATCGGCAGCTGTAGGATTTTTTCAGTTGGATTTTCAAACTGATAGATAAAATATTTCTGATATTTATATTTATATGTTTGCATTGCTCTCAAACCTTTTGTCATTGGTAGAATTTTATATATTTGAGATTTTCCCTCGCGGACTTAGATATCCATACCCTAAAGTAATGTTACAATACTTTCAAATTCTGCCCTCAAGTATAACGCAGTGCATGCACCTACAATATTGGAGATATATCTTTGAAAGTAGAGTAAAGGTATGTGTAATATTTTTTCAAAGTAATGGCCTGGAACTATCTCTCGAAAGCTATATAGACGCGAGGCAGCGTAAAAGTATAGATTTTAGGATCTATATAATAGCTATCGCAAAATATAAAGTATAAATCATCTTTTCCCGCACATCCTGTCTTGTGTTTTGGAAATTTTCAGTGTTTATTTCTATCGATTCGGGTCACAATAAATCCTGCAATGACAGAAGTGAGGCTGAAAAATAATGTTTTTTCCAAAGTAGTGAAATAAAGTTGCTGCGAAACGTACCTTCGTTTTCTTGGTACACTTCCAGCGCGCGATGTTGCGTTTTCTGTATACACTAGCCAGTGTATTTGCCATTCAGACTGTTGTGTAATAAATGGAAACTAGAAGAAGTATATTCTCTCCTTCCTTCGATTCTTGTGAAACGGGTGGTAGAATCTTACTTTTGGTAGTTACCAGTCACGTACGACTTTAGTTTAAACAGTACAGTTTTAGAGATAGTCCAGTCTATTTCTATGTAATTTCGAAAGATAATTCATATTTAAAAAGCAGAGGATTTTTCATGTGAAATAAATTAAAATGTGCAGCGGAGGCAAATGGGTGGCATAATCTCATATCAACCTTCGAGAATTTTTTAGTTTTAGGGTGCTATTGAGATCACTTATGACCCAATGAGTAGAACTGGCCCTAATGAACACAAGTTATCCGCAACATTAGTTATTCATCGTATTTTCTTGGCTACTTCTGACTTGAATTCTCATGCAAACAGCATGGTTTACTTCTGTGCATCAGACAGCGACTGAAAACTTTTCTACTGTACATGGAATGCAATGGCCCTCACCTGATGCCGTCTAATTTCTAAAACGTTTAGTAAATACAGTTTAGTGCATACACATAAATAGTAAATAAATCGTCTTGTTGTATGAAACGATATGGACGAGACAATTAGCATCTATTTCAAAGGTACGGGTGGTAGAGCGGTAAAAGGAATATGTTTTCAGAAGAAAAAGCTACACTCTGGAGAACCGACTTAAAAAAGTGTCCTGAGAGGTAACCACCGTTCTGGTTCACACTAATAGATACCGATGCAGCTCAAGTAAAATTTAATTCAAACTAGAGCCTAGTCTATTCCTTTTCTGAAATAGAAATTTTTAAGAGAAGTGTATGCAAGCTTACTTGAGTTCTAGAGAGTTGTATTCTAGCAGTTGCCATGTAGGCCTAGAATTTATCCCTTCGGCGGACAGAACTACAGACACTGTGCTCTAGTCTAATACCTCCTATGTTATATAATTATAAGCTGTAAATCGGTCAATTCTTGTAAGACCCTGTAGAAAAAACTCATATAAAATGTTCAAAATGTTTGGTGATAATAAACGCAGAAATTCTTACGAATCATTAATAGCAAACAGAGGGAAAACCGTGAAATTCATCTCGATCGGCTGTAAAGGAAAGTTTTTCTAGGACGAACTATGCGTTTTTCCATCAAAATTCAGCCTTAACCACAGTACTAGAAAATACGCCTCAACCAAGCAGCTCAGGCCACCTCGCTTCATTCTCCACTCGAATAACATGGGATGTTTTTATGTTCCTATCTAATTTTTTTGCGTCTGCTTTTGTAATTGGCTCCTGTGCCGTGTTAGTACTAACATGCGCCTGTTGCGATGGGTTTGATTTCCTACTCGTATATCTTCTTTTTTTACGTCAGTTGGTTTGATAGTCAACACTTCCTCTCTTTCCTTTCAAAAGCCTTCATTCCCTCGGCTCCGTTTTTGCGCAGTGGTTACATGAGTCAGTGGATTCGGAAACTTCTCCAAGGAGAAACGTTTACGTATATCTGTGAGTATGAGTCTCTTCCTCACCTTCTTCTTTCTCGTGTCGTCTTCTAAAAACATAGTCCCTCACGTTTATAATTTTTATATTCTCTCCACTTACATTCCTGGCCTCCCGCAGTGATTTAGGTATTCAACTATCAATTTTTCCCAAAAAGTCAACGTGAATATTTTCCTCTGTGTCAAGCCTTATTGGGTCGAAAGCTCATGATCGTTGGGGACTGGTTCACGTTTTGCTTTTGCTGATTCTGTATCGAATTACGACGGTAAAGCGAGGGTTGATGAATGCGTAGACGATGAAGTTGAATGTTTTACCGTCGCTCTTTTGGGTAGTCGGTTGTATATATTATCTAAAATGGCTGTAATGGCACTTGGATAGGCTTATAAGGGTTCAGGAAAGCATGAAGGCAGTGGATTAAAGAATGTTCAAATGAAGTGAAAGGATTGGGTAGAGAAACTGCTTACGGAAAATCGGAATTCAAATAATCGGTGGATGATGGAAAGGGATAATCAGATTAGATACAAACATGTAAATATGCGAGTCAATATTTTTTAACGTCCGTAAGGAAAAAGGTTGTTGGGGGATCCATTCCATCTTCACTGCTTACACTAATAAGTATAATAAGAGCGTGATGCGTTGTACTAACATGAACAGTAAATTTGATGTAACCTTACGCTAAATTATAACTCGTGTATGTACTTATGGTCATGTGGTAGAAAATTAAGATAAGTCAATACAATCACTTGAGAAAAAATACTTCCTTTTGTGATACTGAGTTATCGCCTCGACGACAACGGGCCTCGTTAGAAAAACTTTCTCGTCAGCCTTTGGAAAAGTGACATATCTACTCAGACCAATGCCACGCAAGAGTGGAAAAAGTTATGGGTGAAGATTCGCCCTTGAAAATATCTGGAGAAAATAAATTGTAATACGCTGCAGAGGCGCTGATTTCCCGCCATAGAGGACAAAGATTATTGCTTAATGTGTTGAATGGAAAATTAAGATTCCAGAACAATACATGGAATTAAAATGTGATGGTTAAAATCTTGGGAACTGTCATGCTACACAGTTTCTTCGGAATTCAGAGATTTGATTTACTATTAACTTAAATATTTATATAATTCGATGCCCTGGCACTGCGGTATTAAGGGTAAATTACGTGATGATATTTACTATTTACAAATTAGACCTTGTATAGCATCTTAAATCTATTTCTAATGTTTTTAAATAAATTTAAATCGATGCTTATTTCAGAAAATCAGTCACCATTGGAGTTGCAAATTTACTTGGTTGAGGTAGGAAGGAAATTACTCGATTTATATGGCGAATATTTTATATTGTTGAAACAAGGAAATTGATAACATATTACAATGAAAATTCTTTCTATGCCTCTCTAATGGTCCTGCGTGGGCGTTGGTCTGATGCACGATGACTTTTCTGACGTCCCGATTGGCGAATCTGGCTCGCCATCCTCTTACTGCCGTCGAATCCAGGTAACATGAACTTGGCCCAAGCCCGATGGAAGACTCAAAAAAGTAAGTGTATTGTTTCTCTATTCGTTCATGAGCAACTTATTGAGGATGAAAAAATTAAATGTACCATCGAAAAATGCCCTGAGGCAATCGTATAAAATTTTAGCTTATATTTGGACTAATCTAATACCAACCCTTATCTTATCCCAAAGTTCTTTATTCTTTGGTTATCGCTGAGTCGATTAACATCTCATTGTGAATACTATGGCACATTTACTGACAGTCTGTAGGCTACTATTAACTCATAACTTGCCGCCACTTGGAACAAGAATTTTATATTAGAATATAGTTCTTAGAGTCTCGCAGGCTTATATAATACTTATTATTTTACCATCACATGGCTCTACGAGTTTTTGAGCTGAAGGAACGCCCCTGTCTTTCAACAGTTGATTAGTAGACTTTCCTTTTGACGACTTGCCGCGAAACTTTAGGTGAGTGGCCGAAATGCTGAAATCGGATGTGAAGAAATTTTAATGAAAAAAATACATTGGAAGTGTGTAAGGGAAAAATGAGGTTTAGATGTAGAAACTCAACGTTATTGATAGAATATCGCATTTGGTAAAAATTTTCCATAGAGCATATATGAAAGGGTCGTCTGAGCTTTTCGCTATTGCTTGATTCAGTATCATATCATCCGACCGGTATTTGGGTTGTCTTAGGGTCCATCAAAAAATTCATCTTGGCCAGCAATATTGTCATTATTACCTTTACTAACTTATATTTTGCTCCCAGTAAATTCTTCGCATTCTTTGATTTACCTTGCTGAGATTCCATCTTTTTCTCTCAGGTCTCTATGAACACAGCATTCTTTGATATCACTATTTAAGTTAGTTTCCGACGGTTAACCTATCTGTATGTCTTATTGAATTCACAGTATCCAACAAAGATATAAGTAAGTTAGAAGGCAGTGCGTAATTACTCCTAGCAACTCACCATCAATTTCTACATTGATTATGTTTAACTGTCGAGCAGTAAGCTTTATTTTACTTATATTATCTTCTATACATATATAATTGTTAGTGTCCAACTAAATATTTTTGGCAGAAGTGAGAGCCTGCGAGCTAATTCACTATCAGCATCAGCCTTCTCCAGTATATTTCATGTATTTCAGCAGTTTTTGCTAACATCAGTAATACTTAATCGGACTCTGACAACAATAGAAATATTTTGTGCCTGGTTTTGCGATTTTTATTTTTCCTTAGTGTCTTCTCTTGAGAATCTAGTTGTTTCAACTCATCATGATTTCTTAAAAGTAAAAATTATCTTGATAATAGCCTGAAAGGTCGAAACCGGTCAATTTGTGTTTTTAATAAATTGGTGGAAAAAAGTGTTTTCATTTTTAAGATGAATGATTTCCACAAATTGAACTCGCCAATCATTGATTTTATTCATAATGATTTGATTTTAGATTGTCCCACTGATCCATATCTATTAGATGTATTTTCATGTCGAATTTACATGTACTATAATATTTCCTTCACTCATTAAACCACTTCCTATGGACATTATTTTACCAATATCAGCTACTAACATAGCACTTATATTCCTTTGCGTTTTGCAATTTGGTTCACTCAGCTCCCACTTTGCAATTAATTAATATCGAGCCACTAAAGTTGGGTCGAATGGGCGCATAACATTTTGGGACTTAATAAAAATTAAGTTTTCTACTTTATATTATGCACTTCATGGCTACGACATTTTTATTAGGAACTCAGGAAAATAAATATCACCATAGCAACCATAACAAGTTATAATAAATGAGTATCATGTAAAGAGTTGCACAGATTCCAGATCAACTTACTTAGCGGAAATATATTTTATGAATGTGAAATAAACAACAAATTAATGCCTCTGCTTCGTTTAGAAGTGTTTTTGTGCAAATCAAGGTCTGTGGATAATTACTATTTTTGATGAATTTAATTCTAACGTTAAAAACAGAATCTATAGAATTTAGCTTAACATAAAAATAATTACATACATGGTTTTTTGAAAATTATGTTCATAATCAAGTCAACGCAGCTTTATGTGTTTTATTTTTTCATGCCTGTTTCTTTTCCTCCATATTCGTAAGTACATCACTCGTCAGGCTTGCTTACATTGGTACTTTAATTTCAAAGCCTCGAGAGACGGTACCTCGAAAAGCCATCCCGAAACTTTGACTTCCATCCCCTTTGTGAATTCGAGACAGAATCATAAAATTACTCGGGTCAGTCTTATTTTTTGCGTTTGTGAATTTTTCTCTTTTGACTAAAACACTGAAAAAAGGAAAAGCCGCGGGAAGCGTCACATTCCGCGAACTGGGATGCTGGCAGGATCAATTGGGGACCTACTTCCTCTTTCAGCTCGCTCACAACCTTCTTGACTCCCTTTTACTCCAATATCTCCCTCGAGCCTTTCGCACCCATATTCCCTCACTGTATCATCATACAACCCTGCAAACCGCCACATGGGCGTGGGAAAGGGAATGTTTGGACACCATCCACGTAAAGGGGTAAAGGAAAATTTTTTTTAGTAGGCGAAATGATGAACTGAATTTTGGGAGTATTTTTGGAGTTATATTTTAACAGTTCATTTAATACTAATAATGCGTGGAAAGAATGAACTTGGAGCCTACTTGTTTGGCAAAGCATCTCTATCTTATTTATCGCTCTTATCTATCTATCTTATTCATCTATCTTATTTTATCGCTACTGTGGGATCTCGAGATAAAGTGCGGCGTCAAAATATTATTCTCTGTGTCTCTCTGAGACACGCCTGTCCTAAATTTCTCAAGTATGACAAGCCTAGGGTGTAGCATTTGAATCTCTCTTGCAGCTCGTGACCTAGTCCTTCGAATAGCTGTAAAACACCATATGCTCACTTAAAGCAGTTTTTAACGAAGCGCTTTCTTTCGCATTTTATTTATTTTTTGGGTTATATCCGTGTGTCCAGTGTTCCAAATGCTCGCGGTGTATTCAAGGTGTGGCCTAACCTGGTACACTAATGCATTCTCATTCCTTCTCACTCTTCCAACCCCACATATCACGCAATATGTGCCCACTCTCGCCTCCTCTGCCTTGGAGAAACTCAACTTAGTGCAACGATATCCAATTACCCTTTTGAAGAGCAAATCCCGGTGCTTCCACGCTCCTAATATTCTCTGGACTCCACCATCACTGCAACATTATTTTCCATTTTCAAGGTACTTAGGATAATTATGTTGCATCCAAACGCTTAAACCTTGAGTTAAAGTGTGTTATGTTCTAATTTCATGCCCGATACCTTTGCATGATTTAAAGAACCTTGATATAAAATTTGAACTTAGGAGATGCGTAGGAGCTCCAATATAAGATATATTTGTGATAATTGTAGAGACTGCGGAATGCGTAAGGAACAAGCATTTCGACTGAATCTTTGCCTTGGATAACAATTTTGGCATGAAAAATTATTCCCAAAATTTAGTTTTTTTACTTGATATTCTTTTTCGTAAATGCTTGATTGCACGAATCAAAGTATTCTTTCATGTAAAAATATCGGCTTCAGAATTTCATGTCAAGTAACCGTTCAATCAATCAGGAAGTGGCGAGCGCTATTAAATATTCAGATAAAATGCGATAAATGAGGATCTTTTCACGTATTTAAATAATTTAAGAATTAACGTTTGACATTAAGAGCTCTTCCATGGAGGCATGGGCCAGTAGTTAACCAATTAGTGACACCGTTGAATGTCTGAAGTGGTTTAAATATAGACTCTTCTCTTTGTTTAAAAATTGAAAAACCGACCGAAACTTCTCGAGAGGCGTAATCCGGCCTCTTTCCACCTCGTCTTGAATTATTAAAACCACAACTAGGAGAAAAGATATTTTACCCTAACTTTTTATCATTTAAATGATCAGGAACTGTATTGCGGTGGTTTTAATCTTCGGGCCATTTTTGCAGGACCGTATCCTGGCGATGAAAGGCCTGAGCTGTGTGTGCTCGAGAATAGAAACTGAGGTAGTACTGAGGAGGGTTTGGGGGACTAGAAGAGTGGAGGGGAAGAAGAACACGCCTTGAATACTTCATGCTTTAGGGATTACTCTACGTCACCCGATGCCTACTTGGCGGTACTTGCGTGGTAGAGCCGTCTTAAGGTGAATCGTCGTGGCCATCGCGGATAATCGGCTAGCAGGCACATCTCTATCCTCCGCTCACCTCTTTCAGTTTTAGCGCAGAAAAAAATGAGTAATTTTCCACAGATATAAAATATACATCGACCTGGTTTCCAATGTTTATACACCATCATCGATGCTGACGAATAAGCATTGAAACTCGGGTCAAATTAAATTCCATCTCTGTGGAAAATTGCTCATTTCATTTCTGCAATATCAAACATTCCGCCATAATCTTCGGATTATATATCTTCGAGTTTTCATTCCAACCCTTAGTTTTCAGTCTTTTGATTACAATTACTCTCTTATGAGAAAAATTCATCGCTTTTCCATTCAGAAATATTTGTTTGCAGCCTATTATGAAAAACGAATGTATTTGTAGTTATGCCTCATGAGATTTCCTGCTAAGCATTTCTATTAATACTCCATGAAATATGTGACCTTCATTTTTGCAGGGAAAATTTTCGATTAGAAGGTAATTAGAGGGGTCTTTTTCGGATGAGACTTGTGTAAATAAACGGTTTCATTTGGAGTGCATCAATTTATATTGAATCCAAAGAGAGACCTCCGAAGAGAAAATGATTATCACTGTTGCATTGTGTTTCTTTGCACCGAGACAACGGAAATTATTTATAAATACGTGAATTTTAAAACGATAAAGAATAAGAAGCATTTGGAGTTAAGATTTTTATCTTGTAATACGTGTATATCAATGTCTCTAAATCTATAAGTTCTGCTATATTTCTGTTAATCAATACTGTTATTTCTACTACAACCCGTTTTCAAACACGCATGAGCGAACAGTATATCGCATTGGGCTTGGCCTCCATGGAATGGATACTTAAGGCAACTCTGGTGAAACTTTCATGGACTAACGGAATCGTAGATAAAACTGTCTGCTTAGTGGACTAAATAACGAGTGGTATATATACACTGCACTTATGTTTTGAATGCAGTGCATTTTTATTTGCCTGCAAAATTAATTAATGCCATTTGCCTAAGCCAAAACGTATGGAACATTTCGATTTTCAGTTTAAAAATATGAATCTTTTGTTAATAAACTTGTGCTGCAGAAAAATAAACTTATAGCTCTTAATCAAAACAAATAATAAGCGAATGTGGAAAAGCAATGAAGTGGTTTGTTTAATTATTTTAGTGTTGTTATTGTAATTAATAATCAATAAAAAACACGCTTCAAACCGTAGATAAGTAAAAAAACGAGTAAATGCCAATCTTAGCCGAATAAACGGTCTATTCATCGTAACCTTTTGGATAAAACTGTCTTAGTTGTAGAGGAGAGAGATTTAAGAAAAATCCACCCTTCCTATCGCCAAAAGGTAAGAAATTCATAGTTGGAGGGAGTTACCGCAAGTCTTCCTTAAATACCTATAAATGAAATGCTAAAACTTTGGAAGGAGTTGTTGGAGAAGGTTGCTAGGTAATTGCGAGTCGCAATTGGCACGAGAAGTCCTCTCTGAACATCCGCAGAGCCATCGAGGCGAACTCCTTTTCAAGTTTCTCGGGCGTAAGGCGGGAAATTTGACTGGAGTACCGATGGCTCAAGAAGGAGCGATTTGAGTGAGAAATGATGAGGCATTGCTGAACAGGTGATGGGAGTGAAGTGGTTTATGCCTCGTTTTACGAGAGCTGAACGTAAAGTTCGATATACGTTGAGTGGAGGGAGATGAAATTATCAAGCAGTCAAAGGTTAAGTGAGGGTTCTTGAGTGATATTGGCACGGTAGAGATGAGAAGACCAGCCTCTTGGCCCCATCGGCGCCTTCAATTAAACACCCTCTCTACGTCTGCTGATTCGCTGCGTGGTGAATTCGTGCAAAGATGCGGGAGGGGAAGTGTTACAGGGAGAACATTGGAGAGAAAATGAGAATGAACAGTAGATCCTCACGCCGAACGGCGTGTTTCTATCTCGCCCCTGAGAGACAGGAAATGGGTTCAGGGGAGTAGAACGTTTTAATGACACCATTGTTTGCTCGCAAATGGTTTCGGAGCCTTCATAGTTGCGGTCACAGTCGTTCGTACTACCTGCGGGGATAGCTTGTCTGGTGACATATATAGAAGCCTGCCTTTGATTGAAATTACAGGGCCGCTGGCGTGGTGGCAGCTGTGACGAGAGTCGTGGATGGAAGGCTGCGGATAGGCAACACTTGCGTTGGGGTTAGTAGTGGGAGCGGCAGCCGTGTGTAGGGCAGGGAGAACGAAGAGGATGTTTCCACCGAGTAAATGACATCCAAGGTGAAAATGATAGGGAAGAGAAACACAACTCACTATCAGAAAGCATAGGATTATGCTCCCACATTTATGCGTCTGCACATTAAATAATACACGCAAATGTGTTTACTCGCTCAGACGGATGTGAGTTCGACATTATATATCATTTCAATTAATTACACCTACATAAGAGTGGTTCTTCAACGAATCATGTTTATGGTGTCGCTTACTAAATAAAAATAAATGCGTACATTATAACATATGTCTGATATATTCTGTTTCAAAATATTGGAAATGGGACGGATTCAAGGAACTAATTATATCGTATACCCGCATAAACGGTAAAAAACACGAAAATTTTAAATTTGGAAGGAATTGGTATAGTGACGGAATAGAGAGGTAGATGGCAGCAGTTTGTTTATGTACCCAACCCCAGTTGGAAAAATCAGATAGGGCTTAAAACAAGTTTTATCTCCAATTAATTGCATTATTTTATGTCCTCGTTGTTATCACGCTATTACCACAGCCGTGGTGATAGCGTGCCGGGCGTGCTGTGATATTTCATCGATCATTGCCGAACTCAGTTGTTGTGCCATTCTGGTTAGTAATATCGCCGAGTAGAATTTTCCCTTTTTTAGGAAACTAATTGAGGGTAAAAATCCATTGACAAAACGTATACAAATGTTTTACATTTAATTTGTTCAGTATACGGTTGTAAAAGTGCTGTAAGCCGGGTGAATATGGTGCATCGAATTTATATGTTAATATCTTGTTTTCATTTCAAAGGATTTCTCCCGTTTAATACTCTCCAATTCTTCCACAACAACGCTTAGAGTAAATGGTCGAACTTCAAGACCCTGCGCTGTCTCTAAAATAAAATTAAATTGGAGTAGCTTAGGAGAATATTTTCGGGTGTGTATAAGTTTTTGTTGATTTCTTTTTCTGCGTTGTTACAAAATTTCTCTGACTCCCTATTTTCTTATAGCGATGCCCTTGCGGTCAATACTTGACAACTTTTTGCGACTCTCGACAGTTTGGAAATTTCCTTTATGTTTATAAAATTAAACTTGACGATGTATTTTTCACACTTTATTTTGAAACTCAACCGGTTTCGACACACTCGTGTCATTTGCAAGGGTACAGCTGACATTCTCCCTGTGGCGAGCCCATATATATATATATACACACAAAGATGGAGGGAGGGTACTGCAGGAGTGGTTGGGGTAGGGGCTTAGAGGGTGTGATTGAATAGGAGTAGGGAACGTGGTGAAGGTCAGGATGATGGGCGAGTGCTTTTTGAGGCGGTACAGGTACATGATAAAGTGGGGACAGATTTTACGGTACAATTTCATTGAACAATTTCGGTCCCAAAGCCTTAGATGCTGATACGATCTCAAAGTTTTCTAAAAAATCCAGCTTTGCACATTTTTCATTAAACATTTAAAATCTCTACTCTAAAATCCCATGTGTGATTAAAACCAGATAAATGAGATACAAAAATTGATTTGTTATCACCATGAATAAATGAATTAAAATGTTCCTTTGTCCTTATGTTAAAACTTCTACCCGTCTGTCCAATGTAAAAAAATTGCAGTCGTGAGTACCACATCTTAACAACTACACTCCACTTTTGTCTAACGAATTAAAATTATCTTTAGAATCAAAAGTTAATTTCCAGTAGTCATTCTGGAATGAAAACAAGCCTTCAAATATAAATTATAAAAAATTCTATTAATGCAATTGGACATGGAGTTGTGTATGATAGGCACCTTCGTCCATTTCTAAATGGAGGACAGAATTTGAGAAAGGCCTGTAGATGGCGAGATTTATATTCTCAACTCAACTTATTCAAGAAATATATACCCCCAGTGCTAATCATTTCCTCTGCCCCTCATTTACCAATCACATCCTTTGTTATCATTTTCATGCATTGAACATTGTAAAATTGATAGGATACAGGTTACTCTAAGCGTGTTAACATTCTATGCGATACATTCAGAGGAATATAAATTTTTATCACGTTTTTTTCTGAATATTTCTTCTGGTGAATGATTTTTAAAGCAATTTGTAATGCATGCTATCACTAGAAATATATTTTCAGCAGTTGCCATTTTTAGGGTATAATTTCAGATACATGACATGTGCCTTTAAGTTTATGAAGTAGTTTTAAAGTTAAAAGAATTGAACTTTTGCTATCGGTTTCATTGGATTATGATGATTAAAGTTCAATGTTTATTAAAATTTTCAATATTTTGGAGTAAAAAGTACTCCAGTAAATCTTCCGCCAGAATCAAAAGCAGAAATATTTTACTGCATATGCATTCAAGTGGACACGTGATCCTTGAGTAGATATTTTTAATTAAAGGTATCCGAAGCTGTAATTTTTAATCTCATATGTTTCCTTCCTCACTCATTTATATATTTTTATTAATTTCATTAACTGTTAATTAATTAATCATTTGCCTGATTTTCAATTACATATACAAGAGTGGTGTAAATGCTGAAAACATTTAATGTGATTAAATTGAATTCAAAAGGAGAGAATTTTTTTAAATTCGAAAAGCGTGTTTATTACGAAAGTGCAATCGTCTTCACTGGAAATTTATGATTTTAGCCTGCTTTACCTGCAGGTTTGATCTATAAAAAGTAAACGACAGACTGGACTGATTGTACGCCTGCCAATTAATTTTGCCAATAAAACCGAAATCCCACTAAGAAACTATAAATGTTATTAGGTAAATCTCCCTGGATTCAGCTTAGCTTCTTAATATAAGGTAAATTGACTGTTTAAATTAATGAAAAAATATTGAAAATATTAAGAAAATGAAATGCAAAACCTATGATCAAAATATATCGCATAACTTGGACCCGTATACTTGTCAACTCCATAGTGACTGACGTAAAATTCATGCACATATTCTTAAATATTAATTTTATTTTGCTTGTTACTAAATTTTATCGTGTTATAGAAATGGTTGTGAGGCAGACAAATATGTTAGTTATATTTGGAATCAATTTGGATCATATTGAACAATACCTATGCTCAGTACACTGTTAGTTTTCATGGTAACTGACATAACAGAATAATGACATCCACCAATCATCATCATTAATAAAGTTAAATTCATCTTAATCTTCGGGCAACATTATAACTATATCTGAGACATGTGCAGCTTATCTATACAGCATTAATCCTAACGAACTGCAGCAACACGTAGTTTTCCATAATTAGAACATTAATGGAACTAAATGGTAACTGAGATAACTGCCGTGGGTAACTGACGATCCTCTGTGAACCATTAAAATGCTGCATGTTATGCAATGAAGAAAAAATTAATGAAACAAAGATTACTCTGTGAACTCTGCATCAACTAGTTTAATTGATGATCTTTTCCATTCTATCGAAGTGTAGGACAGTAAATCTACACAGTTGAGAAAGAGTATCTCAAATCATTGTTGAAGGGGCATGAATGGTTGACTTCTTCGGATTCATTGTTCTTTTTTCATACATAGTGCATATTTTTTGCCTGTTGAATCGCTTTTGGATGCGTACTTTTACATTTGCCTTCCAATATACTCTGATCGTCTTATTTTTAGCCGACTGGTACAGAATAGTGATATTTTGACTATCGTTTCTTACCACATCTGCAAATTTCTTCTCTGTGTTAACAGCCTCCTGTCTCTGTAGGATCCTTTTCCAAACAGCCCCGAAATTGATGATGATCCTAAATGAAATGATCCTTTATCATGAGCTGGTCTTGATTTGCCACTAGTATTATAATTTGTTACGCATGTATGCGAATTTTCATATCATAAGTTCACATATGGTTTATCACCTTTAAACTGGCTATATGACTCCAAAACGGTCATAATTTAAATATTCTTCAGAACTCTTTACTTCTTGCCTGTTAGTTTTGAAGAGTCATCAATTCAACATTTCTGGCAACTTTTTAACAACTACCTTTTTTCCATGGACTTTGAGGAATAGTCTGTTGGGCTCGATACATCGTTCCCAAGTGCTTATAATAAACCAAATACTTTTGAAATGATCCATGCTCAGTTATTGACAAAGTTGTTTAAGCTGTTTTCAATACACGATACTTACGTCTTCTGCTTTGCTCTGCTGCTTCGTTTCTCTTCTTTATTTCCCACTTCTTTCGCCATTTTCTCTGATGTTCTGCATTCTTTCACTTCACTTGTTTTTATTTTATTTTCTTTCCTCCTCAGTCAGTAATTCCGTATGTTTTCAGATGAAGATTTAGACCCATTTTTTTTCAACAATAATTCTTTGCTCTGTAGGGTTGATGTTCATCAGTAAAATTTTGGAACTAGCATACAGCTTTGCTACTCACTGGTAAAAAATTGGCGGTGCAATCGATAGCATTATAATATCTAATACTTCATTGTAATATCTTACACTACAATTAGAGCTTGTAATTAAAGCATAACTACAAATCATCAACGAATAACTCACAAATTTTTAACTTCATGTTGCCCGTTTTTTAGTTTATGGGTTCCGCCAAATCCCACTATTACTCTATTGACACAAAACAAAGTATCATTGTGTGAAGAATTATTTTTCATTTCTTAAATACTGTTTGCGTACTCAAAACGATTTGATTTCTACATATAAACGTAGTCAGTAATAATGGTGGTAACTGTAGTAACGTGAGGCTGAGTTATGTCAGTTACAAAAATTAAATTACGTTAATTAACACATTGTTTTGAACATTAGCTGAACATATATGAAATAGATGTATCCTTCGAATAGCAGAACTTACAAAAAATGTTATTCCTATCATGTTTACTTTGACACTTGCCTAACTTTCATATGCTGTTGGTAACTGACGTAACATTGTGTAATGTGTCAACTTATACTGCACGTATATCAACAATAAAATAATATTTGTCCCATAAAATAATTCCAAATCGTGAGCTATGTTGTCAATATACAAATTTGGCACCTTCAGTTGTCTCAACAAAAGTAGTTTTTAAAAAGGGTAGTTTTTTACAGGCATAAACCATATGGCACTATCCAATGGGTAGCCATCGTGTTTTTACTGTACTACTTGTTGCTACTGTAATTCATCGCTATTTGGCTCGAGTGGACATAAATGTATTTACATGTTTGGTGGATGGTTATTTCTAGTTAATTTTGAAAAAGTCGAACCAAATACTTACTTAATTAGACATTAGCTTACGGCTGCAAGGGTATTTGAACCATGTTATAAATTTCATCGTCGAAATCTGGGTGCCTCTACAATGAAAACAGCGATTCGTACTCGGACACCGACGCACAGTGGTTCCTCGACCATGCATTGTTGGACAAAAGTCTGAAAATGATTGATTTTTTGAGTATTTCCATTTCTAAGGGTTTCTTAGGACAAGAAGTCGACTGTTATTAGTTTTTGGCACTTAATTAATTGATTGCGGATAATTTTTTTAGGTGTTTTTAATTAGCATGATAGCTGGAAAGCCTTTGTATGCGTTCAAGTTTTTTTGGGAGCCCAGATCATTTACAAAGCTAACTGTAAAATGAACTGGTAGGTAATTTTTTTGAAGTGGGTTTCATGGCATTTCTATTATAGAAAAAAAATACAAAATGACTTTCATGACATTTGAGATGGTCAATTTGATCGAAGATAGTGATGGTCAAAGCTTAATTTTTATAAATATTACAAGAGTATATTACAATCGATTCACCGCAAATATTTTTATTTTAATTTTAAATCTTGATTCAACTAAGAATGTTTATTTTCAAATTAAAGAATGTTTATTTATTAATATAATGTTTGTAAATCTGCAATTTATTCTGTTGATCTACATTATTTTTTCGTCATCATTACTATCAACTTTAGCTTGCATTTCAAATACTTCAGAGTCAGCGTTTGGAGGCTGCAGTAGCATTAGTACCGCCTTAGGTAGGCTTCTAGTTTTTTTGTAGGCGGTTTTCGTAAGCTCGATATTAATGGATCCTATGATAAAAGAAGCGTTTGTAGTACATCTTCTTTGCGTGATTTTCTAGATATTTTTGGGTGCTGAACTATCTGTATTGCCTGCCGTATTTATTTCCAGCCACTTGTAGTTCTTCTGAAAACTGTCCGATTGGAAGGAGTACAGCTTTACTGGTGTCAGATCCATGAATAAGCATTTTATTGAGCGAGGCTGGCATATTTTTCCATCTAAATTAGGAGCATATTGACCAATTCCAAATAGTTATCTTCCAAACTATAAGCTTGTTAGCGTTATGCAATGTATTTTCAGTTTTTCAAAAATTATAATGAGAGAATAAACACATCTACACACGTCTATACGGTAAACGTAATGTCTTCTACTTCTCAGTGACAAGTACCTAGTGATGGTTCTGTGACTAGAACGCATCGTATTGCTACTAAAACTTGTGAAAAAATGCGATCAATTGTTGGGTTCATTATGACGAACTTCCACTACACTACGCCTAAATCAGTTGAACTTATATGAGAGGCCACAAATTGTCCGATTGCTAATAAACAGTTTTGAACAACAATGGTGGTGATTACTGAGTCTCATTCGCTTCATTATTTCACTCACCAGTTGGTATATATTTGGTATAATTAAATAAGTCTGCTATTATTTGCCTTCTGGTGAAATTAACGTGCAATGGAAACGAGAGTCAGCGATTTATCCCGTTTTGGCGTACAGCCATTAAATTTTGCTGTTTTATACTAAGAGGCGCTGCTAAGCACAGCTAAATATTTTTCCGTTTTCCAAAGAAAGTAAGGATACAAATTTTTCACTTATTTGGAACACCCTTTTCTGGACAGAATGTTTTATAGCTTCACTCTAAATATTTTTTTACCTTATAAATAACAACTTTAAATGACGTATCTAGGGTAAAAATTGCTGAGAAAGAATTATAATAACAACGTCTTGGAATAGATTAGACCTCTAATAATACAATGAGTCCCATTTCACTGCTGCTTGTTCTTATTTAGCTGTGAAGAATTCATCCAATTTTAAGTCTCGTAAAATATTTAATTTCGTGCATTTCTGTTTTCTGCTCTTTCAGATGTCCGTTCTCTGTTATTAACAGATATTTAGGAATAAATATGTCAGGTAATAGTTCTTTGATATTATGGCAATGCATAGGTATTACTTTGACTGGTTGAAAGAAAAACAAGAAAACCACTTTTGTCCATGGAAACAGGGTCTCGGAAACACTGTGCGACGTAGGCATCAATCCGAACTCTTAAGCTCCTTGAATTCAAAGCTATCTTTTAATTGTTGAGTGCTTCTTTCCCCAACGGCAATAAACACAGAAAATACTAAATAACCTCAGCCGTTACATAAACCAAAATTATAATTCAAAGTACTCGAAATGGGGTGCATTATATATCGTCTTATATAAAATTCCATTTCATTAAAAGTTAAAATTTTAAAAAATAATAGGTATTTTTGATTATTTATTTAGGCAATCGATGATAATATTTTAATTTGCATGGGGTAAATAGGATATTTTGATTCACATTTGGAAGTAGGCTTCATGAAGAATTTATAAACACATGATCGGGAAAAGGACATAAACTACTTTTCGGACACGAATTCACCTTTGAAAAAAATACTCTTTATTTGGTGCTACTGAGGTTAAGTTTTGAACTCTTCGTTTAAAAAGCTTTCAAAATTTTAAGTCACTTAATTTGGCAATATTTTGCTATTAAATATCGCGCAAAGTATGTGGAAATTTCAATTTTTAGTCAATAACTGTGACGCGCACGTTTGGGATAGTCGATTGAACTTTATTTGAACCGCGTTTCGTCCCATTAAGTTTTAGTACCAAAATTATAAAAAGTACAGAACATACCCTTTAATCTAGAGGACCTGAAAAGTAGTTTTGCTTTCCAATTTCCGAGCTTGGCGAGCGCGTTTGATGTGACGAGCGGTTTCATTCCAATTTTCCCGATGACCTCGTTCCCCTCCTGCCTCTGCAAACTGCAACATTCCATTCCTCGCCAGAGATGTGGTCACGGGGAAGCAGGTCAAATCTGTGCTCCCTGCTCTTGCCCTTCATTATACCATCCAACTTTATTTCTAGCTCGCTCATTCGCTAGAGTACAAGCTCGTATCTCCTCCTCTTCTTCGCAGAATCATCGATTTCTCACTTGATTATGTATACCGATATTTCTTGGGAGGAAACTTTTCTTGCCGCCGCGCAATATCAATAACTATGGATAAGATTTAAAAGGGCTCTTTGCCGCTCAAATAATTTCGGATTTTCTTTAAAATTTTAATTCGCTATATCTAAGTTAGTCGCATAAACAATGCTACAATTTTTTTGACTTTATAATCTTTATATTTAATGTGGCAGTATTTAAACAAATTTATGAAGGTATTAAGCGTAGATCACAAATTGCGGTCCCAGAAATTCTAGTTAAGGAAAATGAGGATTCCATGACTATAATAAAGCAAAGAAGACTTTTAAGAAAACATCACACACAGTCCCGTGATGTCAAAAAACGTGCATTTTGCGGACACACTTGGTGGCACGGAGGAGGAATTGTGGGAGTGGTGGAAAAGGGGGCGAGTTTGGGTGTAGGAATGGCGTAGGACTGGGCGTTGGAATGGAAGAACAACGAATAACTCTAGTAAAAACCTTAGGAAAAAGTGTGCTGGTTCATTGGGTTTTGAATGCTGCTCACAGAAGCTTAATCTGCCACAGCATTAAATGTTAACGTGAAATGCTAAGTTTAGTTACTTGAATCCGATGAGGTACAACTAGGGATATCGGACCTCGTAAAAGAGAATGAATTTTCTTTTCAAATCCCTACTATAACATCTTTGGCGGTCCTTTACTCAATATGCAATTGGAAAAATCCATAAGTAAGATCACATCTGTGTAGCGTGTGATACTACTCGCCGCGTCACTGAATTCCCATTAGCTGGCGGCGAGCAAGGATGGACACCGCTAGGCGATCGAAAAACCGAGTTTATTTTCGGCGTCACAGACTTTGTCAACGAATTTGCATTCTAGATGCTTCAGTAAATCACCTTATGCAAGTCACTTACGGTTTTTCGTTGTTCATTATGACTAATTTTCAACCTTAAAAGAAATCGTTGAAAAAAGATTGTAGTAATAATTAGTTTTTACAACTTTTGCCATGGGATGGAGGATTGGGAGAAGAATTTTGGTGAGATCTTAACTTAACAAATCCCCACCATATCCCTAACTTTTGTTAGCTCCAGAAAGTTTCTATTCTACATACTCCATCTTGCACCTCCTCCGTTTCACCAGAACACACTCTATGATCCTTAGTTCTCGCCAGCGTCATCACTCTGCTGGACGTTTTCAATAGCATAATACTTTGCTCACTCAAACCGAATGATTTGAACTGTGAGATACTCACTGAGATGACCTCAACATTCTCCACTCTCCGAGAACGACCATGAGGAAAACTGGATACGGATTCTTGAAAGATATTCTGGCTAGTACGCGTCCTTATTTTTAATCAAGCACTGTTCTATGCTTTTTCCATCATCTTCCCTTGTCATCAATCTATTGCGCTGCCCTCCGGGTCTGCCAACCTCTTCTACCTTCCACCTGAATAACCACCTCGCATTGTCACTTTTCTCTTCGGTGGCTTTGCACTCAAAGTTACAAGCGCGAACCTTATTTGTTAATAGTTGCGTATAAGAGAGATGTAAGGTTTCCTTGGTCGAAAAAAATAGACCGGAAAATAGAGACTTAGTGGCTGTGAGGTATTCCCCAAGCGCCATTTTCCGTGCAAGGCACATCGCTTTGTTACTTGAGTATCTATGCTTACCCTTTGAAGGGAGATGCGGGAAAACATTTTTTAGAACCAAAGAGAGCTCTTTACGATGGAAGGATGGAACAATAGCTAATATGTTCGCCTTCTTACTTCCTCCTCTATTTAAGCCAATGTTTACCCTTCCGCGGCTTGTTTGGCGTCTTAACCCGATTACATATTGGAGATCCTCAGGAGAGACGCTAAGAATTGCAGCTATAACTCATTTACCCCTCTTTTACTGACAAAATACCTGCACTCTAGCGCACGAAATAAAAAAATTGAAATTTTATTATTGCCGGCCCCAAAGGGGTGAGGGGTGATGTTGAAACAGACGCTCTGCTGAAGTAGATGTTCTTCGTTGAGATGTTGAATGTCTCATGTAAACACTGCATTTTCTCTATTTCCTAACCTCTGAAGGTAATATTACCTTCTGAGGCTAGGTAAAGAAGAGAGAGATTATTTCATGAATGGCTTGCAGTTGAAAAATATTACTTCAAATTTGGGATTTTTTGGGGTTTACACAAGAACCGCCGACGTTCTTATCGTTATCACTGTCACATTATTGATCTTAATCGGTTGAGAGTAACATATGGTGTGGAATATAAAAGATCTATCTTTTACGCTTATTCCCGTTACATAAGCTCTTCTTTTTCTTTGATCGACATTGCTTGATTGGAATGAAATCGCATGGAATATTTTCACCGAGTAGTCTCTCATATTTCCAACATTCAGCAGGTTAGTTGTTTTGATAATGAAGCATCAAAAATATTAAAATCGAGATGGGCAAGTACAATTTAATATCACAAAGTTGTTTAATATCAGGGATGAATGAGCAATCCTGTCATTGTGCGAAATTCCACAGAAAATAAATCCGGACCGGAATTGGAACCCGGATCCGTCGATTTCCGGCCGAGTGCTTTAGCCAGTTAAACTACTGAGGCGTCCTCTTGCCCTGTGGAGTTTTGCGACCTGTTCAGGACTAGATGTTCCAGAGGAATACTCATAACTGTATGTTTGATGATAGATAAATGTATATTGATAGTGTCTGTTTATCATAAAAGAGTCCTAGCGTTGGTATAAAAGAATACATTGGAGGAGGAAACTTCTTCTCTGCAACTGACATCTGGAATTCAATTACCATTAGACTATGTAAAGCAGAATGAGAGTAGGTGCGTCTCCAACAAACTGCACAATCAAGTGAAAACTCTACTCCGTAAAGAGATTTGGTTATCTTTTTAGTATTTCCAACCTGATCCGCGAAACTAAGCAAACGATCTTACTAGGAAATGAATCAAGACAAAGTAATCTGCATGGGTGTAAATTTTCTCGCCCTTAAAAGTTTCACATAAAGGAACAATATGTTCCTAGCGACTAACTCCACCATGGCCTTTTAGAGAAACGAAATATAGAGATAAAGACGCGGAAGACACTCAGAGGCACTGCAATTAATCCTCTGTGTTCTGGAACTTTACACTTTAAGTTTGTTCCTGAGTTTATGCATGCATGTCTTGATTGTCTTTGCCTTTTCATATAAACTGAGCAAGTTAAGAGACGCTCTCTAAATGCCATGGAGACTTTTTACTTCCTCCTGGTCGATAGACGCAAACAGAGTGAATGGATTAATTTCCGCGGCTGGAAGGACCAGTGCAATCGTCATCCTATAGAGGGAGTTTTATTTATTTTAATGCAAAGAGATGGTGAGTTGAGAGTCATATTTCTTCTTTTTTTCATATTTAAAGCTCACTGGAAGAAGGCAAATAAAGGGAATTATGGTTTAAAGCCTCGGACTGCCGACAAAATGAGACGAGAGGCAATGGATGTGGCACTTGGATCGTGGTTCCCAACGATGCATTTGCCAAGGAATATAAATACGCAAATGGTTGCTTTTACAAAAGCATGTGGTAAAAAAATAAAACAAAAAAAGGGAAAAATGCATCTAATGAAAATCATGAGGTGAAAAAAGTACAGAATAAAACATGTAGATATTCAACGGAATGCCGATCCTTTGAGGTTATGTAACGTCCTATCCCATAATTTTAATCTTTGAGAATTAAATGCCTCTAAATTTATCTGAAAAATGTTACTTCTACTCTCTGAAGTTACTACATGTAGACGGAAAGAATAGTACATGGCCTAGTTAAATGTCAGTGCAGGATATTTTGCATGAGTTAAAATTTTTGATCCTATATGACAAAACTGTGATTACTCAGAGACGGGACAAAAGTATTCATGGTAAATTGAAGTAAAATTGACGCAATCGTCCATTCAGATACGCTTGATAACTTATGAATGCTACAGAAAAATTATATATATTTGGTGAATCATTGTAGTGTTTTGTAATATGTGGCTATAACTTGAACTGAGAAGGCTTTAACGGTCTGATTTTTTCTACGAATTTATTAAACTGTAAGAACATTTTAAAGTGAACAGCTATTCCAGACGTCTTTACTCGCCGCCAGGTCGGCTGAATTTCTCTGTTTTTGCCATTTGTAATACAGATAGCGCGTAAAATACCAACGAGAGGCTATTGACCAGGAGAGACCAGAACTTCCATCTGAGTTCTTCGATTTTCCGAAGGGATGGTTGAGAAATAACCTAGGGGAATGGTTGCCATCCATCCGAATCACCGTTATCAAAATTCACTCACCTCTTTCAGTAACTTTCACTTTTTTCTTCCCCCTCTGATTACCCATGTCCAAGATCATTTCCCCTCCCAAGATATCCGACACTTCCTCTCTTATTTCCCTTGTTGCCCAGATCACCCTCTATCTTATCCTTCAAAAAAAACATGTAAAATATATCTAATCTCCTCACATCCTCATCCTGCAATTGCCAAATTGTGGACCAAAAAAGCGCCAGGCTTGGTTTTACAATTTTCCAATAATCTACCACGTATAATGACGCATCAGCTTCATCTGCTTGCTCTATTTTAAATTACTGCTGCACGTGAAACGCAAGATCCGAACGTCAAGACCCAAAGATTGGATATCTTCTCACTCAAACGAGGGAGTCTGCATGATTGACTGCAACTGTGGCATGGCATACATTGGGCGGACGGGCAGAGCTGTAAGGTGCAGTCTGCAGGAATACGTACGAGCGATGAGGAATTCACAGTTCTACCTCTCCACCTTGGCGGAACACGTCCATTCAAAGCCAGGACACTCAGTTAACTTTGAGGCCACTGTGATCGCCAGAGAATCTTGATAATTCCAAAAAATTGTTCGCGAGGCTATCGAGATTTCAAAACACCCGATGAATATCAACTGGCAGGACGATTATATCCTCCGCAGCTCATGGAAGACACTGTTCAAGCAAACGAACCAATCACAACAACGGGAAGAAATCGGCGCCACAAAAAGGAAAAGTTTCTTGGCCAATATAAAGCCGTCCACTGTCCGCCATAATCACTGAAGAGGCATGCTGGAACGCAAGCAAAACTGTTGTCACCAAAAACAACAACGCGGTGATAACCCCCTAATTGCAGTCTATATCAACCCATATCGATACGTGAAATGAGTTTGAAGGAGTAATTGTTGTTTATTATATTTAATGTTTATTCTTAAAGACGAGGAGGCATCAGAATGACTTTTGTGTTTTAGTGTTCCTTATTTTACAAGGGTTTTTCGGAAAGTAAGGTCCGAATCACCGTAGCTAATCGAATGTCGCGCGAACATTAATACGCGCATGCGGACCGACTCCCGGCGTGTCTTGTGCGTCAAACAACGCCATTTGCATCGGTATTGTTGCAGTGTGCTGTCATCAGTGTCAGTTGAAAATGTTTGAAACAATTAATCAGCCCACCGACAGTGAAATACGTTCAGTGATTCGGTATTTGACAGCAAGGAACTTTTCAGCAGCGGAAATCCATCGACAGATAAGTGTGGCCCCAATGCGATGAGTGACAGCAAAGGTCGTAGGTGGGTGAGGGCTTTCAAAAATGGACGGGAAAATGTCCATGATAGCCCGCGATCAGGCCAACCTTCAATTATCACAGAAGATTTGGTCAATGACGTGGACGAAAAGATTCGTGTAGGCCGGTGATTCACAATTTCAACTTTAGCATTGGAAGTTCCGAATGTGAGTAGAACAGCTTTGCACAAAATTGTCTCAGTAAATTTGCAATGTCACAAATTGTGCTCACTTTAGGCTCCCAGGCTGCTTACTGAGGAAGACCAAATGAAAAGAATTGCTTGTTCTCTTGATTTTTGCACCAATGCCAAAGGAAGTTGTTCAACTTTTAAAGAACATTGTCACAAAGGTCGAGACGTGGGTTTCTCGCATGATCCCAGAGTCTTTACCTGAATATGCATCAAATCACTATAAAAATATATATGAATCATCATTAGTTAATTACAAAGGATAATTTTTGCATGAAAATGTTCACTTTAAGAATATACCAGGTGAAACGATTAATGTTCTTAGAGATTACAACTATTACAACTTATTATTACTACAACTTACTTACTTACATATTACTTACAACTATTGAATAGCAAAATGAAAAAAACTATTGGGACATCTGCAGACCACACACTTACTTATTTGCGGTGTCAGAAGACGGATAGACAAAAAGCCAAATATAAGCAAAAATCAAATTTGGAAGTAATATTGCAAAAATTTATTTTTAGTGATACTGCCCTTTGTGCACGCCATCATAATTGAACGTTTATATATAATACTTTTCTGTTGATAACTTGTTAGCTGTTAGTTAGTGATTTTTATTATTGTCTATGTAAAGTGAAATAATACCTTTCATATTATTTTAAAGGCTAACTGACATCAAGGTGCATGAACTGATGTCCTTTGATTTGAGTAGATCTCCGATTTGAGTAGAAAATACATATTTATTTATAACTTTTGCTTAAACCTCCGATTTTGCACTGTTAACCCATATTAAAACAATGTTTCAACTTGGGCAATAACTTTAATTTAAGTCTTGGATCATATAAAATCTATAAGCTATGTGATTTCCACAGTGTAAATTGATGTACTCAGGTGAAGTATGGTGTAAGAATTTTTTTTCGACTTACATTACTAACTAAAGCCTGGACTCGACTTTTTCGACTCTAGATGTTTAAATTTGCACTCAATGACTCACAGTCTCCGCTCCAACCACCTTGAGTATACGAGCCAAATGAGAGCCGCCGAGCACTCTCATCTCTTATTTCCCAGTACACTCACCGACGCTCACATTTCGGCTTTGCCTTTCTCGTTCCTTCCACAACTTCACTTTTGACTTCTCTGATCACCATCCAGCATCAACCCGCTCTCACCATCCGCGGTGGAGAGGTAGGTAAGATAGGCCAAGGTACTTCTACCTGCGTTTCAGGTTGGCGCTTACTTGTCACACAGGAAATGCTGATGAACCCAATTTGTCGCTTCGCCATAACGTTGCTGGCGTTCTTAAGAGTAAACTGCTGTAAAGAGGGTATTATCTTCTATCCCTCTCTGAGGCAGTTTTTTACCTATTGTTCTTCTTCCGTAATTATTACAGCATATGAGATCAAACTGAAGGGGGTCTTGCAAAGTGCGAAAATGGGTGGAGATACTGCCTACCCCATCGCGAACAAAATATAGGACTGGGTGGGTAGCAGTAATTCGTCGACCTTTCACGTCAAATATTGTAAGGAAGGATAGATGAAATGTCAGCAGCTCAGCGCCCCATCCTATCGTATCACTTGCCTTATGTGCTCGGGAATTATTAAATTTTGATGATCCGAGCCGGGACATGTCAAGTGATCTTGTTAATGAGATGAACTTATGACTATCTGAGTAGGGAGGTTTTCTATGCTTGACCTATTATTCAAAAACTATGGACGTAGTTGTACAGATATATCAAGTTATAGATAGTAATAATTTGATGCTTATTCCTCTTCTCCCCCATAGATTCCATTTAAAATTCACGACGCTCGAATTCCTGCAAGATCTTGCTCTCTCCGAGTACTCTCTAAAGGACAGATATTTGTATTAGGGCACATTGTAATACCAGGAGATATCGCCTCTATTCATAGAGATATTGACTATCTCTATCTCTCAACTAATTTCTTGCTATGAGCTACCTTCACTTGCTATGAGCTACCTTCACTTGCTATGAGCTAGGGGTATTCATTAAGTATATTTATATATTATCTTGTTTCTCGATCAAATTATTTCTAAAGTTCCTTTCTTATTTTTATTAGTTTACCCCAATTTCATAATTTTCACTGCCACTGATATCTCTTTCTTCCTCTTGTATTCCTCTTTTTTTTCTCATGTTAAATCTCTCTGTTTTTTTCACTCCAAATGAAATGCATTACTTTTCCCCGATGACGGCATCCATCGAAAATCATGAACTGGGTGAACCTTTTTTCCGTTTCTTAGGCCCACATTCTTCCTCCTGCCCCTTTTTCTCTCCACACTCAACAGGAAAATAAGTCTTCCCTATGTAGCAATTTTTATTCCTCCTCCCACCTGATGATTTTTTCCTTTGCGGCCAATTTAAAGGAAAGGCTGAGTTGCCAGTCCCTCCTCTTCCTTCTCCACCGATCCTACAACCCTTCTTCTGCGCCAAGCAGTCTTCCGCACTCTTCTTTTCCTATCCTCTCTAACCTCATTCTTCCATTTTCTTCCCATGCTTACCTCTGACATATAATCTTTTCTTACATTTCATTCACTATTTTCCTCCTCATCGGCTCCTATAAAATCCCTTCGTTCCGTCTAAACCCTAACTTTGTACCTCCACTTGTCTAACTTATTTTTTTTATCTTCTCCACGGTGGATTGTTGGGGAGAAAAGCAAACTGAAATGTGAAACTAAAGCATCGCATCCAAATCATATCCCATACAAGGGCTGTCCACAGAGTAACATACGTATAGTAACAAGTTTTGGCGTGGGTTGGCGCTCGTCGTGGCAAGAGCCGCCATATTGATCGCACACTATTCCTACACTCAGTACGCATTTATGCTGAGCTATATGGAAGACTGTACTACTTCTCCTTTGATCACTAAGGTTACTTAAAATGCGTGCTGCCATAGAATATCTCGTCAGTTTTGATGTGCCATCAATGATTAGGTTTTTGCTGGTGAAAACCACAAACCCCTTAAAATTCACCGGCATCTTTGTGCAGTGTGCTGGGACGGAATAATGAGTGAAGGCGTAACGATACATTTGTGCATTGTGTTTAAAAATGTCCACTCCAGTGTTCAAGATAGGCACTACAGTGGTTGAATTAGCCTTGTAACTAATGATATGGAGGTGGTAATACCCATATTAAAATTGGTAACCTCATGTGTCGTCTTATGAGATCCATTAGCTGAGAGTGCCTTTTTTTATGTCATTCCATTCCTAAATATTTCTGAAATGGATATGCATTACTATTCCATGGCTATATATGTGTTTATTTAGAATCAAATTCCGGAAATGTTAAAATATGCCTAAAATACCGTAATAATAATAATATAAATTTTAAATAAAAAATCCCTTAACGAATAAAAATCCCGCAGAAAAATTGATTGCGTCTTTTTTTAAATATTCATCTTTCCACGTTGAAACTTACGAATGCAGATTAATGTTTTAAACCGTTAATTTGAGTAATTGTTGCCGTGGAGACATCTAATGATGTCATAAAATCTCTGCTCTGACTGGGGAATAAACACTTCAACAAAATCTCTGATGATTGAGCAAAATCTACCGACGCACAAATCCGTTGCAGTATTTTCGACATTTGAATTTTACGCGACTCGGAATGTTCCCCTTTGGCAGTCAATTTGAAAAATGACTCAAGTGGTATAACAGGGAGAGATTCTAGTTTGTCACCCTTGCCTGCTCTTTCTTTTCGTTTTGTATTCGAGGTGATATATTCCATCCATGTCCTCAATCTCGACCAAATCGAAACAAAAGTCTTCAAAGAGAGATGAGCACGGTTGGCTGACGAATATCGCAGTGGAAGAATGTGATTTTTTTTGTCGTCTGTCCCAATCTTTCCCTGTGATGGGAAAAACCGGTAGGATATGCAAATAGATTGCCTCTGGTGATCGAACCCTTTTATTGAGATGTGTTCTCTCGGCGGAGCTGTACCGATATGCCATCGGCGTATTTTATCGCAGAGGCAGTGTAATGTGACGACTGAGAAAGAGAGCGAACAAACGCTCGGATGGAGACAAAGAGATTTGCGGATGAGCAGGTATATCATTTTGATGGGATTTGAGTGCCTGTAGATAATTTAGTCTCTTTACCAAACAGCATATATTTTTCCGGTGAAATATCATCAGTCTCAAACATTTACTATTTTTGGTAAGTTATGCAAGTAACTAATTAAGATAAGAAAACTATCCTGGCCCACTATTGAGAGTTTCTATCAAAAGGAGAGTAGAGTATATCGACCACCATTGGAATATCTTTAATATGCTCATTTCAGCAATATTGTAATTAATTGACGGCAGAAGTTATCTGGTCATGAGTCACGCCTATGCATCCGGGCTTGTCAGTTGAGAGGCGTAAATTGGACCTCGTTTGCTAATAAGCTTCTAATGGAGCGCTGCTAATCTAGAGAGAACGTTTTCAGGGCCTGTTGATTCGAAACGGAAGTCTTGAATGATGAAATTGGACAATGGGTGAAATTTTATCTCACCCCTAGCCTTGTTTTGTGTTTCAAACTTTCAAAGCCGTGGCAAAGACCTTGTGGTTTTTTTGTGTTTTAAAATGTATATCTGTCTCAATCATTCTAAGTGTTAAGGGTTTTAGGGATATTCTTAAATATATTAATACTCAATTTCCCTTGAAATCGATATACAAATCGAATTGCTCGCTTTTTCCATCAAAATACATTTACCACGACGTATAAATACAGATAAGTCTCTTTAATGCGCTTTTACAAATCCAGTAGAAGCAAGGCTTTCCTTTGGCTTGTGGTATTAGAAGATCATAGGGAGGGTTACTAATCCTATTTATTTTCTTTGCTTTGAAAGGCATTGAGCACCTAGTTTAATTTCTCTTTATTATAGGAGTAATTATCCCTATAATTTGCCTTTCGAAACATCAGAATGTTACTGCAGGGCCAGTAAGGCAATGGGGCAGTGAGGACAGCAGGGCAATGAGCGTCTATAGGTAAAGCATGTTCATAAATCGAGTCTCGTTCATAATCGAAACTTTTTTCTATAGGAATCGGTACGAAACTCGCCTTTTTTACTTTAACCAATTCCCAGGTCACACCATCACACCCCACACAATGAGGCGATTGGAGAGCTGTATAGGGACTGGAGAATTAGACCATGACGGAGATTTATGAAGAGAACGTTTATGCTAGGGTAAGGGACCCATGGCAAGAAAGAGAAGCAAGAAAATTTCATATGGCAAGAAATGTGTCTAAGAAGGACGGAGTTTCTTGAGGTCAATGGGACTACCAAGGGATATATCGTGGGCAGGGAGCAGAAAGGATAGAGGGAGTTGGAGGAGAAGCGGAATGCATGTGGCTGGGCATTGGGGCGGTGGGACTGACAAATGGCTCCCATGTCGCAGAGAGCCTTTTCTTCCCCATACACCCAGTTCTTCACCCCGCGACCCCTTTTCACTTAAGTATCTGTCCTACTCGCGGTTAACAAATATTTTTTAGTGAAGTTAGCGAATTAATTATACCCTCGTAACGGTCAGTTCCTACCCTAAAATTGCACTTTGTTCCATCTTAACCGATGTTATGTCCTTAAGGAATACTTCGGGAAATTCGGTTTCCAAATGGCTGTTGTCTTAAGAACACCCGAATGAATCTACCTTTTTGGAGTGCGGAACTTTGCCTTGAGAGGCTATTTCGTATTAGTATTTGTGCAGCATTGACTTTGTGTCAACAAAACTTAATTCACTGATAGTGAGAATAATATGGATGAATTATTTTGAATGTCAAAAATATTCAGTACTCGTATAAATTGAAATTGATGAAATGAGAAATTGCAATCGACAAAATGTAATGATTAATAGCAGACACCGTAAAGTCAAGTTTGTTCCCTGATAAATGTAATTTATTTAGTCTTATTCGGAGGATAACTTATTAGATTATAATCCCAGCAGAAATGTGGCAATGTTTTTGTGCTAAAAGTTAATTACATCTCAAAGAGATAAAGCTCTATTTATTCCTAACTTTTATTCAAACACATGGCTTGCCTGGCAAATACCTGTTCTTTCACGGTCAAATTTAACTAATTTCCTTTTCTGTGCTTCCGATAAAAATTTCCTCTTTTCTTCCATAGGTAAGTTTTTCGCCGATAAGGGACGATTTAATGCTATGATTTATTCATGACGATTCCATATGCTGGTCCCGTGATTGCGAGTTGCGAGATCCCGGAACGGGGAATAGTCGCGCTCACAATGATAATCACACGTGCTAGTATGCAGTAATTTTTTCTATTGTAGGTTCATTTCTCTCAGATGAGAATAAACACTAGTCTGACCTACCAATTTGATGAAGGGTTATGCTTACTTTGGGGCAAGTGGAGTAGAAAGGGCTCTTGGAATAGAAACTGTTTGAAGCTTAGTGCTTGGAGTAGAAAATGTTTGCACGTTCTTTGAAACAAGCCGTCACGGAAGAAAAGAGAGCGTGTGCTCGTTTATTTACGAGCCTGTATTCGCTTGTTTTATTTAGAGATTAACTTTGGCCCATGTTCCTTCTACGAGGGAACTTTTTGCTGATATTGGAATAGAAAAAATTGCAAATACATTTGTAATGGCTGCATTTCTAGATATACTGTGATATTTTTTCGCCAATTTATTCTGGAATAAAAGTATATGAGGCATATTTCTGACTAAATTTTTATCCCGTATGCAAATGGATGCGCATGACTTTGTCTTTTTCTAGCAATGGAAAAGTACTCAGGAAAACTCAACTAATTCAAGTTTTTTAAACATTGAATGGAGATCAAGGATAAAAGAGATTCCCAAAAAAAGTAGCCTTCCACTTCCATCCAAACACCTTGTTTAAATTGAGCACGGGAAGGACAATTCCATGTATAACGCAGCAGTCTCCGTCATTAGTGGGCCAATGGGTGAAAAAATTATGTGTCGCGATGGGATAGCTAAGAATTGCCGTCGACAAAATATAAAAAATTTCTCCGTTTCAAATGTCTCTACCCATTATAATCGTATTTAATTGATCAACACCGGAAGGCTAAATACTAAGAACAGAAATTTACCTGGAGAAATTATGTGAATTAAATGAGGGTGGTATGTGAGTGGGGGTTACAAATCATCTGTCCATCTAGTTCCACAGAAAAGTCTGCTGAAGCCCTCCACTTGTTTCCATGGCTAATTTTACATTCGTTTATTCGTAAAAATTTTGAAACATTATCATATTTTCCTAATTTTCGTGAAATCGTAAATCCTATCTGTATCAATGGTATTAAATCGATCCGGAAAAATATTTGAAACGTCACTCATATCATTTCCATTACTTAAATTACGGTTCAAGGTGTCATTCATACAGTAAAATGAATTAGTACTAGGGTGCATCTACAACTACATACTACTCGGCGAGCCATCGGACGGGCGTGTGGTAGGGGGTGTTCGGTCAACAGCCTTGTAAAGATGTAAGGTTTTGTGGTAATTGTGCTCCAATAGTAATGAGACGCAGGTAATGTGCGGTGGACGGAAAGGAAGACAAATCATGAATTACTAGCAATTTTGGATGTGCAAAGAAATTTTTATAGAAGAAGGAGGTGGGTTTTAGTTGCTATGGTGCTATGGATGAAGAAAGGCAGTACATATGCTGAGATGACGGAGGAAGTAACATTGTCGTGTGGACTCTGTAAATCTAGGTGATTTTTACTGTATTTTATTTTAAACTACTTTAACCAGTAGACTACCTAAATGAATGAATAATTATTTGTTTTGACTAATCATGGCTAATGATGAACGATATATACAAAGCCGCGCTATTGGAAGAACAAATTATACTCAATATCGGTAAAAAAAAAGCGATAAAAGAGTCCTGAGAAAACGGCGAACATATTAGCTGACTTATCACCATCGGAACACGACTTTTTATATAGTTTTTAGCTCGAAGTTTCTTCAAAAAGAAGCACCAAGAGAATTCATCCCCATCCTCAAGCGGTCGTACACTTATGAGTGCGAGAGATTATAACAATAGCCTTTCCTCTGCATGTTTTTGCTCTATTACCTCCCCGTTTCCTTTCCCCCTTTAGCATCCAGTTTCCTAACTACTCTGGCGGCACGACGATAGGGGCAAGGCAAATAAAGTATATAAGAGTGGAAAGAAAGTACTAGAAAAATTGCTTTCGATATTTACTGTGAATTCATAGAGGTGCAATCATTGAGGAAGAAGGAAGATGAAAGACGGAGTAACCCTACCTTAATGTGATCACAAGTAATAAGGTGATGATCTAGCTGGCTCCATACATTAAAAGCAGAAAGAAAGATAGGGCTTAAGGTGGCTTGAGCTAAATATCAATTTACTTAGAAATCAATGAATTTGGTCTCATTTTAAAGAAAAATATCTCACCCTTCTAATGACATCAAAAATTTAACCTCTTACCATATCATCTTTCGAGATATTTGCCAAAAAATACCAGCCCTTTTACATGAGAAATGGTACGTGTATGTACTCCAGAGAGATATTATTTACAAAATGAGGTTATGAGCTTATTTTATATTATATTAATGAGCTTATGAAAGAGTTTTAAATCAAGTGCGAAAGTAAATGGTGACCGTGGATACTTTTTCATGAAAGTTTTATCCAATTATAATATTTATCCTCTGTGCTTTCTGTTTAAATAACCTTTATTATATTGAAAGCTGAATTTTGGTTTTTCGTTTTTTCAATACACTAGTGGCAAAATGAAATTTAAAGACTATGATGAAAGCAAGCGGATACCATTTTACCTCTCTAAAGTACATTAACGAGAAGTGTCAGTACTTTAACCGTAGTTTAAATTATTACCATGGCATGCAACCTTTAGAAAACCTTCCTTTTTCCTCAGAATTTTAGCAGCACAACAAAATTGGGGATGATGACGTATGATTAGGGTGAGGTTTACTTTAGCATCACATTTTTCATTTTTGTTCGCTTGAGAAGAATCCATTTACTTAAATCCCTAGCCTTTATGTTGCTACTATTTGAATAGTTTAAAAATATATAGTGTATGAGCATACATCAAGGTAATAATGCAGTAAAATATCACTTTTAGGATTGTAGCTTAAGAATTTCACTTCCAAAACTACACAAACCCGCATCACTTGCCCCATTAAAATCGTGCAACAATGTAAGCATTCCTATTATGAACTCCTTTATTATTAGAGTTTGTCTATATGCGAAGAAGTAAAGTAAGTACTACCTCGATGAACCTTAAAGATTTAATTAGTTTTTGTTACGCCATCCAATTTTATAACTAATTAAAAAACTTTTATAAAATTTCCCGCTTTTATAAAATTTCTTTCGGTTGAAGATCTACTTTCACGTACTTGGAAATCTTTAAGGAACAAGTAAAGATTTACTGAAAGTCCATCCATGTTCCGTCATGAGCACAGTCAGTAATACACTGCAGGATATTTCCATGTGTCGAAGAAAATTTTTCCAAGTTCTCAAGTATATTTTATAAAATAATTATGATTTCCAATTAATTAAGCCGTAAAATAATGCTACTCATAAGCTATTAGAAAAAATAATGTAGAAAATCTTTATTTCTCTATGACGACACGATCTGTTATTTAATGTTTTCTACAAGTAGAAACACAGATATATTTCTAAAATATATCTGTTTCTACTTTATTATATTATATATGTTTCTACTTTATAATATATATTTCTATTTTTATTTCCAAAATTAGTAAGTCGACTTTCTCCTTTCCAAAATATCGATGTAAAATGTGAGAGAAACAAGCTTAAGGGTATGGTCAACAGCCAGGGGCAGTAGCTCTTAGTTTAGGAACGAATTTCTCTCTCCATATTACAATTTCATTGGCCCGTCCCTAGCAATGTGCCTGAATGAGGTAAAGGAATAAAAATAGCGGAATAAAATAAGAGGTGGTGATATAAGAGTGGTCGCGAAATCTTAACAAGTCGACTTCAGACGACATGAAAGTACACTGGTGCTCCTCCATGAGGATAGTAAAGGAAGGAGAGTAACTTTCATTCCCTTTTAAAATTTGTACAAAATAATGAAAATGCTGTGGATTCTTTTTGTCGTATTTTCCGCATAGTACCATTATCGTGGACGACAGTTTTGGTAACATTACAGCTACCTTCTTCAGGCCCGAAGTGAATTAAAGAACTACAGACCTGATGACGGTAGCTGTAATTCGATTGAAAGAGTCGTCCACGAACATGGAACCATGCGGAATAGATCCCGAAATGCCTTAACTACCGTTTTCCCCAATTTCTTCCTCGACATTCCGCCAATAATTTTGCAATTCAACGAAAGTAATTGAAGACGGGCATTAAAACAAATTTAAATCGGTTTGAAAAAATTTAAATAATTCCATGTTCTCTGGCTGAGTCGATTGTAGTAATCGGTTAACAAAATACCCGTAATAACCTAATGCTTTGGATTGGATAAAGTTCATTTTGGCGCTATTTCTTCCGCTTACACAGAAGAAAAGTTTATTCTCCCTTTTCCCCATCATCCCTTTGGAGAAACTAGGGGAAAGGCCGATATCTAGACTCACAAGTTTCCCTTAAAAAGAAAATTTCAAGAGGCGTTGACCCAAAAAGGGATCGACGCCGAAAAGAAACATTTTTTCATTCGTGTACGATGCAAAGAGTTTTCAAAGCTAAAGTTCCCGTACTAGTTCCGATCGACCACGTAAGCTCAAGTTTCAGACGGGAAGATCAGGAGAAAAAAAGACATCACAAACAATGGTTGCCAGGCTTTAGTCGTTCTCATTTGAGAAATATCCACTTTCCAACTTATCCAGGTGCACTGCACAGGTCAAGAAAACCAAGAAGCAACGTGTCGTAGCGGTGACCGGAAGTTCGAGCAAATGAAAATCCAGTGCTGCCTCCTTCCAGAATTTGCCAACTTAGTTGATGAGCAAAAGCTTATCCCACACCTTCCTTCTCATTCTCCTCCCGAACACCCGAAGCTCACACCTTTCCCACGCCATATTTTACTGGCGGTATAAACACGTCCCTTCTGCTCTCCTCAAATCACTTTTCAAGGATATTTCATGTTGCCTTGAGAAGCTATTCTTATCAATCTTACCATTACCAAACCTTAACCCTTTTTATTTTCCTACTCATCATTCTGCCTATGTACCCATATAGCTTAAATAGACTATTCTTTGGGAATCAAGCGTCACTACTATCGCTGTGTGTAGAATTTTGGGAGGGTAGAGCTTTTGCTGTGGATGGGTAGAGCTTATGCGACCTGTGACTAGAGTTTAAAACTAATTCAAAGTGAATAAAGTATTTAGAGATATGAATTAAGAAAGTTAATTTCTTTATGTAGGTCAAGAACTCTGTTAAGGACTGTAAAAAGTGGAGAATGGATGCCAGGTGAACTCAGGAAAGTTTCTATTGCAATTACATTTACTATTTTATATCCGTTACTTATATTTCCTTCTTCTTCCTTGAGGAATATTAACATGAAAAATACTCAAAAATAAAAGTTTCAAATATATAATGACGATGTTAGGGATACCTACTTCTTTTTGGTGCAAAAATGAAGCACAAATATGCATGCAAAATATTTTGATAAAGTAATTAAAGAGTGCATGCCAAGCCATCTCCAAAATATAATTTTGTTTCTCTGCTGTGAACTTGAATCATCTTTTTACCTTTGCTTTTGAATTAACTATTCCTTGATGAAACGCATTTAATTAGTGTTCCATTTATCTTTCAAGTTTAGGTTTAAACATGCGCGAATAGTTTTTGTTCTATGTAACAAGTATGAAAAGTTATCCTTTCAAGCTATGACTCACCGTAGTCAAAATACTCCATGAAACGCAGAATGATGAAAGAAACTTGTGATATGGGGAATGGAGCTAAGTATTTTTATAAATATTTAGAGAAAAAGGTAGGATATTTGTACTCAATTCGTTGTATTTTCTACAGTCAAACAGGAGCGCAATACCTAAGTAAGATTCAACTTGAGTTATGCCCAAGGCATGAAATTTATTAGCCACACTAATGAAAAAATGCCAAAATGAAATTTTACTTAAGCAGAATGCCCATAATTTCAGCAGATTTTGTAAGGAATTCAGAAATTAACTGTGGATTTTTTTTACTTCAGTTTCAATGTCCCTGTTTTAGGGTTTTAAGATATAAGAAAAGCAAGTTCGCGATGCATACTGTAAACTTCATGGGTCGAAAACCTTGTTCTGATATTTATTTGCATCTTCACTGTTTTACTAGTCGAAACCTCTCTATTATGTCTTCCATTATATCCTCTATTATCAAACCGTTGCAACAAGCGATAAATTTAGCGATTAGCAAAATAGCAATCACGTATTTAAATTTATATGTCATAACTCACATTAACTCCAAAAGTCCAGCGTATTCTATTTTATTTAATTACACCGATATTTGCGCCTGTGTCCATGATTATTTATTCGTATTCAATGGCAGAAATACGATGAATACATGAGATTATCTCCGTTAATTTAACTTTGAATTAAAACTGTCTCAAAAAAGCTTAATTTATCGTGTTCGATGGAATATGAATATGTTTTAATGGAATGAAAGGGAGGACGGGTGTAAGAGGAGTACTAAGTGGCTAAGCGTTCCTTAGTTATTTATGGAAAAGTCGGGGGAGGGAGGGAAAGATGGACAAAAAGAGGGAGGGGCAAGTGTTTGCCATGCCACCTCAATGGGAGAAGGGTTTTTCCCGGCGTGGCGAGGCTTATTTAGTTGACGTTAGCGATTATTCGAAGCGAATCGAAATGGTGGCCTCGGGTTCTTTCAATTTATCCACTCCAGATCCGTCATTATTTTCATCCTCTAGCGGTAGATTTTTTTAGGCTCAATAAATTTTATGGAGTTTTGTGAGAGGCAAAGGTTACATGTTAAAATATTCACCTCGGGTGAGCAAATAGTGGAAGTGAAAATATATTTTGTTACTCGTCATATTAAAACATTTATTCCTCAACTTAAGCGATTCCGTGCATTTTAAAATGTATAATAGCGAGCATCCTTAAAAAGAAATATAATACCCAGCATTAATTTGGATGTAATTTGTGAGATGCCCGCAAAAATGCTCAAGAAATGATTTAATTTCATTTTGTTTTTTGCGTGGAATCCCAATAAAAACCATGCATGGTTTTTATCGGGATTCATCTGAAAGTATTTAAATTTTATGCATTAAAATTTGAGCTGATTACTGATATTCTCACTCTGTTGGCGACATTTCTAATATGAGTTAGATAGTATTATATTTAATGAGCTATTAAACAAAGCCTTTTTTATTGTACTTGAGTTTCTACAACATAACCTTTGCGGTTTCTTGTGCATCGTTCATTTAGAAACTTTTAAATGAACTTTGCATCTTGCTAAGCCTTGAAAAGTTTACGCTAAAATTAAATTCGTCTCCGCTCTGTGAAAATCAAATCATTGAATAAAAGATTGCATAAAGTGTAGCGCTACATAAAATGATATACTATAAGGCGCCCATCAGTGTTTCAGTCTAGCATCAACATCTTGCGTGGCACTCATCCTTCTTGATTGTGTCGTTAATAACAGTTTTTCCGTCCATCTACCATTCATCATTTCATTTAGTATTTTTGTCATCCATTACAGAGATAAAGTAATATCATATTGCGTTACAATAAAAAGTAGCGTTATGCTTCAGTCTCCGTATGCAATTCGAGGATACAAAGCTAGACAATAACGGGGAGGTTGAATTGGGCTGTGTATGTGTTTATATTTTGTGATATTGATCTTTTGTCATGGACAATCATCCACCCCGTTCATTTACACTAAAAGGGGTCTAAATTATAAATAATAGAGTAGTGCTGTGTACTCAGACGAGGAACTTTCTTCCTGTTAATTTACATATTAATTGTCAGTTTATTCGGTTAAAAAAACCCGAATAACATGAACTCAATAAATTACCGCGGAAGCCTCCGTACCAGATTAACTGTCAATTAAAATAGCCCACATTTTCGTTTAAAGCTTTATAACGTAAATTTCTGTGATTTAAAACGGAAATATTAATTATTTATTAACAGATTTATTTATGCAATGATTATTTCATTTATACATGATATAATTTAGATATCATTTTTTCATGGGATCGTTTTGATGGGTTTGGATGCGAATTGGTTGCACATTTTGAAACGCCAAGATATAATAGTACTCCCCAGTAGATATGGTCGAAACGTTCTAATTTCCTGATCAATCAGTACAATAGATTTTGAGGAGAAATTTAAGGAACATTATCGCTGGCAGACAGAAAACTCCACATTTTCATATATTAGTATTAGTAGCTACCCTGTTGGTACTTACGTGCAAAACTTCAAAATAAGCTATTGATATTAAACTCTCGAAATGTTAAACAAGGCTCTTTACTTAATTTATTCCGAAACATAAGAAATAGGAGTGATTTTGGACCTTTGAGCCTATATGAACAATCGATTTTAAGTTATGTGTCTGTGTTAAGGTTTAATAAGTTTAATACTTAGGTCTCTGACAGTAGGGAAAATTCAACGTAGCAAACGATATACTACGCTTCTCGATGGACCCTAATTATAATAATCAGTGTGAGACGTTAAATGGAGATACTGCGTAAAAGTTGTATGGGGCACATGGGGAGGTAAGGGTAAAAAATTTCCAAACTGCAATCTCACTGAAATTTGCTAATATTGATTGTTTAATTTTTGATGAAAAAATTGCCATTAAAAGCCTAGTCTAAATTTCCCGTTCATAGTCATGGCATAGGTTGTCAAGGTAAAATCCCAATAAGTAAAATTCTTTCAGGAATTCCACTGAGATGAATCAATCACAAACATTGTTCGGGAAAGGTTTATATCTTATTTCAAATATGCTATTGTTCAAATTGGAGGAAAATTGATGTATAAATGAAATTTTAAAAAGTAGCTTTTTACCAAGATCGAAGCATTCAATAAATGTGATGCAAGAATGAAATGCTTTATTCTTCTGCCATCTGATATTGACAATTTAGTAATTGGTTTTAAGCAATTAGAGCAATAAAAATAAAAGCCTGTACTGATTACAACTTAAGCAAAATATTGGCCGTTCACAGGGCGTGAAGAAAGGTTAGAATTTCAAAGGGGTGAAATTGGATTTCTGCGAGAAATTTGAGCTTATATATAGCCTTGAAAATATTTGTAGGGACATAGTTTTTATGGCTAATTCACTTCTTATAAACTTAAGCCTCCCTTCACGTCCTTGGATTCACCAATTTTTCATTTGTCGACCTTCAATTCCACCTGTTATTCTCTTTTTCTGGTTCTGTTCCTTCCACACATTTTTATTTATTGATTCCTCACTCAATATGTCCCCTCCTAAACCCTCACCTACGGCATCTCCTATTCCCTCTTTCTTTCCGAATGGCTGCGGTGTATGTATACATGCGGCATGTTAATTAATCTACCTTAAAACTTACTTAAAGTATCGAAACCATGGTCGGTTTGTATTAAAAAGTGTGTGGAAATAATTACTTAGTTTTTTTCTCACCATAATGTGAAAGAATTAGTTAATAATTTAATTTTATTCAGCAGTAAATTTCAATGAAAAATAAAGAAAGATTAGAATGAGATACTTAAAAACCTTCAAGCTGTACCAGCGTCACCCTGGTTTATGGTAGGCTCTATTTAGACCGTTATACATAATCCTTACTTCATTAGTGAAAATCGATGTCAAATCAGCTTGCTTTACATGATACCCTGTAAAGGGTGTCATCGAATTCAATTGCCAATACTGAAAACAGTATTCAGTAGCAGAAATATACTCGATGTGGATTTTACATCCGAATCTTAGATCCAACGACCTATCAAAGGATAGCTGGCAAGTGGAACATTATGAGACCGTTTAAGGAGCATTAGTCTTCCTTCAATAATGTTAGGAGCTAGGTGAAGCGAAAAATTGTTTTCTTGAGACCTCTTGTACTGGTGTACTGAATATTGTTGTTACGCTTTATAGAGACAATATCCACGCAAGAACAATACAGCTCTTAAAACCTTATTTAACTACACCTTACATGGATTGGAATTTACTGAATATTGTTGTAACGCTTTGTTGAGACAATATCCACGCAAGAACAATACAGCTCTTAAAACCTTATTTAACTACACCTTACATGGATTGGAATTTACTGAATATTGTTGTAACGCTTTGTTGAGACAATATCCACGCCAAAACAATACAGCTCTTAAAACCTTATTTAACTTCACCCTATTCAAATTGTGGAATTAGTTTTCCCATACTATTCTTATAGACAAATAAAAGCCCTAGAAACTCAGAAAAAGAAGAAAAGAGGAGCGAATATTTCAGGAAAATTTCTGCGTGCATGCTTACGCAGGTTGGGTTACGTAGCAATCTGAGAATTTTAACGGCAATATTATGAGTCGTGGTTCCATTCCTGGCTGCAGAGAACTTCTTCTCTCGGCTAATTCTACGTATTTTATCATCGTGTTTTTGGTCGGTATAAATTACCGTCCCACCTAGTTCAATATATATGTATCATATATATAAGAAATTTTCTTGGAAAAAATAAACAGATCACAAGAAAATAAAAAAATAAAAGTAAATACGCTGCACGTTTAACGATTTGTGAATTAACATTCAAATAAGGCTGCCATGAATTCATGATATTCAGGAGAGAAGCGCAAAAAATGCTTTTTCTTAACAAGGCGAAACAGCTAATGCGCCTTTACAGTATCCACAAAGCAGACGAATTGGCAGACGTCGAAAGCAAATTATGTCAAGTGGAATAAGGATCACCAATTTGTCCGCACGGTCGACGAGGATTTTTGGTCGTGGATTTTGGAGGATTGAGAATCAAGAAAGTGGAAGATTTTGTATGGGCTTTGGAAGCAAATGAATGGAGTAAGAGGAAGAGTGATACAAGAGAGTTAGGAGGAAAAAGCAAAGAAAGAGAGAAGGTTGTAAAAATAGATGGGAGAGCAATGGAGATCAGCCGGTTTCCCTGCGCAGAAAGACTTCGTCGGTTTACGAGAGGATAAAGAATGTTATCCGGGAGGAGGATACATTGATTCCTTAACTCCCACCCCTTGTATTTTTCCGTTACTCTTTGCGTCTTATAGAAGTCTAGAGTATAGGAGTGGAGCAAAAGAGTATCTTCAGTGTGTTGAGTATTGGACGGACTACGGAGCAAGCAAGAGGACGCTGAAAGAGAAAAGTACATAGGGACTTAAATGTGATATCTGCCTCTAAACTTACTTGAATTTCTTTTCGTTTCTAATCTTTTTTTTTGGTAATAGAGTGCTCTCTGAATTGAGTTGATTCTTGTGATGACTATTTAATGAGATTCATGTAAGTAGGTACTTACCAAGAAGGTATAGAATGAATGCTTTTGTGAACTCATCCTCAGTATTACAACAGAAATATTTGGAGCATGAGATGTATGAAGTGAGTCTGCTCTTCAAGAATTTCCGCATTAGTTCGCGGTGTTTTTGTTATTTCATTGTTCAGCACAATTTATAATGAGCAACTACATCAAATGCCATGTTTCAATTGAGTGCATAGATATCCCGGAGAAAGCATGAGATTTTTAACATGCTTGAGACAATGGATGCGTTTTGGATGCCTGAACCTCATTGAGGGTTATTTTTTTACCTCTCAATGAATTATTTTTATACTCCTCCCATCTCCAACGATGCAAATATTTTTATTTCAAAATTAGCTGTCTTAATCCTCAACAGCACTCTTGAATTAATTGAAATTTATTTTTCATACCCTTGCAAAAAATATAAATTTATTTAATATACATTGTTGCGTTTTTGAAATTACAGATTTAAACAGTTTTATACATCGTTTGGAGTGCATGGTTTATAAACTCCTTGGTTACATTTAACCTGGCAAAGAATCCTGGTAAATAGTTTTGTCGAGGAAACTTCATAAGAAATACCTCTGACAAATAGCAAGTAGAAAACTGGAGCGCGAGTTAAGTGCTGTACATACTCTGCATGCTTCAGCAGAAATAATATTCTCGCAAACATCCAGTCACACTGAGAGACAAGTTTATCTTTTCGTTAATTAAGGGTCATGAAAGTCTAGATGGGAAATAATCAGAGAACATATGTCAGACTTTGGGGACGGGAGAGTTCAACTTTTCGTTGGAAACCTAAGGCTCTAACACAAATTATTCATTAAATTATTCAAGTCTACAACAATCTTTGATAATTCTGATTATTGTAATGCCAGTTGTTTGATCCAACATGAAGAAGGTGTGAAACCAACATACAACTTCATCTTCCTCGTCCTTTCATCCCTTGTATAATTCCCAAACCTTTTTGCTGGTTGGTCACATCACTTCTATTTTACATTACACATTATCTTAGAATTCAGAAAATAAAATCTTTATAGAGCTGGGATAATCCAAAATGGGTCACTAAAATTTTCCCAGTGGTTCACTAGGTGACCCGCGGGTCATAGGTTGCCGACCACTGGTCTAAACCAATTCATCTATATTTTCTTCAATTCCTTGTAACATTTCCTCCTCCTTCCTTTAAATATAAAGTATTTTTACCAAATAATTTCGTTCAGGTTTGGATCTATTATTCAGGTCTGTTATTTTGGCTCTGTTTTTATAATTTTGAAATTTTCTCAAATTAAAAATAAATTTTGGGCACGTTTTTATTCGGTACTGAAGCTTGAATAACAGCTTCAACTTTTAAAAAGGCATTCAAAGTACGTGGACGTGAAAATTGTCCAAGAACTGTGTATAGCCAGTGGACATAGAGAATTACCAACCAACAAGTCCTTCGAAAGGAAATGAAACCTGGAAGAATACGATAAGATAATGTTATGGATATGTTTTGTTTGAAACCAGTTCCTTGAGACCATTAAAGTAAGAAAATATGACGGAAGGATTACAGGAAAATATCAAGAATTGAATAAACTAGACGTGCTGAGAGACACCAGGGAGTGAAGAAGGGTGAATGAATTAAAATGTTAAATTTGAGTAGAGTTTAGTGGAGAGCTGTCACAAACCGATCTTGAGATTGATGCCTGATCATGATTTAGCAGAAAAATCATCATAATCTTTCAAAATCTCAATTTTCGACCCATTTGTTCTATGTCATCAGCTCTGAGTCCCTGAAAACACGTGCTAAACCGCTGATGCGCCAGCATATGGCGCCACCTACACCACAGCATGTCAATTCCCTTGCTTTCTCAGCAATCCTTTGCACACAGTCAGTGGTCTTCTTGGTGCCATCTAATACGCCTTCTTTCTTCTTATCTTCCGCATTCTTTTCCTCCTCCACAATACATCACATAGCAATTTTTTCCTGACTCTGTCTCCACGTTTCCATCCCTTTTCTTTGGATGCTTGTCTTCATCTATCACCTTGTCGTGTAGTTACTATTGGAGGTTGCTTTTACTAGCGCTTACCCTCACCAATATCCTGCTATTTTGGACGGACTCAGAAAACTGGTTAGTGTCTGTGCCCATAGTGGCTGGGATACTTTTCACCTAGAGCGTGAGGTGTGTTGATAACTGGGTATTTTAGTGAACCTATAATGTGACGTTAGGTTCACTGGAATCCGTCGCGTGTTGCAAAATCACGCTTTATGACTCATATGAGAGATGGATAATTCGGGGATCCGTTCCTCTATCTGAACACGTAGTTTTAGATTTTTTTATTAATAGTCTACCTGCTGGTATTGCATGAAATAATGTCATAATTATTTCACTCTGTGAATGATTTACCCGAGATTATCACGTACTTTACTTGAGGAGGTGTCCAGTGTGATCTAAATCAACCAAGATGTTTGTTCTTTAAAATCATTCACTTACTCAAGACCGCATTAGTGTGGTGCCCTCAGAGTAGGGATGATGGAATAATCACCTGTTTCTACTATCTTGCCATCTATGGGCTGAAGTAAAAACTAAATCTTTGCTAATTGGACTTTCACTTAGCAGCGTGAAAGGAAAGTGAAAACGCTTGTCATTCACGTCAATAGTTAGATGCGTTAATTAAATGAATCGTTAAATAACATTGCGTACCTTAAGACTATGTAGAAATGATTTCCGTTAACTGTAGTCGATTCACTACAGGCATTTACTTACATTCTCAGTACGAACTGAATGAAAGAGGATAACTAAAAAGCTGGTAAAAAACTAAGGGTTGTTGAGAACGAGAGGAATGTAAAATCGATTATCATACTCTAGTCTTTTCTTCAAAAGGCACGCTTCTATCGCACGCAATATAGAAATCTCCTCCGCTAATACAGAGAAAAATGTAACACTAGTTGTAATGTAATGACCGCAGTAACTGCCTTGGATTACGATCATACTTTCAATTTAGGTAAAATTAGACAGGTTTGCTACCTAAACGTTATTCCAAATCCTTAGAACCTGCACTACTTCGGTCGCTACATAAACAAGTGAAGAAGATAGATTTCTTTTTCCTAATACGGAACTCAATAGCTCTTTTCCGCACATATTGCGATGTAAAGTTTTACTATTTACCTATTATATCATATTGAACCTCTGTGATATACCACATGTTTTGGAGAAGTACTAGATATTTCAGGCTTGATACTCTTTCTGCTTATCTTGGATACTGCTATTTTCTTTTAATCGTTCCACCATGTATTTTCTCTTAAGATGTAAAATATATGAAATAACTGCCCAGTTGTATAGTAAAACATTTTTAATAATTGGTTTACCATTAGCCTTTCTTCCTCCGAAGGAACTCTATTTGATAACGTCGCACTTACACATATTATTGCAAAGCGTGACAACCTGACTTTGAAGATCAAAATAATATTTTGTATTCTACGTTATGAATGTAAAATAACCCTTGGGAAAGACAAATGGGTATAAAACGAAGTTAAAGTAGTATATAAGGTAAATTTTTGAAAAAAACAGTAACTATCATGCCATCTTAATTAGTTAATTTCATGATGTAATGCATTCTAATGCTAGGTAGTAGATACTCATAAATAGAAAAATTAGACGCACCGGAGTAACCAACAGTGCTTACGTAAATATCTAGCATATGTCGTGTAATTGCTATATTTAAAATAAATATCAGTTGTGCCTAGCTGCTCGAGTATGTGTGCCGAGAGAATCAAAACTTTTGCGATATCAGTAAATAATATTTACTCGATAGTTGTCGCAGGGAAGAGAGATAGAGAGCGCTGAGATGCCATCTGTGCTGGCAAAGGAAATGAGCGAGAGATTGTCAACCTGGGCAGATGGTCAGCAAGCGATGGTAATCGTAGTTGAGAATCGAGAAAGGCCTTGAGAAATATACGGTGAAGAAGGGGAGATAGGGAGGGGATATATTGGCCGACGCATCACCGCCGAAATGGCTGCAAATAGAGAGAAAGGGATCCAAAACCGCTGGGTCACGATGGAGGACCAGTGGTGTCACTGCCTTCTTCTTGCTTTTTTATAGTTTGGAGTGGAATAAAACAAAAGGTTTCCGCGTGGATGCTCAAAATTCTCAGTCGTTTTATGATATGGTTAATTAAGAATGAAAATAGTATCAAGCTGTGCTGTGAGGGAGCAAAAAGTCGAAATGCCTTGCGGTACAAAAGAAATTCAACGTAGTTGCTCTTTCTATGTTCTATACCGGCCATGTAGAGAATATTCATTAGAGCCCAAAAGAATACATGCCAAAATAAAAGACTTTATTTTGGTAAGTATTCTATTGGGCTCTCGCCTAGCCCAATTTCTATTGCTTTATTGATCGTCTGGAATTTGACCTTAACCACATTAGCCAATGTTACTTAATATCTATTTTTTGTATTCATATTCTATTGAGGATGAAATGGTTTGAACCATTCTGTTGATGCATGGGAATTCAATTTAGTGCCGTTGTGAAGTTCAATTTATAACGGCGTTTCTGTTGGAAATGACGTAGCTTTAAAGTCTTCATTAATAAAACACATCTGCATTCCAAAGGGTGAGGTACAGCGGAAAAATATTTTATTTTGGCATTCTCTCCAAAAGAGTTTCCTTGTTCAGTGCGACACAAATGACAGTCATTAGCATCCGACATCGAGCCTACGCGCAAGATGTCGCCTCGAATACACATATCGATGCTCTTATATTCTCGTGTATGGAGAATTCTATAGAATGAGTATTCTATAGAATTATAGAATGAGAATTCTATAGTATTCATATTCTATTGAGGATGAAATGGTTTGAACCATTCTGTTGATGCATGGAAATTCAATTCAGTGCCAATCTTTGTACAGACAGTCTAGGATCGTCAAATTTAAGAGAAATGATTTTCAGGGCGATTGAGGTTTTTGTTTGGTAATTCATAAAGACACGGTGCTGAATATGTAGAGAATATTCATTAGAGCCACTGAATCTATATAAAAAATGGAATTGAGTGGTTTAACCTAATGGCAAAAAGGTATATCCTTCGGAATAAGTTATCATATAGTGTATCTCATTCTGTTAAATCTCATTCCGATATATTTTTATCTATGCGTCGAGATTACATAACTCAAAATTTTATTTATTTCAAAATCAGCTTAATGCTGGGGTAGGGCTCTTTTTGCTTACGTCAAGCACCTCTCTCACAATGGGACTTTTCTGGCAGTTATATGACCACGTTGCTCTTTCTATGTTTTATAGCATTGCTTGACGCCTTCAGGGTTAATTTGAATTCTAGGCCTGCTTGAAAATTTTCAGGCAGTTTAAATTTGACTGCAGCCGAGATGTGTGATAGTTATATTGACCAAAGTCGTAACCGTAATGAGTTGATGATGGCAGAGTGAGTCAAAATAAATTAACTCGAACATACGGGGAAAAGACTTTCCGTGATGAACTTTCGTATGAACTTTCCAGTGATTATGTACAAATACCTATTTGTACTAAAATTGTTTTATTCATAAAATCACATTATTTTTTTAACAATTTATTAAGTGTACATCATATTTAAATTGCAAAGCAATGCAATCTCAATTTCGAAATCATATTTGGCGTATAACGGTATTTTATCATTGTTATGGAATGGAATTTTTTCTTCGGGCCTGATGCGTTTCTGTTGGAAATGACGCAGCTTTAAAGTCTTCATTAATAAAACACATCTGCATTCCAAAGGGTGAGGTACAGCGGAAAAATATTTTATTTTGGGATTCTCTCCAAAAGAGTTTCCTTGTTCAGTGCGACACAAATGACAGTCATTAGCATCCGACATCGAGCTAACGCGCAAGATGTCGCCTCGAATACACATATCGATACTCTTATATTCTCGTGTATGATAAATTCTATAGAATGAGGGCAACTATAAATCGTTGAAACAATTGAAGGAAAGCGCAAGTCTCATAAACCTTGTTGCCCATGAGAAAAACAATTTTTACATGTATCACCAACGTATTCGGGACAGTCCTGCATACAGTGCCAAGAATGGTTTTTGCGCTGTTGTAGGCTACAGTCCTAATGCCGTAGCTTTCTTGAAGCACGTTCTCCCTTGCGTAGCCATTTTGATGTACCGCAAGGGCATAACATCTAGTTCATACGTGTTCATACTTTATAAGTTGCCATAAGTTTTAGTTAGCCTGGATAGCGAAGTGGTCTCCACATTGGCCCGGCCAAAGGACCGTGGTTCGATTTCCGGTACAGACCATTTTTTTCTCATGGCAATTTCAACGTATTTCACCGCCGCATCCGTGGAAAGCCTGCATGCTTTGTATGAAACATAAGTCCATGAGGCCAGCCTGCCTGCCAATTAAAATTAGAGACTTTATTGGATGATTAATCTGTTACTACGCTATGGATATGCGTATATTGAGGATTATAAAAATTGGAATCGAGTACAATGATACAATATTTGTCCAAATATTGAAAATAAAAACAATATTATTGTTTACGATTATTCACTATTGTAACAGATGTTTATATCAAACCGTAAAAATATAAAGGCGATAATAATTCATTATTCACTTATTTATGCGAAACCTAAAGAAAGTTTGCACTGCTATCGTACATAGAAGCGCCCGAAGTGCCTGTAAACTCGCAAGTCTTTGAGATATTCATGCCGCTGATACCTAACTTTTAAGAAATTAAATCAATTAACTACCGAAAATGACTTTCTTAAGCCATTTGTTTGCCTAAGGCCTTCGGTTCTCAAACTTTTGCAGATACAGAGATCTTATCGAAGCAAAAGTTTCTCGTGTAGCCTCAAGGAACTCTTTGGGATCTTTGGGGCTCCACGAGAAACTCATGCTTATATTTCTATCCATATCCTGTCAAACATACTGCACACCATGCCTCCATGGATTTGTAAATGATTAAATAATTGTATATATTAAGATGACGACTCAAAAAACGCCCGATGGACGCAGCGATATAATTTTTGCAGTTTCTTCACATTCATTTATATTTGCCGCGGCCGGAGATACTTATAATCACTCACGGGGCCACGAGGGCTCGGCGAAGCACAGGTGAGAAACGCTGCCTGAAAAAAAGACATGGACAGTGAATATATCAGAATTTTGGATTTCATTTAGTGGATTATTTTTAAATTCGTTAAAAAGTATGATATTAGCTATGTTTCTACCGTTATTTTAATTATAATTGATTTGGTGGTCTTGAATATGCATCAGTTATTTTGCTAATATCATAATTATTTATTTCAAAGACGTATAATAAAAACATAAAAGCAATATAAAAGAGTATATAATAGTAATAAAAAAGAGAAACCACTGTGTTAAAACTGTTACGTTGTAAATCATTGCATGAAAAGTTGAAGTGATGCCAGTGGTGCTAGATCGAATTAATTTTAGAAAATTTACGTTAAATGATGATATTATGAATATTTTGTCAACCCCTTCCAAAGTATTAGGCTGTAAAAATATAACACAAGAAGCTTTTAAGAAAATTTACAAAATTTAATGACTATGATAGTGTATGTGCAAGAGGATTTAAGAGAATCTAAGAAAAGAGGAGTTCTTGCCGAAAAAAAACTCAAGGACTCAACTTCCACTACCATCTCGAAAACCGATCGAATAAGAACGATTATATAACAAATTTATAACCTCGTTGATCATAAAAAAATGATTCGAGTGGAGTAGGAAAACATACATTGCATTCTAGGTATGAGAAAAGCCTTCGATAATGTTTAACGGGACAAAATGTTTGAGGTCCTAAAGAAAGCTGGAATTGACTAACGAGATAAGAGAATCATATGGAATTTCTATAAGAGCGGAAAAGCTATTCTGGAGGGAGAAAAAGAAAAAGTAGAAGCTAAGATACGTAAGGGGGTGAGACAAGGATGCGCATGATCACCAGTGATATTTAATATGTATATTGAAAAGGCCATGAAAGAAGTCCGGAAAAGAATATAAGCGGGTGTGAGGATACATGGAGGAAGAATAGACATGCAAATATTTTCAGAAGATATTGCTGTCTTAGCCGAAAGGAAAGAAGACCTACAAATGATAAAGAAGATGAACGACATCATGGGAAGAGGATACAACATGAAAATCTATACTACCAAAACAAAGATTATGGTACGTGATATGGAGGGACAAGCGAAGGCGCAGATTGTGGTCGATAATAAGCGTATTTATCAAGTTAATTCCTTTGTCTACTTAGGAAGTAGATTAACGAGAGATGGGCAAGGTAGGCACGAGATGAATAGTTGCAGGAATCAAGCCAAAAGTGCTTTCAACAAAATATTAAGCTATGTTATTATTACGTCACGATGTAACAGCTTGCAAATAAGGAAGATGATCCTTAAAACATATGTATGGAGTGTAATGCTCTTAAGGTGTGACGGGATGGACTCAAGTCGTAGAAGGGAAGCAATGAATCATTTCGTTTGAACTCTGGTGCTACAGGTGCATGCTAAGAATCAGATGGGCTGACATGGCGACAAATGAAGAAGAGTAGATGAAAAACGCAGTCTGGAGAAAACCTTATTTCAGAAACAAGTAGAGTTTATTGGATACCTACTGAGACACGAAGGGCTCCTGAAGTTGGTAATTGAGAAAAAAGATAACGGAATGAAAGAAAACTAGAGGAAGGCCACGTCTGCAATATTTGGGACAGATGAGGAAGGAAGTGGAATACAAAACTTATGCCAGAATGAAGAGCACGTGAGGAATGGGGAGTTGCTGCTAATCAATCCACAGATTGCAGACCAAAGAGGAAGAATAACTTCGTAAAGCGGTGAATTTATGCGTGACACTCACTTGAAGTGTGATCATTGTGAGAAAAATTCACTAAAAAGATGCCGGTACTGCAGTCATTTGTGAATTGGAATCTCTTTCTATGACATTCAGTCCGCCGGAGTACTTTTTAGGATTCAATCGATCAAAAATTCCTCCTCAATCGATTCATAGTTGAAAAGCATGTTGCTCTGACGTAAATATTACGGTATAGTATCATTAAACCTGATTTAATTTTTCAACCAATTATGATACCGATGGAAATCAGAGAAAAAAAGTTTGGATCGGAGGACAGTGGTGTGTATTCGATTCGTTGTAAACAGGCAGATTTGCAACTTACTCGTGAGCGTGAAAGACCTATAAAAGAATCAATAGCTTCTAAGAGAGCGCGATAAATGAGATGAGAAGATGGGAATGAGTAAACAGTAAGTTCGTGAACAAATTCCTGGGAAAATATTACTGTCGCCTTGAAACTACTGAGGTCTGCTGAGGCTGAGGTGAGGATAAATAAGATGAGAGGAAGGGAATGAGTGAACGGTAAGTTCGTGAACAAATGCCTGGGAAAATAATATTACTGTCGCCTTGAGACTGCTGAGGTCACGTTAATGATTTTCGAAACTATTTCAATTCTGGGAGTGTAATATGAATGTATTTGAGCTGCGCGGGCTTTGGCAAAAGAGAATCATTGTTAGCGGGAATGGTGCCCATAGACATGAGCTGGGGAGCTAATAATACGAATAAAAGCGGGCTTTCTTGTTTCTGCATTTTTTGTTCTCAAATATATTATGTTTTTATTTGATTGTCCACAAGTCATTGTCACCAATTGAAAAATAAAAGACGAAGGCGTCGTTTGATCTATTCAAACCTTTAGAACACTATATATATCCATGCAGAGCACTAGGTATACAGTAGGAAAGTTGTCAGAAAGAAAATAAGTGAAGTATTTTTTCTTCTCCATACCTAAAGAAGTCAAACCTTCAAGTGATTTTTTATTTTCATTCTCTCATCCTATGTTCATGTATTATTTGTCCTTTTGGTATAATCAGCTAGAGGTTGACACGATTTTTATCTCTTTCATACCCTTTGTCTGTCTGAAGCCCACAAAAACATTTAAATATACTCGGAAAGGCGTAATTGGTACTTTTTACTGATAACGCTCAAAGGTACTTTACATAAAAAGGATGAGTAGCGAACCAGAGTACGGGAGTGCCCATTGGGGTTGTTTTAGTCGATAGGCAGATATTGGAGTGCAAAATTAGAACGTATCGCTTCGATTGTTTATTCATTGATTTCACTTTACAGTCATCTTTCAACTTATGCTTGCAGTCTTTCAGCTTACTTAACCCCGTTGCATTATGTAAATCTAATATATAAAAATCAGCGAGCAGTCGTGCATTAGGTATTTATATATGTATACTTTCACTTTTCCAACAGAAGAGAATAAAATGTTTTTTTAGAAGCAAAAACCTTGACCGAATAAGCTTTTTATTAATTTGTTACTTACCTATAAATTATTACCGTGTGGATTTCAAGGAATTACATAATTTGCACCACTTGAAATAGGAATGTTTGAACTACATTTTCTCAGATAAAGTGTTCTTCATTTATCTTATCTACTGGGTAAACCTCATACTACCTAATATAAATTCCATTCTGAGAATATTCCGCTACCTATAAGCGTATGATTATCTAAAATATGCATGCATTTTGCCGAGTACCATATTGAAAATATTTCCTCAACAATGTATAGGTACACATAATAACGATTTACGTTGTTTTTCTGAGTAATATCTTTTTGCGGAAAATTTATGAATAAATTATGAAGCCATATTAATTATTCAACGAGTTTATTAGGAATGAAATAATATTTATTTTTAAATTCATCGATGAAACTTTCACTTTTCTGACAGCAGAGAGCAAAATTTGTTTTGAAGGGAAAAACCTTGACCAAATCTGCTTTTATTTGATTAATTATCTATTTATAAATTAATATACAATAGTTTTTATGTTAATGGGCAACGATATTAAGTTACTGAAACATTCAGATTTCTAGCGATCTCCTTAGTTACTTACTTCTATGTGGATACCTCAATCAGTAATATTCTTTTTTATATTATATTTCAGCCTCATTTGCAGGGTGTTGTAAGGGATTAGGGAGAATTGTCTCATTTGAAAACCACGCCATCGTATGAAAATAATTTTAGTTACCCCACTTACCTTACATTCCCTCCCACGCGTTCTTATTTCCTCGAGTCTCTTCAACTACTTTTCGGTCTCCTGATCATTGATTGTGTAACTAGGAGGAAGAAAAATGTTCTCCGCAGTTCCCTAACAATTAATTATTGTCAACTTGTCGCGTTCCCCTATTGAGGACGAGCATTTTGGAATGTTTTTCTCATAAAACTTTACTATTCTATCATATTGTTACAAACCACTTTACCCACTGTAGTTTTCTATCATTGTTCATTGCTATTTCTGCTTCAATGTGGAAAATTTTGGTATATTGTTTTCGGTTCATTGATTTGTATTCTAATTATGTTTGAGTGCTCCTAGGAAGTGTTCAACACTCCATGAGGAACAGTTCGTTGTTTGTTTGAGACTTATGTTAGAGTTCTATTATTTCAGAGTGTAGAGGTAAGGAAAAAATGATGAGGAAGTAGCTAAACTTCATCTGGTTAATAATACAGGAAATGTAGACTGTGATAGAGTAATTAATAAATCCTCATCGGTGGACAACAAAAGTCATGATGTGACACCACATTCTGAACCACTTGTGAGTCTCTTTTGAGCCTGATATACAGATACGAGGATAATTTTGAAGAGGTGAACATAGTTTTTGAAAAAATCATATTATCATAAATGCTTCAAAAGTATATTTTGTATCTTTCTTGAGGTGTTAATTCATACCGGTTTGGAATTATACCAGTGGGTTTTACGTTCGAGTTTACCCTCCGGAAATTACCAAAAATAAAATTATGAATGCTGGAAACATGTTTATTTTACGCTCCAAATAAAAATATTCAGCCCTAACTTTCGGCTTTTGTAAAGTTACTCTCATTTACGTGTCTTGAATTTTTTTATTCTTTAAATTTATTCTTTGGAGTGTGTTACTGCATGGTGCGGAAACGTGGACGATGACAGAAAAGGATGGAAACAGGATAGAGAGTTTAGAAATGTGGATTTGGAGGAAAGTGCTCAACATCAAGTAGTCTGATAGGGTTAGGAATGAAGAGGTGTTAAAGACAATAAGATAGAAGAAAGCTCTTAAAGACCATTGAAGATAGGAAAAAGATCTGGATGGGACATGTACTGAGAAGGAAATGTTTGTTACGAGATGTACGGGAAGGAATGGTGGATGGAAACCGCAAAAGAGGGAGAAAGACAAGAAAGATTTTTGATGACCTGAAGGATGGAGGGAGTTACAGAGAATTGAAGAGAAGAGCAGAGAACAGAGAGAGATGGAGGCACCAAGGACCTGAGAAAGCAGGCGACTAATGATGATGATGAAATGTTGTCCATGACACTTTACCAGTCTATGTGCTCAAAATGTGGAGATAATTTTAAGTAATCCCTTTGGTGAAATACTTTTTCACGTTTTCGTGAATTACAAAGAAACATGGTTACTATCATGTGTGCAAATAGATTGACTCTGTGTGTATTGATTGCGATTGGGTGTGTTTATCGATTAGCTTTATTTAACGTTAGATTGGGTCACTCCGAAACGTATCAACCCATCTTGAAACAGCGACGGAATGCACAATTACATGAGACAGTAGTGATTTGGGTCAATTTATCTAAAATAAAATAGTCAAGGTCAACATATCTGTAGTGAGCGAATTATAGAAACACCATCGTTGGTGGATCCGATATTGTTGCCAACTCCGGTCCGCGTGGGAGTTTGCTTCCATGTTTGCACAATTCATCATTTCTCGATTAAATCATTGCCTGTTTTCCCTCCAGGGATGAGTGCAGCGTCGTTTTATAATCAATTTTGACTTCACAGATGCAATTAATTTGCATTAGACCTGTTTAACAAGCTATTTGGCTGGATACGTGTATCTTGAATTATTCCAAAACAAGTCAGGATACTCAGCTGAGTAGGGTTAGCTTCAATTTTTTACTGTCTGTTTATTTATGGGTATATTATACTATTCAAATCTCCCATAAAGAGCATGTAATCATTTTTAGCTTTAATATGTACTTTTACGACTCATTACATTTGCAACTTTTTACATACTCTTAAATGGGAGATCTAAATGCTATAATTGGGAAATCTCGGGATTGACGGGAATTATTGTCGGGGACCAGCAAAATCAGAATGTATTGCATTTACAAGAATACATAACATGCAATAAATGAAATATCTCGAACATGTGTAGGTAGAAACCTACATAGGTAGAACATATGAACATATGTAGAAATAAAGTCACAAGTCCCGCAAGAGATTATCCATTTCTCATTCACTATAGATTGTGAGTCATAAACTAGCACCAATTCTTATATTCACTAATGGTTATAGCAAAACCATTAAGTAACAACTCCAAACTACATTGAAATCTGTATGAAGCGGCCATAATCGGACTCATGAAATTACGACTGCTTAAAGAATCGACCTCTTGATGGAGTTAATTCCAGTTTGATTGGCTTATAGTAGCTTAGCATTAGTGCGAATACGAAACTACGATAAGAAAGCCTTGAACGTCAAGTTCTATGAATTGATAAAAGACAACGAAGCGGGACGCCTGTTCATCTGAGAACTCTTGATTTAAAAATGTTTAGGTATATTTATTTTTCTTCAAACGATAAAAAAATGAAAGAGAAAATTAAAATACTGAAATGTTCGTAAAGCTATTAAATCATTGCATACCTTTTCTCCCGTTTCATAGTACAATATCTACCAATTTAAGTTTTCTGATTGGTGAGCGTGAATTGCTTGAATGTAAAAGGTGCGAGAGAGGTTTACAAGGATATTGCTTTTTGGAGACCTGACGGCAATGACTGAATTATTTTACGTAGTCTTACCCTAAAGACAATGACATGACGGCATGTCTTGCGACTGGTATTGCTGCAAAGTATCATCAGCTGGCTTTCTTAATGTTTTTGTAGGTTAAGTAAAGTTCCACCAACCGACGCTAAAGCTTCGCTGCAGCTTTCATTTTTTTCGAAATGTAAAGTCAACCGAATAAATTGACCTAAGGTTTTTATACATAGAAGCGGCGAAAATATTTAAAGGCATTTGTATATTCGCCAAAATGAAAGTTTAATAGACATTTGGTTTTGATGAGCCTAAGGTAAAAGCCATACTTAGGGCAATAGAACGTGCGAGAGTGAGGACATGACCGCTTGGAGTGTTGTTCTATCCTCCAAAGGTGCAGAGAAGGAGAAACCAGCACTCTTTTTGGAAGCTAAGCCTATCGGAAAGCTTTCAAGATATTCTCAATCAGGTAACTGAGTCACATGGTACATCACTTCGAGATATTGTTGTGATAAAACCACTTTCATTGATACCTTGTGCGACACATATTTTGTTTATTCCGTCTCTCGTCATGAGTTTTGATAATTTCAAAAATATTATTGCGATAAAAAATTGATCGAGAAAGTCGCATTAGATTTAAACGAGTGGTTTAAATACATCAACATCTCAAACGCTTTTTCTCAAGCGGTTCAAACACAACCCTCCCCTTCCGTGGATGGTTCGTCTCACCAGCGGGTCAGTGTGAGTGTGGCGTAATGTAAAGGAAGGCCTAAGCGGAGTGGCAGCGCGAAGTTACTGGAAAGGTTTAGAGGGTCGAAGGTTAGGTTGGATTATCTGGTCTCTGCAAAAGAGGAGAAGATCAACCCAAACACCATGCCTCCTCGTCCGTTCCCTTTCTCCCTCGGAAGAGAGGGTTCAACCGTCCCGGTCGAAATTTACATAACCCTTTACTCCCACACCGCGTCGCTCTCATTCTCCCACGCGCCCCTCGCCAGGGTCTGTCCCTTCGGTGCCCCGTTGATTCTTCATAATTCCACCCTAATACAACGGCTAACCCCTTCCACGCAGCCCTTTGCCCTGTGAGGGGGCGTTGGACGGAAAGTTTTTCCCACACTCAGTTTTCACGGAGACCGAGCCAATGAAGTAATATTCATCCTTCGCCTCTTCCTCCTGGAATCTAACTTGGAGATGGAGACTCATTAGATGCACGGGGTCCATCGGAAGACTCTTTCTTTCTCGTCCTACCCTTTTACTTTAATCCACCTTGTCTCTTATCCGAGCCAACGAGTAGTCTTTAAATCAGTAGAAAATGGACACAAAAATGAATTAAATCTTCACCCCAGTCTTCATCTTCCTCTCCAATGCAATCCATTCAAAAAACATGGCTGTTGAAGTGGCGAGTCGAGAGAGGACGTTTTCCACGAGCTCCTGTGATCTCAAAATGGACAACGATGTGAAGATGAACAATTATCTGGATGCTCCTTTTATCTGCAGTGTACTCTTGCCTGCATCTAAATTGGGAGACTTTAACGGCTTATAAGTGACCTGTTATGTTAACACACTGCAAAATCGTCACTTAAGAATCAGTATCCAAAGTTAATACTAATCTACCTACGATTAAAGTGAAACTGATATTTCATGTCTGCTGAACGCTAAAATTGTCATTTTATGTTGTAGGAAGGATTTTTTTTGTTTCTGAGGTGACTGTATCTTTAAATTTCTAGTGCAATGAGAACCGCGTTCATTTCTGGCCAAAGACTCATGATGATAAGTGCAGTCAAATGGGAAAAAATTTCTGCAAGCAGTCTATCTTGAATACGTGCTTCCGTGAGCATCTTCCATATCGTCTTTGGCAATTTTGTTGCAAATGACAAATTAAGTCACTCCTATTTAGGAGGTGGTGAGTCCTGCAAAAATTTAAAATTTCTTTGCTCGAATGTTATTATGTTTAATGCATGTTCCTGTATTACTAATCTTTATAGATGGCAAAAAAGATTTTTAAAATCTTATAACCAACATTCCAAAAGCATACGAGTCCATGAACGGAAATAGAATTAGCAAAATTAAATTTTGCCATTTATAATATTAAATAAAATTATCATACAATCCTTAGATTTAGTAACCATATAAAATGCATGAAATTTCATAAAATTAACATTGGAATTTGACTTTATCGTGACGACTTATTAGCTACTACGTGAACCTCTTGAAAAAAAATTATTTTGATCAGGGAATTATTAGAGATAACATGAGAATTTTTCTTTATAGTAATTAGCAAATGCCAATGATATCACCATAAAATTTCATTTATATTTTCCCTTACACTTTCTCTTTAAATTTTCTTTCGGCTTCAAAACAGCCCGACACGTATTATATATATTAATATTCATAGATCACTTTACGTGGAGAACCATGATGGCGAAACTATGGAATTATTTCTGCACTCACAAATCCCCTGTGTGAGAAGGATGCATTTGAAAGGAAAACGTCAAAGAGATTATGATAATGCTAGCGAATGAAATATAATGGATTTTGTTAAGAACGTGGTGGAAAAGGAGATGATAATAAGAGCAGAGGAAAGACGTGGAATGTGCCCTTATTTCTTAGGAGAATAGTATATATATAGCGAGTACTTATGAGTTACAAAATTTTATGGGAACTTACTTCAAATCACAAAGGCGCTAACGGAAAAAGGTCTCCCAAAAGGTATTCCGACAATGGTGAGATTTTGTCTCAAGAACTGCTACTTTTCGTGGAATGGGAAATTATACGAGCAGTGTAAAGGAGCGGCAATGGGTTCCCCCTTTTCCCAAGTCATTGCAGACCTTTACATGGATGAATTTGAAAGGAAAGCTCTAGATACTTACGACAAGAAGCCAAAACTGTTCGTTCGATACACTTTCGTTATATGGCCTCATGAGATTGAAGAACTGTGGAACTTCCTTCTGCACCTAAACAGCCAGAATGCATCCATTCAATTTACAATGGAATTCGAAGAAAACAACAAACTTCCTTCTTTGGATGTTCTTGTATCCGAGAAGATGGATGGCAGTTTAGGGCATTCAGTTTATCTGAATAAAAACCCACACCGACCGATATTTAAATGCCAAATCCCACCATCATCCTGGCCAAAAAGCATCAGTCATTCGCACTCTTTTCTACAGTGCACATGCCATCTCTGACGCGGATTCACTCACGAGAGAAAAACAACACCTCTTGTCAACGGTGCAAATGAATGGCTACAGCCGAAAAATCATTAAAAACATATCACGCGATGAAAACGGTAAACTTGACGCTGCCATGCATACTTCTATAGATAAGAAACAGAAGGCTAAGGCCTACGCTATTTTACCTTACGTAGCCGGGACTTCGTAAAAAAATAGCAAGAGTTCTCGCCAAGCACGACGTCTTTTCCAGATTCCAAAGCGACAAGAAAACCTCTGACCTTCTTCGAAATGAAAAAGATCGTCTCCCATCGGATATTCACGAAGGAGTGTACGAAATAACATGCAGCTGTGAAAAATCGTACATCGGGCAGACATCCCTGAAATGCAGGTTGGAAGAACATCTAAGAGCAACTGAAAAGAAAAAATTTCGCCTTTCCGCAGTCGCAGAGCACGCATTTTCGGAACCTGGTCACGTTTTAACGGGTGTAAGATCATCGCCAGAGAAAATAAGTATTTCCCTCGGCTAATAAGGGAAGCTATCGAAATAGCGAAGAACAAAGAGAACTTTAATAGAGAAGATGGCTATCCGCTAGCTTCAACGATTAAACGGCTCTTCCAACAATCGAGTTCGAATTCCCGTCTGGAAAACGAGCGCGCGCCTGACTAATACCGTATAAAGAAATGATCTGCATTTAATTCTGGACCTGACGAAGCCAGCTGGAAGACAGTCGAAACTGTTGTCCCCCAAAAATGGATCGACGCGGCGAAAATCCGAAGAGAATACGGTCGTTGGAAATACGTTCTTTGAAATAACAATTTTTTTCAAATTATATTTTCAAAAATCGCTACCCCACGTTGTCCTGCTATCAATCGTTTTCTGGTAACTACAACGTGTTACTTATGAAAAAATTTTACAAATTATCCACTGAAAATATCATTTGCTATTTTTTGACAACAGGAAAATTTCGATGAAATAGCAATTTTATACTCCGATTTAAGTGATAAAGCTTAGTTTACAAAGTCGTCTGCGCTTCGTATAAGTCAAGCTGCACACATGGTTCTTTAGAATAGAAATTCGGGCAAACATTCATTTTAATCTGCCTTTTGAATGCATTTTTCTCCAGTTTTAACATCACTGTAGCCAACCAGACAATAAAATTTACCTGATATAGTGGATTTAACTTAACTTCATTTTAGCCGCTGTAAATACCCTTACCCCATGCGTCCGTCCCACGTCGACCCTGGTGGGCAGTTTTGTGTTGTGGTGAGTCGAGTTGCGAAGCGTCAGATGTGGTTGGCGGAAGGATTGCGTGCAAGAGGAGACGAAAGATGGGGTTGGTTACGCCCTCCGATTTTGTCGGGAAGTGTGGACGAGTTTTATGGCGCTTAGGTAGGTTGACGTTGGGTGAATGGTCGGAAAGCAAATAAGGATGAAGTATGAGTAGAAGGGTTAGACATGGAGATTCTGAGAGAGAGGGAGAGATAGGGAGATGGTTTGGAGGAAGAAGATGAAGGTTCGAAGGGCACTATGTGGGAGGAAGTTTTCATGCATGGCGGGTCGAAAGACCTTGGTCCCTGGGAATACACAAGGGAAAAGTTTAGCATGGGGATAGTCAGCTGGTGATGAAAACGAGCGTGCAATTTCGGGTGTCTCGAAGGGATTAAAGTGTAAGGTAGGATGAAGATAAAAGAGGGTGTGAACCCAACGTCGTTATAAAACAAAAGCCCTTCAAGATTTTGGATTTCCCTATTATGAATGAACTCGATCGATATCCTTATTTTTAGAGGAAATTTAAATACGAGTGCTGTTGTTATTTTGAGAAGATATAGTTTTCTCAATTTAAGACGAAATTATGCCTAGAGATCATTTTTTCTTGAGTACAACCGCCTGACTTTATTACTTGTTACAAATAATATGATTAATTTACGGAGCTACTTTTATTTTGTGAAAACAAACTATCATCAAAAGGAATTCATTTTTCATGCGTACTATAATGTAATATCAATCAATCTAAACAATTTATTTCTCGTATTGTTTGGAGGAATAGTTGCTGACTTACCATTACCTCTCATTTGTACAGCGCTGGAAGGACTAATAATAATTCAAGGTAGAGTGAAGTTTTTATCTATAGGTCTGCTTTTTCCATAAAAGGTACATTTGAAGATGCATTACTTTCTGTTAAATCTTGAAACAGAAAGCAGTATTATTATCTGTGCCAGTATTGGGAATTAGTTACGGAAGAATGAGGTGACTCTGGGACACTTTTTCTGGTTTAATATCTGCTTCTATTAATTATTAAGCTTATTCGCTAAGACTATCATTTTAAATGAACTTGAATTTGTTATATGTTTTGATTTTCTAAATATAGACATAAATTTATTCTACGATCAATACCTTAGCTATAAATGCCCTCTGCTATCGTTCCTATCGTATCCCTTTACTTATATTATTAATAATGGTAATATTAAGGATAGTTTTATTCTTCATTGTAAGAAGGCATGACCTAATCAATTTATTCTTAATGTTACTAATCAATAGTTTTATTATAAGCATTTAAGATAAATATAACTATTTTTTGCAGTAATTCTTCCTTTGGTTCATATGAAACCTAAAATTAGAATGAAAAATCATTTTTTAAATTTAGGCTATTAGTTACAATTTCAGATGAATTATAATGAATATATTGAATATTAATTTTACAGAAGAATATAAATTGATTTTAAATCGATCTACTTCTTTTTAGCCTTAAGCTCACGCAAGTGTATATGCCCCGTCGGCCAAGCTGTCTGGGCCGGTTTATCATCAGCTTTATTTCATTGATCTAGTAGCTATTGGAGCAGCTATTCCTGGGATTTTACAGGGTTAGAGTGTTTTAATCACTTTTTACTGACTATTTAAGGGCAGAGGATTTTTCGAAATACAAAATTTTAATTCTGATTGACGAATTGGTAAACTTTTGCTTTAGATCGCTTGCAAGACATCGTCCAAACTTTCTTCTACATGTATAGTTCTTTTATGGCCGTGTTTCAAGAGCATGTACGGGAATTCTCGGCGTGGTTAGTTCACTTAAAATTTAAAAAAGAAAATTATGTGAATTGTCTACTAGCACTATGCATTTTAGGGCAACATTAGGATAAGAAATTTTGTACTTTCTCAGAGAATTAACAGCAATCAAAATACTCACTCTGATGGAAACCCGAGAAAAAATTATATTTATAACATTGGGATAGTCCCAAAGTTTCTCCCCTCGAGGCTGATTATTTGCAATTTTTAGGTAAAAAGGTGTCATGCACGTATTATAAAACTACTTTTTAAGAAAATGTGGTGTTGAAACAAGTACATACTTCTCAAAATATATACCAGTCGGAATTGTTGAATGCACAGTATTTCTCTCTCTTGTAAAATGTTTTGGAGCACTACAGAAAATTGATAAAATAGGCAGAGGAACAGGAAGGCTGTCGTCAGATGACTGTTGAGTGAAAAATTCTAAGAGGAACAACGAGGTCGCAGCAAATACTACCGGTTACAGTAGCCGCGGTTGAGTGCTAATTACAAATAAATAGCTTTGGTGGGAGGCTCAAAACCTGAAAGCATTGTCTTAAAATTACCCCCTATCCCAAAATTACCCCATCCCAAAATTACCCCCTCCTACCGTTTATATTCTGTATTCTTTGCATCGCTGAAAATGGACTTGAGAGACTAGTTGTGGTGGAATTCAAACAAATATCTTAGTAAATAAATAAAAACCACTTAGGGACGCTCTGAACACTTCATTTTATCCCTAAATATTTGGCCAATCGGAATTACGAAGCGTAAAGTGAATTCATTTCTCGCCAGTTATTCGATTATTTCTTTCTTTCCCCTTCTTTTTATCTATGTTAGGGAATCCTCTCATCGTCTCATGATTTATTTCATTATATATTATGTACAATAGTCATTTCTTTGCTTTCTATGCTGTCCTACGCACTAGAATCGGAGGACGCGTGTAGAAGGGAGTCCCACCGTAGGGGCTGCGACGCCAATGTAGGGACTCAACCCTTCGCGAATATGCTGGGCACTCCTTTTCATGTGGTTGGGGATGTAATTTTTTCTGTTCGTCCACCGTAAAATGTGTGATTTGTGGTAAATATAAAATATCCTCGAAGGGCAGGTCCTCTTAAACTTCTTCTAAGAATGGTTATTCAGTGACAACACTATTCTATAAAATTATTCAGTCTTCCATTCGTCATTTGAGATGTAAATTTTTTATCCATACGCTTACAATCAATCTGTTTACACTGCTGCAAATAATTGATGAGAACGGTGTGTTTATCATACTTTGAGACGATCATAAATAGTTTGTTAATGTAATATTTTCCTACCATTTTTAAGGAATTTGCGCCATGCTTGCCTCTCTTTACGAAACCTGAGTGAATAACGTTTGCGTACAAATTTAGGGTTTCCTTCAATGATCGTAATGTAGGCGTTTGGCTTTTCCAAGAAGGCTTTAATTTTTCACACATGCCCAAGAATCAGCTCCCCTTGTCTTACAGACATAACATGTTCATCCTCTTCAATTCAGGTTGGATATAGAAAGATTGGGTTGGCCCATCTTCAATTATAGTTAGAATAGCCAGTTTCTAGCTCATGTAAGGCGATCAATTGATCGGATTGCCAGTTATATTAATGGGAGATTCTCCTCTAGCTTTTGAAGTTAGCTTCTGAAGATGCCGTCTTGTAAGTGTTCTGTGGGCCAGTGGGGAACGGTTGTTGATCATCGCCTACTCCTGTATGGAATCCCATCCCCATGCCTGCTATTTTCCCGTAGAATCGTTAGGCCAAGGATGCATTGCATTCCTGACTCCAAAAGCGACCGGATTGAAGACTGAAGATGGAGATCGGAACGCCAGTTAGGCGGAGCAAATCGTTCGTGCCGAGCCAGTTATTCGTGGTTGCTCAAATTACAATTTCACTTCTTCTCAAACTAGCGGTAGCATTCAGCAATTAATTTAAAAATGGAGAAATTAATTTGAAAGAGTATGTTTTCCTAAATATTTAATATTATCTGATATATGTGTGGAGGCGTCAATTTCTGTTAACAATCGCTTTGAAAAATTTTGATCCAGAAGGGTCACATAGAATCCGACGACGATAGTGATGGCCTTCGTGTCCTTCGTGCGTGGGAATACAATGAGAGACGGCTGCTGCACCGCCCACTTTCGACGTCCGGTTCCCGCATTAATTTGCAAGCTGAAAAATCGGAATAGCCGGTTCTGCACACTTCAACAATTCCAGTCATTAGATCTCCTCCGCCTGTATATTGATTTTTTCATCGGAAGAATGTGACGCTTTTGCATAAAAAAATTCGCGAATGATCTTTCCTTTCTCAATGAATTAGTTTCGTTAAATCGACGTGGAATTTTGGCGTTTGGCATTTTATAATGAGAGACTTGAATGCTAACTTGTCGTAAAGTTCCTTCGCAATTTAATTGATTTATTTACACTCCCATGAATATACAGTATTTTTGGTGTATTTTGGTGTGGTGGTGTCTTTTCCTTACGATGTATGTGCTTTAAAAGTATATTTAACCGATGATTCTACCGAAACTTTAAACTGAAAACGAAGTACAAAATAATAAAAAAATTTATCGCTTAAAGGTCACGGATAAAACATTTAGCTTGATGGTGGACTTGAACCCTAATACACCAGTTCCCAAATAGAAGGGTCAGTCCATGAATCAATTAGGCCAACTAGGAAATAGCGTAAGTTAGAGTACCATAAAGCCATAATTCATATAATAATAGTTTGGGATTTGGACATATTTATGTTACTTTTCCATCTATTTCTATCAACTGACCCATATTTAGAAATTATCATAGGTGATGGAATCAGGGGCACACAGTCTACGATTTTGGTTGACCGATCTATTGGACCCTGCTGTGCAGTTGTTGATAGAGAATGATAGGTAATAGTTCTGGATGTAATGGGTTATATTAGCCAGTATGTCTCTGTTACTGATTTTATACGAAGTTCTTCAAATTAATTTTCAGGTAAAGAACATGAATTATTGATTATATTAATTTTTTTCTATTGCACGCCACAGACAGTTGCGAATAAAAACTGTAAAGAGACTGAAAATAGACTTTACATAATGATATTGCGAGTGAAAGTTTGCTGAAGTTTGAAAGAGTGAAAGCTTGATGAAGTATAAATCGTTGATTTAATGGAAGTTCTGATGGAAGTTGAATTTTAGTAATGCTACATAAGGCATTGATGTAGAATTTCTTTGGGGGAAATAGAACTCAGGAGTCCTTAATTAAGTTTGTTGAGCAAGTACAAATATTTTCGCTATTTCCAATATCCTTAGTTCCAGCCAAATAACCTGGAATGCTATTTATCTTACGTAGCAAAGGCACCTTCAAATTTCCCCTCTAATACTCTGGCATATTTGAATTTCTATGTTATAACATTTTGAATATGAATTCTATATATTTATTAGGCCCGTATACTTGACGTGTTATATACCTATTTGAGTGTAAATTGAATGAGATGGCAGAAAATTCTAACAATATTTCTAGTCTTTGTTAATAAGGTTGTGGTTAATCTTTTTACCATCTTGATCTCTGGATTTATCCCAGGTTAATGATGAAGAAAACAGTGATTAAAATACTCCTTAATAGATGGATTGACAATTGACTAGGGTATTTATCGTCTTAATTTCAGAAGACACTCCCATGAAATGGTAACATCTGCAAGAAATTTACAAGGATAATCTGACGCTTTGTCGTCAATGATTTCAACACGGATGGAACTCAAGATGGTAATCCATAATGAATATAGCTGATCAATAAGTTTACTGCTGGGGGAAGGAAATGAGGAGAGGAGGTAATGTTCTTTGCCTTAAACTGCACATTTTTCATATAAAAAAGGCGCATAAAATAATGTTGCATCATTAAGTAATAACTAAGTATACATAATGGTATAGCGTTAGATTTTGTTGCAACAGGGTATGAATTAATTTCCTTTTTTGCAATTAGTGCAGGCATTGACGATAACACATGTGTTCGGTTCGTAGTATTACCCTTGTTATTTGAAACCGTACTTTATCCCGGATGTGTTCGCAAGTAAACCATTGCATTAGTACAAGAAAACATTGTCAATGTATAAGGTTGAATGAAGAGTGGGAAACTTTAACTTATCTTCTTAAAGAAAGCAGTGTAATCATGCATACTGATGGTGAAGCATTGGCTTCCTTATCTCATTACACTGTATAGTAAGGAGAAATAGGTGGAATGACCGATAAATATTCTCTGAGGTGTTTTATATAAAGAACGGGAGACTGCAAATAAAGTGGTTGGTGGTCTATGCCAGATCATGCTAGGTAAGACCCAGAAATGTGGAAATGTCAGTCCAATAACGTTCCAATGCAACTAGAGTGCGTATTTAGTGTTTCGTATATTTCCGTAACTTTAATGGTATGGTATCTTTCCATCCTTCTCTCTTGAATAACTTGACATGTTATGTGATTACAAATAGAAATGTGTATGTGCAATTTTATTGCGTTCCAAAGTGGGGGTGCCTCTCTGTAGTAAATTGCCGCAAAGAGCACTCATCTATGCTGATATTAGCTTCGGTAATAAACAATATTTGATGGCAATTTAACCTGAGGAATCAAATGATATCTCGCGGTTAGTGCTAAACACTTATTCTGTGTATTTTTTAAATTAATTATTGATTTTTTTTGCTCAAAACCTATTAATTTTCTCAACCACAAGAGATTTCTCTTTCATTTTTTCTTCTATGAAGGCAATATACTTTTTATGCAGTGTACTATTTTCATATGAGTGTTTGATTGAGATTAATTGCTCAAGTGTGGTGTCTAAAGTAAGTTTTATTTAAATACTCTTTATTTGAGTGTATTTGAATGTATAGACGTTTGTAGTACTATATTTTATGTGATAGTTCTAGCAATGCCAGTGTTGTAAAGGTAATATTTTCAACTTTCTTTTAGTATGTCCTTGTGAAAATGTTCGGAAAAGATTAGGCATTAAAAACATCGTCATCAGAGTAATATGTATGATAAAAATTTGTATTTTTTTGATCTCTTTTGGTAAACTCAAAATATATATGCTGTACACCATCATCGTCGAGAATAAAAGTGAACTTTATTTTCTATGATTGACGAGGATGATAGTAGACAGAAACCTTGAATATGGGCAAGGTTTTTTTGTTTGCTTAGTGGATTTCGTGAAGGCGTTTGATAGGGTGAGATAGGGTGGACTAGACGAAATAAGTGAATAAACCACGAACTATAAAAATATGGATGTAAGACTGGCCGCCTGAAAGTGATGCCAAACATTTCCGCTGATAGAAACTGCCGGTAGATGGTGCTACTAAGCACCGATGGTCTATCGCTTGGAACTTACATTGAGTTAAGGGGAGATTAAATCGCTCTTTATCGCTTAAAATGATTGATTTAGGATGTGGCCAACCAGAATTAAATGTTGAACATCGAGTATGAAATAACCTCGCGATTAAGCTTCCCGGGGAAACTTTTTCCCTAGAACGACACGCAAACCGAACTACGCCGCTCCGTTCAGCGTCTACAAGGTGAAATCTTTAATTGCTACTACCACGAAATTTCAAAGAACTATTCGCATCGAGGCAGTCAGATATGATCGATCAAACACTATTATTCATAAAGACCACGAGAGTTAAGTCTGTGAAGAAAGTATGTCCCCGACAGACAGTCCCCCGACAGACAGTCTGTAGATGAATGTCTGATTGACAAATTACTCCTTCGAGCAAAGGAACGTTATAGCGCCGGCTGAGATTAAGTGTTAATTCCCTTTGGACTAGAATTGGCAATTAAAATTTCACCCGTTGAGTATTTAGGAGTGGTTTACCGTTGCTAAGATATGGCAGCGAGACATGGACTGTGGGGCAAGAGGAGAGGAAACGACTAGAGGCATTTGAGATCTGGTGCTTCAGAAGGATGTGTAAAATAAGCTGGAAAGAGTGAGTGACGAATAAAGAGGAAAGTGAAAGTAAAGCGGAACCTCTGGAAAAAATCACAAGGAAGATGGACAAATTTATTGGTCATGTATTTCAACATGAGGGTTTGGAAAAGATAGTTTTAGAAGGGATGATAGAGGGCAAACGGTATAGAGAAAGACCAAGATTGGAGTATTGGAGGCGGACAATGGAGGACATGGGATGCGGACGATTTTCCAAAATGAAGAGGATTGCAGAAGATAGAGAGAGGTGGAGGGCTGTCGCTAACCAATACTAATGGATTGACAACTGCAGAAGAGGACAGTTGCAAACAGATAATCCAAAGTAATGTGGAAAGGTTGGGGTCATGGAAATAAAAGTCGATATTTAGCAATTTAATTTATTATATTCAAACACCACTCAGGCTACATTGCATGTAAAAAAAACTGGAGGATAACCCTCAACTTGAAATTTGGTTTCACTTAATGACTTTTGCACATTTATTAATGAGTTCCTGGAATTAAAAGAGGAGATTGTTAGACATAATAAAAACTTGATGATAACAATGAACAACGTGAGAAAATTTTAAGTATTCAATGATTTCAAGAGCAAACTGTAAAATTGGTTGAGGTTAAAAAGGCCATTTTGTTTTAAAGCATAATAGATTCAATTTGAGAAGAGTTTTTGGTCCTAAAAAGGACCCATCGATGGGTACCTATAAATGGAAAAACAATATTAAACGAGGAAAAATACAATGCACACAGTATACAAAAAAGTCCATGGAAATCATGATAAAATAAAAAAGGGATAAATCTAAATTTACAAACATGCAAATAAAATATCTACACCAAGAATTCCAAATCACTTAACGTCATTAAATGATGTCAACTTGTCCACACACACTTAAAACAATGCCAAATCCAACAATTAATCAAATCATAGGAAATAAAATTGATTACTTGAATAGCCAACAAGTAGTCACCAACTGAAATGTCTTGCAATTCTTGTATGTAGTCTTAATATTTGGAAAAAAATACAAAACCACTATCACTACGAGTATCACTACACCAGACAGTGCACAAGTCACTTTCTCGTATATCATACATGACAAAAACAACCACGACTCACTTTGTCGTATACTACACACGACAAAAACAACCTCGAGTCATTTTTTCGTATACCAAAAATCACAAAAACCACAACGAGTCACTTTCTCGTGTACCAAAAATCACTAAAACAACACTTTCTTGCATTCTACACATAACAAAAAAAATCAAGAGCCACTTTCTCGATGAACTTTCACTACTTCTTGAATTCCAAACAGCCAATCCACTTGCTAGAAAGAAAACAACCCTCATCAATATAGCAAACTTAAATAAATACTTCAAGACAAATGCAGCATAAAAACTAACCCAATCTCCACAGCTTCCCTTTGTTTTCTCTGCAGTTCTGCGTACTCCTGTTGGGTGTTCGCTGCAGCGTTAGCTTGCCTACAAGCAAAATGCACCCAAGTAAACACAAACAAAACCCAACGATTTACTCAGTCATGGAATGGCAGTGAACCACGCAGCCTACGAGGGGTAAAGTCACCACCTCATTAGCTGCAGCTATTCGAAACACTTTGTCCACCCCTAACTCTTCTGTAGTCAGAAGAGAAAGAGCGACTTCTTACAGCATGGTTATGAGGGAAAAGAAGCCGCTCTGAAGATAAGGTCAAGTGTCCTTCACTCTGCCATGCAGTGAACCTCTCGCGCTCCTCCATAACAGGATTGGAAGAGATCAGACACTTCCAAAATGACTCACACATTGTACCTACTCTTCATAAATTTTCTGGTAACATACACAGAAAAGCAGGAAAGCACAAACACTGGAGTCATCTCCCTGAAATTCGTGTGGTCGGAGAGTGATTATTGGATTGGCTGCACCAAACACTCAGTAGGGACTCCTTTCTCTATGATGGAATCCAATATGCTTCTGAATTGTCCACAGGGCAGGTCCTCTGGCATGCTGACATCAAGAGCACTCATCAGAGTAGAAAGTACTTTAGCACCAGTCACTGAACTACCAGCTGGTGGCTTTGCAAGAGAATAAAACTCGTGAGCCGGAAAATGTAGATGAACATATTCGAATCTGGATGGTCATTCAAACCATAAGCTGACCTCATCATGCCAACGAACCTCTGAAAAGAATAATAGTTGAAGTGTTAACAAATTCCTTGAACCTTCTCAGTTGAATTCCATTCCCACCACATGCATTGGACCTCTAGTGCATCTTGATTCGGTCTTGCAGTCATAAGGTAATCAAAGCCACACTCCGTCTCCAAAAAGTCAAGCAACTGCAGGGTGGCCGTTATTGTAACGTTAAAACCAAGTGCAGTGTTTGACGACAGGAAGTTATAGCCATTTCTTTGAGTACCTGATCTAGAGCTGCAGGTGGTTATGGAACTCTGCAATAGCCTATAATGGAGTCAACTATAGAAATTAAAGACTTGATCTCTCACATTTAATAGGCAACAAATACAAAGTATTATCTTTACCCTCCACTGGTCAGAGTCTCTTCTCAATGCATCCTTAGGTGTCCTGGAGTTCATAGCCGTGATTAAACCTTTCCTACGTTCAATCACAGCTAAAGAAGGGTCTCAGTCATCCAGGGCAGCGTTGTGACTTTTATAAGACAACATGGCTGCGGCTACATTCCGGCCGAAAAACTGTAAAAATATTAAGTACTCAAGATAAGAATCATAAAACTGTCAAGGATGAAACTACATTTTGCACTTAATCATTGGTTCGATGATATGAATAGTTTTAAACATACCTGAAAGGCACGTGCCACATTCATTTTTTGATACAATTTTGGATGAATGTGGTCCCTCGTCAGCTTTGGACAAGCCATCAGCTGGTATATGGTTTTACTATCCATTTAGACTACCGCATCCCAATACCTTGATTTTATAATGCCATCTGGAGTCTGAAGAAAAAAAGTAAATAGTTACAAGAGAATAATAAAGGTAGGTCTTAACTGTCATTTAGCATTTTTAAAAACCCAGGTTTCTGCAGAAGAGGTCAAAAAGTTTCTTATGTTCTTCACCACATGTTCATGATGAGAAAAGTTTGATGTGAATCATAGCCGCCTGGTAGAATTAAAGGGATGACCACAGCTGACATTTTCCCCTTCTATGCCAAACATCTTCCACATGCTTCTCTTCCACCGAGCGCCGTCACATGTCACAACATCAACATGGAAATTGGGCTGCTCAAGCAGAATAATGCTCTATATCACCAAATGGTGCAATATAGTGCCTGATGCACAGCCTTTGCTGAGAAAGCAAGCCAGAACCTGGATCCATCGAACTCTGAAGGGTTGTAACATCATCACCAGAGCATGATCACCTCGTTGATTTTTCTGGTGAAGAGGAGTGTGGTCACCCAGATCAGTGAAGCCATTCACCTTCGGTGTGCTTTTAACAATGTTGACACTCATCTACAACTTACTCTTATCTAGGAGTAACGTTGCTATAAAGAGAAAAGTTAATGTTCATTTAAAGTAGTAATTATTGCATATTACCTATAGCATTTCCATCGAACAAATCACTATTACCTCTTTGGTCCTCCGGGACTAGGTTTCCAAATTTTTCTTTCAGACAGTCAAAGCTGGCCTGTTGAAAGCCATATGCACCCTTTACTGGCCGAATATAACGACTAAGGGTGCTGACACTTGGCAAAGAAAGGAAATTATGATCTTGGATGTGCTCGCATGTCTTCCGGCTCTTAATTCGTAAGAGTAGGCACTCATATATGAAGTTGAGTGGATAGGGCCTACCCTTTGGACTCTTCTCCTTGGAGGCAGAAAAAGCACACTCTCACTGTCTCTTGCTGTAGAGCCGGCAAACTCTTGACTTTATCCTCCAGAGCCTCTCTATCAAAATGTCAGCAAATTTCTTCTGCAGTTCATGAACCGTAGCCCTTACTTGATGGGTCTGAAATTGGAAATACAAGATTGAATACCTGAATACAAGCCATTTTAACTATTACCATTAAAATGAAAGAAATACACACACGTCCAAGAAGATGCTTGTTCTTCATTCTACATATTTTCAAAGCTACCACATGCTTGGGCTTGCAAGGTGCCTTCCTCTTACGCTCCAGGTCTTTCATCCGCTTCTCAGCTGCCTCTCACTCCTGCTATCTGCTCCGTGTACGGCATCTTCTTCCACTATCCTCTGCTGACATTTCAGGCAGGTATCCTAAGCATGTGGTGTCCCCACTGAGAAAGACAGTGTTTCAATATACATAATTCTGGTATAGCAATTTGCAGTCCGAGAATGAAAATGTATCTGTATTGAAATACTTAGCATTTACAATGTTAAAAATTGTCACAATATCTTCCAGAAAACTGAAACTCCTCCACTGAGCTTCAGCCTATCAACCACCTGAAGAACCAGAACCATCTCTTCTAGATTCTTCACTAATTCAATCCCCACACTCACTTCTTTCTTGAACAACTTCACCTGAAAAATGATTTCATGATGAAAATGATTTCATGATGAAAATGATTTCACGATGAAAATGATTTCATAGTCACATAGAAGATTTAAATATTTGCATTTAAAGTGCCATTTATAGATCACAGAACCCTTCCTCCTCTCACCCTGTAGATGAATGTCAAATTGAAAATGATTGATGATAATATGGTATAAGTTGAATGTCTCTGTAAAAAATGTATACCAGATGCATTAACAGAGGCATACGCAGGTAAAGGGTAATTGACACAGAGTAGGGAATACAATCAAGGAACTGTTGAAACCATTATCAAAATTGAACCAGCAATTACTATGAAATAGAAATTTAGAAAGGTTAATAACCCAGAAAAAATCAATTTCTTGATCCACCTCGATTTTGAGATCACTCATGACAACTATGATCTTCTCAATCACGAATGAGTGACCTACACTCATAAAAACTACATTGCCATCGACTACAGAAGTTCACCACGCACGGCATTATAGAATCTTATATTTCTATAATTCGTGGAAAGAGCTAATGAAATTAGAGGTCGATTGGAGGGACGGAGTACTCATCCGTAATCTTTATATGACCCAGAAGGCTCAGGGTAGGGAACCGATAAAAAATTGACACAGACCGTGATGGACAGGGAGTGTAGTGGGCTTGCTCACCATTGCCGGTATTTTTCTTGTAGCCGAAGAGTGTATGAGGATCAAACTCTGAAGTTGAAGTGAAATCGGGCACCCGTAAATCGTGATTTCCTCTTGTGAGTATCGTTACAGTTGGTGAAATACGGCCTATGTTGTTCTTTTGCCATCATCTGGATATATCATCCTGCTTGGCAAAAATAAATTGCTCTGTCATTTATGTTTTTCAATTTATGGACAGTATTCTATTATTCTTTGAAACACTTTAACACTGTCTTTGGTTTTATTCTAGAATCTTCTGAGGATGTGATAGTTTAAACAAGTTTTCCAAACTTTTCTGTTAGAACGTTTCCTGTTTTTCGTGACATATTCATACAGCATGATATTTTTATCCGGTGATAATCCTCTATCCATTATGTTTACGGGAAATAAAAGGGAAATTATGTGTATGTTTTTAAAATAACTCTTTCTAAATATTTTTTGTTTAGCTATTTTAGGGAAATTCTTAAGTTTCCTACTCTAGATAGTTGCTGAATTGGGTCGAGAGATGTTCAACAGTCAATTTATCAAGAAATGAAACCCATTATCCAGTCCCGACAGCTCCATGAATCTCACCTATTTATTCATCAACTTTCATGAAGTTATTTTGCCCACAATAAACTTTATTAGTCTACCATACACTCCCTACTGATCAATGTTTTTCTCTCCTGACATTTTTTTTCATTTACTTCATCCGCCTGCTCCAATCCCTGTTCCCATCTGCAAGAAAACGTTTTTATCGAGACATTTGAAGTCTGTCAAAGGGACTAATATGATTCTGTACCGAATCCGCAATAGATGAGCTGTAGGTATCCGTTCCTCCCCCCCCCCCAGTCCTCTCCTATCGTATTTTACTTTATCTGCAAGTGCATTAATATAATATATACCGTACAATTCATGCATTCCTAATCATCACCAGACATCTTTGATTCCCATTTTGTCTATCCTGGTTGTTACAGTTGCTCATTTTCTCTTTGTATTAAATTGTTTAGGTACTAGCGTGCTGTCACACGACGATTTAATATCGGCTATCAAGTTAATTCTATTTTATCGCTCATTCTATTTTTCATGACCATTACTTGTATTTCTATTCGTAAATATGAGTTTATATTGGAGAGTTTGTACATTAAGCTTAATTTGTACATTAAGGTTAAGGTACCGTTGGAAGAATCGTTAAAGGATAGATCGCATGAAATTAGGTGATCTGCTTCATAAACATGCGAAAACATGATATTTAAAACAGTATAATCCCACTGTTTGATTGCTACGCATATAAATCCAGTCTAATACTCGCCACCAAAATTTATTTGGCTGCCTTACTAAATTTCTACATCTGAATACTACCCTGCGACCGTCGCAGGTGCATGTGGCTGGGGGTGTTAGGACACCAGCCGTGTTAAGATGAAAGTGGAGGTTTTTGGAGGTGAAATGGTCACGTGAAATATGGGAGTGTATTTAGTGGAGCTCATTTTTACTGAATATCCAAATTTACTGAACTTTTTACGGAACAATCACATGGTAATGTAACGTCTCATATCCCATTAAACGTGCCATTTCTGTGTGTCTGGATTTTTATTCTGGATATTGATAAATTATACTTTATGAAGTCTAATTTTTAACATAGCCTCATGGGTGCCAACCTTTTATTAGCCAAGTATTATAGTGAATGTTATGACCAATCCTGGGCTAATGATTGCATCAAAATCTTCCAAAATTGCATATTGATTTTAATTTCACGAATCGGAAAAAATATTTCCATTTAATAATTAGCATTTCTCATGGCATTAGCATATTATAATACTGTTTGATGTATCTCGCAAGTACTTACAATTTATAGGATCAAGTAGGTAATAATTCACGATACGATTAACTCGGGGTCTTAATATACCAATGAATCAAGAAAAAGCGTCTCTACAGCAAATGAGTAGGTCGATACTCCATCGTAAATAATGAATCCTCCAAGGTGGCTTTTTACCCCGGAATCAGGAACACCCACCAGTGTTTTCAATCTTGACCTAAGCAAGTTCCCAGCCAAAACTCGGACACCTTGTCCCAGTATAGGAAGGCTCAGGAGGCGATGGTGAATATTTATGGGGAGTGAACGCGAAAGCAAGGGTAAGGGATGAGGGGCAAGAAAGGGGAGTATGGAGATTGCTTTTAGGAAGAAATGTGCCCAAACAGAACGCAGGTGGGGCCCCGTGGGACGAGTGAAGGGATAAACGGTGGTAGGAAGGAGGAATTGCGGGTGGGCGAGCTTGGGTGGGTGACTAATGTCGTGGGAGGGAATGGTCGGGCAGATAAACAGAGCCGGGGTCGGGGCGTGCCCTTTGTTTCCCTCTCACTCCCTCTACACTGCGAGGACTCTTTTCATTTCCGTCTGCCTTGCTAGCTTTGACAAATACCTTCGCGTTAGGTTTGCGAAATCAGTTATGCTCGATTAATGGCCACTCTTCAACCTCGTAATTGCACACTCCAGTTTGTTAGCCATAATCACGTTTTGAAAAGGAACATGTCAAGCTGTTCCTTGTTTGGGACCTTGGATGAACGTACAGCTTCGTGAAATAAGTTAAACTGTTGACTTCCGCAGATATAAGTAAACTATAACATATGTTGTATTTCCTTTGGTCAAGGAAAGGGAATAAAAAGTGTTTATAACAGATAAGTATTTGTGAAAACTATCACGAATTCCGGAGGTTCCTTCGATAATGCGGAGAGTATCAACTTAATGAATCAGTAATGATTTGCGACTTTCCAATAATGATTAAAACTTTAAAGACCTATATTAAGGTAATAATGATTTGGATATTAAAAGATAGAGGATAACTATCTATCACTTTCTTATACGCTGGACTTGGGATTATGCACGAATGAACATCTGAGGAATAAAGCAATATTCTTGTGAATGGTATAATTGAAGCGACTTTACAGGTTAACATATTTGTTTACGGATGATATTACCTCCATTCATTTAATAATGTCTATGATCAAACCTTAAACCGTTATGACCTCGTTTGTCGATTAGGAATGAGAATCAAAAAGATGACTAGAGGAAAACATCCGAAAAAGAATACGTCGTGTTTACCAACACAATGAAGAAAAAAATATTTTTCGAAACAAGCATACGTCAGTCTCTAAAGAAAGTTTGAGATACCTCGAAAATAGAATACAAGAAATTTTTCATAATTGTACACATTTATCAAAGAAACAATTGTTTTCGGTGATTCAAAATTTAACAGACGTGAGGTATTTGCTTATCAGCACGCTGAAGGATTAAAACAACGAATGACGGAACAGTGGTCTAGGATCTGTCGATATGGTTAACCTTTAAAGTTTTTTTCCTCGTCGTAGAAGTGATGAGTATCTACTTTCACCACAGAGAGAGAGACACACGACGAGTATTTGTGCTATAGCAAACCCTGCTTTCCTCCGGGCGTTAAAGTTCATTTTCTGAGATTACCCTTTTTACATATGTCATCCGACCTGTTGTTAACGGCTCTTATCTCCCTTTCCGATATTTTCATTAACACTGTCTTCTGTAAGAGATGATTCATGGTCATGATTTTTTCATCATAGTCAAGCCTGTTGGTCTTGTTAGGCAATTTTGAGACATCACAATAGAAAGCACGTCCGCAGGTGCTGAGGTCAATGAAGAGAACTGACTGGCACGCCCGTGAAGAAGGAATTTGGTTTGGGTAGCGAATTTGCTCGTGGTTCACGAGGTGCCCATCGGAACATCCAGCGACAGAAACTTGGGATAAATGGCATATACCTTGCGACTTCCGATGCCAAACCACGTCGATGATTGACGACCATCACGCCCTTGTGATTTATATGACCCGGCACCTGCTGCATACTATGCATTGTATTTGTCACTTGCACTCCGTCTTGTATGGTGTACGTCAACATTAATCCGTTATTGAGAAACGCATCCTCCAAGAGGACTGGAAGGGCTTTTTCTTATTTGCAAATGACGAATTGGAGTGGCTAATTGGATTGGAGGAATAGGAGGAGCTTAGACAGTAATGATTATAACAATTTTCGCGTCTTGTTTAAAATTCTCAAACAAATATATCGGCAGAATTAAGTATGGAATTTGTCTTTCAACGACAGATTTCCTTATTTGAGGCTATACTGCCAATCTGTATGTTGGATATATTAGATTAAGATAGAGAAGAAGTAGGATTTCATTTGCCTTGAAAGATGATTGGATTAATAGAAAATTTAATGATTATAATTGGGAGTGCCGGTGACGAATCTCAGAATTGTAAGGAAATGGACGGATGATTTCGGAAATAAATTCCCATTTTTTAATTGTTTATCGTGGAAGTGAACGAAAATTGATATATGATAATTATTGCTATTTTTACTCTAAATGATACCTATTTATATCCATCTCTGATTTTTGTTAACTCCTCTTCATAAGGTTAGTTCCACGTAAGGTTAGTTCAACGGGAAACTCGTTTATGTCCCATAAACTTCACTTATTGAAATCAGAAAGAAACATTCAAATATTTGAGTGAAATATTAGACAGTATGGGTAATGGCCATATTCAGTAGAGTTCATATGATGACAAGGAGAAATAATTGCTCGATTAGTCAGCTGTGGAAGACCAAGGCCAAGCCGTGACTATTTAATTCTATTAAAAGCAGAAAATACCAATATTGAGTTGTAAACTTCTTCTTAAATATTGTTTGCTCTTTGGAATTTCTCGTTCAATTTTTCCCTCCAGCATTTTGCAAAATATTGTTTGAAAGATTCTATAAGAATTCTGTATAATTTATTACTCACTATAGTCCCCTTCCCGCATCATATTCAGCTATATGTTAGGGGTCACTTTTCAGAAATCTTATTACCCGCGTACCACGCGCACCTGAGTAAGACGCGCTCCCCGCATTTAAAAGCGTCGAAAAAAATCGGCGACTTTCATCATTCTTCTAGCGTAAGGTTTTGGGGGCCGTAGTACTTTCGACTAACACAGAGCTTTCCTTAAGCGTTCTAACGTTTGTTTCTCCTCGATTAATTGAGCAAATAATTGTTTCTCATTCAAATAAACTCGCTCTACCATGTTTAACTTGTGAGAACGGGTTGAGGCACCGAGCTCTAATTTTGGGTATCTACCAGCTACGGTAAGAGTTTAGAGGAAAGGCTCCTCTAAGACGCATACTCCCATTTTTAACTACGATTTCTGGGATGAAGAGTACAAGGGTCTATACGGTACCTAGTTGATATCATTTTAGCAGTATGCCATTCCGTATTTATGTACAGGATCTTACAATAGTGGGCATATGAGCCTGTGACTTATATCCTCTTCTAAGGTGTAAGTGAAGCTATCAACAGGCACAATTGTAAGGTAAATGTTATTAAAATTAACATCTTAGGTAAAATGTGATTATTTTTTACCTAAATGCAAATGGGTATATTATTCATTCATACTCTGGTAAAGGATAACAAGGTGATTATCAATTGACCATGGTGTATCTTTTTTGCCTATATCTGATAAAATCGCAGTGGCTATCTCATAATGGCAATACAGAACGCTTCATGAAAATGGGAAAAGTTTTCATTTACATCTACATCACCTTACAGAAATTGTCGATAATAAATTGCCATTAACCTCTACTTGAATTAGTCATTATTATAAAAAATATCCCAATATTGAGAGGTGAATTATTGTTCCGGTCCCTGGCCACTTCTGGTTATCCTCGCATTTGTTGATTTTCTTCCGGTGAAATCGGCGACTTTTCTAGATTCCATAAGCTTTAAAGGTCTTGTGTTATCCGGAACTTTTATATGTCTAACTTAACTTTAATAACGCCGACATCTCCGCTGCATAATGTAATGCTTGCATTTTATTATTTAAATTTTTTGCTGAATATTCCGAATCGAAAGGAATCCACTGTTAATACGGGTTTTATCGCATATTCTATTACAAGTTATCGCCAAAGAGTAAGAACAATAAGAGTCATAGAGCAAAGAGTAAGTGTGATATGAATGAATTATTATTAGGTTAAATGATAGTATGTAAGGGAGACGAAAATGTAAGGTAAGTTCCGGTCACAAACGCAAGGAAAGTAGTGTTTAATATGTTGGCGAGAGGCATTTACTTGTGAAGAAACTAAAGACGGACTTCAAGATCTTTCATTTGATACATCTCACCTTTAGTTTTTAAATAATTTTATACCATTGGCTCTAATTTGTAATGCATGACGCCTAATCACAAGGTGGCTAGATAATATTTATGGTGGTTATATTCAAGGTGTGACGCGAGGTATGATAATCGTCGGATTTTTATCAACAATGATCAAAAAATGATTGCCACGTCTATGTTAAAATCACTAACCCCAAACTTTCATACCATTGTACCCTTTGCACCACTCTACCCATAGTATAGTCGCAAAAAGCAGCTGATATTTTAAAAATGCATAAGTATTGGTAAGGGAAAGAATATGAGAGTTACGAACTTAGATGAATAAGAGCAGTTCATAAGTATTATCAGTATGTTAGCTTGAAAAATTATTGGCAGTTAATATTGACATCTAAAGGGCTTTGACATGATTGCCACTCTCTCAATTTCTAATAAGCCGAAAATGATTGAATATTTAAAATACACAGAGTTCATTTGCCGAAAGAGTCCTTCAAAAGTAATTAATTTTGGTGGTTAATTACTCAAATTATCAGGGACGAGAATTGAATTCGACGTTCTATTAGGGTCTCAGAGCTTTACAAAGGTTCGAAGTCGGGGACGAAGTAGAGGTGTAAAACGCGCCCAAATTCCAACATTTATATGCTTGTTATACTGTTTCCTAAATACTTATTTATTTGAGAGCAATAATGGGGCCCTGAGGCGAGAGATGGAGGAAGGACAAAGGGTGAGGTAATAGACTACTGGAGAGGAGAAAAAAAAGTGGTCACTCATATGGGAGGGAAAGGTATTGGGGAAGGATTGGTGGGAACACTTGGCAGAGATTAGAAAAGTTTCCTCTATGCACGCTTCCACAACACTTGCGCTAAGACGGGCGGAAAAGGGCGAGGAAATAGAGGAGGAAAGGATCTCTCCCTAGCTGGAGATGTTTCGAGGGTGAATGAGGAAAGGGTTTAAGAACGACGGGAGAAGCCGGAGGTCAGGAGAATAGAAAGCTCTCGTAGGCATCAGACGTTGAGGGAAAGAGAAGCCTCTCGACCTTTCTTCCCGTCTACAGCGCAATGGATTTCGTCAGAGGAAGGTTCTGTTGAACTTAAGGATTCTTGTCCCCTTAGCAGTTGGGGACAGTCCCAATGGCCTCAGAGAGGCGAATTTTGGGATTAAAGACGAGGAAAATATCTTTGGAAAAACTTTTTAATGATAGGTGAACAGAAGTTCTCACTTTTGCCTTTATTTTGCTCCTCATCGAGACTTAAGATGTGGTAAGAAGTGTTAAATTTCTCTTTCTTGAAGCACTGAAATTGGAGACTATTGTTTCGTTCATAATTCATAAAACTTAGGACAATAAATAAAGGTATTTTTGATGAAAAAAACTTGAAAACTAATGGCCTGCTAAAGTTATTGTACATTATGCGAGAGAGTCAGTTCCCGTTGGCAAAGAGGAAGTTTGATATATTGTGTTGATGTTTGGTACCCTCCATTGCCCAGCGAAAACTTGCAGAGCTTAAGATTAATAAAGTTTTCACAGGATTTCCACCACGATAGGTTGCTGTTTCGGTGACTACCTACGCCATCGTCTTCAGGGCATTAGGACGATGGCGAAGGTAGCCATCGTCCGAAACGTCGTCCAACATCTATCTAACCTGGTGAAACGCCCGTGAAGACTTCATAAAGTTTAAGATGTTAAATATAATATTTGTTAAAGTCAGACGAAAAAATGCTAGATGCGATAGACTGTGACAAATTTATAATAATCCCCATGTTCTTGTTCCCATGAGATAGTAGATGTTCATGAGAAATTTCAATCCCGTTTACGCTATTACATGACGGTATCCCTTGAATGAAAAGTAAATTGACGAGCCGTAAATTTTAAATAGACAAATTTTGCTGTGCACCTATAATATTTCTGAAACAGCTTAGATAGAACACATATCTAAAATAATACGACCGAAGACTTCTCATGAGTTATTGTACAGGATTCCAGTAGTAGTTTAACGCAAAATATTACTTCCTATTACTACTATTGAGATCAACTGAAATGGCGCTCAAGTTTTTTGAATCATCAGAAATGAGAGTGAAGAAAAAGATAGATATTCGCCAAGCTTTCCCCTCAACCTGGTCCCCCCAAACCATGGTCAACTATAAGCTAAATCCGAAGATAGAGAATGATAGGAGAGGATCTCAAAATAAAAGGCGGGCTTGCTTTGGATTTTGAAGGGGAGGAAAGGGGAGGGAGGGAGTGTGAGGAAATGGATGTGTAGAGCAGGAGAATGGGAGGTGCAAAGGGAAGAAGGAATGGCCGGGAGAATTGAATGGAAAAGGGGTTAACAGCATCCGGGTGTCGTCCAAAGAAAACCTGCTTCGTGTGGGTTTCTGAGAGGATGTCAGATGTGATCTGGGCCGAGACGGGGAGGAAGGAGTTTGACGCTGGAGGGCACGGCCAGAAAGGATTGAGCAAAGATCGATAAACTCCTGAAATTTCTTCGCTTTCCTTCTACCTTCTCTTGTAGGTGTGGAAGCAATACTTTGAGCTTTCCTAAGGCAAGTCAAAACTTTTGTGCGCAGGGAACGCATGGAACGTATAAGGGATGGGAGAGAGTTTTCTCGTGAATGGCGAGTGAGATATTGAATCCTATACTCCTTTTGGGCAAAAAAATGTACACATCTCATGACCGACTCATGTTCTACGCCTTTTGACAACTTATTTTCAAATATTGACTGCCCTTATTTTTTTATCCGCGATAGAGAGCGATGAGTCGCACCTTTTCCACGGAAGATGGAACTATAGCTGCTAGCTTGTATTTTATTTATGGAGACTTACTCCTTTCTCTTTCCTTCCACCTCTGAAACCTCAGCGTCTTTGAGCGAAGTTTGTCCCGACTGCTTCACAACACTTTTGCTCTCTTTGCACATGCTTTTCTCCTGCCTCGCCCGCATTTAAAAACGGTGAAACTCCAGGATTCTTTCTGTAAGGCTTCAATTGGTTTCAAAGTTGCGGTAGGGCGGACGGAGGCTGAAGCAGGAAAATGTGAGGGAGCATATGGTTTCATTTAAGTCAAAATTTTAGCGAGATGGGCTCTGGCTTCGGTTAACGGCTACGGGATGGGAACGAATGAGTCCCTAGCCCTTGAATTTTCCATATAACTTATTTCAGTAAAAAAACTAAAGCTTGAATTTTTGATAAGCATTGGATTCCGAAGTAGTATTAGGTAACAACCTTTTCATTTTCCTTTTGCTTATTATCAGCTCAAACTATGTCCTAATGTAATTTAATTAATTGATTGTCAGTTATCATGATCTCAAAAATTAAAAGTTATTGCTCACTTTCCACAGACATAATTTTATTTTCTGACCTGGTTTCGACATAGGCTATGTCATTATCAAGGACATAGCTAATGTCAAAACCAAATTAGAAAATAAAATTATTTCTGTGGAAAGTGAGCAATAACCTTTTCCTCAAAATATCGCCGAATACTCTAAACTAAATTAATTGTTGTCTGCTTTGAGGACTATGATATTTAAGCGAGATTAAACAAAATATTTTATGTTTCTGTAAAATTCCTTCCAATGGCTCTGTTACTGGAGACATATGTTTATGTTTATGGACATAATTTACAATGATATTTGTGCATTGTGCGCGCACTGTGTGCTGTTTGGTCTGGAAATTGATTTCTTATGCTGTGAAAGTCAGCAACTGATTGTGTTACCGATAATGCTTTGCTCTAATACAAAATACTCTATTTTGAATTTGAAGAAACTTTGTTCTGCCATTCGGAGCATAAAAAGATGTAAGATATTTTACTTATTCATAACTACTAACTTATACATTCGGCTACAGCTATATTTATGCTTTGCTTTAAAACGGGATTATTTGTATCTTAGTATTACTCATCTTGAGGATCATTTGCTAATTCATCAATAGCTTACTTTAGTTGTGTTCTCGTTCTTCTATTTGGTTTTCCATATAAATTGAGCGCTGCTTGCCTAGCATTTTTATACGGTGAGAATAAATACAATTCGAATGACTATATGTACCAAGTATTAACTCTTTAGAATGTATTTCTGTCTTACATGTGGAAGAAATATGTTCAGATTGATACACTTGTGTGACTGAAATCCAGGTTTTTGAAAAATAAGCGTTAAAAATTATTCATTATGAAAATAAAAAATTACATAAAGTGAAATGACTATAGTTTATATTAATTTTCTCATATTATTTTTCTTGGCGTGTATTGAATTGATAGTTCTGTAAAATAGAATTCAAAATATAGCTAAGTGCTTCTTTTTCATTTTTGTTGACATATTTTAAAGTAATAGACAAGATTGTCATGAGGAGCATGATTTTTGAAATAAGAGTAATGAAAAAAGTAGGAAGAATTTTTCTTTATACTCCAGAAATAGAGAAAGAAGTTCACTGAAATACCCTTGTCTGAACTATCATCTGCGCGCGCTAATTAATGTATCTAACGTTAATTTCATTTCGACGTTCCCGCACATCCCATGATATAATTCCCATTTCTAATTCCAGAAGAATTACTCTCTTGTCTGTGCTTTATATCAATGAGTACCAATGCGGTTTTATGACGTAAAGTTGGTTTCAGTTTGCTTACTTCAATATTCAGAAGTTACAGCTCACTAATGCTATTTCTGATGACTGACCGTTTTCTTCGCTTCTGCTGACGAAACTCGCACATTATACATGACGAATAGCCGGCAGCAAAATGTGAGCGAAGATGGTCGGCTGGCTAGAAGATAAAACAGCATGACCGCAGACGCCATCAACTGCGTCCACTCGTGGTCTGATTTACTGCGCTCTCTGTCATAAACTGCACTGAACCGTCAAAAAAGATAATACTGTCATCCTAGGTCGGTTTTCACGGTGATTCATGCTCTTTTCTCCAATTTTTTATCCAGGAGACGACTTCCGTTAGCATGCAGTCGGTACAGTGAGGAATATTTTTGGAAAAAGTCGAGTAAGGAATAAATTTTAGAAGGGCTGGTTTTTTTACGTGTGAATGTAACGGAAGCAATAGCAGTTGTTCCATTGGTTCTTGTATCCACCCCAGCCAGTGTAGTGAGGGACGTTGAACAGTAGCTCTTTGATCCAATAGACTCCATGTATACAACTCTAACACTTTACGTAATGCCGCACAAATTCTGGGTATTTGAATTCATTGACGCATAAATTTGCTTTTGCATAGCTTGAAAAGATAATCTTGCATATTTGTAAGTACCAAATGTTATACATAACAACCCTGTATAAAATTGCCTTCATTTAATATAATATATACCTACCAGCTGCAGATTTTATTGGTCTAGTTTTAAACCAGATAGTGAATTTTCGTAAACTGTGTTCATTCACCACCTGCCACTGCGCTACTGGAAGACCAAGGTACAAGCTATACCTAGTGGAATATGAGACTGTATGAGCTTGTACCATGGTCTTCTTTGAAACGTCTTCGTCTTGAGTCTTCGTTGAAAACTCTCTCATACAGTGAGCAATGCTTAACGATATCTTCAAGCCATCAAACTTTTTTCCGAAATAATCCGTTATTTCCACTTTAATATAATATGGACTCATTTATATAATCCTCTCGACGACGTGACGTAATGGAAAATGGAGATGGAAAATACTTTACCATTTCCATCCACCCCTTTTAAGACACTCAAATCATCCTCTTTCCCATTCTGCTGATAATAAGATGAGTAGAGCGATTTTCTTTAATATGATGAAAATACTTTAATTACGCTTGGGAAAGCTAGCATATCACGCAGGATAGATAGAGAGAGTTAAAGTTAAAAAGAAAAGTTGGAGAGAGAAAATGGTACTAATTGAGGAATGAGGAGGAATATGCGTGGCCATAATGCAACTATAATCAAAGGCTTCGTCTTGAGGATCTACTTTGAGTTTCTTGCAATTAATAGAATGCGAAGAGGTCTCGGCAGTTCTGTTAGGGTGGAAGACTGAGGGTCATAGTCACTAGTTTGTTTTAGGTAGCGGTGACTCAGAGGCGTCCTATTCTCTTTATCCTGTTGTGGTCTTCTCTCTGTGGAAGAAACAGCGGAGCGGAAAGACCGGGTTTTATGATTTCAAATTTCTTTGTTTATCGTCATTGTTTGAAGAAACCTGTACGCCAATTACGAGGAATACCAATTAATGAGAGAAACGATGCGATTCCATTTTTCTCCTTAATTCCCAGAATGGCTGGAGGAAGAGATATCGTTTCTCAGAGATGCCAACGACGGACTCAGAGTCAGAGGATTCCAAAAATTTATACACGTAGATACTAGGAGATATTAATTTTGGATAAAATTAAAACTATTCGAAAATTTTTCTAAATTCAGTGATTTCAAATACATTTAAACATGACTTTTTTTAATGAATAGAGGAAACTTTGTTTTTCCACAATGAGTTTAATGACATACGACCATGGTTTTGAGCCACCCTCTTGGGAAGCCCCCACCCAACCCTACTCAACCACTCCCTTCCACCCTCCACCTTCCTCCACTACACCTCTACAGTCCCCTCTCCACCCTCTCTAGCATATAAGTTGTTGCACCAAGATGTATCTTCACCTGATGATGATGGTAATCGTCCAAACCATGGTCGTAATTTATAAAATTCATTGTGGAAAAACAAAGTTTACTCTATTCATTCAAAATGATTAGTAAATTCCATAAAGTATCGCGGGAAACCACCAACTTTAAGAATGACGCTAATGTTTTCTTCTGACGTGGAATTACATTTAAAAAATAGCCATTACACACAATGCATTTCTTTTACCTCGAAAAATCATATGCAGCTGTTTTAAAAAAACATATTGTTTTTGTGTTAAAGTGTTAACAATAGAAAAAAAAGTTTTTGGCGATGACGCATTTGAGCAACAATAGGCTTCAATTTTAAATGTAATAAAATGAATTAAAAATCTAAACAGCGGCATAACATCTTTTAAAATACTCTAACATTGAACCAGCGGTGAATAGCTCAATCATTTCAATTATTGGAAAATTTACCTAGGTTAATCGAGGTATATACTGTCTAAAATCCTCTCACCACGAATGGCGATGAAATACCAATTAGCCGCGTGAACTTGAGGAAATATATGTTCAGAATTCTACTACTACTTTAAAGGAATCTAAATTTCGCGTGAATTTGAGGAAATATATGTTCAGATAGCTACTACAGTTTGAACGAATCTGGAGGCTGAGCATAGATGTGCATTCCAAAGTTTATAATTTAAACAGATATACAATTACAAAATGCAACTCTTATCAAATCAGAAGTCTTAACGAGCCCGCAAAATGGTAACGTAACATATGAAGTTAGAGCTGTAACGTAGAGTGCAACGTATTGCGGAATGAGTCAGAGTATTCACATGAATTAAAACGGACGTATGATGAAAGGACCTCTGAGTATCCCGATGATATTCCGACATGATTCTTTCTCTGATTTTTGTCACTGATCAATTTTTTCTATCTCTCACATTATAGCCGTAGATGCATGAAATAGTTTCTAGGACTGGAAAACGTGAGACGTAATACAATGACGACACACTAAAGGAATTTTTTTGCTTCGAAAATATTTTATGAGCCTTCTCCTTGTTTATCTTACAAGACTCAGCTGCATGACCTTCATTAATAAAAATAGCACATTTGCATTCTTAAAGGCTGGCTGGAAAATATTTCACATCTACGCTTCGCTCCAAAAGTGCTTTTTCGTTCAACGTGACACAAATGACAGTCGTTAGCGTCCGACCCCGAGTTACCTCGCAAGATGTTGCCCCAAATTAGCAGAAGGTTCCAAAATGCTCATTTTTTCTCTTGAATGATAAATGATGGATCGCGTGAACTGAGTAGGCAGAGGAAAAGAGAAAGCGAATATTGAAGGAAGTAAAAACTGTTTGCTTGAAACATGGGCAATGGTCTTCCATGCTCAGAGAATATGAACGTGCGTTCATGTGTCAGATGTAACATTTGAAAGGTATTTTAAGGCTTTGAAAATACACTCTACTCACATCAAGCATAGAAAGACATTTTCAGTGGAATCTAAACATATCTTTTGATCTCCGTCGCTAATGATATCCCAAAGTATAAACTTAAGATTTGTATCGAGACTGTAAATATCAAGTTTTATATTAATATAAGAGCTGATGAAATTGAAGGGGGAGTTTAAATTTCAGTTATATATAATATAAATATAAAAATATAATAAAAAAATAAAAAATAATAAAAAAACTAAGTAACAAAGTATATACGTGACAAATAACTTAGATTATTCGTATCCTAACAAAAGTAACTCTTTGAAAAGTTTTAATTCATACACTTGGAATGCAATGTATCTATCAAATTCTCCTCCTCCGATTAGAAAAATATTTAAGGATTATTTGTATTTCTTCCTTTCTACATTTGCTCGAAGCTAAAATAATGTCAACAATGTGAAATAAGTCGTGATCCTAAGGCCTTACCTGTTCCTCTATTATTTTAAAACATAAGCAGTCTAACTCGGCTTTGATAAATACATTCGTTTTCAAAAATGTTCACGTAAATAGCGAAATTAATTTGCAAATGGCTAGGCATTGAGACATTCAGGCTTTAAAAATATAGCAAAGTGTCCTCTATGACCTGAATTACTATAGCCAATGGTCGGGCATAACTGCATGTCTTGAGACATCTGGTAATAGAGATGTTTATATTTTTTCTTACAACCTCATGAAGCAATGCATATTATTGCTAGAATTTCAAATATTGAATGGATTCACAAGAAGCAAGTCCAACTTAATGAAGAATGGTAGTTAACCCATTTCGGAATGATAGAAATTTTTCCGTATACCACTATACGTTTTATTGCATTAACAAATGTATGGTAAAGTCATACAAAATACAGAATAATTGAAACGAACTGTATTATTAGATATTTCAATCAATATGCATTTCTGAAGCTCTATACCTTGAATTAACTAATTGAAATGACGTTGTAAATGTTAAAATCATTCTAATAATGCTGAGGTAAACAACTATGCGATATGGCAAAACTCAGGTAATTCTTACAGAAAAAGATAAAGAAAACAATATAAAACATTAAATGATAAATAAACTTATATAAACTCTTCCCGGAAAGGAATAAATGGTTCAGTTTTGGTATTCATCTCGATTTCTAGCCCTATCGCTGCGGTTTGCTCCGCGGCAGACTCGTGAATTGGAACCCCCCGTGCTAAATTGTTCCAAGGATTTATGTGCCTTCAGTGATGTATTCTAGCGCGGATTATAATTGTTTTTTTTTCGCGTTTTTTCTTGTAACCTCTTATCCTCCTTTCCGATCTGGGATGTGGACCATTGTGCATGCCCTTTTCTGTAAATAATGGCAAATCGGAGTCAAAACAATATATTCCGATTTTCCTAGACCTTCTTTGACCGTGAGTAGAACGAGCACGAGTTCGGTGCGACTTATGCACGGAAGTCATGTTTTGTCTGCCTACTTTTATTCTCCAAGTTGGATGTATAGATCCATTTCCAGTGGCTTAGTTTATTTTTTTAATTCTCTCCTTTAATAGTTATTTTTAAGCCTGAATAAAACTCAGCCTATGACGACGAGCTCAACAGAGAAAGAACAACGAGTTTTCTACTATGTACACTGCGCCCTGTATACGCGCCCGGAGTACCTGCGACCCCAAACAGGAAAGAATGGTCGGGAAAATGTTAGGAAGGAAATTTTTTTCCCGCTGGCAAGTTTTTCACATGAGCGTTGATTCTATAGAATTAGCAATTGCAGCAATGTCTTGACATGTATTTTTGCTGTCGTTACGTCGATCTGCTAATAGAAAGCTTGAAGTTATCCTTCCTCTCCTTGCCAACGGGACGAATCCTTACCATGAGGAGGTCAAGTCTCTGCAAAACTTCAAATAGACTCATCGTCCTTTACTAAATTTACTAAATTTACTATTTAGTTTTCAGATATGTACGCTTACTAAGGATGAATTCGTAGGAATGAAAAAGTAACCATTTACTTTAGTGCAATACAAGAATGACCTAATTCGAGTGTTGATTTGGGAAAAAATAATGAAAAATTTCCTGTAATCTTTTATAGAGACATTTGTAATAATTTGAGCGCATGTTAGGAAGCGTAGTTTGGTGCAGACAACCTCTCAGTGGGTGATGTTTTCACAAAGACAGTGCTGCATTAATAAAATTATAGAACTCCCAGAAAGGAAATCTCGTGCTTGGTTTTTCATGTGTAATAAAATATATTTTAAAATATAAGTACCCTACCATTGTAAACTCTTCTTCAGCTTCACACCTGGACAGTTCTTCCATGGTAGCTGACATTTTGAAGTAAGATTTTCCCATAGTGTTCTCGGCTATTAATTGATACATGTAGGTACTCCATCCCTGCATCTCAAAAAGATGGCTAAACTGGTAGGCAGGGTCGCCTACTATGGAAGGACGAGGAACGATTGCGAAATGCGTCACACAAAACATCGATGAGCGCCGTAATACTTAAATCATTGTTATTCATACACTTTAACCTTTTCCTATAGTTAGCGGTGGTGCCATTAATTTTTCACAAAGAAAAAATCAATTAGAGTTGATTTTGCCGAATAGTGTATTCGCTTCGAATATCAGAATTTGAGAAGAAATAATATCCGAAAGTAGAAATCATCAACTATTTTTCAGAAATTTCATACCTTTCGTGGTCGTTAGCTATTCACGATTCAACGACTCTTAATTTTAAAATTTAAAAGCCAATTTAAAAATGCATGCAAATTTAATACTAATTTATTGGCAATTTGTTTATGTCTTAGAGCAAGGGCATCGGTAATAATAAAGATTTAGGAAATTACCCTATAAAAACAACATTTGAATCTTTCAACAGGTTGACTCATTCATTTTTACAAAAATATTCTTAGGCTAGATATCGAGGATGTAACAAAATTGGTTTGACACGAAAGATTACCTGTTCTTGAAATACTGTCTATAAATAAAGCGGTCTGTTGTTTCACTTGGATTTTATCCCATGACAATTTGTTAACTTATGAGCATCCTTCGTAATCTCCACGTGCACTGTCCCGCACTGGGTTGGCGGGAACTACTGAGAGAAAGGTTGTACTCACGCTTTGACCAGAATTGGTCCGAATTGACCCTCCATGTGATCTCCAGGTGATCCCTGACTCGAGGACGTACTTCGACAGACCGCACGACGCCAACCCATAAAGTGAGTCAGAGAGACACCTAATTCGAAATATTTGGGTAACGGGCTCTCTCGGTTCGCAAAGAAGTGCGGTAGGTTTTAGCGAAAGCAAAACCGACGGCTACTCGTTTCTGTTGTTTGGGTAACCAAACTAATACGAGCACTTAGGGGAGGCGGAGGCCCAATTGAGGTCCTTTTGACCTCAATCCGCCTCATTGGTTTCGGCCTCGAAGGGGCTGCGGTTTCGCTATCCTTCCCTTCCCATCCCTTCCTTCCACCTCTTCCTAGTCCCCAGGTATAAGCGAGAGCTTGCAGACCGGGGCGTAATTGTAATCCTGAGGCGAGAGCCGAAACGCCTGTCGGAAATAATGTAGTCACAGATAGATTGGAAATAACAGCGCTATGAGGTTTGGAGAGGCATAGATGATGAGGTCTCCTCCTTGTGTTGATCGAGTTGTGGCGGTGTACGTGGACTGGTAGTGGCCAGCAGAAAATGGAAAGCGAGGGGCGGGTAAAGAGCAGCAAGGGACCACGGGGCGGAATGGGTGGCAAGAGCTGACTCTTGTAATCTTCTCCACAGACTAAATAACGTCAACTGCAATTTAAAAATGAACATATTTTTATATTTGCTATCCTCTCTAAAGAGGCAGTGAAGTTAGCTTTTAATGTACTAAAAACCCCAGGGGAAAAAATACTCGATTCAATGTCCAACCACAAAAGCAGCTGCAGATTAAAAAATATTTGCATTAAATTTTGAATAGAGACCTCTGCAACACTACTTAGGTTAGATTAAATTAGATACATCAGTGGAGTTAATGCTTATGATTCCCTGAGTCACTTAGGCAAGTAAATTGTGCCAGCCACCCTATCGGTGGTTACCCTTAGAGTCCAAGTGCTTTGCTGAAGGCAAAGATGTCTCCATTTTCCCCTACTTCATTGGGCTCCAAGAAAGGTGAGCCCAGAGACCTGTTCCGAGTCCAAAGTATGGCTGGACATTTGCAGAGTATATGGGAAGTTGTTTCGTCCAATTCCTCTTAACATCCAGCTTAGGTTAGTGATTCCTGTGATGGAAAATTCCTCTTCACTTCAACAATATTTTGAATAACCATACTGGAGGTTTTTTCCATTCGTTTCGGTTTTTACGTGTCTGCTATTTTTTAATCGCCCAAATGTAAAATGTTAATTAGGATACGACATTTTTGTTATTTAATATACTATGAAAAAAGCGAAGTGACAAATTCCGAGTATGTCACAGAGGTAAAAGAATCTGCGTTTAGCAGTAGTATTTATAATAATTATGCTTTAGTGATGGTGATACTGATTCAAATATTGGACTATTGTATTAGATTACTCAATTTTCAGATATTTCCAAAAAACAATACGTTTACAGGGCTGCGTATATTTAGATATTTGGAATAATTTTTCCCATTGTACCTAAATTTCAAAGAATGCCTTTTTTGCAGGTATTCATCAAATGATTGAATTGAAACCTTTCAGAAATAATATGGAATGTTTATTATTAACCAATTTGTCTTGGAATCATAGGAGTTGAATAAAACAAAGGGATTCCGCATGGGTCCCGTAATTTCCCAACGTTGCTTTCATTGTGAGTACATTGACGCGACAGGACATCACGCCATGGAGTCAACAGGCTTAGGTGAAATGCCCGAGGTAGGAACGAAAAGGGTCAACAAAAGTCTCTTGCGTCGTTACGTATAGTTAGATCTTCTCTTAGACTTCCACAATTTGTACTCGGATGTAATTACTTTATGACCTGCTGTTAGTAATGCAAATTTCAGGTTATGGACACACAAATTTCAGCCAAAAAGTCTTACAACTTGAACTCAAATACTGAAAGGTGATTCCTAATAACATTTGCGCTCTAAAACCCTCCAATTCCTCAAGAGCGATCGTATAAAATTGGCGGAAAAATTTGTAGATTCTGATCAAGTTGCGGTGGAAAATGTCAGATAATCGGCGTGAAACGGCAAGGATTTTGGAATATGGGGGAAAAGTCTTGTCCTGGCTGTTACAGACGGTATCCTATAGAAGAGGTTGCTGATCGGCATTCCTTTGAAGATTTCGATACATGGTGTATTTATGGATGGATAAGAGCATGAGGCTTAGTTTTCGGTTTTGACACCTTAAATTTCCGTGAAAATTAATAATTCTTGTAGAATTAATAAATTTTACGATGTTCATACGTTGCATAGGTGATGAAATGAATTGAGTAACAATATTTTTATTTTCACTTAGCGTAATGAAATCAAAAAGTAAGTAAGAGGCACTTTCACTTTTAAATTGCATTCAACACATCATTCTTCAATAAAAATGTGTCTACTTCTTGGTTACGAATAAATAAAAATAATCGGAAATGTTATTTCTTAAATTTTTTAAAGAACAATTTTTCGCATTTTTTCGAAGTATTGGTGATATGTGACTCCTGCTATGAATCTCAATAATAGAGTCTTGAATTTACCTGAAATCTTTGACCAAGAAAATGATACGCCTATTTCCTATTCTGCTACAATGGACTTGCAAGAAAAAATAATATCCTACGCCGTTAAAATACTTTTAATTTGTTGACGTAAAGTATATATCGTGTGCATTGAAGTCCTTAATTTTTAAAGCGCATTGAATAAAATTTTTCGCTTCAGCTTGACGGCCGTGACAATTCCATCATTGGCAAAAGGTATTCCTTTTGAAACTAAGAGAGGAGACATCACCTTTTTTGTAGTGCATACGAGAGTTAAGCTCAGGTAGATGCGTATATAAATAGGAGAAATTGTATGCATTTTACCTGAAGGTGAACCGTAGCGAGAGATAGCATGGGACGGTTGGTGGAAGATCATCTCATCCCTAGGTCATCATATGGTGATTGCAATCTAACCTCCACAAAAAGGGTTGCTTTCTCACTTTAGACCTGTGGGTTCATGAACCACCCGCCCCATTCCTGAATTGTCCGTGGCATGATGGAAAATTCCTTCATTGGCCCCGTAACTGGCATGTAGCACATGATCCCATCTGTTTGCTGTATAAATAAATGTACTTGAATAAGATCACGAACATTAATCAAAATATAAAGCATCGGACGCCTTAATGAGACCATGGGGGGTTTCTTGATAAAAATCATATCCCTTTTGGAGACGTAGCTTCCAATATCTTTATAAAACATTATTTTAGCACGCATAGACATAACAAAGCTGTTGCCTAATCAAAGAAACTAGAGAAAAAACGGATAATGTCATCAGAGAAGCCGGAAGTATTCTTCAGGGAAAGAAAACAATACATATAAGAAGACTATAGTTAATGCCAGTAAAACTAACCTGAGGAAATGAATTGGAGAGGACGTAAGCAGGAAGAAGATGACGGACTGATATAAAAATAATACTGCATGGAGAGGACCTCTCTTGGACTGTTTAGCATCAACAGTAACTGGAGTATTAAAAATCATTTTATAGAATCCACCAACGTTATATAACAATTTTGAAAGAATATTCTTGAATATTTCTTTGAACAATCATAGCATTGGTAGTCTTTGCATAACTGAGGTCTCTACGGTGAAAGTAAAATTACGATCCGTGAATGGACCTTTGTTTTTAATTTTTTTTGTTCAGAGGTTTTATTCCCTACGAATAGCGAAATCAAACCGATACCTTGATCGCTAAGCGATTGCAAAAAAGTCTTATCGGATGAATTTTTAAGCTTAAGTACTTACTTTTACAGTTTTGATAGTCACTACTACGTACGTTATGATAGAAACAAGGGCTTTTCAAACTATAATTATGGAGACATTTCGTTTAGTAGTTTGGGAAATTTAAACAGAATAATCGATATTCAGTCAGTTGGCGACTGGTCCTTTTCTAACGATCTCTAAACACTGATTAATTCAATTTTTCAATTTTTTCATTCAATCTTGGAAAATGACTCCTAACCTTACAACAAAAGAATTGAGAAGAAGAAAATATTAAATACTCCCATTGAGCATGGTGATTGAAATTTCGCATAAGTTCACGAATGCTTTGTTGAAATTGAATGTAGAAGGAGAATATTTTACCCATTCATTCCGTCACAGCTGACTTGTTAGTATCTTGCTGCTACTTTTGGAACGCCTGTAAAGGCTCATGAGCCACTGGGTAAACATCCTTTTACTCTCGCGTGACTCCGAAGCAAGCAAGGCATGGCCCGATACCCCATTCAAGAAAGGAATTTTAGGAGGACAACTTTCTTCCCATATAATCTAAAGGCAGCCATCCTCTCCTTCTAGTGTCAATTTATACAAATTTATATGCAGCAACTGGACACTACGTGCCACGCGTCCCCAGGGAAATTGGAGATGTAAATAAAGGTGGAGAAAGGTAGAGGAAACGGAGATTTATGAGGAAAGAACTGTGTTACAAGGAGACAAGATGGAGGAGGGTAAGGAGAGAGAGCAAGAAAATTGCCTTTAGCAAGAAATAAGCCTTGACAGATACCAGGTAGGTCTCGGTGGATCAACAATAGAGAAACTCATGGACGACAAAGGAAGGGAATTTGGGTGACAAAGGAAGAGCTGGTGGCTGACGGTGGAGGGGAGGGTCGTTTAAACCAACGGTCCCCGGCTCACGGCGAGCCCTTTTGTTCCCCAATCCACCCACTTTCTCTTCATTCCAAGACCTAGTATCATTTATGTATAATCTATTAGCTGATGACCAATATTTTAACGTGGAATTTGCGGAATCAATTACATGTGTAATGGCCTTTTCCAACCTTCTAATTGCCCCCAGCCTTTTCTTGAACACAATGTTATTTCATGCCTTGTGCTTTGAAATCTTGACTTGTCTAGCAGTTTTTTGATTATTTGGTCCGTTTTAAACACATGAAAAATAAAAATGCCATTGAAAATTTGCCTGCTGAATTTTGATTGATGTAAAAGAAATATTTATTTTTAGATGGTTACTTACTCTCTTTTTGAGTTATTATAAATTCTTAGAGAGTAAATGAGAAGTTCTAGTCTTGAAACTTTAGGGAATCATTACAAAAGAGTGAAGCTATCATTTTAGTCATTAAATTAGTTTTACTGCAAATGTGTGGGTACCAAATTCAAAACTATTCAGAGAAAAAAAGACGTTCTGGCGGGGATTTTAATTTATGGCCTTTGGAAGGCACAACTGCAACACTTTTATAGCCAGCTGTCTTTTATTTATGGTTTATTTCGGTGTCATTTAAGAAAAAATATGAGATTTTAAATGTTTACTGCAGTTTAGAAATGAGACTTGGAATGAAATTGTATTAGTTGCTATTTTGTTGGCTTTTGGTCTTGTTCATTTTATGCTTTTTTAAACATCGTAAAACAGGTACATTTTGAACGACAAGACCGATACTGAAAAAGCAATAAAATTTTAGGTAAATTTATCTTTTCAGTTTTTCCCGATGATAAAATCCCAATAAGATAATCTTTCAAACCAAAATGAAGGATTTTGTGTCCTAACTTATTTAAGTTAAACTAAGGTGAAATATACGTATCTTGCGTGTAACTCATATTATTAGATTTTTGAACTGCATATACGTTTATTGATCTGAGTAAATGCATATATTCAATGGCAAATGTAGAGAATACAGAAAATAACATCACATTCGACAGTCAGTTTGAGAGAAATACACTATTTTAAGACCTACAAATAAAATTATGGGTTGCACAACCCTTTTTTGAACAACATCTACTGCCATTTTATCAATAATTACATACATACATACAAAAGAAAAAAATAATTTTGGAAATACAAGGAAGAAAAATAGCAAAATCAAATTCCGGAAACAATAGTAGAAACACGGTGAAAAAAATCATATATATTATGAAATTCAGACTTTTAAGGAAAATTACTAATGCATTATACAATTTAGGTCCTGCTAAGCCAATAGGGCTAGTCAGCAGGTGCCTGTTACTTAAAAACTTTTATTCGTCTATGTAGGTTCGTGGCATGTTAACTTAACAACTCTTTGAGTTGCTTCTTAAGGGCAATAGAGTTCTAATATCCTTTATAGGCAATGGCAATTTATTCAACAGCTCACAAGAGCAACATGTGCCAATGAACTCTTCCTATGGAGCTTAACCCTTTCGCTGCTATGAACGTATCTGCTACGTTCACCCGGTAGACTGCGGAAACGTAGCTCCTACGTTTGCCGTGGTCATCCCTCTCCACGTTTCCAGACTTTCTCTTTTTCCTGGGATTGCATTCTCCGTAGGCTAATGGTATTTCGAGCCCGTTCCAAGAATTGCATTATCCTCAGGCTAAGGGTATTTCAAGTCCTTTCCAAGGATTTTAGTTGCTAATGATAAACAGGTGTTCGTAACTGGATTTTCCGAGCGATAACTCGGCCTGAGAATTTTAGGTTCTCCCTTATGTGATCAGTCAGTAAAGGGTCATAATGGCGAGTGGAAGTATGTCTCGTGACAGCAAGAGGAGAAGGCTTTTTCAAGAAGAAGACGTTCTCGATATGTTATTTGCATCAGATAGTGAAAATGAAAATTTTTCTGATAAATTTACTAGTTCATCTGAAGAAAGTGATGACACGGAAAGTGATTCGGATAGTGGCCTTATCCCAACTCCTGTGGAAGTTGGCTCAACAACATCGAACCTTTGGTGCAGCACCCGTGGTTTCACCCCGCAGATTTTTGAGTTTGATGACTCCACAGCTGGCATTCAGAAAAATAGCGGGATTGATAAGAACAGTAGTGAGTGTGATTTTTTTGAACTTTTTTTTGATACATGTTTGATGGCTCATATTGTCAAAGAGACAAACAGGTATAGCAGGGTTATCATGAATGATTCAGTGCTTTCGCCAAAATCTCGACTTCATGCTTGGGAGAATGTAAATATTGAGGAATTGTATGTTTTTTTGTCAATGTGTTTGCTTATGCCACACATAAGAAAACATTCTATTCAGGATTATTGGGCCAAAGATCCTCTAATTAGAACATCTATTTTTGGAAAATATATGTCGCGTGATCGTTTTCTCTTGATTTTACGTTGCCTGCATTTTGCAGATAACAGTATGCCTGATGTGAATGATCCACTCTGGAAAATCAACCATGTTTTATCCTATGTAAACACTAAATTTAGTCATGTTTTTAGGCCATTTCGCAAGTTGGTTATTGACGAATCTCTGGTGCTATTCAAAGGGAGATTAGGGTTCAAGCAGTACATTCCTTCAAAAAGACATCGATTCGGAATAAAAATATTTGTTCTGTGTGACTGTAAGACGGGAATTGTTTTAGATATGATTGTTTACACCGGAATGAAAACTAAGATAAAACGAGACGGTGAATTGGGAGTGTCTGGTGAGGTCGTCAAAACTTTGATGGAAAAATATTTCACAAAAGGACATGTTTTGTATACGGACAATTATTATACCAGTCCAAAACTTTGTCATTTCCTTTTTGAAAGAGGAACTGGCTCTTGTGGTACAGTGAGGGCAAATAGAAAAAATATGCCAATATATACCCAAAAGATGTCAAAGGGTGAATTCGAGAAGAAATGCAATGGTAGTGTTTTAGCAATGAAGTGGCACGATAAAAGGGATGTTTGTGTTTTGTCCACAATACACGAGGGATAATTGGTAGATAGTGGCAAAAGATGTTTCAAAACAAATGAGAAAATACTGAAACCTGATGCCGTTGTTGACTATATAACAAATATGAGGTTAGTGGATAAATCTGATATGATGGTGGGTTCCGTGGAATGTGTCAGAAAGACTTTGAAATGGTATAAAAAATTGTTTTTTCATCTTGTAGATATTAGTATGTTAAATGCGTATTATTTATACAAGGTAAACACTGGAAAAAAAATCCCAATGTGAAAATTTATAACAATTGTTCTACGGCAGTTATTAGGAAAATACGGCGCTAAGCCGAAATCTAAGTCAAGAGGCCGAGCAAGTTTGAACTGCATCGAAAATATGGATGACAGGCTGACAGCAAGGCATTTTTGTGAAAAAATTCCGGAAACTGAAAATAGAAAGCATGCACAAAGACCATGTTTTGTGTGCAAACATACAACACGTAGAAAGGGTGTCAGAAAAGACACGCGATTTTGGTGCCGTGATTGCGACAAAGCGTTATGTTTTTATGGTTGCTTTATAGATTATCATACTCTAAAAATATTTTAAATGTTAAAATATCTAGATGACAGTAAAAGAATTAAATAAAAAGCATGGTCTTGTTATTTATGAATCTGAAAACCCCTCGTCAACCTCCCTTAGACATTGGCGAAAAAAATATTTGATGACCCTTCACTTTTCGGCCGCACAGGAAGAGGCAAGTTTCCGAAATACGGCTGCAGCGAAAGGGTTAAAACAACTGTACCACTAATCTGTTCATTTGTTGCAGTTGCGTATCAGTATCTATCACACGGAGATTTGTTTTAATTTGCCATCGAAGAAGTAGTCGCAATTAATACATATGTATGGGGCTTTGTGGTCTGAGGATGCCTTTTAAATAGACATAGCCTTTTAAACATTTCTTTCTCATTCTTCTCGTTAGTTTCCAAGTGTGCAATCATTTTATATTTTAAGGTAATCATTTCATCAGTATTTCAACTTATCTTAGATTCGACATTTGTCACAAAATACATCTTATTTTGTCATATTTATGATTGACACGATTACTTAATTAAAGAACATCATGCAATAGTATTCACAAGTGTTTTAGTCGTTTAACTTGGTCAATTTTTGAACACGAAAAATACCTGCAGGTTTTTCTCGGTTGTAGTGTAAACAAAGGTGGCTGTATAGAAGAGTGGAGGTGTAATCGAGTTTGAAGTTATAATCGGTGGTAAATATCCAGATACTCTTTCAGCTGTATTTATCTGTCAGGTGCATCAATGGTAGGTTATTGCGTAAAATCTATCACGGGTTAAAAGGCGAGTTCAGTTTCCCTTCTCTTTTTAGAGTTATTACTCTCTCTACCCCGGTCATCCGTTGCTGTATGGATATCAGTGTCTTATATGCCTCTCCGCACCTCCAATATACAATTCCTCTGCTCTATCATAGATGAGAACAATTCTTTACGGATAGACATATCCATGAGTTATTATACCTATACCCACAGCGAGGTCTGGAGGGGAAAGGCTAGAAAGGGAAGAGATGAGATATGAAGAGGATTAGTGCGAGGGCTTTTATCACAGAGTAGCGTAAAAGAAAATTCATTGGCAAAAAGTAAGGATGAAATTTGTAAGGTTTTTAATCATATTAATATTTTCTGCATATAATACGATGTTGTACTGTCGGCAATTAAAATGATGCCGAGGATTTAAAACATCTACATCTACGTAATACCCTGCGAGCCACCACGAGGGTGTGTGGTAGGGGGTGAAGATCACGCAACATGCACTATTGCCATGCAACTAGGATATTTAAGGGAGACATGCTAGAGAACAGGGTCACATGCAGCTAGATGGTTAGTATCTACATAATTAGAAAGGGATTATTGGTTGTTATTACATGCATCATGCACTACAGTCTACTCTAACTATATTTCACCTACCTATCCCTTAGCTACGCTGCCTATTTTTCTCTCTTATAGTACGAGGGAAAAATGACATTTTAAATCTAACGGTACGACAATCCATCTTTCTAATATTGTTAAAATGATCAAACTTAGCATAATACGCAGGGGTTCTCAATATATATCGAACATCATCTGTGAACAACTCGGTTTCGAATTTACTTAAAAGGTTTAACCCAAATTTTTACCTGTTTTATTATAGTAATTCCCATCCTAGTTCTTCTATTCAGCTCGTAACACTTACACAAATATGATAACGGCCTTTAACAAACCTAGCGGATCTCCTTTGCACGCGCTCTAATTCTTTTATCAAACCTTCCTCGTACGGATCCCATATACTAGCGGCATATTCTAAATGAGGCCTGACTAGGCCTCATTTAGAATATGCCGCTATTGCCTATAACTTGCGCGTTGTCTCTTATAACAAAAAGTTATGCAGGAAGAAGTCGAGATACTATTTCATGATTTGGATGATCCGATAAACTAACAGTGAAAGATGCTATAAACGCTTATTTTCGTGCGTGATATTGTATTTTTCTCTATTTGCATTAGCTCAATGTGTTAATTGCTATCTTCATACGAATTAGAACCCTTATGCTCACTGCGCGTGACGTGCTGTGGGCTTTGACGTGCATCTTCCTGGCCAATAAAAATATTTCTGAAGCCAACATTTGTGCAAACTTGTTCTCGACAAATGACTTCCTCTTTTGTGATTGCCATATCAGTGTGATATCTTAGAAAAGAGAGAAATGTTAAATGTGGGAATTTGAAAAGTGATATGATGAGTTCTCGGGCTTATCTGTCCCATTATAATCCGGTGATGTTGGTCATTTACGTCAATTGCTGTTTTTCTTCTCGATAGATCACATTTATGTGTTGATCTTCCAAAATACTTTGATGGTGTTCGATTTTATCTGGCTAAAATACTAAGAAAAGCCATTCCGGTTTCTTTGGCTCCTAAATATTATGATTTTTTAAATAAAATCTCAATTATTTCCATCGTAGATTTATTGGGAATGCGTGCCAACGTCCGTTGGGCATCATCAAATTGAAATACTGGAAGATGAAACTTGATGTTGGGTAAACAAGATTTTAAAGATGAGGATCAATAGATAGCAAAGTGTGATGAATTTGGCTAAATATATTGCTTTAAGTAACGGCACTACTATTAAGCTTACTTCTTCCTAGCTGACATCACACCAACGCTTTGATCCATGATCATCTACTTGTGAATTTAGAATGTGGATACTAATAATAGAGATGGTAAAGATTGGTCCTTGGTGCCATAATGTGTTTCTTATGGACAAAGGGAAGCATGATGAGAATGACAATGGCATTATACTAAAGAAATTAATGATGTATTAATTGTTAAGGATCATTTTATTGCTATAACCTTTGGGTTAAAATCAAATAATTTCCTTTATCGTGTTACAAAAAAGAATGAGGCATAGAAAATGAATGCCTCTTACTTTATACACCAACTAAGTCTATACAATCAACAATTGAGACACAATTCAGAGAGTATTCTATAATAGCAAACACAAGTAGTTGACTTTTATATTGAATTAATGGGCAAAGTTCAGCCGTAAATTAGTCTAGAAATGGTGAGAAACTGCTTGAAACTTGTATGTATTCTCATGATGAAAAATTGACCTATTTTTCTACGTTAAAATTGAAGGATGTGGCGAAAAAATACTAGCTTAGGATCATTTTCTCAATCCCGATAAAATAATGAAAACTATTTACTCATTATATTCGCCGAATGGTTCATTTTGGACTAGAATTAGCGGATTTGGGCTAATCTGACGAGAGTGAAAAGCCAGCGCTCAGTTAATTTCCATTCAGCCGAAAAAGCAATCACGAATTTCAATTAATAATTCATAGCCCAAGTTTTCACTGAATTTACAGTGCATTCTGCTTTAATGCAATAAAAACATCATTTGCGTACGTCGCATGGAAAGTTATATCTGTTTAGCTATAAAATATGACGTATCCTCGAGATTATCGCCGTAAATTCCCCTGCGAATGGTGATTTTCACGAAGGCGCTATTGCCGACGTATTTGAGGTATCATGAATGAGTTAATATTTAGTGAATGGTAGAATGGGGAAAAGGGGAGGGATAATGTAGCTGTGCATACAGTGGGTTATAAGGGAGTGTCAGGGGAGGAAGAGAATGATGGAAGGGAAGACGGGCGGGTAGAGGGGAAGAAGAGGGAGTAAGCCTTGTTGTCACCCCGTGAAGAGAAGCATTTGTCGAGTCTCGGCGGGAGCAATCTATCTGGGACTCGCGAATCTTCCCGGTTCTCCAAAGGAGAGGACTGGGAGCACTTTCATTCAACCCTTCCTAAGCCTTTCATAATTTTTTTGGCTACTACTCCACTTTCATGAGTGAGGCGCGCTCAGTACTAGCGGCTCGGTAACTTTTATGGGGCCTTGGTTTGAGGCGTCAGGCGAAGTTTATACGTTAACATTTTGATGGCAGGAGAACAAATAGCGAAAGCAGAAGCAAACTATTGTGGATATACCGGAGCTGGCAACGGATAACTTTACGGGGTCATCCGCAATGCTTTTCTGGGTAAGGCACTCAGTCGGAAATCATAAGATCCGGGTTCCATTCCCGGTCAAGGTTGACGATTTTTCCTCTGTGGAATTTCGTACAAAGCAAAAGCACTTAATTCCTAGTTGGCTTCATGAGCGAAGTGTGAAACCATGCTATTTTTTTCTCATTTTGCTTTTATTTAAGATAGTCTTAGCGAGATAGTTCCCTGGTCGTAATAGAGGCCATATTCGATTTATTCGTTTTATTTTCACCAGCTGTACGACACGAATTAAACATTGCATTATTAATGGTGCAATAATATGGTTTTCTATGACATAAATGGTAAGTCATTCAATTAAAATATCTCAATAAGTCTTTAACTAGACTCATTTTTTTAAATTCATTTTTGGAATTCTCTTGGGTTATTTGGAAATATTTAAATGAGTATTTTTTCAACTATGAGTTATGTAATATTCCTTAAATAGTTCACGTAAAAATTTGATCCTTCCTCATTCTTGTAAAACTTCACGGGAACCATCTTTTCTTTCATGTGAGGTCCGGTAACTATATAATACTTCCAAATGCGAAAAAATACGGATTTAGTTGGATATGTTGTACTTACTAGTCCAGTTAAGGAATATTCATCTAAAATACGTTTTAATGAGATCCAGTATATGATATGAAATTACCACCAACGGGTGCTAGTTCTGGTTTCAGAAACTCATTTTTAAACTGTAATTAATATAAAATGTACACTAAATACGGTGAAATAAGAAGACGGAGTTGACATCAAAGGAAAAAATATTAAAAATTATATGAGTGAATGAAGGCAGAGATGACAAGGATTTTTCCAAGAGTGTGAAAAAATATTTAAAGGAGAATTTTAATATGTAATAATATATCCAAAGTGTCTGAAAACAGTTAATGGGAAGATCATTTATTCATTCATTGGCTGTTTAATCCTAAGATTGGCTGACTGCAGCCCTATACCCTTTCCTATCTAATGCTCGTTCCCTTGCCTCCTGGTATCTCTTCCTTTGGTATTTCCTCTTTACTTGGTACATTAAGTTATTCCTGGGTCTTCCTCTGGAAACTTATCTTTCTACTCTACCTTCAATTATGTTATTTACAAACCCTTTGTGTTTCAGGGTGTGTCCAATTCATCCTGTCCTTCTTTTCTGTATTGTGTTGCACATGGTTCTATCCTCTCCTACTCAACTTTTGTCATTCCTTATTTTGTCCGTTCATATTATCTTCAGCATCTTCCTCCAGCATGAGTTCTCGAAGGCTTTTAATCTTTTCTTGTCGGCTTGTCCTAATGTGTATGCTTCCGATCCATAGAGTACCATGCTCCACATGAATGAGTGCCACGCTCCACAAAATATTCTCTCATACTGTTTCCTGGCTTTTAGTATTATTTTATTTGAGCACAGCAGTTGTCTTTTTCCCATAAACGCCTTCTTAGCTTGGAGTGTTCTCCGCTTGATGCTTGTCGTATTTATTCCGTCCCACGTGATGGTATTTTCTAGGAAGATTAAGGAATTTACTTGCTCTCATTTTTCTCCTGTCAGGGTGACATCTACATCCAGCTTCTCCCTTCCGCATACTACAATTTTAGACTTCGTCTTATTTATTTTCATGCTGTCGAAATAATGGTTAGGTTTTGGACAGTATGTTAGTACTAACCCAAATTTGCCTTAGTTTTTATGTCTCCAATTTCCCGAATTATTTTCTCCACTCATCAACATTTAACAAAGGGAAATTCCTTCTTTTGGGGATGCCTACCCTTCTTGATTGACAATCCATGAAGCCCAATCACATTTCCTTGAAATCCCAGCACTCTCACTGTAATCGTCTCTATTGAGACTAAGAATTATTAAATTACTCTCCCGGGAGTGGAATTAGCATTATGATTTACGGTTCATGTCCAAAAATTCATAACGTGGTGCGTAGAACGGATGTAAAAACGTTGGTCATTTTTTTAATGAAATTGCCATGAGAAAAAATCGACCTGGACCGGGAATTGAACCACGGACCTTCCGCTTTCCGGACAAATGAGCAGACTACTACTCAACCCAGGCTTCCTAATCCTCATGGAAATATAGAGAATTTTCTCTTTAGGATTCATAACTGTATAATTAGGTGGTGGGAGGATTTGAGGTATATTCAGCAGCATTCGTAAAATTATTTTTCTCATCTTGTGCGATAATATTGTAAACTTGCATAAGGGAAAAATTTCAATCCGACCATAGATCGGCCCTCAGAGACTAGTGGTTTTGTTGATGGAGTGAGGAAGTGAATACTTAACCCTCTCACTCTCTCCTTTTGTCCACGGCTATTTTCCTCCGAAAGAAATTGAGTCAGCTTGCTGGGAATGAGAGTGAATAAGGAGGAAGAAGAGAGTGGAGGCTGTAAAAATATTTTTAAGAAGAAGGTGGAGACTACCAAAAATACTAACCTATCCCATGCACGTAAAATTACTTCATTTTCGTATGCTAAATCTAACTCTCAACTTCATTTCCCTTTTTTAAAATAATTACGTAAATACGTACTCACAGAATTATGTTAATTTACATGCGGAAATATCATGCGCCTGGCATGACTTTCATTATCCTGAGTTCCGTCAAACGTAGGTCGTCTCGATTACAGCGTCACGATGTTACTCGTTGTTTTGTTTATAAAAACCTAGATATGTATTGCCTGCTGGAGAATGAATTCCGATTTCCATGAGAAGAAAGTTTAAAAATAGCCGACGGGAGTCCATTACTCTTATCAGGGTAGGTTCTCACTCCGTTCTTAGTTCTCTTTAGTAACAGATGAAGAAGTGTGTGATACAGAGAATAAGGCCATCGCAGTCCCCGGTGTTTTCGCAAGAGAGGAAGGATTATTGGTGATAGTGTCGGCTTTCCCACGGCCGAGAAAGCTGCGCGTAACCTGCTCGTGCACCGTGAGAATTTGTCTGGAAAAGGCACCTGGCACACTCTAACTGTCCATTAGCACACCTGAGCTTGTGTTCAGTTTTACCCACGTGAATCGATCAACATCATCGCTGCTTAACACTAATGTGCATTGGCAATTTTTGCTTACACTGAGAACGCTCCTCGCCGGATTGGCTTATGCTGACATTTAGATGAGAGTAGACCAAATATTAATGCATTAATGCTTACTATGAAAACAGCCTATGATTCTTTGGTGGTAACTCGTACAGTTGCTTTCACATCACTGTTTAGCTGTGCGCATCCTATTGCTGCCTGCTAGTAAGAAACGTTCTCCCGCAGCTAATACTCCACGTACGCATTTTTTCAGCAAATCCAGGGTAGCAAGAAAGGAGTCAGTTTAGAGCAAATTTTGATAGAAAATATTACAAGCAGTTTAGTGGATATAGCTTTTGAACTGTGCATACATTTTCATAATTGTTTACGGTGGATAAGTATTCGCTGATTTCCATGCAAAATTATGAAATTTAACTTTAAATTATTAAATCGTTCTTGTTTATTAATTTATTTGTCTAAGGAAAAGTTTTCACTTATATTTATGCAGTTTTGATTAATTATGCTGCCTGTTTGTTGGATTGGTTATGTAGCCATTGTTTCTATTTATAATGGCAAATGGTTTATGTTTTTACCCTTTTTGCGGTGAGCTTTTGTGGTAGTTATATTTTAGAAAACCAAAAACTCTAAGGGTTCTATAATACGAGATTTGAATTTATTTGGACGACTACTTGGTCTATGAAAGTAGATACTGCTATCACTTTATCACCTTGGAGCATAGGCGGTTGCAGGAGGCACGCTTGTCGCCCCGAATTTTTTGGTTAAATAAAAAAGATAATAATCAGAAGATATTCCATACCAAAAACTCTTGAAAAGTAGAATTTCACCCCTTATCAAGCAAACATCTTAATTCATTCTTACCCTGAGGAGCGGAGACGATCCTATGAAGTACAAAAATACCGGCTTGTTCCAAATATGTATATTTTCTATCCAATCCGACTAATCACATTATTCAATATTGTAATGTATATAGTCATTGATAAATCTGCAGAAATAGTTTTTGCGTGTTTATTTCTTCAGCATAAGTGGGACTAAACTAAGAGTAGAATTTTGAACCAAACAATTTGTAAGTGCAATTTGTGACTTGTTATTATTCAAGTAGTCCTGATCCATGGTCCTTCCCGACATGGTAGAGGTTGTATTTTCACACCGACTGAAGAGATGACACGAGCGTTAAAGAAGCCAATGAATGGAGCTCAATCGAGGCAAGGGAACTGGCAATTTGTAAGGGTGAGAGAGGGAGCGAATGAGGACAAGACGAGAGCCGTAAAAAGTGCCAGGCAAGCTATGTATTTTCTGCTCATTCTTCTGCTCAATTTTCATCCAACACATATCCATCTGGTATTGTAACCATCTTAATTTCTACACAATTTTATTCAATCATCTTCTTTCCATTGCTCTTATTCTCGCAATATATATGATATGTATATGTCGTGTGATAGACGATGACCAACCTGGCGAATTTCAAATGTATAAAATATTACGTATACGCGGCGGTATAGGGTGTTTTGGAGAAGTGGATTACGGCAATAAAAAGGAACTGGACGAAAGACATTGCCTCCTTCTCCCTCTGGGGATTGAAAGGTAAAGAAGAGAGGTTTTTTGGAGAAGGGAGTGATTGAGTTGGATGAAAAAATTAGGAAAGACTCAAATCGAAAAATTGAAAATAGTAACTTGCTAAAAAGGTAAAAGCATTGAAATGAGTATGTGCTAAAATTTCTACATTATTTTCAGTAGTTAAAAGTAGCATATTGTAGAATGAAAGTATTTGATGGATATATAAAAAATTTTAAAATAACATTAGCATTAATATGATTTTTAAATGCCAGCTCATCGATTCGGGTATTACGATTATTTCCTTTTTCTGTGACATCATCCGGCAAATCCAAATCCCAAGTGTGCATCTTAATTCATATTATTTCGTATTTAAGGGGTCAAATGAATCTGATAAACACTTATAAGCAGCTCACTGCTCCGTTAAAATATTCACTACTCCACAATAGTCTCGCAAAAAGTGAAAATTTCACTACCGATTGCCTCAGGTTATTAACTAAGGAAGAACAGAATATAATTTTCGGGTGATGGAACTACGTATTTGCCTTTAGGAATTTGATTGAGGCAAAGGCATTGATTTTTCAGCTTATTCAGCTCTATTGCACTCTTTTTTAAAGACTCCAAAAATGTGTTTTGGGCTTGGCATTGAGTCACAACAAACATTTTTAATTATAAAGGGATGTGTCAAGCAAGCAATCAGCCGTAAAATACGAGGTAATAAAAAAAATTGTTGCAATTAATGGCATAGTTTTCATGCTATACCCTATTTCTAGCCTCTTGAAACTGGTGACATTGATACGCAACTTTATACATGATGGAATCAATTTATCTTTCGTGTACCTTGTTGGAGCTTGCCTCATAAAAAACGACCGATGTTTTTAGTATCTGTTCATTTTCCATTGTAAAAGGACCATTGATTGTTCCTATACATTTCAAACGATATGCCAATATATTTTTTACTGATTGGTTCTGACTTTTGTAGTTACAAATGGAGGGTGTACTCAAGAGAATGAGTAGACAGCAGGAAGAGAAACGCTCACATTTACACTCAGGAAGAGATAAAGATTTGGGGTTGTTGAGGGGCTTTTAGGAGGTGTGAATAGGGAGATATTGAGTTGTCCGAATGGCGGGTGTGTTGATACTGCCACCAAACGTAGATTAGAAGAGAGAATGAAGAGATGAAAGTAAACGGTAGAAATGGAAGAGTTAATGATTGATTTAAGAGAAACAGCCGAATAAACTGGAGGAAATGAAATCGGCCTGGGGTGGAAGCCAGACGAGCATTCAACGGGAGAACGAATTGAAGGGATTTAATTGAGTTGAAATGGAAATGTGAAGCGGTGCGGGAAAGTGAGCCCTCAGCAAAAATAATCGGAACACTACAGTTTTCAATCAACTTGTAGAGTTTATTTTTTTAAATAAAGTAGTTGAATGCGCAACTTTTGAATACTTGTTATTAATATCCACGGTGCCATCAGGCTTTCAATTTATTAGTGCTTTTCTGCGAGGCTGCTGAATTTGTTCAATCAATTCTATCTGGATTTTTAAATAAATAATCGAGAGCTTATTGATTTCTCAAGGCATATACCCTTTACATGTATCTTAATATGCTTTAACATTTAGAATGACGGAAAACTTCAAAAGGCAGATATCCTAACCTAGCTTGACACCTTAAGGGAACTGGGAAACCCCTGAATATATTGTCCATTTGCACTACTCTAGCCTATGAAATCAAGGCTGAAGTTTATATTACACGTAGTCTATTGGGAATAATTGTAACTTGAGCAGATTTTGTGTCACAAAAATAATGATACACTGCTTTCATTTGTATTAATAAATAAATGTGAGCTATTCTCTGATTGGAAAAGCAGACCAGAAAAGATTGGAAGCCTTCACAACTTGATGCTGGAGGAGAATGCTGAAGATTAGATGGATGGAAAAAATAAGAAATGATAAAAGGTACAGGAGAATAGAAGAAAGATGGTCCATATGGAACACCAAACAGAAAAGAAGAACCAAATGGAATGGACACACCCTGAGACACAATGGGTTTGTGAAGAACATACTTGAAGGCAAAATGGAAGGGAAAGTCCCCAGAGGAGGACCCAAGAATAAGTTCATGGACTAAATAAAGAGGAAGAGAGTACATGGGAAGAGATACCATGAGGTAAATGAGCTAGCATTAGATTAGGAAGGGCGGAGGACTGCAATCAAATAATCTTAGAATTCATCAACCAACGATGAAGTTTGGTTATCCACCTTTCGTCTGGTCGCCCGTTCATTTCCCCTTAAAGAGCCGAAAAATTAAATGAGTGTCAGTTATTGAATATGCGCTGCTATTTATAAAACTAGCACAATTGAGAGTGAATTTAACATGCCGTTGCAGTAGAAAAGGCACCACCTCCTAGAACCTTAAGAAGTAGCACTAAACAAAAAAGAAGCATTTAGAGTTCTTCTTTTATACACGAACGGATTGGAAAAACGAAAATGTCGACATTTATATCATAGTAGAGTAAAAGTGTAAATGTTATCAATGCATGTTATTTGCCAGAAATTTAATGAAGGCACTGAGAATTCATCAATGCACTTGTGGACGTGCTTTCAAACCATTCTCGTAACTTTAGATTCAATAAATTAACCAGACCAAGACATGGGCGATAAACCTCTGTTTATCCTTAAAGTTCCTATACTCTCTTATTTCATTTTTCAACAGTGATTAATCAGTAGAGGTACTGTCTTAATAATAATCCCGGTATATTTGGTGCCACAACCAAGGTAAGGAGCAAGAACTGGAAGGACAATGTCTTCCAATTTCTTCCCTTTAACAGTGTAATTCATGCTGCAGATACAACCTGGATCACCCCCACACATCATTCAAAAAAGTAAACCATACTCAATAATCTTTACAGGATTGTATGTTCAAAACCTTAGCCATCCTCTCAATGGAATCCTTCCCTCGTCCAAAGACAACGGTCCCTTTGGTCTGTATATTCTACTGTATTTCTTAAAGAAATAGTGCAGCATAGGTTGAATTAGCAACCGTCTGCCGGAGGAATTATCAACTTTTATGTTATCATTTAAGTTCCAATAAGTACACATTTACTCAAATCTGTTGCTACATATAGTCTCCAGAAACCATTGGAGTTTCTATTAGCGGATCTGTCGACCACTTTTCTGTAATCTTTCCCGTTATTTTTTTCTACTCTGTGCCACTGGGAGAAAGAAGCCAAAGAATATCTTCAAGTCGTTTTAGGCAACAGGAGACCACCTCAGTAATTTTGGTGATAATTTAAGTTTCAATGATATTTTATCATGATAGGGACACAACTGCTAGCTAAAAATTTCAGACAAGTCATCATCAGGCTAGTTACAGCGGCTACAGAGTCACACTGGGATGGAAATATTTTTATCCAAGAATGACTTTCAAGCATAGGTAAATGTGGTGGAATATCAAATTTGGATTAATATTTGTTATCATTAAGACAAAACCAAATCATTCGCAGGAACATAATCACCTTAATCGTTTGTGTCCAAATCACTTGAATGCATTACAGTTTACGCTTCTTTACAAGAACAATAATGTCACTGTCAATTTCATAGTCCCCACAACCAACTAAACTTTCATTAACACAGTAGTAAACATCTTCATTATCAATAGAAACATTGGACAGCATATCGTCAAAAACCTTAGATAGCATTTTAGTTTCGATATTTTCCTTTCATTTTCTAAAATTACGACGAAATCGATGGAAAAAAAGGTTCTCTACGTAATTTGACGATTCCATAAAAAACGGTAAAGAATCAAAACAAACGTGAAAGGCATGGAATTTAATGTATAAACCTCCGATATATACACCAACGATGATGTAGTTACAACAGATCACAGTGGGTGGCATCAAAGGATGGGGTGTAAAAAAAAAACAATTTATCTCGTGATCCGTCCCTAACAGATAGCTCTAATTGTAAACTCTTTATTCATCCACAATGGGTTTATTGAAAATGTCTTTAGTTTTTACACTAGTGGAGTACTTACGACTAGCCTTGGTATCAAGTCGATAATTGTTGATAATATTCGAGCGTTCTCTAAGCAGTGATTACTGAGAAAACTCTTCTCTCATGTGCATTAAAGTAAGGAAGAATTTCATGGGATTATCGCTCAATCTGAAGAAGTGCTGCTGCCCGGTATTCACTTCCGTGACACACAATCACCGCAAACACTTCCAGAATCAACGCCGGCAGACAGGCGCGAAATACGTGCTCGCAGAATGTGACGACGCAATTTACATGGGTGAGGGTGTAAGACGTGCTTCGGTTGTCTTTTGATGGGAGACTCGGAATGAGAGAGGAGACAGAATACGGATGAGAGAGTTGAATACGCTGATTCTTGTCTTCACGTATGACGACAAGCCCCTTGACAGACGACCACCTGCTCGACCGAGTTAATGCCCCTCACCTTCAGAAACAGACCGGTCAAGCGGATTTAATGCCCATTGCTGCGAATTAACTGCTGTTCTGACGAGAGATGTGAAAGGCAAAGAGTGGGAGATAGAGTAGAGAATGGAAAAGAGCCCTGAGTGGAATATTAGCTGCGTCCTATCAATGGTGTCTTAGTAGGAGAATTTAGCTAAAAAGACAAATGGAAACACCGAATTCATGAAATTGAGAAGGTTTGTTATTCCAATACTGCGCCTTTCACTGTTTTTCTTCTGAAATTAAATTCATCTTGCCAGCCCTGATTCGGATAGAAAGGAATTCAATGCCAAATTTGAGAGAATGTTTTGATAAACAGTCGGAGGAGTTCTACTTCAAATGAATTACGTCTCTAAGGATAAAATCAGCTTTTAAATTTACCGTATTTTTAACCAGGCTACGACTTGATGGAAATTTCTGGAATTTTCCAAGACAAGCATTCTCAGATAAGCCAGCTCGGAGATGCGAATAAAAACCTCTACTTACAGGAAATATCTACAAAAGTAATGCATTAATAAAAAAATTAAATATGAAATGTATTGTATCAAGGAGCCATGTTCGATTATCGAAAACTCGAATATGGAATTAAGGAATATGCAGGCAAAATCGTCCAAGCCACGAATTTCACCTCTCACATATCCAAACTCTTTGTCGTCTGTTTTTTTAATATTCCATCACTATTATCATCAGTCATTAAATTTGAAAATATTGGAAGTAGGAAGTGATGAAATAAAAAGCCTTAAATTAAGGATGGATATTATAAAATGAGGGAAAGAGAAGTATCTCATCTAGATTCATCTGCCATGACCCGTATCTTCCCTTCCCTGAATTCATGACTGAATTTTCCTGTAGATGCTTCAGCAGATAAACAAATGGCAAGATTTCATTTGTCTCGCATCTTGCCGTATGAGTCGTTGCCATAAGTATGCGGTAATAGAAGGCTCATTTGTATAGGAAGGGTTGCTTTTCCTTTCGGATATGGACTTTGACCTTTCCTCCGGCTGGGAACCCGGACCTAGATAAATCCTTCCCAGGGATTGAGGTGGGTAGAGTGGGCGTCTATGTGAAGGAGGGTGAGATCGCCGGAAAGGGATATAAATCTTTCGCTGGGCTGGAATCCGCCAGCCATTCATAGCGAAAATTCCTCAGACGTGCGGCACTGAGGATAAGCGGGAATTAACCTCTTTTTCCCACTACTGCTCTCACAAGTTAGAATAAAAAGGCGTATGATTCCAACCAAACGTTCTTATTTTACTGAAATACTCTCTCATCCTTCTGCGGTCACACCAGCTGATTCCGTGGAAAGCGAAATACAAAAAAGGTTGTTGTAGAACGCTCAACAGAGCCCACGAGGTACTTCACATGCGGTCAAAAGTTGGTAGAGCTCAGATCACTGTGAAGAAGTTAACGCAGTAATGGAACAGCGTAAATAGAAACTAGAGTATATAATTTTCCTTCGTGAGCACATTTTTACCAGGAGAATAAGGTGCCCTTTGGTTATATAGCCTCATAGATGGCTATAGATTCCATTAACTTTACAGTGTCCGGGCAACGAGATGAACAAGGAAGACGTTATACACTCTTGACGGTGTAAACGGAATATTTCCGCAAGTCCGCCAGTTGCCACAATATCCCTTTCTGTCATTTTATTTTTACCGGAAGCAGTCTGGCACATGGACACCCAACCACCCGTAAATCTTCTAATCGAGGGCTGAGACTGCTAGTCAGTCGTGCACGGTGGCTGGTCTCGTACATGTACGCGTAATACCCCGTGGTTCAACAAGCCGCTAGGTGTTTGCTTTGTAGGTCTATAAATACCAAATTGATAGACCGAGGTTGGGAGGGGCGTATTCGGGTGAGGTAGACGGTTTCTTTTGGAAGTCTCTCTGAGTCTTTCAAAACATAGTCGGAAATTCTAATAATCCATCTGTTTACACTTCATCATACTCACCTTCCTTCTTCTTTGTGATGATATTGTAAGCATTGTGTTCCAAGGTTTTCTGCCTCGTGCAACATTTCAGTCACACCCTTAGTCAATTAGTTCGGCATATGCTTCAAATTGGCGATACGAAAGAGTTTTTCTTCAGCATTCGAATGATATTTGTTGCATTGTTTGGCATATCCTTACTATTAAGCGTATTATTGATAATTTTCCACTATTAAGACTAAGAAAAAGTAAATCATAAGTACCTCAGTTCCCAAAAAGAGGATTGCTTTCTATTTACCTTGCATCCTTTATAATAGTACAATATTATTTCTTGTATTGATTTGAATTTAAGTAAATTATATCACGTGAATGGTATAAAATGTGTCTTTTGGTCTTTAAAACGTAATAAATCAATTTGGATCAAAATTGGGGCATCATTTAACCGAACATTACTGCTGTTAGTGAATTGGAAAACAAATGTTTTTGAGGTGATGAAGGCACATGATACTTGTACCTTGTGTCAATAAATTACGTGTCATTTCAACCGAGAACCAAACTGCAATTCAATCAATAACGCCCTAGATAAGTAAAAATTAAATCTCCAGAATTTTCATTGCCGATAACCCTACTTCTTCTTTACGAGAATTATTCACGATCACACGAAAATGTCTCTCAGAGAACCAGACACAGCATGGAAATATAAATTTTCCTTGATGCCAATTTCCCCTGTAAATGTTTAAATCAAAATGAGCCAGAAAATAGCCCTTTATAGATTGAAACAAACGAGTAAGTTCTGGCCCAAGACCAAAGGCCATCAGAGTCATCCATCTCCTGCGAAAATTTTTGAGTACATTTTTTCGATTGTCTGGCGGTGTGTTTGAACTTGATCCCACCCCTTCAATCAATACGGGTCATGTCTTTCATGGCTAGCGAGATGAGAGAAAGGAGCTGAGTGATTTTCATGGATTTCGGAAAAGAGGAATAACTTAAATATAATACAGAAAAAGGGATAAAATGAGGCACTGGAAGGTAGGAAGTGATTAATAATTGTGAGTCCGTATTGGAGTGGGCCCCCTCTGAAAAAAATGCAGAGATCCAAACTTCTGTTAAATTAAACTCGACGTTTTACGGGAATTTTTGCGTAACTTACGTAAGAGGGTGTAGGTATGTAATAAGTTGATGAAGTGGTGGAGAGGGGTGAAGTGGATGAATTGATTGATGTCCCGTATTAAGGCATTGTTAAATAATATGAGGGTTAGGCGTGGAGTAGAATGAATGACGTGGTAAAAAGAATGAAGTTTTCGAGTTTAGTATAGTGACTATTAAGGAAGGGATTAAAGAGGATGAGAAATGGGTCGAAAGACTTGTCGGGGTTACGCGGATGCCTTTAGCGTACTTCTCACACCCTGTGCCCCAAGCAAAATCCCTCTCCCATGCGAAACTTTCGTGGAGAGTGTGAGGCATTACATCAAAAGTCACAGAATGCGAAATGTGTTGCCGGGAAAACAGTGGAACTAGGGTGTGGAGAAATTTCTATTTGCCAAACGGGCTGCTCCTCTCGCACACATCTACGGTTAATGACGGTTAATGTTAAAGTGACGGTTAATGGTTTTTTTCAGCAGTACGTTTTAATGACTTCCTCGTTTGCTCGTTAATTCCATTAAGCGAGATGGAGAGAGCGCGTGCTTATGTGGTCCATGCCAGAAGATGTAACATGGGCGTGGCCTGTCCGCCATGTATATTAAACTCCATTTTTCTTTAGCGCTCATGAGATGACGCACTAATTGAGCAATAAAAGAATGTTTCATATAGATCAATTAAATATGGGCATGTGTTTATTTCTTAATACTTCATATTTTACGCACTCTCGTTAAATATCCTCTTATTTATTTAAATTTATAATAACTCGCATCCCCAGTGAAATCAATGGTAAAAACTCCTCATTGGTAACCTTCCGTATCTTCAACATGCTTGTAAATGTTATAATATTGTTTGCAAGAGAATTAAATGCTTTCATTATTTTCCTTTTAACTCCGACATGCTGTTTTCATAATTCATGAACAACCATTTTTCTCAGTGTTATGGTAATAATTTTTGTCAAATTTTCTTCACATTATTTATGTACGATATTTCTATCCTTCTTTGGTCTTAGTTATAAAACCAATCCTTATCCTTCTTCCCTAAAATCAAGATTATTGGACTACGAAAAATATTCATTTACGCTTTCCATTGAACATTACAGAAATACCTTGCTATGCATACCGAGATCCGAGCATGCCACAGCCCATGATCAACTGCTGCTTCAAGGGGTGAGTCAAAATAGAGCATTAGCCATACCAATCTATTTTTAGCAAAATAGTCAAATTATAGCGAAAATTCATAATTATCTGGTTGGGACAATTTTGTGGTTTGTATTTGTTGGTATTGTGTTCATTGAATATTCCTTCGTATGGTAAAAAAAATAATTTTAACTCCACTAATTAACCCTCTATATTAAATTGAAACATTATTTTTTATAATTTTTTAAAACAATTTCAAGAAAAATTATTGCCTAAAATTGTAATTTTCAGTGCGCTATATCTAAATTTAATTCTTTTAAACTTTACCATACACTTTAGTGAGAGCGCAATAATAAGTGCTTCTTACTACATCAATAGTCATCCTTAAAAACTTAGAAACCGATGTAATCGTTAATTCAGAATATGACAATGATATGGTTGGGAATTTGAACGTAATCATAAGTTAAACTACAAGTGTAAAATATTCCTAAGTATGAAAAAGTGACGTCGGTTTCTAAGTATGATCGTGATATAGAGACACCGGCTGATGACTCACATAAACAAAAATTAAAATTGTTAACTGAGTGCATTATATATAATATTTATTTGAGAAATGCGGTATGCTTTTTATTTTTATCACATAAATATCAAATAAAAATAACCTTCAGTTATTTCTATTTATCACTTGCACTGATTGCCTGCGTCTAAGGGAAGCAACTATCAAGCCTTTCCAAGAGCAATTCTAAATGGGTCTCTCTGGATCTATTAGCTTCCTTGTGTATTATGCCAGATAATTCTCTACATATTTGTATTTGATGTTTATTTTACTTGTATCAATGAATATGAAAATTGTTGAACCATTGAATTTTCAGTACCTAAGCAACTAACTCCGTGTTGCAATGAAAAAACGGTGTGTCCGTTTGTTGTATAACATTGTATGAAATTTCATTTTTTTCTCATTTAGAGATGGAAACTTTCAGATTTTTTCAACATAAATTTACTCTTGATGCACCATAAATGCTTGGTATATTGTTTTTCGTCCGAAATTACTCTCTATCTCATGTTCATGAGAAGCCTATTTTGCTATAATATAGGCTAGTTTGCTAAACCTCAGCCTTGGATATTCCTCTCACACTTGCATCAGGCAAGTGATACAATTTTATTACCACATTTTTATTAAGTCGTTTTCTTGTTTGTTTGTCCTTCCGGGCAAAATCTTGCAACTCAAATTTAACCCACTTCCCGATTAGCTATCGACTTAATATTTTCAGTAGAGATCAGATCTAGATGCAAATGCATTCTTACGCTATATCTAGCTCTTCAGAGGCAATATGAGCCGCTATTTTCGACAATTTACATTTGCATTAATCGCTCTGCTGTTTGATTTGACAGCCATTTCCTCGCGTTGAGAGGTGGCCCAGGAAAAGGAACTGGCCTCCCTACCCTGAATGTGTGAAACTCACACGCCTTTGGCTAAGGGCCATATTGTCAGTCTCTCCTCCTAATCTCTCCTTCAGGAAGGCGGCCTCCTATTGGGAGGTCGATATTATGATCAAGAGATCGACCTTAACGAAGGTCGCCTTCACCTTCCAATAGAAGGAGGGATTGTTGTCGTTCACAGACTGATCCGTTCCGAGATCCGCTCAGTTCATCAAACAAAGACGCAGCGTTACTAACATAACAGTCAACAATTTTCATTGTGGAGCGAAATCACTGAAACGAGGAAGTTTAGCTGGTATGCTTTTTCGTAAAATATATTAATATAATTGAAGATAAGAACCAACTCTGTTACTTTGTCGACCAACGGAAAGTACTGGGTGAAGCTGCAAGATGAATTCAATGGAAACGGGAACATGAACGAGGTAATTATACATTAGTTTATTGGTCTGGCATATTGGTGATGATGTATTTGTGATTGCATTGGCTATGAAGTACCGTTGTATGTAATGTGCTACAGGTTAATCAAAGTAGTTAGCATTACATTAGAAGAATATCTCGACGGTGAATTGTTTTCTCTTGTCCGACGAGTGGTGTATCGTGGGTTATTAATATACGGTTAGAGTACGCGATCGCGTACATGTCAAACCTAATGACCTTATCGCGATATCATAAATACAGGCATTTTATATGAACAACTGTGCTTTACATAGCCAATGCATATAAAAAATCCAAACCGCTGATTACTCTCCAATCACTCTTTCTAGAGTTCTATGGTGCTACTGTATATCAAGGCTGTCCCGAGTTCTTCATTGATGTCCTTTGGATTTCCTTTCGTCCGAATGTTCTTCCCATGAGTTCCGGAGAAGTCTCCAGTTAATTTACCTTGCATTGTATTCTCACTGAATTGTTGGTGTGCCGTTCTTGTTTTGAACTTTGTGAACATCATTATACCTGTGATTCTACAAGAAAATTCTAATTTCTGCGAATAAAATTTAATTTGTTCCGATATGTTTCCCTTTTATTTGATGCTACGGCTATTTAAGAACTTTGTTCCAGGTACAATAGCACCGTTAATAAAGAGCCTGCTTCGATGCTTACTGGTTGCGGAAACATGATGCTGCAAGTTATGATGACCTGCAGGTAATTAGATTTGTGATCCATTACTTTCTAGCGAATAGTGCCTTAAAAGAATGTTCATGATAAATTAATTGATGTAGGTATGATTTTCCGGAACAGTAAATGACAGTGGTTCAACTTATTAGTGCGTGAATATTGAAATCTTACCATTTTGCAACCGCTATTAGCTCCACTCGCCAATGTCGTTCGCATTTGCATAGGATGTTGTTTCAATAAATGCAGTTTTAACTATTTTAACACTTTATTAGTTTGGCAATAAAAATATGAATTACATCAGGAGGTATAACTTCAGCCTTCGTAGATCCAATTGAAATTGGTAAGGAGTTATTTCAATCAACATAGCCAAATAATGATAGAACATATATGCACTGACATGTTTATGAAGACAATTCATGATTTCATACCACCAACACCGTGATTTTCTGCGCCCAATGCGCATCGTCAACTGTTATTAGTCAGCGTTGGCAATCTGTAAACAAAATAATCATGTATTTAATACAAAGATAATCTTGAAAAGTCACTTTATTGAAATAAAATACTATGAACAATGCATTACGTAGAATGAACTTAGGGTACTATGATAAGCTAATAGAAACTATCTTTTACTGGAAAACAGTGATATTTAGGTATTCGTTCTCGCGATTTGGTTAGCACTTTCGCAGAATAATTCATAGGACGTCATTATCTAATTTGAAATCATGCGAATCAATCATATTTTAATCAATACATCAAATATTTACGTGAAGTTTGGCACAAAACACTGTCACGGTCGGATTATAAAAATAAAGCAAAATGTCAAAAACTTGTTGGCAGCATTAGCGTTTGATAACATTCGTACACAGCGTAGAGGTCACATTATATTCATGTCATCATTAATTTTTCTCGATAATATTGAAAGTGAAAAAAGTTTCTCCTACCTGAGAGCTGCTGGAAGCGGAAAAACCACAGGGCTGTCCATGTCTTCATCATCGGTGGCGTACATAATACGTCTATTGCTGTTTGCTAGCGACAACATTAGCATACGTATATCAGTAATTGTCACTGGTAAAACCTGGTCACAGGCCTAAAAAATATATCGGAAGATGATTCCACCACATTCTACCATCTATCAAGCGCTGCAACGGAATAAAATCATGGAAATTGTTGCAAATATATTCCAATAAATCATCGAGATGGTCGTCTGGTACTTCCAGTCCGCGGCCATTTGTAAACAATTAGGAGGAGACCTTCTAATAGAAGCATTGGCCATGGTAACCTTCGATTAGAAGGCCTCCTTCGACTCCTAATAGGAGGAGAGGAGAGTCTCTTGAACTTAAATCTCTCCTTAAGGAGAGTTAGGAGGTGAAGGTCGCCTTCAAGGAGAATCTGACGATACGGGCCTAAGTCTGAGGTGAGCTCTACCCTCACCAATCCCAAACCAACCTTCGCGTTGAAGCACTGAGTGAGTGAGTGAGCCATTTTACCACGTTTTTATTAAGCCGCTTTCTTTTTTGTCCTTCCGACTTGCCACCCGACAAAAAGATCGCGAGAATGAAAGAGATCAAATTTCTCACCCGGCTAAAGATCGAAAGCGAAAGTTCTTAGCTCGAGTAAATTAGTCTCCGGATGCCAATGTTTTTCGCCGTACCTCTCAGCGAGAATACGCTGCAATAATCCTTTGTACAAGGACTTGACCATCAACAACATTGCGCGCATGGACGAAGCGGATATCGTCCGCTACATTCCTCCGCAAACACCGGAGCAGCCGCAACGAGAAGCTGCAGAAATAAGGAAAGTGATAATAATGTAGTGCATATAGGACATCAGGACAAGGTAGGCTGGTAAGATGAAGAGTTGAATTTCTAATTAGGGGCTGTATACAAGCTCTATACAAGCTCAATATGAAGCGTAACGCAGCCTGAGTTACCTCCCTTCCCCTACCCTATCTCTCCCCTCTCTCTCTCTGTTTGTATTTTGTCACATTTTCGTTAACTTGCTTCAATTCGATCTTTCTGCCTTCTCTCACTCTTAATCTAATTTACTTTTATTGTCTAAAGATTATTATCTCTTTCCATTTTGCTTAGTACCTCATCTCATTTTCTTTCTCTGCTCTATCTTTCATCCTTATTTGCTCTCATTTGTTTAATTATGCCCTTTGCCTTGTAATATACTCTCCATCCTCTTCATCTTGCCTATATGAAAAGCCCATAATGCCCGAGACGACAACCCAACGAAAGCGACGACTGGAGAAGGAGCGTTTGGCCTGACAAACGAAACGGGATATATCTAAAAAATTTATCTAAAAAACCACGTTTTTATTTAAACTAAAAAGAAGACAAATATATAATACAATAGATTAAAAAATTAATCTAAAGACCATGGTTTTATTTAAACTAAAAAGAAGAAAATAAACCACCCTGCTTTGGCCCAAGGTCCCACGATTAAATTTTACAGATAAAAGACTATATGTTCAAGACCAAAATCGTGGTGCGCATCAATTTATTTCATAAAATTCAAATGTAATTTACACGCAGAGAAAGCAAAGCTTTCTGCAGCAGGAACGTCGAGGCATCGGGTGGGCAGAAAAGGAAAATAAATAAAAATCAATTTTGGAAATCTCAGGATATTTGACTAATGACTATGTACATATTTATAAACCTAGCGTTATTGCGGTTACAACGGTATAACTCAAACCTCTATTTCATCGTTAGTTTCGGAATTAGCCGAGGTTTACAACTTTTACTTACATGTATGGCTAAATGATATAAAAATATCTTACCTCTAGAATAAATGTTAAGAGAATGGTGATAGCGTAAAGTCGGACCACCGGGTTTTTAGCGCAAAAAACACAGGGCCTTTTAAAAAAAATATCGTAAAAGTGAAGATAAGGATACAAAATTTTTTTACAAACATTTGTAAATGTAGAAATGATTGTTCTATCGTATGCATTTTATTTCGTTAAAATCGGTTGATCCTACTTGCAGATACAGCGTCCTAAACTCAACGAACTCGACTTTGTTAATGGACAGTAGTATGATAGCTGTATGTACCTGCAGAGTTTCATGGTATTGTAATATTTTTAATTCATATATCATCTTCTTTTTTCCATTACATTCAACTATAATACACTGCAGGTCTTCATTTTATTGAGCTGCTCTATAGTCATAAGACTCGCCTCGGTGATCCACGAACGACTGAAAATGGCCGCGCATGAACTTTCAGAAGTACAGATGAGAGTAGAAAGATGCAAGAGGTACTAGGGTTATGCCATGATGCTGCTTCTCATTTTTTACGTCTTTGACCCTTTGTAGCATTGACTCCCATGTATTGAGTCTGTGAAGGGCTCTGAAAATCTTTCGCTCGTGTCGATGTGAACATGCCGCGTTGAATTTTATTTGTTAACCATTAAATCCTTCTATAAAGGATTTAAGATTTTCCCGGCGAATTATATTGGTGAAAGTTTCTCGGGTTTCACACAGGGTAAGAATATCTTATACTCTCAGTGTTTCGATGCCTGACTCAGCCATAGTCATCAGGATAATGGTCCGCGTGGGGATGCTGGCGGTTGTATATTATATCCGATACCCCATTGTTGTGGGAGCCGTTACGATTCCTTTGAATCTCGTTTATAATCGGTCCTCAGATCTTGCTTAAATTGAAGCCGTTATCTCTATTGATGTTATTTCCCTCAATTTGAATTAGTATGGCTTCTTTATATATTCTTTTCTAAAATTTGAGGTCCGGAAAAGTAGCGAGGTATTAGGGAAATCGATACGGCGACCCAGGTCAAGGCTATGCTTTGCTACTGCAGACATTTCCGGTGTGAAAAGCCTAATGCTCCTTTATACTTTTCTCGATGGTCCTTCCTGTCTCGCCTATATACGCTCTACCACATTCATATGGTATGCGGTATACCCCAGTTGGTTTCAGGTCTAGGTTGTCCTTACAGGTGACAACGAAATTCTTGAGTTTGGCATGAAGTTTATGTATCGTTTCCACTTTATGTCTTCTTAATATCCTCGATATCTTGCTAGATATCGATGATATATACGGAAGGTAAGTCTTAGCGATGGGTTTCTCCTTCTCTTCCAACACCTCCGCTCCATTGGCAGAGAGAGTTCTTTTTAAATCCACATTCGCGTGGAATGTGTCTTTGAGGTGTCTTAATTCCATTTATCCAGGCTGTTGGAGTCCGCAATGGTTTTCGCTCGATGGAAGAGCGTAGAGAGAACCCTCCTTTTCTGCGCGGGATGATGAGATATAGGTCTGTGTGAGTTAGTTTACGATACACAGCGTGGCCTAACCTTCCATCTCCTTTTCTTTCAACCAATATATCCAGTAAGGGTAAACGTTTATTGGCCTCCAACTCCATAGTAAACTGAATACTAGGATGTATGTTATTCATGCGACTGAGGAATCCATCAAGGATGTCACGTCCATGTGGTCACACGATGAATGTGTCATCCACGTACCTAAAGAAATGTTTAGGCTTCAATGGGGCCGAAGTCAGTCGATGGGGCCGAAGTCGATGTTCAAAATCTTCCATATAAAAATTGACAATGGCTGGTGATAACGGGAAACCCATTGGAATCTGTTCGTAGTATTTCCCATCGTATAAGAAATAGGTCGACGTGAGAACGTGGTGAAATAAGTCGATGGTGTTCTGGTCGAAACTCTTCCGAAGAAGTTGAATTGTATCCCCGATCGGCATTCTGGTAAATAACGACATGACGTCAAAAGTCGCCAGTATATCTCCCTCTTCGAGGCGGATTTCATCCAGAATATTTCTGTCTTTCACCAGTTAAATCCTTCTACTAACTGGACTCTTATAATGTGAACTCCACGTCTAAACTCTACGGGCAACTTTCGTAGACAAATGGATCTGAATGGAGTGTTTGCTTAAGTCGTTAATTGTATACGTGAAGATTGACTGTTTCATCTGAACGTTGCTTTCGAAGTTTCAGCTGAAGAATTAAAGATGTCGAATAAATGTGCTTTCGAAAATCAGAACAAAGGCACTTGCAGCTTCAGCGATACACGCGCTGTGCTGAACATTTGAGTCTGCTTGAGGTGCGCGCGAAAAACGATTGGTTTTTTAAGTCGCGGAAGAGTAAAAAAAAGTCAGTTAACGCATAGAGAAGAATTTAAAGAGAGAAAAGCAATAATGAAGGGGTGGTTTCATCTTTCTGAATTCATGAAGTATCCACTTCCTCGCTATTGAAAACGCGTTCCTCTACAACTTGTGTTGAGGAAGCACAATTTCATTCATACTTTTTAAATAAAAAATATTTTTTTAAAATACCACTGAGGTGTGTTTATATAAACCTTGAACATTCTTACTGAGGAATGAAAACAATTTATATTTCGAAAGAATGTCTGCCACTCTTGACTTGAACGCAAAATACTCACAGTCATACGAAAAAGTTTTAAATGACTCAAAATGTCTCAGTAGTTTAGTCAAAAGAAGGTGAGAACAGAACATACACTGTGTTATCTTAATCACCATTTCAACAATGGCTAGAAATGTATTGGTTATGAAATTTGGCATTGATTATCTAAAAATGCAATATATGAATGAGATACGTGTCATTATTCAGACCATGTAGAGGAAACTAATGGGAGTTGAATGAAAACGCTAATTCATGCAAGTGAATGGTTTGAGAGGTAAAAATTTAAATTGTCCACGTAAAGAATATGCCCTTTATTTTCATATCTCTCCACTAGCGATTGAACCACTCTATCACCTAACCCCCTTCATTTACATTTGAAGACACCTTACCAGTATAAACACTGAAATTATGAAAGTAGGATGTTTGGGAATCACACAAATACTACAATTTTATACACCAGGTACATGTATACCACATCCCGTGTGAATGTGGGAAGTTGTACATCGGCGAAACTGGCCGCTCCTTAGAAAAACGCTCGAAATAACATGAAAGGTGCATCAGGCTCTTCCACTCCAAGAAATCTGCAGTAGCGGAACATAGCCTTGAGAATGGACACAGGATCAATTTCAAAGGGACCGAGATCCTTCACCACGCTCCGAGTTATTGGGACCGAATTGTGAAGGAGGTTGTGGAAATCAACAACTACAAAGACATCAACAGAGTCAGAGGTTTTCAGATAAGCAATGCGTGGAAACCAATCATGAGACTGATAAGAAAAAGAGCGGGAAAAGAGGGCTAATCAGAAGCAAGCTGAGCCCAGAGAATATATAAAGTGACACACTCCTGGCCAAAATTATCACCCTGATGACGATGGCAGACTACGCCTTCGAAACTTCACCATAACCCAGTTGGAATCCCGAGAGCTTTACATTCTAAGCATTCGCCGGGAAAGCTTTAAATTAAAAAAAAAAAACAGTTAACGTCTCAATAAATACAGCACGGACTTGGTTTCACTGTCACGGCGATGACTGGTTGACACCGCTCGGCCCGTACACACCGTTCACGCTTCTCTTCATGCGTTCACTTGATTCAATTATACCGCACCAGAGATCGCCACTGCCGCGTTCAAATTCGGGGACGTATCACAAGAGACTTTGGGCGTCCGTCGAGGCTAAAGAAAAAGTTTTTCCAGGATCGTGGACTAAAGTCGATCATCGCGGCGAAGCACAAATATTTGCAGATTGACTTTTGTCGACTATCCCTGTGAAAGGGTTAAGGTTTCCATCTACGATTGGGTGAGTAGAGTTTCGATCTGCCGTCCTGAAATTTTCTCAAACAGGCTGTAGTTGTGCTTTCCTTTCCATTTACTCTTCCATTCCTCAATTCATCTTCTATATAATTTGACTTTTTTGTATAGTGCTTTGTAGGAGTACCTCATTCCTGGTTTTTTGATTGAACGTACAACACTTCTTCACAATTTTGCCATAGAATTCCTGTAAATATTTTCGGTTGGCCTCCTCAAATTATGGAAATAATTCAGGTGATTGATGAAATTAATGATCGAGCAGGGATATTCTTACTTTAAAAATATTATAATTAAGTTCAATATCAACAAAAATGCTAACACTGATGATTGCTTTGAAGATGGAAATAACGAGAGGCGAAATCATTGTTCATCAGTTTTTCTGTGTAGTCTTTCAGGCTGAGAATAATCATGGACTGCTAGACTTTCATCAGAGAGAGAGGTAGTAAATCATTGTGCGGTCCCCTTTGGGCCACGAAAGCTAATATCCACCGGGATTGCCCTGCTGGGAGAAAAAATGCTGGAGGTGGAACAAAGAGAAATGTGATAGGACTTGGGGCTTATACCGTTCGCAACATCCTCGTCTGAGAGGGTTGAAAATCCCCGTCTGGGAAGTTGAGTACGGAGATGAGAAGAGTATGGATGGGCATCCGCAGACTAGGGCGACGCTCCTTAAAATCCTTGGGAAGTCTTAGTGAAGAAAAATTACAAATGAAAAGAATGAAGTTTATTGCACCGCCAGCACCTTTCCTGCACCACCTTTTCTTACAATCGCAACTTGACGATAATTCTTGCAGCCCCTGTATTCTCAGCTTTCATTTGCTCGTGAGTATAGAGTTAAGAATATAGAGTGATATGAGTGTTGGGCCGTGCGATTGGAAAGCGAATGGGCTAAAGTGAAATGTCTGGCAGCAAAGAGCAATGGTCAGCGCAAGTTTTGTTCTCGAGTGCAGTATTTGTTAAAGTTATTTTACAACTTCTGTGATTTGACTTCAAATGATGTCTTCAGTCAACCTGTCTCCGACTCATGAGTTTTCCACGTGAATTACGGAAAGGTAAACTTTTAGGTGTAAATGATTTACATCACGACACCAAAGAAAAAAACATAATACGAAAACCATAAGGCACGCCGAGTATACAGAATATAAGAGACCGTATTGAAATATGATGCATAAAAGACATCCGATAAATAAAAATGTCCGTTTAAAATATGCACCGCGAGGCCTGAAGAGGTAAAAATGTCATTGTTGTAATGTTTAATCTATGAAAACTATTTTTTCCAATGAACAAATGGATAACTTTAGCCTTTGCGTTGATTCACGGTAAATTATTTTGGTGGGATAATTTTCCATATCATCAAAGTCATTGCTATATGGGGTCGATAATGCTAATGGAAACTGTTTGAAATTTTAAGAACAATTATATTTTTGGGTAACCCGCGCCAGAAATTTTTCGAGCCAACGTTTCTTCTCCCTTGCCAGAGACCTCATCTGAGTCATTCAAAACCCAAACAATAGTGCTTGACACACATGGACTGCTAAAGTTTTAATTATTTGACAAATACAAATTATTTTAAAAATCATCTGAGCACTTTGTTTTGTTCGATTATTTTGTAGTTCATAAAAGTCTGACATATATTTAGAAAATCTTAAATGCATTGATTGAAGATCCATGCAAATATATGGGAAGGTGGTAAAAGCAAACGACAGAATAGCTTTTACCTCGCTAAAATGAAAGTCCCTGGTTGTTTAGAATATTTTTCCATTCTTATCATAAATTCTCTATTGCGTCATTGGTTAATTTACTTTATTGAATATAGTACAAAATATGCTAGATGAAAAGAGGTACTTTAGAAATTTTTTTACCCGTGATCTAGGGCTGTGAAGCCTAACTTAATGGTAATATATGAAGTCAAAATATAGAGCCAGATAAATAAAATAAAATATATCCATATTTTTAACTTTGTCGTCCCATTTTTTTAGCGTTATTTATGTTTCCAGTGGGGAATAAGGAAATAAGAAGTCTGCTCCCTATTCAATCAAAGTGATCGAAAATCATTCAAGTAAAACCTTTGCCGTTATGAGTGTGAAGTATCGCGCGTTGTTATTGTTCATTACATTAATATCAGGAATCTATATGAACAAGTAAGGATTCATCTATATATAACATCAATGCCACTTGACGGAAAGAGTATAATTTCATATTGAGCTCCACGATTGACTTCGTTCTCCTGGATATTTGAAAATAATTACAAATGGTGTTACGTAAATTATGGTTACCACTGGTTTTGAGAAAATTTATTGGGCCAATTGTATAATTATTTAGTATCATCATTTTAGGTATCTGTCCTAATTTATCATATCGAGACATTACCGAGCTTTTACGTAAAACAGCTGCGATGTGTTCTAATCTAATCCATCCTTGAATTAATGAATGTGTGTTTTTATTACCACACTTTACTCCTTATTTCTCATGCGTTTTCAAAATTTATTCCAAATCTTGGTGATTTTAAGACATTTTCTTAACTAAATTTGAGTATCTGCTGAAGAGCTAATCAGTTGTTGAATTATTATTCCCGCTTTTTTATACCAACCCCTAGACTTCAGAGGTATTCATACTTGCCATCCAAATTCAAAGATTTTTGAAAGAGAAGTTGCATAAACACTCTATTTTAGACATAAACGTCCAGAATCCAGCTACGGTCTGTGCCTCTGATTTTTTAAATTGAATGTTTTATTCAGCCATTTACTCGATCTACTTGAATGGGAAACATGCAAGTTTTCAATACAAGGCGTGAATAAGCTTTTGAAGTCGCTAGTAGGTCACAGTCAAAATAATATCTTCCTCCATTCCCATTGTTTTATGTTAATAATGATCGTCGACGCAACTAAGGGTGCACGAACTGTCCGTAGCTTACTTGTTCTTTAAAGCCCCTTTTCTACATTTAGCCTGCTTCATAATTTGAAAAAATCTTGCACGAAAATTATAGGAGTGACATCGTTAAACAAGTGTCGAATCTGTTTCCCGATAAGATATACCTGAAAGTTTAGTTGATAAGGATGTGATCATTTTAAAATCGGAGAGTGAAAGATACAAACCACCGCAAACGAACAAATAACGAGAATAAAGAGAGAAACAGATGGATGTAAAAATTTTTGCAGATACACTGTTGCTAAAATTCGACATGTCCCCCTCAGCTGATAATCAGGTGGCTTATTTGCACTGACTAATTATTGATTGTCAATAATTAAGTAACAGTTATTCGCCTCGGGAACGACCAATCATCGCCGAAGTTGAACACTGAAGTTGGTCTCGGCTTTTCCATACAGTAAATAACCTTTTCATCCAAGTGTTCAGCTGTGGGTTCATGTATGCCAATTTCTGTGTAGGCTTCCTAAGATTTAGCGCTTTGAGAACTTTGGCACATCGTGTAAAAGAATGATCTTGGAGTGAAATAGAAAATAAACTTATTATTAATTATTTAAAATTATTTTAATCAGCTATATTTTACAAGTTGTCACTGGAATAACCCTCACTCAAATCAATTTTATAGTTGGACTTTTGATGTAAAAATATTTCACGGTCATTCGTAGTTTACAGATGACATTTTCGAAAGCATTCTTGGTGTTAGCTGGGTTCTCAGCAGATATAAAGTTTGGAAGCAAGTATTACAATGACATTAAGATTTTTATTTTTGACATTTTTTTGGCAAAAAAAAATTATTATCGTGATTGCCCTCAATTCTAAGTCAATTTTGTTGAGTGACGTTCTCAATTCACTATTGTTTTTTGTTGCTTTGCGGCGGGACTGAAATGTAAATCCTGATTTATAAGTCGACGGTGTGTTTATCACATTGGTTGATTGGGTGCTCCAATTTATAGTCCTAGAAAAATGTGCTGCAAATTAATATTTAAAGTGTAGAAAGGCAATCACCTGTCATACGTACATTTGTTACAAAGGCCGATAGATTGTAATCTACTGACTGTTAATATGGACCTTTCTCACTTGCAGATGAAGGAGACACGCATGGGTGTTACCCTGTGCTGGTGAGTCAGCTTTTTCAGAGAGACCTGAATAGAGTCGAATTGATGAGTGTAATGCTGCGTCCGTCAAATAAGCTTTGAAGTATTTTGAAGGCGTGATTAAACTTAAGATTAAGATCAGGGCATGACTACAGAGAAAAGAATCTCGGATCCTCATTATGTGCATTGCCACTGACATGCAACACTTATTTACAATGAATAAACATTGGATACCTACCATGTAGGATGTAGCTGGCATAGGTAACATTTGAATAACTTTTCCACCTCATCCAAAACAATTCCACCAAGTTTTCTAATTTTGAATTCCACCAAGAATTTCTCTTCCTTGACAATTGTGGCATCTGGCACCAATCTAGATGTCATGTACAATATGTTACATTTTTATTGAAACTTCATGAATCTTTGAATGACGTTTCCTAAGGGTGTCATAATTTTACGATTCATCGTCATTTAATCTGCTTCAAATTTATTTATACTATTTCTTCTATATTAAACTTTTGCCCGTCCCAAGAAACTATGATATGATCATTTGACCAAATTCTCTTAAATGATTTAAACCGCACATGGAAGAGTTCAGTCAAAGTTCTTCTCACAAAAAGAGTAGAATTTTTTCGTTCAAGAGATCCTTGTGATTACAAAACCTGAAATTACAAAAAGGGTTTTGATCAAGTGTGCCCGATCATTATTTATTTCGCAAACGTTGCGCGATATAGCTTTAGAATACTAGCCGTGTAGGCGGAAATTGAAAGAGACCTTTAGATGAATAGTCTGGAGGAAATTAAACTGTGTACTTTGGCACCAGTTCTATTTGTATTTGCGGCCATTCCTCCAATCGCTCTGCCATCCGCTTTGCCTTGTCCCAATCCATTGTCCTTACCAGTCTAATGTTTACCCTAAGGTAGTCGCATCGGGTCCAACCTGTGTCCTGCTTTGGTATAATATATCTTGCTAAAGGCAATTTTCTTGCTTCCTCTTCTGTCCTTCCCTTACCAAGCACCCTAATTTTCTCCCCATATATCTTCTTCCCTGGGTCCTTTGTCTTCTCTAATTTATATACCCCTTCAATTACCACGCAAGATGTGTCAAGGTGTTGGCTAGGGATGGTTTCGAGTTAGCAGAGGAAGGGCCGGTTCGTTTTGTTCCAGATTCCAAGGTAAGAAGCTTGAATTAAAAGGAAAAAAATAGGAGAGTCTAGCTAAAGAGTTTGCTTTAGAGAGCTTCTTTATTAAACCGAATTCAGAAGGACAATTTCCTCTTGGGTCACGACCCTTCCAAAACTGCTCTTGGACCCACGCCAGAATTGCTAACTAGGAGGGTTTTGGGAATAAATAGGTATATTATTCTTCTTGGAAATTCAAATTCAATTAGAAATTTCTTAAACGTGTTAAATCAATGAACATAATTTATCTTCACTTCCTGTATTTTTTATTCGAGGTAAGGTATGCTGCTTTGATGAAAGAAAATCATTAGTATTCAGATGTCGTCGTAGAAGAAGCGTTCTACGACACGCTGGAGTTTCGTTACGTTTTTATTAGTCATCAAATCTTAGAAACAAGTAATTTCACGTGGAATACATTCCGGGTAGTTCGTCATCTTAAAAAATGACTTGGATAGAAAAGGCTTTTGAAAACTTCTGGATCAAGCAATAATGTACTTTTTGTTTCCTCTGAGAAATATTGTTGCATCAGTCTATCCTAATCAATTTTGAAGACAAAAATAATGGGCAACCTGCTTTGTGCTCGATTGAAGGCATAGATTAGTTTACTTTTCTGTCAACATGAGATTGAAGTGGTACATTCTGAACAATAGAAATGGGCCGTATGGCCCATTTTGATCGCACTTTGTCCATCCGTCTCAGTGTGTTTTTTCTCCACATTTTTCACCAATTCTTCCAGGAAACCATGCCTGAGGTCGCATTCATTTACTTTCTGCAGAATAATTAGACAATTAAAATTATATAGGCTGATATTTTATATTGTATTGAATGTGAGAAAATTATTCTATATTTAGAGAATAAATATTTCACTTTTTTCAAATAATTAATTTCACCCCTCAAGGAATTTTGGTAACAATTTCGTCGCTATGACTATCCACAAAGAAATATGACTTCAATGAACTACCATCTTTTACCTTGTGCACTGATGGAAAAAATGGTTCATGATAGGCATGGATTGGAATTTTGTGAGATCGCGAGGCACGGGATAAACTGCAGCTCTTTTTGACGCGCAAAGATTACAATCAACTGACGAAAAGAGCCGTTAGACAAGTTTTTCCCAATGGCCCCAGGTCATTTTGCGTTTGTTTACTCTTATTTTGACTACCCCTCTAGGCATTCAATCTCTCAACTTGCAACGACTGTGCCCCAGCCACAATCTAAGGTCACCCTGGGATATACCAATTATTGATCAGGATTATCGAAGGGAGAACTCTGAGACATGATTCTCGCCCACAACAGTGGATTCAATCAGTGGTAATCTCCGGCTTCTGCTGTACGGCTGCCATTCTAATGTGATAAAATATTTATGTAAACTTAATCTATTATTATAAATTATATCCTTCATTAAAATTGAGATCCATGTTTATATTCCATTTCACTTGTGTCTTTACTACTTTTCCAAGAAATAGTAATTTATAATCCTCTTAAAAATTCTTTAATTCATTGTTTTCGTAAATTAACTGACCAGTGTAATCAAGCAATAACAATTACATGAAAATGTATACATATATTAAAAATTCATGAAATACTAGTGAACCCAGGCATTGAATCCAGTCGCCGTAAATGCCTTCCGGAATATGCTCTGTCGAAATACTCGCTCCGGATTTGAAAGAAAGCCCAAGAATAATACCTGTACACTTCATTTGATTGCTGAATGTGAGTAGATATGAGTTCAGTTAGTAAATCCTTGCCTGTTCTTGTCTCGAAAGATAAAAACTAAGTTGTATATTTAGAAATTGACCAAGTTCTTTGTCAATTCAAGAGGGTGTGTGTAATGGCGAAGATGTTATCTTCCGTTATGGGACGGAGGATAAATAAATTATAATTGATTATGATATTTATTTAGCCATTTGATGAATTGATTGGACCCCGATTATCTATGTTTTTCAGTTTCAGTGATTACAGATGGGGCTTAGCCGATACAATTCACCATTTTTAACTGGGAATAAAATAACAAATTGAATTACATTGGTACTTCAAATACAATAGAAGCATATGATTCAAAGTGAAAAGGTAAAAGTATCGATTTTAATAAGTATTTAAATCTTCCACATTACTGGTCAAATCTGAATTGTATTTAAAACTCTACTCCAACACATAGGTTTGTGATCACTGGATTGATCCATGGTGAAGAATATCTAATCCATAGGCGGTCATAGGAAGTGCAGCTTTCCTCTCAAGCTACAACATGTTCCATTCGTATCTTTTATACGTCATCCTCCCAATTCTTTTTTATTCTTTTTTGCCTTCCCTACTGCCTCTTTTTATTTTGTGGATAGTAATTATTATTATTTACCTACCCTCAATTGCGGTAAAAACTTTTGTTATGAAAAGTGGTATGGTATTTTGTAAAAATAAATATTTATTTACTCCAATTTTCACGAATAATTGGTAAATTTTGAGGAAATCTGAGAGAAAATGAGTTTCTCGCAGTTATTTAACCTACATTTCAATCCTGGGGAATAATTATTTGAAATTTTCAGGTTCCATATCGTTGGCTACAGAAGGTGGACAGTTTTAACATGTGCCATTCTCCGCTGTTTTGTCTTTATTAATTCATAAGTTGGGCCTTTTTATTAATTGTAAGAAAGCACCAATAAACTCGTCCTTCTTTAACGAAGCTACTCTTGGCATCACACCCTCAATTGTTATTTGGACATAGAAAAAATGGGCCTTTTTCGGTTCAATCTCTTTCTCTCTTTCTCATTTTGCTTACTCGACGAAACTTTGCCTCGGGTTTCTATTACTCCGCTCAAGAGCTCATCACCGCCGTTGAAGCGCACATGCACGGCGCTCTTCCTGAGTGTCGAATCTGAGCATCTAAAATTATAATCGCTCCCTAGTGCAGATTGTACGTCTCTTGCCTTGAATTTTTGGGCCCACGATCGAATTTCTGTAATATCCTCGTTTAAGGAGTCAACATAAATTAATGATGTAGCGGGGATGGGGCTGGAAGAGGGATGTACTTGTCCAACTATCTCAACAAATTGCCACTCTTTCATCGCATCAAAATGTCTGATCGTCCGACGTGTCTCGACTGATACACAGAACACTTTGCACCATTGTTACTTCTGAAGCATGGAAGCATGGAAGTGGGTATTTCTACTAAGACAATAGAGTTCCTTCCGGAGTTCTCTGCAGATATCGTCCGTTGTGCGTGCATCTTTAGTGGGAGTATTTTACTTTTTAGTGACAGCAATAAAGAAATCGTATCTGAAGAAATTTTCATTTTATCAAATCACCTCATTTTGTCAGTTGTTATAGAATAACTTCAAGTAATGTCTTCATCATCACTCATCCGAGTGTCGGCAAAAGATACATACAACCCGTCCCTCAGATGCTTCCCGTCTATCACCAACCCAGATTTGGGAGAATGAATTCCGATCACCAAACATTCTACGACATCACAACCGCGGAAGAAATAACTTCCCACCCGTTATGCTCAAATCTTGTTTTGCCTCACCTCTCTACTTCCCTCCGCAGAATCCCCTCAAACAATTGCTTTACTTATTTTGCTGTGGAAGAATTCGACGAGTTTCCCGGAGAGATGGGGATAGTGATTGCAGATTATGTTTTATGCCTCTTTTTATCACTCTTCTGCAAGCTAATACTCAATCATCTTTAACTGACCTCTATTTCTTCAAGCATCTCTCTTCTCGAGAGCTCAATATTGTTAATTCGTGACAGTTCCTATCCTTTCCTTTTGGAAACCCTTCCTTTGAACTCTCATTTTAATTTGTTGGTAAAACAGCAGATGGACGCGGTCATAACGTTTTGGGGCAATGAGCTGGGGACTGCACGAAAAGTCCTCCAAAGCAAGGGCCTACTTTAATGAGTATTAGCTTAAATTTAACCGCATGATGACTGAGGGTGGGATTGTTTGGGAAGGAATCATACTTTCGACCGAAAATTTTTCACATTTATTGAGGATTGATATAAAAGTAACCTAGTTCACAAAATTTTTATTGCCCGTTAAACTTCTCTGAATAAGGGATAGAGGCAAAGCTATCCGAGAGTTGTGATACACAATTGGCACGAGCACTTGTGGGTGATGAGCGCAGGAGAATAAATCGAGGTATGCGCAGACAGATAATTCGTCGAATCTTGCTTCTTTTCAATGTTGGCATTCACTCCACCATGTAAGCGCGTTATTGGATCGTGGATAGAATAAGCGGTGGAAATTAATAGGTCCAATTGTTAAAATTTTTAAATTTATCTCCAATAGGCATAATTAAATCGATAGGCGCAATTTTGATTCCGGAAAAGATATACGGTACACATTGGCAACCACTAATAAAGAACTAATAAATTCCCTCCACCTCCAATTGGTTCAAAGGTGACAGTACAACTGGGGCAGGAAAATGGTTGTTTATCATAAAAAACCCATTTTTAAGCTAAATAACGTTAACCTGGAAAATCGCTTAAAATAAGCAAATATAAAATAACCTAAGCATTGGTGACCAAAGGAGGTGCTTTCAGGGTGATGGCAGACGAGTACGGCCTTTACGAAGCGGCAGAGCGTGGCGAATCGTGGAGATCGATTTAAATTTTGATCGCGCGTGAGCCAATCACTCAAATAGTACCGATAACACTAAAGTTCGGATTCCCGATACCTTTCGAGAGAGAAAGGAGAGGAGAGGTAATGTGAGCACTTCCACGAGCAAAACAACGTGGAATGGTAGGATAGTGTTGACTTTCGGTAGTGAACATGAAATGCAAACAGGTAGACTCGAGATCAAGGGTTAATCAATGACTTTGATGAAAGGAATACAATCCAGGCATCGTAGGATCCCATTGATTGATTGGAGATTGTTTTAACTGTTTCCATCTGTCAATGACGTAACTGTATCCATGGATATATGCTCTCCGTGTCAAGGAAATAGTGTTTGACAAAACGTGCAGATGTAGAAATGTGTCCGTGAATCATTGAAAATATGTTTTTACTTTTTAAAAACGAATACATTGAGAGAGTGCATGACGCCGTCTGGGGCATAGGCTTCTACAAGACTGGTGTAAATGCAATATTTTTTGCTTGAGCATACGTGGTGCCAGTTGGCTTAGTTTGTGGAAAGCTTTTCTGTATAAATTCAGTGTAATTGAGAATTTGGGAAAGCCAGTGAAATGAATTGATGTTTATGACTTCGTTTGATATTTAATTATTTCGTTAAGGAATTATTTTGCAAATCAATTTGCGAACACGAGTATTCTTTCTGTTTGATAAATTATTCTGCGCGCTCATGTCTCTTTTATTTTCATTCTATGGCCTTTATTTTGGGATCCACGTGGAAATATTGGTTAGACAGGCGCTTAGTTGGACAATGTTTTATTTAAACTAGAACTTCAATTAATTAAGAAGCAATTAACAACCGTTGGGTGGATATGAGGAGATAAAAAATAAAATTTTATTGGGTTTCTTCTGCGGTTTTCAACAAGAAATACAGACTGTATTTAATAAATTTCCATTGTATTTTTGTTGTGCGTAGTAATTTGTCTGCGTTACACTGAAAATAATGCCATGCGTCTCGTAAAAATCAACGGTTAGCATAATGGGTAGGTACTTAAAACTTCGAACTCCGCGGATCACAAGATAATGGATAAAAAATATGAAAAATAGGTAAACGAAATAGCATGACACAGATCTAGTCAAAATTATACTCTAAAAACTAGTTTTGACACTATGAGGAGAAACAAAGTGAGTCAGATATGTACGACTTGAGAGAAGCAATCAGCTCATTTAAGAAAGCTCGATTTGAGGAATAGCAAATTCATCCCATGGAAACGTGAAATAACTGATCTGTAAGTACTTCACAAGAGGTACTAAAATCCACCAATGAAAGAAGAGAGAGAATGGGTTGCCGTATAACCATAAGGGGTTTAATATACATGAAAAGAATAAGATGTACAATTTGATTAAAACTATGTATGGCCGAGGAGTTTAAGTATAGAAAGAAAATTTAAAATTGACATGGATATCCACGGATCAGGTTACAACGACGGTTATATGTAACTGCTTCCACAAGAGGAGAGAGAATAATGGAGGAATTGATTAGGAACCTACCAGTCTTCTTGAGATAGGAAGAGGAAGATCGGGAAAGGAAAATGTTCATTGGTATATCCGATGGCTATATGAGAAAAAGGGTGGCCAGAAAAAGACCCTGAGGCAGTACAAATCCCTTTTCCAAAAAATAACCGCTCAAAATACGAAGACCATAGGAAATTTAATATGTCCCATACTATACAAGTAAAATTCACTGAGTAGTTAGCGGCTAGTCATGAAGGCCTGAGAGTTTAAGGCTGTCAGCCAGTTTTGTATTTTCTTCCTTCAAATATTTCGGGAAGTCCTTTTATGGAGTGGGTTAGTTGAGGTACTGGAATCAATATGGTGAGTAAAGACAGGTTAGAAGTTAAAGTTCAAGACGCCACTTTCCTAAGGATTGAATGCAAATTCTGCGGGTAATGAACATTTTTAGTGGAATACCAACTCCACCCTAGGAGTTTTGTTGAAAGTTCTTCCAATGTTGCTCATGCTCCGATAAAGTTTATACTCAATGTCAAGATTCAATTAGAGTTGGTTTTTGAGTATCTCTTCCACTAACTTCCATACCCAACGGAACCATGCTTATACATCTTCACTCATACTTTCACATACATACTTACTTTATGGTGCGAATGGCATCAATTTGTGGTCACCTCTTCTGGATAAGTCTACTTGAAAGTGTCCATCGATTCTTTTGAACATCATTTTTATTAATATCGATGCATTATTTCTAATTTACTACTAATCCGTCATTATAGATCAAGTATGTATAAAAAATTTAGACCATGGGGACGAAAATTTTCAGTACTTTTGCGTGATAAATTTTTGTGAATATATTCTTTCCTGATTATATTTAGATTTGAATTATAACAAACAACAACTTTTCTTCCTTTTCCAGTAATCTGTAGGTAATTTTATCCTTCCTTCGTAGCCTCGGAGTCCTTTCCTTGCGTATAGAGCTCGAACTCCGTTAAGTGGCGGTGAAGTTGAAAGAAAACGCACTGTATCAGTTGAGAGTTGCCCATAAAACACAGATCGAAGCAAGAATTAAGAGTACAATCAGCTTATTTTTAATTTAACTATTAACCTCGGTCATTGCTCCGAGGGGCTCGACAATAAAAGGCAACTAGTTTAGAGTTGGATTTCGGTCTACACACTGGATAGCTTATCAGTGCAAATATCAGTTTACTAATGCACTTGTTCCTGTACTTGCTTCACTCTGTAGCTGCATAGCCATTTATTGACACTATTCAAGCTCTAAATGAGATAAAAAAATTATCACTGAAGAATGGAGTTTGTAAGAATGTATGGGATTGATGATTTTCATTTTTCTCTTGAAATTCTGTTCTACCTTTAAAATGTGACTTAAGTTTATTTTTCTGTCAAAATCGGCAAATAGATATCATTGGAAACGGATGCCATATCACACACCTGGGAATAAATTACTGCTAATGTTTCAATGCAAAGTAAAATACAGGATTATTTAGCCATAATATATAAAAACCACTACAAAGTTACGCATTTAGCCCCATTGATAGCAAAGTTTATTAGGGTGGTAAGATGCCCGGAACCTGAAAATTTTCCTACTATCGATGTGTCTCACTACGGGACGGTATCCATTTAAGCCTCTCAGCATTGCATTATATATAATAGAAGCGAGTTTTTATGTGTGGCAATGGTAAACCATACTAGCTCAAAGACCGTTTAGAATTAAACAAAATTAATGAAATAACTAATGCTCTACCCAATTGTAATGTGTTGCTACATAAATAATATGTGAATATTTTGTGGTGATATATTTGCTTGATACTGCTTTCTTGGCGGCACGTTAATTAATAGTTGCAGAATATATCCCGATGATCGAATTTTTTAAATAATGTTTATTTTATCCAGGCCGGATATTTTACATTAGTATGCAGCCTTCTGTATGCCTGCAAAGAAAAGTTGATAATAATAATAATAATTTCTTTATACCTAACAGCCGAAGCCAATTACTAAGTATTTAATACATGAACAAACACACACAACCATGCCCAGGGAGGTGTAATTATCCTATCCAGGCGGGACTCGAACCCACGACCGTCGGTTTGGCAGGCGATGACTTTACCCGAGGACTTTACCCCGCCGCCACCGAGGCTGGCATCCTTGTAATCGCGATTTAGTAAATTTTATTCCTAATTTTTTGTCCTGTTGAGTATCAAAGAAGTTTATAGTTCAAAATCGTCTTTCAATTCCTGTTAGAGATGCATCTATTTTACACTATGCGGATGTCTTGAGAAAAAAATTAAGCAGAGGATAAAAAATCCCCTTTTTTAAACGTTGCCTTCACACAAAATTTTCTTCTTTTCAACAATTTCTGTGAGCTCTTTCGGAGGAAATGCCTCGAAAGACCTGCTTCCGCATGTGTAAAATGGATTAAGTTTAGAAATCATTCGTGTCGTCGAAGCTCAAGAAAATTTTTCCTATTCCTGTCTCTGTAACTAAGCGTTTCGATACCATTAGTTCTTAATCTTTGTTTCCTAGTTTTTAGTTATTTGAATTCCAGGTGTAAGGAATTAGAATACCAAAATTTAAGTGATTAGAACGCATAGAAGTGGTTACTCATCGTTAGTCGTACATGCTCTATTCATTCTCTAAGTTTCCATAGTTCAAACTTCAAATGAGTTGATTGAAAACTTGGCCGTAATACATTTCAAAATTGGCCTTATAATGAATTTTTCATTATTTTAAATTCTTGAAGGGAAAAATATCAATGTAATTTCTCTTTTTCTATTAAATGTTACCGGAGAGGTACTGTATTACGTGGAACATATTTGAGAATCATAGTGAATGTTAAATTAAAATAGAAAGCATGGTGTATAATACCCCTTGTAGTAAATATCGACAATATTATTCATATTGAAACTTTTATCCAATCCTAACAACATTCATCCACTCCTATCATATCATATTTCTATGATGCTGCAAAGAAATTTCTTGTTAAACATCAAAGGAAACCGTGGAAGAAGTAGTAGCTCTTTTTTGCAAAAACCTGCTGTCCATGTAATAGTTTACACACACACCTGACTTGTACATAACTCTTTAGCCTGTCCTAATTTTGTAATAAACTGAGTAAAATTATCCTTCTTTAAAATCTGATACCCAAAGAACAAATTACAGTCGATTCCTGCCATTGTAATGAGTAAAAATTATTATTTACCGTGCCGGCAGCAAAGAAAATACGCCTAAGAAATCAGAGCTTTTTATTATTTCTTTTGGATCATCAATTATAAGAAAGACCTCTGTGATGGTATACTATTCTGATACAGTCAAAAATGCGTTCGTTTGCAAGAGGGAAGAAAAGAAAATATGTAATGAATTTTGACTCACGCTCTAGAAGCAATACCTCAGCGCAATACATCGAGACGCAATACGCATTCCATTAGGGAAAAAAGACAGAAAAAGAAGATAATGGTGGTAGGCATGATGGAAAATAAGCATTTATTGTAAGGTATATGTGTGGAAAGTTTGGAAATTGGAAAGGCACAAAAATTATTAAAACTGAGTGTAAAATGATGATGCGTTCGACTTGTTCTCTGGCGGATTTTCGTGTAAGGACGCCGAATGTTAAAAACAGGGTATGGTAAAAAGCATGGTAGGGATTGGAGGTGAATTGCAAAATTAGGATGAATGATGGAGTAGACTACAGTTTTAACAAAGCATTTTAGATATAATTAAGGTCAGTATGAAAGGAAAACGGGTCACGAGAATAGTACATATTTAGCATCTGCCCTGAAATTGCTTTTCATTTCTTCCTGAACCTTATCTAAATAGTTTTCATCTAATATCCAAGAGCCTTTGAAAGACATTGTGTGCTATGAAAAGGCTTTTGCTCTCCTTGCTCGGTCATTCTCTTCTTCAAATAAACTATTTTCTAGGTCGTGGCGCTGAAGAATCCGACCATTTGTATCTATGAATACCATATACCAAGTACGAGAAAAAGTATTGTGATTTACTGAAAAATGGCGAAAATATCTTGTTACTTAATAATTAGAAATACAATTGATGATTCTCCGTAGAACCTGTTGAAAAACTTCAAATTCATTCAAAGGTATATAAATACAGAGAGAGAGAGGGAGAGAACCGCCAGAGCTCGAGTAAAATTTGATCAATGTGGCAAAAGTATACACGCACATTCTTATTTATCAACATGATTGGCTATTTTCAAAGTCATTCGTAAGTGAACATGCTTGTTCATCTCCATCCTTAACCGTTTTTATTTCAAGATGAAATTTTGTGCATCGAACCCTCTTGAGCGTAATAACAACTGAGGCACTGATATCAAATTTTTGTTTTAACTGTTTCGCCAACAATCAGTGCGATTGATCTGGTAATAACTATTATCAATACATTCTCTACTTAAAGAAATTTTTCTCTTGTAAACTGAGCTCCCTAAATGATAGAACAGAAACTACCGGAGATGGAGTTTCTTGGATTTTTATCCATTTCATAATAGTAGGTTTAAATCACCGTGGCTTTAACCATGATTTAGAAGCCGTTTGTTTGATAAATTTTTTTTAGAGATTGATACATTCAAAAGTGCCATCATCTTTCATCTGGTAAGTTATGTCAAAACACTATCTAAAACAAAGGGATGATCTTTATCAGAGGAACGTCTGTATTTTAAGCTGAAGGTTTACTTAAAACTCTAATAAACCTTGTGTTTTCACGGAAGTAGAGGTTTAATATAAACAGGGTATCGTAGTCTTAGTACAATTATTTGTGGGATATTTTATTTTAGCTGCATAAGAGAAAATGATCAGGGATAAGACTATGTTAGTCCTCGTATATATGATACGCAGCATCGACCATTGGAGTTTAGGTCAATCCATTACCCTCCATAGCGATAATTTTTACGAGACAAATTGATATTTAAAAAAAATATTTATAGTAACCGTGGATTTTAGCGCATCTCCGCGAGTGATTTTTCCTTCCGCTCCATCTGTCCGCTCATACTCCCGGAACGGCTGACTCGACATAACCTGGCACATGTCTATGAAACCGAAGCCTTGGCCGTTTCAAGGGGCGTTCTCTCCACTCTCCTTCCCAAGAGGCTTCGGTGACGCATTGAATGGAATATGCATCCGAGAGCCGAGAAATTCCTATGACTTGTCGTGTCCTTGAGGACACTGAAGACGTATGGGACCTGAAAACCTGGAGCTCTGGGTACACCTGTCATCGTTCCAAAGAGAGCCGAAGAGGGTTGAGCGGTTCGAACGAACTTTTCCTCGCCAGCCATTCCCCTTTAAATCCTGCCGCAAGAACCCTCTAGATCTCATTCCAGTACGCCTCTCCGGAGAATGGTTTGTGTGTGACATGGAAAGAAGCTTCACAAAAAATTTGCTGTCGTTTGGGGAAATATGGTTGGGAAAACGCTATTCGGAGCATGGGTCTTTATATGGGAGTGGTTGGAAAATGTGAAACTGGACGGAACTGCGTAGAAATAACATGGGCATGAGGAATTTGGTTCGCATGGCTCTCTACGCAGAAAAACTCTTCATCAAGAACAGCTAATTCACTTTTAGCTGATGCACAAATATTCTCTGCAAAGCGTTGATTAAATTATGTATCAATTCTATGAGTTGGAGGTTTTTATGTTTTCTTTAGGAATAGCACACGGGCCTCTCATGATTCGTATCTAAATCCGTGATAACTCAACTCTATGTAAAAAAAACCCTAGGTAATTGACCTTTGAAATTAGAAGAAGAAATGTGTTGTTTATGTATTTAGAAAATAAGTGGTGTTGTATTCATTTTTGGTAATAATGAGAAAAGTTTTATACGGCGTAAAATATTTTTCTTTACTCTTAGTCAAAGAGGACTTTCTTAGAAGTTTAAATGGACAGGAGAAAAAATGGCTCGCTAACAGTGAATAACGTCAGCGGTTAAAAATTCTTTTTTAACCGTATGTTATATCAAAACACTATGAGAGATTTGAGCTGCAGTTCTGAGCAGCGAGGCGTGTTATAACTCAGAATAAGATAAATGAATTGAGGCATGTCTTCACTCCCAATCATGACAAGATTTGTATATTTGTATGCAAGTCGTTGGTTGTTTATGGGAGTAAAACGTTTGACTAAATAATTAAATTTATGCTTCTATATCATACATTACTCGCCAAATAAAAGAATGGTGCTTGTATTTCTTTTTACGACTAGATAACTGTCTTGAGATGGTTGTATCAGCAGAACTAAATAACCTGTATCAGCGGAACTAAATATCTTTTATCAGCAGAACTGAAAAACATCTATCAGCAGAACTCAACAACCTGAGTGTGAGAGAACCAACAAGAATGAGTCTTTTTACGCCTATTTTGTCGTAATATTGTTATACCATTATTTGTTATTTAAATATGCAAAATAACAAAGGTCTGCATCGAAGAAAAACGAACTTTTCACGCATTTCTCTTGGAAACGCTTTTTATCATCTTGAGTCGAACCGGAGACCATTAAGTGAACAAAAAGTAGCCACAAACCTTCCAAATGATATTACAAAGTCTTACGTCATTGCGTGGAGTGATTTGGTAGTTATAACTGACCGTAAAATCACACGTTCTTTATTTTAGATTTGAAGATTATAACCAACCACCTAGAAAGTTGAAAGAAAAAATAAACAAGAGCCGGGAACGATAGAAGTTATTTTACTAATTTATCTTTGGGTAATTTATTGAACATTGCTATATTTTTGATACGTCGAAAGTGGCTTTAACTCCCTGTTTTTTTCCACCTCTAATGATCTAGCAAGTGTGTAGTGTGGATCGGCATTATACCATCTGTCATCAACATGCATAGGTAACAACAACTACTGATTCAGGCTTAAACCAATATAGTATTCATATCTCCTTTGCTCTGATCACGCCTATACTCGGTGACAGTTGACTGATGTGGCATATTCTACGTAATTACGATATTATTTTCCTGTATTCCTTTTCCATGTCCCTTATTGCATTTTAATATGTTAGTTACAATGTAATTATGAAACAATAAAATTACTAGGTTCGTTTTTTTTCACATTATAGTTTTACGAAATTCTAACCTTTTATATTTTCCTTTTCTCGCTCTATCCTCTATAGCCTAAGTAGCTCATAAATAATAAACCAATCAAATTACTTGATTCGTTAGAAAATTCTTTTATCTCATACGTTTCTTTTTTCGAAGAAGTTTGTTGACCTCTGTGATCTATTGAACTTTGGAAGTGGTAATTGCATTCAAAATTGCATTAGAATTCCAATATAACTATACACATTAGGCAGTTAAGGTGGAAGAATATTTTTCTAGTTTAAAATGACATCGTACAATCCTTATGTTAATATTGAACCAAGGATCCATAAATGGTTACACGGTCTGGTCATTTTGATATGGTTAATAATTCAACGCACCCTTCTGCAGTATATTTCATCGGTGAAATCAGATACTTATTTATTAGTAACTTACAAAAGTGAAAATGTTAAGGAGGGTCATACATAGCCGTATAGGATACAGTAAAGTGTCTGATTTGGCAAGAGAGATTCCATTTTTGAAAACTTTTTCGCTTATATGTTTAACTTAATTTTGGCAAAAATTTAGTAAGTGACTCCTCTGTTTATTTTAATATATGTCTGAGATACCTATGCATTGAGAAATTTTTCAATTCTTTACTTACCTTTCTATGAAATCTGAGGCCTATTTTAATTTATGAGTATCCTACTTTAATTTGCCGTTTTCTCTTCCTGGAAAATATGTAAGTGGTGAAGGAATTCAAAGTCATTAACGATCTAAATGAACTAAAATTCATGATCCTTAACGCATCATATAAAGCCGATGATAGACATAAAATATCAGGTTACTCATTTGTTATTCAGTGCGTACGCGGCTGCGCGGGTTCTAGAGAAGACTTTTAGCTAAAATTTGATGCCGTTTTAGCGACGCATGAGCATTGCGAGATCGATTTTTCATTGCTTTCGCTTTCTTACCGGCAATAATGTGTTGTGTGTGCATACCTCGCGTTTTTTCACATCCCTCAGATGACTCGCAACGTTTTTACTTTAAATTTCAAACTTACTTTTTTTTACTTTACTTTTTAAAATTATTTTATTAAAAATGGCGATGTATTGATATTTTTTGGCAGCATAAAGGACTAAAAGCTGACATCATATTCGAATGAATTTCATACAGCTGGAACATACCTCTCCTCTGACCACCTTGATTGCGTTTGGAAATTCAAATGGGTTATGACGGGGGAGTCGATCTAACTGGATCAATTGGTATATCATGATATTTTCAGACAAATAACCTGATAACACTCGACTAATCAACTCACAACAAGTCATTATACACATTCCGTTTACTGTCAAAAATAATGTAGAATTCAAAAAATAATGCAAGCGCAGGTCTGCAGGTAAGGTCCATGTTGCAGGGATAATGATGAAAACACCCTGTTACATATAATATAGTATGGAATAGGTGAGAAGAAAATTCTTGCCTGTGAGAGCAGAGTTGCGGGCAACTAGTAGATGGAAAGAGGCAGGATGGATTTCATAGCAATCGTACTTCATTTTAATGACTGTGAGATAAAGAACTACGATGGGAAATAATAAGTCATACATCACAAGGCGATTGAGTGTACGTACGGGTGAATTTGGGGTAAAAAGGGTTCTAGATCGCTATCTTTCGTCCTTGAACGAGACGCTTAGTATATTTTGGACATCTAATCATTGTCAATATCGATTTGGTTATAAGATTGTAAGAGCGAGGTGACTCATTCATTTATTTCCTGGGTTGTAATTCACAACGTTTGTTCATTAACGCCGAAACAACAGGTGCTAATATTGGGAACAATATTTGACTATTAATAATTCGTATTCGACTGAATTAATAACTTTGAATTGCGACTAAGAGGAAAATGGAAACATTGCTGAAATGGCCGGAAATCGAGGGATCCGGGTTCGAATCACGGTCAAGGCGGAAGAATTTTTCTCTGTGAAATTTCGCACATTTATGCATTGCGGGTGACTCCGTAAAAGTGAGACTCCGTGGCTAGTCCCGGATAGCTTAAAATCTGTCAGATAGAGTAAACGCCTCTCTGTATTCATAGTACGATCTTAGTACGGGCAGTGGCGCAAAGCGCTCAGTGGCAACTGATGGTTACATTGTATGTCCGGAAGTCGAGAACATCTGGTTCCGTAAAGGTCACAAAAATCCACAGGGGAAGAGGACGCCTCGGTAGCTTCACCGAGGACGGACGTGTCTGATACGAGCTCCCGAGTGCGCCAAGGCCGATCGCTCACCGGCAAGGGAAGCCTTCCATCGCCGGTGTTTTTGGGCGTGAGACCCCGGTCTCTCGCTCATCAGTTTTCTCGGAATTTGTGCAGTGTTTCTCTCCTTCTTCGATGTGCTTTTGACATTTGGACAGCCATACTTTAGACTGCTAGAAGTGAGCCTTTGCATTACATTTTTTACGACGAGTGATTCTTTTTTTTATAGTTTCCCCATTTCCTGTTAGGAAAGTGAAGTTTTTTCAGTTTCCCCTAAATTTTGTTTCTTTTTGTGTGTGCCCCTCCTGTCTGACACAAGTAGTATCAGAAGAGGGGCATTCCTCCTCAGCCCCTGGATCAGGGAGCTTCACAGTGCTTTATTATTCTTTTTTTTTAAATTACATCAACTGAACGAGTAGAAATGGTCGTGCACCCGGTCAACACCCTACTCGTGCAGACTGAGTACAAGGAAAGAATACCGACGCCACTTGAGGTCCATGTTTTCACAAAGGAAACATTGGGCCTCGCTGCCGAAGAAATCGTAGCCATACAGTTTGGCTATAACAGGCGACACGTGTGCATAAAAATGGCGAATGAAGAGATATAACAACAAATTTTACAGGCGAAGAGACAGAGACTTCCCTTCCCAACGGAGGAGAACAAGGTGATGACGTGTATGATAGACCATACCACTGGAAGCCCAGTAAACGTAAAAGTATTCTGCTTACCGTACGAAACCACGAGGAAAACAATAGAGATGGAATTGGGCCGATACGGCAAAGTAATCCGCAGCTGGGACGGGGAGTGGGAGGGGAGCGGGCTTTTCCGCGCCAAAACCGGCACAAGATTCGTATGGATGACAAACGAAAGGAACATACCCTCCTACGTGATGGTCGGCGGAAACCGTGGACTCATTATATGCGATGGCCGAAGAAGGACCTGCGCCCGATGTAACGAGGAGGGTCATGAGAGGAGAAATTGCCCAAGAAATGACATAGGAAGGAGATACAGTGACATCATGGTTGCCCGCCCGGAAACCAACGAAGACGAGGAGACTGGAGAATGCGGCGAGAGAGTTAAGTACGATGGAAGCCGATCCCACGCTCCTCAGCGCAACCGCCGCCCCTGTTGACTCTCAACTGCGGACAAGTGGGGAGGGGGAATCGGTAAAGTGAGGCCCCTCCCATCCCACGGAAGAGAACGGCAGGACAAAAGATACCAAGATACGTCCCAGAGTAGACTCACCGGAAAAACCCCCACTCCTTCGCATCGCCCCCACTAGAAGCACCTCACCCGCCGCCCAACCTCTCCCCACACCCTCACACCCTCCCCATGCAGCAGTCTCCTCTATGCCATCGCCAAGAGACCCACATGATTGCCGATAACGAGACCGCCTCCGACATCACCTCCCTGCCCCAGGAGACGAGTGAGAAGGAGGAGGAAGCAATTATCATCGAGGAAGGGGACCACATGGACGGGAGCTCTATGGCCTTCGCACGCCCTGCAGCGTCCGACACCACTAGCGACGAAGAGGGGAAAGGGACCATTTGATTTCACCTCCCCCTCAAGCATATCCCATGTATCAGAAACTGCCTAAATTGACACCGCTTCCTCCCCTTTCCTCAACCCATCCTCTTCCCTTCCGCTACCCACCGCCAGCCCGAAGGAGGAAGATGAAGAAAGCGAAGAAGAATGGAATATCATAAAATGCAGCCAGGAGAGGGGGAGCCGGAAAAGTCGTTCCCGTTTCGGCTCTGAGAAGCGTCGGGCGAGGAAAAGAAGGGAGAAGAGTAGCTGCCTGACTCCGGATTCCAGGAGTCAAAAACAATGTCTCCGCCATTCATCGAACAACAAGTAAGACCCCTCCCCTGCTCTGCACTATGATAATATCAAGTTTAACTATTGCGGGGGTCTCAAGCTCCCTAAAAGTTAAAATACTTTCTGCCTTCTTCCGGCAACAGCATGTAGAAACAGCACTTTTACAGGAGACGATGGAGGGGGCCGTTTGGCCGGACCCCTTCTACCGGCCCTATATAAATTGCGCGGGGCCGGGTCGCGGTACCACCATTCTCATAAAGAAGGCATTGGAAACCAAGAACCAGAGGTACCTCCCTTCAGGAAGGATAACCTCAATCACAGTAAACTGCGTGCAAGTGTTCAATGTATACGCGCCGTCAGGAGAGGGCGAAGGGCGGAGGGCGGGATATTCTTTAATGAGACTCTAGTCCCCTTTTTGGGCCCGTTTGCGGGGAAGGCCATCTTAGCGGGAGATTTAAACGCCATTTACAGACCGGAGGACTCTGAGGCCAACCTTATTATGGTACGTCCCAGCCGGGCTTTTAACATTTTAATCGACTCAGTTCTTTTAAGCGACGCCTTTTTTTAATTCCGCGGGCCCCGTGCACTATACACGTGTTGGCCACAGCTCGCGCACGCGAATCGACTTCCTCTTCATATCCCAGCGACTAAAAACCTGCCCCTTCAAAACCAAATCCTACCCGTATCATCATCCGACCACTGTGCCTTTTTAATAAACCTCACCCTCCCTACATCACCCCCACCCCTTCTCCCAAATCCATATCCTATGTGGCGTTTCGACATAAGAATCTCGGAAGATAAAGACTGTATTGACTGCATACGAGAGCGAGTTGGAGACTTAATCACCATTCGAAACAAAGATCTAGACATCATACAATAGTGGGAAAAGGTTTTCAAACCAAAAATAAAATCGTACCTGAAACTGATCACATGCGAATGGCGTGACCAAAAGGACGAAACAATCCAATTTTACCTGAAGTACCTACTGAAAGTAAGATCTAAAAAAAGTACTGAACTTACCTGAAGTACTGAAAGAAATTTTAACGCTCAATCCTCGCCCCCAGATTTTTACGAGCAAGTAACCTCGCTAAAAGGCCAAATTTAACGCCTGAGATGAAACGGTATGCCCCAAGCCGGTGGCAGTGTGAGTTGGACCCCGAGACATGTGACCCGATGACTCTCTCGGAACTGCGGAGAGTAATTAGACTCCGCAGGGACCCCCAGCCCCACCTGCCACCGAAGGAGTTGTCGGGCGGTGACCTCCTAGAGGAAGCCACCCGCCACTTACAAAACATATACGCACGCCACCCGCCATGGAGGGAAGACAACTACCCGCCCTTCCCCTTACCCCCCCCCCTTGGCATCCTACCCGAAGGGGAAGCCCAGTCGAAGGCGAGGGTGATGAGTCAAGAGAAAGTGGAATTCGTTCTCCGCTCCCTCCCAAGAGGGGAAGACCCCAGTTCGGACGGTTTACCATACGAATTTTACTTCGTGTGCTCAGATATTTTAACAAACATTCTAGTCAAGCTTTTTACCGCGATTTTTAACTCAGGCGGTGGGCTGACTCGAAGACAGAGCACCGCCGTAATCTCACTGCTTCCAAAGAAAAATCGGCCGAAGTCGTATAACGACTTTCGGCCGATTTCCCTTTTAAACTCGGATTATAAGATTTTAACTCGCGTTTTTAAGAATCGTCTCTCGGCCGTAGCCGATCTGATTTTATCTGACACACAATGCGCGGTGTCTAAGAACTGTAATATTTTAGACGCGACTCTTTTAATACGTGACACGGGCCCCTTGTCCAACGACGATTTTTAGCAATCTCAGCCGTTGATCTGAGCAAAGCCTTTGATTTTATCCGAATCACGTACATTTTAACGATTTAAAGAGGATGGCCTTTCCCGATAATTTTATCCGAGCTACAAGAGCATTATATCCGAATGCTGAAGCTTTTGTTTCCTCGCTACATTCCCTTCATCGACCGAATAAAAACATCTTTTTCATTTTAACTTTAATTAAACTTTGTATACTCTTTGTATATCTTTTTCAACTTTCCCCTTCGGATACGTTTTTGCCATCCACACGCCTTAATATTTCTTCCCTTCTGACCTCTTCCTATATTTCCCGCAGGAGTTTAAATATTCCAGCCCTTGCTTCAATCAGAAAGTAAATATGGGCAGCCGCTATTGTGCAAGCATTTTTGGATCGAAAAGACACTAAATCGAATCGATCGAAAAGACTAAGTGAGTTTCTCGTTATCAGTTGGCATTCCCGTCATTGACAGTGGCACATTCCTTGCTCCCTCGCTGTGGGGGATAGAGACAATGAGGAAAGGGATAAAGATCTGGAATGGATATGTCAGTGTAGTTGTAAGACTATTGGATGCAGGGCATGGTATATATGACTTTTCATGTTCGCCTTTGAATGTTATCCTAAACTTTGGGTACATAATATTTTTATTGGCACTTATGGGACGAAGGAGGGAGAGAAAGTACAAAAAGGTGGATAAAGACAGAGGAAAGGGTCAGTAAGGAAAGGCAGAGGTAAAGGCTGGAAATAAATGCCCTGATATAGAGGAGGAAGGCAGAACATTTAATTTTTGATCATACCGAGAATAAAGCATTGAGCAATTATCTCTACTCTCCTGTTTCCTCGGATAAGCATCCTTATTAAATGGGGAGTGTCTGGATATAGTTGTATAAGGAATTAGCATTAATTGTTTGTGTTAATGGCTAGAAATATGCGATACGGATTATAAATGAAAGAAATGGTCTTTATAGCAAGCATTCGATTTGAAATAGCGCTTCGATTGTTTAGGTATGGACTTATTCCATACCTTTGGAAAAGTATTGGATAATTTTTATGCATGTTGCGACAAAAAATAAAAACATCATTATATTCTTTAATAATTTTTCCGAAAATTAGTGGCGCTATACGTGGCATTTTAATTAGATGTTTCACTGATTTGAATTTTGAATGAGAACTACGATAGGATCTGGTTTGCGCAAGGTTCAGACAAAAAAGAAATTGATCAGAAAGTGCGGGTTGCATTAAACACTAGTCACCAAAGCCGATAAACCAGCAAAGTAATACCTAAATTCTACCTATAGGGGACTTATTAGACCTACTATCGTGAGAAGTAATTCTCCTTGAGCCTCAGGCTTCCACGTTATTATATTTACTACGTTATTCACCTTTTCACTTCCGCTATAACTTTGAACCCAAAAATTGTTGGTTACTTTAAAAAGGCAGGTAAAGCAGATAACGGCACGCATTTACAATTTCGTAATGAAAAGGAAAAATTTTAAATACTCTTTCTGACTTCATTTTGTTGAGTATAGGAAACTAGTTAGGTGAGCAAAAATATAAACACATGTTAGAATGGAAGTATTAGTAAGTGTGCAAACTATTAATCTGCTGACAATGGTTCTTTTTTATCTTGCGCCATGGCGGCACGTGAGCATATTATGAGAACAAATTGTGTATCATATTGAAATATTATGTATTCCATATTTAATAATATAGAAACATTTATACTTTTTTGTGCACAGAAGTACTTTAAAACTTGAAAAATCAATGTTGTGGACATTTTTCAACCCTCCCTTGGTCCTGTAACCGTTAAAGACTCATTTTATAATGTATAGAAGTAAAAGGTGAGGCATAAAGTGCATGAAGGTACGCATTATTATACATGGACCATGAATATCTTGTATTAGTCCTAGACGATGAGCATTTTTCGGTGTCACTCCGGGAGAAATGACGGAAATAACTTCATATTATTATAAAAATTCACTTTTTATTAATGTCACGACCTGTACGCACGAGGAAGTTTTTTAGGAGGAAGTTTTTTACGAGGAGGATGTTTTAAGTTTATATACGTAATTTTTATGATATACTATGCGTCTTTGTATTTTGTATATGTGAATATATGTTCAGCTATGAGTGTTGGCTGCTTTTAATTAAGTTCATATTACATACAATCACTTCCCTCTCTCTTTCTCCCACTCTTCTCCTTTTTCCTCGTCCTCCCAACCGTAGCTTTCCCTCGAAGGCGTCAAAAATAAAATTTTCCCTTGAGTATTAGAGGGTGGAAGGGGAAAAATGATAGCACAGATGAATTAAGGAGTAAGGAATAGAGAGCAGAGGAGAAAGATTAAATGGGTGGAATGTTTCGGCAAGGGATTGGAACAATGCCTTTGGAAGTCACTTTTTCCTCGACTCGCATTTCCATCCAATTCTTCCCTACACAATCAGCCCCATGAACCCGCCTCACTCAGACACACTTGAGATAAGCGATGGATGCAGGGCTCATGGCAGGAGTTAAGGCGAAGAATAACGAGGAAGATAGTTTATGAGCGAGGCGAAAGGAAGTGGAGTGATGGGTGAGGACGCCAAGGGAAGATTTTAAGGCCTTTGAACTTGACGATTGGGGAGTAAATGCGATGCCACCTGCAGAGAAGAGAGTTTTAGGTGTTAGACCGGAAGGAGATGAAGCTTGGAGTAGTTGCTGAGGGATGAGGTGTGTCTAAATAAATATATCACATTTCCATTGATACCAATGTATAAGGACTTACTAATCAAAAATAAATAGATACATAAAATTAAAAATGAATAGATAAGTCTTTATTATATTTTAGAAAAGATATCTATACTACTAAATAAGTCGTACCAATAGATAAGGCTTTTCTGAACGAGATATTCGACAAAATAAACAAAGCCTCTGCAGTGAATACGGCAATGCACTAATGAGGAAATTACACAAACATATTCGACGCATAAGTATGTCACATTATAAATTTAAATATGCGTGATATGAATGTTTCTTCAATTATTAGTCAGCATAATTTTCTTGTCCTGTGTAATACATTCTGCAAAATCGTGATACCCCTTCGTCTCCGATGGCTTTTTCATCGAATGACGTGAAACCAATTAGTAAATTTGAAGTATTTTATGAATACATTTGGTTAATAAATGAGAAGTTCATTCATTTTTAACTCAAGTTTTCGTACATCGTTTTCTTTTTTAAATTCACGAATTCCTTCTTTCAACTACTCAATTTAAAATACAGTTATATTGTGTTCTACTTGTTAATTTGGGAGATATCTCGCTTAACCTACCTCAAATTGTGGAGTATCTACCTCCGCTACTTTGCCTTCGTCTTCGCCATCTTTTATCGCACCTTTGAAACCTCTCCCCATCGTTTACTCTTGAACAGCCAGGATATCAGAGAACCAGATCAAAAAAATTCCTAGGGCCTAAATTACGATTCAGCGGAATGTTTTTCCTCCGTGGCGTTGGGAGAAAGGAGTTGCGGAGGTCGCGGCACTGGATCGCCGATTGTTGATTATTCCACCACCCTCCATGAGAAAAAACAAATGGCCAGCATAGCAACCATTCTCGTTTTTTATGCTTTCACAGACCAGGAAGGGGTGGATAAAAGATTCCATTAGAAACTGAAGGGTATCGACAATTCAACCCCTTGCTTTAACTTCTATCGTTCAGTGCCTCTGCCTAATTCACTTTGTACTTAGAATAGTAGAATTCTTTCTTTTGATTACAATTAACGATTTTGTTCCCTGTCATGTTATACTGTTTAGATAGTTGTTTTACTGAATGGTTTTAGCTATTAGTTCCAACAGTAATTGTGATTCTCTTTGAATAAATGCAAAATTAATTGACACTGTATGAGTCTTGACGGGAAAATATATCAAATCCACAGATTAAAGTGTAATTATTGGTCACAGATAGACAATTAGGCCTGGAAAATAAATAAAATAAGGAATATGCCTAAGAGTATCGCTATTTCATGGTCACTCCTTTATATGTGTATAAATAAGATTATGAATCATATTTAGGAATAAAATTAAATTTAGCCTCAAGTATTAGAATTGCAGTCCAAAGTTTTCCATTTCTCCTCGCCATAGAATTTATTTTGCAGAAGTGACTTTTTGTTTACTTCATAAGAGGTTGCAAAAACCCAAACTAAAATGAATAAAAAAACCAAATGGTATACGGAGCACACTTTATGCTATTTTATGAGACATAATTATTATAAATATAACAATTTTTATTAGAATACATATATAATAAATTATACATGCAGCATTTAAATTAGTACTCGCTCGATATTATTACCTTGCCATCTTTATATTCTGACCTAGATGATATTTATTTTTATTTTTCACTGTGATTGGCGTCAATAATATTTTTTTCCAAGACAAATTCCTCTATCAGTCTTTGAATCGAACAAATCAACTGGCAAACGGCAAAACGAACTGAGTATTCCTGTGATAATGGATGAGAAGAGGAGGTTCATTGATTGTCGATCAACAGCCAGACGTTTTGTCTCCCTTAAGAGAGGACGGGGATTATTCGGCAGACGGATCCTGGAGGAAAAACGTCTCCCGGGAAACGTCGCCAGGAGGAATAGTGTCTTCAGGAGGGAAAAAGCAGAAAACTATCATCTAGAAGAAAATAAATGATGTTGTGCCAATCCAGTTTTTTTCTAAGAAGAAGAGGGAATAAGTGATGACTTAATTGAAAAAAGGAACTTGTGATAGAAATCACCTAGGGGCCATTGCAAATTTAAACTAGTTAATTGTTCGTATAAAATATCTCCATCACTACCATGGTAGACATAAAATATGAAATTACAGTTTTTGATATAATATAAATAAAAGAGTTGCATATAGACCCTTTTAAATCAGCTAAGTGTTAAATTTTATGATGCTGTTTTTTAGATCAATTTCTTAAAATTTGAATTATTTTAAAGTATGCCAGCCGAATCTACTCCTTTAAAATATAAATTTCACTATTGTTGGGAAAAAATAACACAATTTTTACACTGATATAAAGTTCATAATGCATGAAATAGTTAGCTTTTTACCTATGAGCTATTTGAAATCATTTTATATGGATGAATATTGATCAATTTAAGAACTTCATTTAAAATCGCTGACTTTTTTGCATATCAAATAGCATATGCTTTTCTCTGAGAAAGGACTCTGTCATCACTATTATAGTGTAAATTTTTATACTAATTTGATGGACACTTTCTTGTCTCTAATTAACCTCATAACTCTCATCCAAGAATGACATTTACATCGTTTCTGAAAATTATTTATGAATTCTTACAATGGGTTTCTCTTTGTTTCGTTGACGTTAGAAATGGTTGAGAGTTGTTCCTGTTCAGTCAAGTCTGTATTTATGGGACATTGAAATCTCGTGATAAGTTTCTTTAACTGAGGGCCAAACATTTATCATTTTTAAGTGTCGTCAAATGTCTTATATGTTTTGAGATTCCCAAGTCATCTGTCCAAACTTCCAAGGAACGACTGATCATCTGATTATTGTCCACTTGAAAGAATAGTTAAGAGAGAAAGTTAACAATAATTTGACTCAAAAGGTGCCTGTTAATACACATTAAACAAAATAAAATATACCCATACCTATATTACCTATAGATACTTACCTATAGATATATTACCTATATGTAGATACCTATTTTCAGAAGGTTATTTCACAATAATATTTGTCATCATACGAAAGCCATGGAATGACTTGCTTTTTTTGCCTATGTGACGGAACATGATTACCGTCGATCATAGTAATATTATCAATTGGACAAATGTGGTCGAAATTTTCTTTTCTCTATGACCTTGAACAGATTTATTTCTTCCATCTTTCCGCTGTTGCAAATCCTCTGATTTACTCTTGTATTGACGGTGTCACCTGTAGTTTTAAAATTATTTACATCTTTATTTACTACTATCAACATTTACTTACCATCAGCAACTAATTATAACGTGTATTTTCCTTATTCTGTTGGCATAATATGAGCTTGAGAGTACACTATTGCGCGTAACGGTATAAATTAATTTCTTTTAGCGTTTTATAATGCCTTGAAGCAAATAGTTTATATTTTCTTCCCCATTTTATTTCGGAGTTGATGAAGCACAGTGTATGATTTGGTAGGTTGCTCAATTTTTGTTTACTACATCTTGTTGATCCACACTTAGTAATACATGTGAATTGAAAAATAAATAGAAATCCAAATGGCGTAAGAGTTCCTGGCAAAATTCTATGCAATAATATGATTTGGATATTCTCTCCTGCTGGCTCAGCATCCCATTTTACCATGCCTAAATGAGGTTTTCTTCCCAGAAGCTCGATCGAGAAAAGTTACGACTCCATGATCATCTTTTAGAAATGTCTTGATAAGCAAGAGTTTTTTGAGCATTGAGGGGAGGTATGTTTTTATTCGCAGAGAGTTGTTAAAAATTCTCCAGAACTCTGCGAATAGTTGAAACCTATGTGGGTTATTTATTATGAAAGAGGGAATAATTAAATATGTATTTTCTTTTACCTTTTACATATTTGAACTGCCTCCTGGAAGATTTGCCATTTAATCGTGATGCTATGAAAGGCAATAATTTCCGCATTTTTACTTCAAAGAATAGCCTTCTTACTTAACTTTTGAAAATCATAAAATTCAATGACTTCGGCTGACTCATCTATCCTAATGAGGCATTGAAGTACTTATTTCGATAAATCATGATTATTAATTATCATAATGAATGCGCTCCCACGTCTTCCTAGATTGATCGCGGGAAAACTGTGAATTTTCTCTAACCAGAGGTGGAAGATAATTCCAAGAAACCTCTAGAAAGTTCGATAAATATTTTAGGTCGTGATGATACATTCCTGAGGATGGAATGGTCTTTATAGTCTCTCCTTATAAGTCAGCTGGTTCGCAATGCCAGGCTTCTCTAAGATTACACTGCTCTGCATCAAAAATGATGTTTTCAAATGAATGTGTGTTCCTAAATGAATTTTCTGCGCTGAGTTGAACGGTGTAATCAGTTTTTTTCTATCACGTCAGGTTTTCGAGAAAATCAAGAATTTGTGTTTCATATGTTTGTGTTTGTATACCATAGTAGGACATGGAAAGTACTGAGCATTATGAAGGAGATGATTGTGTTTTACTTCTAAGGCCGGTTACACACTTGGCGGATTTATAAGCTACGGAGAGTTTACCGTCGCCGCTCACAGAAATCTAGCGTTTACACACAGAGCGGTCAAATCTTCGTCGCCGTCGTGCAAGTCAGATGAATACTTCTGTCGCCATATGGCTCAGAAAGCACTTTGTGTAGTCTGAAGTGGTCAGAGAGAAAATTCTAGCTTTATTATTATTCCGTCGTCGAATGAAAAGGAAAAGAACAATAGAAAAACCAATAAATACTCAAGCAACAGTGTCGCACTCACGAGAGTTTAACTCGCACTGAGCAAAACAACTCCAAATGATCCGTTCAGTGCATAAGCTCTAACTTACTTCAGTGTGCTACTGCTGGAACAGCGGCGATGACCAATTTTCCGCGGCAGAAAAATCCTCGTGTGTGCAACCAGCCTAATAGTGTGGTGAACTGAATGGTTTCATTAAGTGACAAATTGTGAATTCTACTGCAATGGCTTCACGTTGCTGCAAAGATGACCCAAACACATTGTTACATACGTGGAAAGTACATGTTGTGTAAACAAAGACTGAACATAACACATTTGTCAAAGAAGCCTACTTTGCATATTTTGGACTCGTACTTGGCGATGAAAATAAACCATGGGCACACCAGAAATTATGTAAAACTTGCGTGGAAGGGTTGAGGTTGTGGATGAATGGACAAAGAAAGAAATTTTATTTCGCTCCTCCAATGGTATGAGGGGAACAATTACACCATACAGATGACTGTTGTTTTTGTCAGGTTAAAGTGTAAGGTTTCAGGGCCAATATCAAAAGTGACATTTTTTATCCACATTTGTGATCCGCAATGAGACCAATCAAACATGAAGAAAGCCTACCTATCCCTTCTCGTCCATCTTCAACCTGTAAAAGCCTCAAAAGGAAGTTGAAAGTGACACAACAGAAATCAGTAGATCAGATACAGAAGAGTTTGTACCCAGTGCAAGCGACAATACCCCACATTGTCAGTCAGACCGCATTGGATGACTTGGTCCGTGACCTTGCGTTACCAAAGGAAAGTGGTGAACTGCTAGTTTCTGTACTGAAAGACAGACATTTATTATTACCTGGCACAAAAATTCATGTTACAGATCCCGGGAACAAGAAACTGTTTCATTATTTTCTGAGGAAAGGTCTATGATCTTCTGCAACAATATACCGAAGCTTGTAACGTGGCTTGGTGTGAAGTACGCAACTTCTGAATGGAGGATTTTCATAGATTCTTCGGTAACCAGCCTGACAGATGTTTTACTCCACAATGGTAATGTCCTTGGATCGGTACCAATTGCTTATTCAATTACATTGAAAGAATCATATGAAAGTTTGCAATTTATACTGCAGTGTGTGAATTACTCCTCGTTTGGGTGGGTTTTATGTGGTGACTTCAAAGTTATCTACCTTTTACTGGGACTTCAAATGGGATACACAAAAATGCCTTGCTTCCTGTGCGAATGGGGTAGTCGAGACCGAAAAAATCACTGGCAAAGGAGAGAGTGGCCAACCAGAGGAACCTTGACACCCGTAACAAAGAATGTTCTTAATGTACTCCTTGTCGAACCCACAAAAGTTCTTCTCCTTCCCCTTCATACTTAATTGGGTATTATAAGTCAGTTTGTGGGTGCCCTAGACAAGGACAGTGAGTGTTTAAAATGTAGTGTTTATCACAGAATGACCCCAGCTAAGCTGAAAGCAGGTGTTTTTACAGGACCTCAGATCAGGAAATCAATGTGTGACCCCAATTTTGAGGATACAATGAGCCAAACAGAAAAGCAAGCCTGAAAGAGCTACAAAGAAGTTGAGAAAAACTTCCTAGGGAACAGAAGAAGTCCATATTATAAAACAATTGTGAACAATATGCTGGAAAATTTGAGAAAACTAGGTTGTAATATGAGTATGAAGTTACACTTCCTACATGCCTACATTGACTATTTTCCAGATTGTTGCCTTGGATTTTACAGCGAGGAACAAGATGAACGTTTCCACCAAGATTTAAAAGACATTGAAAGAAGATACCATGGTGGTTGTACTATTAATATGATGGCAGACTATGTTGGTCTCTGAAAAGGGAAAATACTTCTCAGGCTTATGGAAGAAGTGCAGAAAGAAGAAAATTTTTGCCAATAAAATAAAAGTTTAGGTCACTAAATTATATCAACTGTTATTACTAGTTGTAAAATGTAATCGCTCTCTGTTTAAAATAACAGGATTCTAATTTACGGCAAGTTTATAACCATGACAATGATCTTGTAGAGGGATATAAATACATGCCGGTAATGGATGAATGTGAAAATTTTGTTTTGATTTTTTAAAAAATCTGGACGTGATAGAAGAAAACTGATTACACATTTGGAATCTGCATCTCAAAATCAGGGGGAAACGATAGTCAAAACCAAAACATCAAAAAAATTTTTTCAAAATGCAGAGCAGTGTTACCACTCTGACCTAGCTAATGGAGTATTTTAAGTTTGATAATGGCTTCAACTGCCACTTGAATTCAATAACTTTTTTTGCAGCCTCTATTCCAAATCTTTAATGCGCGTTATTGTCACCAACCCATCTTATTTCTGCCCCTTTTCTCATTATCCTCTTGACAACTTTCCCACCTCCTTCACATTTCCCTCTCCGCCTTCTCCCGCACCTTCGTCACTTCTGAATTGTTATGATAGTGGGAAAAGTGTGGAGTTGATTTACAGCCCGAGTTCATTCTTATCCTTCACCCGAAGTAACCTCACTCCGGGCATTTAATGCCTCCGGCCCACCCTCCACCTTCTGCCATCTCTCGCTATGCCCACTGTCTTCCCTCATATATCTCTCAGGCCATTCTTTCTGTTTCCTCCGAGATTTCTCCCCGGAGGAAGTTCAAATGGAAGGTTAAGAGACTGCGTGACCACTTCTTTAGCTTCTACCCGACGGAGGAAGTGAGTAATGAATCACTAAGGCGAAACTATGAGTCATTTCTTCTCCAACCATGTGGGAGTGAGGCACAGTTCTTCAGCGTTTCTGTCTTAGTTCAGTAAAATTAATGTATGAAAGTATGCCCAAAAATAAAATATAACCTCTTTTCCGCGCTCTCTCACCCTCCGTATGCTTCGAAATTCTAACTTTGGAGCTATCTTTGGTATTTTTTCATTTTAGTTCAATATTTCGCGTCCCACCACCGTTACTATTCTTTCACTCTTGAGAAATTTGATGCAACCCTGTCATAAACAGATGACTCCGACTTGAGGACTTCTATGATGAACAGAAACTAATTCAATTGATGACTCCCAAGAACCTATCCTCTCTTTTACCCTCTCCCTCTCCATTCACGATGACTGATGTGGGTTTGAGCGTAATTTATTTGGTGCGCGGCCAGGTACGTGTGAATTTAAGTGTCTCTCTTCGAAACGGTTGCAAAAATTTGAATCACGTTCAATACTCCTTAGAAGTTAAGTTGTCGAAACCGTTCTGTTATAGACAGTGAGAGAAATTTATCGCATATTTGAGAGAGTAAAAAAATATGAAGTTCGCCACATGTGCATTGCAAAGAGAGAGAGGAAGAGTTACAGAATATCAGTCGTCGTTTTACGTCCCTGCGGATGATATAATGGCTTACAGCTTTATTTTTTGCTGAACTTGTCAATGATGAAAATGCGGGTGTATTGGAAGTTACCCTTTGATCACATATACACTCTCTTGTTTTTCCTACGAAAATCGGACTCGGTGTTTACCATTTGATTCCGGTTGATTCAGCTGACTCTCTCTACTTTGTAGCTCCTAGTCCCTCCGAGAAAGATTGGTTGTGTACTCAATTATGCTTCGGTAACTTGGGAGGAATGGCTAGATACTGCTGATGATACACATGACTGATTCATTATATGCAACTCTCGCTTAACTGTTGCAAAAACTGTATTCCTCGCAAAAGATAATCTCAGATCCTTTTTGCAAATAGGGTACTACTTTTCTCACGTCTTCAAAGTCATCAGATAGCTTTACTGAAATATCACCATTACTGCTCTATTAGAATGTAGTCATATATAATGAAGGATATCATATTACGAATTATTTGCTCAATTGTATTAATCTAAATAAAACTTATGTAGTGACGTAATCACATTAAAGCTACTGAACGAACTGTGACTGGTGGCCTCTTGCATACAGGGTTTCGCTTACCTAATTTTTTAGAAGAGATATTATTACATGAATCGATTAACGCCATCTTAACGCATGTCAATGGGCTCATGGTCTGAAGTATGTATATGGTTTCGGGATGGATAGAAAATCACCTCATCGCTAAAAATGGTCGAATCTTCGAACAGAATCCTTTTTCTCTTAGAGAAAAAAATACTATATAATTTAATTCAAGATTCTTCTCTCCCAACGTATGGGACGTTTAATGATATAAAAACTGGCGATGAAGATTCAATTTCATCTTTCATTTCAGTGTACACAAGTAGATGACGCCAACGGTGCACTTTTGTAATCGTGGAGAAATAACAGCGATGGAGGGATCAAGGAAGCACCAAGCCTTTGTAGAGATTACAGAAGATGAGAAGAAACCAGGGATGGAAAGATGATAACAGGTAACCTTTAGGGAGCATTTATATGCTTACGGTACAGCATTTTTAGAGTTTTGTTCAAATTATTCTCTCCATCCAGCATTCTGCGATTCCGGGCACATCCATGGAAAAAGATACACATTAAGTAATTGGTGCGTTAGTAAGTAGAGCGAGCAGAAGGACCTAGAAGTAGAAAGGCAGAGCATTTAACTCCCCTCTCGTTCTCACTCTCTCTCTCCGGGTAGAATTGGGTATGCGTAACCGTGGGTAACGATTCGTCGAGGGTAGGGACGTTGAGATTTTTTTACGGATGGGAATGTTTCGGTAGTTGGGAGGCTATGGAGGGTGGAGAATTGAGTCTGGAAGGGGATGAATGAAGGAAGATGTGTGCTAAAGGGTTGGGGAAATATTGCATTACGAGATTGCAACGATGGAATTGGGATTTTTATCGTTCGCGAGGCAGCGGTCGGAATTTTGGGAAGGATGTGGGAGGCAGACCAGGAGATAAAGGAATTGGGCGAAAAGGTTAACGTAACCCTTTTCCAATGTAGGAGGTGGTGAAACTGAGAAACGAGAGTAATTTATAGAGATAAATAAAATGTAAAAAGTGTGTGGAATTGGGTTAAAAAAATTGAAGGGAGTACATTAGCAATAACGTACATTTTCGTCACCGAATCTTTTATTTCCTTCATCAGTTAATAACTATGATTTATGTAAGAAAGGCAACATCTCCATCCATAAGACAGGCAAAAAAAGTTTACCATCTAGTTACCGGCCAATTTCAATTATTCAAATTTTTGGTAAATTACTGGAAATTATTATCAAATCCCAACTAAATGAGCACTTAGATAACATCAATATTTTCTCCAAATCGCAGTTTGGTTTCCGCAAGGGTTTCTCCACTTCCTCAGCAGTCCGGTATGTTGTGGATATCATTCTGAGCGCTTTTGAGGAAAAATCTTCAGTTACCTTAACTGCATGTGATCTCAGTAAAGCATTTGATTGTGTTTCTCATCCAATCCTAATCCAGAAGTTGCATTACAATGGTCTCAAGAACATGGAATTAAAGTTCCTTGTATCTTTTTTGTCAGATCGTTTTCAATGTGTGTTCATTAACCAGAATCGATCCTACCCTCTTACACTTGCACGTTGTGTCCCTCAATGTTTTGTCCTCGATCCCTTGCTGTTTTTAATAATGACAAATGACCTCCCTAAAAATGGCCTATGCATGTCTTTACTATATGCCGATGACACTACTTTTGTTCAAAATGTAAAGGACTTGTCGAATACATACAGTATTTCAAATTCTATGTTGTCGGGAGTTCAAAATTGGTTTTCTGCGAATGGGCTTGTTTTAAGCAATGATAAAACTCAAATAGCATTATTTTTACTTAGCCAACAAATAAACCACAATCAAAGTCTCAGTTTACTTGGCTTTGAACTTGACTGCAAACTAAAATGGGATTCTCATATATTTTCTACCATTGCCAAGCTATCCAAAGTAACTTATATGCTGAGGAAACTAGAACTCCTACTGCCAATAGACTACCAGTGGAAAGTTTATTTTGCCCTTTTCCATTGTACTTTGACATATGGCATAGAATTATGGGGTCATGCTTCCAACTCAAAGGGTGTTTTTAAGATGCAATAAAGGGCAATTAGAATTATTTCAGGTTGTAACTCAATGGAGCATTGTAAACCTCTTTTTATAAAACTTGGTATTATGACCCTCTATGGTCATTATATCATTATAAAGGTGTATGTGAAGTGAAAGAAAACCAGATCTCATTAGAGACAGGAGCCAGCTATCATCACCTCTTCACAAGAAAAATGGATACTTTAGTGGTGCCTCACTTTAGGCTATCCAAAAGTGCCTATTGTTTTAATGTACTTAAACTTAGATTTATTAATATACTGCCCCAAGAGGCTAGGTTTCTCAGCTTGTCTAGGTTCAAATTGACCTTTAAAAATTGCCTTTTGTATAAAGCATTTGTTTCATTGCAGGAATTTGAGGAGTGTTATGCGTCAGACCTTAAATTTTAATTCCTAAATTTTCTTTTATATATTTTCCTTTGAGTTTTTATTTTTTATGCCTCTTGACGATGACTATTGCAGTGTCAAATTAAATGCTTAATGTCAAATAAAAATTATAATTACTATTAATACTGGAGAAGTATGAATTTAAAATGAACATGCAAATAAACTTGAAGGAAGTAAGTGAGCTTTCATATTAATTGAGTAATAATAACTCCAATACCCTTCCAGTTGTCCAAAGTTAATGGGAATACCACACACATCTGCTTATCATCTGGTATTCATCGTACTGATAATTAAACACTAAAAACAGTCTCCTGATAAACTGCATCTAATCACTGTCTTCTCATTGAAACCTTTGATAGCCATCACCTGGGCGTATACATCGTTCAGTGTCTCCTGATTGAATTAATTGATAGCCGTCTCCTGATGGAATACTTAGGCAATGATGTTTAGTGAGACCTAGTTTTTAGGTCATTATTTGGGCATTCGTCTGACGTGGTGATTTTTGAATTCATGTTGCTAAAACTGGATAAATGAAACTTTGCCATAATTTTGGCAGTCAACTGCACAACTTAGGAATTCTAACTCTGACTGTAGTTAATACATTGGTCCGGTTGCGAAAGGCCCATGGTTTGATTCCAACCCTAGGTAGATTCTTAATCCGTTAACAGCTTTTCTCTGTCAGCTGCCATGACATGCCCATCAATTTTCACGGCAAAAGATGTGGCTGGATTAAATTATCAAGATAATCACGTTTACAGACATAAGTCATTTTGCCGAAGAGATGATATCTGTGAATATATCTGTGATATCTGTGAAGTAGTTCAGTAAAGAACGCTTTTTCTATGTTTTTCGGCTGCAGCAATGTTTTGGAATGCTTATCCTCTGGAATAGTCACCTTAAAGTGTAGCTTAACGTCAACATAAAGATAAATTCGATGAACCACTCTCTGGCTCAGTGACTCGCGCTTGCTTTTTGGCTGAAAAAAACAATTTGAGTGCTTCCTCTCTAATCGACTTGTCGGTTCTCTGCCATATCCGCCTGTCTTTGTCGCTATAAGGCATTGATTTTGGTTTCTCGAGTGTTATATTTATAGCATGATCATTAAATTATTTTCAGAAATATATACAGGAAGCCTGAGTGGGTGGATTATGGGTGATAATAAAAATGTTTGAAGTTGAAGCGCACGGTGTAAGTCTAGGTGGGCGGAAATCACCTCTTGGGAGTCTGGATGCGGTTGGGTTACTTAAAAATTTTTTGAGTAATGAGGACTAGCACAATTTATCACCAGGAGTCCCTGGAGAGTTTCTTGTCTTTATGTGTGCCCAGTGATGCCAATTTTTAACAGAAAGTTTTAAGGACGGAGTGAACGCACTAAGGTAGTAGGCGACCGTGGGATGGTGGATGGATGCGAAATAAATAAAAGAGGAGGTTGAATGGCTGGATTCTGGTAAAACAAGAGAAAAATGGGGTGGCCGAAAATGGATGATGGCAAATTGAGGAAGCCATTAAAAATAGGTACGATGCTGAGAAAAAGAGAGAGAGAAAATTCAGTAGTGGCCGGCAAAGAGTGAAAATGAAGACAGGCGTGGAAATAGTAGTGCAGGAGTAATTTTGGAGGGTTTTTTGAAGGACGAGAGGGAAAGTGGGCGGAAATAAGGCCAAAAAGGATGACAGACGAAGTTTCACGTGAAAAGTGGGAAAATATGTCCCAGTTGAGGATAATGTAGATGTGAAAATATTTAAAAAGATATGGGTAGCTACTTCATCCATTACCATATTAATAGCCCAAGGATAATGATACTGGGCAGGTATCTCGTTTATTTTAGAAAAGCTTGAAAAGCCTTGGAATGCGAAGATATGGAGTAAATAGAATGTGCACAGCCTTTACATACGACTAGCAAATTAGGAATGAATTCTTTAGCTGGAAAATTTCACTTAGGAATTCACGAGGACACCAACTACTTGTTCACCTTCCCACTGGTTAACTAATGCTGTGTCTCATCAAACCCCTGATCAGTTGGTGTGTGGATATTTTTAACAGCGTTGAATAAAAATTATAATTTACCGGTTTTGACCAAATATTGATGCTATTTATCCCTTGTAGACGAGATGAGAATATTGATTTTTTTGTTTAATTTTGGTTTCAGGGGTGTCCAGTATCTCAGTTTAAAAAGTGGATATGCATAGCACTAGAATCTCACCACTAAATGATTTCATTCCCTTTGAATTGCATTGTTTTCTATACCCTTTCTGCGGTGAGTGTAACAAGCATACGGATATTCATAAGAATGTCTGCTGCCTCTTGTTGATATCAGTGCTCCGACAGTCTAATTCTAAAAGGATGGCAGGTAGTATACAAAATGAGCATTTTTAAAAATCTGTATTGTATTTTTCTGTTAATAGCTTTTATATTTCAACCCAATCAATAGGCCAAACAGAAAAATCCGATTCGAGTTCTCTTGGTCGGATCAGTGCTATTTGACTAATCATAGTTATTTTATGAAAGACATGATATCGTTAAATCACCGATTTTATTATAAACTACATTTTTTAAGAATATAATTAACTTTGGTATTTTCCAAGTCTTTTAAATAAATATGCTATGTCGAATTTCTACCTTCCTGCTTAATGAACTCCGTAAGGGCCATGATAATCTTAGGAATTTAGCTATCATTTAATGGTAGAATTATTGTTACAAAAATTGTATAGGAGTGACGTATCGGGACTGAAAAGTTGATTCCTGGATAATGGCATAGAAGAAGGTTGAGTCTTCCGTTTTCTGGGTATTCTGCCACGTTGGTTCATCTTGGGGACGATGTATCGGGTTATTTAACAGGATTCCTCAGGTCCAAGTGACAAGGGAGTTCAGGTGGCGCCGCTATATCTAGCGTGGTTTTTCGCGCCTTGCAGGAGCATCTAAGAGCTACAAAAAAGTCCTCCCATTGCAGAGCATGCCTCGAAGGGATCGCAGAAACTTATCAGAAAATTATCAGAATCAGTTATCAATAATAGGTGGTAGTTATGGAGAGATAATGATGCTTAGCCGAAGAAAATCGGCAAGAAAAACAGGAAACTATATGCTACGGACGCTTTGAGCAGCTTAAATCTCGGACAACAGCGATAAGTTCAAAAATCATGATTCCAAATAATACCATAAACTTTACACTCAAAGCGTCAGCTAATTTGTATTCGTAGGAAAATCATACATTGAGGAAGGTCAGGTAGAAATTTTCTAGATTATTCTCTATGTGCGTTGGAAGATTAACCATTACCTTAGTAGATTATATTGTTTGAAATATGTTTCTCTAAATATTTAAAAAGTATGCATAATAAAGAGCAAGTATTAATGTGTCCCAGAGTAGAAATTTTAGAATAGGATTGTAAATTGAAATATTAGCTCATAATTCTTACTCATAAAAGATTATAGAAAAGAGAGTGAGGTTTTTTGTTGTAACAACATAGGTGAAGTTTTGAAACTATACTACAATAACTTAAATAAAGACTGCTCATGCTGCAATATACTCTTACTACGAGTAATCAAATAAAGGGAAATCCCTACAATTTTTCTTATGATTTCAAGTTATCTCTTGCATTGGAATAGACTTAAAAGTTTTGTAATAATGTGAAAAATAGCTTAATTTGTTTAATTACACAACTATAATCTTAGATGCATACCGCTATTCCACATAATTTGTAACCCGTGATTTTATTACAAAAATACTGTTTTTCTCTCTCTAGAGTACATAGTTTTCCGAAATCAAGGTAACTATAACTAAAGTATAAGTTTCAAAAGAATGAGTCTCGTAGCTTATTAGCAAAATTTATTATCAATATTTAACATCCACAATATGTTTTTGGAGTTTAAGTAACAAAATGCTGCTTCCTAGCGTCCTTTGATTTAAATGACTATCAGCTGCAATCTACTTCTTGTATTGGCAATTTTTTTGTTGAAATACGGAATAATGCCTGACTATATCTGAGAGACCAGTCTTAAAGTTGAAAACACTAATAATAACTATATTTTACTTTATGACCAGTAGATGGCATAAGTTAAGAATTTCCTTCTCTCATTTGCTTTTTTACATTCATAATATATTCAAGTAAGAAGCAAATCCGATTATTCCAGCTTGTGAAATAAGATTGGAAAAAAAATCCTTTAAACCTGAAAGGCCTTTTGCATTGCCCTTTGAAAGAATTTTTATCTCTGGCAGAGGAATAAGCTGTCATTGCAATCACTTTAATTATAGAATTAAAAACGAAATGGAACTGTAACTAATTAAAGAACTTATGTTTCACACGATCACAATTGTCATGATAAAATGATATGAAGCACAAAGATGTAAAAGTAGGTAAGATACAAATAATGCGTCGTCATAATAAAAAATCAAATAACAAACCCATGTTCATTTCACATAAAAAATAGTAAATCATGATTCTAATATTTAAATGTAGTTAAATATAATTTGATAGTTTTCTCGAAGAAATATACGTATTTATTCTATTAAATCATAACCTCCATTATAAAAAAATCCCAATACGCTCGATAAACCTGCAAGCCCCACTAAGCCTTCCGCTGCTTTCGATTCTGTTCGAATTACGGAATTCACATCCGAATTCGGTTATGGACTGAATAATTCAAACCCTCGACTTTGACGGAACTCTTTAAAAAGGTATTTTTTTCCCATAGAATTCACTCCAAGCCAGGAAAAAGGAAACTATAAGGTACTCAATGATTCAACTCGTTGCTTTAAAAATTTCAAATACACCCACATTATTAAGCATTTGATCCGATTAGTATGTCTTTATAGAAACTTCAATGGTTAATGACGCATAAAGTTTGATTTGTTAAATTGTGTCCTATTACACTGAAATTATTACACTGAAATTACACTGAAAAATGACATTATTACACTGAAAAATGTGTGATGCTTGTTATTGTTCCATAAAAATAATTTGCCACAGAATCAAAAGAGTTTCTAACATATACAGGATAAATCTTTAACCCACCCAAATTCAAGCTATACAGATACAGGAATATTACGCCCACCAAAAGTACCAAAAAGCTCACCAGATGTACCGCGAGATTGCAGTAGATTTTGCAATATTATGGTGAAATATACCTTGATGAATATCCACATAGTACATTGCATTCAAACATTTGCTCATCAGATACATTGTTTGGCGCTGGGGTTTTGCCACACAGTATTACAAGGAAAAGGAATATTCATTTCCTTGGGGAGATATAAAGTGGCTGAAGGTAGTGGTTGACTATTTCCATCGTATTTAGTGGCAAGTAGTTCATCTGAAGTACCAATTGACCTCCTAGCATAAAGTTTCAGTTATGGCTTTGCTCATGTTTTTCAGGTTTTAACAAACTCATAGTGTACAGTCAGTCAACTAGCAACAGTGACGAGTATAACATTGCAGAATCTTGGGATCACTGGTTATTAAATGCAATATCTTTTATTTTAATTGACATGTTAATCAATAGATTTGATTACTCAGCAAAAGCCCAGTTAACATGTTTATAATTAGACCCCTCGGAGAATTTTATATCATAAAATAATTTTCAGAGGCATAAAGGCTCACCCATCTATCCTCATTACCGTGTAGGGGAGAGGCAAAATCCTTTCGCGGAAACGCAAGTGCGGACGACGCGTCATTTTGAGGCTATCACAAAAGGTTTCAAGTTTTAAGTAAGGCAGGAGAGAGAATGCGCTTTTATGAGGACAGCTTCGTGAGATTTCGGAGATTCCTCATAGCGGCCGCAAGTTTCTTGCATACAGCTTAGTACCTGAGCATCTTGGATAACTAGGGAAATTTACGTGGTAAGGGTTTTGGTTGCGGCTGAATGATGGAGAAAAGAAAAGAAAAAATTCTAAAGACCTGAAGATTACCAAGTATAACTAAGTATATTTGAAGAAAATTTACCAAACTTTATCCTACTTTGTGGTATTATGTACTTAGGATGCTGAAATGTTTATGAATGTGTTCATTTTCTTCCCCGAAAAGCATTGATTGAACATCGTAGATTTTTTTACTACATATACCAAAAATAATACCATTGAGGAAGAAAATAATTGATTATATGCTTATTATAAGTTTCACCTCCTTGGAGGGTATGTATAAAAAACCATTACTAAAGCCCATTTCCCTTAAGGAATTTCTGCATTAATTGTTTTATCAGAATATGTTGGGACTTACTTCGCTAAAGCATGACGTCAGGGATAAGTAAGGAAGAAAGAGAGTTGGGATAAAGGGGTCGATAATATATGAAGAAGCCCTTGCAAGTGTCCTTCATTATCCCCAGCTACTAATCGAGGATTTAACTAACCTTCAGTGACCTCAGACCCTATCCACTGTCAGGTGAAATCAAGCTTTTTTATGCCTAAAATACCGAAATTGAAAGTAAATCGCCGTTTAGGACATCTTTACAGCAATAAATGAAGACACCATGACCTCTAAACTTGCTAGCAAAATTTCAAAAATGGAGTGTGCGTCGTGTCCTGTGTTTTAGGTGAATATAATTTCAAAATCTGCAATAATTTGTGGGTGCATGTGCCATGTTTCTAGCCCTTACCTAAAAAGAATCCACTTCGATTTTTTCGATTTCCTACAGCTATGTTACGTCCCACGAGATAAGTAGATGAATTCGCATGGCTAAGAGGGAAACTACAACATTAACCGGGATGATATTCCTTTGTCTATGGAAGGTGAGATTTATAACATAACTCATTAACGGTAACTTAGTATTTCCAGCTCCACAACCCAGAAGTACAGCTGGGATGATATCGGGTTTCGTCAGGGGACGAGAGATTTGGAAGGGAAGGTCAATTCGTGTTCCATGCTGCGAAGTAGATCCAAAAATATACGTAAGAGGTCGCACTTGCGAGAGTCGTCCCATCTTACGCGCTAAATTCACTCCAACTCTTCGTCGTGAACAGAAAAAAAACAAACCAGGATCTCATGTTTTATTAAAATGGGGTATCTTGCAGGAGGTGGGCTGATTCTCGGGTTGGGTGGAATGACAACTTGACTGTCTGCGAGATGTTTTCTTGATGGTACATACAAATGTGCCTCAGAGGAGGCGATGGTAAGAAAATATGGTCAATTATTTCCTCCCTATTGTCCTGTGATAAGAGCTGATTTATTTCAGTTGTCAACTACAGTAACCTATAATGACTTTATCACCTCATTGACATTTGGGTGCAAATTGTTTAGGCCTTTTCATTAGCTCACCGCATTATTCAGCTTCAGTAACTCGAGCCTAAATATAATTCATAGCAATCACTATCGTTTGTTGGGCGAGGGCTTGTTGCTTCCTAAAATTTAAAAGTAAAAGAACTATTTTTATATTTCATTTGATATGATTCGACCTATTTTAGCGAGGGGCAATAGCCTCTCTGCGACCTAATAAGGAGAAGACTCATCACTTTCAGCTAAGGTTTCCTATACGCTGATGGAGACCAGAACTGGATATTTTAGTTTTGCTTTAATTATTGTAACTTCCGAAAACATTGAAGTTTTTGCCATTCATCTTTCCGCTGTTCATCGTTTGCAGACCGAACTTTCTTATCTCCATGCTTCCCCACCCAAAAGCGTGCGTTAGAGCCCGTATCGGGCAGACACAATAGACCCAACCCACCCCCATTCCCCCAGAAATAAAACACTTTTTCGTCATCTCTTGTCATTTTTCGTCAAAGAGTGTTCACTCTTGTCAAGTGAGTTCCGAAGGTTCCTTTTCCCTCCCGTGCGTTTATTACTTTCCCACGCCAAGGGGTGTGGCTCGGCGCTGTCATATCGACGCCAAATCGGCACTTAGAAATTTTTCGACTCCGAGATGGTAAGCTTTTCTTTTTGGAACAGGAGTATAATTTGTTTTTGAGTCATTTATCTTCAATTCTCTTTCTACCGTTTCATCCATAAATATTTTGATCACCCATTTCACTTCATAAATTTCTGCAAATATCGCAAAGTCATCTGCGAAGGATAAAATGTTTATTTTGGCTCCAAATATGATACCATGGTCCATCTCTGCTACTTTTTCGAGTGCTTCCTCTATCTCAACATTAAATAGGATTGGGGAGAGTCCATCTCCCTGCCTAACACTAGAATTTATTTCAAATGACACCGAAGAGCTGCCACCAACCCACACTGAGCTCTTTGATTATGTTATGCTCATCTTGGCGAGGTTTATAATTTTTATTTGGGATTCCAAACTTATCCATCTTTATCCATAGTCTCTATTTATACTGTCGTATGCTTTTTGAAAATAAATAAAAATGCATAGAAATCTTTATTATACTTCCAATACTTGATTATAATTTTTTACTGTAAATATCTCATTTGTTGTTGACCTGTCCTTAATGACTCCTGCTTGGTGGTCTTAAATTATTTCATTTGCCTAGCATTCTATGTAATTATGGATTATTTTTGAGAGGACTTTATGTGAAATGCTCTGAAGTCCAATGCCTCTAAAGTTGATTCATTCTTCTTTAGCAACGTTCTTACGGATGAAAATCAGTATCGCTTCTTGCTATTCACCTGGCATTTCTTACTTCTTCCACTTATGTTCTTACTTATGCTAAAATTATTTTCCATAATGTCTTTTATTATATCATCACCTTTTATTTAGCAATTCAGCTGTTATTTCATCCCAGGAGATTTTTTTGTTTTTGTCTTTTGGTCCATTAATGTGACTTAATCTTATAGAGAAGACCTGTGAATACCTATCAACTTGCATATTTGAGCAAGTGTCGCTTAGCCTATTTACTCCGTAAGATATCCATCAAACTTGAAATAATGCCTATGGAAATCTTGGAGAAATTAAAGAATAACTTACAATACTACAATAATGTAGGAAAGTGAAGTACTTGTACACTTTTTGATTGGGAAAAGTAAAGTAAATTGGTAGATAAGACGGGAGTAACTGGAAAAAGCGAGTGACGCATAAGTTTCTGGGGGGGTTGATACTGCGTATCTCTCTCCACCTCTGCAACTCGCATCTCACACACCGGCAAAGCTCGATTTGCAATTGAGAGTAGAATTTACCGCTTACAGGTTGAAGCGGTTGTTAAAGAGATCATGAATCGCATTGTTTTTGTCGTAATGTTGACCCTGCCATTCCATAAATACGGGGTTGGCAAAAATGTTTTTGATTGGCTGGCTGTCACCTCTGGCGAACAGAAGGCGTATGTATGGAAAATGTCCTATGAATAACATGAAAAGTTCCTATGTTCACGGCTTGGGTACATTGTAATTAGCTCGTATATTTTTTGTTCAAGTCAGACCAAATTCCATGAAGTACCTACCAGAAAGTAACAGACAATTCACCTCCCCAAGGCCCTGATCCAAACGATTATCTTCTATTTTGCATTCTTCCCTTTCACATTGAAAAGTATTTGATTCGCATATGCATTGCCTATTGGTAAAAAAGCTATAAAGTTGCATATTTTCTCATCTCTCTTTGACTGCCAGTGTAGCTTTTCTCTAAGTGCTGCATGTTAAATACTTCTCCATACTCGTGAAATTGAGCTAATTGACCGCATAGCATCGAAAGGAAACAATGACTATAATATTATGGACCTAATCTTTTTGAGTTTCCTTTGGTGTCATGTAGTTTTTTTTTCCAATTTTAAAGCTTCAATATATTACTAGGATTTGTGATACATTCTATTTCATACTTTTATTATCATTTTGTATTATTAATTTTACCAACATCATTAACAAATAATATACAAGTAGGAAGTTTAGGTACTGTTTCTCATATTATGCTAAGAAACTGGATCGTTAATTGTACATTGTACTAAAATGGGTTGATAATTGGTTAACAGCCAAAAACAGTGTTCATTGAGTGCTTTTCGTATTACGTTTAAATGTTTCCTTAGATAATTATCAATTCCGATTTTGATCTATCGGCATATGGAAAGATGCCTATTATTTGAGGGAAAGAAGCTGTTTTTCCCATGAATAAGCATAATGGCTGGTAAGAAATCCTCGGAGTTAATATGTTTGAGACTACTGACTTGACAGCGTACGTAAATTGAAAACGTTTCCATTAAGACACTTTCGAAAATTTATTCACATGCCACTGAATTTTCTCCAGGGTTTCGACCCTCCTGTACTGTTAAGTCTATAGGAGATCAAATATTTATCTAGAAGTCAAGAAGTTAAATATTTATCGCCATCTTGCATTTTATATATCTCGATATTTTTGTACCACGCAATGAAGAAGTTTATAAAATTTATTACTTCATATTCAATGGTAACATTTTGCGAAGGAAATTTGGTACGTAGCAGTGTATAATATTGAATTCATTTAGAGTTTTGGATATTAAAGAAACCAAGTGGAAACAGAATTGGTGGCTCGAATATTATCGGCATTAAAAAGGCAATTTAATTTCAATCTCAATCGGCAATCACATTTCCAGACAGAGAGTGTTCAACGTCTAGCGCCTCATTTTAGCCGAAAATCAAATTCACAGATTCATTGTAAATAATTTCACCAACCTCTAGTGCTTGAGCTATGTGAAGACCTCGATCTCATAAAAGCTTTTTTTAATGATGAAACCTTTGGAATCTATTAAAAAGAATGTCAAGAGCTTCCTTTTCATTGAGTTTTTATCTTTTTCCTATTTTAGTATGTCAATGGGAAGTTTTCCGCAGCTCCATTTAATGTGTTTGTGTCAACACAAACAGGACCCAACCAATAAAATTAACATTTTAATCGTTTTTATAACGTAAAAGATAATCTATCACAGAGAGTATTTTAAATTTATTTGAATAATTGTTCAAAATTGGCCAGAAAATATGAGAAATTGTGATTTTTTTAGTTATTTTAAACATATACAAGTAAAATTTTTAGTCATTATCTATAACCTCATTCCATGTATTCTTAATACTTTTTTAATTATCGTGATTAGGCCTGGTATATAAAACAAAGACTCACTCGCCTTTGAGTATGCACCAGACGAAGGAGGAAATCCATCAGAAGAACCTCATCAACCGTACTCACAATATAGCTGACTTGGGGTCGCTATTTGGTTTTTTAAACCCAATTTTTACGTTTTACAAGAACTGCAATTAGAGGAAAATACATTGCCTTTCATTATTTCTTCTTAAATCTTCCCTCGTAAAATTTACAGTGGTGTTTTAAGAATGTGTTTTCTCCGTCATGAGCCGTTCGTTCCACGCCAAAGGTCGTAAATGTTGTGAAGACAAAGCACTTTCGGAACGACTGACTGGAAGGAGCAATGATGAGTACTAGCGCTCCGAAAAAGGAGTAAAATGGAAACTGAAGAAACGGCGGGGAAGCAGATTCTGGAACGGCCGGAAAGGGGATGAAGAAAGGGGAAGTGAATGGCTTGCGCTGCGTCTTTCCCTTTCGACAGTGACTAACTAATTTTCAAATAAAAACAGAAAAATACTGTGTTCTGCTGAATAACTCTCATATAAAACCTTTCTTGAGACGCCTACTCTTTAGATGAAGAGGCATGCTATTGCTTATATAATAAGAAATGTAGGGATTAACGTTGAAAATACCGTTGGTTCATAACACAGGTTACGAGAACCTTGAATAAGTACCTTACTTTTTGTTGACAAGGCCTTTCATGGAGATTGGATTAAGTACATGAAAACTTACAGGAAAAAGTTTAGTAATTCGAAAAGTTCAAATATTTAAAGCAAAAACTTATATGAGAGAGAGAAAAAGGAACAGAGTTTTAGAAAGATATAATAGGAACGACTAATAATAAAATTGAATGACCAAAGTGGTTATAATATGATGACTCAGGTGTGGTATGACAGGACAGTTTCATATCGAGAGGGTCTGGACGTATTCACCCTTGAGTAGATGGTTAACGATAATTGGGGTAAAAGCTGACGCGTGCGTGAAGCAGCATATAAGTTCCTCAGGAAATCATTTCATTAATTTTTTTGCATTTTCTAATGAAGTAGACAGGTAGTCGGGTCAGTGTAGAATCCACATCGAATATGAATATGTGCTTCATAATTTTTTTGTTGTTTCCATGTGTGTATTTCAAAAATTACCTAATCGTTGGTTGAAATTGATGAAGAGAGCAAGGAAAGCAAAAAAGGAGAGAAGAGTAGCTACATTTTTTTGGGAAATGCTACTGTATTTTGAATTATTTTTCATTCTTAACTGGATAAAATAAAACCTGGGTATTGGATATTCTTAATGTTAAGAGCATATTTCCAACTTTGTATGTAATTAAAGTTATTGTTACCGCCAATATATCTATTAGTATTTAAACCTTAGTTGGAGTCCATTCTTTCATCTGATATATGATGGAATAAAACGAGTACTGCCTTTGGGTAAGTCCAGACCCAGTGCCTTACTACTTTAATTAGTTGTTGACCATCATATGGTTAAGAGCAATGTCTTCTCAATACATTTGAAGAAGCAAAATTATTATGATTTTAAATGGAGATTTCTCGCTAGGTGAAACGTTATCCTTTTCGTTCCCATCACGATGGAACAAATGGGAATTAATGGGGGCATATTATGTCAGTCCATCGATTCTACTGAAATGGTTGTTGGTATTTAACGCTAAGCATTCATTTATAAATATTTATCAGTCGCATGCGACGTTAAATCAAACATCTGAGTTTTACAAAATGCCATTCGATTTTAATTGAATTCCGAGTGTTATTTTGCCTGCAAATATTGATAAAGGTTATTTCCAATGACCAAATAAAGATTGTAACAAATGCATTTAAATCATCGAAACAGCACAGCGGAATCAAGAATGTTGTTAGTTTCAGCGTCCACATATCAATGGGTGCCCAGTGAAGGAGTAATGGGCAATATTGGAACCAATTAGGACCCAATGGGAAGAAAAAGACCTAGTGCACACAAAATGCCGGTTAAAATATATGCCAATCATGCTATCATTAGTTTCATTCTGCTTTGAGTTATCGTACCTAACGTGCGGTTTATCTCTGTGCATGTAATAATGATTGATTTTTTTTTCGACTGTACGTTTTAATACAGGTATCGTGATATACCTACGTATGTATCTGTCTTCAACTATGCCCGCGCATATCGTTGGGTACCATATGCGTTAAGATAATTACAGTCCATAACTGCATGGAATAATTTCATATTGAATATTTGCGTGTACTTGAAAGTTCAAGGTATTTAAGGGAAGCCAAAGACGAATAAATTGTGTTGAAACTAAATTAAAACCAGGTATATATTATCTCATTACCAAAACACGTCTACCATCTTATTAAAACCTTTGCTCTCTAGTAAGTACCACATAGGGCGCAAGTAAAGTTTTTCAATAATCAGAACCACAGGTACTGTTTTCTCCTTTAATCGTGAGAAACGTGGCGAGTTTCTTGCTACAGGGTAGTTCTTATCAACTAGGCTAATTTGTAATCAGCTGTTGGTCAATTAGGCCAATATCTATAATAAGCTGCAAAAATCAGACGCCAAAAAATCATGATAACTTAAAAATTATCAATAAATCTATTATTTTTAGAATGGGAAACATTATTTAAATTAAATACATATATCGTTTTATTATACGTTAGAAAAAATTTTGGTTGATACTTGCAGTTGTGCAATATTCTTACAGTATAGAACTATTTTCAACTTGCCTACCTATTTTGACGCTAACCTGTTATTTTATGTTCAAAAAAAGCCATAATTGTTGTGCTTAAGGTGTTCGGTGTTTCCCACAAAGTTAGGTATTATGAGATACATTCATAACTCAAACTTTCATCCACTTTTCCGAATAGATGCAATGGTTCTCTATAATGTACAGTTGAAACGAATAATCATTGATATAGTGCATGGATTGGAAAATGGAAAATGAACTCTAAATTAGATGAGTAGACATTTTAGACTGAGCCTTAATAACTCCATTCAAAGGAAACTTTCGTATATTTCTTTCGTATATTTCTTTCGTGTACTTGAAGTTCCTTGCAGACGACCTTGCTTTGTCTCTGTGTCGATGTTCTTCAGTCGTAAAGTCAGCGTTGGAATCGACTGCGGAAATTAGAGCTTCTCGTGAAGTATTGAATTCTACCTATTCTTATACCATTGCATGGCATCCTTCTGGAGTATTTTCCCAGAATTACTGAAAATGTTGTCTCTAGGAAGGCAATAACTCTAGCCTATGGCTTGTAACATTGCACTAGGCTATACATGAGAAGAGCTTTTGGCCATTTCTCTAAAGAGGATATATATTATCTCTCATCACAAGAATGAAAAGAGAGGTCTGGAATTTAGAATGCCGAGTTAATATTTCAGTATACTTTTTATCTAACATGACCTAAATTTCTTACTCTTAATGAAGATTAGATCACTTAAGCTTTCCCGCATTAATATATAAAGACCCTTCCTTATCATGTCATTATCATAGACAAATTGAGCAACAATTTTCATTCCCCTCCTCTCAATTACCTCAGATGTATGTTGAATACATACATCTTTTAAATACGCCCTTTCACAGCAATATATTTTCAAAAACAATTATATTATAGGAAAATGATATTATATGAAAATGAAATAGATGTTTATTATTGAAGTAGATATAACGATGCTTAAACATTAAAGTACGATGGAATAAGCAATCACTAGAGGAATATATTTTCCAATAGAGCTATGAAAGATATGACTTCAAAAAATAAAACTATTATTTCCGGCATAAATTTCATAGAGTCGAACCACTTGATCTATCTGTATAATGAACAGGGAAGGCAAGTTAAAATAAGTTGTCGTTAGTTAAAGTTAGTTAAACTGTCCATATAGTTAAGTCATCTTCCCCTTCCTTTTTCAGTAAGAAACTTTTTTCTTCTTTCGTCCAGTTTATCTCAATTCCCTAAAATATACAGACTATTCTCCGGAAATGGACAAAAAGAAAAATATGGCAATAAAAATAAATGCTGGAGAATTTTAATGGCAACATCTCTTTCATAAAATGAATTATCCTCAACACTGTATGGACAAGATGACACGAGTGATTTCGCTGTCAATTGAGGGAAATAGAAATTGTGAAATATGAAGGGGTTCACTCGTTCAGAATTAAATAATTAGCGATTACAGCATTTCAACTCTTTATTGTCATTTTTAAAGATATGGAAAACAGTGAAGTGGTATATATCAAGATTTAAGGAGGCGTTTAGAGCGGAGAAACAGGAACGTAGATATCATTCGTAGACATTTTTGAAGCTTCTAGAACATTTTAGAGAGGAAATATAAACCGATTTATCCTATTTTTCAGAAACAGACGACAATTAACTCGCTTCATTCGGTAGTACATTTTTCGTCATTATTAATTTTCGTCTGATATATTATTTGCAGAAGAATGTAGTTTAATGGCAAATTGTACAACAGAACCGCAATGCGTGAAAATTTGATAGTATCGATTATACGCATCTTTGATTATATATTTTCTCTTAATTAAGTATATCAGTGCATCAGTAATAAAGAAATATATAACCCATGGTAGCAACAGTAGGAACGATAGTCTGAAGGAAGATAGGACTAACAGTGATTTCTCACGAGAAACAGTAATTTTTACACTTCCGTTGAAGTCTTTGAACGACAAACCATAATAGTTTTTAATAATGCAATAAATACGTTGCCTCTTATAAGCAAAGGTATTTGTTTACCTGGAACATTGAAAAACAAATAGCGATAGGTACCGGGTTAGGCTTAAATAATAACTGAAATACCTACTGACTTGTCAACATGGAATCTGGATGTTTAATCACTCATTGAAGAGATCATAAAATCTAATTTAATGCGATGAGCACAAAAAATGTCAAACAGTATGTATTTGTGCATTTTCAGCAGGCCCATATTAAGGAATGTTTCATTTGTCAGTTCATTTCAGTGCTTTTTGGTACAGAAGGTACATCACTGTACCATAAGGACCGCAAAAAAAGCTACATTTGAAATCTGTCAATGGAAAATTAAGGCAAGGCTGATTGCGTGAAATTGACCCGTAGTACACGAGGGAATCAATTGGCTTGAAATAACGAGGATGACGAGGTAGGAAGATGCTGGGCTAAAAATTGCACGTCAGCCTGTTTCTTTTTTTATTTCCTGAAGTCGAATATCAATGCACGTCTTCAGCCGTCAATTGAAGACAAATCGAATCGGTAGGCGTCGCTACGAGACGAGGAAAAATGAGATGGGGATTGTGAGATGGAAAATATATTTTTTTACCGTCAATCTCAAGATACTCCATTGCTGCCTTGGGTCGAGCAATCAGATGCGTCTTTAGAAGCTCTCCGTTTACAATGAACGAAGATGGGCAGAGAAGGAATTAGGACGTCGATCTTACCGACGTAGCAGGATGGGTCTACAGATTGAAGTAGAGTTGTTGGTAAACTGGCTTGCAAACTAATTGACAAACTTGTAGACTAGTGGTCATCTATAATCAACGATGGTAATAAAGCAAAATTGACAGTTGTGAATATCAGACATTTTAATTAATATTAAAAACAATCATTCTCTCTGAAGGCAATTAATTTTCTTAAATTCATCTTTCTCTTGGATATTTAAATAGCAATACTAGTCGTTATAAGTGAAGACAAACGCCAAACAAAAGGGAATATAAGAAATAATCCAACTATCCAATGAGAGATCGTTTAACTATTGAACTTTGGACAGTCCATTTGTAAAAAAAAGGAAGAATATACGTGTTTTCATTGAACCGTACATTTGATGATAGTATTTCTAGTAACAAGGAATCATATGAATGTACAGTCGGTTGGGACGAAAAAAAACAAAATTCATCCAATTAAAAAACGGCACGCAAAAGTTGCCTTAATTTTAAGGGAACAACGATGTTTTTCAATATTAAAATTATTGACGTGATTGGCGGAATACTTGATACCAAGAGAATCACTAGAAATAGGTTGTGGAAGTACGGGGCACTAAAAAAAGTATTGTGTGGTTGTTTTTTATGCGCATCAGGAAATAAATTTGAAAATACGGGAAAAATATAATTTCACTCCTTTTAAAACAAGTTTATGTGAGCATTATAATAAACTAGTACAAAATAAAACCGAAAATCAGCCAATGAAAAAGGCATTCAGCCTGCGTACACGGCCGAACAGTTGAAATTTTTATTTTGGAAAAAATCTAGATAATGTCCAGTTTCTTCTATAAGTGACAGAAGGTTTCAGCTTTTTTTGGGCTCATTATTTTCTCTTGTCCTGATGTTTTCTGGTACATGATACTATCTCCTTTGCTATGACTTTATAAGTAAAAATGCAAGTGCTTTCTATTTTATGAAACCTACCTAGGACTCTCCACGAGGAGGAGGTTAAAATTCAAGTCCCACCCGTTCCCTCCCAACTACGACAACACTCTTAAATTTTTCCTTCAATAAATTTTCCATTTCATATTTTGGACAGTGGTTTCTGTCTATAAATCAATATGGAATGATTTGATCTATTTTTTGAGTACCTTAAAACTTGTTTAGATTTATTTGTTTTCTCTACAGAGACCATCGTCAGTACACTGAAGAATACACTTACAACAAACAGCTCAGACATTACTGAAATCTATAAACTCGTTATAATGTTCTTAGTATGGAGACCTAAAAATTGAGCCTCATAATAAGGATATACTATCTACGCTGTAGAAAATCCCGAAAATGGTTTATAGAGAAGAAAATATTGCTACCTTATTAATGTAACGCCATTTATTTGAATTTTATTAGGGTAATTTTCTTTTATTGATGAATTATTAATGCTAGTTTAAAATTAATATTATTAAGTCCTTGAGAATGACATTAAGCGTTGAAGTCGGTATTAATTGAAAGTGTGGTAATTTACTATCGTCTTTTCATTCTTTCTAGTATATATATTTAATGTTTCCTATAAAGTTACGCCTGAAACATTTTCACACCCAAATTGATGTATTTCTACTGTAATAGAACTTTATTTCCTAAGTAATTTATTTAAAGAGTAACATTTTTTTAACCTCCCTAAAATTATATATAAATGCGTTTTTAAAAATTATAGTGACGAATAATTTTGATTTACGTAAATTATAAAAAACCAATTCAAATGAAGATTATACTTGGTTGAAATTCAACAATATTATAAGACGAACTTTCTAACTTTAATTGTGAGTAAAAGAATGCAAAAAACGGTTTCGGCATTAACGCCATCTGTAAGTCTAACTTTATATAGTGGTACTCTTTAAAATTCCGTGGAGGGAACATAGAATGTCATAATAAAAGAACCGTTCTAAAGGTGAAAGGTACATAGAATCTCTTGATATTTTTGTGATCGTATAATACGAGTAAAATGAATTTATTACTGTCCCATTATAAATGTTCTTGTCGAAAGCGAAAAAGCATTGATACAATTACGAAGTCTTAAAAACTTTCAAATACTCAGATTCTGTAATATTTTAGACATTTTATAGATCTTTTCTCTCCTTCCTCGTCAGAAGGAATCGTATGGCGAAGTACAGTAAAGCGGAGATTACCCAAAACACTTCTCAGTGTCTATCTACTATCTTAAGCAAGACAAATGCTTCTCAGCTAATGTGCTAAAATAGTTGTTCCCCCGTTTAAACTCAATAAAAACTCCTATGTTGCATGTAGAAAGTGATGGTTTGGGAGTTGAACATGAACATGAAATTACAAGTAAAATAGAAAAAGTATATTGATGGTCTTATGACAAGAATGTGGGAGGATACTTTCATTTAGATACAGGATAATCTTGGGGGTTATATTTTCCGAAGGAGATTTTTTTGTAATTATTGGTGTGGTTGGAGATCGTTCATGGATTAAATATGAGAGAGAGAGAAAACATGTTTAGATTAAGGGTGTAGCCGCTGGTTTGGTTAGCAGTTGAGTAACACAGGGGTGGGGCGATCCCCTCTTCATTCTAAGGAAGAAATAACGAAGCAGGAAGGTCTGAATTAATGATTTCAACTATTGGTGTATTCAATTATTGTTGTCTTGTGAGTTTTTAGTAAAATATTATCCAATTTGCTAATAAAATGAAGCAAACGACCCAAATATGGCCCAAGAGCAAGCTCGTTACAATTCTCCCTTTTAAAAATTGATGCAAAAATATTTATTATAAAAAGGTCTTGACGATGAGCCCTATGCCAATTAAAAAAAGTTGGAAACATTCTTGGAAATCTATTTTTGGGACAAGAATTCTTGACTTCAGAATATGATTATTTTTTTTCGATTTCCACAACAGGATTAATGAGGTAGTGGTGCATAATTGAAAGACGTATATGGTTTTGGTTCCTGTAACGTATTGATTTTCTTAGAAATTTAAATTGCTCTTTTAGTCGTATTTAACGCTTGATACATGGACTTGAAAAAAATATAATAGCCATAACCAATATTTAGATCTATTAATCCAACATTTAAAATAAAAATCCGAAAGCTAAAATGCCAAATGAGTCATGCACATTAAAATGTTTAATTAAAGAATGTCTTCTCTTAAAGTTATCTAATTATTGTTGAACTGTTCCAAAATATAACTCTTTTATGGCGGCCTACCGTATTAATTGCTGTAAAAATATTTTAAAATTTATTTGTCTGGAAATAATTTTATTTATTTTTGGATATTATACTGACATGATGTGGAAATGCCAAGTGCTAATCGATTTAATTGATTGGGGTAGGATTCTCTATTGCCCATTTCATACGTTTTGAGATATTTTGCACTTAAAATTTTAAATTTGACAGCGTAGCCGCAGAATAATGTATAGAATATTTATCAATGCTCATAAATTTACCGAGCAAAATTAGAAATGATCGGGGTGAAAACAATTTTATCTACAGTGGAACTTTGAGTCTGAAGTATAATTTTTATTCTTTTGAGCTTCATTGTTAACGATCGTTAAGTTGCAGTAGGAAACATTTTACAGTGGATTTTGGAGAATGCTGAATTGCGGGGAGTCTGTGTTGTTTGATTGAGAAAAGTTCAGGAAGGGATTTGTTTTCTATTGAATAGTTGTTGTGAGCGATGAGATCATTCATGAGTAGAGCAGTTCTGAGCGGTACAGTCGTGAATGTAGCAGCCATGTGACATTTTGTTGGGTGCAAACGTGTTAATAGCAGAATGAATCCTCGACACATTGCGTACAATGAAGAAAGAACTCAGAAATTGAAGGAAACATGCGTTTGCGTAACGTATCTGCGTTTAAAAAGAGGAAATCGTGAAAAAGGTTTTAACGAAAAATACATAATTTCCGTTGATGTGTAAGTTATAAAGATTCATGGTCCAGAAAACCTGGACCCAAAAATGCTACTTTAAGCTCAGCATAGGGCAATACTGGTTAAACAGGGTGGAAATATGGAAAGCCTTATCAATGATGTGGAAAAGGTTTTCATCCCTGGCCTTGCCTCCTGGCAAAATTCTATTCTTTTTCCATTTATTTCTCAAAGCTAAAGTAGGGCAACCAATGGTCCAAGGATAAGCAACCAATGGTCCAAGTAGGATAAGCAACCAATGGTCCAAGCAAAGATATGGCCAGTAAAAGGTGATAATTTCAAGACGGTTGAACTTAGTGTTTGAACGTTGATGTCTCGTACATTTATTTGTAATGCCACTGTGAGCAATTATTATTATTGCTTGAGAACGGAATAAGAGTAAAAAAGGGGCCAATGAAACAGACATTTTATGTTTAATACGCTGAGAGACAACACATTGAAATGTCACGAATATGCACAAAAATGATGATATATTACTGATCGCTCACTCTATTGCTTATTTATAGATCTTACCCATTGATTATCATGCTGAAATATTCAAGGCTGGTACGCTATTCATGTGGTTACTTGTGAAGCAATGTATGGTTGATAAAAACTATGAATTTATGCCGGAAACGTAATTTTGTATTTACAATTCGCAATAATTGCCTGGATTTTGCTACTATGTCGCATAAAAAAACGATTCATAAGTCAAGTAACAGTATTTGTCATTTCAATTCCACAAATACGTGGTATTGCCTTTCCAAATCAAAAGAATAGGGGCAACTATCTCACAAGTATATTACGTCAATGATTTGGAGGCCCTAAACGATTATTACCAATGTCTGTGTCCTTTGGGTGTAAATATTACGGCTCTTTGAGCACTGCATGAGTAATGGTAGCTTTCGCTTATATATCTCTTAAAACTTATGTTTGGACTGCACATGAATCAATCCTTCTTCTGTTCTTTTAGCGGGTTTGTCGGGGGTGACGCACCTGAGAAACGGTAGGTGAAAACACTCATCAGCATTCAAAATCTGCGAGAGATTGTGGGAGATTGTTTTCCCGCGGCCCTCTCACCAAAATTACTTTCTTGTCCAGAGTGTTAAATTAATGAAAGTCGGATTTTTAGGTGAACTACAAGGCTACGCATCCAGACTTATCATATTTCGGTGCTAAAATAAGACTTGAGAAGTGATAATAGCTAGTACCTATTTTTGTGCATTGACAAAATGATACTACACTAGCATTCAACTCATCCATTCACAACTCGAAAATGTGTGTAGTGTTTGTTCCTCTCTGGCACATGCAGAAAATTAATTTTAGCAGTATATTATGATGATCGCCGATGAATTTGACACCCAGTAGGTACAGTGTCTGGGCAGTATTGTAATTATTAGTAATGTAATTACCAAATCTTAGATTTACTTGAACAAGTAACCATTACCTGTTGCATTCATCATCATCTGGTGTTCTGCCTGCTGGCAGGTCCCGTACACCACTGCTGTCTCCATCCGATTCTGTCCCGAGCTTCCTTCTTTCTTCCTTTTTTGTTCCTACTTGTTTCTTCCTGTTGCATTGTTATCCTTAAATTACTATTTTGAAGTTAATTCCCAGACATAATAAAATTAAAACCAATTAAACCTGCATCAGTCGATTGGCCAAAGCCATTGTATGCTCTAGAGCGGAGTTTTCTAAACTTTTTTGTGCCAGCGCCCCCTTATTCCTCAAACCTTTACCTACCCAGCGTCCCCAATCATAAGCGTTTAATTCATGAACTACATGCCCAAATGAAGATGTTTATAAAATTAATGCTAAAACAATTGTGATTGAACTTTTGTTTACTTCAAATCCAACAGGGAGATAGTTCACTCATCCCCGAACATGCATATTCGGTAAGGGCCCAGCCTCCACCGCCCTAAAGACTTAGATGAAAGCACCGCCCTCAAGGGGGAACCACATTGGGAACCACTGCTCTAGAGGATGGCATGGAATAGTTTGAAAGCAGCGATAGTCTATTTATCGATTTCATGTGCAGGTGCGTCAGATGGCTGCTCTTTTGGTATTGTATAAATGAGAAAGTACCAGCAGTATTGTAGGAGGGATATGTACTACATTCCAATATATTAGAGGTATATTTCATTTTGACAAAAAGAACAAGCGCTTAGCTATAGTATATATTTCGGAGACCGTTGGCTGTTCGTGTAGACACGTATATATAAACACGTAAAAAGTTGTTTTTATGCGGTAAAAATACGTTTTTCTCTATTAATATATGTCTAATGAGTATAAATGTCACTAATTATGGATTGATTTGTGATGTTGGAGAGTAGAATTTAATTTTTGATACTCAAAAAGAAGGAAGTCAAAAAAAGTCCCGGTCATGGAATCAGGGAAACAAAAAAATTCAGTTTCTGAACATTAAATATTTATATTACACTACGTTTCCTCTTTTATCGACGTGGATGATTTAATGGCGTGAGGAGTACGCTAACAAATTTGTAGAGGATTTACGCAAGGAAATCAAGAACGGATGCACACAATGAATCTGAGTATATTGAGATGAATACAGATGCAACCACTTGCCAGGCGAGGTGGGAAGCGAGTGATTCTTGACAGTGAGATAGAGATAAAAGCATTGAAAGAGATAAAAGCAATAAATGCCGTAGGAGTAGATAGCACACCTTCGGAGCTGCTAAAATTTTGTGAAATAAAGGTAGGCAAGCTTTTTTCGAACTTACACGTAGGATCTACGAGGAAGCAGTATGGTCAGAGGACTTAAAGAGGAGGATAAAAACAGTCCTGATTCCTATTCTAAAGACGAAGAATTCATCAGAATGCAAGCACTATGGAACAATCAGTTTCATTTCACACGCAGCCAAAGCTTACTTCGAATAATCAATAGAAGGTTGAAGAGGAAGGCCAATAACTACTTGGGCGATGACCAGTTAGGGATCCGGAAGGGAAGTCAACTCGGGATGCGATAGCGGTAATGAAAATACTTATAGAAAAAAATAGTAATACCAGGACTTTTTCGCATCCTTTTTATGCTTTTACATTTATGCTGAGAAAATAGTACGACAGGCATGGGAAGTACGTCAGAAGAGAATGAAAGTTAAAGGGAATCTGATTAAGACGGTTAGATTCGCGGACGATCAGATATTGGTTAGTGGTTCTTCAAAGCGACTGCAAGCTTTGGTAGATGCTTATGAAATTCAGTGCGGGATATTCGGAACGATAATGAATTGTAAGAAAACAAAAGTTATGAGATTCTTTTGGACAAGGAAAAAGCGGATTGTGATTAAAGTTGGAGGACACAAATTCGAGCAAGTAAAACACTTTAATTACGTAGGTAGCGCACTAGAGGAAAACGGGCATAGTAGCAAAGGCATACGGAAGAGAATATCCCTAGCTAAGGAGGCGTTCAGTAATAAAAGAGAGCTGATGACGGAGACATTGGGTAAGGATGTGCAGAAGAGGCTTGTGAGCTTTATATGGAGCGTAGCGTTGTATGGAGCAGGACTCTTCGAACTAATGCTTGCATCAGCGGCCGTGTGTCTTTTGGGTGGATCTTCAACCATACCCACCGTGCAGGTCTCGAGTATTGTAGTCGCAAACATGTCTGTTTCCTATCGCAGCATATCTATTATTTGGGATTGGCTTGGAGTTTGGGAATGGTGCCCACTTGAAGTGGCTCGCATGGTAAATAATGGAAGTTAACTCTTGTCATCGCAAGCTTTGCATACATTTCGGTGCTCAACTCTCTGCTTTTAATTATTATTCTTATCCCTGAGGAATTTACGTTTCTATTGTTGCAATAAAAATGTTGATCGTCGATAGACGTTTCTGGGACAGAATCTTTTGAAATATGGTTCTAGTACTTTGTTTTTATAAAATCACTCAGTGGTGATTTTTGAGGATGACACAATTGACGTTGTAAGCAAATTTATCCCAGGATTTGAAGAAAACTTATTATCGTGCATACATAATACACGTATTTTATTCTGATCATAAAACTAGAGAATAACCAATTAAATGGGATGGTTAGTAGCATCCGTTCTAGTACAGTTAAGTATTATTCGTTCATTTTAAGTTTTCGACTGGGAAATAAAATGACCAATACCGTGTACTATGTTTTTGCTTCGCAAAAAGAAGGAGACTTTCGTTGCATTTATTGATGATAGGTGTACACTTGCTTTCAAATTATAGCAGAAGTAATTATCGTAGACAATGCTCTTAAGTATCTGTTTCTTACATTGGAAAATGATTATTAATTGTACCATCCTCTCTCGTTCTCCAATTACATGGTATTGCCAAACCCATCTTAATCCTTTTCCCTTTCACCTTTGACAGAATCCATTGGGAAAAATGCAGCAGTAATTTGGCAGCCTTATGAGAAATAAACATGCTCATTGGCCGTTGAGGGACAATGAGGCAAAAGAATGAGGAGGGGAGACGACAGGGTTATAAGTGATGTCCCACTAGTTATTGAAGAGGGATGGGAAAACGAGGCAAGGGCAGTTACAGTTAGGGGAACAACAGTGAGTTTATTAGTTGTCCAATTTGCACCAATGAAATGGAAGCGAAAATAAATATTCCCTTTCCAACGACAGAAGCGCATCAATCCTTCTCCACTGCCTCGACACTAACTCCATCATCGCCGTAGATATTATTTGAATTGCTTTTATTTCTCTCCATACGACACTTTGTAGATATTCCATCCCAATCACTCCTCACTCCAATTCTCATTCTCTCTGTTCTTTTTACCCATCTTTTATTTTTGGATGTCAATCATCTCGTTCTACTGAGATAGGGAGAACATTTCAGCATTGTAGTCGTTTTTACAACCAACTTGTCGTATGTCCACGTTGTGGACGAGTAATTGTAGTTTCATGACTCAGAGCACTACCCGATTGTTTTTATTTAATCGAGTACAAATTTTCTTTATAATTATTTTACACATAACTATGGTTCTTTATTTTATTGAGTCATGATGTGGTGTTCGCGCATTGCTTGTTTATCTCCTTAAAATCTTTGAGTGTTTTCAGAAAGCGTGAATAGTTATAATGAAAGCCAGTCAGTTGTTAGTTTGAGAGTTGAGGCGTATGTTGGTGATGTGTGTAAAAATCTTTTAGAAAAAAACGAGAGTAATTTTTCGTCAAATTCCATTAAAATTTAACTAAGCATTGACAGTGAGAGAGAGTAATTCATGTCACTGGACGATGTCATACTTAAATAGTTCAATTCCGTATGATGAGGCACCTGTGAGTCTCTGTTGAGTACATCTTGAATTTATATTTGGCTTACGGTGGTTATTTTCCGAGTAAAATGCCGAATCTGTATAAATAGCACTTACATTTAATGAAGTATTTCGTTCATAATCCTCGGTTATTTTTCACTTTTATTGTTCGATTGGAATATTTTAAATGCATGTATCAATTTGATTGTTATCGTCATGCAGTGATCACATTAATACAAATGGAGGGCATTGAAATCAACAGGTCATAAAACATGCATGTTTTCATTAAAAGGAAAAGTTCAGTCTGGAATATGACATGTAAATTAAATTGCTAACCAGGCAAATGGCCCAGCATTTACGGTGGAATTCAAATCTGCTAAATTTAACCTTGTCCAATAAAGGGCATCACTTGAAAATTAGGGTGTATCCAATCGTACGTTTTAAAACTTATGACATTCGACAGTGTGTTTGCAAATGCAGATATCTTCAGTTCATTAACACTGCACTATTGAATAATTTTCACTAATTGACTCATTTTTTACCCATTGACTACTTCTTATTCACATTAGACTTATTTATCACAAAGCCCCTGTTAATTAAAAGAATCGGAATGAAATCCACTTTCAGGCATCAATCGTGGCTACATGAATAATTTCGTTGAAAAGAAAATAAGAAATTGGAAAACGCTCAGTTTGAATAACACACAATAGTTGTCACAGTTTTCAAATCCGAACACTCTGGGCCTCTTAACTGTTTTTGAAAACACAATGAATTTATGAATATAATGACGAGTGGTTTGTAATTTCGAAAGCGATCCGTACGGTAATGCTCATGTTATGTAAATTCTCTCAGTTATACTTAGCTTTAATTCTGTGACGAATAAAAGCAGGTTCATTTAGTGTATTAGCTCCAAAGCAGGTCTTGATTAATTGTGATGGTGAAATATTTAAAAAAATCAGTTGACTTTGTCCACTTTTTTACATAACCTTTCATCGATCAGTATTTTTTGTCAAAGATGGGACAACATTACATTTTATAGTTCCACCTGCACTAAATTTACTCTTTATTTCGCATTCTCCAACCTGCTAGGGGCATATTTTCGTTGTCGGTGCATACTGATAGTCAACATAGGCTTAGTTCTTGATTTCCGCGTTAAAATATGCGTGCCTGGTTTAAATACCCGCGTGTAGATCATAGTGATATCTTTAACCATGTAGTTAACTTATCACATATTTTACTATGAGTATATGAGGATTTGTCCGTCATTTCCTTCACACTGCTATCCCAAGTTCTCCTCCCTTCCCCCATTCTACCCCATTCCTCGGGGAGTCCCCGCCCTCCAAACGCATTTCCCTTATCTCTTGTGTCACATCCCTCTCCTCCTTTCCCTTCTTCGAGGTCCCGTTATTCCTCTCCCTCCACTTTCCCTTTCACGGCCTCCCTCCAATTCCCCCTCTCCCACTTGCACTTTAAATTCACTCTCGCTTTCATCGGCCACAAGCTCTTCCCATTCCCTATCCTGTATTTTGCCTTTCTTTCCCATCCGTCTACCACTCTCCGCCATTCATTCCTCGTCAAAATAATTAGGAGTTTTTGGCCTCCCTCCCTCTCTTCCTTATTTTTCCTTCCCGTCGGCCGCCCCACTTCGTTCCATACCCATTCTTTTTAAAAGCTTGTTTACACGATGCGTGTGCAAACACTCCACAGTAGAACACGGGCTATTTTATGACCTCGCGTCCCGTCTACATCTACATCTACATACTACCCTGCGAGCGGCCACATGGAGATGTGGCGTGGGGTTTCGGACACCTGCTGTGTAAAAATGAAAGAGATATGGTTTTTGAACGTGAAGTGATAACGTGTATTATAGGAGTGTAATTGGTGAAGCTCAGTTTCTTATTGTGGTCACTTATTGTGCGATGAAGGAACGATTTTTGTACAAGAATAAATTTTCGAACCCGTATGAGTGAACACATAAAGTTCATGGCCAAAAGAGACACTAGATCCCATTTGGCCAAACACCTGATGGAGGAATCCAACCACACGGACTTCCGAGTGAACATTTTAAGAATTCAAAACAAAGGACGCTGCCTGGATGCATGACAACAATAGGAAATAATAAAGTGGAAAGAAAAGAAGGTCAAATTGTTAAACTACATTGAATTTGAATACCACTCCCCCATCCTACACCCTTCTTTGCTTTTTGATCATAATCCAAACTGTGATACCTCCACTCCCTCCTAGCCATCCTCCACCCAACTCAACCCCAATACTGAACATTCCTTTCCCCACCCACTTGACGACCGGCGTTGGGATGACCTAACCAACCCACTGTTATGCAACCATTTCCTCTTTCTCTCCCCCCCCCATTCCGCCTCAATACCGAGAAATCCCAACCACCAAAGTTTCCCCTCTCCTCTTCCTCCCCCCCTCTTTCCGCTGAGAATCACATAAATACCTGGAATTTTTACTCTGTACCTGATGATGGCCAATTAAAGTGACGAAACACGTGTAGTAACGTTTGAATATTATTAAAAACGTGGATAGTACAACATCGAGTGTATTTAATTTATATTACTTTTGGTTTAATTATATGTATTATGAAAGGAAAGGTAATCCAAGTTAGTTTTGTTTGCTAGGTTCTATTCCATCTACATCTACATCTACGTCATACCCTGCAAGCCACCCAAAGGGTGTGTGGCAGGGGGTGCTTTCGCACCAGGCATGCATGAATGATATGGTAGAACACCGACATTACATTAAAAACCCGCGTACCACACATGCAAAGCGCCAATTACAAATCTAATACCCAAGAAACATTGTATCTCCAATCGTTCTAACATGCAAGGGATACAAAGACTACTACTACAGATTCAAAATATCATGCATAAATAAGAAAGAGGAGAATATAATGAGAAAGATTAACTGCCAGATCCAAAGGTGAATACATTAAGGTGCCTTCATCTTTAAATTCCTATGTATTAAAGGACAAAAAATCAATCCTCTTCAGAAAGTTAAATTTGTTTTTTTTTCTGTATATTTCTTAGATATTGACTATATTAGAGAAGGTCAGTAATGGCTTTTAATTGACAAAAACTACGGTCATCCATTAAAAAACATAAATATTCTCCATGTTACATATGGATCTAAGTATCTTCTAAAATCTAATCAACACTCCTTTGATTATGGAGCGTAGGCTTTCCACATGATCAGCTTTCTCTCTTTTTGCTCATCGATATTCTTAACTACATATCCCTTTGCTAAGTTTGAGCGTCCATTACCACAATCAATGAAAGCACACATGCGCTTCCCTCATCTCAGATGTTGAAGTGGATCTCAGTGCCTAGAATTCTCACCGCACCCCTAATGTGGGTTGGATTTGTCTCTCTCACCCGGAATTCAGGAGCCACCGTTCTGCCGGCTGCATGAATATCCCACTTTCCGGCGCCAGGCTTAATGGACGACGCTATCAAAGAGGGAAGTATTGGGGATAAAATGGTAGGGAGGAGGAGATTCACCTGTTAAGCTTGTCGTTTTTTCGTAAGAGACATGACGGGGCACTTGTTGAGACAGCTGTGGAAGGACATTCCTTGCTTTTATTTCACCTGAAACATGGAAAAATATAGCAGCAGAAAGAAATTAGGTCAGCTTGGCGTCTAGATCATAATGTAATTTAACACGGGAATGCCGGATATAATTTACCTCACAGGTACTCAGCGCAGGCTACTTCCATTCGTGTAATATTTTTTTCATTTTTTCCAAGCCAACCTTGGCTGTTTCATTATTTTTAGAATTATTGAGCCTTTTCCCAAATTTTTGTCTTATGTGCAATGTAGAGTATCGTAAAACTATGGGAAAATTTCCTGCTTTTCCGTTTTTGGCAATAATGCTGTATCGTTTTTTCCCGTAGAATAATATTTAATTCTCTGAAACATAGAAATACTTATATATTGATAACATATTTATACAATTTTTCTTTCTAAATATATTAAATTATGCACCGAGAATAATATTTACCACTAAACTTAATGTGTCTGATATTTGGGTAAAGTTACTCTGGCTTTAAAAATATGAAAATACATCAACTCAGGTAAGTTTCCTAGAAAGTGTTAATAAAATCATTGCAAAAACTTTTACCTGGTTCACCATTAGATAATAGTCTCAATTTGGACAGCGTTTCGATGACAAGCTGGGAAATAATCATCACAGCAATTGAAAGGCGATGTCCGAGTCAAATGTCGAAACGTTAGCCAGTACATGAAGCCTTCACCCCAGAGGGAATCACGCGTCAAGTTTCTGCATCTCACTATCTGGGAAAGTTGTGGTAAAGTCTTAGAAAGTGTGTTTCTCTGAGAAAGTGTAATACATCAGTTAAAATTGCTTTCATTCCTCTAGAGAGAAATTGAGAGTAAAAATGAAGGATGAAGAACTTAAAATACCATAGATGTACTACTCGTGGGAATGGCAGCAAAAAATTGGTTTGATAATGGTCATTTTCATCTTTGCCAGTGTTCTAGTGTTAACTCCTAATTGAGTAATTTGTATAGACTTGGGTTGGCCATAGGCGCAAATACTGTTGAGAGTACGGGTTGAACTACTCATTTGTTTTTTCTGCGCTACAGCGCGTGAATGAGTGGAACATAATTAGGAAAAGTGTTTTAATGGTGTGTAAAATGCGAAATTTATGTTTTTCTTTAGAATTTGCATAACCGGAAGATTTTACACTCGTCAATTACCTTGTTAGGGTCTGAAACTCACACCACATTCTTGCTTTCCGATAATGTTGACCGACTTTTAGCCTTCATCATAAAAGTCAAGTGTGAGATATGGATTATTGATGAGGTAATACGTGGTCTTAATCTGGGGCTTCTTGCTACGCGTTTTGTAACTCCATTCACTTAGGATCGCAACCCTCGGAAGGAACTCTTCTCCGAATGGGGTGGAATTGCATCCGATGGTAACTGCCGTACTTCTGAATGAATATTTCCTCTAACGTTAGATTTTGCGACACTGGGTAATTGTATTTTGAGGAAACAACTAAAAAATAGGGAGATGCTTTTTAGTAGCATAGGTTGTTTGCAACAATTATAAAGCTCAGCATCACGTCATTTACTAAATAGAATTTTCAGTTCAATTTTGTAAATGTTAATTCTCACGATGTGTCTCATGGTGTGACCAATCCACTTGGTTCTATTTTTCTACATATAGTTTCATAGGTTATTTTCTCTTCTACATCCGTATACGTATTGATTTGATAATACGTTTACTTCTTTACCAGGGAACAATTGGTGACGGGTTGGGTAAAAATGCTTTTGGCGGATGAGAGCGGAGAAGGAGGACTGATGAAATGGAATAAAAAAAGGTGTCAAAGCGTCGCAGTCGAAGTTGGGGAGTGTAGTGGAAGGGTGGGTGAGGTATTGGACAGGGTTTGCGGGAAAACATGAGAGAGACGGAAACGTCTTTCCACACTTTCATACAACACGTGGCTAAAAAGGAGGCCGCGGCATTGAATAGAAAAACGCAAAGGGGTGAAAAGGAGCCCGGTGTAGGAAAAGGGCCAACCCCGTTACCGGCGATGGATGGTGTGGAAGGTGAAAAGGGAAAAAGGTCTGAGGGTGTTTAGGGGGATGGGAGGTAAGGAAGAGAAGAATGGAGAACCCTGGAAGACATCAGACGCCTCGAGAGAGATGACTCTCTCTCGATCCGTCCACAGCGTAAGGGGTTTCGTAAAAGGTTGACGCTGTCGGCCTGAAGGACTCTTTGTCCCTCAAGAGGTCGGAGGGCACCGCACGAGGTCAGAACGAGGTAAATAGTGAGGTAGTGCCGAGGAGGAAAAGTCTCCAGGGGAAAATTAAATCTGGAAATAGAGTTGCATTGTCACGGTTTGCGGACTATTTACTGAAGAAATAGAATGCTTCCGGTACTCAGGAGGGTAAAGAAATTCTACTTCATACTCGGTTGCTCATTTGTGTTTTGAAAATGTCTTTCCTGGTAGGTACAAGTAGTCCTTTTTTACCTCTTCCTTATTGAATCTTAATACGTATTATGCGGATACGCATTAATTTAACCACTTTTAACGACCATATTATAATTAATAATTTGGTTGCAGTTTATTAATGTTAATTTCATTTACTGTTGATCGTTTTCTGAGACGCTATCTTGATTTTTCTCACATTGGATTGATCACATATGGAGTAATTCATGCAGAAAAATTTCTTTCAAGTGCGTCGTCCAAATGATAACTACTGCAAAATTATAAATGAATATGGTTCTTTTTTTCTTCCAATGAAGATCACCACTAATTTTGTACTTTTATACACAGGAGACTAACATAAAATCAGAGGCTAACATGACGATGCTTCTGTTTTGATGTAAGTTTTTCAGCTTGTTGAATGGTTAACATCTTTCCTTTCGTTAACACTGAGTATATTTTTATAAAGCGCGAACCTTCATCGACCCTTCATCCAGCTTTTTCAGGCAGAAATGATAGTCTTTATCTGCTTGACCATGATTGTGTGGCAATTGCAGGAATGGTGGTCAATTACCATTCCTGTTTTAATTTATTAGCCCATTTTCCATTCAAAGGGAAGTGGAAGAATGGTACGCATAGTTGATATTATTCTTAGAGATCAGTGGCTAACTCATCACAAGTCACTGTCTGCAAATGCCTTTTCGGTACTGTAAAAAGGAAGGATAGAATTTAGGTAATGAAAAGCATTCTTACCTCTCGGCCATTAACTAGCCACGCAATTTTCACCGGAGAAAAGGTGCAGTTAACGGCGACCTTCTCGCCGGCGAAGTACGACTCCATTCCGCTAACCATTGTGTCCTCCGCCTGGCGCTCAGCTCGTGAATTCCGGCAACCATACGCGATGCCACATGGTTGAGGACAGTGGAGAACGAAATAAATTTAGATCGTTCCAATAAATTCTAACAACTGCAGAATTGGCCGTGCAGTTACTTTAATGGTGTCAACCACTGATGGTCGCCCAATGGTGTGACCATCAGTGGCTGATTTCTCTATTCACGAATTGAAAGAAGTTGATTGTGGAAAAATTATATCACCGGGACTGAGATTCAATCGCAGACCCCTCTTTATTGCGTCGAGTCCTCTAACCATTTAAGCAACTCTGACGTTGATCTAGGTCTCTGGGTTTCTATCCCAGCCCTAGCAAATTATTTTTCCACTGCAAATTGTACACAGTTGTGCAATCCAGCTGATGTTGCACCACTGAGGAAATCTGGTTGGGTTGATAGCCGTTTAATAGATACCCGAACACAATGTCCCTTGGGAACACATTTTGTATTTGTGGTCATTTGTTAAAGATATGTATTTAAGACATGTGCAGCACGTTCATTAAGTGGCAAGTTGGACATGAGCTCTTCAAACCAAGTAAAAACAATGATTTTCTCTTAAATATGCAGTATGCGAGTTTCATTTTCACCCATAAGAAAAACAAGATGATGATATTACTAAACTAGCCTGCCAAATCTGTTTTAAAGTAATCTGAATTCGTTTAAATTAGCAAGGTAAACACACACCTGAAATTTCCGGGAAAACTTTAACGAATATATACCTATTCTAGTCCCGTAAAGGTCACAAAAAAGGTGAAATCGAGGAATCCGGGTTCGAATCCCGGCCAAGGCGGATGATATATTTTTTTCCTCTATGGAAATTTGCACATTTGTGCATTGCGGGTGACTCCGTAAAAGTGGAACTCCGTGGCTAGTCCCGGATAGCTTAAAATTTGTCGAATATATACTGATTTTAAGTTTATAGATCTAGAAATATCTAGGTAGTTTAAAGAAGTAAGGATGTATTCCAATCTAACATTAGGTAATTTAGTTATTGATGAACATTTTTATGCATTCCATTTTTAAATCCCTTACTTCTTTTTCGTTATTTCGTCTTTCTTATATTCACTTAAGAAGTGACGAGTATGATCTTAAAGTTTTGACGTACTTTGAAGAGGACAGATTCGTTTGTCACTCTCTTCCTTCTGTTTATTTTAGCAATTTTAAAGCTAACTTTTCTTTGATACGTCCATACTTTCATTCAAGAAAAGTATTCAAATTTCTACTGAAAACTCTTAATGAGGGTTCTGCATGCTGTTTTGCTAAGTTATCGTGATTAGAAATGGCTAATAGCAGAAACTTTACTTCAATAAACTAGGAACTTCTGATCTAGGAAACTTGAGCTCGACGGCCTCTTACAAAATACAAATAAAGAATCCTCTCCTCCTTTCCTACTAACGTGCCCCATTCCCAACCACCCCCCCCCTTCCGCCGCCAATCACTTCACACACCCACCCCCACCCTACTGTCATTGGTTCCCTTCCCCTTTCCTCCCTCTTATCCTTTTTCGTATTTATACAACCTCAGTCCTCAGTATGTTACACTTTCAACCTTGTGATGCTAGTGTTTTTTCCCTTCAGTTCGCAGAAGAGGGCCACCTTGTGGCCGCGTATCCGACGCTCACCCTCCTCCGTGTTTGTGTGTGTATTTTGACCACGCTCTTTTTTTGAGCAAGAGTATCCCAGAAGTTGAGCCCATTTGTGTGTGTGAGTGAGTGATTTTGAGTGCTTGTGAGAGTGAATGTGCGAATAACCTGGCATTCTTAATGGGGTCTCATTAGCCCTTCGAAGGATCTCAGGTTATAACCTCAAGCATCCTTAGCGGGGTCCCATTAGCCCTTGCGAAGAATCCCTTTTTGGGTGTGTGTGTGTCTGTGTTGGTCACTGGCGAGCAAGTCACTTTCCCGTAAACCATTACAGGAGGGTATTCTGGTTGAGAGGCTGGTTTTGGTCACTGACGTTTTCGTTAAACCAACACAGTAAACTTTAATTTCTTTCTTTTTGACGAGTGGTGCCAATTATTACGGCCAATGGAGATTTTTTCTTTATTTGTATTTTAGGAACTTCGGAGCAAATAGAAAGCTCGTTAAAAGATAATATAAGTGAGAATATGTGTTGTATATTATCGAGCCTCATTTAAGTTTTCTATAAAGTTCGAGCGGAATTTCCAGGAAAGGACCGCTATCCTGCTCTATCTCCTCCCTTAATTTAAAGTTAATGGAAAACGCTCTCCTATCTTTCTTCCAAATAAACAACATTAATTTAGGAAAACCTCTTTAAATATATATTATGACGAAATACAAATTCTGGCAAAATTTTTCAGCATCAAATAAAGACCGGTTTTGCCATTATGGGGGCATCGTGAGAGGAATGCCAACTTTTGATGTCACCGATGAGAAAAAACCATTCTTGAACTCCATCTATTGTATAATAATATATGTATTTTTATGAAGACGTTGTTATATGGTTAATTTTTTAAATTTATATGAATCATTCGTTCCCTCTATACCTATGAACATGTAAATATTGTTCTATCTTTACGCATACCTTTCAATTTTGCAGATTGATTGTCCGTACTATTTGAAAAATTCACATAAATATTTTTAATAGATATTACTTTTGACACAGCTGTACTTCAAAAGTATTGGCTTATAACTTGTTGATAAAAAATAGGCTACAGATTACACCCGTTTGAGTGAAATTTCTTTTACCGTATTACCAAAATATGAAGATGATACCTCGCTGAATTTCTCTTATATTTCATCTCTAAGTTGATTGAAAAGTTTCTAATCGCCAACAGATAAAGCAATTAAATATCTATTCTTGGAAAATGTTTATTTATATAATAAATTAATTCAATATCTGTCCTTGGAAAACGAATTGTGTGTGTGAGTGATTTTGAGTGTTTGTGAGAGTGAATGTGTATTATTCAGTTCAAATTAATACTTACATCATAGATTTAAATTACAATCATTCATATGTATGTAAGTTTACGAAGAAACAAAGAAAATACAAATCCTAATTTATTGTGGAATCAATTGCAAAACAATTTCTTTAGAAATGACGAATTTATTTCCAAATGTCATACAAACCATTTAACCACCAGAATTATCTATGAATTATTTTTCCTGGATATGATTTTGCAGAGTGAGGAGAGTTATAGCGATCTGATTTGTTCTAATTTTTATGTCAGCAGCAAATTATTTTATACAACATTAAAGACGAGATTGTATTATTGGTTGTTATTTAAAACAGTCAGATGTCGAATAATGAAATTATTTTTAACCAATGTATAAATATTTTATCGGATAAAATTCATATCCTATCACAAGGAAGCACTGCTTTCGTGCGTTTCTCCATTGCTGTAGGCATCTGGAAAAGAAACAAATTTCATTTTTTCTTGAACGCAGGAATTATCTGTTAATTTATCGACTTAAACACCAAAAAATTTTGCTGCTGCGTATGACCTCACCAAACTAAATGAGGGATTTTAATACCTCATTAGGTGGCTGTTAATTATTAATTCATCGGTTGCTCGTTTTTAATCCTCCCATTAATTTTTATAAAAAAAAACAGTTAATTTCTTCGCAAATAATGGGAGAATAGAAAATTTGCAAATATCTGAAATTTCTGAAAACTTTTCAATTTTTGATGCGACATCTCTTCTAATGGGATGCTCATCTTTAGAATTAAATAGCATTCTCTTACAAATAAGGAACTACGGCTCCAGGGTTCTCTTGATTCCTTCCTTTATATTTATATACGCAACCTCAACGTAGTAAGGTTAGTACCTTAGTCGTGTTAAGGGTTTCAACTGCCAATGACCTCATTTTCTACGTTTTGTGCTGCTGCCACTCTTCCAAAACCTTACCACCCTTACCTCGCGGGCACTTACCCTTCTTCTACTATGCAACTAACCAATCTTTAAATTATTTTATATCAAGCCTACTTATATTACCAATCTCACTTCACCCTATCCTTCTTTAATCCTAAGTATTGATATCACAGTCAGCATAGATGTGATTTACAGGTCAATTTTTTCTTTTCCCTCGACCTTCAAAGCAATTTCATTCTCCACTTCAGTTGCCCCTAATCGGACCTCCACCTTCCTTTGCTACTCCTCTCTATTCTCTCCCCTATCCCTTACGCCCCATTCTTTTTGTTTCCCTGGAGATTTATATGCCGGTAAGAGGTTTTAATGGGAGGATGGTGGATCCAGCGTCAGCTCGCGTGTAGTTTCTACCAGCTAGACGGGGCCAGTGCATAGCCTTTCCAGCGAAACCATGAGTTAATTCTTTTCCACCAGTGTGGTATCCATTTGCACATGAGTACAGTTTGCAAATCTTCATCCTCTTCGCTTAATACAGCATCTCTACTTGATTCAACATTTTATTAGGACTCGGGTACAATGGAGAAAATATCGCATATTTTCTTTTTCTCTCTCTCCCAGCGAGCCTAACGCTTTAGATTTCTATCAGCAGTGTTTAAATTACTTCTTATTTTTTCCTTTAAAGTAATCGCGTTATATATACATCAATTTTTATTTATATTTGAAGAGATTAATATACTATGACGCCATACACATCTTGCATTGCCTTTAGGACAGTCACGCTTGAGGGTAAGGAACTCTGTTTATGATTTCCAATGTATTTCTATCTACTTTTGATTTCTTTCCTAACATTCACGGTCGCTTATTACGTTCGAGCTTCATTAATAGAATGAATGACAAAAAATTACGCGAGCATAATTGAATTTGGTCATTCTTCTACGTAAGGTGGGGAAATGGGGCTAGTCCAACAGTCTTAAGAGGCAAAGTTTTCTCTTATGAGTTATCGCAGGCAATGGAAGGGGATTTCAGAATGAGGTAGAAATGAGTTTAATAGGATAATATATAAATATTCTATGTCACTTGTTTAGTACAGATAGATGGGGTGACAGTATTATGATGGGCCCTTTTTCTTTCTACGGGCAAGTGTGCTGATGGAAACTTTCTGTCGCTTGAAATCGTTCATGGAGAAAATGAGGATCTGTGCAACTTCCTCTTGAAGATGTACCACCTTAATGATTTATTCAACAACATTGGACTAAATTTGCATCAATAATCTTGGCTCTGGTTGTTTTTGATATAAATTTATGTGCAGGAAACGTCTTTTTTATCATCGGTGAGAGAATTGGTCATCACCAATTTACTATTGGTGACACGCATACATGTTCCATCCCTTCATTACCCTGACTACTATGTAACAAAACTCCCTCTGCCCAAACGTTTACATTGTTTACATTCATGGACCTTCTGTCTAAGTGCTACTTTTTATTCCTTAAAATTCGTCAACTGAAGGGCCAGGGTGAAGTACATAGGTTCTATGGCATTTTACAAAACTAGCAAAATAATCAAAATTTTTCGCTAAAAATTGAATAATACAGTATTTAGTTGACTGCAACTTCTCATGATGCTTATGCTGTGCGTAAAACCTTCTTGCATCTTGCAGTATTTATAGTGAGATACATGTATTATAGAAATTTATTGAGGGACCCACAGGTTTTGATTGGTCAAGCATCATTTATTCCATACCATGAATGGTACGCAGTAAATGGAAAAAAATTAAATGTTTGGTTCTGAGCGAAGCTGCATTTTCTAATCTCAAAATCTCATAATAAAGAATAAATAAGCAAATATCGTTGGGTCATTTACGAAAATGGAATTTTAGTTTGTCAAAATTCCATACACAACAATACTTAAGCCTAAGATCGCTTGGTAATTTTCAATTTAGTTATTAGCGTATTGAATTGTAGTACGAGGTTTTCAAATTCTCTATTCCAAAACATAATTATAGACGTCTATGAAACATTGACTTGATGCAAAAATTTTTATCGTTTTATCATTTAACTATCTCTGCTCGACGACATTCTCAACTCCGATATAGCAAATGTATTACGACGTAGAGTCGGAAGACTACTATATAGTTTTGAAATTATAATAGATAATGGAGGATAAATATCGCTGATTAGTTCTATATAGTTCAAATTAATACTTAAATCATAGATGTATATTATTGTTTTCTGGCCTTTGTGACATTCATCTCTGAAATATACTGTTATTTCTTAATGCCAAATATCTCGAACTGTACAGTGTACATAAAGGTGCGTGGCTCTTGGTACAAGGTCCCACAAAAAATCACTTTGTGTCTCTGAGAGCTCTTTGTTGGGTATCTCTTTCAGAGAAAAACTGCTTGATACTTGTCACTTCAGACTCTTTCTTCATTTTTTTCATGCAAATTGTAATGATTTGAGAATGATTCAATGTCTATTTTACTTTCATATACAGTGTACAACTGAGGTGTACATCATACACCCCAAAATGATGCCACCGGTGCATCTTATGTGCATGAAGAAGTGCCACGCTGAAGAGAAACAGTGAGCTTTTGAGTGAACTGAACTCACAGGGAGAGGGTAGGGGATGAAGAAGTGGAATAGGAGAATGGATTAACGTGTATGAAGGACCTCGATGACAGTAGGCGAAAGGTATAGAGGAATCAGAAAAGAAGGCCTTAGGGCATAGGGGGCAGTGCCACTTTTCCTAATAAATTTCGATTTATTAATGGGAAACATTAATTCATCTGCTTCATTCATTCTATTTCTTAATTTCTTTCTACTCGAGAAATCATTTCTAGCTCTGTCATGCCTTCGAGGAATAAGCGTGAAGTGGAGCGCAAACGAATGGGAAAAGGGGAGTTTCCCCTGGGGCTGAAAGAACAAAGCAAAGGAAAAGAAGGGGAACCGTTCTTCGTAAAACTTTGCCTGAAATGAATTTTGATCTGCTTCGCTGGCCGAACGGTGCTCTCAGGACAAAAGTGCAAGAAATAAGAAGGTTGAAGAGGCACAGAGAGGGGTGCATCGCTCCCTGGAGGGAAAATGGCATTCGTCAAATCGTAAATATGCTAAATTTAAAACTCACATGACACTGTTAAACCAAATAGACGATAGGATATCGGTCAATTGATAATTTAAGAAAAAGGGGCGAATTGTATATTGGGAATCCTTGAAGGTACCTATCTATGTAAATATAGCGGCATATTAGTTTTGCATTCGCTTATGCGTCAGGAAATTAATTCACATTGACATTTATATGCAAATAGATTATTTTTTCATCATGTTAGTGAACCCAAGAGAAGTCTACTTCTATTATAAATCACAATTCTTTGTCTTACAGTGTAATCTTCTATGAATGCATGAAACGAGCCGCTCTATAACCCTTATTCAAATGACAATTTTTTAGTAAAAATGGGAGTTGTAGGCATTGATTGAAGCCAAATATACAGAATCTTACAAATTTACCAAAATATTGTGAATAAATGAAGAATTGATTGAAATAAGCCGTGGTATTCAGCATTATCAGCTCTACAGCCGAGAGTGGACTTTGTCTTTTTTTTGTTATATGCCTCCATTCCAATTTAGTTCTAGCATTCTCCTTCCTTGCATTCTTACAAAGCCCATTGATTCTATCCAAGTACAGTTAAAACTTGTGTTATTTTCCACCGATTCAAAATTTTCATTTCTTCTATAAAATAATGCTACAATGGTGCTTCATTTAATATGCTCGAGAGACCAAGATGAATTAAATTCCAAAAGGAAGGCAAACGGCGAAATAAAAAAATCATTGTGTGAGGGATTCCAAAAACAGTCTGCGTCAATCAAAAAGTAGATTATTTTACCAAAGAACACTAGGTAAAATTTTTTAGACAAGTGCGTCGCGTGTCTATTTAAAGCAATCAGAGGTTTGGTTAAGCATTCCGAAAATTTGTGAATTGTTTCCGAATTTGTGACGCTCAGTGGAGCATGGTATAAACACTTACATCTTAACGTATTTTACAGAAGTCATATATTCCCTCGAATTGCTCATTGCATAATATCTGATCGTCTCTTTTTATTTCGATAATTTTTTTATGCCGTCGCATTGTAAGGTGGGTTACAGATGGAAGATGCTGAACAAATTACCCATTCGATACGGTAATTAAACCATTGTGAGCAGATTTTTAATGTCAGTGCTGACACCGCAGAACTTCCTGGGCTGCAAGATAGTTGGATAAATCAAGCCAAAAACACTAACTGAACTTTCAGTATATCTCCTATTGCGTGGATTTATCAGATAATTCCAATACTCCTTCTAAATGCAAACGTTAATGACTCGTGCCTTTAAAATTCTTAAAGCTAAATTTAAGAATTTTTGGTATATTAAACGCACGGTTCTTGGTTCTAAAACAATGAAAACGATTGAATGCTATATTTACTACGTCACACTCCAGAAATGGAGCAAGGCGTCGAGAACACTGAGTTGTCATAAGTTTAATAATAACTATGCAATTAAAGGAATGTGAAATAAATATACCTAAAGCACAGAGGAAATACATATAGCAGAAAAAAAGCTTTTCTGCTGATGCTATCAACTGCATCCACGTGTGGTCTGATTTATTGCGAACTCCGTCTGGAACAGCTCAGAGCCCTGGGAAAAAATGATCTCCATGGGTAGTTTACCGCGGAGATTCATGTTCTTCTTCCTTGCGACTTTTTTGGGTGATGACCTTCCTTAACACATATTTGGTGCTCTGCGGTGGATTAATGGAAAACTCCATGTAAGTAATAAATTCACTTTGTAACCTTTCGAGGAGACTCCGACACGTGGATTGACTAAGGGCTAGTGTTTTTGGTGATCATTTCTCAGAAGGCTGTTTTGTTCATAATAGTTACTTATAATTTTGGTAGTAAAATCAGTTGTTCAATCCGTTATTTTATCTGTATTGGCAACTATATTGTGGTATGCGAAACAACGACTGTGGTTTCCTGCGGAAAATTTATATCTCCAATTCTCGGATGATTCTACACAAATAAAAATACTGATTAGTGAACTATTCACAGTGACATTTGTCTCTGCGTGGCTTAAAAAGAAGTTCTTCCTTTATTCTAACTATCCAGAGTTTTTTTTTATAATCACACATTTTTTCTTTGAACTATGTTACTAAAGCAAAAAGAAAAAAATTATCTCACTTGCATTTTTTATTTCGGCCGTCAATTGCTCAAACAAATTAAATAAGATCAAGCTGTTGAGATACCATAAAATGATTAATACCATGGTAATAGTTATTATAATTCATGACAAAGTCGATGTCATATTTACATGTCTAAATTCATGGAAATATTATTTATCATATCGATATTCGAGCATTATAACCTTGCAGTAATTGTATATTAATAATTCAGGTGGTGCGTACCATGCCGTTGGAAAAACTCACCATTTATTGCTAAAATCTATTATCGGATCCATTGATCGAGTTCTCTTTCAGTCGGAAAAACGAACAATAATATCCTTCTTGAATTACACAATACTTTTCAAATATTTATTGGACGATAATGTTCCAAAATACTGTTCTGTACTCACGTATAACTTCGTGTAGATGGGCCTCTCCATTGGGACCTCGAGTAAATTCCTCTCGCCTGTAGATATCGGTCAAGTGGGATCCATTTTCATTGTAGCCAATCCACTGTACCGTATAGAAGAGATGAGACATGAAACATGAAATAGAAGGGGAATGATAATATAAGAGACTGCCTAGAGTCAGTCATACATTTCCATTACTAATTTTTCTGCGGTTTTTCAGTGTAGTTCTTCAATAAGTTCAAATGACGTACTTGGTTTTCTTTGGAATTTAAAACGAAGTAATTTGTCATTTTGTTTTGAAGAGAGTTTATCTTTCGAGGATTCTGAATTTGACTGAAATTTGTTACAGATCTTACGACCATGCTAAGCAACAATGTGTCTATAGACTGTGCCATTCCTAAATAAAGTCAAGCATGGAACGGGAACTACTTCCGCTGACTACTGAATGGTTATTGGCTTGGGAACGTTCAGCCACACTGACCGAAACATAGTTCCTGAATTGTTATGTATTAACTTGTAACCATACAACATATTTTAATTGCATTCGGTGGTTGATAAATGCTTTCCTTGTAGTAATTTTTCTTTTAATGACATATTTTATCGCTCATTCACCGCTGCCTTGTAATGATTCACAGAATTTAGGAAACACTATCCGGATGATGTTATGAAGTTGCATGACTTTTTCACTACCAATTTAAGATCTATCTCTTTAACATAATTCAGAGGAAATCATGGGGAAAAAATTCCAGCTCAAAAGAGCTGTAAAGAAGAATATACCTTTAATTTCCCGTTCCTATTGATTCTTTGCAAGCCAGAGGTCTTGTGAATGCGACCGCGCTCTGCATTTTCCTTCCTCATCTCTAGTATAATTGGCGCTATTTTTAAAATTGTGAAATATTATTGTTATATTTTGTAGAGGTAGTGTTATATTTACCTATTTTCCCAAAATGACAATTGATTTGGTGACATTTTAACAATAATAGGAAGAGCTCTACAGCCTACGTCAATACTACTTCACTAAAATTCATATATCCAGCTATACAAATGAAAATGCCTACATATGCATACCCACTCAAGTTATAGGTTTGTGTAAAATCAATTTTTGGTGTAAAGTTTGGCGAAAAGCGATCGGTTTGACCGATTAGTATACATCCAGACCCCTACTTACCAATCTCTGGTGTCTAAGCAAATGGTTCGTTGACCTTATGTGCATAAAACCGCTACAGTGGAGGTTTGCGATGGGATACAACTTCAAAGAGTGAGAGGTTTCAATGGTTAACCATAGCAGTAGCCATTTTTTGCGAACATTTCTGCTGTAGGTAATGTGCTACAAATGTAAGGACATATTTTTGACATTAAGATTCGTCACATATTCCATATTTTGTCTAGTCCTTATTTCAAAATGTTGCAATCAAATACGTTCCAGAAATTAATTTCAAATTTCTAGTGAGATATAAATTTTCTTCCCTGAAGAAATGCACGAGATAAGTTTTATTTCTTGTATCAACTGCCATCCTAGTCTTTGTGAGTCCCATGCGCTATGTTTATTTAGTGAATATTTCTAGAAGATAGAGTAAATGCCATCACATGGGTCAGCGAATAGACAAAGACAGAGCACTTCTTTATCCACGCGTCATTCGCTGAGTAATTCGCTGTTGATATTATAAAATAATGTGATAGGGAAGCCTACCTGGAATGATATTGTTTTTCCCGTTGGCTTGACGTGACTTGGCTCTTGACGTTCCTTCTTCCTGAATGCCGAAACTGTGACGATTCCTTTGCTGGGATTGATGGCATCCTATGGACATTTCTCTTGTAGGTGAGGCTAGAGATCACTGACAGCGGTAATCAATTGTTTTGACGGATGGCAGGATTTGTCAGCGCACGTAGATTCCTCAGATTTGTCACACATAGCAAAGGCGAAATTGAATACTTTCATCCCAAAAAACTCATCACTGTGAGATCAAATGGGCCTCAAATTACTATCAGTCGCTGCAATACTTTTTGATTTTACCTCACCCCTTTACATCCTTCCGCCAGGTCCCTTCATTATGCACAGAATTGTGAATTCAATGATCTAACACTATCAAATTGTATAAAGTGCTGCGATGGATTCTAGTACATCATAGTTTACTGACAATTTGATACTACAATCGAAAATGGTATTAGTTCAAGGTTTTACGTGCACACACTTAGAGAACTTCATTTCTGTTTTCGGGTAGATCTACCTTCCGTATTCCTGCCCGTTCTATGTCCATAATATTTTCACTACCGATGATTAACTATTAAGTAATGTATTCTAATGATGGGGCAGTAACTAAAATATTGCTTGCCAACTATGCCTCCATCTTTTCTTAATGTCTGCCCTGGAATTGTTTGACTTTTGGTCTAATCGGTGGTGAAACCTGATGGGTAGTGGAGGAGGAGGAGGATGGAGGAAATGCCTTAGCAGAGCATACAGACGAGCGTAGGGAAGAGGTCGAGGGGTCTAAAGGTGGTGCGAGTTAAAAGGAGAAGGAGAAGATAAAAGGAAGTTCTGTTTGGCGAGACAGGCTTAATGATAACAGAATACACCTGTGTGGTGTTAGGGCTTGTGTTTGGATACATGCATCAAGCTTAAGTCAGGAAACTTGCGGGCATGGCAATGAATTAAAGGGAAGGAAAGGAATACACTAATAAATTTTCCCACATATAGAAATAATATTTATTTGTACTTTAGAAGTATGTATAAAAATTGTGAGATATTTAAATATGAAATAACTTTGCTCCATTGTGCAGCGTAAAAAACAAAATATTCTTGGTCATTTGTATAGATATCTCTAGATGATAATCCGTTTTGGGTTCTCTTAAAAATTACTTATATTAATATTAGGATAATGTGGTGAGGAATCTTAAAAAGGTTAGATGGCTATTTGAAAAATAACAGTACCAGTAGTAAAAGCAAACTTAAGAAAATTCTTACAGAAAAGGAGAAAAAATTCCTGCGTGGGGAAATGGTAACGGTTTTTTCTTTGCCCAAAAAGGATGAATGGTTCAAGTTTGGAATTAATCACGCATTCTTGTGACAAAATTTATAAGGATCGAAGCAAATAGCGAGGGGCTTTCATAGTAAACTTCTTCTTAATGCGAGTATATTGCGTGCAATTTCATTTAGCTGCCATTGTAGGTGACCATTTACACTCGGTCCAGTTACTCACAAGAGGAGTGTCAGGTAACCGGATCTCAGATTTTATTCAAACTTAGTAATGGTACAGACGGCTGTATGTGGACCTTCAAACATTTTAAACTTTATTAAGTACCCTTCTGACGGGCCCGTAACTCAACTGTTAAAGTGGCCATGTGGCTACTGCGCTTGCCTAAGGTCCACTGCACATGGGTTCGATTACAGCACGGGATTTTTTTTCACTCATTTTTTTAGTTTTTATTTTACGGCACCTTACAATGCGCTCAAGATTTTTTTTATTTATACTGGAAGTATTATTTTTAAACGAGGCAAATATTTCAATTGCATACACGACGTCAGGCTTATTCTCCTTTTTTGGTCGAAGGCAGCCTTCTTATTATGCCACTTCCTTATCATTTCACCAATCGGAAGGGTACTTATTAGAGGTAAAAATGTTTAAAGGCCTTTTTTGTGTAACTATTGGTCATATAACCCTATATGTGGGGTGATTCATTAACCATATTGAGCGGTCGGTACAACTACTAAGTTTGAATAAAATCTGAGATCCGGTTACCTGACACTCCCCTTGTCAGTTAGTATCCATCTTCTGCTTCTCTCTCATGCATTTTTAGATGTATTTTAATTTTTATATTCTCTTATCTCTTATGCATCATTATTTTTAAATTTTTTAGGTATTCATGAATCATTACGTGCAAAAGTGGTTAGGTCTCCCTGTTTAATGCCATTACGGTGTTATTCACGAACTTAGCCAAGTTTCCTTCCATTTTTCGTGATCACTGTCAATTTACAGTGTCGAATCTTGAACCCGCTTCCGTTGTTCAAGCTACGTAGACTCCAAAAATATGCCCTCAAAGCATGCAAGCGCCAATGAAAACAAAATTTTGGAACTAAAACTATGTATAAAAGTTCTTCTCTTGCATTTTCATATTCTTGCAGCCGATGTGATTTCACAGATCACTCATAACGATATTACTCACAAGCGAGCGGAAGTTAAAAACAAGTAAAGCTCAACTTTTTCAAAGAAAACATAATATTTAAAAATCTCTTATTTGCAGAAAAAGTCTATCTCATACCCTTTTCCCTCGCTATCCCTTTTATTAGTGGCTGGTTGGAAGGCAAAGGTCTCAAAAAAGAAGAATTCCAAAATGTTAGAGGAAAGTTGCCAAGAATGAAAACTCTCGCTTTTTATGATAAAAGAAGGAGGGAATTCGTGGAGGAGTGGAGGTGGGTTAGTTCAGTGTTGAAGGTATAGATACCAGTTTCAATAACCAGGGAGCATCAGTAGGTCGGCGAGGCGAGGGTTCTTCTGAAAGAGGGCGTGCGTATTACTTCTATTGCTTATTGGAAGGAAAGGCGACCAAGGGAAATTCGCCCCATTCTCCCAAAATTCGCCATTCCTGCTCCTTGAAAACGACTAGTAAGAAGTGAGTGACCCTTTCTGATGTACACTCACATGTGTAGATAGGTAAACTGCAAAAGATCGATGATTTTTAGGCAATGCAGTATGCTCTAAGTACGAAGAATATACATGAGTACATTTGCATTTGTATTCGTTTACACGTATACACAATATACATTAGCATTTTTATTCGATTAGAAAAACAAAATCTCAATTTAAATGTTGGATGTTTGGCACTCCTGTGGCATATGTTACTGTTTTTGATTGGAGGTGACTCCAAATTTTATACACGTTATTTTTGAGTTTTTTGAGAAAAAATCGAGCTTCCAAACTTTACATTTTCAACACTGAAATTTTCGTCAATACTACCGTGTATGAGAAAATAGGAGACCCATAGAGTTCATTGATTGCTACATGCAGGCTCCCAGTCCCATTTCCTAAGACTCTCAAATCATTTTTCTTTCCATAGAATGTATATAAAATGTTACGTAGGGAATACTCTCCTCAGAAAATGGTCGGCGGTGGTGGTAGGGAGAGTTTGGAATCATTTCCAGCTAAAACCGTCACGGTTTCGACATGACCTAACGCAGTATGTCCAGAGGAAAATTAGATATATAGATTGGGTCGTGGCATAGTTTTATACAAGGACTACGGCAGCCATTATATCCGTAATTGTTTTGATGAGCCTTTCTCTACTTTCCTGCTCTACCACCATTGAGTTCTCTGTTATGTTCCATTTCCTTCCAACGCATTCATTGCACCTCACCTACTCTCCCTTACATCAGCTCATTTCAATACTCATTTCCAATTACCTCGATAACTTTACATTGTTTATGGTTTGATCTCTTCGCTAAAGTGGTTCCAACGCCATAACTGGGATAAATTTATGATATTACGAAGTAATGGTGGCAACTTAATTGTAGCATAATATAAAATGAATCCATAAAGCAAAGAAAAAACCTTTAAAAAACTCATACTTCTGGACTTATTTAATGAATATAAAATTAAAAATCTCGAAATTTGGCCCTCCTTTAAACCTGCAATGATATGTGACAGAGAATTGTATTATCTTCATTTATTTACCAGTAAAATATTAATTATATTATTTATTTGCCGGCCCTAATTCTCACAGTAGTGAATAAACATTGATATTACTTAAGTGGATGCGTTTGCCTACCTCTGATTAATTCTGTTCCCAAATTATAGACAATTCCTTAGATAAACGCAATTTTGAAGTAATTTTCTCTTTTAAGCGTTACAAAGCCTCAAGCTTCCTTTTCCTCAAGCTTTCCTCTCTCCCTCTTCAAAAATGACTGAAAATTATGCTATAAAACACTCAAGGATAGGATTGACAGACATCTTTGGTATTGGCTATAAATTATGGGAGATGCGGACGTTCAGAGGCATAAATCGAGAGAATAATGCAAGAGAAGAAAGAAATACAAAGGATATAAAAGTTTAAAATTCATCCCTTAGATATGAATTTAATACGAAGACGTGTTAATACCGAGGGAATGACAGAAAATTCGTCCTTTTGAACTGGAGCAAACAAAGTTCCCTTAGAATTTGAAGGATGGAATAGATTGAAGGAAGAAGAAGGAGAGAAGTAATATCCTTCTCCTTCCCTCTTTCTATTTGTCCCTCCTTTTGCCATTTGAACTCTTCGGTAAATGTTTTGTAAATCCTGTATCCTCACCGAAGTGTGTTTTTGCGAGCCGATACGAGTTCAGGTGCAGGCACGGAAGAAAACATTTAAGCGGGGGAACAATATCTTTCGAATTCTGTTCTGTTTTCATGCTTCTCATCTACCGTCACCAGATTCGTTCCCAAATGCGCAGTCGGTCCTTTCCTTTCCCATCAGTATATGCGCACTCTTCCGCCCATAGTTTGTTTATGTTTAAAATTTGCATTTATTTTCACGACGGCCATGTTTTTGTTGCCCAGCCTAAATAAATGATTGCAGAAGTGAAACGTTCGTAGCCAATTAAAAATAACAATGTCAATAAAATTGGAGGTACAAGAACGTGTGTTTACAAAGAAAACAAAATATTGTTAATTAACCTAAATAGACCAAATTGGATAACATAATAGCGTGTAAATATTTGCGCTGATTTATAGTGATTCTATGTGGTAAATATATTAAATTTCAGTATCTTATTTGGAGAATGCAGTTCCTTGCGTCTCTGCAGAGAAACGGAGGAAAATAAAGCTCCGTAAAGCCATATGAAATCATTAGCCATCACTTCATCTTCGGTTTTTACTTTTAATTTGAAAAGAGCTTGGACAATTAACAGATTTTCCAGGATAGCAGCCATCAAGACTTGAATATTTACTGAGAGACGAAACTTTAGCATTTAAAAATGTCTTTATGGTCAGATTAATTGATTCTGATCCTCTGCGATGTGTTAGCAAAGCATCCATTTCAATGCTGAAAGACAGCGCGAGGAAAAACTTCGTGAAAAGATAAATACGCATTTGGGTCCATGAAGTATCAATGATTCAGGGTCTTGTGAACGCATATGTGCTTAGGTCTAGTGCCCTGAACAGTTCTATTTAGATGACGCTGGTTTCATGCACATTAACGTTGAAGAATTACTTTCTAAATTACTGTAATTGGTCAAAAATGTTTTATAATGGATCTTCAGGAATACTTAACATAGGGATTATTACATTTACAAAATCATAAGTAAAATGACAAATACGTAATTATTTATTAAATAAATGGAGGGTTGTATTTATAGAAATATATCTTTGGTTATTGGTTGTACTCCAGGGCTGTTAATCGATGCATTCTTTCCCAAGCAATTTTCAGGAATTCACGCGATTTTTGAATGATCAATACGTAATTATGAAGCTTCAATGAAGTATTAGATCCAGTGCATTCGCCATTGAGATCGCAGTAGAAAGTACGTGAAATAGGAAATTATTTTTTCTTTTTCGAGTCTAGAGCATTAATTAAGTAGTATTCTCTAGTGACAGGTATTCATAAATGTTTTATGTAATTTGGTTGAATTTTTTACATCAATAAGAAATCCAGTCAATTTCAATTCGGATTTCAATTGTGTTTCGTCTCCAAAAAATTAGATATTTTTTCTGTGAATGAAATATTGACCGCAACAAGACAGAGCCGTATAGTCGAGTTCAGAGTCCTCTGGATGGCCGTTCTCTACACTACTCCCTCACTCTGTAGTGAATTATCGGCAATCTAGAGGACTATGGTCGAGTTATTGGTTGAGTGCCATCTACCGTGGTCAAAAAAAGCTTTTGAGACCACTGATGACGTATAATTTATCTTTGGGCATGCGATTGCTATTGAAAATTTTTCTACCGTTCATTGGAGTGTAATGACCCGAATCTTGGCCAACTGATTTTAATGAGCATCTAGGTAAGGTATTCACTACATCTTATTGTATGAAATAATGCAATCTAGAACCATGTCGAACAGTTTTTTATGACATGGTTGTGAATTAAAAGGAAGAAAAATATATTCAGTCGTAAAAGCTATTTCATAGACCCCCAACTTATGAAATTGTGCTGAGATGTAACATTTACTTCTTTCAGTCACCAAGGCAGCTAGACCTAGAGGACCTAGAGCTAGAAAGCTAGTAAAACAAAAACCAGAGCATCATCATGCCATTTCCAAAGAAATCTTGAAAAAAATAATATGTTCCAACTCATTTACCTTGTATTAATCAAGCATTTCCCAAATAGGTCGAGGTTTGTCTTTCAATGTGCAGGACCACGGACACTGAACTATTTTGAAATTTAATAATATTTAGTTTTCGGCTTCAATTGTATCATTTTATTTCATTTATTTTTAACAATTTAATATCGATGACCCGTCAGGCACATGTCTGTCTACGGGGCATAAGTAAAATTAAACAATAATAATATTTTTTTCACTTATCAACAAACTATATCGATTTGTAAGTTTGAAAAAAAACCCATATTTACTCTTTTCAGTACGTATTTAGTGAAAAGAATAGCAAAAATTGAACCGATTTTACGAATAGCTGATAATAATGAAATGCCAAACTGTGAATGTTTCTTGCTAGCCTAAAAAATAAAGTTGGTCATGCACGACCCAAAAGTTTCGCTCGGCGATTTCATATCGAGATAGTAATTTCGCGTGATGCGCTTAAGTAATAGGTGGAAAAGGCAAGTTTGGCTGATTTTTATTATGCTATCATAGGGCTGGGAAATTGGTCGTATCCAAGAAGCTCTCCTGTTTTCTCTATGCTCCATATGGATAACATGTCGATAGTGGTTTCAGGAGAAAGTTGGAACCTTTTGTAGAAGAACCTGACGATGACATTGAATGTCTAAACCTGGGTCGTTTCGAATAAAAATTATCCAATTATAATTATTTGATATAGTTTTTTATCGGTAATTTATTTTTTCATGCATTTATGATTGATTCATCTCCCATTTGAGTACTAACGAGCGATCGAAAAAATAGGGTTGGTTCTCGTATTTGTGGATATCCTTTTTGGCATCGGTTCATTTGAGGTACATGTTCCAAATAAACAAGCCACTCCTCCTTTTCTTCCATTAAAAATCTCTTCATTCCTTCCTCCCATTCTTTACACAATGATTAATCAGTCGTCGGATTCTGAAACAACTTTTTATTGTGTATTTTCACATCACATCACAAAAAATTAAGGGCTCACGTATGTCCGTGTACCTGGGTCTATTACCTAACTCTCTTTTTCCTTTGAAGCGTAATCTTTAACGCCTTAACACATCTGAACTTCTCTCCTTGTCTCCAGCAATGAGTTAGATATTCAAGTGTTGATCGCCCTCCAAAAGTCAAAATTGAAAATAGCCTTTTGCGTAAGCATAATCGGGTCAAAAGGACATGATCACCGAGGACTGCTGTTGAGGTTACGCCATTCAGATTGACTGCGGCGCCACCACCGTTCTCGCTTTGATGGCGAAAGCTGAATGTAATTAGTGAGATGTTTGAATGCCGTGGTTTTGGCTGATCAGGTATAGAAAATGGGTGAATGTTTCTCTCATTTTCATCCAGTTTTTGGGAAGAATGGTAATTTAGGGATTAAAAGGACTAGGGAACGTACCAAAGAAAGCAAAAGGATTAGAAAAAGAAAGAAGGAAGGAGTGATTAAATTAACAGGAGGCGAGTACAGTGGCGGAAGAAATTAACGCAAAATTTTTCGCGCGCCAGAATGCGGCATTTTTGGGAACTTCTAGGAGCAGTACACACTCGAAAGACTGGCAACACTGAGGAAAACATCGTCTACCGCAAACATTTGAAATCCGCAATGGAACTCACATTTGTCGGAGCCTAGAACTTAGTCATCAATCGCCTCATTTTCGAGCTTTCTTCTCATATTATTCGCACATTCAGTCGCGGTGAATCGCTGTGTTTATTTCAGCATGGTTCTTACGTCGAATGATATCATTTATACAGAAAGACTGATCATAAAAAAACATTCACTATCCCACTCAATTCGGTATACTATATGCTGAAATCTTCATCTTCTACCACCAAGGGATATTTATTGTGGTCGACTTTCCGAGGATCTTTTTGAATTACGTGTACTGTGTCTTTTTCACCGAAATGATATAAATCGAGATTTATCCGCACCAAATGTCGATACAAAAAAGATTTAATTAAAATAAGTATAGTCTACGTGACGAAATTTTTCACGATTTTCCATTTGTAGATTGACGAAGTTCCTTAGACGGATATTTATTAACTTCAAAACGGATATTTATTAATGAATCGTTCTTGACCCAATATAAATCCGTTTTTAGTTCGTCAGAATGGGATTAAACTATGAAAACATACGTAAATATATATAATTTCAAGAAATAAAAATAAATGTGTTCGCATCGATACCGAATAATCTAGGCATATTTTCCCGATATTTCTTTCATTTTATCACAGGAAGCTTGGTGACGAGCTGTCCTCTGTTAAGCTTTATCTCGTAACTGCAGGATATACGAATAAACATTCCGAAAAGTTTACTGAAATTAGGTGCAGTTATGGATAAACAACTCTATTACGTCTGACTGCATAATATCTTACACGCTTAGCTATAAATTCGCCGCACATTTAAAATTAACAGAAAAGCCTTTTAAAAGACTTCAGTTTGGAGTAAAATGTCATTAATGAAATAAATTAATAGGTAACGGTTAATGTTGTAGCTGTCAGATGTATTTGGCTAGCTAAAGAGTGGTCCGTGTTGGATTTTTAATGAACACAAATGAGTTTGTATATACATTTTCTCATATTGGCGATATGACTGAATGTAATGTGTAGCTGCAATGACTGGCTGATAATATAGATTTTTTTAAATACAAAAGAGATAAAATTTGCCTAATAAAAATCAATTTACTTGACCAGAAATTGAATGAAAAACTCAACAATGTCTCGACCAGGGGTGAGGTCACAGTTCTTTTCTTTTTATGGTCGTTATCGTCATCCAAAAGGCAAGCCGCATTGGTAGGGCAATGCTCAAGATCCTTGGAGCGCACTCCACTGCTATGTAACACCCGATCTTTCTTGATGACGATAACGTTTTCGAAATCATAAGCGTACTCGAACAATATTATCATGAGGAACCATGATTGTGATTCAGGTTTGCAACCCAGTAACAACTACTGAACTTTCTTACGTCAAGGTGAATTTAAGATGATATTCCGTATCCTTGCGGTGAATTTATTTGCGTCAGTATGCGTTACTGTGAACTAAGTTACTTTTGAAATGAGTGGTGGTATTGTATACGAACGTTTAAAATAACTATAAGGATAGGAAAAAGCATACTACTCTCCTGGGAATACAAACAGAAAGAAGTAGTTCTCGGATTACACCTCATCAGCCCAGACCATTCCAATCAAACGCCATCAGTTCCCCTCATGCATTGGTTTGGAGGCCAACTACCATAAGTCTGAGTTAAAGCAAAGAGCAATCTTGAAGGACTTTTGAGGATCCCTAGAGGTTCCCTTGTGTCGATACAAAGCTCCACCAATACTTATGCATTCAAAATTGGAATGTATGAAGGCCGCATTATATTGATTTGGGAAATAGTATGCCTTTAATAAGAGTTTACTTTCCCCTTGTGTTGCGGGCGATACCTTTTCTGCCATAGATAATGTTTCGGATGCCAGTCGTTTAACTCACAGGAAAGAAGTGGTATTTGACTTCTCTTACGCCCTTTCAAATATTTTACGGGTGCTTCCGATTTTTTCGAAGCGCGACGAGCCTTTTCTTTCTGGGGCAGCGAGAATTTGAAACCTGTGCCTTATTCACAACAACAAACCACCCCGACCATCACTACCCGGAACTTGGCTAAGGTATACGAACAAGCAGAGCGGACAGCGCAAGCAGAGATATTGTTCAAAGTTTTAGCGGCCTCTCCCTAAATTCTTGGGGGAAAAAAGATCTTATTAGCCTTTAAGTATGCCTAATTTTTCTCCCAGGTGGAGAAATCGGATAGTAGGTTTGTAAAAGGCAAAAACATCCGTCGAAAAATTACCCGAAGAGGTGTTGCGCCTTCGACTTTCACCCACTGAACTTTTATATGGTGTTTAAAAGTAAAAAAACCTATTTCTCACTACTATCAAACGAAAATCATTAAATTTATGTCCGCTAGAATAAGAACTATGTTTATTCAAATGTTTATCAATATTCATTTTTCGTCCGCAACTAGGAATACTTACGAGCTCACAAATGTCAAAATTTTAGGAGATGGTTCAAAACAAATCATGTAACAGCGGGCTGCACGGAGCGCTGCGTTTATTATGAGGGCAATGCGAGAAAAAAAACGTTTTTCGACCCCCTCAAACGGAACAACCCAAAATTAAGATGCAATGAGGAAAATCGTGGAGGAAGAATGGGAAATGAAGCCAGTATAAGGATACCAAAATGTGGACAACTCCATGTCACAAAGACTTGGTCAGGAAATCGAGAATGGAGGGGGATGGATTGATTATAAGGCTAATAAACATCCATATTCTTTATGTAAATACCAGCATATTTCTTGATGATCAATTGCTGTGATTATGTGCACACGTAACTCAAATTTAGAGAATTACGCATACATTTTACCCTTTTCCACTCGTTGCATTATAGTGTCCCTTTTCAACATCCGTTAAAATACATTACCACTAAGAGATGAAATTTATGACCCTGTAAAAAGTCTTTTAATATCTTCATGTGGCGGCACTCACAACTTTAACTTCCATTGAAGCAGTAATATTACGACACATTTGAAGAGGAATAGATTCATTAGGAACGTAGCAATCGTATAATATTTGATGGTGCACATTCCTAATTTGTACTCCATTGACTACTCTGCGGATTTATGAGAAGTATACAAATAACCATAGGGAAAATATCTAATTACTGCTTAGTCGCTACATGGAAAAAGATTATTTTTAGTATTTTATCACTTTCATAAGGGGAAATACGCGATGCATTTTTGTCGGAGTATTACTTACGCGTGGGTATAAAAATGCTCCTCATAAAATTTAACTGCGTAATTTTAGCCAAACATTTTTCACTCCGAATATTTCAAAAGGTATATAAGTGATATTTTAACTTATCCTCTAAATATTATTCTCCATCCTATAATTTGAACTGTTGAACTACACGGCTAATATATTGTTCATAGCAAACCGGGAAAACAATGCTGGGAAAGCTTCAAAAACCGTTTTAAAGATATTTTGAAGAGAATTCCACACTTGTTTGGTCTCTCACTCAAATAAGTAATCGGTATTAACAAGTTCTACAGATAGAAACAAACTCTAATTCATAATAAAAATAATTGCCCTCTTTACTAAATCATTTCAAAGTAATTTTAAGGTGAATGTAGCATCACGTAAGATCACTAAATCGAGTAACTGACACAATCAGAGATCCGGTCTGTTCCCTCCTTCATGAATAGCTTTTCATTGAGTGGTAAATTGGCAAATGTGTGGATATGAGCACCATACGACAGGCAGGACGTAGAAATCAAGTGGGGTCGAGTACCCGAGAATGGGAAGTAAACATCTCATTCGACGACCAAGGAGACCGCTCTGATTCTTTTACAAAGCCCGAATATGCGTAAAATCACACACTCATGGTTGAGGTCAATATCCATTTCCTGAGCCTTCCGCGGATTCCTGCGAAGTTTCGGCTGCAATAAAGTCACATCGCGTAGATTAATTATAAAGGCACTAAAAGAGGCCACGCCAGGATTTGAACCCCAGGCATTCTTAACCGCAGACGAACGCTCTCCCTCTAGGCTACTTCATCGATCAAGAGAAAACAGCGTCCAGTGGTTCTTACTATACAACGAAAAATGGGAATTCTAATGTTTCCTTTAAAAACTGGACCAAATAAAATGCTCTGGATTTTTAAAAGTAGTTTTCAGAAAGTAAATAATATTGCATTTGGAGGAATTAAGAAATTTAAGTGTTTGGGATGACCTGAATGCACAAGGGCGGAAACTTACGTAGGGTTTTAAGGTATTGGAAATGTTTGTAAAGAAAAATTTTCTCCTCATGGAAACCATTCTATTCTACCAGATTTCCCATACTTTAACTTGAAATTCACAGGATATTACGCCAAAATGTTAATTGTAATGCATCATATTTCTCGGAAGTAGTTTGAGGCCTATTAAAACGATGTTCATCCACAGCTATTCCCTGCACGCGGAAATACATTTTATTGTTAGAGAATTTGAACTGGAGGATGAAAAATTTTTATGTCCCAACAAATAATGCTTTCATAGTATTGTTTCTTAAGTTTCAACCAAGAAATTTGTTTTAACGGTCCTAAGCCCTAAAAAAATATGGTAAGCATCTCTATATAATCAACTACGAATTCGGAACCTCGACTAGGTGCGGGTCGAAGCAAGCTCATCACGTTTATAACTCCCAGACGATCTCGCGAACGTAAATCTTATTAGTAGGACTATTTACATGACGAGTAAAATCGATATCAATTCATAGAGAGTTTGAATATTCCCGGTTTCCATATGCTGTCTCAATGTTGTCAAGTTGTCGAAGGAAAAGCGATTTCAATTAGTTCCCGTGTACGCCGCATTCAGACGCCAATGAGTTTTGCGTTAATTTTTTCCGCCACTGTACATATCAAAATGATGAGATGTGAGGAGTCAGGAGGTAGGTGAAAATCTTATGATACCTAGAACGAAATAATTCGAAAGTGCTCAACCTCTTCTAACCGTCTCTACCGTACCGAGTGATACATAGCATTGTAGAAAAAAAATGAAAAATCATAAGCTGTTAAATAGCAACAATGAGAAGTTGGGTAAGCTAACTCACCATCTGAAATTACAAATATTTTGATAATAATTTGGATTTACCTTTAATAGGGCAGCATGAGGGCAGAATCTTAGTTTTACTTAGGGCTTCCTCAGTAAAAACTATGCAGCTTAAAATGTATAAATATTTCCCGGGAGGATATTCCCTCAGTGTTCTCTATGTCGCATTTCGGACGGTGTTTCCGTCCAGTTATTAAATTTATTCGAGTAGCTCGTCCAGGTTGCCTCTGTATGGAGGATCACATGATGATCTTGCTCTAATTTGGGGAATATACGCTGTGTCCTCGCAATGCGTCGTTACTCTGACTGAGAGAAGCCACGGCGGACGGCGATTCCCATTCAGGCGGGAGAGGGCGTCTGATCTCCCCGGTGGCCACGTTCGTCCCGCTTACAATCCCAGCGACATTTCGAGGAGGTTCCAGCTCTAGGTAAAGTCTCTCACTCTCATTTGTGCCGGTTATGCATGAAAGCAGAGAACGTAGAGGCCTCATTCCAGGGCAATGTAAGGTTTGATAATTCATAGCGCTGTGTATCAGGCGACACTCTATACTAATCATTAAAATTGGCAAACCTCTCAGATCACCGCTTTTCCCATTGATAAAGCTGATTAACACAAAGGATTTTATTTCAGCCACTAGCCACATCTGTGAAAACAACAATGCCTTTGCAAGTAGATCTACCAAGATTGTGTTAGAGCGGCAGTGTTTCTCTAAAATTGTTACGAGATATCTTTGATATTACATAATGGCGAATCAACTCATGATAGGAAAATTAATGGGGTAAATTGAAAAGACCAACATTGGGGGTGAAATTCCATTTTTCCGTCCTGACATTAATACTTTGTGCGGGATACTCTCGGGAAATAACGTAATGCTAAACACATCAATGATGATTCATTGGACACTCAATGACGTCATTTGATAGGGTCATTTTTGCCACAGTATTGAGTTTCTTATAGCTTGTTCAAAATACACATGAATTGCAGCGCTGGTAATGGAGATTTTTTTGAGATAATGTTCACAGAGTATGCTTTACCAATGAGTGAAATTGGATGGATAATTCTAAAAAGCCGTAAAAAATTATTACATTCATATAGACACGGCTGGCGTCTTCTGAGCAAGTTGTTTTTCAATTAATCACTAAACTATTACTCAAAATATTTATATTATTGCTGTATATAATAATAAAATATATCAATATTGTTGCATCAATAAGAATCGTTTATTTTGTTCTTGACAGATGGTTTGCAGTTTGGGTTCTAGGATTAGGACCACATCACCTATCCTTAAAAATATAAAATGAAATTATCAGTTATCGAGTAGTGGCATGGCGTATTTTGAGCCAAGTAGTACCCACGAACATTCGTTTCTGGTGAGTTCTTTCAATTTCATACCCCGGTTCATGTCACATCATAGTTAATAGTCAATTTAACTGATAATTGTATATTGAATCGAACTACATTTTTTTCCTCTCATCTGAAAAGATTTTGCTGACATTCAGTCAATTTTTGAAGGACCGTTGCTACAAATATATGGTACCGAATCGAGTGGTAACTTTTCCATTGCCGTCAATCTTTTAAATTCGGTATATTTGCTTTTGTTCACATTGTGATGCGAAGCACGTGTTCTAACTGCCGTGATACTCGAGGGCCGTGATAATGACGTACGGATATAAAAAACGGAGCAAAATACAAAATGAAAGGAGGGCGGTGGTTGGAAGGACAGAAACGGAAGGGAGAAGGCGCTCACCGATCTACTGAACTCCAACGTTGACTTCGAGCTGCTGATCCGTCGAAGTCCAGACACGTGAATGCACTGCCACTGGTTTACTTACTCTTAAACCCCTCCTTTTTACCACTTTGACTGCAACTCCGGGATGGATTGTGGGAGGGGGTTGGATAGAATTTTGAAGTCGGGAGTAGTTAAAAACAAAAAGCAAAAGAATGGTGCCTACGTGCTAGCACCTAATATCTAGTACATCTAGAATCTCTAGTATTTCTAGAGTAAAGAGGTCTTAATTTAAAATAAATGATTTTTCCCACCTGCCATCCTTAAACATTGCATGTAATTTCGTAACTCTTAACTAGCATTTTTCTTTCCTCGGTGCTCCACCACTGAAAGGAGCAGCTTATGAAAGAAACATTTGCCCACTATGTTTCTCGTATTGGTTTCAAGAATAATATGTGGTGTTTGTAAATATTATTTGATAAAATAGTGGTAAAATGTAAGGCATTTACTAAAAACTGCATCTAGTCTTACGCGCCCCTTCACATATTTATGAATAAGATAATTACTCTTTCTTTGTGAAAAAAAGAAATAGAGCGCGCGCAATCCTTGCGCATGAGAGAGTAATTTTGCGATTAGGGCCCGTTTTACTTCCGCCGGTTCTCCCTAGTCCACCCTAATTAACCTCCTGAACACGTGCTTCTAGTATGCTTGACCTCATAAGCTTTTATGCATAAAGTCACAGCCTTGGTTATTTTAATGTGCCGTTCACTCAGCCTGCTTTCCCAAGAAACGGCTTTAGCGGCGCACTGGATCGAATATGCACTCGGCTCCCGTGGATTCTCTATGACTAGCCGTGTCACCAAGGGCTTGAAAGACGGAAGGGAGCCAAAACTCGCCCTTGCGGGAGAACTAAGCCTGCTCCCGTCACAGTCCAGAAGAGGGTTAAGGCCTTGAGCGGACCGTAAGAAATTGTGCTTGCCTGTCTGCCCCCACCGTTGAACTCCTACGACATGAGGCAAGAGGAGCTTACTTAGTCCGGAACGCTTTTGCCTATACAGGTCCGTGATGACCTTGGAGCTTCTCCTAAATGGGCTAAAGATGATATATTTGGGTGAGATGGAGGCAGTTTGGGCAGAGAAATGCAGTGTCAGTTCCAGGTCATTAAGAGAAGATGGGAGACCTTTCGTCACGAAAGTTGACATAAAAGTGTTGAAGGGATATTGGAGCGATAAATGAGGTAGCTATTGCTTACCATGTGAAAAAAAATTGTACAGTCAGTACCGCTGCGTAGTAGAAAAATTTTTCGCGAGGGTCTTCAAGACGTCTGGCGGGAGTCTTTCAACCAAAAACCTGCTTGGAAGATCACACAACCGGGAGAATAATTGGAATAGTTTTTGAAGGAGAGCCTGTATTATTAGCAGAATAACAATTACTAAACTCTTTCACTGTTCCTACCATCAAAGGAATTCGTTTGATGTTCTTGTATGAATTATGTAACATTTTAGTGACAGCGTATTTTTAATGGTGTCTATTTTTGGCAAAGTTATGAAATGCTTGAATGGTTGACTTTGCATGTGATTTCTCTAAGACAATGCTAATGAAACTTTAAATGGCTTACTTTTGTAGGAATGAACTCATATGGATACTGTTAATAAAATGGGAGAAGCAAAATTGAACACAAAGATAATGCGTAGTTGAAGAATCTCATTCTTGGATTGGATTGGATATTTGTGGAGACGACCGACTGCTAATGTCATTTGCGCAATAGGAGATAGGTACGGGAGGAAAGGTGGATGGAAACCCGGCGTCGGCATAAGCCTGCTCTTAACGAAAGGCGCCAAAGGGACCAGTGCTTAATGACTCATCTGACAGACGGAGTACTCTCTTTGAAGTTCCCTCCACAAGACACTCAATTAGGGATCAGGTTTCTTCTGAAAAACATCCTCCTCAGCAGGGATTTGAACCCTGGCCGTCCGTATGGTTAGCCAGTTCTCTCCACCACACCAACCCGATCCCGAATCTCATTCTTTGGACACCTAATAAGAACACCGGAAATCAGAATTAGCAACAAAATTATAAATAAACAATGAAAGAGTGAAACCAACATAAGATGAATTGCAGAAATTATGGAAGATATGAGTGAATTACACATTAAAATAGAAGATTTGAAAGAAAAGACGGACACAATCATGAAACTCAAGGACAGACAGACCAGACTACAAACCAAGATTAACAAATTGAGAATAGGAAGGGTGATCCCAGATGAAGATGAAAATTACGATCCGAGTGAATGAAGAAACACTGGGCTAACAGAAATTAGAAGAATTCCAGAAGAAAACTAAAGTGGTCCAATGAAGGCCACAATATAAAATGAAAATAATAAATGGAAGAATTTTAAGAAAGGGTCAACAGAAACGTGGGATATTTCCTCTCCTTTCAATCAATTAGTGAAACATTAGGTCAAAATGCGGAGTAAAGGAGTCAACACCATGGAACCAGAGAAGGAAGATACCGCTAATATAGCGGAGCCAGAGAAGTGGTTGGAGGAGTTAGGAGGACATGAAGGGCTCGTCTAATCGGCCGAGAAATAGGTTGACATAGACGGGCTGAATCTGCTGCCCATTGCGCATGCTTTGGCTTGGAGTAGTGCTGCGAGAATCGGGGATCTTCATTTTGAATCGAACCGAATCGAATCTCCTAAAAGATATATCGAATCGAATCAAAACGATTTTTTAAAAAATATTCGTTAGCGAGTTGAATCACCCTAAAACATTTTTCTTGCGAATCGAATTCGAAATTTAAAATAAATGCAAATGTTTATGCAGCGTTAAAGTAATATATATTTTCACTATACTTCAGGGCCTTTATTAGATTATACAGGAAAATAGTGGCATAAATAATAGCACAAAATATCGTGTGGTCGTTTAAATTTTCGTTTCGCGTGTGGGAAACATCTTCTAAACAGATGGCCAGATATTCGGGGATGAGTACCATGTTTAAATGCATCTAACGATTCGAAGACGAATCTATCTGTTTCGAATATAACCAATTATTCGCTTTCCAAGCATCCCGATTTGCAGGCGAACCGAATCGAATTAAGCCTAATTAAGAATGAAATGGGAAAGATCAGTTTGAAAGTCAGAGCTAGGGACGGGCTACGGTAGGGGCGGGCGTCAAGGAAGAAGTGGAGGGACGATAAGCCATCATGGTATGGAATACAGGTGTAGAGGGAAGTGACAACTTTAGTTGCCATTTCTCTCAACACTTATCAGCGTCATTAGGAAGGGGGTGGATATGAGGCGTTCAATGAAATGGTTGATGTATTTGATATAGGAAGGTATGGAATGGACGAGAGGTTGGAGGTAGTGGTCGACGAAGGCGGAAAGCCGCTCACTAGGAGACTGGCAGGGGAAAATTATCGGTCGGCCAGGGTTATTGGGTTTATGAATATTTGGAAGGATACAGAAGTGAGGTGTATGGGGGTGGGTTGCTATATCTCTGCATGCGAGGCCTTCATTGGGTTTTACATTTTGTCAACATTAATGTGAATATTTTAATGCATGTAAAAGCCGGAGGTTGACTCAATGATAATCAGCTGCACCGTAGTAATGCATAATTTTGATGTGAAAAGTAATAAAGATTCGCAGAAGAAATTTGATGATTTTCTTAGGCATAAGTACCTACTCTTTCCTTTGTAGTATTTTCTAAAGTGATGCATGAGGGATGGAATGACTCTCCAGTTCACAAAAACAGAATTCAATTTGTCTCATTCGAAGAGTAACTGTGATTTCTGGATAGTTGGAAAACCAGTGAATGGGAGCGAATGGAAAGAGAGAGTAGGACGTGAGAGGTGGAGGTTTACATGTTCAAATGGGTGGAATTCGCGGAAGGACACGCGCGGACGGTGCCGGGTAAGAGAGGAGGAAGAGGGAATTGTAGGTTGGGACGAATAATCTGGTCTCAACGGGAAGAGAAGGATAGAAGAAATCTACTTAGTCACCCGACCCATTCCTCGCTTCCAAATGTCCGTACCCTTTATCCTTGCATCACCCATTCCCCTCCCAAGGCAGGGTTGGATCGTCCCCGTCCAAATCTCCATATCCCTTTCCGCTCAGGTCTCTCGCTAGAATCTGCCCCTTCCCACGCTACTTTGAAACTTCAGCTTGCTCTATTTTATCCAAACTGTCCCCGTAGGCACGCCCATTCCCCCCTGTATAGGGTTGACTGGCGTCTCTTCCATCTCCCCGTTTTCAAGAAGAGGGAGCCAAAGAGATGATTCTTATCATTTAGCTTGTTTCCGTCTTCTCTCTGTCCACCTACTGAGAGACATTGCGAACTGCAATGTACGTAACCCTCTTAAGATTTATCATTGATCTTCCTTCATATCTTTTCATTTTTATCGCCCTCCATATCGTCGAGTCGCTAAAGTAGTTGGAAGGGGTCGAGGAAAAGGGCAATAATAGATGAAGAGATTGAGGGAAGGTTTTAACTGCGCTCGAACCGTTTTCTCTGCTGAGGCAGAGCAAAAAAACATGGTGGGAGAAAGCGCATCTATGAACGATGATTGCCACAAGATCCCTCACTCTTCAATATGAAAAAAATTTGGACTTTTTGGACAATTTTCTAGATAATTCTTTTAGAACAAACTTTTGTATGCACGAAAATAAAGTAGAAGTCAAACGTCTCTCGTGAGAAATCATCTCTGTGTGCAGAGGTTACTCAAAGCTCTTTCAGCAGCTTTTTTCGGATACATTTTAGAAAGAATAAAGACTCACTTGTGGGACCACTGGCTTTAAAAATTAAATTTTTATCTCGCTCACTTTGAATGCAAATAAAACATTGGAAAAAAGAGACAGTAAAACTTCAACAGAAAAACTTCTGTCTGCTGAAAGAGCTGACTTGTTAATAATTATGATGATAGTTAAGCCCGCGTTTGAATTTTACTTTAATTCTAATAATGGTTCGCTTTTTTTCCATTTCATAACTTCTTCGCATATGAATAATCTTGTTGCAAGTTGCTTAATTGAAACAGGTTTCCCAATTTGCATCTTCCGTCATCTCTATTTAGCAAGCATTTTGGAGCTATACCACAAACATTCTTTACCTAATAAATTTTGTCACATCTTCATTTTAACACCACAATGCAAATTCAGTCGTGCAGTCTCCACTTTTCCATACTTCTTACCTTACGCAATAACAATTACAAGCTATTAAATGGTTTTTACACAACAATTCACACCCAAAAAAAGATCACCAATAAATCAAAATCGAGTCTCATAAAATACCTCATTTGACACATCAAGGCTTGGGTATATCATCAAGGGTAAAAACTAACCGAAACAATTTCTTTGACATAGCTGATCTTGTACTTAACTCACTATCAATCAATGCAAGAGCATGCACCATTAAATACAGCTTCACATCATCCTCACGTCCAATATTCTTGCTATTTCCTCTTCTCAACGTTGCCAACAACCTAAAAAGTAGGACAAGCCTCAAAACTCACCAGACCAGACCTCAACTAATCTCCATACCCTCACTTATCTCGCAAGAACTGTCCGAAACACTCACAGAAATGCGAAAAATAGATGTCAATTGAATTGGCAACAAGAGTTGAAGAGAAACGCAAATTTCACATTCAAATTCTAAGAAATTGAATTTGCTCTTTTTAAAGCAAAACGAAAGTAATAAAAAGTAGGTACTCAAACCGCTAATCACTTTTCTTTTAATAAATGGTCAATAAATAACTTTAAATAAAATGTCGAATTTCCTCGTTTTAACGCCTATAAATGCTTGACTTTAAATTCTCTATGCATAAATCAGGTGTTGCTAGGTCTCGGACACCTGCAAATTTGTGTCCGAATTTCCAAAAAATTTTCCACCGTACGGCTAAAAACTAACGCATCTATCAAAACAAATACTGTAAACATTGACTCTTTCGCTACAACTGAAGTCTGCGTACAGTCAACACCCAAATACTGTAATGGAAAATAATATAATGGATACTTACTAACACCGAAAGGAATATCAGTTGATTCTTCTTATAGTATAAATATGTTCTTCATCCGGCTGTACCTGAGATAATTGAAGTTGCTTTTTTGGGGGAGTTTAAACAGCAGTCAATACATACTTTCAATAAGTTCATCAGTGTAACTTTCTAATCGGTAATAAAATATTTTTGTACTTTGTCTTCTTCTTGTTTACTTCAATTGTAGCACTTTTGCCGAATTTGTAACCAATAAGGCTCAGATTATAAACTTGACTTTTTAAAGTAATTTTTTAAAGTAAGTAAATGTAAAATAAAATATTACTAGCTGACCCGTGCGAATATTTCACACAGTATGCAGCTTCTTCATGTTCTTCTACCTGTCTAATATTTCGCACAGTATTGAGCTTCTTCCTGTTTCTTCCTTCTTTTTTCCTGTTCTTCTACCTGTCGAATATTTCGCACAGTATGAAGCTTCTTCCTGTTTCTTCTTTCTTTCTTCCTGTTTTTCTACCTGTCGAATATTTCGCTTGTTAAAACATAAATGTTTCATGTCCTAAGTTTCATTTCTCCCTTCGTATTTTGCCCCTAAGTATATGGCATACATACTATGTGTAATATTCATACTCTGTTCACTATATCTATTTCTCTATTCAACCGCCACCATCTCGACCTTTATCCCAGACTATCCTTGGAAATATCCTTGGAAGGGAGAAATTAAACTTAGGACATGACCCATTTATGCCCTAGTGTTTGGCGTAGAAGTGGCGTTATGGAGTAGAAGGGAAGGTAATATTTGGAGTATGGATTGGAATGGTTTATAACGCATAAATTTCTCAAAAAAATGCGAATGGAATTTTAACATTAAATTTTGGTGTCGTCTCTTCTCATCCCATGAGGTAAACCTCGCTTGCGGAAATTTCTTTGGATTATTTTTTTTGCTTTAAAAAAATGTATGTATTTCATTGGTATCCTTTTCGCTTTTAGGCTTCTTTGCTCTGCTGCGCAATACTGGAAGACAGTGTCGAATGATCTGCGGCTACGTCGCGACGTCTCGACGTGTCGGAGAGTTTGGAAAATAGCAAGAAGGCAATAAGAGGTAGGTGATGTTAATTTATTCGGAGTAAATTCCTAGGAGCTGGTTGACGTAGTCGCGCCCTTTTATAGAAAGAATCCACTCACTCCTGTGAGACCCTCTTTCTCTGCGGTTTCCCCCGGGCGATGTGACGGCATCCAAAGGTGGAGTGCATCTATCCCCGCAAATCCTTATGTGGCGGATTGTTGTGGATATTTTTTCCGCAGAGGGGCACTGGGTGGTGGGTGTGTGGGGAAATAAAGGAGGAAGATAGGTAAGCTCTCCGAAAACATAAAAAAGTATTTTAGTATTTTTTCGCGCAAAAAATGTGAATTGAAAATTCATTAAAAAATATGGACAGGCGAAGTATTTCTGGAGCACGACGATTCCATAGCACCCTCGTCTGGTGCATTGTACTGAATTTTATGTTCTTACGGTATAAAACGTTGGGAAATATTTTTCTGACCTACTTCTTTGCCGGTATTTCTCATTGAAGCATTCAATATCTCATCGAATACGTTGATTCCAAAAATGTATGTTTTGATCCAAAGTTTGGAATGCGGTGTATACACATACAAATTGTTGCCACTGTTTATGGACGCTCGACAAAAGTGGAACTTCTAGCACTAATAATTTGTTTCGGACCTGAATCTACCTTGAAACATAAGAACATTATTGCTTTAAATCTCAGTGACAAGTACACTGTGGTGGAATAAAAAGTTATCTTATTCGCATATTTTGGTCAAAATATTACCTTTGTAGTCGTATTTTTTTCATATTTTATTGAAAAAAGAAAACAGAATTGGAATTCTTCCACTTCACTTCACTCTTAACCCATTTAAAAGCGATGGTACGCTTGAGGTACGGAAACTCCCTGGAGGGGGAATATTTCCTGAATATTTCAGCTCTCCAACTCGATTTGAAATTTCAAGGTATTTTTATCAATGAAGTCTGACGCCATCAGACGTTTTTCTGCGTCATGCTGCGTGTTGTTTATGAGATGGCTTCACTCCTCTCCTGGAGAACAAATCTACAGCCATAGAAAACGTAAATAAAGAAGTAACAGATCACAAGATGAGTCCTAGGAGTCTTAGAGGAATTGTGGCTCAGTAGACCCGGAAGGTAGTAATGGATAACAGGTGGATTTAGTTAGGCTGAGAAAAGATCGAGAAAGTAACGTAATGGAGAGAGACAGAGAGAGGATGAGAGAGGGGGAGAGAGTGAGCGTGATAATATGCGCAGTTAGAATTAGGCTACTTTGATGCAAAATTATCTTCGGAACACACAAAGTAAAAGTGCGGGTGGAATTGACCCCAATGAAAAGAAAAACTGCCGGAAATGATAGTTTTGGAACTTAGGGCAAAGAATTTATTCTGAAGCAGTGAATGTTGATTTATTGGCTGGTTAATTGGGACAGACCAACATTTGAGGCAACTTGCCCCATTACGGTGAGAGGTAGGATTATTGGTACGGAAAGGGTCAAAAAGGGAACAATCAAACACAATTAGCAATTGGAGTTAAGTGATGACGAGTTTCGCGTCTTATTCGACTATCGGGTATGTTTATAGTAAAATGTGGTGGCATTTAGGAGCGGATAAAGACATGTCACTAAGGATGAAACTAGCGCAGGTGACGAGGAAAAGAACCCCAGAAGGACTACTGCGATTGGCTCAACACTCGTCTCCCTTGTTGCAACTCTCTTGCATGATTTCTTCTCCTTATAATTATGATCTTCACAAGTGAGAGCTGCTAAGTTTACCTAACTGCGTACTTCACTTTAAGAAATCCTAAGGATATATTGCGCTCTTTTGAAAAATATTTGCAACCAGTGGGATGGGAACCCAGAGCTTCTGAATGGAAAGATGGTATTCTACTTGACACAGAGTAGTCAAGCATAATTGTAAGCGTTGTTGGTGCCTTGTATGGAAATAAAGAATGAGACAAACGACTGAGAAAGGAATAATACGGCACATACAGAGAGAGCCAAGACAGGTATTAAATGGAGAGGTAGAAGGCTGAGAGACGAGATAGTCGTTGATTACTCTTGCAATACCCATCTCCAGTTTGCGTAGATAAAACAACCTACAATCATTCGTAGGTAGAGTTTCCTGTTGTTATATTCTTGCATGATTGACCAGTAGGAAAATAGATGGCCTGTGAACTGAGTATCCTAAATTTAAATCCTGCATTTTCTCCTCTGCCTGCCGCTAAAACACCGTGCAGTGAGATTGGCACCAGAAACGAAACTCACTCGATAATGCGAATGAATCCTCTTCCCAAGGTTCATTGCTATGTGAATGAAATCTTCTTAAGTACAGGCATCTCAAATCCGGTGAAAAGCGACCGCTGAGTATAATTTTATGCGGCGATTAGATTGTGAGGCCTTATATGACGATAGTTAAGCCTCTTTTGGGCTTACCTTTGTTTCGTAAAAATATTATGACCACTTGTTAGAGAACAGGTTGAGCAAAAATAGGCTTCTATGTAAGCTTATGTGAAGTCCACGAGATTTTAAGAACGTTGGAATACGTGAAAAAAGCTTCTTATGATTACTATTAATTAAATCATAATTCAATGTACTCCATGTGTGAGTATAATTTCTCTCTTTTTATTTTTTTATGTTTCACTTCTGCGTAAAATTTGGTTTATTTACGTTAAGGTGCTTAATTATCAAGAAGATTAATTATTCCCATAGATTAATCATATTAGGAGCTAATTGCGAGATGGCGTTTGTGAATATAATATAATGCCTCTATTCTTGCAGAAAATAAGGTACTCCAAATGTCCTGACGTACATGGTTTAAGTGAGCCTGATACTCCTTTATGTGTATTCTGGAATAAGCTGTAGGACATTGGTTACGCAGTCACTATATGATAAATATTTAAGTGAACATTGCAACGAATAGTATTTGAAATTTCGGGGGAAAAACCAGTATAGATGGTAGAAGCATATAATTATGAATCTTCGTCCTTGAATAAACGTTCATGGAATGATGCTAAGCATCCTAAAGTTAGGGCACGAAATAACGTTATGGCTATTTTATCAAAATAAAAAATTACTATTACATTGGTTAATACTAACTGCTGTTGGCCTGGTTACCGGCAAATCAATGTACTACCAGTGTTAAGCGACTCATGTGAGAGATAGGAGTAGCGAACGATTCAAAGGGGTCACTATATAATTAATTGGAATAATGAGTTTACTCAAAATAAATTGACTTCTCGAGGATATTTAGATAAATAGAGCTAATTATTGCATCACAATGTTTAATGGATGTAATTGTATACGACTGTAAATTTTAGATAAAATCGATTGATGAAGCGAGAAGAATGAGGAAATGGAACTCCATAAGTTTTCTAGCGTTTATAAATATGCTAACTTGCATCTTTCTGGGAGTCTATGCGAAATCGTATCAAAATGTCTCTCGAGTGTTATGTTGATTGTGAATATACGGGATGAGATAAGCATTTTTCGCCGGTTGCGGTATCTCTGCTTTTCGAAAATTTACCACCGTAATCGATACAACCAAAGGTGGTGAAAAATAGAATTCTGAACACGGATTCTTTCGTTCTCTCAGCAAACGGGATGATTAAGAAAGTACCCCGTGGAGAGGGAGGAAGCATGAGAATGGAGTAGAGAAGAGAGTGGAAATTGCGAGTAAGAGAGGTAAATGGAAACGGGATGGATGTGGTAACGATAAGGATAAAGACATAAAGTTCTTGATTGCCTGAAGGGAGCTGCAAATTTTCCTTTTCCTGGTCGATTAGATCCTGGTGACAGAACGAAGACTTATTTATGTACACCTTTCTTTGACCCCTCCCCACCGACCCTTTAAGGAGGTTGGAGAGATTTTTATGGTCAGATTTTCGTATAACTTTGAATATGCGTGCAAATAGAAAATATGTGTAAATAAAAGTGAAAGGGATTGCATATGTTTGATTGTCTTATTTTACCAATTAAATACTTTTTTAACTCATAGACACCTAGGGCACTATTTTTCTACCGGATGGTTCCAAACAATTGCTTGGGAATGTAGAATTAATTGATTGTTGAAATTCGCATGTCCACAGTACTTTAACGAATAGATGACCTTGAGATTTAAGAGCGGTAAGTGAGGTAACAAGAAAACTTTAAGAATCTCATGTAGCAAATAAATATTCTAGTATAAGTAAAAACATGTTTACTTTTAGTCCAAGAAATTCTGGCCTAAACCCAGTGACATCTAATCTTTTCTCAACCTCTCTTGAGATCACAGATACTGCTAGCAAATAAAGCCATCAGATCAAGGCCCAATTATCTCCGCAAGAGCTTCTTATATCAGGAAATAAATTACGCGAGAGAATGACAGTTACCGTCAAGTAAGCATGGTCCTTTTCCCGTCAGCCTGCTTGCTCCTATAGCGGCTCATGAATGGTTTACAGATATTATTAAGTCTGCCGAATTTGTCTCCATGATATCATAAAATTTAAGTTTTAATTCGTATATTTACGTCTGAGGAACAAAGTCTTGTTTTCTTGTAAAGGTAGTGCATTTTATTAAAATGAGCTACCTGATTTGGCACTCTTCAATTCCCAATCCATCGCGCGGTGCTGCTGGATGCCTTGTTTTAGTAGATTTTATCTTTGCACACACAGTTTTATAATATTTAGACACCTTTCTCTTCATGTATGTTATTATTTGATGCCTGTATATCATTCATTTATACGTTTTTCTGATTTGTTACATCGACGACTTGTTTAGGGTATGCAAAGAGATGAAACAAATATCGAAAGTAATAAAACCTTTGCTGTTTCCAGGGGTATAAGAAGAATATCATATTACAGACGAAACTGTATATCAAGATATAATTTTTCATTTTTAAAATTTTTTTTAGGTGTTATTTTTTTATAATAAATGTCTCCCGCGAGCCATGTATTACTCATCACAGTCCAGATTTTAGCCGAAAAAAGCAAGTTACTTTACGATTCTAATTTGACGCCATTCATTCTCAAATTGTGATGCTGAAAGTATTTACACTTTATAGTTGGAATCAAATTTTTGTTCTCTTTCGGTATGCTCTGTTTCCTAATACTATTTTTCGTTATAAATTAATTATATCATATTGTTTTACGGAATTTGCTGTTTATAATTTTTCCCATACCCAATATGATTTAAAGGAAAAAGACAAACTATATTAACGTTACAAAAGTAAAGTCACCATATTAGGGAATTTGATTGGAATGATCGATTGAGAAGAATCGCACGCTTCTGACAGTGATGAAGGTGAAGAATTGGGTTAGTTGGGATTGGGAATTGGGAATAGAACCTTATTGGGTTAGCGATCTTATGAGAAAATTCTGGTTATCAATGGCCCTTATTATACAAAGAAAAACTGAAAAACAATGAATACAGCTTGTTCCGTAAAACTAACCCAAAAAGGAAATGTACACAGAGAGACAAATAAAAACTCCGCTGCCCGAATTAGACGTTGTTTCAAGGGGAAAAGGAATCGAATAACATAATAGAAATTTATTAATATTATTTACATTTTTTTAAATAATGTATAATTATATTTACTTAGACCATCTAGAAATTTTTGCATTCACTCTACGTATAACACATTCTGAACAATTTAGGTTGCTAGAAAATCAAAAAAGTGTGCAAAAGGAAGGTGCATCAAGCTTTTTATTATTGAAAAACTCAAAATTCAAACTGTGACTATTTTCCTGTTCCACCTATACTGGTGATTTTTTAGTGAAATATAATATTCATGTAAAATGCTCTGTCTATTCCTCTGCATTTTATAAAACTAGTTCTAAAAGACATCTAACGGACGCCTCACGATCTAGTTGCGTTTTAAAATGTGACACGACGAAAGAAGGGCTAAATATGAAAACATATTGATTAATCACATGTTAACCGTGACTCGGTTAAGTCCGTCCATGACGAATTTTGTTACGTTCAGATACAGTATGTGTTAAGTAGCAGTTTTAAAGCTCCATTCCTATGACACCGTATTATGACACAGAAATTACATATTAAATGTAAGATTTATGCTAGGCTGGTAAATGTATTCATACCTCATGAGGAATTTCGAAAAAAAATAAATATGTTGGAAAACATTTTGTAACGGGGAGCCAAACATTTTCAGCACATGTTTTGCTACCTAAGTCAACATTTAGTATTTTGTTTTGGGCAAGTTTATCTGTTGCACTAATTTCGTTCCAAGAATAGTCTAAACCCATTACTGTTTTTTATGGTACGGATGAAATTCGAATTAAAAGTAATTTAAAAAAATTTTGCATGTTAAATTGGAAATTTTTACTACGGATCCTCGTGTTATCAGTAGCCGATATATATTCTACATGCAAATTGTGATCGATCTTCAAATAATCTTTGCCGATCATATATTCAAGAATTTGAGGTGCCCTTAGCAGTTAGGTTAGGCAGCAGTTAGGCACTGGTTAATTATTGGTGTGCTATAATTTCTATCAAGGGATGATTTACAACCGTTTAAACTTGGTCATAAACAATTTCTTTAAAATGTTGACCATATTTATGTCACGAATAGTTTCAGTTTATTTTGCACCAATTAGCTCAATAAACATTTAAATATAGTTTTTAAACTTAAATTTAAGACGATTTATTGTAATAAGTTGCATATGTTCATTAAATTTTGAGTGCCAATAACTGTATGGATAGTGCATATTTTCGTTATTCCCACCAGATGATATATACTTCGGTGAAGGTGTAGATATTAGCATTTAAAGTTGATATCGTTGAACGTTATATAAGATGAACACGGTGTTAACAACTGATGCACGTCTTAGCGCCACTATAAGTGAATATGAGTCTTACATGAAATACCAAAGGGGATTCTAGCACGTTCCAATTGATGCATTCCAGTATCCATTTGTTCGTGGAAGGTTTAGTAAAAGCGTACAGCATTCATTTGAATTATCTGTTACACTTCGAATTAAAACCTTTTGTGCAGGCTTCCGATTTCTCTTCATGCATTCTAGATGTGGCGTTTCCAGAACGTTGTAATGCCTGTCGTTTGATTCTTTCTCCAAGGACCCTCCTCCTATCCACGTAGTAAACCGTAATCTTTTTTAAACAGAGCCAAAAACGTTACGTATACGTTTTACACAGGCCTAGGCAGAAGCGATGGAAACCTATAGCCTCTAGTAATGTGAAAAGAGAGCAAATGGAAATTCTCTGAGAGTCGATATAGCGTGGTACCATTCTCTCTTTTCTATATATCCATATCAATTTCTATTTTTTTTGTTTCATCCGTGATCGCTTGGTGAATACTATTAGTTCACCAAAGTGAACTTGGCTTGCTGGTGCGAGTTCAGCCACTGTCACCGTGGAAATTTTTGAACAAGTGGACTAAAGCTTCAGCTAATTAATTTTTTAGTAGTACTATCTCTCTCATCCCGGGCCCTTCTTGAGAAAAAATACGACCAGTTGCCCACCTCAACTGAATACCTGCTCACGTGAACGTCTGCGGGTCGAGGTACGTTTGAAATGAATATGAATTAATTTTCCCGGGTGCCGGATTTTGGTGAAGATGGCTCATTGTTTCGCGAATTTATCTTAGAGTACGGCTAAATCATTTTCAAGGAGTTTGTGTTACAAATATGTTACTGTTGATGGATGTAGAGAAGATGAAAATCTTCCGTAATCTGAGTCAAAATTGTACATGATGAAAATAAAAGATATAAGCATAAAGCATATTAATCCAAACATGCACACATTTTGACGTGGGTTTATTAAAAAAATTACAGTTTTTCTAAATTTTTATAAGATTTTTGTCGTTTCTGAGAAGAAGATATTGCAGAAAATGCTTTTAAAGTTTCTACGAAAACATACATTAACTCAGGGTTTTATAAATCAGTAGAAATGACTGAATGAAAAAGACTATCAAGTATTTTTCCACCGGTTGATTTGGCACTCTTAGTTTAAACACAAATGCGTAATATTTTAGTTCCTCAGCTGTGCTTCCATGAGAATTGCAAGAGTGTTTGATCTGGAAAAACAGAGATCGTTTGTATAGGTATTTAAAGTGTTACACAGAAAACTCTCATTGCAAAGAAAGAGAATCATCATATCAGCATATTTAGGCAATATATTGCAGCCTAGTACACATCATGTAATCCAGTTTCCGCTAGAAAGGTTTTTCAGCTAAACGATCCCCGATGGGAACTAATTGGAATTGAAAAACCAATCTGTCGAGAAAATTAGTTTATTATATTTTGCACAAATACACGTATGGCACTGCAACAGACGGAATTGAGGATATAGCGTGTTATGTGTAATTAATATTCATTATATTTCATTCCAAACGATGTTTTTCTCTTTTATTAGTTTCGGTTTTTTTATGTTTTGCCTTAGAAGTAATGTGGGCTTAATATTATGCCTATTTGTTTCTCAAGATGAATCATTAGCTTATCGTAGCATCTCTCTTCATTTTGTCTTAGGATTCCCAAAATTTCCTCCTTTCAAATCAAATGTAAGTCAGAAGGAAAAAAGCGTAATGTCACTTAGCCTACGTAACAAATGAATTGAATGATTGGTATGAATAATAAAATAGAAAGTAAAGTAATCAATTAAAATAAAACAAAAAAATCATTATGTGTCATAAGAGAACTCATTATATTATGCAACATCCGACACATGCGTTCTTCAGTTATGTCTACCGCCCCTTCGCCATTTTCCGGAACTCGTGAAATTAGTTCATTTCTTTTGATAGTGTGCTGCCATTTATGGTGGTATCATGATTGTTTATTAAGTTCATTTTTCACTTCTGAAACAAAATATATCGCATACTGCAGGGAATGGTTCCATTTATTTTGCCGTAATATTTCAATGGTCAGTTAATATTTGACCAGGGTATCACGAGAAACTCAGTACTTAATTCAACGTATATACGAGATTACCGTTAATTTTAGGCATTAAGAATTTTCCTAGCTGGCTCAAAAACATGCTTACCCGTCAGAAACACGGATTTTGTTTCAAAAAAGCCAGCGTTTTTTGAAGAAAAAAGACTTCGTTTATGATTTTTGTAGATGTTGTATCGGATAATTTTGATTTTTAAATTACTCATTTAACTTTTTTTATTATTCCAGAATCATTTTTCCGAAATTTTCTCATTTATTTTCGCATACGCAGTGACTGTTAGCCAATGATTAAGAGATTGCATTTGACTATTAGTGAAATAAAAATATTTACGCAATTGTGGTCGTAAGGTTGTTGAAATTTCAAATTATTTATTAATTTCACTCTGATTAATTAACGAGAAGGACTGAGAGGTCAGTGATGCGTTACATTTGATGACATAATATTATTTCATAAATTATCCGAATTTCCGTGACTCAAATATGTGGAAAAAACATATCGGATTGAAGTAATTAATTCAAGTAATTTCAGTCCCTAAATTGGAAATTAAATATATGTATATATTGAATTATGCCCTTTCAAAACCTTCATTTCTTAAAAAAGTTAATTTATCAGATTATTAGGTTTATAGACAGATTCAAAATATATCCACTACGCCAAGGATGAAAGCAATAGTCAATTGAAAAAGAATGATTGTCATATGTATAGTGTCATTTATGATGTAATAGTTATTACCAATTTGCTAGTAGTTCTCACTTGCTGGACAATTAAATGTGATGCCATGTCTTTCATCGCTTATTTAGGGACTAAAGGTCCTGGTTTGGCTAATAACCGAATGCAATTCTCCAGGAAATTAGCTCTAAATGCGGTGAATGTGGCATTGATCAATTGAAATTTAAAAATGCATTCGAGTATTGAAAGAAATACTTGAAATTAACTTTTGAATGATGAATCCTTATCGCTTTTAGGTTTTCTGTAAGCTAGATTTATGAGTGTTATACACACATTGATACACAATGGGAGACACATAAATATGCATGAGGTCTTGGAATTAGTGTAGTTAAGAATTATTACTCTGACTGCGCCATGTAAACGACCATGAGGGATATTCGAAGTGCAAACTTCGAATATCCCTCAAAACAAACAAACAAAAAAAGGGAGTTTAACTTTTGTGGCTGTGAGAAAAATTTAGAGCGATTGATAAGTTTTGTTGTACATTGTCTTTTGTTTCAAATTTTGAAAAATAGGAACCAAATGCAAAGCTATTTATTCGTTAAATTAGGAAAATAAATCGAAATTTATAGATTTTATCGAAATCGAAATTTATAGCTAAAATTGATTCGCGAGTGCTTTCTATGGCATACGTACAATCAAGAAGAGTAAACTTATCGTTTTCTGGCTCGATGCCAAGAAAGTAAAGAACTAATTTGATTCTAAGTCTCTGTATGTCGACTAGAAGTTTCCATTTATTTAAAAATGATGCAAAAAATCTAAGGTTATCTAGAAATTTAATAGGTCAATAATACGCCAGCAAAATTCATACAAGGTTTGATGAAATTCCATGTGATAAGCTCGATCCCGTGAATGTTCTGGGCTATCGCAGTGTTTGCGCGGATCTTACAGCAGCAAAGCAAGCTTGTCTTTGGAAAGGGAGTAATACGTCCTCTAAAGACGCCGCAAACATTCCCAGTTATTGAGACATCACAATTCAGCAGAGACTGGCCTAGCTCACGTATGTTCGGATTCTCAACGGTTGGTTCTTGGTAGACTTCCCCTCTTCTTAAAGAGAGAGGATGCTCAAACATATGCATGAGATACGAACGGAAGAAGAGTTTTAGTCTCAGCTGGGTAAAAATAAAATGACGTATAGAACATTAGCGCTCAAACATATTTTTTGTGTTCCACTTCTGATGAACGTGAAAATATTAAAGCTTGCTGCCATGCACAAATTACAGCGATAATATTTTTGCTTGGAAGCTGGTACGTTTTTTGGGTTTAGCGCATTGCTAAAATTGATAAGAGAATTAATCATATTAATCACATCATAATTGTTTCTCAAAATGTTAGGAAAATTAAAAAAATAGGAGATCCAAGAATATGCATTAACACTAATACGGTTGAGCCACATAGTTGAGAATCACCGGTCTAATATACCTGGCTACAATGAATCCCCAATGACTCATTATTTAAAAAAATGCACGAGGCGTGAATACAGTCATATGGATTGAAAATCATTCTCCGATGATAACTTGAAAATTATTAATAAATAAAGGCTCACCTGGAGGAAAATAGCGATTAAAAATTTGTTGGTGGGAATAATACTCTAAGATTTTTCCATTAAATAACCTAATTTTTTATCGTAGTCATAATTTCGTTCCAATTTCCCACTTATTCATTTTCCAGTGAAATCCATTGAATTTTGAGATAAAAGTTAGAAAAAGGAACCAAAATAGTACAGTGCCTCTTTGTTTTGAAATTATGGCGTTTCATTTTATATTATTAGACAAAAATTAAACCTGGAAAAGTGCTAAGTACGTCGTAAACATATAACCCGTACGGGAAACCTTTGGTACGCTACTAGTTTTCACTTATCTAGTTAAATGTTTTAATTATTTTCAGTCTTGGCCATAATATTGTTTTGAAAAACTTTTCAGATGGAAATCTGCGAGTTGTATTATATTTTTTGAATGAATAAGCTCAGGAAATATTTGAAAATGGCAGTAGTATAAAATTTTTCTTTAAAATACCGACTGAGGAACTCTTTCCGCAAACTTTACAACGTTATTCCTTATGATTATCCTCAACGCTTGAACTTTCATGCCGCTTAAGCTCAAATGTTTTCTTCTTTACTTTTTTGACAATAAAGAGCAAATATGCTGCTACAATAATTGTAGCATTGCTTTTTGTGTGTCTTATATTTCAATGAGATTCAACTCTTCACTCAAAGACACTAATAAGGTACATGAGAGGGGACGTTTTGTGGGTTTTGGGAGTCTTTGGAGAAGGGTTAAGCTACCAAAGTGAGGTTACCCAGGGCTTGAATCAAATTTGTTCGCATCGGTTGAGAAAGTGAATTAGGAGACCTTTTTTGTGAATCTTCAGGGCTTTAATTGGACCCATCTCGACTCAACGATTATAGCAATGTGATTCATTTCAGCTTCCTCTTCCTTTTTTATTTAATAATACTTCCCCGCGATGACTTAGATGTTCTCGTATGTAGGGAGGCCTAACTTCCCCATCAAAACTGACTATTCCTTTCGATTTCCAACTCTCTATACTTAAAAGTTTCGAGAACTATAAAATCATCATTTCCTATATTTAAATATATAAATCCTAACACTTTCGAAGGTCAAAAAGCTCATTGTGGCGTACTTAATTCCAATAATGCTTTGATCATCCTTTCTCTGAAACCAAGGTACACAACATCTGCATTTAATCATGGTCCGTGTCCATGAATTCGAATTTAAACGCCTTTTCTATAGTGTGAGGTGCAGGAGGATGGGAGAGGTCAGATACTCGATCCCAGACGATGATGATTCTCCTATTTTCGATCGCCTCTGCTCCCATAAATTACATTCTCATATGTGTCTGGGACACTAGGGCCTAGGTAGGAGATTCTCCATTGATTTTCATCAGAAAGGCATAAAATCTGAGATTAATGTAGCAGCTATAAAAGGACATTCTCCAACGGCCACTGTTAATGCGAATTTTATGTAACTATTTTATGTGCCGTGAATGACTCCTTGAAATTGGCCATTATTGGAATGGGTCGCCTCCGCAGAAAACCTGTCTTGTTTTCTGGAATATTTGGGGGAAAATCCAGATGTACACGTATTATATTCATATCGTTTCCAATAAAAATCATTCTTATTAACATGCAAAGTCTTGTACCTCCTGAAATACTTTGGTGACCATCTAACGTCAGTGTAACTGAGAGTCTCGTTGCAATTGTTTTTAAAGGCAGCTTTTCGGATTGCAGTTTACGACAAAAACTAACTTAATTTGCAGAATCTTAATGAATAAATGATGGCAAATAAACTGTTTAGTAGTCATTGGAACCTATCCCAGAAAGTTTGAGCTTTAGTAAGCAGATATTAAGGTGTTTGAAAGAAATAGCTCGACAATCTAAAGAAACTACTTGTTACATGGATTTCAATGTGATCAACCTAAATCACAATTGAAATACATATAATCACTATAGAAATAAAATATGGAAATACACGTACATCTACGTCATGTTTAAAGGTTAAAAATAGCTCATTACGAATTTGCATTAAAAATTATGTCGCTTGACATGAAGAGCCCCCAAAACTTAGCCAGCATACGTTTTTTTTATCTCTGTTATACATATACAGATACAGTTTAGGCTGCAATATGTCCATAAATCGGTGCTTGAACAACTTCGTTGAATTCAGAAGTTACAGTTAAATTATGCAGAGATACTACGTATTACGTTCCGGAGATTCAATTAGGCACAAAATTGGTAGATATTCCTGGTACAATTAGGAAAAATACCGGCTCTAATGTGAAGTTCATTTTATTATATACTACTCGAAACGAAGCATTTCATTCCTTCGAAGAAAACATTGACATAAGGTATGATTTTCGTGTAGCAAAGAAAATGAGTCGTGATAAAAATTTGGCATTATGTAATGCATTTTGTGCATTATGTGCATTTTTCATTTTAGGATAAAATTTGGCAATTTCCGTTTCTGTAGTCTATAATCCTCTATTAAACTTCTTCAAAGTAGTCTCTTGTATGTTCTATTCATACGAATTAACTCATTTCCTTCCAAAAAAACCTTTGTCATTCTAACGCCCTGAATCTGCTTATTATGGTTATACACTTTGAGTGAGCCATGTATAAACAGGTATGCAACAGCATCAATATGGTAACTGTAGTGGATTTAAAAGCCGTGTCCAATGTTCCAAAATTTACCCGTCGTATTTAATGTTTACCCGTCGAACATAGTTTAACAGAAATGTCTTGAAGATTTAATATGTAAATTTTACAGAGACCTTAACTCAATGTTACAATCCTAAGTCATGGACCTTGTATAAACGCTTATAATACCATTAATTGTAAATATCTATACCTAAATATTGCTATATTTTTCAATTGCTGGCTTAATTTTTATTGGTTCTAGAATGTACCAAAGATCCTTATAAAATTTCAGCGAGTTGGCGCATTCAATATCAATCCGAGGTGTTAGACTGAAAAATCTCAAATATTTCCTCTTCTCACGCTCAAATAACCCCACTCGCTCTGCAAATATTTCCTATTCTCCCACATTGCTCTCGTAAATCCCCCCACCATTGCTCTTCAAAACTCAACGTTGGAAATAATCTTCCCTAGGTACCCTAACCACTGAACGCCCATTCGGCTTCATGGAAGCGTGCTCCGACCTTGGCTCCCCGGAAAATGCGTCCGCAATGATTCCTTTGGACGCCGAACAAAATTTCCGGGGATATGGTGGGAGACGACACGTGTGACGGTCGGAAGAAAGGGAAGGTAAGCGTCTGTTGGGAAATCAAGATTAGGGAAATGTTTTTGTCCTTTTTTTCTACATATAATCTCCTTTTAATGAATTAGTCGCACAAAGGTGAAGAGCTTTAATTGGGGCGTTTTTAATCTTTATTATCTTAATCTTTATTAAGTGTTCATACTATCATTTTAAAGCATAAAAAAATTAGGTTTACTCCTCATTAGAGCGCTACATTTTTCAGATTTATAATTATTCAATATTTATTCACCAATGATTGATGAAGAGAAAACGTATATGTGCCAATTATATGATCAACCCACACTGACAAAAGATACTCAGGTATTGAGGCAGAAAATGCATTCTAATTGCGTAGAAATTCATGATTCTGCATTTGATAAAACCGATTGAAATATATCGTTTTAGATGAAGCATCTAGGCGTATATAAATGCATGTTATGAAACAAAGAAAACTGAGCATGTCAAGCTGTTTTTATACCAGTACACTTCTTCAATAATAATTATTAAATTACTGTGTAGATTGCGAAATAATCATAAATATTTTGAACTAAAGTTACAGTTTGCTATTTATTATTTATAACTTCTCTTTTGACTATATTTAAATGCCAGTAAACTGCGACATATTCCATTATTTTCTCGTATAAGGTCACAAATGTGGAATTTTTCCTATTAATATTTGAACCCTACATTCATTAATTTCCCGACCGCAACATTTCATCGTGAATATCAATCGTGCGTATGCTAAACAATGTGAAAATATTTTAAAGATTTTAAGCATTTACATGAAGTGACAACTTACATGACAACTTACCTTTCTCAATGCTTGTCAGTAATCATTTTAAATATAAATTATAAGACTATTTACAGGGTAGGGAAGGTTATAGTTGCTATAGATTTATTACGTAAATAAATTTATTCTAAGAAATCCTTGAAATGGCCTGTCTTTTACTGTGGATGTTTTTAGATGCTTGAGCTGCTCGAGAAGTCGGAAAATAGCGGTAGATAGCGAGAAGGGGCCTCTGAAATCTTTCCTCCTTCGCCAAATTACAGCGAGGAGACATTTGTTTCAGTGCTCCGTGCGATGCACTGATTTCAAAAGTAAAATACGTGTCGGAAGAAAATAAAATAGAAAATGATGTAAAAAATGATCTAATTGACATAATTCCTGTGGATCCCGACTCACATCCTGCTGTGCTGTCTTCCAATTTGATGAACATTGCATTAGGTAACAACTCCATTTTCAATTCTGCCGAAAGATTTTTGGGACATTTTCCTCCTCAATTTCTTCTGTCTTAAGGCCTGATATTTCTATAATTCATATGCCTACAAATGCTGCAGTCTCATTCAATGCGCCTTTTTCATTTGAAAATTACAGTTCGTTAAGGCATTCATTTGTTCCTGCGATTATAAATTGGCAGCCTAATGATTGCAATAACGTGATTTCACAATTTTTATTAAATAGGTTGTTGTGATTATATGCTATTTCAGGCGTGAAAAAAATAAGCGCAGATAAAATACCTCCATCGTCTTCAGGGCAGGATGCCCTGAAGACGATGAGCAACTCGGTCATCGAAACGTCGGCAGACATGGACAACCTGACCCGGTGGAAAACCCGCATTGACTTCCTCGATACCATACGCCGGGAAAGCCTTCGATCTTTCCTCCATTAATTATTATAAAAGTATTAATGTAAAAATAACTCTAGTAATGCATGTCTTTTTTATAATGTTCAGTTTACACATAGTTAGGCTTCTTAAATAGTACTCCGCAGCATATACGTGTACATTTATAGGGCGCAAAAAAACTTCATCTTGTAACTAAACTACGAAAATTCCACTGGAAGTAATGGAAATGCTATGGCATTCATAGCTATACGTATGATATCAAGGAAAATGATTTCTCCGACAAGTGTCTAGAGGATGATGGCAGGGGCATGGTTTCTCGTTCCTTTAATAAATATGGTTTGATGATGAGTTATAAATTTCATTTATTTGTCAATTATATATGTAATATTCCGTTTATTCCTTTATTTTTCTCGATAAGTGGATAAACTCAAGGTGGTCAAAGTAAGCCTGATACGGTAACCTTCAATTTTTTAGTCTCGTTTGTCGTTTCTAGTCGAATTGTTTTTACGAAGTTATTTTAAATCGCATTTATGAAAAATGTGATTTTTGCCGTACGTTAAGATGCTAAGTTAATACCAGCATTGAATAAATAACAAATAATAGCAAGGAATATGATTATGGAATGGAAACAAGTGTTTTATTTGTTAATGGTTGATTTGGAATCATTATTTTAATATCATTTTATGTAATAACATGCAAATATTAAAATACTTCGCTAAAGTCGATTCTGCGATAAATTTCATTTACTTGGTATGCTGCAGCTCTCCACGCTGTACTTATTTCTGTTTAATGTTTACGTCCGTTCATGTAACTTTCGTAACCAAACTAATACGAGCACTTGGGGGAGGCGGAGGCCTAATTGAGGTCCTTTTGACCTCAATCCGCCTCATTGGTGTCGGCCTCGAAGGGGCTGTGGCTCACTTACTTCCCCTTCCCATCCCTGTCCCCTTCTCCCTCTACCATCCACGCTCGGATATACGCGAAAGCTTCCTGCCGAACCGGAGGTAGTTACCCCGCGGGTGAGATACCCGAAACCGCTGACATAAAATTGTCAAAATTGACCCTAATACTCAAAAGCAGCATTTATGACGGGCATAGATCTTTGGCATGAACAGGTTTTCGCCTACGTAAATATGATTAATATTTTGGAGCTAGACCTAAATTTTTTGCTAATTATTTAAAATATATGCCCCAAAAGACATGTTTTTTTACAATGAAAAAAGAACGTCTTAGGAAGAAAGAGATCACTTAAATTTTAGAGTTTTAATTCTCACAAGGTCGCAAAACAGCTGCACTATAGGATGGTGGGACTCGGCGCCAGTCAGTTCAAGTTTCCCATTTTGGGTCCATCAGGACATTTGAGAGGGGCACTTTAACTAAGCTCCTCAGAATGTCACGTGCGTGAGCGGCGCGGGTGGGATGCCGCAGCCCTCGGCTTTAATCGCCGGATAAATCGTATCACGAGTGGCGCAGACCCGCTTCCTCTCGCCCACTCCTCCTCCTGATCCGACACAGACGGCTACGATGCGCATTCTACCGGGAAAAATCACCACTCTCTTTGGGTAACTCTCACAAAAGAAGAACACTAATTCCTAACACTGATATTTTCTCCTGGATAAAGTTTTATCTATTTTAACTCCCTCTTCTTCTCTTTCCGTCCCTGTACTGAAGATAAGATATGCGGTGAAGCACTTATTTCAACCCTACGATCACTATTCCCTTAAATCTCTTCCACGGCTGACTTTATCACTCGTGTGGGGAAATAAAAAAAATTGAGAAGTGTTCAAAAAGAAATAATCTATTTTAAATAAAACGACGCATGCGAACATCACGAGGGAGAAATGAATATTGCACTGGGTTTGTACTTTCCTCCTTCTCTATGGAATTGTCACGTATAACTTTCGATTGGATCGTTAAGAAATAACTTCACGTTTAGAAATGTTCACTGTAGTCTTGAATAGCCTTTCGTCTCGCCTTGGACCCAACGCATCGCAGTAGTCTCCTCAGACGAATGCTGAGTGAAATCGCGTGTAGAGAAGATCCCTCTTAGATGTTCCCTCCGACTCCGTGGCGGGCGCCTTGGCGACTGTGGATCTCTGGGGTTGCGTGGAGGGGAAGCAGGGGAGGGAGTAGGAGAGTGGAGGGGAATGGGGGGAGGGTATCTGATGAGATGAGGCCAGGCGGGCGACAAAAGTGCGATATCTCGTTTAGAAATACCTATGAATAGTTATGGTTATCCACCTGTGATACAGTGGCGCTGCTGTAGCCTATATCTCGAGACGGGCCCTTTATGTGTTTACATTTACAATTTTAAATCACAGGGTAGATAGCGTATACTTTTTTAACTCATACATTAATTTTATGCCGATTAGTAACGTTTTTCATTTTAAATAGAGTATTTTTATTTTATTTTTGTCCAATCATGTGCAAGGCTGAGGACGGCCATATTGACTTTGGTTGGGAGTTGTTGTTAAAGCATTTTGTGAGAGATTTTGTTACACATCGTCACAGATTTATCGACTGTTGAAAAACTTTGAAACTGAAAAAGGACGTTCGGACGAGGAGATTTCGTTATTACTTCTCGAATAATCAGGTAAGATGACTTCCTATATTTGGCAGTTATTTCATCATTGGTGGTTTTTGAATACGTTGAGAATTTCATGAATGAAATTTGCCTATGTTGTGACCAGCAACCTATTGTATTGTATCCAGGTCAGATAAATCGGCAGTATTCTATGTTCTGACGAATGTTTTTGATGGTGGAGTCCAGATTAAGTTTGAATATCGCTTGCTCCAAAGCGAAGAAGATGGATGGAGTACCGTGAATGGAGTACAACCTAGAGCTTCCCCTGCAGCGACGTCGTGACGGAAGATGCATAAAATTGCTATAGCATTTGAATTTACTGTTTTTGAAATGTAAGTGGCATACGCGGCAGTGAATATGCTAGTGGATGAGTATAATATCTCTCTTATTTCTTACCTCTATTTCACGCATCAACTTGTCGTTTTACGTGAAGAATCTATTATGCCCAGGGAAATGGTTTGATCCACTGCACTGTCGCTGAGTCGCAGTGCACCTGGGAGGAAATGTTGCTCGCGTATGTATGCACTTGAAGCAATTTTCCGTGCATTCGAATAAGTCTAATCTTGAAACTGGCATTATCATTGTGATGTCGACAATATAGTCTTTGAATGATAACGGTGGGCTCTACTTTGTTCTCGCCAGCGAAAAAGCTTTTTTTGAGATACTTTGTGACGAAAACGTCAATTGATACCTAATGTTTGTTTAAGTCCTTCGGTATTCATTTGCTTTCAAGTTTGTATCTGCTCCAGGATTATCAAATCCTCTTATTCATGAACGCTGTTCAAACAAATTGATTTAGTGCGAAATTCCACAGAGAAAAAAATCATCCGCCTTGGCCGGGATTCGAACCCGGATCCCTCTTAGGATCCCCGGATCCATATTAGATATTGGAGTTTTATATTTACGATGGTAAAATAAGGGGAGTATATTAATTGTTTAAATTATTTCACTTCAAAAGGAGCTCCAAGTAATGAATTGCCCTCTAGTTAAGGATCGCGTTGAAGCAAATAGACTTATTTTACTATCAACATTTATTCAACCCAAAGAACAAGTTTTTACCCACTTGGTATATCCTTGTCACGCCGTCTATTTTCAATTAAGATTTAAATTTCCTATGAAACTGTGACCCCATTATTACAGCGATCTAAAATGTGCCGGCACGCTTAAATAAAAACCTTTCTCAGAATTAATAACTTTTTTCGGAAATGACGTCAAACGGAAATATATACGGATATAATGGTCGAGTGAGAGCACCAGATGTGATCCGAGTTCTTTTCTAAGAAGTAATGTGATATTTAGAATAAACCAATATGGCGAAGAAATACATGATAAAATGATTGAATGCGCAAACGACAGACAAAACTCACATGAGAAAAAGCAGAAACATGACGCTTTAACGATTGTGCATGTGAAGCCTATATTTTTTTTGTTCTTCTACTGATTTCAGCGACGAATTCTATAGCCTCCAATTTCTTGAGTTAGCGTTCGTCGACCTAATTACGATTCGTTAAACGAAAGTTTCAAAAGACCATTTTGCCTGAGTAACTTCATTGCAAAGCTTGGTTGATGAGTGGAGGTGCAGAGATAACTGGATGAATGAGTGAAATCAGTATTGATGCTCTGGGATAACCCATTAGAGCAAGTAATTTTGAAAATTCTACACATTCAGCTCGAATAATCAGGAAAAATTTTCAAAAGAAATAAAAGTCAAATCAGTTTAAAATTAAATTATTCAGCAATTAAATACCCAAATTAAAAAAAGCTCAAAGTCATGTTTTTATGGCTGGTTTAAACGATTTAAATGGGGAAACGAAATCAATGTTAGGAGATACCAAGTTCTGTGCCGTATACTGCGAAGAATAGCACGAAAAAATTTGAAATAGACAGTAAAGCTGTGTCAATCATGAGTTATTCGTTCATTTTGAACGATTCATTGGCATGAACCAAAAGAATTGAATCACTTTCTCCGTTTAAATGGTTCATAATGAATCAAATCAAGCTGTTCTCGTTCATAGGTCGAGTGGAGTGGATTTGTGAAGAATCAGACGATTCATGAGTGATTGAGAACAACTTGATTTGAGTCAAATTGAACCAAAACACACTGTTCACGAGTGGAGAGCAACGTGATTGGGACAAACCATATTCCATTGTCTTTTGGTCGCATATAGAATTTACTGATAATAACAGGATTCATTTTAGAATAGAATAGAAAATAGTCTTTATTGTTCTGGGACTTTAAGGCCCCTGGAACATAGAAAAGAAATAAATACATGCCATAACATAAAAGATTACAAAAAACTAAGCAATTTTACATAGGTAAACAGTCATGTTTCTCTTGAACATCGAAATTGTCATAGAGGTTCTAACATTTACAGGTAAACAATTCCATAACTTGCAGGAGGAAATTAGGAAAGAGTGCTCAAATAATAAGGTATGGAATTTAGGGACTAAAAATAACTCAGTGACACGAGTTGATCTTTTTCTTGTATCTACATTACGTGTAAAATTTTCATACAAATAGGTGGGGTTTTTGGATTTCAGGACCTTGAACACGTATAAAGCCTTTTGCAGTTTTCGGCGTTTATCCAATTTCAGCCATTTCATTTTTCGTAATAAGGCGTGACGTGTTCATCATAGCAGATGTTGAAAACAAAACGCATACAGGAGTTTTGAAGACGCTGCAGCTTAATACACAGTTCTGAGTTAACATCTGAGAAAATGATTGAACAATAGTCAAAATATGGGAATACCAGTTTGAACCAGCTTCTGGCGAAGTGAAATTGGGAGCAGATGCCTGAAGTGCTTCAATTGGTACATAGTCTTATACACATTGTTAGATATAGCTTTAATGTGCTCCCGCCAGCTCAAGGTGTTATTTAAATGAACCCCGAGACTTTTCACTGAAGTCGAGTAATCTATAAGGATATTCTGTACTCTTATTTTAGAGAGGGGATTATATAAAGTTGATTGATTATAACACCGAGCTCAACCATTTGCATCCAAACATCGCAAGTACATAAAATTCTAAATATATTACCTCCAATCGCCGTGGCAGTATGGGTGAGTTTTTAGGCTCACAACTCCAGGCTCATGGTTAACCTGTTCTAAGGATAGGAACTTTGAAGTTCCTCAAGTATCCCAATATTTCGACGATAAATCTAAATTTATCTGAAAATCATATTTCATATCACGCAATATCTCCGTGTAGTCAGCTTTTCAATGTCACGAATTGGTTGGATTTGATTCTTCGCCTTAGTTTGGTTCCTCGCTGATATTTAATTCTTCGCAGTGAAATCGTTCATCGTCGTTAAATCACTCATCGCATTCATTTTGTTCTTCCATGGTTCATTATAAATGATTTAAAAGAACGAGTCATTGTCATGAATCCACTCGCATGAAACGAATTTTGGACATGAATCAAATTTCCCACCTCTAATAACCGGTGAGTGAATTCTTCCCTCCCGTCAAGGTTTCCACAATATTCCATAGTTCTTGTCATTTTTATCCATCAAGGGTCGGAATTCAATGGGTCGTACATTACAGCCAACATACACAAACTGTGCTTTGTCGCAACACAAAAAGCGTTCTATACGTTTATATATTATTTTATACAGAAAATGTATCGTTTATGAAAGTGATTAAAGAAACTTTTAAAATTGTAAAAAGGCAATTACATGAGCATATCTTTATCGCATTCACCTATGCAATTTCCCGACTGCGGAAGTAACTTAGTCCATTACTATTTTTTAAACAAAATACTAAACCCTCCGGGTGTTTCTATTGTGCGTGTTTACATAATAATGAAAACACGCGGGACAGTTCTCAAAAAGCCTTTACTGCCATCTATACGTCTCCGCGTAAGCTAAGCTTTCGAGTCCAAAATAATAAACGTATCTCTTTAAAATATTATAAAGCCGTCGGTAGTATACAAGGGCTTTACATCAGCTTCATCTGTCCATGTGTTTATACTGTAATATTTCCGAACGACTCATAGATTACTTATTTTGCAGATACTTCTTATACGTAGCTTAAAGCTGTCCAGTAGCCTATCTTGCCCATAAAAACAGTAAATGACGTGAGACAATTATAGAAAAGATCATATCAGTTGTCTGTTAAAGTGGAGAAGTTCGCGAAAGATTTTCTCGTTCATTTTCGGCGTCGTATCTGGCATAATATTTGTCTTTAATTTATTAATGAGATAAATAAGCCAAAATTCTTCTTAACTAGCATTAAAACTAAAAAAAAATAAAAACTGAATGGCGACTAGTAAGCTATGAATGCTCCAAGCCAGTCTCTAAATTTAAAATATAACTGGAGTCACATATAAGCAATTTGATATCCTAACCTTTTGGACGTTAATATCATTCGCAGGTATTGTTAAAAAGTGACCAATTTGCGTAAAAAAGTTATTTAATCAGCCATTGCCTTACCTATGGAATATGCCTCATCTGTAAGCAATTTCTAACATGTGTCAGTCAAAATTCTGACCTTTAAATGTGCCAGAAATTGTTACCCTTCTATTTGTAGAAAGTACCTAGCGAGAAGCGCATCTCTTTACTTTATGGGCGAACCATGTCAGCGTCGATTTCTCCTCCGTTGGATCTTATATCCCCTCTCCCGTCCGTCCCACCCCGTGGATCACTTATGTACTCTTGATCAACCCATGAGAGTGGCACATGTTCATGACCTTCCATCACCTGGGAGACACAATGAAACTCAAAACAGATATGGCCATCCCAGTGGTCCGGGTTTAAGTTAAGGGTGTGTTGCCTTTAAAGTATCTTGAGTCACCCACCGTCTTAAGAGAAATGAACGACTGTGACTCCGACAACGATGGCTTCGAAAGCGTTAACGAACAATGTCGTCATTAAGACGGACTGCGAGAGAACCACTCCGTTCCTGCCGTGGACCTCCCTCCTCTTGCTGATTTTACAGTTTTCTCGGCGGCACATTCCAGCCTTCTTTACTCATCCTCTCCACGCAGATTTATCTGGGAAACAGACAGGCTGAAGTGGACTGAAGGCACCCGTTTGACCCCTAGGATTCTCCTGACCTATCTGTCGTCTTTTCTCCCCGTCTCTATAAGTCTAGACACTTCCAAAAAAATGTTTATTTACTCTACCTGAAATTCCACTCTACTTCACGTCCAACTCAGGTCATTTAAGGGCCTTCTTAAAACGTAACATCAACCCTTCTGAGCCCTTGAGTCTCTCCCTACCCCTTAGGACCTTAACGTGGTTGAAGCAATTTTCGGATACATACAGATTCAGTGAATATATGGAAAAATCGTAAAAGCTTCATATTTATGCTTTTCACATGTGTGTTTTATCTGTCGGTATATGAATATTTTTCATTTGGAATGTGGTACTAATGAGATGATGATTGTTCAATTTCGCAACAAAATTATTTCAATGAAATATTTATTTGATATCATATACTTATGTCTTAAACTTGTATTTTTGAGAGTAAAAAATCACTACCAGTTGGAAAGTCTGTGCCTTTTTAGTTACATCACTTTGTGAGTAATGCTTCTGCGCACACCATCTGAACGTTCACCGGGAAACTCGGGAGTTTGCATTAGATATACCTTGACTTCAACAAATATTCAATGCTATTTTATGATAGGCTTTTCAGTAAATATAATATTAAACACGTCGATAAAATTTCTACAGATCCTCTTAAACATATGTTTTAATTACTAGCTGAGCATGCTCATATGATCGCAAAAATCAGACTTTTCAGTATGTAGAGCTAATTTTTGTTCCTATTTTCATTGTAAATTAACATTTTTAATTTTCTTTGGTAGAGCTGTGTTTTTAAAAATAATTTTACCCAAAGAAAATGACAGAATAATGATAACTGAAGCACCTATATGTCCATTAGGACCCAGCCTCTGAATGTAGGACAATAGTGAGTCAGATGGAGTCCAGGAGTTTGTTTTTTTAACCATTTGAGATAATTCTGTTTATGTTACTAAAAATTTACGTGAGATGAATACGAATGGTTGGAGACTTTGGTGAGATTATCTCACTTAGTTGTGTATCTTAAGGGTTTTATGTTTCCTTTATAGTATCTCTGAATGATAATAAACTGCATCGCGAATATTGCCTTGAACAGCCTGCCAAAGGTTTTTAATTGTGGTTTAAATGCACAGAATTCACGAACCCTTCGTCCTCACAACAACCAGCTCCTTGTTTACGTAATCGTAGTTATCTCGTACGGTTCAAACATAATCCTCGAGGAAGAAATTTTCTGAGCTCCAAACAGAGATAGGAAAAATACTCGTTGTCCTTTTCTTTTAACCCAAAGTCGGCTTACAAGTGTTTAGCTGAAGCTCTACTTCGTTTCATCCTCAATTGTAAGTTTATAAATTACCTCCAATGTTTATAATGCGATTCTGGTATATACCAGTTCTGCTCATTAACCTATCTCTTCTTACGTAAAAAATGAGCCCTGTTGTAAAAGCCTCACCCTTGACATTTTCCTCTCATTACCAAACTCCTACGTAACTTACAAGCTTTGTACACTTCACTTCTCCGATATTCCATACACTGTTTTGCCTCTTCCTATTCTTTCACCCCTCTTGTTTCATTCCAACTTTCTTCCGAATGGATGGAAAGTGCGGCGCCACAAAGAAGATAAGTTTTTCATTTTCTTTTCCTTTCCCCTGAACAAGAAAAGTTGCTGGGCTTTTACGAAGGTAATATACGCTCCCCGCGACCTATATGAAGATTAATGAACCAAAAGTAATCATAGTCTACTTACGTTTTGATTTTCTCTTATTTACGACGGTAAATGTTTCCTCATTAGAAAGGCCGGACGTTGGTGATGATTGATTGCTTAAGTTTACAATCTTAATGAACTCATATGCTCTCTGATGTGTACCTGAATGACGAAATAAGCTCGTGCTTAAAGTGGAAGTTACTGTGGGTGAGAACAATTATGAAGCAAAGCGAGTAAATTCCCGTAATGCATGTACAGTTACTTTATATCTAATGAAATTATAAACTAGGATCAGGTGTTTTTATCAGTGTTATTACAATTATTAATGCATGCATGATACATCCAAAAGGTGAATCCATACACTTAGTTTACAAATGATTCACCAATTTTAGCAAACATTTTTCACCTTTGGCATCATCAGCTTGATAATTTGTAACATAGCCAATGATATTTAATAGCCAAGATGAAATAAATATTTTTTCACCACTTAATTATGAAAATAGAGAAAAATCTTTTATTTTCAGTCAAATAGTTAGTAAATTATTCAATCAACCAATATTATGGTTGAGATTTTAAAATAAGGTTGTAGAGTTCATGATTAACGATGGTAGGAGAGTTCAAATTTTTTAGATCCTGGGTTTCTAAATACATAAAACTGCTTAGAGGTAAGAAAAATCGATGCATTAGAGCACGAAGATACATAACCGTAGAACAAGGACCGAGATAGAAAGCAATCAACATCAACGATAAGATTTCATAGTTCTCTATTTACGATGGTAAGTGTTCGGAAGTAGGCGATTGAACTTCATCCTGTAATTGATCACTGATGTTTCAAGTAGCAGGAAAGTTGATGTGAAGATAAAGTTTACAAAAGTAGGTATATTCTAATTGGTTTCGTAGAATACCAGAGCATAAAAAGGTAGGAGGTTAAAAATCTGCCTTGGAAGAGATTTTCACTCAAGAAAATAAACTCCATTATGAATATAAATGAAAGGAGCTTCTATTGGCTCTCTAATTCTATCATTTAACTTGGATTGGAAAAAGACTTTCAAAATTAGGCAGTCATTACATAAGTGATTATAATGCTACAAACAAAAAACTGATTAGATTATAAATTAACAATGAAATTATGAAAAACCATTAACACCTATTTTATTTGACAGAAATACTTCATGTACAGCATCAGATTTTTGCTAGTCGAGGTGACAAATTTTCTCAGATAACATTAAAAATGTTTTTGTGACTAAGAACATAGAAATTTTAAGCATAATATGGTTCATAGTTATTTATTACATTCTGCTGCGGTGGTTCTCAAATTAATTTAATGGTTGGAGTATGAAGAATGCGCCCGAGCTTTCAATTGGCAAACCGACCCAAGCGTTGGGTACAGTTTTCATGTAGTGTTTAGTGTTAGGTACAATGCGCTGCCCTCCAAAACATGTCATCTGACCAAGATTTTTTTGCCTTTCGGCTTTAGGACACAGATGATGCCGGTTTCTGGCTTTTTACGTCACCTCCACCGATATTTTCTCGGGGTTCATAGTCTCTTTAGTCCAGATCGTTACTAGATGAGATCTCGAGGTCTACGTCAGAGCTAACTGAATTTAACCCTGATGAGTGTTGGTGATTCTCTTCCAATACATCTTCCATTCCATCTACATTCCATATATCAGCAGGTATAAAGCGTAAAAAGTAAATGCCACTGTATAATAATAAACGCTTTGAAGTCAATTCGCAAACATTTGTGCAACTTAGCATTAATTCCGCAACGTGTTGCTTCTTAATGTCGAGTACGAGAGAGCAATGAAAATAGTAAATTCAAAATTAAACGACTTCACCTAATCGTTTGTGAGTGAAAAAGTTTGTGACGATCATGCCTAGAGTTCATTATTGCGATTGATTGCATGCCACGACATAGGTGCTATTTTCCAGTAATTTGAGACCTTAAAATGCACCAAAAATATTGCTTCTGATATCAATAGCTACGCGGTCCCTCGGTTAATGGTAGCATCATTGAATTTTTTAATGCTTTTACTGGTTAATTAATGTAGCATCATCTGAACTATAATGGTTAATTTAAAGGAAAAAACAGCACGAATTCCGTCAGTTGTACTAGCCTTGCTTTGTATGGCCCGAATAATATCAACGAGTCACGCATGAGAAGTGATGGCGACATACGCCTGAATTCATTTACGCTAGCTTCTTGACAGTAATTTGAAGCAGAAGAGGTAGCATAAGCAAACTTTTTCCCATTTCCTTGCGCGAAAATGTGCAAATAAAACAATATCGTGTGCATATTGAATCATTCTCGACCTCCAGTCGAGACACAAGAAAACGGAATGAATTTATCGGGGAAACCTTGTGCATTTGTTAATACATTTAATAAATAAACCTCTAATTTTCATACTGTTTAATTAACATTTTCTATTTAATATAACGAGAAATAAGAGTTCGGGTAGTGTATATTACGTCACAATTTTGGTTAGTTGATGTTAGGAGTAATGATGGGGAAATGTGCTGACTTCGATTTCCATACCAGTTAAATATTTAACAGGGAACTAGAATTTCTGGAATCAGTGTGCTATTTAATAAAATATTTAACATTTTAGCACGTTTTAACAAAGTTAAACTGGATTTAACCTCATGTACTTTCAGTTGAATTGCGGATACTACTTTGGAACCATGAAGAGACAACTCTAATCTGGCCTTTCCTCTGGTGCATCAGGAGTAAAACTATACTGTTCGCTTTTCAACTACTTTCACATAGATTTACAAATTCTCTTTCCAATCTTTTCAATCCATATTACAGACCCATAATGTTAGAAGCTTGCTACAGATACACCATTTTTTCGCCAGAGTCTATTTTTTAAATGCAATTGCAATATATTTTCCCTAATCTTAGAGTTTCATTTCTATTGAGCTTAGGTCTCAACCTTCATCAGTTCATAAAATATCTAATAAATAGGTGTCAAGCTCTAAAATTAACTAGGTGTCTACATTGTTCTCGTTTGTCTCTGCCCTTTTTAGTATGCCTAAGCCCAGATTTATAATTGGTTCACGCATGTGATTTCTTAGGTGTTTCCCTTATAAGCCTCTACAGCTTACTCCCAACGGTTACATATACTTCCCACCTCTTGTTCATCTGCTCCATGCACCCCCGCGCTCTAATACCCAATCACATCCTTTTTGTGTGGGCGACTAGGAAGAATCTCATAATGATGTGAAAATACTGAATTAGTCATGCGTCTTCAAAATGTTTTTAGCTCAGGCAGGCCAACTATTGTTCATTCGTCTAAGTCATTATATATAACTTTTTTTACGATTAGATTTAGGTTGAAAGTGAAAGTAAATTCTTTGTATCCGTCTCAAATTTTACCATTGATAATCGATAATGGATTTTATCTTCTTTGCCTCCTCAATTTCACCATAACAGCAATTATTATCCGCCATATAAATTCTTTAATCTTCGCTTCATTTCTCACAGCTCTTTTTCACATAACTTCGCCAACATTCCCCAGTAATTAAGTTGTTACTAGCAAAGGTACCCATTGAAATTCAAAGGGGGATGAAAGAAAGACAGGGCATATAGGTTGTAGGTTCAAGTCACTCATTAGAGATATTTTTTTCTTGGCAAAGCAGCTAAAATTTTAGTTATATTTTTTAATTTAGGCGGTGATAACCGCATTATATTTTCTTACAGAGTTTCGAAATTATTTTGCAGTAACATGTAGAAATTAAACTACAGACCACTTGCATTCCAGAGGCTAGTCGCATTAATATAACATCGTGGCATTCTCCTATTTTACATGGGTCCAACTTAAATTAGTCCACTTGAAATGAATTTTGCCAATTTTAGGCAAAAATATCCCTGAAAATATCGTAATCAGCATCATTTTAGTAAACGGCCTAGATTTCCACTGTAATACTTATCTCTAAATATAAAACCCAGCCGCCATTGTAAAGATCCCATTTCCCTTCTAAAGTTAATGCTAATTCCACGGTTACCAAGGAAATATCCTATTGTTGACAGAAGTAAAATTCATGATTTTGACATTAAAAACGCGATTTCTAGGGAAATTTTATTCGTATAAGAAAATTAAATGTAAAAATAAGAAACTGAAATTATTTATCCAATTAATGGCGAAAACTATAGCTTTCTATCTTTAGTAAAACTAATTAAAATATGCAAAAATAGAAACCTCTGCGCTTGAACCAAAATGTTTAGACTTGAGTTTTAAAAAAACACATAAGACACCAGACGGCCCAATACTCCACCCTTGTGGCCCAGGGGCCTTACTTATAGTCCCAATTTCACTAAAGTTTCACTAAATTTCACTAAAATCGGTTCACTCGTTCAATACTTATGAGGCTTTTAAGAAAGTATTCTTTTGGAACCCTGGGCCCTCTGGGGTCCCAGCGTGACCTATGACCTTATGATTGTTGTACATAAAGTATAGGTATGTTTTCACGTTTTCTAATACAGGCAAGACTTATCTTCGAGGGCCAATTTTTGGCGATAAAAGGGGCCCACTCAAGGGCCTTCTAGGGCCCCAAGGCCCTCGTTCTATAGACTATGCATGAACCAGATATATGAAGTATCTTTCTGCCAAATTTTTTTTCAATCGATTCAGTGGTTAATGAGTGATTGCGTAACAGACAGACAGGCAGATACCGCTAGATTTTTATATATTAGTAAGATTTACGTAAGGATTACGATATTGCATGCCAAACATTCCGTCTTAGCAGCCGAGTCCCTCAGCATTCTTCACTCATTTTCGTATGACAATAGATAGTTCTTTGTTTCATTCCTGGACATGTATTTTTAAGTCTCAACACCAATTAAGATGACAACACTCTAAATGAAGACGCCATTTGCACCCAATTCACTGAGGTGCAGGTGCATTCCGGGCTATCATTAGCCATTCTACTTACCTGGGGATGGGCGGTCCATATGATGAATAAGTATTATGTATGCCTTTAGACACTAAAGTGTCTGAAAATTTCTAAAAAATGTCCATTATATTACATGTAATAAACGACGGCTAAAATATATAACGGGCAAATCAATCTAAAATCTCACAGTATCATGCACATAAAATGAAGGAATAACTTCATTCACTTATTTTTATGCAATGGACTAAGGACAATTTTGCATTGAGTAACAAGTGATTAAATATTGCTCGTCGTAGTGCATGCAAAACATCCTTTCCAAGGTTTCTGGACTTTGGTATAGCGCATGGCATGGCATCAAAGTCAGTTGTCACGTAACTTTCCCTCTCACATAAACAATAGCTGTAAACAACAGTGTAGCTATTTTTTAAATTAACAGAAAATGTGGTTCTCTTGGTGTCCAAATATTTGTCAGTTCTCTCTCTCTCTCTCTCTCTCTCTTTGAGTCCAAACATTTGACTGTCCTAATCCGATTTTGCATCAAATACCCTTTGTGCTTAATAAAATAAGATTTGATGCATTCACGGCGTATGCAGTTATCGTACCCTATTCGGATATTCTACCTTGTTAATTCTTTCATCGTTGCCTACGCTTCTATAGACATGTAGTCCATCATTTTCAGGCCTGAAAGAACCAACCATGTCGAATAAGTATCCTAATAGGCATGTTATCCCTCTAATAAATGGCATTGTGAAGCGATGGCTTCTACCGCTTTTGCTATGAAACGCGAAATGAAGCTTTGCAGAACAAACTACATTAACGTAATTCCTGATGACAATCAAATGGAATAAAATGACGTGAACAATCACAAGTATTTACTGGTGACTTCCACCACCGAAATCAATCAGAGTACAACTTCTAAACGAAAATTCAAGGATGCAAAAAGTGCATTGAGGCCGTGTATCTCAAATAAAATGCATGATTAGCATCACTGGTATGCACTTCATTTTTTACTTGGTTATGCATATTCTATGAATGAATTATTGTCGAAGTAATGGTTATAATTCAGTGCTGAAAAAAATTATAACTATAAAATGTGCTCATCGACTAGCCACTCATCCCTATAAAATGTTCACCGTGGTTCGTGGTTCTGTAAAAGACAAAGAGAGGAGCAAAATGATAGACTTGAACATTTTCTCTGAGTTCTGAGTGTCTGAATTTCTATGCACAAGAAATTCGAATGGGTTTGCTCTATATCAAATTAAACAGTATCTTGTTAACTTGGTGGTATGTTTCAATAGACATATTTAATGATGACTTTAACTTAACCACAAAAAACACACATATAAACATGACCCGGGTTTCTATACATAAGTATCGTCTTCTGGTGCATAACAATTATAAATCTAGGCTTAGGCATACTATAAAATACAGGACATGAGAAGGGAATGTAGTCTTATATCTTGGGCCGATAAAAACATTTTACATTGGCTCTTCAATTTTTTTGTTAATTTTAATAGTTTTACATGAGATGAGCATATGTTACGTGACGGTAGAAATTTTCCAAAGTCTGTGCTATGTTCACTTTTATTTAAGAAATTTTGATTAAAATGAAAAATAAATAGACTTTTTAAATAGTGGGATAAAATATGATTTTTTAAAGGTATTTTAGATGCTGTGTACTCTTTTAGAACCTGTCGAGTTATGCCTTCATCGGGGTACTTATATTTCCAAATGAAGAATGATCTCTGAAAAATTATTAATTTTAACTCTCTTGATTGAAACTATCCAATGTCATTAAATATAACATAACGTGAGAATCATTAACTGCTGGGGCCATTTCATGGGGTATTCAGAGGATTTAAGAAAATTGGTGGTGTGCAGGGTTAGTGGAGGGCATTGGAGGCAGGAGAATGTTGGGAAAGGACAATCAAAATGAAATATAAGCATGGATGAAACAAATATGTGAAGCTACCTTGTCTTTGCCTTCTTTTGGCTGTTGGCACACCACAAAGTTGCTGTTTACTTTGATGATGGCAAGAAATGAAGTTATAATATGCAATTGCAATGTGCATCCAGCTCCTGAATCCCGTGAATACGGTCTTAGGTAATGCACATAATTTAGGAATGATAGCTTATGGATGTATGTGTATATTCAACGTGCACCACTTGGTGTGTGTCAAATGTCCACTGCATTCTGTTAATTATTGCAATATGCATGTTCAAAGGAATTTTCAGGTGGAATGCAGATAAGTTATTTAAGGCAATTCCATCGAAATAACTAACTAGGTCACAGTCGTTAGCACGTGGCAGGATTATTTTTTGAAACCGCGTTATAATGTGGATCTAACGATCAGCGCTCTGGGTGGTAATAAATAAAACAAAAGCTATCGACTGACGAGCACCCTGGCGATAAACATAACACGTCTCTGGGTGGCCATCACTCCAGCGTTGTATATGTATCCCACCGAGTGAACCTTACCTTTTAAATTCTCCGTTCAGCGCAGCGTCGTTCTCCCTTGTTTTTCTACGTCGAGTATGGACAACCGAGAGAGAAAGAGGGGAACTCGAGTAAAGGCTGTCACTTCGACGCAGTCTCGGTGAAATGTAGGCATATGAGAACGCTTTGTCAACGGCAAAGTTGAAACATGAACCTCTGTGTTTTTCGATATTCAACGCGTCACAAATTATCGCTCTAACCCACTCGCCATTCAGCTAAATAGAACTTATATTTATTTATGTTCTTGTACATTGGACTGTAAATAAGAGAGAAGAAAATTTTACTCAATTAATAATCAGGGACTCGATCTTTTCTGGTGAAATGAAAATTTTAGATACTGTATGGTGCAACTATGAAGATGTTTTTCTGACTTCACTTGGTGGAAAGGTATTATATCTATGATCATATAACACTCAATAATAATTTTCACTCTTTTTAATGAAATATATAACCAACCATGGTTAATAACACTTAGTGTCATTGTCAAGATAAAAAATTTCAAACTATCATCTTATATTTATTTTTTTACCTTGATAATGACACTATGTGTTGAATTCTCAGTCGGTTATTTATTTCATTATATATGTGCGGAAATTACTACTGCGTTTTAGTTCATAAAGGATATGACGCAGCTAATCTGTTTGTATCTCGATCCACCTATATAAATAAATTAGCAAAACTTGTGTGGTTGCTTAAATATGTATTTCCTTTTTAGACGTTACCTTTTTACTGTTACATAAGCGGCTGTACTCGTTATTTTTATGACCGCATATAACATGCTGTATAACGCAACAGTCGATCATGTAACCATTTTCCTTCGGTGGAACAACACCAGATAATGATCTATCGTTCTAAAAAAAATCTAGAATTTTTTATCGTCCCTAAGGAGCTCCCTGAGCTATAAGATTTCCTTATATTTTCGCCCTTGCACATTTAAAATATTCCAGTGGTAAAGATTTTACCCGATGTTTGAAATTTAACATCAAGTGAACTTATATCCCTGGGGGGGAAATGTGCTGTTTCCAATTGTACTGTAGTTAAATATCCAAAATAACTACTATTCTTCAATAGCCATTATTTATTCTGCTTGGATGGATGATTAGCTGTTTTGATGAAGTTGCCATGAGAAAAATTCGGCCTGGATCAAGTTCGTCAAACCAAAGGTCCGTGGTTCAATTATTGTTCGTGTGTCTCAATCTTTCACATAAGTATATGTCAATATTCGCAAAAATCCATCTCTGTGAAGTGTTTAACTCCAATTATACAATTTTAGGGGCTCAAACAGATGTACGTGATTTCTGTGCTACGGTAACTAAAGCATGTTTGTCTGGTTATGTTTATGCTAACTTTTTGCCTTTCTCTCCCAAAAGTTTACTGTTGCCCCTCAGGGTCGAAGGTCGCAGTCAACTAATCATAGGATTGAACAACCAATGATGATGATTGAATTGATATTCGGGTTCTATCAAATGGTAAATATTAGGCTAAACGCGTTATTTGCGTCTATATTTAAACTAATATTTCTGTATCTGGCCGTCTTATATGATAAGTATCTATGCATCTACGTTACTGAGTATGGGACAGTTACATTTTTTCCAAATAGTGTAAATATATATGTCTTATTTACCTATATTTGAATAAAATATTTCAATTTTGGTGCAAAATGACTCTACAGTGGGCTTAGAAAACCACCATGGCAACATCGGTCAACAAAACAGAAGGCGATAGAGAGGAAAAGAATGGAAAGGGCTTCGATGCTTGACTCATGAATATTTATTAAAATTCTTTTGCAGAAAGGATAAAAAATGATCTGGCATTATTAGTAGACATTAACACCATGTGCTTAGACTGTGAAATGAAGATGAACATGAAGAAAACGAAGTATATGATTATCGGAGGAACAGGAGATGTAGTTAAAATTAAGCTTAAAGAAGAATGGATTGAACAAGTGTAGAGTTTTATGTATCTACGAAGTATGATAATTGAAGATGTGTATCGTTCAAAAGGGATAATAAGAATAATATCAATGGCAAAAGACGAATTTCTAAGGAAACGGAGACTACTTAGTGGAACAATTAACAACGAACTGAGGAAGAGGCTAGAAAAGTGTTTCATATAGAGTTTGGAATTATATTGATCAGAGACGTGGACAATTAAGAAGGAAGATGGAAAAAGGCTAGAAGCCCTAGGATGTGGATATGGAGGAAGATATGATGAAAGAATTGGAAAGATAAAGTCATAAATGAGGAAGTATTAAGGAGTATTAGCGAAAAAAAGGACCATGATGGAAACAATAAGAGTAATGAAATAGAGCCGTATACGACATTGACTGAGATGAAATGGTTTACTAACGACCAAAATGGAAGGAATAATGGAGGAAAAGCAGAGGAGGGGAAAACAGGAAAAGAAATGTTGGACTATATCAAAGTTTAGCAAAAATACGTGAAAATGAAACCACTATCTGATAGAAGAGTAAAATGTAGGTGGGTTCCATAAGGCAACCTGCCGATTAAGGCTGTAAAATATGAATGACTGAAATTTTTGAAATATGGAACCTGTTTTTAGGCTTTTGGATATTAATAGAGATTAAACTGAATGCATTGTTTGCATTATGGATGGTATGAAAGAATCATGGAAATAATACAGGAGGAACTGCAACGGGAAAGGTTAGAGACATCTAGGCTGCAATAGTTTGGGCACGTATAAAGGTTGAAAACTGAGACAATGCCTAGAATGGTACATTATACAAAATTCTAAGGCAAACAGACTCAAAGAATATTACGAGATAGATGGATACCATGATCTCACAATAAAAATTGTTATTCACTTTCCACAGAATATTATTCACACCGACAAAGGTTTTGACATAAGCTATGCCATAGAGGTATAGAGAAATGACGTAATCAGAGGGGAGGGGATATAAAATTCTGTGGAAAGAGAAAAGTGAAGTTTATTGTGAGATCATGGCGTCTGTACTCCATTTCCACAAAATATCGTAAGCTACGCCAAACTTAATACGGCAGAGATGGTTAAAATGAGTGGAAGACAGAAAACGGGAGGAGGATTGGAGAACAATAAGAGCTGGGAAATGAAGGGGAGAAACGCTTGGGGCAGAACAGATGGGGCCAGTGGCTGGAAATTGAAGTAGATGATGATGTTAATAAAAATAATATTACACAGACAAATCCTAATTTTTAAAGTATTTAGCAATGAACTTTTATGTAAATTGATTCGGTATCGTACTTCAAATTTTTCCTGTACATTCATCCAGAAAACGATCATTTTTAGTCTGTAGTGTTAATTTCTTTGAGACAATAGATATGAAGCCTAGATCACTATCAAATTCAATCGCTATCCAAAGTTCTACATAATTTATTTGTAGTCGTGAAGGTGAAACCACATAGATAATGTATATATCTTCCAGGTTCCCATTTCAGTTTTCTACCGCCTTCCGTCAATCTCCTCGGTCCTTATTCGAGCAAGAGACGAGTGAACCCTCAAAAAACCGCATAATAAATCACTGCACTGCCTCCAATCAAGCGGAGTAATGGCAGTGACTCCGTAGCTAACTTTCTCCTAGAAAACAATCAACCAATCAGCTCAGTTGGTGGTTGGGGATGAGGTGGTTGAAAGTGAAAGGACGAACTTAGCAAGTGCTGCTCAGAGAGGTAGGGATTTTGTGGCTTTAAGGGGGTGAGGGAAAGCTAAATCTTGAGAGAACGACGGCGTTCCGACCCTTGTAATCTTGCGGTAGCCTCTAATATTGGTGATGGCGAGAAAGGTGAGCGATTGGAGGAATAAAAGAGAGAAACTGGAGGAAGGGTCAGAGTGGGTGTGGTTTTCTATAGTGTACGTCGGTATTATTGGAAAAGGGCAAAAGATCGATCTTGTCGTCACCTTCGCCACTTTCACTTCGCTCTTTTTCTCACTCCTGTTCCCTCTTGCCCACACTAAGTATAACTGTTGAGTTATAAAAGATAACTTCATCATCCTGGCAATGATTCTATCGTTTGTCCTTTACCCATTCAAAAAGTAACCCTATGCGGGGAAAGGTCGGCATGGGTGTTACCTCTCCTGTTCGGCCACGTTATTCATTTCAACCCTGCCCTTAAGGTTTCTTTACACGCTCAATCCTTTGTAGTTTTTATGGCGTGTCAGTCTAGACAGCAGGGATACTACGTAAAAGGACATTAAGGACGCAATATTTCAATATGGGGGCGGGGATCAGAGGAGTGTTCCTATATTGGACCGTGAGGCATGAGTTTTTTTATTTATTCTAATAGCCTCGGAAAAACGAAGTAAACGGAACTAAGGATAGTTGTTCCACAATGGACCAAGTCCCTTCTCTGTTCCATCTAATGCCGCATCCACCTTTCTCTATCACTCTCTAGTACCACAAAAAATGATATCCCCCCCTCCCTACCTTTTTGGTAAGTAGCTTCCTAGAAGAGAACTGAAATACTTAGAAAATAGCCTAGTCTTTCCTTTGATACCCGCGTGGTGCTTGTGCCACTGAGGTTGGGGATCAACATCATCTCCTTCACATAATGATATCCCATATGAATTTTCTGCCACAGCTACACCATTTTACTTACACATTTCTCTATCTGTTACACACCTTCATTCCTGAGATTAAACTCCACGCTTCATCTGTAGGTGCTATAGGTCTATTAATTTCCAAAATTTGAAAAAAAACTGTTTGAATTATATCTTCTGCACATTTATTTACCTCACTTGCATCAAAATCACTGCTACAATTGACTTTTTTTCAGAAAAATTTAGAAATTGATAATTTTTTGGCTGCAAAACATAGATGCCCTTCTAATATTTCACCTCTTTGAAAGTACCTTTAAACGAAAACTAAAACTATTTTTTCAGGTTAAGACTATCCTGAAATCTGAATTGGAAGGAGCGATGTTTTAATGCAATTCATTGCTGAGAAGGCTTTGTAAAATAACATTTAAGAATACCTGTGCATATATTACCCCATTGGCTAAGTATTATTCTACAGATCGCCTTTCCTTGTGTAACTATTTGTTTCTTCAAAATTTCGCTTTCAAATTTTATTTTTTATTTCTAAAATTATTTATTCAATGGATTTGAAATTTTTACCCATAAAAGTTATCATTAGTATGAAATAAAGAATATACGAAATGACATACCGTTAATTAATTGGAGGCACCCATCGTAATAGCAGACAACGGTCTCTTTGAACTAGGGCCAGGTTATACCAACCGGCAAATCGCCGCCTCTTTAAGTCGAAGGGTTAAAATGGAATTGCTTTTGTTATTCATTAATTCTAAGGAAATGGAAGGGCAATGTCTGAAAATAGCACTTTTGCCATGTGATAAGCCAAATTTTTCTTATTATTTCTTATAAGTGTTTTATACTCGTCGGCCGCACCCGTCGGACTTGTAAGTTTAATGAGCTGTGGATTCCCACAGCTTACTAAACTCACTTAATCTCATCTCTACCGACCTCCATTGCGTAATCGAAAAGTTTTCGGTAGTACACCTTGCGGTTGTAGCCAGCAGCGCTCTTCCAGCTACCAAGGACTCGTCCACAAAAATAGTTCTTTTCTCCATTTAACCTCATTGCCCTCAGACTTAACTTTAACCAATACTTGAGCCCTCTGGTGGTCACTACGAGTTGTCGCGTCCATTTTAATTACGCTTTGACTGAGGTCCAGTCGCCTCGCTGTTGGATGAAAATGAGGATAGATATTTGTATGTGCCTTCGAGTGTATCATTTAAAAATGTACTCTGTCACTTAAGTTCAGTACTGCTAGTGATTTTTAGTGATTTTAGACTTTAGATTAGCTCATGCCCAGCTTTAGGATACACTTTTGGGCTCCAATGGTCAGCAAATATTATGATGACCAGAGATTGGTATCGAACGCCCTGCAGACGAGGAGTCTGCCACTGGAAGAAATTAGAGCGTTCAATCATCCAAAGCCCACTGATACCCACAGGTCCTCTGGATAGGACTTTTATGCTGTCTAGGAGATGCCACAAAATTCCAGTTACCGGAGGATATTGATGAATTGAACATAGACCCAAATAAACAAATCATAGTAGGTATCTAGAAACGCGTGCAAAAACGAATTTATCGTTTATAACTGTACCTAAATTAAGAATGCCACCGTATTACATCACGATAAGCGAGACTGAGGCCAAATCAATAGCAATCTGTCATAAATAACGTACGGAAGGAAGATAAGGACGGCTGGTGGGCCTAATTCACGCCTTTCCGGAAAACAGGAAATGGCTCCCATTGAAATAAATCCCAAAAATTTGGACGTAGGATGCTGAAATTAATTAGCATTATGGAATCAAAATAATAAAGCATCTGAGTGAAAGGAAGGACGACGGATTACGTGACTTTGTCGCAGTTTTTATCGATATTCTTAATGCCCTTTCTCTGTTAGCATATATTTTTTCTTTTTCCATTCCATTCCCTCATTTTCTTCACGCATGACTCAGCTGAAGCTGTTGGAAACCTTTGAAAGAAAAAAATGCTTTAAAAGGGCAGTTAACGGCAAGAAACGGCTTCGTCCACCCATCGATCTCATAGCATTATCAAAACCCATATTAGAAATTGCTTTCCTAAATTCTATCTCATTTGGCTGATTAATTGAACGTGACTCCAAAAATTAGTCATAATATTTTTTCATCTTGTTGTTTGATGAGTGGATTTTAGGGTGAGAATTTCATTAACTTGGGTGGATGTCACTTCTGCTTAATAGCTTATTAGGTTTTCACCATCACTTCTAAAATTTCATTTAAGAAAATAGTAAATATTGGAGGTATGCTATTATGTCCTGGGTTAAATGATGGAAGTGTACGTGAAAGACTTTAATCAGACAACATGTTGTCTCGTAGTTTCCCGCGACGTTTTGAATGCGATGATTTCTCCATCTTTCGGGTATTCGCCGCGTTGCTTGTCATGATTGACGACAGTTTCGCCCGGATTCCACCAGGCGTCTTCAGGTCGAAGTGCCGCTGTCAGCGTTTTGGCCGTGCTTATATAGCTCCTCGAGCTCCCGCGCTGTGCTGTGATTGGTCGGTTTTGGGAAAAGTCTCTTCCATGTGTTTGTCAGGTGGTATCCATCGTCCCTATTGAAATTTCCAGGCGTTTTTGCAATTTCAATTGATTCTCTTATCAGCCTGGGATAATATCTTTTTTCTTTTGCAATTATCCTAGCTTTGTCGAAAAGAATATCGTGTCCGGGTTCACTCCAAGCATGCTCGGCGACTGCTGACTGGCTAAATTTCTTATTGAGGGTCGCCCTCTTGTGTTCCTGCAGGCGGATCTTCATGGACCTGCATGTCTCGCCGATATATGATTTCCCGCATGAGCAAGGGATGCGGTATATCCCTTCATGGAGATTCGGCGGTATCTTGTCCTTTGGCCTTGGAATGATTTGGCTTATTTTGGATACGCAGTTGAATCTCGTGACAATATCCTTCTTCTTCAGGACTCTGGAGATCTTCTCGCTTGTGCCGGCGATGTATGGTATGATGGCATGAGATGCGGACTTCTCGGGTTGTCGTTCCTCCTGGTCTAGCGTCTGGTGGCGTTTTTCTATAATGGCGGCCCTTTTGAGGACCATTTCTTTCTTGTACCCATTCATCTTCAGGGATGTCACGAGGTGTTCCTTTTCCTTTGTCAAAGATTCTGCATCCGATAGTTTGTAAGCGCGATGCAGGAGAGTCGCCATCAGTGAAGCCTTCTGAGATGGATGATGGTGTGACTCGGCGTTTAGGTAGCGGTCAGTATGCGTGGCCTTCCTGTGTACTGCATGGCCGAGACTCCCATCGATCCTCTTCTTCACCATCACGTCCAAAAATGGGATTTGGTTGTTTCTCTCCGTCTCCATCGTGAATTGTATCGCTGGATGCTGTGAGTTGAGGTGCTCCAAGAAGATCTGCAATTCATCAGGTCCATGGGGCCAAATTACAAAGGTGTCGTCCACGTATCTTAACCACAAACTGGGCTTCTTCCCGTGGGATCCAATCGCCATTTGTTCGAACCTTTCCATGTATATTTCTGCTATCACTGGGGAGAGGGGCGAGCCCATAGCCGCTCCTTCGCGTTGCTCGAAGAAACTCCCGTTCCAAAGGAAGTAGGCGCTCCGTAGGCAATACTCAATGAGTTGTGGATAATCCTCCGGTATTCCAGATGTTGTGAGCTCCTTTATGATATCTAAGGATTCGACCTGAAGACGCCTGGTGGAATCCGGGCGAAACTGTCGTCAATCATGACAAGCAACGCGGCGAATACCCGAAAGATGGAGAAATCATCGCATTCAAAACGTCGCGGGAAACTACGAGACAACATTGTACGCCTCTACGGGGAGGATATACACAGGAAAATACGGAGATTTGAGAAGCTGCGCAAGAAGAAGGGGAGGCTCCTCTCCTCCTTGGCCTTCCTCCAACGCTGTCGAGACACCAACACTCTACCTTGCTGTGTTGAAGTAAAACATCACATCGATACGAGAGCGGCCAGAAGAATTCTTCGCCGAACTAGCGAGGCACTACTCAGGGAACGGGTACGACACACACGCTACTCCCTCCACCTGTGCTCGGAAGAACTTCTGCGCATTCACTTGGAACTGGGTGCCACTCTCAACGCTACTGACTGGGACACGATCGACAAAATAACCCACGACTCATCCCGCAACACTGGAGTAGCCTTGAGGGAGACGCAGATAAAGAAATTTGAGAAATTATCCAATCGGCAACATCCTACCAGCTTGGATGATGGCCCTGAGAAGGGCCTCGCAGTCATCAACTTGACGGACTCAGAACTGACCAAAGCTGACATCTCAGTCTTGTCAAAAGGACTGAATTTCGCCATCGCACCCACGAAAATACCTAAGGAAGAAATCGTAACAGAAGTGGAGCACGCCATACGGAAGCTTCCAAAGGGAGACGCTGATGAGGTCAGAGAAGATGTTGCCCGTATTCTCCGAAACTCACGGCCACCCAAAACGAACATCACGGGAGCCGAAAGAAGAGCCTTAGCAGATCTTCGCAGGAACAAGAACATTGTCATTCTCCCGGCGGACAAGGGAAACTCAACTGTCCTCATGAAGAAGGAGGAGTACGACAGCAAGATTTCCCGGATGCTGGAAGACTCAACATACAGGAAACTACGATCTGATCCTACTGCAAAAACGGAGAGGAACACCCGGGAACTGATCAAGAAGTCGTCAATCCCACGGGAAGAGCAAAAACGCTTGTTCCCATCGGCCGCCAAGCCACCAAGACTGTATGGATTGCCTAAAGTCCACAAAGAAGGAGTCCCTCTCAGACCGATAGTCAGCCAAATAGACGGACCCACCTATCGGCTGTCGAAATACCTGGCACAGTCACTCCAGCCTTACGTCGGAAAAACCTCGTCGTTTGTGAGAGACTCCACCCATTTCGTCGAAATGTTGAAGAAGATCACCGTCTCCTCCAATGACATCTTAGTGAGCTTCGATGTTACATCCTTATTCACCAACATTCCAATTCAGGAATCCTTAGATATCATAAAGGAGCTCACAACATCTGGAATACCGGAGGATTATCCACAACTCATTGAGTATTGCCTACGGAGCGCCTACTTCCTTTGGAACGGGAGTTTCTTCGAGCAACGCGAAGGAGCGGCTATGGGCTCGCCCCTCTCCCCAGTGATAGCAGAAATATACATGGAAAGGTTCGAACAAATGGCGATTGGATCCCACGGGAAGAAGCCCAGTTTGTGGTTAAGATACGTGGACGACACCTTTGTAATTTGGCCCCATGGACCTGAGGAATTGCAGATCTTCTTGGAGCACCTCAACTCACAGCATCCAGCGATACAATTCACGATGGAGACGGAGAGAAACAACCAAATCCCATTTTTGGACGTGATGGTGAAGAAGAGGATCGATGGGAGTCTCGGCCATGCAGTACACAGGAAGGCCACGCATACTGACCGCTACCTAAACGCCGAGTCACACCATCATCCATCTCAGAAGGCTTCACTGATGGCGACTCTCCTGCATCGCGCTTACAAACTATCGGATGCAGAATCTTTGACAAAGGAAAAGGAACACCTCGTGACATCCCTGAAGATGAATGGGTACAAGAAAGAAATGGTCCTCAAAAGGGCCGCCATTATAGAAAAACGCCACCAGACGCTAGACCAGGAGGAACGACAACCCGAGAAGTCCGCATCTCATGCCATCATACCATACATCGCCGGCACAAGCGAGAAGATCTCCAGAGTCCTGAAGAAGAAGGATATTGTCACGAGATTCAACTGCGTATCCAAAATAAGCCAAATCATTCCAAGGCCAAAGGACAAGATACCGCCGAATCTCCATGAAGGGATATACCGCATCCCTTGCTCATGCGGGAAATCATATATCGGCGAGACATGCAGGTCCATGAAGATCCGCCTGCAGGAGCACAAGAGGGCGACCCTCAATAAGAAATTTAGCCAGTCAGCAGTCGCCGAGCATGCTTGGAGTGAACCCGGACACGATATTCTTTTCGACAAAGCTAGGATAATTGCAAAAGGAAAAAAGATATTATCCCAGGCTGATAAGAGAATCAATTGAAATTGCAAAAACGCCTGGAAATTTCAATAGGGACGATGGATACCACCTGACAAACACATGGAAGAGACTTTTCCCAAAACCGACCAATCACAGCACAGCGCGGGAGCTCGAGGAGCTATATAAGCACGGCCAAAACGCTGACAGCGGCACTTCGACCTGAAGACGCCTGGTGGAATCCGGGCGAAACTGTCGTCAATCATGACAAGCAACGCGGCGAATACCCGAAAGATGGAGAAATCATCAGACAACATTTTTCAAAGGCCTACAGTTTTTCGTATCCATCCTTGTGGAAAATTTTCTATTTTATTCCAGGTAGACATAAAAAGAAATATATTCTTTGCATCAACTGAGTGGTTTCTAATTTTTAGTCATATACTTATTTGTATAATATTTATTGAGGATGTAACCCAAAAAAGGGTCCAATAGTGTACTGATTTTTAAAATCCATTCTCTATTGAATGCTACATTTTTCGTCAAGATATTTGTATCAATTACTCTTTTGTGCAGTTCGTTAATTAGTTCTTTTTTCCTTTTATGACAATTACCATTTGCGGTGTCAGTATAAGAGTATGGTTAGACATTGAATGGGGTTATTTCACCTTCTACATGATGTAAATACTTATTACTTTTGCCTAGGTGGAATATGGAAGAAAAATGAAGTTGACTGCAGATGTTTTGTCATCTTGGGGATCCTGATTAAAGTAATCCATGGGACTATGCTTAGGATACCATTTCAGAGCTCTAATTAATATTTAATGGGAAATATCCTTGTAGAGAATTCGTTTTAGTTTATTTCTGATGATTGAATGTCGATATTTTAATTAAGGTAAAGACAAAGATACCCCTTTAAAAACTGATCATAAAAATTGGATTAATTGGAACACATTTATGATACAGCTAACATAAAATCAGTAAACACCTCAAAATTGCTGTTATCATTGAGTAAGTCAAGAAATTAAGTTATGATGTGCAATTTTAATGTGCAACAAGCTCCTAATTCTTGTGAATACAGTCGAAAGTAATGCATACCATAAGTGAATAATTAATTATGGATGATTACTAGAACGGTAATAAGAATTGCAGTCATTTCAGCGTATACCGGTTTTGCTGTTATGAATATCCACTGTATTCTGCAATTTTTCGCAAAAAGCATGTGGAATAGAGTTTGCAGATGGAATGCAAATGAGTTATTTAATGGAGTTTTATCGGAATAACTAACTTAATCACCGCCGTTAGCACGTGGCTGGATGAATTTTTGAAACCGCGTTGCATTGTGAATCTGACGATGGGTGTTCTGGGTGGTAATAAATAAATCATTAGCTATCGACTGGTGATCACTCTGGAGGAAAAACATAGCACGGCTCTGGTTGGCCATCTCACCAATGCTGTACATGTATCCCGCTGAGAGAACTCACACATTCCAAATTCGCCGTTCAGTGTAGCGTTTGAATTCAACGTGGGTCACTTGTGTTAATCTACTCCGAGTACCGAACACCGTGATAGGATGACAGGAGAGCGAGCATAGATCTGCCGCCACGATGAAACGTGTGTGAGAACGCGTCGTTAACGGCGAAGGTGAAATATGAACGTCTGATTTTTCCAGTATTCCGCACGTAACAATTCAACGCACTTGCCATTCAGCTAAAAACTGTACATTAATTTGTGTTCCTTTACATGAGGCCGCAAATGATGGATTACAAATTTTACTAACCAATTAATAAGGAACAGATAAAAGATAATGTTATCAGATGAAATGAAAACTTAATATATAATGCCGCTAAAATATTTGTTTTCCGATTCCTCACAGTGATTAAGTAAAAAATAAGTAAAACATTTTTTCGTATTGCCACTTAAAAAGTAATTAATTTCCCCTTAAATAAGCGGCTGTGCTAACTCTTTTCATGACCAAATGGAATTTGCTGCATCACGAAACCGTTGATTGCGTAACTAAGATCTATTGGTGAAGCAATACCAGCTCAATTGTTCCTAATGAAAGTATCTGGAATATTCCATTGTCGCAAAGGCTATGATCATGAGCTGAAAGGTACTTGAATAATTTTGCCTGCAAAGGTTTAAAATATTCCGGTAGAAAAGAATTTACCCAATAATGTAATTTTAAATTAATGATTGTGAACTAATTACTGTGTGAGGGAAATGTGTTGCTCATATTATCTTATTGTTCTCTAGTAAACATACATACCAATCACGCCGTTCCCTTCCGGGGTAGGCACAGTCACAAAGTAGCTTCGGCCGTCCGAGATTACTTTGTGAATCTTTTAAGTAAGTTGTGATAGAGTAATAATGTAATAATGATATGAATGGAATTATTTCACGTTATGAAGAAAATCTGTTCAACTGTAATCGAATTCCTACGATGTCTATGTCGTGTTCAGTAAGAGTACGTGTTAAATTGGAATTGGTTTGCCGAAAAATACATTCTGAACGATGTTAGACCTTATACATATATCACTTACCAGTACACATATAAGGGCGTCGAAAATCTTTGCATAAATAGTAATCTCCATAATGACATTAGTATTTTTTTCTACATCAACTGCTGATATCCATGTTTGGGTTTAAAAAGAGAGCGATCAGCGTGGTGGTGTCATCTGGAGGGAAGAAGCTGGAGCGTGTGCGCCAAATGGAACTAGGAGAGGGATTGTGTGCCTAGACGTCGTGAGGGACGGATGCTTGAGAGGGTGCATGGCGAGGGCCATAAGAGGAAACGGGTGCTACTCTCCAGCGATGAGAACAAGTGATTAAGTATTTTTGATATCATTTTTAAAAATGCAGTCCACTTAATTTCCAAGCTTTTCACTTATTTGACTACGCCCTGTTTCTCATGTTTCTCTCCTCGACCGAAAATTTTACCTTGCCGCTTGTTCGAGGGTAGACTTGGTACTGAGAATAGTGCACTAGGGAATCGGGAGAATGACCGTTCGGCAAAGAGAGAATATGTTTGGAATGTAGGAGAAAAGTTACGAGTCTTGCTTCAGCATGAAATGGATCGAGAAGAGTGTGGTCTTATCGGTGGCTAAGGGTTGGAAATAAAATGTAGGTGAAAGTGATTGGGGAGAAAAATATGGGTTTTAAAGGTTTTGAGAGAAATGTAAATAGGCAAAAGATGCAAAATAAATAGGAGTAATGTGGAGGTAGTTTTACGCCTGTCCGATCCAAGATTACGTTGGGAAGTAGAAAGGGCCAGAGGCGAGCAGTGAGTTTTCCCATTCGGAAGACAGAGATGACTAGAAATTAAGTGGGCAGTCATGAAAAGGAACTTGAGAGGGAAGGATTTGCGTGGTGGAGTTAGAAGAGTGGCAGTGATAGGGGAGCTATGTGTGCAAAAGAGGAAGATAGCAGGAAAGATACGAATTGTAATAGTTTTCAGGAAATACAAAAGCTGATTTTTGAGCGAGAGTGAATTTGATAAGCATGGGCACGACTCTAGTTGCTGTAGAAGATTTGAGAACTAAGTTGAAGATACTGGTCATCAAATTTTTTATATTGGACTTGGACTAGTCTAGAGGGATGGTAAATGGTGCCTTATTGAATGCGTATCTAATATCTGGGCTCTGATCTTGGAGCGTCATGGTAGTTATTGCTTAGAATAATGTTAATTTTATTTTATGTTTTTGTAAATTCGCTATTATCGAGTCGTCTAAATTTGTCCTCGTGCATAATTATTGACTAAAAAGTATGGCACGGTTGAGAGGTTTGTACTTTAACCCTTAGTAAAGTACGGCAACTATTTTGGCGCGCGATATTTACTGTGGAATGTCTGTAGCCGATGCAAAGTATAGTCCGCTTATATGAAGCTCGTTTTACACGAGGCATTAAGTTGCACAATTACTAACTGTGTATTTTTCTCAATACGGCCTGAAACATTTATTGAATTAGAACCGGGGCTATTTTTCCTTCTCTCGTTAACCCATTTGCGCATGCTTTCTTGGAAATTACTTCCTTACACGACGAAATTAGAAGTGCACGTTCCTACATACATCACATTGTGAAATTACGTGGCTGAGTAAAACGGACTTCAGAAGAAGCTGAAAGGAGTCACCGACACGCGATTTAGGGTAAAGCATTCTGCCTTTACCTCCGTTCCTCTTCTTAAGGAGTAAAATTCCACAGAGCTGTCGCAGATGCATAAAGGATTGAGAACCAGATAATAAAATGGGCAATTTTGGGGTTATAAAACTACTACTGGGGGTTCTGGATACTGATAGAGCCATTAACGAACGTTTTATTGGTGTTTTAACTGAATTCTACTATAACTAATCGTCTTTTATAATAAATATCTGTGTATCGAAGTTTCTGAGTATTGCACTGCCGTTTTTTTTCATTGCTCAGAGTAGTTATAAATTTCTTCAACAACACGAGTTTGAATCAAACATATCGATAATAGTGGAAACTGAACTAATCGCCTCATAAACATCGCTCGCACAACAACTCCCAGCCAAGCGTAAGTAAAGAGATGATGAAAAGGCCTTTGTTGATTGACTCTCGTACATCTACATCTACGTAATACCCTACGAGCCACCACGAGGTTGTGTGGCAGGGGGTGAAGATCACCAAACATGCTCTATTGACATGCAAATAGGATATTAAAATGAGACATGCTAATAGGATATTAAAATGAGACATGCCAGAAAATAGGGTCACATGGAGCTAGATGGTTAGTATATACATAATAAGGAAGGGATTATTGGTTGTTATTATATGCATCATGCACTACAGACTACTCTAAGTATATTTCACCTACCTATCCCTTTGCTACGCTGCCTATTGTTTTCTCTTATAGTACGCGGGAAAAATTACATTTTAAATCTATCGGTACGACAATCTATCTCTCTAGTCTTGTTAAGATGATCAAACCTCGCATAATACGCAGGGGTTCTAAATATATATCTAACGTCATCTGTGAACAAATCGGTTTCGAATTTTCTTAAAAGATTTAACCTAAATTTTAACCTGCGTTCTGATAGTAATTACCGAATTCTTCTATTAAGCTCGTAACACTTATACATTTATCATAACGGCCTTTAACAAACGTAGCGGATCTCCTTTGCACGCTCTCTAAAGGGCGTACAGTTCACTTCTTTGTAGAGAGGATGAAAAAATGATCAGGCTTAACTGATGATATCGTATCTGGGTTTTGGATATTTAAAGATGTAATACTGAAAGCGTTATTTGCATCCAGAAAGGCATTAAAGAATATGGGACATAATGCGGTAGGAACCGCAAATGGAAAGGATAGCGACATCTACGCTGAAATAGTTAGGGCATGTAAAAAGGAAGGGAACTGAGAAAATTCTTAGTATAGTACAGGAAATGAAAATTCAAGAGAAACTGCCCCGAGGAAGACCACGGGAGTATTAACAGGAGTAGATGAGAGAGCGTAGGAAAACGGAAGGAGGATTGGAGAACAGTGAGAGGAGAGAAATGGTGGGGTGATGTGGATAGGCTTACGTTTAAATTAATTGCGGCCAATAGATGGAAACATTTGTAACATTTAGCTGCGAAATATTTTGAACCAAAATTTAGTAGCATGTTTCCAATTTTTCCTGTTCTTTTATTTAGAAATCAACTATCTTTAGCTTGTAGTACCAATTTCTGTACCCAGAAGCTATATATATGTGGTATGGATAAGAAGCCTTCCCCTTTAAATTCTATTTTATATACCTAATATCCTAAGGTTTTGATAGTTTAAATGAATGTTGATATTTAATCTTCAGGTGGTTACTATTTTATACTGTATTCTTGAGTAAGTATGCTCTAATTTTGGATGAGATATGAGCTCATTCTTACTAACTCTAACTTTTTAACCACTGATTATAAATTAAAAGACACGTGATTTATGAGAAAAGAATGCTTGTTTTAAGGACAATTTAAATGGAGAGAAAATATTTAGTTTATTTAACTCATCATTTAACCCTCAGCTCGAAGGAATTTTCTAAAATTATGATTATCAATTCAGGCTCTATGTCCTAGAATCCCAAGCACTTATATAATTCTTCCTATCGCAATGAGAAACTATAGATTATACACATAAGGAAAAATTCTTTTGTAACGCTGTTGAAGACAGCCTTTAATTTAATGTAGTTAACTTGGTTAAGTCTTCAGAAACTTTACCTCCGTTCCTCTTCTTAAGGGGTAAAATTCCACAGAGCTGTTATATATATAGAATATTTTTGCTATTATTGTATTGTACGCAATCCAGTTTCCATCAACGATTACCCTTGTCAAAAATTTATCAAGGAATTATTCTCGACTCATCCAATAAGAATGGACCCGTTATTTATAATTGCCTATTCTTGGAGTCCATTTGAATGTAATAGAATGGATGTCTCTATATTAAACTGAACTTAATTAAACTACATTACCTCGTTACTTCATACTAATACTACATAGAAACGGTGGATCTCTTTTTGGTTCCCATTTTAGTTATTTTTCCACCTCTCGTCAATCTCCTCACTTCTTATTCGAGCAAAGGACGATTAAACTACCTAAGAACCACAAAAACAACCACTGCCTCCAATCAAGCGTGGTAGCGCCATTACTTCCAGGGCAAACTTACTCCTTGGAAACAATCAACCAATCAGTTTGGTTGTTGGTTGGGGATAGGGTGACTGAGAGTGGAAGGACGAACTTAGCAAGTGCTGCTCTGGGAGGAGAGGAGATTGTGGCTTTTAGGGAGCGAGGGAAGACTAAACCCTGGAAGAACGATGGCATTCCGACCCTTGTAATCTCGCGGTGATCCTAGAAGATTGGAGATTGCGAGAAAGCGTGCAATTGAAGGAAGCCGAGAAGGCAACTAGAGAAAAACGGTGGAGGATTTGTAGTATACGGGAATATTAATGCGAAAAGAGGATATGGATTGATCTAGTCGTTACCCGCCTTACTTTCACTTCTCGCTCCCAGATCTCTCTCGCCCCCATTAAGAAGCACTGATGAGTATTGAAAGATAACCACATTATCCTGCCATTAATGCCATCATTTGCCCTTTCCTAATCCAAATCGTAAACCCATGGGAGGAAAGTTCGAAATGGATCACACCTGTTCTCTCCTGTTCGGGCAGCGTATTCATTTGTACCCTATCCTTGAAGTTCCTCTCCCCGCTCAATCCTTTTTGCTTTTATGGCGTCCTAGTCTGGACAACGAAGGCATTATGTAATAGGATATAAAAGAAATAACCTTTCAATAGAGGGAGAACGAAAGGAATGCATGTATGCTAAAGAGTGAGGCATGAGCTGTACACTGATATTTATAGTAGGTATATCGGTAGACAGCGGTAAACGTATCCTAGGGTAGCCATTCCACAAGGAAGTAAGTTCCTTCTCTGCTCCCTCAACTGATACATACACCTCTCTCGTTCTCTGTAGATCCGCAAATAGTGTTCTCCTCGCCCTTACCTTTTCGGTGTGTAGCCGGGTGGAGATAAGGGAACTCGATGACTGTCGGAATTGCCTCGTCTTTACTTCAATATCCGCGTTGTGTGTGCGTTGTTCAGATTTGCTATAAACATCGTCTCCCACACTTATCTTGTGAGAATTAAAAAAAAAAAAGAAAAACATAAATGTCTCTAAAATATTTCAATATCTGTCAGCACTTATAATTGGCAATTAAATAAGTTTAATTTTTTATGGAGACTATTCAAAAATTTGAATTTTAAATAACGTTAAATGTATTCAATTTGATGTTGAGAAGGGCTTGTAAATTAACCTTTAAGATTATCACTGCAAAAATAACAATGCTTGACTTACTTTTATCACTCATTTCTTCCAAAGAAATGAAATGGCATTGTTTGAAAACAGCTGGAATGCATTTTGATGTGTATGTTTTTCATGTGTTCGATACTCATCGGGAATCAAAATTATAATTTTATGTCAAATTTGTATTATTAGGCCTGTAATGGAGACTGAACTTTGGGCTCTTTCACTTGGAGATTGAATGGGTCAACAATTTACTTATGTTAATGAAGAAAAATTCAGGGCATTCCTTGAAAATAAAATATCTAAAGGAATATATCTGAGATGAGATTTTGCATTCCTTCAAATATACATTTTCCCAATCTATGCTAAATATTTAATGAATTATTTCTTTCTGTTTTAAGCGTTTATCTCAATGCGGATGTGTTTCTTTGAATTTATTTTAGGCAGATTCGTATCATTTTTTATGAGATTTTGATTTCCAGCATTACTTGTGCCTTTTATTATTGGCTCCTGAAGAACTTTGTTTGGTTTACTCGTACTATAGGAGGCCCGAAGAATTGTGGCGATCCGTAACTTCTCTATGAAGTAATATAAGGTACAAGCCCTTTGTAGTCTATAGGTACAAACCCGTTGTAGGAAAACTTAGTATATGAGTGAATCTTGCTTAATGGAATAATGCTTGAGACTTCTTTATGTTGTGGCAGTTGACTGTTTCAGTAACAAGTTTGTCTTCCTCAATCCTGTGTTAAATAATCCATGTATCTGTTTCCGTCCGATGATTTACATATTTGTCCGATTACACCTAGCCTTAGCTAATCGCGAATCATTTAACTTTGAATATTTGGGTGAACTTTTGCCTAAAACTATTGAAAATCCCTTAGGGTGATTTTTAGGTTCCCTGGCATACGTTATCGTATACTCTGCATTAATGTGAAGGATATAAGAAATTATGCGGCTCAATGTATTTGGTGAGCAATTTCAGTTCGTGATTAACCTGGATGTGAAGGTATTTTACAAATAGTTGCACTTCAGTAATCATTTACGTAATTTGAATTCCGTATTCTATCAATCATTAGGCTCCAATGATAACTTATTTGTAATTATCAGATTTTTACAACTTCATGGGAACATTTGAGATAGAGAATGAGTTCATACATGAAAACCTTAGTCATCGTGATGTGTTGCAAAACCATTTAACATCCTTTTTCGTCAAAAGTTATAATTTGTGTCTTTAACATCCTCATGACTCAAAGAAATATAATTTTTCTTGAAAAATTCCATAAAGTAGGACCGGGGACGACATATTATATTTCACACCTTATTAATGACGTACAATATAAATCTCAGCATTTATTCAGTGCATCCAAAACTCAGCTACATCTTCACGTGGACTATTGAGTATGAAAAGTGTCACATTAGGTTCAGTTGAAGAGTCGTTTATTTCGTCATACCATATGTTTCCTTTTAATCTTTGACCTCTTTTGACTAAAAATCTCCATCCTAAGCTTTAAAGATGGTATTTAGGATGCACAATTAGCTAATTAAGTAAATACATTCCTTCCACCATGCCACGTGCAGACGAAAAGTCTCAGAAATGACGCACTGAATGCACCATGATGAGGAAGAGAGCTCAAAAAACGGGAAGGGGAAGGAATTGAAAGAAAGTGGCTGGAAAAGAAAGTTATATACGACACAAAATAAGAATAAGAAGAAGTAGTTAGGATGGCAAATAGAATGAGGAAGAATGGGTGGATGAAGAGTGTGGAGGAGTAATAGTAGTGAATGGACTTCCAACAATCCCTCTGTCCAATCCTAGGAGATAGGAGATAGAATCCTTGTCGTGGTCGCCCTTGAGTGAAACGGAGGACGTTGGCGGTAATGAGGGTAAAGGAAGACGGGCGCATTGTGGGAAGGATTTGTCTTTGTTGGAAGTATAAGATGGGAAGCGAAAGGGTTGGAATTTGAATGATAACGAGGAAAGGTCACCGTGGTCCAGATAATGTGAGTTGTGTCGTGCAGAGGAGAAGTTGAAGGGAAGGGGTGATGGGAGACTATTACGGGGTGAGCTGTCTGACAAGGGGGGGGTCGAACGAGAGCGTGATGGGGACTTTTAGTAAAAACATAACTCCGTAGATAAGTATACATTACCGCAAAACAAGAAAAATATATTTTATTTACATTTGTTTCCGTGATAACTATATATTCGAGCCTACTTCCAACTTACGGATATCATTCCTACTTAGTCTAAATAAAATTGTCTTTCGTAGTCTGGATAATAACATTTGACATCGCATTTTAAGATTTCGACATCTGGTATTAAAATAAATAGCTATATTAATTTTAACATAAATTAAATACTTCATCAAGTTAGGGTGACCTTTGAGGGGATAGCCATATGATTCTTTCCCATCTAAACGTCGTATCTACCAATTTCGCCAATTATAGAATAAAAGGAATCGCCGATGATAGTCAGCATATATGCACATTCTCCAGTAAAACCATGAATATACTTCATAGTATCCTTTCTGTCGGTTTTAAATGCGGTATGGCTTTAAAATACGTCTTCCATTATTACTCAAAATATGTATTGATAATAATAAACGACAAAGGAATGATGTCGCTTGTGTTTGTTACATTTTATCAAAAATTAATCAACCTTCCTTGGTGAAGTTCTGTATGATGCTGATACACTAAATGAGGTGTGGTATAGGAATTATTTTTTATATTCTAACTGACAAAAATTATAATCAGTGAAACTATATTATTTTTTCTGTACAATGCCGTACAGATAAAATCATTTGGAATTCATGCATGCGGGTTTTTTAAGCCTTAAATTGTGATATACACAGAAACGATTTTACACATCAATAAATTTTGGCGTTTTATAAAAGTCCAACATTAATGAAATTAGGAATGGTGAACGTGGATCTTTTTTCGAAATATTGAACCTAATTTATTTTCATTATATTCTTATGCCTACACGCTTCTAAACCTGATGGCTGCATTGAACAGATTGTCAACAATTTTAACTTCCGTTATCATGTCGTAGTCTCTCTGGAACGGCAAAATATCAATCGCAGAAATTTGGTAGTAATTCATGAATATTTGCAATAACTAGTGTTAGGATGTGGTAAGCGGTTATTCCTTAATTTCTATATTGTTTCATCCAGTAAGAATGCATAGGATTCTGTTGGTGAATTTAATGGCCATCGGGGTATTTGTGCTGGTTATTAAATTTATAGACTGAGGATTCAAGGGAGAGCTAGAATAGTGCTGGAGTCTTGCAAACATTAGTTTCCCCCTTCTCATTACTGGAAATTTTGAAGTGATTGAGCGAAACGGAATGCTAGAAACAGTGCTGTAATTTACTCTTAAACTCCTTCAGTAAATTCAGAGTTCAGCCTTGGAATATAAAAGGAGTTGGAGAAGTTACATTAGGGAAAAGGAGTGTTGGGAGGCCAAGGTTGTAGTAGTGATGTGAAGCCGGAACAGGCTGTAAGCCTAACCCTGGAAGGAAGAAAAAGATGATGATGACTCGTTATGTCATTAGATCTTCTCCGCCTTTATGTTTATTTATTAACTGATGGTCAGAATAACATGCACAATATAGTTCCTATAAAAATTATAAGAAATTAGTAGTTTTTATTAATAAATATTAAATTTCACCTGTTTTCAGCTTGCTTATTCCCTTCTGGTACACATTCTCACACCTTCATATGCTCTTTTAGCGAAATTCTAGTCTCTACCCCCTCCTATCCGCAAAAATATGCGGGCCCTTTCCAAGGTTGCTCCGTCAATATCCAGTGTTTATTTGTCATATAACCTTAATTCTCCAATATCTGTAATCTTGGGCAAATATTGAATAATACAAGTTTCCAAAGCATATGGTACAAGTATCTTATTTCAGCGATAATTCATTTACTCATATTGATTTTCAATTGAGTTGTTCATTACAAAGCACCAGTCTAATGCCTATTTCCGATCTCATCTGGTGATAAGAAGGTATAGGTAGTGAATTTCTGTAATGGCAATTATCGTGATGTGCATACTACTAGTATACGCTTGCGATTGATATGATTCAACATTTGTATCATAGAACTAAGATCTCAGATAAGGTTCCCTGAACATATTGTACCAGAATTCATGTCATGATTCAGGTATAATCGACAAACGTTTACAGAGATATGATAATTACTGATACAATTGTATCTGACACTAAGGATGTAGGTAGTATTAATTAGCTTTAAGTGGTAGTGATTTTCGCTTTCACTTACATGCCTATAGGGTTGGTTACAGGTTAATCATTGATACTTTAATCCCAGAAAATTTCCTTTTATTTGCTTCCATTTTTTTAGATTTGCTGACGTAAATTATGAAAGAACTTTGGTAATCTCTGGTATTTTTCAGCCCTTTCAAGAGGTGAGTGATCATGTACGGTTAATCTATTTAATCGCATTTTTTGTTTATATGAGTTATCACTCTGCACTGGGGAGAAACTTTCATGACAAATTCTTGACTTCGCGAGAACTAATGAACCATTCAATCACGCAACCGTCAAATCCTGTAACCATCTGCCTCCTCTTACATTTTTCAGAAGCGATCCCGGATGATCTTGCCTTAATTTTTTACGATTTAATCATCAGAGAGATATAAAATCTGTGCAGACCCTTGAGTCGTCTCAGCGGAATTGTTACTATACAAGGAAAAGCTTAATTGTACAACAATAAGTGGAAATAAGAAAAATTGCCTAGGGGAAAAGAAGAGGAAAAGTTAGCCCTGAATATTTCTACTCACTCCTGCCACCCGAGTTAGATATTTCGCATCAGTGGAGCCCAATCAAGTGTCTCAAATTTTGTCACTGTGACCGCCTCAGCTTGACGTTGCATGGTTCTATGCATTGGAGTAGCTAATCTCATATTTTATATTTTTGAGTAATAAGAAATTTAAATAATACTCTCTCAAGTGCACAGCAACGATTTCGTGCTCTTGAACAGTGAACCCACTTTTTAGTAAATTTATAAGGTGTGGCCCCTGACTATCATAATTATTTATTGAGTAATGCACTTGAAACCACGTGTTTTAGTATCACCGATGTCATATTACATCCTGAAATGTTATTCAATGTCGTATACTGCTGCTAATACCACATACCCATAGGTTAGGATGACTTAAAATTGAAACTTAGCCCCTCCTTGGTTTCCAGTCGTGATATTATAGTTAAAATCAAGAGTTTAGTACTTTCTATTACACATATTCAGATTTATTTTGAAAACTTTACGCGAAAAACTAAGAGAAACAAGAAATCCATGTTGAAATCGCTTCTTCTGATTTATGTCTTTCGGTAAAGATTGTTGACTTGACGCTTCGTTGCTGCACTTCCAAATTTGAGGAAAATGTATCCTGCGCCAAAGGAATATTGCAAAATAAAACATTATTTCAATCCATATACCGGTCACAAACTCCAAAAACATAATTTTCTGATTTTCATAAGTTACACATTATCTTACTCTTTGATTATTTTTGGTTTTTTATGTGGTGCTCCTTAATGAAATTAATATATATTTCTGTCACCATTGATCCCATTTGTTGTGGCATGTTATTATGTTGCAATATTCTAGTGGACTTAAAGTCACATAACAATAAAGTCTATTTCAATTCAAAACGATTTAAAGACTAGTCTAAACTGGCCACACGATTACTATTACGCGATCAACTTTCTGAAGCTTTGATTTTTGCCACAAGGTGTAAGACCCCTTGATTGGATTCGCCAATACTTGCTTTTATGGAATTTAAAATCATTATGGGACTGCCTGGGGTTCCTTTCCTGGTGAAACAAAAAACTCTACTTTCATTGAATTTGGAGTCAGGTTTAAAAGACTCAATTAGTCGTCGGCGCACTCTACAACATTAAAACTACCTACCTTTAAAAGACTCAATTTGTGAAATTCTGTTAATCTGTCAGAATTCTTTTTTTTTGTTATATTTCCCGATAAAATCAGGCAATGCATTCACCACCACTCACTCCAGTGCAATGCTACTCATCTCACAGATTGAACTCACATATTGATCTCACAGATATATCCCGTGTTGACTGTTGTAATCCAAACGGCTAAAGTGATTCCCGGATCTAGATTCCAGTATTGCTCGATAACATTCTTTTTCATTAACTAAGTTCTACCGCATTCCTGGAACATCGCAATCAGCTTCTCACTTTGCAGCCGATTGCAGGGGTCGCGTCGCCCGACTCTCACTAAACCACAATCCGTGCCGATTGCTCTGAGCTAATCTCATCAGTCTAATACCAGTTCCCCTTTTATGACTTTTAGCTTGAACTCTGGAGCACCCTTCACTTTTTGCCTCCTCTCACGCACTTCATCACTGCATCTACCGCTTGCCGCATCAAAAGTGTAAACTAATTTCACTTGAACAAATGAAGCTGCTAGTGAGCAAAATTATCCAAAATTATCCGATAATTTACCGAGGCCAGATTTCCTTTTATTCCTTTTGTCTCTCCCGGTGGATGATATCTGCGTGATTTCGCAAATATCTCTGCCTATTGAATCCTACTGCCTTTGCGATGCCAAACCCAAATTCAGTTACCTCAGTGAAATCAACGTTTATCGAAAGGCAAATATAATGGAATCCCTGAAAAAGTGGCATTTCCGTTCCAACTTGTTTCCCTTTAAATATTTAAATATGATTTCGTAACGTAATGTGAAATTACTAACAGGTAAATTGTTTTAAATTTATTTTTGGGCAGTTGACGGATACGCCACATACTGCCGCACTAATGTAACTTACTCCTCCAGGAATAGATAAGTCTGCGACAGGAATTCCTCTCTGACATCATGCATTGTAAAATCAAAGGTTACGAGGACAATTTAATCAGCCATTACGTGACTTAAAAAAACCTCCGATGCAATATTTTTCTAAACCGAGGATGATATGATCAATGCAGTAAATTGTGAATGATTAATGCATGGTATCCACGTGCATAGAAGCCCTGTGACAGTGTTGCCAAGCGTTGCTTCATAGCTTCAAGGGGAATCGTGGCCTTTACGTATATACACTGCTACGATAATGGCGATAGTGGTATACCTACTTAGATGGTAACTTGCATCATACTACTGGAATAGGTCCATTAATAAAATGTTTAAGTGCTTCTATGAGTCGACTAAGTGAATCGCTTCAATAGCTTGTTTATGCTGAAATCGATGAATACGCCCGTTTGGGACTTAATAAGCTGCCTCCTTCGACCAACATTCCGAATGGGTTCTAAAAAAAACCTTACTGCCTCAAGAAAAACATGAAAACTGGTCCTTTAATTCCAGATTCTTCGTCAAAATTAAAAAAAAATTAGTGAACCAACCAAAAAAGTTTAAGGAACATTAAAAAAATGATTTTTATGGTATGCTAAGTATAATTTTTTGCCATTTTGCTGCTGTCATTGCTATTTATTTTACTTGTCCCCAAGTAAATTGCGGAAATGTAAGTTTATGTGCGGATTTATATCCTATATATATTTAATATACGTTCAACACTGCCCGTTAAGCTTGCCAACGTGGCCTGTCTTTGATTGAGCTTAATTATATAACAGCAATCTAAAATACAAGGTCATGTTTTTCTAAAAGCATTGGCCAACATACATCCATCGACATGGATCTGTGGCGAAGCTAATGTTCTGAATGCACATGGTGATTAATTCAGAAAATATATGTGACGACCCACTCATTAGTGAAACGAGATCCGTGTATTTGGTATCGCGGTAAGAAGTTAAAGGACTTGCGGGCCATTTTTGCCAGCTCAGTGGCATGAATGCGTCATTAAACCAGGCTTTGTTTGCGTTTAAAGCTGAATCACTAAAAGCTGTACTTTTCCAAATTTATGCCACAAACATTACATCATTGAAAGGTTTCAAGATAGTCAGAATGAAATAACTTTAAGGTTATGCACGAGCCTGAAGCCTAAAATCTGGAACCATATTTAGTGACATGTATGATTATAAAGGTTCCCCTTCCTAATAAGAATATGTGTTATATTTGTTCTAGACACATCTAGATGCTATCCTGCGAGCCGTCACGTAAGATTGTCGCATGGGATGTTAGGACATCAGCCGCGTGAGATGTTATGGGTATAATTTGGGGAGGTGACAAGGAGTAGTAAATTATGGGAGTGTATGAGTGGAGCTAAGTTTTTAAGATGGTCACTTATTTAGCAAGGAAAGAATGACTATTTGTACCTATCTGTTCGGAAATGTGTCTCGATTGTTCTATCACTTCTGACGGATCTAGAAATGTATTGTGGCTTCAAAATTCAGCTTCCCTGTGTCGCTCTATTCTGCATTTCCCTAGCATCCTAGGCCTAGGCCCATCCTTGTCTCCGAGTCCCTCGCGGCTCCCAAACTAATTCCTCTAAAATCTCTGTAACACTTTATGTTCGTCAGTGGCAGTTTATTAAGAAGCGCCTGACTTTCCTTTGCATGTTATTTATTTTTTGGTTAAATCTTTCCGTCTAGGGTCCCAAATGCTCGCCTAGTGGCACACCGAATATAAACGCGTTTCCATTTTAGGAAATTACTACGCAAAGGCAGCTGATACCCTCTCTCTTGAGAATATGAAAATTTAAAGCGGATTTAGTTTCATTGGTGGAATATCTTCAGAAATTCTAATTTTTACCCTCACATTCTTTCTCTGACCCTCTCTCTCTCCATCAACCTAGATATTTTATCCAGTTTTCTCAAACTTTATGGTGATTCTACCAATCGGATATGCTTTCCATCTTGTTGCCTTGATATCGCAAGCTACACTCCTACTTCACTCGCTCCCAGAATGACATTCCCGACTCCTAACTTCCCTCTCCAACTCCCAGGTACCACCAGCCATTTCTGTTTTCTACTATATTCTTCTAACACCATCCTTCCCACAGTTTGAACTAGATGTACTTGAAGATTGCAAAGCTAAATTGAATGTCTAGGGAATAAATGCTCTTTTTTAAACTTATTCCTCGAAATGTTTGAACGCTTTTTATGGACTCGGATTCTTTGGAGAGAAATTTCGGTTGAATGGTATTCTAGTGTTCTACAAATTACAGATATTTTTACTAACTCATTACAAAGGTTATTTGGTGAATTAAATGGCTAATAATGCTTTTCTTGACCTATGAAGCACGCCTGTTTTCAACTTGAAATAATATTAGGAATAAAGTACGAGAAATATTTTTTGAAGAGGACATTTTATATGAGAATTTTACTTCCACCGTTTAATAGTTCGCTGTCATCTCATGAACTATTCAAGAGATATCCCGCAAAGCCAACACTTCAAAGCTTGGAGATTTAGATTTGGAGATTTAGATTTGGCGATTCGGCAATTCAGCGCCTTCGCACTTTCTGCAAAATTCATGAACTATACTTTTACATTCTTCTAGCGGTCCCATTTGGGAGTGTGGGAAAAGTAGCAAAATATTCCGAACTCGTTTCCCCCAGAAATGGTCATCCCAAGAGCTTTATTGAGCCATAAAATTATGAACCCAAATCCTAGCTCCTCGGGTTTCTTCAGCAAAGCGCTTCGGTCGAGAACATGCACTTCAACATTTTACCTATCCATTTCCGGGAGTAACATTTTACTCTCCTTATATTCTTGGCATACAGAAAATGAATGTCTCTGTCGTTCAAGGCATGTGGCCTATTACGCCAGTTAATCCGGAAATAAATATTCAACTGCCCTTCGCGCGCAGCGTTTTTTTATAAAACTTATCACAAAAGCCCTTTATATTCTTAGCCTTTGGTAAGGTTTGTAAATTTCATGAGTCAGTTATTAAATATTGCTTTGCAATTAAATATCTGATGAGTAAAATTCCCACTAAAAGCAAATGAAATAAAAAAGCTTACATTTTATTAACAAAACTAATCGAAGGCGTTTGCTACTCCGCCTGATGCTTGAAAGAATTTCCAGTGACAGTTGCGTCGAGTAAAATTAGGACTACTTGGAAGTGTGAGAAAAGTAGCAAAATATTACGAACTCGTTTCTAAACTTAAATTTTATCAATATGAATTGAAACCGCGTGAATTGAGCGAGCGAAAACCAAAAACAGCCTCTTCTCAAATCTGAGCCCACATTCTTTAAAGTTATATACTCAACTACTTATACTGTACATCGAGCACTGCTATTAAATATCTCCTATTAACGGGTCTTTAGACATGATATTGCTTTCATAGAGAATGTAATCATTTAAAGTCATTCAAAATTCAAAGAGCATTATGCAATTTATTCATTGAAGCAATTTGTTTACAGATCCTATACTGGCGCTGCACAAGTAATATGGGAAAGAAGTCCAAGTGACACACACTCAGAATCAAGCAAAAATAATCCCGGTGACATGATGTTGCTTTCATAGGGAATGTAATCATTTAAAGTCATTTTAAATGAATAGCAATGTGCAATTTCTTCATTGAAGCAATTTGTTTATGGATCCTATACCGACGCTGCACAAGTAATATGGGAAAGATGTCCATGTAAAACGCACTCTCAGAAACCAGCAAAAATAATCCCGGCAACTGTTCTTGTTAAGTCATCACGACGCGATATCCTAATTTATGAACATTACTTTTCAAAGTGCCAATTTCCCCTGTCATTACATATCTCTACACTCAAAAGTTTTTTCCCATTCTTAGCCTTGAAAAATACGTCTTCCTTGTAATTTATCAATGTTAATTAAAACCAATAAGGATGTAAAAAAAATTATAAATTGCATTTCAGTTGCAAAGATAAATTTTTTAGTGCTTTAAAGACGTTATTTATCCTGAAATGGTTTTAAAAATAAGTGAATAACATTGTCACAGCTTTTAGAACAAAATGTCATCTCATAATCAATTTATATGCATTGAAAGTGTATGTAATGAGTATTTGAGAATGTAGATAGGAGAATTGATATTAAATCTCCATTTTGAAAATGGTCGGCTCTCTAGATTTAAATATTTTTATTCTTACTTTATTTGTTAAATAATTTTCAAGTGTTTGATTACGTTGCTTTAGAAGTAGGTGAGACGTGTTGTTGTTTGTTTTTCATGAATTTGTTCTCTTTTAATAACGTTCCTTAAAAATACAGGCATCCACGTTTACAAACTTTGCGGCCATTTATTCTATAGATAGGGTCGACGCTGGATTTAATGACACAGAATAACAATTTCTTTTGCTTGATTCCTATGCATCTGCGTAAAATGTGTGAAAAAGTTCAAATATCTGATGCCGAGATATATTCTTTAGCTGGATCAAGAATTTAAGTTAGTTACTGGTTACTAAAAAACGAATCATTATTCTTGCAGCTTTTGCATGCGTCGTCGAATACTGAGCAGAAAAAGCTTTTTTTATCACTATTGGGTAATCCTATCGTAGAATGCAAGGGGTAATATATTTATTTTTTTCTCCAAACAACGTGACATGAATTTTCAATTGCCCTACGCAGTTACTTGTATGTAATTGTAATTACTGAGTTCAAATATAAACCCATCTGTTTTGAAACTTCAATTGGTTTTAAGATGGTGAAAATTATGTCACTAAATGCTTCTTATCCGAAAGAAGAAATAAAAATTGTGCTCAATGAAGGACATCCGTGCATGAAAATTGGCAATTGCCCTAAGAATCGCCATAGGTTTTTGATTTGTTAACCGAAACCAATGATTGTACCGATTGTACCCTTTACACCGAAGGCGCATTCCGGGAGACGGAGTATTCATGGTCAGATAAACATGGCTGCTGCTGCCAAAGCTCCTTTTGACGTTGTCAACCTCTGGATTGTACCCTACTCTCGGGTCCTGATGCAGATACTGAACGCAAATATCAACGCTGAATGGCGCAACTTAATCAAATCATTGAATTCAAATTTATTTATGTACATAAGGGAAGCAATTTATCAGTCAAATCACTCAGAAGACGGCTCGAGAGAACCGGAGGGACGAGGTGACCATCTATCAACCTGGATGCTATTCAAGTAGTAATGAGTCTGCGTGGCCAATTTTTGGGTTTCCCGTGCATCAAATGGGACCAACAGTCACTCATCTCTACGTACACCTGGAAGTCGGTTACTGTGGCTGCTACAACGAACACAATGTACAACATAAGTTACGAACTCCTCAAATGACCACGCTGACAGTATTCATCAGGCTTTATGGCTTTTTATAAAATAAGTTCGTCGTTTTTCACACCCGTTGAATTTCAACGGGTACCCGCTAGTGTATAATAATTGACGGTAATGTTTCCGTTTCTTGCTATCGTCATGGAAATATTTCATATCACTTTTCAGGAATTTCTGATAAATTATGATTGGTTTACGTTCATTGCGGATAATTAATGAAAATAAGCAGTGAATATGCCGGTAATCTAAGAGTGTTACACAGTCGCTATCGGGATGGTAAATCTATCGCATTGAAAAATGGGGAAGTGAAGTACTTCCTTAGGTACTAATCATATCTATTGTAAACCTCTTTCACATATTGGAAAAATAATGGCCGAACAGTGTAAATGCGTTTAGATTTTGTAGGAGTACTTGTGTCCTACCAATTGACACTTATTCAAATTCGTGAATATGAGTTATTATTATGCAAATATAATTTTTTTGTATGTATGAATTACTACTTTTTAATTTAATATTATTTGAATGGATATGTGGACCCCAGAAGTCAAGGGGTCTAAGTGACATTTAAAAAAATAAGTTAGGTACAGGAATGGGATGTGAAAACAAATATTTTAGGTGGTAAATGAATCCAAGTGATTTTCTTGGCAGGTGATGCTATCTAGAGTAATGCCTCTTAACTACTTAGTGGGTTGTACCAAACATTTTCAACTTTGACTTAAGTTTTCTCAAAACAACGATTTTGTTACTTAGACCTCTTGACTTCTGGGGTCCTCATATATAACCCACAATAGCATGTTTTAACAGTCCTTATACTGTGAAGAGTTGTATTGACTTGTAAATACGCCACTTTTCAAGTTATCTAATTTATTTCTCTAGAACTTGTTGCCATCATTTTTTGACAATCAAATGAAGGAGGAGAATGAGCTCAGGAGTCCAAAACTGATTTGGAAGAACTAAAATCCTTCATCGGAGTGTTAATTTTGATTGGTGCTAATGATGATAGCAAGTTAGATTATCATGATTTGTGGTCTCATAAATTCGGAAGGACCTCTTACATTGCAACGATGAGTCAAAACCAATTTTGAGAATTGATGACAATTATTCGATTCGATGACAAGTCTACTAGCGATAGTTGGAGGGAAAAGGATAAGTTTTCACCTATTTTTTCAGTATTCCAACTGGTCAATGAAACATTCCCCAAGTATTACACTCCTGGACCAAACGTTGTGGTAAATGGATTGTTACATTTGTTTAGGTGCAGGTGTCCACTCAAAGTGTTGATGAAAGAAAAACCAGGAAAGTATGGCATTCTTATAAGGATGCTTTCAGACTGCAGTGAGAGGTGTGTGCACAGCATGGAAGTCTACACCGGGAAAATAATGAACCATCTCCGAGCAGAGATCCCAAAGAAATTGTGAAACGCCTTGTGGCCTCAATCAAGAATTCTGGGCGAAATATGACAATGAGCAGGTACTATATGTCTATGAAACTAGTAGAAGAACTTTATCGCGAAAAGAAATCTGATGTGAATTTGTTCTATAACATCACCAAAGGAAGAGTGAATGTTACTGATCAAATGGCACGAAAGTATTTAACAAAGGGATAAACCAGAAGATGGCCTATGTCTATTTTCTTTACCCTAATTGACATTTATACCCTAAATAGATTCTCTCTGTTCACTCTCCTCAGTGGAATCGTCTTCCTCAGTGGAATATCGGAAGAAGCAATCGACGACGACTGTATTTACAGGAGCTTGGTCTTGAACTAGGGCATCGGTCGCATAACACTACTGGTTTACAGTGGCACATTTTAAAGGCAATGGAAGGAGAGTTGGATAGAAAAGTTTACCACCGAAAGTGCAAAGTATACGTGTAAAGATATATGATATGGATAGGTGCCCCATGTGCAGCGATACATTGGCCACAAAGAGAGAAAAATTAAGCAAATTATTGAAAACTACAATTGTATGCGCTAAATGTAACAGGTATGTTTGTGGGAAGCACGGTATCAAAACTAATGTATGCACTTCTTGCAAGGATGTAGAGCTTTCAGAAGAATCAGATTGATTAAAAATACAATTTAACGCTCTATGCTATTGTTAATAGTTTTGTTAATTGATTAAAAATAAAAATTTTCATTGAACTTTAAAAGCTCAAGAAAAGATATGCAAACAGTTAAATTAAGAAAACATGTTGCAATTTGACGGCATACGTTCAGTGATTAGAAACGTAGAGCATTATTTCTGTGCTTTTGTGCTAAATCTAAAAAAATGTTGTTGTGAACTAATGCTGCAGAATAATGAATACGTTTTAAAGTATGCAACTTTTTATTGATTTATTAAGGGTATTTTACAGGCATATTTCCCTTACTAGTGCTATAATCCCTTTATCATCGAGAAGTAGTTTTTTAATATTCCTTTTTTCGATGACTATTTTTAGAAAGTCAATTTCCGAAATTTATGTACTGAAAAAATTATATTTAACTATCAAATCGTACTAAGGAGATTGTAAAAAATGCCACTAGGGAGAGTTTTAAGTGATACTAATGTTTGCAGATTGTTTAAACTAAAAATCATACGTGGACTTTTTTGATCCTCCCTTGGTCCAGGGAGCAACAGAAGAAAAGGTTGAAATATTACAAACTAATATGAATATTTCCGAGTGGCAATTTTAATTAACGATCGATGATCATCTACATTATAAATGTTGATAAAAAATTCTTGACTTGTGATAAAAACAATTTCGCCTCACTCTTATCGTGTACCTTGAAGATTCTTTCCCGAAATACATTTTTTAACGACTGGTCAGTTTGTGTAAAAGTGAACTTTACTTCGTATTGAAATCCAAAATTTAGTAGATTACCATACTTTTTTGAACTCCATTTTTCTATTTTGTCATAGTTTGACGCATTTTTCACCAGTAATAATGCATGTTATGTGGAAAACAATTCGCCTGGTTATTGTGTATGCGTCTATGTTATAGTGTCTGAAGACAAGATTTTGTGCATTTTATAGGCGAGACATCATTGTGCTCTCGTGAAAGCTGACACTTGCATGTCTGAGCGGGAAAATATATTAACTTAACTGGACATGGAAGAGAGGGAGGTACAGACATTAATCTGTAGGCGATGGAACCGCAAAGGGAAGTTCGTTTCGGATACTTAAATTATTCTTTGTCAAACTGTGAGATATCAGTAGAGAAAAAAATATCTGTAAGCCTTAATGTTCCACCATCAGTTGCTTTAATTAAGAAATAAACATTTTTCTGAGCTATAGTGCCTGTACAATTGAGTGATGCCTCTCTAGCCTCACATCTCATCTTTTTAAAGCCTTCCTCCTCCACTTATACGCAAGAACACACCTCATATTTCTCAAAGCATAAGTGTAGGAATCACGTTCCTCTCAAGTCTCTTTTAACCCTGATCCATAGCCATTTAAGAGTCATGCTATAAATCTATGGTCTCATAACAAAAAACAGACATCTTCTGAATTATTTTGAATTCACGAATTGAGTTTTTCTACGTTAGATCGTGAATACCAGGTTCACAACCACTAGATTTCGTCTTTGTAGAACAAAACGTAATCTGATGTTCGGAATTTTGCAAATATCTCATGTCATAACAATCTTTCGTCAATTTTATATATTTAATTTGTTCTTATTGATTATTTACAAGCTAAATGCATAATCAGTGAGCGTTTTTTATGCTCCCAAATGATTTGACTTCATTGATGTAAAAGTTGATTAGACGACATAAATTAAAGGATCCCCAGTTATTTTGTTAGGCTCAATATAGGAGAAAGAAGAATACCAAATAGATTTCTTAAAAGATCTTTGAGTGGAAAGTAACCCGTCTTCAGAGAATTACAAATTTGTTTTATTTATCGTGTATTTCAGACATTGTACGTAGTGATACGAATATGCTAGGGAAGAACTTAATTTTGGTTTGGTGAAAACTGTGGTAATTCAAATGCAAATTAAAATATTCTCCATGTCCAATATTTATCTCAGTACCTAATTTGTTCTCGTCGCTATTCTTCAGGCTATACAGAATAGGTTTTACTTAAAATCACTGACATCTCTCTTTAGCGCAACAACCTCTTAAGCACATTTCCCTTCACTTAGCTCAAGCATCCATTATTTCCATCATATCGCAGATGCGCTTCCCTCTTAATGTTGAAGCAAATCTCCACGTCTAGAATTCTCACCGCACCTGTAATAGGGGTTCGATTTGCCTCTCACACCCGGAATTCCAGAGTTACCGCTTTGCCGGCTGCCAGAGTATCCTACTTTCCGGCGCCGGGCTTAATGGGAAACTCGAAGTAGGGAGGGTTAGGGCGAGACGAGGCGGATCCACTTTTAAAACTTGCCGCTCGCTCTTTGATTCACTAGAAGGGACTTTCGGCAATTGAAGCGGAAGAAGAATTGTAAGTGTAAGTGTAATTCCTGCTTTTATTTCATTAGTAATTTGAAAACATATTGCGTGGAAAAAATACTGCTACCCTGATGCTGAAGAAAATGCCATTAAAAATGGAACACCGAATATTTTTTGCCTTTATTACCAATATGGCTCATTTTCACTCATAATCTTTTTTTTAGAATTTTTGTCTTTTAAAATATACATTGTATTATTTTTATTTGTAGTAATTGTTAGGTTTTTTTTCATATTCAATCGTATTTTTAATCTCATATATAACGAAAGATGTTGGAAAACCAATCAGAAATCTACTTGATTTACATTTTTTATAAAGCAAATTTTGTCTCATCCTATTGATAGAAATATTCGGAGGAATATTCTTACTTTTTATAAAAATTTGACTTGTTCAAAGTTTTGAATTTGGACCATTATTTATGTTTTCGGGACGGTTTAAGTGTAATCTATGCGTTCAATTTTTACTTGTTTGACACAATATATATAAACGATAATTAGCAAGTAATTTTCCTTCGAAATGTAGTTAAGATTATTTTAATATTCAGGCAATGGGAATTGATAAAAATAATGCGGGGCAAAGACATTTAAATGAGATTCATATTCAAAGTATTGGAATGGCTGGAAATAAATACCGTGAAAGATGTTATTTTGAACAATACTACGCGCTCTAGTGTCTGATCCCTGCGGATGGCACTGTTTTCATGACAATAATACCCATAAATTTATGGTTGAGACGTAGTAGCCTTTGAATGATGATGTAGATTGGAACTACCATTATTATCTGTAGTGCATCATATAATATATTATGATTTACTCATGCAATCCCGTGCCAATGGGTCGGTAATATGTGAGTGAAGTCAATAATTTTTTATTTATAGTATTCAAATGACTTATACATCTTCTTAGGAATTCCTCAGATCACTAGAAGTACAGACTTTAATCACATTACACTCTTCAGATTTTAAAGAAAGATGTTCGGTGTTTAAAACGGAACTCAGGTATTAAAAAAATACTTTTCTCAAGACATTGTGTGCACTTTGCCTTCGGACTTCCCACTTTTTTGAATCGTGATACTTTTGTCTTCAGTTTCCTCTCCACTGTAAGTGAAGTTCAGTTATGTTTGTGCAACCAATTATTTCATCGGGCGTACTTTGCAGGATACAGTTTTAAGTATTCTGAATTCAGTTCGAACTTCAATATTGAAATAAACATGCCGCATGCTCTAATAACATTTTCTGCGAAATAAATGTGAGCTATCATTGATATTTAGCAATGCCTATATGTGCCATTTATTTTCATACCAAACCCTCTTTATGTCCACCTTCAGTTAGCATTTTGCCGCCAATTGTTATTTAATTGAAGGATTCGTCATCTTTCAAAGATAACAACTTAAGGCTCAAGCCTTCTAGAGCTTGCAAACTGTATTGTTGATCTTGGCAACGCTGGATTTAAGAAAGAAGCTGTCGCACTCCATGGTCCTGCAGGGAAAAATCCTCGCAAGAGATACTAAGCGCGGCAGAAACATCTTAACGAATTGAAACTGTATTGAATATAAAATGACGCAGACTCCACTTGAAGCTGTCTCTAAAGTATTGTGATTTTGACGGTTTAGCCGTAAGATTTCAAAAGGAAATAAATTCAAACATTTTATTTTGCGATACCCAAAACGAGGACAGGAATTAATTTGCGTGCCTTTCTTTGCCCTCGATGAAGTTTGCTGCTGACAGATTGAGGATGAGCACGAATTTATTCGTAATTTTTTTCGAAAAGGCATCACCAAATTTTCCTTATGCATTCCTACATCCGAATCCTTTAATAAATATGACTTTGTCCTTCAGATACGGCATTTGAATCGAGTTAACTGTCCAGTTTTTAGGAATCTCACCGTCATATTCACGTCACCGTCATACAACAAGCGTACTTTGGTAGAGCTATTAAAAGTGCGGGTTATTTTGTTACGTCCTGTAAATCTCAGAGGCTTTGAATGAAATACGGAGGCAGACCTTTGGGAAAAGTTGGAGAGAGTAGAATTCCTACCTTCACACGCTCATACATCGCTCTGCTAAGTGCAAGGGATTTAATTGAAAAGGGTAAGGGAGGAAATGAAACTCGTACAGCAAAAACGTTTTCCGTGAGCGGAGGTGAACGGTGTGGGAGGTGAATGAAGAAAGGTTTCCAGATTGGTGAGAGAGACAGGGGTGGTAGGGGAGAAGAAAAGGAAAGGAAACCCTAGGAAGGAATCAGGCGCCGAGGGAGACTTGACTCTCACGACCTATTACCGAGTTCCGCCCCGTAAAAGTTTCGAAATAAGTAGGACCAATCGGATAAAGGTTCCGCTCCCCTTAGAGGTTGGAGGACGGCCACGAAGAGGCGGATGCCCTTCGCACCTGCCCTTCCCTAACACTATATATAAAGGGACACTTCCAACCATCGGCATCTCACTTCCCTGAGGACGGCTGCCGAGTAAGCAGCCGAAACCTCGGACATCGTCCTTCCAACCCGGATGGAATCCCGAGAAGCCTTTCTACAATACGCGAATGGAAACAACCAAAGAAAATGATTGGGGAAGGGGGAGGTGTAAAAGGGAGTGGGGGTTGTAACGGACGTAAAGTTGAACGTTGGAGGGAGGGGAGAAAAGGGAAAGGAAGGGAGCGGTTAACGGCGTCCGTGAAGAAAAGTAACGAATTATTTCAAGTTCAAAACTGAGTAGAGGGAGGAATGAGGGATGGGTCCTGAGTCGCTGTTTAGGAGTATGGCTTTATTTTTAAAAATAAAGATACTCTCGTAAGCGTCTAATCGGTTATTACTTGTATGCTTTACGAGTTTCAAATTATCTTTTGTTACGTCGTGCCCGGTCATGATTAGATACTGCGCTACACTTGACTTTTCGGGATTGTGATTTCTGAAGTGAGAGTAGTGTTCTTTGAATCTGCTTTGTAACGTACGTCGTGCCTGTCATATGTAGGCTAAATGGCAAGTATTACAGTTGATTTTATAAATGCCTGATTTTTCTAATGCCGGAATTTATCTTTAGCGTTTCCTAATAGGTTTTTAAGCTTGTTTTGGTTAGAATAGGAGATTTTAGTTTTAACTGATTGGAAGATTTTATCGATCGCTTTCGTTAAACGGGGATAATAAGGCAATTTAATGTACTGTTCGGCTTCATCTTTCTTGTGTGTGGTGGAGTTAGAAATCAAATGTTTAAATTTTTTTTCTTCAATATGTTTTTGACTGTTTAATCTTGAAAACCATTCCGTTTCGCAATTTCTTTAATAAAATTTAATTCTTTATTAAAAGCCAATTTTTCGAGAGGGACGTTAAAAAGTCTATGAACAAGAGAGCGGAAGTTTATGGTTGGCATGGTCGAAAGAAAGATTGTGGATGAAGTTGATGGTGTGTGTTGGTTTTCGATAAATATCGAAAGATATCTTGTCTCCAGATCTAGTGAGGCAGAGATCAAGGAAGGGAAGACGGCTTTCTTTCTCTATTTCTACTGTAAATTTGATTGATGGAAACAGGCTGTTTAGATCACTGACAAAATTATCCAGGTTATATTTCGTGGTATCAAAAACTGCAAATATATCATCTATTGGCGTAAGTATTCAGAGGGGAAGTAAGTAAATTTTCCTTTACAAATTTTTTCAAAGTGAGACAAACTTTAGCTAGAAAGGGTGAAAGCGAGTTGCCCATGGCAGATAATCGAAATCCTGTTTGAAAATTTCACCTTAGAAAGTCAAATAATTTTGGTTCATGACCAAGTCTAATGTACTCCTCGATTGTTTACGAGTCCAAAGAGAGTGACTTCAACCAATCCTCTAATGCTTGGATAGCAATGTCAACAGATACACTAGGAAAAAATTGGTTATAAAAAATGATACCATTATTTCATCCTCGAGGAAAATGTAATTTTTAGTCTTTTAAAAGAATTCAAAATTATTTTTAATGGGATGAGGGCTTTTAAAATCGAGGCTTGTGAACTGGGAAACTAACAGTTTTGATAGTAAGTAAGTGTGGAAATCAATTCCAGATACAATAGGTCTCATTTGGCAGTCGAATTTATGGACTTTATGTAGGCAATACATTCTTGATAGAGTGGGATTGGTTACATAGAGTTTGAACTTCAATTTATTATCAACAAGAACAGTGCAGTCTTCAATGACGGATTTGAACTGTCAAGTCAGTTTATTAATTGCGTTTTTATTTACTTTACTTATAAGGCTCGTTTGACAATAAGAGATTGACTTTATAGAAGTATCTTCTTTATCAAGAATGACACATTGATTTCCTATGTCTGCCTTCATATAAAAACAATTTTTACCTTTTAATCGTTTGACTATTTCAAAATTTCATTACAGTTAGAAGAAAAATTATCTTTGGAATTGAGGAGATTATTCTTAAGTTGTTTTTCGCAGCCCTTGCGGATAAAGTCCTTGGTGGCGTTATCAAAGAATTTAAGGGACTCTTCCCACACTCTTTCCTAATACTCTCTGCTCACCACACCCACTGCACCAATATTCTCCATGGCTGGAGTTTTTATAGAGAAAATCATTCCCGAAATTTTATTAAAATTAGTTTCCATGAATTCTTGATTTCAACAAACCGTTTTTCTTGAAAGTGAAAATTTAGGTTTCAAAATTTCATATCAATAAATCGTTAAATTAATCCAAAGATATCAAAATATGTTGAACACACCGATGAACTGCAATTATTGATTTTTCTCTCAAGGCTATTAATTCTGAATCATATTTTAAGATTAAAAACGTATTTAGGAAAGAATAAGGCGCTACGAAATGAAAAATTGCGACTGTTAAGTGTCTGAAAAGGGTAAATTGTAGACTCCTCTCTTTGTTCAAATATTAAAAACTTGACCCAAACATCTTAAGAGGCTTAGTAAAAACCCGGACCATTTCCGTCTTTTCTTGAATTAATGAAAACACGGCTAGGAAAGAAGACGATTTTATCCTTAATGTCACTCAGTTTTATGGTCAGGGTCATCGGGTCATCTTTGCAGGACCGTACTCTCGCAATTAAAGGCTTAAACTGCGTGTTCTGGAGGAGATACATGGAGGAAGTACGGAAGGGGGGAGGAGTGGTGAGGAGTGGAGGGGAAAGGGCACGCCGTAAATACTTAATGCTTTGGATGGATACTTGGGTGTCTTTACGACGCCATGTGTCTACTTGGAGGTTCTTGCGTTGGAGAGTCGTCTTATAATTTATCCATTAGCGATGACGTCGTGGTGACCACTAACAATCAGCCAGCAGTCGCACCTCTATCCTTCGTCCAACCTCTCAGAATTTTAATTCCAACCTCAGTTTTCAGTCTTACAATGACAATTTTCTCTCATAAGAATAATTTCATTTCTTCTCCGTAAAGAGGATTTTTTAGCCGCCTATCATCAAAAACAGCTGACCTTTTTTTGCTTTACCTTATGCGGTTTACTCTCACCTTTTCCCCCATAACATCTCCATTTACACTCAATTAAATATATGATCCTCAAGTTCACTGGCACATCCTTCAATTGGAAGGCAAGTAGCAGTCTCTTGTTTATTAAAATTCTGTTTAATGAATTGTTAAATTTGAAGTCGGTAGTTTTTTATTGAATCTAAAAAGAAATGTTACAAAAGAAAATAACGATTATGCTTCCTATATATTTGGCAATTGAGTCCAACTTTAATGATTTGAATCATTAACTTTTTCAACAGCAGAAAGGGATTAATGTAATTACTTGGTAACGTCCCCCTGAATGGTATTATCATATGAAGATTTCCAAATACGCGTTAAATTCGGAAGCTTTAGTGAGTATAGCAACTGTGATTCACAGTTTACAAAGTTTATGCTTTTAAATAGACATAGATGGCCAAACATGCATAAAGTTTTATCAAGTGTAACAATTATGATTCATAGTTTTAAAATGTTATGCTTTTTAATGGGCATTAAGTATGCCTATTATGCCTAATGCCTCCTCGCCATCGGTGGTACACGAAAAAATTAATTTTTGGTTTTTAGGAACATTTACGTCCCAAAACTATAATTAATAACCAACGTTGCTAGAAAAGATTTTTATCTTCTCATACATGTATATGAAAGCCTCTGAATAGGTGCTACTAAATTGCAGTTACATGAACAAATTTTACTTTTATTCCTTCAACAACCAAGTTTCAAAAACGTATGAGCGAATAGTGTATCGCATAGACCTTGGGTTACGCTAAATTTAAAAATTGAGGCCACTCGACTGAAGCTTTCTTGGACCGTAGCTAACTGATTGCAGAATAGAACTGGTCGCTGGGACCACGAATGACATCAGTGTAGTGCACCTAACTAGTTTTTACCTGAAGTTGATTGTAATGAGCTTATTTAACAAAATGAGGTCATTCATCTAAGCAAAAATGTTTGGGAAATATTCTATTTTCAAAAATTTTGATATGTGAATAACTTTGTCTCCCACAACACAAATAATTATATTGTTATGATTATTAGTAGACAATAAAAGAAAGTTCCAAACTGGAGAGAATTAAAACCAACGATTAAATGCTTATCTTAGCCGAATGAAAGGTCTCTTCGTCGTGACTTTTTGAATGAAATAGTCACAGCTGTAAAAACGAGGGATTGAAGAAAGATTCCCTCATTCTATTTTGTTTTTAATGAAAGAAATTTTGAAACGAAATGAATGTACCGCTAAGTCTTCCTCGAAAAGGTAATAAAATGGATACCATAACTTTTGAGGGAGTTAGAGGAATAGTTAAGAAGTTAATTGCGAGTCGCAAAAGGCGTAAGAAACCCTCTCTAAACATCCGTAGATCCATCGAGGTGAACCTCTTTATAAGTTTGTCGGGTGTAGGGTGGGGAATTTGACAGGAGTATGGATGGTTCGAGAAGGAGTGTTTTGAGTGAGGAATGATGAGGCATTGGTGAACTGGTAATGAGGATGAAGTGGTTAATTCCTCGTTTTACGAACGACTGAACGCGAAGCTCGATGTGAGTTGAGTGAAGGGAGATGACACTATTAAGCCGTTGAAGGTTGAGGGAGAGTTCTTGAGTAATATTGGCAGGGAAGAGATGGGAAGACCTGCCTCTTGGACCCATTGGCGCCTTCAATTAAACACCCTCACTACATCTGCTGATTCACTACATGGTGAATTCGCGAGGAGACCGGGGGCGGGGGGTGAGGGAGTGTTTCTGTGAGAGCATTGGAGGGAAAGAGAGAATGAATAGGAGAACTTCACACAGTGTGTATCTCATTCGCACCTGAGAGAATGGCAGTAAGTTCAGGAGAGTATAACGTTTTAATGAGGTTTTTTTCCCATCGTTTGCTCGCAATTGGTTTCGGAGCCGTCATTGCTGAGGTCACAGTCGTTCACACACTGTCACCTGCAGGGGTGGCATGGCATGGGAATTTTCAAGGAGTCGGTCTTTGATTGAAATCAGGGCCGCTGGAAGGGTGGAAGCTGTGGCGAGAGTGGAAAGCTACGGATAGGCAAAGGTTGCATTGGGGCTAATAGTGGAAGCGGCAGTTATCAGTTGGTGGAAAAAAAAGCATTGGTGGAAAAACGAGGAGGATGTTTCCACTGAGTGAATAACATGTAAAATTTCCGACTCTATAGATGCGGGAACAGAATTAGACGCAGTAATAGTTGATCTGTGAAAAGCCTTTGATAGAGTTGATCACGAACGGCTTATGCTTAAGATGAGGCAGTTATCAATGCAAATAAATGGAAGAGTGATCTTGTGGGTCAATGAATTACTCAGGCAGGACACAGAAGGTTAAAGTAGTAGATGAATGCTCAGAGATAACAAGGGTAACGTTAGATGTTCCTCAAGGAAGCGTCCTTGGATCATTATTGTTTTTAGTTTACCTAAATGATCTCCCAGAAGAAATTAATTCCAAGATAAGTCTTTCGCGGATGAATGCATTATTTATCGGAAGATTGAAAATCAGATTGATCATTGAGCCCTTCAGGATGAAATAAACAAATTAAAGAATAGGGTATCGAGAAATTAGATGGATATAAATGTAAAGAAATGAAAATATGTGAACTTCAGGAATAATAAAGAGACCGGAAATTGAAATTACGAATTCTTTGTTAATAAAATTCCAAAATTGGAGAGCTGTAAATACTTAACAGTCCATTTAACTAAGTATTTACAATGGGATTAAAACGTGGAACAAATTTTTAAAAAAGATTTCAAAATGATACATTAGTTACTGAGAAACCCCAAATGGAGCAGTACGACCACTAAAGAGAAGGCCTATAAAAACCCTGGCTCAACCAACTCTGGACTACGCATCTCTTGTATGGGACCCACACAAAAAAGGAGAGGGGACAAATTTGGAGAAGATGTAAAGAAAAGCGGCTAGATATGTGCTGGGGAAACACAATAAAACAGAGAATGTGACAGAAGTGCTTAGAGGACTGGGATGGGAGTGTTTACCCGTGAGGAGGAAAAGGAGCAGGCTATGTGGAATGCACAAAATAGTGAGTGAGGAAAAAGTATGGGAGGAATTTGGGAAGGACATAGTAAAGCCTAACTTTTTGGGGAAAATGATTATCAATTAAATATAAAGTGCCGATTACAAAGGACGAATGTAAAACGGTTCTCCTTCTTGAGCATTCCAATGAGAGAAAAATGACGGGAAAGGGATTAATATATCACTGCCTGAAAGCATAGGATCAATTTTCAGCTGTTATAAATTCACATATTATTTGATACACGCGAATGCATACATGCGCTTAAATGGATGTGGGTTCGACATTATATCAATTAAATTACACCTACATAAGATCAATCTCTTTACGAATCATATCACTGGTTTAGCATATTTTAGAAAACTAAATACGTATATTCTATCAAGTTTTCGATAAACTCTATGTTATTAATATTGCAAATGACGTGAATTCTTAGGAATAATAATACCGAAAACTTACTGAGATGGTACGGGCGCGAAAAAAGTTTGAATTCGGAAGAAATTGGCGTACTGTCGTAAGAGGGAGGTAGACGGCGGCAGTTTTTTTTATATACCCAGTTGGTAAACCAGAAACTGCGTAAACCGTGATAATACGTTTGTGTTTTACATGTCCTCAGTGTTATCCCATTATAACCGCAGCACTGCCGAACCTCAGTTGTTGTGCCGTCTAGGATAATAATGCCACTGTGTTGTGTAGTTGGTGGAGTGAGTCTGGTGCATCCAATTTTTATTTTTCATTTCATTTTATTAATATTTCATTATTTCATGTTTTCGACGTTCTCGATACTATTTTCGTAGGTCTTATGGGCTTTTCGATTGTATGTCATTTCTTCGGCTAAAAAACGTTTGCCACAGTATTAATGTGCCATTATGGGTTCTTCAGACTTCACTGTTTTATAGTCAGCACTATTGATTTATATTGAAATTATCATTTTGTATTCCTTTTAATCTATTCTTCGAGGTTTTTTTTCGGTCGAATTTGTGTTTTCACGAATCCAGTCAATAGTGTCGTTTATTAATATATTTGAATAAGTATATTATAAAGGTTTTACTATTAATTATATTTCACTAAATGGTATCTGAAACGGATCAACAGGTCTAATATTGCATTATTTTTTACATAAAGATATTTGTCACAGAAGTTGCAGATTTCCCGCCTTCAACGTTTGATAATTAGTTTAAAATATCAATGCATTATTGAAAACATCGTACTTCATTAATTTTATTTTATTCACAAAGGTCTCTACTTCAGCCCAATTATTGTACTTGCCATATTCTTTCAGTTTATATTTATATCGTTCTATGTCTTAAGTCCAAAGTTATTCCAATATATGTTTATGCTTACATTTCAAAAATTTATTAATCTAAAGCTATCTGGAGTAAATAATATAGATCCAAAATATCTACTAATATCTGGTTATACGAGATCTTGTCAATGTATCCATATTCTGAAAATTCTATCCCATTTACAAAGGCAGTTAGTGCTCTGGTGGTTTTCCACGCTTATCTGACCTCATGGACTTCAACAGTATTACTCTTTATCATTTCCTCAAATATTTGCGTGCCTCCCACTGTCGATGATAACATTCCATTCGCATTACCTCTCGACGTCTCTAGTCTTTAAATAAACGCTGTGATACTCAGTAATGACAATTATGGCTCCAAAATGACCGCTTAAAGACCTTTTAACAGATAAATAAAAATTATTTGAAGTAATAGAGATTTTTAAGGTTATATATGTTTTTTTTAACTGTAAATAAAATCACACTATAAACCTCACTTTAACTCTAACCAGTGCAAAAAAATAATATACATGCCCTTGTATCTCGTAAAACAAAGTCTGACTAATTCTGAAAATAATTATCTAACTCTCTTACATTAATGATTTTTGATAATCTGGACAAAGGTATCCTCGAAAAACGGGAATATTTGTTACAAATATAATATGCATTACTTTACGTAGTTGGAAAGCATTGATTTTACAAATACATGCAATTTAAGCTAAGCCTTATGTGTCCCTTCAATTTGAAATCTCCGTGTGCCCTTGGATGAGGGCTCAAAATGATTATAAGATATTAACTGATAACATGGATCAAATTGTATGTAATTATTCTTTCAAATATTAGGTGCATACATATGAGTGATGTAGGAAAAGCAATGATGAATAATTAGGGCTAGAAAAAAACCATGTAAATGCGTAATAAGTTTCCTTTGAGTTTAAACTTGTGAAATTACTTCTTAATCAAGAGTGCCTTTCAGGCTTTGGTCTTACATTCATTTGAATCTTTTTTCAATAAAGATCGAGCTGGCACTCTAAGTATTAACTTCGGTTCAAAATCATCCGTTTACGCCCATCCAATTTTCCACAATAACGCTCAGCGTAAGTGGTCCAACTAAAATGACGCAACGCTGTTTCTAAAATTGAATTGCAGAAGCTCCAGAGAATATTTCTCTTAAGTTTTTGCTCGTTTATTTTTCTGGCATTGCTGCTCCAACTTCCTCTTTCTACGAAGATACTTGTAGAGAACACTTCAAAACTTTTTGCGCATCTCAACAGATTGGAAATTTTCTTATACTTATTGGAATTATGTCTTCCAGGCTTGTGGTTATTGCAGGCGTAATTCTAGATAAATTAATTTTCAATTTGAATTTTTGCAAGTAATTTCCAATATGGGCCATTTTATCTCCACGAAAGATATTTAGTTGATTTTGCAAAACTAATTATTTCAGAATCTAAACAACTGTTGGAACTTGCTTGAAAATTGCTAACTGCACCAGATACGCTAGTGCCTTTGGCTCAAAATTATGAAGAATGTTTCTTTTAGAGCAACACTAAAAATTTAAGTGTTTTCAGATTCTAAAATTTAACAAGATGTAACTAAAAAGTTCTTGCTTTTGGAGCAACAGAGAAATATGTGCTAAAAATACGAGTGAAAGGCTTTGAAACAGAGGATGATGGAAGAATGTATATTCGGAATGTGATGTTTACATGATGAGGGGCGTTGTTGTGCTGACCGTATCATACTGAATAAATGCATGGAAGTCGAAAATAATTATGTTAGTTAAAACAAATTACGTGAGAGGAATCGTCACAGCCGACAACTTTGAATAATTAAACCGGATACCGGATATTTAATACGGTACGGTCTTAGCAACTAAATCCACCATCGCCTTTTAGAAAAAAGAAATATAAAGAAAAAGAGAAGAATGCATCCTCTCTGTTCCCGGACCTTACGCTTCAAGTTTGTCCCCGAGTTTCTGGATTGTCTTCACCTTTTCAAATTAACTGAGCGAGTTGAGAAACGGTCTCGAAATGCCACGGAGATTTTTTACCCCCTTCTGGTCGCTAGATGCAAGCAGAGTGAATGCATAAGTTTCCATGGCTAGAAGGACTAGAAGGAAGGACGGGAAGATAAGGGTTTTTCACCGTATACTTGTTTAGTATACCTGGTCATTCGATTTATATTACTCAGCAGACGCATCAGATTAAGGAATTTGAATCGAAGGATCCATTCCTAATATTAATGCACTATCATAATATTTAATTAATATTCCTCACTTCATGGGGAAAAATAAGTGAAAGTCTTCCAACATTCATTTCCTGGATAGCCAAGATTCTCCTTTTTTTCTAGCGACACCGCTGACTTGACAATGACATGCGAGATTAAACAGACATTTTAAAGAATTGTTTTACCTAGAAAAATTGGGAAAAACTAGAATTCAGAATACAAAAAGACTACTATAATCAAATGTCAACTTCAGAGAGTGCATGAAAGAAACTTTAATGTATCACATATTACAAATGCTGCGAATACAGGGTTATTGGATTATGATTATCTCCAGAAATCGATCACCCAGAGAACAATTTAACTTTGACAGGATTAAAAATACTTAAATGTTAAACTATTATTTATTTTTAGATAACAAAAAAGCCAAAAAGGTGGTGTTATGGTCGCGAAATTTAAAATTATCGACCTAAAATTTAAAAAATCGCGAAACTATGACAAGTTTTTATTAGAATGCTATTTTGGCAATCAGTTTCACCATGCTAATTATCAGATTGAAAGCTGATTTTGAATTGAATCAAAAGTTTTCATAACTGATTAGTTCTACATCTACATCACCGGTTTTATTATAGTCACATGTTGTTCGTGGAGAGAACAAAATCATTTGTATGTATCTGTTTGGTAGTGTTATTTTTATAATTCTATTGCGGGATCAAAAAAATATTGAATGGAGTCAAAGTGATATTTTTATGCCGCTCTTAAACACACATGTTATGAATTTTTGAAGCAAACCAAGTCTATCGCGCAGCCTTCGGGTATTCAGCGGCTCCAAAGCTAAGCCTCCTTAAGCAGAGAAAAACCAAGTTTGAGCGTAGTAGTTTTAAACAAAGTGTACAGCTTTCCTATGAATTTTATTTATTTGTTGGTTAAATATTTCTCGTTAGAGTCCCAAATGCCCGTGGCGTATTTGTGGTGTGGCCTAACTAAATTGAAGTAATATCTCTGTTTTACTCCACACCAGAGGACTTTCCTAGAATACACTTCACAAAACCTTGTTTCTTTGATTCAGTGCCGCATATATTTTGTGTTTTAACTGCGATAAATCTTAAGTTAAGGGAATTCATAGGTAATTGATATTTTCTATGGACAGTGTATTTACCTCACCCACAGTATAGATATAACGTTGGTGCAATAAGCTTTACAAGAAGTTTTGTGTGGTGCACTAAGATTTAAGTTCTTGCCCCACAATTTGCACCACGAATGAACGTGCTAAACGACAAATGATATTTCAAACTTTATTAGTAGGACTATATGAAGTTGTTCACGCCCAGGACCAATATGGTAAAATATGCCGTACATTCACTGAATTATGGCTTGTCAACAATTAAAAGGGCATTGAAATTACTACATCAATCGATTTTAAGTTTCATACAAGGAGAAGTCTTGCATCGATGAAAGCGATTATGATGGATTTTTATTATTTGAATGTTTCGCGTGAAAACTTTTCTCTTCTGAGGGAAAATAGAAAAACATAAGCTTTCATAAAAAATGTAGACTTGCTAATACGATTGAATGAATAGTGTGAACATTAAAACCAATAAAAAGATTTCAATATTTTTACGAAAAAAAATACTCGAGTAATTAGTCGTGTACCTCATATAGTTTAGTTTGATCATAAAACTTCTTCTATGCCGTCAAAGTTTGTATATTAAAAATATAACGATTCTAAAAGAAGAAAGCGGAATTTATGCGTGAGGCAGGAAAACTTTCACTGCCTAATGTAACTGAACAGGCAAAGACAAAAATTTTCAACTGTGCGAAGCATGGTAATACCTTCCTACAATTTTCCTATTATGGTTTGTAATGATATTTGGCATTAATAAAGCAGGACAAAAAAAACGCATTTAACTGTGGTTCTTTGTAGACTGTGCTACTTCTTCCTTGTTCGTTATGACTAGTGAACATCTGTGCTGCCATATTATGTCCCGTCAGTTATGAGATGCCTTCAGCGATTAGGTTTTTGCTTTCAAAAATCCAAAAATCAATTAAAAGTCTTGGACATCGTTAAGGAGTGTGTGGGGATGGAATGATAAGTGAAGGTGAAGTGATGAAGTGTTGCATTTTGTTTATAAATCGGCCACTTCAACGTTAACAATGTTGACCGCAGTGGTCGTTCAGCCTTGTGACTGAAAAACTGGTAGTGGAAATACCCACGTTAATAATTGGAAACCACAAATATCGTCTGACGAGATCCATTAGTTGACGGAATGCTCTTTTTATATCGCTCCATTCCTAAATATTCTTAAAATGGATTGGTATTTATATTTCTTGGCTATTTGTACTTATTTTGTATAAAATTCGAGAATCGTTTAAACATTCCCGTAATTTTGTTATAATTATAATTTATATATTTAATTGAAACAAGATAGATCCCTATATGAATAAAATTCCCGCACTGATAATTCATTGCGCATTAGTTTTTTATGAATTAGTCTCATCAAATTGCTACTTATGGCCACAAGTTATTGTTTCAAGCCATTGATATAGTTTAGTAATTATACAGAGCAACCGTAGTTGTGAAGTCATCTGGTGCTATCTTGAAGCCGTCTCTGCTCTGACTGGTGCAATAATACTTCACCATGACTTCGAAATCGACTTCGACTGTAAAAATACTCCCAAGGCGAACATAATTCGGAATAATTTCGAAATTTGAATATTTACGCGACTTGGAATGGTCTCTTTGGCAGTCAATTTGGAAAATGGCTCAAGTGATAAGAGAGGATGACATTCCTGTATGTCACCCTTGTCTGTTCTTCCATTTCCTCCCGTATTGGAAGTGATTTATTCCAATGATGGTCGTAACTCACGGCCAAATTGTATCAAAAGTCGTAAAAGAGAGATGAGTGGATGAGGCTGAAGGATATCGTGGTGGAATTTGAAGAATCTGACGGTGGAAAATGTGAATTTTTGTCGTCTGCCCGAATCTTTCCCCGTAGTGAGAAACGTCGGTATGGTATGCTAATTGATTGCCTCTAGTGATCGAGTTCTTTCTTTCAGATTCGTCTTCTCGGCGGAATTGGACCTATTTGCCATCGGCGTATTTTATCTCAGGGCCTTTGTGAGTGTGATGATGGAGACAGAGAGCGACCAAACGCTCGGATAGACACCAAAGGATTTGCAGATGACCTGTGAAATCACTTAGCTCCTGGCGCATTTGAAGGTTCTGCACACCAGTAGATATTTTAGCCTCTTTTCCGAATGGCATATCTTTTTCTATTTTAAATAATCAGTTACAAATATTTACAATTTTTGAAACATTCCACAGCATACAACATTCCATTCAGTCGGTACCCTCTCCTTGAGGGCAGAAGTCATCCGGTCACGGGTTACAATACTCTTTCCAGACACGCTTTAATGAGAAGCGTAAAGAGGAATATATCCATCGATAATTTTCAAATAAACGCGTTACTAAACGAGAAAGGACTTTTTAGGACGTGTTAAAGTGCAAAATAATAGTCTTTTGAGATGAAATTGGACAGTGTGTAAATTTGTTCACACCCCTAGCTTTATTTTGAGATTCAAACTTTCGACGCCGAGGTAGAACCTTAGCGTTGCCAATGGACTAGTTTTGAACTAGAATGGACTAGTTCTTTACATTCATTTTATGTTTATCAATCTCAATCATTCAAGGAGATAAGGTTTCTTAGGGGTTATCTTGGATACATTTATGACTGTATATTTAATTGATACATCAAAACGAATCTCTCGCTTTTCCCACCACAATACATTCGCTGCGACGTCTAAATACAGGCAAGTCTCCTATATTGTGTTTTTACGAATGCAGAAGAAGCATACCTTTCCTAAAATTGGTGCTTTTAGTGGGTAGTATAGAATTTTACGAGTCTTCTTGAATTTCTGAGCTTTGAAAGGTTTCGATATTCTGGTTTACTGTGATTTTCTTATGACAGTAATTTAACCAATAAATTCCCTATATAGGCTCAGCAGCATGCTGCGGGGCCAGTAACAGTGAAACTTCAAGGGCCCACGATGAACTCACCTTTTAACTCATTTCATGATAAAGATATTTAATAATAAAAAATTCTTGATACTCCTTTCTTTCTCGAAACTTTCTCGAAGGAAACTTTTTCCTCCAGAATCATAACGTAACTCCCCTTTATTTACTTTAACCAATTTTCCTGTCAACCCATACCATGGGCGTCTGAGGCGATTGGAGAGATAAATAAGGGCTGGAGTATTTGGCGATGACAGAGACTTCTAGGGAGAAAATATTGACGCAAGGGATAAGGGACCTGTGGCAAGAAAGAGAAGCAAGAAAATTTCATTTAGCAAGAAAGGTGTCAAAGAATGACCAAGTTTCTTTGTGCCAATGGAACTACCAATGCTTATATCGTGGCCGGAGAGCAGGAAGGACTGCGGGAGTCGGAGGGGAAAGGAAATGTATGTGGCTGGCCAATGGGGTGATGGGACAGAATAATGGCTCCCCGGTCACCGCACGCCCTTTGTTACCTACCCACCAATTCTTCACACCGTGACCCCTTTTCTCTTAAGGATCTGTCCTACCAGTGGTTAACAAATGTTTCCTCGTGAAGTTGGAATATTCCATATGCCCACATAACGGTCATTTCCAACCTCCTAATTGCGCTTCGTCCCTTCTTAACCAAAGTTATATCCTTTGAAGAATGCTTCGGGCCATTCGGTTTCCAAATGGCTACTGTCCTCAGTACAACAAAATGAAACTACTGCTGGGAATTGCGGAACTTTGCCTGGACATCCCATTTCGCGGAAGTATTTGGGCAGTGTTGACTTTGGATTTACAAAACTTACTTCACAGAATTTTGGTAATTTGTTTGGGTTGTAGTAATTTACTGTAAAAAATTGAATCCTTCGATGATATTCTCATCATCATGTTAGATACTAAAACATCGGATAAATAAACTTCCATGCTTTATTGATGTTCGACGTTGTATTGTCTCCATAAATTGTATTTATATTCCTAAATTTCATTTTTTTATTTTTCCTCATTTTTTACGGCAATTTGTTTTTTGTGGAGAGAATTTTGACAGCTCGGGAAATAAAGAGAAAAGGGAGTGGGAGAAGCTGATGAAATTGTTCGGAAGAAAACGTCAATGCTTGGAAGTAGATGTTAGATGAGGCTGAAGTGAAGAAGAGAAAGTAATGGTTCGGGGTCGACAGTGGTACTTAGAAGAGAAGTGTCCTCGACAAACTCGAAGGCAGAGAAGCATGCCAGTAGATGGGATAAAATAGGGTGAGAGAAAAAAGAATTGTGGTAGGAAAATGTGGGCCATTCCCCTTTTTTACTTTCCATTTGTCTCACGGTAGGGATAGAAGTATGAAAAATGAGTAAGTAAAGGCTTCAGGATGGTGATTTACATAGGAGAAGAAAACGTGGATATTTTGGAGATACAAAGTGGGGAATTTTGACAATCGCCCTTCTTCCACTCATGTTCAGAGCAAAGGTATTACATAACAAGTTGGATTACTTTTTCTGTTTTTTGTCTGTGTATTCCATCTCTTGAATATCATATAGCCCCTTTCAACTTTTTCGTAGCATTACACCTCTTTTTACAAAATATGCTGTAAATGCAATTCTTGAAAGGATTTTATTTTGAACGCTTGATTTTTTTTTCTCATCCTAAAACATATGATATCATTATCAGTGGTCATATTATCTAAATATCGTTTTCTGCTCCTTTTAATTTCACTTTTTAATCACTTAACCGTTTCATTTCTTCGTACGTATTCACTTTGAGGTCCATTTCAATTGTCATACTTACTCCATTTCCTCAAAAATTCTTCTTTTTCATTTGTCCATCCATTTTTATTTCCAGGAGATTCGTTTGACTCAATGTGTGAACATTAACTTAATAATTATTATAATTATTCATGAATTACAGGTATAGAAAAAGGAGCGTGTGTTATGGTGTGAGGATTCTTATAGGCGAATATGTTCTTATTTAAAAACAGGACGGATCCTGAGTACTTGGCTGTTCAGCAACTATTTCATCCCATTATTTCTTCTTTGAAACATTGTAACTAGTCTATCCCCATAAGCAACCACTCTGTTACTCAGCATTTGGTCTCAGTGGGCATCAAATACCTTCAGCTCTACGGATAACTTCTTACGAAAAAATACGCTGCAGAATGTGATGGAAGGAGAGGTATGGCCATATTCATCTCTGCGCTTGATGTAGCAGAATTTTTATTCGAAAGATTCATTGGAAAGCTATTTTTGGGTTCGGAGTCAATTCAAAGGAATAATAGACTAATATCGTGGTTGTAGCAGTTCAGCACCAAAATTATATTCAGTTTGGCCTGCTGAGTAAACGAAGATTATGGTAAATATGCGTAACGCAACTGTATTGTATATTGATATGTATTCTATTTACTCTGTGACTGTAAACCATCTCTTTGATTCAATCCGGAAAGCCATAAGTCTCATCTTTGTATGAGACAACGTAAGCTAATTAATATGTTAAACACTTAGTTAAATATTTTTGCGACAAGTGTAAACTGTTATACATTTTAATTCGTGTGCAGCGGTGAAAGTATGAAAATCTTTCCTTTTCATCGTTGCCAATATTTCACGCAAACTTCATCCATTTTTTATCTAAAATCGCGTAAAGTTTGGTTGGATTAATAAGATATATGAGACAAGTATTTATTGAGCTATCAGTAGGATTTGCCCTTGGTATAAATTAAAAATAATCTTAATAATATTTTGGTGTAAGGAGAGCGTAAAAATTGCAAGTTTACCTTATTATGGAACAGCAATGAAATGTAAGCAAGACAGAATAGATAGCCAAAAATGTATGTCAAGCATTATAATGATCATATGTTTGCCCGAGGCTCGAATACTTTCATGTTTTCAACCATCAAAATTAATTTTTCCTAACTTTCAAATGTATTATAATAATGGTGATTTCAATTTAACTAAGGCCAAACATAGTACTTGCCATTACCTATATGAAATAAAAATTTATAACTCTTATTTCTCTGTAACGAAGAGTTCTTAGTGACTTATTTTTCCACAAGTAGCAACTCATGTAATTTTCTCCATACTCAAACACTTCAACTTTCAGTAGACAGCCTTTCAACTTGATGTCCATAGCGATATGCCTAATTGAGATAAAGGGACAAAAATGACAAAATAAAATGAGAGGTCGCGAGGGCATGACAAGTCCACTTCAGACGAGAGTACGTTGGTGCTCCTCTATGAGGATGGTAATCAAAGGACGGATCAATGTAGAGAGAGGAACTTTCACTCCTTCAAAATGTTTGTAAAAAATAAAGACGAGGCTGATGGTACCTCTTTTCTCAAGTTCCTTTTAAGCCGAAGGAAAGATAGACATTTTCTTCACAAAGATATTTTTTGCTTAGTATCCAGCTCCACTTTCACTAGACATCTTAACAACTGTAATAAATGTTCCAGGCAGAAGATATGCCTTAGGCACGACTACTGCATGAGACTTTCACTTTTGAATTTATCTGTTGAGATCACTGAAAATAGAAGAAAAAGATGTGACTATCTATTTCATTTCGCCCCTCAGGTTCAAGGAAAAGCAAATTATATTTTCATTATAGGATGCTTTCTGGATTTAGCAAAAACTACTTATTTGGAGGTCATTAATGGGGAAATAACTCTGTACATTTTCGATGGTTTGAAAAATAGAGAATTAAACACTATTTTCAAGCCAGGTTAAATCTTAAGTTTCAAATGGATACTGACGTGATCGTGAAGATATAAAGAACATTGAACACTTTTTATGTCCCATATTACTGAAAAATAACTTAATTTTAATGATAACGTTGCCGTAGAGGACGCAAAGGCATCTGATACATACTTTAGCTAAATGAACGCATCCAAACCAAAATTCCAATCCAGCTATTGCCGTTTCTATTTTTTATTTTTTTTTGTGGGTCAGTCGGTTAATTTAATTGCTGATGAATTATATGTATTATGTTGTTAAGCATTCAAGTTTGATTTCTTGTTGTTTAGAGACTACAGTGCGAAAGTATCAATGCAAAACTGTTCGCTTCGGCCAGATTAATTTGTACTTCTCTAAAGGTTGAAGGGAGACTTCGGTTCATTTTGAAGTAACATTGGCGGATTCATGAAATCTATAACAAACCGTTGGCCATTCAATCGAAGTTTCCTTTTTCTTTAAGGGTTTTTTATCTAAAATATATTTTCTTCTTTGCTGTTCAACCAAGCAAAGAAATTAATGAATTAAGTTCATTAATTGGGTCACATTTTACGTCACTTTTGGTCATATTTATTGAAGAATATATTTATGGCCAACAAACATATCGTAGAGAAGTGGAGCTTTGAAACAGTTTTCAAGATCTTACATTTCTGTAATAATGTAAGCTCTTTTCGAGCTGCTGTGGAGATACCGATGTTTTAGTAAAAGTTATTCATTCAAGTACATCTTATCCAATGAATTTTCCTCCACTATACCAAGTGCAACCTTCGTTATATACGCTCAATAGGCTTTTTAAACTGATACTAAAAGCATGGCTATCTAGGGAGAGTAAATAAATTTTAGCCATTTTGGATATTTTTAATGTAAATTATAAGAAAAATTACGAATTAAATAATTTCTTGTAATTTAGATTTAGCTTCGATAATTAACTGAGAGGAGGAGAATCAAAATGTATCCTAATTATGCATTTAACCGTAATCGATAATATGTTTGCGGTTTGAGAGCATGTTTGTTTGAAGTTGCTTAGTATCCTCTGTACTGGGTGTTGCGATGCCTGATTCATTTCGAATTCAAAACAATCTGAGCTCATCAACCCTGACCTGCTTTCTGTAAACCAAAGTCGTAGGCGGTTTTGGTCATTATAACGATTCCTGCTGAATCTTTCGTCACGTCATTGCAAATGATCGTCCCAGCAGATAATATCTGTACTCTGAGTAACCTTAAATAATACTCCTATATTTGAGAGGAAGAAACGATGGCGGTTCATTGGCGCGGTAAACTGTACAAATTTAACGGGAAACTTCGACGGAATAGCAGACTTTTTTGATTTCGAGGCGATGCTTTGAATAGGTTAAGATACTTTTGGCCGCCATTTCTCTCGCTTACATGGAAGAAAAATTGAAGGATAATAATTTTTTTCTTAATCCCTTTTTCACATAAGCTGTGTCCCAATTCGCCATTTAGGCAGCTAAATCGGCAGATTTAGGGAGGACGCCATCTTGAAGTGTGTCCCAATTCGTTAGGCATCATGGGGAAGCGGATTTAGGTGCCTTTCTCGGGGGTGAAATTTAGGGTAGATGGAGTTTATCCTAAATCCGCCTCCATATTGAATTTCCCATCATGCAAAGCGCAGCATGCGTCGTACAAGGAAACTCGCACCGCTCGTACCCAAGGAAGTAGTTGAAAAGTGGCAAACATGGCAAGTATTTTGTATGTTGTGAAAGAATTCTCAAGAATTTCGCAAACCAACACCCGAATACAAAAGAAAAATTTTGCTTAGTACACTTAAATAAAACGAATTTAAATCCCAGAACACCGACACAAACTTACATATCCCGAAAACTAAAAACTAACGAATCTCCAGACAACGAAATGGATGAAAAAATGTAATTTCACTTTCCAAATCTCACAACGCACCCGAAGGTAGCCACAGGCGTCAAAAATGTCTTTATTTCACGTTTCATTTGTTTCATTCAGTCCTTTATTAATTACTCATATGTTTTTATTTTGGTTCCAGCTCGGTAGACGGCAACACTAGCAAAGGATGTCCCAAATCAAGCTCCCTTAGTGAAAGGCATCTAAATATTTAGCTAGCTAACCTCATCCTCCCTAATGCCTAACGAATTGGGACACGGCTATAATCGCTTAGGAGAAACTAGGTAAAACGCTAATGTAAAGACTTAAAAGTTTCTCTGAAAAAAGAAAAAGTTTTGGAGGCGTCAGCCAAAAAGAGATCAGCCCCGGAAAGAAACATTTTTATTTCGTGTTCGACGTTAGGAGTTTTCAAAGCTAAACATCCCGTAATAGTTTTCGGTGGTAAGATCTGGAAAAAAAGAAATAAACAACAAAGTTTGCCATGTTTTATTCATTCTCACTTGAGAAATACCTTCTTTCCAGCTTGACAAGGTGTATTGCACCGGCAAGGAAGGCAAAGAAGCCACGTATCGCAGGGGAGGCCGGTGTTACCCGAGAAAATGAATATCCAGCGCTGCTTCCTTCCAGAATTTTTCCAACTTCGTCGATAAGCAAGAGCTTAACTCACTCATTCCCCCATGCCTTCTCGCGAGCACTCGACACCCACACCACTCCCACTCCACGTTTTACTTACGTTCTTTTTTACTTACGTTTACGTTCCGGCACCCACGGTCCCTTCTGCACTCCCTAAGACATTTTTCAAGGTTATTTCATGAGCCTAATGGGAATTTTCCAGTCATTCTTTCTGTGGCCAACCCTTGACACTTTACATTATCCTTCTTGCTATTGAGTCAATAAACTAATAGGGCTGGATTTGACGTTTGAGGCCTATAGCTAGAGTTTAAAACTAATTCAAAGTTAAATAAGTATTAATGGGAATGAAATAAAAGTTTAAACATTTTTTTAACATGAGACAAGGATTCTCTTAAGGAGTAAAATGTTGAGATAGGTATAGTTACAACATAAATCTGGGTGAACTCTGGAAAGCTTCTCTTTTCTTTTAACCCATTACTCGAGAGATTACCCATCGAGTGCCTTTTTCCCTTAGTGAGGAATATTTTATATGAAAAGTACTTAAATAACAGGTTTCATCTACAATTACGATTTCAGTGATTATTTTATTTTATGCAATAATGACGCTCCAGCCCCAATATTCCCTTGAAATTTTTCGATTCATTCAAGAAATTTTGTAGAGCCACAGCTATTTTTATCGATTTGATGAAATCTTTATCACACCCAAAGAAAATCACTTAAAATTTACAGTAAATATTTTACAGTTAAGTCACTGCAATCAATAAAATACTGTGTGATTTTACTCCTCAAAGCCAGCCAAATGTATCAATGTATCCACATAGAGATCATTTATTCATACTCAATGAAATGGGGCAGCCTTAGCCGTAATTTTTTTCTGAGGACCATGTCATGCATGGCTTTTCCCTATTTATTCTACGTTTTCGTATATATATATATATATATATATATATATATATATATATATATATATATATATATATATATATATATATATATATATCATTGTTTCTGCATAAAAACTTGACCTTTCTTCATGCCATAAGGAATATTTGTGGTAGAGATTTCATTCCCATTACTGCACATTCAGAAGCCTTGTGTTCGTGTCTATTCTCCGGACACGGCATTAAAACGCCATTGAACATGCAAGAAAACGTACCGGCAGGTTAAAATGCTCCTCTCTCCTCAACGAAGCTCAAATGCAAGGAATGAGATCTTAGTGAAATCCATAGTCATATGTAATATTTTCTCTTTTCACAAAATTTCCCGACACTTTCTCTTAATATTTTTATTTTAAAATGATATTTTATGCACTTTATTCACACCAAGTACTATGCTGATATCATTTATAGTATGACAAAATCAAATGCGGTGTTTTTTCAGCCTGATCGTTGCGTCAGGATGTATTCAATGTAATTTATGTTGATATTATTCTTATAAACCTCACTCTAGTTAGGCCACACCTCTAACACGCCGCAAAAATTTGGGATCCTGGTCATAAAGATTTACCCAAAAAAATACAAAGAAGAGCAGCCTGCTTCGTTAAAAACTGCATCGAACGAACATATAGTGTTAAACAAGTGTAAGAGGGATCAAGGTGGGAGCCCATAGAGACTCGGAGGCTGCACGCTAGGCTTAGGCTGCTTGAGATATTCAAAGCTAGGGTGTTTCAGAGCGACACAGAGAATATTATCATGACACCTCACTACATTTCTAGTTCTGAAGATGCGATAAAATAAAAGAGATACACTGCCAAACAGAGAGGTACAAAAACTCGTTCTTTCCGCGCACAATAAGCGACCACAATAAAAACTGAGCTTCTCTAAATACACTCTCATGGTACATGTCATCATTTCACCTCCAAAACTTTTACATCTTTACACGGCTGATGACCTACTACCCCCCGCCACACACCCGTGCCGCGGCTCGCGGGGTAGTATGTAAACGTAGAAATAGGCATGGAACACATACGTCAACAAATGTCACATACGTCAACATACGTCAAAAACAAAACAAATGTGTAATACATATTATATTACAGTATTGTATGGAGATTGATTGTATTTCGGCCTGAAAATGATGATTCCAGGAATAATCAAGATGATGATGAATAAAATAATTATTTTTCCCGACAGATTTTCTAAAAATCAAATTGCGGTCGTTTAAAGGGTTTTTTACACATTTCTTCAAAAGATAAAAGTGAAAGGTTTTAAATTTTTTTATTTTTTTACTGTATTCATCGTTCTAAGAAATGCTATCTTTACCTCCATCCATTCATTCAACCCCAATATTTTACGTATTATTTCATCTTATCTTGCTCTTTTTAATTTTCATAAAGGCCTAATTGTAAACTTATCAGCATAAAATGTATATGTATACGTAAATGTATAGGTATGTATAAAACTTGAAAGTACACTCAAGTGCCTTTGAGATGTTTCCGTTGAGTGTTCAGTTTGTGTAGCAGAGGAAAACTTCCTGTTTACTCTCCCCAACCAATTCAAATAAGCTTTTGATCTACCAGCCTCCTTCGTTCGCTCATTAGTGGTCCTTAGATATATATCCGAACCCATAATTACTCAGTGGCTTTTACCGAAAACTGAAAAAATAGGTACAGGGGTTGAACGGAACCGGGAAAACGGGGAGTATTTCGATGGGGATTTCAGAGGAAAACTCATTTCGTTTCATAAAAGTAGTAATAGAAAAAGAAAAAAAAAGTTATTATGCAAAGGTTACTATACACGGAGGAAAATTTTCCGATATAGAGAATGTTATGAGCCCTAACCTCACCCAACTTCGAAATATTTGCACAATTTAGTGCAAGCAAGCGTCCACGTTCGTGAAGTTTACCAAGAATTTGTAGAACCACAAATTCGTCGGATGCATACCCCTCCCCTCTCTCTCACTCTCTCTCTCTATCTTCCTATCTCTCCCCCACTCTTTATCCTCTCTCATGGTGTAGGACTGTGGGATGTGAATAGAAAAAATCGCCCCTAAAGAAATTGGATCATTTACGGAGTAGTTAGAGGATCTTCAAGGTATTCACCCGCCGGAGGGTACGGGAGTAATTAGAGTGAATAGGGCTTCCGCCACTCACCTCACTCTTGCAGCTCGTCTTGGGATTCCTCATTGCGGACAATTGAAAACTACTTATTCCTTCTCTCAAAGATCTTCTCCTTCCATTGCAGATGCGCTCATTTAACAAACTTCAATCCAAGTAGAGAATTTCTCTGGGTAGTCGCTTTCTGAAGGCCAATGAAAGTCCATGAAAGAGAGGAGAACGTTTGTTGAAACCACCAATAATCTTTTGATGAGCACTTATCGTAAACGAATCATCCGTATAGTTATGGGAAGAGAAAAAAAAGATCTTGATTCTGCGCCAAAATGTTTGAAAAAAATTAGACCCAAGCTAGTAAATTGCTCACACAAACTTCACTTCATGTCAACTTTAGATATATTTATATATTTGCGGTGGTTTCGTCAGCGGTATACATTAGGGTGCACCAAGTACTCTGCTGATATGATTTATAGTTTCATAGTTCCTAGTATGTTCAATTTTGGAATATTACTGGATTTATTTTAGTGTACGTATAATCCTAAGAAATGCTATCTTCCATATTCTAAAATAATAGTCATCACATAACTTATAATATAAGTTTAACAACAATGCATACTGTACAAATCCTTGGTTTATTAAGTATCCTATCCTTTTTCTATTCCATCCCATCCACTTTTTTCCTACCTTTCTGTTTGAACATTTATAAATGAATTTTCCGCTAAGCGGTCTGAGTGAATGAACGATTGATTATATGTATATATGCAAAAACCCTGCAGATTTAAAATCCATCTTTCTTCTAATCAGTTGATTTTTCACAGTTCATCCTTACCCTCCTCCTAGTAGCCTCCCTATATTGGCCCAATATCATTTGCCGACATTCAAATATCGGCTACCAATATTGGCCCAATGTCGTAATGATAACATTTGGCGTCAATCAGCCAATATTGGGCCGATATCGTTAAACAAGATATATCCAACATACCAATGTTCACCAGATATTGGGCCAATATTGGCCCCCACTTCATTGGAGTCATTTAGCCAATATAGGCAACCAATTATATCTATGTTCTTCCGATATTGGCAAGATTTTATTCGCCAATGCCGGACTATGATGTCAGCTAGCGATCTTGGCCCAATGTCGTAATGTATACAATTGGCAATATTTAGTCAGTACTCCCTTTTGTAAATCCCCATGGGGAATTTTCTGCGGCGAATTGGCGAAGGGAATTTCCTGCGGGAATTCCTTAAATTATTTTTATAATAAAAATATAATGTTCTATAATAACTTTGAAGTTATTTTTTAATACATTCGTATAACGGTGAACACTGACGACAAAAAATTTCATATTGGCTTGTGGAATCGAACCTACGACCTTTCTCTGATAATCCTACACTCTGCTACTACGTTATTTCGGATCATAGAAGTTAACGTATATTTTTATGCTTTATAAAGAATGTAGTCCCTTCATTAGATACTGCGCTCTAAGTACGCGATTTCAACATAGCTGACGTTTATTACCTAAGGCTGATGATTTTAAAGCTTCATATCTGACATCAGGGACGCTTATACGGCTTTTCTTTATAACACATTTTTCGCGCTGTAATATACATTATTTCGTGGTAGAATTGAGAAAGAAATAAGATTGCCGACCAAAGACCAATTTTCATGCCACGTTAGGCCACACTATGGATGCTATTTTTAATTATTATTGATATTGAATATGCATTTGGGAAACTAGACACGTGGTATGCACGACTCGCAAGCGACGTCCCATACGGGTCCCGAACGTCCGAGTTTAGTCCCGGGACGACTTGAGACTACTGAATAAAGTTTCAAAGAATTGTTAATAATAAATTAAATACCTAGTTGTTTAAGGTAAAATAAATAAGGATAAATAAATAGTTGTATTTTGTCAAAACTTTTTTTAAATGCATTGTATACAAAAATCTACGTTAAACAATGATAAAATCTTTCTTCTTCATACACGATCAATGATTACAAATTCTATTGAATACTTGAAAGAATATCGGCAATTGACATTGAACCAATATAAGTTGGTGATATTGGCCCAATATTGGCTGCCATAATTGGTCCAATATTGGCTACCAATATCGGGGCCGACATTGGCAAAATGTTGGCAATATTGGGCCGATGTGCCGACATTGAGCCAATATCGGACCAATATTTAGCCGACATTCATGGCTACTTGGGTATTCTTTAATGCTCGCAGCAATATTTGTATGCCACTGATTTTGTCAGTAATATTTTAGATAACTGGAAAATTATTGCCTTTTTATCAGCAAATATAACCACTATAGGAGCCATTCTACAATTATACTTACATCTCCCTCTTTCCATTCTCAACCAGTCATTTCAGCAACAAAATTGTTTCCCTATATAGTTGTTGCTGTGAGAACCTCACCCTAACATGCGCAAAATACGACAGGCATGCGTCGTCGTGCCAACAATATTTAAGATCAAAAGTTTCACATTCCCTTCCATTTGCTTTTCCATTGTCGATCCGGATGACTCGGAACATTTTGAATAACTGTTGGTTATCGAGTTTAACTATCCAATTCTTCGCCTCAGAGGCTTCATCGACCGGAACGTATTCCGCGATGTAAATAGCGAATGAATCGCCATGTAACACATCATAGAGTACTGGCCCATTTATGAATTGACGCCATTTCCTTCGTGATTACTTCACTTAGCTCCGAGGCATGTTCTCAAGGATATTTTATCCAATTAATTATTTTGGAGAAAGTACCCCTTGTTAGTTAAATTGAATTATTATTGTTAAACCATATTCCGGTACGAAGAAGGTTTATTTTAATACACTGATACAAGTATCGGGCATAATTTAATTACTAATCGATACCTACCATTTACAGTCTGTGCGAGGTCTGCCATTTCGTATGTTTTTTACTGAAACTGTTGGAGTGAATTAGTTAACTGATGATTCCAAATAATTTGTAACGGTCGGAAGTGAAAGATCAAGATAGGATAGTGCAATTCAGATATCAATTGTAAAAAGTTTTTCGTTCAAAAAGATAAATTGGAACATTAAAAGGAAAATGGAATATTTTAGCAAAAATTCTGCGGTCGCTAATCGCTCTCAAGCACTTTTTTATCTACCTCTAGTTTTCTCTTTTTTGTTTTGTTTCGTATTAAAATCGTTTAGTTTATACCCGGGCCGACACATTATACTCATTCTTAGATGGATATTTTGGATATGAAGGATAATCCACCGTATAACCTTGAGGAGGCAACTAAGGAGATCGCCTCAAAAAGATTCAATGAATATTGCATTGATTTTGATAAAAGAGTAACGCTTTAGGCTCTGGACAACTGAATGAGTTTTGAGAATTTTTAAGGCGTTTTCAGAGTGTACACAATATGTAGTTGTTCAAGTATTAAACTAATCGGCTGACGTAGTCATAAAAGCCATTTATACGACTTTTCAATGAAAAAACCACTTCGCAGGGTGAAGATGGTACAAATTTAGTTCATTTTTTTTAGCTGTTTGAGATTGGATTGCTTACATTCAATAGTGAAACGATAAGTTGATAGATTACGTTTCCTCTGTATAAGTTTCAGTAAAAACAAAGAAAGGTTAGAATGGGATACCTTAACAACATTCAAACTCTACCGGCTTCATCTCTGTTTACAATAGCCTCCATTTGGACCATTGTACACGATGTTTAATTTAGTTCTGAAAATCAAAGTAAACTCCTCATACTTGAAATCGTACCATGTAAAGAGTGTGATCGAATAAGATGTTAAGAACTGGAAATTGATATAAGTACGATATGTATTTTCCACCCGAATCTTGGATCCAACGACTAATCATAGGGAAGCAGGCGAGTCGAGCGTTATGAGATAATATTGGTAGTTGAGCTGTAGTCTACCTAAATAATCTTCAAATAACCCATGAGAATGGAAAAAATGTTTTATGGAGACCTTAAGCACTAGATTTATGAATATGATTTAGAATGATTCGTGGACAAGAAAGGTTAGCAGATTTGTAGTATTGCTCCCATGCCAGAACACGCCAGAGCATAGCCCAATTAATTTACATTGCGTAGTACATTGAACTTCTCGAACAGTACCATTCCGCCCTCAAGTTGTACCGAGTAAAGATTGTCTCAGAGGCATTAGAATGGATCTTTCATTCCCGTCCTTAAATTGCTTAACAATCATTTTGCACTGATTTCAGGAATGGATCCAGTGATGACCTAAACAGTGTGTAAAACGGTCTTGACGTGGTCACTGAGTGGTGTACGGTGGGTTTTGGGGAAGTGTTTAATTAAATAAAGGTTTTTGGAATGGATTGAAATTGAGAAAGAGGTGATTTTTTTCTTTTGAGAGCGGGGAATTTATGAACCTCCACGTATGTGAAATTTTTTGTACATAACCTTCATTTTTACCGTAGTCATCGATCTTATGTCACCTTGTGTGGTGCGGCTAGGAAATTAGAGGAAGCATGTTTAAAGATTTCTGTCATTTCTTTTTCTACGCTTTTATTTTAAACCAAATATCACAGATAACAATGGTTACTTTCATAGAAAGTGAGTTATTTTGAATAACTTCAATTCTGTGCAGTTTTCCGGGAATTGGAAGTGGTAATTATCAAGGATCTTTATCAATTTTTATACCATTTTTACGCCATTTGTGCCTCAGGAAAACTTTTAGGATCTATAAAATAAACCCATGATTACATCAAAAAGAAAAAGTGAAATAATTGAAGACCTGCCTGGAAAACTGGTTCATTATGTTCTATCAATTTCGATTCTGGTCTGATTCTTTGCGATTGCCTTTACCTTGCCTTCACTTGCCAATACATTTGCAAATTTTTGACCTTGGCAAAAATACGAAAATGCCGATCAGTAATTTGAAATTTAAGAATTACGCCAAATAATGTTTAAGGAAAAATATTTTGTATGTTTTAGTAATAAAAATAGCCTTCCAATGAGGTTGGGAAATTATAAAGCAACAACTAGTTTATTTTTTGTTTTATAACTTTTCCCAACCGATTTACCTTCACCATATCGTACCACCTTTAATATATTGTTCTCACTCAAATGAGTTCAAGAAATGTCAGAAAAATGAGGAAAAACACACATCGAAACAAAAACCACACACAAAAAGATACACATCGTTTTTCTGCATTCGTGCTTATCCAGGTTGGGTAGCATAGTGATCCGAGCATTTTTGTGGAAAGGCGAAGGTTCGTGGATACATTTCTGGGTACGAATAGTGCGTATTTAACCGCCATTTTTGGGGAAGGTATAAAAAACCTCATACCTAACTGAATGTATGCTAGAATATTTTGCTTGAAAAAAGTAATTGACTAGAAGAAAATAGGAAATAATAATAAAAAAACTACCCGTGAATCAGTTCACGATATCATATTAAATTTAGATTACCTTGAAAACATACCAGTTTAGTAAATAAGTGAAAGAAATACTTCTCCTTAACAAGACAAATTTAAGTCATGTACTTCAACAGAATCCAAGAGGCAGGGAAATAGGCAGATTGTGCGCCAAGCGAAGTAATAAATACCAATCTGTCCACACGGTCGACGAGGGTTTTAAGTCGTAGATTAAGGCGGATTTAGAATCGAGGAAGAGAAGGAATTTTGTTGGCTTTGGGAGAGGAATTAACATTGCTAGAGCAGATAAAAGAAAGGTGTAAGAGGAAGGGATAGGGGAAAGAAGAAAAGAAAGGAAGAGGAATACAAATTGAGTGGGAAAGCAGTGAAGTGTAGCCGGGTTTCCTGCGCATAAAAGTGATTACATCGTTTTTTGAGAGGATCTGGGATTTTATTTGGATGGAGGAACTATTGAATCTTAAAATCCCACTTCTTCCTTTAATTCACAAGTATTTGTTTCTCGAAGCAATCGAGAGGAGAGCGAAAGGGTAGAAGAGTATCTTCAGAGGGATGAGTATGAGGCGGGATAAGAGATTCGCTAGAGAGAGAACTACCAAGCACTCTATGCCTCTAAAGTCACATACAAAACTCACATTTCCCATGCATTTGAATTTAAATTAAATTACTAAAAATTTGTTTTTGGTAGTAGAGAGTTCTTTAAAATGAGAAATTTATTATAATGAATATTTATTACATATAATACATTTTTAGAGTAGCTACGAATTGAATTCTTTAATAAACTCATCTTCAGTAAAATACAATAGAAATAATTGGAGCATGTAATGTACGAAGTGAGTGTACTCATCAAGAGTCGTGTTTCCGAATACATATCCGGCACTTTTTCAATTCAATTTTAGCGGAATTTATAATGAGCTGCTACATACATTTTCATGATTCAACTAAAAAAAGGCAGGAATAGGTACGAGGTTTATAATATGTTCGGGACAATGGATGCATAGTGGATGCCTGTACCGCATTGAGAGCAATTGTCTTACCTCTCAATGAACTATCATACCTGCCCAACATCCGACGATGCAAGGAAAATGTATTCAAAAGTACTCGTCTTTATTTTCAACATCATCATTCAAACAATTTTAATTTATAATTATTTTTTATATATATTTATTCTTTAATATTCCTAGTTACGTTACTGAAAATGCAGATTTGTATAGTTAAAGCCCCCTGTTGGCGTGCATGGCTGATAGGCTCCGCTATCTTCCATCTGGAGAGGTATCCTGGAATAGGTTTTCGTCGAGGAAACTTCATCACAAATCCCCCATATAAGTAGTATGTAGAATAATACCACTAATAAAAAACCCCGAGCTAATAGTTGCATTCACTCAGCATGCTCCAGCACATGTTATCTTCCCAGAAACATCAAGTCACCATAGAAGAAAAGTTTATCTTTCCGATGCATAAGGGTCATGAAATTCTGAATGTGATATATTTGATTATATGGAAAAAAAATGTCAGATATCGGGGCCTGAAGAGAAGAATTTTGTCGTTGTAAACTAACCGATAATAATTAATGAAATTATCAATAGTATATCGAGTATTGATAATTGAGATGAATTCAATGCCAATTGTTTGACACAACGTGAAGAAGTTTTCTCTTTGCCATTCAGCTCAAATTTCTCTAGAAATGATTAACATCGCAGGTTTTGCAAATGAGGCATTTCTGTGGTGACAATACTTTAAAGTCCACGTCTTCGCTTATTTCTCGGTAGATCTCATTGTATTGTCAGCAAATTATCTTAATTTATGGCTAATTTGGAAAATATAAGTCATTAATGTAAATATTGAATAAAAGAGGGTCGATCACGCTTCCTTGAGGTACGCCTGACCTCATTTTGATATTGTTTCTTGTACCTTTGAAATCATGTTTCATTTTAGATATTTAACGTTTCCATTAATTGACTAAATTCAAGCATTTCAACGGTTCCAATTCAAACTCAAACGACTATCTGAGTTTAAATGCAATACAAAGGATACGTTGAAGTCAAATATTGTGCACTACTTCTGAATGGACCGTAAAACATCGGTATTGATGACATTGCTTAAAAGTCTCCCAATTATTGATCACATATTGGTGAAGAAAAGCAGCCATCAGTCGCACTGTGGAAATACATCTCATGTCATCTGTTCGACTGTGGAAATCTGTGGAAAATGTTGAACAGATGTATTTCGACTGTGGACTGTCGAAATACATCTGTTCGACTGTGGAAATACATCTCATCTACTTCATACGTTTTTTTCTATCGAAGATCTGGAGATGTTTCTCTATTGAAGGGCATGTGACGCAGAAATTTGCTTTGATTAATTTACATAGTCTGAGCATTCACGCATGTCATAGTTCTAACACTGTACTTACTAATCCAAAGTTTAGTTATGGAAGACTGAAGATTATGTAATGAAATTGTCAGTTGAAACTTATCTGCGGTGAATGCATAATGCCATTGAGAATTGAAATACATATACGGAGGATATGGAGTTATATTCTCTTAGGAGAGTGTTACTCTTATAATGATATGATTTCTAGTATTGCCTCATTAAAAAAATTAAATTATGCGCGTGTTTAACCAGCCCACGTCATGGCTTTCCAATGGAACTCATATCAAAACTCTGAGCAGAGCTTGATATTCCTTGTCATCCTTATACTGCATTCATTTCTAAATACGTTGCTATTGCGAGTAACGGGAGGTTTCCAGTTAAATTGGTTTCCTTGGCTAATATCACCAATGTTCCGAGAAGAGTATTAACTGAACTCATTATACGGTAAGTTGAATTAAAATTGTTACGGCAAACTTTTTTACGAGACATTTTCCAGTATGTGTGCATTATAAAAGTTTATCACGTGGAAACCTTTTACTTCGAAAGTCAATGGAAAGTTCAGCAAATGGCCTTGCAAGTTAAATGGAGTGGTAACATTGCTCATTTATGTATTTGGAATAGGTTTTCAACCCCATCCTCGTCTATTTGGCTAGCTATTCCTTCCATACCAATGCCTTGCAAAGCTGAAGTCTTTCGGATAAGCAACTAATGTTTCGAGCAAATTTCAGGACACCAAAAAGGTGGGAAAGCGAGTTCCATTTTTTAAGTGCAAATGATTTTAGTGAAGTAAGACCTTATATAAATCATTGACAAATGGAAATTCAACAAGACCAAATATATAACAACCGTTCATTAAATTACCGGGCAATATTTTAGCCATACACCTACATTTTTGGGTCGATTGTGGCCACATCATTTGATAGCGAGAAAAATGACTACCCAACAAATTATGAGACGAATAACCGACGATAGCTCGGATATAAATGATCTAATCTGTAATAATCTCTTCTGTTTTTGACCGTAGTATACTTATTGATTTACTTACTATAGGCGTTTCAATAAAGTAATCAAGTAATTGTTCTCAACATTATGCGTAGTTGACAAAGGCACAACTTTACAATTAATACACGAGTATGTGATTTATTCCGTGCACATTATTGTGCTATTTGGTGTTATTGTTTGGAAAAATGAATAAATGTTTTAAGAGAGCATAAGAATTAGAATTTTGAAAGAGAAATTAAGAAAAAGTAGCCAAAACAATTTTTTCAAGCTTGAAATTAAACAAACTGAAAGTCATAAAAAGCTGCTCTGTACAATAAAAAGAACATTTATGTCAAGTAAAAAATTTGTTTTTGTAATCATCTTGTATTTTCAGCACTGGTGTTGTTACTGTTCTAAACTAAGCTTTGGCATTTATTTCAAAAGATGTTGTTCAGCAATGCAGTAGTCCATCACTAGATTTGCGATAATCATGTAGCATCTGTGACATTTTACTAACGTCGAATTCATCAATTAACGATACTTCTCACAGTTAAATACAATTGTAAAGATTTATGATAAACGTTTTCAATATACTAATAGATTACCATATTCTCATCTCTGGTAGATGGGTAAAAAAAATTATCATTTTGAGAATCACCACTGAATGGATGCGTATTCTATAATAAATTGTTCATACATTCAAATGAGGGGTTGCATGATGTATTCTAAAGTATATATCCAGTATATTTTCCTCCTTAGAAAAGGAGGTTTCCTTTCCTCCTTTTCGAAGGAAGAAGAGAAGGCTTAGAAGAGGAGGCTTTCCTTTCCTCCTTTTCCTCCTTGCCATTGATTTTTTTTGAATTCTCGGCACTATAATAAGCAGTCTGATGATATTTTCTCAAATTTATTCCCGAAGTACTCAGTATATTTTAAATTTTCAATCGCGAATCGATAAAGTGTTGATATACCAAATCGAAAGGGTCAAAAAGCGGAAGGTGACGGACGGTAGGTAACATCGCTGAACTCTGAGATACCATACCTGAGTACCGCCATATAGAAATCATCTTTTGTACCATGCAACGCTGTCCACCGTGTATATTTATTACTATTATTACTGAAAACATCTCTAGCAGTTTTTTATCATGATTTTATCTAGGTATTAGGTAAATTGCTTGCCAGTCCCAGAGTTAACTCAAATTCATGACCTGCTTGAAAATGTTTTGGCAGACAGTGTTAATTTTACTTTATCCGAGATAATTGATAGTTATTTCAGCCAAAGTATTAACTCTTGTGAGTTAATTATGGGTAGAGTAACAAAGTGAAAATGAAAGAACTTCCTGTGAACCTTGTAATGCAATCGTGAAGTGCACAATTCAATATTCTCTTTCTTAAAATCATTAATTTTAAATTAATCTAATTGTGCCATTTATTTCATTTCAATTTATTAAAAATTCATTGAGCTTAAAAATTCGCCGTTTCTCTCTATCAATTAATTATTTTTCCGGATCATATTTGGCGTTTTATGATATTTTTATGTATATTATGGATTTTTTTCGTGCCAGCTGTGTTTTTGTCCGAGATGACACAGCTGCAAAGCCTTCATTAATCAAACACATCTGCATTTCAAAGGGCGCGAGACAGCGGGAAAATATTTTATCTTGGCATTCTCTCCGTGCTTTTTTGTTCAGGGTAACACAAATGACAGTCGTTAGCGTCCGACACCAAGCTACCCTGCAAGATGTCGCCTCGTATACGCAGCACGCATTGTGAAGTACTTTTTTTCTCGTGAATGATAAAATGTAGAGAGGAAGGGGAGGTAACCAAGAATTATTGAGTCGATTGAGGGAAAGCGCGTGTGGTGCTTCTTATAAACCACGCCCTAGAGGCCTGTCTTCCAATTCGAATTTAAAACTTAGTGGATTATTGTTCTTTTTTCGCTATGGATATGCCTACATTGAAAATTACAAAAATTTGAGTGTGTTGCTATTTGCATGCCTTAGAGCAGCGGTTCAAAAACCTTTGCGGATAACGAGTCCTATTTTAAGCAAAAGTTTCTCGTGGAGGCCCATGGAATATTCATAGTATATCCCTGTCGTGTGATACATATTGCACACTTTTTGTGTATGGATGTGTGAATAATGAGATATATGTGTTATTAACCCATTGACTTAAAGAGATGGCGATTCGCCGGTTGGTATAACCTGGCCCTAGTTTAAAGAGACGGCGAATCTCCTTCGCCATACATTACGATATTTGGGTGCCTCTAATTAATTAACGGTAAATCAAATCTAAATAATAAAACTTAATGCGTAATGATGATATTTTTATGAATAAAAATTTCAAATCCATAAAATAAAGTATTTTAGAAATAAAAAATAAAATTTGAAGAAATTTTGATTGGGTTAAAGAAAATGATTTTTAAAACGCAAGGTGGAAGAAGTATCCAAATGTTTGTGATTTTTTTCAGAATCATTTATGCCGTGGGAAAAGATCCTTGGAATGACTTGCGGGGTTCCAATGGCTCTGCAATTTAACAGTTTAACAGTTTTCGGAAATGCTGCTTTTGAGAAGGAGGAGATTGAAATGACTTGAACTGTAGTTAGTGTTTCGATTTGAAATACCTAGTATGATCTGAAGTTAAAAATATGATGTTACCTATGTTTCTATTGTTGTGATAAACTGATAATTGACTTAATTATTTCAATATTTCAGCTTCTTTCGCAAAACACTTTGGTCAGAATGTTTTTTGTCGAATATATAAAGAGCTACGAGTTATATGAAGGAGGGAACTACAACTCTATAATATTTGTAGATCATGTATATATACATGCATGCTATAAGATTTGTAGCTTGCATGAATCCTTGGAGTGACACATTTGTCGCTGCACAAAATTGATTTTAGAGAATTTAAAATAGGTTAAGTTATTATGAATAGTTTGGCTACCACCATCAAAATCATTAAGCTGAAAAAATATTACACAACTTTTATAATAAGCTTTTACTTTAACAGTGAACATTGCGTGCAAAATTCATAGTATACTCCTAGATGACGGTGACATTTTTCATTTAAATCTCATTCAAGACATTCAGCCCGCGGAAATATTCAATCCCGTGAACAAAAGCAGTGAAAGGTGAAACATTGGTGAGCGTGGACTTAAAAAGACTCCATTGAATAAAAAATCCTCTCAAAGCGATTCAAATATGACACATTTGATGTGGTGTCGTGAAGAGTGCGCTTACGTATCGTTAAACCTGACTTCGATATTCAACAAATTTTAATACCGACAGAAGTGAGTAAAAACAGTATGGATCGGTGGACGGTGGTTTTCATTCCATTCGCCATAAACAGACAGCTAAGCAACACGCATAGAGTGTGAAAGTGCTATAAAGGATAAAAATTTTCTGAGAGGACTTATTAAATGTGCAGAGAGCAAAGGGTTGATTATGTTTGTAAATGGTTGGCTGGGAACATTACATGATCGTCACCATGCAGGTACTGAGATCACGTTAATGAAATCTCAAAACTATTTTCGATTGTGGAGTGTAATGAATATCCATCGGGACTGCACGGATTTAAGTGTAAGGAAATCATTTCATGGATATGAGTTGCGGAGCTAAATATGTCAATCAGCAGTCATATTCTGTATAAAAGCAGTGTACTCCATCACATGATTTTTTTCCTTTTTGACTTTTCAGTTTCAGTGTTTCTCTCGCGGGCTTTCTTGTTTTGTTTTTACTTCCCCTGATTGCTTTATGCGTGTGATCCTCCCTTTAGGCTTTGGTTAGTTTATTATTTGAAACTCCACACATTAAAATCACCCTATGAAACAAAAGATAGAAGAAAAATGAAAAAAAAGTGGTAGAAAATGGAAAAATAGAAGAAGGTGAAAAGACAGGGGTACTCACTGAGCTACATATTCATCTGTAGAGCACTCAGCATACAATAGGAAAATCGTCAGAATGGAAATGCGAGAAAATATTTGTTCTTCTCTTTGTGTGAAATTCCACAGAGAAAAAATCATCCGCCTTGACTGGGAATCTAACCCGTATCCCTCGAGTGCATAGCCAGTTAAACTATCGAGGCGTCTTCTTCCCCTGTGGATTTTTGTGACCTTTATGGGACCAGATGTCCTCGACTGCCGGACATACAATGTAACAATCAGTGACTACCGAGCGCTTAGCGCCAATACCCACGTGGAAAGATCGTACTTTGAACACAGAGAGGCGTTCACTCTCATTTGACAGATTTTAAGCTATCCGGGACTACCCACGGAGTTCCACTTTTACGGAGTCACCCACGATGCGCATTGTGCATTGCGGGTGGCTACGGAAAAGTGAAACTCCGTGGGTAGTCCCGGATAGCTTAAAATCGTTTTTCTTCTCCTTGCCTAAACGATTTAAACTTTGAGTCAAGTTTACGCCTCCGTGTGTTTTCTTCTGTTATTTGCTCTTTTTCCGTTATCAGCACGAGGTAGGCAAGATTTTTATCTCTCTTACACAATGTGTTGGCTTGAAACGCATAATAAACACGCGATGCACTCGGAGTTGTGGTATTTATTTGACTGCTAGCGTTCTAAAGCACTGGACATGGAAAGGATGAGCGGTTAAGGAGAGTGGCGAAAGTGCTCTATGGGTTGGTTTTGGTCGATCGAAATATTGCAGGGAAAATTATTAGACATTGCTCCATATTTCAATTGATCTCACAAAACTACCATCTGTCTCCTGGCAGTCTATCAACGTCCTTTACCCAGTTGCATTATGTTAATCTAATATCAGCGAGTAGTCGCACATACGATATTTAAATATCACCTTGCTGTTTGATTTTTCAGCAATAAATAAATTTCCATGATTGAAAGTAAATTTGGGAAAACGAACATCGGCTTAACCTTTTTTGCGTTCTCTTTAGATGAACTGTTATTCATTTTCAACTAATGGGTTAACTTTAATTAATGTTAACTCCATTTTTAGTATACTCTACCAGCCATCAACCAATTATTTCAGAAAAGATGCATTTTGCTGTGCATCACATTAAAACATTTAAATAATAATATAACCAATGTGTAATACTTTGCGTTGTTTTCTGTTTTCTACAATACATTTTTTACGGGAAATTATTAATAAAATCTATTGAGTAAATTAATTATTAAATGCTTTTATTTGGATAAAAAAAATTATATTTGTAAATTCCAACAGAACACTTTCACTTCTCCGACACAGTGGGAGATAAAGTTTCTTTTCGATCGACCGCAGGTAAAAAATCGACCAGCTCTTTATTAATAATTACTAATTATTCAATGTTTGCCCTTAAGTTTGTTGCTGCTATGGGTTTTTTAGTTATTGATAAATAGTTTTGTGGTAGTCTTCTTACTTCTCAGAATGATTGAATATTAAATTGCGCTTGTAGATAATAATTCAGCACTCAGCCGAGCCGAGTCAAGCTAATAAAAGTAGGCGTTTTAATTAACATTATATGCATACCTCAATCAGTAATATTTTACTCTTTTTGTGATATATTTTTGAATCCAGTTTACTTCATCATTAAAATTTCGGCCTTATTGACGAGCAGTCAAGGTGAGAATTATCCAATTTGCGTATCAGGACATCACATGAAAATCATTTTATCTCGTCATTGGAATTTCTTTGATGTAGAGAAGTTCTTTATTTATCGCGTAAACCAGGAAACGTTATCATTTTATCTCATCTCTAAGAAGCTGTATTAAAAAAAATATAATCCTTTCCATAATAGATAAACGGTATATATAAAAACGACAAAGATAAAGAGAAAAAGTGGGAAGATTTTGTATTCAATTAATAACGCACGGATCAATATATAGCATTTTTAAAGTGTCATTACATTTATGGTACTTAATAACTATTTTTAAAGTTATGTGTTAAATCGAAACTTGGGAATTTTACATAAAGCGTTCTTTAATTTGGGTATTGTTGTGTTGCAATGAAGTAAAGAAAAGATAACTTACAAAGCAACCCATAAGTAAAAAAATCTATTAGATTTTATGTTTTGCTATGAGTGTTTCGGCTGATTAGACAAGTGTTGATTGACGTTAATGAAGTTTTTGATAAATTGCTTTTTTTATCGTATTGAATCCCTCATTTAAAGGATTCGTCACTCTCCTTGATTCTTAAATTAATAATATTCATATCGCTAAGAATACGCTCACATGAACTACTATAAAATTAATTGGGTATTTTTGAACGTTATGAGATTGAAGACTCAGAAGTGTATGTTGCAGAGTCCGATGATTATTTTACCATGATGATATATGATAAGTTAAAAGTCATATTTAAGCAGGATAAGGCGATGGACGTAATTAGAAGCGATATGTGGGAAGAAGAGATAGGGCCTTGAAATAACAGAAAAACTTGAGGAGTGTCTCTGACTTAACAAAACCTACAATTTACCGGTTAAATTCATAAAAATTTTAATAGAAAATGGGAGTTATTTCCCTTTAGAAATTTATATACATAGTTTATTTAAACGGAAATGAAATATTACCTACCTTCATCAGTCACATTCTTTATAAAAGCAGTGTACTTTATTACATGACTTTATTCCTTTTCGACTTTCCAATTCGTGTTTCTCCTGACAAAAAGATTTGAACGTGTTTGCAGTTAATACTGCTTGTGCTATATATCATAATCCTTTAGATGTCAACTATCAAAAATAGGTGTGGATACCTTAATTACGTACTAGGTCAATTCAGAAAATTACCTCGGCCAAAATCTGCCCCGGTAATGGGATTATGTGCTATTTGTATTACTTATTTGTCGTAACAAGTGGTTAACATGACATTTGTGAATAATTAAAATTTAACGCATACTTTTCTATAACAAAGCTAAAAATACCGTACTGATGGGAAAAAATTAAATTGAGCTGCCTTCATTCTTTGATGTGGCAAAGAAATCCTTTAAGTAACGATTTATCTAGCTGCATATTTAAGATAAAAAACGTCATCCACAGATACAAATTACGAAATTTCCTCTCTACACATGCAAAATAGTTTTTATTTAGGGAAAGACTCAGTAATGCAATGTAAAACAGGAATCTATGTCTAGAAAGGAATATTATAACTGATTCCACGAAAGAATTTTCCTGGTTACTTTCACATAACAGAGACCAGTGAGTATATTTTAAGCTCGTATTGTGGTGAATAATAAGTATTCGTATTAATTGGCTTATCCGTATCATCATATTTACCAGACATTTGTTACCAGCCAGGATGTTTCACGTAAAGGTTTACAATTAATGTTTGAACCTCAAATTTATATCATAGTTTGGCATATAGTTACTTTTGATGATTTATTTATAAATAGTGCACTCAGTGCGGTTTTTCGAAAAAAAAACGCGCATTTGTTGGGAGCTCGTCTGACTAAACACTGATAATGAACTAGCACTCAAGTTATTTCAGTGGCAATAATAGTACTGTAAGTAATAGCAAGTTATCATCGAAGGAGACTTCGTTTGTGTGAACCACTCGTGGATGTACCTCACCCCAATACGATAGCCATACGGCGAATCCTGTTTGGTTCCTTAACCTTTCGACATGATCAAGTTCACGTAATTGTGTCACGTGATACATCAACGAACGGTTCAAGATTTAGGAGTGTTTGCACCTGTTGTTTTGATAAATAAAGTGTCTTATATTTTTTTATTACGCCATTAATCACGATATTTGATACAATATCTCTGCGAGAGAAACTCGATGGAGTGGGTCAATTTAGATTTCTACGAGTGATTAATAAACACCAAAATCTCAACCTTAATTAAGCGCAAGCTTATTGAGCAAAAGGCGACTCCTTATTTACAAGATCTAAATGATCCCGAGTGGTTCAAACACGCCCCCCCCCCCCTGGATAGTTTGTTTCATCAGGGGTTTAGTGAGAGTGTGGGGCAAGGTAAAGGAAGGCCTAAGGGGAGAGGCATCGCGAAGTTTATGGAAAGGTAGGAAAGCTAAGGTTAAGGTGGATAATCTGGTGTCTGCAAAAACACTAGATCCACCCAGATGCCTTGTCTCCACCTCGCCTGTGTCCTTTTTCCCTCGGAAGCGAGGGTTCAACTGTCCCTGTTGAAATTTACATAACCCTTTGCTCCCACACTACGTTGCTTTCATTCTCTCACGCGTCCATCGCCAGGGTCCATCCATTCGATGTGCCATTGTATCTTCTACGGCTCCTCCCCAATATAACGGCTTACCCCGCGCCCTTTGCCCTTTTGGGAGGAATTGGGTGGAAAGTCTCTTTTACAATCAATTTTCAAGAACGAGCCAACGAGATAATTTTCTTCTTCCCTGTGGAGTCTAAATTAGACATTGGGACTACTCAAATACACAGCATTTATCTGAAGACTCCTTTTCTAGCTATGCTACTTTACATTTATCGACCCTGTCTCACATATGAGCAAACCATCTGTATCCTGGAAGGCGCTAGAAAACGGAGATGAAGCGGAATTACTAATGAGAATTCAGCCTATTCTTCGACTCCTTCTCCACTGCAACCCATTCAAACACCTGGCTGGAGAGGAGGCGCTATGAGAAAATATACTTTCCACGTGCTCCCGTGCTCTCAAAAAGGACAATGATGCGAAGATAGTAAGCAATGTTTTGAATATTACGTTTATTTGAGATTTACTCTGGCTCGCTTAGTAATGGGGGGACTTATATGACTAAGTTAGCTATTATGATAACTCACTAAATCAAGGATCTTTTTCGTCGTAGTGAGGAATTAACAAACTGATCATGTGACGGACTTAGAAATATATGCCTAAAATGCTGCTTTTATTAGGTCTGCTGAAGGCTAAAATCATCATTTCATTTAATGAAATGGCTTCCTTTTTTTCATTGTCTGAAATCTTTGTCTCGTGCTAGATTAAGTATTCTTACATAATGGAAACGCCTAATTTTCTGGCCAAAGAATAATATCTGTATTTGTGCTGCCCAATGAAAGTTACCGCAAACAGGCCATCTCGACTATGTGTAAAGGTAAACATCCCTCACGTCGCCTCTGACTCATCATTTGTTACCAATGACATATTCAGTGAATTGTATTTAAGAGACAATGGCTTATGTAATAATATAAATTTTAATGATTCTAAAATTAGTATATTCGATGCATTTTACAGTTGGCTAATCTCACCAGATGATCTGAAAATGAAATAAGCAGCTTATAACCACGCTTGCTGATGTATAATAGTTACTGAATTGAAAAAGACTCAAGAAAATCATATTTTGGAATTGGGAAAATTGTGTGAAATTATAATATATTCCTTTGATTTGAAAGTCATATAAATACTCTATCTCTTTCATATTAAAAACAATTACTCCGCCACGACACATTATTAGCTACGTTCTGCACTTTGTAAAAATTATTTTGAACTATAAAGAAATTGTGTCATCTGCGGTGAGAATAATTATTGATAGTAGCTAAATATCACCCAATTCACCATAAAATTCATAAAAACCTCTCCCATATCCTCGTCAACCACACTGCTTACCTCGGAACAGTCGCAAATATTCATACCATTTCTAAGATTGAGGAGGTCCAGTAGGAGCTGGAGTTTCTACGAGCGAGTTTTACCAGTTCACCATATAATTAGCCATGGCAGGTAGGTTAAGGAGAAAATATTTCAGATTGACTAGTACTCGACTGGCACAAAATAGGCTAGGAAATAAATAGTACACTGGATATGCTTCCTAGGCGTAGTTACACGTCAGTTTCATGCTATTGTGAAGAAATAGATTATGATGACTTAGCTGAAGTGAGCATGTGCCTGATTTATTAACACTTTAAGGGTTATCTATTGCTAGCTTGAGGTTGTGTTAAAGTCTCAATTAAGGATGATTATGGTGTACATAAACATTTACGCAGAAACCCCTGAGTGCAAGTTTGAAAATAATTGATTTAAAAGGGTAGAGTTGGCCGGTAAGGTATTCCTACGGCCTCTATATGAGGGAAAGTAGAGGCGTTTTTTAATGAGAATTGTGTAAGAAGAGTGCAGGGTCTTATGAAATGGTATCACTAGCAGTCAGCAATGTATAAATTGACCTAACGAAACTCTCCAGTCCATTCTTCTCTCAGCTTACTGCTTCATTATCACATCCATTTTAATTTGCCCGAACTATTACATAATTGCTACTCCTCGGAAATTCTACTAATTAATTTCACGTTCCAATTATTGTTCTCGATTTTCTATTGTATACCATTTTGTATCTTACATGTTTTTTTCCATTTTCTATTATGTCTCTATTCTCTCCTAACCTTCGTAGGGCTCCTTTGGTGATAACCTTCGTTCATTAGATTTTCATCAATCTTGGGAAACTCCACTTTTTAATCTCTTTCACAAAGTGAGCCTTATTTATCGGTGTGCATATTACCTAGAAGATGAGTATGGTCAGATTGAGGAAAAATGGAGGGAGGAAGAAAGATGCGGCTTGGAGGAAGTAATATAAGGGAGCTAAGCTCTTAAGTGGGCTTGCTTTTGATGGAGGAAGAGGGTAGAAGATGCAAAAAGGAGAGAATGGTTGAGGGGGAAACTGACGTGGGGTGTCTTTTAAGGAGCAAGAAGAAGAAGACTCTTGGCCAGAGGAACGGAAGGGAGAGGAGGCCCTCGGGGTGTTGATGGAGAGATCTACATGGTAGAGTTTAGGGGTGGTAGGGTGGCGCATGGTCTGGTTCTTTGGAACATCACGCTCGGATACCGACATAAAAACATGCATTGTGCTCTGGGATACATCAGAGTACATGAAAGGGCAGGTCAAACTAATGGAAAGCCAAGCCGTCCCCTCTGCAGGCAGAATAGGACCACGCCGAGGCTGCACAGTAGGACCAAATGTCAAAAGGGAGTACAGAAACAAAAATTACCTTAAATTAACTTAAGCATTGGTATATTTAAGCTTTTGAGGTCATCTAAACCAAATTTAAACTTGAAAACTTAAATATTTGATGGTAACTAGGAGTTCACCTCATATTCTCAAGTTAAAACGTGGATAGAAGTCAAACCCGTATTTCATTCGCAATTTAGCCATTCCATTTGATTTTACGCGAAGATATAGAGACTATTTTCTTTCTTACTTCTTCCTAAATTAAATTTTCATTAATCGATAACCAGCACTTGCTTGATAATTATGTGTCATCAATAAAAATCTTGACTAAAGTTCCACTAAAAATATTAAATGCTATTTTTTTACTTTTGGAAATATTTCTTTGAAATTACAATTTTAAGCCTATATTTAGGCTTTAAGTTGATTTAACAGATGACATTTTCATAGACTTCTGCGCTTGCTAGAAAACTTGTTAAAAACCTGTCTCTTAACAATGTGATTTAGGATGAACGTTCATTCTAATATACCTTTAGATATTCTCTGCGGTTTAAACATTACTCAAGCCAACAGACTATAAAATATACCAGAATTTGAGTCCTTTACTTTGTACATTTTAGCCTCTATAAATACTCTTGCCCCATTCGTCCGTCCCACGTCGACCTCGGTGGGCAGCTATAGGTTGTGGTGAGTAGAATTGCGAAGCGTCGTATGTGGGAGGCGGAAGGATTGGGCCCGAGAAGAGACGAAAGATGGGGTCGGTTACGTCCTCCGATTTTGTCGTGAAGTGTGGACGAGTTTTATGGCGCGTGGGTGGATTGGAGTGGAGTGTTTGGTCGGAAAGTAAATAAGGCTTAAGACTGAGTGGGAGAGTTAGACGTGGGGATTCTAAAAGCGAGATATAGGAAAATTGCTTGAGGGGAAGAGGATGAAGGTTGGACGAGCGCTTTGTGAGAGGAAGTTTTCATGCTCGGTGGGTAAGATGACTTTGGTCCCTCGTATCAAACAAGAAAAAAAAGGAAGTCAAAGGAATAGTTTACTGAATATAAAAACGTGCGTCCTATTCCAGGAGTCTTAAAGGGATTAAAAGGCAAAGTAGGGTTAATTAAAAGGCAAATTAAATGGCGTGTGAACCCAATATAATTCAAAAATGAAATGGAGTCCTTTAAGACAAGATTTTACTCTTATATATGACCTCTCGCTATTATTACATTTTACAATATAAATAAATACGAGTGATGTTCTTATTTGAGCATATACAGTTTTCTCTGCTTAAGACAAAATTATGCCCAAAAGAAATTTCTTTCTTCGTGCTATCGTCTGCCTTTTTTCTTAGGAATGAAATAATGAGATTAAGACGCCCATTTAAGTTTGAGGGAACAAACGTTCATCAATAAGAATAGTGTTTCGATATGTATATGATAAATCATTCCATTTAATGATATCTTTCTCAAGGAGGAATAGTTGCATATTTTATATTCCCTCTCATTTAAACAGCGCTGTAAAGACTTATCATTCAAGTAATAGAGCAGTTATAATTAAAAAATCTGCTGCTTTATATAAAAGGTACATAAGGAGATGACATTATTGAATTTAATTGCACATAATTTCTGCTTAGTTGTAAAAATAAAACCATTATTTTTAGCCCTCCCGAAAATGGGAATGTAATAAATTTTGAATCCATTTCATTACTTGAAAATGGGTTTATATGTCTGGTTTGGAAAAAACTCAAAATGTATTTTTTATGAACCTTAGATCTTAGATCGCCAAAAATCTCCTGTCTCCTGCTTGTCTCAAATAAACAGGAAAAAATGTATACCTTAATTAATAATTCCGGCTCTCATTTCATACTCAGTTTTTACATTAAAATGGCGAAGAGAAAACATTTAACATATTGTCGTGTTCCTAGGGCCGAACCGTCGGCCCTGCTTACCTCTGAGCAAGGGGTGACTCCCTCTTTTTAAATTTTCGAGGCGACGTCACGGTGAGGTAAAAAGAGTGTGTAGGCAACCACTGAGATGAGATGACACACGGGGATTCAAAGAATTATTTTTGTTTTGGACATTTTAAGATAAGGGACCGTAATAAGGCGATTAAAACGCGATCGCTGATTAGATAGTCCAGGAGTAATGGATTATTCACTGCAATTAACGCTTGCTCCAAGTTACTTTGGAAGAATAAGTCCAAGTTTCTGATTCGGTAAGCAAAGTGTTAATGCCATGTAAAACTTTATGGATATATTATTTTAAATTCCCTGAAGTATACTCCAGCAGTAGAGGAGCATTCGGTGGAAAGCAAAATTAGTTTATCATTTAAAAGTACCTAAATGAGATTTCACAAGATGGCTCTATAATTAGATGTATTCTTAAGGACGAAAAAATGTTAAAAGGGCTCTCAAAGGGAATGCAAGATCTGTGTGACTACTCAATACTTCTAAAACCACCAATTAAGTATTCAATTGTGTTTTGACGTGCCTACGCTGGTTAGCGAATAAAATTTCTCACTTTTATTTTTTACGTTTTGATTGGAATTTGGTGTTGTATTACGTTCTCAGATCTTTACAATGGTTCGGATTGATGTGGTAGGAATAGGGAAAACGCACCAATATTTCCAAATTTATTTCTTCGTTTATAATATTTCCCGATTAATGATATATCTTTGAGCAACATTGAGGTTCTAAGCCTAGAGATGGAGGAAAGACGAAGGGTGAGGTAAGAGACTTCTCCCTCCCACTTTTGTCCATTTACTATTAATTCTAGATTCTCCTTTCCCATAATTCACTTAAAACCTCGTGTGGCAAGTGATTTCCCTTCAGCTCCCTGAAGATGTCCACCTTGTGGCCGAAATAACCGTATCCGACGCTCACCCTCGTTCGTTCCTGAGTGTGTTTTTTACTACGCTTTTTTTTAGCAAGATTCTCCTAGAAGTTGGGCCCAATTGTGTGTGTGAGTGAGTGATTTTGAGCGTTTATGAGAGTGAATGTGTGAATAACCTGGCATTCTTAATGGGGTCTCATTAGCCCTTCGAAGGATCCCAGGTTACAACCCCAAGCATCCTTAGCGGGGTCCCATAAGCCCTTGCGAAGGATCCCTTTTTGGGGTGTGTGTGTCTGTTCTGGTCATTGGCAAGGAAGTCGTTTTCTCGTAAACCATCACAGGAGGGTATTCTGGTTGAGAGACTGGGGTTGGTCACTGACGTTTACGTTAAACCAACACAGTAAACTTTTCTTTCTTTCTTGATGTGTGGGTCCAATTATTACGGCCTTTGGAGATTTATTAGTTATTTGTTTATTGTAAGAGGCCGTAGAGCTCAAGTTTCCTGGACTAAAGGGGACAATTAAAAATAAAGGTTCTGGACCTCTTGATTTAATACTGGGAGTACTGACAAAAGGGGAAGAAATTACACAGCTGATCTTGTAGAATTAATATACATTGTGGAGACACAAAATGAATTTAACCATTCTTAGACCTCCTTAACTGAGGCTCACTTGCATCTTCTGACGAACCTGCTGTACTCTTTCATGCGAGTATCTTCCTTTTGATTCTACAACACTTCTTGAGTTCAGGCATGCTAACGCAGCTACAATGGAATGCTTTCACATTACGTACAACTTAAGGGCGAATGACATGCCCTCTGTCTACTCTGCTGCTGCATTGCCACATCCTCTGGAGAGGTAACACAGAAGTGGGCCTAGAGCCACATCGTTGGGAGACCGAGAGAAACCTTCAAGTCCAAACCCCAAATAATATCGGTTAAAAAACCAGGGGAGAAACCCTGAAAACCAAATACACTGCCGCAATAGAATCGGAAAGATATTGAACAAGACTAGGAGTTTAGTAGACGCTACAGAGCTCGGAAAGGGAAGCTAAGAACTCACCGTAGTAACGGATCACTCGCATTTCGGTGAGAGCGGAAACCTATTTTCTCAGCTGCCAGAATCAAAAAGACTCGACCTGTCACACCGTTCTAGAACCGACGCAAAGCGAGAGAGGCTGGAATACTCCCGGGTGACGTGAGGAAAGAGAAGGGAGGGGAAAACCCGACGGCCGCGACCGCGCCCGATTGCGGCATAGCCCCAAACTAAAACTCTCGCTCGCTCGCCATAATGCAAAAAAAATTGCTACAACGCTTCCACAACGCACGCGCAAAGACGTAGGCTCTGAGATTTCAGAAAAAAGAGCGAGGGAAGAGAGGATCTTTCATTCAAGAAAAGGGTCTCTCCCTAGCCGGATATAGATGATGTGAGTGTGAATGGGGAAAGGGTTTGAGGGAGGAGAGAGAAGTGGACGGTAGGAAGAAGAGAGAACTCTGGTAGACATCAGATGCAAAGGGAAAGAGAAGTCACTTGGACTCTCATCCCATCCGCAGCGCATAGTGTTTCGCAAGAGTTTCGCTTCTGGTGTCCTTAGCGGTTGGGGGGCAGTTCCCGGGGCAGGGCCAGAGAGAGTTCCGATGCGAAAAATATTCCAGAAGATTTGCGAGCGTGGAATTAAAGCTGCCTTTTCAAACTGTTCGTAATCTTTGTTAGAAAAATATAAAAGGTTTAAGTCACTGATGGGGTCTAGGAAAATCAATTTCATATTCAACTATTTTTCGTTTTCAAGATCTATTTTCTAATAGCCCAATAGACTTTCTCACATTTACTTAATTCATATTTCATCTCATCTCGAGAAACAGGATGCTGAATTTGTAAAATTTTCACCATTGAAACATTGAAATTGGAAATTATTTTCCTCATTTATCATTTTTTAAACATTTGGAACAGAAAGTAGGTGTTGCTGTGAAAAGCTTTTACTGTTTTTTCGTGTAGGTTTTTGGAGAAAATGTTCTCGTTTTCGAATGTCTTTCAGAAGTATACTGAAATTATATCAAAATACCCGTTGCCGAGGAGAAAGTCCTATACCTTGTTATGATTTTCGGTACCCTTCATTGCTTTGCAAAATTTTAAGGTTAAAAACAATTTCGAATTCAGACGATGAAAAGAAAAATCTCAGATGCAGTGGTGTGAAATTTGACTTCTAATCCTCCGCAGCGTCTAATTCACATGTGATGGTAAATTTTCATTGGAATTCTCAATTTCGACCATGATGTGGCATGAATGGAGCCTCTCAATTGAAATGTAATGGTAGTACTTCAAATTTAAACAGCAAAAATAATCGTACGGCTATTTTTACACTGTTACTGAAATACTTTCTGTAAAAAAATAATTGAAAATGATTCACTGGTCGACCAAGAGTTCCCTTGCGTCTTCATTTGTAATGCTATGTGATTCTGTGAGTGGTTGAGCTCAGAGTATTACTTCAAAATGAGACTAATTTAAATGTTGCTGAAGTATTTTTAATAATCAGAAATCAGAGTGAAGAAATAGAGTGATCAACGCCACGCGGTCTAATCATTTTTTATCCGTCGTCGACGAGAAGTTAAATCCAGATATGGGGAATGGAGAGGATCTCAAAAAAGAAGGCGGACTTTCTTGGGAGTTTGAAGAGAAGCAACTGGACTTATAGGACATGGAAAAGTGAAGGAGGATAAATGGACGGGCATCGGAAAATAGTAAGGTAAGGAGGGTTGAATGGGAAGGGAATGTAGAGCACCCGGATGTACGCTGGAGAAAAGCTGCTTCGTGTGGGTTTGCGAAAGGATCTGAGATGTGATCTGGGCAGGGGGAGGGTGGAGGAATTCGACGCGGGAGTCAACATCAGAAAGGATTTAGCAAAGATCGATAAACTCCTTAACTTTCTTCGCTTACTTCTATATTCTATTGTTGTGTCGAACACTACTCTTAGCTTTCCAACGATGAGTCGAGACGGCGAGTCGAGTTTTCCGATGAATGGCGAAGGAGCTACCAAACTTCTCCTGTGAATACGCAAAAAAATTGCACATCACATGTCCGACTCATGCTCTGCTCCTTTTCACAAAGTCCATCTACAACATCTCCTCAAACATTGGTATTTATTGGCTTTTATAGGCCAAAATTATTTATTTAGCTGTGATAGAGAGCGATGAGTCGCACCAGTGGCACCGAGTCGACGGAAGATAGGGCTGTAGCTGCTAGCTCGAATTTTACTTACTCGTCTCTGCCGCAGATCGAAACAAACTTCTTCCTCTTTCCTTTCACCAACGAAACCTCAGCATCTCCCAATAAAGTCCATCCCAACAGTTTCTAAACAATTTTGCTCTCTTTACACATATTCTAACTCTCACCCCGCCGACGATCCGTATTCGACAGTGAATCTCTTGGATTCTCTCCGTAACACTTCAAATGGTTTTAAAATCGCGGGAAGGCAAGAGGAGGTTGAGGCTGGAAAACGTGTTGGGGTTTATGGTTTGATTAGGTCAAAAGTTCAGCGAGACTAGCTTGGATTTAAGGCTACAGAATGGCCACAAAAGAACTATTTTCTCACGAACTTTCAATGGATAGCTATTATTAGTAAAATATACTATAGTTTGGATTTTGATAACTGAAGGACTTCGAATAGGTAGTAGTTAGCAACCAGATTATCTAGTATTGGCTCAACTTGATGACAAACCAAATGCCTAAGTGAAAATGTAATTATATAATTGACTTCAAGATAGTCTAGTTATTGTATTGCTGTCTATTTTAAGGACTATTAAATCTGGATACGAATATAAATGGTATTTTAATTTCTGTAATCTATTAAATGGTTCTGTTTTCTTTATTGAATATAGTTTGAGATATTATGTATGAAATGAGCGCTAATTGTGTCCTATTTGCTCTGGAAATTGATTTATAAAATTATGCTGTAAGCGTTGGAAACTACTTGAGTAACCGGTAAATCTTTGCTTGAATACAAAAAATTATATTTCGGACTTTGTTCCGCCATTTGAAATAATAATTGATGGGAGATATTTTAATTATTCATAAATACTAGGGTTAATATTATTTGATAGGTATACACCTAGTATTGACATTTCTCGTTTCCTTGCTTTTTTAAAATATTGATTATTATATCGAGTTTTTTCCGTACAATATTAAAACATAAATTTCATCCCATTTACATTTAATGATATCAGAAAAGACAAAACTAATAGAGTAGCCATTATTTAGAAAACAGATTATGATGAGTAAATCTGATTATTCTAATTTAACACTTACATCCGTGGCATTAATATTCGCTGTAACATATGGCATCACTACATAAAGGAAAAGTTGATGGGTATAATATCGAAAAGATTTACCATTCCAAAGTATTATCTCCGCAATGTATTTGAGACGAAAAGCCTTCTGTTCACAAATTTCAGTTTATAGTCTATTTGTAATATATTGGTGAGATTATGAGAATTTAATCTTTTTTCCCGAATTGATTTTACAGTTTCCTTTTGGGATTTTCGTTTTGTATATTAACTCCTTCATAAGTTTTTCTCCTAATATGTCTTCGCCAATTTTATGCATAAAATGGGTACTTTAAAATTAAAAATTATTTCGTTTTCCATGTAACCATTACATGTTACGATTGTAGGCTGTTGGCTGAACTTTCCGAGAAACGATTGTTAAGTCTATACTTGAATGATTTAGTATGGACATAGAAATATGGAATATGCATGTCATCGGTATAGGACAATTTTAAACCGATAGCTTTTGGTTTCAATCGTCCTACATTAGACCAGAATTTGATATTCGTCAAGTCCTTCTCCAAGGATGTGTTACTAGAGCGCCAACTTTATTCTGGAGGCCTGTGATTTACCCCATTTTGGAAGGACGATTAGTGGTTATTTATTTGATCCACGGATCCACATCAAAATCGATGCACGTACAGGCAAAATATTCCGGTAGCAATCGATAGGCATTATTTTCCTCTATTTGGGTCCTTCACAGTTTGGCGCAAAACGCTCACTATTGGGACTCATAAGAATCTTTTTACCACAGACTCAATGATTTTTCAGTGATGGTCTTCAATAATATTTGTTGTCATTTCTTAGATAGTATTCTTTCCTTGAAGACTAGGTTTACTCATAATACAAATTATATGGGTATTATCGAAAATAATTTTGCACGAACCCTTAAATTTTTGTCCTTAAAAATACTCAGTTTGTTTTCGTGCCTAATCACTATCGATGTGCGGCAAATATTTAGTTTTTCCCCTTGAACTTACAAGTATATTCATTCCTCACGGTGTTTTACTTGCCGTGTATTAAATTGATATTTCGGTAAAACATTTTAATGCAAAATATAGGCGGATGCTTTATTTCAGTGATATTGATATACTTTCAATACATGGGCAAGATTATCATCATGGAAATAATTCTAAGAGCAAGAATAATGAAACATTTAACGAAGATATTTTGCATCATACCCTAGGAATAGAGCAAGAAAGACACGGATTCACTTTTAATTGGACTTTCATTGAATTCTCATGCGCGCGCTCTAAGAAATTCGCCAACAATTATTTCAAACCGCCATTCCCGCAAATCCTATGATAGGACTCCTATTTCTGACGCCATGGCAATTTAATCTCTTGTCTGTGCACTATATAAAAATATTTTTATTAGTTTTTCTGGTGTTAAATTGGTTTTAGTACGGTGGAGTGATTGGAATAATTTGATTGAGATACCAACGAGCCGAAGGCAACATAGATAAGTAAGATCAGTGTTACGTATGAAGTTACAGCACATGTGGTCACTACTACTATTTCTGGTACGTGAGGTTTTTCTTAGGAATATTCACGTCTGCTTACAAAACTCGCAAATTTTACTTGGTATATAACCGGTAGAAAAACTTAAGTGATGATGGCCGGCTGGCAAGAAGATAAAACAGCTTGACCGTAGACGCAATCGTCTGCGTTCTGATTTATTACGCACTCTGTCATAAACACAAATGAAGTCTAAAAAGGATATTACTGTTGTCATGGGACGGTTTCCACGAAGACTCATGCTCTCCTTTCCTGTTTTTTTCTAGGACACGGCTTCTCTTAACTTGTATTTTGTACTGTGTGACAGATTTATGGGAAACTCCGTGAAAGGAATAAATCTTACATGGGTGGCCTTTTTCAAATGTGAATGTAACGATAGTAATATCGGCTGTTCCATTTGTTCTTCTACCTTGTTAATCAAATTTGTTGAGGTAGGTTGAACAGTGGTTCTTTTTTCCACTTGAGACCATGATAAATGAAACTCCAAAGGTCGGATGGCACCGTACAAATTCTGGATATTTGAAATCACTGGCATAAAAACCTCTGTTGAAATCACTGGCATAAAAACCTCTTGCCTCTGTTGGATTCAGAACACGTTTCTGCGCTTTTTGAGTGCCATTAATTATTTAATATAACCCTTAATTAATTTAATGCAAAATATCCCGTTTTAAGTAACAAATATACGTTTGTTTTTCCAATAAAAAGACGTAATACACTAAAGCTACCATGCCTCACCATTACCTCGCCTCTATGCATAGAGAATTATGTGCTTAATATCGTCACAATAGCTGCTGAATAGTTTTGTCCTCTGTTAAATTAACACAATGTGATATTTTAATGGAAAGAAAACATGCCAAGAGGCTGCTTTTGCCCGCCTACAACTTTATGTGATAATCAGCGTCATCAACAATTCCAAAATTGGCGCCTCCAGACTAAGGAGATTAACAACCCCGTAAAGTGCAACGAATCACCATTTATATTGATGAGGGTAAAATACAAATTTTAGCTGTCATTGGCTTGGCTGATAGAATTTGACGGGGAGCAAAATTAGGGAGGGAATTAGCCCTTTACTATGCTCACGAATGAGGATGAGATATTCGTCGTTTCACGGCTTCGGTTCCACGGTTCAACGGCTCCACAACAATCCAAACACGAGAAAAAAAACAGTTATTTTGAAAAGCGAGATGTAACAGATAAAAAAATCCTAGTAACAGATAAGAAAGTTCCATAACCTAATGCATGTTAATGAAAATAGTGTCGAATGGCAAACACTATTTCTACGAATGAATATGATCGTCTGATAGTCGAAGGAGCAGAAAAGATATTTAGAGCTACGTGATTACATTCTTGTACATGAATATAGATATCAGAAGCAAATTTGTGCCAGTGAAATTTCAGTATCACTCTCTTTTTTCTTTATCTTAGGTTGTAGAGCAAAGAAAACGTACGGACAATAATCGAATACGGGTTAGTTTGAGCCAGCAAGTTTGCTGGCGTCTCAGTCGCAATTATGCTTTACCATATACCCTAAAATATAGTATTCGACTATGATTGCAGTGGGCTCATCTATTTATCCCTAAAATAAAAAGGTATTCGGGAGTAAGAGAACTAAGAAAATGATTGTGGATCTCACCTTCGTATTGTTCTTTGGCAGGTTGCTGTCCGCTTGAATCTGTACGAGTTCTGCGTGATCTATCCTCTTCTGAAGTATGGTTGAAAACGTTTTGGATGCTATGACTTGATTTAAGCCTTTTTTAGAATACAATTTCGCCGAGCCTGCATCACTTGATTGTCTTTTAACCTGATCACACCATCGACAGTAACTCTGTACAACTATAATAATTCAATCACAAAAATGCTAATAATTCACCATATTTGCCAAAGTAGAGCAGTTAAAAGCAAATAATTTCCTTAATAAAAGCCAATTTCCCATTCATTTTTCTACATTCAGGTAAAGGATAGTGTAGGAGTTCCATATTCTTTATAGAAGAGGGGTCAAAATTACCCTACGGTTTTCATATATTTTTCGGCGCTCCTAATGCTATGGTAGCATTATGTATTTTCTATTCTTTTATCATTATGAGTAATTTTTTTTAATAAGATATATAACGTGATCTTTTCATTATTTTATCATTAAAATAAATTTGTTTTTATTTCGCACCAATCCTCAATGAATTGTTTTGTATAATGCCTCGAAAGGTAAAAATTCTATTACTTACGAGTCGACTGCATATTATATCATTTTACAAGTATTCAGTCTTTTAGTTTAACAAATATATTCATCTGAAATATTTTATCTCTAGTTGGAACGTGACCTATAGTGTTTCTATGCACTAGGCGGTCTTTATTACTATTGTTAAATATTCAAAATACCTAACTCATTTTAGCTGTCCCATGTACCCTCAATGAATATCATTAAAAATTTTAATATAAATTAAACATAACCTGGTTATCAAAAAGAGAGTGATATTTTGCAAAGTGTATCATCACACCACCAAAGTACTATATATTTTTTCTAACTGTATATTTCTATGTTTAGTATTCTTGTACTCAGTGAGCTGTGCATAATGCTCTTTTCCAACCGAACATTTTTAAAATATTTTGCTGCCGATATTTGAGGAAATATACCCATTTATTCACACCTCAGTATAACTTCATCAGAATAATCCTCTCGTCCAATTAATGGAAAATGGAGGTGGCCAAACGTCTCCTTCGTTTCCTTCGACCATATTGTCCTTTATATGAAACTCAAATCATCCTCATCATTATGAAACTCAGTCCATCCTAGGGACGAAAAATTTGTGTTTGATATTTCAGGCTTACCTTTTAAAGAATATTCTCTCCCGAAAACCAGACTATCTATATTTTTTGCATAGAAAAACTTAAATAATTTAATATAAGACACTGTCTCCGGCGTTACTCTGTGGAACTCCTTCATTTTGATAATAAAAAACACTTGGTTGTTATTACACACTTTATTATAAGGAAACGACCCGGGGCCATGGAATTATTATGGGCCATGAAATAACTGTACCAGAGAAGTAATATTAAATATTATTATATTATTCTAGTAAATATTCGTATGTCTTCTTATCCATTTCTTACAAAACCACATAGTGCAATGCAGAGTGCTGACTGTTCTTCATAAGTGTCTCGAATTCCACCAACACTTGTTCCTTTCTTTTCTCTTCAAATTTCTCTTAGACTATAACCCTCATAACATTACTCCCCCTAGCTCTATCGTGTCTTCTTAAGGATTGCTGCGTACGAGAGACTGGTGGTTGTGGTCTCATTTGCAGCTGCCTTGCACCCTCGCAGTAAAGTAAAGTGGTAAGAAATACTGAAGAAGAACTGCTCTTCCCCACCCATTCTTAACGTGCGAAGGAACCTTTCTGTGGCGGCCACAAGGTGACGTATCCATCGAACTTTAATTTTGTTGAAAGAAGACCGAGTTTCCTTGCGCAAAGAGAATGATGGGGAATATTGATGCTATATAGAATAGATATAAGATTACAGATTAGCCTAATAAGCATTTTCTTCCTATAATATAGTGATCACAATTATAAAAGTTAACTCTCGGAGCCATATATCTTAATCATGACTATGTCTTTCCTTGGCATTACTTATTAAAATATTTATTAGTCACAGACAAAAATGAATTCAATTTTAAATGTTAACATTAACAAATATAAGTAAAGAACTACATTTTTAGAAACTCCCATGATACAGCAAATTATGCTATGCCACCTGCCTTCTTTTCACTCAATTTATCAATAATTTCGCCAGAAAAATTTTCTACTTTGTGTCATGTTATTTCTTCCTTTTACTCAAAAAGATTAAATTGAACGATCAATGATGATCGTTATGATATGTTGGCAGGGTATTTCTTGTTATATGGGGAGTGTAGTTCTATTATATAATTTTTAATATATATAGGATTTTATTTCTTTGTGATTTCATGAACGTTTGAACCCAAGTTCATCTAAGGACATACATTCTGAATAAATCCTAACTTATGATAAGAACCGCTTCCCTATAGCATATATTACGCGAAACGTGCATAAAATAATGTGAGATGTTGTTGGAGGTTTTAATAAGTTTAAGGGGCTTCAATCTCTAAATATCTCACGAGCGAGTGTAATACAGAAGTAATCTACTTCTCTCCATTTTATATTTGCGGTAGAACCTCATATATGCCTTAGCTTTTATAGATATAATAGAAGAGAAAGTTTTACGTCAATATTATTGATATAGATTAAATATAATTATAGATTGCTAACTGGAACATTTAATTAAGTAAACCGGGGAAGGAAGCAGTTTTCTATAACCCTCAACTGCTACCGTCGGGTCTTTTTTGCCCCAACGTAATTTATGTTAATTCTTAGTGGTAAAACGGCCACTCGCAGCAACCTAGGCTTAGGGGGGAGCGAGCTAGTTGGACTTGAAACAGTGCGGATGACGGTTGCTGTAAACGAGCAATTCGAAAAATCGGGTCAAAAAAGACCTAAGGATAGTGTGTACGTGGCCGAAAACTACGATAGTAGTTGGTTTTCCTTCCATCCGCTCATCTCTGGGTTTAGCGGTAAAATGATTTTTTTAAAGTCTGTTCGGATTTCCCACCTGCTCAAGCTTTCCATCTCTGCCGAATTTTACGATGCACGAGTCATGAAGTTAAAGTCACATTCTTGGTCCCAATACATATCTACCTATCAGTTTTTGCTCCCACAATAATGGGGTGTGTAGGTGTTTAATTGACTTACGTTCTTGCAAATGAATTTTTTATCAGAATGTGTAGATATTATGTTTTCCGTTGCAATATTTATTTTTACTGAGCTTGAGGTGGTATATTGTTGATTCATACTTATATTTTCCTTTAACACGGCCATAAAGGACCCATCTTTAATTTTTTATGCCAAATGTTGAGAAGCTGCTCTAAAGCATCAACATACATCAAGTGAATTTGTCTATATACTATGTCCGCACGTCGGGTTGCAGCAATCAAAAGATTTGAAATGCTATGATTCAGTATAAAAGGAAGTCATATTCATCCTGTCAGACAAATGAAGGTAGTGCCATAGATTGTCTTCAACCTGGATTCTGACCGTTCATTGTGATTTAAGAACTTTATATCTAGTTTTTGCAAAGTAACTTTGTTTTTAATTAATTAAATTTTATAATTGATGTCAAACAAGTGTATGGCCACTATATATATTTGAAATGTTGCGCATGAAATCTTTCAATTTATGTCTTTATTTCATTTTAAGTTACTGTCACAAAATTTGTGATCATTTTTGCATTTAACTTTTAAGTGTTCAAATCAATGACAAAATTCGTCAAATTTCCGTCGTATTTGTGAATTCGTCCTTTGTAAGTTTACTCAAATGGTGGACTGAAATGTACTACTACGTACTAAATGTCAGTTTATTTAGATTTTGGCATTTTTCAACGTCGGAAAGTGCATTTATGTATCGATTTACATCCTCAATTAATCAACATCATTCTTAAAGTTCATCATTTAATATTATATCGTTCTTTCCTTTTTTATTTATTAGGACAGTATTGGCCTTTCATGTGCTCTACAGTCATCCTCTTCATTCTGTTATATTGCACTCCTCATTCCTACCGCGTCCAACCACGTTTCTATCATCTTCACCCTCTATACTTACCTATGGAGTGAGTCCTGTGTCGCCTGCCTTCCTTCTTGCTTTTGAAAAGCTCATGCTGCCCTCCTTCGTCGGCTTGGCAGTCCAATTTGCTGTCCTTTGTAAGGAACTGAGGAAAGTTCTTTGTTTCTCTACTCTACCCTGTCGCAGAAAACTAACTTCCATCTCATGATAGGAATCGCCATAAACTCTCAAATTCCGCAACATGATTCCTTGGGCAATTACACACGGCATACGTAGGACCTGGCCCATTACATTCTTTAAGTTGCCATTCACAAGGTTGGGCAACACAAATGCTCGTGCGGAACACATACGTCTTTTTCTCAAGGTGCCGAATATGAAAACTTTAATTAATGACAGCAGTGTTCGTTGTTTCTCATTCGAACTAAACTTCTACAAATAGTTTTGCACAGTGCGCATATTGATCATGTGGTCATCGGACTACTTTGAATGGGACAGGATTATCTTCCCCTCATCTTTATCTTTCCTTCAGAGAGAGTTTTAAAAGCGGAAACGAAATTCTCGAAGTCGGATTCGTTACTTTTTTGATGAAATCAATTTGAATGAAAGGAAAGCAATATTTGTATAGACATAAATATAATATCAGCAAGCCATATAACATTAACGTAGGAGCTGGCCTCTGAATGGTCCATATAGGTTGGTGAATGAACTAAACTGAGGAGAGATATGTATTTATGTTAAAGCAGCTGCATAACGAATCTAAGAACAGAAGTATCCACACTTTGACAAACTTTTTAATTTCCCTTATTCCCCTTACTCTTTGTTCTCGTTGTCTTTTCTTTTCATATAAAAATACGCGCAATGGAATCAAAAGCTCTCAGTCATGTGCGAAACAAGAACCGGAGAAGATGCTCCGAATACGATACATAATATCCTTTTTCTTTACTTTGTAAGAGTGAGGCTAGGATTGAGAATCAGCTCTCTGGAGAATTTTAAAGCGGTTATCTTAGGCTTACTAATGCAATATGAAAAATGAGCCGATGAGTTTGGTGATTAAGTAGTAATTTGAACAGGAGCGAATATGAGATGAAAATTATGGAGATTGGGTTAGAGACAGCATTATCTTATAAGAAGATGGAACAAATGACTGGGGTTTTAGAAAGCAGTATGAAATAGACATATTATTTAAATTGAATTTAGGCCATGGCATGGTAAGCTCCTGGCTCAAAAACTTTATAAGAAGTTTGTAATTCTCATATATTATTTGGTTATACAGAGGGCCGTTGAAAACTTTGTATATGCGCGGTGAAACATATGTGACCATTGGCCTTTTATGATATATTTAAGTGATTCCGCTCGAGCACTAAAGGGAAGCATAGTCTCATGTTGCGTGAAATTGGTGGAATTATTTTTCTAATAGTTTGCGTGATGCTGTATAGAAGTGGCCAGATAAGAATCAGATATTACACTGTGATGGACTGAATAATTGCAATGAGCAACCAGGATTGGCTTAGGTGAGGATCTCAGATGGTCTAGGAAATTAGACCGAAATATGTTTACAATTGAATTAATCAGAATATAGGGCATCCGAGTAAACGATTTTGTATTAGGTACGAGGGAGGACCGTGAATCGACAGCGGGCTTACATCAGCTCAAAAGAGGAAGCGGATTGCTTTCAGTTATGTTTTGCAAATTCTTATGCCTATCCCAGATACCTATGCTTCGCTTCAATACATCATAGATATAACAATTGGCTAAAAAAATTGCTCTGAAGTATCTGAGAAGAGCTTGTGGTAAAAACAGGTGGAATGCATAGAGAAAAAATACATAATTTATGCACCGGTAGTGCGCATGTATTGCATGAAAGGAGCGTTCTTCATTGGCTAGGCCATGAGTAGAAAATAGACAATAATCAAAATACGTAGAAAATATATGAGGGTTTGTTTACTACGGTAAGGTCGATGAAAAATATTTTGATGAGTGCGGAGAAAGATGTTATTAAAGAGAAAGTACAATGGACACTCATCTCGGACACTCATGGCGTGAATGGAGACAGCAGTGTCGACGACAGTGACGTACCCCTGCGGGTAGGGGGTTGGAGAATACTTCCGCAGTATCCCTGCTTGTCGTAAGAGGCGACTAAAAGGGCGGGGAGATGAAACCCCGAAAACAAACCCCCATGCAGCAAAGGGATGCGTCCAGACAGTTTTGTGGGTCCACTGTCTGTGTGCGGCCATACCAGCTGGCCTGCGATCCACCCGCATGTTTGCCGTGTGCGGAGACCCGTAAGGGGGAGAAGGGGATCCTGGTGGGTGAGTTCTCTGGAACCCAGCCGGGTGTCGGAAGCCCGGTATGGGCCGGAGTTCAACACCCCACTTCGGCCCTGAATTCCCTGTAAACGGGCGGTCAAGATCTAGCCAGTCTTGATCAATCGGCTTATCGACACGTTTCGATGGCGAGTGCTGGAGTGACGGGGATCTGTGTAGGGCGGCCAAAGGTGTATGGGTTTGGAGGGCCCATGCACTGGAGGCCCCACCCGAAGCAGTCCCCCTAAACAATAGTGCTATATCCCTTGGGTAGCCCTGGCGACCACACCGGTTTGCGGTGTGGCGTCCCGAATGTGTGGCTCCGTGGTGGGTGGGGAGCCCAGGGGATGAATTCCTAATTTTCATGGAGCCGGATAACCTTCCTCCATCCAAAAGATCCCGTCAGGAAACGGGCGGGGGAGATATAACGGTAACCGCATGTAGGCGGTATCTGATTATGAGATGTGCAAAGGACGGTGACACACTAACTAAGGTGTCTCCCTTCCTCATCCGTCGTGTCCTCTCAGCAGCCGTTACAGGCGATCTTAGATCCGCAAGAAAGCTGCGCGATGGCACTTTGTTAATAGAAACGGCAAACGACAAACAAAGTTTAAAACTCCTTTCTTTCACGCGTATCCAGGATATTCCAGTGAAGGTGGAGGTGTATCGCACCTTAAATACAAGTCGGGGAGTGATAAGCAGCTACGACCTGCTCTACGTCGACGACGACGAGATAAAGACAGAAATGGCCTCTCAGGGCGTAATCGATTGTCGTCGACTGAAAATAAAGCGTAACGGCGAGCTGATTAACAGTACATCTGTAATCCTCACCTTCTCGCGCGACACGCTCCCCGACAAGGTATTTGTTGGCTATGAATCGGTTCCCGTCCGGCCATTCATACCAAGCCCCATGCGATGTTTCAATTGCCAACACTTCGGCCACATCGCCACCAGATGTGAGGGCAAGGCCACCTGCCCGCGCTGTGGCAAAGAAAAACATGAGGGTGATGCGTGCACTTCTGAACCTTTCTGCGTCAATTGCGAGGGTACACACCCAGTGTACTCTCGTGATTGTCCCAAAATGAAAGAGGAGAAAAAAATTATGGAGATCAAAACAGTGGAAAAGTTACCCTATTTTGAAGCTCGAAAAAAGTTCAGCACTCTTATAGCCCCTACATTTTCTAAGTCTTACGCTGTTGTTGCAAAAACGCCTACTTACAACGGAAATAATTCAGTTAAAACAAGTGAAACAGAAAAGAAAAATGAACAGAACGCGACACATAAAGTGGAACAAGCCAAGCCGGATAAGGCTACAAAGCCGGTAAAAACAAATAACTGCCCGGGTTCTCCAAAAAATACCCTAAAGAAACCCACCGGACCCACGCCCACCAGGCGTAAGAAAACACCCTCCCCCGGCCCCACCGAGGTGCGGGCTCCATGCCCAGTGGAGGCTATGGAGGAGGATAATCTGTCTGACTCAGAAATCCTGATAGCCAGACAGAAGGGGAAAAAGAACCGTATTCGGCGCTGATTCTCCCAACGGACGGACGGACTGCTGTATTTAAGTTCTCACCTTTTAACGTATTTTAATGAATTTTATTTTACAGTGGAACTGTAATGGTTTTTATCGTCACAAGGAAGAGTTAAACATTTTAATCCGAGATTTTAATCCGTTTTGTATTTGTCTCCAAGAGACTCATTTTAAAATCACAGACATGGGTATTTTAAGAACTTTAATGTTTTTAGATATGACGACACCAGCGGCCAGCGAGCCCAGGGTGGAGTGGCAGTTGCTATCCGAGAGGCCCTTTAGACCTCTCAGGTACAACTGAATTCACCATTTCAGGCAGTGGCGGTAACTGTGCACGCACCGGAGCCCATAACGTTGTGTAACGTTTATTTACCAGAGTGCGCACCTGTCACTGAACGCAACCTCGTGGATCTTGTCCATCAATTACCCAAACCTTTTGTGATTTTAGGTGACTTTAATGCACATGACCCTTTGTGGGGTAGCTCTCGGAGGCAAAGCAATAGAAGAGGTCGGATTTTATCAAATTTTATCCAAGATTTTAACCTCCTTTTACTTAATAACGGTGAGAAAACTCGTTTTAACAGTTTTAACGGAGAATTTTCCTCCATTGATCTCGCCATTTGTTCCAGCAGTCTTTACACGAAACTTAATCTGTCCGTTCATACAGATCTCTGTGGGAGTGATCATTTTCCCCTTTTAATACGTAAAGAAGGAAATTTTAACCAGCATTTTATATCCCCTGGTAAATAGCTTACTCAAAAAGCTGACTGGCCGAATTTTAAAGAAAATTTTATGTTCAAATTTGACTCAACTCGTGACGCAACACAAAACGTCGAAGTTCTGACCTCCGCAATCATAGAGGCAAATATGAGCGTTCCACGGTCTACGGGCATCGTCCGTCGACCTCCTGTGCCGTGGTGGACAGAGGAATGCGCTAAGGCAATTAAATTGCGGAAACGAGCGCTACGAATATTTAACAAGTACCCGACGGAAACCAATCTTGCCTCTTTCCGACGTCTTCGTGCAAAAGCCCGACAAATTGTGAAAGAGGCGAAGAAGTCCTCCTGGATGGAATTTATTTCCGGTGTAAACCACAGGACTCCCGTTGCACAGGTATGGCGGAAGGTCCGAAGCATCTTGGGCTCCAATCAGCAATGCGGCGTTTCCGGACTAAAAGTCGATGACCGAGTGTTTACTTCTCACTCGGCTATGTGCGAGATTTTCGGCAGCACATTCGCCGAAATCAGCAGCGACGCCAACTACAATGCCGACTTCAGAGGTATGAAACAACGTTCCGAAGCATTATCTCTGTCGTTCCGAGAAACGCTCGGAATTGCTGATTATAACAAAAGCTTTTCGCTGTGGGAACTAGCCTCGGCCATTGCGGACTCTCGGAATACGTCTCCCGGGATGGACAATGTCCACAATGTATTTCTAAAGAATTTGCCAAAGAGTGCATTGGCGGAGATCCTTCACACCCTCAACCAAATTTGGTTTGAGGGTGGTTTCCCACAGTCCTGGCGAGAGTCTGTCGTGGTTCCGATTCCGAAACAGGGGAAGGACAAGAATGACCCGAAGAATTATAGGCCCATTTCCCTCACAAGTTGCCTGTGTAAGGTTATGGAGAGAATGGTTAATCGCCGGCTTGTCTGGTGGTTAGAGCGGCGAAACCTTCTCTCCAGCATTCAATGTGGTTTCCGCCGGGGTAGATGTACAATAGATCATCTCGTACGGACTGATAATTTTATCCAGGAGGCCTTTTTTCTGCGACAACATTGCATTGGAGTCTTCTTTGATTTAGAGAAGGCTTACGACATGCTTTGGCGCAGGAAAATCCTACAAACAATGCACAGTTGGGGCTTTAGGGGTAATCTACCCATTTTTATACGAAACTTTTTATCAAACCGCGGTTTTAGAGTGAGGGTAGATAAGAGCCTCTCACAGTTTTACTACCAGGAAAACGGCGTTCCCCAAGGTTCTGTTCTAAGCGTCACGTTATTTGCCATTGCCATTAATGACATAGCTGACTGTATTAAAACTCCGGTAATGGGATCCTTATTCGTAGACGATCTTGCAATCTTCTGCAGGTCGTCCACATTAGCCAGCGTTTCAAGAAAAACTCAGATAACTGTCACAAAACTCAATGACTGGGCAAAGAGAAATGGGCTTCGTTTCTCTATTCAGAAAACTGTGTGTGTTCACTTTCACAGATTGAGGGGTATCTATATAGCTCCGCAGTTACGCCTAGGAAGAAATAACCTTCCTTTCGTGGAATCCGTTCGATTTCTGGGGATGACTTTAGACCGGAGACTAACATGGCAGGAACATATTCGCAATCTAGCCCAGAAATGTCGCCGTGGTCTAAATATTTTACGTATTTTAAACAACATAACATGGGGAGCAGACCACACCACCTCGATTTTATTATACCGTTCTCTGATTCGGTCTAAAATAGACTACGGGTGTTTCGTTTACTCTTCTGGACGAGAGTCTTACCTGCGACCGTTATCAACGGTCCACAACGCAGGAATACGGCTAGCCACTGGCGCTTTTAGGACCTCTCCTATCCACAGCCTGTATGTGGACGCAGGGGAGCCGTCTTTGGCTACTCGCAGGCTAATGCTGGCATGTAGCTATGCGTCGAAAATTTTATCATGACAAAACACCCATGTTTTAATATCGTTTTTAAACCTAGGTTTTTAGATATTTTTAACAGAAGGACGAGGGCTACCAGGCCGCTAAGTATTAGACTTAAAGATTTTATAGACAGTATAGACATAACTCTGCCGGAGGTGTATCCTGTTGGGTATTCAAAATACCCACCATGGTCCATACCACGACCAGAGTGCCACACTGAACTGCACAAGCGCCAGAAATCTTCGCTAACGTCCCAGGAATACCAGAGCCTGTTTTATGAATTCCTGGATAACCACCCGGACTTCGTCCTCGTGTATACGGATGGATCGAAGTCCGGCTCAGCATGTGCTTGTGCAGTGTCCTCTGCACATCACAAAGTCATAAAGGCGAGGCTCCATCCGTGATGCAGCATATACATTGCAGAATTACTCGCAATTAAGACGGCCTTAGGAAATATAAACTGCAATTCTGGCACTTTCCTTATCTGTACAGACTCTCTAAGCGCTGTGAAGTCCATTTCAGCCTATTACCCACCTCACCCTCTCGTCCAGGATGTACAATGTGCTCTTCACTCCCTCACCAACAAGGGAATTAAGATCTCCTTTATGTGGGTACCTGGACATATGGGAATAGCTGGTAATGAACGCGCAGACAAGGCTGCAAAGGAAGCATTACAGATGCCAGAAATTATATGGAACATGGTGACTACGGAGGACCTAAAGGGTATGTTTCGACGCGTTATTTTAAGCAAATCGCTAGAATCGTGGCATTGGTGTAATAGCAACAAGTTCCGGACTGTGAAACCGGTAGTATCAGTGTGGCCCTCTTCCGTCAGGAATACTCGTAGGGAAGAAGTCGCAGTCACACGCCTGAGGATAGGGCACACTGCCCTGACCCACTCATACCTCTTTACAGAAGAGAAGAGACAACCTTGGTGTGATGAGTGTGGCTCCCCTCTGAGTGTGCGATACATCCTGACGGAGTGTGATAAATACCGGTCTTCTCGAGATAAGCACAAGGTCAACGGTACCTTAGGACACATCCTAGGTGACTCTCCCGATTGCCTCACCCGAGTAATTGCGTTTTTAAAAGAAATAAATGTTTTTAATGGATTATAAATTTTTTATATGTATATGCGTATTATACAATGTTTCGCAAATTTTATCCCACACTAGGACTTAAGCGATTTAGCTTCAATTATACAAATCTGGTATTATCTATGGACGAGAGTGGTGCGAAATGACCGCAGTAGTCGAAGCACCCTTAATCAATAATTCTACTACTTCTACTACTACAGTGACGTCCACTTTTTTCTTCATCTCTCATACTTTCACTCGTATATTTGTGTTTACCTAGAATAATGGTTAGGTTGGGGATAGAGTTTTTGAAAATTAACAGAGGCCTGGGGAAAGTGCAACCGCTGCGGAGATCTCTAGGGAAAAAATAAACAATTAAAAAACGATGCGCGCTTTGATTATAAACCTCCCCACATTCATGTTTACAGTTCATTTCATCCATTTCCTACTCACCTCACCGAGAAATCCCATTTCATCACCTCAATATTTTTCCGTCTCCAAGCCCCGAAATATATCCAAATCTCCCCGAAATCTCCAAAACCTTCACTCATGATGTGTGTTTACATATTTTCCTCGTTCTTATTTCAAAAACTCACTCGTCCACTCGCCGCCCTCATACACGTTGATAACTTTCCTCTCGCCTTTTGACGCAATGCGTCGCTCCTCTGACGGATTTGAGTATCTTTTACACCTCCGACATATATTTGCGTCCGTCTCTAATTTTATTTATGTTTCGTGAATAAATTCCGCCAGGAGTGAGGTCACCTCTGTAGTCATGAGGTAAACTCGACTGTGATGATTCATTGACACATTATTTTGTCACCTACCTTGTATATAAACTTAGGTGTGAAACAGCAATAACCGCAAAATTGCAACTGTAACATTACTCAATCTAAAAAATGTCTACGTAAGACATCAAAAGGAAAGTGGATTAGTAAATATGACCACCATCTCCTGTGCTACAATAAGGACTAAGGACGCGAACACCTAGTTTACACAAGCCCTGGTCAAAATTCGCTTTGAAGGTAGATGGATTGGTGGCGTGACTGGCTAACACAACTGACCAGCAACTGGAAGATCTAGGTTCCAATTCCGAGCAATTTTAATGATTTTTTTCAGGTCTAGTTTCATCCCTGGGAGTATTCCTCGTTATATATCCCTGGGAGTATAACTCGTTATATATATCCTCGTATAATAAAATATATAATATATATAATATAACTGTTATCATTATTAGTCCCTAAACTACAGGGGAAAACCATTGATGTATTTATTTTTTGATGTAAAACAAGCCTATTAATTCCATTGTCACACACCAAAAAGTTTCTCTTTGGAAAATCATTTTAAAAGCTAAGCATTTCAAATGGTAATTAATTATAACTTTTTAATCCGGGGTGAATCACCCAAACAATTTACAATTTTACTTCATATTTAATCTTACTCAATCCGTCTTATCATGAAGATTCTATCGAACAAGCTATTTGATGGGTAAAAATATCAATTCTTCCAAATATGTCCCCAAAGTTAAGAGTTATACCCACTCATTTTCGAATAAAATGCATAATTTCCGTAAAATTAACTAAAAGAAAAAAATTGATAATCTAATTGCGGGTATTGGAAAATTTACATTATCATATAATGCTTATGCTGCAAAACTTATTCAAAACAATGAATAAACCCTCTTAGCTCTTCTGTGGCAAGTTTCATGAAATCACCTGATGTCAACATTATTCCGGGTGGCTTCCGCGTATGTTGTTGAGTATCACAACAGTTTCGCCAGATATCCTGCTGAAGTTCTTAGGTGAAGGATGAAACTGTTGTGATACTCAACAACATACACGGATGCAATTCGGAAGAATTTTGACATCATCTGATAAACGCCGCGGAAACCTGCGAACAAACTTCATGAAATCTCGATCATTGATAACTTTCGACCTGCATTATTGGCAACTTTATTTCCCAGGATAAGTGCACGAGGAAATTTTCATTCAGAAATTAGAATCTTCAAATAAGAGGAAATATTGGCTGCTGATATATTTCCTGGTTGGTTTCTCTAGCGACATTATCGCAAACTGACATACTCTTACATCTGATTGAACTAATCAATGACAATGGTCTTCAGCATTACCTAATGAAAAATGATAGTAGAGAGAAAGATTGAAATTGAAAAGAGAAGAGAGATTTGTTTCTGTGCTCTAGGTTACAGCACTGGCAGTGTAGCACTCGCAAATACTGCGACGATCAAAGGAATATTTGGCCAACAACTTCCAGAGTATATATCATTCACTATTCAAAATAATCGTACTGGCACTTTAGGTTGGAAGTTTATCTCTTAAGTCACATATTTCATATGTATCTAAGGTAAATTTTAACATTAAACACATTATTATTGCCTCTTTGACTTTCAATCCAAGATTTTGATCATTAACTAAGGCGACGCTTTGAGATACTACCTGGGAATTTTAATAAAACTTCAACGATTCATGTAATTTATTTTGAACACGGTTGATATTTTTAGAAGATCGACGTTTACTACCGTACGCAAACATAATTAAGCGCCTTGTAGCACCACGAGGGATAACGGGTATATGAACGGGGCTAATCCACCGTGTGCTACCCACTAGCAGTCTCAGCCTACGGGTGGATGACTTACGGGCGACTGGTTACCCATGCGCCGAACTACGGCTGTGAAAGATGAAAGGTGGTAAGAGAGAGTGTATCACCGGCGGGCTCGTGGATATATTCCCTTTACACCGTCGAGAGTGTTTATAGTCTGTCCTGTTTAGCCCTTTGCTCTGACACTTTATAGCAAGTAGACTCTATAGCTAGGTCCTAGGTGTCAATATCCAATGAATGCCTTATAAGCTTCGTAAAAGGGAGGTATTGTCGAATCAGGATTTGCTATAATTTGCACATGAAGCAAATTTCTGCACCATAGTTTCCGTTCAGACTTGTTCCATTATTTCGTTAAGTTCTTCATTTTGATCTACGCTCTACACGCTCTTGAGCGCGTGTGAAGTCGATGGCTCTGCCTATGGTGATGGATCCATATGGTGGAGGGAATGTCCGCATTCATAATGTTTATTGACTAAATACATATGGTATACAACTCACTCCCTATATTATTCTGGTTTTGTAAAGTAATTTGATGTTTATCTGGTTTTGTAAAGTAATTTGATGCCGGTATTACCTTGGGATTATTATTTATTGTTTATTTTACAGTCATTTAGCGAGTTTAAAACGATCATTATTCAGAATTAGTAACAGACTACCTCCATGAATGGTAATATTACCGCACTTGCAACTCTGAAAAACAATTGGTTTCCAAAGTATTGTATTATCTGTGGTTATAACCAGTTCAATGGTAGCTTGACATGGAATGCGTACTCTCCGCGTCCACATCGATTTATCCATAAAGACGGAAACGTTTATTTTTCCAGTGTAGTCAAACTAAAATTCAAATGTATCGTGATAAATACCTCTTAGGGTAGCTGGATTTTGCAAAACATCGTTCACCAAAAAGTTAATGAATATTCATGGTTTCAAAGCATGGCAACTTAAGTGAAATTGGGGGACAAAGGACATGAAATTTTCCGTTTCTTTATATTTGGGTGAGACGTTTATTTTTAACGTTTATCTTTCCAGTGTAGTCAAACTAAAATTCAAATGTATCGTGATCAATACCTCTTAAGGTAGCTGGATTTTTCAAAACATCGTTCACCAAAAAGTTAATGAATATTCATGGTTTCAAATCATGGCAACTTAAGTGAAATTGGGGGACAAAGGACATGACATTTTCCGTTTCTTTATATTTGGGTGAGAATCGGCCAAAAACAGGTCAGAATTGCCTTACGTAAAGCTCGAATGACACCTTTATTGACAACATGTTCCTTATGGAGAATAAAGGCTGGGACACAATCAACGTGTACGTCTAACGTGAGCCGTTAACGGGAATACGCGAAAAGATGGCCGACGGGAAAGTATAGCGAACGGACACAATCAACGTGTACGGGGAGTACGTGTACGCGAGAGATGGGCAACTTCCATCTCTTCCCGTGTCCCGTAAACAGAAAACCAATCATAGTAGGTTCCGTGAATGGGAGCCATCTGTCGGCAGATACATCCCACTGTTGAAGATTGCTCTTGTCAGAGACAACTGATTTACTTCCACACTTGTTTCCACCTGATCTCTTAGCTGAGCCTGCGTTAGTCAATTGTTACTCCGGGCCGCGTTAACGTCGATTGTGTCCGCTGACTTGCGTTCCCCATCACCCGTTGTCCAGTTAACGTCTCGCGTCACACGTACACGTTGATTGTGTCCCAGCCTTAATGCTGCTAAATTATGCTCCGGTTACTCGCCTTTAAACGTAGCCATGTAAGCAACCGTTTTCAGTAGTACTGAAGTATAAATAATTGCTTTAGAAAATAATGTAAGAGACTCTTAGACTTTCAGATCATACTGCGTGGCACTTTATTTTTCTGTTACTTTTCCTATTGGCACTTCTCTTCTACCGTATAGATATATTCAAAGGAAACAAATTCTTACATGCGTCTATATTGTCACCCGAATATGGAGCGTCCTACAACACCGTTTTTTTTGGATTTCTATTACCAGGGAATGGGTTGGAATGACGATAGATAGATGAGAGAGTATTTTAGTAATAAAGCGTTAGATTCGGACTCAAATACTATTTTACTCTTACTTGGGTGTACAGCGGTGGCGAAAGGGGTTAATTCCCGCTTATCCTCAGTGGCACACGTCTGAGGAGTCTTTTGCTCTGAATTGGTAGCGGTCTCAAACCCAGTGAAAGATTTTGTTGCCTTTCCGGTGATCTCACCCGCCATTACATAGACACCCATTCGCCCACTATCCATCTCCATCCCTGGGCAGGATGTCTCTGGGTCCGAGTTTACAGTTGGGAGGAAGGACAATTTCAGTATCTTAAGGGCAAAAACGACCCATCTTATAGTAAAAAAAACTCTTGCAACGAATCATCCGGCAAGAGAGGAGAGGAATAAAACCTTGCCTCATTTTTATCTGCCGCAGCATCCACTGGTAAATTCTCTTACGAAACTGAAAGGAAAAGGGTTACGGAACATGCTGAATGAATCTGGAATAGATTTCCTTATTTTCCCTCACTTTTTCATTTTTCCCTCACCCTTAATTTTGTCCACGTTATTTTTAAGGTTGTCGTTTCACCGCCTCTTATTTCCCACATTTTAATGTTTAATGGTCGGTATAATTAGAGAGATGAATTTATAAAAGCAGACGGAAAGGTGATAGCATTTGAGATGAACTACTTCGTTTGGACGATATCGCCGGGATATATCTGAAATCGATTATCGGGTTGGCGATGGTCGCAAAAGTTGCATGATCTAGTGCAGACAGTTATTTTAAATAGGTTCAGTTTTTGGATATAGCCTAAAAGCAGAAATTTCTGTTCGCATTTACGAGCTGGCATACCTGAAATCCTCATAAACCACCGTGTAGTAATATTCAGGTGAAAAATTCGAGAAATGAAAGTCAGTTTTAAGTTTAGAGACCTAATCCATTAAAAGTCGAACGCCTCCGAGTGATCATATTAGTTTATCCAGAAATGCAGTCTGAAAACTTTTTGCCCATATAAAATCTTTCCAATACCGACCTACTAATGATCATTTGCAAGGTGTATCCAATATGACAAAGTATATAATATTCCTATTTTACACAGTCAAAAACACCCACTAAAAATGGATAAAAATATACAGAGAACACTGGTAGAATATAAGTTAAAATTACTACCTTTGGTGTGCATTCAGTTGAACATAGCTCCTTGGCGTTGATGAATAAATGCAATCCACTATTAACCAAAGCCATATTCATTGTATATTGGAGAATCAAAAGTGATCTTTTCTTGAATTAAAAGCAAAATAAAATTTTTAAATAGCAATGTATCATTCAAAATCCGTAAAATTATCACAATACCATCCGCCACCTTAATGCTGGAATAGTCGTCATTTTCCAATTCTACTCAAATAGTCGTCGTCATGAATTATCATTTTACATAAATATTGTTATTAAATGAAAATTAATCCCACTCGGTTAGAGGAAAATTTTGGAGGAATACTCATACCTGGGGGATATTAAATAAGGTCTCGAATTTTTCAGAAAGCATCATTAGTCTCCAATGAAAAATCTGTAATATCCGAGTTCTGGTGGGCTACATTTCCTTACCCGCTAGCATTAACCAAGTAAATTAATCCCATAAAGTTGTACATAGGATATGAGGAGGCCCAAGGTAGGGGGTGTTGTGTATCGAAGATAAGATATAAGATAAAGATAAATTATTTGCTCTGGGGAGCACCCTTGGAGCATGAAAAAATAAAGGTACAGGCTAATGCTCATTTAAAGATCAAATCAATGAGCAGTTTATTCATAAGAATGAGGAAAACAAATATTACAAGACGTGATTTACATAATATAAGGCAAGAATTGAATATACAAATAATAAACAATATAAACAAACAACAACTGAAACATGAAAATGGCATGATAAAAACAATTGAAATTAGGAAAAAAAATTACAAGACGTAATTTACATAATATACGACAAGAATTGAATATACAATCTGTTTGCGCCGATGCGCGTTCTTTAGTTTCGTGCTTTTGAATCTTTCTCCTCGACCTTCCCCTAACCTTGCTCATCGCGCCGTCAGGAGGGTGGGGAGAGGGGGCATGAACCTACGAGACGCGGGAGGGTAGAAGTCAGCTGGCTTTCGTCGCGGAGACGAGTGGCGAACGTCACCACAGTTTTTATTTTGGGTCATTGTCCTGATCGGGGTGGCATACCGACGGCCAGTGAGTTTATTCCCATTCCCTATGCTTCCCTCTTTCCTTTTTTATTACTTTAATTAATTCTCGTGGGTCACGCCTTTGCCTACACATTCAGTATAAAATATACAAAATAAACATACTAGAACTGAAGCTAAGTTGCATCAAAAATAAGCTTTCAACAGGAATATGTCATAACTGAACAATCAATAATGAAATATTACCAATAAATGTGAACAGTAATGATGAAATATGATGTAAAATATTACTGAAATTGAACATTTAACAGGTATTTGAAATGTTTATAATTGAAAGATAAGCTTTTGATGTTTTTACATCATGTGTAATAGAAATCGAAATGCATCGAAGGGATTTAAATGGAGATCATCAAATGAAAAACATGAGGTAAGAGAACCAAAGGAGTTGAGAGGAAGGGTTGGACAGAGACGAAGAAGGAGAGATCTGATGAGTGTAGAAAGGGGAAAAGTTTGGAAGGCTTCTTGATGACGGGGGCGTTTGATGGGACGGGAGCGCAACCCGGGAAAGAAGAAGCGCCAGGTGTGAGGAGGAATGCAAATTGCTTTAAATTGGTAATTCCTCAGCTTAATGAGTATAAAGAGAAAGGCTGAAAATGCATGGTCGGGGCTGGGAAAATTTGAGCTACAGTGGAGTCGAGGGGCGTCTTGCTCAAAGTGACTCTCGGCACAATTTTCTTTCAAGGATGCTTCGGAGATGCAAAAAGCGCTAAAGTAGTTAAGTGGAAGGGATTAAGGAGGACGAGAAGTGACGCCTCCATCGTGATGGGAGGATTAAAGGAGAAATAGGACACAGGATGAGAGATTGAAGGAACAACTAATTTTAAGAAACTAAGGAAAATTAGAGTCGGTGGAGGTGGAATGCATGACCAGGGGTGGTAGAGTTCAAAAGACAAGGGAAGGAGAGTGCAAGAATCAATACAGAACGATATGAAATTATCAAGAACCTCTGAGAACCAATAGAAATTTCGTGAAAATTTCCGACTCATGGCTTATGAGGGGTAGCTTAAATGAAAACAGGAAATTGCTCGTGGTTTATTAATCCAACAATGAAATACTACCAATAAGTGTGAACAGTAATTAACTATGTTGTAAAATATTACTCAGATTAACCATTTAAGAACAAGAATAAATTGAACATTTTCCTCGATTTACTTATAATATACATATAATACCTAAATATATGGATGAAAATCAAGAAGACAATACATAAGAGCGAAAACGGTCCAGTAACAAATTCCCTCGGATCATTTTTAAGAAAGAAAAAATATTTATGTATAACGCTTTTCTCACCTGGAGAGAGACATTTAGTACACTCTGTAGAGCCTCCTAAATTTGATAGTCATCACAGGAAAATATTTCAAGCTAATTAATAGTTAAATGAGAAGCAGAGGATGATCTCTCTCAAATAGGAATAGCAAGACTAACTGATATTTTTGTTCCATTGTAAAATTTAATTTTTCTGCGATCTATGATATGCTATTCCGCGATGAATGCACTAACTGAAAGTTTCGTGAGATTGCTAAACAAAAGTTGAAACATATTGCTTCGTCGAGTAATTAAGGTCAAGAGTTAAATCTACCATGACCATCTAAAGAATGCAAGTATATTTGTAATATTTAATTATGTATTATTTCTGTAATATTTATCATACTATCATTACCGATTTCACAAAGCGTGTTCACGTATGAAGCACGAATTTTAATGAAAAAGCCGGGTGCCAAATGCCATGTATCAAGGGGTAAGTTAAGGGTGAAAATAAATCGAAATATAGATAATTTGCACTTATTTTGCCGAAAACTCTGTACACCTGAGGTGAAATACTGAAAGGTGAATAGTCACAACACTCACGATCATCCAAGTAGTAAGAGTGAACAGGGGGGTGAGAGCTGAAGCCCGTGAGATGAAATAAACGGCCACTATTGTTGAGAGTGATGGTATTCATACTGTGCAGGGGTGCGGAAGAATGTCCGGCAGGTGAGAGAAGTGAGTTTCCACCGGCTCGACGAGTCAGGAATCGAGAGGCGGATAGTTGTCGGAATATGAGGGAGAGAGTGTAAGGCAGCTCGACCAAAAGAAAGAAATGGTGAGAGGGAGGAAATCAAAACCAAAAACTAATATCAGAGTTAGAGGTAGAGTTGGCGTCAACGCTTGACCAAAGGAGAGAGCGGTCGTGTCGGGGCAAAAGCAACTCAAACCAAGCAGAAACCTTGGTAAGCATAACTCGGCAACAATTACTCAACTATCAGTTATGAATAAGTTAGTCGTACAAAAGTAATTGAAAATTTAAAAAAAATATGTTGTGCTTCGCGTGTGTGTAAGTACTAGAGAAGACTCCATTTGATTTTCTAACCATATAATGTCTCCACAGATCAGTCCAGCAATAACTTTCATCGTAATCATTTACGTCACCAAGTAATATTTCTTTTCTTTGCACGTTTGGAACTACTTTTCGAACTAAGGTAGATTCATGGTTCAATTGTTAATAATCGGGACCCAGGAATAGCACCCTTAAAAAGAAAAGGGTTACTTATAGCTCTTTGATTTACGCATAGTTTTCTACATATCTGAAATTTAGCAATTGTTTAATTTCCATAGTTTTTATCTTTAATTTTATCTCTACGCTGTAATGCACAATCTACCCATGGGTATTACTACAGATAATCTGCTTCAGGTAATCATTTTGAAAATAGCTCAAGAAACATGTAGCTTAAAAATGATATTTATCTAAAGGAAAAAAATACGTATTTAGATTAAAATCTAGGTTTGAACATATAAAATGTTTCATTTGCACATTGAATTTTTTTGTAAACTGGAGTACAAAATATAAGAACAGTATGATTATCATAAAAAGAAATACCATTGGATTTGGACATTTAAAATTATATTATTTCCCCTCTTTAACAGCTTACATTAAGGAATTGTATCACGTAAAGCAATGCATTAAACAAATCCGCGTCCCAATATTGATTTATCATCGAAGTGTGATATTCAGAGGATATATTTGATGGGCAAGGAATTATTCCTGGAATATTCTTATATTTAAGGTAATGAAAAGAAAACACTTCACACTATTTAGTAGAGTGATTTGTATAGAGGCTCTTTTCATCGTGTTAAAGGTTAGGTGAAGAATTGATTGCGCTACTCGCGTCACGTTTACTCTACAAATTGCCGCTTTCGTTGCAAAGGATAGGAGGAGAGGAATCTTATTTAGGAAATGCATTTGGAATGAGAGCTATTAGAGCTAAAGATTATAGGTTGCATTGTAACCACAGGAGCTTCTGAGATCGGAATTTTCGCCTTCACGGAGGTAGAAACTGACCATAGATTAACACGTTTCCCTTAAAACGTTACACCCTGCTTTTTTCCTCTTTGATCCAATCGAGGACATCATTAGCAGTTTGCGAGCACTAACGTAGTTGCCCCTTCTAACGACTAATCTATCTTCTATTCTAGGCGCGGGTGGGAAAAGTTAAGAGAGAGAGAGAGGGAAAATTCTTCGTTCACCTTGCCGAGATAATTGTTTCCACCGAACACCGATTTTTACGTATGCAGTCAGTAAATGATACTCAACCAGCTATGAACATTTCAGCATCCGACTCGAGCACCAAGTTTATAATGCCTCCTTTCTCCTCTGTTTCAGCTTTTCTTTGGTCATGTAGCCCAAAACTCAACACGAAATTTCTTTCTAATATGGATTACTCTTTAGTTTGAGAACCAAAGTTACCATTTAGCTATGCCTGCTTTTTTTAATAGAGGTCATCTTTCCTTTGCTCTCGTAAAATTTATGTGATCTTATATCATCATATACATTTAAGAATGCGATGTCGTAATATCTGTCTGATCTATTCGGATGATTAGGTGTCTACCGCTCGTCTGTCAACATAAAAATGTTATTGCTTTAAATTCAGTTTTCAATTATATGTTGAAGCCAGTTTGTTGATATAATTTAGAACTCCTTAGTATTTTTTATTTTATAGGATGATTGAAGGTGTGATGGTCACTTGGTGTTACTGCTTATTCATCCGTGAAATATCTTTATAAATTTCTTGTCCGTCCTTGTCCTAGTGCTCTCTATTACCTTCTCTTGTTAGTATTTTCCTATTATGGTCCTCATTATGCGTTACTTGGCTCTCATTTCTTTGGGATCTCTATTCTATTCCTTCGAATATAACATTTCTGGCCTTGGTCGATTTCAAAAGAGATATCTCAGCTGTAACTCTTTTATCCTACAACTCTAGTGTTAATTTTTCGTTGTAAATATATCAAAGGGGATTTGAAAAAATGAAAAATAATTTTCGATTGTTTTTCGAATTTTAAGACAGTCAGAGAATATTATATTTTGAAAAAATGAAAAATAATTTTCACTCCTGTATCTGGTAAATACGGTCATAAACTCAATATTGGGAGTTACTTCCACTACATTAACGATGGTCATACCATCCGCATTTTTTAGTTGATTACCATTGCTTAACTTCGTTGAGTAAATCATTCATGTCCACAATAATTTCTCTTTGACCTAAATTTATGGAACTCCTTGTCTCAACCATTGTTGTACCCCAAGAACTTTGCAATTTAATGTTCGTGGGTGCGTTTCAACCCTACTGCCGATCACGACAAGGGTCACATATGGGCTAAATTCCTTATCAACAATAATAGAGTGGTCCAAGATAAACTATAATTCTGCATCTAAAAAAGGACATTTGTGTTGGATTCCTAACGTCTTTTCAAACTGTTATATGGCTAATGTTTGGTTGGGGACATTATTGCTCAAGCAAATTTCAAACAAGCCAAAAGGTCTAAATACTGTTTATGAAATCAATAAGTCTCTAATAAAAAAATATTAGCATTTCAATTCCTAGTTATATATAAAACTATATCCTAACATTAGCACATGTTTAAAAGTATTTATAGTACCAGACGGTAATATGAATCGGGACGCAGCTCCCGGATGCTCTCACTCTAGCAATCGGGTGCAAAAATGAATTCTAGAGCACAGCCTTTCCCAAATGCTATTTTTGTGATATTTGAAGATGGACCAATTGAAACATGATATCTGTGACGTAAGAAGGAGATAAGAAGTCTCTTTTCTGATCCTACTGAATACGCGTGTTTTCTTGCGAGTGCGATTGACAGTTGAAATGGCGAATTCGATTTGGTGATGAAGGCTAAATTAGATAGAAAGCTCAATGAAAAATAATGGATGGTGCTAGAGTAAGAATAAATGATAGAGAGTGAGAAGAGACACAAAGGTTGATACGGCTTCCTTTTACCGGGATTTTCTGTATTAGTTTTGAGCATCGAGCTTACGTCAAACGAATACAGGCACACGCTTAGCAGATGGAAAGGATGCTGTAGTTTCCTTTCTTTCTCTCGCTCTCACTGTGTTTTGAAAGGATTATATTGACTTGTGAAAAATGTTAAGAAAAAATGGCATGAGCGAAAGGTAGGATGAGCCGGTGCTCTTCCCAGTAGAGAAAAAAATAAAACAAAATAAACTCCTCCGCGGATCAACCATCACACTCTCGTGCTCAAAATCGTCAACAGTCACTTCCGTGAATTTTTCCTCCCTTCCAACGATACCATTTAGCCACCATTTTATCACATAATTCAGCCACTCTACACATGTCCGATATATTACGACATTCTTTGCAAAATTAACCGAAAAATTCACGGCCAAATTCCCATAAAATTTGCCATTAAAACAATATTTTTGTCTTTATTCACATTGAAGAGAATATGTTTATAAAATTTGTTTCTTACTCAATTTAATCTCAAGATTTTACCTAATTCCATGTAGGGCATGAGAAATCAAAACATTCGAATTTGTCTTACTATGGGATACCATTCACAATAGATGGGTAGACTCGAGTCCGAAGGAATATTAGCGTCTCTTGATTACTTTGGAGGCTGCTTACATCAGTTCATTTCATTATACTTTACGGTATCAGAATCTAGTGAGCTTGAGTTAGATAATATTATTATTAATTGTAAATATTTAGCATTAAGTTACAATTAAAATATTTTTACCGAACCTGTAAATCGAAGTGATTTTTAAAAAGGTGTGTTGGAAACAGCAACTAGTAATCTGCGGTTGCAACTGGCAACTTTCGACGCTGAAATTAATCTCAGTATTCTGTATTAAAAAATTAAATATAAACGAAGGTACTTCGTTTGAGAGAGAGTATATATAATTATAACTTTTTAATCGTAATAATTCCATTAACCGTTGGATTATGGTATCGATACTCGTTTATATCGTATATTTTCCACTAAATTTGGTTTCAATAGTGAAACTGCCATTTCATCTGTTAAGTTTATTGTGCAGTTACAATAAACTTAAAAATAAAACAAAATTTTATATTTCTTTTTGTTCAAATAAACACTTGCAAACATGTTATAAATTTATATTATGCATACTTTTTGTGTACATACCTTGCATTTTTATTTAGATTAAGATACAATTTAAAAAATTCAAAAATCCTCAAGTCAGAATAACCTAAGATGATTTTTCACCCAAAAAGGTGTTAATGAGAGCTAAGGGGATAGAGTATTTTAGTTTCAGCTTTGAAGAATCGTAGGTTATGAATTTAATCATCTCTCAAGTCCGTAAAGAATAAAATGTCAGTGAACTTGCACAAAAGGTTTACCAAACACACATAAAATGGTACGTGTTATTGATGGAAAATTTCAGAAAGGAGAAATTTTTCTCATTGACTAAGACTGAACCCGAATCCCTTGATAAAGCACTGAATTATTTGACGAGTTTAGTTGCCAAAGCATTCTTCATACCTGCAATTTATTTTCACCAGTAACATGATATTCAAAATTACCAGGCATACAATGATTAAAACACTTGTACAAAATTTAATAGCATTACAATTACCTATAGTTTTCTGCAGTTTCAAGACCGTAATTCATCAAAAATGGACGAAGTCAATCATTAGTTTTACAAATATTTTAACTACTATACACAGTATGAAAAGGGAAAAAACTAATTGAAATGGATTAAGAAACTATTAAATAGACTTAAAATTTGAATGTTCCAGCCACCAAATTCGTTATCTTATAATGTAACAGTGAAGGTAATTTACTTAATAATGGATTAAAGGAAGAAATCTCGCGTAAATTTCTAATCAAGGACAAACAGAAGAAGCATGATTGAGGCAATGAAGTATATTAAGATAGCTGATTAAGAGCATCATCGTCTTTTGAAGAAATAATATTCTCAATAAAACATGGAAACGCGTGCTCAAATATGTCCTCGTCAATCCATATTGTCACTGCTGATCATTTTAGGAAATTACAAGTCAATGAAAAGTCAAGAGATAGAACTGGAAGGAATTTAAAAAATTGCCTTCTTTATTGCCAGCCGATGTCACGTGAAAAATTTTAAGGCGAGAAACAGGGAAAATTTCAAAGTAGGTTCTCTGTAACCGTACAAAGACTATTATAATTCAAACGTTATATGTGATTGAATATATTGCCATTTAAATGAAAGTGAAGATTTCAATGAAATTTGCAAGGTGAACACACCTAACGACTTAACGTTTTTTTATATGTGCAATATTTCATAGTAAATTGGTGGTTAGGAGTTTTATTGAAATGCATAAGACATTCAAGGTATCTTTTTATATTTGCCCCCGCAGGAAAAATTTCACTGCATTAGAGAAATAAGCAAAAAAAGGTATTTGGTGAAAGGGACGACACACCGGACAGGACCGAATACAGACCGGAAAAAATATTCTGCGATAGTCTAAATTTAAAGAAAAAAAAGCAAAAGCCTCATTTGTCTTGTAACGTAACTGAACAACGGAATTGAAGCTATCCGGAAAATTTAGGTCACATATATTTATTACGTTCTGAAGAAAAAAATAGATGTTACGTACTTCATATACTCCCAAAGACCATTCAGAGGAGAAATATATGGTACGGAATAATTAGAAAAGTCCTTATATAACCTGAGTTACAAAGGGCCATATTAAATTGGAGAATATTCATAAAACTTATGGCCAAAGAGAATATAAGAATATGGTTTTATTCCTCCAACGTACTCTTCAGAATGCATATCTAAAGTTATACGGCTAAGACAAGAACAGATTTTATATATTTTTGGCGTAGTAACTAAGAAATCCCGTAGGAGTGAATAATAAAACCCATCTGGTTGATATTAAGGTTCAGAAAATTTAACGCTTTTTTAATGTCGCCGTAAAAAGTGTGGTACCCTGAGTTCGAAAGCAAAGATGAAAGAATGATTGGGTCTATTTTAATGATGCAAACTTTGACCCATAGTCTGCCTTTTACGTCATCTGGATGTGGAGACGATGTTTATTTTTCGTCTTTACCGAAAAGATATTCCTCTTGTTATAATAAAAAGCAGCCCATTTCTCGAGTCTCTAGTGGAATGGCAGAACTTTTTCGAATTACTGCACAATGAATCAAGGCTGAACTCGCCACTACGTAGGATTTTTACATTATTCAATAACTTTTGACTGACCTATTTCAAAAAGAAAACAAAATTAATCGGTATGTGATGGCCTGTGACTATGTATTGATTCAATTATGTTTAACTTTACTAAACATGACTTACCCTGTAATTATATGGAAGAGTCAACATTAAACTTGATAAATAAATGAAAAATCGCTTTCTGATTTAAATGCAGTGTCTCAAAGTTTTTAAGACTTTTGGAAAGCTTCAATTTTTAATTTAACTGTCTAAAGAGCATTTGTTAATTTTTCTCATCAAATGCATCTCTAACGTACAAGATGTAGAGACATTGACACGACAGCGTTTAATTCAGTGTAAGAATCTAAAAAAAGATAAGAGAATGACCGGATCTATTGTAATGAAATAAACGCCGACGCGTAGTGACATCCTCATGTTTTTCTAGCGACGTGCACAATCCTAACTAAAAGTGGTATAATTATAAAAGCCTTTGAATTATTCCTTTGGTTTAATGTTTTCAAAATCACTGTGACTTCAATACGTAAGGCCAAAGTCATCTCTGAATGGATCAGCTGAATGTTATTAGCATTTCAGGGCATCCGCTACAAATAAAAGCTATCTTTTATTACTAACTAAAATTTATTTGCACACCTCTGATTTCTCTATTCTGCCTTACGAGGTATACACTCCCAGTGGCGAGTCTATATTTCCTACCATCGATAGCGATCGGTACCATCCCTAAATAACTAATTCGGCAGACAAAACTGATGCTGAATACTATCTTGCAAGTTTGCAAGGAAATATTAAGTTGTTATCATGACTGTCCCACAATGTATCCTTAAAGAGTGACAATTTTTTTGTGAAACCGCCGATTTCTCCTTATGTTTAGTGTGTATAGAGAAGATCCCTGGTCTTATTTCATAAAACTTTGTATCTAATGATGATGTAGTGAAAAGTGTTTTGACCAAAAATGCCTCAAGAAAAATCTAACAGTATAAATCCTTGCTTACGAATCTTTATTAAACGTTTAAGCTTAAAAATGAAAACTTTTTGTGCCATTTATTGAATTGTAACGTTCAATGTATTTCGACTTCATTAACCAGGTAGCCCCCTATTGGCTATATGTCATGTTAGCTCTTCAACCATAACCAGTTAAACAGTACTGAAACGAATAGGGAAGGACAAGCTCGAATATTTTGTGAGTAAATATTGGAATCCTTCGATCATTCCTACCCATTGGAAACATATCATTGATCGAATACTCGTAGTTTTTAGTTAGTAATACTCTAGTTAATTTTGGCCAGTAATTGTATTTCATTACATCAGCATATTCCAGTATGTTTTACTTTAGCAAAAATCACTCGAGGAACGGAAAACTGTCGGCAGTCGTATGCTTCTGACGTAACAAGCAGTTTGATTACTTAATTAAATGTTTTGTATGAATCCATTGAGCACCAACAGTTCTTTTCACAATCAATAGCAAAGTTGTGGAATATAAATGAGGCCGCTGAAAAGGATCAAGTGAATTGCTTGTTTGTTCAGTGAATTGGTCAAAGTACCATCCCCAGTGTGATTACCATCTTTGCATTAGAGCTTTAGCATTGTTATAACCAGTAATTTGAAAAAAATCTAATGTAACGGATTTTTAAAAATTATTTATTCTATGGTCTTTGCATGCGATTATTTGTTCGATCAGTTGCTTCAATCTCTGTACGTCATTAATTTGTTATGCATATTTCGATGTGAGATGCCGTGCTTCATTCCTCGGCGCTATTCCTTGTAGGATATTTGTGAGCAAACTTTAGGTCACTAGGAATTGAACGTTTAAACGATTTAAGTGCATCTAGGCTTGCATTAAGTGTTTATTTTGCACAGATAATCTAAAATGTACCTTTTCCTAACCCAATAATAATTAGATTTGAGCCCTTCTTTATCCCTTCAATTTCAAAGGAGTAATCTTCAGATCTATCTCTTGCGATTACTAATTTTTTAGCAGTTATAATCTAAAATGGGCTCTCATATAAGAGTCTACTGAAGCTAAATTGTTTCCTTATCGTCTACTTGCAATTAATATATCGTTTACTGCTCTTTAAAGGATATCCACCATGACCCTAGCTTTTGCATACCTCTCTTATTTCTGAAACATTCAAGAAATTCTTTGTACTCTATTTTATTTTTTTAACTCCTAGTATTCCTACAACTAACAGTCTTTTCTACCTCATCCTCCCATGTCTTTCTGGGTCTACCTTTCACGCTATTCTCCCCTCTTGTATGAATTCGCCTTCTTGATCGACTTTTACCAGTTTTATTTACGAGGTGTGAAAAACGGCAAACATTCTTTTCACTTATGTACATTGTAGAGCATTCTACCCAAACTCTTTTGTAACCTTCTCAAACCTTACCCTTTTCAAAATAGTAGCGAAGATAACACGTTTTCTATGCTATGATTTTACCCATTTTTGGTTCAATATTCAGATTTTTTGATTCACGTTGACCTTTTACGGATAATTAGGAGGATTTCACGTCCAATTCCTTTAAAAGATTATCAATTTCCATAAATTAATAAGGAAGTCCAAGGTTTCGACGGAAATATCTCAGCGATGTTATAAATAGTATTTTATTAATTTGTAAAAAGTATTTAATAATTAGAGTCGTTAAATGCGTAAATTAATTTTGTTTTACTTTTCGCCTTCGAGCATGATAAAACCTTAAGGCTTGTCGTAAAATATGGCTTTACCTTTGAAATTACTAAGCGCACAATGAGAGGTTAGATTAATCAAAGGTTTGATATGCTGGCTTCTTGTAGAACAGGACAGGAACATAATCCTAATTGAAAATTTGACACGAAAGAGTCAGAAATTACGATACGTCAAATTTGCTAAATTACCTTTCCATTGAGATTAGCCCAGTTATATATCTTTCATTCAGTCATATATGAAGCTGTAAAATCTGGAGGAGTTAATATATAAATCTCATAATGAATTAAACTTAACTTTCCATATTAACTCTTTCTAACGTTTTTATAAGACTATGGCCGATAGGATCCGGTAGGATAGGAGCCGATAGGATAGGACTAAGTGATCCACTTGAAGAGAATTGCAACTTGAATTTTATCTATCAAAGACGTTATTTAAGTAAAAAATATCGTAATAAAATACGATATAATACTAATATGAGAATATTAAACCTAAAAAAATCATATTTAGGTGAGTGACGTTCTGTTCATTGTGTAAAAACAATGTAATTTCGATATTTTTCCTCTTTTTATTGAGTAAAAATGACGATGTTTCTTTGAAAGTATGCATAAAAAGGTGAGCCTTCGAATGGTTAGCAAGTAGTTAAATGATTAAAATCCTTTAAAGATAAATGGTAAAACAAGAGGCAATATATGTGATATAACATGCCATTTAAATGTAAAAGATCTCTTGCCCTTCGTGACCAATTTTTAGAAATGTTGGAGTAATTTAACTTTAAAACTGGTTTTCCATTCATTTACATAACGCTAGATCAGTAAATGTCTGTCTTTAAACTTCTCAGAGAGTGTATATTGTAGAGTGAGACACATAATACGCAGCAAAATTATATTCTTCAAAAGTATAATTAGCTACAAGAGCTATTTACTGAAGACTGTAAATTTTTTATAATGTTACAATCTTATAATCATTTTCATTTATGATACCTAGTGTGAATGTAGATTTAATTTTTATACATGCTACTCCTTGACATCAAAGCTTAGATGGCAAAAATTTCTAATTTTCACGAGTGACAATTTTCTTAAAAAATGAGACAACGTTGAATTTGAAGGAAAAACATTTAAAAAGTTCCGTTATTTCATCGATTTCAAATCGTAAAATATATTCCGTATTTTATCGTAATGCATACTCGTTACTCATGAGCTATTTTATTTAAGACGCATGTACGTCGGCTATTTTATTCAAATTTTAATTCGATTATCGCATTCTCATCCTTCATTTAGACCTTGACAGTATATTATACAAGACATTTTGATAATCACTGAAATCAGCTCCGACAAAGTTCAAAACTCAAATTGACATCGATTTTTTCGAGCCTGGTCAGACAGATACTGAATGCAGTGGGCAGTGGCGCTCTCCATCGCTCTTGCTAATCTATACAATTAATATAAACTGTGCCATGGTGCTGATATATATGATCTATTGGTTACAAAGTATTGAAAACAATTCCTGGTTAACCAGTTCTGATGAACGGTTTTTATCGTCCATTGTCAAGAGGGCTTTGAAGAGCAAAGAGATTTTAACTGCTGAGCCCCATATTGATCGGTATTCTCTCGAGTCACTCGAATCACCTGCATGCCCGTGATTGGTCTTTGGATTCAAGAATCGTATGGACACTGTTAACACGGAACAATTTTTAGCGAACTGAAATCAAGAACGAATTTCCTAGGGGGCAATCAATATTAATTCCCGATCTTAATTAAATCTGTCTACTGATAAACGCTGAAGAATATAGTATTTCAAAGGGGAAAAAATCCACCCAGTGCATAATTTATTGATTCATTCGCTTCCCTCAAGCTTATGTTTAGCATCAGTATGGGCAAGGTGAGAGGAAGAAGGGTGACTGGGAACTCGGAAGGCAAATATTCCTGGAGGAAAAATTGAAGCGAGAAACTCAACCAAAAGGGTTTTTTTTTAACGGTAGTCGACTTCCACCTTATTTTTTTTCACGTGAACGCTTGAAGCTAATTTATTACGCAAGTGAGTATGCGCGCGATGGCTCATGCATGGTTCAATAGCAGTCGACTTCCATGTTACTTGTTTTCACGTGAACGCTAGAAGCTTACCTTTTACGCAAGCGAGTATGCGCGGGATGGTTCATTATACGCTTCCATGCTTACAAGGAACAGCGTTATTAGAATCTGGACGGGCTGGTGGAATGGCGGTCAAGGTCATCATCTTAACGAGTTCAGTTCTGGAGAGCGTGCTCTCAGTGTGATGGAATCGAGGGATGCAAATTGCGTTGGAGACGATATCACTGGCAACAAGGATGATCACGAGGAGAGAGTGAGAGCGTTGAGTTGAATAACAGTAAATACAGTCCACCTATTACTTTCATGAAGGCTGTGAAAACGCATCGGCGTTAAATTTCATAGAAAGTGTGCCTCATTTTTTGCGTGTTACCAGACCACGGTCTTAGCATAAAGATCCATGGATAAGAGGAGGTTACCGTCAGCTCTGGTGTAGTTTAGCGAATGGGGACTTTTCACAATTCATGCGATTTTACATATTATGTGTAAGTGGATGGCACCAGTTTCAACTCAACGTTGCAAGAAATCATGATATTTTTAATGAAATTCTACCACTTTTTCTATGAGCATTTCAGAGTGCATGTAAACGATTTTCTTCTTTATACTCAGGTTAAGACGGTACTGAGAGTTTTATTAAAATTATTAAAAATAGGTGAAGCGAAAAAATTTTTACCTCTCCGTTTGGTGTAATGTTTTGTCCGTATTAATGTGGGCTCTCTATACAGCTTATATCCTGACCCAAAACCACCTCAAATTTGAATAAATTTTCTAAAAAAAGTAATTGGGGCAATTTACAATGATTTCAGCAGCAATTTAATAAATGTAAAAAAAACTTAAAAAGGAATAATTTACAATTACAGGTGGATTAAAACTGCAACATTTGTAATAGAATATATGGGAGTACTAAAAAAATCGAATTATATGCCTGTCTAATTTAAGTATTAGTGTTGTCCCATAAAGATGCGCAGAAAATACTTGGAGTTTGATTGGAGTAGACCTGGCGTAAGTGTAAAGTAAAGTTAGTAGTGACAGAGTAAAAATGGTAATGGAAAATACTTCAGGTCACGGGTAAGTCAGATGTACTTATTTGCTACCAGAAATCTCGTTACTTGAAAATTCTCCTCTACTGCTGACGGATATAGTAGGAATTCTATTTAACTTGAGTCTAGCTATCAGTATTAATGAAATGATGGCTTTCTTTTTACAGTACGTGCGGATAAACTCGATCGAATAATTGTTGACTGGAATACATTTAACCCTCAGCCTCCACCTGCTCAATACTTACGCGAAATCCACCTGGGGTCTTTTCTGACCCCATGCTGTAAATTTAAAAACAAATAGTGTTTTTTCAGGAGTTTTGGAATTACACACATAGAAATAATGATGAAAACATTCGTAAGTGAATTCGGCGAAACTGTTATCAGCAAAGATGGACACACGCGGTGTGTATCCCGGAAACTTTAGAGCTGAATCTTCACCCCACCGTGAAAGCCTACACAAGGATTACCTTTCAGCACCTTTGATCAATTACATTTTTTTAGATATACGCTTTTAAACTTAATGCCTACACAGTCTCCACCTGGGGTCAAATATGACCCCACGCAGGAAAAATATTTCCATCCATGAATAACTGAAAAAAGTAACATTCAAATAGTATGAATGTAAAGAAGAAAGATGTGGGAAGGCATAACTGTAACATGGCAAGATTCTCTCAATTAAGTCAAAAATTGGAAGCGTTTTTTCTAGCTTGGGGTCAAAAAAGACCCCAAGTGGAGTCGGAGGGTTAAAGATCTTAAGACGAAGGTATCAGGGTTCCGTGGGCATTGCTTCAAAAATATTATTAAGAACGGAGGAATATTTTAGCAGCTTTAGCCTTAGGTATTAGGCTATTTTATTTTCCCTCATAGGATTTCTCAAATGAGATACATCTGAAGTCGTCCTGAAGAACGTATAGCGGAATCCCCAGCTATTAATATAGGGATTAATCCACAGTAAATGCCAAATGGCTGACTTACACGTACGTCTTACAGGAGTTTTGATCGGCCCGAATGTTGCACCAACAATATAAAAATTGAGTAAGAAATTATTAGTTGCAAAGAATTATCACGTTAAGTGCATTAGAACGTATAAGGATATGTAGCTGCCTCCTCGTCATAGTGTGTCTGCCAGCCTACTCCGTTCTATGATGACCTTGTGATTCATGTAAATATTTTAGTGCTTCATCGGGATCCCATACCGGCTACTTCTCCGTGAATATTCTAGAGCAGTCTGTAATCCTATCACGCTGGATGCTGCACTCGGATATAGCATCCATTACGATGGACATAGTTAGTACATAACAGGTTGGTTAATTCATTCGAAGCGTTGGAATATCCATTCCATTCTAAGCCAGCCTTAAAGGCATTCCTAGAAGCTCTATAATATAAAATATTACTAATTTTTCAGCTGGTTCTTTGTTTTGCACCTGAAGTGACAGACTCGGATGTGATATGTTGGTATTTGATTTTTATGAAACAAACGGCATATAGTAAAACTCATCATTTCTCAATCCTCAGTCTTTTTTGTTCATAATGCCACAGTTCCGTTTATTTGAATTACACGCATGGTAATTGTTAGTGTTTTGTTTTTATTCAAAATGAGCGCTATGACTAAACTTATTGATCTATGATAAATTTCCAAAAATGATTTTTATTTATTTTCCCTACCTTCCCCTAGCGATGACTCGACGTTCCTTCTGCAGAAAGCTTTGCTTTCTCTTCGCATAAAATACATATAACTAAAAATCGTTATTGGAAATCCCAGGGTATTTGACTAATGACTATGTACATATTTATAAAGCTAGCGTTATTGCGGTTACAACGGTGTAACTCAAACCTCTATCGCATCGTTAGTATCGGAATTAGCCGAGGTTTACAACTTTTACAACAGCTCGTGTAAAACTCAACATAGAAACAATTTTTTCATTTTGTAAAATATTATCAATGCAACCCGGCAGCCCCACGTTGGGCGCCAAAAATATAAAATATTATCCATGCAACCCGCAGCCCCACGTTGTGGGTCAGAAAAGGAAACAATCTCTATTATCGTTAACTCAAAATGCCCACGTGGTGAGTATCAAAAATGGAAAATAAATGTGAGATAAATTGACCACGGTCTCCTACCTTTTTCAATTGCCCCAGCCTTCTCTGCGGTAGATAACATGAGAAACACAAAACAACATGCGATACGTGATAACTAGCAATTTAATTGATCAGACAAAATCATATCATTGAATCAAGACACACAAAAACAAAGTATATAATATCTTGACTTTTAACTTAAGGTCATGACCCAGACAATTGTAATATTATGCACCTCATACAGTTACTTCAAATGATTTACTTATCTTTAAACATTTTATGATAATCAACTTCTTTGAATTAAGCCATATATCTTCTTTAAACATTCATTACTCCAATGTAAATAAAACAAAACTAGCATCAACCTCTAATCCGGGTTGTACCAAACTGGGTTTGTATGGCTTATTTAAAATACAGAATTAAAGTCCATATTTACGCTCTTGTTGACAATACAGGTTGATACGTGGCTGGTGTCACTTTAGCTTTACAGCCTCCGGAACCCGTAGTCCTGGCATAATGTGATCACAGCATCTGCACGAATGGTAGTCCTGTACCAGGGTCTCTCTCTCTCTGGCCCCCGTATCGCGGCTGAATGTCCGCTTCCTCCGGAATATGGCACAGAACCCCCATCACACGTCCGTTCCCTTCAAGAACTCTGCTGTCAATCCCCGCTCGTGCTTTTCTATTCGTCCCCTTCCCCAATTCTTCATTGTCGGCTTTGGCTCTGCCCTCCGTTTCCCTATTGTTTCACCGCGAAAAGTTAAACATGGTGGGTGTTTAATTGTTATTTCTCCCACGCGGTGGGAAAAGAATATGGAGGCCCGCGTTGTGTTACAATTTGATATGTTAAAAATATGTGTGGCTAACTTATATAAAAATATCTCTACTCTAGAATAAATATTAAGAGAATAATGATTGCGTAAATTCGGACCACCGGGTTTTGAGAGCCGAAAACTGGGCCTTTTTCTAAAAACAATATCGCAAAAGTGTAAATTAGGATTCGAAATTTTTTAAACAAACATTTGTAAACGTAGAGATGATTGTCTATCGTATGCATTTTATTTTGTTAAAATCAGTGGATCTACTTGAAGATACAGCGTCCTAAACTCAACGGACTCGACTTTTTTAATGGACAGTAAGTCCCATCACATGCGTCCGTGTTACATTTCCACCATTTTTCCTGCCAGCAGAGCAATCCCGGTGGATATGACTTTATTGGCCCGATGGAGACCGCACGATGACTCCCTGCCCCTCTCCCCGTTGAACATCTAGCAGTTCAATATTAATCTCAGCATGAAAAACTACTCAAAATATAGTGATGTACAATGAATTTCGCCGCTTCTCTCCTCCGCCTTCAAAGCAATCACCAGTGTTGATATTTTTTTGAAATTTAATTTTGTAACGTTTATTTGTGAAATAAAAACATCACTGTTCGAGCAATAATTTCATCGCCTTAGTTATTTCCACTGTCTTCCCAAATCTCCTGATTGGTGTAAGTAGTCAAGTGTCGGGAGAGGACATTTGGAAAGTGAAAAGACGAAGAAATGGGCTCCTGAAATATCAAGTCAGCCGTGTTGTACCACGAGAATGGAAGTGAAGATAAAAAAAACTTGGATGGGACGGAAGACTGGTCACGTCATTGGAAATTTTTGTTATGACCTGGGGTGGAATGAAAAAAATTCCGTGCCCCTTCCCTGAATTCTCAGCAGTCGTGTGCTTTGGAAGAAGTGAGAGTGACGAAGAGTGCTGGGCCGTTCGGTGAGAGAGCAAAAGGGAAAAAGTGAAACGCCTGGCGGGAAAAAGCAAGTGTCAGCACAATTTTCACTCACCAGAACAGAATTTTTAAAATCCAATTTGAAACCTCCGGGATTCGACTTTAAATAAACACTTCACTCCAACCACTCTCTGCCTCAGAAAACATTTGCATGACTAATAAAAACGCAAATTTCTGGTGTGAATAATTTTATGACGCAACAAACAATACTTAAATGAAGCTCAAACACGTAGAATGAACAGAATATATTACAAGTTTCCGTATTAAACTGTGATGCGCGATTGACATCCAAAAAAAAATAACTTGGGGTGGAAAATATGCAACTCAGGTACTATAGAGGTTAATATAACATTCCTATAACGTTACATACATCAAAACAATTCTTTATTTAATTGACGAAAGGAATGTATTGAGCTATTGCGTTGATGCAAGGTATTTAATTTTAGTCGGACAATTTTCTGTACCATCACTTTGTCTAAGATCGAAAAAGATTGTATTAAACTATAGCAATGATTTTAAAAACAACAGAAGACATTTTTCTCTTATATTTTTTAGTTCATAAAAATCTTCCCAAAGATTCAGAGCTTATTTCATGCTGTAGTTGAAGATCCATTGCATAATATAGGAAGGTTTTATATGAAAACGACAAATCCTATTAATATCATAAAAGGAATGATATAGTTACGAATTCTTATTCATTTGTGTAAATAGTCCCTTTGTTACGTCAAGATTTAATTTTTAATATTGAACGTAACAAAAATAAGCTTGATGAAAGGAAGGAGCTTAGTACTTTTTTTACGCATGACTAAGTGTTGTAAAGCCAAATTAAAATATGGGAAACGTGAAAACCCATATGTAGAACCTAAATCAATGAAATTAATAACTTTACAATAATTTTAAATAATACGTGGTGTAATATGATAAATAATTTTAATTTTGACGCTAGGCGTTAAACAAATTATTTTAAAATAAGTGTGGATATTATAAAATATAAATATTAAAAATGCAACTAAATCTCGTCTCAAAAGCAAGTGTATTATTAAATTATCGTCCGGAGCGTACAATACTCTTTTGCGATGTAACTACTAAAGATAAGTTTAAATTGGCTTGAGATAAATATATTTTGAAGTATGAGGTTATAAGAAAAACAACAATTATCATTTATGGGTACATAGGTTTACAACCTTGCCAGGGGTACTGGTTTTCCACAGGACTAAGTGTTGAAAAGCCGAATGAAAACAAGGAAAACGTGAAGCCAAATATGAAGAACCTAAATCAATAAAAGTATGGAGATGTGGACGTGGAAGATGGAGCCTGATCATTAATGAAAATATATTTAATCAGAAGGGTGGATGTGATCAAATGAAGGGTGTTGAAGGGCTGAGTTCCCCGGGACAAATGGGTCCGCAGACACTGAAATAATCTACCCGAACCTCCCGTTCCTCCCGGTTGGTCGAAACCAAAGGAAGCGAACACGTTATATTTATATTATTGAAAGTAATTTATACTGAGAACTAAACCAGAACATGTTATGCAACCGTATGTCGCAACTGGTCGTTCAGTACCGAGACCGAAGTAGGTAAAGTAGTGTGCCTATCCGCTCCCCCCAATCAGGTGTGCCTATTGGACCACTTCCCAGCAGGAAAGCGAAAAAAGCCTGGTGGCAGGCTAGAAGTGGGATCTGCGTCACTCCTGCTGCGTCTTTGAGGGGTGATATTCTGAAAATGGGTCTCGGTCTGCAGATGAGTGTATTGGTGTGCAATAACCAGGGTTGTAATTTTAGGCCAGGGGTGTAATTTTTTATATTTGCTTCCAAGAAAAACAATCTTGTTCTTTATGATTTTAATTTTTTTAATTTCACAAATGCCTTTCTTGGAATATCAATCCCCCTCTTTATGTTTTTTTCCCAAAGATACCTTAGTACCGACCCATAGGTTTCATGTACCCTTACTCAACAAAGGGAAGAAACCAATGTTTGTTTCCAGTAATGATGTGAGGAAACGGTGGTGTCTTCCTTAAAGACCAGGTTTATATTATCCTCCTCAAAAGTTAGGCTTGTAATGGGATTATCCTGGGTTTTTTTGTTATTCTAGAGTGGATCTCAAGCACTGCTGAAACATTTGAAATGATCAGGCAGCACAGGAGTTATTTTGGAGATGATCATTGGTTCCATTATTTCATAATCCAGGATCTTCAGCCATCACAAAACATTTTTAATGTAGCTGATATTAGTTTTCATTCTTTGGATGTATTTATTTGGAAGTTATAAAATTCTTGTAGTTAATGATAACCTTTTCAAGAGCTAACTTTGGGCTGATGACCTTTGTATAATTCTTTACAAGCTGAAGAGTATTTTTATATGAGTAAGTGGCAACTCTCATTGATGGTATTTTTTCAGTTGATGTAGTTATCATATACTTGTAATATATAACAAGGTTGACCAATGTTTTAAAAGTTATAAATTGTCATTTTTCTATAACTCAACCTTCAACAGCCAGAACTAGTCGTTCTAACGGTTCTGCCGGCACCAGCCATATAACAAATCAGGATATAACGTCATGACTTGATGGAAATCAACTGGTGGCTACACCATTATGCCCATCGTAAGACTACGTTTCATGCAATCAGATGCATGAATCAGTTCCACTTCTGCATTTTTGTTTTTGCGTATAATCCTGTCTCCTCCCACTGCAGGTGAAGCCATAATTATCGACGTCACTACTCCCTATATCTGTGAGGATTGGGTGTAGAAGGATTATTTATAAATGTATGTGCAAATAAATGTATTTCAAACAGGATTTGAAAACAAACGCTTAATCCTGTACTCGTTTACATTTCAGGAACATGGGCTCTGGGAAGAATACGCGACAAGATGGCATTCACCTCAATTGGGTGGGCATACACCTCCACGCACCATGCTGGTTAGCTGAAAAGGTTTTCATTTTCCTGAATACTAAACGTACTAAGTGAGATGGGATGAGGATGAAAAATTGAAATTTGTTGGCCAATTTTGGATAATGGTAAGTCAATCACGACCTGGATAAGTTACGTGTTAGCGCACTCTGTAGTCTCTTTTAATTTAGAAAAAGTCCCCAATAACTCCCTGGTATTGACGTTAGTAGCAAAATTATACATTTTACTAAAATATAGGTTAATAAATACTATTATTTGAATTTGAGACTTTAGACGTCGTCCTTTCTAAAGATAAATCCATGTTATTTTTAAGTTGTATGACATATACATTAGCATGGCATTTATTTTTCAGGATTGAGAAAAGGTGTTTTTCACATCTTCAAATGATCCTTGTGAAATATAAATTTGCGTGTGAAAGGTTTGTCTCTCTTAGTTGCTGGGAACCCTTGTTCCAAGGGCCTTAGATATTTTGGGACCAAATATGCATTTTTAGGACGCAAAAATCGTTTTGTGAGTCGTTTTTTCTCGCAAAAAAAAAGAGAAAGGAGTTTCCAGTATAACCTCTCGCATAAATTTCTTTTGGTAACTGCCTTGGTCTAGTACACAATGTGCTTGGAATACCAGATTTCTTTCGTTTATTTCCAATATTCGACTTCGTTTTTTGTCTGCTACGATAAAATATTTGAGTGATTGTTTGTCAAAACGGTTGCTTAGTCTAATAACGGCGATGCTCTTCGAAGAAATGTAAAATTAGTTTTTAATGCATGAGTTTTTATGGGAAATAATTAAAATTCGCTGATGAAAGCGTAATTATTGGCTACAGTCAGCCGATTATCATTGATTGATTTATTTATTTTATTTTATTTGAACTTATATTACATTTATGTTCCGTCAGACCATGTATCATAAAATAACAAAGCTACCGAAATTTCTTGCTATTTCATGAGAGTAATTGAAACACCACACTAATATTCTCCTTGATATTGTGTAATCATTGTTTTGCGACACGCATCAACGCTATTCAGTTCTTAGCTGGTGCTCAAGATATTTCTTCATTTTTTTTAGATATATTTTTGTGTAGATAAATCATTCGATTAGTGATTATAAGGACTATTTTTTATCCGTGGCCTAGTCAAATGATTTCGTATATTTAGAACGTAAAAACTTTTGTACCATGGCTATCGGTTTACAAAAATCATTTAGCAATTCCACATTCTTTTATCTACTTTACATGTCAAGGTTCTCATCTACTTTGTAAAATAAGGCTGTTACCGCAGATTGGTTCACCCTTGCTATAAAAATTGGCTCGTCAAGTTTTTTAGGTGACGTTCACTTGTTTTCTCCAGAGTCTGGAAGAATGTGACGTGCCTGACTCGGAACTGATATATTTATATTTTGATACTCTCAAAGCAACTCTCACCTTTGAACTCAAAAGCTACCCAATTTGCTTTTTTGTCTTTTATCAGTTTTATACCACTATTTTCCTTTCATTTTGTGTCTAATTAAGTGGTTTTCCTTATTTCACCGCAAAAGAGCTAGTATTTATGGATTAAATAAGTTTGAGCTTCCCGGAAATCAATTGTAACCCAAAGTCTTTCATTTCTTCTGGCCATTAAATTTGTTTCCCAGAAGTCGCTTTTAGTTTACCTCGCGAAAGGGTGCGGGAACTCTACACTTCATGGCATAAGGATCCTCCATTATTCTGATAAATAAGACTTACTTCTTCTCAGTTTAACGCCTCATTTGGACCATATTAATAATTAAACACGGTGTATTTTAAGTACTACTAATCCGAGATTTTTCCTCTGCCATCTTTACATCGCTATTCTCTGTGCTAGATGAAATTTTATATAATTTGCTACAGTGATAGGCGTCAATTTTCTGCTTTCCCGGGGCAACTTCTGTTATTATTCTTAGAAATGAGTGAGTCAACAGGACAACAGCAAAAGAGGCCGAATTTTCCCGAGATACTGGATAAGAAGTGAAGGTCCAGGAGATGCCGTAGTGGTAAAAGTTCATGTAAAAACAATTTTTCACATCTAACATAAAATTTATTATATCTTATTATTTGCAATATTACATAATTATTTCATGGAACATAAAAAACGGGTCGCTTTGCTTGTCTCTGCTATTATCTTGAGTCAAGCGAAAAACTGCTTTTGTTCTAGTCGAGACAATATATACCTCCAACTCTCGTGGATTGCCTTTCAAGGGCACTACGTTTTTTGAATCGACAGAACCTTCAACGGTTCCAATAATTGGAGGTTAATTATCTATGCTTACGTGCCTTACTAATTGCTCAATTAATTTGTAATAGCTGTTACACAGGAAATATTTAGGTAGTTTGATAGTACCTGAAACCACTCGAAACCAACATTTTAACGTATGTTTGTCCCGTGGTAACTCCCCTGCAATAGCGGGGAATTTTGACCTTTTTCAGAGTATCCATACACTAAAATCAATTCAAATACTGAATATGACAGTAAAAGATTGCAGCAGACATTATTATGCTAGCTCTTTTGTGTGCTCATGTGTGGTGACGAGTTTTTTGTGATTAGATGGCTTCCTGTAGATGGACGTCTCCATTGTGACATTGCACGAGTAAATCCCGCTCCTCTCCAGTGACGGGCTGGTCAAATAAATTTCATGCTCATTTGTATGGCTCCACTGCAGCACTGATAAGGGGTGTGACGAAGCGACATGAAAGAGTTTACAGAAGAGACAGCCCTGAGTTACACACACTGGAGGACAAATTATCACTCCCCCATTTCTTGGTCACCGAAGAAGTCAAAGAGGAAAACTGGATTCCATTTGAGTGATTCTATTATATTTTCCAGTGGGCTTTATTGTCAATAGTACTGTTATGTGACTGGAATTTTTCACGTCTTAAAAACCTTGACTATATTTAAAGTTTAATGATGTTTTACTTGACTTTTTTTACGTCAAGCATCAAACTAGTAAAACTTCCTCTCGCTAAGGCAGGATGATTGGAATTATATCCTTTAGTTAAAGGTATAAAATAGATAGTACATAGATGTAAGTGTCATAATTACAATGTTCCGAAACAAATACTCCCGTTTTATTTTGTATTTTATGAAAATACGAAGGGACTTTTGTCTCTGTAATATGTACAATTTATGACATTTCTAATTGAAATAAAAAAAGATTTTAGCTGTCCGCACTTATATATTTTACTAGATATGTAAGAATAAATAAATAGTTACATACTGTCATAGAGATATTTATTTTAAAGAATAACTTATGACTGACTCGGACATCGGAGTTATGGTATTCAAACGAAAAGAGGCCACTTTCTTTGATTTTTTATACCATTTCAATCATTAGAAATAACGTAGTTTTTCTTTATCGGTAGCTTACAAGAAGATGACTATCCATGCTAAAAAACACTTAAACTTAAGCCTAATTCTTTAACTTCATATAAATATAAGTATTCTTCTATAGTACTGTTGCATTAAAGGTCAAATCTCGATTACAATAATAGTATTGTCCCTTGTAACTTGTAATATACCTCTTTTAGTTTGGAAAGTACTCTGATAATATTATTTGTATATGGTGTTGTAGTAGACCTGTAATACATAATTAAAAATTAAGGAGTGCTGTATGCTCATTAATGATTAACGATTAACCTGACCAGATCAAGCAAACGGATTTACATTCTATTTTAAAATAATCCCTTAAAAACAGATTCCTTTAAACTGCGGCAGAGAATTCTCTAACCATCCACTAAGGGCCGGTTTTTTAATGTCTAGTTAAACTCTACGTAATCATTAACGGTCGGTTAGCTCAAAAGTCAGTTTTACAATTGATGGTTAAGCTCAATGTAGACGTTAAAGTGCTCGTTACAATAACGGAGGATTTGCAATGGTTATCCGAGTTAACGTGAAGATAGATGCGTTGCACGACGGTATAGAGTTCTATCATGGCGGATATTATGATTGACGTGATGAACCACATCGATGATGAATTTGTGACTATGATTCCCGGGAGCAGGTTCTTTTCAATTTAATATTTGTCAGAGCTACTTCAAAATTTGCATAGAAGAATGAGATCTTTTCTAGGTTACTTGAGAGAAGAAAAAACCTCGAAAATTCGCTAGATACGGACATCCATAGTAAAGAGGCCCGGAATATCTTGTAAACCTTGAAGCCATTTTTTGAGATCTCTGTAGTTTTATGCCGTTTCTCACGAATACCATGAGTCGTCGGTAGCATACAACGTGCTAATCTAAAGACATAATGTCCAATGACGCAAGATCCCGTACATATTAGTGATCACGAGGAAAGTTGTTCGAACAACTTTCCTCGAGTGAGTGATGCGTGCTTGTGAGCTGAGGTATTTAGAAAGTCGCGGTAGCGTTATCTGCAATGACCCTGGAAATTTGGAAGTTAGGCAATATATGTGATGTTGTGAGTAGTTACGCGTCCAATTCTTTTCGAGCGCCTTTTGTTTCCTGTCTTAGGATGAGGCTCCTGCGGAGCGGTAAGTTCAAATGCAGTACCCCAAACATAGACGTTGCTTGAAACTTGTTTAAGTATCTAAAACACCAATAAAATTTGATCAATAATATCTGTGAACCTTCTCGAATAGGTTCAGCTTTTTAATATCCAGTAAGTTGAGAGAAAAATAATATCGTTTCTCCAACGATAACCTCAAGTGTCAGCTGAAGGATTCAGAACATCCGCATAGCCGCACAGAGTTATTTTGTTGAGTCTATTAGGTACCTATTGAATACAGATATTATCAGTTTGCCATATTATCTTTGAGTTTTAATGAATTAGAATGTCATAAAAAGTGTAGAACTTATAATTTTGGCCATTTTTTCCTTTTGACTCTCCAAGTTGAAAATTTTGCTACTACCAACATGCATACTTTTCTTTCCGTAACTCACCTATTGTTAAGACTACATATGTTAAGATCGTACTTATGTGTTTTATTATACCAAAGAGAAGTTTTACAAATACTTTGAGATTTTTTTGGAGATTTCAAGCTATTTACTTGCTCAAAATTAACATTGAGCAGTACTTCAAATTGAGCAATACTCTAATACAGGACTATATTCACCAACAAAAATGTAGTTATTTTCTACTAATGTAAAGGACCCCGCTAAGATCTTATGGAAATTTGATTTCCGTAAAACTGTACGTACTACCGGTGGTTTTTAAGTGGTTTGATGAAGACTGAATATTGATGGAGAAATTCTGATCCCGGATTCGTAATCAGAAGGCAAAACTGCATAGGAAAGCATATATCGCATTTAAAATACATACCACAAATTTTTGCTTGCCTTTGTTATTTTCAGTTTACATTGGAGCTAGCATAACCCTGTAATCAAGAATAATCAGGGTTTATCTCAACACCCTGGGGATTTCGGATGCTATGCATACTAGATAGAATACCAATGACAATTTATGAATAATTGCGCTCACTGGCGCAGTTTCATAACTTATAGTGACATTTGTTGGCGCTTGTGATGCGGTAAGCGGTATTGGTGAAAGGCTGGATAGGGGGCAGAAGCGGAGGGGGCCGCAGAGTTCAAGCTAAAAGTCATAAAAGGAGAATATGTGTTACGCTGATTAGATTAGTGTAGATCAGTTGCATCGGATTTGGGTTTTATGAGAGGTAGCTGACGGCCGCAATTGGCTGCAATGTGAGGTGCTAATTGCGATGCTCTAGGAATTCAGCGGAGCGCAGATAACGACAAAGAATGTAATCGAGTAGTGCTCGAATCGAAAACTAGGAATCGCTTCTGCTGTGTTGCAACAGTGAACACATGACGTGCGACTTGATAGGGAGGTCGATACTGGGATGGAATAGCAAAGACTTGAGTGCGTGAGAAACTGGTGGGAAGTGAGGATAAAATCTTTCTTGTTTGGGTAAAGCACAGTTATTCTGCTTCCAATGCTATCTTTACCCGGCTCCGCTTGGTTTATGCTTCTCACTTGGATTCAACATTGGTAATTTTTTATGTTAACTCCAAGCAAAAACGAATAAACGAAGTGGCAACTCCCTAAAAATCCCTTAGTGTTAATTGTGCCATCATCACCCATGCTATTTTCAAATATTCCCTCGAAACTTATAACAGATTAAATAAAGTTGTCACGAATATCCGGATAAGTAAACAACAAAAATACAGGTTTTATTACGATAAGAAAAGAGAAGAAATTTTGTCGTTATGTTAATGACACAATAAAAAAGTAATAAATGATTAGTGTGGGTTACGTAGAATTTGAGAAGTTCAAACTTTTTTGCCTGTTTCTATTATCCATGAAATTACTGATAACTAATTTGCAGAAATATTTCCAACTCAAATGTGGATGTATTCATTTCTGTTCATTTATGAATTCAATGGGAATAAAAGTGGCTTTGGAGGTTATTCTATGCTTAAATTCAGTTATGATATGTATTACAAATAAGTCTCATAAAGTTGGTTCACTTTGATTCATCGTCATTGAAGAGGAAACATGGATACAAGTGAATTTTGTCTGGCATACCGATAAAATAAATGATGAAGTCGTTCTTCTGCTCCATCACTGTCAATACAAACCAGAAATTTTCTACTCTGGATCCTCTTCAGGTAGATCTGATAACCCATGCACGATCACTGTATTGCATTTTTCGGAAAATAGCGCCTTTCGGGTCATTTTGTGAATAGATATATTTTTAACTCCCAAACAAATTAGAGCTCTATGCAGCGTAACCATTCAAAGTTAGCATAAAATCTGTTCCATTACTTAGGTACTTTAAGACATCAATATTCACCATATTACACATTTTTTACCTAGCAATATCCAATCTTAGTTACTCACCAAGACATTTTATACATATCTTTGAAATGGTTATAAAATTCTACCACAGAATAAATTCACCCTATTTCTAATTTTATCCTACCAATGAGCATAAGGAGACCATCTACAAATGTCAACATTCGGCATTTTTTATTGAATTCCGATCAATTCCACTACTCCTGCGTGACCCTTGTCAGAGGCCTCCTATTTGAGCCCTTTTCCTGTCTTAAAAGAAATAAGAAATATTTTTAATCTAATTTAAATTCAGGATAATCTTTCCAATAGGATCCCTATTAAGGTGTTATTTTCTCATTTGTAGTCCTAATCCTGAATAGTGGGGTTAACGCCACTAAGTATTCCCTTTTAATCCTTAAAACTAATCCATATATATTCAGTGGCTGAATATATAGGCTTACATATTCGTTATATTGGTTTATTGTGTATAAATTTGCTTAAATGGAGTTGGTTTGAGGCTTGTTAAATGGATTTGGAAAAATTGTTTACTTAATACTAATATACTTACTAGAGATAAACGACTTAATAAGACGAAAGCTTGTTAGCCATTAGAAAATCGACAGGATTTACTATTCTAATTACACATGGTGGAATGGGTAATACCCAGTTAGTAAAAGGGTGTTTCAAAGCAGAGTGAAATTTCCTAAGTTAACCTCATAGGCTCATCCAGTGGATGTTGTCCATAACTTGAAAAAACTCAAAAAATACACTAAATGATATAAAAGAAGAAGGTCAGCAGATTTATTCCTAGTTTAATATCATAATCGAGGGATCATCAAACATAATTATTTGAACAAATTTTAATGAAGAAACTTGAACAGGTACCTTTGTACCTTGAAAAAATTACATATTTTCTTCAAGCGTGAGCAACATCCACAAGAATCATTTTAGAAATATTTAACGATATCAATAACCTTAAGTCCATCGTAAGAGTTAAATATGTGCAAAAATACTCGGTTAAATATATTTTTATCTTAGAAATAAATGATCCTGAAGTGACGGTATTGCTGCTCTGAGTTCTTAAACTTTATCCTAGTGGAGCTCATGAAATATCCTGAAACCAGAAGTTACCCACTTAGAGATGAAAACTTTCTAGAAGTGAAGTTAGCAAGATAATACCCAGCAATTGGTGTTCAAAAAAAACTTGGAATCGGTAATTTATTCATTTATTGCGTCACTAATATTAAGAAATCGTGATGTTAAGAAGATTGTTTATTTTTTAGCATGAGACAATCAACATTAACTATCTTTCGAGAGATGCTTGTAGGCTAAATTAAGACATACGACTCCCTCAATAAATGATATTCATTACCAATAAAATACATGGAATGAAATTGAACTACTGGCTTGAATGAAATTGGGTCAAGTATAACAAAGAGACATTCTCCAGAAATTCTGCTTTTTTTTCTTGGGTCAGGGAATAAACAAATATTGAGAGAGAAGACCGAATGACTGAAACAGCTATAGCGGTAATAAACGCACTGTTCCCAGAATTTCATTTTGCACAAATCCTTCGAAATTTCCGCAAATGAGAAGCAAGGGAACTGTGTTTAATAGGTATTTGCTCTGAATGCCCTCTCCCTTGAATCAAGTGTCTACAAATGAAACAACCAGTACGAATATTCCGTTCATTCATTTCGTCAAAAGAATCATATGCATCGTTTTTGAATTGAACAATATTTTAATGAAGGAATAAAAGTGATTCCCATCTCCTCACATTAGTGATACAATACGCGTGAAACATTTGAATAATTCTCAAGTTGATATGTTTCCGTATTAGATTGACACACATTTGCTAACCAAAGTTTACGATCGGTGATTACCTATTCAGTGTTAACATTAGGTGTGGGTCCGTATGATGCATTACGATACTGTTAAGCTCATATAATTTATATTATTTAGAAAAATCAGAAATCGTGGAGACAGAAAGTGCGAAGAAGGGAATTTTCCTAGAGAAATGTTTAATATTTGAGGCGAGAAAATACATAAATAATAGAAATAAGCTGAATCGAGAAATTATAGAAAAGTTTGAGAAATTATTTCTCAATATTATATGGACACTAATGGTAGATAGCGTTTTCTTCGTAAAATGGCCGAAACACGTCGGAGCCTTTAAGCAGTGCAGATAGTTATTTCTTTATTTCTTATATTTTTATTTGAGTTTACTACCCAGAATACATTACTAATGGCCAATTATAACCTGGTTATGAATAACGTAGTAGAATTAAAGGAAAATTTATTATATATTTTTCCCTTCGTTGCTCATCTGAGAACTTTATACTGGCAGGCTATGGAGTAAGCTGGGAACTCCCCGCCCTCGGTCCCTTTTTGGGATCCTCTACCCTTCTCAAATAATTGCCAGATAGACCATCGGACCTCGTGAGGCGTCCCCACTCCACTCTAAGAATAGAGCCTTTCAATTCTTTTTCTCTCGCTGGCGAGTGAGAAGATAATCCTTTTCGACGAGCGAATGTGGTGTAAGAGTATTTATTTTATTCTGGAGTGCTTATTGCTCACCCGGCTTGCCGGCTTCTCCTCATTTAAGTTTCTGCCGCCAACTTCACTTTTCTCGATACACTTCTTTCTTCACATTATTCCCTTTACGATAATTTATCATTACTCGGTGTCAATTTTCCCGAAAGCGAAACAAGGTTATTTCTTTCATTTATATCAATTTGGGTCATCGGACTCACATCCTCTCATGTACCACATTTATGTTTTTGCATGTTGTGAAAAATACTCATCGTTTATGTCTAATTTATTGGACACACAGCAATCCAGATGACTCAGCAACACAAAAATCAATCGCTGATTTGGATGTTTTTATATTCGATTTGACACGATTTAACCTCGGTAATGGACTATCTGCGACCTGAAAAAAGGGAGGTCCATCGCTATGGGCAAAGGTTCTTTGTGCGCCGATAAAGACTTGAAATGGATTCTTGAGTCCTGTCCTTAATTCTTCTCACTTCTGAAAACGAGGAAAATTTTGCGACAATGATCGTCGACCGACCTACCTAAAACCCATGCTTTCTCACCCTTAAGCATGACAGTACTGATCGGATCGGATCGACAAAACAGACACAACCCACCCGTTATCATCCCTGCATTAATCTTCTCGCAGACCAAAGTTTTTCGCCAAGGGGTATTCTTTATCACCAATTTTGTTCCAAAGAAGGTTCTTCATCTGTCCCGTACGTTTATTGCTTTACCGCGTGGTTTGGCGTTGTCAAATTGACGTCAACTCGGGGCAGAAGACATTTTTCCGCTCCAACATGGTTATTTTTAAAGCTTCTTTGTAATGGTGTGACTCGGTGGCACTAATAAATTAGATATAGTTAAAAACGATAAAAATAATCATGAATTCGTTTCTGAATATCACGTAATGTTTATCTGAGCATATACGTGATTCATCAATTTCTTTCGTAAGTTGGAATCGCCCGGAGAACTTTATAGCCCGATTCAGCATATGTCTCATTAGTGGATTAGATATGATTGGACGCTCTGTTTCCTCCATAGACACAAATCCTCTGCTGTTGGGGTTCAAGACCAATCTCTGGTCATCATAATATTTGTTGGCAATTGGAACCCAAATATGCACCCTAGAGCTGGGCATGAGTAAACTTTACAATGAGTTGAGCTCTTCAGTATGTTTCAGACGCCTACACCCAAAAGTTGAAGTAAATCGCTTCCCATAGTTTCAATGATTTATTCATACAGGCAAATACTGCAGCGTAACAAAGAGTGTAACATCCTAACTTGAAAATTTATCCATTAAAATGATCTTATCGAGGACGCTGCTATTACACATTATCATGTGAAATATCTAAAGAAACCGTGTGCAACACAAGAAAAACTTTTTATGCTCCAAAGGTTTCAAAAGAATGTATAGCCATTAGTCATCTGATGTGTGTTGAAAATATTGGGACCTCTCACGAAGTAAAATACATATATGATTTCACCACGTTTTAATATATAATTTACTATACCCACCCATACTTCACAACTTGTGGACAAAACAATTTACAATCCACTGGTCAAGAGTTTTTTTTACAGTTATTTACACTAATTGACATGAAACTCCAAAATTTTGAAAAAATTTTATTACATTTATTAATAATTAAAGTTAAAGAAATTTTCTCATGTAAAGAAGCAAATATTTAAAAAAAAACCGCATTGAACGCCTAAAAATCACCACCTATAAATGTAAAACAAACTCATTGCATAAAAAGAGTTTCTCTTTTCCTCAGAATTTTTTCCATGATAGAATATATAGATGAAGTGCATATTTCTAACACTTTTTAAACATAAGCTGCAGAGTTATATTTAAACAATTACCATGAGTCACTTGGCAGGCTGAAAAAATGTAAATTTTAGTACTTCACAAATTATTAGTCACAAATAAATTCATTTTCATACAGTAGGATAAGGAGCCAACACACTCTACTTCATGTATCAATTTTCAACGTATCAAGCAAGAAAACGATGATATTTGTTTAAAAGTAGCTATACAATTTATGAATGGAGAAACTCCACTGTCCTCTCTATCCAATCACTTCGAGTAAGTTAGTAATCAGGCCTGACGCCAAATTGAAGACAGTAATCCAATCATCTTGAGTGGATGATGTGTGCCATATCGTGTGCCAAAAAGCGTCTTACATTTATAAGCATTCTTGATATTGTTAGGATATTAGTCAAATAATACTCATTCGTTGTTGATCGAGCAACACATCCATGGCCGTCGCAGGAATTAAAGGAAGTTTCAGCTAATTCAGTAGCAACAGATACTGCAGTCCTAGTTGAAATAACCAAGTTTCTCCGCTTGCCGCACAGAGACTAAGATGCAAGTGTAATGCGCTGTAAGCATTCTCAGTGCCTGAAATTAGATAAATGGTAATGAGGTAGAGAGAGAAGGAGAGAGAGAGATAGAGAGAGAGAGGACGAGGACCGAGAAGCATGGTAGCATGGGCAGACTCGTGGCGGCGATCGGGAAATTATGGCGATGCGCAGAGTTAGGATGGCTTGAAGGGAGAGCCAGTAATAAATGAAGAAGGGCTATAGCGCTCTTCTTATCAATGAAAATATCATCAACTTATAGTAGGGTAAAATAAACAAAGGAAAAGTTCCTGAAATCTCTAAGCGATATGGACGGCGTAAGATTAATGCCGTGAAATTGATAAGTTTCAAGTCATTACCTCAAAAAAAGGCATTTTGGACTTTGTCTGGCATTTTTCAATTTCGGACCACTGTGCAAGGACTCAACTTTTGAATGCTTTCATAGAACGATTGATGATCGCATGCAAAAGAGAGTACAAGCAAAGAGGCCAATTATAATGGAGCATGCCGATTTTTCATAAAAAATTTACAAAACGCTGGAGTCCAAAATTTTGATCGCGATACACATACGCCCGCGTTGAAGGCCATTTAAGGATGTAATGGATTGCGAAGAATTCCTGTGAGTCAAATTTTATGGATTGTTTTTCTTCCGCGCATTCTCTTTACATCGATTCATACAGGATGCGAATAAAACGTATACGTGAAGAGAGCGTTGACGCATCCACTGAAGTTGACGTTTACGTTTATCCATGGCACTAGAGTCAACCTAAATGTAAATCAAGGATACATATTAAAATTGATGTTCAGAAGTATTGTGAGAATACGCTTAATCCGAAACAGACGATTGACCAGAGCACCGCCGCGTCAGCCGTGCGCTCTAATGAGTGAGTTTTTTACAAAAAGAGTATCAGGCGTGATATGTTGGAAGTTCAGCATAACGAATCACAGAAATGGCAATGATGATGCAGTGCATCAAAACCATGGTCGTATTAAACCACATGTAGTGGAAAATTGCCATTTCTGTGATTCATTACGAGTGAGTTTTTGAATGGAGTGCAAAAATGTCAACGACGCTTCGCAGGCGTTTGGGTAAATGTATTTCCTCCTAGGTTGTGGTAAGAATCTATCGGTTCTGCGGGGCCGGAGTTTTTTGGTGAAGGAATCATTGGTATTGATGGTGGGTCACATGGAAATGAGAGAGAGAACTAATGTGTACTAGCTGCTTTGTTTTTTTATTTCCCTGAAAGGATCTTTATCGATTGATCCCACCCCGCGGGTACTGTTCTGTTTTTTGTTTCATTGCCACCAATAATCATTGTCAGTCCTGACAATGCGGAAAGGAAAGAAGGGCTGTGAGAGAGGAGGTAGGGCAGAAGCTCTAAACAGCTCTCAATTCAGAAAAATATCCGATGGAAATATCAATTTTACCGCCAAAATGTTCATATTTGAGGTAAGACTTGCCCATAAATGACCTCGTATATCCCATAGCCATTTTTGTAAGCTACGGAATGGAATTATACCTCACTAGTTTTCCATAAATCTGCTACACAGGGCCAAATATGTGTTAAAAAGTCATCTCACGTGAAAAAGAACAGTCAAAGATAGGTTCTTTACCCCACGGTAACCGTTCTCTAACAGGCGAAATGTTTTAAGGGCTAGCGCTGCATTTGGAAGAGTGCGGCATAAATCTGCCCACACGTAAACGAATTTGATAACGTCGGCGATCAAACAGCAATGCTCGTAATACTGTGGGTTCATGCTTCTTCAGTGAGTATGGTAACGAAAAAAAACTGAATCCATAAATCACACTAGTTTTCAAAGCAGCATTTCTAGGATTATATCCTCTTTGGAAAATATTACTGATTCCACAAGAAAGCAAGCTCAAAATTATTGAGAACATTTATTTCACAAAAAAATTATCAGTCTTGTCAATAAGGATTTACTTTTATTCATTCATCGATTGAACTGCAAATTGGCACTAGAAATGCCTGATGCAGTAATTTGAAGGGAAAATATGAAATTAATCGCTGTAGAACATAATGCACGATGCTTTAGACTAAATAAGTACGCAATAAACTAGTTAAATACTCAAATACATGGGTGCGTTGCATCCGACATGGTTATAAAGTAATACGTAAAGATGATATTAAATGTATGATTTAACACTTTCCCGGCGAATAACATGAGTGTACATTTCTCGGACTCGCCACTGGGTAAGATATTCATAGGCAGCCGACGTTTCGGGTTCCGACTCGTTACCCATTCTCAAGCCTACCTTGCCTTGAGAATGGGTAACGAGTCGGAACCCGAAACGTCGGCTGCCTATAAATATCTTACCCCGTGGCGAGCCCGAGAAATGTACACTAATGATATTAAATATCAAAAGTGCTAAAATATCCTCAACTAAGGTGAAAGAAACGCAAATGAAAAGTACAATCCAATGAAGGTTGCAAGCTGTATACAAACTTACACAAAACGAATTCTTTTAAGAAAATCAATCGGACAAAAAAAAGTATCGTAGTTTCTTATTCGGACATAAATATCGTATCGTAAAACGTATCGCACCGCAGTATCTTTTTGAGAAAATCCAGTTGCATAGAATAGCTTACCGAGGGTCTGTGGCTAGCCTCAACAGCAGGGTTTAGAGCGATCTCCTGGAGGACTGCGTAGCCGACCTGGAGAGGATGGTTGCAGACATTCACTCACGTATGACGGATTTTGCGGGCGTCTCGGGCGCCGGTGACCGCAGCGCTTTCTCCAGGACCCATCCCAGCACCAAGGTGGTGTCCCGGGAATGCAGGTGAGGCAGTTGAGGGGGTGGTGGTGCAGCCCCTGAGTCTGGGGACAAGCACATCTCGAAGCCAGAGTGGATAATGGTGCCCCAAGGTCGGGGGGCAGCGACGCGGCCTAGGCGGGGGAAGGCGGAAGCGGAGGTTGCCCCCATCCCCGAGAAACAGCTTCGCGGTGCTGTCGGAGGATGGCCCCGTGACGCCTGTTGGCGGGGACGTGAGCGCACCTCCTGCTCGCTGCTCCCGAGGCTAGCCGGGTAGGGAGGGCGAGAGTCTCATTGATAGGTAGTCTTTAACGTCCGAGGGATTGTGCCCTCATTGCGGAAGAGGGAAAGGAGAGACGGAATGGACCCACGGGTCATCTCCTGATGTATGCCAAGAGTATTAGTACCAACACTTTTTAAGCGTATAATAGGAAGGTCCTCGGATGAAAAAGTGAAAGAGAGATGCTACTTCGCTCTGGTTAGGCCACACCTCGAATACACCGCGAAAATTTGGGACCCTGGTCATATAGGTTTCAACAAAACAATTAATAAAATACAAAGGAAAGCAGCGCGCTTCGTTAACTATACTACGAGCATACATATAGTGTCTCATTTTTAGAGGGATCAAGGTAGGAACCCCTAGAGACTCGGAGGCTACAAGCTAGGCTTATGTTGCTTGAGATATTCAGAACTGATGCTTTTCAAAGCGGAAAAGAGAATTGATTATATCATGGCTCCTCACTACATCTCTAGGTCTGGCATATACGATAAAATAAGATAGATACACTACCGAACAGATAAGTACAAACACTCCTTGCCGCGTACATAAAGCGACCACTATAGAATCTGAGTTCCTCTAAATACACTGCCATAATACACGTCGCCATTTATCCTCCCAAAACCTTATCTCTTGCATCCATACACGGTTGTTGACCCATGCGTTACGTTAACCCATGTCTAACACCCATGCGTTACGCCCATGTGACGGCTCGCAGGGTATTATGTAGATGTAGATGTAGAAATGTCTCAGTTCCGACTCACAACTCGACCTCACAACACTGGCGCAATAGTCCGTAACACTTTAAACATTTATGCTCGATTTCCTATTTTAATATCTTGATACCAAAATAAAAATTCTAACATAATTACGACTTTAAAGCAGCTGATTCCATGCCCACTATTAATGATCAGAAAATATGCCTATCTCATTCAAACTTGTTTATTTTCCTGGTGTGAAAATATTTGATTCCGTTAATTATTCATGAAATGAGGTTATTTTTGCCATACCTTTATTCAAATATGTATTATTTTAATATCATTTCCAGGAGATGTGATGGTTTAAAATAATGTTCCTCAATTAAGGAATACAAACGTCTCTTATGTTAGTAATATATAAATTCCAAGCATACATGTTTTGAGCTTACATTTATAGATTAAAGAATCTCTAAACTTATTAATTTAGTCATTTATATCTTGTCAAAATGTGGTCATTTATGTTTCATAGTAAAAATATATGTTATTTAGGCCATGAAAATGCTTGTGATTTTGCGTTGAACCTAAAGCAAGATTAAAAGAAGAAATAGTCATTTAATGAAAATGCTCATCACAGACACCCTCTCCAAAAATGTAAGTTTCTTCCCTTAGTTACTTACTTTACGTATTTTATCTTTACTCATAGCATTTTAGATATATTTCTACAATATGCTTGGATATTTTTCTTCAGTTCAAACCGAGGGTACAGCTTATAAATATCAACGTTCAATCAAATATGTATATTTTATTCATTTTTGTGATCAAACACTTCCTTCACCTTACAGTTCCTTCCGATCGAATTTTCCCTTGAAGCGAAATTTAGATTCATTTTCATTTGTGCGTCCGAAAGAGAGGACTTCATCGTTTCTTCCCTCTTTCTCCTCTGCATTCCCAAAGTGCATCACCATGAACTCTCTGGCTCATGACGTTCCTCTCTTAAAATGTGGACGATCCCACCTTTTATTTTGCATCCTTGAGGCGTGAATATAAATATAAGCTGCTTCACACGCATATGCGGCATCCTCACCCTTTATCTCATCGATTCATTTATTTTATTCCAAGACCCGAAAAACAGGTAAACTGACAATTTAAAGTGTTTTTTTTTCAAGAATTTTAAACATCTACTTTCAATGTTGAATGATTCATAGGCGGGTGTCAAATACGCAGCCTTCGGATTATTAGGTGAAGACTTAACCTCATTATCACCCGGGTCAATATTTGTGATGCTTACTACCCTTCATATTGTCTCCTCATCACCGCTGAATCAAGATGACCTCCCATTTTGGCCTGTTTGCTGACGGTGTTACAAATCACTCCCAACAGTCCAACTAGACGAAGGTACTGAAATTGTGTTTACACAACTAGCGCGCGCATTCGACTAACACTAGACTTGGGTCATCAATCGCTGTGTAGACGGATCGTACCAAGAAATTACTACGAAACTCGGCGTCGTAGCGCTCCATTGAACTGTTGAACGATGACATCGGTCGCCGTCAACATTGTCCACAACATGTGTTACTCCACTTTGACAGTATCCTCGGTTTTTCTTTTGCTACCTCTACAAGTGTGGAAGAAATAGTCTCAGTAAGGCAAAACATACTCAGAATTTGGTCCTGTAATTCTAAAAATATAAATTTCCTTATTTTTATGCCCTGTACTAACATAAAACTTATTCAAATATAAATGACCTGAAAATTAATGTCATAAAAACTACGAGAGTAACTAGATAAATTTACAGTAATTATCATGCATTAACTAGACATGAGATAATAAGACCCGGGGTATGTATTTCTGTCCCTACAAGCAACATAACCATGAGGTTCTCTCTCTCTCTCAAAACTTTTTCACTAATTTGTATTATATAGCTAATTAAAAAACTACCTCTAAAAAAATACCATATGAAAGTTAAAATAGAATACCTCACGCGTCTCTTCAATGTAATTTTCATATGCTTTAATAGATATTATTTTTGTTGCGAAGGTCCTGATTCAATCAAATAGCCTTTTAAGACCCTGTTCACCTAATTATTTCTAAGATGTGCAAATCTGCAGGTCTTTAGCCTAATATTGCGCGGTAGGTTCATGCTTCGATGACGATCGAGAGGCCGTTTTTCCTATGGTTAAGGTAAAATCTGCCGCACAAATTAAACCATAAAACGCTTTATAACTCTATTGTATCTATTGCAAGTTATGGGCAACTTGATCGCCATTCAAAACATTGAACCATATCTTACTATCAGAAAAATATTGAATCCGAAACAACTAATATTTATAACTTCTAAACACCATTAAAATTATTTTGACGCATTATATTTCAGCAAACGTAACAACTTTTACCCTTACAGGTTGCATCAGGGATGAGCTATATCACCAGGTGTTTTGATTTACAGTCCTGCTGCAATACAATACCTTGAAAGGTATGCTAATAGAATTGTACATTGTTCTACTTAATACAACTCCAGAACATGGATGGGTATATTTTAGGCGAGCATAAATATTCACTGAACCTTAGTCTGATGCATGCTCCTCTAAGAATAAGCGTATTACGTATTAAAGCGCTACGCATGTTAGAACGGGAAAAAGTCGTTCAAATAAGAAGGGTTCACTACGTTCATGTTTAAATATGTTTTCAGTCTGTTGATAAGCTGACTGCAGTCTTTAAATGAATTATCACAATCGTTCCCTTTTTAAGTGAACTCTAAATATCTCGGTCGAATTCCACCTTTATCTCCACAGAAGTTAACATCGAATGGACCACGCTGTTGTGCCTGCTCTTAAATCCTCGCAGACGTCTGAGGAGATGAGACGGAGCGTGGGAAGAAAAGGAGAAGGAGATGAGCTTAAAGAAAGTGGAAAACTTCCTCATTTCAAAAGTCCCTGAACCCGACTGAAACCCATAATAGACTTACCTTATTGTTTCTGCTTTATATTTCTAATCCCTATGGGAGTGAGGGAAAGTGAACTCAACTGTCATTTCACCTTTTTCCGGCTACCGTCTGCCCCCCTCACTTGGTAATGCAGTTCGGGTGGATAATAAAGCGGATCCGGGTCCGAGTCCCAATCAAGGCCAATGATTTTTTCCTCTGTGGAAGTTCAGACATTTGTGCATTGCGGGTAACTCCGTAAACTTATCCGTACCCATTCCCGGTGTACCCACAATCAGTTAAAGGTTGATTATTAAATTTGTTTTATTTTTTTCCGCTTTTGTCTCCAAATAAAATTTTCAATTTTTTCATACTATCGTAGTTAATTTAGTCTATAAATTTTGTTTTACTGGCACTGATACTTATTACAAATCTGAACTTGCAATTGAAACATAACTTTCGCATATTTTGGTCAATCATTGTTAAAATTATGGGGCATGGGTACAAATACCTAGAGAATTTACTAACTACGTATTAATATTACTAATTTTACTGGGAAAATTACTCTATGCTAGAATATCATAACATTAAATATAGAGTATTATGGATTATTTACGAAAATACTCTCGCTTTGATTCATAATTCTTCCACGCTCATAGCAATTTTCATTTTATTTATGAGCTTCTTCCGACATTTGGATTCACGGCAGTGAACATATGAGTTCATTGGGGTCGTAAACTTTAGTGATCTATCATCACCAACCTCCTCCCTTTTTAATGGGGAAACGCTTCCTGCTGTAAAATGAAAGAAAATCAAACCGAAGGAGTCGCAAGTGGATTATGATTACTTTTGGTCCATTGATCTTAATATAGGACGCGGGTGAGCGTATACTATCATGATGACAACCCAGAATCAGCTCTCGTTCAGGGGTAGGGAAACAAAATGTAAAGGTGATCTTAAAGTTCAATCTACTCTTGAAAATCCATAATGTTCTTATCATTCATCTTGCAGAGATAATTCTTGAAAACATACTCTCCTACATATTCATAACCGTGGAATAGCCTACTGGCAAGTATGTTATGTTACAATGATTTATATATGCAGCTTAAAGGACTGACTTTACTTCCAATGACTGATATAAAAATGACAAAAATGAAGGTTCTTTCAACGTGAGAGTTGAAAATTACAATTGGTGCTGTTATATTGGTGCTACAATCTATAAGGAACCGATGATATTAATAAATTTTTTGAAAACTTTTTTGTAAAAATGAGAACTTGAATGCATGGTATTGAATAGTTATCATATTTTAACATAGGTATTAAAATGCAACTAATAAAACTGTTACAGTTATATCAGGTCCTTCAGCTCGAATGTACGAAAAATTGAAAGTCATGACGAAACGTTTTGGCAGCAGAACATGTGATAAATAGGATTAGTAAAAATTAGTTTTTGATGAAAGGAAAGAAATGCCTCTAATAAAGGCATCATACTTTAATACCTTATCGATTCAATCTCGGTCTCATACTTGTTTACTCTGCTTTCAACCGACCGAAAAGTCCACAGTCTCCAAAGGAGCATTGTTTTATTCTCATTCACGCTCTTTCTCTATTCTCCTGGTCCCATCTTCGGTAAAAGTGAGGCCCAATATTCCATTCTGGGCCCACCTTCAAGTTCACTAGCTGCGAGAAAAGAGAACGCAAACGAAGAGAACTCGATATGCAGGAGTCGACCCTACAACATTTTCCTATTTAATAGGAAGTCTGAGGTCGTCGGAGAACATCAAAACCTATTCATCCCGTTTAATCTTTTCACGTCTCACGGGGATGTTTTTAAATTAAATCCGTCGGCAATTAACGGCCGGGGTTGGAAATAAATATTCAGTCCACTTCTTCTTCAAAACTCTTCATTCCGTACTTTTATAGCGTATACGTATTACATTACCGGAAAGAACAACGGCCCAGGTTACAATGACAGTGATACGCTCAACAAGGAAAGAACACACTCTCATTTTCAAATAGAACACATTGGCGCATAATTATCAGATCTTTTTCTTTCAGAAGATTAACAAACAAACTACTGACCGAATATACCGAAACTGATTTAAAATAATAGGTTAGTACCAATTACTCCAAGGTCGACAAACACTTACTCAGGATGACTTCAAATGTCTGGCCACTATCAGGAATCCAAATTGCTTCTGGTTTGATGGTATTCGTATGAACTCAGATGATATCTTATTCTTTTTGCAACCAGGTGGCTTCTTTATCAGTGACCAGAAAGATTTCATCTATATTTTCATATCGATTAATTGGCTTAAGAAATTGTTCAGCTCCTTGATCATTATTCCTGGAGAAAAGACCACCTTTTCCCCTGAACCTTTTACAATGTAAATTGATAGGTAATTGATAATTGTAATTGAAAATTATAACAATATTTTTGATCTTTACATTTTAGATGTCGATCAGTCAAAATCTCTTTGTTGCGTCTTTGCTGCTCTGTTTCTCCGCATTCTTAATCCTTATAATATCCTTATAATCAAAGTGAGAACTTAAAATGTTATCTTCTTCACCTAAAAAACATCACTTATATTTCCTTTTCACAACTCTATAAAATTACATCATTGCTGCATTCTATATCTAGCCTTTTTTTGAAGCTTAGGAGCTACCCAGGCATTGTTCAGATAGGAAACAATCCCTAGAAAAACTTTATATCTAGACAAGCATTTCTCCCGAGCAAGCAATTTCCGAAGCCATATCATCCTTTACGGGTTACTTCTAACATGAATATTGCAATAAATCGATATTTTTACCAAAATACTTCAGAATGTTTTGGTGAAATCTCCATTATACTAAGTTTCGTTTTTATATCCTTCCATAATGTTCCCATCTAGTTTGGAAGTCAAATGGAAATTATCATAAGTCTGTCTTCGTGTAACTGTTTCCTTACGGCAATATTATTCATTTAAATATCGGAATAAGAAATTACGTGATGCCTGTGTAATGCCTATCCAAAGTGCTTAGAGTTTTTCTTCGAAAGTCATGAACATATGAACATGAGTTTATTCATGATCTACATAGATTTTGCTAGGATAAATTGCTAAGCAGGCATATCAATGATGATAAAAGGTTTGCGGATCACTGACTCATTAATTATGCTAGAAAATCTGGGGCAAATATTAGTTCCTGCAAGAAATAAGGTTTGAAAAAAATTGTTTAATGAATAGAAAAAAACAAACTTTATTCTTTATCGTTTTGTGGAGATAATTGGTGCAGAAAATTAGCTCATTTTAGAGATTGATTTCAGAGACAGAGAGAAGACAGAGAGAAATTTACTGTCAAATGATTTCCATTTACTCCAAAGCATCAATCATTAAAACTTTTGAAAGGATATATAATATTTCTGGATAGCTAAGCACTAACTTTAAGCGATTGCTTGGCAAATGGAGAGGTGGAATCCATAGCTATCTATAAAACTTGTGGTATGTTCTTTACGTGCATGCCATGAAATCTCTACCTGTTTGACAGCCATTGCATTTAATTATATAAATACCTAACTGGAATTATCTATTTTGTTTGTATTTTCCATTTACTATAAATTTCAAAAAGGTAAGGGGAGAGTAAAATGCTGCTTTAAGGGAATTTGGAGGCTGCTTTAAAATCCTGTAAGAAATTTTACCTAGTATAGGAAAAGACCGCTACTTGAATTTCAAGAGTCTTTCTATTTATGTAGATATATCAGATTTATAGCTAACAATTATTGATTTTTAGGAAACATTTTGTTGACAAAATTTGAAATGTAACAAGCCGGTAAGTTCAATAAGATAAATATTCATTATGTTAAATATGTATGTAAGAGTACCAATAATGTACATTTTTTATAGTCATTGGTAAGATATATCAATACCTTCGTACCAAACAAATACATCTCGCTACTGGCTGTTTAAGTAAATTTGCAGGCTACATGCCGATTCAGGGCGTCAATTCTGTTTGTTGCCGGGAGAGCGAATTTATCCCGGCCAGCGAAACCGAGGTTGCGTTCGCTTTGTATTCAGTTTCTCCGTGATCCCGGCCGTGATAAGCTTCGGCTTTGTTCGCGAGTCTGTGACGTCATGCCCCTCACGTCATAATTTTCCACCAATACGATGCTTCCGGGAGAAGCTGAAGGGAACCAAAACAAACATTCGGGGAGATGAGAAATGAATGTCTTCTTGTGTATATTGTGATCCGATCCGAGAGAAAATGCTGCAACTATATTTTTTTAAAGTATATTCATTTATAGTTCACTCATTGTACTCCTATTAGCTTAGTTACTAATCTTATTCTCCTTTGAATGTTTTTTTTTTCGCGAACGAATGTCTTACTCAATGTAAACACTACGAAAATTTCGCTGAAATAATGCAATATGGCCTTATGGAGGATTTTTATTGTGTAATTAATTCAAGGTTAGTCAATTGCCGAAGGTTTGTTCAATCACAATCGATTAGGTTTAGTGAAAATTTTAACTTAAATACGCGCATACAAGTTAGCCGCCGGGTTTCAATGTAGAGTTGGAGGAATAACGTGACTAATTTTATACATTTAACCTTGAATGATGCTAACGGTTGGTTAAATCACCTAATTAATCTACTTATTTTTCATCGCGGTAATTAGTCATCCCTCGGTGATAGAGTTTTTATTGGATGTATGAAAGAACTTCGAATGACATTTAGAGTATCATCGGTGTTATATTCTAAAACTTGATTTGCATACCTTATGGTGAGTACTGTAGTGCCTTTTGCATTTCTTTTCATTTCTGTGGCTAGGGAAATAAAATGTATTGCAGTAAACCACGTTACATGAGCGTTTATCTACTTTGATCTAATAAGCATTAGTAGAGGAAAAAAATTGTTCAATTGAGAGTCAACTGCTTTCAATTACAGAGATTTTTAAATGGTAGACCATTAAAACCGTCAACTAATCCATGATAAGTATGCACAACTTACTCTTAGGTAGAATGCAGGAGTGCTTACGGTCAGTAATTCAAGTAATTTTAATATTGATGGGACAGGTAGTTCAACATTGAATATCATCACCTATTCATTTATTTTAGGGCCACCAGGTACTTCTTATTATTCATACTTTCAAGATGGTGCAAAATTATCTTGAACTGGCTCGTATAAGATTATCCATATCTATACATTAGAACAACAACTTCTTATGTATATATATTTCTTAAATATAACAACTGTAAAAACATAAAGGCCATCACTGTAATAAACCTCTAGATCCAGCTCCTTGATGTACTCATGTCTGACATCACTTTGTGTAAGATAGGTTAGTGAGAGTTAAATATTAGCTGATCCATATACATTCAAAAGGATATGTCAGAAAATGATACAAATGGAGGGAACCACGTGTAGTTCAAAATCTCAGCTGCACCTTAAAATTAGAGAAGGTATGACAAAATATGATTTTAGCATTGAACAACACACATTCATTCAATGAGTCCTTTCTTTAAAATTACCTATTATTGTGAATATACCTATGTATAATATTTCAACATTTTTATGACAAATACCTTGACAGTCACATTTGCTATCATGGTCAGTTACCTTCCATTTCTGTTTTTAAATAATATTTTCATTTACATATTTTTAAGCTCAGCATACCACTACCTTTCCCTTCATATGTCCATAATTTTCCTCCCTCTCTACACACAAAATTTATCCCTTCAATTGTGCCTTTACAGAGCCTCATTTCCTCTGGTACTTAATCAATATCTCACCTTATACATGGAACCATTGAGTTCCTTTAGAAAGTCATTTTCCTTCCATGAATCTCTTAATTTGCCTTCCACTATCTATCCTCCCGTCTCATTTCCCACATGCCTCCTGTCTATTCTCACCTCCTCTACATGAGTTAATGATTTTGATCCATTGAAGACTACAAACCTTTCAAACTAGCCTTTTCCTGTTACCCGTATGCTGCATCATGGCTTAAGTTACATATCTCCCACCAGTCGATTCTTGAATACTGCTGACACCAGACTGCTAATCTCTGGAGATCTAAACCTTGCCAAACTAAGTTTCTACCCCACATAACTTCATCCCAACAGTTATCTTTTAGGATTAATGTCTTCTGGCTCCATTTATTCCTTCTCATTTTCCATTATCATTCCATGTTTTGGACTTAGCTGGCTATCCTATAGGTGTTAGGAAATATATCTGTAGATACTAGGAGGACTAACTTCCTCTGACACCTGATTTTCATCCCACCTGGTATGTGTTACCCTGTCAGCCTTAATAACCATGACTGATTCTCACCACAGCTCAACAGGACATCACTACATACCCATTATTAAAAATTGATGAAAACTAATGAATTGACCAAAGGTCATGACAAGAGTGGTTGACTTAAGTATTTGGTTATATAAGAGTACTAGGGAAAAGTATTCATAAACAAAGTAGCAGTAGAATATCTTATTTATAAGACTAATTGATTATTAGAAAATAAATGAGTCTATCACTGGTTGCCAAACCCTGAGGTTCCACTTAGCGTCAAATAATGATATTCATTAATTCAAGAGCAGCAAACGGCTACTATGAGAGCATGGGTTTTCAAAAAATAGTGAATGGTCATTGATCATCAATACTTCCACTATATGTGGGAGCCTCACTTCTCCATTATCTCCGCCATATCATGAAAAGGGTGTTATCGAAGGTATGAGTGCACTATTGACCTAAACCATGGCAGTGATATTAAAGTTAAACTAGAATACATTAAGTAGTTTTGCTGTTATCAAGTTAATATAAAGCTATAAAGTGATTGGAACTGTATAGGTATGATAATTGATAAGTTATTGAATACCTGGATAACTTGAGGCACTTAGTTCAACACGCAATAGTATATATTCCTGTTTAATCTGAGAGCACAGGGAGGGAATATATTCTGCAGTGATGTCTTTAGAAATTAACATTTTTATTAGGTACCCCAGTAGCCACTCAATATTGGCTATTCATTGGCACCCCATATTGGCTACATGTTGGGAATGAGACCAGAATACTATTGACTACTATCCACCAATATGGTAGGCTACTGGGGGTAATGGTCTCAATATTTTTTAATGGTATTTATTTTTTATGATTGATATGGAACCCTATGTCATAGAATTTTAAGGCTGAGAAGGGGTAGAGAAATCCATTCTATATATAATAACAGGGTGTTTAGGAATCCTTAACATCATGAGAGAGAAGAATGAGAAAAGCCATGAAGAATATAGAAGATAAACCATAGAGACCATAAGGAGAGATCATTTAAGTACATGCACCCTCTTCACACCATTCCCATTTAGTACTGGCACTGTCAAAGAACTGTGTAAATTAGGAAAATGAGTCTCTATAAGTAATTTTCTTCTTAATGCCATCTCCTTGCATATGTATCTTGCTTCTTTTGCATTTCTTCATTCATGATCTCTCCTATTTCTAATGACTCCTAACCGTCCTACTCTTATGAGTTTCCTTTGCATTTTTCATTTACACATGACTTTCTTTCACACAATTCTGTCTACCATTGTAATTCTGTAGAACTACTTAATCTCATCCATTCTCTCAACCAGGCCAAACCAATTAAGAATACTTCTTTCACGAATGACAATTACTTGAGTGTGAGGGACAACAAATTTTTTAAATATTAATAACGGAATATACTTTAGCTCCTCGAACCCCATAGATATGAAATATACCAAGTCCAATAACATCCAATAAAAAACAAAATCAGAATATTTATCACCCATTATGACATTTATCTTGTTCTTCAATTTTGTTTACTGCAAGGGAAATGAACATAAGTCACAGTATGCACAGCTGATTTTTCTTCTCTGAATCAAAACCTCTTTTGATTGACATCACTCATATGACTTGGTTAACATATGCTATGAGCTAAACCATGCAGTAAATTAAAATTTGCTCAGAGAGTATTCTCTGTAAAGATAAACACATAAAGGGAGGTCAGATATCTTGTTAACATTTTTATTATGCAATTGCTTCACATTTTAAACCACTTCCACTGCTTCATTTAGGGTCATTGCAATATCTAGATAGAGAACTCCTTACCTGTTACCACCAGCAGCAATCAGATAGCAGAAAAACTCATCAAAGCTCTATCGATAAGTAGGTTATTGCATTAAATTGGTTCTGCTTAATGCTAGTAGTAATATTATGCAGAGTGAGAGCAAATTCTGTTGGTTTACAATTGATGCAGGCCAATATCGTCTAAGAAGATTCATCATTATATTCTGATAGTTGAGATTTAACTACTAGGTACTCATGCTTATCATGTTAATAGGTATTTTATGGGTATAAGGTATTTATTCTAGCACAGGTACAGATCATGTTAACACTTTGGATGTTACTAGTGAAACCACACTATCAGACACAACTGCTTACTTAGCAATAACTTAATTAATAATTCGTTTTCTCCTACAATTACTTTCCAACTCATATGTAACGGCTAAAATATTTTGTGAGAGGGAATATTCCATTGAAGCACACCAAAGTATAATTACTATCAATGGCATATTTTATTTAATATACCATAATTTCAAAGGTGGGCTAATAGAACGTTAATCAGGTATTTTTTTTATACTTCACAAGACTCAACACATTTTATTAACCAGTAGTGCATCATGAGAAGAAAACAACAGCAGAAGTAAAACCGACGTAACTTCACACAAAAAGTAATCGCCTCGGGATCAATTATTATCGTTATATTATTATTTATATATATATATATATATATATATATATATATATATATATATATATATATATATATAAATAAATGAGAAATGAACACCATTAAATGTAAACGTTACGTCTTGCCTTCCCGTATTTCCACCAAACTTGCGAGATAAGCTTCTTCACCACTCCGAAGTAAATGATAAACAAAAACTATTTCCCTACAAACAAATCGGTGACAATGGAATAAGTTAAGAATTTCGTACACAGTTAAATCCTTGTACGATTTTCACTGGTTTATAAGCACTGTAACTTATGGAAAATACTCGAAGAAAACAAACTCTTGCCCGAGTTAAACTTACTTCATCCATTGCGCTAAAAAACGCTATACACACATTACACAAGCAAACTGCAGCAAAATAGGTTACATCAAAAGCACCGCGATACTAAGGAAATTACAATATAAATAACCAGCGAACATAAAAGTTCGTTTATTCTCGGAATTTCAACAGAACACAAGAGCACAGAGCAAAACATACTTCAAGAGGTGTTTCTGATGACACACCATAGTCCGCAGGCATGTTGGAACTAACTAAAACTGAACTTTCCACAAATAACAAATCTCCATTCCCAGAGCATATGATTATAAAACTCATAAGTACATTTTCTTCATAGCCATCGCGCGAAAGAAAAGAATTATCCACGATGTATTTCTGGGGAACATAAACACACGGCTGTCGCGCAACATTTCACTAATATCTCTCGCCATAAACCTCGGATTCCCTCCACTTTTGGTGCAGACATTGTGCCATTATTGTGAATTCTGTATCACTTCTTACATGCTTCCTCGCCACTTTTTCTTCATTAAATGAACTTCAAAAACTTAAAACTGGTCATCAACTCACATATAAACATCAACAAAATACATAGTAACCAACCTCTCTCACGACTCTTCGGCCGGGGACAGAGCCCGTGAGACGTAACCGAGGTTAAAACCGAAGTCACGGAGAAACAGCATACACTGTTGCTCCCTGATTGGTGGAGCCAAACCTCTCCCCGGGACTGAACTCTCCGTTACGTCACGTGAGACAAATAGAATGCAACCCGGGATAAACAGGCGAGTTAGGTCGGTTAGCGGCATAGTTACGAGAAATAGAATTGACACCCATAGGTTCCTAGTTTCAGCCATCCATTGAACAGTAACTACGACTCTTCAATTTTAACACCCAGAATCTCCCGTAGGACAAAAATTACACATAATGTGCTCTTACTGCCTTCACCCACTTGAACAGATTTTCCTGGTTCGCTCAGCTACTTCCTCATTTGGTGTTTTTACGAGTTTATTCTTGATTATCTTTAAATCTAACGTCAAAAATCTTCAATAAACACAGCCACTTCCTCATCTTTCTAAAGTAATTTCATTTTCATTCTAATGAATTGGTTACTATATTTAAGGAAATGAAAGCTTAGAAAGGATGTATAACGGCAGCGTTTTCAATTCATCAAGAAAATAAATTCTATTCGAAATGGATAATCTACGTCATTCAATGCTTATTATATTTTCCTCACTTTTTATTCGTTAAATCTTCTTTACCCACCTAAGTTTTACGAATTTTCCAGCTTCCTCAATCACTCTCATTTCCTCATATTTTAAAGGTTTATCGCTTTGGTCCTTTTATCCTTTTCCTCTATCCCCGGAAGTGAGTGGATGGGTTCACTCATCACCCAATTCACCATTCTTCCGGTTCTCCTCCTAATTCCAACAAACGACGCGAGCTCATTGAAATTCCGAATTCAAGCATCGCAATCCCTTAATGCGATTTCTTCCCATCCTTTCGCCGTCCATCACTCCTCGTCCTTTCACATCACTCTCCGCCACATCCCTTACATCGCCTCCCTCACCTTTTAATAATCCTAACCGTCCATGATTACGCCCATCCTGTTCAAATAGAGCATAAGCGACTGTAGCTTGGCTCCGAGGAAAAATTAAATTGTCCCTCATTCCTTGTTTCCTTTCTCTCTCTCGATTTTCATACACCCTTCTGCGGTTGAATTTGTACATTCTTGTTTGGAGGCGCCGGGAATCTGAGGATAAAGCGTGAGATGTGAGCAAAAGAAAGAGAAGAGAAAGAGAGGAAGGAAATGAGAGAGACTCCTCGTAGTGCTCCCTTCACATTGGCCATGGTTTAACCTATTGTTTATCAGACGGGTTCAAGGAAAATCAGTTAAATATTTCCTAGCCCTCCGGATTCATAATGCTGTCTCTTCTAAAATTCTCCGTTTCATCCCTTCTCTTTCACCTCGCCAAAAATTATGAAGTAATCTTTTGCGGCGATGCTACTAACTATCGAACGATTAAGTAAAAAAATATTATTTCATCACCGGAGATATAAATGTATGGGAATGGGATGTAAAAATATAGTCTTGCCAAAATGGTACATAAATTACTGTGATTTTTTTCATTCCACAGAATAAATCTTTATTTTTTTCTCTTTATCCGAAAACATTCGTCTTTAGTTAAGTCAGATTAATATTATCTCCTTTTATCCGTGCCAGTGGTTTTTATATTTAAAAAACGACTTTGTTTTGTAAAAGCAGCTTACATGGTGTTAAAATCAGCTGCGCCAAATTAAAAAGAGTATTTTTGGCCACATGATTTGCTATCCTGTCATAACAGTGTTACCGTCTAACGTGCTTCGCACTCCCTAATCTGTGGCCCCATAAAAATGTATCGGCCATATGTTTTTACAATGAATCCCGGTGGCAGAAAATTATGAGGGGATCCGGGATGGATTAAATCAAAATGGGGTGGAGGCCTCTCTTTCGGTTCGACGCGAATATTTGCAAAACGCTAAATAAATTGCTTTCGCAGAAACTTAACACACTCATTTCCTGTTGCAGTGGCATTGCGCCCTCGCCCTCCCACGCCTTCTCCGACTCTTTTCCTCAGCTTTCGCTGATCTTTCCCTTTCCTACCCCCATCCCATAAATAAACGCTGCTCACACAGCCAATGAAGCCCCATATTTCGCCCGTCCTCAATTACACCCCGCAGTAACTCATTCATATCGACTCTAACACGTTCACATAACTCCTCCTAGCGGGAATCTGCATATAAAGGCGGATTGACGGAGATTAGGTATCTCGTGGAAAAAGCAGTTTTATTGCGTGATAGAAATAAATATTCATCGAAGCAGGCTCAAATATTGGCCTAATCCTGTTGCACCAGAGTCCTTTTGGAGCTACGGAGTTAACAGGGACTATGATTTATTAATTGTAAATCTGCTTGATTTCAACCTAGAAGTATTTAGCAAACTGGAGGATTTTAACACTCACTCTAGAAGCGAAATATGTTCATTAAAAATTTTAATGATCAGAGACAGATAAATTTGCTTATTATTTGACCAAAATTTGAGTAAAAGTGTAACATCTAGTGTAAAACAGGTAAAAGTGCATCATAGATCACTCTTGTCAAAAGGTGTTAATCAATAAAAAATTTGTTTTTAATCTGCAATGTGCGTTGGTAAGATTCACAGCATGGAAAATCTCACAAGGCAGATGCTGCATTCCAAAGATCTTGGAGACCTTCTGAATTAACTTTTGCGAAATCCGTACTGCAAAATGATAAATATCCTTTCGTAATTCAATTGTTTTATCCCTTTTTATCAGGAATATGTGACTCAAGAGTGATTCTTAATGGACGAAGTTAAATGAATTTGTTCATTTGATAGATCGTTGGAAGGTGGAAAAGCATAACGTCGTATTCCTAATCATGGGATAATATAAATAAAGAACCTATGACTAAAATTAAACCGTATACTTTTTCAGTACGACGCAGTCGGTAAATATTTGTTGAAAGATTCCCTGTAAAAACGTAAAATTCATTATCAAAATCGGGAATCGAATACTAATTTTTTCATTCAGATGATTATTTATTTTATATTATTTATATATATATATTATGATGCATGTAAGAAGCAGTAAGCATTCACTCGGTGGCCTCTCTTAAATTACGCTCTTTTAGAGGAATGAAACACCTGCAATCCTCTGTCGATTATTATTGTCGGGCAAGATAATATTATAGTTATGGCATGACCATTTTTTTCCTTACATAAAAATATACTAATTACCGTCATTAATATCATGGCTATCGTAATTTCCACATCATAGCAACACAGCTATTTGCGCGGCTATGTCAGTCTTGAAAGATTTTCCCACATTTCAGGAACATATGGCAAACATCTGCTTTGCAGGTGTCCGAAACTGCCTTTTGATTGTTAAGCACGTTATCTAGGTTCTACCTGAAACAGCATTTGAGAGAGAACTAAGCTAGTTGTTCATGCTTTTTTAATCGCGGCGGCAATGCAGGAATGTATATTTCTTAGAAAAAATTCTCTCGAGTAGGTTGGTGCATTCAAGTCTAAATGTTTTACGGGTGGCAATCTAGGAACGTGTCTTATTTAGAAAAAAAATCACTCAAGTAGGCAGGTGATTACAAGGGTAAATGTTGTAGCCGCTGCAATGTAGAAACATCTATTTATTTGAAAATAATATCCCTTGAGTAAGTAGGTGATCACAAGCCTAAATGCTGTACCAGCGGCAATCTAGGAACGTATCTTATTTAGAAAAGAATATCCCTCGAGCACGTTGCTGATTACAAGCATAAATGTTTTACCAATGGCAATGTAGAAACATATATCTCTTAGAATATAATATTCCTCCAGGAAGTTGGTGATCACAAGCCTAAATGTTGTACCGGCAACCATGTAGAAAGGTGTATGTCGAAAGGTGGCCACAAAATTTACGATTGTAATCACACACTCGACGGCTATTTTCTTCTAAAAAATATACGTTTTTACATTGCCGCGGCTACAAAATTTAGGCTTGTAATCACTGGCCAACACGATGGATATATTTTTCAAAGAAATATACGTTTTTACACTATTGCCAGTACAAAATTTACGCTTGTAATCACCAACTCACTCGAGGGATATTTATTCTAAAATTTATACCGTTCAGTATATCCCTGGATAAATTCTTTATCCTATTACGAAAAGGTTTCTTAATTTTCTTGATAGAACATTTTTTTCATCCCAAAGCATTTGGTTTTATAAGTAAATTTGGAACCAGAGATGCTTTAATGCATCATTTTCAAAATGTTTATAATGTCCTCATGTCAGTAATTGTTTTCAGTTCAGAAAATGTTACATTTATTGTTGTAAAATTAAGGAGAAACGATAAAAACTAACGATAAAAATTCATTGGAAAGAGATCATACATAAATGCTTTTTTAAACAGAGCTTAACGAGATTCAGGAAAATAAAACCTTTGTCAGTTATTATTATTTTGAAGTTTTGATTGAATTTTGATCCCCGGAATTTAGTTTTCCAGAGGAGTGAGCTATGCCATGAGTAAATACTATCTAATTTGTCAAAGCTACGATCAAGTTCATGCTTTATGTCACGTGTTAGATTTGTCTAGTTTTGTTGGGCTGAATTTCGCTGCCACCGCCATTTTCTCTTATGGCCTTGACTGTTTATTTAATTTTAGCTCCAAAAACAAACCAAAAGGAAATTGACTTCACCGTTTAATCATCTCTGCATGATTATTCGCGCAACTGCGCTTAAGTGCACGTGTGTAGAAGCGATGTGAATTAGTTATTATGAGTAAGGAAAGGGAGAGCGGGAGAAAGACGGGAGTGTGGACTATGCGCGCACACTGGATATTTCTACGAGAATCTCGTTGAAAGCTATTCACTCAATTGTAATGTACCTATTGTGAGAGACAGATCTCTAAGCCTTCCATTTAATCCTTCGGAGGTCCATCATAATTTTCCACAGCCAGTTCGACTCTAAAAATTTAGGCTCGCACAAAGTGGTGGCTTAGAAATGCTTCAGGAAGCATGTTTTAGGGCGTGAGTCATGGATAAACGTTCAACCTTTCAAGATAAGAAAACAGCAGAAGCAAGTATACTGCAATGATTCGGCAAAAGTGATATTGAAACTCAACTGGGAGGGGGGGGGAGTGAAAGAAAGTGAAAGCTGAAGTATAGGGGGGGGAGGAATAGTAAATAAAATCGAAATTTCATAACAAACTGTACGATGAAGTAAGGTGGGGGGATAACGAACAAAATTCAAAATTGAAAACAAACACAAAGCACTGACTTCACAATATAATCACTTTCAATAATGTATGTTTCAAACTTAAAGGAAGAGACTTAAAAATGCGTTCCAAATTTTCACCAGTTTTAAAGCAAGACTATCGACAATTTTGTATGGCCTTGGGAGTGGGGAGAAGATCGAGAGAAGGCGTCCGTACTCTCTGAAAACCGAACAGAAAGCTGATAGCTCGGGAATTGTATAGATCACAAATCGAATAGTTGACTAATTATAGCAATTTACCGAATGAAAGAGTTATCTTCCGTAGTTAAGTTCCGAGAAGCTTATTCGGCATTAGCGCTGATCGGCACTTTATGATAAGAGTTTGTGATGTTAAAAATATAAGAATTAGTTTCAATAGTCATGGGGGCAACCATTTTTGCGGTAGTTACGAATGGAAAGCAAATGGCATGTAAATTTCTGGAAAAACTCAAAATTTTATAATGTGATTTTAACATCAGAAATGAAAATGGCGGAATTTTATTCACACGATGCTACTTCTTTCAGTTATCGTTTTTTTCAGTAGAATTATTTTGAATCAATTTTTGCAACAGAGTAAGAAATATAGAAAAAAAATCTCAACAAAAAGATCGGTGCACACCAAAAAATTAGCATTTTTACATTCAAAGCAGATGTAGTGCATTATGTTAAAAGCCCGCTGCAAATTTCAAAATTTATCTTGTGAAGATACATAAAAGTTTAGCCTACTGTAAAAAAACCAAAGAGGTAGTTCCTATAATCGATTAAGAGGAGAAGGAGGAGGAAATTTATTGTTACGCAGGTACGTATAGGTAAAGATAAATCATAACCATTGTAGATTTTATTTCGTTACCGGTGCGACGCATTACAAAACATAAATAACAACAACACGAAAGCCATACAGGAGATATATCTGGTAAAAGAAAATGAATTTGCAATTTTCCACACATTTTATTGAAATACCTAACCGGTTCCGATGTTACAACATCATCTTAAGAGGTCATGTGTTGTGTACAGGTGCGATGGCTTTACATGTGTACGGGGAGGATATGTGGGAGGGGTTGGGGCGGGAAGAAGAATCATTAGGAGGAGGGGAGAGAATTAGGTTGGTTAACAAAGCGATGATACTACCGTAGGAAAGCCTAAAAACAACATTGTCAGATATTTAAGACACGGTAAATAGGTGGGACAATTTGTTATTAATAAAATCGTTTAAAACCCTATGAATACATGTTTTAAATGCTGAAACAATTTCAAAACTTTTTAAAATATCACGGGTTGTCACATTTGTCTCAGAAAAAAGAAATAGGAGGGGTTAAAACTAGGGGAGTGTTTCGACTCTAGCAGATATTTTGAAAATACGGAGTTCTGGTGCTGATTTGTTATACTTTTAAAATGCTCGGTCATTTTTATCTTGAATTTCCGGCCATTGAATTTAAAAGCAATAACATCCGGGAGAATCACATTTAAGGGAGTACTCCTCACTTCTCTCCAGATTATCAAACGTCTATAGAATTATAAAGAAATTTTCCATTGGTCACAGTGTTATAAAAACACAATTGTCTTTAGGTAATGAATGACTAATGCTATAGCATATTTGCTTAACAAAGGGTAACATGTACCATCTCTTGGATATGTCGGAGGAAATGGGGGTGAGGTGAGTGGAATTTAATGTGGCTTTTTCGGTTATGTGTCGCAATAATAACTTATCAGTAACTTTATCCTTATAGCTGTTGCATCGTGCGATGCGTTCAATTACCTTAAGTTACGCTCTAAAGTCAGGGATACTAAGGAGGACATTGGGAAGTCGATTCAGGAGAGAATGGAATGCCACGAGTTTGTGGCGGTGGTGGTGGTTAGAATCATAAGGGATGGTAACATCACTGTAGGAAAGCTTACGAAAAATAAAAGAGAAATGTATATTCTCCGAGATGAAAATGGTCAAATCTAAAAAGTATATTTCCTTGCCCCCTTGCCTTGATGGTAGGAAAAATGATCTAGACTAGACTTCCACGGCCGTAATTATAGATTCCTTACCAAGCTACTATCGGGTTAGTAGCGCACTAACTAGTCGCCAACTAACAAAATCGTATTCATAGACAGCTACTGTGCTCAGCAGCGCCAAGTTTGCCACTATTTTAGTAGTTGATTCTTAAACACTCTCTCGGCTTGTTCAGAGGCGCCAATAAATATGGTGGCCTGTAACAAGCGGTTCATCTCGGGAGATAACCTGTAGCTATAACGGAGATTTTAGGCAAAAATACCTAGGATACTAGTGGTAGTGGTTTTCTCAAGTATGGTGAATGCGACGTGTAGTATTGTTGCTGAATCAAACTCAGCCTTTTAATTATTTGATCTTTGTCTACAACACCGTGTTGTGGCGTCGCGTTGGTGGTGCTTCGAGTGTCGTTAGGTGGTTACCACCTCTTCTTCATCTCATTTCACCAGTGCTACACCTCACAGCATTATAAAGTGCATAAATCAGTGTGTGTGTAATGACTGTTATTTAGGGTACCAATTATTCGGGCCTTATCGCCGTTCATTTGTGAAATTAGATGAATGCTCTACAAGCATACTGCCCTTTTTTAAAGAATGCGCCGAGGAGGAAGCCTCTTAAACAATTTACAAATGCATATCAGTTGTGACTATTTCATCAAGTGAGACGCTTCAGAGTAAATACCTCGAGCATATTACTATTGTGTTGTCGTAGAAATAAGTCTTACAATGGTATAAAGTCGTTAATTTGTTAACTTTTTGAATTTTGATCATTTTGCGCAGGTAATAATTATAATTGCGAGTGTGTTTTAATAATAATGCTGGTCTGTTTGCATTATACCGTAAATTTCTATTTCGTGACATTTTTGTTTTGGTAACAAAACGTTGTTATGGTTCACACAGTGACAAAACATTTTCTTCTAGTGCTTCAGCAGTTTATCGCATCTTATTTTATGTATTATCTTCTATTTGGATAAGTAAAATCAGATTCGTTTTATTAAATACTCAGAAAGGATTTGTGAAGAGAGGAATAGGTATTCAGATTAAATAGTGATAATGTCCGCTATACCGTGTGCATGTTCATTTTTCGTTTACAAAATGATGGTCACTTTATGAATGAGAGTATTGTTACATTTTCTGTGTAAATGACAAATATTTGCCATTAACTAAAGGCCAACATTTTCCCTTTTGAGTATTTTTGTATTGATGGAACGGTGAATACCACAAGACCTGCGTTTGTTTAAATATAACTGATATCTTTATTTTGTTTGATTGGATAGAGCAAGTTAAACTTTGATGTGGTGAAGCTGCAGTGTGTCCAAATGATTTTATGAAGGATCTGTGCAATTGTGTGGTGTATTACTACGTGTGGAAAAAAATAAAGTTCATGACAAGCATGTATTCCCGATTGTAGTACCTATACAATAACAATCAGTGTTTATAGAAGATTTGTCAGAATTAAGATGGTAATGCTAATAAATGGGGAAATTAGAGTATTCAACGATAGCGCCATCGTATCAATATAAATGTATACGAATTCACAAGCAACGAAGCCAGTGGCAGTATTGCCAAGCGTTGCTTCATTGATTTTAGGGCAGTCCCTACCTACAATTATGCACTCAGCTACGATAGTGGCGATTGTAGCATACTAAGTTAGTAGCTCCCGGTATCTCACTGGAAAGGATCTTTCAATACTATTATTTAAGAATTCGACTAATAGCCAGTTGCAGGAACGTAACATATGTATTCCATAAAGTTATGGGACCCATAAACCATGGCAACCATTCAATAAGTGTTGCACGAACATTCAATAAATTCATTGGTTTCATAACTTATGGCATGGAGTTATGAGTTCCATAAGTAGACAAGATGGCGGATGCGCAATGAACCGCTTAGAGACTTAATTACTTGATAAAAGAGTTGTTTTCAGACAAGTGACCAGTTTGTTTACTCTTACCGACTAATTATAATGTGCATTATCAATTATTCATAGGCTAAACTTTCGTAACTTTTATCCGGCGGTGGAAGATTAGATAAAATATTCGAAGCTAGTAACTATTGGTAAATAAGTAAAGTAACTAATAGATGTGTTCCTGCAACCCGAATATATTTATGAGTTCTATTACCTTATGGATCTCATAACTATTGATTCCATAACTAAATTTTCTTGCAACCGGCCATTAGTGCTCTTAGTAGCCGGCTAAGTTATTTGCCTTAATTGTGTATTTTATCAGAAATCTATGATTAAGACCGAAAGGTTTGGAGATATGAATGAGGAAAAGGATAGAGGCGGTTGGATGGATATGGGGCACAAATAAGTGTGATTCCTATGGCTGGTGTAGAAAAACGTGTTGATGAGATCAGAGCTGTGGGAGGAGGTATATTTAAGACCTTGATAGAAGAAAATATAGATAGGAAAAGGGGTCAATGGGATGAAAGGAATAGGTTTTACGAACGGGATGAGCAAGTGTAGGGAGTACGCGAAGATTAGGAAAGAAATACTACTACGAGGTAGATGTGTAAACACGTGCTACCTGCATGTCTTAAAAATCTGCAGTATTTTTTCTAACTTTTAGTAATATCCATATTCAACCGATATAACATTTAAATATAATTGTATTAGCCGAGAAATACTGAATTTTGGAAACAGTATAGCCGCATGTAAAATTCATATGCATATACTGAAATACGTACAACTACTTGGGCGATTTTTGGCATCTAATGATCTATATGTTTTAAAGATTCAGAGATTACCAATGCAAAAATATATTTTGATGTAGTTTCGGGCCTATTTTTATGTATCTTGAAATGGCATGAATATTTTGGTTAGAATACATCATTACAATCTAATTGGCAGTAATGCATTATGACTTACTTGAAGAGATGAAAATGCAGAATATTTTATTATTTAAGACAGCACTCCCGGGGTTCTTCACGAGACCAGCAAAAGTTGAGGTATACATTTATGAAGCCTCATGCCTACGACCTCGATGGGAGGATGGACTTGATAACCGATCATGCAAGGACCAAGCAAGGGGAGAATAAACTAGCGGCCTATCTGGGGATAAGCCGAATATTTCACACTTCTCATTTAAATATGTGTAATGAAGGCAAAATAATCTGAGTTTTTTTGTGGAATGGTGTGAAAAATATGTCATGAGAGTTCAAGTTAAATGTCAGATGTTGGCTCCTTACGTCAATAAGACAAAATAAAATAAAAATGAACCAAATAGCAAATCTCATGCTATATCTGTGGTGGAACGGGAAAATGGATTCAAGATATTTGGAGATTTTGAGCTGCTCACACTGTTACCAACTACGAAATCGACTTATTAGGAGTTTATTTTAAGAATTAAGAGCGTCCGCTAAAATCACTCTAAGTAATTCACATGAAAACCATGGCCGGGTTTCAAATATGCACTCAGCCATCTCTTTTATCACGCTTAGAGTGTAATGGCAACGAGGTCTTCACGCACTTAAGTGATAATTTCTAATTTTTTTATAATGCCATCTTACCGGTGCAGTTGAAGCGCGACTCAATTTGTGGAATAGAGTAAATTTTTTAAGTAAGCATTTTTTGTTGAATATCTTACCGAATGCATTGATGAAATTATAGCTAAAGAAGCTTGGTATATATTTCGACATTTATTTTTTGTAAAGATAATAATTATGATTATAATACAGCATGACGTTTGCAGCCATAGATCTGTAGCCGTTTATAGTACGTCTATAGTTTATAAACAAAAACGAGCAAACGTATAAGCTATTTTTAATAACAGTGATTCATTGAACACATGAACTATTTCTAAAATCTAGGCTTAGTTGTGTAGAGTGTCACATTATTTGTATAGTGTAGTCGTTATTGACGCTCAAAATTATGATATTAATCCTTTAATATTGTACATAAAGTTTGTATACCTCGTACATGAAAAGACGAGTTCTCTGTACCGTAACTGTAAATTGGAAATAAGAAAGGAGTCTTCATGTAGAGAAAGTGGGAAATTAAAATATAAGGGTTATCTAAGAGGTGCTCACGAATGAATACAGTGTTAATCAATGTATTCAATTGAGGAAATATTTTTCAATATGATATCTCGTCGTACGGAGCTCGTCTCGTCGTATTATTTTCTTCATGCTTCAGTAAATCTTAGATCGATTAAACTCATATAAAATATATTGAAAAAAATATACGGTGTCTGTTGGTGATAGAAACACCAAGTGTCTGTTGGTGGTAGATGATAAAATATGTTTTGAGAAAAGGCAAGATATGAGGATATGGGATCCAGTTGAGCTCTCATGGAGGGGCATGACTTTAGTCCGAAATACGTAAGTTATCAGGAATTTGTGTAGAGAATACCTTGTAGAGAAGGTAAACACTGGCAAAGTGGTTGCCGTGCCTGTGTCTCCCTGCCGACTTTATTCTTCACAACACTCCTCGAACCCAGACAGTTCGATCTTCGTCCAGCCTCACCTCATCAGACACTCTCCCCTCCTTCCCCTCCTCTGCCTCTCCTACTCCCTCTCCTTGTTCCCCTCCACGACATCAGCGGAACCCCAGAGCTCCACAGTCGCCAAGCCGCTCGCCGCGGAGTCGGAGGGAATGTACCACTCTCCACAAATGGTTCCACGTAGCATTCGTCTGCCTCTAGGATGCGATCGTTTCGAGGTATTTTTTGCCGTCAGAAGGGCAGTTGAAACAGTAGTGGATGATTCAATGTGGCGCCATCAGCATCAAAATTAATTCTAAGCGAATGAGGCAAAACGTATACACGATACTTGGAGGAAAATATTAACCCAGTGCAACATTTATTTCTCTTTCGTCCATGTCACACGTATAGTTTTCTTAACTACAGTTTCGTCCTTTTTGAACACTTGTTTATTCTTTTTATTCCCCAACACGAGTGAAAAGTTATCCGTGGAAGAGCATGTAAGTAACTGTGATCTCAGAAGATAAACAAGTGCTACGCCGCATATCACTTCTTTAGCAGAGAGGTGGAGAGAGAAGAAGAGACAGAAAGAGGAGGGAGTTAAAATGGCTAGGGAACTTTTTCCCGGAGAGTGCTCCATTCTCAGGAATCAGCGTGCTTGTTTTAAGAGCGTTACGCCGAAGGGAGCGGTGCTTCCGCCGGTAGGATGCGCTGCCCGTCGGTGTCGGTTCGGGAGGAGAAGCGGGCGAGAGGGAGTGGGGAGCTCGCGCCGCCCGCGATACCATTAATCCGGCAGACGGCTGCGGTATCCTACACACGCTGCTCAGGCTCGCGACATTAGGAGAAGCATAGATAGTGCTCGTGTATTTATGTTTTTTCGTAACTGTATGGCTTTGAAGGAAGCAGGCAGCGGTGTCCCACGTGAGTTACCTCATGGACCCAAAATAGGAAACTAGATCTCTTTTCAAACAACCAATTACGATGTGTTTTTCGCAGATAGGGGTTGAAACTCAAGCCAAGGATTATTAACTCAGCTTATCAATCACGTCCAAAAGGTATTTAAATACATTGATAAAACTGATTAAGTGAGCTTCTGTATTTAAATATATTGCTCTTCGATATTTTTCTTAAGGGCTGAAGACCATCCATCAGTGCAGCTGTTATGCGACCTTGTGCGTATCTTAGCTTAGAAGGTGAAGATTTACATGTATTCCTCTAGGTTCGTTCTTTCTTCAATGTACAAACCATATTAATTTCATGAAGAGGTTTAAATGATTAATGAATGCTTTTGGTTTAAGTGCCAAATCATGGAGCGTGTTTACTTAAGTTAACACCTGTTGGTGCCTCAGCTATATGCTCGTCAGATATACTGCTTTACAAGACGGTGATCAGTGTATTTTATTGCGAGTGCTTATGTGTTGAGAGTTGAGTACGAAGGTATTGCTAAGACTTAGCTTTGCGGATTCATTTCCTATCGCAATATAAGGGATTACTTGTTCATAGTTAACTCGCACAACTTAATGAGGAGTGAAAATTCTTATGTAGCAAAATATTATGACCATTATTTGTAAAAATATCCTGTTGAAACCTCCGGCAGTTTCAATGGTTAGTCCTATATTTTTACCTGCAGTGTAAATATGTTACCTCGCTAGGAATCCAATACATCTCCTCTTTATTTCCAGTTATTCCAGAAATAACTACTTACTTTGTATATGACTTTCTTTTGGTATGGGCATCTAGAAAATAAATCAATAAAGAAAGCCACCGATGGATAAATTATGTTGATGGTACGATATTCTTTTGGCAAATGAGCAAATGTAAACAAGCGTATGCAAACAAGTAATTTTTAAGTTTTTGTCTCATAGTAAAATGCTTGTGGATGCAAGTTATAAAACTATTTAGTGATTTTTTTTCAAAAGGAAAAGAATTGAATGAAGTGCTCTTTGGATTTTAGTCAATTGAAAATAAATCTAATAATATTTTAATATATCGTCTGGCTTTGAGACATCCACAATAATTCTGAGCAAATAGGCTCAGGTATTATGCCATTTCAAAAGCCGATTTAACTAAAATATTGCAGTATTCTGGAGGTAAAACTGTTATGATGTTCAAATACTACTACCTACTTTTAAGTATTTGTGTGATATATTTAGTAACTGCCGTGCCGTAGGTTAAAACAGGAGCGTAAATCAACTTTCAAAGTCCTAAGCCACTTCAAAGACATCTTTAAACAGACCTGGTAGTTAATTTTTCACAAAAATAATTTAAATAATTTCAAGCAACTTCTAATTTGCTGTTTAAAATGTATTGTCGTTAAAGTAAATACTGACAGCTTTATCCCATGGTCACGCTTTTGAGAAGTTTGAGCCGCTCGACCGCTGGTAACAGCGTATACCGATCGCATATTGCCTGTCTTTATCTGTATTATCTGACTACACAGGTCTAAGTCAATTCAAGGCCGAATGTGTTAGAAGACACAGTGAATTCTCGAAGCGTCTAATGTAATGAGATTGAACTCTGCCAGTTAGGGACTCCTGTATGCTTAACAGAATATAGCAAAAGCGCCTGATCACACGTCTCCCGTGTCAATGCGGGCCAACGTCATCTGTGGCGATATCGCAAGTATATGTATATGGAAGTAAAGTGGGATATACCGTCCTCTCCATCACGTTCCATTTTGTGACGCGGCCGTGTGGTTCTTCCAAGAACTGGAAACCACCCCAAACACCTCCAAGTTTGGAAATTAAATATCTAGAGAAAAGTGACGGAAACGTTCTATGAGATGAAAATAGGATTCATTGCATTTGGAAAATAAAGTCAATTCCAGTGACGCGCTACACTTGAGAATTACTTAAAAAGTCCCTATCGGACTGATGTAGAAGCACAAGGTTACGTGCGCCACAAACTGGTGATTTTGCTTGTGAAATTGCAACTAACGTGACTAAGATTTACGTAAGTTTTCAAATTGTAATGGAAATCGATATATTGAGAAATATTAAAGAAAATGCTCAAGCAAAAGAAAAAATAAAGTACACGATCTGATTAATAATTTTTTTCGGGTGAGAGTAAAGACTCCTAGTATCAGGTACGTTTAAATAATAAAATATTTTGCAGCATTCATATTTTATTGATCATTATTTACATTCATTTTAATTGATACTTTTTGAATTGCATAGATCTAAATGAAGAATATTACTGGCATTGTTACAGCCACATCCGTGTAACTACTTGGTTTGCTAGCCCAATTAACATTTGCGTTATTCCTTCCCAACTTTTTGACAGTGGATGCTGAGTGGGCCGTATAAATCTGTAAATAAGTTTTTCTACATCGAAAAGTTGGTGACAAATCCGGTTTCCTCCAATATTGACTTCAACAACAAGGTCCTGGTGGTACGAAAAGTCCTGCGATAGTTAGTTTGCGATAGGATGATTCATAATTTTACTGTGCTAGCGGAGACTTGGAGATGAGAATCAGATAATCGTGAGTTATATTGAGTTTTGCGCCCTACCCTGTAAAGATATTATTGTGCTTTCTTTTGGTTAAAAACTTTGTAAGTCATGGTTACTTAGTTTGAATTGTAAATTAGTTATTGTAATTAGTTTGAATTAAATTGTAAAATCTCGGACCTCATACTATTTCTTCCCTTTTTCTCCATGGTATTTTCATCGTGGAGCGATTTTGGAGCGATTTCAAGGCATTATTCTTCAACCCCAAGGTCTTAATATCATTAACCGAGTTAGAATCAGCTGTCACCAATGAGATCTAGTGCACTTATGTATGCATTAGGATCGTGCTACTAATTTGTAAGCAAGATTTTACCGAACGAAACGCCGGCTGCCTATGAATTTCTTACCCGGTGGCGAGCGCGAGAAATTTACACAAAAGATTTTACCAGCTTTTGCGCATGAGGCACGAAAAAAAGCCTATGGAAATTTTGAAGCATTGGTGGCAGGAGAGTAGTCTAGGGGAGCCATTATATTACAGAAAGCCATTTATCCATCACAAGTAACTTGTAAGTGGCTCTTGATCGCATGTGTTGTAGATCTTGAAATATTTTTTAATAACAGACGTTAACAAGGATTAACTTAGAGGAATCTTATGCTATCCCTTGAAAATATGGCGCAGTATCCCTCAAGCATCCCAAAATGAGTGGAAATGTACATATAGTTGTTAGATTGCTTGTTTCTATTAGCAAGCAACCAAGTGAGTTTAATAGCTAAAATGAAAAAGAAAAGATTTTGAGGAAATCCTACAAAGAAGAGCGATTAAATGTACAAAGGATATAATGAGGTGCAATAATAGAAGACTGATGACGGAATAAACGGTCAACAGAAAGGTGTATAGCGTGGAGAGCTTCAGAAAACCAATTGAACAATGTTTTCTACAGAATCCATTTTACCTAATTATTGTAATATTTGAATTTATATTAGATAAAACTACAATTACTGAAAGCATGAAAATACGCAGTATCAAATAAAACCCTGGCCTTTATTCCATAAACATTTTTCTTAATTTAAGTTTCAATTTTTATGGTGATATTAGGTTAGCATTCTATACCTACTGCAAGAGTCACATTATTTTCCAAGATACGGAAATAAATTGTAAATTAATAACGAGTGGACTGGACAGATATTGATTGGAAGTTAAATAAATAAATGTAATAATTTTAGGCGTACGTTGAAGGCAAATTGCAGAGTTTCCTTTTTATATGTTAAAGAAATCAACGAACGAGTGGGATGAATTATACCAGATATCGTAAATTGAGGTGAATGAAGGTGAATGAATGACAGTAAAAATTGATCATTAAAGCTTATTTATGAATAGACAGATACGAAGAGTCTATGCTCATGGCACAATCCTTCAGCCATTTGTCGAAGAAATCATATTTCTGGGTAGACATACGATTAGCTATAAATGTCATAACATTTCCAATTACACTAGTGGAGAGTCGTAGTAAAAATATAAGATAATGTCATTTTCTATAGGTGCATACTAATTTATTCTGCAGAATACTATTTAAGAAGAATAACTAGGTAAATATTGCACATAATTCTTTCAAACACATGCATTCCAAGATATGAGTTTGTTTGACATGAATACTTTTATAAATAGCGGAACGTGTTTTATCCGCGTCTTTTTTACAAAATTTAAAAACATTAATTGACTGCGCCATCCTGCTCTTTATTGCAAAATTAACATTCATAAATTCAATGAATTACCGATTTACTATTGTACAAGCTTCTGAATTGTCCTGATGATCTGATTTTAAAATGGAAGAGAATATTGAGGGTTTTCGCAACTTTTTTAGGCTCATGAATGATAGTACTGTCTGACCATAAGACACAAGAAATTGGGACGGAAAAATGTCACGAATGAACTGTCCGTAGAATAGACAATTGAGATGCTACCAGATGCAATGTTCATCCAATTAAAAGACAGCCCTTTCTGTATAGTGTGAGTCGTCGTCCTCAGGAATCATTTCAATTAGACCCGTGTTTAATGGCATGGTCAAAGTGTTTTCTCCATACACTCATTTTACTTCTGAATTTGGGACATTGCGTACGGTGCACTCCAAAAGAAATGTCTCTTTGTTGTAATTTAGCGGAGGAGGTGCCATTGACGATGCCATTTCTCACATTCTGCCGTAAATTACCGGCGTCTCGAGCAGCTCTTGCATCTTAAAACATCCACAGTCAAGGACTGCTTACTTCGAAGCTTTCTTAAAATAATAGGTATTTCTGTGAGAAGTCTGAAACTGGAACCTGCTTTTCCTCTTAGAAATTTCGTATTTTTGGTTATCAAAATAATAAGTGACAAACGTTAAAAAAGTAATGTTCTCATCCAACTCTAGATTTAAATACTTAAACTATTTGAAATATTTCCACATTACTAAGTATACATACACAAGTATACATTCTTTTCACAATGAAGTGCTTTAGTCTGATAGTGATTGAAAATACGGTTCAAACAATCAAACATTTTAAATATCCATATAAAATATATTGGAAAAACTAAATTTAAATTAATACACACAAATAAGTGAATGCAGATAGAATGTAGCACTTTGCTAATAAGCCATCCAAATACAATGGAGATTCAAATTTACCCTAAAATAAAAAATAATCACTTTTGAGCGATGTATTTTTATTGAAATTTATTTAATTTATACATGTAAAATTGATGCAATAAAAGTAGTTTTTACCCTAAATTCCAGTGGTGAAAGTTTGTGCAGGATTAAGTTTGAAGTAATTCAAAGTTTGTGCAGTGTTGCCTTAATCTAGACTGGACGTGCGTGAGACTTGCAAAGGTTATTCCTCGCTGCACCAACTTTACGTATGTGCAGCGTGAACAGTGTTAGCATATTCACTAGGGTGGGCCGAAAAAAGGTTTTTTTTCCGGATCAAATTTGCCCTGTGCGGGAAAGTTGTGTACTGATATCAGGATCTCGCATGCAAATTTTTTTCAAAATCGGATAATATTAACCACTGCCGCCTGAGCTCTAAAGTTTAAAATTTTGCGAAAATTCAGGCGGAAATGGGAAACAAACGGTTATGGAGAATAATCTGTTGCATATAGTGGAATATTGGTAAATATCAACGATAGATAAATATTTTCAAATTATAACGCTGAAATTTAAAGTTTATTTGACGAAATCTATGGCTTATTACGATACCTAAGAATATACAACTAATTTAGAGTATAGGCAATCCGCAAAACACCAAAAATTTTACCGACTCCGAGCATCACTTCAAATAGATCACTTTTTGGAGCCGTATTTGGGATAAATTAATATTTTTTTCGAATGTAGTTTCTTAAGTAATGTCTCATCCTTCATTTGGATATAGATAATACTTTAAAACACGAAAAAGCGGTACGTTTTGAAACTAACTTAAATTATGGCGAAGAAATACGGCCCTGATATTCATCACAAAGTTGATTCAGACATTTATTCTCCTCAAAACATACTGCAATATCCAATTACTGGTTCTTGCCCCACCTGAGATGCGGGTTTTCTTCGCAAATCCAACGAATTGGTGTGTCTTTAATGCTCTTGAATTAAATTGCAAAAGGAGTGGGTGTTCACTCAGAGACAAAGCGGGCTGCGCGCTGGGAAAGATACTACGTATCAGACATTTTAATGCACTAGTGGAGTCCAAACGAATTCATTAGCTTGAGGTAGTCAGCCAGTTGGTATTCACTGATGTTAGTGAATAATGACATTGTGCAGCGTACTGTGGTTTCGGTTGCAAGAAGATTGACGGAATGGCGAAAATGCAGAAAAAGCTTACAAGGTGTGGAGTGGAGTGCCTGATATTTGGTGCACCCGACAAGTGCGCGGGTAATGTTTTGCCTACTTATGAGGAGATGATGAAAATGTTTTTGTACTCTCGGTACATTTAAGTAGAAAAAGTGGAAATACCGATACATCTGTGCCGGGAATCGCGGAGACGGTGGCTTATGCCATTGAAGATATCTGGAATAGATCCTCGATACCAGTAGTCGGACATAGGCAAATGTGAGACGAATTATTCAATACCATGAAAAATACCGCAATATTCTTCGATCTGTCAACAAGAAGAATTTTGTTGATCTGAAGCAAGACTTTCTTCGTCACGCGTTTCAGCCTTTTTTCTTGTGTAATGTAAATGCTCTAGTGGAGCTGATCGTATTTGTGATAATTCCACCGAAGTGCCATTTTTTTAACGTAAATTTCTTCAGGACCAGAGAAGTGATAGAAAAATGATTATCGGTGTCATTGATGTCCAGGAAACTAACAAGAAGAAGAGGAAGTGGAATTGGTTAGAAAGAAAAAGATCATCAGAATGTTCCACGCTACCTAAGCAAGAAGTTTATGAGATTTGGGAAGACTCAAGTGAAGAAAAGTCTGCAGATGAAGAATTACGCGACTCAAGTGAGGCTGATGATTTTTTGGAAAAAAAAGGTGGGTGTAAATAATTTAAATTTATCTAAATTTGGGTCTGCCTGTGAAAAATTCTGTATATCGAACCAACCTGCTGCAGCACTCGCATCCGCGCTTCTAGTTGATGTCGGGATGGTTTCTCAAGCAGACCATGTCCTGGTTGTAGACAAGAACAAGGTTAGGAGGGAATGAGAAAAATTGCGTTCTTTGGAGTAATGTGGGAGATGTTACGCTCCAAGCGCTTTACTTCGATGGGAGAAAAGACTCTACATTCGAATACAATCAATCAAAGCGAAAAATTGTTGTAGAGGAGCATGTAACTCTCGTTGAAGAGCCTAATTCACATAACTTAGGGCATGTCACTCCAAGCATAATCAAAGCTGCTGGGCTGAAGGATGCGATCATATACTTTCTCCCAGAAAAAAGGATCGATTTCAATGGACTGCGAGCAATGGGATGTGATGTGACCGCGGTAAACACTGGCAGGCATGCTGGGGTAATCAAGAGAATAAAAATGACACTAGGAAGGCCTTTGCATTGGTTTGTTTGCCTTCTACATTGCAATGAACTTCCAAAGGCACTTGCATAATATGCTTGACTGTGACTGACTTAAACTGTTGGCCCTGAAGCTTACTCTGGCCCAATTGGCCAATCGTTGAGAAAATGCAACGGCGAGCCAGTTGTAAAGTTCACAAAAATTATTCCCCTGATTCCAACCATCGATACAGAAGACTTAAGTAGCGACCAAAAATACCTGTATAATATGGCACGTGCTGTTTCAAGTGGATAATGCCTGGAGAGTTTCAGCGAGAAGTCCGGGGAAAATGACTAATTCCAGGTGGACCACAACAGCAAATCGCATTCTTCGATCATATTTTTCAACCGAAACTCCTTCAAAAGAACTGATAACATTGGCAACTTTTGTCATGAAAGTACGCGCTCCTATGTGGTTCGCGATAAAATTGAGATCACAATGCAAGGAAGGTCCGAAGCATATCATGAACATGATACATTTCACGAAATATATGGATCGAGATATCAAATTACGCCTTTAATCAATCATTCAGGAAAACGCTTTTTTTGATCTCCCAGAGACTATTCTGCTTGCAATGCTAGCCTATGAGCGAAGACTAATCCGCGCAATGGCCGTAGAAAAATATTAAAATCAAGAGAAAATCTTTGAATTTTGATGCACAAGATTACGTCGATTTAGTTAACTGGGAAACACCTCGTGGTGAGTTCTGGGTACATTATCCACGAAACTAGCAAAGAGATACTAAAATAAATACTTGGTGATCTGGCTGTGCAATTATCCTACCTTGATTAACTGATTTTTTTTGTGGTAATAGCTCAAAATGCATAAAATTCTTCATCATAATTGAGATTAGTTTTAAAAAGTTTAAAATTTCCGTCTGTTTTAAAGTATTATCTATATCCAAATGAAGGATGAGACATTACTTAAGAAACTACATTCGAAAAAAATATTAATTTATCCCAAATACGGCTCCAAAAAGTGATCTATTTGAAGTGATGCTCGGAGTCGGTAAAATTTTTGGTGTTTTGCGGATTGCCTATACTCTAAATTAGTTGTATATTCTTAGGTATCGTAATAAGCCATAGATTTCGTCAAATAAACTTTAAATTTCAGCGTTATAATTTGAAAATATTTATCTATCGTTGATATTTACCAATATTCCACTATATGCAACAGATTATTCTCCATAACCGTTTGTTTCCCATTTCCGCCTGAATTTTCGCAAAATTTTAAACTTTAGAGCTCAGGCGGCAGTGGTTAATATTATCCGATTTTGAAAAAAATTTGCATGCGAGATCCTGATATCAGTACACAACTTTCCCGCACAGGGAAAATTTGATCCGGAAAAAAAACCTTTTTTCGGCCCACCCTAATATTCACTGAACTAACCAAGGGGACTACGACATATATGCTTGTATTAGCACATTCTTTGATTGGTGTACGAGATATTGGACTTACGGGCTGAAATGCCGAAGGAGCGCGGGCACACCTCCAAATGGATGTAGAGGTCGAAGATTGTTTCATGTTTTCCTCCGAAATGTCTACATCTTGCGAGTGACGCACGCCTGAGTACTATTGCCTTTGTTACTTTTTTTCAAAAGTTCTGAATGTGAAGTAATTTTAAATGTTGGCCGAAAAACTTTAGTTGACGATTGATGTATTCATCAACGTTTTACATGCCTATGCCTATGCAGTATGCACTGCATCGAACGGAGGTGGACCAAAATGCATGTAAAATAAACATCCTTTGCACGATCTAAATCTCCAGCAGGGCTTTGGTATAAGTGACCATGCTAATGTCTAAAAATAAGGAGCAAACATAAACTTAAGGTAGAAAACGAGACAACATATGTGAAATTTATCCTTCTTCAAATGCTTTAATACAAAAGCAATGTATTTTAATGTGTATGTCTCAAAATCAGAGGTACAAGAGTGGAGCTTAAGTTGGTAAACACAATGTGAAAGTTGAGTAGTTGAAATGGCAAGGTTGGGCTTATCGTCAGTGCTTATGTACTCATCAGCCTGCATCTCATCTTCGCTTTGCGTAAATAGATGAGAAACCAAGGTAACGCCAACTTGTGTGTCAACACTCTACGGTAGAGATGGGCATAGTCGTTCTTTTCAAGGATTCGATCTTTATGATTCAAGTCACTTGAATGATTCCATCATCTGAGTCGATCATTTCGATCCCGAGTCAATTGACTCAATGTGAACGTGATCGAAATGATCGACTTAAGTGAACTGAGCGATCGAAATGAATGACTGGACTCAAAGGAAACAACCGATCGTTTGTAACAGATATTTTTTTTAATATTATAAAATCGAAAGAATTTTCTAAGGTAAAGGAAAAATGGTAAAATGGAAATGGATTATTTCAGCATGTGAATTACAGTGGTTCCCCAGAGCAGAATTACAAATGTCTATCTTTGAGGAATAATCACAAGAAGAGATAGACCATTATCCAAATGCCTTAAAAAAATTGTCTGTACTTCATTCCCCTCATAAGTAACGTCATTTATTTAAAGAAGCAACATATTATTCCTAAAGTGCCGTCCTAGTAGTTAATTCATGTTGGTATACAATACAGTTAGGAATTCTTATTTATGGATGGAACATGAATTATCCCAAGCTATCTTTTTCTTTACTATTGCTTGAGGTTAAAACTGCCATTGTTCACTGTTAACCCACTCCTGTTAAAGTATAACCTTGAGTATTTTTTCTTTCACTTTTTAAGTGATATTAAGTTTTTATTTCCTTTCTGTTAAGCCTTATCACACCATCATTTTTACCGTCCCTCTGAGGGATAGCTCCAATGATAGCTTTTCAGGGACCATGACAATGATAGCTCGAGCTATCATTTTCTGAATCACACGGTCATTTTGGCCGTCCCTTTTTCCATCCCTTTTCGCATCATTTCTATTTGTTTACTACTCTCATTCCATTAAAAGCCGAACGTGCCGTCGCTCTTTAGCTCTCTGATCGGCTAAATTGTGGAGTCAGCCATTCCTTCAGGGACGGAAAAAGAGACGTGCCCAGTGGTCCCTATCTCTGGAGCCATCCCTGACTTAGTTCGCGTCACACGATCATTTACGAGCGATCATTGGAGCTCTCATTGGAGCTATCCCTTAAAAGGGACGGAAAAAAGGATCGTGTGATTCAGGCTCTATATAAGTGACAGGGCATTATACTTTCATTCGACCAGAAAAAATAAAACCAGGGTCAACCAGAGCCATGTACATTTATTCACAACCCCAGAGGAACAATGAGCATTATGAATAAGTAATTAATATTTTTCATTTTAATAACGTCATGCAACACACAAAAACCATTTCATAATATTCGTAAACTGGACTTGATGAATCAGTCTTGGATACATTATATAAACTATCGTGTTTAATTTCTAAATCAATATCAGAGTACCTTCGAATGGTACGCAAATAACTCTTTTAAGCTGAACTTCCCTGCCTGAATGACATCTGTGACGACTGGGCGTTGAAGGACTAAATTTTAAATCGGTTTTATGCAATCTTAGCAAGTAATTCTAATATTCTTGCTAGTAAGTACACATATAGCCACAAGCGGAAGTAGGAATGATTGATGATGGACTTGCTTTAACGTATCCACCAGACTAAAGCGGAAATGGGAATTATTGATGATCGACTTGTTTTCTCGTAATCAATCTGAGTCATTTGAGTCACTTGGTGATTCGATCATTTTGAACGAATCAATCATGAACGACCCATCACTACTCTACGGTGAATCTCCACTGGGTAGTGCATGGTGCGCATTCCGTGAACATCCGAAACGTCACGTCGCATAAAGGTCGACCACCATGCAAAGACTATGAAGGATCTTTGCACCTTCACCCTGCAGGATGTGGTCAAAGATAGTGCACGATTCACATCCAATGAACATTCTATGCACTACTGCAGGAGCATGTACTTTGCACTCGGATAGTGCACCATTTGATACTACTTTGGACGTTCACGAAGAATATTCTCTGCCCTAAAGATGCAACACTGAAGAATATTCTTTTTATATCTTTTGTATAACATTTTCCCCACTGGGATACTTCTGATAAAAAATAAATCAATAATAATGCTAATCAAAGATGAACCAATAGGCTATCTTAGTGAAATATGCTAAAATCCATGTAATTGTTAATATACATATTTTATTTCGTGAACTTACAAACATAACTAATTTTATATTTCATAAGGACAACTGGCTGTCAAAACTAAAATTTTGCCTCCCTCTCTCATCAGCATCGAAATTGGTGGAGTATCAAGTACTACCTGTAAAACTGAGCAAAATAAATGTATTTAAACAAAATAAAAATACGTTTTTCAACAATAATTATAGCAGAATAGGACATAATATTATTGTTATCTGCCAAAATATGTGGGAACCGAAATGGGTTCTTTTTTGGTAGGTATATTTAATTAGAAAGGATGTAGACACAGAAAAGGTTCAACCAAACAATAAGAAAGGACTCAACATAGACGTTTATTTAGGACACTAACCATTAAAAGAGGTATATTCCGTTAAACATTGAGCAAGAAGACGAAGGTGACTTGCGCCTAAGCTCCTTACAATTATCAATTTTCAACGCATTTTTTATATTAAATTTTGGAACAGAAAATTGATATCCTTTGTACTTGCCAACGGGAGATTTCTTTATTCGTGCGTTTTAAAACCCTTAGCACTGGTGATAGGTTAGGTGTTTAAATAATATGCATTACAGTTTCACTTTGCTGAAAGAATCGATCAACTTTTCCGGTGATAAACTTACATACAAAGGTTCTGTCATCCTAACATGAAATGTAACCATATGTAGTCCTTTCCGCTTTAAAACTAGGTGTAAGTACCACTAATATCTACTTTCTATTACTTCGGCATATAAGTTTTAAACAAGCACATACCATTAATTTTGACTGTTCTAGTGTTATCATCTTCATCGTATAAAGCACCATTGCTGTACTGTAATTTTTACTGAAACGAAAAGAAAACGATATTATTGCATATGTCTTTAATATCAAGCATATCACTTGGGTAGTTGAAGAAGAAGAAATGATTTGAATGCATTAACAGATATTTTCCAAGGTTACAATATTATTCATTGGCCACCTTAGTCATAGTTCACTATTTTAACTCTAAATTCACAATAATCATAATTCACATAGCTCTCATTCACAATTCGTAATGCTACAAGATTTTGTTTCGAGATTTTTTTCTCGGCTATAAAAAGTGTTTCATTTATAAATTTATTAAGCAAATATAGACTTGAGGAAGCAAATTTTTTACATTGCTGAATGCTTATTTTAATATTTCAATAAAAATCAAAGTTAACAGAAATCAAACCTCAGACCATTATTTGACTAACCAAAGCGCTAAGCACTACGCTGCTTAGACTTAATTTCTCGATATTTAATTATTTGTTCCAAATGCATTCGAGAGTTTTGTTAAAAACAAGGAAACGAATGTCATGCCCCAAGCAGCTCATACAATAAATGGGTACACAAGGGAATTAGTGTATTTAAGATATCACGACACCAAAGATCGACCCATACTACAGCTCTTCATTCGCGCTCAGCGTACGTATGTGACATTCATACATTCAGTATTAAAAGTGAGCATAGGTAAATGTTTTTTCACGAAAATTATTCACTTATCCACTATTCTTGAAGAGATAACACTCTAATTAAAAAAATTTACTCATTAAATTTACGAATCATCATTGGTCGCTGAATACTAAGATGGTTTGGTTTAATTCCTCCAACACTCCCTATATTAGTCAAGATCCCTTAATGCGTGGTAGAAATTTTAATGCAAATTCCTCTTTATCCGATACATACCTTTATTTTTAAGTCATCTTCTCCGGAATACCTATTATCTTTACCTTCAATTATATGCTTCACACTCGCTGCGCGTCAGAGTGTGTTCAATTAATCTGCTTCTTTTTTTTACTTTGGCGCTCCATATGGTTTTTTCCTGCATAATGTGATGAATAGTCATCTCATATGCTAATACCAACATTATATATTTTAAATGTCCATTTTACTTTTGCCATCCTCAAAAAGCACCATGTTTTGAAGGCTTTGTGTCCGATAAGGCGTCATGGTCAGCTTATTCTATGGTCAATTCTTCCGACCACATAGAGCCACGCTCCACACGTTTCTTACCATCATATTAGACTACTCCGTCTGTCTCCTCCGACAGATGAGGCACTCTACTTGAAATGCCCTCCACAAGACACACCAGTAGGAATAAGGTTTCCTCTGAAAAACATCCAACTCTGCAGGGAATTGAACCCTGGCCGCCCTTGTAGTAGCCGAGTACTCTAGCCACCACAACTATCCGATTCCCAGGAGAATGAGGGAAGCGAAAGGAAGGTCATGATGATGACATCAAAATGGGAAGAGTGGGTTCGTAAGAAGTCGTATTTGAAACCTGTGGTCAAAATTTGAGAACATTTATTGTCCGTCGTATCATTTAAAGAGTAAAATCAGGTGAATAGGTAAATTTCTAGAGTCTCTAAAAATTCCACTTTAAATCCGTTGTGAACTTCATGTAAAAATTAATATTATTAAAATCATGTTTTTCATGAGTTGCTTTGCGAAATGTGACTTGAGATCTGTGAGTTTAGCACACCTCTCATGTTTTCTCATCGAGTTCTTATTTTTTGGCTTGTTTGGCCTACATCATGAATTGCCGACTTCATAGTTTGACATCGTTACCTCTCTGAGGACTAGTGGCGGCACTTGACGGTGAGTGAGGTACTGAGAGGGGAAGGAGGGAAGAGGATGGGCCATATGGGAAACTAGCATTAGCCTAGCCTTTTTGGTTTTCATTAAAAATAATAGCGATAGGGCCCAAATCTAATCTACCGAGGCGAGGGTCGTGTGTTCAGGCCCCGCCTAGAAGGAATATTTTCTCATTCAGTACATGAGTCATGAAACCGAAATGAACTACATCTACATGCATTCGCTACCAAGGTGAAGAATTACTCCGTACAAGTCCCACATTTATTGAAATTTAAGTTGCAAAGGAACAAACAGTGAAAAAATAAAAAAAAATTATCGTAAGACAATCGCAACAATATTCTCTCTGCAAATTTTAAACTTCCACATTTGTAAATGTAAATATTTTTATTCGTCATTATTTTCATTCTTCAAATCTTTCAGTATTTGATTGAAGTTTCTTCTAAATTAAGAGAAACGTTCCTATGCCGTGACCTTTGGACGGCTAAGAAGGGGTAATCCGGACGAGAACACTAGGGCGACTACGATATAATTATGACTCCTACGACACATCGATCGATCGATCTGTAGGACGTAAGAAAGGCGAGCACTTGGCAAACGTAGACAGGAGGGCGTATATTACTGTCTGGCTTCTTTAAGCTAATATGCACACACATTCAGAAATAACACTCTGTTATAAACCATCCAAAAAACGAGGGATATACAAATTTACCCTAAAAAATAAAAATATTTTTTGAGTGATGCATTTTCATTGAAGTTAATTTTAGTTTAATTTGGAAAATTGACGTGATCAAAGTTGTTGTCAGCCCATATCCTTCTGATTAAAAATGAATAAATATGACTAAGCAGAGACGATTTAAAATGGATATCTTAGTAATATAAACTAAAGTCCAACAAAATGTTAAAAAACATTTTATTCTGTGAAATTACAAACAAAAAATTTAGAATCTCTTCAGGACAAATGGTTCTCAAAACAGAAATTATGTTCCTCCTCCTCCCTCCTCAGCAAATAAATCCGCGGAGTATCATGTAGCACCTGTAAAATAGAGCAAAATGAATGTATTAAAACAATATGAAAATGTGTTTCTCAACGATAATAATTACAGAAAAAGACACATATATTTAACTTTCTCTGCCAGAAACATCGGGAACCTGAATGAGAGCTTTTTCGATAGGTATATTCAAAAACTTTTAGATGGCTGTAGAAGCAGAATAAGTTTAACCAAACAAGTAGAAAGAAGGTTGAAGTTTAAAGTTCAGTTAGGACACAATCCATTAAAAGTAATAGATTCGGTTTACAATCGTGCGAGAAGATGAAAGAGAATTGCGCCTAAGATCATAAATACAAGAGGGTTTGAAGATTATTAAAATTAAATTGTAGAGTAGAAAACATAAATAGGTAATGAGTCTAAATGGTTATTTATGACATTTTAACTTTTTTTAAAGCATCAAAAAATTATCCGGGGAGAAACATACATAGACAGACTATGTAATCCTCACATATAATGCAACGATGCGTTATCTTTCACCTTAATAACTAGGTGTACCACTACAGTCTATTTTCTCTAACTTCTAAGTTTTCAACGAGTACTTACTAATAATTTTGACTCTTCGTATGATATGTTCTTCTTCTTTGACAAAACTGTTGCTGCACTGAAATTTTCACTGAAACGGAGAGAAAGCGATATTATTAAATTTATTTTTAATCATCCGTTCATATAAGTTAGTTAATAAATAGAAGATGGCTTATAGTGATATCATTAACAGATATTTTACGAGGTTACAATATTTTTAATGCGCTACTTTAGTCAGTATCTGATTCACCATTCTTAATGATTCAAGCCAATGCATAAAATTACTAAATTGTTTTCTGGAACACAAAAAATTATTCACTTTTTCTTTGTTTCATCACTTATAACGTTAAAGAAGCAATTTATTCGATAAAAATGCATAGAATTGCAATTAAAATCAAATTTGAGAGGAAATCTTACTTCCAACCATTATTTGCCATGACCAAGACGTTGCTTAAATATTTATTAATTTATTGATTACTTACCAAATTCCATTGTTTTATATTAGTATACGTTTTGCATAGTTATAAATTAATTATGAAAGTTCATAAAATAGTTAATGGCATTTAGAAAATAATCATGAATTTCAATATTTTACTCAGGAGTTAATAGTTGATTAGCGTAGCAGTAATTAGAACCGTATACAGCCATAGTTCTTTTTAGGATTTGAAAAAAAAATGTTACTTATGGTCCACCATATTCTTAATTCAATAGTAATTTTATCGAAAGTCTTTAAATTGGGGATTATTTTGATTCCTTGAGAATAGAAACAAATTGTCATTACTGACGGGACCAGCGTGAGAGTTGGCGCTCTGAATCTTGAAACGAATAAAGATGTGTACGTTATGATGTCGGATTGAGGTGAATTATTTAATAAGATATTCTATCATCTGCCTTGGAAAGGAAAAAGAATAAATTGTAATATCTTTAAGAATTCTCGAATATTCTTTAGAAGCTTACCTGTTGATTTTCTGGTAAGAAACAGATAGACAGTTGGAATAATCCTCTTCTTCCGGTATGGAAAAAAGATGTCTGATACTTATTTACAATTTTAAAAGGGGTCCTTATTATATTTTCTTGATTGTCGCTCACAGTCAATGGATTTCTTTCCAATACAATACACGGCAAATTTTGTGTGATACAATCGAAAGAAGAATTCACAAAACTGTCCATAGCTATAATCAAAAGTGGAAACGTGCAGTTGTTGATTGGGACTGTTGGGACACGGGAGCGTTTTGCGGAAGATGCAGGATTAGTATGTGAAGAAAGGGCAAAATTTCGCGGGATCGTGGATGAGGAAGATGAAAGCGAAGATGAAGGGCTATGGGGCGGAGAAGGTGTGGTGCTTAAGACAGGAGAATCGGTGTTGTGGCCTGAGGGGACGCTTTGGAGTTCTTCCATTTCGAATTCCATTTTGTTTTTCTTCTTGTTTCTTCTTTCCATTTTATCGATATTTTGCCGATCGTCCTCCTTATCCTCTTTACAGCATCTCACACATGAAACTGAAATTCAAGATCGAATCATTCGTTAGCTAGGTTATCAGAGACAATTCTTGTAAGAACGGCTTTTTGGAAATTAAGCTGAATACACCAATGAAGATAAACGAGTCATTACTCACTGAGACCACCCATTTTTTCGAAAGTTAATATCGGATATTCACTGGTGAATATTTTGGCTCAATATCTTTTAACTGGTGTCGTTTTTACTTCGTATATATCACTCACAATCGCAATACTTATAGTTTCAACTGCTCTGCTGCATTAGCTCACAGAAAATGGTTATTGTTGCCCTAGCAACGATTATCATGGGGTGCTACAGGTGGTTTCCTGTTGTTGTCCTTTGATACTACTGACTCATACGGCATTTTAAAATTGCGTTATGTATAGAATACTTGAATACAAACATTTGGTCGTACTGCATATTTATCTTAATAAAGGGCTTAGAACGATCAACAATGAATTTCTTTCCGGATGATAGATATGTCATTCTAATTTAAATAGAACTATTTCAGGTTTATCTTTCTATTTTTCGTCATAGAGCATGATTTTGATTTTTTAAAGCTAAATTGTTTGATGAAGGCAGTGTTTTCTCTGTAGTCTAAACATAATTGGAAGAGTTATGGGATATTTGGATATCAGACTGAAAAGGAAGAAAATATGTTGTGCTGCCCGAATAGTAAAATACTCGTAGAAGAATCAATCAAATGAAATAATTTTTAATTTGCTGACTGAATACTGAACGCATCTACATTTAGGGAAATAACTTAGCATATAGTGTCAGTCACAAGCTTACACGTTATTATTAATTTTTATTCAGATGGCATTTAATCCTTCTTCATTCATATTACTGTGCAAATCTCTTTTTGCGTTTCTAAAACTTATTTTCGTTCCTTCAGTTCCCTATTGACAGTTAAGACAAAATTGTTGAAAACTGTAATAATTTACTGGTGATTCTGCAGCGGAATGTTGTAAACCAGTAAACAATCTCCAATTTGCTAACCATTTCGAAAACCAAAATGGCTAGGCTAACGCTAGTTTCCCCTCTGGCCCATCCTTTTCCCTCCTTCCCCTGTTAGTACCCCACTCACCGGCAACCGCCACTAGTCCTCAGAGAGGTAACGATGTCAAACTTGGAAGTCGGCAATTCGTGATGTAGGCCAAACGAGCCAAAAAATTAGAACCCGATGTGAAAATATGAGAAGAAATATGTGTTCTAAACTTACAGATCTCAAGTCACATTTCGCACAGCATCTCATCATATGATTTTCCGTAGTAGATGACTAAAAAATAACGTTAAGGATCAAATAAAGAGGAATGTGCATTAAAAGTTCTACCAGGCATTATGAGATCTTGACTTATATAGGGAGTGTTGGAGGAATTAAACCAAACCATGTTCGGATTCAGAGACCAATGATGATGTGTAAATTTAATGTGTAATTTTTTAAAATTAGAGTGTAGAGTGTTAAAGAGTTAGAGTAATAAACAATTCAAACCTCCATCGCACAGTGGGACACATCGCATATCGAAAAAAGCTGGACAAAATTCAAAATTAACCATCAGTAAAAGTGGGGTATTACGCCTTAAATTTCTGTACGCTTCTCACGTTGATAAGTGATAAGGTATGTTATAATAAGCTTTAAAAGAAAACTGTAAAATAACAATAAGGTAAAATATTTCTTGAATTAAAATAACTTAATTCACGTATTCTATGTATTGAATGAAAGTGGAGACATCAGTTGTTTCATCTGTGGGGCGGAAATCCCAACTATGAATAATCTGGATGTAATGGTGGACGACAACAAATACGCCTTCGGTATATTTACGAACATTGGCTCTAAGAACATTGCGCTCTAAGAACATTGATGCATTACATGAAAACAGTAGTAAAAGCCTTGGTAATTAAAATTTTATGTTTCCTGGATGTCATTTGCTTTAAATGTGAATATTGTCCTCATTGAAACGAGTCACATTTTTGGGCAAGGAGCAATCGCTAATGACGTTAATAAGTTAAAGTTTAGGCCTGAGTGAAGAAAATATGTCGTACTGTATTATATCAATCATGGGCAACAATGGTCAAATCCCTGAGTTGCTCGAAGAATAAAGAGTTCAGGGTAGTATAGCCACTTCACCAACAGGGTTTTTTTCTCGAAATTCTTTTCCTCGATTTCGACTGCCTTGATCTGACACGTACCCAAGCTATATCTAAAACTCTTCTGGTGTACCGGCATTCTAACTTCTTGTATCATGAATCACATTAGAAGTATTTATAAAAATATTTATCAAATATCTGGATGACCAAACACATTTCCTAAACAATTTTGACCTTATCTATGTTTAAGGGAACTAACATGAAAATGGTAGGTCGAAGATTTTGATTCAGTCGAGAAAATTTAAGGCAATTGTCTTTTGATTGGACTATACATTGTACCCAAAGCGCTGGATACAAATAGAATATGTATATATGTCAGATGAGTTTTTCTAGGGTGAATCATATGGGATAACATTTCATATATCCTGTTGAGCAAGCAATAATCGAAATTCATTGTCTTTGCAAACATCTTTGCCCATAAAAAGTCCCATTTTGCAGGCAAAAACAACAAGTTCTGAGAGACTAAAAGCTCTTTTGCACAATGCGTAGATCTGCACTGAATTTAGCCTTCAAATCAGCGTCAAATATATGGCAATTTCAAACTTAAGTCGATTTCGATACCTCGGAGCTAATTTTTACTCGTTGCTGATTTTAATGTTCATTTCAGTTCCCGGGATTTAAGTAAATGACGAAATGCCATACTCTTTTTGCATAGCTACTATATTTTTAAAAGTAAAATTCCCAACAATTACCAGAAAAACTGTTCTAAAGGTCGTAAGAAAATATTTTTTTATTATTAATCAAAGTGCCTTCATTGAATAAATTAAGATAGACTGCAGGACAGCCATAGGAATTGTCTGCTTACCTGTTTTAATAGGCAATCAGGCAATTCCAATAATTATTTCCTTCCATTCTCTCTATTGGATTTTTAAGACTAATTATTATTGTTCTTTAGATTCATGAATCGGCTGGAAAATAAGTGTTATCAAATTCTTTACGAGGTACAATATTAAACAGCTTCAATTCGATATTCAGAACTGAAACAACCATCTTGTTACACAGCCTTAAGAGTTAATTTCTAGAGTTTCACAACTCAGCAAAAAACAACTATTACTTGACTTCGTCCCTTCGTTCCGTAGGCCTGAGTAAACGTGGAATTGGAGTCAAGAAAATCCAATTTTTTTCAGGCGTTCGAGCGGGTATTTTGGAGGTCAACGTTTTCGAAGCCTAAAGGATTTCTTGTTAGAAAAGGTCTTATGATATTTGGACCCCGTTACTTTGACTTCATATGGATCACTCCATTAATAAATATCGAAGATAATATGTTTCCGTAACTAAGAATTTCCAATTACTGATTTGCTTGAATCTTACAGTTGCTCACAAGCATTAATATTTAATATTTTTATAATCATATACGTCCCGTGTAGTTTGGACCGATGTCGCCTAATTCGATCCAGCATGTCGTTTGGCATAGACCTGAAGCCGCAATAGTGCACCACAGTGAGAATTCTTGCAAACTAACACGTTTTGTAGCTTTTATATCGTTTTAACTTTCTAAATTATTTCCGTATATGTATATTATTTTAAAACTGTAAATAAATTTTTAAATACTCTTTTTTAACTAATTCTCGAAATATAATTTGGCCCCATTTTCAATTGTATTTTTTCCTAAGCGTCCCTCATATTACGTTTGTTACGTTACTCCACCAAAATTATCCTTTTCTTCGTGCTGCTTGTATAGTTATCTGAAAAATGTCATTTTAATCGTACATCCACTCAAATAATATCCAAATTACTCGAGGAGCCAAAATATCTCTGATAGCTGAATTTTATAACAGTCAAACTACGCTATGCTAATAAAAACATTACACTAATACCTCACTTACCTTCCATCAACCACCAACCACCAACTACTGTGTTTCATTCAGCAAAAGCAAACACTTAGGTCCTAAATACCCAGTCTTCCTCTATTTATGCCGATGATCTTCTCTTAACCATTATCACCCATCCGCGACTTCAACCCTCACCTTCTCCAGCCTGACTCGCCCCCTCTACCACTCATTACCTAAGCTCTCTTCGTTCCACCCCATCTCTCATTCCTGCTCCTGCCTCAAGGGAAAACCCTTTGTAGGGAATCCCCGAAGGGTCTGCCTCATTGCATCGACCATAAAGATTATCAAATTAAGCCTTCCTGAGTTAAGAACGCAGGGAAAGTTCCTAGCATGCACAGTGAGCGTTTCCCATGGAAAAAAGCGAGTTATCGCATTCAGTGGCTTTGCAACGCCATGATTCATATACCTAGTTCAGTAAATACAGGTATATGTTAGTTTTTGCATGCAAAACCTTGCTTTAAAATGACGTAGATTCTGCATGGTTAAGGAAATGATTTACATTGAATATCAATATGGGAACCCTCTTGTCCCGTTTACGTTACTGAATAACGCAAAACCTTGAAGAAAAATACCTGTGCGTGAATCGTTATTCTAAAAAAATTCTTTACTGGTTTAGATGGAACAAATTTTTGAAAAGAACAAAGAAATTTAAGCCAATACACTGCCAGTGATATCGACTTCGATGACGTATCCAGGGAGATAATACTTTTCCAAGGTCAAATTAATGGCATATATAGTTTACCGTATGAGTGGAAAATTATAAGGATTCCTTCTTTCCTACCTAGTTTCTTTATCGTTAACAATAAATACCTAAGAATATTTTGAAGAAAACAGCTAATGTACGTAAATTCACCTTTCAAAGAAGTCAGTAGAAAAATTATTTTATGCCGAGAAACACTTACTTGGATTGACCAGTCATGTGTGGCTGCTACCACAAGTCCAATGATGAGGCAAGACAAGCGAGGTGGTTGCATCATTTAGGATAGGTATTTCGCTTTGTTAAGGTACGTTTTTATTGGAATGAAGCAATGGAGGAGAGAAACCCGTCGTCGAAACAAGCCTTTTCTCAACGTAAGCCGTAAAATGGAACCACCATAAATAATCTCATGTGGCGGACGAAGGATGGAATGCTTTCCACAAGGCTGCGAAATATGGATCAGGTTTCCTCTTAAAATATATAAGCGACTAACAAGGTCCTTTCTTAGAACCCGAGTCCCTGGGAAAGAAATATAGAACTATATTAACCCACCTGCTCCTTTCTCTAGTTTTATATTTCCTTTTTTCCAGCTTCCTCAGTTTTATATATTTATGCAAATGTGCAAATAACTCGATTGGACGGGAAGACAAAAAGAGTGGATAGGAGCATATTAATGGACGATCACAATGGTGGTGGGAAGATGGAAAGATGGGCGATTAGAAGCATAAAAAATTCGATAGGATCGTGCAACGAACCGAGGACTCTCCGATATCGTGTCGGATGCTCAGACCACCATGCAACACCGCGTACTAAGATACTAATGGAATTGGCACGGCGGGAAATTTTTGAAATGACTTTTAATTTCCAATTTTTTCTCCCATGAAGTAGGCGTGCTCGAGCTTTGTAATTTATTTCATTTCATTATTCCTTAAATTGTAGGAGGTATTTTTTTTACTTAAACTGCCTCGTTGAATTAAAACAAAATATTTTAAATTAAACCTAAAAAAATTAAACTTTTACGAGGGATATTAAGTTCATTCAAAGTATTTGGAGCCTTAAACTTGCCACTGGCAAGCCATCGCTCGTTGTCTTTGCTGTCTTTTATGTGTTTGCCTATTCGTTCGATACAACGGCCTACTATTCATTTTCACTTTGAATTGGCGAGGAGCCCTCTTTGACTTCGGCCCCAAATGTGTCTACAGAACGCCCGAGCCAAAAGGACATGGACGAGGGGGGGGGGGGGTTTGACCTCTTGACGAGCTTTAGCATAGCTTTCAAGTTAACGTTAACAGGTGTTCCGAGTGTGTCTTTCTACACTAATCACATAATGAATAATTTGGTGGATTCAGGCATGCAAGGGTTAAGGGTGGAGGAAATAACTATTCCATATCTCCGGGAGTATTGTCTACAGTCATGCGGAGCAACTTTGGCTATTCACCTTCGTTACTTATTGCCGCCGATATTGCGGATATAATACCATGGTGGAGTATAACAAAGTGAATTTATTTACAAATCATTGCAATTTTGTTCCACCGAGTAAAGCCTGAGAATTTGTTTTATATTCGTGTAGCTATTACAGCAACTAAGGCTAAATTATACCTTAAGCTTTCCATCAAATTCCGCATCGCGAGCTTCAACATCTTCTTTAACGGCAGCTGTTTGAAAATGGAATTAATTACCCGATACGTCTATCTTCACTCCAAGAATACATCTCATGCAGCTACCTCTGCCATTTCAGCAGCCAAGACGATTTGGACTTAATTAGAACTGTTAAAGTGGTTCGCAATCCGTGATTCCCTATCACATTACCTTTATTACCTTCATATGGACTTGGTTTGTAATTAAAGCAGAATCAAGTGGTCCTATACAGTGGATAAAGTAAAAATATGTATCATAGTAATTGCCTTTAAGAAGTCTAGTATTATTCATAAGAAGCTAAGTCGACTTCATGCCACCCAGAAATCAGTTGAACATCTTCCTCTTTCGCTATCCACTGATAGTGGTGTAGGTGCTAGTGCCACAGTTGATGATTCATTTTACCTAGAGTGGTTAGCCTTTCACAACATCAGTTCTCAGAACCTGAGTTACAATTAATTAGCAAAGATTTTAAATTTTCCCCGACCTTGCCCTTGAGCCGGTAAAAATATAAATGCGCATTTACGTGCTTTAAAAGAAATATAAAATCTACGAACGCCAGAACATGAAAATTGTGATCAAATACAATAATTACCAAAATGGAACAGTTTTTGAAATTAAAACATTCATTAATTACATATATATATAATTCATGTCTTAGGGAAAACCGTAAGTGGTAGGTAGAAATAGCCTGCTAGTTTCGATACAAATACTTCATTCACTACTTCCATTCAGATCAATGTCAATGCAAAAAGACGAGGATGGCAGGAGAAACTTTTTTACTGCCTTCTCTCTTTGTTGACGAGGACAGCCTGGGCGCGTGCAGAAGGCTCATTTTCGCACGGAAGCTACCTTAAAGTTGCCTCTCTCCCCCTTTATCGTTCACCATTTTCCACGGACTGTTTTTTCCAGAGCTTACAATGATTTTTGGATGGTAGAATAGAAAAAACGACAAAAAAATCAGTGGGACAGGATCAAATGCTACGTCTGCTACTGGGATTAAAAAAATGAAAATTCGAGTTCGGCGGAAAAGCTCTCACAAACTCTTGATTACAACCCTCTCATTAACTTACAACACTACTCATCTGCCCCCTATAAACTCAAAGCATTCCTCACACTCTCCAGCCTCCAAAATTTCTCCCCAAATGCATACCCATAACTATACAACGCATTATTAATATTCTTTCCAGCTTTTTTTATTCACGAGCTCTCCATCGTCTTCATGCCCACTCGCAGATTCATCACTTCACTCTCCAAATTTTAGCCACTAATTATCGCACTATGACCCGATGCGTCACTCAACCGTCAGATTAGAATGAAAATGCATACGGCCAGTCTCTTTTTCCATCCGTTTCTCTTCATTTTTATATTTTCTTGAATTCCATCCGGACTGTGTCCACTGTCACGCTCGTTCGTCATCTCGAGCGACCAATAATTTTCGACGCTCTCATCACGTCAAGAAATGAATAGACTGATGCGGCGAGCAAGCGCAAAACCTTATCCCTCATAAACGTTCAACCTCTTAAATATTTCACGGTCCGTTTCTTCGTAACATGGGCTGAGTTATTCCCCCGAACCTCACGAATGATGATCGTTAGTCTCTAAATGAAAAATGATTGCTTTACTCAGGTCATTATGATAAATTTTACACGCAATGTTCTTGTGCTGAGGGGAAATTAATTATGAAGGCTCCTGGCTATTTGTTGCGACCTTCATGCGTTTGTTTCTAAGAATACGTGATTAGTGTCAACTTGTCATAACTTGAAGCATCTATGGGTAAAGTTAAAACTTTTATCATTCCTTTTAACAGGAATTATTACTGTTATTGCTGTAATAATGTCCTTTCAGTTTGATTTAACTGCTGGAACCAATTTTAAAAATAGCTATCTGATAATTATTACTCAGATGAGTTTTCTAGTAAAAACAATCGTAATTATACTGAGATCCCAATCGTATTTTCATCATTGTATATATTTGGAAACTACAAGTGATGATTAGCATAGTAAAGCCTAGCATTGTAAAATTTTGCGAATTAAAAAAAAAATTAATACCATGTAAAATAAAGCTCATATTTCTAAAGCTCAAATGAATTCTTTCCATACGTGAAAAAAATCTCGCCTCAGGTTCAAAAATCAATTTTTGAACTTGAGATTTTCATTCCTTGCCTTTCACGAACGGCCATAGACGCAAGTTTTCTGGTATAAGATTAATTCGTTTATTGCAACTGAAATCTCAATACCACGCGAGTGTTTCCTGTATTCATTAAGCTTGGGGGCTTTTTTAATCTCACTGGAAAGTTTTCCGGGATGAATGCATAAAATCTGGCATTTCCTTTGCCCCGCGAATCTCATGGATTCCTCATTACGTGCGAAAGCAAATTTCGCCATTCGTTATAACAATTTATCCTCGCTTCTGCGTTCACCACTCTCTCAAAAAATTAATATACCCATTAGACGCCCACAATCCCAGGGAAGGAGTCGTCGGAGATATCTAAAAAAAACATCTAAGCTGTTCACGGGAATAACAACAGCATTCCATCTAGGCTTCCCTCATACATTATGTCTTAATATCTGTCTGTCAAAATACTCAGCGAACGACGGATAGATAGAAAAAGGGAGTGGTCTTTGTCTTTTATCTGACCCGACTGATGGCATTGCCTTTATTGCAAGAAAATAGGGGATGGCATTCTGGCATGCATGATGAAGCGAGAAGGGACCATCCCACTTTATTAATAATTCTTTTACTTTTTCTCTTCAAAATTAAAAAAAAATACCGAATTTCATCATTCCTGTCCATTTCTTGATTGTTAGCGATGGCAAGTGAGAGGAAAAGAAATATCCCGAAAGGAATGACTTGGGGAGAGCATTTCGGAGAGATAATATTTCTTAGCTAAGTCGATTTGAAGATGATTTTCCGATATACATTCTCGCATTGATGACAGTTGAAAAAGGCTGTGGTCTACTGAACGAATGTTTTTTTATCAGCAGAGAGAGATTCATTACCCTCCATAAAACAATGGATTCCCGCTTTTGCAGCTTGGAACAACTTATTTCGAGATGCGACTGCCAATAAGTCATGAAAAGGTGAGAAAGCATACAAGTTACATAAAATACTGTAATTGGTCCATTCAAAACTCCTGCGTTGGCTTTCATCTCTATTTTGAGCAATTAAACTTAAACTAATAAAAAATTAATTTAATTATAAGTTTTAATGCTGTAAGGCCATAAACTTTTTACTAAACTTAAGGTTTGTATTGACGTCTTTGAGTTCGATTGGCTATATGTATTTTATAAACCTTGCAAATGCCTCAGTATACACATAATGGCAACGTTAACGTAAATAAAGGCCATCGTAAACTTTCATTAAATTATAGAAAACCTGTTTTACTCCAATATCAATAGGAAAGAGAAGCTACCCATACGAAATATTATAAATGGTCAAAAGGTTTTAATAGCGACGTGGCCAGCGATTTCAGGATTCCTCATGTAAGATTGACAATTTTATGATGAGATATTATAATTCAATAATTTAAGATTTCATTAATTCAAAATATAACAGTTTACTAATGAAAGAGATATCAAAAAATTTAATAAAATTAAAAAACTGTGAAACGAGGTTCTAAATCAGCGAAAGTCTTACACCGCCTGGAAGGGTAAAGGAGTACCAACTAGTTCGTTAAGCTGAGGTAATATGTCCCGGATCAACCTTTGGAAAGTATTCATTACCGGAGAGATCTCAACCAAGAATCACTAAACGCAACTACGCCAGATGTTACTACCTTTAGAGATGGCCTTTTCGCCATGAACCAGACCTTCGTGTTCCATTCCTCCGCCTGATAGTGTTTCCTCCCCCATTTCATCAACTCCCGTGACCAACCCGCCTTCCTTTTCACAATTACCCGTAACCGAATAACAGGCTTTCCCTCTCTTAGCCTATATTTCACATCTTGGGAATCTCTACTTTTCTCTTCCCTTGTTCTTTGCCTCAGCAAACTTCCTCGAAACCCTGACAACCCTGGTCGCGAAGTTAAAATAATTGAAGGAGGGCAAGACAGCGAAGAGAAATTCTTATCGCCCACGGGGTGCGCTAAAATTTTTGACCCTCTTTATGCATTGTTAGCAAAGGTACCCGTTTAAATTCAACGGAGGATGAAAGAAAGACAGGGCATATGGGTTGTGGTTCGAGTCGATCATGAGGTGTATTATTTTCTATGCAAATCAGCTAGAATTTTAGTTTTTTTCTTAATTTAGCAGATGAAAACCGCATTATATTATGCTTACCGAGTTTCGACATTCTTTCGCAGTAACATGTAGAAATTAAACTGAAGGCCATTTGAATTTCAGATTCTTTTTGCATTAACATAACATTGTGGCATTCTCCTGTTTTAGATGGGTCCAACTAAAGTTGGTCCACTAAAATGAATTTTGCCAATTTTAGGCAAAAATATCCCTGAAAATATCATAATCAGCAACATTTCAGTACATGGCCTATATTTCCACTGTAATACCTATTTCAAGATATAAAACCCAACCGCCATCGTAAAGATCCCATTTCCCTTTTGAAGTTACTGATAAGTCCACGTTTACCAAATAAATTTAATTTTATTGACCGAATTAAAATTCTTGATTTTGACGTTAAAAACGCGATTTCTAGGTAAATTTTATTCGTATAAGAAAATTGAATAAAAAATAAGAAACGGCAAACTTTATTTCACCTAATGGCGAAATTTATAGCCTTATATCTTTATTAAAACTAATTAAAATATGCGAAAAGAGAAACCTCTGCACTGGAACCAAAATATTTCGACTTAAGTTTTTCAAACACATAAGACACCAGACGGCCTAATACGCTGCCCTTGGGGCCCAGAGGCCCTTGTTATAGTCCCAGTTTCTTTAGAAAACCTTTCCTCATCCCACGTGTGAAATGTTCACTAAAAGCTGTTCCCTCGCTCAATACTTATGAGGCTTTTATAAAGGATTCTTTCGGAACCTTAGGCCCCCATCTGGGTCCCAGTGTGGCTTACGACCCCATGATTGTGGTACATTCAGTAGAGGTATATTTGTTTGTGTCTGATACGTGCAAGAATTATCTTCCAGGGCCAATTTTTGACGATAAAAAGGCCCAATTGGGGGGTTTCCAGGGCCCCAAGGCACTTGTTCTATAGCCTATGTGTAAACCAGGTACATCAAGTATCTTCTTGCCAATTTTTTTTCAATCGATTCAGTGATTTATGAGTGAATGAGTTACTGACAGACAGACACCACTAGATTATTATATATGTATTAGTAAGATGACAGACGCTATTATCTCCCCCGATGTGCGGTTTTAATCCCCATAATTTTACAATTGGACCGTATGGACACGTCATGGGTCAAAAAATTAGACTTGAATCAATTACTTACTCTTTATCTCAGGGCCATTTATATCCAATTTGATACTTAGCCAAACCGACATATCTCCTCCATCTCTATCGGTCCATTGTATCCTCCTCTGTAGTTTTAACCTTCTACAAATTAAAAGGGAAATGGTTGTACTTAAGCTTTATTTTTTATATTATCAAATTTTATTTTCACTTTCCCGAATACAGCGCAATGGGCCAATTCATGTCGGGTGGATAACAGATAAAAAAACGAGACAGAAATACCCATGTCCTGGGCAGATAATATTCTTGTGGGTCTCGAATCAGCGCCCCTCGGGTTAGCAGGCGAGGACTTTACCTCGCAACTACCGGGGCCAACCGGGACCGGAAATTATCCAAAATTGACCAAATAAAACTGACTTAGTTAACTCTACTCGAGGGGTACGCAACTTCAAAAAAAAGGTTTACACATTATTTCCATTCCAGCTCAATCTAACCAATTCATGTCCATTTCTATCTAATTCTGTCAATTTCTGTCTATTTCTATCCATTTCTATCCGTTTTTGTCCATTTCTATCCATTTCTGTCCATATATATCCATTTATAACCCTTTCTGTCAATTTATATCCAATTCTGTCAATTTCTGTACATTTCTATCCATTTATATCTGTTTTTGTCCATTTCTATCCATTTCTGTCCATAAATATCCATTTCTAACCTCTTCTGTCCATTTCTGTCCATTTCTATCTATTTCTGTCCATAACTATCCATTTCTGCCCATTTATAGCCATTTCTGTCCATTTCGCGACAACATCTCAACAAGCGTACACCATTTTTCAGAGTTGTATAACCCTCGTTGCAAACGTGATTCAAAGCCTTTATTTCAAGTCTCAGTGTTATTGACCATCTTAGGTTTTGGTTGTTTTGTCATTTAAAGAGCAATGTTTCACTAAAAACATTGTAATAATGGGCCAGATTTTAGACTATTCTACGAACCTGGCACTCGCAGCTTAGGTACGTTTTTCAATTTTTTTGTAACAAATATGTACCATTTTTTTCAAACTAATTTGAATTTAAATGAAGCCACTATGTCTAGACCGATTTTTTAAAATCCTGGTTAGGTTCTCTGGAATCAACAAGATTAGTGCTGAAGCTGTTAGTTGACTATGTACAGTAGTTTTTTCTTAAAAGTGTAACTTGTACTAAATATTTACAGATATATCTCTCTAGAAGACATCATTGCTGGAAAATGAGTACCTTAAAGTAATATTTTCGATTCCTTTCTTTCATTCAACTTCATCGGCAATTCTCATTCTCTACTTTTCCTCGGCTAAGGAAAGAGTAATCAACTGCATTCTTAACGCCATTCTCCATATGTTAGCACCTCGTGGCATAAGTGAACGAGTAATGGCGTAATTTATGAATAAATACACACCTCAAAGCTCATTACCGATATGATGGATATGTGAGACTCTTATCGTATATTAATTTGTCTCACATGTCCACATATAGTGGCGCCCAGAATAAACTGATCAACCATGATCTATAGATTTCAAATCAATAATTACGCATTGAATCAAAGCATCGTATCACTGTCGCGTTTAAGAATAGCGGGGTCCCTCTTCGGAGTCATCTGAATTGAGATCCATATGTATTATCAAAATATATGAATTATTCACCATACTGTAAAACGAAGATCATATATACTACATTACGTTTAGAAAAATAATTGCTTCCGTATAATATATTAAACATTTATTTTTATATATATAAAGCTGCAAAACCTACTAACTGACTGACGGACCGACTGACTGACTGACTGACTCATCAAAACCTCTAGGGTATTTCTAAGCAAGCTAGGTGAGTGAAATTTTCAGGATAGGGTTGGAATCATGTATTGAGTTGGAAAAAGATCGAAAAAGTTAAAAAAGTAGATTAGGCTTCGATTTATTGCAATCGATAGCTTTACATGGGATTATATGATAAAAACGAAATATTTTAGTGTGGACCTTTTTTCTTTCGTTCGTTAAAATATAAAATAATTGAGCTAAAAGACTGATTCTTTCACAAATATGAGACTGAATGTTTGAAGAATCTTATTCTTGCAATCGATTCTTTCCCACCTACCGTAAAACTGATATTTTTAAACTTTTATTTGGGATTTTAGAAATTTTTTCACTTTCGTTGCTATGGATTTATTCCATTGTCGCCGGGCCGAGTGTCGATTCAAGGTTTGGAACTTAGCGAGGTGGGCCCCGTTTCAGGGGAGGGTTATATTTATGTGTTGATTTGGGGTAAAATCGGAAAAGTTAAAAAAGTCGATTCGGCTTCGAGATATTGCAATCGATAGGTGAACATATATGAGTTAGGTATCCTAAATGCATGTTATTTAGTCTTCTCTATGTCATTTTTCGCACTGCTGAATACTGGGTATAATTTCTTCAAATTTTTCCTGGCCTCTACCGTACCTTTGATGACCAATTTCCATCAACCAAGCTTCATGATATTGTCGTTTTCATTAAAAAAATATGCAGTCCATGTAGAAGATTGGAAGTGAAAAAGAAAATTGAACATGAAAATTAGTATATTAAAAATCTCGATTATGATCGAACTTATATAGTAAAATTCTTCATGTGAGCTCTAATTAAGTGTGCTGTACTGAAATGAAATATCTAACGTAGAAGAACGTGTTATATGCCGTCAAATAAGGTTATGATAATCTTTTTGTTGTTCCACGTTCGTTTCGGTGTACTGATTATAGTATTTTGAAAAGTCGTTAATAACCGGATGACATACAATAAAAGTTTGTACTACAACTGTCTGGTATCCATACCTTATGAGGCGCGTATTTCATTTTCGAGAATTATACTTTTCATTGCTTGCATGTAGCACGCAGACTTGAGAGCTTTCATTTTTTTTCCATATTTAAAGAGTATCATCATCTAACACTCCCCCCCTCCTGCTTGCAAATTGCAAGCACCCATATAGGCATCATTAAATGGACAGGTGCTATTAATACATCGCCGCTAAGTTCTGGGTATAATTTCTTCAACTTTTTCCTGGCCTCAACCGTAGGTTTGATGACCAACTTTAACCAACCAGTCTTCATGATATTTTAGTTTTCATTCAAAAGCATGTGCTATTCATGGAGAAAATTGAAAAAGAAAAATTAAACATGAAAATTAGCATATTCAAATTGTCGATTCGGATCGAAGTTTTATTATAAAGTTTTCATGTTAGACTGTATTAAGTATGATGTACTGAAAGGAATATCTAACGTAGAAAGGCCATCTAATAAAGTTATGTTGAACTTGCAGTGGTTCCACGTTCCTTTCATTTCACTGACTATAGTATTTTGATGTCGTTAATTACCGGATGAGATATAATATGATTTGTACTAGAACTGTCAGGTATCCTTACCTCATGGACCGTGAAATTCATTTCGAGAATTCCATAATATTTTTCCTTGCCTGCATGTAGCACGCAGACTTGAGATCTTTCATTGGTTTAGTAAAGATGATGCATTCATTTTTCGATACTTAAAGTGTAAAATAATGTACAAACCCCCCTTGCTTGCTAACAGCAAGCACCCGTTAACTCGTTTATTTATATATATAAAGCTACAGAACTGACTGACTGACTGATTGACTGACTCATCAAAATTAGAATACTAGAACTGTCTGGTATCCATACCTCATGAGGCGCGTATTTCATTTTCGAGAATTATACTTTTCTTTGCTTGCATGTAGCACGCAGACTTGAGAGCTTTCATTTTTTTCCTTATTTAAAGAGTATCATAATCTAGCACTCCCCCCCCCCCCCTTGCTTGCAAATTGCAAGCACCCATATAGGCATCATTAAATGGACAGGTGCTATTAATGCATCGCTGCTAAATACTAGGTATAATTTCTTGCAATTCTTCCTGGCCTCTACCGTAGCTTTGATGACCAACTTTTATCAACCAATCTTCATGATATTTTAGTTTTCTTTCTAAAGCATGTGCAATTCATGTATAAGATTGAAAAAGAAAAATTGAACATGAAAATTAGTATATTGTAGCACATATACTTGAGAGCTTTCATTGGTTTTGTAAGGATCATGCATTCATTTTTCGATACTTAAAGTGTAAAATAATGCACAAATTGCTTGCTAACAGCAAGCACCCATTTTCATCGTTTATATAAATAAAGCTGCAGAACTGACTGATTGACTGACTGACAGACTGACTCAACAAAACCTCTAGGGCATTTTTAAACGAGCTAGGCGGGCGAAATTTTCAGGATAGAGTTGGAGTCGTGTCAAGTTGGGAAAAAATCGAAAAAGTTAAAAAAGTCGATTGGGCTTTGATTTATTGCAATCGATAGCTTTACATGGGATTATATGTGAAAACGAAAAAATTTGAGTGTTGACCTTTTTTCTTTCGTTCATTAAAATATGAAATAATTGAGCTACAAGACTGATTCTTTCACAAATATGAGGCTGAGTGTGAATATGAGGCTCTATGCCATTTTTCGCACTGATAAATACTGGGTATAATTTCTTCAACTTTTTCCTGGCCTCTACCGTAGCTTTGATGACTGATTTCACCCAAACAAGCTTCATGATATTGTAGTTATCATTTCTAAACATGCATTCCATGTAGAAGATTGGAAGACAAAAATTGAATATTAAATTTAGTACTTATATTAAAAATCTCGATTCCGATCGAATTTATATAGTAAATTTCTCCATGTAAGCTCTTATTAAGTATGCTGTACGGAAATGAAATATCTAACGGAGAAGAGCGTCTTATATGCCGTCACATGAGGTTATGATGATCTTCCAGTGGTTCCACGTTCGTTTCGGGATACTTATTATAGTATTTTGAAAAGTCGTTAACTATCGGATGACATACAACATAAATTAGTACTAGCACTGTCTGGTATACCTACCTCATGGGGGGCGTATTTCATTTTCAAAAAATTCTACTTTTCTTTGCTGGCATGTAGCACGCAGACTTGAGATCTTTCATTGTTTTTTTCCATTATTTAAAGAGTCTTATCATATAACACTTCCTTCCCTGCTTGCAAATTACAAGCACCCATTTACTCTTTAATATATATAAAGCTACAGAACTGACTGACTGACTCATCAAAACTCCTGGGGCATTTCTTAACGAGCTTGGTGGATGAAATTTTCAGGGTAGAGTTAGAATCATGTGTCGAGTTGGGAAAAAGTCGAAAAAGTTAAAAAAGTCGATTAGCTATAATTTTTTTTTCCTTTTTTAAAGGATAAGATCATATAATACTCCCCCCCCCCGCCTGCTTGCAAATTGCAAGTGGGATCTGTGTCTGACTCACTCACTCACTCACGTATATAAATTCCCGACCAATTCTAGATCGGGTAGGAACATAAAATTTTGCACGGACCTTCTATGAAACAATTCATCGGAGGAAAAATTCCGAAAACCTGGAATTTCCAACCGGAACCCGCCGAAAAAAAATCAAAATGGCGGTTTTTCGGCGTTTTCGATAATTAGACCTTTGGTTCTTACTTAATATCTCTTGAACTATAGTTCAGATCTCAAACCTGATGGAAAATTTATGCAGACAAATCGATTCATCTACAATATACGACTGACCTCGTGTTTCTACGCCTCGTAGTTTTCTCACCAGAGGTCTCTGAACACGAAAATTAGTTTAAAGTTTCCCGGTTTTTTCGGTTTTTGTGCTCTAGCGTGTGAACGGTCGATTTGATCTCAAAATGGTTGACAGGTTTTTTGCAGGCAACTAAACGGTCTAGACAATTACGTAAATCTTTTGCTTCTATGTTAGTTAGTTTCGGAGTCACATGGCGCCATAGTCGGAAATTGTCGGATTTTTGAAATTTTCAAACATGTTTTGAGCCGTCACGTCTCCAATAGTGGAGATAATACCGTGAAACTTGAAAGATGTATGGTAAATTACAAGGTACTTATGGACATTTAGCGAAAACGCCGTCTTTTTATGAACAAAGTGGCGAAAAAAAAAATCAATGGCGGATTTTAGGCTCAGGGGCGGCGTAGGTCTCTAGAATTCATTGTGTTGCCTCTGAAGGGTAAGACTTTTTACCAATATAATGGATTATTGCCGTAGCTAATTAAATGACGTATGATTAAATATCTTTAGGTTTTTCGTATCTCTCAAGGATATCTCACAATAATCCCCAAAAATCTGACTTTATGAAAATGATACCCCATTTCATCACGGTAAAATGCCCATCACGTCTCTACTATTGTACATATAGCCTTGAAAGTTTGCAAGCATGAGCAGCATTACATGATTTTGAAGGTTCTTTAGTGAAATTACCGACTTTATATCTACTAATGGCCGAAAACATTTAAAAATGGCGGATTTTTCGCTCATTTGTGACGCTGGCTTTTGGATTACGGTGTGTAGCCTCTGAACGGTTAAACATTTTACCAATGTTATAACTTTTTCTTATAAACAAAATAAATTGCGCTAAATGAAAGTATTATCAATCTTCTTTTATTATTTCAGATTATCTCACAGCAATCCCTCAAAGTCAGACACTTTAAAAATGAAAACTCATTTTATCACTGGGAAATGCCCTAATTTTTTATTTGCCCTAAGCGCATATTTGACCTTGACATTTGGCATGCATAATCTACTAAACATGACAGTTATGGGTTATTAGTGAAAACAACGCCTTTTTTTACTATAAACCACCAAAAAAAATTAAAATTGCGGATTTTTATGTTTTCTGTTGGCGCGCAAGTTTCTGGTATTTCGTGTGTTGCTTCTGAATAGTTAAATATTTTGCTGACGTTAGAAATTCTTCTTGTTGCTACTAAAATGGTAAATATGATGACGTCATTATCTTTTCTCTATCTTTCATATTAATTTCACGAACAATCCCCAAATTGGGGCGTTCTGATTCGCACTTTATCGGGACGGGCTTTTGGATTTTATTTAATTTCTCCTAAACTATGCATGCGATACGGATGGTTGTTTTTTTTATAAAAGCTAATATATGTGGTCACGTTTCGTTGTAATTTTTTTAGTGTTTTTTACGTGTATTTTTGCGAAAAAGCCGTCCGATCCGAAATTTAACGGAAATAAATGTATTTTTTAAATATTTATTGCTGTACTCGACGACGGTTTGCGATATCGACAACGTGAAAAATACATTATATATGCCTACAATGTTCTTCACTATCTGTGGGTAACATTATTTTCGTCTCCCTTGGTTACCGAGATTAAAATTATACAATCTTCAGATGTCTCCGAAAATTACAATTTTCTAAAGATTAAAACATCATTTCGTCGCCTTATTGTCGACCGAATTCCTTTAAACTTTGTAAGTGTATGGGAGACTGTATTTGACGTTAGAAAATGTAAACTATTTTAAGGTGATTGTATCGATCCTACCGGAAAGAAATAAAAATGGCGGACAGTTCTGAATCCCTCCGAGTTGGCTTATGTTTGATGAGCAATAGCTCAGACTTATAACGTCTTCGGAGTGGTTGTTAATTCACTATATAGCCAATTATTGTGTGCTTAAGACAATATGTACATATGATGTAGGTAGTACTCATGATGCACCAATAAAAACCCGCCAAACGTCGAAATGTAATAAGAATACCGTATTTACTATAGTTTTAGGCCAACTAATTGTACGTTAGGAGAGCTGTGATTAAGGTAATGAATTCATTCGAAAGCCATTGACAAGGACTAAAATGTTTAGCTATTGTTCTGTTTATGATTCCCATTGTAACCATTCCAAAATTCCAAAAATTCATTATCGCGCATTTCTTCCAATTTAATTCTAGCTGCCATCTATCACGTCAATCATCAATCGCATCTAAATCCTTAGCTAAAGACTGTCTGTCCTCTTCATTTCTAATTATACATACTGTATCATCGGCAAAAAGACGGAGCTTGTTATTTTTCTACTGTGTTCAAGTCGTTTGCGTGCAGAAGAAATATAATTAGGCCTATCTCCCTTCCCTGGGGAACACGCGATGTAACTTGTACTCTGACTGAGATGACACCATCTAATACCACACTTTGAACGCGTTCATGTAACAAGTCTCCTATCCAGCCTATTATATGGCTGTCTATACGGTATTATGCTAACTTCGCGAGTAACTTACAGTGGGTAACCTTGTAAAAAGCTTTTCTAAAGTCAAGATCTGCTGCATCTACCTGTACGTTACCTCCTTCTGTAACTAAAATATTGTGACCAAAAATACCTAATTAAGTGTCGCAAGACCGTCCTTTTCTGAACCCATGCTGCTTGGTTATTAATAAATCCTGGCTGTCGAGATGTCCCGATTTTGATGTAACTTTTTTATGCTCTATAATTTCACATGATAGAAACTATAATTACATGGCTGTTTCCTTTCTCCACTTTTAATAATAAGAGTCACGTTTGCTATCGTCCAGTCATTGGGAACCGCGTGTTCTTCGAGGGATGTGTTCAATAGTACATTAAGATACGGAGCCATGTTGAGAGGTATTTCTTTATATACAAAAGCTGGAATGTCATGAGGACCTGAGGACTTGTTCGGGGTAATGTTACTTAGTAAGGATACAATTCCGCTACAAGATATGACGATCCGGGGCATTGGATGTTTAAATCAGTCTGGTATGGTTTTGCGGAAAGTATGCATAGATTGATTAAAAACACTCTGAAAAAAGAAATTTAAAATATTTGCTTTATCTAACTGGAAGTAACTATTTCGACTCTATTGTGTTTCAAGGAATTATCCGTTGATTTTTAAGTTCCCTGTACTTTTCTAACATATCACCAAAATGCTTATGGATTTCTGTCTAGTTGTTCTCAAAGTACTTTTTTCTTGAATTCGGTAAACTCTCTTTAAGGGTTGTTTTTGCGGCTGCTTTACAAATTTTATAATGTTCGATAGTAATTTTTAGGTTGCTATTTGCTACATTTATCTTCATTTTTCTTAGTTTGGCGTGGCTACCTGGTTGGCGTTTTAAACATTTTCAAACCTCCGTGTTGAACCACCTTGGTTCCCTATTCTTACTCTTATTCTTTTAGGGTATATATCTGTTGGCAAGTGACCTCTTAATGTGGAGCACCTCTTTCCACGTAATGTCTGTATCACTTTTCTTGCGAAATGTTCGAAAATTTTTCAAAATATGATTTTAAGTTACGCCAAAACCGTTAAAATCTGCTTTACTAAAAAGGTAAATCTTTCATTTTAATTTAAAATTATTTTCAGTATGGAGGGAAAATTTTACTTATACTTCCGTTTGGTCGCTTATTCCATCGACATTTTCAAATTTAGACAATTCGACCATTCCAAATTTTTCAGGGATGATTGTGGCAAATAAATCGAGAACATATTCCCCTCTATTGGGAAAATTTACTATTTGATGTAGTGCGAATGATGCGAGCAGGTTAAGCAATGACTCGCAGATTTCTTTTCCCTACCTCCAGACCTATGACTGCATGTATTTCGATAATGTAATGAAATCTTCACCTACAACTATGTGTCGTTCTTTGCAATGGAAATAAACGGACCTGATCTGTTTCTCAAATACTGAGTGTACATCGGAGTAGGGTAGTCTATAGTAGGCACAAACATTTATCACTTTTTAATAAGCACTTTAATTGGAACATCATACACTTTATATTATTTTATCGGGAATCACTTGTATTTTGCTGACTATTTTGTTCTGGTCTTGTTTCATTATCTGCGATAAATACTCCTCTCTTTTCCTTTTCTGTGCTTTCTTCCATTCCGCACAACCTGTGCTGTGTTGTCTGGTCAACTCGTTATTATTTGCTATCCTGATGAGTGGCAAGTTATTTAATGGCCCACAATTTGACCTACTCTCTTACCTAAATATTTTGAATTTATGGTAATCTATTAAGCTTTTCCTAGGCACTAAGCTGTGCGTACTCTTTATTATCTGACTTTCCGGAAATTCACTGAATACGTTCCCAACAACTGACCTGCTCTCTTGCCTACCATCTATGCTGACTGAAAATATTTCGAAAAACTTAGTTAGGAGAGAAACTAAGAACTGGTAAATTTGAAGTCATCATTATGATGTAAATTATTTAATTCTTTATGAGCCAAGGCTTATAATGGCCCACAATTTGACCTACTCTCTTATTATAAGGCTGATAACTAAAAACAAAGTAAATTTGCACATCATTTGCTCTTCCATATTTCATTAGGGGATTATGCCTTATTTGATTTTGCAAGTATGCATGCTGTGAACGATTTTGAGAAATATGTAGTATAAGTCAACCATAAAAATATTCTCTCTGCGATTTTAAAATTCCAAATTTGTAAATTTAAAATTATTCAGGCGTTTGTTGTAGTAGGTTTAATGTAAGTTAATACGCACGAGTATGTGTATTCAGAAATAACACTCTGGCTATAAAACATCCAAAAAACGAGGAATATTGTAATTTATCCTAAAAATAAAAATATTTTTTGACTTTATTGAAGGTAATTTTAGTTTAATTTGGAAAATTGAGGCAGTTAAAGTTTTTATCAACCCATATCCTTCTGATAAAAAATCAATAAATATGACAAAGCATGTACGAGGTAAAGCAGGTAGGTTAAAAAGGCCATCTTCGTAATATTTACGAAAGTCCAAGAAAATGTTCAAAAACATTTAATTCTTTGAAATAACAAACATTTAATTTGGCATTTCTTCCGGACAAATGGTTGTTAAAACTGAAATTTTGTTCATTCTTCTCTCTCCTCAGCAATGAAATCCGTAGTGCATCATGTAGTACCTGTAAAAGAGAGAAAAATCAAAGTGTTAAAACAACATGAAAATGTGTTTCTCAACGATAATAATTACAGAAAATGACATTTATATTTGACTTTCTATGCCAATATCTCGGAAATCGGAGTGAGAACTTTGTCGATAGGTAAATTCAAAAACTTTTAGATGGCTGTAGACGGAGAATAAGTTTCACCAAACAAGTTGAAGGAAGGTTGAAGATAAAAGTTCAGTTAGGACACAAGACATTAAAAGTAGTAGATTCGCCTAATAATCAAGCGAGAATATGAAGGTAAATGGCGCCAAAGATCCAAAAACCTAGAGGATTTCACGATTTTTTAAAATATAGAGCAGAGAACATAAATAGGTAATGAGTCTATATGGTTATTCATGACATTTTCACTTTTCTGGAAGCATCAATAAACTTTTCCGGGGAGAAACATACATGAAAGAGTATTGAAAGCCTGAGATATAATGGAACGATACGTTATCTTTCCACTTAATAACTAGGTGTACCACTCAAATCTATTTTCTCTATCTTCTAAGTCTTCAACGAGTACTTACTAATAATTTTGACTCTTCGTATGATATGTTCTTCTTCTTTGACAAAACCGTTGCTGCGCTGAAATTTTCACTGAAACGGAAAGATAACGATATTATTAAATTTATTTTCAATCATCCGCTCATATCAGTTAGTTAATAAATAGAAGACGGCTTACAGTGACATCATTAACAGATATATACGAGGCTACAATATTTTAATGCGCTACATTAGCCATTATCTGATTCACCATTCTTAATGATTCAAGCCAATGCATAAAATTACTAAATTGTTTTCTGGAACACAAAAAATTATTCACTTTTTCTTTGTTTCATCACTTATAACGTTTAAGAATCAATTTATTCGATAAAAATGCATAGAATTGCAATTAAAATCAAATTTGAGAGGAAATCTTACTTCCAACCATTATTTGCCATGACAAAGACGTTGCTTAAATATTTATTAATTTATTGATTACTTACCAAATTCCATTGGTTTATATTAGTTTACGTTTTACATAGTTATAAAATAATTATGAAAGTTCATAAAATAGTTAATGGCATTTAGAAAATAATCATGAATTTCAATATTTTACTCAGGAGTTAATAGTTGATTAGCGTATCAGTAATTAGAACCGTCTACAGCCATAGTTCCTTTGAGGAGTTGAAAAGAAATGTTACTTATGGTCCACCATATTCTTAATTCAATAGTAATTTTATCGAAAGTCTTTAAATTGGGGATTATTGTGATTCCTTGAGAATAGAAACAAATTGTCATTACTGACGGGACCAGCGTGAGAGTTGGCGCTCTGAATCTTGAAACGAATAAAGATATGTACGTTATGATGTCGGATTGAGGTGAATTATTTAATAAGATATTCTATCATCTGCCTTGGAAAGGAAAAAGAATAAATTGTAATATCTTTAAGAATTCTCGAATATTCTTTAGAAGCTTACCTGTTGATTTTCTGGTAAGAAACAGATAGACAGTTGGAATAATCCTCTTCTTCCGGTATGGAAAAAAGATGTCTGATACTTATTTACAATTTTAAAAGGGGTCCTTATTATATTTTCTTGATTGCCGCTCACAGTCAATGGATTTCTTTCCAATACAATACACGGCAAATTTTGTGTAATACAATCGAAAGAAGAATTTACAAAACTGTCCATAGCTATAATCAAAAGCTGAAACGTGCAGTTGTTGATTGGGACTGTTGGGACACGGGAGCGTTTTGCGGAAGATGCAGGGTTAGTATGTGAAGAAAGGGCAAAATTTCGCGGGATCGTGGATGAGGAAGATGAAAGCGAAGATGAAGGGCTATGGGGCGGAGAAGGTGTGGTTCTTAAGACAGGAGAATCCGTGTCGTGGCCTGAGGGGACGCTTTGGAGTTCTTCAATTTCGAATTCCATTTCGTTTTTCTTCTTGTTTCTTCTTTCCATGTTATGAATATTTTGCCGATCGTCCTCCTTATCCTCTTTACAGCATCTCACACATGAAACTGAAATGCAAGATCGAATCATTCGTTAGCTAGGTTATCAGAGACAATTCTTGTAATTACGGCTTTTTGGAAATTAAGCTGAATACACCAATTAAAATAAACGAGTCATTACTCACTGAGACCACCCATTTTTTCGATAGTTAATATCGGATATTCACTGGTGAATATTTTGGATTAATATCTTTTAACTGGTGTCGTTTTTACTTCGTATATATCACTCACAAGCGCAATAGATATAGTTTCGACTGCTCTGCTGCATTAGCTCACAGAAAATGGTTATTGTTGCCCCAGCAACGATTATCATGGGGTGCTACAGGTGGTTTCCTGTTGTTGTCCTTTGATACTACTGACTCATACGGCGTTTTAAAAATGCGTTCTGTATAGAATACTTGAATACAAACATTTGGTCGTACTGCATACTTATCTTAATAAAGGGCTTTTTTTTAGAACGATCAACAATGAATTTCTTCACGGACGATAGATATGTAATTCTAATTTAAGTACAGCTATTTCAGGTTTATCTTACTATATTTCGTCATAGAGCATGATTTTGATTTTTTAAAGCTAAATTGTATGATGAAGGCAGTGTTTTCTCTGTAGTCTAAACATAATTGGAAGAGTTATGGAATTGCATATAGGATATTAGATTGAAAAGGAAGAAAAATATGCCGTGTTTCCCGAATAGTAAAACACTCGTGGAAAAGCCAATCAGATCACTCAATACTCAAAATTGAACGCATTTAATTTTTAGGGTAATAACTTTGCATAAAAATTCAGTCCCAAGCTTAACCGTTACTATATTTTCTTATTCAGATGACATTTAATCGTTCTTCATTCATATAACCGAGCAAATCTCTTTTTGCGTTTCTATAACTAATTTTCTTTCTTTCTCTTCATAGATTATATAATTTTCTCGCCATTTTACTACCTGCACCCATTTTCAGCAACTCAATTATCGTTAAAAATTAGAAAAATTTTATTTTGGGATGGGATGTATTAAGATACGGAGGAATTTTGAGATATAATTCTTTATAAACACGAGCTGGAATTTCATGAGGACCTGAGGACTTGTTCGGGGTAATGTTACTTAGTAAGGATACGATTCCGCTACAAGATATGACGATCCGGGGCATTGGATGTTTAAAGCGGTCTGGTATGGTTTTGCGGAAAGTATGCATAGATTGATTAAAAACACTCTGAAAAAAGTAATTTAAAATATTTGCTTTATCTAACTGGAAGTAACTATTTCGACTCTATTGTGTTTCAAGGAATTATCCGTTGATTTTTAAGTTCCCTGTACTTTTCTAACATATCACCAAAATGCTTATGGATTTCTGTCTAGTTGTTCTCAAAGTACTTTTTTCTTGAATTCGGTAAACTCTCTTCTAAGGGTTGTTTTTGCGGCTGCTTTACAAATTTTATAATGTTCGATAGTAATTTTTAGGTTGCTATTTGCTACATTTATCTTCATTTTTCTTAGTTTGGCGTGGCTACCTGGTTGGCGTTTTAAACATTTTCAAACCTCCGTGTTGAACCACCTTGGTTCCCTATTCTTACTCTTATTCTTTTAGGGTATATATCTGTTGGCAAGTGACCTCTTAATGTGGAACACCTCTTTCCATGTAATGTCTGTATCACTTTTCTTGCGAAATGTTCGAAAATTTTTCAAAATATGATTTTAAGTTACGCCAAAACCGTTAAAATCTGCTTTACTAAAAAGGTAAATCTTTCATTTTAATTTAAAATTATTTTCAGTATGGAGGGAAAAATTTTACTTATACTTCCGTTTGGTCGCTTATTCCATCGACATTTTCAAATTTAGACAATTCGACCATTCCAAATTTTTCAGGGATGATTGTGGCAAATAAATCGAGAACATATTCCCCTCTATTGGGAAAATTTACTATTTGATGTAGTGCGAATGATGCGAGCAGGTTAAGCAATGACTCGCAGATTTCTTTTCCCTACCTCCAGACCTATGACTGCATGTATTTCGATAATGTAATGAAATCTTCACCTACAACTATGTGTCGTTCTTTGCAATGGAAATAAACGGACCTGATCTGTTTCTCAAATACTGAGTGTACATCGGAGTAGGGTAGTCTATAGTAGGCACAAACATTTATCACTTTTTAATAAGCACTTTAATTGGAACATCATACACTTTATATTATTTTATCGGGAATCACTTGTATTTTGCTGACTATTTTGTTCTGGTCTTGTTTCATTATCTGCGATAAATACTCCTCTCTTTTCCTTTTCTGTGCTTTCTTCCATTCCGCACAACCTGTGCTGTGTTGTCTGGTCAACCCGTTATTATTTCCTATCCTGATGAGTGGCAAGTTATTTAATGGCCCACAATTTGACCTACTCTCTTACCTAAATATTTTGAATTTATGGTAATCTATTAAGCTTTTCCTAGGCACTAAGCTGTGCGTACTCTTTATTATCTGACTTTCCGGAAATTCACTGAATACGTTCCCAACAACTGACCTGCTCTCTTGCCTACCATCTATGCTGACTGAAAATATTTCGAAAAACTTAGTTAGGAGAGAAACTAAGAACTGGTAAATTTGAAGTCATCATTATGATGTAAATTATTTAATTCTTTATGAGCCAAGGCTTATAATGGCCCACAATTTGACCTACTCTCTTATTATAAGGCTGATAACTAAAAACAAAGTAAATTTGCACATCATTTGCTCTTCCATATTTCATTAGGGGATTATGCCTTATTTGATTTTGCAAGTATGCATGCTGTGAACGATTTTGAGAAATATGTAGTATAAGTCAACCATAAAAATATTCTCTCTGCGATTTTAAAATTCCAAATTTGTAAATTTAAAATTATTCAGGCGTTTGTTGTAGTAGGTTTAATGTAAGTTAATACGCACGAGTATGTGTATTCAGAAATAACACTCTGGCTATAAAACATCCAAAAAACGAGGAATATTGTAATTTATCCTAAAAATAAAAATATTTTTTGACTTTATTGAAGGTAATTTTAGTTTAATTTGGAAAATTGAGGCAGTTAAAGTTTTTATCAACCCATATCCTTCTGATAAAAAATCAATAAATATGACAAAGCATGTACGAGGTAAAGCAGGTAGGTTAAAAAGGCCATCTTCGTAATATTTACGAAAGTCCAAGAAAATGTTCAAAAACATTTAATTCTTTGAAATAACAAACATTTAATTTGGCATTTCTTCCGGACAAATGGTTGTTAAAACTGAAATTTTGTTCATTCTTCTCTCTCCTCAGCAATGAAATCCGTAGTGCATCATGTAGTACCTGTAAAAGAGAGAAAAATCAAAGTGTTAAAACAACATGAAAATGTGTTTCTCAACGATAATAATTACAGAAAATGACATTTATATTTGACTTTCTATGCCAATATCTCGGAAATCGGAGTGAGAACTTTGTCGATAGGTAAATTCAAAAACTTTTAGATGGCTGTAGACGGAGAATAAGTTTCACCAAACAAGTTGAAGGAAGGTTGAAGATAAAAGTTCAGTTAGGACACAAGACATTAAAAGTAGTAGATTCGCCTAATAATCAAGCGAGAATATGAAGGTAAATGGCGCCAAAGATCCAAAAACCTAGAGGATTTCACGATTTTTTAAAATATAGAGCAGAGAACATAAATAGGTAATGAGTCTATATGGTTATTCATGACATTTTCACTTTTCTGGAAGCATCAATAAACTTTTCCGGGGAGAAACATACATGAAAGAGTATTGAAAGCCTGAGATATAATGGAACGATACGTTATCTTTCCACTTAATAACTAGGTGTACCACTCAAATCTATTTTCTCTATCTTCTAAGTCTTCAACGAGTACTTACTAATAATTTTGACTCTTCGTATGATATGTTCTTCTTCTTTGACATAACCGTTGCTGCGCTGAAATTTTCACTGAAACGGAAAGATAACGATATTATTAAATTTATTTTCAATCATCCGCTCATATCAGTTAGTTAATAAATAGAAGACGGCTTACAGTGACATCATTAACAGATATATACGAGGCTACAATATTTTAATGCGCTACATTAGCCATTATCTGATTCACCATTCTTAATGATTCAAGCCAATGCATAAAATTACTAAATTGTTTTCTGGAACACAAAAAATTATTCACTTTTTCTTTGTTTCATCACTTATAACGTTAAAGAAGCAATTTATTCGATAAAAATGCATAGAATTGCAATTAAAATCAAATTTGAGAGGAAATCTTACTTCCAACCATTATTTGCCATGACAAAGACGTTGCTTAAATATTTATTAATTTATTGATTACTTACCAAATTCCATTGTTTTATATTAGTTTACGTTTTACATAGTTATAAAATAATTATGAAAGTTCATAAAATAGTTAATGACATTTAGAAAATAATCATGAATTTCAATATTTTACTCAGGAGTTAATAGTTGATTAGCGTATCAGTAATTAGAACCGTCTACAGCCATAGTTCCTTTGAGGAGTTGAAAAGAAATGTTACTTATGGTCCACCATATTCTTAATTCAATAGTAATTTTATCGAAAGTCTTTAAATTGGGGATTATTTTGATTCCTTGAGAATAGAAACAAATTGTCATTACTGACGGGACCAGCGTGAGAGTTGGCGCTCTGATTCTTGAAACGAATAAAGATGTGTACGTTATGATGTCGGATTGAGGTGAATTATTTAATAAGATATTCTATCATCTGCCTTGGAAAGGAAAAAGAATAAATTGTAATATCTTTAAGAATTCTCGAATATTCTTTAGAAGCTTACCTGTTGATTTTCTGGTAAGAAACAGATAGACAGTTGGAATAATCCTCTTCTTCCGGTATGGAAAAAAGATGTCTGATACTTATTTACAATTTTAAAAGGGGTCCTTATTATATTTTCTTGATTGTCGCTCACAGTCAATGGATTTCTTTCCAATACAATACACGGCAAATTTTGTGTAATACAATCGAAAGAAGAATTTACAAAACTGTCCATAGCTATAATCAAAAGCTGAAACGTGCAGTTGTTGATTGGGACTGTTGGGACACGGGAGCGTTTTGCGGAAGATGCAGGGTTAGTATGTGAAGAAAGGGCAAAATTTCGCGGGATCGTGGATGAGGAAGATGAAAGCGAAGATGAAGGGCTATGGGGCGGAGAAGGTGTGGTGCTTAAGACAGGAGAATCGGTGTCGTGGCCTGAGGGGACGCTTTGGAGTTCTTCAATTTCGAATTCCATTTCGTTTTTCTTCTTGTTTCTTCTTTCCATGTTATGAATATTTTGCCGATCGTCCTCCTTATCCTCTTTACAGCATCTCACACATGAAACTGAAATGCAAGATCGAATCATTCGTTAGCTAGGTTATCAGAGACAATTCTTGTAATTACGGCTTTTTGGAAATTAAGCTGAATACACTAATTAAAATAAACGAGTCATTACTCACTGAGACCACCCATTTTTTCGATAGTTAATATCGGATATTCACTGGTGAATATTTTGGATTAATATCTTTTAACTGGTGTCGTTTTTACTTCGTATATATCACTCACAAGCGCAATAGATATAGTTTCGACTGCTCTGCTGCATTAGCTCACAGAAAATGGTTATTGTTGCCCCAGCAACGATTATCATGGGGTGCTACAGGTGGTTTCCTGTTGTTGTCCTTTGATACTACTGACTCATACGGCGTTTTAAAAATGCGTTCTGTATAGAATACTTGAATACAAACATTTGGTCGTACTGCATACTTATCTTAACAAAGGGCTTTTTTTTAGAACGATCAAGAATGAATTTCTTCCCGGACGATATATATGTAATTCTAATTTAAGTACAGCTATTTCAGGTTTATCTTACTATATTTCGTCATAGAGCATGATTTTGATTTTTTAAAGCTAAATTGTTTGATGAAGGCAGTGTTTTCTCTGTAGTCTAAACATAATTGGAAGAGTTATGGAATTGCATATAGGATATTAGATTGAAAAGGAAGAAAAATATGCCGTGTTTCCCGAATAGTGAAACACTCGTGGAAAAGCCAATCAGATCACTCAATACTCAAAATTGAACGCATTTATTTTATAGGGTAATAACTTTGCATAAAAATTCAGTCCCAAGCTTAACCGTTACTATATTTTCTTATTCAGATGACATTTAATCGTTCTTCCTTCATATAACTGTGAAAATCACTTTTTGCGTTTCTATAACTAATTTTCTTTCTTTCTCTTCATAGATTATATAATTTTCTCGCCATTTTACTACCTGCACCCATTTTCAGCAACTCAATTATCGTTAAAAATTAGAAAAATTTTATTTTGGGATGGGATGTATTAAGATACGGAGGAATTTTGAGATATAATTCTTTATAAACACGAGCTGGAATTTCATGAGGACCTGAGGACTTGTTCGGGGTAATGTTACTTAGTAAGGATACGATTCCGCTACAAGATATGACGATCCGGGGCATTGGATGTTTAAAGCGGTCTGGTATGGTTTTGCGGAAAGTATGCATAGATTGATTAAAAACACTCTGAAAAAAGAAATTTAAAATATTTGCTTTATCTAACTGGAAGTAACTATTTCGACTCTATTGTGTTTCAAGGAATTATCCGTTGATTTTTAAGTTCCCTGTACTTTTCTAACATATCACCAAAATGCTTATGGATTTCTGTCTAGTTGTTCTCAAAGTACTTTTTTCTTGAATTCGGTAAACTCTCTTTAAGGGTTGTTTTTGCGGCTGCTTTACAAATTTTATAATGTTCGATAGTAATTTTTAGGTTGCTATTTGCTACATTTATCTTCATTTTTCTTAGTTTGGCGTGGCTACCTGGTTGGCGTTTTAAACATTTTCAAACCTCCGTGTTGAACCACCTTGGTTCCCTATTCTTACTCTTATTCTTTTAGGGTATATATCTGTTGGCAAGTGACCTCTTAATGTGGAACACCTCTTTCCATGTAATGTCTGTATCACTTTTCTTGCGAAATGTTCGAAAATTTTTCAAAATATGATTTTAAGTTACGCCAAAACCGTTAAAATCTGCTTTACTAAAAAGGTAAATCTGTCATTTTAATTTAAAATTATTTTCAGTATGGAGGGAAAAATTTTACTTATACTTCCGTTTGGTCGCTTATTCCATCGACATTTTCAAATTTAGACAATTCGACCATTCCAAATTTTTCAGGGATGATTGTGGCAAATAAATCGAGAACATATTCCCCTCTATTGGGAAAATTTACTATTTGATGTAGTGCGAATGATGCGAGCAGGTTAAGCAATGACTCGCAGATTTCTTTTCCCTACCTCCAGACCTATGACTGCATGTATTTCGATAATGTAATGAAATCTTCACCTACAACTATGTGTCGTTCTTTGCAATGGAAATAAACGGACCTGATCTGTTTCTCAAATACTGAGTGTACATCGGAGTAGGGTAGTCTATAGTAGGCACAAACATTTATCACTTTTTAATAAGCACTTTAATTGGAACATCATACACTTTATATTATTTTATCGGGAATCACTTGTATTTTGCTGACTATTTTGTTCTGGTCTTGTTTCATTATCTGCGATAAATACTCCTCTCTTTTCCTTTTCTGTGCTTTCTTCCATTCCGCACAACCTGTGCTGTGTTGTCTGGTCAACTCGTTATTATTTGCTATCCTGATGAGTGGCAAGTTATTTAATGGCCCACAATTTGACCTACTCTCTTACCTAAATATTTTGAATTTATGGTAATCTATTAAGCTTTTCCTAGGCACTAAGCTGTGCGTACTCTTTATTATCTGACTTTCCGGAAATTCACTGAATACGTTCCCAACAACTGACCTGCTCTCTTGCCTACCATCTATGCTGACTGAAAATATTTCGAAAAACTTAGTTAGGAGAGAAACTAAGAACTGGTAAATTTGAAGTCATCATTATGATGTAAATTATTTAATTCTTTATGAGCCAAGGCTTATAATGGCCCACAATTTGACCTACTCTCTTATTATAAGGCTGATAACTAAAAACAAAGTAAATTTGCACATCATTTGCTCTTCCATATTTCATTAGGGGATTATGCCTTATTTGATTTTGCAAGTATGCATGCTGTGAACGATTTTGAGAAATATGTAGTATAAGTCAACCATAAAAATATTCTCTCTGCGATTTTAAAATTCCAAATTTGTAAATTTAAAATTATTCAGGCGTTTGTTGTAGTAGGTTTAATGTAAGTTAATACGCACGAGTATGTGTATTCAGAAATAACACTCTGGCTATAAAACATCCAAAAAACGAGGAATATTGTAATTTATCCTAAAAATAAAAATATTTTTTGACTTTATTGAAGGTAATTTTAGTTTAATTTGGAAAATTGAGGCAGTTAAAGTTTTTATCAACCCATATCCTTCTGATAAAAAATCAATAAATATGACAAAGCATGTACGAGGTAAAGCAGGTAGGTTAAAAAGGCCATCTTCGTAATATTTACGAAAGTCCAAGAAAATGTTCAAAAACATTTAATTCTTTGAAATTACAAACATTTAATTTGGCATTTCTTCCGGACAAATGGTTGTAAAAAAGAAATTTTGTTCATTCTTCTCTCTCCTCTGCAATGAAATCCGTAGTGCATCATGTAGTACCTGTAAAAGAGAGAAAAATCAAAGTGTTAAAACAACATGAAAATGTGTTTCTCAACGATAATAATTACAGAAAATGACATTTATATTTGACTTTCTATGCCAATATCTCGGAAATCGGAGTGAGAACTTTGTCGATAGGTAAATTCAAAAACTTTTAGATGGCTGTAGACGGAGAATAAGTTTCACCAAACAAGTTGAAGGAAGGTTGAAGATAAAAGTTCAGTTAGGACACAAGACATTAAAAGTAGTAGATTCGCCTAATAATCAAGCGAGAATATGAAGGTAAATGGCGCCAAAGATCCAAAAACCTAGAGGATTTCACGATTTTTTAAAATATAGAGCAGAGAACATAAATAGGTAATGAGTCTATATGGTTATTCATGACATTTTCACTTTTCTGGAAGCATCAATAAACTTTTCCGGGGAGAAACATACATGAAAGAGTATTGAAAGCCTGAGATATAATGGAACGATACGTTATCTTTCCACTTAATAACTAGGTGTACCACTCAAATCTATTTTCTCTATCTTCTAAGTCTTCAACGAGTACTTACTAATAATTTTGACTCTTCGTATGATATGTTCTTCTTCTTTGACAAAACCGTTGCTGCGCTGAAATTTTCACTGAAACGGAAAGATAACGATATTATTAAATTTATTTTCAATCATCCGCTCATATCAGTTAGTTAATAAATAGAAGACGGCTTACAGTGACATCATTAACAGATATATACGAGGCTACAATATTTTTAATGCGCTACATTAGCCATTATCTGATTCACCATTCTTAATGATTCAAGCCAATGCATAAAATTACTAAATTGTTTTCTGGAACACAAAAAATTATTCACTTTTTCTTTGTTTCATCACTTATAACGTTTAAGAATCAATTTATTCGATAAAAATGCATAGAATTGCAATTAAAATCAAATTTGAGAGGAAATCTTACTTCCAACCATTATTTGCCATGACAAAGACGTTGCTTAAATATTTATTAATTTATTGATTACTTACCAAATTCCATTGGTTTATATTAGTTTACGTTTTACATAGTTATAAAATAATTATGAAAGTTCATAAAATAGTTAATGGCATTTAGAAAATAATCATGAATTTCAATATTTTACTCAGGAGTTAATAGTTGATTAGCGTATCAGTAATTAGAACCGTCTACAGCCATAGTTCCTTTGAGGAGTTGAAAAGAAATGTTACTTATGGTCCACCATATTCTTAATTCAATAGTAATTTTATCGAAAGTCTTTAAATTGGGGATTATTTTGATTCCTTGAGAATAGAAACAAATTGTCATTACTGACGGGACCAGCGTGAGAGTTGGCGCTCTGAATCTTGAAACGAATAAAGATGTGTACGTTATGATGTCGGATTGAGGTGAATTATTTAATAAGATATTCTATCATCTGCCTTGGAAAGGAAAAAGAATAAATTGTAATATCTTTAAGAATTCTCGAATATTCTTTAGAAGCTTACCTGTTGATTTTCTGGTAAGAAACAGATAGACAGTTGGAATAATCCTCTTCTTCCGGTATGGAAAAAAGATGTCTGATACTTATTTACAATTTTAAAAGGGGTCCTTATTATATTTTCTTGATTGTCGCTCACAGTCAATGGATTTCTTTCCAATACAATACACGGCAAATTTTGTGTAATACAATCGAAAGAAGAATTTACAAAACTGTCCATAGCTATAATCAAAAGCTGAAACGTGCAGTTGTTGATTGGGACTGTTGGGACACGGGAGCGTTTTGCGGAAGATGCAGGGTTAGTATGTGAAGAAAGGGCAAAATTTCGCGGGATCGTGGATGAGGAAGATGAAAGCGAAGATGAAGGGCTATGGGGCGGAGAAGGTGTGGTGCTTAAGACAGGAGAATCGGTGTCGTGGCCTGAGGGGACGCTTTGGAGTTCTTCAATTTCGAATTCCATTTCGTTTTTCTTCTTGTTTCTTCTTTCCATGTTATGAATATTTTGCCGATCGTCCTCCTTATCCTCTTTACAGCATCTCACACATGAAACTGAAATGCAAGATCGAATCATTCGTTAGCTAGGTTATCAGAGACAATTCTTGTAATTACGGCTTTTTGGAAATTAAGCTGAATACACCAATTAAAATAAACGAGTCATTACTCACTGAGACCACCCATTTTTTCGATAGTTAATATCGGATATTCACTGGTGAATATTTTGGATTAATATCTTTTAACTGGTGTCGTTTTTACTTCGTATATATCACTCACAAGCGCAATAGATATAGTTTCGACTTCTCTGCTGCATTAGCTCACAGAAAATGGTTATTGTTGCCCCAGCAACGATTATCATGGGGTGCTACAGGTGGTTTCCTGTTGTTGTCCTTTGATACTACTGACTCATACGGCGTTTTAAAAATGCGTTCTGTATAGAATACTTGAATACAAACATTTGGTCGTACTGCATACTTATCTTAATAAAGGGCTTTTTTTTAGAACGATCAAGAATGAATTTCTTCCCGGACGATATATATGTAATTCTAATTTAAGTACAGCTATTTCAGGTTTATCTTACTATATTTCGTCATAGAGCATGATTTTGATTTTTTAAAGCTAAATTGTTTGATGAAGGCAGTGTTTTCTCTGTAGTCTAAACATAATTGGAAGAGTTATGGAATTGCATATAGGATATTAGATTGAAAAGGAAGAAAAATATGCCGTGTTTCCCGAATAGTGAAACACTCGTAGAAAAGCCAATCAGATCACTCAATACTCAAAATTGAACGCATTTATTTTATAGGGTAATAACTTTGCATAAAAATTCAGTCCCAAGCTTAACCGTTACTATATTTTCTTATTCAGATGACATTTAATCGTTCTTCATTCATATAACTGTGCAAATCACTTTTTGCCTTTCTATAACTAATTTTCTTTCTTTCTCTTCATAGATTATATAATTTTCTCGCCATTTTACTACCTTCACCCATTTTCAGCAACTCAATTATCGTTAAAAATTAGAAAAATTTTATTTTGGGATGGGATGTGTTAAGATACGGAGGAATTTTGAGAGGTAATTCTTTATAAACACGAGCTGGAATTTCATGAGGACCTGAGGACTTGTTCGGGGTAATGTTACTTAGTAAGGATACGATTCCGCTACAAGATATGACGATCCGGGGCATTGGATGTTTAAAGCGGTCTGGTATGGTTTTGCGGAAAGTATGCATAGATTGATTAAAAACACTCTGAAAAAAGAAATTTAAAATATTTGCTTTATCTAACTGGAAGTAACTATTTCGACTCTATTGTGTTTCAAGGAATTATCCGTTGATTTTTAAGTTCCCTGTACTTTTCTAACATATCACCAAAATGCTTATGGATTTCTGTCTAGTTGTTCTCAAAGTACTTTTTTCTTGAATTCGGTAAACTCTCTTTAAGGGTTGTTTTTGCGGCTGCTTTACAAATTTTATAATGTTCGATAGTAATTTTTAGGTTGCTATTTGCTACATTTATCTTCATTTTTCTTAGTTTGGCGTGGCTACCTGGTTGGCGTTTTAAACATTTTCAAACCTCCGTGTTGAACCACCTTGGTTCCCTATTCTTACTCTTATTCTTTTAGGGTATATATCTGTTGGCAAGTGACCTCTTAATGTGGAGCACCTCTTTCCACGTAATGTCTGTATCACTTTTCTTGCGAAATGTTCGAAAATTTTTCAAAATATGATTTTAAGTTACGCCAAAACCGTTAAAATCTGCTTTACTAAAAAGGTAAATCTTTCATTTTAATTTAAAATTATTTTCAGTATGGAGGGAAAAATTTTACTTATACTTCCGTTTGGTCGCTTATTCCATCGACATTTTCAAATTTAGACAATTCGACCATTCCAAATTTTTCAGGGATGTTTGTGGCAAATAAATCGAGAACATATTCCCCTCTATTGGGAAAATTTACTATTTGATGTAGTGCGTATGATGCGAACAGGTTAAGCAATGACTCGGTGATTTCTTTGTGCCTACCTCCAGAGCTATGACTGCATGTATTTCGATAATGTAATGAAATCTTCACCTACAACTATGTGTCGTTCGTTGCAATGGAAATAAACGGACCTGATCTGTTTCTCAAATACTGAGTGTACATCGGAGTAGGGTAGTCTATAGTCGGCACAAACATTTATCACTTTTTAATAAGCACTTTAATTGGAACATCATACACTTTATATTATTTTATCGGGAATCACTTGTATTTTGCTGACTATTTTGTTCTGGTCTTGTTTCATTATCTGCGATAAATACTCCTCTCTTTTCCTTTTCTGTGCTTTCTTCCATTCCGCACAACCTGTGCTGTGTTGTCTGGTCAACCCGTTATTATTTCCTATCCTGATGAGTGGCAAGTTATTTAATGGCCCACAATTTGACCTACTCTCTTACCTAAATATTTTGAATTTATGGTAATCTATTAAGCTTTTCCTAGGCACTAAGCTGTGCGTACTCTTTATTATCTGACTTTCCGGAAATTCACTGAATACGTTCCCAACAACTGACCTGCTCTCTTGCCTACCATCTATGCTGACTGAAAATATTTCGAAAAACTTAGTTAGGAGAGAAACTAAGAACTGGTAAATTTGAAGTCATCATTATGATGTAAATTATTTAATTCTTTATGAGCCAAGGCTTATAATGGCCCACAATTTGACCTACTCTCTTATTATAAGGCTTATAACTAAAAACAAAGTAAATTTGCACATCATTTGCTCTTCCATATTTCATTAGGGGATTATGCCTTATTTGATTTTGCAAGTATGCATGCTGTGAACGATTTTGAGAAATATGTAGTATAAGTCAACCATAAAAATATTCTCTCTGCGATTTTAAAATTCCAAATTTGTAAATTTAAAATTATTCAGGCGTTTGTTGTAGTAGGTTTAATGTAAGTTAATACGCACGAGTATGTGTATTCAGAAATAACACTCTGGCTATAAAACATCCAAAAAACGAGGAATATTGTAATTTATCCTAAAAATAAAAATATTTTTTGACTTTATTGAAGGTAATTTTAGTTTAATTTGGAAAATTGAGGCAGTTAAAGTTTTTATCAACCCATATCCTTCTGATAAAAAATCAATAAATATGACAAAGCATGTACGAGGTAAAGCAGGTAGGTTAAAAAGGCCATCTTCGTAATATTTACGAAAGTCCAAGAAAATGTTCAAAAACATTTAATTCTTTGAAATTACAAACATTTAATTTGGCATTTCTTCCGGACAAATGGTTGTAAAAAAGAAATTTTGTTCATTCTTCTCTCTCCTCTGCAATGAAATCCGTAGTGCATCATGTAGTACCTGTAAAAGAGAGAAAAATCAAAGTGTTAAAACAACATGAAGATGTGTTTCTCGACGATATTAATTACAGAAAATGACATTTATATTTGACTTTCTATGCCAATATCTCGGAAATCGGAGTGAGAACTTTGTCGATAGGTAAATTCAAAAACTTTTAGATGGCTGTAGACGGAGAATAAGTTTCACCAAACAAGTTGAAGGAAGGTTGAAGATAAAAGTTCAGTTAGGACACAAGACATTAAAAGTAGTAGATTCGCCTAATAATCAAGCGAGAATATGAAGGTAAATGGCGCCAAAGATCCAAAAACCTAGAGGATTTCACGATTTTTTAAAATATAGAGCAGAGAACATAAATAGGTAATGAGTCTATATGGTTATTCATGACATTTTCACTTTTCTGGAAGCATCAATAAACTTTTCCGGGGAGAAACATACATGAAAGAGTATTGAAAGCCTGAGATATAATGGAACGATACGTTATCTTTCCACTTAATAACTAGGTGTACCACTCAAATCTATTTTCTCTATCTTCTAAGTCTTCAACGAGTACTTACTAATAATTTTGACTCTTCGTATGATATGTTCTTCTTCTTTGACAAAACCGTTGCTGCGCTGAAATTTTCACTGAAACGGAAAGATAACGATATTATTAAATTTATTTTCAATCATCCGCTCATATCAGTTAGTTAATAAATAGAAGACGGCTTACAGTGACATCATTAACAGATATATACGAGGCTACAATATTTTTAATGCGCTACATTAGCCATTATCTGATTCACCATTCTTAATGATTCAAGCCAATGCATAAAATTACTAAATTGTTTTCTGGAACACAAAAAATTATTCACTTTTTCTTTGTTTCATCACTTATAACGTTTAAGAATCAATTTATTCGATAAAAATGCATAGAATTGCAATTAAAATCAAATTTGAGAGGAAATCTTACTTCCAACCATTATTTGCCATGACAAAGACGTTGCTTAAATATTTATTAATTTATTGATTACTTACCAAATTCCATTGGTTTATATTAGTTTACGTTTTACATAGTTATAAAATAATTATGAAAGTTCATAAAATAGTTAATGGCATTTAGAAAATAATCATGAATTTCAATATTTTACTCAGGAGTTAATAGTTGATTAGCGTATCAGTAATTAGAACCGTCTACAGCCATAGTTCCTTTGAGGAGTTGAAAAGAAATGTTACTTATGGTCCACCATATTCTTAATTCAATAGTAATTTTATCGAAAGTCTTTAAATTGGGGATTATTTTGATTCCTTGAGAATAGAAACAAATTGTCATTACTGACGAGACCAGCGTGAGAGTTGGCGCTCTGAATCTTGAAACGAATAAAGATGTGTACGTTATGATGTCGGATTGAGGTGAATTATTTAATAAGATATTCTATCATCTGCCTTGGAAAGGAAAAAGAATAAATTGTAATATCTTTAAGAATTCTCGAATATTCTTTAGAAGCTTACCTGTTGATTTTCTGGTAAGAAACAGATAGACAGTTGGAATAATCCTCTTCTTCCGGTATGGAAAAAAGATGTCTGATACTTATTTACAATTTTAAAAGGGGTCCTTATTATATTTTCTTGATTGTCGCTCACAGTCAATGGATTTCTTTCCAATACAATACACGGCAAATTTTGTGTAATACAATCGAAAGAGGAATTTACAAAACTGTCCATAGCTACAATCAAAAGCGGAAACGTGCAGTTGTTGATTGGGACTGTTGGGACACGGGAGCGTTTTGCGGAAGATGCAGGATTAGTATGTGAAGAAAGGGCAAAATTTCGCGGGATCGTGGATGAGGAAGATGAAGGCGAAGATGAAGGGCTATGGGGCGGAGAAGGTGTGGTGCTTAAGACAGGAGAATCGGTGTCGTGGCCTGAGGGGACGCTTTGGAGTTCTTCAATTTCGAATTCCATTTCGTTTTTCTTCTTGTTTCTTCTTTCCATGTTATGAATATTTTGCCGATCGTCCTCCTTATCCTCTTTACAGCATCTCACACATGAAACTGAAATGCAAGATCGAATCATTCGTTAGCTAGGTTATCAGAGACAATTCTTGTAATTACGGCTTTTTGGAAATTAAGCTGAATACACTAATTAAAATAAACGAGTCATTACTCACTGAGACCACCCATTTTTTCGATAGTTAATATCGGATATTCACTGGTGAATATTTTGGATTAATATCTTTTAACTGGTGTCGTTTTTACTTCGTATATATCACTCACAAGCGCAATAGATATAGTTTCGACTTCTCTGCTGCATTAGCTCACAGAAAATGGTTATTGTTGCCCCAGCAACGATTATCATGGGGTGCTACAGGTGGTTTCCTGTTGTTGTCCTTTGATACTACTGACTCATACGGCGTTTTAAAAATGCGTTCTGTATAGAATACTTGAATACAAACATTTGGTCGTACTGCATACTTATCTTAATAAAGGGCTTTTTTTTAGAACGATCAAGAATGAATTTCTTCCCGGACGATATATATGTAATTCTAATTTAAGTACAGCTATTTCAGGTTTATCTTACTATATTTCGTCATAGAGCATGATTTTGATTTTTTAAAGCTAAATTGTTTGATGAAGGCAGTGTTTTCTCTGTAGTCTAAACATAATTGGAAGAGTTATGGAATTGCATATAGGATATTAGATTGAAAAGGAAGAAAAATATGCCGTGTTTCCCGAATAGTGAAACACTCGTAGAAAAGCCAATCAGATCACTCAATACTCAAAATTGAACGCATTTATTTTATAGGGTAATAACTTTGCATAAAAATTCAGTCCCAAGCTTAACCGTTACTATATTTTCTTATTCAGATGACATTTAATCGTTCTTCATTCATATAACTGTGCAAATCACTTTTTGCCTTTCTATAACTAATTTTCTTTCTTTCTCTTCATAGATTATATAATTTTCTCGCCATTTTACTACCTTCACCCATTTTCAGCAACTCAATTATCGTTAAAAATTAGAAAAATTTTATTTTGGGATGGGATGTGTTAAGATACGGAGGAATTTTGAGAGGTAATTCTTTATAAACACGAGCTGGAATTTCATGAGGACCTGAGGACTTGTTCGGGGTAATGTTACTTAGTAAGGATACGATTCCGCTACAAGATATGACGATCCGGGGCATTGGATGTTTAAAGCGGTCTGGTATGGTTTTGCGGAAAGTATGCATAGATTGATTAAAAACACTCTGAAAAAAGAAATTTAAAATATTTGCTTTATCTAACTGGAAGTAACTATTTCGACTCTATTGTGTTTCAAGGAATTATCCGTTGATTTTTAAGTTCCCTGTACTTTTCTAACATATCACCAAAATGCTTATGGATTTCTGTCTAGTTGTTCTCAAAGTACTTTTTTCTTGAATTCGGTAAACTCTCTTTAAGGGTTGTTTTTGCGGCTGCTTTACAAATTTTATAATGTTCGATAGTAATTTTTAGGTTGCTATTTGCTACATTTATCTTCATTTTTCTTAGTTTGGCGTGGCTACCTGGTTGGCGTTTTAAACATTTTCAAACCTCCGTGTTGAACCACCTTGGTTCCCTATTCTTACTCTTATTCTTTTAGGGTATATATCTGTTGGCAAGTGACCTCTTAATGTGGAGCACCTCTTTCCACGTAATGTCTGTATCACTTTTCTTGCGAAATGTTCGAAAATTTTTCAAAATATGATTTTAAGTTACGCCAAAACCGTTAAAATCTGCTTTACTAAAAAGGTAAATCTTTCATTTTAATTTAAAATTATTTTCAGTATGGAGGGAAAAATTTTACTTATACTTCCGTTTGGTCGCTTATTCCATCGACATTTTCAAATTTAGACAATTCGACCATTCCAAATTTTTCAGGGATGTTTGTGGCAAATAAATCGAGAACATATTCCCCTCTATTGGGAAAATTTACTATTTGATGTAGTGCGTATGATGCGAACAGGTTAAGCAATGACTCGGTGATTTCTTTGTGCCTACCTCCAGAGCTATGACTGCATGTATTTCGATAATGTAATGAAATCTTCACCTACAACTATGTGTCGTTCGTTGCAATGGAAATAAACGGACCTGATCTGTTTCTCAAATACTGAGTGTACATCGGAGTAGGGTAGTCTATAGTCGGCACAAACATTTATCACTTTTTAATAAGCACTTTAATTGGAACATCATACACTTTATATTATTTTATCGGGAATCACTTGTATTTTGCTGACTATTTTGTTCTGGTCTTGTTTCATTATCTGCGATAAATACTCCTCTCTTTTCCTTTTCTGTGCTTTCTTCCATTCCGCACAACCTGTGCTGTGTTGTCTGGTCAACTCGTTATTATTTGCTATCCTGATGAGTGGCAAGTTATTTAATGGCCCACAATTTGACCTACTCTCTTACCTAAATATTTTGAATTTATGGTAATCTATTAAGCTTTTCCTAGGCACTAAGCTGTGCGTACTCTTTATTATCTGACTTTCCGGAAATTCACTGAATACGTTCCCAACAACTGACCTGCTCTCTTGCCTACCATCTATGCTGACTGAAAATATTTCGAAAAACTTAGTTAGGAGAGAAACTAAGAACTGGTAAATTTGAAGTCATCATTATGATGTAAATTATTTAATTCTTTATGAGCCAAGGCTTATAATGGCCCACAATTTGACCTACTCTCTTATTATAAGGCTTATAACTAAAAACAAAGTAAATTTGCACATCATTTGCTCTTCCATATTTCATTAGGGGATTATGCCTTATTTGATTTTGCAAGTATGCATGCTGTGAACGATTTTGAGAAATATGTAGTATAAGTCAACCATAAAAATATTCTCTCTGCGATTTTAAAATTCCAAATTTGTAAATTTAAAATTATTCAGGCGTTTGTTGTAGTAGGTTTAATGTAAGTTAATACGCACGAGTATGTGTATTCAGAAATAACACTCTGGCTATAAAACATCCAAAAAACGAGGAATATTGTAATTTATCCTAAAAATAAAAATATTTTTTGACTTTATTGAAGGTAATTTTAGTTTAATTTGGAAAATTGAGGCAGTTAAAGTTTTTATCAACCCATATCCTTCTGATAAAAAATCAATAAATATGACAAAGCATGTACGAGGTAAAGCAGGTAGGTTAAAAAGGCCATCTTCGTAATATTTACGAAAGTCCAAGAAAATGTTCAAAAACATTTAATTCTTTGAAATTACAAACATTTAATTTGGCATTTCTTCCGGACAAATGGTTGTAAAAAAGAAATTTTGTTCATTCTTCTCTCTCCTCTGCAATGAAATCCGTAGTGCATCATGTAGTACCTGTAAAAGAGAGAAAAATCAAAGTGTTAAAACAACATGAAGATGTGTTTCTCGACGATATTAATTACAGAAAATGACATTTATATTTGACTTTCTATGCCAATATCTCGGAAATCGGAGTGAGAACTTTGTCGATAGGTAAATTCAAAAACTTTTAGATGGCTGTAGACGGAGAATAAGTTTCACCAAACAAGTTGAAGGAAGGTTGAAGATAAAAGTTCAGTTAGGACACAAGACATTAAAAGTAGTAGATTCGCCTAATAATCAAGCGAGAATATGAAGGTAAATGGCGCCAAAGATCCAAAAACCTAGAGGATTTCACGATTTTTTAAAATATAGAGCAGAGAACATAAATAGGTAATGAGTCTATATGGTTATTCATGACATTTTCACTTTTCTGGAAGCATCAATAAACTTTTCCGGGGAGAAACATACATGAAAGAGTATTGAAAGCCTGAGATATAATGGAACGATACGTTATCTTTCCACTTAATAACTAGGTGTACCACTCAAATCTATTTTCTCTATCTTCTAAGTCTTCAACGAGTACTTACTAATAATTTTGACTCTTCGTATGATATGTTCTTCTTCTTTGACAAAACCGTTGCTGCGCTGAAATTTTCACTGAAACGGAAAGATAACGATATTATTAAATTTATTTTCAATCATCCGCTCATATCAGTTAGTTAATAAATAGAAGACGGCTTACAGTGACATCATTAACAGATATATACGAGGCTACAATATTTTTAATGCGCTACATTAGCCATTATCTGATTCACCATTCTTAATGATTCAAGCCAATGCATAAAATTACTAAATTGTTTTCTGGAACACAAAAAATTGTTCACTTTTTCTTTGTTTCATCACTTATAACGTTTAAGAATCAATTTATTCGATAAAAATGCATAGAATTGCAATTAAAATCAAATTTGAGAGGAAATCTTACTTCCAACCATTATTTGCCATGACAAAGACGTTGCTTAAATATTTATTAATTTATTGATTACTTACCAAATTCCATTGGTTTATATTAGTTTACGTTTTACATAGTTATAAAATAATTATGAAAGTTCATAAAATAGTTAATGGCATTTAGAAAATAATCATGAATTTCAATATTTTACTCAGGAGTTAATAGTTGATTAGCGTATCAGTAATTAGAACCGTCTACAGCCATACTTCCTTTGAGGAGTTGAAAAGAAATGTTACTTATGGTCCACCATATTCTTAATTCAATAGTAATTTTATCGAAAGTCTTTAAATTGGGGATTATTTTGATTCCTTGAGAATAGAAACAAATTGTCATTACTGACGAGACCAGCGTGAGAGTTGGCGCTCTGAATCTTGAAACGAATAAAGATGTGTACGTTATGATGTCGGATTGAGGTGAATTATTTAATAAGATATTCTATCATCTGCCTTGGAAAGGAAAAAGAATAAATTGTAATATCTTTAAGAATTCTCGAATATTCTTTAGAAGCTTACCTGTTGATTTTCTGGTAAGAAACAGATAGACAGTTGGAATAATCCTCTTCTTCCGGTATGGAAAAAAGATGTCTGATACTTATTTACAATTTTAAAAGGGGTCCTTATTATATTTTCTTGATTGTCGCTCACAGTCAATGGATTTCTTTCCAATACAATACACGGCAAATTTTGTGTAATACAATCGAAAGAGGAATTTACAAAACTGTCCATAGCTACAATCAAAAGCGGAAACGTGCAGTTGTTGATTGGGACTGTTGGGACACGGGAGCGTTTTGCGGAAGATGCAGGATTAGTATGTGAAGAAAGGGCAAAATTTCGCGGGATCGTGGATGAGGAAGATGAAGGCGAAGATGAAGGGCTATGGGGCGGAGAAGGTGTGGTGCTTAAGACAGGAGAATCGGTGTCGTGGCCTGAGGGGACGCTTTGGAGTTCTTCAATTTCGAATTCCATTTCGTTTTTCTTCTTGTTTCTTCTTTCCATGTTATGAATATTTTGCCGATCGTCCTCCTTATCCTCTTTACAGCATCTCACACATGAAACTGAAATGCAAGATCGAATCATTCGTTAGCTAGGTTATCAGAGACAATTCTTGTAATTACGGCTTTTTGGAAATTAAGCTGAATACACTAATTAAAATAAACGAGTCATTACTCACTGAGACCACCCATTTTTTCGATAGTTAATATCGGATATTCACTGGTGAATATTTTGGATTAATATCTTTTAACTGGTGTCGTTTTTACTTCGTATATATCACTCACAAGCGCAATAGATATAGTTTCGACTTCTCTGCTGCATTAGCTCACAGAAAATGGTTATTGTTGCCCCAGCAACGATTATCATGGGGTGCTACAGGTGGTTTCCTGTTGTTGTCCTTTGATACTACTGACTCATACGGCGTTTTAAAAATGCGTTCTGTATAGAATACTTGAATACAAACATTTGGTCGTACTGCATACTTATCTTAATAAAGGGCTTTTTTTTAGAACGATCAAGAATGAATTTCTTCCCGGACGATATATATGTAATTCTAATTTAAGTACAGCTATTTCAGGTTTATCTTACTATATTTCGTCATAGAGCATGATTTTGATTTTTTAAAGCTAAATTGTTTGATGAAGGCAGTGTTTTCTCTGTAGTCTAAACATAATTGGAAGAGTTATGGAATTGCATATAGGATATTAGATTGAAAAGGAAGAAAAATATGCCGTGTTTCCCGAATAGTGAAACACTCGTAGAAAAGCCAATCAGATCACTCAATACTCAAAATTGAACGCATTTATTTTATAGGGTAATAACTTTGCATAAAAATTCAGTCCCAAGCTTAACCGTTACTATATTTTCTTATTCAGATGACATTTAATCGTTCTTCATTCATATAACTGTGCAAATCACTTTTTGCCTTTCTATAACTAATTTTCTTTCTTTCTCTTCATAGATTATATAATTTTCTCGCCATTTTACTACCTTCACCCATTTTCAGCAACTCAATTATCGTTAAAAATTAGAAAAATTTTATTTTGGGATGGGATGTGTTAAGATACGGAGGAATTTTGAGAGGTAATTCTTTATAAACACGAGCTGGAATTTCATGAGGACCTGAGGACTTGTTCGGGGTAATGTTACTTAGTAAGGATACGATTCCGCTACAAGATATGACGATCCGGGGCATTGGATGTTTAAAGCGGTCTGGTATGGTTTTGCGGAAAGTATGCATAGATTGATTAAAAACACTCTGAAAAAAGAAATTTAAAATATTTGCTTTATCTAACTGGAAGTAACTATTTCGACTCTATTGTGTTTCAAGGAATTATCCGTTGATTTTTAAGTTCCCTGTACTTTTCTAACATATCACCAAAATGCTTATGGATTTCTGTCTAGTTGTTCTCAAAGTACTTTTTTCTTGAATTCGGTAAACTCTCTTTAAGGGTTGTTTTTGCGGCTGCTTTACAAATTTTATAATGTTCGATAGTAATTTTTAGGTTGCTATTTGCTACATTTATCTTCATTTTTCTTAGTTTGGCGTGGCTACCTGGTTGGCGTTTTAAACATTTTCAAACCTCCGTGTTGAACCACCTTGGTTCCCTATTCTTACTCTTATTCTTTTAGGGTATATATCTGTTGGCAAGTGACCTCTTAATGTGGAGCACCTCTTTCCACGTAATGTCTGTATCACTTTTCTTGCGAAATGTTCGAAAATTTTTCAAAATATGATTTTAAGTTACGCCAAAACCGTTAAAATCTGCTTTACTAAAAAGGTAAATCTTTCATTTTAATTTAAAATTATTTTCAGTATGGAGGGAAAAATTTTACTTATACTTCCGTTTGGTCGCTTATTCCATCGACATTTTCAAATTTAGACAATTCGACCATTCCAAATTTTTCAGGGATGTTTGTGGCAAATAAATCGAGAACATATTCCCCTCTATTGGGAAAATTTACTATTTGATGTAGTGCGTATGATGCGAACAGGTTAAGCAATGACTCGGTGATTTCTTTGTGCCTACCTCCAGAGCTATGACTGCATGTATTTCGATAATGTAATGAAATCTTCACCTACAACTATGTGTCGTTCGTTGCAATGGAAATAAACGGACCTGATCTGTTTCTCAAATACTGAGTGTACATCGGAGTAGGGTAGTCTATAGTCGGCACAAACATTTATCACTTTTTAATAAGCACTTTAATTGGAACATCATACACTTTATATTATTTTATCGGGAATCACTTGTATTTTGCTGACTATTTTGTTCTGGTCTTGTTTCATTATCTGCGATAAATACTCCTCTCTTTTCCTTTTCTGTGCTTTCTTCCATTCCGCACAACCTGTGCTGTGTTGTCTGGTCAACTCGTTATTATTTGCTATCCTGATGAGTGGCAAGTTATTTAATGGCCCACAATTTGACCTACTCTCTTACCTAAATATTTTGAATTTATGGTAATCTATTAAGCTTTTCCTAGGCACTAAGCTGTGCGTACTCTTTATTATCTGACTTTCCGGAAATTCACTGAATACGTTCCCAACAACTGACCTGCTCTCTTGCCTACCATCTATGCTGACTGAAAATATTTCGAAAAACTTAGTTAGGAGAGAAACTAAGAACTGGTAAATTTGAAGTCATCATTATGATGTAAATTATTTAATTCTTTATGAGCCAAGGCTTATAATGGCCCACAATTTGACCTACTCTCTTATTATAAGGCTGATAACTAAAAACAAAGTAAATTTGCACATCATTTGCTCTTCCATATTTCATTAGGGGATTATGCCTTATTTGATTTTGCAAGTATGCATGCTGTGAACGATTTTGAGAAATATGTAGTATAAGTCAACCATAAAAATATTCTCTCTGCGATTTTAAAATTCCAAATTTGTAAATTTAAAATTATTCAGGCGTTTGTTGTAGTAGGTTTAATGTAAGTTAATACGCACGAGTATGTGTATTCAGAAATAACACTCTGGCTATAAAACATCCAAAAAACGAGGAATATTGTAATTTATCCTAAAAATAAAAATATTTTTTGACTTTATTGAAGGTAATTTTAGTTTAATTTGGAAAATTGAGGCAGTTAAAGTTTTTATCAACCCATATCCTTCTGATAAAAAATCAATAAATATGACAAAGCATGTACGAGGTAAAGCAGGTAGGTTAAAAAGGCCATCTTCGTAATATTTACGAAAGTCCAAGAAAATGTTCAAAAACATTTAATTCTTTGAAATTACAAACATTTAATTTGGCATTTCTTCCGGACAAATGGTTGTAAAAAAGAAATTTTGTTCATTCTTCTCTCTCCTCTGCAATGAAATCCGTAGTGCATCATGTAGTACCTGTAAAAGAGAGAAAAATCAAAGTGTTAAAACAACATGAAGATGTGTTTCTCGACGATATTAATTACAGAAAATGACATTTATATTTGACTTTCTATGCCAATATCTCGGAAATCGGAGTGAGAACTTTGTCGATAGGTAAATTCAAAAACTTTTAGATGGCTGTAGACGGAGAATAAGTTTCACCAAACAAGTTGAAGGAAGGTTGAAGATAAAAGTTCAGTTAGGACACAAGACATTAAAAGTAGTAGATTCGCCTAATAATCAAGCGAGAATATGAAGGTAAATGGCGCCAAAGATCCAAAAACCTAGAGGATTTCACGATTTTTTAAAATATAGAGCAGAGAACATAAATAGGTAATGAGTCTATATGGTTATTCATGACATTTTCACTTTTCTGGAAGCATCAATAAACTTTTCCGGGGAGAAACATACATGAAAGAGTATTGAAAGCCTGAGATATAATGGAACGATACGTTATCTTTCCACTTAATAACTAGGTGTACCACTCAAATCTATTTTCTCTATCTTCTAAGTCTTCAACGAGTACTTACTAATAATTTTGACTCTTCGTATGATATGTTCTTCTTCTTTGACAAAACCGTTGCTGCGCTGAAATTTTCACTGAAACGGAAAGATAACGATATTATTAAATTTATTTTCAATCATCCGCTCATATCAGTTAGTTAATAAATAGAAGACGGCTTACAGTGACATCATTAACAGATATATACGAGGCTACAATATTTTTAATGCGCTACATTAGCCATTATCTGATTCACCATTCTTAATGATTCAAGCCAATGCATAAAATTACTAAATTGTTTTCTGGAACACAAAAAATTATTCACTTTTTCTTTGTTTCATCACTTATAACGTTTAAGAATCAATTTATTCGATAAAAATGCATAGAATTGCAATTAAAATCAAATTTGAGAGGAAATCTTACTTCCAACCATTATTTGCCATGACAAAGACGTTGCTTAAATATTTATTAATTTATTGATTACTTACCAAATTCCATTGTTTTATATTAGTTTACGTTTTACATAGTTATAAAATAATTATGAAAGTTCATAAAATAGTTAATGACATTTAGAAAATAATCATGAATTTCAATATTTTACTCAGGAGTTAATAGTTGATTAGCGTATCAGTAATTAGAACCGTCTACAGCCATAGTTCCTTTGAGGAGTTGAAAAGAAATGTTACTTATGGTCCACCATATTCTTAATTCAATAGTAATTTTATCGAAAGTCTTTAAATTGGGGATTATTTTGATTCCTTGAGAATAGAAACAAATTGTCATTACTGACGGGACCAGCGTGAGAGTTGGCGCTCTGAATCTTGAAACGAATAAAGATGTGTACGTTATGATGTCGGATTGAGGTGAATTATTTAATAAGATATTCTATCATCTGCCTTGGAAAGGAAAAAGAATAAATTGTAATATCTTTAAGAATTCTCGAATATTCTTTAGAAGCTTACCTGTTGATTTTCTGGTAAGAAACAGATAGACAGTTGGAATAATCCTCTTCTTCCGGTATGGAAAAAAGATGTCTGATACTTATTTACAATTTTAAAAGGGGTCCTTATTATATTTTCTTGATTGTCGCTCACAGTCAATGGATTTCTTTCCAATACAATACACGGCAAATTTTGTGTAATACAATCGAAAGAGGAATTTACAAAACTGTCCATAGCTACAATCAAAAGCGGAAACGTGCAGTTGTTGATTGGGACTGTTGGGACACGGGAGCGTTTTGCGGAAAATGCAGGATTAGTATGTGAAGAAAGGGCAAAATTTCGCGGGATCGTGGATGAGGAAGATGAAGGCGAAGATGAAGGGCTATGGGGCGGAGAAGGTGTGGTGCTTAAGACAGTAGAATCGGTGTTGTGGCCTGAGGGGACGCTTTGGAGTTCTTCCATTTCGAATTCCATTTCGTTTTTCTTCTTGTTTCTTCTTTCCATGTTATGAATATTTTGCCGATCGTCCTCCTTATCCTCTTTACAGCATCTCACACATGAAACTGAAATGCAAGATCGAATCATTCGTTAGCTAGGTTATCAGAGACAATTCTTGTAATTACGGCTTTTTGGAAATTAAGCTGAATACACCAATTAAAATAAACGAGTCATTACTCACTGAGACCACCCATTTTTTCGATAGTTAATATCGGATATTCACTGGTGAATATTTTGGATTAATATCTTTTAACTGGTGTCGTTTTTACTTCGTATATATCACTCACAAGCGCAATAGATATAGTTTCGACTGCTCTGCTGCATTAGCTCACTGAAAATGGTTATTGTTGCCCCAGCAACGATTATCATGGGGTGCTACAGGTGGTTTCCTGTTGTTGTCCTTTGATACTACTGACTCAGACGGCGTTTTAAAAATGCGTTATGTATAGAATACTTGAATACAAACATTTGGTCTTACTGCATATTTATCTTAATAAAGGGCTTTTTTTTAGAACGATCAAGAATGAATTTCTTCCCGGTCGATAGATATGTAATTCTAATTTAAGTACAGCTATTACAGGTTTATCTTACTATTTTTCGTCATAGGGCATGATTTTTATTTTTGTATGCCAAATTGTTTGATGAAGGCACTATTTTCTCTATAGTCTAAAAATAGTTGGAATAGTTATTGGATATTTGGAAATCACTCGTGTCATCTTGTCCATTATTAGTTTTGATGACAATTCATTTTATTGTAGAGATGTTGCCATTATATTTCTCCTGCATTTATTTTCATTGTGTTAGTTTTCTTTCCGTCAGTTTCCTGGGAGTAGTCTGTATTTTTCAGGGAAAGTAGATAAACTAGGCGAAAGTAGATATATATGTATGTTACGGAAAAAGGTACGGGGAGATGACTTACGTATGTCGACGATTTAACCAACTTTAAGTTACGACAATTTATTTGAACTTGCATTCCCTGTTTATTTTATAGGTAGATCGAATGGTTCGACTAGGTGAAATATATGCCGGGAATAATAATTTTATTTTTTAATGTCATAGTTTTCATAGCTCTATTGGAAAATATATTACTCTTGTGATTTCTTATGTCATCGTAACTTAATATTTAAGCATCGTAGTATCTAATTCACGAATGGAAATCTATAAAGATTTTCCTGTAATATATTTTTTTAGAAAATATATTGTTGTGAAAAGGCGTATTTAAAAATGTATGTAATTAACATAAATCTGAGGCAATTGAGAGGAAAGGAGTGAAAAGTTCTGAACGTCCTGACACCCACGTGGTTTTGTTGGAAATAGGAGCAAACCAACACAACAGCGTGATCAACATAGCAAAAACAATTTCCCTCTGTCCGTGAGAACCCTAGTACAGTAATTTTCTTGATATGTCTCGTAAATATTCAGTAATAAATTATTGAAATTTATTACCTACGCCAACGAAAGATTTCAGGAACGACGGAAACATGTGAACCATTAACAATGGCATAACTCTGTTTTAGATGGCGCAGCGGCTTTGTACGTTTTGCTCCACGCCCCAAACTACGTGTTCTTCGATGATTCCGTGGTGCTCAAGTGCGGGCACGGCGTGAGTACGGCTCATTTGTACAAAGATGAGTGCCTCAAGGACGGTGATCACTGGGTGTTCCAGTTCGTACGGGGGCGGAACCCGCCCTTATGGCATTTCACCATCACCGAAGCCACCTTAGACGGGAGTTACTGATCCAAGTATAAGTCATATTAAAATCCCATTATACTATTTTAAATACGTCTACGTAATACCCTGCGAGCCACCACGAGGATGGGTGGCAGTAGGTGAAGATCACCAAACATGCACCATTGAGTGCCTCAAGGACGGTGATCACAGGGTGTTCCAGTTCGTACGGGGGCGGAACCCGCCCTTATGGCATTTCACCATCTCCGAAGCCACCCTGGACGTGAGTTACTGATCCAAGTAAAAGTCATATTAAAATCCCATTATGCTATTTTAAATACGTCTACGTAATACCCTGCGAGCCACCACGAGGGTGGGTGGCAGGGGGTGAAGATCACCAAACATGCACCATTGGCGTGCAACTAGGGTATTTAATGAAGACATGCTAGATAATAGGGTCACATGCAGCTAGATGTTTAGTATCTACATAATAAGAAAGGGATTATTGGTTGTTATTACATGCATCATGCACTACAGACTACTCTAACTATATTTCAGCTACCTATCCCTTTGCTACGCTGCCTATTGTTCTCTCTTATGGTACGCCGGAAAAAATGACATTTTAAATCTATTGGTACGACAATTGTTCTCTCTAATCTAGCTCTACTCTAAGGTAGATATTTTTGAAGAACATTTCTATATTTATGTCATATCTATGCCAGTTGGATATCGCTAGAGGTGGAATGTACCAAATAAACATAAAATTGGCCAAAATTAATGTAAATAGAATATTTTTACACTAAGAGATTTAATTATTTGCGATGGTTTGATCTCTTTCAGAAGCGTGGAGAAATTGAACAGAAAAAAATTTAGAAATATTTTTGTATATCTGACCATGAGATTTCCAGCTTGAAGGTAATGGAATAGAAAAAGTCTTCCTGCGTGTCGATTCTATAAATGCCATCGGCTTCATAGCTATAGTTCATATGACGGGGCCGTTAAAGCTGTGATGGCTAGAGAAAAGATGCGATTCTTTTAACGTAGGTGGTGTCATATATCCCTCGTAGCCGTCATTGCTTACGACGTTTAAAGAACCCCATTATAGGAGTCACAAGTCACGGAATGCCGGTGTTTACGTCAATTACGAAGCATATTACATCAATTACCGGCATTTTTTCATTGCAAAATTATAAAAACATACCATCATTGATACTCTGAAAATGAGGAATTGAACAATGAAATTAGAGTATTACTCTAATTTTAAGTGCACTCGTTAAATTTTGGCCGAATCCACTCATCCACAAGTCTCATCTTTAACATCATTGATATGTGCAATAACATACATTAAAACCACAAAATTACACAACATTTGTGTGCATAACCGAGTCACTGACTGTCGAATTCTACTGCTGTACGTTTTTTTAGTTTTACTATTAGAATTGCTAGTGGAACTTGCTCAGTATGCTCGCGATATTATCTTGTGCATGACTAATTATTCAATACTAAATTGTGGCACACACGATGATGTGCATAGGTACCTAATAAGCTACGTGCGCGTTTTTTCTCAATTAAATGACTGATTTCTTACCTTATTATAAAATATTCAATTTAATTTATTTCATTGCTATAACACAAGTAATGGAATAAAGTGGTAGATCGTAGATATAAATTTTAGGTATTTCCGTAAAATATGAGTTATCTGCGTTTTGTAGATCAGCGCAATGGTAATTTCAATACCGATGGAGGGACACATTCACTCAATATTAAATGGCGATTTTTAAAAATTCAGGCATTTTAGATTAAAGGTGACTCATCTTGGCTGTAGAGTAGGGTGGGCCGAAAAACACGAAAGTATCCAAATCGACTCGTAATAGCGCGGAAAAGTTGCTACTTGTCACCCTGATCACAGAGAAAAGGAAATTTTTGAAATCGGATCATATCTTCCGGTCGCACATCTCGTTCGAAGTTTCGAAAAATCGTAAAAAAATATAACTTTTTACGGGATTTTGTCAAATGAGTTATAGTGATTGGGTTGCGTTCATAATCGGTATGTGGTATGTATTCTAAAGATTTTTTGTCTTTAAAAATATATATAATTCCCCCTCCCCCCTTCTTGTAGGCGGAAGGGGAGTTGCTAATCGCGTTGAATTTATCGAGAATCGTAAAAACGTGATTTTTTTCGGAATTTCCTCTTTATGAGTTACAGTGATCGGATTACGTTCAAAATCGGTATGTGTCCTCTTCTTGCGGACTTTTGTCTTTTAAAAACGATGTAACTCCCATTCCCCCCTTCTTTTATGGGGGAGGGGAGGGGCATATATAAAAAAAATGAGTAACCTTACGGTCGTTGTTTTCCTCGTGTAAAGTGTTCAGCTATTCGCTCGCTCATGTAAAATTTAGGTATATTGGACCAACTAGAGCAGTATTGGCAACTACTGTTCTCATTTGAGTCCCAGAGGTTGATCTGAACCTAATATAAAAATATGTATGTGTATATTTGGCAACCATATCTGTCTCTTCTGTTTCAGGATCTGAAGTAATGTTGACTGTAGTTTCAGAAGAATTACCTTCCTCTTTTTTTACTTGTTTTGTTTTTCTTGCCAGTCTCTTCTTAATCTTTTCACTCTCCTTTTGGTCAACTGTTCCTATCTTGCCAATTCTGTGATGCCGCTGTGCATAAACAAATTGTCTCTCTATCACAGGAACTTTCCTATCGACAGGGCAAGAACACTCGATTTTAACCGGCTGACAGGTACATTTATCTATTGTTTTGTTGCAATCTCGCAGCAAGTGTATTTTGCACTTGCAGGAATATAGTCAAATAAAGTTCTTTTAGAAACTTCTGTCAGAAATTCTGTCAGGAATATAGTCAAATAAAGTTCTTTTAGAAACTTCTGTCAGAGAAGTTCTGTCAGAAATGTATATTCCGTACTTCTGTTGTTTTTTCTCATATTTTTTGTCCCTGTTAAACTTTTTAGGTATATAGTAATACTTATCGCGAAGAGTTTTGATACAGTTTATGATTCTATTGCGTGAGACGGTTGGCAAAGATGCCTTAATGAAAATGGTCCTTATATCATCAAAAACAGCTACTGAAGAGAAGCTGACATTCTGTTTTGGACTGGCCGAAGCCAGGGCTAAGGAATACGTATCTAACATGCTGGCAATGCAGTATAACATCAGCATGCGATGGAAGAATCAGATAGTTCAGACTTTGAGGTGATCCAAATAAAGGGCAATGAAATTTCTCATCAAACCTCTTCAACTTCATTATCCACTGTCCAGCTCTCTTCCACTCGAAGGTACGACCGTGCTCCAACACTAAGCAGCAGTAGAATGCGACTCGTCTCCCCTAGACGCTTGCTGTCGGAGCGACTTGACTTCTCCGGCGCGTTGCGTGCAGCAGCACAACGAATTCCTTGCAGCGACTGCCACCTGCCTTGCTGGCAGCTAGGCCCGCACTCGCCGAGATTCCCTCTCAGTTTATACGTAAACTACATTTACGTAAGAATGATCTAAGTAGGATATATTGTAACGCTTTGAACGCCGTAGCCTATCCAACGGCATTCTTCACACGAGTAAAGCAACGACCGGAATACAAATCCTTTTGCCGAAACAATGGGAATGTATTGTCGCTGAGTGGAAAAAAAATTGATCCATTCTGTTGGCAATTGCAAAGTAAGAGAAATAAAAGGTGGAATTAGCGGTGCAGCCGAAAGTACCCATATACCTAAAGTTTATAGGAGCGGACGAAGAGGTGAACACTTCACACGACGAAAACAACGACCGTAAGGTCACTAATTTTTTTTATATATGCCCCTCCCCTCCCCCATAAAATAAGGGGGGAATGGGAGTTACACCGTTTTTAAAAGACAAAAGACCTTAAAAAGAGGACACATACCGATTTTGAACGTAATCCGATCACTGTAACTCATGAAGAGGAAACTCCGAAAAAAAATCACGTTTTTACGATTTTCGATAAATTCAACACGATTAGCGACTCCCCCTCCCCCTACAAGAAGGGGGAAGGGGAATTATATATCTTTTTTAAGAGACAAAAGTTTTAGAAGAGGCCACATACCGATTATGAACGCAACCCAATCACTTTAACAAATTTTAAAAAATCCCGAAAAAAGTCATATTTTTTTACTATTTTTCGAAACTTCGAACGAGATGTGCGACCGGAATATATGATCCGATTTCAAAAATGTCTTTTTCTCTGTGATCAAGGAGACGTTTAGAAACTTTTCCGCGCTATAACGATTCGATTTGGATACTTTCGTGTTTTTCGGCCCACCCTACTGTAGAGTATCTACAATTAGCATTCTGAAAATGATATTCTATCTCAGATAATAATTTTGTACCCAGCGCACTATCGTAGGGCTAGAATTGGACGGAGTGAGTTTAGTATAGACTCTTCTCAAATGTGGCAATGGAATATATTTTTCTCACCTCAATTCTTCTTCTCTTCCTTCATGATCATACAGGCCATGGCAATACGTAAAGTCATCTTTTGAGGGGCACTTCTCTTCTCTCAAATTCCTGTCAGGCTAAAAGGTGCACGAGGGGGCATTCCTCTTCTCTGCCACACTCTTAAATCAACTTACCGTTCTTCGCATACACCCCTGTGTCCTTTGTTCATCTCTCAGGGCTACCAGGGTGACATTTAATCAGCTGTCGCCTTTCGTACAAATACATTCAATTACAGCTGAGAAAAATCCATCGACTGGCACAAGAAAGATACAAGCCCAAAATCTGACACCCTGGCTCGATTAGTTGATGATATTTCACTTCAAGCTCTGATGTCTAAGACCGCGGATGTATAGTGAACCGGTGCTTATACCCCTGCAGCACGAGCTTTTTAGTAGGCCCTTCTTCTGCAACAACTTTAGGATTAAACTGAAGTGTAAATGTATTTCAAATACGTGTGTCAGACTCCTGATATTCAATCATTTTTTCGAACTGTGTTTAATTTGGAATATATCTGGCCAAAAGGCCAAATTTAACGCTAATATGTTCCGAAAACTTTAAATTTTAACAGTCAACATGCTCTGCATTAGAATTTAATACTTTTCATCAGCTCCTAGCTCCATCACTTTTTGATACTGAAAGTTACGTGTAAAACTTTGACAGCTTCATATTTGCCTTCATCTTCAATTTAAATATTTAGCGTTAGGGAGAATATCGCCTGAGTTTAAGTTTTGTCTGATGAAATTGTATCCTTAGCGCCGGTTCTCAAGGAAGGGTCGGCGAAATAGAATCGGCATGTTTCTGGGAAGACCTAAGCAACAATGCCTTCATTTTCTCCATCAGAGAGCGAACAATCACCCCTCTGTATTGACGAGGCACCATATCTGGATTTCGTAAACATCTCCCCCCGTTTTATGGAATCCGAGGAAACTCTAAGGGATAGAGACCATAAGCCACTATACACCAATCGCTACACATATAAGGAATTTAGATATAACAAGAGCAATTGGACGAATTAGAATAGTGATGATCCGCGTCATGCTATCAATCAATTCTTTTTCTTACCTGCAGTAAACCAAAGTGTAGTGCAGCACATAATGAAGAATGTGCCAAACTAATAAAGAATGAGAGTAAAGGCTACTGATTATGATGTACACGAAACATAGGTATGATAGTATACGAAACATAGGTCGAATTAACTTTATCTAAGTGCAAAATTGCCTTAACTCTCATGCTTTATGGTGAATTCTTTCCATCACATCAGACCTGATATTTCTCTTTTTGTGCCAAACTAATGTCTCTTGCCACCTATCGTTAATCATGGATTATCTCACACGCTGGGTTTTCTCTGCCATTTCTCCGTCCCCTAACGAAACTACCAAACTCTTCTACCTATTTATTATCAATACCACGCAAGATCTCATTCATCGGTCACCATCCTCATCTTTCCTGTCAAATTGATGAATGAAGTTTCGCGCATGCAAGGATATGTAGTAAGATTTCAATTTATTGGAATTATTAGGATGCATATATCGTCTCGTTCATCTTATACTTAAAATGTGCAAACGTGCAAACTTCCAATGGATAAAATTAATAAAAGAAGAATAATACACGAATAACAATCAAACATGATTTAGTCTTATTCCTGAAATGAAATCTAGCTCGTACAAAGAGTATCTGCAAGGGAAATACGACTCCACTCTGAAAGAAATAAAAAAATATATTTCCTATTTTAGACGAGTGAAATAGTCGTTTATAACATTTTCAAGTCAGTTGTTGCATTGCAAAACTGCTTGGGTCATGAAACCAATTTTTTCCCTCCACATCTCTTGCGTTGGGGAAGAACTTGGGCGGTTAGTGGGGAGAGAAAGCATTTCTACGGTGATAAAAGGGGTAGATGTAATGATTCAACGGAGGAGACACTAAGAAAGGTGGCCGTTAGGTGATGTCAAGGACCTCTACTGCAAACATTTGGAGAGTCTTTGAATGAAACCCCATTCAAAAGTTCACTTTACAACGGTGAGGGGACCAGAGGTGTCGGCGATAAGGATGACGGGTGATGAGGACATGGCGAATGAAGAGGTGCGTCAAGAGTTGGATGTCTGGCGTTATTTGGGGATGACGAGATGAAGGATGTGTATGATTTGTTTGGTGTCTGCAGGGGAATGAAATGCAAGTGCGCTGAAATACTGGGAAGCTAAAGACATCTAAGTTGATGCAAATGAGGAAAGAGTGAGGAGATGGACGTGTCGCGACGCAGAGTGACCTCGGGGCGAACAGGCTGACTTCAATTAAACACCCCGTCTTTCAACATTGTGTTGCTGCGAGGTCTTTTCAGGGGATGAAGGCAGGGTAATAGTTCCGGGCGCGACGTGGAAAGAGGCGGAGGTCGATGCTCCGAACGTAGGATGTCTCTTTCACGCGCATGAAAGTAATCATTGAAGGCGGTTAATGAGATTTTGGCAAGCTGTACGATTTAATGACGTCGTCTCTGTTCATTAATGCTTATGGTGCTACCATTTTAGCATCCATCGTAGTTCCTGTGGGGGTGGATGGTCATAGAACTCATAAAAGATGTTACCAAGGACCTCTTCATTGAAGTCGGAACCGTTGTGGCGGCAGCTACTGTGTTGGCAGTAGCGTATCTCATCCTAAGCGATAGCTTCCACATTTCCTCCGCGTGCATGAGTGAAGTGGAGGGGTGACGTCAAACTTACTTCAGTTATCAGAATAAACGCGTATCAAGCCCTCATATTCGAGGACAATTAATTTACGAATTATCAACTGGAACTTTTAATTGGAAAATTCACAGATAGAATGCGTACGTCCATGAAGTACGAAGATATACCTTTAGTAAGGAGCATTTTGTCTTCATGTGGTATTACTATATCATGTATTCGTAAGAATTTTGACTTATAATTTATGCATTCAAGTACTATAATAAAGTGTTACTCTTAATTGATATTTTTGATTGTAAAGTCAGAAATCGGCTTCCAGGAGACAAGTTAAGGAGCTTCTACATCCCTTGCTAAAAATTCCTGAGAAAATGCACCACGATTGTGATATACCCTAAATCTCTAATTAAAAATTAAGTCGGTCTGCCGTGTGTAGCTAACTGCTGTGTTAAAGAAGCCAATTTTTTGAAATAAAATGCATAAAATATCATGAAGTCTCTGAAAAATCTTGATAAAACTTTTGTATTACCTTTTTAAGAGTAAATTTAAGAGTACATTTTTAAGAGTATGATATTCTTCCTGTTTTTTTGCAAGACATAAGTTTACTTTAATTTCTTTCCTTTGATTCCATAAGAAATGATAATAGGTTTTAATAATTCTCGTGATACACAAAATATTTTTGAATATGTTCCGTGCTCTCTTTTCTCATTATGAATTATCATATTTCCATGTGAGTTATGTTGTAATTTTACCTGCTTAGGGCTCGTTTCCTTTCTCTCTGTGTTTTCTTGTCCGGTCGAGATGCTTGTCATACAGTTATTCCAAATAAATATATTTATATCCATGGCTGTTATAGTAAACATTGCTGAAAGTGACTGGTGCCAAGCATCTTACCTTTAAAACTCGAAACGTTTAGCTCGAACATAACCTCAATTTCTGCGATAAACTGCAAATGCTCTCAGCAAAATCTGTTGACAAAGTTTATAAAATAGTTAGCATTGATCAACAAAGTTTCACTTAGGATGAAAAAGAGAATTACTATAGAGGATCAGCATTAAGAGAGTTCATGTTTGGATATTTTTTCCATCTTACGCAAATTGAAAGGTGCCCATACATTCATTCATTTTTCGTGACACTAAGCTGTCAGTGTCATATATTTATTGTCATCGTGCCCAAAATATGCCATGCCAGTGTGCTGTGTGCAATCAATTAAAGGAATTTGAACTCTATAAATACTTACATCAGTCCCATTTTTGGCACGATTTCACGATTAAAAAAAGTTTTTCACTGCTCTCCCTTCAAATTTAGCAAATTTTCTTGGCATTCTTTTTACCCGACTCCTTCAATTATCCATGCCATATGATACAGGTTAATTTTTTCATTGCGGAATATTTGTTATGCTCTGAACGAAGAATTTATGAGCAGCCTTCAGATTGGGATGAAGTCAAATGTACATTCCATCCTTTGAGTTCCGTTAACGTTTGAAAATTCTTCATTGATTACGAAATCTGTCCAAATTAATCCAAGTCATTATAGTTTCAACAGATTCAGGAGAGATATCGTGAAAGTCCGTCGTATGAAAAAAGAAACGACAATTGCACTATTCCACAAGGTATTTTAATACGCACGACGCGTTTTAACTCACAGAGCCATCATCAGGTACAAGGCATACTTGGTTTGTACCTGATGTTCTTGTATCTGATGGTCTTGTACCCGATGATGGCTCTGTGAGTTGAAATGCGTCGTAAGCATTAATATACCTTAAATAATAGTGCAATTGTTATTTCTGTTTTAATCCAAGCCATTATCATTGGCACCAAAATGGTATGTTATTCCATGTCACCCATCTCATCTATTGACCCTCCTGTAACTTCACCTGCTATGTATTTAACTTTTATACGTACCCAGATATCTGTTCTAGCAGTACTGGATTTTTCGTAAAAGGCAGTCAATCTCCATTGCATATCCTCGCAATAAGCTCCTCCCGTCGCCATTTTCAGTACAGCTGTCAGCCGCCCTCCAACAAAACCACAGACTGCTCTGAACTAATCTCCTCAACTCACAAAACAATCCTCCATTCATGCTTTTAGCTAATTGTGTAACCCCCGAAGCCCACTTTTACATCCAAATCGTGCACATCACTACTGCACTATGCACTGGGAAGTACTCAGCAAGAACAAAAATAATCAACTTTAGCATTCAAATCTGCAAGCTGGTAGAATTATCGTAAGCGAAGTCAGACGGAGATGAACGAGGAAGGATTGGCCGTTTGGAAGGGAAGAGCAGGGATACGTATGAAAAAGACCGAATAAAATTTTATAATTAATTTTGAGGGAGACTTTTACCCTACATTCAACACATTTTGCTAGTGTCAAAATAATAGGGTAGAAAATATCACAGGCATACTATAAGGATATTAAAAAATATCTAATGAAGAAATAAACTAATAATTAAAATGTTATTTTTCCATGCACGATCAGGGACCCTTAGAGTCACGGTTGATCAGGACTACGAAATTTTGCGGAGCAAGACCACTCCTAAGCTCCGCCAAGTATAGAACGCATTTCTTTGGATCCTAGTATGACGGTGAATGAGTGAGGAAAGTTGGGCGCCATTTGGAGTGCATGATTCAGAGGCTGAAACAGGCTGGTTGAAGAGAACACGTGGTTGTTTGGAGTACATGGTACGATTGCAAAGCAACGACTTAAGGAGATAAAAGTTGGTAAGCGTTGCAAATCCTACTTTCGTAAAAAGTAGCCAAGGTTGGTGTAGAAAAAGAGCCTCAATTGGGTCGAGATTTTAAGAAAATATTAGCGAGAAGGACTTTATGATGATGCGAAGATGCTGTCATTCTCTATTGTTTATTTTTTTGACAAAATTATGGCAAATTGTTTTCCTAATGAATTACTTTCTCATAAAGAGTTTCGGATGTTACAGGTTGCCTTTGGGTCCAATGGGATTTCATTAGGCTTTCGCCAGTCATGGACTTTTCCATGAGTCTGTATCTCAAGGTCAGTACGACGCCGTCCTAGACATGCCAATTTACTGTGAAACATTTCGTGTCCGTTGATACACGCTTGAAAAATCAATTGAATCCGCGTAACAAAGTTATTGATGAATTCCTTGATGCTTGCTGGAGATGATATAAATAGTGTGCCGCACCTAATAAGTGCCTACAATAAGCTTGAGATGCAATTCACAGTCGTCGAGCATCCTCTTTTAATGAACCCTTGCAATGTCAACTACGAGGATTTGCTCTTTTTGTGCGTCGTATAGACTGGAAAGAAACCGAATTTTTATTGCTTTTTTTACGATCGGGTTCAGAAGTCAATGATGTAATGAAATGGCTTCTGTTATGAGCTGAGGGCAGCCTAATATACAAGAGCGAGAAAAAAAGACTATAAAGGGTTGTTTGGAAGCGAAATAGGAAATAAACGAAGAGCTTTTATGGTTGGTCCGGAGGTAACAGAACGAGAGAGCACATCCTGTGTTGATCAAAAACGGAGGTGGAAAACCATAACGTACTCAGTTAGTGGTGGAGAGATTTTCGGGTAAATAGAGAACGGTGGCAAACAAACATTTGCATTTCTGATCACCGCTTTTGGCCCCCATGCTTGATTTGTTCCAGTATAAAATGTGATTTCTCCCTTGCGACGTATATTTTTCCATATCTTCCATAATTTAAGTGTTTTATAAATCTTTGAGGAATTATGACAAAATAAACAAAATATAAAACACATCATACGATTGACATTGCTATTAAGTGATGAAATATTCTATTTGAACAAATTCTTTCCCTTAAGTTACGCCATTGGCATAAAACTATGTCCAACCATGAAGTCGAATAGTTTGGAAATTTTAATTCATGGCAAATCAAATTTCATGTGGACTTAAATTAATGGTATTGATGAGAACCTATTAATAGTGATGAACTCCAAATTATTTTTTTAGACTACCTCTATATTTTTCCGTACTTTGCAGAGCCCACCAAACGCTATGGAATAATTATATCAGAGGAACTTTTAGTGGAATACAATAAAAATTACCTTTGGGGCCCTTGAATCGCGATCAAAGTCAGTTTCTCGTATAAAGTCGTTTCCTAAATATCCTTTCCGTTGCTCTGTAACCTCTTCTCTGTAAATGAACTTATCATTGAATTGAATTAAGAATTTCCACAGTCAGAGGATTCCATTACTTCCTGTCACAAAAATACATCCAAATATTTGAAATGCGCTTTCAATGTTTTCTTTCCTTTCATTGCCTTAATATTTGAGGTCGCATTTTATGTTGAGTTTTTCTGTTTTCAGCTGTCTTTATGAGAAGTGGAATAAAATCTATGACCAAAGATATAGAGTTGCGAAATATGAAGAAACACTCCTGGCTGCTTTACGTGTCGCCCCACAAAGGCAACATATTGCCTAGTCGATCCATATCCTCTTGTCGATCTGCAGCCGGCCTTTGTCCATCCAGTTTTAGGACGTTTAGCTCTTTCTCTGAGGAGTCTTGATTTTTTAATTCGGCCGCTCCACCATCTCTGCTCCTCCGGAATAACCACAAATCTGTAAAATGCACACTTTACACACTTCTCCTCTAACTCCTTCCCCGTTCTGCCTCTGTTGCTCGATTGACACGCAGTAGCTAACCATAGCTTTAATTATGACCTATTCTGAATTATACCCGTATTGATGACGCGCCAAAGTCAAAGATGTGTCATATTTCATTTACGGCCCAAGCGCCCTATCAACTTTACTCCTAGGGTATTAATGCGCATTTTTTCGTACAATTACGTAGGTGTAGCGGAAGATTTATAAATGAGGAAAATCTAGACGAGGTTCTTAGGTGATTGGCGGCGAATGATTTATATTTAGGGATGGACGACTATGAGGATGAACCCAAACTTGATTACTGGGTATATTCAGCACAGAAAATATTTATAAAGTAATTCATGTTCAGGTATTATAATCCATATACCTAATTGTATAATCCTCGTGTATGTGATGGGTAGTGCCAATAGATTTGTTATTACGTATAGCAGTTAAGCATTCCTTTTAATCAACATGAAATAGATTACAATAATAATATGAGAGGCCGTAAGTATAAAATCAACTTTTGTTTCTATCATAATATCACTATTTTATCTAATATTCATGATTTTCGGGCAGTGACCCAGTACGTAAGGAGAATATCAATTTGTATTCGCGCTGAACATGTGCCAAAGTCTTTCCAGAAGGAATATACCTCCAATTTTCTCGGAGTTCGTGTCTATTCCTAAATCTCTGCTGTGGCACCGGCTCTCATCCCAAATCATTTGATAACCTCGAATCACTCCGAAACTTTTAATTTCATCTATGTACAAACGTAGCAGCTCGTCGCTGCACGGGATATAATTCCGTCATCAAGTCCGCTTTGTAGTGATTCCACATGCTTGTTGCAAAACCTAATTGGTGACTTCAACAAGTGAAGACTTCACAAGTATATCTCTAGTGAAGATCAACAGTAGGTACGCTTTGAATTTCTGGTCGTGTTTATCCAGAGATATTGAGATGTGTGATCACTTCTATAGTATTTTTTAAATGAATGCTTAATGTTAGTTTGACAGCATATTTTTCCTTCGTGTTTACCTCAAAATATGTCCAAAATAATTTGACATCTTAATGAAATGGAAATGATGGCTATTCCCATTTTCGTTATTAACCATTGATGGTTTCGTGGTATTATTTTCTCAAATAAGAGATTACGTAGCATCTCATGGTTTCAACCGGTCATCATTAGCTCTTTATACTTTGTATTCGCTCATTCTTAGCATATATAGGTTGTCTCAATCGGAGTTGTTTACGACTTACCGAAATGCATGATAGCGCCAGCGCTGCTGCAATGACGACACTGACGTCTTCATAGACAAGCCCGTAAAGAAATTAAAACAATAAAAGATAAATCATCGCTTCAGTTTTTTATTGTATTGGAATATAGATAATTAGCAAAATATTTTCTTAATCAGTTTTCTTTCGCTTCAGTTAAATCAATTTCTTAACCTTTTAAAATGTCATATTTTATTATTATGTTACGTGACTACTTTTGGCCTGCACGTGGCATCTGGGGGAACGTGGGATGAGTGCTGCAATCCTTTTGAGGAATCACCCCGTGCCACACAACCTAGTGGTAGATTGTACGGTACTTCATGGTTGGATAAACTCTTAAAAAACTCTTGAAACGTCATCAGTGACGTCACTCCAAAGGCCAGATAATAGCGGCGCGGATTGTAAAAATCTCATTTTTTACGAGCTTTGAGACAACCAGTATAGTCTACAGACCTTGGCATTTGCCAACCTGCTATCGCGGACCTTCGTTGTTGGTACTCGCCGCAGTCAACTTAGGCTGAGTTCTTGACCTCCGTGTTGTTGATGCCTAGGTCGATTTTTATATCCGTAGGTAGAACGTTCTGATTTTTATTTTTGATCACGTTCCTAACTTAATCACATATTTAACTAATTGTGTGCGCAGGCTCTACTACACTGGGCCTTTTTCCGCCCGTTTCTTTGTCCGTCTTTCCCTTCATATTGCTACCCCCAGTTTTCCTTCCTTCCCCCTTCCCATCCCATTTCTCGAGGGGTTCCCGCCTACCTAATGTATTTTCCTTATCTCTTCCTCACTTCCCTCTCCTCTCCCTCCGTCGAGGTCGCGTCAGTCCATTCCTCTCCTTTTATCATGAGGGCTTTCGGGTTTGCTTCCGCTTTGTGTCATTTCGCGTTGTGTCAAACAAACCCGAAAGCCTTCATGATACAAGATCACTCCGCGGAGGCTTTCATAACAACATTCCCCTCCTTTCTCGCTTTCACTTTCGTCTCCCTCCACTTTCCCTTTCACGGCCTCCCTCGCACTTCCCCTCTCCCACTTGCACTTTCAGTTCACTCTCGCTTTCGTCGGCCACACACCACTCCTACTCCCTTCCCCGCACCGTTCCTTTCTTTCCCCCTCCGTCCGCCTCTCCGTGCCATTTATTCCTCGTCAAAATAGTTCTGAATTTTTGGCCTCCCTCCCCCTATTCCTTACTTTTCTTTCCCGTTGGCCGCCTCCCTCCGTTACACTTCATTAAGCTCATTGCTCTGTGTCCCTTCTTTCTAAAGGCATGTTTACACGGTACATGCATCTACGCAAGTACGTGGCTGTAAAGATGCGCGAACAAATACTCCAAATTAGGACAGGTTAATTTATGGTTTCGCGTTCATGTAATTTCGCCGTTTTGGTGTTCACACGCTGCCTTTGTTTAAGTTAATATGTTCACCCTTGTATTGGGCTGCATGCAACGTGCATACGCGGCTAAAGTCAATTTTTTTTAAAGATCTTCTTGTGCTTGATTCATAGGATCAATGTTAGATTCTTCGATTTTCATAAAAAAAGTTATTGGGTGTAATAAAAGGTTAGTCAATTCCGTATATTACGAATTATGCAGCAGTAGATGCTAAATAACAAGAAATATATTTTTTTAAACTACTTCAAACATTAACAGGCTGCGATATAGAAAGGGTCTTTTGTTCTTCTGCATAAGTTGATTCATGCGCAATTAATTATTTATAGCTTAATAATTGAGAAATATATGTAAGTCCTCATTTTTTCATTTTTAACTGAGAATTACGTTGGAGTGATTACCTCCGTCATTTTGGCATTTATGGGTCCACCGAAGATGATGATGAATTGCCATTCATTTGCCTGTCCTTATATTAAGCGCTCTATGTATGCATATTGATTGCGGATAGCAGACTCAGCCATACTCACATTCTTAATATCAAGGGAATCTTAGTGGAGCTACTCTACTAGTGTCAGCTCATAGATAATTTTAATTTACATTCATAACACAATGGTCATGAGTTGGCTGATGGTTTTTCTTTGATCATGCTTCGTGAGACTATGGGTATCTTTGGAGACGTGACAGTGTGCCTGTCATATCCATTGAAGCTACCTATTGTCCTATGTGTTGTGGGCAGCGATTGTTCCGGGTTTCCATCCGCGTGTATCCATTATTTCGGACAATATTTCGCCAACGTTCCAGTTGGCTTCCTCAGGTCCACTGAAGTGACGATGCAGGAATTGGTCCTCTTAATATACACGTAGTTTGGCGCCAAATTTGTGGAGGTGTGCTCTCATTGGTTGGACTCTCTGAAGACCCGTTTCCACGCGCTGGCGAGGGTGTAGCCGTCTTCGCGGTTGAAATTCGCAGGTGTTTTTGCGATTTCAATTGCTTCCCTGATGACTCTTGGGTAATAGCGGCCTTCTTTATTCAATAATGAGGCGTTGTCAAAGTCAATGCTGTGGGTCGGTCCACTCCATTGATGTTCAGCCACCGCTGACTGGCTGAATTGCCTGTTTTTTGCGGCCCTTCGGTGTTCTTGCACTCGGCATTTCAGAGCTCTTGAAGTCTGGCCGATGTAGGAATTGCCGCAACTACATTTTATTTGGTATACTCCTCCATAGATGTCTTTAGGGTGGTGGTCTTTCGAGTTGACGAGGATACTCGCCATCTTGGTAACGCATTTAAATCTGGTCATGACGTTGTGTTTCTGGAGGGCTCTTGCGATTCTTTCCGTGGTCCCGGCGACGTAAGGTAAGATGGCGTGTGCCCTCGCCTTTTCTGTAGTACGGCTCTCTTCATAGGCCCTCTTTGGGGCCATCAGTTGCTGCTTCCGTTCCATCTTGCGGATTATCTTCAGGATGTTTTCTCGCCGGAAGCCGTTCATCTGGAAAGTTTCCATTAGATGTCGTTTCTCTTTTGCGATGGAAGCAGCGTCTGAGAGCGAGCATGCTCGGTGGAATAAAGTTTTAATTACTCCGGCTTTCTGTTGAGGGTGGTGATGGGAGTTCGCATGGAGGTATCGGTCCGTGTGGGTCTTTTTCCGAAAAACGGAGTGTCCTAAAGACCCATTTTTTCTTTTCTCGACGAGGACGTCTAAAAAAGGCAGGCAGTTGTCCGTTTCCGTCTCCATGGTGAATGTGATGGCTGCATTTTGTGCGTTCAGGTGGTGCAAGAACTTCTCGAGTTCATCCGTTCCATGTGGCCATACCACAAATGTGTCGTCCACATACCTCACAAAGAGTTTTGGCTTTTTGTGGAAGGACTGCAAGGCTTTCCGTTCAAAATCTTCCATGAAAAGATTGGCGACCACCGGTGAGAGAGGGGATCCCATTGCAGCTCCATTTGTTTGTTTGTAGAATTTACCGTTCCACGTGAAGTAGGCGTTTCTGAGGCAAAATTCCACCATCCTTGGAATGTCTCCCGGGAGGCCGTCACTTGTGAAAGTCTTGATTATTTCTACTGCTTCACCAATAGGGATATTAGTGAAGAGAGAAACTACGTCGAAGCTCACTAAAATATCGTCCTTGCTGATTTCGGTCTTTTTTAAAATCTCAATGAAGTGAGCGGAGTTTTTCACATGCGTCGGCGTCTGACCGGAGAACGGTAGGAGTTGCTGGGCCAAATATTTGGCGAGTTTATGCGTTGGAGAGTCTATGGCACTCACTATGGGTCGTAGAGGGACCCCTTGTTTATGGATCTTGGGTAGGCCGTATAATCTAGGTGGTTTGGGAGCCGACTCGATGATCCATTTCCTTTCTTCTGGAGGGATCGAAGACTGGTTGATGATATGTTTTATTCCCTTCTGAATCCTTGAGGTGGGATCCGATTTTTCCTCGGAGTAGGTGTTCTCGTTCAGGAGACTGTTGATTTTACTGAAGTAGTCTTCCTTCTTCATCACCACAGTTGCGTTCCCTTTATCCGCCGACGTGATTATAATGCCATCATCCGTCCGGAGTTCCCTCAAAGCTTTTTTCTCCTCTCGGGTGACGTTGGTTTTGGGAGTTTTGGAATGGAGCAGTATACGGCTCACTTCATCACGTAGTTCATCGGCCTCTTCCTTAGGTAGTTTCCGGACGGCGTATTCCACTTCTGTCACTAGTTCTTCCTTAGGTAAGCGGGCAGGAGCAACGGCGAAGTTGAGTCCCTTGGAAAGTACACTGACAGCTGCCTCACTTAGGCGAACGTCAGTCAGGTTAACTACCGTACGGCCCTTATCAGGGCCATGGTTTTCTAGCTCCGGGTGTTGACGGCTATGAAGGCGGTCGAACTTTTTCACCTGCTTCTCTTTCGTTGAGATGAAGGCTGTGGTAGCAGAATTCCACGTAATTCTGTCTAACGTATCCCAATCCGTAATGTTCAGGGATGCACTAAGGGCTAAGTGCACATCATACAGCTCCTCCGTGCATTTTTGGATGTCCCATCTCGTGTGTTGCACTCTTTCCCGTAGCAGGGCTGTGCTGGCTCTTCGGAGAATCCTTTGAGCTTTCTTCGACTGGATATGATGTTTGACCTCGACAAAGGCAGGGATGGTGTTGGAGTCTCTGCATCGCTCGAGAAATGCCAAAGAAGATAGGAGCTTCTCCTTCCTCTTGCGAAGTTTCTCGAACCTTCTGCTGTTCCTGGAAATTTCTTCCCCGTAGAAATTTCTGAAGTTTCCCAGTAGGCTTCCGCGGAGATTCTGACTGTGGGCAGCGATTGTTCCGGGTTTCCATCCGCGTGTATCCATTATTTCGGACAATATTTCGCCAACGTTCCAGTTGGCTTCCTCAGGTCCACTGAAGTGACGATGCAGGAATTGGTCCTCTTAATATACACGTAGTTTGGCGCCAAATTTGTGGAGGTGTGCTCTCATTGGTTGGACTCTCTGAAGACCCGTTTCCACGCGCTGGCGAGGGTGTAGCCGTCTTCGCGGTTGAAATTCGCAGGTGTTTTTGCGATTTCAATTGCTTCCCTGATGACTCTTGGGTAATAGCGGCCTTCTTTATTCAATAATGAGGCGTTGTCAAAGTCAATGCTGTGGGTCGGTCCACTCCATTGATGTTCAGCCACCGCTGACTGGCTGAATTGCCTGTTTTTTGCGGCCCTTCGGTGTTCTTGCACTCGGCATTTCAGAGCTCTTGAAGTCTGGCCGATGTAGGAATTGCCGCAACTACATTTTATTTGGTATACTCCTCCATAGATGTCTTTAGGGTGGTGGTCTTTCGAGTTGACGAGGATACTCGCCATCTTGGTAACGCATTTAAATCTGGTCATGACGTTGTGTTTCTGGAGGGCTCTTGCGATTCTTTCCGTGGTCCCGGCGACGTAAGGTAAGATGGCGTGTGCCCTCGCCTTTTCTGTAGTACGGCTCTCTTCATAGGCCCTCTTTGGGGCCATCAGTTGCTGCTTCCGTTCCATCTTGCGGATTATCTTCAGGATGTTTTCTCGCCGGAAGCCGTTCATCTGGAAAGTTTCCATTAGATGTCGTTTCTCTTTTGCGATGGAAGCAGCGTCTGAGAGCGAGCATGCTCGGTGGAATAAAGTTTTAATTACTCCGGCTTTCTGTTGAGGGTGGTGATGGGAGTTCGCATGGAGGTATCGGTCCGTGTGGGTCTTTTTCCGAAAAACGGAGTGTCCTAAAGACCCATTTTTTCTTTTCTCGACGAGGACGTCTAAAAAAGGCAGGCAGTTGTCCGTTTCCGTCTCCATGGTGAATGTGATGGCTGCATTTTGTGCGTTCAGGTGGTGCAAGAACTTCTCGAGTTCATCCGTTCCATGTGGCCATACCACAAATGTGTCGTCCACATACCTCACAAAGAGTTTTGGCTTTTTGTGGAAGGACTGCAAGGCTTTCCGTTCAAAATCTTCCATGAAAAGATTGGCGACCACCGGTGAGAGAGGGGATCCCATTGCAGCTCCATTTGTTTGTTTGTAGAATTTACCGTTCCACGTGAAGTAGGCGTTTCTGAGGCAAAATTCCACCATCCTTGGAATGTCTCCCGGGAGGCCGTCACTTGTGAAAGTCTTGATTATTTCTACTGCTTCACCAATAGGGATATTAGTGAAGAGAGAAACTACGTCGAAGCTCACTAAAATATCGTCCTTGCTGATTTCGGTCTTTTTTAAAATCTCAATGAAGTGAGCGGAGTTTTTCACATGCGTCGGCGTCTGACCGGAGAACGGTAGGAGTTGCTGGGCCAAATATTTGGCGAGTTTATGCGTTGGAGAGTCTATGGCACTCACTATGGGTCGTAGAGGGACCCCTTGTTTATGGATCTTGGGTAGGCCGTATAATCTAGGAAATATTGTCCGAAATAATGGATACACGCGGATGGAAACCCGGAACAATCGCTGCCCACAACACATAGGACAATAGGTAGCTTCAATGGATATGACAGGCACACTGTCACGTCTCCAAAGATACCCATAGTCTCACGAAGCATGATCAAAGAAAAACCATCAGCCAACTCATGACCATTGTGTTATGAATGTAAATTAAAATTATCTATGAGCTGACACTAGTAGAGTAGCTCCACTAAGATTCCCTTGATATTAAGAATGTGAGTATGGCTGAGTCTGCTATCCGCAATCAATATGCATACATAGAGCGCTTAATATAAGGACAGGCAAATGAATGGCAATTCATCATCATCTTCGGTGGACCCATAAATGCCAAAATGACGGAGGTAATCACTCCAACGTAATTCTCAGTTAAAAATGAAAAAATGAGGACTTACATATATTTCTCAATTATTAAGCTATAAATAATTAATTGCGCATGAATCAACTTATGCAGAAGAACAAAAGACCCTTTCTATATCGCAGCCTGTTAATGTTTGAAGTAGTTTAAAAAAATATATTTCTTGTTATTTAGCATCTACTGCTGCATAATTCGTAATATACGGAATTGACTAACCTTTTATTACACCCAATAACTTTTTTTATGAAAATCGAATCGTATACGGCTCAGGTACTACTTGATATTATATACTGCTCTTTTAAATACTATGTAGTTAACTTTGTGGGGCAATGTACGTTCGTTCGTAATAGTCACTTATTTGCAGATAATATGAAAAGTGAAACTGTTTCTTGTTCTAACACAATAAGATTTTTCTCAACTGATGCGCCCTTGCTATTCCCAAGAGTTAAATATATTTAACATGAAACGTTTCATGAGATGACATTTCGTTGCTGAATCGTCCATGTTTTTCGACTTTAAGACGATAAAATTATTTCTAGCGTTCATAGCTCGAAAACCGTCCTCCATGCATCTAGCAATTCACCCAGTCAAGTTAAACTAATAGAGTTACTATTTACCTTCGGATAACATAACCTGAGGGCCCCCAAATCATAGGCAGATTTCATATACGTTATAATTTCCCTACTTTCAGACATTTCAAAGGAGTTTATTCTAGTCTGACGAGTCTCAAGCTTCCAAAAGGAATAGTCGTAACATCATCGAACAATAGGCTATTGAATGCGTGATGTAGTAGTGGATTATCCATATTATTGAAGTTTACAAGTCCCATAACGGGTGTGTTTAGGGGAGTTAATGAGTTTGAGATAGTGGAGACAGTGAAGCATATATATTTGCCATAAACTGAGTTTCACTTGATCTCAGACATTACCTTAGTCACTCTTTACCGTCATCCAGGAAGGTCTCCAAAAAAGAGAGGATGAGAGAGAAAATTAATGTTGTCCAAGAGCCCAGTCGAATTTTGGCAGGGATTTACGACGCATTGCCCAACTGCTGTAACATAATCCGTTTACGTCAATATAAAACCTTAATAGCACCTGAATGTTCAAAAGAAACTGTATTTGGCTGTGAACAGAGGAAAAACACCATACTCTTCTGGTAAGTGAGGCTTATAACTGAAAATTTTTCATTGTGTGATTATGAGAATACTCCATTATTGTTTTCGGCTAAATTTTTTTTCAGCTGCATTCCCTATTAAAATATTATGCTTGCAAGCATAAGTGAACAATGCCTTTTATCCGATTTTTACTTAAGAATGCTGAATCTATTTATTGTGTATTCTTTAAATCGTGCAATATGTGCCCTAGATTTAGATAATGGAGTAAAAGCGTTTGTGACTCGAATATTTTCCTCCGAAATTTCTAATTGAACCAAAATCAAATAAAAGATGAATTGATGTATATTTTAGGAGAAATATTCTCTGCAATTCTGGCATATTTCCCATAAATTGTTTCATTTCACATCTATTTATTTACCATTTCTTCTGACAAACAGCAATTGGCACAACATGCATTTACGTCTTCATGGAAGCATAATGCAAACTCCATATTATATACATATTGAGTTGATGCACGTAGGAGTTGGCTAAGATGCTTATCACAGTTTGGCTTATCTATTATTTTCATCTTTTTTCAACCCTTTTTCAACTGGTTCCTTAGAGCTTTAATGAAAACGTTAAAATGAGCTTGTGGACTTTTCTCTCCGTTTTAGACATGCTCTAGGATGGATAAACTATCCCTGGGTTCAATTCTCAGTCCAACCAGTTGGTTAACAACTTCTGTCTTACTAATGTAAGAGAAACAATCGCACTTTTACACAAAATTGTTTAAAAAATTGTTTTTGTGGAAAAGTGCAATTCTTTCTCTTACATTATGAAGAACTTCCACGATATCTCGCCTGAATCTGTTGAATTTTGTCTTACTACTTACTTACTACAATTAAAGTCAGCAACTTTTGACTTACAGTTTAAGTTCCAAATAGATACTTGATGCGATAATGCGGAGAGGCTTTTGGGTAAAAAAGGAATGAGTTACTTCCAGTGTATGAATAATTTCCTGGCGCCAAACTGGAGAATTCAGCCTTTAAATTGTGATTTTTACGTAACTAGTGGTGTTAATTTTAGTTGTTTTGGCTCGTAACTGTATCTCCAAAAATTGAATCGATCAAGCTGATAACTCTGAAGGTTAAAAAACATCTGATATTCTCACTCGAAGAAAAATTGCATTTGTGTTTTTCATTTATTTATTTGACACAAATTTTAAATTAAGTACAAATGAATGATTGAATCAAATGAGCGGTGGGCGAAATTGTCTTATTTTGAAATATCCTGCTCATTCTCGCATATTTTAAAAGTAAGAGTGAAATTTTAAAGTTTCAGCTTAGCTTATTTTCATTTCAAGTAGAGGTTACTTGCAGTAATTACGTACGTACATAGGGTACAGCACTTTTGGCTTCCTGAAGGCTCTAGTTTATAATCTTTGAGTTGATTTAAACCAAGTGTATGGCAACAAAAAGCTGTCTCTATCTATATTTGACCTATCTATTGTGTACAATGGAATATAATGAGAAAAACTTAAATTAAATCTGTGGAAAAGTATTTGATGAAAGACGCTAGATATTCAAGAACGTCCCTAGATGTAAGTAAAGGACTGTGGAAGGAATATGCTTTGGAAAGCATATTGGATAAAACTCTTTCCTCTCGTGAAAGTTATGGTCATTTGCCTAGAGTAAAAGAATGTAAGCGGAACGGATGTATTGGATGAAATGAAAAATAAATCAACACTCTCGTAAAACAGGAACAAAGGTATATACTGCTCGGTGTCACCGTTCCCTCCAAATTTTTGATCTGTTGATATACTGCGTACATATATTGGTAGGAGAGACCGAGGCTATTGCACGGAGACGAAATAAGATTGGGTAGGGATTGAGGTGAAAGGGTTTCAGGAGGGAGGAAGAGGGTTTTCATGAGGAGAGAGATTGGTTGAGGACAAGGGGAAAAAGGTATATGATGGAATAGCAGCTGGAGCAGATTGCTTTTGATGAAACAGAGAAGATTAGAAAGGGTGAAAGGGAACAGAGAGCAGGATAGAAAACAGTAACAAAAATGGAGGGTGGTTTTATTGGTGGAGATTGGTTACGGGCCATTAAACGCCAACCTTTATGATTCCCCAAAATATTTTTCCCCTAACCAACCTGCCCTTTCTTGGTTAGAATGGGGCATACAATGCTTTTGAACGTGTCTCAAAATCAGATGCCTGTGTGGTTATTGGTTCGTACACTATCTCACCATAAAAGCATTTCGCATATGGTCGAAGTTAGTAATCTTGGAATAAGGCAGGATGATGACTTCAGGAACTAAACATTTGTGGCTGGATTTTTTTTAACCACTCTATTTACAATGTTTAAATTTACTCAAGAGTTTTCAGTAATAATTCGATAACGGAATATTATATTGTAATAACATCCATGTGTTCTAGAAGAACATGACTACCCTATTCTCTTTACTATTTCCCTTAAGTATGTTTTATCTTAAAGTTATTTACTCGGTAAATAATGTCAATTAAGTTCTCAAAATTATGATTAACAGTAATAAACTAAATTGTTTCTGAAGGACTCTTTAATAAATTTAATAATAATTTAATACTTTTTAAAAATGAAATTAAAATGAAAGTAATTATAATAATAGCCAGAAAAAGTTGATTTCGTTGGAAAATATTCTGATGGAGGAAATGTATACGATTAACTAATGAAAAGTGGTAAAAAAAGGCGATGAAGCGTCTTTTCTCCTTATTCGGGGTCGTATGTAGGGCTATTTGAGCATTCGCTGTGCAAGCCAGCTTGAATAAACCTTGAATTAATTAAATAATGAATGACAAAAATGTACTTTGTTATGGTTCCACACTTTATTTAAAGCAACCCTCTGAGTATTTGGGACCCTCTGAGTATTTAAACACATTGCTATTCGCTGACGACCAGGTAATTATTCAAGATAGAGAAGATAAATTACAAATAACGGTTCACAAATTACATCAAATGAGTAAAATATATGACCTAAAAAATTCAATTATAAACACAAAATCAATGGTATTCTTAGTAAACAACCCAATAAGAACAAACATTGTTATAGAAGATATAATATTCGAACAGGTATCCAACTTCCAATGTTTAGGATATGATATAGCTTATGCAGATGATAAAGATATCGCAAATATAATTATCAATTTTTAGAGGATAAGCGGGACAATAAGAAGAACTTTAAAAGGCAAAACATGAAAAGAAACCCAAATGAAATTCTATAAGGTGATGGCAGACCCTACAATGTTGTATGGGTCAGAATGTTGGACAACATAACAAAAAGAGCTAAAAGAAATAGAGTCATCTGAAATTTCTTCGAGCAATAAAGGGGTATACAAGAAAAGATTAATTAAGGAATACATCTATAAGAGAGGAACTAGGTGTTTGGGCAATATCAGATAGGTTGGTGGAGTACAAAAATAAGGGGAAAGAGCATGTACAGCGAATGCCTAAAGAGAGGTTTCTAAAGCAGGCTTTGGAATATAAGCCATTAGGGAAAAGGAGTGTTGGGAGGTCAAGGTTGAGATGGTGGTATGAAGCCGGAACAGGCTGAAAGCCCAATCCTGGAAGGAAGAAGAAGATTTAAAGCAACACGACCTAGGTTTCGGCATATCATGCCATTTATGGCGTATATTTGATCTCTAATTCTATACTTTCTCCAGCTCAGAAGAGAGTCTTAAGACTTCAGTTTAGCTTCTCCAGGCCGGATGTGGTGGGCAATATGTGTTGCCAGCTCGTACTGTCAGACCGGACCCTCAGGAAAACCAGTCAGCAGCTGGTTGCTTACCTAGAGGATGAAGTGAGAGTATTGATGTTCGTCTTGAGTCCCTAGAAATAAAGTACATTACCTCAACTCTTTACCTTGGTTACTCAAAGCCAGCTGATTGTTTTTCAACAATTTTTTGCATCAGTAAGAACACGAATACATAAAATTTATTATTACAAATGGACTTCGGATTTATCATTTCTTTGTGAGGGCGTGTCAGAGCAGCAGAGTTTTAAGCAACATTCGTCGGATTTCTCCGTATTCTTCCTTTCTCCCATCAAATTTCTGCTTTCAGACAATGTCTCTTGGTAAAACACGGAGAAATAGTCTTCGATTTTGCTTAGTTCTGGTACATTGCCACTCAGAGTTTGTTCAAAAATCTCATTTTGTAAAACTGGGGGTATGACTAGAGGTAAAAGAGAACAAGGCAGGTGAGATCCACAAAGAAAACAAAAACTCACCGCTCCGCGTAATGTGATAAGGGCGACGAAAATTTACGGAGAAGAAAATTACGATAGGCTGAGTCCCCCCTGGAACTGTAAGTTTAGGGACAGTATACTGACTTCAATGCTTGCGGTGGTCATGAACGTTTTGGTTAATAAGTTTTTCTTCTCGTTTCTCGCTGATAGCCACGATATGGACCTCGGGTCTTTTTCATATGCTTAAGCAGCTGTCCCTCAGGACCACATCAACGCATCCAACAGTTTCCTCCTTACCTCCTTACCTAGGAGAGCGCTTCCTCTTTGGTTTATGCCTATTAAACGAGCTCAAATATCAGACATATAATAAATCATGGGTTTTAAATCAGGCTATGTGAAATTCAAAGTAGATTACTTACCTTAAACTGAGCCCGAAGGTTTTTCATCAATCCATTTCTTCATTCTAAAATTTGGCTAGGTGGTTGCTCATGGGATATAAGGCATCACCTAATAGCATGCCCCATCCCAAAGAAGCTAGAAAGAGGCATCATCTGTCTATTAATTGACACTTGCTACTTGTCTTAGAAGCAATTAGCTAGAAGTAAAGAGTTCACTTGGTGATGAACGCTGGATGAATTCATGACTAATGTTTTCAATAGTACTGGCAGTACCCTATAATGAAGATGAGAAAATGAAGACAGAATAAATTTTTTATCAATCGAAAAGGTTAGTTTTGGGATTATTTTAATAAAAATACGCAACAAGTGAGTTATATTTTGATAGACCCACTCAAGAAATGGGTGGAAGTATATTTGTTAGGAGAAAGAATGTTGGTAATTTAAGCAAAATGATACTAAATATCTATTAAAAGTATTTCCTTTACATTAGTGAAGAGTGATTTTTTTACCTATGTCAATGCTTATAGAACGGTAACATAACCGAGGGATACTTGATGTTTCTTGTGCTTGGTTGCATACCTTTAACTACAAGTAATTAAAAATGAGTACTATTTATGAATAATGGTGATCGGATTAAGCTTTCTTACAGATGTATTGATATTCATGAGTCGATATGGTAAAACATTTTGTCAGTACTCAAGTAATTCAAAGTTTTTAATATAAAATATCTTTCTTAGGTCATAAGCACGTACATAACAAGCACTTAATTATGTTGCGGTTTGGGTGTACCAGTGAGGGTTTCATATTCTGATTCATGCTTATTGACAACCAACTCAAAGCAGTTGGTTTCGATAATTTTCGGATTGTGTAGGGAATTGGTAAATACAGAAGAATTAAATTTCCGGATATGGGAGGGGTTGAATGATGAAAGAAGTGTGAAAGTAAGGAAGGAAGGAGCGAAAAACAAGTGAAGGTATTATCAGCGTCATTTCATGTCAAGGGTTTTCTTTTCATTTCCTCAGTTTCAATTGTTTAATGCTGCATAGAAGTTATCAGTCAGTTGATGAAGAATTTGTCGTTATTAATGATCAAAAAGAGAAGCTCTTGTGGGTTGGAGACTCATGAATACGTACAAATTTAAACCGTGTGTTAGTTGAAGGACGGAGCAATTGCAGTGTTACGAAAATTCTTCTAAATGTCGTAACCTAGCATAGTCGTGTTGATTTCTCTCGTGCTTTGTTTACAAGACTTGTATTATCACTTTCCAGATTTGCAAACCAAATCAATCTGTTTTCGCCCGGCGCGGCCAATTAAAAACAAGAGTCGAGAACTCAGGCATGTCGTCCAGGAGTTTCATGTCACCAGGAAAAAACTTACTATTAACTGTGGGAATTAGAACCAAAATATTAGATTGAGATATTTCTTGACCGAAGCAGCCTTTAAATATTCATTTGCCGTTTTCCTGGTCCGCGTATTGAAAAACGGTGCCGACTTGGAGAGAGACAGCGTAGGATACAGAGACTGGGAGGGATGAGGAATGAAGATCGAATGTTTGTTGGAGAAAGAAAGAGTGAGAGAAACTCTCTAACGGACTCGATTTTCCGCAGTAGACTGCCGCGTTATTTATTATCAAGAGATTACGGATCCCAAAAATTGTGCGCGACCAAGCATACAAGTACTGGCTCATTCAATGATCTCATGCTTACGTGGCTCGGCGTAATTATAATCTGATTGCTGGGGGGAATGCAAGGCGGCCTTGGAAGTCATCAAAGCAAAGTCTGGCTTTGGAACGCGTTTCGGTGGAGCGACGGAATCAAGGAGGAAGGAGGTCGTGTTTTTCCTGATGGACTACCATTAAAATTTCGCTAAAGTATTTGGCTTATCGCTCTTGAGTAATTATCATTGCCGTTTTTGGTAACCTCTACAAAGCACATTATGAGATTTGCACCCGATATTGAATGTTGAAAGTTTCACCATGTTTTTGTATTGAGAATATAATGAGCTTGGTGTTGGATGGGATGGCTGAATTTTTTCTTCTTCTTCAGGTTTTTAAGGACTGACCGTAGCCACGTCGAGTGAACACAAGTGAACTATATTCCATATAATTACTTTTCTTTGACTTAAGTGCTGAGAAAGTTTACTGCTATAATATGAAGCTCTAAACAAAGAAAAATGTTAATATATTAATATATGCATGCGTTAACAAAATATCCTTTTAATTATTTGTCGCCTGTTCACGTGTCTTTGGTCTGCCTTAAACGACCTCCAGGAATATTCATCGAACTATGAGTGGCAAGTTTATTTTTTACCCTCACCAACTTATTTCTGTACGTTTGCCATTTCCGAAATAATTGATGTTTTTGAGTTTTTGCAACGTTAATTCCTCTTTTTCTTCCCCGGAAATGTTCACCGATTTAACCGCTAAGCTATTTGTTCTTTTCCCTTGCTCACTCTTTGCACCTCTGCTTCTGTTCCTCAATTTTTTTCTCTCGGAGCAAGCTCCAGAGCACGTGAATGAGAACTCAGATATTTTTTTAGGATTTGGCATTCATCACAACGGAAATATTGATCAAGGAACTTATAGTGCTCCGCATACCAGGAGATATGGGAAGCCCGGTGATTGAATTGCCTTTGATTTTACACACGGGTTGCTCAGGGTTATGTCCAACGGCTGATAAAACGTTGTCAGGCACAATAAGGTATCAGAGAAGGGTGCCTTAAAGAGAGAACAACTTCGCTGCAGAAGCCATCCTAGTCTCCCACTCCATTAAATCTCAATTTGTTGACATTATATTTCCTCCTTCCTCCCCTCTCTTCGTGGTAACGACTTTCTTCTTCAGAAAAAAATCCTTTTTCGATACTCTGAAGTCTGATGAAGAGACACGGCATGATTTTGTACCGAATCTACGACACGTGTCGTAAGTAATCTCCTCGTCTCCAGAGTTTCCGCCTCAGGTTATACATAAAAGATGGGTAGATGACGCAGGATTGATACTCTTTTCAATTTCCCGGGTTGCGAGGTGACGTGTATCGCAAACACATTTGAGTACGGCGCGGGGGAGTAAAGGATGTGAGGAAAGGCTGAAGGCTTGCGGACAAACGCCGTGGAAAGTTAAACCTAGGAATCGGAGAGTGGACAGGGGTTTGGATATCCAGCGATATTGATAAAAAGACATATTTTTATAGGGCATTGTGTATTTTATAGACTTGTTTCCTTCGTTTTTTAAACCCCTCCTAATCCTTGAAAAGGCTTATAGCATGGGTATTTTTGACATAGACCATGAAACGGGAAAAGAAAAGAAAGCAGCGGGATTCGAAAATGAAAGAGACGTAAAAAGGAGAATATTTTTATAAGGATTCTCATCCCGCTCAGTTGAAGATGTAAACGCGAAATGGAGATGGAGTAAAGACTTCCTCTATCTAATGTTCCATTAAGAGGAATTAAGGACTTGATTATGTTTCTTCCCTCTGACCTGACGTGCTGACATCATTATATATCCGTGTCAGCCATTCATGGATTTGACTTTTTTGCATTATCTGTGCCTTCCTACTTAATTAAAACGGTAACATTAACTTCCCACCTGACATCCTAGTTTTTGTAGTTGCTTTGTGCACTTTTCGTTCAATTCTAAAATAGTATTACCGAGTGTGGAATTACCCAATTTACTTCATCAATAATGTTTTAGTTTTATTTTTCTAAATTTATTAATTACGTATCTTCGCGAATTTCATTTTAGATGAGTGATTAAGAGACGCCCTGAAATAATTTATTCTAGTGGAATGATACCGTAGTAGAAATCTCCAGCTAGGTGCAGTTCGTAAACCCAGTGGATTTGTCCTCTGAAATAAATTAATATGCTTCATTTCTACTTAAAAGCCTGTATCTTTTGGTAATTTTCCTTCTAGCTTGAAAAATTAAGGAATTCACGGCTAAGGATCCTTGATTGACCCACTTTTTCAGTTCATAATATCTTTCATTTGATACATTGCGTTGACGTTAGTTTAAATGACAACCTGCACTTTTAATGACTTCTGTCATTCTATATTTGAGCTTTTGCTGCAGGTCTCCACCCTGTTAATTTATCGGCTTACAGTTAATGTTCAATGGGAGACTTAAAATGATCGACCTTCATTTTGCGATGCACGTGTTTTTCAATTAAAGAAATTCAAATGAAGAAACAAGTATGCCTTGGTTGTACAAACATCTTATCAAATTAAACAGTGCCACTTAGCTCAAAAACTTGTAAACAAAAAATGTAGTTTTACAGAAATAAAATAATTTTGCTGTTATTAAATGCTTTATTATTTCTATTATAACGATTGATATCCTGAAGATCATGTTTTATATCCAGGATTATGAAGGAATACCTTCGTAAAAACTCAAATTCCTTACCATTTGGTCCAACCATCATTGCTCGATTACAACCTTATTTATGAGGTCAGGTACCAATACCGCCTCCTCACTGATTCTCTTCGTCTGGTCGCTCCCCTTATCTCTCGGACTTGGACGACGCTGGAAGTAGCTAGGGTGAAGCATTTTGTACTCCAGAGTATTTGTACTTCAGAGTCAATATATATTGCAAATTGCACTGTTGCATATGCCCAACTAAGTTCATCAATACTCTAATGCCGTGACCTAGGACCCAAGCTTACTTATTGTTCTAATGTATTCGGTAATCAAGGCTTAGTTGAGTGCAATAACCTTAAAAACGACTAAACTTTAAAACCTAAGAGGTAATTGTTTCTTTCCTCTGCAATTTTATTTCTCGTACCTGATCATCACGCGGGTTTAAAGCATTTGCACTAGACTGCGTATAAAATATTTATTTTGCATTTTTAGTTTACTTGAAAGAGTGTTTTTTTTCTCGAATTTTCAGTTAAATATTCATCAGTAGTATACCGAAAAGTGTAAACGTTCTCAAGACATTTATGCATTTTCCTCATTCTTTCTTGTCTCATTAAGCATCATCATGTACTTTATGCTCACTGTTTTTTATTATTTGTCTCGAAAACTAATGATAAATGGTTAAAGTAGTTGGTTGTGCTTATCCTTGATCAGTCTTATTTTTTTACCTGCAGTGTATAAGATTGGTAGAGTAGAGTAGTTAAGTTAGAGAAAATTAAGAGAGATATCCTTGATTAGAGGGTAAAAAAAACGGAAGCGCTTGGTCAATACGATTTACTCAATAATTAGTACATTTTGTTGCATCATTAGAGAAGATAAAGTAGGACGAGGCAATACAATAAAGATCAATGGATAAGTGAATGGGGAAAATAATTAATTGTGGTATCAAGCAGAATATATGCGCTGCCTTAGAAATACAGGAGGACTGTCAGTTTCCGGACACCTCAAAGATGTGTGGCAGTAGATGAGTAATCAACAAGAATCAACACACTATACCTAATAAAGGTTATGAAATAACGACTAATAACGCGATAGCTAGCTAAAATGACATAAATGTCGTTGTTCCCACAGAAAAACCGGTCCTCCATATATAATCACTGCAAATTTCCACCTTAAAAAGCTATTATTCTTGCAAATTGATGATGAAATGGCAAAATATTGAAAGTGACAATTGCAGAAACATGTGAATAACAAAAGTTTTGCATCTTTTATAAATTCCATTTTCGCAGAAAACAGTTTATTAGAAGCGGAAACTCCCACGTTATTCATTAAAATTGGATTTAATGTATCTCACTTGCATATTCTTAAGGCACTGGATTATTACTGGCGTTGTTGAAGTCAAAATGCTGCAATCCCATTGCATGGCGTTAATTTAATATGTATTCGTGGATGGTTACAAAATCAAATAGCATTTTCGAAATTAGAATTTTTACACCAATTAAAACAAAAGTTGTACTTAAGTTCATGTACTTTAACTTTTACAGTCGTAGTGGAACCGTCTCAGTGATTCATTAATGTTATTAAAAGGAATCAGGTTGACGGCTGGGTTATGTAAAGTCGTCTCCTTCTTCCACATGAGATACTTATTTGATATTTCCATCGCTCTTCTCCAGAAATGCTAACAGTCTGTGAGAAAAAAGGTAAGAAGAGTCGCCCAAATTGAAAGGCGGTGGGATTGACTCAAAGAGAAGGAAGATAAGTACTGGGTGAGGGAGAAGGGTCGCTGCTTTATTCGTAAAGGGAACGGTTCGAAAGGAAGAAGGAATTTAATCGCTACACCTTATGCACCGTCGGATTTTCTCAGCGTCGCAAATGTGTCTGAACAGGATTTGCTTCCCACAGGAGAGGAGGAAAGTAAATATTGAGGGAGATTTTTCATGACCATCATTGACATAAATTATCTGAAATGGAAAAATATCAAACGTAAAAGTTTTTGCTGATATATTCCACGATATATTCCACGAATATATATTAGATTAATTATTAGAGGTTGGCGTTGAAGTTTTTTTTGGCTTTACAAATGAAATGAAGAGGGCAGATGTTAGTTATGGATGGCAAATTTCCCAAACGTGGAGACAGAAATCACAAATCAAGGAATTGTTGCCTCTAACTCCTCCCCACCCCTCACAGTCTACCTCCGCTGTGAACCATAGTCAACCCTCCGCATCTTTTACGCTCTCACCGAGTGCTCAAGACCGAGGAACATCATATTGAAGAAAGAAATCGATACCGGGGGTAATAAAATCATTCGAAGGGACATTTAATATACTTATAGCTGTTATTTAGTAGTGCCTATTTTAGTGTGTCGTCAGTTATCTACTGCCACTAGTAAAGACAGTTTAACTGAAACATGTAACCATGCCCTTGTTATAAGATTATCGTATTAACAACATTGCATATACCGCTCTACTTCGGAATCATCCCATGTATTTATATTGCATAAACCATGAAAATGTCTTCCTGGAATATTACGAAAACGAATAGTTTCATAACTTGTGGCACCTAACTTAGCAATCAAACTCTGCAATGGATCCTAATCCTTTTACCATCCACCATTTCCACCATTTTAGTGCAGAATTTCAATTGCAATACAATATTTGCATTACTCAAATCGAATTTCACAGTTTAAGAAAGTATTTATAATAAAATGTAACATTACTTTACTTAATAATTGATTCATAAAATGAATTCATTTTAGTCAATGGACTTTCCACCATTTTTGCCAATTTTAAGGCGCTCCTTCTTTTAACTGATGCTATTTTACCTATTCTGATCAATAGCATTTTAACTTTTATTTGTGAGAAACAACTGTATTTTTTACCGTACGCAAAAACCATGGTTCATTTACTGATAATATTTGAGATGAAATTTGGTAGCATTAACTCATAAAATGTCAAACATCCACGGTACAGATTTAGGTAAATTAAATTTAGTACGTCTATCTTTGCGAATTAATTCAGCATTTTCTTCGGGCTCATCGCTTCTAGTCTTGGGCGCTCATATTTTAATACCATAAAACAGCCATTAGAGTTCTACAAAATTGTAGTTCTCTAGAATGGAGGAGATTGTGGGCAACATAGAACGTAAAATCAGGAGTAATATCCTGCGCGGAATCCTTTGCATTCATTTAAAGAACGATTTGTTAAGTCATTGTTTGGAAGTATTTGCTATATTGGTCATTGTTGCTTACGGTCTAGATTCATTCCATAATGTCTTCTAAGTTTTTTAACTCTTTTTCACTCTATGTTCACCCCTGAATTCCCCATTGAAGATATTTCCTGCTTAATCCCCTCCGTTTATTCAACGTCTTAGTGATCTCTCCTTCCGTCAATCTCAAAAATGTCTCCACTACCACTCCTTTCTTAAACGGTCGCAATGCCTTGTGTCAAAGTTTATCAGATAGTCCCTTTGAGGCGCCTCTTGCTGTCTCAGCGGCTCTCGTATTTCCTACTAATCACCTCCGCCCCCTTTTGGAGAAATTTGTATTCCTCCTCACACCTGATGCTTCGACTTTTGCGGACCATTGAGTGCAGAGTGTGGAGATTGGATTGGGAGATCTGCCAGGCTCTCACTCCCCCCCTATTCATCTCCTTAAACCCATCTCCTTCCTCAAGAAGCCATTTTTATCTCCTCTCCTTTTCCTAGTTAGAATGATTTTCCTCGGAGTTCTTTCCTTGCTGACCTCTCCGACCAACTGCTCTGGCTCTTGTAGCTCTCGTTTTTCCTTGCTTAATCCGCGGGAAATTTCCCCAGCACTTCTTTTTTTCCAACGGCCTTCCATTCGAATCATTGTTTCTCGAAAAACTTTGCTCACTGTGAATGGCATAAAAGACAAGACTAGTGTGACACGCTTTTGTGATGGTCAACATTCCGCTAAAAATATAGGGTTTCATTCATCATCGGTTATTAAGTCATTGAGCAAAATGATTTAGTTTAGATTATTTTTCTATGGCAATTGCTTCTTGGGAATAATATTTGTCAGGCAAATTTTATCTTCAGAGAAGTCTTCACATCTACCTTTTTTATGGAGTCAATAATGTGCTTTGCGGAGTTGTAGTCCATAGGTATAAATTTGGACGCATAAAAGTTAATTTCAAATCATTAATCCAGTACCTAATATACCTGAATGCTGAGTGAATAATAACGACTATCACATGAATATCTATCCTCATTTAAAGTGAGTGCTAAAGTAAAGCTTCGTGATCTTCCATGATTTTATCAAAATGAAGACTACATATAATTGTATATTACATTTAAGTAAGAGTGATTGCACGCAGCCTTACATTATCCTTCATGCATTTCTAAAATGCTGTAATTAATTTTCTTCAGCAATAAACGGCTAATCTCCTGACGAAGGGATATTTATGTATCAATATTTTAACAAGCTACATTATATATTGAACATTTTCAAGGAAAAACAATGTTTTGGTTGTAACCTCAAGAGGGAAGTAGTAGAAAATCCTTGTCATTCTCAATTATATTTTTTCTCTTCATTTTAGAGGTTTTTCCGTTGCATTATGATCACTTGAGACTATTATTTCATCCTAAATATGATTATTGATGATGTTTTAAGTTTTTTCAAGTTATTTTTAGTGTGGAGCAGAAGGAGGTAGAGCTTGATGTAGTTCTTCATGGTAGAGTTAAGTCTCTTACGTCACCTACACTTACTATTATGCACCTCAAGGATTTTGAGTACAGCTGCTCCATTGTGCAAAATGTTTTTCGTGACTACCATCATGACACAACAGATTAAATCAATCCTTTCCGTATTTTAAACTATTCGACTTGTAATTTCGTCACAAATTAATAGCCTATCCTCGAGGAAGTGGTCAACCATTGTTTTATTGACCCAACTGGGAAATGGTTTGGTGGACGCAGAGCCGTCCAATAAGCTCTTTTCTTTTTAATACAGAAGTGCTGGACCAACGGAGAACCGATTGGACATTGCATGGATGCTGAGAAACATGTGGACTTTCCAGATAAAAAAACTAGGTCAAACGTGTGTTTCTGTCCCGTGTTTTGATGGTAGGGTCTTCGAATTTGCCATAGCTATTGCGGAAAGGAAATTAGACATAAATGGACATCGCTGGGAGCTCTTTTAGTTCCCTAGTTTGTGGGCACGTTTGAATAGAGGAAATAGAGGGCATTTATTAGGTCCCTTTCGCAGGGTTGTTCTTTTTTTATTCTTCTTCAAAATACTTCTATTTTCCTGTTGTTTGCATTCGCTCCACTCCGTGGCTCTTTCCTTTTTTAGCCACATACACTTTAAAGGGACATCCGCGGGACTAGTGAGCGAAACTTGAGAGGAATTTTGAGAGGAATTGGTGACAAACATGATGAGTGGGAGCTTTCAAACCTTGCAATGGCGATGTCAAAAAGGACTTGTTCAATCGTCGAAATTTGAGGGCGTAATTGTTTGATCAAAATACTAACGACCTTTGGAGGCGGTTAAACCAGCAAACAAAAATAACAGGATAACTTCACGGTCACTTCAGAACTCTGAAAAGTTGTTATTACAGTTGGAGTGTGTTCTAGGGGGGATGCAGTCATATCGTTAAACATATTGCAAAAAACTCAATTTATTAGTGTAAATTAACAGTTTGTAATAAACCATGATGGAAAAGCAATAATTTTAACAGCATATCTTTGTCACTGTCTTAGTATCTACTCCATACATTACTATGTCCAACTCTGCGGCAGATAAGGAACTGATTGTCATCATGATGATCAGGTCAAATAATCTTGTTATATATGCTTAGCCTTTTATGGATGCGGTATATAGTCATCACTAGTACAGCATGGCGTAATTCATGGAACAGCACGATCGAAATGAGAGAAATAAAACTCAAACACATGGTCACTATTGTGACGTTCCACTCTTGCGAGCGCGATTCCTTCCTTGCCCGCAACTCAGGTGTCCGAGGTGTGGTAGACAGAGGGTGGACATAGCTCACGCAAAGGTTCAATTTTGCCACCCTGTAGCGATTACGCTAGTATTTTGTTGGTTAGTTATAAGGTTACTCGCGCGATGTAAGCGCATGGAAGGTCGACGAGGTGAAGCTGATAAGCTCTGGTCGACAAAAAGGAACCAGCCTTCGAGGGAGAAGGAGCCAACCTCTCACGGGCAAAGTTAACTGACCCAGGGGTTGTCCAGAGAAGAGAGAGATAAGACGACGGACACGGGGAGCCGGAGAACGAAAGACATTTGGTTCTGTGAGGAGCAGTCATCTGGGACGACAAGACGCTCGGCGAGAGTGTCCACACCTCGCCGAAGGACGAGTACAGCGCGTGGTTCAACCCTGCGAGGTGGAGAGGCCCGCGTCGTCCAAGCTTCCAGCGCCTGATTCAACTCTCCTAAGTATCCGTCCACGAATCCATTGCCCCCCGTTTTGACCGATAATTGGTCACGTGTTCCTTGCACTACTTACTCTCTCGGTGACTGTTCCAGTGCCGCGGGGAACTCGAAGTAAAAGTGAATTCCCCAAGATGAGAAATCTAAGAAAAAGAGTTTATCTTCCTAACTAAGCCGCATTCATTGTATCACTTACTCCCGTCCTATAATTTTCCTTTTGTTAGACTTGTCAATGCAAGCAAAGAGGTCGAGGAATTTGTAACTTCATACTCTGAAAGGGAGTGTCAGCTGGTTTCATTTCTCATTTTCTGTTTTTGTTACGATCTGGTAATTCATGCATCTATCATCACCTTTTAAGGATTAGTTATTTTAGTTCGTAAGGGCCGATATCTTTTCTCCATTTGTGGTTCACCAATCACCCATTCATACGTCATTTGTCAGTAGGAGTGTATTTCTCTCCTATTAGTTGAATAAAAGGTTCGCTCATTTTGTAAGTGTGAGTCGTGTCTTTTTACTCTAGACGCGGTGAAACCTCGACGTACTGCGGGCAATGTGGGGTTTTGCATCTCAGGCTCACGGGATCCCCCCGATAGAAATAACCTCAATTATAGTTTGCCGACTGGGGAGCTCGGCCGTGGTTCGTTGTAATCCCGACCGTAAGATTCTGCGACACCAGAACGTTCCGTCACACTATCGAACGTAATATATTTAAAAAGGCATATTTCAATCATCTTAACATAGTTACGTAGATTCGTATTAAGACATTGCTAACCGAAATTCTTGCTAATGGTACCTACCTATTTCTTGGATCGAACTGGCAAACATTGGTTTCTCATTTCCAAGGAAGGGGGCATCATGAACTTGAGAACGAAAAAAGTGTTTTTCTTAGCGTGAAATCCAAATATTGGAGTATATCAGCCCTTGCAGCATAATATTCGAGCAAAAATAAATAAGCGTTAATACAACTAGATTAGCCACCTTTTCCACTTTTCTTGTCGTTTTTCCGAGTGTAGTGTACTTTGGTCCTCCTGTACCGGTTAACTTTGGGTTGCAGTATTGATGATTATATTTATTTTTCTTATTTTCTCACAACGTATAACGCATGTTACGTATGTCGTAACGATTAAATGTAACTGTGCCAGAATGGTCTCTAGTGGTCGAATCTATGGTCTGTATTAGTGAAAGTGTTGGCCAACTATCGATCGACGTTAATAGACCCGTGGCCATAGCAATGCACTAATTGACTGTCTGATCGGACACTTTCGGGTGTTGATGCGGAGACGGAATTGTACGACCCATGTTCGGAAAGAACTAAAACCATGTTCCTGGTATTGTGGGGACAAGTTTTAGAGCGGCGGGGAGGCAGAAACCATGCCCGAGGTCCAAAGCGCACTGTGGATGTTATACGAGCGAGGCTTGTGGGTTAATCCGACGAGGAGTGAGGGAGAGATATTGAATCAATAATGCAATGGATGAGCAGACTCATTTAAGCTTACTTATATTAAGAACATCCATATATTATAATGAGAAATAGGATAATAGTTCTAACATTAGCTATTTTTAAGCAGTATCAATTTAACATCGAAAATATTTTGTAGCATAGATAAGCTTTCACGGTACTGGAAATGTTGAAATCAAATTGAAATAATTGATGACTTCTACTGACTCCCCTCTCCGATTCACAGACACTACCCAGCAACTCCTCGTCCCATCTCCTTCAATAGTTTGAACTGGGCGTTCTCATTTATATTTAATACTGATATTTTTCATTTTTGATAGTATAGTAGTAAGAATTAAAATAAAATTTTGTTTTTTTTAAATTAAAAGAATTAAATTATAATTTGAAGCCTGATTGTTTGAATGACTTTTGATACAATTGACAAGTCCTACTGAATTACACAGATCTTTAGTCCCCGCTGCTGATCACACAATAGTGTGAAATTAACAGAGGAAAAACCATTCTTCTGGACTGGGAATCGAACCCAGATCCCTCGATTGTGCGTCAAGTACTCTTAACAGTAAAGTGAGTAAAAGTATCTGGGTTTAATTCTCAGTCCAGGAAAATAATTTTGTCTCTGTGAATTTCACACAATTGTACTATTATCAACTTTAAATAAAGTACTAATTAAGAAAAAGCTACAAAAAGGCCGAGAACAGCATATGATGCGAATTTATCATCATATTTCACGCTTCAATTCTTCGAAATAATCGCGTTTATAATTCAGGTGAGCTCTCGCTAAGCCGACGCCCCAAAGATCGTCCTTGGCAATTCAGTATCTTTGCACCTTTTGCAGTATTCATGAAATTCATTTTTACGTTCTACTAGCGGTCTTATTCAGTGAAAAGAAGCTAAAACTTCTCAACTCGCTTCACGTTGAAAATAAACCGTGCCTTGAAGTTAAGAATTCTTTGTCCAAGGGGTTCCAAAATGCTTCCTTTGAGACAATATTTGCACAATTTTACTAACGCTAGGTCTCATTTTCCATGATTCGCATTTCCTTCACCGTTCATGGCCTACTTATAACAGAGCCAGTAAATGCAACGGCATCCGCCTTTTACACTGGAAATTTATATTTATATTTCACACTGGTTTTCCTTATTCTCATTGTAGCAATGTAGCGAACCTCTTTGTTCAGTCTTCGAAAATGTGTCTACCCTTATATTCTCAATCGATGGTTAATTTAAATCACTTCAATTAATTGACTAATATAAGGTGACGAGCCACCCTAATGGCTTAAATGAAATTTTATTGCCTGTTAATTAGAGCCCTAAATTTTTTAAGTACCAAACGAATTCAAACAATTTTGGCAGGTTTCCAGCTAGGATGAAAAGAAGTAATAGTGTTGGTCATTCCAAATTTGAGGCTGCATGGAATCTCTGCTTGGTGGGTTTTCTACGATGAAAAATTCAAATAATATTATTTGTAAAGTGTTCTTAATTGTTACTCGTTAATCAAGTTTTATCATGGTTTGTAACAGGGTCAATCGAATAATTTGGCAATTGTTATCTGGTTGTCTGCCTAAATGGACATAATGGATTTATTCCGTCCAATAGTATATAAAGTGGCCAGGGGAATACAAAAAGTTCTACGTGTACAAAAATATTAAGCATGCACTTATGCTTTATAGCTGTGAATATTCCCTATTTCTTATCGATTCTTTGGAATTCCATTTAAAATCTGGATCTAGACCTATACGACGGAACACATTCTTTTCTTCCTTTTTCTTTAATTACATTTTAAAGATACTGAAAAATGTCGGAACAACGGTATAGCTACTGATAATTATATGAAGATTGCGTAGTTGGAGCTGAATGATATGACGAGAGGCTTAGACTACCTTTCAATAATTAACGCATAGGTATGAACTTCTTAAACACCTGATAAAGGTAAACTTCTTTACTTTTCCAATGAAGTAGTAATTGATTTCCTCCTATATCCCTGCAGTTTATGTGGTCTATTATGTATTCAGTTTTTTACAAATTTATTTCTTGAAACTTGATATTCTTATTGTTAAGTTATTTTCTTCAAAAAATTCCATTTGAAAATTTTTTCTATTTTATGATCGATGATTCCTATTTATAACTTGTATCGAAAGTTGTTGGTGAGGGGTTTTATGTAACAGAACCATTTTTATGCTCTTTTATATGAAGTACAACTTAACATTACTAAGAAAAGATACACTGAAGTATGAATTTGTAATGATAAGAAGAAAAATATTGTACATAATGAATCAAGTAGTTTTACCAAAATATAAAAAATCATATTGCGAAAGATAATGAAATCTTTAAAATCTGAATTTATGGTTTATAAAAAAAATAATTTGCTCCAAGACGTGAAAAATTAATAAATTATTCTTCGCATGTTTGAATCCAAAATGGGTGGATTTTCAATTATCCGGACCAAAATATATAATGGGCTATTTATTTATATTTGAGTTAAATGCAAATTTATCTCTTACTATTACAATCATAATCACAATGTGAGTTAATCATAGTAGGATATAATTTTAATAATTTCGACATGCAAGGGTAGTTCCCGTTTAATCGAGTACCGTGCTAGACGTTTGTATGTTGTGCTCATTATAAAGTCATCAAATGATTTCAATTCATGCATCGAAGTATACAGCATCGCAGATATTTAATTTGCATGCAAGTAGACAAGGAAGAAAGATCATTAGACGCGTGAAAATTGATTCATAGGAACATATTATTGACGTTGTCCTATACAGACTATTCCCTTGAACGCATAATAAAAATGAAGTTAATTTTCCTCAATGTACGTTTATATGTGTTACCGGAAGTAGGTACGTTACGTATTTTCAGGTTCTATTAATTTTTAAAATTCCCAGGTCGTACTCCATGATAAAAGTTATAAATTTATCGTATTTATATGAATACCTATGTATAGACAATTAATGGGGGATGATGTTTGAATAACTACTACTATTAGCATTTAGAACGATAAGAGTGGAAGTATCCTTATCGGTGCGGGAGCAAGGTATTGTGCTTACCAATGAGTGAATTTTCGGATGTTGAATTATTCGAGAGTACAAATTTGTGTAATATTCTTAAAGATTATTCTGAGAGTATCCAAAACTTCTCATTTAACTCTTGGTCAAAAGTGTAAATATGAAAAAGTGTTTTGGCTATTGGTTTCGCAGCCTAATACCAAATTGAGGTAAAAGGAATTATCGGAGGTAGACTTTAATGCACCACCATTTACAACAAAGTCTACTGGGTATTTTTAATGTTTAGAAGAGAAATGATAAATAATGAACATTGCACTTTCTCAGTTAGTACTCACTCAATGGTCACTAACTAGTACTCACCTCAGTTTACCTCTTATCTTTGACATAATAAAAAATGAATCATAATGGAGGCAAATTTTCACACATACCTCATACAATTTTTTACACATACCTCATCATTACATTTATCTACTAATTATGAAATATTTTCAACAGATTTACTTTGCGGCTTCACACACTGGAACCATACATAAACACTCCATCAGCCATAACGTTCCGCTCGGTAATTTTTTAAAATGCCTGTATTATTTTACCCACCTCACCGTACTTTACCTTACCTACTTAAATTTGTAATCATAGCTAACGTATAAATTAAAATTAGGGAAATTACACGAATTATTGCGTCATTTAGAGTAACCTTAAAGAGCCTTTTCTTGTTCCATTGACAGATACTCAGAAAAACGTTTTGACAAAATATTATGTTAGATCATTGGGATGTATTGATTAAGTATATGGACTAAATTCAAAATTACTAGCAGTCGGTGTAGATAAGATTTTACATGATACATTGTTGATTGAATGCTACATGGAATGCATTTCTCCCCTTAAGCTTAACGGCTGAGACTATACGGTCGTAGGCAAGAGAACATTACGTCCCTGAGCCCGTGTTCCGAGAAATCTGTTCTATAATGCATGTGAACTCTCGCCCAGGAGGAGACGCAAAAAAATAAATGGGTGAATGCTTCAAGATGCCAATGACCTGAAGGCAAACAGTCTTGAAATTAGATAGGACACTGAATGGAAAATTATCTCCTGCTATATCCCTGGGGCCGTTTGGTGATTGAAATATAAGGCACTAAAACTAAAATAAAAGATCACACTAAAGGATTCTCTCGCACTCTGCCACCTCATGAACTCCTGACCCCGGAATACCTCCATTCCTGTAAAATTGCCTATCGCAATCACTGCACAAAACCAACAGTTGTCCTGCCAAGATATATAACAATATTTCTGTCATTTCAATACAACGGTTGCTGAAGGATATTTTTCAAGTGTTATCATATCCTTCCAAACCCGAAATCTTCAAAAAAGAGTGTTAATTTTCTCATTGCCTTCGTATCTTTATGTTTACTTGATATATAATGATAAGGCATTAATTTATTTTCTTTTTTATCTGCAAATATTATTATTTTTATCATACAGGAAAACACCATAGTGTGAGGGGATTTTTTCATACGCTGTGGTAAATTATGCACTGATTGCGCTAATTCTAATAATAACAAACTCTAGGGCGTGCAATGAGAAATTACACGCTGAATTGTATCTCTCCTCGGTACATGGATGTGTAAATATATTCTTGTAAACTACCGAACCCTTTTTTTTAGATTCGGTATTATTCAATTTAAATTTTCAGGATACGAGGAATCTATGGAACCAAATGTCTTTGGGCCGCAAAGGTCCTAGGACGCCAAATATGCGCCCAAATTTTACTCTCTTTTGGAAAGCTCTGAGAACAGTGCAGTACTTTAATATTTTCCTTTTTTTTAAATCATAACCATCACGACATAGGGTTTAAATTTTCTCAACCGGATGGCAGAAAGAATGGTGTAGTTAATTCTTTCAATCAATTATCTTATTCGCATCTTTTTAAAAATCCCAAATAAATATCTTAAATTTAGTTTGTTTTAGAATAAAAAATTTAAATCCCCCGAAAAATTACTGCTATTTGAAATAATGATTGTGTTTTTTGAGCGAGTATCACACTAGATTAGTTATTTTGCCATAATGATTTGCGAAGTTTTAACTTATTGAGTGGTTTAAAAAAATATGTGATAATCGTTAAGTGACAATTTAAAAGTAATTCTTCCGAAGTAATCCTAAATTATGACTGCAGCTGTACCTTCACACATTATATAAGAAATATTGTATCTGCAAATGGCGGAATTTCAGCCTGCATTATTGTTGCGTATATTAACAAATTTTTGCAATGACTATGTTCGCAAAGAATCCATGAAGTGCTCAAAAGATAATTCAACTTCAAAATATTATGGAATGAATGATTTGGATAAGCTATACTCAAAAAATTTCTTAGACTCGGTGACCAGTAAAAAACTCCCAGAAATTTTGGATGGCATTTCGCCGAGCCATGCTGAAGCAACGAGATTAGAATATTTGTTTGCTAATGCACACTTTGCCGCAGCATATCTTAAGTTCCTATAACGTGGTTGGACAAGGAAAAAGGTTTGCGATTCCTAATGAGATACCGAGTTTTAACGGATGCAGAGGTTAGCACTAAATTTAAATTTCTTGTCATACCTATTATTCATTTAAGGCCAGTAAGTAGTGTTCCTAAAGTGGCTTTCAAATAGCGAGAAAAGAAGCAAAACAAGAACAAATTGGTTCATTTGAACTCATTTTCAAAAAAGGGCGTCTCAAAAACATTCGGCTTGGTAACTGTTGCATTGCAATTTAAAAGCCCTTATCGGCGGTTAATCTACTCCTGCATTCTCACTCAACCTCACTCTCCACTCGATCACTATTCCAGCCAACACGCTGACATTGCGTCTCATTAAAGTACATTCAAAAACAATTCATGGGAAGATATTCACAGGTGAAGCGATCTCTGGCCAATTTGGGTTGTACTATAATGAATTCATTTTCTTCAGGTAAACATGACTACAGTTCGCTATTATTCATCTACATCAGGATGTGTGGCACGGAGTGTTTCCACACCAGCCATGCATTACTCATACCAGCTGAAACCAGTCTCAAAGGCTTATTGTATTTCCCAATGCCCTTACCCGCTCCAGAGCTTTTTTCTACCCCGTCAAACTTTAATTTTACCAATATTCCCAAAAATACTCTTGAGTCATTATTTAAATCCGTCCATAAGAATCTACGATGGCCCCCTCTTAACACCTATCTGCAATAAATATTCTCGCAAAGAAGCTTAAGGGAAAGAGTAAGAGTTGATACGAATGAGTTATAATGAGATTCAGAGAGAAGAGGGAAAGGAGAGGGGTGTGGGAGTGTTGGGGAGAAGAAAAGACGGGGAGGGAGCGACACTCGATCTCAACGGATGAAGTGTTCAAAGTCTCGGCGGGAGCTCTTTATTAGGCGTTCTCGTGGTTTCGTGACGACCCCAAAGAGAGAGCTCGAGGCCTTTCCTTTAATCCACCCTTCCCATCCCCGGATCCTTTACAATTTCCATACATTTGCCTATACTTTAAAAAACGTGGCCCGTGTAAGATTATGGCGTGATAATAGAAAGGTAAAATATAACAATTTTACTATAGATGAGCACATAGTTGGAGCCAAAATATCCTTCTTAATTTCTTCCATGAGAGAATTACATCCTCCTACCTAACGTTAAGGGTGTTGAAGTTTTTTTCACTGGTCACCGAGTCTAAGAAATTGTTTGAGAATACCTTATCAAAAACCATTCATTTTATAATATTATGAAGATGAATTGTCTTTAGAGCACTTCATGGATTATAATGCATTATACCATTCCACCAGTTGTAAATTTTTGTACATTGAAGTCAGCCTCCAATAATTCCTTTTGCTTTTATTTGTTATTAGGGTGAGTAACCAATTGCCAATACACTTTTACGTATTAACTCTTTTGACCAAGACATAAATGAAAAGTTTTGGATACTCTAAGAATAACCTTTAAGACTATGACACAAATTTTTACTCTCGAATAATTCAACATCCGAAAATTCATTCATTGGTAAGAACAATACCTTGCTCCCACAGTAGTTATCAAACATCATCCCTCATTTATTGTATATAGATATACATATAAATACGATAAATCTGTAACTTATATCATGAACTATGACCTGAGAATTTTAAAAATTAATATAACCTGAAAATATGTATCCATATATGTTTCCTTTAGTTCTATTTGTCAGACACAGATTGTCTCTCACAGTTTGGCCGATCCACCAGGGTCTTTTTTTCTGCGCGCTCCACACTCTCCTTTTCTAGTCTTTTTCTATATAACCATTTATTATACGGCTATTTATTCTCTTGGTAGCAACGATGTGAGGAGTTGGATAAAAATGGAGCGTGGATGAGATGGGGGACTTAAAAAGAGGAAAGAAGTTATCGGAGTAGAAGTTATGGGAGTGTGAGGCAAATAAGGCAAAAGTATTAAGAAAGGATTGGCGGGAAAATTTGGGAGAGTCAAAACATACACACACTGACACAACTCGCGGCTAATATGGAGGCCATGGGATTGAATATAAAAGGGCAAGGAAAAATGAGGGGACCGGTGTAGGAAAAGGGTCGCTCCTTTCACCGGAGATGGATTGTGTGGAAGGTGAAATGTTGAAAGGGTCTATGAGTGGTGAGGAGGACGAGAAGGAGAAGAAGAGAGGACCCTGGAAGACATCAGACGCCGCGTGGAAAATGACTCTCTCTCTCTTTCGATCCGTCCACAGCGTAAAGGGGTTTCGTAAGAGGTTGATGCCATCGGTTTAAAGGGTTCTCGCACCCTAAGAGGTCAGCTCACAAGCTCAGGCGAGCTATGGGTAGAACAGAAGGAAAAGGCTCCAGAAGAGAAGTGAGTGGGGGATCAGAGCTGCATCATTACCTTTTTTGGATTCTTTACTGGAGTAATACAACACAGCAGCTGCTCAGACGGTTAAAGTAATCCTGCTTCGTACTCATCAACCCATTTTTGTTTTGAAAATATCTTTTCTTGTTAAATATGCTCTATTTTAAACCTGTTTTCCTTGTCGGCTAAATACTATACAAAAGTGTGTCAAATAATTCACTTCCGATTCCTGATAATCGAAGAAGTTATTTCCTTTCCAAAATTCTAAAAATTAAAGGTACAAAGGTATTAGCAGTAGTTTCAGTCAAAACCTTCAATTAAATGGAGTGTGGATGTTCCACTAATTTCCAACGTAATTATTTGGGAGTTGTTATCAGAAATGAAAATATTCCCTTTAAAGAAGTTCTTAATCATGTTTTCCCTATTTTGATCCCCTGCGTACGTTAACAAACGATTTTATTTCGCAAAATAAGAGATTACTGAAATGCAGAGGCAGTAAAAGGGAAGTTATATGGTGTGAGTTAACTACTGATTTCAGCCTTCGATTCTCTTCTAAAGAATGTTACGCGTTATATTTATCAATTCGTTTCACAATGCAACTCGATGTCAGAGATTAGCATGAGCTTTGAAGAGAACAGTTTTTTTTATTCTTCCGTGGTAAATAGCGTCGTTCAGCCGTAAGTTACACTTAATTTATAATTTAATTGGAAAGTCTCATTTTCATTGTTGAATAATTTGTGTTTAGTAAAAGTTAAACTTCGTTAGCAGCATAAATTAAGAAAAAATTAATAAGTAACCGATAGAAAACCAATAATCAAAGAGAACCCTATATTGTATGCAAACTAGAATAAGTTTAGTAGATACACTATTACCGTCATTGATTCTGATGGTAGATCCGACTTAGTATTTTTGAAGATTAGGCAATTGAATATGACACTGGCATTATCGAAATATCAAATGATTAAGTAGAGTTAAAGATGGCAAAAATCACATCAGGCGGAACAACCATGTTTTGATTGGGAGGAGAGTGATAATTCAACGCTGGAGAACCAGTGGTATTCGGAAAGGGTAGAGCACTTGACAAATTCCTGATCAATTTTCACCTTTTTTCAACCCTCATCCATTGTGTCGAGGCATTGACAGTTACCTTCCTTTGCTTGAGTCGAAACTTGTGTAGGGATGGATAAACAGTGGTGAGATTTTTCCGGTGAGTTGCAGGTATATAACGAACGCTGCACATAAATGCGCAGAAAAAGGATTTATCATCTCTCATGCCCAGATCACGCTCTGGTTCTTTTCCTAACGTTCTTTCGCAACTTCACCTCAAAGATTGGCCACGCTTATTCATGATGCAGCGATGGAGAAGGCGGATAATCGTGCATTTCTACAGAAGATGGGGGTAATGATGCAAATTTGTTTTTTTACGTATTTAACTCTCAGAAAAACAAATCGGAAAAACAAACTCCTTCGGCTTAGCACCACATTCACCTCGAAACACTCTAATCTATGGGATAAGTTTATCCTGAATACTTTTCATATATAGTACTAATCCCGCCCCGCCCACGTTTCAATTCGTCGGAAATCCATGGAAAGGCCTGTGCGAGTCTTGCATTAGGAATCCGGGTCGTTTGCTGCGTGAATGCCCCTTGGCGTCGAGGCGAGCTTTCAAACATGTGTCGAGAGAGGGAAAGGAGAGGATGCTACGAAGTTGAAAAATCTTAGCCGCAAAAGAGCTTATTTTACATCTACATCTACATCTACGTCATACCCTGCAAGCCACCCAAAGGGTGTGTGGCAGGGGGTGCTTTCGCACCAGGCATGCATGAATGATATGGTAGAACACCGACATTACATTAAAAGCCGCCTACCACACATGCAAAGCGCCAATTACAAATCTAATACCCAAGAAACATCGCCAATCGTTCTAACATGCAAGGGATACAAAGACTACTACTACAGATTCAAAATATCATGCATAAATAAGAACATCATTATTTACATCATACATAAATAAGAAAGAGGAGAATATAATGAGAAAGATTAACTGCCTGCCTATTGTCAATACTCGAACTATTCATGATGATTTTAGGTCAAAGGTTCAGCAAGGCGAATTTCGGGATTCAACTAATGGGTACGTAATGGGTCAATGGGTACAAGAGCCCTCGATTGATACAAAAAGCAAGTGCCTTGATTTTCATCGGATGTCGGAATGCAGTTACATACCCGAGCTCATTCACATTAAAGCATGGAAGAAGGTTGATGAACCGCTTTTCTTCACCGGCACTAGCAATAAATAATTCATATTCCTAAATTTATGGGTCTTCATCGCCCTGGAGTTTTCGGCTAAATAAATTTAAGAAGGTATACTTTTGGTTTAAATTGTTGTTGAAAAACAGGTAATACCACTACGGTATCTGTAAGCCATCTTTTTATCATTTTAAATTTAGTGTTTGATGAATGTTATTAAAGATCAACGAATATATATTTTCATAAATTACTTAAAGAGCATTTCTATCGATCAAGAGGTATAGTCAAGAATGATAAATTCATAGAGAAAGAAATATTCCATATGCTTAATGTCATAGTAATTGCCGAGGAATGAGAAAAGGTCACAAATAATTATTTCTGGACAGCATTGTGGTAGCTAACTTTATTCACCCTATGCCACTCACTGATTTTATGGTTCAGTGTTGGAGCGCCCTTTGTGCACAGCAAGCCTTTCATGTAGCTTGGATAGATCAATGATGGTAATACCATGAATTCGAGGATTTTATCATGCGTCAATATAAATTTATTGAAGTTTTTTTAAGATCGAATTGCATACTGTAAAAGGCAGTGGTTCCCAAAGTGGGCGCCACCACCCCTTGGAGGGCGATGCTTTCATCTTTGGGGGCTGCAAGGGTGCACTGGAGGCTGGGCCCATCCCGAAATACATGTCCGGGGGATGAGCAAACTATCTCTCCGCTGGATTTGAAATAAAAATAGTTTGATTTCAATTGTTTTAGCTATATTTTTATGAACATATTAATTTGTTCACGTTGTCCATGACTTTTCTTAAGCTTAGCTTATGCTTGGGGGCGCTGGGTAAAGGTTTGTGGCAGAAAGGAAGTGGTTTGTGGTGGCTCGAAAAAGTTTGGATCACTCTGGTATTTTGGTACTTTGTGCTGGTACTGGTACTTTGGCAAACATACCTAAGTAAGTCCTTGAACGGCTTACTTAGGTGTGTTTGACAAAAGGTGAATTTTGAAATATTTCGATAATATAATTAAATTAGAGTTTAGAGAGAAGAGAGTGATTGCACCATTATTATTTATACAACTCCAGAAAAATATGCTCTTACAATAACAAATATATGTTACTCATGGCGGAGTCATGCAAGTTACACCGCATGTTCTATGCCCGACTGATTCCCTTCCTGGTGAGGCAATAATTGGAATTCCAGGAGTTGACCATATAAAAATCCTAGGCTTTGATTCAAACGTCTCTCAGGATTGTATTTTGTATAGTGATGGTTGTTTCAAATTATCAATAGCATTTCCCTTAGCCCCAAGCGTTTCATTTTACTCCTTTCCTAAGCCTCCTGCCTCTTTCAGTCGCCTGATGTGACCAGTGACTGCTGATACAGATTGGCTTTTCTTTATTTCCCCGCTCAGTGTTAGTGATATTCCGCGTCAGATAACAGTAATTATCTTTCACTCAATAATGATATTTAGGAGACCCATTACTCGGGCGTATTTGTCTACTTTACTTTTTTCTTCAATATAAACTTAAAATACTTAACATACTACGTACAAAAACAGATTTAAAAACACCTATTCTGCAAAATAATATTGAAATCACTAGGAGAAACTTAAGCCTATTAATTTATGTGAGATTTTTTAAAGTGCTCTTTCTTGGTACCATCTTCTTACAATTTTCCAATACTTTCTCAAATATAAATAATACCACAATAATATAACACTCCTACCTGTGACATTTTATTCATTTGAGGCTTACAGTAAACCTGTCCTTAAATAGGTACTAAATGTCAAACAGAAGTAATAAAACATTAACACAAAATAAAGAGTTACAAGAATCTCTTCCCAATTTTTAATCGACTTTGCTAGGCAATATGTAAACATCGACGCACATATTATAACCGCGAGTGAAAGAGGACTGGATGAAAACGAAAGCGACTAATTTGCAGATCTCATGTGAATGCTCGTTGTCTGCTTCTTGCTTGGGTATAAAAGTAAATTACGCTGACAATTGGATTGCCTGGGATCCCTAAAAATTGTTTCGATTTCTGAAGGTATATTTCGCTCTCCCTTTCAAATAATCCTCATTAAAATTCTCAGTGGCTTAGGGTACTCTAATGTTTTCATTTACTTCGTCTGCCGTAAAGATTATAGAGATTGTTTCTATCTCTGGCGAGTAAGGAAAACCCATTTCATTGGAAGGGATAACATCGAAGGAAATAAGGGTATTGTGGAATGGACTTCTTAGGGATTCTCGAACTCTAAGGTCCAATGATTTTTTCTTCCTAATGGATATTTAAGTCTCCTTGTATTTAATTAAACATTTGAGTCAAATTAAGCAATAATATCAAAGAAACTGGGTTTGATAAATCATACAATTGATTCGAATATAAAGGTAAATACTTGCCTGAAATAAATATAAATTATCTTTCGCTGATCTGAATAAGGAATTGGTTTTATTTGTGGTGCTGTTTTCAGAAATAAATAGAAAATATTGCTAGCTAAGTTTCAACTTCACGTCATAAATTTAAAACACGTTGTGACTTGGTACTTATATTAGGTTTACTTTTAGAAACAAGATACAGTTAACTTGAGAGGGTTTCTCCGTACGAAACCACTTATTCAAAAGAGTATTCACCAATGATGACACCGTATATGATTCAGGCATTCCTAACATTAATGAACCAATGTCCGACATCATTATACAACGCGATTGAAAAACCAAACAACTGCTTAATCAATCTAAATAAATCTCATAAATTCAACATTCAGGCGAGATATCGTGGAAGTTCTTCATAATGTAAGAGAAACAATTGCACTTTTCCACAAAATTGTTTTAATGCGTACAACGCGTTTCGGCTCACAGAGCCATCATCAGTTACAAGTGTCTTGTACCTGATGATGGCTCTGTGAGCCGAAACGCGTTGTACGCATTAAAACAATTTTGTGGAAAAGTGCAATTGTTTCTCTCACAATAAATAAATCTCCAGGTACAGAAGAAATACGTGCTCGCATGGGCAAGGAGTTAGCGTCATAGTAAGCAACATTCATAGAAGTCTTATTTTGAAAATCGTCATCCGGAGGAACAGAACCCCAAGACTAAAAATAGCCAACGTTACAGCAATATTTAAAAAAGGAAACAGGCAGGACCCAGGAAATCATTGGCCTAGAACGAAAAATTATTTTTTTTAAATCATGTGCATCAGTAAAGCAGTTTGCAGCGATATAACTTGATTCAAGAGACATTTCGTCAAAGTTTCTCACAAAAATCTCATATTATAATCTCAATTGTGCGGAGGAAATGGAAAAAAATATGAATTGTATCTGGGACTAATGGGTCATGATGGCAATCAAAGAGAAGTTATTGATAGTGCTAGTTATAAAATGTTTAGAACACATCTGTTGTTCCACAAGGAAGCGTGATCTCTTTTATTCAATATGTTTTTGATATGGTCACCTACCGGGAAACTTGCGAAGACACTGACTCAAAAAGTCTTTGATCGGGCCTAAAGAACGTTTATACGTATTGTCAGGAGTGGGGGCCAGAACAAAATCGTAGCAAATACACCACATTACACTTTTTTGCAAAAGTCATTATTCCAACATAATGTAGGTATACACTGTGAACATAGTAAACATAAATTCATCAGAAAAAGTCAAATACCTTGGAATAAACTTAACTCCAGATATATCGTGGAGAACGCACATACTAAATATATGTGGCACAGTATTAAAGACACTAAAATTTATCAAGCGTATAAGGGGAAGGGTCTCGGAATAGAAAGTAATAGAAAGGCACTACATCGTTCTGGTTAGGCCACATCTTGAAGGCGCCAAAATCATTTGGGACCCTGTACAGAAATATTCAACCAAAAAAATTAGGAAAATACAAAGAACAGCTGTGCGCTTAGTTGAAGACTGTTACGGTCGAAATTATTGTGTTTCTCGGCTTTTAGAGTGATTAGTTTGGGAGCCGCTAGAGACTCGGATACTGCGCGCTGGTCTTAAGCTGCTGGAGAAATTGAGCACCGGAGTGTTTCAGGGCGACACAGAGAATATAATTTTGACGCAACACTAATGCTCTAGGCCCGAGAACTGGGAATAAATAAGAGAGAGATATTGCCAAACAGATAGGTACAAGAAACTTGCTCTTTTAACGCCCAGTAAGTGACCATAATAATACTGGACTTCACTTAAAATACACCTATTATACACTTCACCATTTCACCTCCCTAAACCTCATTTTTATAACTCTACTCTGCTGTTGTCCTAACATCCCCTGCAAGACGTCCATGCGGCAGCTCGCAGGGCATTATGTAGATGTAAATAGTACCCTTAAATGAAATACTTCACATAAGTGTTTATAGAATCCAATAACCTTAAGTTTTCCTTAGTTACATAAATTTTATTCATACATTTGGTTTAGTTTCATGACCTTAGAGTAAGATTCCTGAGATAGAGAGTAAGACTCTTGATGTACTCTCCAAATTTTTCGTCTTCGAATTCTAATTTGGTATACTGGTACATTAAAATATATCCTCTAATTATATTTTAAGCGACTTCTGTGTTTAAAACAATTCCTTTAGTGCATACACATAAATACTACCGCTCGAAAATTGCCGATAGCCATCTCAAAGTAAAGTACAGCCTTATTTTTTCCCACAAATCTTCGAGATCGCCGTCGGAGGCAGGTGAAAAAGGGAGACCACGGTCAGGATTGTATTTAATTTACATCTTTCGAGGGTATGGTAACAGTATTCCGGCGTAACCTAACTGGACGGGACACAAACTGAGTCAAGGGCATTTTCAGATAAAGTTTAGTCGTCAAACGGCGTGGGCTCCATGACCACTTGTGACTCTTAGATTACATTTTAAAGGCGACTACCAACCATCTCCACATATAAGGGAAAATTTGAGAGAGAAACGGCTACAAAGGAAAAATTCCGGAAGGGATACGATTTCACATCATCCTTACAAACAGCGTTTGGCCGAATGACATTAACCTCATAAATCTTAAATATCGAGGCGAAGAAAAAATATATAAATGCAACTAAAACATGTACCCGATAGATATGCACAATAAAGAAAGTCTAGGGGACTAACGTTGACGCCGTACATTTTCTGCTTTCAAATATTATACTCCTTTCAGCCGTATAAGGTGGATATCATTCCCAGCAGTTGGGGAGGCAGGGCCGCCGGGGTCATTTTCACTCAATATCCATAAAAACGGAAACACAAAGAGTATAAAGGTAAAATCTGAAATGGGAAAGTTAACGCAGTGGTTAAACTGAGTAAGTTGGAAACATAAAACGGGATTTAGTACAATGTAATACAGTATACATTATAGTACGTTTAGACTAGATCTCGTTTGACTAAATGACAGCAAGAATAATAATTTTTCGGTAAGTTAAAGTTGATATTGCTCTAAACTGTAGGTCAAAGATTATTAAATGCAATAATTTCACCCATGTAATATAATTTAACCTATAGTAAGCGTGTTGATATACACCATCTATTTTTACATACACTAAAAGAATAGCAGGATAATTGTTGCCGAAGAAACGGGGTTTATTGCATCAAGAAAGACTGATGCTCGATTGGAATAAAATAAATCGACTAACATAAATTTTCACATCACCAACTTGTAATGGTTTGCTGAAATACGTCACCTGCAATTTATCTTAACTTCATGATCAATGGAAAAATAAATACAACAACACACTTGATCAGACCGGTCTGTAAAGATCCCCAACCACCAAAACTCAAACCTTTCGCGGTTGGATGGGTTAATGGTTAGGCAAATTTCCTTCAAATTTCCCTTAAAGGAGACTTTGGAACAACTGGTGCAGGTGTATGCATTTCAGATGAAAGTCACCCGTTTGATCTCCTTTTTCTGCCCAAAAAACAGGAAAAAACAACATTTTTCAACGGCTTTTCCCCGATCCTTTGTCTAAGCTCTCTTTGTGCCCAAGAAAACTTGAACCGGATTTCTCAACACTCGTTTCTACCTCACATTCTCACTTTTACCTCACTCCCCTCTTTCCTCTCTTGCTTGAAAATTTTAGCTTGACTTTTGGACAAACTTTACTTCACTCTTCTTGAACCTCTACTTCTGCTCCCACATCCCTACTCAACCATCTGCTCCCAGGCCAAGGAAACACATGACAGGCCACCACCGTCACTGCACACGCTGCTATCTCCGCCCCAACACACTGCCATCACTTTTTCAGCGATCCCTTTCATTTGCTCACCGTCAGCGGTTTCAGTCGCTCCGTTTTATGCGCCTTCATCCTTCTTCTTCCTAATTTCCCTACCATTGTGGCCATCGGTTCATTTTTTCTTTATAACTCCGTCATAACTATCCCATCATTCTCGTAGCGCTCATCGTCTCCCGTCTTCTCCACCTCCCACAGCATTGTGACCTTTTCAATTTCGGCCATGCATGTCAGCATAATAGAATGAAAAAAACTTTATTTCGCTCATTACTATCCTCCTAGGCTCAAAGATAGCTTAAGTGGGGGAAATTTCAAGAAATATTTTCAACTAGAGAGTTTGCTTGAGTTTCTTCGCAGTAAAGCGGAAGGCACTCTTTGACAATGTATTTTGACAAACAAGGCAATTCAGATCTTTAATTGAGTTGCATCGGCATTTGTTACGATTTATGAATATTATTTTACAACGGATTTATCAGTCACATTAACAAAAGAGACTCGGTTTATAATGTTTTCTCAAAAGCTGAAACATAAGTCATTTATCCATAGTGAATGAAATGTCGGCGACCGCAAAAGAAACTGTTTATTATTTGTTGATAAATCATGGAAAATGTGTCGCATATTCCATTATTTGTGGCTAAATCATTTCCGTTTAAAGGATCTTGAAGCAGGTTAAAATGTTTGATTTAGATTATTCTAATTCTGCATTTAATGCCATTTGGCTACTCAAACTTCTCTATTTCATTCACTAGGTGCATAAGTGTGCATATTTATATTAGCTATTATCAAATGTTCCCGTATAGGAATGCTTTACGTGTTTCTGATACGTGCAAGAGTTATCTTCCAGTGCCAATTTTTGGCGATGAAAAGGCCCACTTGAGGGGTTTCCGGGGCCCCAAGACCCTTGTTCTATAGCCTATGTGTGAACCAGGTATATTTAGCATCTTCCTGCCAATTTTGCTTCAATCAATTCAGTGGTTTATGAGTGATCGAGTAACAGACCGACCGACAGACAGACAGACAGACGCCACCAGATTTTTATATACTAGCAGTTAGATTGCGTAGAATTTAATCCAGATATATTTACAACATTTGGAGGGTGGCCAGAGAAAGGAGGAAGGCATGATAAAAGAATTAGAGCGTGTGCAATGGAGATCCATTAAATTTTTTAAAAGCTGTTATGATAATTGTATAAGTGTTACGACTTTAATAGAAGAACTAGGATGGGAATTACTAATAGGCAGGTTAAAATTTAGGTTAAACCTTTTAAGTAAATTTGAAACCGATTTTTTCACAGATGACGTTAGATATATATTGAGAACCCCTGCGTATTATGCTAGGTTTGATCAGATCAACAAGATTAGAGAGATAGATTGTCGTACCGATAGATTTTAAATGCCATTTTTCCCGCGTACCATGAGAGAGAACAATAGGCAGCGTAACAAAAGGACAGATAGGTGAAGTATAATTAGCGTAGTCTGTAGTGCATGATGGATGCAATAACAACCAATAATCCCTTTCTTTTTATGTAGATACTAACCATCTACCTGCATGTGACCCTGTTCTCTAGCATGTCTCCCTTAAATATCCTACTTGCCTGGCAATAGTTCAATTTTGGTGATCTTCATCCCCTGCCACACACGCTCGTGGTGGCTCGCAGGGTATTACGTAGATGTAGATGTAACTTCATTATTTTGACATTTTTCTGTCCAGTTGTGTTTATTTACTCTGCTCTGTTCTCTTGTTTTAACCTTTGCTCTACTCAAAGGAGTTTCTATTTCTTTCGGAACGGCCATGGGAACAATGGAGGTTAGGTCATAGGAGTCGAAGGGAGGAGGCATTGTGGTGGTGTAAGGAATAGATTGCGAGAGGAAGAATTAAACAAATCTTCTTATCTCTCTTATCTTCTATTTTATTTTGGTTCCGCTTGAAGAGGTCACTTCTGAGAGCTCTTGTTTAGCTACTCTACTTCCATTCTCTTTCACCGATTCTTTCCGTTCCCTCTCTACGTCTGTTTCTCCTTCCTCATTCTCTCAACCTCGGTATCCCCTCGACAGCGCTATCAATTACATTGCCCTCCGGGTATGGGGAGAGAATTATAGGGTGGCCAGAGAAAGGAGAAAAGGTGTATGTGGCAGAGTATGAGCGAAGGGAGAGAAGCCAAGAATGCGTGAGAGGAGGGGATTCTGTCGGTAAGGGGGTCCAATGAAGGTGCCCTTTGACCCCACCCCATCCATGACTCTCGTTCTTTGCCAATTCTCCTCTTACAATGCATCCCCTCGAACCCACTCCTTTCGGCACTCTTTCTCCCGTACAATTGACGGTGGATGGAGAGTTCAAGAGAGAAGACGAAGGTGAGGAAAACGGGAATGGGAGAAGTGTGGAGAATGGAAGAGCGGTGGAAGAGGAATTGATAGTGAGATTATAAAGGCCCTTCGGAGGTGTACAGCGATTGGCGGTTGGGTTGTAGGGGGTATTTCTACATCTACATACTACCCTGCGATGCCACCACATGCCACCACATGGGGGTATGGTGGGGGAGTAAGGTCAACAGCTGTGTAAATATGCAAGGTTTTGGAAGGTGAAATGGTGAAGTGTATTATGAAAGTGTAATTATTGGAGTTTAGGTTTCATTGTGGTCGCTTATTGTGCTTGAAAATAACGAGTTCTTCTACCTATCTGTTTGCCAAAGTATCTTTCTGATTATATCATTTCTGTCAGACCTAGAGATGTAGTGAAGAGCCATGATAATATTCTCTGTGTCGCTCTATAACAGACCAGTTCTGAATTCCTCAAGCAACCTAAGCCTAGGGTTTAGCCTCCGAGTCTCTAGGGACTCTTGATTCCTCTAAAAGTTGTGAAACACTATATGTTTGCTCGTAGCAGGTTTTAACGAAATGTGATGCTTTTCTTCATATTTAATTAATTTTTTTGGTTAAATATTTTTGACCAGGGTCCAGACTGCTCGCTGCGTATTCGAGGTGTGGCCTAACCAGAGCGAAGTAGAAGTGGTAGATGTAGAAGTAGCTTCTCTTTTTTACATTTTCATCCGAGGACCATCCCAAAATACGCTTAAAAAACCTTGTTTTATTTAATACTTTGCCGCATGTTTCGTATGTGTGTTCCCCACGATGTATCAGAAGTTAGGGTAATTCCAAAATATTTACTGTTTCTGAAGATTTTATGTAGAAGATGGATCTGAAGATATTTGGAGGTGTCGGGAGTGTTGAGAACCAGCAATGTGGCCAGGGGTGAGGGGAGTAGTTGAGTCGTGGGGTTATCTCTTCAATCGAGTTTAAAATCTCTTTAAGGGTTATAATCGAGACTAGAGGTCTAGTACATAGTAAGAGCAATATATAGCTTATCATATGAATTCCTTAGTTTGCCCTCAAAATGAAATAATTTATAGTATTTGAAGTCATAATGAGGTTTTATCTAAACGCCGCATTACTATTTAAGATATTTGCAACAAATACGAGTCGTTTCTTCAGAGAATAAGTACGGATATTTGCTTCAAGGAATATTATGCCTCAAAAAGGAGACGTTCTTACGCGTAGATCGTGTTGTATTAACGGTGTGTAGTTCAAATGTGTTTTCTTAAATTTATAAAATTAATTTTTTATTCATGACAACTCTCTTTGCAAAATCTCACAAAATGCCTTTGGTTACGGTGGCACTTTTGCGTGCAGGAATTGTGTAAATGTCAAGAATAAACGTACTAATCAAATAGATGAGAGCCATCTATTTAAAAACTAAGGTTTAGCGTCTGTTTTAAGCATCTTGTGACTAATAATTTGTAATAAAAAGGTGAAATGTTGATAGTAGATAATAGATAGATAAAAGTTGATAGTAGATAGATAGACTTGAGGCAAATCTCGCAAAAGTTGTCTGAAACTGAGATCACTTAGCCTTCGGCTCCATACTTTCAGTCCCGTATCATCTTTTGAGTAGAGTGGGTAGAATTTCCTCCTTTGAAGCGTCTCGCTACTTTCGTTCCGCACACCTCAGAGACCTCACATCGTCTTTGAAAGAAGAAAAACCTAAGGAAAAAAGAGCTGTAGGACAATAAATACAAGAGTCAAATAGCACAGTGCGGCTATTCGACTGGGCTACGCCGATAAATCAGTAGTTGCAGAACATACCGCCCTAAGGCACACCATTGATATCATGAACCCAAAAATTCTCGCCAGAGAAAAACATTTCAAGACGAGATTCTTCTTGAAGGCATTATAAATTAATAAGCATAACAAGAAATTCATTAGAGACCAGGGACAAAAAAATAAGTGAATCATGGCTTCCAGTAATTTCCAGAAAGAAGAACGACGTCCAGAAGACTCTCCACCAACACTCACCCTCTCCCCCTCTTGGACCACCGTGACGATATAAATTGATGCAAAATAAAGGCAATTAGGTCATTCAGCCCTGATGAGGTATCCGGCAAAGGAAAAGAAACGTTGGCTTTTTTAAATCTTGACGCGGGTTATCCCAAAAAAACCATCACTGCTAGCCGATGATACCACTTTTATCAAGAAACTTTAGCAAGCTTAACATACAGTTTTTAAAGTCTCATATGTTCGAGATTTTCCCTCTGCATACATTGACATTATGTCAATATCCTGCCCAATAGCTGAAAGGTAGACTTATTTTTGCCACATATCGGGTATTAAACCTGTGCTTATATGACAAAATCCACTTCAAACCTTCAAATGGGGCGAATAACCAGAAGAACAGGAAAAGGAGCCAAATTCTCCGGCGGTATTGGGTGAGGAGTGAAGGTCCATCGATCGATGGTTAGGCGATCCGTCTCTTAAGTTTGGAGAAGGAGAGAGGGCGGGGGAAGTTCGTTCTACAGTACCTGAGAAAATAACGCCGACCTCTGCTCCCAGGGGAAACACTAAAAAAACTTTAAACCATTATCGGGAGGAAAAATAACTAGTGTTAGGCTGGAATAAGAAAATTGTTTCCCGAAATTGAGGAGAAAAGAAGTGACGAGAAGACCGAGAAAGGAACATTAGTGAGGAAATGATTTTGAAGCCGTGGCTATCGAATGGAAAATGCATACATGTGTTGCACGTTAATAAAATCCCACGTAGGACATGAATTCTTGAAATTCAGTGACATCAACGCTTTTTCATTATATAAGCAACAAGCAAGTTCAATTTTCACAATTTGGAAAACAAAAAGTGTATTTAGTTATGCAAGTCTGCCAGTTCTGATTCAGTTGCATCTAGTTACATTGAAATAAAAGAAAAAAATGCTCACCGCCAATTTTTTAAATTATTATTGGAATATAAGTTCATAACCTCGATACTTATTTAAAGTTTAAATATTTGAAAATTCTAACGTAGAAGACGTACGAATAATTGCCAATCTAAAATTATTTAATGTCATTATCGATTTACGATTTCATAAAACCCATGTTGAAATCCCTCACTTCGTTTCCTTTTATTTACAAAATAAATGACTTGTACAGAGTAGGATATTTTGACGCACATAATGAGTACAGATTCATTTATTACTCTTCAATTACCTTGCTACTTATATTATAAATATTTTAGCTCTTTTCCTAGCCTCTTTGGCACATAAAAACTTTTATCCAAGCATGATATTAAAATTACGACTGACAACTCTTAATGAGCTTTCTGCATCCAATTTCACTTGGCAATTATGGCTTTACATGGCTAAAAGTAGAAAAATGTAGGGAAAATGTGAATTTCTGAGTATCTGGAAAGCTTGTTATAAGTTATGAAAAAGTTAAAATGTGCTAATGAACAACGAGTTTCATTTAGGTTTATTATTAACTTTTGAGCAGTTTCCCGCAAAGCTTTGCTCTACTGCTGCTTTTCCTTACTAAATAAATTAAATCAAAGGAAATTGAGCTCTACGGCCTCTCTAGATAGATAAAAATAAAATTCTCCAATAGCCGTAAAAATGGCACCACTCGTCAAATATGTACCACAAAATTCACTTACTGTGTTGGTTTGCGGGAAAGGAGATTCCACAGCAGGGACCAACCACAGCCTCTCCACCAGAATACCCTCCTGTGATGGTTTACGGGAATGTTACTTCCTCGCCAGTGACCAACACAGACACACACACACTCAACCCAGTTTGGGATCCTTTTCGAGGGCTAATGGGACCCTGATAAGGATGCCTGGGTTATAACCTGATATCCTTCATAGGGCTAATGGGACCCTACTAAGGATGCCTGGTTATTACCACAATCACACACACACGCACTCAAATCACTCACTCACAACACACAGACGGGCCCAACTTCTGGGAGAAATCGCTCAAAAAGAGCGTGGTCAAAAGAAAAACACACAGAAACAAACGAGGGTGAGCGTCGGATACGCGTATTTCGGCCACAAGGTGGCCCTCTTCAGCGAGCTGAAGGGAAAAGCACTTGCAACACGAGGTTGTAAGTGAACGAAAGGGGAGGACAGCCAGGATTAAATACTGAAGGGACAGAAGGAGGGGGGGTGGAGAAAACCAATGACCAATGGGTGTTGAAGAGGGCAAAAGGCATTGGTGGAAAGTGGAGAAAGGGGGGAGAGTGGTGAAGAGGACGGAAAGGTGGGGGGAGGGAAGAGAGTGGCGAGTGAACGTAAGTGGCCGTTGTAACTAGGGGGGGGGGAGTCAAACTGACGGTTGAAGTAGGGGAAAGGGGTTAGGACAAACGAAAACTAAAAATCAAAACAAACCGTCCGTTGAAGTGAAGCAAGGGGATAACGACCAAATTTGAATTTGAAACTAAGCGTCAACCGCAAATTATCCAAATTGATCGGTGAGTCCAATACTTCCGTTACTATTGACATTGATTTTAGTAATGTCTGCAATCTCTCTAATGAGGATTTCTCAACCCAAGAACTAAGATTGCTCAATTATGGATTAAATTTTAGTATTTAACCTAAATCAATCCCTATCGAGGATTTAGTTGCCCATATAGAAGGATCTCTCAGACCTTATGACAATGCCACTAAAGATTTTCTGAGGAAAGCATGTGAAAAGCAAATTGTATCTAACCTCAGGCATTCTAAGACTCCATCACAGTCTAGGATATCCAATTATAACAAAGTTGTACAGTCTCTAAAATCCAAAAATTGTTTTTATATGAAAGCCGACAAAGGCAACCTTTGCGTTATTATGAACAAAGAGGATTTTACATTAAAGTAAGTTCCTTGTTATCATCCGGCCCATACATTAATGTTAAAAAGAACCCTCTCAACAGATTGATCACTCAATTTAAGAATGTGATTAATGATTGTCCTGTCCTCATTGATAAGAAGACTAAATTCAATATTTCAGTATCCAACCCAGTTTTACCTAGATTATACTGCCTACCAAAAATTCATAAAGATGGTTGCCCCATGAGACCAATAGTTTCCGGTATAAACTGCCCTACTTATCTCTTGTCAAAATGGCTCGTAAATCAATTCTCTGAATTACAATTTCAAAGCCCCCATTCTCTTAAGAACAACTTGGACTTTGTAAACAAAATTAAAGACTATGTGTTTACTGAGGGAGAATTAATGGTATCTTTTGATGTTACAAATTTATTTCCAAATGTGCCAGTAGATATAGCTGTTAACTCATTAAAAGATTGGTTGATTTCCCTAAACATCGATGCTAAGAAAATTGATGAATACATTAGACTCACTAATCTAGTGATGAGCCAAAACTTCTTTGTTTTCTATGGCAATTTTTATAAACAAGAATTTGGCACAGCTATGGGTAACTCCCTATCCCCATTCTTAGCCAATATTTTTATGACCCATTTTGAGAATACCTTTAAAGGCACATTTAACTACTTCCCAAAGGTCTATCTTAGATATGTGGATGACATTTTTGCTATCTTTGATACAAAAAGGTACGATTTAAAACAATTCGTTCGTGATCTAAATAGTTTATTTCCCTCCATTAAATTCACGTACGAAACAGAAAATAATCAGCAACTCCCTTTTCTAGATCTTCTGCTGACTAGAAACGGTAAAAAACTTGAATTTGACATTTACCGCAAGCCCACACATACCAATAATTACATTCACTCTAATTCATTTGTTCACAACAGCAGTAAGCTCGCTTCTTTTCATGCACTCGTCAATCGCTTGGTTAACATCCCACTTGGCAAGAAAAATTACTCTAAAGAGCTGAGTAACATTAAGAGCATTGAAAAATCAAACGGCTTTAAAGAATCTGTAGTCGACAATATTGTTAAAAAACATAATTTTAAGAGACTCTTACATAATTCCACTACACTTAAAAAAGTTGAACCGTTGCGCTATATTAAGCTTCCCTACCACCCGGAAATCACAAAAGGTCTAGAAAAGATTTTTAAGACGGTTAACACCAAGATTTCGTTTAGTAATAATAACAAGCTAAAACACCTATTGGGGAACACCAAAGATAAAATAGACACAGTCAATAAATCCGGTATATACAAAATATCTTGCTCATCATGTGATTTGGCATACGTAGGACAAACACGTAGAAGCATTAAAACCAGATTTAAAGAACATATGGCACACTTCAAATACAATCGACCAGAAAAATCCAGTATCGCACAACACTTACTCGAAACAGAACACGAGACATCGGAACACAACCTACAACTCATTAAACAAACAGATAATCATTTACTTGACGCTTATGAAAGTTTATACATACACAAACTCAGAAGAAACCTAGTAAATAGCGACAAAGGGCCGACTTCTTACTCTTCATTATTTTCTATTATAGACTTGGATGCTTCTTCTTCTCTATGTTTCACGTAATTTCTAGTTACCCTCATACATCAACTGTCAGCTTAGTTTCAAATTCAAATTTGGTCGTTATCCCCTTGCTTCACTTCAACGGACGGTTTGTTTTGATTTTTAGTTTTCGTTTGTCCTAACCCCTTTCCCCTACTTCAACCGTCAGTTTGACTCCCCCCCCCCCTAGTTACAACGGCCACTTACGTTCACTCGCCACTCTCTTCCCTCCCCCCACCTTTCCGTCCTCTTCACCACCCTCCCCCCTTCCTCCACTTTCCACCAATGCCTTTTGCCCTCTTCAACACCCATTGGTCATTGGTTTTCTCCCCCCCCCCTCCTTCTGTCCCTTCAGTATTTAATCCTGGCTGTCCTCCCCTTTCGTTCACTTACAACCTCGTGTTGCAAGTGCTTTTCCCTTCAGCTCGCTGAAGAGGGCCACCTTGTGGCCGAAATACGCGTATCCGACGCTCACCCTCGTTTGTTTCTGTGTGTTTTTCTTTTGACCACGCTCTTTTTGAGCGATTTCTCCCAGAAGTTGGGCCCGTCTGTGTGTTGTGAGTGAGTGATTTGAGTGCGTGTGTGTGTGATTGTGGTAATAACCAGGCATCCTTAGTAGGGTCCCATTAGCCCTATGAAGGATATCAGGTTATAACCCAGGCATCCTTATCAGGGTCCCATTAGCCCTCGAAAAGGATCCCAAACTGGGTTGAGTGTGTGTGTCTGTGTTGGTCACTGGCGAGGAAGTAACATTCCCGTAAACCATCACAGGAGGGTATTCTGGTGGAGAGGCTGTGGTTGGTCCCTGCTGTGGAATCTCCTTTCCCGCAAACCAACACAGTAAGTGAATTTTGTGGTACATGTTTGACGAGTGGTGCCATTTTTACGGCTATTGGAGAATTTTTATTTTTATCTACTTACTAAATAAAGCTTAATGAAATACCTTTTCTATCAATTTAACGCTTAAGATCCACGTACATTGTTCAAGATAGACTCTATTGATTTTGATTCTGCTTTGTGAAGATACATGATTGCTACATTAAATAACTGGGAATATTTTCAAGAGATTTATTCAAGCACGTATATTATTCGCCGTTTTGGGGATATCATGTGGGGAAGGTCACTTTATGGTGTCCCTTATGTGTGACAAAATCGTTCAGGGTTTCCATTTATTGTTTGAAGATATAATTTGCTGTTTTTATTGTATTCAAATTATTTATTATTTTATTCAGTGAGTTTTTACTTTTTATGAAACAATTGTACTATCAATGTCCATAAATCAGCCAATTGCATTATTCTTTGAACTTATACAAATATGAGGTATGTTTAAAATGTAACTGGACTTTTTGTTTAGAGGTCATTTCATAGTAATTGTAGCTTAGTGATGAATTTGTCCCTCACAGAACCCCCCCTCATCCGTTAATACGCTTATTAAAGCCGTGTTTTTACTTCGCCTAACAGATTTTTTTACTGGGTGGTATTCAATAAAATTTGAACCCGATTACCCAAATTGATGTCGGTCTATGTGTCAAAAAAAACTCCATGTTATATCACTTGAAAACAATTTTTCGTTTCCTGTTAGTTTTTACTAAGTTGCACTGCTTATGCGAATTTTTTCTAGTATCGTAGCCCAAGGTCACAATAAACTCGATTGTTTTAGGCTTTACTTGATGAGAATTCATTCTAAAGAATTCAAAAGAGATATGGTACTTTTTCACAGTTTTCATTCCAAGTCGACCGGTTTCGTCGCATAGGCGACATCATCAGGTACATAAGTTTAGTATGCTGCAGAATTTATACTAAATTTTGGAGGGGGGAGAGGCAGGAGAAAGAGGCGGGTAAGGGGGTGGAAGACGGTATGTGAGAGAACGCGGGAACATGCATGAGCGACGCGAGGGAGGGGGGGGATGGTTGGACGTTGAGTGCGACGTTCACGGCGGGGGTTGGGGCGTCATCCTCGAAAGGTATTGTGACTCAGGGGAATATCCAAGAGGGGGGAATGGCTAACAAAAATATTCTCATTAGCAATTTTTCCTTCCATTAATCGCTTTCTTATCTCCAGGTGGAGAATCTTCGGGACAAAGTCACTCTTATGGTCATTTTCCCATATATTCTTGGCGAAATGGGATCTGTTTATGTACCCATTTCGTAAATGTATTTTATGTTCATCTGCTCTCACTCTGAACGACCGTCCAGTCTGGCCAACGTAACAGGTTTCGCATTCACCACATTTAAGTGTATAAATACAACTTCGATCATTAATGTCAATTTTGTCCTTGGTTTTGTTTAACACAGCCCTTAAGTTACATTTGTTATAATAAGCAATTTTGAATTCTTTTTTGGGAAAAGGTTGGCAATTCTGAAATATATCCATAATAATTTAGTTTGCACCAGCGTTTTTTGTTTTCACTGTAGTCGGATGATTTATAAATGAGTTTCTGTGCTCTAAGGGAGGGTTTTTTCTCGAACATTTTACTAATGACACTTTCTTCGTATCCTTTTCTCACTGCAATGTTTTTGATAACTCTGATTTCCTTGGCGAGGTTCTCGGCTGGCAGGGGGGATGTTGAGTGATTTGTTTAGCATGGAATGAAAAGCGGCCAACTTATGAGAAGGACGGTGGCGGGAGTAGGAGAGGGTGACGTAGTCTGTGGTACATCTACATCTACATCTACGTAATACCCTGCGAGCCACCACGAGGGTGTGTGGCAGGGGATGAAGATCACCAAAACTGCACTATTGCCATGCAAGTAGGATATTTAAGGGAGACATGCTAGAGACCATGATCACATGCAGCAAGATGGTTAGTATCTACATAAAAAGAAAGGGATTATTAATTTTTATTACATTCATCATGCACTACAGACTACTCTAACTATATTTCACCTACCTATCCCTTTAAAACGCTGCCTATTGTTCTCTCTTATAGTACGCAGGAAAAATTACATTTTAAATCTATCGGTACGACAATCTATCTCTCTAATCATGTTAATATGATCAAACCAAGCATAATACGCAGGGGTTCTCAATATAAATCTAACGTCATCTGTGAACAAATCGGTTTCAAATTTACTTAAAAGGTTTAACCTAAATTTTAACCTGCGTTCTGATAGTAATTCCCATCCTAGTTCATGTATTAAATTCGTAAAACTTATACAATTATCGTAACGGCCTTTAACAAATCTAGCGGATCTCCTTTGCACACGTTCTAATTCTTTTATCATACCCTCCTCGTACGGATCCCATATACTAGCGGCATATTCTAAATAAGGCCTGACAAGTAGCTTCTTTCTCGTACTCTCTCATCGCATTTGCCTAAAACCCTTTTTACGAATCCTAATCTACGGTTTGCTGCAAGTTATTTCCCTGATGTGTTTCCCACATGATATGTCTTCAGTGTTGGTGATAGTTTCTTTCCTGTAAATTGCGGAGTCGTAGCCTTTTTCCGTGGTTGAGATAGTTATGTCCAGAAAGTTAATTTTATGGTTGGCTTCTTTTTCACAGGAGAACTTAATATTTTTGGATTGATATTTTAACTCATTCAAAAATATAGCCTGTTGCCTCATTGTGCCAGTCCACACGGCAAAGACATCGTCTACATATCTGTACCAACATTTAATAAAACTTATGTTCACTGAACAATCACTGAATACCTTTTCTTCAAAATCGTCTATGCATAGGTCCGCCAAAAGCGGCGATAGAGGTGACCCCATTGCTAAGCCGTCCTTTTGTTGGAAGAATTTGTCATTAAATTTTAAGTAATTTTCTTCCACACACTCTCAGAAGTGCCACAGATTCTTTGAGGAAGGGTGGTTCTGCTCCGGCTTTCTTCAGTGTTTTTCGGCTACTTTAACGGCTTCGGAAATTGGAATGTTGGTAAAAAGGTCTTTCACGTCAAAGGACACTAGGGTGTGATTGGATGACGGCGGCTCTGTCTTGGTAAGATGATGGCACAATTCCGTTGAGTTCTTTACCCCGTATCTAGGCTTGAAACTTGTGAATTCCCCGAAGGCCCTTTTTAGGACAGAGAGTAGGGTGGTGAGTAGGTCAAATAGTGGTCCTTCTATAACTTGGCATACACAAGGATAGCAAAAAATAACGAGTTGATCAGACAACACAGTATAGGTTTAGCGGGACGGAAGAAAGAGCAGAAAAAGACAAAACATATAAATCAAAACAACACCCATGAATCTTCAGACGGTAACTTTCCCAATAATTTAGAAAACAGTAAACCCACAAATACAATAAGCAGATATATAAAAATAGAGGAATTTTCAGTAGTGATAGTTAATTGTCGTAGTTTAAGAAGCAAGATACCTGAATTCCATTGTCTTATTGTGAGTACTACTGCTGACATAATTATCTGAACGGAGAGTTGGTTATCAAGCGATATTGCTGATAGTGAAATTTTTCCAGTAAATTTTAGGGTATACAGGAGAGATCTAGAGGGTCGACCGGGAGACGGTGTATTTATCGCAGTTAAGAACACAATAGTCAGCAAAATAGAAGTGATTCCCGATAATATAATAGAAAGTGTATGGTGTTCCCTACAATGTGCTAATTCGAAAGTTATATACGTTTGTGCCCACTATAGACCACCCCATTCCGATGAACACTCAGTACCTATTAGAACTCGAGAAACAGGTCAGGTCCATTAATTCCCATAGTAACGAACGACAGATAATTGTAAGTGGAGTTTTCAATACACCTTCGATAGATTGGAAAACATGTAGTCATAAGTCTGGGGGTAGAGACAAAGAAATCTGCGAGTCATTGCTTAACCTGTTCGCATCATACGCACTACATCAAATAGTAAATTTGCCTAATAGAGGGGTCAATGTTCTCGATTTACTTGCCACAAACATCCCTGAATAAGTTATTAAAGTTAAAAATGTCGATTGAATAAGTGACCACAAGGTAGTGCACAGAAAATTTTCTCTCAATACTGAAAAAAAATTTAAATTAAAAAGAAATATTTACCTTTTTAGTAAAGCAGATTTTAACGGATTTAGGCGTGACTTAAAAACTTCATTTGAAAAATTCTTGAACATGAGCAAAAATAGTGATACAGACAATACATGGAAAGAGTTCCTCCAAATTATGCGGTCACTTGTCAGCAGATATAACCTCATAAGTATAAGAGTGAGAATAGGGAACCAAGATGGTAGAACGCGGAGGTTAGAAAATGTTTAAAATGCCAACGAGTTAGCCACGCGAAATGAAGAAAAATGTAGCTAATTGCGATATAAAAAATACTATCGAGCATTATAAAATTTGTAAAGCAGCCACAAAAACAGCCCTTAGAAAGCGTTTAGTGAATTCAAGAGAAAATTACTCGGGTTATTCCTTGAAAAACGATAGAGGCGAATTAGTAACTTCCAGTTTAGATAAGGCAAATTTGTTGAATTATTCTTTTTATAGCGTTTTTAATCAATCTAAGCATAGTTTGCGCGAAACCATACCAGACCGATTTCAACAACCAATGCCCCCGATCGATATATCTTGTAGCGGAATCGTATCCTTACTAAGTAACATTAGACCAAACAAGTCCTCAGGTCCTCATGACTTTTCAGCTCGTGTTTATAAAGAATTAGCTCTCGAAATGGCTCCGTATCTTAAAGTAGTATTTAACAAATCTGTCGAAGAATACGCGGTTCCCAAAGACTGGAAGATAGCAAACGTGACCCCAATTTTTAAAAGCGGCGATAGGGAACAGCCATGTAATTATAGACCAATATCATTAACGTCACTACCATGTATAATTATAGAACATAAAATAGTTACATCAATGATATGACACCTCTACAGCCAGGATTATTAATAATAAACCAGCATTGGTTCAGAAAAGGACGGTCTTGCGAAACTCAATTAGGTCTTTTTGTTCATGATATTTTAGTTTCCGGAGTAGGTAACGTACAAGTAGACGAAGCATTTCTTGACTTTAGAAAAGCTTTTGACAAGGTTGTAAGTTACTCGCAAAGTTAGCATCATACGGGATAGACAGTAATGTTGTAGGCTGGATAGCAGACTTCTTACATGAACGCGTTCAAAGGGTGGTATTAGATGGTGTCAGCTCAGGCGAAGTAAACGTTTCATCGGGTGTTCCCCAGGGAAGCGTGATAGGCATAATTTTATTTCTTCTCTACGTAAATGACTTGAATGCAGTAGTAAAAAATAGCAAGCTCCATCCTTTTCCGATGATGCAGTAGTGTATAAGGAATTTAGAAATGAAGAGGACAGTCAGTCTTTAGCTAAGGATTAAGATGCGATTGATGATTGGTGTGATAGTTGGCAGCTAGAATTAAATTTGAAGAAATGCGCGATAATGAACTTTTGGAAAAAGAATGGCTTTCCCCGGAATAATTATAGCATCAAAGAAAAGAAAATATCTAACGTAGAATCCATTAACTACTTAGACGTCGCTATCACTGAAGACATATCATGGGGAAACACATCAGAGAAATAACTAGTGTAGCAAACCGTAGATAAGGATTCGTAAAAAGGGTTCTAGGCAAATGCGATGAGAAAGTACAGGAAAGAAGCTATTTTTTACTTGTCAGGCCTCATTTAGAATATGCCGCTAGTATATGGGATCCGTACGAGGAAGGTTTGATAAATGAATTTGAGTGTGTGCAGAGGAGATCCGCTAAATTTGTTGAAGACCGTTATGATAATTGTATAAGTGTTACGAATTTAGAAGAAAGAAAGAGTTTAGAAGAGCTAGGATGGGAATTACTATCAGAACGCAGGTTAAAATTTAGGTTAAACCTTTTAAGTAAATTCTAAACCGATTTGTTCACAGATGACGTTAGATTTATATTGAGAACCCTGGCGTATTATGCTAGGTTTGATTAGATTAACAAGATTAGAGAGATAAATTGTCGTACCGATAGATTTACAATGTCATTTTTCCCGCGTACTATAAGAGAGAACAATAGACAGCGTAGCAATGGGATATGTAGGTGAAATATAGTTAGAGTAGTCTGTAGTGCATGAGGCATGTAATTACAACCAATAATCCCTTTCTTAGTATGTAGATACTAACCATGTAGCTGCATGTGACCCTATCATCTTGTATGTCTCTCTTAAATATCCTACTTGCATCGCAATAGTGCATGTTTGGTGATATTCACCCCCTGTCACACACCCTCGTGGTGGCTCGCAGGGTATTACGTAGATGTAGATGTATATTAAATATAGTCATTTATGCTATCTAATTGGGTAAAATGCAATTGTATGAGCTGGTTTCATGTGGATATCAGTTATCACGGCGAGAAAAATATAACTGGAGGTAATGAACATATGGAAAACGTTCCTGGGAGTATCGTTTTCATTTTTCACGAATAATGAAGGTTGCAATCCTTTTAATCATAATGATTTATCGCCAAGTGTGTTTTCCCTTTGAGCACTGAAATAGATATTTTGTGGAAAAATATCGATTAAATGCTGCGGTTAGAACTAAAATGCCTCATGTGTGCACCTGGGGGATTATTATGTAATTCAATCTCTTGGCGGAACGGTGGAAGAACCGTTTCGCACTCAAAATACTTCAATGAATGACTCACATTGAGTTCAATGAATTGGTCGCATTGAAAGATCGTGAGTATTTTCGACATATCATTTTTTACACTTACAGACGTATATGTATACACTTTTAAACATTAAAGTGCCGTTGTTCTTGTGATTATCAAAGGTGTACGTAAGCTGTAAGGTGAATTACAGTCTATATTAACGATAAATAATTTCTAGTGAAGGAAGGAAAGCAAATGTACTTTGGAATAAATTTCAGCAGCTTATATTGGCGTACTGTAGTGATCTTTTCATTTAAGTATATACATTCTTGCTACAGTGCTGATATTTAGGAGGAGTCAATTGTTGGCACGGTGAGAATAAGATGGACAAATTTCAGCCGCAGACTCCCCATGCAAAAAAAAATCGTTGCAGTATTTGTGATAACGATGTATTTATATACAAGTTTCCTACCAAGAAATAAAATATGAGTCGGCATATGACAATTATTACTGTGTTTCCGTACTAATAAAACCCCTAGACGGCGTAGAAAGTTCCTATTTCTGAACAATATTAGAACCGGTGATAAACCGGTGATTGAAAGCTAGTGGAGGCCATGATAAAAAAAGGAAAACAACTTCATTTTTCATCCGAAAACTACTCGGTTTCCATAGCCACACCGAGGACGGACGTGTTTGCTCCGAGCTCCCGAGTACGCCAAGGCCGATCGCTCACCGGCAAGGGAAGCCTCCTCTCGCCGGTGTATTTGGGCGTGAGGTACCGGTCTCTCGCCCACTAGTTTCCTGTGAATGTGTGCAGTGTTTTTCTCCTTCATCGATGTGTTTTTGATGTTTGGACAGCCATCCTTTCGAACTCCTAGAAGTGAGCCTTTGCGTTACATCTTTTTACGGCGAGTGTTTCTTTTTTGGTTATAATTTCCCCATTTCCTGTTTGGAAGGTGAATTTTTTTTAAGTTCGCCCCAACTTTTCTTTCTCTTTGTGTGTGCCCCCATCTGTCTGACACAAGTAGTGTCAGAAGAGCGGCATTCCCCCCAGCCCTTGGACCAGGGAGCCTCAGAGTGCTATATTTTCTTTAAATTACAATCAACAGAACGAGTAGAAATGGTCGTGCACCGGATTAACCCCCTACTCGTGCAGACTGAGGACAAGGGAAGAATACCGACGCCGCTTGAGATCAATGTTTTCGCCAAGAAGACATTGGGCGTCGCGGCCAAATAAATCGTAGCCAGACAGTTTGGCTGTAACCGGTGAAATGTGTTTATAAAAATTGCGAATGAAGAGATATTGAAATGTTTTTCAGACGAAGAACCAGACACTTCCTTTCCTTCCCGAAGGAGGAGAGCAAGGTGATGACGTGTACGATAGACCATTCCACTGGAAGCCCAGTAAACGTGAAAGTGCTTTTCCTACCATACGAAACTACGAGGGAAACGATAGAGGTGGAATTGGGCCGATACGTCAAAATAATACGCAGCTGGGACGGGGAGCTGAAGCGGAGTGGGCTCCTCTGCGCCAAAACCGGCACAAGATTCGTCAGAATGACTATCGAAAGGAACATCTCCTCCTACGTGATGGTCGGCGGAAACAGTGGACTCATTATACACGACGGCCAAAGAGGGACCTGCGCCCGATTTAACGCGGAGGGTCATGAGAGGAGAAGTTGCCCAAGAAATGAGATAGGAAGGAGATAAAGTGACATCATGGTTGCCCGCCCGGAAACCAATGAAGATTAGGAGACGCTGGAGAATGCAGCGAGGTAGTTAAGTACGATGGAGGCCGATGCCACGCTCCTTGGCGCATCCGCCGCCCCTGTTGACTCTCGACCGCGGACAAGTGGGGAGGGGGAATCGGTAAAGCGAGGCCCATCCCACCCCACGGAAGAGAACGGCGGGACAAAAGATGCCAAGAAACGTCACAGAGTAAACTCACCGGGAAAACCTCCACTTCCTGACATCGCCCCCACTAGAAGCACCTCACACTCCGCCCAACCTCTCCCCACACCCTCACCCGTCCCCATACAGCAGTCTCCTTCAAGCCACCGCAAGGAGCCCCCATGATTGCCGATAACGACACTGCCCCCGACATCACCCCACTTCCCCAGGAGACGAGTAAGAAGGAGGAGGAAGCAATTAACATCGAGGAAGTGGACCACCTGGACTTGAGCTCTATGGCCTTCGCACGCCCCGCCTTGTCCGACACCGCAACACCAACGAAGAGGGGAAAGGGACCATTTATATTGCCTGCTCGCACTCAAGCATATCCCAACTGCCGAAATTGACACCACCTCCTCCCCTTTCCACAACCCATCCTCTTCCCTTCCGCTACCCATCGCCAGCCCGAAGGAGGAAGAAGAAGAAAGAGAAGAAGAATGGAATATTTTGAACGCAACCAGGAGGGGGGGAGCCGGAAAAGCCGTTCTCGTTCCGGTTCTAAAAAGCGTTGGGCGAGGAACAGGAGGGAGAAGAGTAGCGCGGCCTGACTCCGGATTCCAGATGGAGTCAAAATCAACGTCTCCACCATTCATCGAACAACAAGTAAGACCCCTCCCCTGCTCAACACTACGATAGTATTAGGTTTAAATATTGCGGGGATCTCGAGCCCCTTAAAAATTAAAATACTTTTGGCCATCTTCCCGGCAACAGAATATAGCAATAACACTTTTACAGGAGACGATGGAGGGGGCCGTTTGGCCGGACCCCTTCTACCAGCCCTGTGTAAATTTCGCGGGGCCGGGTCGCGGTTCCACCATTCTCATTGAAATGGGATTGGAAATAAAGAACCAGAGGTACCACTCTTCAACATCTACATATACATAATACCCCGCGAGCCGCCTCATAGGCGTGTGGCAGAGGGTCTTAGGTCACTTATTGCTCGCGGAAAGAACGATTTTTTTTACCTACCTGTTTGGCAGTGTATCTCTCTTATTTTATCGCATCTGTCAGACGTAGAGATGTAGTGAGGAGTCATGATAATATTTTCTATGTCGTTCTGAAAATATCATTTCTGAATTTATCAAGCAACCTAAGCCTAGCGTGTAGCCTCGGGGTCTCTAGGGGCTCCCACCTTAATCCCTCAAAAAATTGTGAGACTATATGAACGCTCGTAGTAGTTTTTAGCGAAGCGCGCGGCTTTTCTGTCTTTTATTAATTATTTTGGTTAAAGCTATTTGACCAGGGTCCCAAACGCTCGCGGCGTATTCGAGGTGTGGCCTAACCAGAGCGAAGTAGCATCTCTCTTTGACTTTTTCATCCAAGGACCTTCCTATTATACGTTTAACAAAACCTAGTTTCATTAATACCGTGCCACATATGTTCTGTATGTGTAGTTCCCACGATATATCAGACGTTAAGGTAATTCCAAGGTATTTGACTGTATCGGAAGATTTTATATTTACTCCACCCACTGTAGAGGCATGGTATTTTTATGATGACTTTCGCAGGAAGTGAACTGTGGTGCATTTGTTGATATTTAATTCTAACCACCACTCCTGGCACCACGAATGAACGTTAGAACCCTTAAGGAAGGATCACCTCAATCATAGTAAACGGCGTCCACGTGGTCAATGCATACGCACCATCAGGAGGGGGGCGGAGGGTGGAGCGGGAGATATTCTTTTATGAGACTCTAGTCCCCTATTTGGGCCTTTTTACGGGAAAGGCCATTCAAGCGGAGATTTTACCGCCATTTACAGATGGAAGGACACTGAGGACAAACTTATTAAGATACAAAACCGTCCCAGCCGGACTTTCTCCATTTTAATCGACTCAGTTCTTTTAACCTACGTCATTTTTAATTTCGCGGGCCCCGTACATTATACTCGTGTTGGCAACAACTCGCGCACGCGAATTGACTTCCTCTTTTTATCCCACCAACTAAAAACCTGCCCCTTCAAAACCAAAATCCTACCCGTATCATCATCCGACCACTGTGCCCTTTTAATATACCTCACCCTCCTAAACTCACCACCACCCTTTTTCCCAAATCCATATCGTATGTGGCGTTTCGACATAAGAATCTTGGAAGATAAAGACCATTGACTGCATAAGAGAGCGAGTTTGAGACTTAATCACCACTTACAAACAAGATTTAGACATCATACAATGGTGGGAAAAGTTTATCAAGCCAAAAATAAAATCGTTTCTGAAACGGATAACACGCGAATGGTGTGACCAAAAGAACGAAACGATCCAATTTTACCGCGAAGTACTGAAAGAAATTTTAACGCTCAATCCTCGCCCCCCAGTTTTTTACAAGCAGGTAACTTCTCTAATACACCAAATTTTAACGCAAGAGATGAACGGTATACCCCAAGCCGTTGGCAGAGAGAGTTGGACCGTGAGACATGGGGTCTGATGACTCTCTCGGAACTGCGGAGAGTAATTTGACTCCGCAGGGACCCAGAGCCCTACCTGCCACCGAAGGAGTTGTCGGGCTGTGACCTCCTAGAGGAAGCAGCCCGCCACTTACAAAAAATATACGCAAGCTACCCGCCATGGAGGGAGGAGGACTACCTGCCCCTCCCCCCCTTCGCATCCTACCTGAAGAGGAAGCCCAGTCGAAGGCGAGGATGATGAGTCAAGAGAAAGTGGAATTCGTTCTCCGCTCCCTCCCAAGAGGGGGAGACCCCAGTTCGGACGGTTTTCCCTTTCGAATTTTACCTCGTGTGCTCAGATATTTTCGACTTCAGAGAGCAATCGACCGAAAGTCGTATGACGACTTTCGGTCGATTGCTCTTTTAAACTCGGATTATAAGATTTTAACCCACGTTTTTAAGAATCGTCTCTCGGACGTAGCCGATCTGATTTTATCCGACACACAATACGCGGTGTTTAAGAACCGTAATATTTTAGACAAGACTCTTTTAATGAGTGCATGTTTTTAACAACGATTTTTTAGCGATCTTAGTCGTTTATCTGAGCAAATTCTTTGATTTTATCTGAATCGAGTAGGTACATTTTAACGATTTTAAAGAGAATGGCCTTGCCCGAAAATTTTATCCGAGTTATTAAAGCATTATATACGAACGCCTAGGCTCGCATCAAAATAAACGGCAAACCCTCCCCGACTTTTTATATAAAATAATTAGTCCAAAAGGTTGCCCTCTGTCTATGATCCTTTTTCGCTATAGCCGTCGATCCTATGATAAGAACAATAAAGAACGCAGGGATAGGAGTCAACCGATGCGGATTATCCTTTCCCGGCATCCTACATGCCCATGATATTACGCTACTTATTAGCAACCAAAATCGTTTATGCGAAATAATAGCGATGATGGAAATCTTCCGTCCAGGGGGACTAGAAATCAATAGAAAGAAATCCAAGGTGCTAATTCTCAAAGGAGATCCCCCTCCGGACAACCCTTGATTGGTGGCTATCCCCCCCGTTAAAAATATTGGGTTTCCTGTGGGAGAAGACAGTGGCGAAACCATTAATAGAAATTGGGACGAGACCAGCAGAGCAGTTATCAGGGACGCAGGGAAGTTCACCCTCCCCTTCCCTTCCAACGTGACTGCCCGAGCTAGACTGATGAACCAAATAATCTGCCCAAAAATTTGGTACACGGCGCACATCTGGCCCATTCCTTAGAAACGTAACGCGGAAATGATAAAAATCAACAAAAATATGATTTGGCACGATGATTAGACAGGGAAGGGTGGAGGGATGCAGTCAACCAATCTTGGGATTGAACGAACAATGAATGAGTATATCAGTGACGGTAGGCTTCCACTAGTAAAATTTGTTTAGAATTTTACTCATTCAAGGCCATTAACCATTATTTTTTTCATACTTCCTTCCTCCCTTCTGATCCCTCCCTCTTATCCATCATCCACCCTTCTTATTAATTCTTACTTTAGCACTTGTCCCTCATTTCCCCTTCCAACCACCCATAAAGCCTATCTATAAGGCAAAATAAGACCACGAGGGTCCATGGAGGGAGGAGGGGCGATGGACTTGGTGATGCTGGGGACTGTAGTTCCGACAGCACCGCAAAGCGTGGTAATCGTATAACGGATTGAGATTAAGTCAATGAGAGCGGCCGCCGAAGCGTATTCGAATGTATTTGAACTTTTACAACTCTTGCAAATGTATCGTTCGTCGACAACGTGTATTAGGTTTTGCGCTATTATTAGCGTTGATATTTTAGGACTTCCGGTGAAGCACCCATGGTTCTGCAGGAATGATTTTCCAAGGGTTCATTGTGTACATCTTCACATTGCGTTTTATCTTTTTTCTCTTTTCTCTTAACTTCATTACGTCGCTATCTCCTTGTGTGCTCAGTCTTTGTGGCAACCAGTGAGACTTCGTGGTAATTACCTGGAGTGGATTATGTGAACATGTAGATTCGTCGTTTGACTTAAAGTCTCATTTTTAGACATAAAGTCAAACGAGGTGATTTTCATTCATCATAGTTTATTTTATCTTGCGACCTATTGATAGTTAAATGAAGCTTCATTGTACATGGCCTGTGGTGAAAATGGCTCGGAGGTAAATGTATGGATTTCTGTCTGCCATATTTACCTTTTGCGTACATTATTTTAGATACTATAATTAAACCGTGGTTTTTTTGTTTGGTTGAGTGTGCTTATTGCTGAAATAAGCTCTTCGTTTTAGTGAAATGGTCTTGACTCTTCAGTTTATAACCATTGTCATTATAATGTTCAAGTTGTTAGTAAATATTAGGTAGTGTTTGGGGTATTGCGTAAACTGGTTGGTTAAGTTTATTTGATGTGGATGATTTACTGTTTACAATCTCTGTTAAAATTCTCACTTGTAAGAGTCATTGATTAAGGGATAACTTCCCAGTAAAGGTTGTCACAACCTAGCCATTGAAATTCATGTCCTAATCTGGTACAATGTAGACTAGACATGAGTGGCTCATGAATGAAAGAATGATAGTTCGGAACTCCAGTAATGGTCTTGTAAGAAGGGGTTCGTGTTTTAACATACCGAGTCGACTAATGAAGCCATACTTCAGAGCAAAGAGAAAGACGTATGAGGAAGGAGTAAGCCGAGGAAGTCATTGATCAATTTGTAGAGGAGAATTATTAGGGGTCTTAAGGATAAGAGTGCTGGTAAGAGGGTAAATCCAGCAAAAGACGTGGGCATGGATTTTGCTGAATGGGAGATAAAATTTAAGCAGAGTCAAATTTTCCGGTTTTTCTCCAACAATCAAACTTTTTCATTGTCTTCTGTAAAATCAAATGTCATTTTTATTTCTTCTGTACGTAAACGACTTGAATACAGTAGTAAAATATAGCAAGCTCCGTCTTTTTGCCGATGATGCAGTAGTGCATAAGGAAATTAGAAATGAAGAGGACAGACAGTTTTTAGCTAAGGATTTAGATGCGATTGATGATTGGTGTGATAGATGGCAGCTACAACTAAATTTGAAGAAATGCGCGATTATGAATTTTTGGAAAAAGAATGGCTTTCCCCGGAATAATTATTGCATCAAAGAAAACAAAATATGTAACGTAGATTCAATTAAATACTTAGGCGTCACCATCACTGAAGACATATCATGGGGGAAACACATCAGGGAAATAACTAGTGTAGCAAACCGTTATAACAGGTTAAACAGGTTAAAATTTAGGTTAAACCTTTTAAGTAAAATCGAAACCGAGTTGTTCACAGATGACGTTAGATATATATTGAGAACCCCTGCGTATTATGCTAGTTTTGATCATATTAACAAGATTAGAGAGAAAGATTGTCGCACCGATAGATTTAAAATGTCATTTTCCCTCGTAATATAAGAGAGAACAATAGGCAGCGTAGCAAAGGGATAGGTAGGTGAAATATAGTGAGAGTAGTCTGTAGTGCATAATGCATGTAATAACAATCATTAATCCCTTCCTTATATTGTAGATACTAACCATTTAGCTCGATGTGACCCTATTATCTAGCATATCTCCCTTAAATATCCTACTTGCATGTCAATAGTGCATGTTTGGTGATCTTCACCATCTGCCACACACCCTCGTGGTGGCTCGCAGGGTATCACGTAGATGTAGATGTAGATGGGATATAAATCACAGATATGTATTTGGTAAAATCTGAAAAGTGTGAAAACTAGTTCTTATTCGGTAATGATAGGAAAAAAATGTTAACATCAAACCATTACTCACATTAGTTACTTCTTAGTAGCTAAATTTAATTCGGAAATTCTGAAATGGAGATTGGCACTTCGCACACTTCAAGCCCAAGCAAACGCATCTTTCTCCATCTTTCAGAGGGTTATTTAATAAGTATTAATATAATTTTATGCTGGAAATTGATTCTAATGAATTTTGTATGATTTCAGGTCTAGAATGAGGTCTGACAAAAGTTCATTAACGGAAACATTGCGATGAACGCCATGGATAGATTTGTGATGGCAATCGCGTCCTGTAATCAAAATTGACTTACCTTGATAGATGGCATTCTATAGATATGTAGCTGCCTTAAAATGTATTCCTTCATATCATCCTTAATTTTTTTTAGATTTATTAGTTTCAAAATTTGTATTTAAATTTCTCGCTCTGCTTAATACAGTTTCATTTTCTTCGGTCAATTTTTGGTCTGACTTGAAGAATGCTTTGTCAAGCAGTGTCCCTGACTCTTCCGTCCCTCATTCTCCTCTCGCCTGATATATACGGAAGGCGATCGAAATCCGAATTTCCGATTCAAGCGGAATGTTGTAAAATATAAATATTCGGCAGTTAATAAATTCCTTAAAAATTTACTTTGAAATACACAATATATAATATTATCATAAAATAGTATCGCAGCGTGAGTTGATTGTTCTAGTGCGATAACGGCTTGCTAATAATTCGTTTCACTCCACATGCCTTGACTTTTCGCCTTTGACATGCGTGTTGTAGTTATTCCATTACTGGCATATATGTTAATGTTTCATTGCTGGAGTTTCCACTATTTACTACGAAGGAGAAAAAGAAGTATGCTCTGGAAATTCCTGTCACGAAAGAATGAGGTCTTATATGAGAGTATGGTACAGAAAGAAACTGCAAATGGGTTTAAGTTATAGGTAAAGTGAGGTTATTGTTGGTATTAGTAGGAACATGGGAGGGGGATGATTTGGCCGTGAGCAGTTTAGCTAATGTGATAGAGGGAATAAGTGAAGAGGGAATGACGCATGTCGTAACACGAGGACCTAGGACGTTCATGCGTGATGGTGATTTTCATTATTATTTCCGTCCCTTTCTCTCTCCTTTGTCATTTCATTTTTCGGTTTGTTTCGTTTCGTTGTAGATATCCTTTTTCAAAATAAATAAGGGGCTCATGTTTAGTTTTCCTCCGTAAATAAGGAGTTGAGAACATTCCTCAGGACTACCAAAGTCCACCTTTAATATTTAGGATAAGAGTTAGGTGGAAGAAGAAAAAACTCAATTATTTTGTTTCTTTCTGTAATGAAAAGTAAAGAAAATAATTCACAAAGAATAAACCACAAAACACTTATATCAATATTAAAATGTTTGTGCTTATGAAAATGCAAGAATATTTGCCGGTTGTTTTCATAAACCATAAGAGAAACATTAAAAAGCGTGTTCTTACTCTAGAGGAAAAAGGCCTCACATAAATAAAACTGTATTCCGGAATTTTTGTTTCATTAAAATTTCCGCATGACTTTTAATTCGCTTGAAATTAAGTTGAATATTTTAATAAAGATGAACTAACTTAAGCATTCCCCGAGTAACTTTTTAACAGCTCCTAACTTTTAATTAGCATGTCATCATGGAATTAGTGAACAGCATTGTGATTTCTCCCTTTCAGTTGCCAGTTGAGCATGTAACTTGGGCATATTTTTAATATAAGTTCTCGTGACGACAACCTTGAGAAAAAATTGGTTAACTTATAAAAAGTCGGTCCGAAAGAGGTCTGAAAGAAAAATATTACGTTTTACAACCAAGCATTTAAGATATGAAGAAAATCCATGAACTAGAATAACTCAATCATCAAAATTATTTAGAAAAAATAGACGAAGAACCTATGAAATATCTTATACGGCTGATTAATGCAAAATAATGTTGGAAATTATGCAAAACATATAGTTGCTAACATTTTTTATGAGTGAGATATAAGAATTTTCTGAGTAGTCCGTGTAACTCTTTGCTCAGATAAAAAAAGAGGCACTCCGGGAGTGCCGACAGAAGTGAAAACTTGAAATAACGTGAGCATTTTTGAATGTAGGGAATAATTTCTAATGAAGTGTTTTATTAATCAGTAGAAAGTAGTTTCATGTATATAATAAATTAAATATTCATTTATTGCGCTATTGTACACAATTATTTTACATAAAATTTTACACTTCAGAATAATCAACTTTCATCCTTTATTTCAACAACTCTTTCATCATCACCGCCATCATCATCGGCAATATCTAAAACTGATACAATAGGCTTATGGTAACTAAAGTAAGAAACGAATAATTTTGATTCGAATTTGCTTAAATGTCTTGTAAATACTGCATCAATAGTGGTTTTATATTTCGTTGTGCCAAGATTGCGATCATTAGACATCGTTAAACCAAACTCACTATTTAAACATTCAATCAATGGTAGATTTTTATCGTCTGCAAAGTTTATGTTGAAATCTCCACTCAAAATCATTGGCAAATCATCAAATCTTTTCCCAATTTTTTGTTCAAGCAATGCAGATGCATCATGAGAATAAATGAATAAATTTTCATACAAGAAGTCTCGTATCGCCCTCAATGACTTATCCGGAGAAATATAAATGGCAACCATAATAATGAACTGATTATTCTCAGAGTGGCAACGACATAAACGTATTAAAAGAAATTGAGTTATATTGTACTAACCTTCACTATTCTTGTATCGAGTACACTCTCCTGCACGAGTATGGACTATTATATTATCCGGCACAATATTTGTAGCAACCCAAATTGAATGAACTAAACCGTATATTAGATATATATAATGTAATATGAATAAAATTATAATATAGTTTATTTGACGGTGACGGTGAAGCGAGTCCAATGGTTTTTACCCATCTACAAGTACTGTGTATATAGCGAGTATAGGTACTGTGTATATACAGAATATACAATTATACATATATTTAGCAGCAGTGACGGTGACGGTGACGCGAGTCCAATGGCTTTTACCCATCCACAAAAGTGTATATACAGAATATACAATTACACATATATTTAGTAGCGGTGATGGTGACGGTGACGGTGCTGCGAGTCCAATGGTTTGTACCCATCCACAAGTACTGTGTATATAGCGAGTATACTGTGTATATACAGAATATACATAATTATACATATATGTAGTAGCGGTGACGGTGACAGTGACGGTGACGCGAGTCCAATGTCTTTTACCCATCTACAAAAGTGCTCAACGCGACATAAGAAGTTTTCACTTCAATATACATAATTATACATATATGTAGTAGCGGTGACGGTGACGGTGACGGTGACGCGAGTCCAATGTCTTTTACCCATCTACAAAAGTGCTCAACGCGACATAAGAAGTTTTCACTTCAATATACATAATTATACATATATGTAGTAGCGGTGACGGTGACGGTGACGCGAGTCCAATGTCTTTTACCCATCTACAAAAGTGCTCAACGCGACATAAGAAGTTTTCAATTCAATATACATAATTATACATATATGTAGTAGCGGTGACGGTGACGCGAGTCCAATGTCTTGTACCCATCTACAAAAGTGCTCAACGCGACATAAGAAGTTTTCACTTCAAAAACATTTTTTACTAAACACTTCCGCATTACAATTAATGTTAGATGATTTGTTCAAAAATTACAATATTTTATGGAGTTTTAGTTACATTTTTACTTCTACCATACGATGTGGAATAATTTACGCGAAAGGGTATATAATACGTGCAATCTCACTGCAGAAGCCTCCAATGTGGTATTCTTCGATACACACAAATATGCGCTGGCATCCGAATGCTATTGTTGAATTTATATTTTGAGATGAGGATATGCAGATCATAAATTATGAAATAATGGACAGCAGAGCGCTAGCTTATGAGAGAATCCAGGCGAAAGAACATGTGAAACACGTATTGCGGAAGAAATGGGAGAGAAAAAGTCATTTCCCTCAAAAAAGAGTCATTAGCCTCATACTTCTTCATGTACAATTTATTCATCACTTGGCCATAATGCACAAATATATAATAACAAGGTAACCAGACATTTTTTTGCATTCTTATATTTAAAAGACAAATCTCTATGATATTATGACATGTCTGTGGTTTTCTCTTTGCAATATGACGTCATGCTTGATAAAATATGTAAATTTCACTAAAAAATAGACATAAATTTTCATTATTAAATATTTTTTCAGTGTTATTTTACCAAGAAATGAAAAATATACCAAAGGATCCGTTGAAAATTTATTCATCATATTTTTCCAAATATCACATTCGTTTCCAATCTGAAAATGGTCGAACGTGGCATTAACAATTATGAATAATGCCATTATTTTCTTCTTCTGTGGCTTAATAACCAATCACTGGATGTTGGCCACCTCCATTATCTTCCACCATTTCTTTTCTACCCTTAGCCCTTTGCACACCAATTTCGTGAATCCAAAATACTAATTTCGAAAATTACTCCAATAATACATGGAAGTCCAAGCCTTACTATACTTACTCTTCCCTCAAGCTCCAGCGTCTATATTATCTTGCAGGTTTCAGCATATTCCGTTCAAATATAATGCCTAGCCCAACATGATTTTGGTAATATGATAAGCGTTATTAGAAAAATGTTCATTGAAACAGCTGTTCATTGTACTGTTAGAGGAAAATATCTCCAAATGGGACTTTCAATGTTATTTTTTTCCCAACCTTATTCATAGGTGTTGGGTTAGATATCGGAATGACCCTCAAAAATACCATAATGATAATTTTTAAGCAAATTTGCCTCAAAAACGGTAGACTGCTGTATATTATGTGTTAATTATGCGTATGATTTTTAATGGTTTGTTTCGACTGACCTCATTGAAAATATCAACAAAATTTCCTATGCGTCCGCGCTTTTCATATGGTGTACAAAAAAAATGTTTCCTCATTTCATTGAGATATCTTTCGAATATTCTAGAATTAAATTTCCCATTCATTTATCTATCTCAAATGACATTGTTTAAAATTCAACAAAAATGTTTTTGAAAATAAATGGTCTCAAAATTTAGGTTTTCAGACGTGAAAACAATTACATATGTTAATACATTAATGAATGCTAGCACGCATGTGTTTAATTTCAATTGTCAAAATTCAAAGTTTATTGTCCTACAATGCCTTCGTTTCGGTTTATAATACATTTAAAAAGTATAATTTACACAATTGTGTAATCTTATAACTAAAGAAGTTGTTGTAACTAATTCGGTCAGAAGAAGAATGCCGTTAGAATGCTACTAAACGTATTTGAAGGCAAAAGCGTTTAAAGTTATCTCAGCAGGGAGTATAGGACGGAGTCCTCGTGCTCAAACAGCCATGCACTTATTACAGCCCTGCGTCCTGCCAACCCTCCAAGGGATAAAGACTCAACCGCGTCTGTTGAAATTTTCATGTAACCCTTTCGTCCCACACCCTATCATTCTCTCACGCATCCCTCGCCAGGGTCAGACCCTCCGAAACTTTTGTGCTAACCCTCATCCTCCCTTTCACTGCCTTTTTAATATTTAGAGACCTCGGGCGAAAAATATCTCCCTCTCTCATTTTTCCTGTAGAATGGTCTAACGAGATCATTAACGTCCTTATATTCGCTTTATTCTTCTTCTGGACCCTGCCTACAGAAATATTTCACCTCCTTGAATTCACGATGTCAACCTAAATGATAAAACACTTATTCCCACTTGCTTACGAATTAAATTATAATCGATCTTATTCCCTATTGTAGCGTAGCTCGAGAACTATGGAAGTCAAATGGAAAGCGAGCAACTAGCATGGGAAATACAAATCATTTTGGCCTGCCGTGAATACGGCGGTAAAATACAATATTATTGCCATGAGATAAATCGGCGAATGAATAAGAAAGAATGAGAAATCGATAAATTGCCATGAAGATTAAGCCTGAGTAGCGTAGTGATCTGCGCATTGACCCTGAAATCCAACGGTCCGTGGTTCATTCCCGGACCAGGACGATTTTTTTCTCATGGCAGTTTCATTGTATCATGGGAAAATAATAAGTTGGCGGCCGTAAATCCTCTTACTCAACACTCCTCCGTAGTCATTCCTAAAGGCCTCTCTTAAAATTGTGAGCCGAGGAGCAGTGATTTCCACAGTTTCCCGAAATCTACTGTATGGATGGCAACGGTATTATAACTTATAAATCCTTACATTCATACTTTCTCCCTCTTCCAAACTAAACTGGTTTTTTTGTCACGAGAACTCAGCTATGGTGTCCGCACATTGATCAGTGTTCAAATTTGAATTTTATGGAAAAATAAGGTATCGTCTTCTTTCCTTCTATTGTGGTCTTGAATGCTTTGCCAGTTGCTTTGTTCGAATTAGGTATAATAATAGTCATGACCAACATTGACAATGATCAATAAGGAAAAAAAGAAACAGCGATAGGAATATTTTTCACGTAATTGTGATCAAGTTTTGAGGTTCTCTTAAAAATTTTACATTCAGGAAAAGTTTTTAGAACGAATAATCCTATTTCTTTCCCATAAGTACTTACGTATATCTGCATAATCCTTTACCAGTTTTCCTAAATAGCTCAGAACATGAGCTTCCCTCTCAAGTTTGAGGGAATATTATGTGTTTGTTAAAGCAATATGGATGATGAAGTCACTCTTGCTCGACAGAGGGTCACATTTAATTCGATTAATCATTACTTTTCTTTAAAAACTATAAGACTATCAATATCATTGAATAATTGTTAATGTCTCTAGAAACATTCGTTCGAAATGAATTTTTTTTATTTAAGCACTACAAAACATTTTGAATGAATAGAGTAAACTTTCCTTAAAAGTTTTTCCACAATGAACATTGTGGAAAGACAAAGTTAACTCTATTCATTCAAAATGTTTAGCAAATTCCATAAAGTATCGCCGGAAACCACCATCACTACAAAACATGCAAGAATAAGCAATTTTAAAAATTGACGATCTTACCTACAATGTATTAATGTTTGGCCAATCTTAGGTTTCAACCAAGGTCTTATACCTACAGAGGTATCGAGATACTATTTGGAAGCAGAGGAAACCCTAGAACCTAACTAGTTATAATATTTCATAGAATATTGTCTCTCATGAGTGGAATTCAAATAAATGGAGCTCGTTAAACTTCTAAACTCAAAATATTTAAATGCTTGGATTCATAGCTGAGCCTTTCAATTGATTAAGAAATTATAACGTCAATATTGAAACCACCGTATTTTGTATTGCTATGCTATTCATCAAAGCCAGACAAAGCTTTAATATTTTATTGTCGCTTCATAAATTAATTATCCAGATAGTTATTTTATCAAAAATCGTTGTTTTTTGGCAAAGTTGAATATATTTACATAAATATTTTCATAAAATATAAATCTCATTTATAACATAAGATTTGGACAATATAAAAATTTTATGTAAACATCATATCATTTTCTGTTCCAACTTCTTACAATAGAAGGTAGTAAGATGGTCAAATTAGGGGCATGTGTTCTTTGATATCTTCATTCCAGCTACAATATACATCTGGAAGAAGGCTCATTGAGGGAGTATCGTGGAATCTCGAATTAAATTTATGGAAGTGTTGTATGTTTCCCACTTGAATGCAATACGTATCGTTCTTCTGTCTTGTTTAATCAGACGTTTGAAACATTGCTTCTTAAAATGAAAGGAAAGGTAGGGAAAATATATTATTAAAAGCAGCTGTGTCAAGTTTTTCACGAGAACGTAAACATTTCGCGTTCTTTGAATGGGAAGCGCTCTTTGTTTTCCTAATTCAAATAATGCGTTTTAGAGATTACACCTAATACTTGCATCAAAATTAATAATAACAATAATTTTAATTCATTCCAAAAACATTTCTACCCTTCCAATATCTACCAGCTACTGCAATTGTGGAGTGATTTGAATTACTATTGGGGTCTTGGGAGGCTTATAAATTTAGTTACTTGAAAATTTTCCACTCACATGAAGCGTGAATGATTAAAATAGCCAGGTTCTGTCATCGCGGCATCTGTTGCTCCCCTGAGCGAGAGCGAGAAAAAAGGGAGTTGAAATTTAAGAAGCACACAAACCCAAAAAGAGGAAAAAGAAGTGTACGAAGTTAATACTTCAATATTTTACTTTTCTTTACGCAAAATAAGAGCAGCTATTCCTTGTAGCTTTATAGAACGGGATAGAGAGGATCGATAGATATATGCAGATAGAAATGCTGTAAGTTGGATATTGAGGAGATTGCATATGTATGGAGTTGTTAGAGGAAGATGAGAGAGGATGGAAAGGAGAGACTTTGAAGGGGTGTATGGTATGAGAGATAAGAATATTTCCTGGCCCCTCCACCTTCGTGTTGCATGGCACGAGGGAAGAGCACCCGGGTAAGATTAGGTCGGTAATACGCGGGAGTCAGTAGAAAAAGAGAGGAGGAGAGAACAGGAGATCTCTGTTCGTGAAATCAAAAGTGGTCGAGCAGCATGGGAGAGGGTAGCGGATGAGACAGAGGGAAAGAATAACACTAAATATTATAATTTAAAAGTTAACAAAATAGATTTCCTATATCCTAGATAAATAGCTCAATGTATCACATCCAATGAGGTAGCCATGGTGTAGTCTTGAACGTTCTTATATTACCGTATCTAAAAAACTAAAGTGCTTTCCCATAGTTTTTTAGACGCAGAATTATATTGTCATCTTATTACATTCTTATGAGACAATTATTGCATGGAAATATTAGTGGTGGTAAAAGGGATGTGATATATTTATGTAACCGAGCGATGACCGAATGCCTTTTCCTGCGATAATTATTGCGACGTTTTCAGAATCGACTCCTTGTTTAGATAGCAGCCCGGCTCGGCATTCTCAAGCTCCACGAGATTTAGCAAGACTTTTGGCGGGAAAACCCCGTATCGAACGATACTTGATCCAGGTAAAACCCTAGAATGCTGGCCGCTAGATATTGAGGACAAAATATATCGTGATTGAATACGTCGTAGAGATATCACACAATCATTGAGCTGTTTGCGAGAGGATGGGATGGTTGATCATTTTGGAAATTTAAAAATGGAAAATTTTCCCGATAGAAGACGACTTTTTCCCGCTAATGCTGTTGTAAGATAGCGGAAATAGCAGATATTATTTGGAAGACGTCGAAGAACCTGGCCTAGGGAATACATACGAAGAAGGTAAGGCCAACGCGGACCCATAGAAATGCTGCAGGGGGGAGATAAGGGAAGGAATTTATCAAGAGGTAATTACAGACCACTACCGTTGGACTTCACAATTAAGTCATCCAGTCCATTGTATACCTGGTACACCACGCGAATTTTTGTCTTCATTTTTCTGGGAGTTGTTTGGTGGTATTGAGTATTGGAGATATTGGGATGCAGACAACGTAGGCGTCGGTGAAGTATTGGTTGAAGGAGATATGAAGATACTAAACCTTTGTTATTAATATTTTTCAATCAATTCAAGGGAATTAGTATGAAAGGGTTTTTGTCTAAAATTTAGCTTGCATTGAGTAAATGGGTGATACAAATGTTAATAATAGGATTTAGAGTGGTAATTCAGCTATAAGTGTTTGGATCTTATCTGAGGGATAGACGTTTATCGTAATACCATAAAAACGATAAATAAACAAGCCCATATAGAAACTTTGTAAATGCTCCTCAGCATGCCAAAAGGAATCATAAAATGTGTTTTATATATCTGATCTACTGAACGTCCACTTTTCCCGAATACGTATACTTGAAGATTTTGGTTTTCAATTCCGGAATCCATCCTAGATGAATTTATTTTGGTTCGGACATTACCTCGTGTTATTCCAGGTCTTATATTATCGACGTTTTTTCTATTTCTAGCAATTTTATTGTCCTTATCAGTTCTTATCAGTTTGTGGTGAAATGGTGACGTTACGTCGCATAAACACTACTACTTGCTTTTATATTCATTAATACTATCAATCACAGCCGGCGACCAAATAAATTGCCGTGAAGTTTCGTCGATTAATTGTTGTTATAACCACCAAAATTACCTCACATTCATGTGTCAGCGCTGTTCTCAGAAAATAAAGAATGCATGGCGACAAATATTGTGGTTGGTAAATGGCTACTAGGCCGTACCGGAAGGCTAATAGCATACTAGTACCGTGTCAAAGATGAAATAAAGTAGTTAGGTCAGTACGAAAGGGATCATTCTTGTCAGTTAGCATGCTGATTCAGTATTACACGATATTGGAAATCTATCATGCAGGCGTGTACTCTGGACTTTCACTGGATCAAGTTTCGTGTGTTTCGACTGAATGAATTAGATAAGTGTGTAGTATTTGTTTAGAACCAACTATCTAAACCCCATTTTCATCTTCTCGTGTTTAATAGTTTTTACTTTTTTATGAATTGTCAAAATTTGCTATAGAACAGCATGCAATACCAATTACTATAAGCAGTTATCAAGCACGTTTCGAAATAATGGATCGTGAACAAATATGTCCGAAGATTTGTGGGTTGGGAACGTTTGTGTGACTAGGGTTTTGACTTATTTTTAACGCATTACTACTAGTTGTGCTTTATTAAAAGTAATGAATGTGCTTAAAGACCGTATTTTAACTTGATTGAGATCTTATTTTTGCTCCCTTTTACTCTTCCAAAATGGGTTTTGTAATAAGCGAAAAGTTTTTTTGAATAATAATTTGTGAAAATTAGTTTTTCGTAGTAGAAAATGTGATTGTTTTCTTAAAATTTGAGTGAAAATCCAAAGGTGAGTAAGTACAACGCATTGGGGGGGGGTCCATTGAGTTTGCTACTACTATACCCATCCAAATTACTCTTTTCATGGGAAGCTCTTGATGGTAAGTGCAGCGTAATATCAGGCAGCCAAGCGAATGCTAATATGTCCAATGTGAGAAAATTCAGGCTACGGGAGCTGTTGCAAGCTCAAGTCACCTCAATTTTCACGCCACTCGAGGTTGGTAATTCTGATCGGTGGTTTACGAAGCCTGCAGTAGAATTCCAGGCGCGGATACTTTCCCCCTCACGACATAAGGGATGAGGAAGGAGACAATACCCTGGAGAGGGAAGACTGAAGAGTGGTGAAGTAGGCTAGAGGAAGCTGGAGAGATCGAAAGAGGTTGAAGTGGGGAAAGCAGTGGACTTGAGAAGTCCCTGGAAACGATGAGGAAGGAAGGGAGAAATAAATATTTCGTTTGCCTGAATTGGATAGTCGCTTTCAATAGCCCGCTAGATAGAAGCGCCACGGTGAAGACTCTTGAGTACACTACTTCTCCGTCTCCCCTCTCTGACCCTATGGAATCTCTCAGCTCTTTTCTCTTTCCTACCAATTTAATCGTCACAATTGTAATGTGGCGATTAAAATTTTTGGCACCTTGGTAGATGCAGGCTGAAGGTATTTCGTAGATTATAACTGTACCATACTAAATCTAAGCCTCTTATTCGTGAAACTTAGCATCTCAAGATACATTTTAAATGAATGAATTTGAATCTCGTAATTTGTTGAGTACACCTTCTCTTTAGCATTGTGTGAAATCATTCAAACGTTTTTCTTGCAATGATGATAATCGTTTGTGTAGTTAAGGTATAAAAAACGTAATGTTCCGCAATTTTGTCAGAAAGTACGTCTCTTAATTTCCTAATCGTTTGGTAATGATAAGAAGAACGAATAAACTAGAGCGATTAAATTAGGGAAAAAGCCGTATTTATCTACAGTACGCCAAGAATAACAAAGGGCTAGGTTTGAATCGTATTTAAAAATGTAAACTTATAATTATTTTATTTGTTCAAGCCACCGTAGAAATGCTGAGCAGTAATGCTACTCAAGCAATTATTTTGAAAATTCCATTTTGATTCTTCCAAAACAATGGATTTCCAAGTATTGTGCTAGGGTTGTTTATGTGAAAATAATTCCTTTTATGAATACTATCAAACCATCCAGTTATTTTAATTTTCATAAAAAGGTGAAGAAAGAAAAACAAGTTATTTATTCACAATATGAATGAAAAACTCATACCAGTATAAGTTATCTTAATGTCTCTTCAATTTAGGGTCCTCTGAAAATCAGTAGATATAGTCAATGAATGAATATTTTATGTTATCTCTTTTACTTTTTCCACTTCAAAATCGTAGTAAACCTATCCATATTTGGCGATTATGAAGCGTCAGTTCGCTAAAATTAGTCAACTTATGGGTTGATTGATAGATAATCTTTTAAAGCATTATCATGAGATCATCTATACAAGGCACACACTAAATTTGCTCTTACATAGTTGCAATCTAGACGAATAGGTTAAGGGTGCACATTAAGTAAATAACTCGGTAACTTCATTTTCGGTCCTTTGGTTAAAATTGTAACTTCACCGAGGCCTAAAGGTGTTGGAGAGAATATGGACATTTAAACGAGTTATGACACAAAAATGTAGATTCAAGATGGCGGGTAATAAACGAAACGCACATTGTGGTAGTTGCAAAAATAGTGATTCTGAAAACAGTAGATCAGTAAAATGTAGTGGAAAAGGTGACAAATGGTGGTATATGAGGTTTGCTAATTTGGGAAATGATGAGTCCATCAAGATATCTTCTGGTGATGATATTAATTTTGCGAAAACTGCGGTTTCCTCGAGTCATCTTATGCATTATTTATTTCATCATTATCTGACCTACTTGGGCAGATATCATTAACTCCTACACCACTAAATACCGTTCAGAATACTAACAGAACACGTTATTATGTAGGATTGACACCATTGATTGATTGATATCTCCATTAAAATTAGGAAAATATTACCTAATGTATATAAAATTTTATGCAATAACGGGTCATCCTTTTATGGTGCGGGTCTGATTCTGTTCTTCAAGTTCATCAAAGTTTGGTACATCTTGTTTCTTTTAACACTGTCGTGCGCTTTCATGAATCTACCAACAATTAGTGCACATCGGCATTATATTCATAGCAATTTTCCATTATCTATCTAACCAGGAAGATATGCACTACGTTTGTCAATCTAACTCAGATCAATTTTGTCGGTTTAGTTTCGTATGGTAAACGCAACGGGCTAGCGGGATCGACATGAGAAGCGGCCCGCTCGGCCCGCTTTCTCTTCTAGTCTGAGATTTCAAGTCACTATAAACCAATTCGATAATCGACATTTCAATCACTTTCGCATTGATAAACCATTAGCGAAAACCATTATAAACGATTAGAAAAATTAAAACAAGGAACAACTGATGGAATATTACAAAAAAAGGGGAAAAAACAAGGTAAAGGACTTGTGGTCTGGTGAAATAAATGGAAAATATATTACATGCATCCAGCTATTTTATTGCATATTAATTTCGCAGTTGAAAAGTTGGGAAATTATTTTATTGAAGGCGACATCTGAACTTCAATGTCTCTTGCGTTCATTAATAAAAATATTTATATTCACTACATGTTCTATATTCACCCTGCCCTTTTATGTTAACTGCCTGGTACATGATTTATCATATTGCATTTGTACTTCATTGTATTTTCTATTTTCTTCAGTAATATTTCTATAATGTTAGACATCACTATTTTCCTAGTGCCAGACTTTAGGGCATGGTCAATCGGAACTCAGTTCTCAGATTCATTTATCTTTTTCTCCTCAGTTAATATCCCTATACATATATTTCCTTTTAGTTGGGTCTGGTTGGTTCGATTTAAACCCGGATACTTTAAACCCGGATATCCCGACGAATCTGCATGGAATTTGTGTATCTAATACCTTATTAATGGGGATATAAGTGGCTTGGAATAACTTTAATTCCCTTTCCTCTCATATCTGAACTGTTGCGTTTCCTTTGATAGGCTTCCAAGACCACTTGCGATTATTTATTCACTTTGGATCTCATTATTTCCATTTCTTCTAATAGGTATTTAACTTTCAACCACACGAAAATCATAGGTATTTTTATATCACATAATTACAAAGTGTAGTATGCTATACCTGAGGTTTCTATCTCTTAGATGCTTATTATTTTATAAGATGTCTCAGGTTTCTGTTGGTAATTTCTCCTTTTTACACTGAGTGCGGAAACCCTCTTTATCCATCCTCACATATCAATCAATTTGTTGTCCATACTGCCACTATTTTCCTTCCTAAAATATACACAGTATATTTTCTTGTTATTCATTTTCTTTTTTAACACAATTATTTCAACACAAATCAATTCTTCAAATCTATCAATATTTTCTCATTAAGATTGGGTTCCTGAATTGATTTCTTTCCTCTAGCCTCTTTTCCGTCATTTACCACGTGATTCTAAATCATCCATTTTAAAGTGTTGAAAAATTAAGTTGCTGTTTAGATTAAAAAATAGAATCACCGTCCGTCACCATGCTTTTCTCTGTGTTACCGACCAATTTTTTGCGTCCTAGATAAAAAGATATAGATTTCATCTAGGATTTACTTTTATTTTATTTCCTTTATTTCCTATATACACTGGAGTGAAGAGAACTCATTACTAGGACATGTTCCCCACAATTTCCTTGCTAAATCGTTAATGTAACATAGTAAGATTTCAGTACTCTTATGGAATAGTTTTCCATGCATTTTTTTGAGAGATCGGTACTTCTCTTCTAGAGCGATTCACAGCTCCAACTAAAATAGTGGATTTTTCCTTGAGAGATTGAGCCAAATTTGAGAGATGCTAAGAAGTTGTCTGTGTTCATATTTCTGCATTGGCGAAGAAAAGGCAGCATGAGACGCATACTACAGTCTGAAATTCTTTGACTATTTATACGGTTATCCTTGACCGTGTCGTCCTCCTCCTCTACATACAAGATGTAGGACTGTTTTATGACAAAGTTTTTGTCCTACCGAAATTAAACATACCTATTACAACAAAGTTGTGAAAAATATAAATGCACTAATCAAAATAATATAACTTTTTTTGCCAAATATTTAGCTCATGTTTAGATGCACTCTTTCTTGTTTCTTGACCGCATTCATCGTAATTTTCTGAAGAATCGGTTGATTCTCAGCAAGTTTCAAATTTCTGATCATCATTGGAGCTGTGAAATAAAAACTCTTCACCATCCGACTCATCTCCCTGAATCATTTGCAGCACCGCACGAATTTCAACAGATGGTAATGAGCGACTCAGAGACATACTTGAATACAGAGAACTTCAAAACCAGTATCACCATAAAACTCAAAATTTTAGCTAATAACTTCACTCAGTGGAACAAAGAGGAAGACTGAATTTGTATTATCCACTTGTCATTCGGATAGAAAAAGTACAGCTGGTGGCAACAAAGTGAGCATAGTCCATACGTCAGTAAGGAGCAATATTGTATTCTCTGCACTCTAAAATAGTGATAGGGTACACTATGCATTGCCAACAAATTAACTACTAAATATGCGATGAATCGACCGGACGAGAAGGGTGGGGATACGAAGTTGAAGAAAGGAATATGAGAATATTTTTGAAAAGTGATCCAGGCATGGAGGGTAACCGAATAAGGAAGATAGGACAAAGTGGGACGGACAAAATGTGCAGCAGAATAACTAATAAACACTAATAAAAAAGAAGTTTTGGTGATGATACAAAGTGCAAATACATATCTGGGTCAAAATGATCCGTATGGGCGTTCTAGGTAAATTCTAAAAAAACTAATGTACGGATTACTCCAGGAAGGTGAAAATTTTTGGACATAAAGGCATGTTAAAATGAATAAAAGTCACGGGAGCAAATCCTGCTCTCATTGAAAATGAATTTAAAAAAATTAATTTATAATCACGTTTGGGTCAAAATGACCCGCCTGGGCGTTCTAGTGTTAATAAGAGGTAAGTTATAGCTTGTTATCAGTTAAAACTGTAATCATACATGTGATGATATACATTTAATTCCTGTTATATATGAATCTCAGTTCCTCTAAATACCAATCAATATTTTTCCCTTTATAATGGGTTGGTTTTCTCCATAATAAGTTTTCTTGCTCTCTCAGCTCTTCGATACCCTCAAGCACATTTCCCTTCCCAAAGTTAGAGCGTCTAATTATGCAATTAAAGCGCACATCCGCTTTCCTTTTTTCCTCTTCCCAATTATTGAAGCGGGTCTCCACGTCTAGAATTCCTACCGCACCCCTAATGTGGGTTGGATTAATCCCTCACACCCGGAATTCCTGAGCTACCGCTCCACCGGCTGCTCGAATCTCCCACTTTCAGGCTCCGGGTTTAATGGATGACGCCATCATGAACGGAAGTATCGGGCAGGAAGGGGCAGAAGGAAACGGATCCATCTGTTTAACTTGCCTCTTCTCGCAGGAGGCACAAAGGCGGACGTGTTGAGACAGTTGTGGAAGGACATTCCTCGCTTTTATTTCACCTAGAACTTGGAAAAATGCTGCAGCAAAAAAAATTAGGCCAGAGTGGCATCTAGAACGTAATACAATTGAACACGGGGATTCTGGATACCATGAATGTACATAAGTTCAGGTTATTTCCACTATGTTTTATTAGTATTGTCAAATTCTAAGTCGACCTTGGCCATTCTATTAATTTTAGAATCATTACGCATTTCTCCAAATTAATATGTTATTTTTTTGTGTCTTATGCGCATTGTAGGATATTATAAACTATGGGGAAATATCATCGCCTGTCCTTTTCGTAACTTCCTGTGGAATATAATAAAATTTTCAAAAATATTAAATTGCTTTTCTGTTAATATTAATATATTAAATTTATAAAATTTAAAATTCGGAAAACTTAAACTTTATGCTATTATGTTTACGATAGTCTGGATTTTATGCTGGATTATTTATCTAGATTATTTTATGCTGGGTTATTATTTTCAAGTATGAGAATGCGTCATCTCCGGTAAGTTCCCCAGGCTAGTTGTTATAAAAATTGTTACGATAGCTCTTCTCTGGTTTTTCACGCGGTAAAAGTCTCTATGTTCGGCAGCAATTCGACGGCAAGCTTGAAAATAGTAATCAGAGCCGTTGAATGACAATCTATAAGTTGGATGTCGAGACGTTAGCCTATACATAGAGAGCCTTGAACCTCTAGGGAAACACGAGAAACGGCTGCATCTCATTCGCTGGGAAAGTTGGAGATGTAATATATCAGTTAAAACTTTACATTACTTAAAAGAGAGATCGATAGTAATAATGCTGAGAGAAGAACTTAGGACGCTACGCATGTACAGTTAGCGGTAACGGCAGCAAATGAATGGCGTGCTATAATTCGTTTTAATCATTGCCAGCTTTCTAGTGTAATATCCCATATCGTCTGGAACAAGGAAGGTCATAGGCGCGCATCTGGTAGAGAGTGCAGGTTGAACTACTCTTTTGTCTCTTCTGTAATATTTTTTGGCATATTATTTGGGAAAGTTCTGTCAACGGGTGTAAAATGCAGAATTCATTTGGATTTCTTCAGAATTTGCATTACAGGAACATTTGAATTCCTTTATTATTCTCTTTGGCACAGTAACTCGACTCACGTTCTTGCTTTTTGATAATTTTGAATAATATTTAGTCTTTCAAAACAATATTCAAGGGTAAGATATCGATAATATCTAAGGTAGTGCGTCCTCTTTATCTGGGACACCCAACTATGCATTTTTTGACTTTGTTGATCTAGGATCGTAAAACGTGGGTGGAATTCTTCTCCAAAATGGGAGAATTGCTTCCTACTCTAATACGTCGTTCTATTGAATGAATTTTTCTTCTTGAATTTAGTTTTGCGGCACCGATTTATAGCATCTTGTGAAATCAGTAAATGTTACTTAGTAGCACAGATTGTTAATAATAATTTCAAATCTCACCATAATGCCAAAAATTATCTGTTCAAAATTATATTAGTCTGATAATGTATTTGTACTAAATCTTGGGCTCGACAATTGATTCCTTAAGTTGAGATGCTGGTGCATATTTCTGGATAGAGAGGGTCTTGATCATCCCCAATAAAATTCCAAGGGACAAGTATTTTGCAGTCCAAGTCAAAAACGTCCACATGATTCATAGACGAATGCATTTCAACGAATTTTTTGTCCGTTTATTTCTGAGACAGTGTCACGCTCGTTAATGGAAATGTCGTATTGCTAAGATTATTTAAAACGACCGAAAATTAAGCACTCAAATCAGCACCAAAAATGAAGGTAAAAAATTCAGTTTAACTTGAAGTCCTGGAACATGTTACCTGATGCCAATATCAGTTAGCAGTTCTGTCCGAGGAATTTACTGCCCTCAACCAAAATATAATGCCTTCATATTCTTTGGTATAGGCAAGTATTCTACTGTGAATTCTTAAACAAGCAGCATTTAACCATTTCCACTAGTCTACGAGCGCATATTATCGTTTACAGTTCTCAATAATCATTCGAAATTTATACTCTTAGATCCCAGATCCACAATTTGTGTTCTCTCCAAACCCTATACCCACTTACTTTCCTGTTATTGCCTTTTAGATCCAAGAATCAGACATGAAATAAGTATTCGACGCACTGTTTTTCTCAATCTATTTAGCTTTCAATTTTTCATAAAATAATCAAATATGATTAATTATTCGTACATGAAAATATAATTTACATGGTTCGCTTTCAAACAATTGTATCCAGTTCAATTTACAGCACTATTTGGTGCAAATGAGCCGAAGACCTACTATAAAAAGGCATTCAACCGTCTAAAATATTTTTCGCAGCCACTCAAAACCCTACCACATCAATATCCCGTTATATCTTGTTATTTTTTCGCATGTCTATATTTTTTATGAAATCACCTGTCTTTTCATAGTACCATTTGGCACAAAAATCCCTCTGCATATGCCTGAGTTTCATAAACTACCACCCAATTGCCGTGTATCCCTTTGTAAAGCATTTTTTCCTCCTGCAATGAGGAGAAAACAACGGCTGGTAAATGAATAACCCAAGAATGGAATTTGCCTTTCATCACTGTATCAGAGCTACCCAAATGTCCAGAGCCGAATAAGACTGGCCGACAATGAAAACAGAACTTGAAGTGAAAGCGCATCGACATATCTCTGGTATTTTTTATCATCGACTATTTATTTTTCATTCTTTTAATAGTCACTAAAAAATAAGATTATTTGAGTGCAACTTTTCATCCATTCCTGTCCAAAACTAGTTCCTTAATTTACCGTTAGTTATTATTTTGTACACTCTTTTTTATTTGTCTTATACTGTTATCCCTTGGCCCTCCTCTTGGGATATTTTACTCTAGTTTTTCATTAATTACCAATATTATTTCAAATCAATGTTGTCCCAGGCTCTACCCAATCCACCTGGTTCCTCTTTTCTGTTTCGTATTTTATAACGACCTGTTCTAATTTACCTTTTCTGAAAAAATCATTAAATGGCTATTTTTTACGTGATAGAAATTCTGAGAGTCTGGGTAAAATAGGTAAGGTGTATCAGAGGACCGAGAAGGTCAGATGAAATGTAGGTAATAAATTTTTCATGGCTTCGAACTAGTAGTTGCGGGGGCGTGGGGAAAATAAGGGCAATGTATTGAGACTGGATTAGCGGGCAAACTTGAGAGGGCCGAAAATTCCACACTAAGTAAGGCGCGGATAAAAGAAAAGGTTTTGCACTTTTTCAACGGAAGATGGAGTTAGTGATTTAGATTAACTTTTTATTTCCATTTTTCATTCTGTGACGATATCCGTCCGCTTACTTCCACGTTCACCTCAAAGCACTGGCTTGTAGACACTATTCCTGTAATATTATTGGTGTATTTGATCCACACATCAATGAAAAATTAAAGTGCTAGTGCTTGGTACCGACTATCCCCATATTATTTTAAACGCTTCTCGAAATATAAATTTAACCTCTCAGTATACCAAATAACAACATTCACTTTGTGACTATTCTTTGGCAGTTTTTGGTGGACTGAATTATATCTGCTTTGGTGAGATGTTAGAATTCAACGATGCAAATGGTAAAATCGCGATTGCAAGCGGTTAGATACTTAATGAATAAAATAATTCGCTAATCTCAAGAATGCTCTTTGCCTGCTTACTAGAGATGGGCAACATCGTTCAATACAATGACCGAGTCTTGAATCGGTCGTTCAATCTAAAGAATCGATTCTTGGATCTCGTTCTCGTTCAATTTTTTTCATTATAGTGGTTCATTGAAATAAATTTTAACTTTAATTTAAACATATAGTGAAACCTGTATTTAGCGGCCAACAGCAGGCCTTTGAAATAACTCCCGCAAGAGAGAAAGTGTCCGCTGATTGAAGGTAAAATTTTAATTGATAATATCATAAATTCATTTTCCGAAAATTTTTATCGCACACAGATGAGACCGCCCTAGTGAGGTGGCCTCTCAGGCAGGTTTCACTATGCAGTGCTTCTGTAAGCATGCCTTAAAAACTACTGCTGACGAGAAAAAGTATATTTGTTGCTGAAACATGTACGACTTCTAAAAATTGTGAAAAACCTACAAAAAAGTTAGAGTCATATCACTCGCTATAAAAAATGGTATACACCGCCGAAAATAACCGAGAAATCGAGTCTTTTAATTATACACCATCTTTTTGAGTGTGTAAGAAATGCATCGAAGTATATAGAAAATGGAGGAGCTAAAATCTGCTAATGCAAGTTTGGGTGGATGAAGTACAGCGCGTTCATCGAAATATTCGTAGGCTACTGTTCCTGAAAGTTGCGGAAGCATACGCCTAAAATGCAGCGAAAATCTTTTGGAACATTTTTTCAATGCTATTCTTTTGAAAAAAGTTTCTGCTCCGTCATTAATGGAACAAACTCAAAAATTAAAAAAAAATATTTCTGGTAAAATTTATAATTTTGATTAAATATTTGCCTCAGTAGGTTTGCAGATAAAGGAATTATTAAGTTATTTATTCAAAGATCGAGGAAATTTTTTAGAAGTTTGCGAACAAACGCAAACGGACAAGATTTTAATAGTCAAGAATTCATTATTCCACCGCGATCACTAATTCCTTGAGTATAATTTGATTCTCAGGCCAGCGACTCCTCAAGGAATCAATGAATCCGAGTCCTCATCTGAATCTGAGTCCTAATCTGAATCCGAGTCCTCAACTGAATCTGAATCCGAATCCTAATCTGAATCCGAGTCCTTAACTGAATCTGAATCCGAATCCTAATCTGAATCCGAGTCCTTAACTGAATCTGAATCCTAATCCGAATCTGACTCCTCGAGGACTCATGAGTCCTCCCTCTCCGCGGGCTCTACGAGAACACAGGTCCCCCTCCCTCAGACTTCAAATTTCAAACTTCATTTCAAGAGTGGGGGGACTAGTTTCTTCCTGTCGTTCACTTGATTCTCTTCTTTGCCGAGTGGTGCGCCCATTTCCATTCCCAAACTTCCAAGGATGGGGGGACTCGTGGCCCCGCCTGTCAGTTAGTTCCCATCTTTGCCGGGTGTTGCGCCTATTTTCATTACGATTCGTAAGGAACGAACGGTTCATTGCCGCGAACGACTCCGTTCGTCAACTCACTTCAAACAGTCGTTCGAATTGATTCGTGCGTTCGCGACCGACCCATCTCTACTGCTTACGTGGTTAGGTAGGAAAAAACTAGAGATGGGCAAAGTAGTTCTTTTCAAGGATTCGATCTTTATGATTCAAGTCACTTGTATGATTCCATCATCTGAGTCGATCGACCTCGTCCACATTGAGTCAAGTGAACTGAGTTATTGAGATTGAAATGAATGACTGGACTCAAAGGAAACGACCAATCGTTTGTAACAGATATTTTTTTAAATTATAAAATCGAAAGAATTTTCTGAGGTTAACGAAAACTGGTAAAATGAAAATGGATTATTTCAGCATGTGAATAGTGGTTTTCCAGAGCAGAATTACAAATGTCTATCTTTGAGGAATAATCAGGAGTGTCAGACCATCATCGTAATGCCTTTAAAAATTTTGTCTGTACTTAATTCCCCTCATAATTAACGCATTTATTTAAAGACGCAACATATTATTCCCAAGGTGCCGTCCTAATAGTTAATTCATGTTGGTATACAATACAATAAGGAATTCTTATTTATGGATGGAACATGAATTTTTCCCAAGCTATGTTTTTCTTTACTATTGCTTGAGGTTAAAACTGCCATTATTCACTGTTAACTCACTCATGTTAAAGTATAACCTTGAGTATTTTTTTCTTTCACCTTTTAAGTGATATAAAGTTTTGAATACCTTTCTGTTTTATAAGTGACCAGTCATGATTATAGGGTATAATACTTTCATTCGACCAGAGAAAATAATCAGGGTCCAACAGAGACATGTACATATATTCACAACCCCAGAGGAACAATGAGCATTATGAAGAAGTACCGGTAAATGTCCGCTTTCAGCGGACATTTACTGAAGTACCTAATATTTTTTTATTTTAATTCCGTCATGTAATACAGAAAAGCCATTTCATAATGTACGTAAACTGGACTTGATGAATCAGTTCTGGGATACATTATATCAACTATCGTGTTTGATTTCTAAATCAATTTCAGAGTACCTTCGAATGGTACGCAAAACATTCTTTTAAGCTGAATTTTCATGCCTGAATGACATCTGTGACGACTGGGCGTTACAAGACGCAATTGTAATCCGGTTTTACGCAGTCTAAGCTAGTAATTCTAATATTCTTGCTAGTAAGTACACACATAGCCACCAGCGGAAGTAGGAATGATTGACTTGATTTCACGTATCCACCAGACCGGAAATGGGAATGATTGATGATCGACTTGTTTTCTCGTAATCAATCTGAGTCATTTGAGTCACTTGGTGATTCGATCATTTTGAACGAATCAATCATGAACGACCCATCACTGGAAAAAACATTACGTTTATTATTGGTGCGCGTACCAAATGCTGATGCACCTTTGTTAAACATCTGCATTACCTTGGCTGTCATAATTAAATGACGTAGATTACTCAGCGAGTTTCATCCAGTGTAATGTTCAGAGGTGTGTACCCACTCACTTCAATGTTTCCAAGCATCATTAAAACGACTAAGCCAACAATTCGAGCGTCTTTAGACGGCATCATAGAGAAGCTGTCATTCATTAGGTGCAGCGTAAGTGCTACTCTCTAGATTAGTCGCCAGAGTACTGTCACTACACAGCAATGATGCTTGACACCGCATGCGTTCGTAAAGGTTCGTAAAGGTAAGGTTGACGATATGCTACATCCTTCCACAAATCTTGATTCTCATACTAGTAGTCGTTTGCTCAAAATTAAAATTAGGACTGTAAAGGGCACTTAAACCATTTTACTCCAAGAAGCTGCTTCTGTCTACCTATATTCCAAATTTTTCTTATAAAAACGTATTTTCCTTCGACAAAACGTGCAGGGCGGTATTTTATCTGCAAGTTCTTTGACATAATCTCAAGAGTTTTTTAGACCACACTACCATAAGTTGAAGATACATATACCGGTAAGAGTTTTAACGGCTTGTTGGCAGCATAGTGAAGTAAATGCATTAGTGAGTTATGCATTATTTCATCTAATCCATTCATTTAATATTTAGAGCTAAATCACTGAAAATCCACCTTAAACAAATTATTACCACAAAAATGTACTTTATTGAAGGACTTCGAGATGGTCGGGCTGAAAGAGCAATAAGGAACATACTATCCTGGAGCCTTAAATCAGGAAACGGTTTAATGGGCAATACGAGAGTGTATTTTATATTTATTTTAGACTCTTCTATTGGAAAACCAAATAAAGAAACATTGTCATTTTAAGAAATTGCCATCTTGTCACTCGCAGTTTGAACTCCGACTCTCCCACAATGTGACCTAGACAAAATTGAAGACTGGACGGTAATACGGACTAATTACACTAATCTCTATTTGATAATATTGGCCTAAAGTTATAATAAATCTCGTGCATTAGGATTGTTCAAAGAAAATTTAGCTAAATCATAGGACGTGTTCCTGCAAATTACAGAATTATCTCATCGATTCATTACTGAGACTATGAAGTGAATTTGCTAATAATAATTTACTTTATCTGTATAGCAATGAATGTTATCGACTTAGTGCCGTCAGTGCAGCAAACAGTTGATAATAGAATCGTTTGAATAAATTGCCATGAGAAAAGTTTGGCCTGGACCGGGAATCGAACCACGGACCTTTGGTTAGCCGGACCAATACTCAGACCACTACGCCATGGCAATTTTTGGTGCATACAAGGCAACTAGATCTTAGGCCCTTGCGGTCCATCAAAGATGGCAACGCAAAGGAGAAGAGGACTTCAAAGAGGCCTCAACCAGGAGTCAGTATCCTTCACCAGCACTTACGTCGTGCTTAGCCATTTGAAATTCAAACATGGCGGGTGAATTTTTTTAATAAATTACCATGAGAAAAATTTCACCCGCCATGTTTGAATTTCAAATAGAATTGTTTCACCCACGGTTTAATACTTTTCCGTCATCTCATGAATAATTACTGGAATATTTCACAAAGGTGACGCTTTAAGGCTTAGTGGTTTGGACGAACAGCAATGGCAATCCAGTAACTTTTGCAAAATTCATGAACCTTATTTTTGCGTTCTACAAGCGGTCTCATTCGGAAGTAAGAGAGATGTTGCAAAACCCTTCGAACTCGTTTCACGCAGATATTGGCTTCCCTATAACTTTCCCTAGACTTAAAGTTATGAAGCGAAGTCGAAGTTCAGGGGATTCTTAAGCAAAGAGCTTCCGTTAAGTACATGCACAACTCAATTTTACCTCTCCATTCCCGAAGTTAACTCTCACTCTATTTAAATTCTGGATACATAGAAAATAAAAACAACTGATTTTCAAGAAATGTGACCTAACATGCCAAGTTAATCCGGAAATTACGGTTTAATTGCCATTCAATACCTTCATTCCCAATACCAAAGGTTATAATATAGGAGACGTGCTCTCAAGATATTCTGATGAGTACGCCAAAACTTCGAAATCATTCCGCATTTCTCTTTAACATTCATTCTTTCCGTTACTATTCTGATTACTGAACAAAAGCGTGATAATTATCGGTGGAGATTTCAACCTCCCGGCTATAAATAAGATTGCGTAACTTCAAAGAAAAATTCGTTTCTCAGTGGTCTCAGGGACCATCAAAAAGATAACACACAGAATAAGAGAAAACCGCGAACCGACATTCATCAAGCTAAATGCAATGTAAATTTACAAATAGTAAATTTCCGTAGCGTAAAGAACAAACGTGTCGAAGTTGAGCATATATTTGAAAACGCAGATATCGTACTTGGATCAGGGAGAGCTGGCTTTTATGTCTACTTATTTAAAAAATTCGATTACGTAACATTCGGAGAGACATTAGAAGCTTCATTTACGATTTTCGTAGCTACAATGAAGGACGAGAGCACCGAAGTATCATGGAGTTATTTTTTGTAAATACTACGTAAAGGAATCGATGAATATATTCCATACAAATTCAAACTGGAGAGTAATGAACCTCGTTGGTATAACCACAAAATAAGGCGGGAGCTCAGGAGACAAAGGTAATTACACATTCTATATAAAAATTCTATAAAGTTAAGTAACAAAACCACGGAGCTCGCAGCGAGAGAAATATACGTTGCTCAACGCTCAAAAACGAAGAAAATAATGCGCACTACTATACGAAAATTTATTTGCCACGTTGGCGAATTGAAAAAAAGGCTACTTTAACAGGGAAACCGCATATTATTTAAATTCTGAATCACCGACATGGTTCAGCTTTATTCATTTTTTTGTTATTGTCTTCAAAGTCATTTTTGTATTTTGATGTTTTGGTGATAATCAAGTATTTTCCTTATTATATGATATTATGTTTCTCGTGCATAGCGCAAGATGATGGAAAACTATACGGAAATGTACTCAATATACAATTCTTGTATAAATCTTCTTTTGATTCATTTGTTTGATAGAAACCATTGTCGAAAGAAAATTATTATTTTTCTTGCCGAATAAATTAATTGCTCAATATTTCATAAGTAAATCGTAATTATTTCTACGAGGCAGTTTAAATGTAGCCTATGATGTTAGAATTTCCTCGTTGCATGCAGTATGTGTATACATTGAACCTAGTATGTATCGTATACACATGAATACCAAGCGCACTTGTGTAAGACGCGCAACTCGCATTTCACGTCGGAAAAAAATTGGAAGAATTCTTAATTCTCCCAGCAAGAGGTTTTGGGGGCCTAGTACTTTTGATTAGTAGTTTCCAAGTTTTCTGCTAGCGTCATAGGTTTCTTCCTCTACGATGTAAGTAATTCCCTGGGATAAAAAATCTCTTCCCTTTCAGTTAAAACTGGCTCTACGACCTTGTGAGTACGGATTTAGACACCGAGCTCCGATTTTGAGTATCCTAATCCCCCTTTCTCAGTCTTAATTTTATGTCTCCACTAGTCATGGCCCATGAATTGACATATGCATCCGTACAGCGATTTATATTTTTTCAAACCAAAAAAAAACACTTTTCAATGGCATTTACGTAGCTATGAACGATGCAAAGCAAGTTATGTTTGTACTTTTCAATTGGCCTGCGAAAATATAGTATATTTTGTATTTTTCGATTAAGACCTGCTATGGTCTTATACGAAAGTGTATACAAGAATATACTTACACCTTTAGGACCAAAGCAATTGTTCTATGTTCTTATAGGCGTATAATTTTCCTTTTTAATATGGCCATATTATTTTTAATTTTCACATAGGGTAATAGATAAAAATAATGCCAGCGAGTCACCAAGTGTCAATTTCCAGCGAATGACACATTTTTCACGCCCATGGATAGCACGTAGACGGATCAATGGTTGAGAGTGCAGATTGAAATTACAAGTTTCTTATGAAGTATATAATGTAATATTATGACTCGATCGAATGCTTGCCAACTGTTGTGTAGTGTTATTTATAATTTTTTAATGTGAACAGTTTGTACATTTTCAAAATTAATACTCGGCCTATAAGGTATACAAACTCACATTAACTAAAGCTTATCAAAATTTATGGAACCGAATGTGTGGCAATTTCCAGTGTTTATGAAGCTGTTCAAGGGGATTGATTGATTCCAAGTTATGGTGTGCACTTTGGTGTATCGTAACTAAACTGCCTTTATTCCTACTTCCTTGCCACAGTACCAATTGTATATTTCAGGCCAATTCTTTCATAAGATACGGTAACGTCCTTTACGGGATAAAATTTTGAGGGTTCTGAATTTGGTTGAATATCAGTATTTAAATAATTATCGAGTTTATTGTCCTCATGGATTACTGTAAAGTCTGCAAACTAGCATTGATGTTTCGCGCAAGCTTTTAATACCAAGATATTTCATGCAAGACCCACTTATCTCCACCTTCTTCTGGCTTTTGGCGACCTATTAATATTGTATGGATGGAATCGCAATCTTCCTGTCATATTCTTTGGCGGAGCAACCGGTTAAACGCAATCGTGGCGCCTCAACACTCCAGTCCATTTGGTGTTTATTTTATGAATTTTCCCCTCCAGTTAGGGGACCAATCTCAGAATTACACAAAGTTAAATACCCTGCAAGAACGAAGAGTTTTAAGCACATCAGAAATCCTTTTCATTTTTTTTCCTAATTTAAATGGCTGTTTATTAACCTGTGAGTTGTAATGAGGATTTTCGAAAGAAGAGGAATAAGAAGGAGAATTGGGGAAAGGGAGTGGTAACAGGGATAAAAAGTAGTCAAGGCATCGGAATAGATGTTTTCGGAGAGTGGAAAGAGGAAGGCGAATATTTTAGATCGTAATCTTTATTCCAAAAATGGTCGAAAGGATAAAATTGTTCATTAACCTCTCAAATAATTGAAGTATAATGAATAGCAGGCTAATATGGTAGGTCCGAACCGAAAATCATAGTAAAAATAAGGTAGTGAATTGTCACTGATAGCTGCAGATTTTTTTAAACCACTAGGATTCTCCGTTATATCACAATAAGGATTCAATATCTACCTACACCAGGCAAAAAAAGTTCTCCTATCTGGGTTTTATGCCTAGCACCTCGCGTGTCATGAAAGCGGCCGTCGGTGGCACTACGGAGAAAATCGCTTAAATAGGTTATTTTACTATAGGTAAATGTATTGACGAATAGATAGAAATTGCCTCATACAGTTTTCCACAAATATTTTGATCAAAGGCCAGCCAAATTAAATGCTATGAAAGTCTATTATTTAACCTCTTTATGTCACATTGCCCTATCACTATAAAAATTCTGGAGTCAAGGTATATTTCTCGTACAAGAAACTGATGAACGCACAGCTACCAAATTTATCAAATATTATCCTAATTATTTCCAAAATTTTCTCACGAAAATAGTGTTTTTGATTTCATAAATTCGTATGTATTTTAATATACATAAAGTAGCCCTCAGATACTTCATTTGGAACGATAGTATTGTCTAACGTTTTACAGCCTCGGCATAAAATGATTACAGGAAGCGCATTTTCTGCTCTTTAAGTACGACTAATGAATGTAAGTGTGGGTGATTGTGTTACAGCCTGTACATATTAGAGAAAAAGTACTGGGGCAAAATTGGAGAATATTTTTAGTGTGGAATGCCTTCCTTCTAACACACACAAAACTAACGACTTAAGGCCAGAAGGGAAGAGAATAAAGTTTGAGAGAGAGAAAAGTTTTCAGAACCGTTAGAGAGACACGGATGGTAAGGAGAAAAAAGAAAAGAGGACCCTAGAAAGAACCGGGTGCCAAGGGAGAGGTGACTCTCCCAACCTTTTACCCCTACTGCACCATAAGGGTTTTGCAAGAGGTGAGACGTTTCGGATTAAAGGATTCTGGTGCCCCTAATCATTGAAGGACTGCACAGACTTAATGGACTTTCACAACATAATGTAATTTTTCAGTCACTTGTAGAGTCAAAGAAATTCCGATTCGTACTCAAGCATTTTTACATGTTACAACTCTGATTTTAATCTGAAATCCGAAATTTAATCTGAAAAAATGAATAATAAAATAAATGAATTTAAAACTAATTTATAGTATGGGGCTTTTTAGTATGTATATCTTGTCTACACATCATCTCTTAACATATGATGCTCATACAATAACAAGACCCATCACATTTGAAATGTGGTAATAGAGGAAGTTTTTATTTCTTAACCAAGAGATTTCTTATCCTTTAAGATTTTGGCGCCAGAAGGAAGTGTCGTATTTTCAGTGAAAAATGTCTTCAGGAAAAGTAACGCACCGCCAAGGTTTTCAGTGAATATAGCTGTTGAGTAGGTTGATGCTGTCGAGGATGCTCTTTATTATTTCGTGCTTTATTTGGTGCCCCCCGCATCTTAGGAAATTTTGACATACTTCAAAATATGTCCACGAGGAGTGGAAGACATGCATTGAATGGTTTGACTCTCAAAAAATAAGATAAGTGCGTAGAGATTTCGAAGCGGAAGGGTTGGGAACACAACTAGAGGAAATGGGTGCGTGGAGTGAGTGGAGAACGGGAGGGACACGAAAAGAAAACATGAAATGGGGTGGGAAAGGAGAAGAAGGGTGAAATGCGTCTGGGTTTTCTCGTGTGTGATTCCGAGAGTATGTGATCTGTGCTTTTGGGCGTGGGGTGGCGTATGAGGATTCGACTGGAGAGGGCACCAACAGTTTGGAGAAATTGTGGAGCAGGGATCGAAATACTCCTGAACTCTCTACGCCTTCCATTCCATCTCACTTTTTGGTGCAGAGTCATTACTCTTCTCATTATAGGGATCAGTTTGAGGATTAGTAAAAACTTGTGTGCATATGAAATGGATGATTAGATGGAGGAACTTTTCCTGTACACCCGTATACGCACAGAAAAAAAGCTTTCTCTCCCTTTAGTTCAGCCAATGTTTCGCCAATTTTCCTAACTTTCCCTTGCAACAGCTCCTCAAATATTAGCTGCCCTATATTGTTGGCTTGCGATAGAGGGCGGTGAGCACCTTTTAGAAAGGTGATATGGTTGATGATGCAAGCTTATTTACTCATTCACACGCATCTTATTCCAAATTGTTTAAGACTACTCCTTCCTACATTTTCCGTTTCCTCCTTTAAATACTCCACCTCTCAAGGAGGAATCCATTCCTTCAGCTTCAAATACCTTTTGCTATTTTCAGCACGTCTTCCACCCCACCCGCATTTCCATTCAATGGCAAAAACCTGGAACGGAATGAGACAATTTTGCGTGAAAACTCCACGTCGTTGACTGCGCAAGTGCCCTCTGGCGTCGCGTAGAGGCGGTTAACTTTACGCTGGTATCGAATCGCGAGAATGGTGGGGGTTGAATTGAGAAACGTTTCCAATGAATTGGTTTATTTAAAGTCAGAGGGTTAGTGAGACGCGTTTGGGCTTCAAGTAAAGGATACTAGTTGGAACGCGAGAGGATCCATTGACTGATACGAGTTTTACGGATATTATTTCCATTAGACATATATACATCTTTGTAAGCACATGTACACTTTAGTGTGCAAATAAGTCTGATGAGACGTACAGTCACTTCATAAAGTATCGCGACACACTATCCTAGCGGTTTGTATAGGTTGGCTTTCGAAGTTGGAAGCACGTTGGCTATTCTGAGCCATATCTATTGACTATGAGCTTCTCCAGGTACAGTATGATATTTATTAAAAGTCAAGAGAGAGACAGCCACCAGAGATAGTTCAGGATAGCCTACGTATTTCGAGCTTCGACATCCGACCTATACGAACAGCTAGAGTAGTGTGTCGCGATACTTTATGAAGTGACTGTACATCTATAGAGTGAAATAATGGAAGAATCTTGAGAAATAGGAAACTAAACTAAAATAAACGAATATGCTATCCTGTGAGGTACCTAAGCTATCTTCATCAATCCCAGAAGAGAACAGAAAGCAAGGAAGATAGGTTAAAATCAAGGCTCTTATGCATAAGCTCTAAAAACCTTGGGTAAAATATAATATCATGGTACAAAGAAAGAAATCGTATCTAGATGTATAAATTAAGCAATGGAGGGGCCACTCAAGATACAATAAAGGAGTACAATACAGTAATATACATTCCATATTATATTCTCTGAAAAATATGAATCTGAATATTCTCCTCTTCTCTGAATATTCAAAGACCATTTCTCTTTGGCAGCATAGTTTTAAGGCATATCTCCATCTTCGTCATAGTTTAGTGACAAGAAATAGCAGTTTTTTTCTACATTTTTTACTATTCATAAAAATGCCTTCAACGAGCAAGATGTTATATGCATTTCTCTCTTCAGATACGGTAATTTTAACATTTAGCTGCTAGCATATAGGACCCTGGTCATAAAGATTAAACGAAAAAAATTGATGAAATACAAAGAGAAGCAGCACACTTCGTTAAAAGCTGCTACCAGCGAACATATAGGGTCTCACAACTTTTCGAGGGATTTTGGAGGGAGCCCAAAGAGACTCGGAGGCTACACGCTAGGCTTAGGTTGCTTGACAAATTCGGAACTGGTATGTTTCAGTGCGACACAGAGAATATTATCATGACGCCTCACCACATCTGGACATGTAGGTCTAACAAAAGTGACAAAATCAGAGAGATACACTGCCGAAGAGGTAGGTACAAAAATGCGTTATTTTCACGCACAACACGCAACCATAATACAAACTGAACTTCACTAAATACACAACCATAATACATATCACCATTTCTCCCCCAAAAACCATTTCCCTCAAATCTTTACTCGTCTGATGTCCTAACACCCTCTCCGACACACCCATATGGCAGCTCAAAGGGTAGTATGTAGATATATATGTAGAAAGAGGAGGCAGGGGGTTGAAAGTATGTAGTAGGAGAGAATGAGTGGTCACTTTTATAAAATAGAAGCATATCTGTGTACATAACATATTGAGCTAGTCTTTACCCTTCTCTAATAAATTGATTTGTGACTTGTTCGTGTATACTCGTGTAATGAATTGATTTGTGACTTGTTCGAATGTAAGCACTTTCTCCATCAGCCATCCTTCAAATTTCTAATTATAAAATGTATATTTAATTCCATAATTTTCTACTTTCTGAGCTGAAAGGAAAACTGGAATCTGGAAAAAAAGGGAATCAGAACAGAATAATGCATGGTATATTTATCATTTAATATTTTAAAAAGCCAAAATAAAAATGAGGGACATAATGTTTTAAAATAACAGCGTTTAAAAAGAACTGAACGCTCGCGAGAACATTGAGGGGAGTGTGGCAACCGGAGGTAGCGGAATTGAGAGGATCAGAGAGCAGAATTAAGTAAATGTTTATTTCTCTCTTACATTCTTTTTTATTCAAGTACCCGCTTGGAATATCAAACACTAAGACCAATTTTTCTCCTCTTCTCTTCTCATTCGTTGTGCTTCCCGTCTCCCCCATATTACCACTCTCTTCTTGTTTCCTCCCTTTTTCTACCACGTGTTTCCGTATGACGGCGCCATCAATTACATTTCTCCCGAGAGGGGGCAAAGGGTGGCTGCAAAAAGGTAAAATGGTAGCAGAGATTAAGGATAGGAATGAGAGCCGTGGTAAAAGTTAGGGGGAAATTTCACCGGTAAGGGTTTCGGTGGAGGTCCCTCTAGGTCCCGCCCCATTCCTGACTCAATTTTTCCACCCAGCTTCCCTGCTCACCTCCTAAAACAACCCATGTCCATCAGTACGCTCACACCGTCGCGATAGGTAGTGGATGGAGGGTTCAGTAGAGGAAACGAAAGAAAAATGGGGATGAGGAAAGTAGGGAGAATTCTAGAGTGAGGCGGAAGGTAGTGAAGCGGAGAGTGAAGACTCGAGGGTTATATTATTATGACTTTGTACAGGGCGATGGATTGAGGAGCTCACGCGGATTGCAGTTGGGAGGAGGAGAATGTTTCATGTGTCAGAATGGCGGGAGATTCATCAAAATCCACATAAATGAAATACCGTGCAAGCCACCACTAGAATGTGGCGCGGGATGATTCGACACCAGGCATGCAACACTCATTCTAGTTCAAACCAGAACCGCGTACGTTCCCCCGAATGCCAGGCGCAGGCCAAAACCAGTCAGAATAACGGTACGCTGTCAGATCAGAAACAAGGAGGGTGATACGTAGAAGAACTTGCTACCATACAGCACAATACTCAAGTTGGAAGAGTTGCTGATTGGTGATCAAAGTCATTTAGGATTTTTAATTGAGCTCTGACGTATTAAAGGTAGTTTTAGTGAGATATTATTTCATATGAAATTATATTATTTTGGCCTCATTACAAAACAAATTATCTTTTTAACAATCCCATATATCAGAAAGCTACTTTAATTCTTCTCAAGATATCTACCAGAAGATAAGAATTAGACGTTTTCCATGTGATGAGGAACGGCAGTGAGAGACAAAATCGAGCAAGAAATTTAACAGTATATAGTACGCATGTTTTCTTAACTATAAAGGATTACCTACTATATTTTTCACCTTAACACCATTTACAAAATTGTGATAATCCCTTAGGGTTTAAAGGCATTTTCAGCGTACGGTGTAAGATCAGTCTAGTATTAGCCTTTGATCAGTGTATTTATTTGACTTCAGTCGTTTTAATCAATTTCTTCCATTCTTATTAGTGCAGTATATAGGGGCATCATGGTTCTAAACGTTGCGTAAACTTTAAATTGTTAATTGAATATGGTCTCTATTATGATTCAGATAAAATTTATCTCAAACTGCGGAGCGTCTCCGCTTCCTTAGCTGCTTTGCCTCTTTTGTCCCCATTCATTCGCGCATAATATTCTTAGACGCTTGGGGATTATTTTCCAGCAGACACTGAGGGGACCGCATATAGGTTTAAAACTACAGGAAAGGGCAACCCGTGATCAGGAGAGTATGCAGTCTCCTTCCCCAGCCTCTCCCACCATTTCATTTCGTGCACCCTAGGGATCTCACCTCGCCGTTAAAAGTGGAACAGCTAGGATAACAGAGAACCGGAACGGAGAATTTCCATGGGCTTAAATTACGACCTCGTGGAATGTTTTTCCTCCATTCTGTTCAGAGAAATGAGATTTGGAGGTCGTGGTGCTATATGGACGGTGATTAGTTTTTATTCCACCTTCTCTGCCACACTGTAAATGGCCCGTGTTAAAATCGTTTTCCTTTCTTATGGCCTTGCAGGCCGGAAAGAGTTGAGAAAAGGATCTTTTTAGGAAATAAATGGACATGTCACTTTAACCTTTCGCCAAGCTCTCTACCTGTGAAATCTGAAATCTAATTACCCCTATTTCCTCTTGACGCGCCATAACACATTTTGTGTCGCCTCAATGAGTATGTGGTCGATTTGGTTTTTCGTTTTTTCATTTGGAGAATTCCATATTAGTATATGAATGTCTTTGTGAGGCAATGATGCGGACAAGTTATAAAATAATTTTAGCACTAGCAAAACTCATTAGTCAGAGAAAATGTTTGTTTGTTTACAGCAGGTATGCAGCACTGAATAAATACGATGTTTAACCATTTCCTCTCAAAACACTTTTTCTCAGAAACAGACCCTTGGGCATCACAGAAGCCTCTAATTCCTACCCTACGCTTGAAATGATTTTTTTGCCAAATTCCTCTCTTCACGTCATACTCTTACCCCCTCATTGAGCGAGAGAAGGTGCATGCATTGAGCTTGCATTGAAAACTTTTTGATGTTATCCGATAAGTTCGGGTATGTGAAACCGTATCCACTATTTATTACCAGAACAGAGAAGAATGGCTTTATTAAGAGTAGCTTAGAACATACATTCAACATAGAGTACATTTTTCTGTTTTCTGGCAACCCCCTCTTTTCTCTCCTGTTCTTAATATGTTCTCTTGCCTTCTCTGTCGGTAATTAAATGCAAGTGGGAGTATTCTTGGAGAGGCCTAAATTAAAATACTGCTTGCAAGCCATGCCTCTGGCTTTGCCACTTTCTACCAATGAAAATCTCTTTCTCGAACGGGGACGTATCTCTGTTCGTAGTATTGGGAGGGAATACTGTTGAAAACAGCTCAAATGAGGTGAATTTAAAGGCCGGGTGGTCGACGGGTGATTTTAGTAGAACAAATAAGTAAGCATTTAGATTTTCTGTGCGGTATAGTATTTACTAATATGGGAAACACGTCGAATGTCTAAAGGTTTAAGAGGGAGATGCGTGCAATTAATTATACCTGAAAACTTGCGGTTAGGGTTTTTAATAAGAAGGAAGGATAATATTAGGAAAAAATAGATTTTCTCAACTCATACCGAAGAAAGAGGCAACAGTTGCTACTGGCGTGCTATGTTCAGATTAAAATTATTGTTAGGGTCGGTATTTGCGGAAGCGAATAACGGAAGTGAATAAACAACGTTTTGTGAGACGGGAACAGGGTGGGCCTTTCTTTTGGAATTTTTCTAAAACTAATTGACTTCTTGTAAGAAATAGTGTAAAGCTAATTGAAGCTTTTTTTCATTTTAATAAATTAACATAAAATAGGGTAACTGAAGGTATTAACCCCATGCAGGTAATAACGCCACAGGAACTTTGAGGAATTGTTAAGGATACATATCGTTTATGGCAGCACCTGTGAAATGGCTAGTAACGAAGAATGCAATTATGTCCACTCTTGGAAGCTACCTTGAAACGAAGTGCTTATTTATAGTGAGTTTATCAGGCTCTAGAAGAAGGTGCAAGCTCGTCAGCTCACGCTTCGGGTGGCTTGAATATTTATTTGAATATGACGTAAGTTCGAATAATACCGTAATGTGATACGTCCTAAGAATGTGATTTCTCTGCAGTTAAAAACTTCATTAACATTGTTTTCATAAAAATATCTGTGGAATTAAATCAGTATTTAAGATGCATGTTATTTCGAATTAAATATGGCGTCTGCAGGTAATAACGCCACATTAGCGGAGGCATCATCTAGAAGCTCCTTGAAAACGTTGTTCTGTCTCATTGCGGGTTATAGCTTTCGTTAGAAAGCCATAGTTCGCATGCACACGCTTTGAACGGAATCCATACACTTCTGGCGATAAAGTACTATGATTTTTATTAATTGTGGAAACATTGTAGCAGTGGCGGATTAAGGAGGGGTTGAAGAGGGTTGCCAGCCTCGTTATTCCTGGGACAATCGAAAAAAAATAATAGGTATGTAGTTTGTTTTCCTATTCAAGTTTTTATCTACACAAACTCATAGTATGTAATATGTTGAGAACTATGTGAATGTGGGAAGCTAAGCTAGACAGCGACTGTGGTGAGCATGGATTACTGTCGTACCGTGGCCTTTCCTCACCACTGTCTAATATGCGGCTACTTCTTCCCTCGTGCTCGTTGCGACTTGTTAATTGTCCGGTTCTTGCGAGTATTTTGTCAAATTTACGAAGTTAAGTCTCGAATGTTTACTTCTTCACACATTCGTACCTTTGTTCCTTATTTCTATTTTCTGTGATGTATCTGCAGATAAAATCTACCTCAGCCTCCTCAGATCGATCAATTAATCACTATAGCATAGCCTAATAGCACTTTCTCGCGCTCGCCTGATGCTATTAAGGTGGTTGGAGTCATTTTTGTGAATGGATATATTAGCGTATGCGTTAAATATAAATGCTCTATTTTCAATCAGTAAAGTAGGCCGATACTGGTTTGAAGGCTGTATGAAGCGGAATTCGGGAATCGTTATGTAGGACCTAACTTTTTCCCAACGAATGACTGCAATAAATTCTTCTCGGGTTTCCGTCCGAGTGAGATGCCCCATCTGCTCCACTGCCGTCGTTGAAAACGTCTTCCATCGAAACGTCGGAAGTGGAGCAGATGGACCATCTCACCCGGACGAAAACTCGGGCATTGTTCTCCGAAAAGGGGAGAACTTGAGTAATGGTTGGCTCATGTGCTTTAATAGGGGCGTGGTCGGTCACTTTCTTTAGCTCTTGTGTTCCATCTACAGCAAAATAGAGCTGCAACCGCAGCAGATCTACCATGTTGACAAGTCGGGGCTATAGTAAATACTAAGTGGTCAGGAAAAAGTACTTGACTAATGGGCCATAAGAGAGTGCATGTGGTAACGTATGGCGAGCAAGGAAACTGTCACTATCATAGTTTGTACAAATGTTACAGGATATTGCCTACAGTAATTAATAAAGGAATTTAAAAGGAAGAAATAGTTTGGAGATGACTTACTAATAGAGATTGAATTTTCTATGACACAAAAAGGATACGTGACGACGGAGAAAATCTGTGAATTCCTCCGTAATTTCAACCAGTATGGTTTTTCTGTCAACTGCCTACTCTTGCTCGATGGTCACAGAAGTCATCTAGATGAGTCTGCTATAAGTGTAGGTTAAGGACTTGGTAGGACAATTCTGAGCCTTCCAGCTCACTGCAGTCACGTGCTTCAGCCTCTGGACCAGAGCTTCTTTGAGACATGGAAGGGTCACTGGTATGACGCTGACGACACCTTCCGTCGCCAATATCCAGGCAGAACCATTGGTAATTACCAATTTCCCAAGATTTTTTCGGAAGCATAGCATCGCGGAGCGACGCTATGATAAGCCCTAGGGTTGAAAGAAATACTCCAAAATGTAAATCTGTGAATGCATAAGGTACTGTTCTCAGCAAAGAGCACTTTAGCCCTGAGTGCCAGTCGACATCAGCCGCTGGTAATTCTTGCTTGAAGTCAAAAGCACGAAATCCCACTAAGAGATCACAAGAAAAGAACTTATATATTGGTTATTTATGAGAATATTTTTATGGAAAATGCAGAAAAAAATTGTATTCAGTGTACCTACTTCAAAATAGATATCATGAATAGTTATAAAAGGAGAATGCATAAAACGGGACTTTGCTCTTTGTGCGTACACAGTTGTGTGGAACTAAGTGAATGACCATGATTAATAAGCACTAGACAGATACTAATTTGGTGTATATACTTTCAATTGGCTTGTTAATTTCATTTTTAAACATTTAACTAATGTTTTATAGTAAACATTTTTCAAATATTTAATAGCAATTTAATCGAACGTTTTATGACAATGCTCTGAACTTGCGTTATTACCTTCCCAGAAGTTTGTACAGTTCGTATTATTTTTCCTTCTATTCACCAAATACAATTAATTTTGGTATATTTAAAATCGTATTGGATAAATAGCATGACAAATTATTTACAAAAAAATACGAATTAATAAATGATTTCATAAATATTTATGGAAAATTAACTGAATAGGTGGCGTTATTACCTTCATTTATCCTATCCATAATAATGCGCGTGGATATCGTGAGAAAACATCACAAATATATTGATTTAAATTTTTTATTTGAAGTTTTTTATTTGATTTTTTATATTGAAAGAAGCGACCAACGTTATTTTGAAGCAAGAGCTAAGTTCTTTATGGGTCAGAGATGGTGAATGTTCATTTCAAGTGTCATATATCATTTGAATGATCATTATCTTTTGATGGACGCAAAGCACGTTTTATTTATTTATAACCTAGTTTTTCGTGGTATACAAAGAAAAATTAAGTTTTCATTTTTATATATAAAATATTAATATAGTTTCAGTTATTAAAACTTAATCCATTTTATAAAATTTAAGTTTTTTCCATACAGTCTTTAAATATTCTCATTGTTTTAAGAATAGAAATCGCTCAGCTTAAACGCTCAATCTTAAGTCCTGGATTTTACTAAAAATGGTATATGAATAATATAAGGCATGCTTTGCGAAATTAATGCATCCAAGTTTTGAAAATTATTTTCAGATTTTTTATCTTTTGTTGCCTTTCTATTTTTTATTTATTTGGAATTTTCTATTACGTTATCTGGAAAACAGCAGTAAATCCATGGCATGTTTAAAGTTTTTATTTTTTTTAATATTATGATAGTTGTAATCAGTTAGTGATAATCAGATAGTGTAAATCAGTTTACTTAAAATTATCATATAAACATTTTCGTAAAAGTAACGCATTTTTATGAATGTGTTTTTATTATGTAGATGCATGATTATAGTTATAATCAAATCCCATTTTCCAGAAAACCAGCCATGAATTAATTGGCTGGCCAGATTGGATGTCTTGAATTATTCCGCAGTAAGGTTTAATTTGATTTTTGATCTTCCGTATCCCTCCAAACTTAGGTTGTCATATGACGTCTAAGATTTTCCGCTTTGTTAGTATATTCATTCAATATGAGTGAGGAAAAAAACAATATGGTAGGTCAACATTTCCAGGTTTTCTTTAGGAATTTAATCGGTCTGGAAGCTTATAATTTTTTCCTCTTTATGCAAACTAAACGTATATGAAAGCAGAAGTCAGTCAACCTTCTGAAATCCGTGACTCATAGGTACCAAACCTTTAATTTTCAAAGGGGAGACTCGGTGTGTTTTCATTCCAATTTTAAAGCTCCAACACTAAATTTTTAACACTTAGCCTACCCTAGTAAGCATGAAAGCATGAATTTTAATCAAATCTCGCATAAAATTATCCTCAGTTTAATACAATAGAAATATGGAGTAATAATTTTGCATTGTTTTATCAAAATTAAATGCATATTTCTCAGTCTGATCACATAGATGTTACCAATTGTAACGGTATAACCATTAACGGCAAACAGTATAGATATTTTAAGGTGGCCAATTGAATGAACACAAATGGGTTCTGCTTTAAGACAACTCCGTATGAAAATGAATTAAGAAGAAAGAGAAAAACACTGCTAAAGATATTGAATGGTACGTGATGGTACATTACCTACATTAAAACATTATTACAACCAAGTAGGAATGGGTGGTTTTAGTTCATTTTGGTTTCTGGGGTCGGAAGGAATATTCAATGAAGAAGCGCATGTAAAGGCCTCCTTTTTCTTTTATTTACATACTTATACCAATTTTGGTATGCAAAATTTATTATAGTCTTTCAAATGTAGCCATCATTTTTCACGCTGAGATCCGCGAGCGATCATTTGGCACGCTCGTGGAAGTACTCAAACCCTGGAAAAGAGAAGCGGAACGCGCAATATTCCAGTGGTTGAACATGACTGGGTGACAAGGGTTTGCGCACAGTCCTCTTTTCATCGGTTTATTCATGTTGAGGACGACATGCTGACGTGAGAAGTTGTTGACACTTATTCGCAGCTCACGATGACGAGAGGTCTCAGTGGCGGACTTAAGGAATGGCAGACTACGGATGGATTTGCGGAGATATAAAAATAAAGAGAAAGGGACGGGAAATGTGCTCGGAGGTGAAGCGCATCGTTCTGAGCCGACCGTCGAGCGACGACTCAATGTGTCAAAGCGCGAGTATTTGCGGAGAGCTTAATCACGGTAACGTCACGAATTTGTGCGTGGACAAGGTTTCATGACATGGAGTTGAATAAAGGAGGGCAGGGAAGAACACTAATCTTATAAATTAAGGGGAGAATCAGGATATGGATAGTCTCACTTACGGTACATTTATTTCATTTTCGAGTATTTTCGTACAAGATATTTTCCTTTCGATAGTTTACTCGTATTGAGTTATCATAACTTTAGGTATCGAATGGTATATAGCTCTTATTTACCGCACTAGTTTAGAGGAAAGCTCAATTGGATTAACTTAAGTAATATAAGTAATAAATAATAAAAATATAGTACCAATTAATGTTCGATTTCATGTTAATTGTAGCCTTGGTTTCAGCGCACGGCTTTCTTAATATTTTTCTTTCTTTCCTCCGCGCATTTTGAAATGCTTGTTTTTATTTTTCCTTCCATCTCCCTTAACGCATGACCACTAAATGCATTTACTATAACGCAATACTTTGTCCGAAGCACTTTACCTTCGAAAATTAATATCTATCGATTGTTGCATTTTGTTCTCAGACGCGCAATACATCCCATTTTTACCTACCGTATCATCGCATTTTCCATGCGGAAGAGTTATGCAAAGTATTCGAAACAGTAGATTACTGAAAAATTTAGCTAATAAATACGAAAATTGTTTGTCTTTATCAAGTTGTCTTATGAACGTTATTTTTTATTCAACAAAAAATATAAACTGGAAAATATTTTCCTAGAAATAACTTAGATTTTATTCGATTTTTACTCTTGATTATTATTTGTTGATTCGACTATCATGAGAGGCACTAGTTTAAATATTTATGTGATCTGGATAAATTTAATCCTATACTCATTTCAAGCACATTGTTAATACTTTTGTTACGGCACCACATCTCAAGCTGCGATGGAGGCTAAGCTAAGTGGTGTGCAGTGATGGCAGTGTAGTGGAGTCATCCGAAAAGAGGGATGGCACACGGATTGTGAGTCGGTGGCGGCGAGCCCGAGAGCGAGGATGCTTCTTCGCCGGACACTCGTCGATTTTCCTATTTTACGTTTCTATTTAGTATGCTTAGCTGTTTCTTCTGCTGTACGACATATTATATTATTTGTTTATAATTCTATATTCTATAAAACCTGTTTGGCAAATAACATGCTGTGAGAAATGACGGGGAATAAATTGAAAGAGTACGGATTAGGAGGTCGCTTCCGTGCACATGCATGGAATGGAGGGGGGCCCACGATATCCAGGAAGGGAAAAATGGTTCTACAACTTGAAGGAAAAGAAATATCCTTATCCCCTTGATGATCACATGTAAAAGTTGACTTATTTGTAAATAATAAATGCAGGCGTTTTTCCATTTTCATGGTCAACTGCTTGGTTTCGATTCCCATCTGCTTCTTTTTCTTGGTAACATTAGAATATCTTAGGTAAACGAATGAATTTTGACTTAGGTCTTTGGTTAACGAATGAATAAATCTATTCCATGAGTAGGCGAAGGATGCGGCCAGTATTTCACTTATCCATTTAAAACAATATTTTACTTGCTCTACATGGGACAAATTTAGGGAGTGTTGCATGAAAAATTCTGGAAAAGAAATTTTTACCCACGCATAACGGCACATGACATCTCAAAAGCAAGGAACTATCAAGATTAGGTGAAGCTGTTTGGTATATTTGGTAGATGGCAATATTCTTGTTATTGTAAGACTGGCATTTTGGTTGGAAAGCTAAGAGTTTCAAGTGTAATTATATTACTTTTCAATAGGGAATGTAATATAGATTCTTAATTTTATAAATAATTTCATAGAAAATAAGAAATTAGCTTAACTTTCGGACATGAATGTACCATATATTCAGCGAAAGAGTGAAATTACGCGCACTTAGCAGTAGATAAAGTTATATGAATTTTATTGCAGTGAATATGATATATTCGGAAATAATCGAATAAATGAAGACGTACCTACCGGATCAAATTTATATGAACATTTTTGCGACCTGAAAAGCGTCAAGTTAATCATTGATTCGGTTAATTTTGTCATTTTTTCCAGATCGATAACTCCATGGAATAAAAAACTTTTGCTGGGTTCCTTTCAAGGTTGAGGGACTGAATAATTCTACCCATAACCTAATTTTAATTAGATATTCGGATATGGAAAGGAAGGCAAAGATCTCTCCTAGGCTGCGGTAAAAGCCAAAACTAATAGAGGGCTGACGGCCGAGGCATAATGTCTCATTGAAGCAGCATAATCACTCATAGGGGGATTTAACAAGCTATTTCGCAAATATTCTTGAATGAGCTACTAGCAAAGTTGCTAGAGAAGTTAGCCTCCATTTAAAAAAGCAAAATGTGAAGTCAAATCTCATACTTTTACGACTCAGTGTTGGAAGATTGTTACAAATGTTTGAAAAAGATAATCCCATGTCTTGTTCAGATTCATTTAAAGAGCACGCGATGAAAAGCCGTTCCCAAATGAAGCCATTTGAGGAAGTTTTAGTTGGATGAAAAACGACGAATACTGCAGTCCTCGCTTGAATAACTTAGTTTCTCTGTTCATTGCTTTGGAACCAAGATGCATGTATACTACAACAGACGCGCGAATTTTTGTTTCCTTAATCCATGAATAGTAATGATAAAGAGATAGTGAGTGAGGACCGGTTGGCACCGAGGGGAATTTAGTAAGCCTAGTCGTCACGTAAATCCAGAATATTGGCGATATCAATTATGGGATGCGAGTATTTCGTCTCAGGGTGGAGTTAAGGAAAGAAACAAAGGATTCTATGTACTATTAATGGATAGCAGGGAGCTAAGTCACCAGTGGTGGGAACAATGAGCAACTGAGGGTTTTCAAAAGCACTGCTGGAAAAGAAGACTCACTTGCCATGAGAGGGAAGAAGAGATGATAATGGGAAATTTGGTGAAAGGGGAGGGGGGAATGAAAGAAAGATTATAGGGAGAAGTAGATGAGACCTAAGAGAGCATGAGTGGTAAGTATTGTATGTACGAAGAAAGTGATCGGAAAAGAGGACGTTCAAATAATGGCGTTCTTTATTGGCTTAATGTTTTAGTTTAGATGACATTATCTTTCCAATATTGAGAGACACTTAAACATACAGCTTCATTGTTTTTATATTAGGTCAATAATTATAAAAAATTGTTTGTTTGAACTGCTTAACTTTGATAGTGTGTGTCAGTTATAAATATATTTCTTAAAATATTTTAGATAAAGAGCTGAGTATCTCTTAAGTCCTTAGTATATAGCATAATTACAGGTTCAAGTACAGAAATTGTGTGAAAAACAGCCGTGTTAACTCAGCCACTGCGCCAATTACATTCAACATATGTACTAGTTATCTTCAGCACAATGAGGAATTTTTAAATATATGTATGGATGATATTTGAACAAACTGATAGCGAACAAAACATGATAAGGTTAACCCAACCTTCTTTTCGCTACTTTGAACTGCATCCTTGAAAAAATAATCTCTTTCCTGAAATAAGCAGTTATTTCAGTCAAAACCTCTTCTCTTTTATATTGATTCGTCTTTCCTTACTCTAACCAAATGTGAGTACAGGAAAATATAGTAAAACGCTTTAGAAGCAATCATCAAATTAAGAGGGGAAAGCTGGGTTTCCTTTGGAAATATTTGCGAGGGTGTGACAGTTCTCTGCAGATAAGTTAAATTCTGGAAAGAGAAAACATAATGTGTGCGGAAAGAGCTAGGTATAGTATGGCGGCCACAATTACAGTGCCTTTGCAATAGCATAGGCTTGGGAGCACATTGTTAAGCCCCACTGCTATATTCCCTGCCGTAACAGAACATAAAATGTTGAAACTTCTCGAGAAAAAAATATTTTGCATTGCATTCCCTAAGGAAGAGTTTACTTAACAATTTTATGCAATATTTTGATGCAATATGATAACAATGCATGATATTATCGTATATCGTATATATCGTAGTATATCATTATCCAAGAATAAGTTAATTTTACTGAAAAATTACGTAATATTTCATCATACGTCTACATATCAGCTTTTATTGAATGAATTAAGTGTATGTGTATTTCATATTGACCATGTATGTTAATTTTGAGCAAATGTATGGGGACGTGAAACTAGTAACCACTTCCTGAATACCTATTAGCATAACCATATTTCAAGAATACTATTGACTTTTTCAGCAGAAAGTTAAGCTGTTGATGTGGAGTGCATATAAAATCAAGCGTGTGCATGAAACAGTTTTCATTTTTCTCGTATATTTTTTACTCTCTTTCCTTCTGACACCATTGAAATACGACCTGTTTTCCATCCTCTTTCCACCTTATCCCATCATCTCATTTTCTTTGCGCGTGGCTAAACAGAAACGGCCAACATTCCCGGAGAGAGGATATATGTGGGCATTTTTTGATTAGAGGAAGTCGACTACGGCCATTTATCCAATGGAATAAGTCTAACTCACCCCGACTTCCAATTACCCATTCAATTTTGCATTTGGCTGACTAATTGATCATGCATCAAAGAAAGCATTCAGAATTCCATACCTCTAGATAAACGGATAAATTAGGCCACTCTCTTTCCGGAGGAAATTTTTTCACCTGGACTAGAGGACTCCCCGGCAGATTTGCCATAAAAGTTTTTTACTTCTCTTTTCCTCCCAAAATTTCCGTTGAAAAATAAACTTAGGACTTACAACGACATCATAAAAATTTTAGCTTTAAAGTTTAATTTGAATCTGCCCACTTTTCCCCTAGATCCGAAGCCCCAGGTGGGAAATCGCAATTCTAATGAAAGAAAACGTGTTTTTTTACTCATGAAACGAAATTTGTGGACATTTTAAAGTTAAAAAGTTATAATATGCTAAATTTTTTGCATGTGCGAATTTCTAATGACGATTACGGTTTATCATTTTTGTCCGCTAGTTTCTTTCGTGTGCTATCATAATACTTCTGCCAACGCTTTTACTCATTTTCCAGAATTTTTTTCGTGATGCTTAAGTTAGTCGCAAATTACCATTATCTTCACATATTTGTTGTCCATACAATGAATATATATTATGGATTGTAATCTCGTCGTTAAAAACTGTTGTCTTGAATTCCGTAAAAAACCACCACCTAGTGACGAAAGACGGAAGTTCAAGTGTAAATACAGTGCATAGTTTGTAAATAAACACGTCTTACTGGTTTTACTTACAAGTAATCATAATGTAGTGGATAAAAATTGTAGTACTGCACGCGGGACGTAATTATACGCTTTTTTAATATCGTCCGGTCTACAGACGTATTTAATCTCTCTCAAAAATTTTACTAATTAAATGCACTATTATCTTCTTAGTACTTCGTGAATATCGCTACGGCAATTTATTAATAATAAGTATGTTTAATTAATATGTATAGTATGTTATATATAGTATAGAATGTTAATAAGTATGTGTAATTTATTAATAATAAGTATGGCCATACTACTTCTTCCTTTCGAATTTCTTCCACTTCCCGCCTCCCGCCCCCAACTTTCCTCTCCCTCCCCCTCCTCCCCTTCCCCTGTCCCTCCCCTCCCTTCCTTCCTTCCGCCTCAGTCCTCCCTTCCTACCGCCTCAGTCCTCCCTTCCTTCTCAGTCTTCGCTCTTGCGACCAAGGTGCTAGTGGCACCGAAATATCAAGAAACTTTGTAAGTGTGTTCATCATTTTTTTGTTTTCTGTGTTTGTCGTCTGCCTTCCTCTGGGCCACTTTTATATATTCGTCACTTAAGTGATCCTAAGTGCAGTAATATATATATATATATATATATATATATATATATATATATATATATATATATATATATATATATATATAAAAAGCTTCGTCACAGGGTGACACTAAACATAAAACATATAAAATGGAAACTCACGAGTTTAAAATTTTCGGTGGGTCGCCCGCACCTTCATCAGTGATAGAATGAGGATTGAGGAGGAAGAACCATATAGGAGGGGCGGTGAGGGGAAGGAGCAGTTAGGAAGGGTGGGGAAGGGTGGGGAGGGAAGGAGCCAAAGACCTATTCGGGAGAAAGAAACAATGTAGCGAAAAGGGGGGAAAAATTAATTAATGGGAACGGTTGAGGCCAGGTGGACAGAGGGCGTTAAAATATCGGATGCAACATTGTTCTAAAGTCTTCAGACTAATTATAGTGGCTGTGGGCGGGAGGGAAGCCAGAATGGCTACATTGTAGCAGTCATCAAATCTTACATTGTGGGAGGCAGCATGTGTGGGGACAGAGAAAGAGAAGTTGGTTGAAGAGGGATTGCAAGAAGCACGGTGATTATTAATTCTGATATTGAGGGGGGTACTACAGAGCCCAATGTAAAAAGCTGTACATAATTTACAAATAAGGATATATACTATATTAGTTGTGGCACAGGAAGGGGAGGTAACAGAAGGAAGATAACGATTAACGAATTTTTTGGGTAATCGGTCTGTAATTAGAATTAAACAAGTTTTGCACCTTGGCCGGTTACAACGGGTGGCTGGAGCTTTGGAAATATTAAAAGATTTATGGAGGGGGTTAGTGGCTCTAAATATAGCAGACAAGTTTGGGGGACGTTTGTATACAACAGAGGGACATTTAGGGAATAAATTAGTAGTGGCAGGATTGCTAGAAAGTATTGGGAATAATTCTTTGAGGAGATGTTTTAGGGACTGTACGCCTGGGAAGAAAGTGGTGCAAATAGAAATATTGTTGTACTTAGGACAAGAAGTGGATTTAGGTTGGTACGGTTTTCTAAGTATTTTTTTATTTAAAAGGGATTCAGGGTAGCCCCTGCGAAGAAGAGACTGGTGTAGCTTGGAAAGAAAGCAATCAAGGGACTCCGGGTTGTTACAAATTCGATGACCTCTGATAGAAAGTGAGTAAGGGAGGAAACGTTTGGTATGTGCGGGATGACAACTGCTGAAGTGAAGGTATTGCTGTTTATTAGTGGGCTTTATATGAACAGAAGTACTGAATTTACGGTTGGATAAAGCTACGTCGACATCTAGAAAGGTTATATGGGTGGAAGACATAGTAGAGGTAAATGATACAGAAGAGGAGTCATTGAGAGAGGAAATGAAGGAGTTTAGGGAGTCGATGTCATGTGTCCAAAGTAGAAAAATGTCATCTATGTAACGGAGCCACAGAAGGGGTTTAAAAGGGGCTTGGGAGAGGTAATTCTCTTCCAGAAGACCTAGAAAAAGATTGGCATAAGAAGGGCTAAAACGACTTCCCATGGCACAGCCCTTTGTTTGTAGGTAGTGAAGATCGTTGAAGGAGAAAGCATTGTGGGTAAGAATAAATTCAGAAAGTTGTAAGAGGAAGTCGGTACTGGGTATATGAGGAGTGGGGCGTTGGCTGAGAAAATGACGGATGGAACGGAGACCTTCTGAGTGGGGAATGGAAGTGTACAAGGAAGTGACATCTATAGTGGCCATCAAAAGTGGTGTATTATGTGGAAGTTTGACAGTTTTCAAATAATTTAGAAAGTGGTGTGTATCTTTAATAAATGAGGGCAGGGCATGAACGTGAGGCTGCAGATAGTGATCAACAAATGCCGAGATGCGTTCAGTAGGGGAACTGCAGGAGGAAACAATTGGACGGCCGGGGATGTTAGGTTTATGAATTTTAGGAAGGATGTAGAAATGAGGGGTTTTGGGGTGAGGAGCAGAGAGAAGGGAAAGGTCACACTTAGCCAAACCTTCTGTTGGACCTTTTTGGAGGAGGAGCGATGTTAACTTATTAGCAAAATCAAGAGTGGGATCTGAGGGAACAGGCCTGTAGGAGGAAGTATCTGAAAGTTGCCTTAGGGCTCCTTATCTCCTTATTTCTTAAATTTATTAGCAAATTACAAACGTAAATCAATTCAAATTGCGGAAGTTCAACATAATTGGCGCTGCAGTTGGCTAAAAGGGGTAGACAATTGTAGCTATTAAAAATCAGTTCGCAAAATAGTCTGTATATTTTGAACCTTAAATTTTATTTTAAATAGATGATCCATCGAAAATAGAGTTATCAACATAAATAATAAGTGTTTTTTGACTCATGTAGTCATTCCAGAGCCACCTTCAATTGGTGATAATTAATGGGCCTTGCTGGGTCCTTTGTAGAGCTGGAAAGCTGATTGGGTGCGTATGTCGCATAAAGGTGGAGAGGTGATTAAGTTTGAGGATTTATTGGGAGGTCGAAACGAGGGGACTCTGAGGAGAATAATGGGATGAGTTTACAGAGGAGATGTGAAGTGAAGAGGGCACAATGAGGAAGTTTTCATGTATGGCGCGAGGACGGTGCTCTGCTTCTCTAAGCGAAAAAGCGTAGTGAAGGCGAAGGGGAAACTGTATTACAGCTTAAAGAATGAGAGAAATTTTGTTTTCCTTGCACAATGAGGAAGTTTTCATTTATGGCGCGGGGAAGGTGCTCGGCTCCAAACAAGTGAAATGGAGGCGAAGAGGAAACTGTATGACGGATTAAAATAGGAGAGAAAGTTTGTGTTATCCTGGTTGGCTAGGAAGGAATATAAGGGATGAAAGGGCTGTGATTGGACGGTGGTACGGATATGGTGCTTAGAAAAAGCGATGATAGTTTTGTAGCGCATGGTTATAGTAAAACTGGTGGATTATAGTGTATACTTATGCTTGAGAATAATCTTTCCTATTTGTATTACAGTCGCTGTTACTCCATAAGTGATTATAAATTGTTGGCAATATTTAAAGACATTCTTTATTGAGTGACTAACGCACGAATCCTGCATTATATACTAGGAAAAATTCTGCTAAACTCAATCATTTAAAATAGCCTATTATCATTATTATTTTTTGTTAATGCGTCAGTTGCAATAAATTATTATTAGCTCTAGTGACATTTCTGGATGTATATTCCTAGATATAAGTCGGTTAAGAGCTCAAAGAAGCCTTGCAAATAATTTTAATCTTATATCTCCTACACATCACAGGTACTGTAAGGGAAACACGTGCCTTTGTATTGGCACAACCTTGAGGCCACATTTATTTAACACTGCTCCCTCTCTTTCTCTCATCTTTCATTACTGTTCTCTAGCAAGGCAAGTGAGTAAACGAAAACATGGGCTAAATCTGTGTGTCGTATTTACCTTCTGCAATTGCATACTTTTAACGTCGGACGAATGTATAATTTTTTTTAACAAAATGAACGTCTCCTGCGTCAAGTGGGAAACAGCCTGAGGAAAAATCCCATAATCCTCCTTGTCTTGGGGCCTCCTTGTGTCGCTTAGGGTGGCACCGTCACGTCGACTGAGATGGTGTTCAATATAATATGAAAGCAAAGAGAGACTGGCGAGAGAAGTTAAGCGCAAGTGGAGTCTGTGGATTTGGCTTGGCTCAGACCCTTATTACTATGAAGTCGCTCCTCCCCTCGCTCTTTCCCTTGAGACGATGAGGCGGCGGACTAGAATGGAGTGTGGCGTTGACCGCAAATCCCTTTATGGAGGAGCTTCATGATGTTGGACATTTCCAGTTACTAGGAGACACTGGGTAGAGTGTGCCATGTGGAGATAACGCTCTCCAAAGTATATATAAATAAAACTGTACAAGAGCTAAACCGAGGGAAAGGAAAAGGTAAAAGAGAAGAAGATAAGCAGATATTTTATTAGAAGTAGATGGAATATAATCCTACAGTTTAAGTAGTGGATACTGCCGGTATTTATACTTTAAATGCAAGGTATTTTATTCTTACAACAAATGTACTTCTCTTGTATCTTTCCTACTCTTGCAATGAAAGGTATGGTTTGCCTGAAATAACAAAATTTTTGGGATCATCTCCCTCTCTCTAGGCTCTTAATAATTTTGACACCTTACATCGCGTTGTTTGTGTATGTGAGCACAACATAGGGTAAATAGAGCTCTCGCGACCCTAACTCAGGCAATGTACAACTAATCGATGATGAACTCTATTGCACAGAAATAAACAAGTATCGAAGTTCTTGTGCTTATATATGAGATAATTAACCATTTTATACATTCTTAAAATTATGACCTCAACGGTTTCAGGCTCAGTTTTGTGAAAGTTTACAGTAACAAAGTAAAGTTTAAGTACAACTGATTAAATGCGTCATATTTTATTTTTATTCCGGAAAATGTTTCATAATTTTTAGTTTAGAAATTTCGCATATTTGGTCATCTGTAGAAATCTCAGTGCATCTTATATATTTCTACATATTTTTCCTAAAAAAATATTAACAAAATTTTAGGGCACACTGTACTATTGAACTGCATTAGAGCACACTGTACAGGTATCGATAAGTATTGAATTGTCCTTAGATTACACGTATAAATATGTACGATTAGGGAGTTTTTATTTTTTTGTATTTATTTCTGCTTTTCGAGGGCCGGTTTATGTTTATGAAGCATGTGTTCAAAAGATTTTCAGTATAATGCAAGCGAGGGAAAGATTATAATGATAAGCGATATTCAAGTTCATAGCTCCGTTTATCTGATTGAAAAAGTAATTTTTATCCTTAGCATATTTTTTATGCCTCCAGGATTTTGCGCGGAAAAATTTTCAACGAATTTATGTATATGCTGACTAAATTGAGTTATATTAAAAAAATAAATACAGCTGTGTTTGGAATTCAAGCCTGATATTTGATGCCTAATGTAATTTTTAAACTTCAAATATTCTGCATGAATCCGAAAAAAAAGTTTTAAAAATGTTTATGTTAAATATTATGAATGGCCACAGAAGGTATTGCCGCATTAATATTAGGAGTTTCGTTGTTTAGAAAATTTGATAAGGCTTTTATCCCATCAAAACAGTCAAAGCGGCTTTTCAGGAGTGATTTGATTGTTTCATTGCAAATTTGCCTTTTTTCATTTGAATTTGTTCGATTCAATGGGTTCAATGTCACATTAACTTACCTCAAATTTACTTTAAGCGTCTTGTTTCCCATTACCCCTTTTGCTGCTGTGAACGTAGTAGCTACGTTCGCCCGGTTGACTGCTGTGAACGTAGCTTTTTGAGAGAGGGCGGCGGGCAGAAGTTGAGAAGTGGGAACGTTCGCCCGGTTGACTGCTGTGAACGTAGCTCCTACGTTCCGTTGGCAAGTGGTTGTTCCTACCCACGCTACTGAACTTTCTCTTTTTCTGCGAATGCCATTCACTAAGTTCATTATTATACATTGTACTAATCCCAACCCGGGAGCTTGAGTGACGATTGAGTTGCAGATGCAACGAGAGGCATACTTTCTGTGCCGACGTAGGTTAGCGTTCACGTTTTCGCCGCACAGGGGTTGGAACGTCTCTGCAATTAGACCGCAGCGAAAGGGTTAAATCATATTATGACCATGCTATTCTGTTGCGTATGCTTAGGAAAATGTCAGTTGATCTTCCCGGTGTCAATTGCTAAATAATTCATGCCCATCTAAACTGAACTTGCAGAAATTAGTAATAACTTAGGCATTCGAAACTCCTCTCAGTCGTCGCCATCACGTTGCCCCCTAAGCTCTTCAGTATTAGATCTGCTCTTCATTAATTTAAGCTTTGTTCATACATTTTATGTTCGTCTGCAGATCAAATATTCAGAGAAAATCTTGCATTAAATGTCCTCAAAGTATAATGTTTTTTTAAAGTCTATTTTAGATCATTGAACGCAGTTTATAAGCTAATTTTTTGGCAAATCTATACACAACAATATATCTTCAATGTTCCGAATTCTTTGGTTCCAGTCATATAAGTTGCTGAACAAATTTCTTTCTAGAAGTTCATATTATTTTAAGTTACCACATGCAATTCATCATTAACGCTTCAACTGTGATAAAACGCTAAGTTTAAGATTACCTCATCATTCAAATTTTTACTCCAAGTTTTCCAAGCGGTGTTGAGAAAGCTTAAAAAAGACGATGAATTGAGAATCTAGAATCTTTTAATGCTAACTTTGTAAATGCTTAGAGGCAAAGGTTTGCTTTTATCAAAGACTATATGTAGGATCTCGTCTGGGGATCCATTTCTAAAATGGATAATAAAAGTAATGACGCTTAAGGATCTTATTATTTCGCGGAGTGCGGTAATTATTTTACTTTCGCGGTAGCATTTACTACTCTCCAATTGACTTTATTCGGCCAGCATTATATTCACTAAAATGAGCTTCATGAAGGAAACTTTTTATACTCATTAAATAAATACTGTGTTTTTATTTTCCATTCAAATAGCTGTGTACTTTTATTTTATGCGATAAGCTCTTTGCATCTTTGGTGCCATAAATAAAACGAAAAGTAGACGGCAAAAAATTATTTATGTGAAACAAACACTTTTTCCCAAATCGAGGAAATAGTTTGAGAAATCACACAGATCCAATCACGCAACTTATTGAATTACAAGTAACAATTATGATTCTAATCCTATCATGAACTTTCATACTATTTCCAATGTTTTCCGAGCTACTTCACCCATGAGATTACCAAAATTGAAGATTGGGGTCAAGGAAAGCTCATGATTTTAGATACCCAAAAGTTTTCCACTCAAATGAAATGTGACTTATCAGAATCGCTAAATTCCGAATTCGCAGGCTAACCCTCCGCTGAGAAAGTGGGAGGCAAAGCGAGAGACATAAAATACCGGTATGCAGACAGAAGGAATGAGGGAAAGAACCTCATGCATACTACCCTTTTTTACCCCATGTCCACCTCACTGAAGTGAAGAGCACCATTTTTGACAGCTTTATTTTGAGGGATAGATGGGATTGTTGATATGTATTCGGAGGAAAATTATGTGAGGTGGAGACTGAGAGGAATAAAGAGCAATGGAGATGTCGCGGAGACTGAGAGATGCGAAAGAACGTATAGTCAAGAAGGGTTGAATGAAGGACGGGCAATAAGGAAAAGGATTTCCAACCATTGCGCTTAACAAATGATGTGGTACGAAGTCACTCGCACGGGTGCATATACACCAGGGTTGGAATTCGTCATGAAAAAATCATTTGACTTGACTTGGTGGACTTGACCCACACCATCACGGTTGCGACCACACACACCATCCCGATCAAGTCAAATGATTTTTTCATGGCGAATTTCAACCCTGGGGTAAGGAAAAGGATGTTGGAATATATTCCAGTCCCTCTTCCTTTGCGTCGCGTGTACTCTAAAGCAGAAAACCGAGGGAGGACGAGGCTGGAATTGTTAGGGTGTCAATAAAGGAAGAGAGGAGAAAAGCGGAAGTGATGAACGTGGAAAAAGATGGAGTGGAACATCGTTAGGAGGTGGTGGGTGATAGATATGTAGGAATGAGGAATGGCGTAATGTGGGATGGGACGAACCGAAGTTCGAGACTCTGATCAGAAAGTGCGGCCACGAGCGATGAATTAATTCTATTGCGATATTTATTCTCAGAGAAATATTTCATTTAATCACATTTATTTTTTTGCATCGCTTGCCAACTGAAGTGACCTTTCAAAAACATTGCATTGTAATGAAAGAACAATAACTTTAAGAGGAGCCTAACCCTTTTTCTCATTGATTTGAACAGTTTAACCGTGTCGGTGAAGATAAACCCTTATTTCTTGGTACCATAGTAAATTCTACGCCGTGGAGTCGACCAATTAATATATTGATTATTTTGTTTGACCATCGCAAAGAATAAGACAAAAATGCCAGGCATCATATTCAGAGAGGGTTAGACACAGTGCGTGGTCTTCATTCTGTCTGTCATTAAATAAGAAGTTATAGAAGAGGAATAAAAATCATATTCTGTGTTATTTCTATTAATCTTAGTTGAGTCGATAAAGATAGTTCAAGAGTTAACGCTTATTTCTTTTGAACGGTAGCTTTTTTATGCAAGGGAACTAAGTACATTTTACCCAATTGACGTACAAAAAGGTCTCAGAAAACCGCTAACTCTGACACATTCTCATTTCGTAATTTCTTACCTTTCTGTAACCTTGGCTTTTCTTGACTTGGTGACAGTGTAGAAAGACATGTTATGGCAAATTAGATACATGGTGGTTGTATCATCAAAATATAAAAAGTAAGAAATCTAAAAGTAGGAAGACAGAAAACTTGCAAAATTTTCGCGCAGAGGTTATTATCGAAATAATTCATCTGATTCGGCCGTAAAGCGATTGCCAAGCTGAGAAGTTTTCTACAGATGGAAATTGTGGAGCGAAATATATTGATCGTTATATCCCAAAAAAGAACTTTCTCAATGCATTCTAAGCAAATGACTCTTGATAACTCCGTAATCATAGTAAAATTAAATAAATTGACATATTTCCTCAAGGGAGGTCTCCTCAGAGAGAGGCAACTTTGCTATGGAGGGTATCTATCTTCTTCTTAGCGTGACTACATTTTAAGTTCACACAGATTTCTAGGAGAATAAATGTGTTGTTCTAAGAAGATTCCTGTTGGGACAACAAAGTGGCACATTTGTAGAAGTGTTCCAAATAATAATTGCTTCTGTCCTATTTTCTGAACAAGAAACATGAACCTAATTTTACCTCTACGGAACTCTCATTTTATAAGTGTTTTACCCATCAAAAAGTTTTGCAGTTGCATATCACATACTAAAATTTAACTTTTGGTGGGGATCGTAGTTAAAATTTTTCTATCTTCATGAAAATAGGGAACGTATGCAGTTCTTAGGCTTTGTATCCACGGTCACTATGGATATTATGGAAGAGATAAACACCAATATCCGGATTTTCCTTTCTTTTCTCGATGTCTCCAGCGTAGACACTGGAATAGGGTGGGGTCCATGACTGTAACATAACAAAAATCTTACGAGGTCTGCCGCTTCTTTATCAAGGAAATGCCATAGTCTGAATCTATGTAAGAGAAAGAAAAAAGAAAGAAGGTACGAAGAGGAAGTGTAAGATTTCAGCCTCGCCAAAATCTGAAGAGAATTGATCCACAGAAGCTTTGCAAGAGCCCTTTCGTAAGTTGTGATGCTAGAATACTTTTATATCATATCCACTCTCTTAAATTGTTATATGTATAAAATGCAGGACAACTTTAGCAACGTTTCTTCATCTGTTTTAATTCTCAAGAGTTTATTCTTTGTAATCCAGTGAACATGAATAGGTTTTCCTTAATATTCAACATTTTTTTACCTCGGTCATTCTCCATTTAATAGAATTCTCAAAAAAGTTATTAAGTTAGAAGTTATAACTTACACGTCAAATTGAGGATACATGAATGATCGTTAATACCATTGCTATATGTAACGTTAATGAAAAAATATAACGGTTTAAATCAGTACAGCCTAGCGTAAGGTAGCTGAAGAAATGTTAGCATTATCAATGAGAAAAATCCATTATACATGCAATAGCCTTCAGAAATAGTGGAAGTTTGCCATTATGATCGATACATTACGAGGTTTAGAATAGAATTCCAAGCTTGGACGCTCTCGCCCTTGGAGAAAAAGGGATACAGAAGAGGTCATCTCTTGGAGAGAGAAAATCGGAAAGGGCTGAAGAATGATGAATGAAGCTGATTGAATGTGAGAGGGAGATTGCAGTGGGGAAAGCAGTTGACTTGAGAAGTTCCTGAAACCGATGAAGAAGAGAAGATGAGATAAAAATTTCATTTGCCCGAATGGAATGGCCACTTTTGATTGCTCCCATGGGAGTGATGCTTTGGGGGAAACCCTTTCATGTCCACTCCTATCCTGTCTCCCATTCTTTGGCCGCGTCCTCAACCCAGAGTCGCTCACCGTTTCCGTCAAAAATCTGACGTATTCTTATCCTGTTTAAGTCATTATAAGAAATAGAATCTTGAAGCTTTAATCGCTTTTATTTGGCTAAATTAATATGAAATGGCATCCCTGTATCATCTTTGGACTCGATATAAAATTGTACCTAACCTTTGACAGAGATCATCAACGCGTCAAAATTTACAGTGAAATTTATTTGATGTTTTTGAGCCCATATTTTATTTAACGAGTTGAATAAAATACCCTTGAGACACAAAAATATCCACAGTTCCAATCACAAGAGTTCCTCTTGGACTCTGTGATACATATGTCAGTATCTCTAGATTCAAATACACAGCTGCATTGCTTATCTGGATGTCCACGGGCTCCTCTCTCTCGTTCTATGTAGGGGTCATCCATCCTGGACACTGATTCCCGCTTCTTGCACCAAAAACTGCACAAGACAATAATACTATTCAACTCTTAAGTCGACCGTTAAAATGCTGAGTGAGAGAATGTTTTGACCTTCCTGTTCGAAACCTGAAGAGCAAGAGCCCTCTCCCTTCTCTCAAATACTCGTCGCAATTGTTAAATTCTCGGGAAACAAGCGAGTGTACTTGCCGGAATTTAAGCCACTATTTTCATCATCTAAATTCCCTCGTTTGCATGTCGTTTACTGCAGTGTATTCCTTTTCCCTTACCTACTTATGAGTACACCTGACTCAGTCAAGCTGCAATGGCGTCGATGTGTTTAATTGCCAAAAAAACACAAAATGCAAAAGGTTTATCGGATTTCACATTCACATAACCGGAAAAGTATCACTATAAAGTTTATAGTATCCATACTCAAAGAATGCAACTTGCACTTTTTACATATTTTGATTGCCATTTACACTGCTCACCGACTTGCTGCAACAGCAGGTACAAATTATACAAAATACCAGAACAGATATACATGCACCACTGTCATTTTTCTGTAAAAAATAAATCATTATTAAATCATCTGCCCTACCGTCTCCATTTTAATGCTGCCCTATTTTGTCCTGAACTACCAAATCTGAACCTGCCTTCTACTATTGCTACTCCTTTCCATAGTTAAATCAAATAGAAGGATTCAACGCTTGATACTATGGGAATTTTTATGCTTCCCCGTGTACGTTTTCCATTGATAGGGCTACAGCTTTCTACCACCTCTAGGAATTATCTCCAGGTGAAAGATTAGCCAGCTGTTGAAAGAAAAAAAACTGGTTTACGCCTACTAGGAAATGTTTCTGGAACAGATGCAAAACTATTTTTGAGAATGTCCAACCAGGGAAGTGAAGCAACAGCAACCCTACGGCTCATGGTTTTTGTATTTCCCCTATGTTTTTTTTCATGATTTCCAAAAACAAATTATGATTTTACTAATTTCTCATCACGTTGATTGATATAAGACATTGGTTGGTGTAAAACATTGGCTATCAAAAATATTGGTCGGTGTAAGATTCTATGCACAACGCGTATTTCGGGAAAATACCGGGCATTTTTCTACATCATATACTACCCTACGGGCTACTTTAATAATTCGTGACAATGACCCTACCCTATTGCAGTTAGAAGTCAGATTATGAGGAATGATTTATAAATTGCAGTGAAACTGTCCAATGCCAGAGATGTATCATTAATGAGACAATTTTCTGATTGACTTACAACTTTAACGTATGGTCCAAAACATATACATTCTTTTTCTGTTAATTTTTCATCAAGCTGTAACCATCCAACGTATTTTCTGCATGGGTAGCCTTTTACAAGTGATGTTGCCTTAACTCATTAGCCATTGTATATTTTTTGTGTCATTATCTTTTTAATGCGGAACGCAAAAATATTTTTGGCCTCAATGAGATTTACCGAAACGAAATAAATCTACCATTCACATACAGAGGCTCACATCAATGTGAACATTTTCCGAGCCAATGAAAGGAATATTCATGTTAATTTCATTATTTATTATGAAAAAGTAACAGGGTGAGAACCCGCCACTGTTAATTACATCCCATTTTTAGTTTAAATGCGATACGATAATAATAATTTGGCCAGTTGGGAGAAAGATGTCACACACATTTCCGAAATTGCGTAGAAGATGAGGAAAGGTTGATGAGAATTAAAATTTTGTTTTATTTTATAATTAAAATGCTTTGATCGCTTAAGTTAAGGGAGAAATCCAATTCACAGAAAAAATATTTAACCGAGTATTAGTATCCAGAAATAAAAACAAAATATGTACATCTGTACATAAACAAGCAACTTCTGAATAAAGCTATTAGGATAAATCCGAGAAACTAATTTAATTCCAAATTGTATGATTTGTAAACATTAGCTCAAGTACTACATCACGAACATGTAACTTCTAATTAGCTAAAGCCCTTTAGAGTGTGTAAAAATTAATGGATATTTTTCTTTAATTAAAATAATGGATATTTTTCTTTGTAATTGTAGTAAAAATGTTCCTATTTTTAATATTAGAGATGAAAGACTACAAGACTGCGATATACTGCCCATAAGTCCCTCTTCATCTCTTTTATGTTTTTATGACGTGCCAACATATGTGACGTTATGTATTGTACCTTTGTATTTTGATGAGAACTGGCGGATATTTGTCGCAGTTGAATATATATTAGACACAATCTTTATTTTTAAACTGCCAGGTTCAGTTTCATTATTAAGATGGTGTTATATTGTCAGGATGCTTCGAATGCTCATCTAGGAGAAATAAAATTAGTTTATATATCAGTGAAAGAGAGGATATACGGCAGGTTCATTAACATTTCTTTGTTTCTAAACTGAGCTTATTCTGTTTGAAAAGCGAAAAAATGTATTATTTAGCTTTTATCACGTCACCATGACTGCCATATATATACTTCACCCTGATCGTAGCGTTGAAACCAAATATCAAAATATTATCCATGGGTAAAACTGTTCTTAAACACTTTGCTATCATTATACGCTGACTAAGCCTCAAGCCTCTTATTTCTGCAAGAAAGAATTAAACGTCAATGTATGAAACCAGGCTGTATCGGACTGACGGACGTCTTTAGCATGGCTGATCAACAAAAGGGATACGTATACGTGTAAAGGCTGTATACGAGAAAAAAAATGAATCGGCTAAGAAATTAAGGGAAGGACTATTGAAGCCACATGCTCATGAATTTTCAATCCTCTGCAAGTGAAAACAGGATGTGACCGAGGAAGCGTCCGAAAAAACAGTCGTGGGACGCGTGCGAATACAGCGAACGGGAAATCTTAGAAACACGGTGTAGAAACCTGATACTCTCCGGTCCACGCTTCGTGAATCAAGTTAACTCGCCCAAGAGTGATTCTGTGAGCCGATACGACATTACGAGCTAGAATCGTGGAAAAAAGCGCTAGCAAGAGGAGCCAGAGATATTGATTCCTGTTTTGTTTTTATTTCCGCTCATCCCCTCATCACCAGCCCAGCTCCCAATAACGCACTCAACCATTTGCTTCCCTCCACCGTACCTGCGCGCTCTTCCGCACGAAGAGAGCCAATTAAAATTTGTAATTATTTACACTGGTTCCTTACCTTCGTTGAACAACCGAAACGTTTGCAGCCAGTTATAAAGTAAGTACTCCAATCCAACTGGAGGTACACAACCGTGGATGCTTGAAGCAAAAAGAAATTAATCAAGCTTGTGTCTCAGCCCAGCCAAACTGGAGAGAAAGGAAGATTTCTATGATTTGCTTTTATATGTAGCGATCCGACGTACGATTTTCTTTCAGTACCGTTTTTGGATTGTGCAGTTTTTAGGTCTCTAAATAGATGCAGAAAATCATTACGGTCTGTAATTCTATTTGGAATGAATTCTATAGCGCACTGCAAGTTAAACCCTGACTTCCGTCTTTGATTTTTCATGGAGTTTTTAGGATAATTACGTTGCCGGAATACTATATAAGACCGGAAACTTTTTCAGGAAAAAGGGTTCCACATTTTCAATAACTATAGAAAAAGGAAAATCCTGAACACTAGATACAATAGAGTGGCAGTCCATCTTTTTCAACAGGTATATTCGTTTCAAAACTAAAAAATGAGTCTAGTTTTAAGAGGGTAAAAATGCACTCAAGTTGTAAAGGGTATGTTATTATTTTGCTTCATAAACTCGTAAGCACGTAAGTGTAATGATATGACCAGTTGAACAAGCTTCTATGCAAATGATTATGAATTGGAATGTATATCATGAGGATTACTGATAAATTTTTCAATGATAGCATACAGAGGCAAAACCGTGCAGTTTATCTCGATCAGCTGTAACGAGAAAGTTGCTCCAGGACGACGCAGGCGCTTTGTCATGAAAATTTAAACCGTGAAAGAAATTCTGCATCCTTTACTAAAATGGTTGTATATTTAATAATAATCCTGTGGTTACTACTGGAGGATTGTACAATTTGTATAATCCTCCAGTAGTAACCACAGGATTGGAGAATAAGCCTCATCCAACCTGCTCACGCCATCCTTTATAGTTGCTTCGTATGCCGTGTTGGTACAAACGAACGCCCAATGCGGATGGATTGGATTTCCTACTCGTGTATTTCCTTTTTTACGTCAGCAGATATGAGTTTCATGTACGAAATAACCTAAAGCATCTCCTTCCTTTTCTTCAGAAGCCTTTCTAACGTTTAATTCCCTCCTCTCCTTTTTTGGGGAATGGTTGAATGAGTCGTTGAATTCGGAAACGTCTTTTTCTTCGCTGTTCCCCAAGCACGTCGCAAAAGACAAGGGCTCGAGTATGCCTTCATGCATGAGTCCCTTTCTCTTCCTCAGTTTCCCTTCTGATAACGCAGTCTCCCACGTCTTCACATATCTTTATCCCCTCTTCATACACCACTTGTCTCCCGCGGGGGTTAAGGTATTCAAGTCTCGATCTCGCTCCTAAAGTCAACATGAAAATTTTTACATCGTGTCAAGTATTATCGGGTGAAAAGGACATGAACGTGGGGGACTGCTGTTGACGTTCCACCTTTTACAGCTACCGAGTCGATAGTGAACAGAGGCAGAAAATTGGACCACCATAAATGACGTGTTGGAACGTCGTTTTAATGGTGGTCGCAGGTGGAAAATACCTAAAACTGATTTTATGACCCTTAAATAGGCTCATCGCGCTGTAAGGTAAGAAGGAAGATCCGAATAATAAGAAGCGGCGAATCTATAAGGAAATTTAGCTTCAAGGATCTTTAGCGATCGAGCGAGTCGTTTGTCATGGGTTGATGGGATAACAAGAAAACTTTTCATCTCAGTTCATCGCACTGATATTGAATACTGATAAGTGTCTTGTCTTTGGCTGCTTCTGATCATTGTCTCCTTATTGACTGCATCTGATCACTTTCTTCTCATTGACTTCATCCGATCACTGTCTCAAAGTTGAATCCTCGTACTTTGTCTCCTGCAGGAATCTCTCCGTCCACTACCTCCTACTCGAGTTAACCTACTCTCCCCAATACCCGGTAATTATAGCTAAATTTTGTTTAAGTTAATGTAGGTTTTGTTTAGTTTGCTCGCCTAATAATTTTGTGTACATTTTTTATCATTTTATTCCTTACTAATATAAAAAAGTGATGGTGTTTGTATGTTTGTTGCTCTATCACTCAAACACTGCTGAACTAATTGTGCTGATATTTGGCATGTAGATAGAAAATATATCTGGTCGTAAAATAGGTGATTTAAAAAAGCCCTCAGGGCCGCAAATGGCCCCCCTGATGGTCCATGCTAAACATTTGATTCGGTGCCGTGGTTTCATTATTCCCTACACCACTACGCGGTGAGAGTATATTGGTTTTGTCACAGCAGAAATGTAGCGCATTGATGGAGGCGTGGCAGGTATAGAAATGCATAAATATAAATGATCAACATCACCTTACGAGTCCATCTAGCTATGTCCGTCTGTCTGTCATTCTCTCTGTCTGTCCGTTTGTCTGTCTGTCTGTCTCTTCGCTCGATAATTGCCGTAAAAATTGGGATATCAAGCTGAAATTTGAGTCATAAGCCTCTAGTAGTCCACAGACGGCACAGTTCTCAAATGGGTTGGATTGACCAAAACCACGTTATTTTTAATAAAAATGAAAGTGGTGTGTAGGGTACAAAGGCTTTGGCAAAGCCGAATTAAATTTCTTTTCTAGTGCTTTGCACAAAAGTACAATCACTCAAGATAGAAGGCTAAGATTTTTTATATGATGGCTGAATAAAGGAAGTTTCTTATTCTTTTAATCAGTTTTCTTTTACCTCCTTGGACTTATAAATATATCCATCAACATACCTCATAGGAAAAAAGAGTAACTTTTTGAAAAATTCTTTGAAAGCAAGACGAATGTCTTCTTTGCGAGAAAATGAACCCTTGCAAGAAAAACAACAAAGATCAGGCTTGGATGCTAAAAAAGACATGCCCACCAGCGACCTAATGAAACTCCTAAAGAGCGGCATGCGAGAAGGGAGCAGTATGCTGCAAGACACGCTTCCCAGCATAATTTTCCCGGTTTCCAAGCTTGACATATCCGATTTCTATGAAAATAAAGAAGTCAAAAGGGCAAACTCATCAAGTAGCTGGCCTTCACTTGGAATGTCACTCTTTCACGCATGGGCAACTTTACTTTGGCTTCCTCCCGCGTTTCGAGAGGCATCAGCCTTTTTATCAACACTCTCGAGGGAAAAGCTGTTGAGTTAGTGAATAAGTTTCTTTTCTAATGAGTCGATACAGATGAATATTATATTGTTGATGCTCAGAGTTAACGAACACTAAACGAAAAACAAACAGAAATACAAAAAAAATGGGAAACTAAGTTGGTCACCTCCCCGTGGTGATTCTCGGGTTACGCTTAAAACCGCACAAAGTTCATCCTAACCCAACCTACGGACGGGTAACTAGCGATAAATCAGGTTAAAATATAGACACATCTGTTTCGATACTTCGATTTGCTTTAAGATGGTGGAAATTATCATGACATAACAGCATGCCTCTTACCCGAAAGAATAACGAGAAATTCTGTTCAATGATGGACAACTGTGCATGAAAAATCGGCATTTGCACTAAGAATCGCTATAGAATTTTGATTTAGCAACCAAAACTATTGATCATGTTTACTCTAACCTCCAATGATGCAGTCGGAGAGACGGAGGGTTCATAGGTCAAATAAACATGGCTACTGATGCAAAAGCTCCTTTAGACGTTGTCAACCGCTGGATTGTAATTACTCGTCGATTCTGATTAAAATTCTCAACGCACTTATCAACGTTGAATAGGGCTACTCATTTAAGTCATTGAATGAAAATATATGTATGTGCACTAGGGAAGCGATAAAACGTTTAATACACTCAGAAGACTGCTCTAGAGAACCGGAGGGACGAGGTGACCATCTCCAAACATTGGTGTCATTAAAGTAGTAAAGAGTCTTCGTTGGCCATTTTTGGGTTTCCCGTGCACAAAAGAGGACCAATAATCACTCTTGTCAACGTGCATTTGAATAATGGTCAGTGTGTCTACTACAACGAACACAACGTACAAGATAGGTTACGAACTCCTTAAATTACCACGCTGGCAGTATTCTTCAGGCTTTGTGTTTTTCTTGTTAAATAAGTTCAATGTTTTTCACATCCAATGAATTTCAACGGGTACATTCCGCTAATATGATAGTCAAAATTTAATAATATCGCTTGAATGAATCTACCGCGGTCGTCGGCCCATATGACCTTGGCGGAGCTTATAATGTTGAAATACGTACTTGCCTTCATCCTGAAAGTTGTGGAATAGCTACGATAAAACAGTACCACAAGCATATGATCAGAGGCATGTATATATTGTTGTTGGACTGGTGAATTTAACGTATAATTGACATAATTTTAATATAAAATACTTATGTGAAGTTTTGAACTTTGAATTTAAGGTAAAGTGAAGGTGTAGATGAGGAAATGAGTTATAAAAAATTCAGGAGGTATTATATGTTCCGTCATGTATTTATGGTTGGCTCATTTGAATTTTCGCCATTACTTGACACAGTATCTTTTCACTCGACAACTAATAGGTTTTCTTTTCCTCTATGGATATATTCTTGTGTTCACTGATTGAGCGAAGAAAGAATCTATTTCAGAATTCCTGTCTGTTGAAGTATTTTTTTCTATAAAAAACCACGTCATCCTTTGATTGACCAAGGATTTTATCCCAGTCAGGATATTCAAACATGGCAGGTGACTTTTTTTTGGCAACGCGAAGTAGAAGAGGGATTCAAAGAAGCCAAAGACAAGAGAGAGTATCCTTCACCAGTACTTATGCCGTGCTTAGCCATTTGAAAATATTCAAACATGGCGGGTGATTTTTATTTTGCATAATCAGTGAGTGATTAATTTTAACGTGTTATAGGTTTCCATGTACATCATTATCATCTGAGGATGATGTAGCATATCAAAACCTAAATCTCATTATTATTTATTTATCCGGCGTATAATTGCCTTTTCAGTTCTTCACTGTACTGAAATTCAACCAAATCGCGCATGATGTATTTCTTTTTTCACTTTAGCGGTGTAATCCGCTGGTGATCACACAATATCGTGAAACTCACCATAATATGGGCTGAACTTTGAACCCTCGATTTCGCGCCGAACGTATTAATTTTCCCAGGCATCCTCTTCCACTGTGAATTTAATGGAAGCTTTAAAGAATAAGTTTTCTTCAAAGTACCCTGCGTACAATGCGATGAAACAGCAATTTGCCATCGCTGAAAGTTGACATCTGGGTTGTTTAATTAGGTGGAGCACTTTTTTTGAAATTAAGGAGTCTGGGTTCGAATCTTCTTCGACCCGAACGATTTTTCCACGTTGATTTTCACGCAATTGTAAATAAGAAGTAAACTATTTAATTCTTCTGCTTTCGAGGTGTTAGAATGATACATTGGTTATGTTTGTTGACTGTAAAGATTAAGAAAAGACAGATTACAATAAAAAACTGACTAATTTAGCATAACCTGAAAACCATTAGTCAAACTGAATTTTGAAACGACATTCAAATCGAGCCAGCGCAGCTTCATGTGGTTTATTTCTTATTTGGGTTAATTTCTCGCCATATTCATAAATCGCTCATCAGGATTGTTTACATTGGTAAATTTTTTCAAAGCGCCAAAACACCGCGCCTCGTAAAACCATCCGGAAAGCTTGCTTATCAGTTTGCGTGTTTCACCTTAGAGGCGGAGAGGTAACATTAATTGTGTTTTATTTTTCCTTTTGTTTATTTTTTTAAATGAAATAATTGCTAAAGGAAAAATTGTGGGGAGCATCAAGTTTGACGGCCCGGGATGCTGACTGTATCGATAGGGGACCCTCTTCAACTGTTAGACCACTTACAACTTTCTGGATTCTGATACAACTTTCAATCCCTTTCCTCCCCCGGTCCCGTCTCACCTCTGCTCTCTCACTACATCTACACCTTTCTACTACCATGCAAGCCACTGTATTGACAGGCGTGTGAATGGGGGTGTTTAGGCGAATAAAATATAAAGGATATGATATTGGGAGGTGAAATGTTATAGTGCATTTTGGGAATATGTTTTGTGGAGTCCATTCTTCATTCTTCATGTCTCTTGAAATTGTGCGAGGGAAAATCAATTTTTCGTACTTATCCGTTCAGTAATGTATCTTTTTTACTCTATCGCTTCTGCCAGACCAAAATGTGGAGTGCGACGTCATTATTAATGGGGGCAATTCGGGACACTTTCGGTCATTGACCTCCCCCCTCCAACCCAACCCCTCCTAATCCCACCCCCTCCAACCCAACCCCTCCTAATCCCTCCCCCTCTAACCCACCCCTTCGGAATGGGGCAGTTCCGGACACTTTCGGTGTAGTTGGAGACACTCTCCAACCCAACCCCTCCTAATCCCTCCCCCTCTAACCCACCCCTTCGGAATGGGGCAGTTCCGGACACTTCCGGTGCAGTTGGAGACACTCTCCAACCCAACCCCTCCCAATACCTCCCCCTCTAACCCACCCTTTCGGCCAAAGACCTCCCCTCCTCCAACCCAGCCCCTCCTAATCCCACCCCCTCCAACCCAACCCCTCCCAATCCCGCCCCCTCTAACCCACCCCTTCGGAATGGGGCAATTCCGGACACTTTCGATGCAGTTGGAGACACTCTCCAACCCAACCCCTCCCAATACCTCCCCCTCTAACCCACCCTTTCGGCCAAAGACCTCCCCCCTCCAACCCATCACCTCCTAATCCCACCCCCTCCAACCCAACCCCTCCCCCTCTAACCCACCCTTTCGGCCAAAGACCTCCCCCCCTCCAACCCATCACCTCCTAATCCCACCCCCTCCAACCCAACCCCTCCCCCTCTAACCCACCCCTTCGGAATGGGGCAGTTCTGGACACATTCGGACAATTAGGGGGATTTTATACCTACTCCCTTCTATAGGAAGTAGGAGAGAATAATCTTAAGACATTCAATAACTACATTTTAGAATGCGTTTATTGGAGTACGAAGGATAAAATTCAACATAGAGTAAACATCCTATGTATAATTATGTACATTTCAACTACTTCCATATAAAGTAAGGAATTTACCATTATTAGTTGTCTCAAAGGTCTATACTGGACATTGTTCAGTACAAATATTTTTCTGAGCCGATCACTATTTAAAAAAAAATGATATTCGAGCACATGGTGGGAGGCTGAGAACATGATAGAGTCAATGAAATGCATTTGATTGTTTTCATGTAATTTATTTCACAGCATAAACACACACATACACACACACACATACAGGTTAAATTGATCAACAGTTGAATCGAGAGAGAAACACTGCAAGTTTATGTATCAGTGAATAACATGTTCAATATGTATTTAGCAGCAATTAACTGAATATGAATAACATCTTTTATATTTCCACATTTCACAGATATTTTCATTTACTTAGATTGTCTTAGTCTTAATTCCTCCTGGAGGAATAACTTTCCATCACGTGTATTTAGAGCGGATCTTATTTCTTCCGATAGAGCTGTTACATTCAAAGAAACTGGTGTATTGACTAGCTCCGATAGATCTACTTGATCTCTGGACACTTGTTCCCATGGGACACACTCCCGAATTTCGCCAGCTTCTAATTCGTCCTCATACGTGCGAAACACAGAATTCAAATAGAGATTTACAATCTTTTGCGCGTGTGATGACCACGCATTTCTCTCCTCACAACGGAGTCGAATGCACTCGGCGTAGTTCAGAAGACCGTACCATGATGTTTTAGCGAGATACACACAGGAAGGACTTTCATCATCATTAACTTCCTCTAATATCAATGATTTGACACCGTATATCGTTTTGAATTTAAGAATGCACTTCCCAATGGGGATGTTATGTGGCATAGCATCTTTGTAAAAATATGATGCGATAAGTTTTTCACTTTTCAATAGTTCACACCAAGCTGCGTATTCCAATTTCACACACGAACCACCGACTTTACCAACTGTGATGAAAGGGAAACAACTGTTTCTCACATCCAGCCCGATTGTAACTCTTTTCGTGTCACTAGAATTCACTTTGAATGTGCACTCGAGGACGGCAAGGGGACCAGGGCGAAGATTCCACGAAGGCAGGTCCACAGATGTGTTCTCCTCCTCAGCGACGGGGCCGTTTGCGACTGAAGGTTCATACGATGGACGCCGGTACTTTCCGCTGGATTGTGGTCGGGGTGAGAACGACCGAGGTGAGAAGGCACCGCCTCTGGTGCTGGGCCTCTTACCGCCTCTCCTAGGCGTCCGTAGGTCTTCTCCTCTCGCTTCCATGGCCGTCGATGTGATACTGACCAGCGTCAGGTGAAAGGCTTTTAAATGTTTTCCAAATCATTGGAAGGGGGCGATGGTTGGTGGAAGGGGTGGGCAAGATGGCGACTTGACGAAACCTTTCTCCGTCTGCTATATGCCTTTCCTGTTTGCACGCCCAAAACGCTGTTGCTCCCAATGCAAGATCTGCAGCACCTTCCGAATAATTTATTGTAAAGTTTTAGAATAATTTTGTCGTTTTTCTCAGAGTTTCTCGTGTTAAACATTTTTAGAAATGTGGCAAGGGGGAGCCCTCTACATCGAAAGGCTAGGTACGCAGAAGTGTAATTACCGCACGTTGTAGATGTCCATCCCTGAAGTTTCTTAGTGTTGTACCGCCAAGAGATGCACTCTCTGTTTAGGAAGGCTATGTGTTCTTTTACGTATGGTGGTATCCCGTAGCTATCGAAAAATTCCCCTTTTCCATTTTTATCGATAAATATACCGACCCAGTGAGAGCCTGATTTCCTCGCTGGATCAGTATTCGCTATTATGGCGGATGGGTGATAACACTTTTGTGGGAGATTGTCAGCCGCAAATACACCCTTGAAAAAATTACGTGTTTCTTTACAACTGTCAAGTGCACGCGTTAGTTGGAGAGAATTCATTGCTGGGTAGACGGTAATTTTCGTAATACGAATTCCGCCTTATTTCACACCTATTAATGTAGGGCGCTTCGTTGTTAGAAGAGGCTCTGACAAGAGGGCAATATGGGTTCCAGCGATAATGTTCTTTATCTGGGCGATCCCATGGGTCCCATGCTTCGATGGAAATACCGCATATGCAACAAGTCGCTACGTCCCGTCTGCCTGTATAGAAAAACCCAGCCTCTGCCAAGCGTATTGTACTCAGGGAAAATTTATGATGAGCTTCTCTGTATGAATTCAGAAGGAACTCGGTTGATGTTAACTTCTCCCTACCCTCCTTTATAAACCACGCAAGTAAATTTGAGCAATTTTTGAATGCACATTCAAATTTACCGTGTCTGTGAGGTTTTATTGGGCAAATTTCTTGCGAGTCGAATTTTAGCTTTCTAAGGGACGGGCATCCTAAAACAGCAATATCTATCACCTCCCTGTACTTGAGAATCTTTTTCAGAAAATCGCACTTTTCCCTTCCTTTCACAAACACGAACGTGCACGTTGACATGTATGAGTGCAGAATGTAATGCAAGTCTGCATATTCTCTCTCTCCGTCATTCCACGACAAACCGTGATAATTATTGCGCAGCCAACGATCTTGTGCCAGGGTCGCCGCAGGCCTTTCGCTCTTAGGGTACGGGGGTGTGAAAAGCCAAGTTTTAACTTTGGAAGACTCCGCGTTTCCTATGGATAGTTCTTTCACCACAAACTCCTCCCGAACGATACCTTCAAAGTATTGGATGTCCACGATTACTGCTGCCATCGCTCCCTAGAAATGAAATGAGAAAAGATTCCAAACGACCGATATAATAAAGACTCCCTCTCCCCTCCAGTTCGCTCTCAACTGCTATAATCTACCCCGATATTGCGGAATCTATCGATTTCGAGAATATTGTTAAATTCCGCGTACAATATACAGTTTACAGTTTCCACCAACGCATTTTTAAATCTGACTTCCAGCCGTAGACTTCCATGTCGTTGGAGACTCCAATGACTGGCACTAGCCTCCAAATCGGGAGTTAAATCAAACGCAGTGAGGAAATAGCCGTCTTTATAGTTATCTCTGGGAATTCCGTTACCGTCATCTTGGAAATGAATTCCGGTACCAGAAAATAGAGTGTGATATGCTTGAAGAAAGAGACCTGCACCGGTAAAATCGGGTTGTAACGGTCTGGAGGGTATCTGTTTTCCATCCAGATACAGAGACAGAAACGTCAAACCGAAATTTTGGAAATTGTACGGGTTCTTTTTCAAATCCCCATTAAACCCTGCGTTGGAAACGAATCCTATAATCACGCGCTTTGGAAGTTGACCCATGAAAATATTTTCCATTGTTTTACTCAGTACATCACGAGAAATGGTGACGCTTTTAATATCCACGCGGGTGATTGGATACTTTGCCGTGGTTTTTTCTAAAGCTCTGCTATGTGCTATTAGAATGGCAGGATTAATTTTCACTTTTCGCACTAGGAGCGCAGCGTCTACTATTTTTACCCTGACGTTCTCATAATCCCTCGTTGCCATTAAGTTGAAACCACTTTTGGATCTAACGAGTTTAAGTCGCATTTCCACGCCGTTTAAAAGGAATTTTCCCTGATTGAACAGATCGCAGTGAAGATGACCAATCATTTCTACAAGCTTTCCTTCTTGCGTGTAAGCTCGCCTTTTGGTGGCTCCTGTATTCTCTTTACATTCATCCATCTTTCCAGCCGTGTCATCGTACCACAGCGCCGACGTCAGATGCGATGATTTTGCCGCCGGACCGTAATTGAGAAGAGTTTCAAGATATGCCCTGTATGGATACGTGTGACTCGGCGGTGTCACCAGTTTTTGATTCAGAAAAATATCAACCTGGGAGAATAAGGAATGAAGCCACAGATTTACAGGTCCAATCACGGAATCATCTCCAGCTACCTGCGCCGGGCGCTCTATACTCGCTGTAATGTATAACAAGGTGTGAGATAGATCTATGTATTGATCGCCATCACCAGGTATGACGTATTCAATAGGTGCATCATCGGCCAAGGTGCTGATTGGTTTATAATGTATCCATAACCCGTCCTCTATCGAAGTTTGCGTTGGAGGGACCGTGAACAAGTCTAATTCAGTCTTTACACATTCGCACGAGTTATGGTGTAAGAAAGACATTTTAGACAAATATATCTTTGACGACGACTTTCCTCCTTTTCGACGTTTTCAAGTGCTTTTTCTTCTTTGTGGAAACTGGCGTCTTACTCCTACGGAAGTCAGTCTTCGATTGACGCTTCCCTGTTCGAGCTCCGAGAGGATATCCATCGCCCGTCATTCTCTGTATTTTATTTCCAGCTTTTCTCGCCAGATTCTCACCAGCCTCCAGAACCCGCTTACGTATCACCTTCTTGATTGGTTGCGGCTCACTCGCAGACATATCGTTTAGGACATTCATACCAGCATGAAGAGCCTCTCGACCTACGGCCTTGGCTCCACTTTTGAGTAGAGGGAGCACCGAGCGAAATAGACCCCCGAGAAAGCTACCGATTCCGTGGCCTTTTTGGAAACTACCACCTCGATAAACAGTACCCACCCCGTTTCCTATCTGGTGCATATAGTAACGAGTGTAAGGGTCAGAGGATTCATTTACTTTCACCATGGTTTTGTCGTCTACGAAAGTGTAGTACTACCACCGACGTACCGTAAAGAAATGGTAGTGGGTGTCCCGAGTGCGTTCTTAAATCTATCTCGACGGTTTCGAATTCTCTCCTCATAACTGGTAAGTAAAACGGTCTAGTGAAAACGTGACTTATATTAGAACCGAATTTGTTTCTTTCGGCCATGGAGCTAACGATGCGCAGGAGTGGTGATAGCGAGTCGCCGATTATTTGAGGTTCTACAACATCGCAATATACATAAATCTGACTCGGAAATCCGATTTTGATATCGGGAGAGCGGGATGATCGAACGCGTGATACCAAGTCAAATCCCGGTTCAAAACCTAATTGCATGGCCATTATTTCAGATGTAAATATAGATACTTTTCCTTTAGTAGTTATAGTTACTCTCTCAGACTCGTCGCGAGTTAGCGTTACAGCGTGAGGAAGAGGAATTTTCGAGAGCTCGTGGTTCACAGAAGCGATAAATTCTCCAACATTCCCATAATACCCATTGGGTAATTTCCTATGAAATGCTTGTCCTCTTTCATCGTCGACTACAACAAATTCGCGCTGCTTTCCATACGTATTACATAATGTCATTGGAAATTGAATTTCAACCAAAGCTACCTCCCATTGGCCTTCCAAGGCGTAGGTTTTAGGCAGAAGAGTCGTAAAATTAGTCGTTGTATTACCCCCATGACTTGACATTGAACTATTACTGGGGAGTGTTAAGTAAAATTCGTCATCCATTACAATTTATTTATAGATGCTGCAGATATCCAGGAGTTAAACTTGGAAGGATATCCTTTCCATTTGACGAATAATTCCTTTCTGACTCCTCGGCCTCTCGTCTCGATTATTTTATCAATTTTAAACTCTCGCGATTCCCGCATGACAATCTTTTGTAATTCCGCCTCGTAAAATACACCTTCAATCACCTCGCCCTGTAAATCTTTTAATACGTAGACCGGTGGCACCCGTCGAATAACTCTTTCAACACGGAGTATTTCTTCACTCCAATTGGATTTGTAACCCTTTCTGAATGAGACCTTTTCTCTGCTGATTCTTACTGGATCTCCCACTTTCAAGTTGGCTCTCTTAACCTTCTTGTCTACATCTTTGTACGTATTTTTCCACACCTGGAGAATATTACGCTCGTTAACATCTTTCGGTGCCATCTTAATAGTGCTATGTATCGCCGCATTGTAAGAGTCAACGATTTTCTGAAGCACGTCCGTGTATCTATTTGTGGAGTATTTGGTAAAGTAGCGCCACATTCTTGTCTTTAAAGTTCGATTTAAACGTTCCACCACTGCCGCCTTGGTATCTGGATTATTAGAGTGATAGTACCCGATCGAATTCCTTTTTAAAAATTTTTGAAATGTTTTATTAATAAACTCCGTTCCCTTATCGGTCATTAGTTTTATAGGTTTTCGCTTCCATTTTTTCAGTATTCTAGAAAATGCTCGAGTAACTTCGTCTCCCTTTTTGGATCTTAATGGAATCGCCCAGGCAAATTTACTAAACACATCTATCACCGTAAGGATGTAATTGTATCCATCGTTTTGCCTCCTAATATGCTTAACATCGTTCAGGTCTGCCTGCCAGAGGTCATCCATATTGTCAACCAGGTATCTATTCCTCTGGAATTTTCTGCGCAGCGGCTTATGAAGAGTGTAAGCATCCTGCTCCCGAAGCCATTCACGTACGTCATTTTTCGAAACAGACGGTGATGCCTTCCACAACCTCTCTACTCCAGAATAGGAAGCGGGATGTGCTGGATCGAAATAAATATGTGAAAGAATGGTGTTTAGACGTCTCTTCATTTTTTAAAGCGATATGGTTGCCACCGATCTATAGTTTTCCCCTTAATTGATCCGGGAATCTTCGTCACCACCTGTACTTTACTCTCTCGCGTTGGAGATTCTTCGGCAGAAGCAATACTCTCTGTCGAAGCGGGTCGACGAATGAGACTGAGGCGATCCTGATTTCCAATAAATTCATTCGGGACGTTAATTTCCTCGAGCAGGGTCATGAAAGCCCGAGCGCCTCTGGGATTGACATTCTTTCTGGCTCTCATAACGTCTCCGATGAGATCTACAATGTTTGACCCTGGAATCGCATCGCCTTTAATATACACAGTTCCATCTTGACTCCATTTTACCTTACCAGACGCTATTAGTCGACCGATCAAAAGTTCTGCCTTCTTCCGGAATTTACGCGGCATGGCAGATAGAACTTCGGAGCGTAAAGGAACGGTTACATCTTCCTCTTTCTTTTCAACGTTCCCAGAATCACGTTCCTTGCCAACTCCAGATACCATCGAAAGAGTTAATGGCTTCCTTTCTTCTCCCGCAAAATGTAAGAATCGATGGAGACACTGTTTGTACAGAGCCCACTTCTCGTGATCCGATTTCAACGGTGTGCGCAGTATTCTCTCCATCTCCTGGTCTAAATTGGTCAGTGTCTGAAACGTACTCGTCATTGGGACAACCGGATTAGCCATTCTGTGAATAGTTTCTTGAGGAACGAGTACCATTTTCTTTGCATGTTCCATATTTAGAGAAATTTGGAGAGTATGCTACCAATCAGAGGTATTAGTAAAGGTATAAAGCTCCCGCCTGATTGTAAGATTATCTTTTTCTTTTTCTTCCAGCAACCTTTTCCCTTGGCAATTTTACGTAGTACGCCCTTGTGTCGCGCCAAGCGCCTTTTCTGCGTTTCAGTTAAACTCACGCACCCTTCTAAGGTATTATCAACGATTTCACAGATGGCGCGAATGAGATCCTGGTCTGCAGATTTGAGTATTGCAGTGCGTATAGTTGGCTTACAACGCGCGAAATAACGTAAAACGTCGACGTGTTTCGCTATGCGACGCATCATTGCAACTGTCAGAAATCAAATGTGAGAATGCGATATATAAACTGAATTAAATTACTAAGCTTTCTTTTTCGGTAGATAGAAATACATAATTTCGTCATTCGGAAATACTTCCGTACGATACCGAAAGGGGTCAGGCGTGTCCTGTTTTAAATCAATTAATAAATAGCCATGAGCTTTCTCCGTCGCATCGTCATACGCATCCTCCAGAAATTTCAAGTTCTTCGGATGTATTTGACGTGCCAAACTCAAAATCTGGCTTCTATCCCTAGGGTTTTTGAAGTATATTATGTAGTGTGTATTTAATGATATGTCGCGTGCACCCTTGCCTTTGTGGAAAAAGTTTTGCGTTAAGTGAATAACGCTTATATTTCGATGGTGGCTTCCTCTGGTGAATAGCTCAACCATAACACCGCAACAGCTTTCCATCATAAGATCGTCAATGATAATTAGAGTGGCGCCGGATTTGTAAGGAATAGCTTTTAAATCAGGTAAACCCTCGCGAAAGGACACGCCTAGTGGTTTTAAAGTCTCATAAAACTGCTGCCACTCACCATAGCACCAGATAATTTCTTCAAATGTGACGTCGAACATTTCCTCCTGAAATCTTAGAAGGTGGCTGGTAAAAACTGTCTTACCACACCCACTAGGACCAGCCACTATCGCAGCAAAGGGATGTCTAAGTCGTAAGTCCATTTTCAACTGGAGGGCTGTGAGAGAAGTGCACACGTTTTAAAGAATTTCAGATATCAAGCTTATAGTAAAATTATTGGACTACTCTTAGTTGAATTCCCAATTAGTAAGAATAATTTACTGATGCTCCAATGCAATGCCATTTTGCATGCTTAAACACTTTGGGAATTCTCAAGCCCTTCCACCGCGACAAGGTGGTAGTCCATGGGAGGGAAAAATAATAAAATACAGAAAATAAAAATTGAAAGTAAAATATATACAGAAATTAAATAAATCATAATAAAATGAAAGTAAGTGAAATGAAATAGTAAATTCGACTTATTGAAATAAATAGTAAAAGGAAAACAAATAAAATATAATAAAAAAATAAAAAATAAAATAAAAGTTTGATAAGTTAAATAAATAATAAAATGAAATCAAATTGAAATAAAATGGAATGAAAAAAATAATATTCTTCTTCTTCTTCTATTGAATTTTATGTCTCTTGAAACCATACGGTAGTGTCTCAAAGTCGTCGATCCGTTTCCTCTTCGTGTACACGACACGGAACAGCTTTGTTTCAGATCTTGACACGATGTCGTGATTCTTCATTCGCCTGATTTTATGGGCGTACTCTATTTTCTTTCCCGGCTCACCGTCGAGTACCATTGACTTTAGAGTTTCAAAACAGACCACCTTGTCATTTGAATAGTTTATCGTTACGCCTCGCACCTTGCACACTTCCTTCTTAAACTCGGGATCGCTTGAAGAGCGGACTACGTATGCGTAGTTCTTTGGACCGCCGGATACAAATTCACTGATGAAACAGTCCTGACCTATGGGAGTGATCTCATCGGTCATATCTCCCAAATAATCGCCAACGGGTGGAGACCATTCACCAGGTTTCTGCGTAAACACAACCGAATCCGTGTCGTGATAAATACAGCGCCTTTGTAGCTTCTCCAAATAGCTATAGAGTTCCAACCTAGCATGCGCTGTTGTGTAACAGGCGATGACAATGTTATTTGTGGGGGAAGGAGACACGGCTTCGTCAGTTTCTGACCAGTGCGCGTATAGAGTTTCCTCATTCACATGGACTATACGCTGTACTTCAACATTGGGATCCGAAAGCATGGAATTCAGCGTGTCTGATTCATTAATAACTGTGGCCCGAGTTAAATTTTCCCTCTGCCCAAACTTCCCCCAAAAGCTGTTTAGCATTAGCTTTGCCAGGGATCTCTTGCCAGGATTATGTTTGATTGAATGTCTATCTAGCTCCACTCCTTCTCGCTCCTTGAATGATCGCAAATAGACACTTCTGTCCTCGTCGGTAGTACACCATGCAGGCCATCCGCTGGCTTCCTGTTTGATCTTTAGGAAAGCATTGATGTATCCAGCAAAGAGACCACCCTCACCGCTCTCCCGGGAATAACAGGTCACGTTGTAATGCCATGCCTCATGGATTTTTTTAATTTTGTAACCGAGAGAAACTGCTTTCTTTAGTTCTCTAGTCACCCATGTTCCGGTGATGATACGTTCTTCCTCGACATGATTTCATACATCCTGATTCTCCTCGAGGGCACATGATCTGCATAGAGGGAAGAGAAGTTTCCCATTTCCTTTCAACGGGAGCACCGGAAGATAGAGGTCGGAAGGGGGGAGAACGTCGCATTTAGCGAGTCCCTCCAACTCATCCAGAGGGGGGCACTCTTCCCCTACGTAGATGGTCGGGTGACGCAGGGGGTAGGGGCAGTACTTATTTACGTATGGATATAAAGAGCAAATATCTAAATATTTAATTTGCTCCCCCTCGCTCTCACGGGCTTTGTGGTACAACCGCAGAGCATTCGTCCTCCCTCCGTAGAAAGCATCCCGGGGGTCGAGAGGTTTTTCCTTCCGTGTGGGATGCTGTCTTACGAAACTTGATAGGGCAGAGTCCCGCTCAAGCTCCCTCCTGAATTCGCATTCCCACTTTTCAATTACTTTATACCCCCCTGCTATAAGCAAGTTTCGCCTGTTCTCCGTGCTCTCAAACCGCGTTTGCATCGTCTCAGTGGTGCAGTTTGAAATTGGTACATGTCTGAGGGGAAAACATTTTGGACATCCATGGAAGAAACATCCATGGAATTCATATATAATTTCCTCCCCCTCAGTTTTCACGTACCCGTCAACTTTCCTGCCCAAAATCCTTACTTCTCGACCATTGGCTGCGTGGTGTATTTTGTTTCCGGTCTTCCTCTCCTCCGTCAGTAGCCACTCTATCGCCTTTTGCGATTGAATGTCGGCCCAGCGATAGCCTCCATGAGGTACGATGGGAATTGTCTCCTCTTTCAAGTACTTTTTACGGAAAACCCGCATGCAAGCACTCGCAATTGTGAGAGATTCTCGGAAGGGGTCGACACTGCTTAGAGCGAGAAACTCACCTCTAAACTTTAAACATGCGAGTCGTAGTATCGTTACATCTTGGATACAATATTTCTGAATTTCACTTTGCATGCGGAAGATGTAATTTTCCCGACACAGTCCAGCATGCCATTTCCGGAACTTAGCGACTTCATTTGAACTCATTTCCTGCACACCGTAACTTTCCTCTGCTGGAAGAGGCCCCTCATAGTTGCGGTTTTCTTTAGTGTTGAAAAAATGTGGAAAATAACCCTTGGAAAGAGAGTTTTCAAGTCCTAGCGCTGATGGTAGCTTTGCAAGAGGCATCGGGAGAAAGTTTAGAGAATCTATAAACTTTAGACCATTGAACTCAACACACATGAGTTTTGCCCCATTAACAATAAGTTTAGGGGCCCACTTCATTTTCTCCAAAATCACCTTAAGGACAAAATGACAGTCGTAGCCTTTAGAGTTATGGGCGATGCATATTATCTCCGTGAACCCTTTTCGGCGGAGTTCCACTAGAGATCTTACGAATGAGTGAACAGGATCTGAATCCTTGAATACATTTTGTCTCTCCCCGCACTGCTCACAGTTTATCACAGAGTAATCTGCAATGCACGTCATACAACTTCTCTGGGACACTAGCAAATTCGGAGTGTGTAGAAAATTTTCACTTTTACCCGGCATAGGCTCATCCTGGCGAGATTCAATGTCATAAAATATGAAGACAAACTTCTCCCTGCAAGACTGTTTTCCGCTGATTGGTTTAATAAAGCATTTATTCTCACCGCTGTGTCGGTTCTTACATGTTTGACAAAAAACCTCCCCACAGACATGAGCTTTCCTTAGAGTAATTGTACTGTAAACCTTACCGCACAATTTACAATATTTGAAGATCTCGCAGGGGCTCCTTGCTCCTCCCTTCTTCATCAGGTGCTTTCGATAACAGCCATCATTAAAAAAGTTCCAATTGCAGACATCGCAGGATACTAGGACATTACTCTGTTCACAAGGGGGAGAAGACGTGCATTTAGGACACTCATTCGGACATTTATGCTTATGTACCGTGTTCATTGGCATCCTACATGGTCGGCAATAATAAGAGCAGTTGAAAGCCCCTGTGACCGAAGAAATCACATTGAAATGATTCTCGCCGTAAATGAGGTCAACTTCCTTTCGCGGCCTTCCATCAGGGGCAGAGCTCGCAGGACCTTGATATAAAACTTCGCGTCCTTTACGATCACCAAATACCGTTATTCGGTAACAATCAAGGTGATTTTGGAAATCTCTGACTTCCTTTAATCCACCGCCATTATTCAGGGAGACACCTGCTTTCTCACACAATGCGAGGGCTCTTGCTTTCTGAATTTTTCGCCCTTTTCGCATTAAGACGTAAACATTCTCAGCGTCCTCGTGTCGCGATATACCAACACAGATAGCTCTCGCGAGACACAGGTTGTCAGCGTTGTCAATCACCACGATGGATTTCTTTGCGCGGCAAAAGTCATGAAATGATGTGAGCAGATCCCTCTTATTCCGCCCTCCTTCTGGCTGCTCGACATAGGTAAATGAAATGCTCAAAATACCATTTAAAATAAAATTGTCATTGGACTGCACTACTTTTTCTATCCGTCGAAGAATTACATCGGCATCAAATTGGTCCAATCGTCGGTACGAAATGTGAATTGGTCTCTCGGGGTTACTCCTGCTGACTATTGTCATTCCGGCTTGATAGGCCGGAGGTAGATTCCTTTTCAATTCCGCGATTAAATGTTGCAAACTTCTTTCGAACCAACGGATGGGGTTTTCATCTTCAGGTGCCGGGCGAAAAGCAATGGTCATTTCGCGACCCCAGAGACGGAAATTTTTTAAATAGCTTCTGTTTTCAGCAATGATCGTAAAGTAACGGTCTTCTCCGAATCCCCCTCCAACCTGATAATCATGTGTTCTCAGCAGGGGGGCGGGTAAATCAGCATCATCAAGCGTCTGGTCCATGAGCGACGGGCGAACATTCTCCTCCGTCATCATGTGAGGGTAAGGAACCCCCTCAAAGTCAATTAGGTCCGCGATATCGGTATCACTTTTCCTAGCACTTTCTTCCGGAAGCTGTACATCAAATTCACTTTCGCCAAATAATGAGCCCGATAAATTGATTAAGTCCGTTTCCCCGTGCAGTAGTAAAGATTCCATGTTCTCTAACGTTTGGGAATTTACAACCGATTCATGCATTTCCATTTCTGGATCCAGTCCTTCCGCGACTCCCTCCCACGGGGAAACAATTTGTTCTTGCATATAGTTAGTGTTCCACGGGGGTGAAACATAACGTGATGGGAGCGCAACTCGTTCTTCGAATCCCGGTGGCGGGCGAATGGCAGGTGTATAACTAGAATCAGAATCCACTTGCAAGTTGACACCTTCATTACGAGGAAACAAGTCGCCTGTAATTATCGGTATGGGGGAATCACTTGTTGGAAACATAGACTGGCTTAAAAAGTTCGGGAGCTGCGCATCAGACAAGTTCACACTCCCTAATTCAGGCGATAACATATTCACAGGAATCAGAAGGGGTGAATCAGGCTCTGCATTCATGTCTTCTAACACACTCATGAAACTATGATCAACCTCATTGGTGATTCTTAGAAGTGGCGATTGAGAAGTTGAAGCGTCTTCCGCTCTCTTTACGTCCTGTATTAACTTAGTGAGATCAGTGATTTCTACTTTTTCGCCAATCGCAGTCATGCGATGCACTAAACCATCCAGTGCGCCTTTTAAAAGGGAGACAGTATCATATGCTCCGGAACGGTGAGCTCTAATTATTTCACCGGCCGGAACTAGTTCAAAGATTTTATCCATTTTGAATATTATTTCAATAAGAACAACCAAATTCTAAAGCAATCAAATAGCGAGAGCTTTAGCTTAGTTCGCGAGCGGGGGTGTGAATTGAATTCAACTTATCTTACACCTAGTCCGATGGATGCTCGGGATCTGATCTTCACACCTCTGGATCTGATCTTCACACCTCTGGATATGCTGCTGGATGACCGATGGCTGAGTTGCGGATTGGTTCCTCAGAAGACGTAACAGCTGCTCTGGAAACTATCTCCTTCCTCGCTGGATATTATGTCCTTGCACAGACTGCGCGCACACAAACGAAGTATGGAAATCGTTGACGTTGTCAGTTGAAAAATTCGATCAGCAAGAGGTCTAACGATGACTGGAGAGTAACTAACTAACTCGCTATCGGGTCCTTATATAATAAGCATCGACGCTCATTGGAACCCTTCAAACTGCGGGAGTACGCGTGTGTGTAGGGTCATTCACACTTTTGGACATTACAAACGCAACCGAAAATTCCCACAAGTCATTTATGACCAAATGACCTTTAACGACTATTTAGAAACTGTAATGAGGAGTAAGGTAATGATCGAGTGTTATCTCATCCTAATTTGGAAGAAACGATGAAGAAAATTCTCACGCTGGCTTTCTTCCCTTCCTTACGCATTCGGATTCACTGGTACCCATAAAATTCCCTCGTTTCGCGATTTCCACATTCATTTGACCACGGGTTTGACAAACCCCTCCAAGAGAAAGGACAGCAAACACACATACCGTCCGTGAACGAACGATGACCGGAGAGTAACTAACTCTTTCACTATCGAGTCCATGGATGATAAGCATCGACGCTCATGGGAACCTTTCAAACTGCAGGTATACGCGCGCGTGTGTGTGTGTGTGTGTGTGTGTGTGTGTGTGGGGGGTCATTGGACATTACAAATGCATCCGAAAATGGAGAGTGTACTTTCACAAACCACATTGGGTGGAGAAACATGCCCCGCCTTCTTTCCCGCACCTGAAACACCCTCAAATGAGAGGTGATCATTACCGTCTTTGTCAACCGGCTAGTGACCATGTCACCCATGCGCTCTTCATATTCCAAGGGACGAAAGATCATCGGAGAAATAATTTTAGATCATGAAGAGGATGTTTCGGTAAGCATTTAAGATTCATAAAATCAATGTCATCAATTTCTTTGCTATTACGTTCGAGACTTGTGTATGAAGGTATTTTTTGTTATTCCTTTATTTACAGGATATCAGCTACGATTCGGATAATGAGGAGGATTCAGATTTAGATGATCAGCCGTCGTGGGTTAAAAGGAGTCCCATTGATGCAACATCGCCAGCCCATCAACATTTTGTGCGGACTTCTACTCCTGTTAGAGAGTATGATTTTCCTGAACATTTTTGGTCGCCGAATAACAGTTTCATTAACACCAACTCCCAGAATGACATTCAGGAAAAATGTGCCGATGATAGTGAAGTGGATTCGACAGCGGATACAGTGATTTTAAATCATAACTTGGAAAACTGCACAAATTATTCATTTATATCCGATGCAAGCTCTACTCCCAGCTTTCCAGAGGACTGGCCATCTTTTGATGTATGGCCGTATGTAATGGAAGACTTAATCGGCTCAGAAAGTCATTTGTACAGAACAATGTCGAGTATAGACCTTTGCGACAATTAATAATGGTAACTTCCTTAATTTATATGCATTGAAATGTACATAATTATGCATAGGATGTTTACTCTATGTTGAATTTTATCCTTCGTACTCCAATAAACGCATTCTAAAATGTAATTATTGAATGTCTTAAGATTATTCTCTCCTACTTCCTATAGAAGGGAGTAGGTATAAAATCCCCCTAATTGTCCGAATGTGTCCAGAACTGCCCCATTCCGAAGGGGTGGGTTAGAGGGGGAGGGGTTGGGTTGGAGGGGGTGGGATTAGGAGGTGATGGGTTGGAGGGGGGAGGTCTTTGGCCGAAAGGGTGGGTTAGAGGGGGAGGTATTGGGAGGGGTTGGGTTGGAGAGTGTCTCCAACTGCATCGAAAGTGTCCGGAATTGCCCCATTCCGAAGGGGTGGGTTAGAGGGGGCGGGATTGGGAGGGGTTGGGTTGGAGGGGGTGGGATTAGGAGGGGCTGGGTTGGAGGAGGGGAGGTCTTTGGCCGAAAGGGTGGGTTAGAGGGGGAGGTATTGGGAGGGGTTGGGTTGGAGAGTGTCTCCAACTGCACCGGAAGTGTCCGGAACTGCCCCATTCCGAAGGGGTGGGTTAGAGGGGGAGGGATTAGGAGGGGTTGGGTTGGAGAGTGTCTCCAACTACACCGAAAGTGTCCGGAACTGCCCCATTCCGAAGGGGTGGGTTAGAGGGGGAGGGATTAGGAGGGGTTGGGTTGGAGGGGGTGGGATTAGGAGGGGTTGGGTTGGAGGGGGGAGGTCAATGACCGAAAGTGTCCCGAATTGCCCCCATTAATAATGACGTCAAAATTTAATTCTCTGCGTTACTCTGAAACACACCTCTGATTTCATCAAATACTCTAAGCCTATGGTGTAACATCTGAGTGTCTCCTATGGCTCACAACCTAATAACGCAAATAGCAGAGAAACATTATATATTTTGTCTTTGTAATTGTAACGAAACGAGGAATTTTTCTTTTTGTTTTCTATATGTTTTGGGTGTATCAGTGAAAGCAGGGTCTCGAATTTTCGTGGCGTATTCGAGTTGTGACCTTACCTTGCACACAGATGCATTGTCATTCATTCTTACTCTTCCATCTCTCCATATTACGAAAAATTTTCCCACCCTCGACTACTCAGCCTCGCAGCCACTCAATATTGTGCAGCGACATCCGAATATCCTTCTGCAGTGGAAACCCTTGCTATCCTCCACTTACTCCCAAACTCTTAACTACTTACGACTTAACTACAAACTCTTTCCTTATTCTCTTGAGATCACTCTCACCGGAACATAATTTTCCATTTCACGATAATTTGCATAGTTACGCTGCATTCAAATACTAAAACCTTGAGTTAAGGTGGATTAAATTTCGATATTTCTTCGCGAATTTTCTAAATTTAAAAAATCATCGATAAAAATTTGATGGGGAAGTAATTTAGGGCTAGCAAGATAACAGATAATTGTGATACCTTTTTAGACTGCAGAATGGATCGGTAACGAGTTATTTACGTTCATTTATGTGCTCTGCATAACTGCTATTCTAGAGAAAACCATCTCCAATATTAGACTTTTTTTTTAAATAAATTTTATTTATTTTCCTTCAATTCTTGATTGAAAAAGACTTATTATTCTTTTATGCGAATTTCAGTGTCAAAATTTCTTGTTAAGTGATCATTTTATCAGTCAAAAAAATGGCAAATGCCGTAGAATATACTGATGTATTAAGATTATGGAGGTCGTTATTATGACTAAACTAAATTCTGAATCATAGGTTGAGATTAAGAACTCTTTCCGGGAAGTATACGGCAGAAATGAATTATATAGTCTGTCTGAATAGAATGTCTGAAGTAGTTTAAGTGTGGAATCTTCTTTGTTTAAATTTGAAACTCCGATCGAAATTTTTTTTAGACGCTTGATAAACACCCGACCTCTTTCCACCTATTATTGAATTAAAGGTAGGATGCTTATTATGAGGATATTTTATTCCTGATTTTTTCTCAATGTAATGGTCACGGATCGTACTGCGGCGGTCTTCACCCTTGGGGAATCTTTGCTGGACCGTACGCTCACATTGAAAGTCTTAAACTGTACTTCCTCGAGAAGAGAAAGGGAGGCAACGTGGAGGGTGAGGGGAGAGAAAGAATGGAGTGGAAAAGTCTTGCTGTGAATATTTAATGCTTTGGGGATTTCTTTACGGCCTCGATGCCTACTTCACGGTTCACGCGTAACAGAGTCATCTTAAAATGTATCCATCAACGGTGACTTCGTGATCATCACGAATAATTGGCTATCAGTCACGTATCTATCCTCCATTCACCCTTCTTCAGTTTAAAATCCAACCTTCGTTTTCAATCTTCCAATTACGTTCGTTCTAATTCGAGAAAAAAATCATTATTTTTCCATTCAAGCGGTTTTATTGCAGCCAATCATGAAAAAATGCAGACCATTTTCGTGCTTATGCCTCCTGAGATGAACCCTCATATCTCCCCCTCAGAATTTCTATTTACACTCCATGATATGTAAATGACTTTCATGTTCGCCGAGAAATTTATAAATTAGAAGCTAAGTAGTGTAGTATTTGGTGTATAAGACTTGTGTTAAAAATCAATTTAATTGGAGGTATATTTATTTATATTTAATCCAAATTGTGCAATCCCAAAAGAAAATGACGCTTTGCTTGCTTCGTATTTTGAAAATGAGTGAAATTTGATAATTTTGAAGTATTAAATTTATAAATCAGAGCGGGAAGGGAGTAATGTAATTGTTAATAATTGTCAATGATTATAAAAATCATATGGAAGTGGCTTTTCACATATGAAATACGGCAATTTTTTCCAAGCATAACCATTATGAATCACAATTTTCAAAATATGTTCTTTTAAGTAGGCATATGATAAATAGCATCCTAGCCATAAGTGGCACTCGAAAATATTCATAATTCGGTTTATAGTATTTATTTGTATCCAGAGCACCTGGAAATATTCACTCATACACGTACTTCTGCAAAACTTTGTTTTAAATACGTAGGAGAGAATGGTGTTTTGCATCACTCGTAGGTTCTGTAGAAACTGGTAGCTTGAGTGACTAAATCACGAAAGGAATCCATACTGAGCATTAAAATCTTTTAACCGCAATAATTGGAACGAGATTAGAAAATTACTTGAGATCATTTGCTGTATATGAAAACGGAAATGTATAGAAAATCTTCTATTTTAAGAATGGTAAAAAGACCCTTTGAATAATGGCTACACTTACGTAACTTGAATTTCTCTATAAATTGAAGAATCATAAACGGTTGTGACAGTAGTGTTGAGATTCTTATATAGAAATATTAACTGACACTCTAATGGTGGGAAATAACAAAAAGATTTCCAAACTGAAGACAAGTAAAACAAACGAGTTATCAATCTTAGCCGAACGAACAGTCTCTCCGCCGTAACCTTTTCGTTGAAAATATTTTACTGTAGAGGCGAAGGACTAAAGAATTTTCCCTCCTTCCTATTTCTTACTAAAGGGTAGGCATTCAGAATGGGAGAGAATGTCTCGAAAGTATTCCTCTTATACATAAAAAATGAGATACAATCAGTTTTGGAGGTGTTGGAGGAGGAAGAGTTTGGTTGGCAATTTCGAGTCGCAAATGGCGCGAAAAACCCTCTCTAAATATCCGTAGAGCCATTGAGGCGTACTCTTTCAAAAGTTTGTCAGGCGTAAGGTGGAAAAGTTGACGGAGGTACCGATGGTTCAAGAAGGAGTGATTTGAGTGAGATATGGTGGCCTCGTGTTGGGGATGAAGTGATTAATGTCTTGTTATACGAAGGGCTGAACGTAATGTGCGATACACTTCGAGCGGAAGGAGATGAAATTATCAAGCCGTCAAAGGTTATGGGTGGGATCTTGAGTGATATTGGAAGAGAATAGATGAGAAGACAAGACAGGGAGGCCTCTCGGCCCCATTGGCGCCTTCGAATGAATGCGGGTGAAGACGGGTCAGAGAGGATGGGCCATATTTTTAGAAGAGCATTGGAGAGAAAGAGGGACTGAAAAGGAGATCCTCGCACCGAAAGTAGTGTTTCTCACTCGAATCATAGAGACGGGAGTTGTGTTCAGGATAGAGAGGAAGGTTTTAATGACGCCATCGTTTGCTCGCAAATGGTTTCAGAGGCGTCGTTGTTGCGGTCACAGTCGTTCGCACCACCTGCGGAGGTGGCTTGGCGCGGGACTTAAAAGAAATACTGGCCTTTGATTGAAATGAGTCCCGCTGGCGTGGTGGCAGCTGTGACGAGAGTCTCGGAGGTCTCCTCGTAGATGAAAGGCTGAGGAAGGTAAGGGTTCAGTTTGTTTTTTTTTAACGGGGGTGGCAGCCATCTGTCGGGAAACGAGAACGGAGAGGATGTTCCCACAGAGTTAATGAAATCGTGCTCGATAGAAACGATAGGGAAATGATGTGTGTCTCCCTACCATTTTCCACATTTACAATTCCACGCATAAATTAGTGTACGCTTGCGTGTTTACTTGCTCATATGAATGTGGGTTCGGCATGGAATCATTTCAAATGTATCTACAGTGGTGTTATCTTATAACGAATCCAATCAAATATTTTAAGAATATTTAATACTTACAGTCTAAGATTTTGCTATATAAACTATTTTAAAATATTGAAAATCATATGAATCAACAGGACGAATTATAAATTATTTCTTCGGCTGAGAAACCTTAGCCAGAGAAATATACTATTATGACTTAGTCCGCCTTCAATTATTAACGCTTTATCTGTCATTTGAAAATATCGTTTTATATTCCTTGACTGTCATTATCAAAGGTTTCTTTTCCATTACAATTAGTGTACCTATTGAAGTCCTTAAATTTGATATTCACTCCGATGAATTTCTTTAATTTGAGGTCATTCGAATAAGCTTTAAGTTGAAGCTTCATAAATTTACTGCTCTTAAGATATCGGGAGTAAATAAATCACGCTCTACCAACTGACTTTAAGTAAAAATGTCAACTTATAGATGAATATCTTTCATCTTACATATGTATATATATTTTGAAGCTGGTTTCTATTAATAAAGTCTATAGGAGCTCTGATATCTTTAGCGCACATCTCATCTAACCTCCTGTTCTTCAAACTTGTTATTCACCAGCGATATAATTTATTTTGTATTTTTGTAAATTCAGCCATTTTGTGGCTGCAGATGATAGTTCAGCACACATATCCGTGTCTCCTGCTGTCGGTGTGCATAATTCTATTTGCAACACATCTCAACTTCTACAGCCAACAAAATTATTTCTTCAGTAGTAATGGATGAAAATTATGACTCCTTGATTGTTGAATAAATGAATTTTAACAGATAGACAAATAAAAATGCTTTGAAAAAGCAGATATCATTTTAAATTAACTTTCAGATTTTTCCCCAAAAAAACTGAAATTAGTGGCAAGAAAATCATATTTTTGCCTATTAATACTGTCATTAACATGCTTCTAACCATTTTTGTAAAAAAATAACCATTTTAAATTAATTTTTTCGATGATCTGAGCGAAGGTATTATTGTATTTTTGATAAATATAATTATAAAATTATTGTACGGATATAGAAATCATAGATATCAACGATATTCTCAAGTCAAGCCATAGACTTCAATAACCCTTCATTTTATAATCCCCGGGTGCGCTTAGATGCTGGTACAAAATGATGAAATGACTATTTAAACATAAAATACAAACTGGTAATATAAATGAAACATGATGTAATTGTTTTTAAAAATGTTATATGAATTAATATAAGAGTTATTGGGAAGCTCTGAAATTGAAAGTGGAGGGAAAGAAAAATTTCATTTAAACGCATAATAAATTTACACTGAGTGGAAACTTGTCAAGTTACTTTCTGATTCAAGAAATAAATGATTCTCAGGCTTTGTTTTTATGTTCAATGGAAAAGTTTTTTATTAAGGATCATGCTGGCATTCTTTGGCTTTGGCTGCTCTTTGACTTCACTTCAAAAGCATTTTTCCCGTTCACACCCTTCCAATTCTTCCACTACAATGCGCAGAGTGAATGGCCAAACTTTCAAGTCGCAGCGCAGATTCCAAAATAAAATAAAATTAAAGAAGCTCCCGAGAATATTCCTCATAATTTTTTGCTCGTTTCTTTTTCTGAGTTGCTGTTTCTGAGTTTCTTCTGGGTTGCTGCAATATTATTCTAACTCCCGCTTTCCATTTACTGGTTCCCTTGAAGTGTAATATTCGAAATGTTTTGTGGTTCTATGCGGATGACAAATTAATGGAATATTTCTTCTTTATATTTTATTTCAGGCTTATTGTTTTTGTTGGCATCGTTCTTGAAAAAGTTTATTGCAAATTTGTTCTGTGCTGGAAATGCTGAAATTTTTTTCTAGCCGGGCACTTTTTTCTTTGCTGCGGCTAGTTTGTTGATTTTGATTACTTAAATATTTTGTTGGAATACCTTCAAAATTTGCAAACGACACCAGATTATTTTCACTTTTTTTCTCTTAAAAATCGGATATTTTACCCATTCATCCCACACTTTTATAATATAGTAAAATGATCATATTCTAGGCTCATAACCTTGATCATTATGAAGTCATCCAATTTTGAGTTCTTGAAGTTTTATTTTGGCTGATGCATAGGAATATGATTGCTGTAGCAATTTGCTCTCTTGTTTAACGTACTTATCTAAATCAGGTAGTATGAAGTGGATTACTCCGCTATATACTATATTTTAATGCATTAATCCTCAGCATAAAACTCCCTTTCTTTTATGTCCATGCCACTCGTATGAACTGTCTTAATACTTAAAATTTGTAAATGAAAATTCCTATAATTTTATTAATCATAACCAACCATCATTTTTGACCATCCATCGCTTCAATGACTCTAATGTTCCATTAGGTAACCTACGATAGATTTTAGTGGGGGCTTCTCCTGTCAATGAAGTTTTACCCTAATTACGCTTCCCTCCTCCTACCGATCACATGTTTGGCAACGTTCTTCCACCCTCTATATAACTCTGTTTTCTTAACGGCCTTCATTTAAAATTTAAAAAATCTATTGAAAACAAAAAATTGATGGAGTACAACATTGTTGTTGTACTCCATTGTACTCCATCATCCTCCTATTCCTACCCGTTGGCCATGCTGTTTGACGCGGAGTACAATATCATAGCTGAAATTGGTTGGAAAAGATTCAATTGTTCCCAAGGCGTGGAATTATCTTGCACTTCGGCAAGTGCAATTTAATACAACCTTCGAAAGTATTATACGGGTGGTGAAGGGGTGCGGGAGGTCGGCCTCGGTGGTGCTGTCCTCGCCTGCTAACCCGGGGGTCGCGGGTTTGAGTCCCTCCTAGATAAAATATTATCTGCCCTGGACATGGGTGTTCGTGTCTCGTCCGTTGTTACTGTTATCCACCCGACGTAAATTGGAACATTGTGCTGTATTCGGGATAGTGAAGATAAATAAAAAAAAATAAAATAAAAAAATAAATTCCATATGAGAGACTACTAGAATTGCAACAACTGGCAACTTTTCCCCGAAATGGACAATCCAATGCGTATGTTCCATTTTTCTTTAAAAACTTCAAAGTCAAATTTTGTGTCAAAGGATTCGTTGATAATTGTTCTCATACTTCTTTTGCTCATGTATGATTTTGCTAATATACTTCAATATCCACCTTTTCCACAAAACAGAGAGTACAGAACATAGTGTATCTTTTTTGTTTCGTGAAAAGCGCATTTCCACTAAGCCGTTAAGTCCATCTCCAATGATTTTCTCTCTTCTTGAGGAGGACTTGAAATTTGTCTAGTTCTCAAATGCGTTTAATTTTTCTGATTCACGTTTTTATGCGAGACTTTTTAAGAAGTGCTAAGATGAAAGCTAAGTATGAAGGTCATTCTTCAAAATGCTTTCTAAAATCGAAAAGCATGCAAATAGGCAATATTAAACCATACATTTTCACACAAAGAACATAAAAACCACTCTTTTTATGCCAAAAACTGTTTATAAAAAGTACAGAACACTCTTTTTATATTGCAGCATCATCAAAATCGTGGAGTTGAGTTTTGCTTTCCAATTTCCGTGCTGAGCAAACGCGTTTGATGCGGCGAACGGCGTCCTCTGGCCTCATTACCCGGTCTGCACTGTGCAGCATTCTATTCCTCGCCAGAGATGTGGTCACGGGTAACCGGGTCAAATCTGAGCTCCCTGATTTTGCGCTTCATTATACCATCCAACTTTTCAAATACAACTCAATTTCAAGCTCCCTCATTTATTAGAGCAAAATTACGTGCCTCCTCCACTTCTCCGCGAATCTCAGTTTACTCAGTGAAGGGATGTTTTTCGCCACAGCGCAAAAGCAATAAGAATGTGTAAAATTTTATAGGAAATTCTATCTCTCAAGTTATCGTCTAAAACTTGTTACTAAATTGATCACATTATATATAAAATCAAAATTTGTCGTTTAATTTATGCTACACTTTCATTAGACTTCTTACCCTTAGTTTTTAATATTATAGTGTGTAAAACACTATCCACAATTTCAGTTAAACCCTTCACTTTCCCACTACAGTATATTTTACGTTCATATTGTCCTACTTTATGTTTACACCGCCTTCAGATCACGGCATGTTACCTTTTCTTCCTGTGTAGTATCCATAGCATATTTTCAGCCTTTCATTATATCCAAAATACCTTATTCATACCGTCTCATCGGAGTTCCAAATTTTTTCTGATGGATTTACATCATAATTCGGTTCTGAGACAAGCTATAATAAATTACCAAATTTTTACGTATAATTTCAGATTTGTCGTGATTTCTCCTGCGAAGATCCTATTTGACCTCAACCATCGGTCAGTGACAGTGATAAGAGTGATACGGGGAGCAAATCAGCCACTCTATATTGGTTTACACGCTGTCGTTAAAGGGGTAAGTACATCAAAGCCGTTAAAAAATATTTATCAATAGTGAGCCGATATATCAGTGAAACAGAGATACATTTGTGAAATCATTATTTTGTAGTCATGTGGCATTTTTCCGGACGGGTAAAAACTTCCTGATACATTATTGATTTTGATGAAAGATTATTTGAGTATTATTTACACAAAAATGCATAGGTTAACTTAGTAACCAATTATTTAACCACACCAAATTTCTGTACATTATTAAAACGTTATTGCAAATTTTGATAAATGTAGGTAAAATTCTAATGGATCTCTATTGATTATAGTGAGTATTTCGTGCAAAAAACCTCTTTGTCCTAAAAATGTATATATTTGGGTGCATAGAAAAGAATGTGATGTTTTGAAAGAATTCTAGGTGGCTCATTAAATATATTTCAAAAGTTACATACACACGATACTAAACATACATTTTGTACCATATGTTGATATAAAATAATCAATATGAAATATATAAAAAGAAAGAAATCTATGTCAATACTACAACATATTTTGGGTTTAAGTTGTCTGACGGCTATAGTCGTCTCGCACATTCTGTCCGCAACATGCAGACACATGATTGATCGGTTACCTGTGTTTTCACTGTAGCTGGGCGTTGTTCTGCTGATATAATATTGGTCCTTTAGTTTCAAGCCATTTTAAAAATAAGTTTCATTTTCATGGTATTTGTTGTTCCTGGATAAATATAGGTAGTAAAACTTTTGGGTCACTGCATAAATAAACCAAGTATATTTCCAAAGATGATAACGCACGATCTGGTTCGTCATTTATACGTCACATTTTGGTCTCACAAAAGTGATGAAGCCGGTTGAAAATTATTCAAATTAGATGCATACTGGATGAAATTAAACCCTTTCCTGACTCTGGTGAGTTTGTATTGTAGTGAACTTTCGATTTCACTACGATATGAGGAGGAGAACGTAAGCACATGACAATCATTACAAAATCGTTCACCGTCTTTCTCTTCATAATTTTGGGTAGTTTATCCATACATTTCCTCGCTTTTCCTTGCGTATTGGCCACGGTGGTGCTCAGGGAGTGAGGATTAATAGAGTGGGAAGAAAAGTGAAAGGGACTGCAGGCTTGCAGCTGCTGCTGATGCAATTCAAGGGAAATTGTAAATACACAGTGATGCTCCCCTCAATATTACTTCCGGTGAGGGTTGCCTACCTCCACGAAGCGTAGAACGGTAAGGAGGACGAAAAGGTCGAGGGCCTGAAAAATATGGTTCGTTTGCTCCAGTAGTCGGAACTCAGCTATTAGGAAGGGATGGACTCAATCAGTGGGTGGTGACCCCAAGTGGCGTAAAAACGATCGGTAGGCTTGCGAGTTGAAATATTATAACAGAAAATCCAGGTCAGCGTCTCACTACAGATAAATTGGCATTGATATCCGAAATATGGACTAGCTTTGGGGACAACTTCATGGCTTACTATAGTGCAAGTTGAATAGTTTATATTATTAGTAGTAATAGTATTATATTATATAGTATACACCGGACAAATTCGGAATAAAGTTTGGAGTATCAACAGATGTTAATTCTCAATATTTCTGCAATGGGTTTTCGTATCTGGGGAAAGATGAGTCGCGCCCGCCGAACGTAAGTCTCCCTAAAAGTGTTGATTTACGTTTGTTGCGTCTGTACCTGAATTCAGGACGAAATTTCACGACAAATAATTTTTTTACGTCACTGAATTTGGCTAAAAATTAAAGGAGAAAGGCAATCGTATTGTCAGCACAAAAACTGGTATCAGACGTGAGGTCCCTGAAGTACTTCGGACGTCAAAGGATAAGTCGTACGATACCGCAAAACCTAACAAAAAATTTGTCCTAAAACATGAATAAATGTACGTGATAGAATATCAAGGTAAAAACACACAAACGTATTGGTTTTGAGTATCATGCAACCCAGTATTGAATTAGATAGTACAGAGAAAAGATTACCAGAGTCAATCAGTTTCTACAACAACACGTAATAAAGAGTAGACATAGTAGACCAAATGGCAAGGAAATATAACACGCGCGCTGAATCTCTCCGATGACCTCTGCAAGTTTTATTTTATATTCCAGATTTAGCTGCCACTAACGCAAGGGTGATATACAAAGAGGTAACTTCACAAAATATGAGCCACCATAAATTCAGTTTGACACTAGCTGAATAACTACGTAGTGAGTATATCAAGTCACAGCCAGGGCCAGCCCCTTCAATATTAGGTACAAAAGTCAGAAACAGACATCAGTGTCTGGTACAAGCATGTAAAAGAAATTTCACTATGGTAAAATGCTCAAGATGCCAAAAATATACTTGCGGAAAATGCACAGCAAGAAGTATTCTATATGCTATGTGTTATTAAAAATAAAGTCTGGGATGGTAGAACTATAGCAATTACAAAGTTTAATGCCATTACTTACATAATATCACCACTCCCTAATTGTATATAACATACTTATATTTACTCTGTAAAATTTTTATGCAACAAACTACCACCAACTATAATTATATAATTGCACGATGGGTGATAAATCTGCGTATCACAAAGGTTGTGTTAAAATTAAAAAACTAAATTGCTCATTAATCTTATTGTTTACTTTAAAATAATGTAAATTTGAGTTAAATATAAAACTCTCCCTTCAAATAGCAAGTATACGTGAAATTGTTCATACTCACCAACAAAACGAGAGAAAATACCTACCGATCTAAACGACTCCTTCCAGCGTTTATAGGTAAGGGGAAAATATGGCACTTCTAACGTAAAGAAAAGATCTCAATTTATTATCAGTAACCGATTATAATATAAATGAATTATTATTTATGTATTGCTCTATCTTTCATGATAAGATATTCAGAATTTTCCTTAGGACGGCATCATGTGATAATGAACTGTAGTTGATTTTTTTATTAGTTTATTTCATAATAATCTTTAGAGCCAATAAAAATTATAATGAAATAATAATGTAAATATCATATGTGATATATTTCCCTTACTCGAGGCGACTCTAAATAATAATTTTTTTTCTTTTCTGGACGTCAAGTAAAAAATTTTCATTTTTTTATTGGATGTAAAGTGATTCTTGGGTATATTATTAGTTTTAGGTACACATCTGGGAGAGAAAATTAAATTGGCTGAAAAAATACAAAATTTCTTTAGAATAGCGCTACGTGTTAATTATTATTTGTAATTATTTCCCTTTGACGTCGACATATCATTTCAGTCCTAATACTTTGCTTGGAAGCGTTTCATAAGGAGGATGTGATAAGTTGATCCAAACTCTGCATGTTTTCCGTTTACGTCCTTTTGAAGTAAATGGTGCCTCACATATCTAGTTGCAAGTCAGACCGTGATAAATGCCTGTGACTAAGTCTTGTTAGTCTGAAAATAAAACTTAGCTTCTCCTGTTTATTGCATGGAGAATGGTATATCCTGAAACCTTTAATCACTTTGTGTTAACTTTTCTGAATGTAAGAGAAATCTATAGCCCTTGAGAGGTACTAACCCGAAATGGGAGTTGTCCCATCCTTCTTTGGAGGACTATTTTAAAAATAATAAGCATTTTGGTAAACATTTTTATAGGTCTTATAACCTATTCCGCGGAAACGTATTAGGGGGTTGTCTCAAGAGTTTAAAGTATCATAGAGCACAATGAAAAAAAAATGTTTTTTTAATTTAATCGATTATTTTCTTCTTAATATTAAACTGATGATGGAAGTGTGGGATTACAAATACAATACATATTGTAACCCCACCTCACTGACTTCAAGGTCCTGGGGAAGAAACCCAAAAAGAAAACGAGAAACACAATTGTTAACGGTGACTACCGCCGGCTGAGCAAGAAGTTGAAAGACATAGTCAAAAATAATAATAGTACACACCCTCGGGGAAGTTGGTTTCAAACGAAAAATATATTTTTTTTAAATGAACAAAAATAAATACAGTATTCATCCACTCTTCGAGAAATTTTGGCTGCACAAAATAAAGTTGAACATAAAAATCAGTTTTCACACACTTCCTTGATGCTAGCTTCCAAAGCAAAAAGAAGCGCCAGATCCTTTCAATGCACGTCCTTTTATATTCTGTCGATCCGTCAGCGCCGCCAGTGTTTAGCTAGGCAGACAAAACGACGAGGGCAGCAGAATCAGACACAAGCCAGCGGAGAGAGAACTCCGCTGCATGACGCCACGAGGGACCTGTGGAATTACAAATACAATACATATAGCCTTAAGGTAATATGATAAAGTTTGGGCATTAGGAAGTGAATAACGGGAAAATCTGTTGTCATTTTCGAATCGTCATATTTGTATGTCATATCATTGGCTATATCAAGGGATGAAGTAAATCTCGTAAGGGATGAAGTAAATGACATAAAGTTTGGTTATTTTAATACTTTGGACTTAATACTTCAACTAAATAATTCAAAAATCATTTATATGTGAATTGAGCTACGACCTTAACAAACATATGCTTTAATTCTACTTCCAAAAAAGTGACTCTAGAATTTGGTATTCATATAAACATTAAACCATACATAAAAAGATTCACCACTAGAAATCAAGGGAAATAAGTCATTAGCAAAGCCTATTATGCAATATTACTTGCAAATAACACACCGTCTCGGAAATATTTATATTATTCCACATAAAGTTATTCGACTGTAGCTGTGTCAATTACAAAAGAACCTTAACATCTATCAATGATATTTTGAATTTACTGATTCCTTTCACTCTTATCTGTGATAGCGTTCCAAAATTAAATAAAATTACAATAAGATGCAGCCACTTAGGAATTAACAACTAGGGTCGTCTCACAGCCAAAATAAATGACCATATGGCCATTCGTTTAGAGAGATGAAACAATGTTAGACCGTCCGCCTGCACAAAAAATACACAATGTTCCGTGTTATTTGTTTAAGTTTGAATTAGAATTGGTCTCCCAGTGGTTGTGCACTCCCAGTAAAATATTATACTAATCGTTTCTCTTCAATTGGATGAGTTAAATGCAATGATAACATTTCATCATAGGGGACACTTTATGCATGTTTCCCATTCGTCAAATAAATAGATTCACAAATCATGACTTCTTTAAGAATGAAAATGGTTAAATTTCAGTTAAACATTAAAGAATTGGAACTTAATTTGCAATTAGACAGCGGAACTCATTTGGCGCAAGCGTCATGAGATGGTACTTTAAGTACTGCTCCATGAGACTTTGTTATATAATGCTATCAATAAATTGCAGATGAGTAGATGCTCAATAGTTTACGTGTCACAACCATAAACACCTCCATTGTGGTCCACAGCTATGGAGAGTCGGTTTAAAACTTCGCTATCAATTCCCCTCAGTTCCGGTCTCCTCGAGATGGTGTGAAAAATTATCCCTCCATAATCTGCATTCAGCGCTCCTACTCGCTCCATCAACTCGCCCACCATTGAGAGCAGAGGGACGAGTTATTGCAACTTTGGTCTTCGGAAGGAGGAGGATTGTTGAAGAGGTCTGGTAAGTTCTTGACTTTGCCAATCTCCATCATCTTCCCCCACCTTCCCATTCCTAAGCCTTTCCCCAAACTTTCAGAAGCGCCAAGAAGTCTCTGTGCTCCGTACACCACCTCGTACCGCCTCTATTTCACCAGAACGTATTCTTTGGCATTTGATATTTCCCTCTCTCATCGCTTTGCTAAACGATTACAGTAGGCTTATGATATCTATTTCAAAATGAAATACAATGGTAACTTTCCACACAGAATTTTAAATAATTACCGACCATGTTTTCAATACCTATGGCCATTATCTAGGTACAATTTCTTAAAAAAAACTGCACCATATATACCCAGGATTGGAGGGGCAGGGGGTCAGAGAGAGGGGGGTTAGGTATGGGGAGGGAAGTGAGACGAAGAAAATCCGTTGGTGGTGAAGGTCAGGCAGCATTATCATGGGGTTGTCGGACACAAGGAAGAACAAGGTTCAAAAGAGTTGACTGTAGCTGTGTCAATACAAAAGAACCTTAAGATTCATCAATGATATTTTGAATTCACTGATTTCTTTCACTCTTAACTGTGATAGCATTCCAAAATTTAATTAAATTACAATAAGAACCCTGGGAACCCTACCCGGGGAAATATTTCATAAGAACCAGAGAGTTGACCTGTCATCGAAAACCACATCATTACATAACATATCCGGGCTATGAGCAATTTCATATTGCTTAAAGAAATCCAACTTAGCCCCTTTGTCAAAATGGTGTAAAACAGCCGCGTCGAAATTACTAAAATGATAAGAATCACGCAAGTGTTTAGCAAAACAGGATATATCATCACAATTAATAAAACTTAACCTATGCTCCATCACTCTGTCCTTAAAAGTTTTAAAGGCTTAAAGGCTTTTCTTCGTCTCACTTCCCTCCCCCTCTCTCTGACCTTCTGCCCCTCCATTCCTGGGTATGTATGGTGGAGATTTTTGACAAAATGTACCTAGATAATAAAGCCAGGTGCTGAAACCTTGGTCGGTAATTATTAAAAATTCTGTGTGGAAATTTACCATTGTCTTTCATTTTGAAATAGATATCAATATCAATTACTTCCTCAAAGTTGAGCCAGATACGCTTTTGTATATACAATAGAATAGTTTTCGTGCTATCGAACCTAAGGAGAATCTATCATTGAGATATTCTTCACGACCTCAACACTCTTCGCTCTCTGAGGAGAACCGTGAAAGAAACTAGTAAGGGATTCTTGAGAGATTATCTGGCACGTATCAGTCCAAATTCATTATTATGTACTATCTAATGCTTTTCTTATCTCCTTCCTCTTCCCTTAAACTTTTGTGATGCCCTCGGGGTCTGTCAACCTCATCCATCTTCTACTTGAATTGCCACCATATTTCTCCTTTTTGTTTTCTGTGATTTTGCTCACCAAGTCACGAACGCGAGTTAATTAGTTCATTGTTGCGTTAAAGAGGGAGGTAAGATTTCTCTTTTTGAAAAACCGTGGAACACAAAATTGAGGAGTAGTGACGGTGAAGTTTTCCCTAAGAACTATTATTTTGCAAGGCAAATTGCTTTTGTGCATGCCTGTCCATGTTTTATAAGTCCTTTGAAGAGAGACCCTGGGAAATATTTCATAAGAACCAGAGAGTCAACTCTTTATGAATGAAGGAACATTCTTCCCCTATTTAAGCCAACTTGAATCCATTGATTGCTTGTTTGGCCTCTTAAACCGACGCCATCTCGTTGCACATCGATTTTCACGTAAGAGGAGCCCCTATATTAAATTTTCCGCTCTTTCCCCGAAAGCCTACCGTCACTCTAACGCACGAAATCAAGCGCAACCAAACCTTTCGTCTTTAGTGGTGACGCCAAATACGACGCACAGCTGTAGCCGTCGAAATGCTGAATATCCCTCGCTAACACTCCATTTCCCATTAATACGCTATCATCAGTTGTTTTTCCTTTGTCACGATTTGACCTTTTACTCTATGTGGACTGTGCTCTTTATTTTGGTGCATTCAAAGCAAATGGAGGCTGTAACTAAAATTTCTCAATGACCCATCAATGGCACTAAAGATCAGAAGTGTCAAATTAACGCAATACATATTATTGCTGTTTCCTAGCTCAAGCCTGTAGAAACGGTTTGCATTTAAAAATATTTCTTTAAAATTGTGATAGCATTCAGTATTAACGTTAAAATTGCTAAAGTATTAAAAGCGTAAAAATAACTGCTAGATTTAATGGAATTGTAAGAGACAAACATTTAATATCGGCAAAATATCCTTGAAATTAAAACATAATCGCCGCACTCTAAAAACGTGTCGATAGCAAAATTTAACTCAATCACAATAATCTTGGCAAAGCTGTGATTGAGGATAATTTTAGTGTTGTAAATCATTTCCAATATTTATGCGTTTTGAATATTTTCTCATGTTATTCAATGCTCATTCTGATGCGAAGTGCAATTTCCACCAATTTGGGGAAGGAGTGCGGAAATAACTATATTTCATGAGATTATAGATGCAAGACAATTAAATTCAGCGTAGGGAGTGAGTACTATTTCAGGTGAGAAGGACAGGGCAAGAAAAATTAAAATCTGAGGTTGTCCTGAGAGTCAGGCATTTGAAATGCATTTTTCCTTCCTGAATCAACTTCATTATTTAACTCTGGCGCTAAGAAATGAGATTTCACATCTACGGTGCATTATTGGTAGGTTTCTGCACGTAGAAGAAACGAGCACCAATATCTGAAGCGTTCCTCTGTGCCTTATTTTAAAAAAAAATAGCTATTCATTTACCTCGATTTCAAAGTCCAACCTCCATGGAAGTCTCAACGTTCCCATGGAGAGGAATATGTTGGGAATACAAAAGGCAATGCAAAATACTTTTGAAAACGCCAATCGTTCTCAGTGTTAGTAAGAGTAACTGAAGTGTACAAAATTCTTTGGATATTCTCTTATAAAATAATTTCAAAGCAATTTTTATGAGTATACTGTGACTTATGTTCACCATTTCCATAAGTCTTGGTCGACTATCTATATTCGACCGCCAAAATAATCAATCCTTTGGCTCAAAATCCGGGGAAGTTATCATTTTGGTAATCCTTTTCAGCCAACGTAGCATTTAATCATAAGTGGTTTTTACTCTTTCACTAAAACTAAGCGGTAAATGTTGAGAAAATTTCTTACGTTTGCGGTACCAAAGAAATAATAAATATAAAAAAATAAGAGTTAAAAGTTTATGAATAAATGGTTGATGGAAGAGTGTATAGTCGGATCTATGCTTATGCGGTGCAGAGGAGTGCTGCGCTGATCCCATTACTTTAAACGTATATATGGAAACAAAAAAAATAGAACATATGCATCGGAAGTACGAAGGAGATTTGATTAACCGACAAGACCAACGATATAGAAAAATGCTGGGAAAGATTACCACAACATGTAAGTGTTATAAATCCTAGCCTAATGCAATAAATATGCCATTGGATTATGGGTATGAAAGAAGAATGTACTCTGAGCTTATGATGGGAGAATGAGGGACGCAAACAAGCAATGGCCAGCAAATATCTGCAAGTTATTGGGCTACATCTCCTAGTAACTCAACTAATAATATGAAAAATGTTTTTGGGTATCAATGCATTAAATGAAAATATGGATATATCAATGAAAAAAGAAACATTCAACTTTTTCTCCGTTATCATTTTAACAACTTTGGCCGTAACATGCTGGAACTAAATGAACTTCGTGTTGAGTACGACAGAGTTGTGTTTTTTATTTCTTTCTTTACATTTGTTCTTCTTATTCTTCAATCGATTTTTAATATACTCCGACATGTTCCACCGAATGTTTTCACCGATCTCTCTATTATTCACCAGGTTGTTCTAATATTTCAGCATGAAAAGTATTTAAATAGAGCAGTGCAAGAATATGTTAACATCACTAATTTTAGTATGGTAAGGAATGAATCGATTTAGTCATTATCATATCAGTGCCTTTCATCTCCCTCTTACTAATTCCATTCTTTATTTCACAAAATTTTCATATTCAAGTGAGTGGAAATATTTTTAAACATATGTGCGCCGATGCATATTTTTTATTACTCTTACCAACCTAGAATTAAAGGGCTTAAGCGTTCACAAATGTGAAAAATATCCATGCAAAGAATGCTTCATTGTGAAGGGAGATCTGAAATTCAATTGCTCTCGCGGAAAGTATAACAGAATGAGGGTAAGTGCATCCCAAAAAACAATCTGAATCAAGTGAGAACTCAACTCCGAAGAGAAATGCAGTTCTCTTTTTAGTATTTCCACTTGCTCTGCGATAAACTCAACCGGTCCTCCTAGGCTTTGAATGAAGACAATTTAATCTGCATGGGCAGAAATTTTCTCTCCTTTAAAAGTCCGCGTAAAGGATGAATAAGGTCCTAGCATTCAAATCCACCGTCGCCTTTGAGAGAAGAGATATATATATAGAAAATAGACAAAAAACCCACTCAGAGGCACTGAAATTCGTCGTCTCTGATCTCGAACCTTAGGCTTTAAGGTCATCGTTGGTCGTTCAATCCTAAAGTTGGTTGACTTCAGACCTCCACCCTTCGTTATCTAATGATAGTTTCCTTACCTCCTGATATCTCTTCCTATGGACTTTTATCTTTACTTGGTCCATGAACTTATTCTTGGGTCTTTTTCTGGGGACTTTTCCCTCTGTTTTACCTTCAATTATGTTCTTACAAACCCATTGTCTCAGGGTGTGTCCAATCTATCTGGTCTTCTTTTCTATATGGTGTTCCATGTGATCCTTTCCTCTTCTACTCTTCTGTACACTTCATCATTTCTTATTTTGTCCGTCCATTTTATCTTCAACATCTTCCTTCAGCACCAGGTTTCAAAGCTTCTAATCTATTTTGGTCTTCTTCTCCAATGGTCCATGCTTCCGACCAATAGAGTGCCACGATCCACACGAAGTTTTCACATAATGTTTCCTGGTTTGTTATCCTATTTTCTTTGGGCACAGAAGTTGTCTTATTCCCACGAACGCCTTTTTAGCTTGGGCTATTCTCCGCTTGATGCCCGTTGTGCTTTTTCGTCCCACGTGATGGTACTTCCGAGATGAGTGAAGGGATCCACTTGCTCAAATTTCTCTCCTCGCAAGGTGACTACTGCATTCATCTTCTCTCTTCTGCGTTCTATGATTTTAGTCTTCGTCTTACTTGTTTTCATATTGTATTCTATTACGTATTGTGACCTCTGAAGAACGTCGCAATTTTCAGCTACGATTGCGATATCATCTGCGAAGCGGAGCTTGTTTATTTCTTCTCTGTTTATTTTTATTCCTCTCAGTCCAGTTCCTTTGGCTTCTTGTATGGCCTCCTCCAAGTACATATTGAACTGTGCTGGTGAGAGGTTGCATCCTTATCTTACTCCTTTGTTGATTTTAGCTTCCATCTGGCTTCCATCTCTCATTCGCATTGCGACGACTTGCTTTTTGTGTAGTTGATATGAGAGATGGTTGATCGTAGATAATTATTCTGTCGCTGTAATCCATTCCGAGATTTTCCAGCCGTGTGAACATCTTGTTCCACTCAGCCTTGTCGAAGGCTATCTTCAGGTCCACGAATGCGACATACAATGGTTTTTACACTGGTTTTGTTTTATTCACGATGACTCACAGGCAGAATATGGCTTCTCTGGTACTCTTGTTCTTCCTAAATCTATACTGGTTTTCCGGAAGGTTGTCTTTAATTTTCCTTTCCATTCTTTGCCCTATTATTCGCGTGAGTATTTTTGATGCATGTGAAACTAGACTCAAAGTTCAGTGCTCCTCACATCTCCGAGTCTTTGTCTTCTTCGGTATCGCAATCATCACAATTCTTTAAAAGTCAGGATTAAAGTTATCCCTGAGTTTATGCATGCATGTTTGGGCTGGATTTGCCTTTTCATATAAACCGAGTGACTTGAGGGACGCTATCGAAATTCCATGGAGGCTTTATATCCCCTGCCGATCGCTGAATGCAGGTAGAGTGAATATTTAAATATCCCCGGTTGGTAGGACTAGAAAAATTGACATCCTGGAGAGGGCGTTTTATTTCTTTTAATCCAAATAGATGATAAGTTGGGATGCATATTTCTTCTATTCGCCTGATATAAGTTGAATGAAAGTAGGAGGATCTAGGAGCTGCCAAACCTCTGATGGCCGGGGAAGGAGGTGAGAGGCAATAGGCTTGTGTTTTAGGTCCTCAAGTTGGAATATTTGTGTCAGTCATGACTTATTTTCACTTCAATGAACGGCTCCTACATTATGAGCAATCACGCACAAACGATTACTTGTAGTTTTTTCGCCGAAATATCTTGGAATGCTTCTCAGCTGCAAGAGAAATGCTCATATATCGCGTATCAATACTTGAGATTTTTGCTGTTGCCTATGAGCAGACATACTAAATGTCTTATTTGTTCCCTATGGAGACCAATTTCAGGAGAGGGAGAAATTATGCATTGTAAAGGCCATTGGTAACAGCATTCTTTTGCGGTTAGTATGCAGATATGAATTAATACCTTAGGGTAGAGGCATGCATCTGGTGTTATAAGACAGCACTTTTCTGGGCAGAGAAGTTTTGAGATCTATGTTTCGTGAATATATCAAAGTTCTCAAACTTTTTTAGCTTTACCGAGAATGGACCCAAAAATATTTACACTTTTCGTTATTAATACATTTTCCGCGAAGAATAGCTAGCATATATCAATTCCCACTTAAGTGATTATCTATTTATTTTCAGTTCCTATTGGTAATTTTGAAGGAAAATTTTTGAAACATATTATTCGTTTTTGATTGAATGTAAGATCGTTCTTCAACTGAGTTATCAAGTAAATGCTTTCATAAGCTAAATCGATTACACATTAATCTCATTATGTAATATTTGCTCATTTTTTCATCAGATAAATACTTAAATTTCATGCACTTTAGTTCGCTGGAGACATTGGCGTGGTTGGAAAACAAGATTAATACTTCACGACGTGCATGAAGTCTCGATCTCGTAGCTCGGATCATCGAGCCAGCCAGCATCGCGTGTAGCCCCGTTCTCCCTTGGGAGACTGGAGTAGGAACGGTGCGAATGGCGATTCCCATTGGGAGGACACACTGATGGCATAAACACACGTAGACCACTGAAAACGCAGGAATTGGACGATGAGAGGGCAGCAGTGTTGAGGAGGTAGGAGGACAAAGGGGTGAGGGTTAGGGTTTGGGGCCGAGTAGGAACGAAGGGTCTTAGGGCGCGGTTGGTTGGCGGAAAAAGGAGAGTCGAGTGGAAGAGGTTTTCCACCGTAGGGATTAGACAATCCACCTGGGATCCGCTCTAATGCCATCACGCCGCATGAGCCCACGTGCCTAGGCTCCCCTACGAATAGTGTTTGTTCATCTGGACCTTCTTCTGTTAGAGTTGTAGCGTAGAGTAGGGAATGGACTTAAGGAGGATGTGTTATAAAATCAGTCAAAGGGTATAAGGGATCATTTTTGCTTCCTCATAGTTATCTATAGCTAAGACACGAAATGGAATGCATTGCTAACCCAACTTTAATTTCTACCTCAAAAGAAAGCAACCCAAATTGATGGTCCAAAGGCAAAACATGAAGACCTTGCAGTAGTTTTTACATTTTGCAGTTACAAATGGACTTAAAAGGTTAGGATGTATCTTAATAGTTTTGGTGTTTTAACTTTCCCGAGTGTACGTCGAAAAATGCGAGTCAAGAGTTACTTTCTTTAGAAATAAAAAGAGTACCTACTGTTGGGTTTAGAGTCCACTGGGATTGCATTACACATTGTTTTGTATCAGTTCACGTCATGGTCACAACATTATTAATTATCTGGAACAGTTAACAAGGCTAGGCTTCCTCGACGAACAGATTTGTCGTACTCGGATCCACTATGTAAGTACCAGCGTCGCGGGAAAAGTTAACCGCAAGCCAACATTTCTTGAACTTTATCAACTAAGTTATGAAATGCAGAAATGCGTCATATTTCTATTTTTGTCAAGAATGTCTGTCATTAAAAGAAAAAGTTGGTAAACTACGTCACTTATATAACTTTTAAACTATTGTTTCAATGCAAGTACCAATATCAATATTGCAATTGGTGATATTTTAATCACGGCAGTCTCAGTCGTTGTTTGCTAAGTTGAATTTATTTTCAATTTTCTGGATTCTCAATTTGATTCTCATTTGGATTTTTTTGGGTTAATTTTGGTTGATTCTGCAACTAAAAAAAATCGTTTTTAATGTCCTTCATTAACTTGCGTACAACAGTAATTTGTTGCTACTCCACTGACAGAAGTGGCGAAATACAACATTGAGAGCATGCACGGATATTCCGATAAAATTTTATTCGCTTGTCCTGAAACTCACTACTAGGCAATAACTTGTAGCCTGGACGTGAGTTGTGTTGATCACTTTTTACCATGTTATTCATCAAACACAGCTAACTTCCTTTTCTGTATTGGAATAAATCACAAAAAAATCCGTAAGCTGAAAGTTCTAGCTTTTGATAGCAAACAAAACAGAATTGAAAAGAGAATATCCATTTTTAAGGCTAGATCCAGATGAGAATCCTGAGACTTAAGTTGAATATACTCTTTGCAAATCGGTGATTTGTATTAACAAGGGGGGCCGGTTAAATATGAACGATCATATCAAATTTAAAAAAGTCGCTAAGGGTTGAAAGTGCATAACGTAAATCTCATAGTGTGCGTTCATTTCCCATATAAGATGGGGTACTCAGAAAAGCGAACTAACAGCGCGGGAGTTTCTTGCAGCCGGAAACAAAAAAAAATTCGAAATTGATGAAATTTGTTGTTTTTTTATATGCCTCAAATCACGATTATAAAATAAATATACCAATATCACCAGATAGTTAACAAAAGAGAAGTTTTTATAGTAAGAAAATGTTGAGCTTCAAAATCAAGATGATGGAAAAAATGAGTATTGAGAACCAGAAATATGACTTAATGTATTTATAATGAAGGAATATTGCAAGACAAAGTTGTGCTGGAACTGTGTTTTGTGAACTCCATTTCAATGAAGCAGTTTTTTCTTTTATTTTGGATCTTTGTTAACCGTAATTTGCCAATGTACAAAAACCACTGCTTTCATATATTTTCCGGTTTCTAGATTTCTAGATACTGGTTCTGCTAATTGGGTATAACTTAGAATTTAGATGATGGTAAACTTTAAATAATAGATTTCACCAATTTTTCAATAGTGCACTGCGCTCTATTTATAGTATTATTTAATATTACCCATCTCAACAGGCTGTGTGCTGCTGAGATATAACTTACTTGCTGTAATCGTTGAGGTCAGGCTGCTATACATCAAAGTTAGGACGATTGCGATCATCTCAACCATTCTGAACGAATGAAAATTCTCTAGGTACATGCACTGACATTTCAACACACGGAAGTTCTACAATAAGGCAGAATGAATTGTTTTCATCTTTTTAAATGTCATTTCCGACCTTCCACTTGTTCTTCGTCCTATCTTCTCCGAAGTTGTGACCTTCAAAGAATGATTCGGGCCATTCAGTTTCCAGATGGCGATTATCCTAAGAACACCGAATGTAGCTATTTTTTTGGACAGGTGAATTTTCCATTTCCATTTCGTGGTAGTACGTATTTGGGTTCTGCTGACATCTGATAAGAAAACTTCTCAGAGCATTGATTATTTGTAACAGTAAAAAGTAATAAACTATGATAATTTGACAGAGTATAATAAGGGTAATTATAAATAATGGATATATATATTTTTTAACATTTATAAAATTCATTATCTTTATAAATTGAGATTTATGGGATGAGAAATTACGGTCATGAGACGGTTATAAGAAAAGCGTGAATAACAGCAGACACCGTAAAGTTTGTTTTACAACTAAATAGAAATCCACAATGCTATGGAAAAAATCCTCGATATGCGAGTAATAATTCCACTTCTCAGCATTCTCTTGTTTCCATGATGAATATCATGTGCTATCTTAAAGCTTATTTTTTTCTAATTTCTTCCCACTCTATTTCTGATGGAGAGCACTTAAATGATGTAGGTTTCTGTCTTTTCATCTCATGTCCTATTCGATCCTAGAGAGACTACCAAAAAAGTGAAAGGCTGCCAAATGCTGGATGCCAAATAATGTATCAAGACGCATAACTATAGTGAAATATTAAAATTTTACGGTAACTATCCTACCCGACTCCTAGAATTTTCAATAATTTTGTGATATGGATAGAAATCAAGCATTGAGGCACATAAATTATTTGGGAACTAAATAAGCTGTACGTGGTTTCCTGACAATCATAATTCATCTTATAAAATGTAGTAGAATGACTTATTAAACTATGAGTCCAGTAGATGACTACAAATTTTCCTGTGTTAAAAGATGATTACATCTCAAAGAGATAAAGCGCGATTTATTCCAAAATTTGACTCAAATACATGGCTTGCCGGGCGAATATCTGTTCCTTCACGATCAGTTGTAACTTATTGACCTTTCCACGCTTCCGATAAAACTTACCTCTTTTCTTCCCTTGGCGATCTTTTTGCCTTCTTCAAGGGACGTCCTAAAGCCGCGATTTATTCACCACGGTTACATTTGCTGGTGCCATGACACTCTCGAGATCCCAGAACGGAAGTAACAGTGGTAGAAGAGGATGGGGTGGAAGAGGCATAAAAGGGATACGATGTGAAGAAGCATACAGAAGCGCGCGAGTTACCGTCGTCGCCTCTGAAATATCGGCAAAAGCAATATCCAATGACAACCTCCCTGAAACCACAGGGAGGCAACCTCCCTGAAGCTTCCTTCTCCTCCTTTGGCGATTCAGGATGTGCACGTTGCCATGATATCACTGCTGAATTTGACGAATATATTACTTGTATTATATTATTCATCATTTATGTATCTTTTTCATGCAGTACAAACATTACCACCGGACTCATGTATGAATAACTGTTGCTGCCATATGAATGATTCTTTGACGTGTTTGAATACATTATGTTTTTCCATTGAAGTTTCATCTTTGTCTCTTGAAAATAGACATTATTTTGAACATAACAATTTTAATAGTAGAGCTTGGATGGAAGTGGAAGGGAAAATACTCTTGGATTAGAAGAGGATATTAGCACGGTTACGAAAAGTTTAACCATTAGAGATAAAGAGAATGGAATTACATCGTTCATTATGTTGTTTGCTTTTACATGTTATAGCCTAAGATGAAATTTGATCAATTTTCCGTGTGCGTGATGACAACCAGACGCACCTTACACGCACAAAAAAAAATTCACTTCCCGTCCCATTTTCCCGGTTCCTGTTCTCCCTCCTTCCTTAGTTTTGATCCCTAACATCAACACAACCGTTGTCCGCACTTATCTTCTTTGCTGTGGATAACTAACGATGAGGTGCTTCCATTGCGCAACAATTGTGAGCCACTGTTTGATATACATACGTCTCTCCTAAAAATCGTAGCTTCTTTTTTCTATAATCACCATTTTTGCTTCCGAAAACTCTTCTCTCCACAGTTAATTTATATCTAGCGCGTCCTCCCTTCTTATGTCTTTCCTCTCTTTTATAGTCTACTTCTAACGCTCACGCTTCCATTCGACGGTGATTTGCCAAACGGGCGCGGCGTGAGGTCCTTCCTTCACTGGAATCCCTCATTTGCTGAAATTTGGATTGAGGCTAGGAACACCTATCTGGAAAACTGTAGAGATAATGATAAACGAAAACAGCGAAGCATTATGGTGGTGTTTATAGGAAACTCCATGGAATGAAATTGATGTACTTTCCAAAAATAACTCAAATGAGAGGAAAAAACATCGATGGTGATATTTTTAAACTATTCGTGACTAGCCAGGGAGTTCCACTTTTACGGAGTCACCCGCAAAGCAGAATCTCTGTGGTCCCGGTCAAGGGGGATGAGTTTTTCTCAGTGTAATTTTGCACAATTGGGCATTGCTGGTGACTCCGTAAAAGTGGAACTCTGTGGCAGGTCCCGGATAGCTTGAATCTGTCAAATAGAGTGAACACCTCTTTGTGTTCATAGTACGATCTTTCCTCGTAGGCAATGGTGCTCAGCACTCAGTGGTGACTGGTTTTTACATTGTATGTCCGGCAGTCGAGAACATCTGGTCCAATAAAGGTCACAAAAACCGTAGGGATCGTGAGAACTTCCACAGAGTAAAAAATTATTCGACTTGATCGGAATCCGAATCGCTCGATTTCTGGCCGAGTGCTTTGGTTTCAATCATTTTATTTGTAACTTTCTATCTAACAGATTTTACATCATATCAGGAAGTTCTGCAGCATACATATCGTGTTATAGTTTTTTTCTCAAAAAATAGTAAAATAAGAAGTGTTTTTGTTCAGTTAACATTTTTAAAAAGTAGGCTGCATTAAAAAACATATATTTGACATGATTGGCATTAAAAGATTTGATCTTTTTTTTTTAAATAAGTTGCAACCACTTTCTTGTGAGTGCGAGCAAGGGCTGGTCCATTTCTAGTATTGTATTTATTTGTGCGCTTCTTTCATCTCCTCCACAGCATCTTTTTTCTAAAAACGTTGCGATGAGCACAGATAAAATTTTATTTTTCCAATTGGGAAACAATTTAAAATTCAATTTCATTAAATTATCGTCTGATATTTGGCCTCCTCCAAAGGTATCCCATTCATTATACACTCGTTTTCTGAGGCCCCATTCTCTTTGTGTTTGTCCAAAACCATATATCAAGTGGTCGTACCCGTCCCGTGGACCACAGGTTTGGTACAAAGGGCACAAAATTACGTTGCATTCAAATTTCATTTCTCTCGTAACCATAATGCCGATACATATATTTAAGACGAGGCTTTTATTACAGAGTTATTTTTTAACTGCGCAACTTTTTTCCAGGTATTGGTTTCTGGATTATTTCTCGTTTCATTGTTCATTATTAGTTTATATAATGATTTGGTAGTTGGAGCCTGGTTGCCTTCGTTTGTCTCGGTTACATGTTTTGCGTCAGCTATGTGGTTTATAAAATATTTAAATCTTTTTTCAAGGTTGATTGCGTCCTCTAATAGCTTGACCATAGAATTATCAGCTTTATTTATAATGTCGGCAGATTTTTTTATATTTAAAATTTTGGCTTTCTTTTCAAAATTTAATAGTTCAAGACCTCCTTTTGATTGTGGGCCATAAAGTGTCGAGCGTTTAACTCTTTCAATAAAGCCACTCTAAATATGCTGATTTGTAGCCTTTGTTAGTTTCGCATTCATTTTGGCTGGAAGTGGCCAGCAATGCGCAACAAACCATATAAGGGGACATACGAATTCGTTTACGACTTTTACTCGAGCAATTAGTGGAGTGCTCTGACTTTATAGGGAGTTCAAATTCAGCTGCACTATTTTTTGAGTATTCTCCCAATTTCTTGCAATCGTTGCGGGTATGTTTCTTTCCCACCAAAGCCCTAGAATTTTTAGTTTTTTCGTGTTGTTTACATTGGGCACATTTACCGTGTCTTTGCCTTTCAATGTTAATGTATGGAATTTTTTTCTGATTTATTGTCATCCCCGCAGAAGCATATGATTTTAAAACGTCTTGTATCAAGGTTAATTCATTTTCCTGCTTTACGAAAATTGTTAGGTCGTCTGCATAGGCCACTGCCATGTAGACTTTTCCTGCTCTGTGTATACCTATTCCTTTATTTTCAAGCATTATGATGATAGGTTCTAGCGCTATCGTGAACAGTAACATAGACAAGGGGCACCCTTGTCTGAAGGAATTGTTAATTGTAATCTCGTGTGACATTTTTTATCTATTCTGACATACGACTTAATGTCGTGATACATTAGTTTTATTAAGTTTAATAATCCGGTAGGGGCATTCATTTTCTTAAGGATATGGATAATCCATTCCAGGCCTACGTAATCAAATGCTTTTTCTAGATCTAGTGCATACATCGCCCAGAAATGTTCTTTGGTTCCCGCGGTACTCATATAAAGGTCTCTTATTAACAGAGAGACGTCAATTGCGCTCCTGTGTTTGGTTGCCGCGTATTGGTGTGGGTGTATGTGTCGGTCTAAAATGTTTTCCGGCTTTTTCCGAATTACGTGGGCTAGTATTTTATAGTCGGCATTAAGCAAAGAGATCGGGCGATAGTCATCTATTCCCTTGGGATTTCCTTTCTTTGGGATTAGCGTGATTACTGCTGTTCGCATACTCTTCGTTATTTTTTTGTCTTTAATCATTTCATTAAACAAGCCGACGAGTGCGTGTTTGAGCTCGCCCCAGTACGCAAGATAAAATTCATACGGTAAACCGTCGTTCCCCGGGGACTTGCCTTTTGAGAGCAACTCTCTTATCTCGTCAATCTCCGATGTAGTTACCGCGACCGAAAAGCTTTCACTTTCGTCGGGGTGTATTTGGGGGAGGGGAGGGCAAGTGGGAGCTTGCTCTTTCTTCCACTCCGCATAACGGTTGTAGCGCTCGGCAAAGTGATTTTCCGCCTTTGAGATAACATTTTCCGGTTCTAATGTACCCTGCTCGTATACGACTTTTTTCCGTATGATATTTTTCTAAGTGGCGAGGGAAAGCGTGCCCCATACCTCCGTGCATACTTCCCTCTACCAGTTCCTCGGCGCGTATTTTTTTAATTCAAAATGTAGGATGGTTTTCTGTAGCTGCCTTGTTTTGTTATTAAAGTTCGTTTCCTTGTCTGCATTTTCGATTAATTCTTTTAGTGCTGCGTGATGGAACGCGATTGTATTATTTTCTTGTGTGTACTTTCGTTTTGTGATTTTTCTGATTCGATCTTTTATTTTCGGTTTAAAGGAGCACCCCCACCAGTTTACTATGTCGTATTGTGCATTCGGGTGATTTAGCAGGTGTTGAATTTCAGCTCTAATCTTTTCTCTGGAGTACTCGTCTTCAAGGACTTTCGTGTCCCTTCTCCCCGTGTATGGTTCGTTAGTAATTGTGGTGTGGGGTGTTCCTGTGCGTATTGTTTCTAATTCTATTTCCATAACCAAGGCATTATGGTCGGAGGTGGAAAAAGGGATACTTACTATTAACTGAGATTATGTTTTTTATCGATTTTTTGGAAGTGAAGATGTAATTGTTCCTGTTTCTTTTACTGCTAACACAACGAGTGTGTTGAATGTTTTGGGGGTCGATTTTTAACGCTGCGTCAGTGGCACTAATACTTCCGAGCATGTTTTTAAAGGCTTTTGATACTTCATAGTTAATTTTTTCTTTGTTCGATTCATTGTCACATGATCTATATATAGCATCAAAGTCCCCGCCTAGTGTTGCTTTCCCTGTGAAAGGCAATAAATAGGGTACTAAAATATTTTCAAAATAATCGTCTCTTTCCGATCTTTTTTCCCAGCCGGACGGGGCGTAGAAATTTATTATACTTATATCTTGGAATTCCAAACTAGTTATTCTACCCAACTCGTGTCGTTTTATATTTTTTATTTCAAATTCACGTCTTACCATAATAGCCGTACCAATGGAGGAGTTACCAAAGTTGTAATAAACATTTTATTCATTATCGTCCCATTTTGTTCCCTTGTAGATCTCCTGAAGGAGAATAATATTAAGCTTTTTATCTTTAAAGTTTTTTTGAACAATTTTAATTTTCAGGTGATTTCTAATCCCAGCTGTATTTAGTGTAGCAAAAAGCATTTTTAAAGAGAATTTGAGCCAGCCCTGGTTCGACTCACCCACTATTTTCTGCATGATTTTATTATCCTTTCTTCTCTTGTTCGCCTTTGTTCTTCGTCTTCTTCTTGGCAGGGCTGCCAGTTCTCCTGTCACTCGTCCTTCGAGTCAGCATTTCCCTACTCCATTTGCTGCTATTGGTGACCTCCGTCTACGGGTCTCTCTCCTCCGCGGTCTTGGTGTCAGTCGCCCAGAATGTACCTGTTGGTGGGATGGGCTTGGTGTCAACAGTGGGGTCCCACCCCATCCACCCAACTCCATAACAACTTCCCTCCCCCTTTGTCTTCCTTTCTTCTTCTCTTTCGTCGTCCCTTCCCTCTCCCTCCTCTTCCCGTCCCTCTCCCTCCCCCCTATTAACATTGTCCCCTCCGACTCCCCCAGACTAATTCCCTTTATTCCCCCGTCCCTTATTTGTTCCCATTTCCCCTCGTTCCTCCCCTCTTCTTCCACGGCCGGCTCCTCTCCCACCGTGCCGCTCTCTCCTTCTCCGGATTTCATTGTCATCTTCTTCTCGTCCGCCACGTTCATGGCCGCGTCATCCGAAGACGGAATCACGCGGGTGCACTCCTTCTCTCCTCCTGCGGGCAGGGCATCACCTCTCTCCTCCCCTCGTCCTTGGTTCGCTCTTTCTCTGCCCCCGTTTCTCGTTATTTCTGCGTAATAACCTAAGCTTCTGTGAGTGGGGTGAGTGTCACTGCCTCTTCTTCTTTTTCGTCACCGGTAGACAGCTTTCTCTTGTTTCCGGAGTGTTTTCTTCCAGTTCGTTGGGGATTTGGCGGTCTGGACTCCGGGACGTTTGACTCGTATTCCTCCTTATCTCCTTCTGCTTGGGCGGTTTGACTTTTTTGGGCGCTATTTTCGTCCACTTCCATTTGTAAATTTTCCAATATGGTGGTTTGGTCGTCTTCATCCGCATTCCCCTCGCTTCCCCGGTGCAGCCCCCGGGTGTACTCAGAGTATAAAGGGTCATTTCTCAAATTGGGGAATTGAATACGAAGATACTCCTCGGATCCACACTTAGTGCACGTTTTCTTTTGGCCCGGATGGTAAATACCCTGCAATGGGTACATGGGAGGGTATGTTCCGTTCAATGAACATACGGACAGGTCGAGTACCGTGTTGGCTCTAATTAAGTTCTTGGCCCCCCATACATTATCAGCCACTCCTAAAACTCGTCCATACTGCCTTAGATGAGTCTCGATTTCTGAATTAGGTACTTCTCTGGGGACCATGAGTACCTTCACCGTCGTAGGCCTTTTTGTTGCACTCTCCAGAGTGACCTGCCCTTTCGGATTTTCCCTTGATGGGAAGGGCCTCGTTCCACCAGCAAGTCCAATGGTCTGATCTACGATCTCTTCTGATTTCATTTTGACGTAGAAAAGTTTCCTACTGTATCCGAACTGAATTGCATCGATGACCTCTTCCGTCAGTCCGAGGTCTCCACGAATAAAGTCGTGGACCTCCAGGACCGACGGTTGATCTTTTAAACCGGTTACGCTTGCCACAATTGCGGCTCTTCTGGGATATTGTGAGTGCATATTGCACTACAATCCCAAAAACACGAAAAAAAGGTTCACCAAGTGTAGAAAACACTACACAGGCACAAGGGAAAAAAATCACCGGGAACGCACTCAACTCGCTCCCTGCGATCACCCGAGTCGATCGCCGGTAAAAACTTCCGCGGATCGTCCTTAGCGGAGAGCTCTGAAAACACGTCCTTCGCCTCGGAGTGCTTTAGCCAGTTAAGCTACCGAGGACCCTGTATGTATGACTCTCCCGTCCCCGTCATAAGGAAGCCAATGAACGACATAGTTATGAGTCGCGGTGGGATACTTAATTATATGCCTTCATTTAAAAGAAAAAATTCCCCAGGTTTAAATGAGTTATCTTAACACATGCTAATATTATGAAATACCTATTATTTGAAGGGAAAGATCCTAAGGACTGATTATTCATTTTCATTTTATACTTTACATCATCCACTCTCAACCAATTGCCCTCACCATCACCAGGAAATTCTACAATAGGCATTTTATTAGGGCATCAGATTCCAATATCAACTTGAGCTAGCGTTGTTAACAAATTGGCCACTTCAATTATATTAAATGTTGAGCGAGCTTACAAGGGCTGCAATACTTTCTTTAGTGACCCTTTGAGGCACAAATATTCTCCTCTGATATATTTTGGAAATAGGTTTGAAATTAGACGAGGTAGAAACAGGTTTGTTTCCAAGTGGGTTCCCGGTATTTTTAGTAGCAGCAAATAGGCTGAAGTGGTTCATTATTTTTCACCAATTTTTCAGAAGAAGGATCTAGTAAAAGCATTTATAGTGGGGAAAAGAGTTCTTGTGTATCATTTATTGAGGCAAAATGGCAAACCACTAGAATCAGACCTTGGAATCTCCTCTCGAGATATGAGATATTATTCCTTTGAAAGAGAGACCTAAGACGGAATGATATCTCCATTGCTCGCTGAGCAATGAGCTCGCTCACGGTTGATTACATTTCTATTAGCTTGTTTCCTGGAAACTCATCGGGCTCATTATCTCTAGGAAAAAAGCAAGGGTTTTTCTTGATATTATGATTCCATAATGGGCTCAAATTTGGGAATACTTAAGAGATAATCCTTGGCGGGTTATGTCCTCCATTTAAAAGGGCGTAATTCTGAATTTGACACATTAATTAACCTGAAGATAGTGTGAGAAAGGATTGAAACCTAGCGGTGATGAGGGGTGGAATTATTAAATACTTGACAATCGTGATAGTGGGATTTAACAGCTAGATATCTGCTTTCCCGTGATTGAACAATCTTATGCAGCATGTGATGTGTGGCTCACGGTTCGTTGGCATTCCTTAGTGAAAACAGACGGATAAACACACTGCCAAGATATTAACCATTAACTGTTATCATATGTTTTGATTTAGCCAATAAAAGTTTTCCCAAGTCTCAAGAATTATAATTTGATAATGATCTCCATTAAATAAGAGTAAAGCAAATAAATTGTCATTTTCTGTTAGAATCCTTATCAAATTTTGGTGTTACAAGCGACGATACATTACAGAGAGAAAAGTTTACGTTTAAAAGTGTTCCCTTTTAAGATATGTTATTGCCAAGTTCCACAATTAAAAGATGAAATCGTTGTCGTCATCAAAGCGGAGTGGTAAAATTTTAAGGTTTATCCGTGTTCCAGCAATAATAATGCTGACGGAGAGAAGCTTGGGCCAAAATTATTTACCGAAACGAATGAGTAATTCAATCGCCAGTCGCCTTTACAGAACAAATTACTTCAACCCTATATTTCACTCACTTCATCACCTGATGCTCCCTTTTTCGTCAATCCACTCTCTTTTTCGTCTACATCAATCATCTAACTCACCTTACTCCTTAATTAACGTCAATCCTCCTCTAAAAACTTTCTTTCGAACGCCACCGTTCCACAATTGTGAAAAATGCAGAGTTGAACAATCATTCGCCTGAATTGGTATTCGAACCCAGACCCCTCCATGTTGCGCCAAGTCTTCTCGTTAATTACGTTACTTTGGCGCCCTCTTCCACTGTGAATCTCATGGAGGCTTTAAGGAGCTAGATTTACTCACTGGTACCGTGTATGTAATACCACGAACGACCCGTTTGCAAGCGCCATGCAAGGACGACTTTGTAAAAATCGCATTAGACTCAGTGGTAGAGGGCGCATAGTTGGCTTATGGCCGGTTGCAAGAATAATTGCTATGGAATAAATAGTTATGAGATCATAAATATATTAGAGTAGCAGGAACACATCAACCAGTTTCATAACTTCTTTACCAATAGTTTATAGCTTCGAATATTTCATCTAATCTTCCACCGCTGGATTAAATTTACGAAATTTTAGCCTATGAATAGTTGCAAATGCACATAATAATTAGTTAGTAACAGTAAACAACCCGTCATTCATCTCAACATAACTTTTTTCACCAAGTAATGAAGTCTCCAAGCGATTCATTGTGCATCCGCCATCATGGCTCCTTACGGAACTGTATGGCATAAGTTATGAAACCATTAAATACATCGAATGTTTCTGCAACACTTATTGAACAGTATCCATGGCTTATAGGTCAGATATCTTTAAAGAATTCATATGTGTTGTTTATGAAACTGGTCATTAGTTGGTTAGAGCACTCGGTGCAAAATGGAGGGGGAATATGGAATGGAGGGGAGCGGGAATACTGTTTATGAAGTAAAATATTGCGATTTAAGCCATCATAAACAGTTTAATAGATACGCAAGTTGTCCAATCTTGCGGGTAAAACCAACCAAAATCTCCAACCATTCGTTGTTCGCTTGGAATGATTCCAAGCACGTAACTAAAGAGTCATATGATAAAATCACGTAGGGTTTGAGATTTTTCTGCATAAAAACTACTCGTAAAAATCGTGGGCAGACCTTTTGATCGAGTGTTTCGTGCGGGAATACTGTTAATGGAGTAAAATATTGCAATTTAAGCCATCGTAAGCCATGTAAATGATACGTAAGTTGTCCATTCTTTTGGGTATCACTAACTATATCTCAAACCATTCGTTTTATTGCCCTTAAAATGATATCACCCTCTCCAATTATTTTCAAGTGTCTATCTTCTCAGCTGATTATATTAATTAAAAAATTGCTTGTTGATTGATAATATTTCAAATGGAGCACCTACGTTAGCGATCGGAAATAGAAATTGTCAGGAATAAAGCTTTCAAAAATCAAGTCGCAAATGAACCAGCAGTTGATATTATCCTTCTTTGTAATTTTGAATAAAATTTCTACTCCGGAGTGAAGGAAATAGTGACGGCTTGTATGCGCAACAAATATTACTATTTTAAGCGGAGATTGTGTTGTCACTTTTACATTGTCCCTAATATATGAGGAGGGCTCAGGGTAAAGGCCAAATAGAAACTTCAAAAAAATTCTCTTAAATGGAATACTTTTAGAAGACGTTGACTAAAAAGAGATCTTCGTCGTCAAGAAATCTGTTTTCTTTTACGTTCGATGTAAAGAGTTTTCAAAGCTTTAGATCCCATATTTTCTTCGGTCGGCCACGTAAGCCCAAGTTTCAGGCGGTAAGATTAAGATAAAAAGAAATTAAGACCAAAAGTGGCAATATTGTATTCATTCCTCTTTGAGGAACATCCTTTTTCCAACTTGACCAGGCGAACTGCACAGACTAGGAAGCAACGTATCGTTGAATTGATGGCCAGATGTACCCGGGAAAATGAAAATCCAGTTCATCCTTTTTTCGAAAGTTCCCAACTCCTTTGATGAGCATCAGCCTACCTCGCACCTTCCCCATATCCTTCTCTCTGACACCCGACGACTTCACCATTCCTATTCCACGTTCTGCGGTGGTACACACATCTCCCTGTCACTTACCTTAAAACCCTTATCAACGTTAATTCATGGAGCCTTTAGGGGCTTTTTTATCATTTTAACCATGACCAAATCTTAACCCTTTCCATTTTCTTCTTCTTACTGATCCTAAAAACCCTTGAACTTTCAATTGGCCAATAAGGCGACAGCAAACATCCATGCTATCGGAATGATTAGAATTGACTTCCTAGCAACTGCAGCGGCCTAGCAAATGTTTGAAACTAAGTCAAGATGAATTAAGTAATTATGGGATAAAATAAAAAAAACTTCTTGGACTTGGACTCTCTTCAGAGTGGGAAATGTTGAGATAGACTTAACGATAACATTAATTTAGGTTAAATCTAGAAAGATTCTGTTGAAACCTCATTTACTTTTTTAAATCCGTTATTTATAGTTCCATGCTCCTCTGTTGAGAAATATTTTGCTTACAAAGGGCCTTAAATAAGATGTCATCAAAATATTATGATTATATGGGTATTTGTATCGTGTTGTAGATAAAAATGAAATGTACGATGCGTAAAAAATTAATTCGATTATTTCAAGAGTGTGTGTCCATCTATGGCTGAGCGCTCATTTGACCAATTTCAATCCGAGTAAAAATTTTTCGAGGTACTCGCTACCAGTAAGCCAGAGTGAGCCCTAGGGAAAGAGGAGTTCTTCTGAAACCACCAGCCTTCCTCTAATCTACAGTCTTGGCAAAATTATCATCCGAAGGAAAGCGGGAGGAAAAGAAGATCCGCAGTCTTTTGTTTATCTGCCGAGCCGTCTGATGGGGCTTATCCTCTCCCACATCTCGGTGAGTGGAAGATGGTGGCTATGAAACTCGATGGGTGCTCGATGTATTCCAAGATTCGACTCAACTTCAAAATTTCCTTTTATACAGAATTTCGTTGTTCTAAGATATTTATATCTGGTATGCAATTTTTTTATTATAATATACATGTTACCGCTGAAATATTGATGATGGTTGACGACGCTTGAAATTGGGCATCGAGAAAAAAATGGAAAGGGTAATCATACTGAAAAATATACGTTTAAAGGTATTTATGGATAGCATTAAGGCAGGGCTTCAGTTCTCACCCTTAAGTCAACTTAATGTTCTCATGTACTAGTTATAATATTAAGAAGTCTCGTGTCTCTTGGAAAACATGCTCTTGACATCGTATATCAATTATTTTTTCCATTCCATTCCTTTAGTCCATTTCTTCTAACGGTGATGTCATTCTAAACACGTCAACTTCGCGTACTGTGATTTCTAAACAAAATCCCCATCTCCAAAATATAAATATTTATCTCCGATATAGAAACACAGTTAAATACTTTACTCCACTATGGTTTTCAATTAACTATTTCTTGATAACGTTTAATTTTCCTTAATGTTTCCTTTAATGTCCAAAGTTAATTAGATGTAAATATACGTGGAATACAATTATATTAAACCTAGTGACAAGTACAACTATTACAAGTACAAGACATTAACTCATCAAAGTTATGACTGTCATTGTAGTCAAACCGTATGCTTCATGAGACGTTGAATTTCGTATGGTCTGAGGAATGGGCCTGAAGTGTTAGAATGAATGTTTAGAGCAGTGTTTCCCAAACTTTTTCGAGCAACCAAACTTTTGGTTCCACAAATCTATACCCAACGCCCCCACCCGTAATCCTAAAAACTGTAATAAAAACTAAAGACTACATGAACAAATTAGGAAGTTAATTAAACAAAATAATGTTTAATCTGAAATTCATTTCAGACTTGTATGCACACAGATGGAAAAGGTGATATTTTTATAGAAATAAAGGAATTGCGATTATATGAATTGAATATAAAACAACTATCCAATAAAATTAACTGTATACATAAATTCAAAAAGTTGACATTACACTTTCTCTCTATACTAAAACTTTATCTTATCAAGGTGCTATGAATGTTTGCAATTTGTGAAAAAAGTCACCAATAAAGGTTTTATTCAAATTAGTTTAACAACTTAAGTGACTATTCATTATAGTTTTCAAGTTCTTAAAACCATTTATGAAAAGTTTTGAAATGGAATTTAACGACACATTCAAATAAAGTTTTAAGGCAATGGACGGGCTTGATGAGATAATACCAATTTCTCAACGTCCGGTTTGAAGTTGCGTAGCAAGAGACTTATATCGCCTTGTTCACAAACCTGAAGTCGATTTCTTTGCTTCTAAATAAGTTGTGTGACTGCACTAAAACCGCGATCCACCTAATAGGAATTTTGGAAAGCAATTAGGAATTTTTGAACACCGTCCATAGTACAGCATAGCGATCGGAAACTTCCTTCTGTAACAAAACTTCTTTTCCTAAACTTCGATTTCAGTTCAATATCATATTGTAATTCAGTCAATTTTTCCTCATGGACCCCAGGTTCCTCAGTATCTAAGAATGGATTAATTACCCAATCTGAAACTTCCATCAAAAGAAGATCCTTAAATCATTCAGACATTTCTTGATACATTTTGTCTAAAATATCACTAAAATTCTTTCAGATCATCATCACCTATCCCAGCTTTCTCTTCTAGCTGATGCAGGGAGGGAAATTGGTGTTGCACACAGCGGCCTATATTACCTTTGAATATTATTAGTTTTGAAATTAAAGTAGATACCAGAGAGCCTTCATTAGGTTAATCTCATTTCCATGCAGTTGTAAATTCAGTTCATTGAAATTTTCGTATAGTTCTCATAAACACGCTATATCTTTTCTGATATATTTAAGTTTACCACTTAGTATAACATCTTTCTTTTGAAAAACCTCGATGACAGTATCAAACAGATTATAAAAGAACCTTAAACAGTTTCTTTCGGATAGCCAACAAACTCTAGTGTGTATCAAGAAACGTTGAAAATTTTCATCATTTTCCAAACACAAATCCCGAAATAGTCGATCGTTAAGAGCATGGGCTTTGTTTTTGTTAACTGCAGTAATTACAGTGTTTAATAATTTTTGGAGGCGATCACTGAGTTTCCTGGCAAGGCAGGTGTTGTCAGTGAATGGAACGATGAATAGTGAAGACATTTGGTACATATTTCTTCAAGTATGCAATGCACCCATGGTAACGATTATCTATTAATAGAGCTCCATCCGTCGCAACAGCAAGTATGTTGCTAAGTGGAATTTTATTGTCCCTGAAGAACTGCTCAACAACACGAAATATTTTGTATCTGTTCCCAATTGTCTTGCAAACAACAACTCCTGAGCTAAATTTTCATCTTTGATAAAGCGCACGTAAGATATACGCAAGGACTCATTGCCTGGTAAAGTTGACTCTTCCAAATTCAGTTTTCCTTAATATCCCGCGCAACATACCTTCCAAGTTTTCAGCCATTTCATCTATGCGCCTTTGCACTAATGTGTTGCTCAGAGGCATACTCATAAATATACCATGTGTCAGGCATTAAAATAAATATTATATTATAAATATATAAATTGAAATATTATATGATGCACGCAAAACGTCAGTTTTTGAATTATTGCGCAACATGCCTGACAACGTTGGACGATTTAGCAATTTGCTACGAAGAGATTGAAAAAATGTTAAACTTTTTTACGCCTTGTCAGGATGTGCCTTCCTCGAGTGTTCACCTACCCTGGAAGGTCTTATCGCTTCATCAGAAAATACCTTTTCGCATATTAAGCTCATCGGCATGTGCTTGTTTGTAGGCGATTCTATAAACTCATACTTAGGATAATTCACGTTATATTTCCTACATTTCTTCTTTGATGTTTCAATGCCTCCCATTATTTTCCTCAAAACAGGGATTTAGTTATTAAATTTCGCAAAAAATAAAATGTATTCACGTTAAAAAATTGAATGTTTGTATGAGAATCGGATTTGACCTTTAATTTGTGGAATGCTTTAAGAAAATGGCTAATATTAATAATAAAAAACATTCAAACAATGTATTTTCAAATGATGAGGCTGCATTCTCGTGTTTCCGCCGCGTGTTTTGTTCATTGTTGTCCACAGTTTTTCCAGCGTCACTGCTGGCGTCTTCAGATCTGAATTCTAGAATGCAGTCTCATCATTTCAAAGGTCACGGAATCCTTCACACCTACTTCGTTTGTTTATTTGTTTATCCCATAACTTCAAACAAAGACTTAAAAATCTGAAAATTTGGTTTATTTTGCTACCTGGGATGATATGGACTTGGACACAAGGATTTTTTATATTTTGTTCTGGAACAGTATTTTTTTTATTTCGGGTAGCCTGAAAGTATTATTTTAATTAAAGCCTGGACATTTTTTTCAGAATCACTTCAAATTTTCAATAAGTAAATGCAATAACTTTATATCATTGTTATATTAAAGACCGAAATAATTAGGAGTCCGTCCCAAAGAACAACTCATCCTAACCAACTGTCCGAGATCGCCAACGACTAACTGAACCGTCTTTGTTTCTTACTTCTGTTGTTTATACAATGCATACTAGCTACGCTTATACGTGTCCACTATTAATATAGGTCTGGTTAGGGTGAGATGCAGTATTTTTGCTTCCCCTTACATGCCGGCCAACTGATAATTGCGGATGATAGACATGGAAGGGAGTAAAAGAATGAAAATATAATGCGTTTCACGGTGCACAGTTAGTTCTTATCTCTTGCATCAATTTCTTATCAGTGTTGGGAAAACGTTAATTTGGCGCATGAAAAATGGAACGCATTGCATTAAATTGTAAAGTGAGGACACAAAGAGTGGGATTCGCAGAAAAACTTCTCTGGAGAAGGTGGAGAACGATGCAGTTTCATCGTAGTAAAGAATGGTTGCCAAAGACAATCGTTTATGGTTACCATTCAGGAATTACCCTGCTTCCAGCGCCCCCTGTCGCCTACTCGTTTATTTTCGCCCCCCTAGATTAAAGCAACGCCCCCCAGGGAGCGGTAGCGCCCACTTTGGGAAACACTGGTTTAGAGAGAAAGTTTGGTTCATTTTTTAATCAACCCTATCTTTTCCGAATTTAATTCGTCAAAAATTACCATCAGACAGGCGACTAACCTGAGCATCAAAATTACTAATCACACGATGTTCCCATATTTGCTCAAAAATAGAGCAATGAGGATAAACCTCATTGAATATCAGATGTTGAATTGAGTGTTTTTATATTATATTCCTCTTTCTAAGTGTTCTTAGAGAAGACAATGTTTTATATAAATCGAAGAATATTTTGATAAGAACTAGGATGTACTTTGTGGATTAAATAATATATCATCATATTATTCAGCATTTACAGAAAAATACCTTTGCTTAAAATTAGTTTTTAATGTATATTGTAAGCTACGAACTCTCATACAATGGTAGGAATTATGACAGTCCACTCAATGAGTAGCCATATAAATGTTTGAAAACACTATCGACATCTATTTTTGCCCGCAACGACTCTGACGACTCCTGCTCCTCCCCAAAGCTGGCGATGCGGAGACTGTGGAGGCAGAGTCCTCTAGATTGCCGATAAAACACGAGGAAGTAGTGTAGAGAACGGTCATCCAGAGGACTCTGTTTGGAGGCTCTCTATGCCCTTTACTCCGCTTTTGTCGGTGAGTCCGCACTGCTGAAGTGAACACCGGAACCACCCTAGACGTGAGTGTTTTCTCCAAATCAATTTAGGTGATAATATTTTTTTAATATTACGTCATTGTAGGTGGTCATCTTCGTTACTAATTTTTTAATGCATTATTAGCACTGAATTTCATTAGTAATATTGAGTGATAGCCATAATACCAACTATAGAAAATTAATTATTGGCACTTAAAACTTTAAATTATTATTACATCATAATTTGGAACAAGATAAAATTTGTGACTTCCAAAATTAATTTTAAACTTATGAGCGGTTTTGGCTGTCAATCCATCTTCACGATCAAGTTTTAAATATATTATTGGAAGTCACAATTTTTATTTTGATCATCATGACGTCCTTCCACCAAGCTTCTCGCGTCGATAATACAACATCATTCATACATGGGATATTTCAAGCAACAGTAGGCATGTGGCATCAAAGTTTGAGTAAATTTAGGACTGAAATAGGGAGATTTTTTTGAGGCTCTGTAATTAGGTAATGATTGAGGAGTAAAAAAATCAAAACATCTCCACTATACTTGACCTTGATAAGGGCACTAGTTGCTGAAACCATGGTTGGCAAAGATTAAAAATTCTGTGTGGAAAGTTACTATTGTTTTTCATTTTGAAATGGATATCCACCACACTCATTTTGCAAACATAGTACGCCAAAATTCTGGGCCAAGAACGAAATGCCATTGAACCACCTAATTGTGGTGGCACTTAATTTAACTATCAACATTCCAGCTGAGGGTTCAATGCTGATCGTAGAAAAATATGAAAAATCACCAATATAACTAATTCTTCATGGCCCAAAATATTCTACATAAACACTCCAGCTATGCAATCGATTTGAATTTTTCAATTTATCTCAAAAGAACTTGGAATATTTCATATCAAGTAGCCATCACAGCTATCGCAAAAGGGAAAGAAAAATATTTCCATTTGTCCATTTTTTTGTCAAATTAAAAAGTTATTGTGAAGTAAAAGTTAAACGAAAGCAATGAATTAAAATACTATATAATTAGGCGTAAGTATTTATAATGTTGATCAAAATTTTGCTTGATAATATTGATTGATAGCCATAATACCAATTATACGAATTAGGTATCATGAATGCAGGAACAAAGTATTTGGTGGTGATTCGGAAAGAAGAAAAGATGTTGAATGATATGGTTGAGTATGTTACGTCAGTAAAGTTCTAGAGAGTAATTAATTGAAGAACTGTTGAGGAAAATTTGCGGAACAAATATGACCTTAGGTAAACGATTAGTATCTAGTAGGGATATGATGGCATCATGAAAAATGACTGGGAAAAGTGAGGAAGGTTTTTTCATGCCGGCGCTGTGAATTTCCTAAACAAGTGCGATATGGTAAGACGTTGAAGAGATCGGATTGCGAGTAAGCGGTACAGGATAGAAATCTATTGGGACTATCGGATAAAAATCACTGAGGGCGAGTAAGTTCCTCATCATCATTGGTTGTTCAATGGTGAGATTGGTTGACTGCAGCCTTCCACCCTTCCCTATTTTATGCTAGCTCACTTACCTCCACGTATCTCTTTCTCTGTACTTTTATCTTTATTTGGTCCTTGGAGTATGTCGCTAAATCACGCAAAAAAGTGTTCTCAAAGGCAATACACATTTTAATTGGCTTGCGCTCTTTTGTTTGGCTCAACATTGATCGCCATACACATTTGAGTTTTTCATTTTACGGACACATTGAGCAGAAAATATACTTTATTTTCTGTAAAAAGCGCACAAACGAAAGAATTTCATACAAAATATAGGAAGGAACAATGTGGCTATATTTTTCAGTAAAAGTTGGCATTTATACTTGCTCAAAAAATCATTTGGTTATACCAGAGGCATAAATACGCCTACCCCGGTGGTGACGGGGTAAAGTCCTCGTATGCTAAACTGAGGGTCGCGGGGTCGAGTTCCACCACGGTGGGTTTTTCACCAACCAGGGTATGAATGTATGTCAAGTTCTGTTGTCCCGGTCCCTGGAAAACCTGACGACAGGCTCAGCAGACTATTGGGATTTCAGGGACATACGGGTTAACAGAAACGTTCGAGATGCAAAATAAAGATGAAATAATATACTATCCCTAATTGGCAGATTTGAAGGCCAAGCATTGAGATCAATCGAATAACGTATGTTGGTTTTAATTAAATTTTTTCAATCGCAATTCAATTATTATACATAAAAGCCTGAAAATAATAGAAGTAAATTTCTATCCCTATATTGGAGATTTATCGAAATATCATCCCTAGTGCCTCACCATAGATCCAGTTTGAGGGGTATGTTTGTATAGCACTCGAAGCGGATCTATAATTGAATAGCAAGGGCTTTCGGGGCTTCGTACGCTGTAATCATAAAAATAGGCCAAATCTACTTCAACTGCAACCATTCCTTCAAGTCAATTTTATTTAAAACCAGTAAATACGAAAGATGAATGTTTTTAATGCGCATTAGTATTAACGAAAAAAGCTATTCTTTTTTATTCTATACCCGCTACAATTGAAAAAAGCGCAATCGTAGAAAGCATTTCTTGCCGATGTTTTCCTCAGGAATGCCTGTCTTTAGCAGAATGAGTTGCTTCTAGTAGTTCCTAAGAATGGTGCATTCTAGCGCACGAAAAATGTATAAATTTCTTACGCTCCAGCTCTTTTCATCAAGAAATCATTTGTATTTCAGTAGCCATCCACATCAATTTGAAAAAATCTCAGTTGATAAACACTTCCTGCTGTCATATTTTTAGCCTCATTCACTGCTTTAATTAGCGTTTCAATTTTCACATTCACAGAGTAATTCCACATAAAAAAGATGCTCGGAACTCAGTCGATAAAAACAAGAATAATTATGTCATTTTCTATGCCATGAGCATTGTAAAAAAACGCATTGGACGCTCTAGATGATAGAATAGCTCAACATAAGAAGTGAAACCTGAAGTTGATCAAACAGTCTCTAGGAAAATGCAGAACAGATGCTGAATTTGACATCCAGTGTCCCATCAAACTAAGGAAACTAAGACCATTTGCGCATTTCCTCATTTGATGGTCCCTCTCGCTTCAAGGGTCTCATAGCATACTTTTGGGAGTGTGATAGGTATCGGGTGCGTATACGCATTATGTGAAGTGACTCCGTAAAGGTGTAACAACGAATCGACGCCATTTAATATTGCCTTAGTGCAGGTGCACTCAAATGGAGGAAGGAATACACGATAGCTTTATCGCGGGTTGCTGTCGCCAGCCAATAGTAGCGCACTAAAAGACATACATGCGAGGGTAATTAGGCAATAAAAATTGCGGCTCGAATCGCGACATGCAATATGTGCATGTAAATAGAGAACTTGCAAATTACGCCGAGTGTGGAAAGGCAATTAGGGAGAAGAGAAATAACACTTTCTGTCCAGGTTTCGAACAGGAAGGTCACAGAAGCTCTTCTCTCTGCATTTTCACGGGACGACCGGAAGGTTTGATAATTCTAATTATCCTGTAAAGGTCTTGGTGATAGGAAGGGGATTTATTGTCCAGGATAGCTGATAACACCTAGGACGAAAAGACCGAAGGAACCGGTGGACATTCCGTTAAAGCATACCAGCAGCGTGTCGTCCTACCCTGAGATCCTGAACATATGTATCGTATATCCGAAAGGGACGCTTGTGATTAGGCTTAAGGCGTTGTGAGTCGTAATTAACCTGTTTGAGAGAAGAAGTAATTCGTCACTTTTTCTGGTAATACCATTTTATGCATTTAGTTCAAACTAATGGTCATGGTGGGTAAGTTTAGAATTCCCGGATGACGAGTAACAAGACTAATTCATTTAAAACATATGCAAGAGAAAATCTAGTTAAAAATTGTTCAAGAGTAAATGTATTTAATAATTACTCAGGGTTATTCATATACATCTACATAATACTCTGCTAGCCGCTGTATGGGCGTGTGGCAGTGGGTGTTAAGACACCACCCGTGATTACAATTGCATATTTGAAAATGTTAACATAGTTCTCAAATTTGTGCGTGTTAGTCTATTGAAAAAGTTTGTAATGACATTATTATTCTTGATATTAGATTGTTATCAAAATAATTTTATTTATAAGTCTAATACTTTCCCACCGACCAGCAAAGGTGAGGTAAGAAAGGGTGAGTTGAGTTTTGCGGATTATAATTCATATTAGTTACGTACGGGCAGCAGCATTAAGCAACAGCATTACGAACAACGATGTGCATAATTTATTTGTTTTCTATTGAGAAGATACAAAAAGTGATTCAAAAGAGATATGGTACTTTTTCACAGTTTTTATTTCAAGTCGACCGGTTTCGTTGCATAGGTGACATCATCAAGTGTTTTTTTTTTGTTTGTGTTTTTTTTCTTAAACGGTTTCGTCGAAGAGGTGACATCACCAGGTACATAAGTTTAGAAGGCTGCAGAATTTATACAAAATTTTGGAGGTGGGGGGGAAGAGGCAGGAAAAATGGGAGGGGAAGGGGGGGAAGAAGGTATGTGAGAGGACGCGGGAACAAGCATGGGCGACGAAACCGGTCGACTTGAAATAAAAACTGTGAAAAAGTACCATTTCTCTTTTGAATTCTTTAGAATGGATTTTCACCAAGTAAAGCCTGAAACAATCGAGTTTACGAAAAGTGAGGTGAACGTCTAGTCAATTAAAAAATAATATTACAAACACTATGACTTCTCAAGCTCCGGTATTATCTAAAATGGTGAAAATAATTGGTTTAGATATGTTATGATTTTTTCATTCTTATTTACTCGCCGAAAAATCTAGAGAGAAATTCTTTAATTTCACTTTTCTTTATCCATGAGATTAAAATATTCGCTATTTTGTTAATTGATTCTTACAGGGTCCTATTCGTTTAGTTCCTTTGCTATTTATTTTTTCCTCCCCATTTTCTTCTCTTTCCTCCACAGTTATGCATTCCACCTCGATTCCACTTACATCGATTTCCCCTGCTCCATCCTCTTCCCCTATCCCGTGTCCTAGTTCTAGCTTCTTTGTCTCATCACGATACGCCGCTACTCCTCCGTCACCTCAACTCACATATGCTCATCAGTTTAAGTATTTCTTACACCGTCTTGTAGCCCAGCATCAAAGTTTCTTCTCATCCTGGAAGCGACCCTTGCACTCGCTCTTAATTCATCCCCTTCCAAACTTCCTGCTCGGCTTCCGAATCTTCCTGATAAACCACCCATTAGGAGCGATTTACAATCCTCTTCACACCTGATGCTCCTTTCTTCGCTAAAAGTTTTAGAAAAACAGGGGATATGGTAGGTTGTCCCTTCCTTCCTATTACGCACCTTTTTCGTCAAGAAGCTTTTACATCAAACAGCTTCCTTATTGTCCTCATAAAACTCCACTTTCGATGCTCTTTCCCTACGCCCTCCTCTAATCCTTCCTTATCCCTTCGGTTCTTTAGCCTCTGTGAGTCTCAATGCCATTCTCCGAAGTTGATTCCCATTGTAGTACTTGTACCTCTTTGGCTCCCATTCCCTCATAAGTGTTATAGTTTGGGGGATTTTAATGGTTATCTTTGCGGTGAGTCGAATTGTGAGGGTGTGTGAGTGGCGCAGTGCCTGGTCCATTGGAAGTCCTCTGGGACGTCAAGCATTGATACAGACGCAAAAAATACCTTGAGTGTGGGGATACATCAGGGTGTATGAAAGAGCAGGGCAAACCACCGGAAAGCAAAGCCATATTCCCTTTTTGTCAGAATTGGCCCACGTCCCAGCTGTACAGTGGGAGCAGAAGCTCTATACGCGGCCAAGAAACGAAATTTCCTTAAATTAACTCAAACACTGGGTAACTTTAAGTTTTAAAAACCGTTTAAACCGATTAAAAGGTTGAAAACTTAAAATATCTGGTGGTAACATAGACTTTACCTCAAAACTAATGGTTAAAACGGTGATACGAGTCAACCCGCACTTCCAGCGCTGTTTAAGCCACTCCATTTGATTTTTTTTAACAAAGACTGACAAATATTTCCCTCTTACTTCTTCGGGAATTACATTTTCAACAATTGCTGCCCCATGCTGTCCCGCTTTAAATTTATTTGTTATTTACATCGTGTTACTTATGAAAATCTTGAACACATTTCCACTAGAAACAAAAATTTCTATTTTCGGCTTTTGGGAAGAGTTCTTTGAAATAACAATTTTTCTCTTAAATTTAAGATATAAATTGTTTTGAAAGCTGACCTTCTTACCATCATCTGCGCTCGCCCTAAATCAAGCTGCAAACCTAGAAATTGAGAATGGGATTATGGACGAACATTCATTATAATCAACCTTATGAATGCCCTGCACTTTCTAACCCACTCTAGCCAGCAAACCGACAATAAACCTGAAATGGAGGCTTTTATTATGACTCTTTACTCATCCGTCCGTCCCGCGCCGCCCCCAGAGGGCAGTTCTGGTTTGCGGTGAGTCGAATAGTGAAGCGTATTATGTGGTTGGCGGAAAGATTGAGCTTGGGTAGGAAGCAATAGACAAGATTGGTTACGCCATGCAATTTTTTCTGGTAGTGTGGATGGCTTTTATGGTCTGTGGTTAAGGTCAGAGAGTAAATAAAGCTTAAGAGTGAATGGAAGGGTCAAACGCAGAGATTCTGAGAGTGAGAGATAGGGAAATGGTTTGTGGGGAAGAGGATGAAGGTTGGAGAGGCATTATGTGGGAGGAAGTTTTCATGCATGTCGGGTTGGAAGAACTTTGTCCCTCAGATTGCAATAGCAAAAAGTTAGGCAAGGCAATGGTTTGTTAAAGATATATAAAGAAAATAATATATATAAAGAAAAGTTTGTTTAATATCTCTTTACAAGAACCAGTAGTACAAAGTGATATAGCATTGAAAAAAATTTCAGACGATAAAAAAGGGAGAGTAAATGCGATTGTTTTCTTTATTTTTAATGTTGATTTGTGTAATTAATCTTATTTATATATCCAGATTTAATGCCTGCGGAGATACTTGCTCGTTCAGTGCCCGAAATAGATTTTCACGTGGCGCGAACTTGTAGTGGCATATACCAATTAATTGAACTAGAAATCGTTATGATATAGTGGTTTTTGTTGAATTTTTATATTTTCTAACATATGTATGGAGGTGTAAATAGCTGTTAACAATAAATTAGCAAAATTTTGATCCAAAAAGGTCAAATAGAACCCGCCGATGAAAAGAATGGCCTTGGGTAAAGCGCAAGAATGCCGTCTCGCCACCGAGTCAGCTGCAAGTTTGAGTGAGCACTGCACGAATGTTGGTCTTCCGCTTCCTCATCAGTGGAAATTTCAACAGCAGGTCCCCGCAGAAAATGTGCGAGCTGAAACTCGGGGATGCTGCTTTTGTGAAACTCAGACTCGAGTCATTAGGTTTCCTCACTGTATTTTAGTATATTTTATATTTTCATTCATCAGAAAAAGAAATAGCAGCCACATTAAATTAAGATAAGATAAGATACATTTGTTGCTCCTCTTGAAATACAAGTACAAATCTCTTAAGTTCAAGTAAATTGGAGCTATAGGCAGCCTCAAAGGTGCAAGCACCTGTATCGAGGCTGCCCTCCGTAAATAAATACATGCAATTGCTGGTTAATGTAATACATAAAAAAAACTAAATTTCTCCGAACATATGTACAAATAAGGACCATATCATTTATGCCAATTTTTTTAAAAATGAAAAATACACGCTTCTTTTATACAATACACCAAGCTATATTTAATAAAAACATAACATGGTTAGTTACAATTTGGAACATAATACGAATTACCAATCTAATACAAAACTTTGATTTTATTTATGGATAGTATCCATTCCTTAAGCAGCTTTAGATTTTTGAAATTTTTAAATACTCTGGTATATCAATTAATAGTTTGGGTCCTAAGTAAACAAAGGACCTCTTAAATAATGTTAAGTTTTGTTTTGGAATAATTGCACATCGCTTCATTCTTAAATGGTATTCATCACTACCGGTACTAGCGGGAATATTGCCGCTCTTTAAATAAAATAATTTTAGTACTTTAAAAATATACAGTTGTTTAATTGGCAGAATCCGCAACCGTATAAATATAGGATATGTGTGTTCGTACATTTTACTTTTGTTAACAATTCTTATTATCTTCCTCTGCAATAATACAACTGGCTGCAAAGAGTTATAAATTTCATAGAAGATATTTTATTTCTTCATTCAATAGTTGACATGGAGTTTTAGAACATCTTATAACTAGAGAATATGTAAATATTAATGTAGACACTATACATAAATGATTCGCGGCTTTTCAGATAGAATAACTCATCCAGGGATAAACGTCTGTCTTTCCTTTGCGATTTCTTAACCTCAAATGATAAATACGTAAATCTTCTATTTTTACCAAACACGTAAGTCAAAATGAACATTGATTCCAAATTTTATAAAATCTCTGAGAAAAAACTGACTCATGGCGGATTTGAACCTTAAAAAGGTAGTGTTTCACTCTCATTGCTCTCAGCTCTCTAATTCATTAAGATATTATGGTAGTGACGGCCGAGGTGAGCGTTTCAGGCTTCATTTTTACTCTACCCGTGTTTACGTATCACTCAACTACGGGTAAACTATTAAAGATATTGACTACTGGTTTTCTTTATTTGGTTTAAAAGATATCATTCCAAAAGACGATGCAAAAGAAATTTTTTATCCCTCTGGGTTAGTGTGGAAACTTACCTGAATTTGGCTGACAAAAACACACTTCTCAGCAAGAAATTTGAAAATCGAACTATATCAACCCCTGGCGACATTTTTCTTCTATACGAAACATGAAGAACATCTATCATTACTGGTTTTTGAGGTCGCAATCGTCAAAACGGTGGACCCTTGCTCGCTATCTAACTATTTTCCGACACTATGGAGGCGAGCCGTGCCGTGACGAATTTGTTTCCCCCCCCCCCCTGAGAAACTCCTACCGCGGCCACTCAAACAACGTTGAGTCACTCTTCTTTCCCAATAATTGTATAATGTTTCAACCTGCAACCCCTCTTCTTAAGCGAATATAAGATGATCCCAACCCCCTTCCCGAAAAACTTCTTTCGTGATACTTGATTGGCCCCTTAGAAGTCCGACTATAATGATCTAGGGAGTAGATTACAAAATTGTCCATGTACATAAGACGAAAGCCCTCAGACCCTCCACCTCCTAAAAATTTGTTGCAGAGGTATTGAGAGCGGAAGGGGAAACAAATTCGTAATCATGCGAGGTAAGACAAAAAAATCCAATTGAAAAATGGCCATTATCTGCCCGATTATGCTCTCTTGTAACTATTTTAATATATGTTGCATAGATTTTTACATTGTAATTTTAAGGGTATTTTTATTCTTAAGTATCCTGCTCTCTTGAATAACTCGGCGTATTATTTGATTACAGAGAGAAATCTGTATTAAGATTCCAATGCATTCCAATATGCTGCCACCATTCCGTAGCAACTGGCTGCAAGAAGTATTTTCTAAAAGGAGGGAATTGATGAGTGGGAGTCTGATTAGTGGCGTAAGGATACTGCTAGTGAAAACTCTAGATTGGAGAATGGCCCTGTATGGGTCGGATACGTGGTCGTTACAAAGAGAGGATGAGCACAGACTTGAGGATTTGGTGTGGAGATGGAGAGAGAAAAGAGTGTGGAGAAGGAGTTGAAGGTAGGCCATTTTGTGATGGATTATTTCTAAATTGGAATTTTTTTATTAGATCTCTGTATTTAGTTGATGAGGGAATTCACACCCAGGTACTACAATATTCTAATTGTTGCAAATGTACATTTTGACACTGGATAATAGGAAAACACGTAATTTCCTAACTTAAATAGAAATACTGTTGTTAAAACTCGGATCTTATGTTCATCATTCTGAATTTTGGCCAAGAGTGCTATCAGGTAATTCAACCTGTAATTTGTTATTTGTGTTTTGACCGACAAGAGTCAATGATAGTGTGAAAATGATAGCATTGCTATAATTTTTGCGCAAAGTGATTGCCATGCGAAAGTGATTTCGTATTCTGGATATAATCTAACCAAATGTTAGGCCGCATATTTGGTAAGTTTGTTGTCGAGAATTTATAAGATGATAGTGTGATCTTTCTGTTTTAAGGAAGGCTTTCTTCTTGTTTCTATGTTTATCGACCATCTTCGGTACCTTCCTCTATTTCTTTTCTTTTTAATGTGAATATACTAATAGCTTGTTTATATTTCTCTAGTGCAACATATTATATTTCTCTGGCAGATACTACTGAAAGTAGGGTTACTAGGTAGGGTAGTAATACCATGTAATTGGTGACGTTAAATCAATGTATGATTTATGGTACGAAAGTTGGGAGCTTTGCATGAAATGTGTTGTGGGTCAAAATTGCCGAAGTGAGAACTCGATCGATCAGAAATTCTTGTCCTTTGAGAAACGGATGAGACTAATCATACTGTTTAATATAAAATTGTATCAAATTACACGATAAGGGCATGAATTTGATTCAACGAACAAGTTACTCACTAATCTTACTCGCTAATCACCATAAATGCTTCTCGAAACTTGCCCAGTTGAAACTTTTCCACTGGGTTACTATTACTCTCGGATGAGTGGACGAGAGAGTCATATGCTAATATACATTTGAAATCATTGATACCCAAATTTTGCAACATTCAAGCATGCGGTTGGAGTTTCTCCCTAATTCCTAATTAATTACACTGTTATTACTGGAAATACTGATAGAAAAATTAAGGGAGCATGGATATTCCATGGCGTTACGTAGCAGTCAATTTAAAAAACAATTCGCCTGATGATATTTATGTGTGGACTCACTCCTGAACATCCTTCAGTGACATTATTTGATCTTGGAAGTCGTGGAAATTTTCAATTAAAAGCAAGTGCCAGAGGGGTACAGATCTTCATGGGAGTTAGTGAGGAGGGGGGTATGGCACATGAATTCGCTTAGGAGGCAGGAACGTTGAATAATTTCAGACATTGTCATTGGTACTCGTTGCCCTCATTCAGGAATGTCACTGAAGAAGAGCAGTAATGACACGTAGTACATTGTGTGCTAGCTTATTGTTGAATACAGTTAGGGGTTTGCTAGCGATACCACTGTTGCTAAGCTAATAGCCTGCCGAGGATTTTGCCGCGAACAACTGAAATGATGGTGTAAGTGGTAATAAATTATTCCAAAATTTTTTGCAAGAAAAATTTTAAGTAGTTGGCATGTTTTATGGATGAATTTATCCGCTTACAAAAGTTGTTCACGTTGTGCTCAACAATCATTGATTTTCCTCAGTACAAAACCGTATTTATCATGCGAACAGAGAGTATAAATTATCGGCCCCGGTGGCGGTGGGGTAAAGTCCTGCCTGCTAACCCGAGGGTCGCGGGTTCGAGTCCCGCCTGGGTAGAATATTATCTGCCCAGGACATGGGTGTGTGTGTTCGTCTATTGATAATGTTAAAACACCCGATGTAAAAGACCTTTGTTGTGCTGATTTCGGGGTTGAGAGTATAAATAAAAAAATAAAATATGACCGTAGATTGATGAAAACGTGATTTATCATGAAATATTAAATACTGGGTAATAATAACGCAAGACTGAGCCTTATTGGGAAATGTAGCACAAAAAAATGCTAATTTCATTTACAATTGCATACATAACCATTATTATAAATCAGACGTTTTCAGTTGGCTCAATGTTTAAACATTGAGGCAGTACTTTAAATACATTGATAAATTGAGGAGGGGGGGATGGCACATTAATGCGTTCAGGAGGCAGGAGCGTTAAATGATTTCATACATTGTCATGGATACTCGTTGCCCTCATTCAGGAACGCCATTGAAGAAGAGGAGCAATGACAGGGAATAATTATAACATTATCCTTCTCTAATTTGTTTAAGTCAGAATATTTTGCCAAAAGAAAATTTAAAAAAAATCTTGGCTTTATAATAAAATTAATTAGATATGAAACGAGGCGATATTTTCATTTTAATGTGGGCAAGAGATGTTTATGTACAAAAAAGAATGATTGCGTTCTCCAGTTAGTAAGAGCATATGTAACATAATGGGATAGCAGCGAGATAAGCAAGGATCCCAAGGCTTGTCTTATGTAGACACTCTCAATGCATACAGGTTGAGCGTGCCCGGAGTAGATGTTAGAGATGATATTAAGAGCTAAAATACATAGGGTGTTCAGTCAACCGTTACGACGATGGTTCTGGAAGAATTGCAACACTGTAATTATTTTGGACATTTTGAGGTGAGGGAACAAAAAGAACGATAAAAATTTGGTAATGAGTCAGATAGTCCCGAGGTAGTAGATAGTTCATTATCTTCTACTCTTGTACCAAAGTAATTCTGGAAGAAAGTCCAGATTTCTGAGTCAACGGCAATCAAAGAGTTTTTTTAATACATGGGATTAGCTCAGTTTAGCAGAAGTTTAAATATTGAAAAAAATCCATCAAGTACCTATATGCTACAAGTGTGGAACCATTCAGTGAATGTTTTGGTTTTGAATTTAAAAAAAAACATCAAAAAGAGATGTTTAATAAATGACTTATAACTTATATATTTACTCAATCATACAATATGGCGAAATACTATAACAACGGCTCTCACAGGCAAAAAAATACGTGAGGTTACAATTCTAGATTGCGTATAATTTCCATTCATTATTGAATCGAGTTCTGAAATGCGAGTGTTTGATAATATTGATAACGCAAAATTTTATTTATTTTTTTAATGTGCACCATGTAATTTCGCTATTCATTATTTTTATTTCAATATGTTTTGAATCCTTTTTATGATGGTGAATCTACAGTGGGTAGGGCCATGAGTTGACACAATTTATAACATATGAGTTATACGGTGTATCGCAGGAATGAGCTTCAAAAGAAAATTATTTTTAGTTTTATTACCTAAGCTAATCCTCATGGTAAGCAATTGTTATATAACGGAAAATTATTGGCTCCATATCATATTTGAAATATATGTCAGATACTGTTCATATGTTCGCAATTTAAAATATTTTCTGATAGTTTGTATTTTACCGATGAATCAATAAGAGCCAGCTTGTTTTACCAATCTCATTACCGTTTTATAAAATTCCGTATTAATTTCTCAGTTTGAACTCTCTTAATCCGTCAATTTTAGCCGTATTCATCAAGGCTTTGTAAAAATTGTGTCTTATTGTTACATATTTTTGAACTATTGTCAGGCTATTCATGAGTAAAATGCAGAAATAGGACATATACTTGATGGAAGACATATTAATACGGAAGCAAAAAAAAGTGTTACTCATTCCTTCCGTGATCATAGTACGTATCGTAAAAATATTAGTTAACTATTAATAATAGAAAATAATTAATTTATTTGAAAGAAAGGCCCATGTATAGGGTGATATTGAACCAGCCTTATTCCCTAGCCTCAACAATAGTAAGCATTTTTCACTTTTCCTCCGCGCCAAAGGTAATCGTAGTGATCGTTATATATGTGTATTTATGTGTGTATATGAGTATCCCACTTATTTAATTCGTATCCCGTCATTTCTATTTGATTTTGGCAGAGTCAAAAAATTAGATGCTTATGTTACGCCAAGGGAACTACCTCTTATATATGAATATGATGAGAAAATTGGGAAATAATATTTTCAAGCTTCAAAAAGCAGATAACATATTGGCATCTCATTATCTTTCTAGATCAAAAAATTGCGTTTCTGAATCAAATTACTAGGTTCATACTCTACCGTAAAAAATAAATTCTCCTCTGGGTTTTCATTACCCCCAAATCAACATTGCAGCTCTGTAGCCTTTTCACCCTTGACTCAAACGAATTTCCAGACAAGACTTTGACCCCCTGTCCCAATAAAAGGGTTGGAGGTTGAGGTGAATATTTGTGGGAAATGAACGTAAGAGCAAGGGTTAGGAATGAAGGGTGTGAATGGGAAATTTAAAAATTGCTTTAAGGAAGAAATGTGCCCAAAAAGAACGCAGGTGAGGCCCCGTGGGACTAGTGAAGGGATAAATAGTGGAAGGAGGGAGGAATTGCGGATGGAGGGCGAGCGTGGGTGGGTGACTAATGTGGTGGGAGGGGATGGTCGGGCAGATAAACAGTGCCGGGCTCGGGGCTTGCCCTTTGTTTCCCTCCTGCACTCTTCGCATTTAGAACTCTTTTCATTTACACCTGCCCTGCTGGCTGTGGACGAATATCTTCCCGCAGGGTTTGCGAAATCAATTATGCTCGATTAATGGCCACTACCCGCCACATAATTGCGCTCTCCCGTTTTTCAGCCACAATCATGTCTTTAAAAAGGAATATTTCAATCCGCTTGTTTTTTAGCACTTTGGATGAAGATGCAGATTTGTGAAATTAATATGATATGTTTTGACTTTGGGAATTAAAGTAAATATTCTCCTGTGTTGTAATTATCTTAATATAGGGAAAGGAAGTGAATAGCGTTCATAGTAGATAAATATCTGGGAGCGCTATCAAAAGTTCCGAATATTCCCACATTAATTGTGGTTTGAACGAGGAAAGGCGGAACGAAGGATTCCAGTTCAGCATTTGTACTACGTGACACTGGATATATGCCGTACGCCGGAGACGTCACCATTTCTCCGTCTTTATACAGTGTACTAGCTCACCGGGCGAACTCAGAATCAATAAATGTTGTGTTAACTTATTACCTGAATTAAATTCAGTGTTTTATTAAGATAAAATGAATACTAAAAATGAATTAAGTTCAATAAATGTACAAAAATCACAATGAAAAGTATTTTAATCACATTGAAATGAATATAATTCACGCGGCAGCAAGCATTTGCTTTACTGAAGCCAATCAAAATGATTCGCGTAGCATTGTTGCACTACTTTCTTTTAACTATTTCCTGGATGGATTGCACTCGGGTCGATTCCCTTCATTGAAGCACCTTGTGGTATACGACATTTTTCGTTTTGTTGTCAGTTGCGACAACGAACAACGCGGATGGTTTTCCGACACGTGAACATGCTACGTACAATTGACCGTGAGAGAAACATTCATTTTCTAGATTTAGGCCACAAACACTCAAGGATTGGCCTTGTGATTTGTTGAGCGTCATGGCGAATGCGAGACGAATCGGAAGTTGAACTCGTTGAAACTCGAATGTCATATTGGTTGGGATCATCGGAATTCTCGGAATGAGAACTTCCTCACCTTTGAACTTTCCTTTGATTATCGGCGCGTGAATCACATTGCCCATGAGTTTTCTCACCGCCAAATGCGTTCCGTTACATAGTTCTGGTTCGTTCATATTTCGAAGCATGATGACTACCGAGCCAACCTTCAGTTATAAATTGTGCAGTGTCAAGCCAGGCAGATCCAATGAGTTTAAAAAATCAGTTGGATAGTTGGTTGCTACGTCTTCGTTTGTTACACAGTCGATAGATTGAAGGAATGAAGTGGACCAACCATTTGATTTTGAATTGTGAAGTGTAAGTGATCCACATCTTTGTTCTTTGCCGCAAGAATTGCTCCTTCACTCAATCAATTGTGATTTTTGTGGTTAGCAATGATGTTTGGGAACACTTTATTGATGAGTTCGTCCTTTGTTGTGACGAATTTCGGCGGAAACGAAATCAATCCGTTCGATTCGTCGACAGGAACACGGCCATTACCGATAGACAGCAATTGCGTGGAGGAATATTCGGCAGATGGATCGTTTAGCAATGCAACTCGCATGTTTGTCATCAGCTGAAGTTTCTTCACATAGCGCTACAGAGTTGATTTGAGACAAGCGTTTATTTCATCGGCAGAGGTCGATCTTGGAATGGATGTTAATGTTCGGCGGAAATCACCAGACAGTAGAGTCATTGCGTAGATCTTTCATAATTCGATTGGGTGCTTCCAATGCGCGGTTTTGCGCCGTTGTCCATTCATCCCAGAGGATGATTTCAGTTGCTACCAAAACTTTGGCCATTGCTGAGTGTTTTACAATGTTGCAAGTCGGTTTTTCAGTCGTTTGAAGGTTTAACGATTTCAACGCTGAATGAGCCGTTCGGCATACTTCTAGCAACATTTGAAGAGAATTAATTGAATCGAATTCAAACGCAATAACGGTTGAAAACTGAATGAAAGTTAGTGTTAATGAAGCTCGAGGACTTTCCGCCGAAGTGGCTACAGTGAGGAAGCAATGCAACGGGCTCTGAAAACAAACTGCGATCGCCACGGAGTGTCTACGCAAAGACCTGCCTACAGTTAATTCCTGATTCCTTAACAGACTTTTGGTGATCGTAAGAAACCGATTTCAAATGCCTGCATCCCGTATATTTCATCGGTATCGGTGTCCAATGTCCAACTCATGTTCTGCCTCTTTCTACGTCTTTCAGTTGTAACATCTCTTCAAACACAGGCCACCCTTGTTTATTTAGCTGTGAAAGGGAGCGATGAGTTGCCCCTTTTCCACTGAATGTGGAACTAAGGCTGCCAGCTTGTATTTTATTTACTGATCTCCTCCTCAATTTCACTCCTACTTTGCGCCATGTCCACACCCAAAAATTTTCACGTCTTTCGAAAAAGTTTATCTGACAGCTTCTGATCACGTTTTTTCTCTTTGCCCATTTTCTAATCCCGCCCAACTTGCCTTCCAAATTCGATGGCAAATCCCCTGGGCTCATTCCTGAGGACTTCAAATGGTTTCAAAGTCGCGGGAAGATGGATAGAGTTTGAAGGAGTAAAATATGTGGGAGCGTATAGTCAAATTTAGGTCAAAAGTTCAGTGAGACTGGTTTCGGATACCGGGTAAGAAATGGGCCACAGAAGAGGCTATTGCTTATAAAGAACAAATCGCTAATCGCATATAAAACATAAGAAAATACAGATCTAATCCCATTAAGATTTAATGGCCCAAAAACAGACCAAATTATCAAAAATCTTTTATTTACGGTACATAGTATAATGAGAAAATCAGGCATTTATAATGCAACACTTATATACTTAAATAACTTCTGAAAAAGGTACAAATTTATATGATCTATTTTAAAGATATTGGATGGATATCATTCCTAAAAGTTTTATCATGTCTAACTTTTATATTATGGATGTCCTATAGTGAGAGGAAATCCCATCTATGTGTTCTCACTTGAAAATCGTCTACTTTATCGAGTGGCTGATAGTATCAAAAAGTTTTAGAAGGACATTTAAAGTTCGTTTATTTGATCCACGAGTCAACAACACATGAGTTAAGGTGCGTCAAGGTCGATGCGCGTACTTGCCAAAAGGATACAGATGTTGAGTTAATAAATCTGAACCTTGGTAAACATATGGCCTTTCGAATAGTTTACTAGCTTCTTATATTAAGCGGGGAATTGCGTAGACATGTTTTGAATTTATTTGCTTGGTTTAGAAATAATATGTTATTGCATAGGAAAAATAAATCGTCAAAACGAATTTTAAATAAGCTTTGCATTATAATCGCGGGCACCATTATATTACTTCTTACGATTACTGAATCTAACTTAATTGACATACCAACTCCTAACTAAATTTTAGTATCTCAATTTAGCAAAAAAGTTTGGTGAGCGCAGATAACATGTCTCCAGTCAACAATTTCCTTTTAAAGCTTTTAATTATCTTTCTCAGCATAAGTGATATTTATTGAGAGTTAATTGTTGGTTTCACCTACCCATGAATACTATCAAGTTATCTTATTACTGGAGAATATATTTTGTTATCCTCACACTTTATCGGATGAAATCAAATAGTTATATGTGGTGTCAACAAGGTTGATGAGAACTAAATTACCGTTCAGCTATGCCTTGAGAATCAGTGGATCATGAGTGGAGGCGAGTTATGCTGGAAGGAAAGGAAGATAAAGCCTCATGGAGCGGTTAGGAGTGCGCATGACAGGCATTTGCCCTAACTGGCAATAGGGAAAGACTTGGAACAAGATACAATTTGACACCAAATTCGCAACATCACGCCATTTCTATAGGATGCGGTGATTCAATTACTTACGGTCGTATTACCCTTTGCTTATGTAGCACCGGGCTAAGCAGCATCGCATAGGCATTTTCATCCAAGTATGAATGACTCTTATTAAGGCATGAGGTTATAGACTTTGGGTTGAAAATCAAAGAAAAAAAACAATATTCAATTTCACGATAGATTCATTTCATTCGTAATCAATTCAGTTGTAAACTTTCCATTCAGCTGGATATTTTTTGCCCTGAAATAAATTATGAGGGTCGAAAATAATGTTTGATTTCCGGGAAGTAAACTGAAAACACTTGTTTACGTCTCACTATCTATTATACACAGGACTGCGGGGTAGGTAAGAGGGTGCTAAACCTTTCTTCTTTATTTCCGCATAGTTTCTCGGGTTCCTCCTCAAGTTGTGGGTGCTAAAATGTAATTAATTACAATCGACTGCCGTTCTCTACTACGGAAACGGCTATTGACGAGCGTAGCCCTATCAGTTTAGCTCCGGATGCCACTCTTCTCACCTCGTCCTTAACCTTTTTTCTCCCCGCGGAGTCCGTTGAGGAATGCGGTTCCACAATTGTTCTATTAATTTGACGCCACGTAAGCAAATTAGGTTATCATGCGGGTTAACGTGACGTTCTTCTTCATTATTACTTTGATTCTTTATCAAATTTAACCAAATTTAATTATTTATTTCGCTTCACCTCACATGAACGCTGTAGAATTATTAATCTACTGTCCAATTTAAAAATCTCAAATAATGAGTGACTTCAACTTATTTATATAACATGATATCAGTTATGAAATATGTAGTCCAGACACAGGACAAATTAAGATATCTAAGTATGATTGGCAGTGGAGATAATTATATTTTATCAATTTGGTGGGGCGTCCCGCAAATACCTTGCATTAAATTACTAACCAGATCAAATTATAAATAATGAGTGAGCAATAAAAAATTTAAAAATTGGAAATCGAAGATTAAAAATAAAAGGTGGATATTACGATCCTTCGATGATGTTCGATGATTTCCCCGGCGAGTTCCAATTGGGATTCCCTCTCCGGGCTTTGTGGTCCAAATTGTCACGGCCGACTCTCGGATATCACGATACTACGGTGCACCTTACAATGACTGCCATACACTAACATTCACTAATCAAACAAAACTTTCGAAGATACCATGGAGCAACTTAACTCAGCGTCTGTCTCCGTCTAAATATCCATTAGCTCTCCTTCTATACGTCTGTCCTTCCACTTCTTTTGGTCGAAACCTCCCTTACTCGCAATGTTAGTGCATCGTTCCCCAAATTTCTCCCCCTCTTCGAAGCGTGCATTTTATTGCTTTACCCGCGTCAAGCCTTACTGCACGTGATCAATAATATTCAGGTTTGCTTATGTTATGGTATTAAAACTATTATTGCCTGCTGCCCGTATAGAGAGATTATTCAAGGGTAGCGTTGAAGATTATTTCTACGTTTTCCCACTTTGTCTGTCAAAATGACGAGTACCAACTATGGCATATGAAAACTGGACTACCAGCAAATACCAGCGAAAGTACTATCAGCGAATACAGTACAACATAGATTTGTTCTTTTCTCTCTTATCTCACCGCGGCCAAAACCCTCTTCACACAACTCATCCAGCTGTGTCGTGTCCTCGGAAGCTTTGCTGCATACGAGAGACTTGCGGTTGTTTGACTTACATTTGGAAGGCATGTTAGGGGGGTAGAAGAAAATTTCTATCTCTGGAGTATTTTCATTTCAATTGTTTTGAAAGTGAAATATCTATCACGAGTTCCGGTAAACAACATTGGTGGACTAAATATTAACATTTTGTTCTGCTAATTTTTGTCTAAAGGACTTCATAACAATCGATAATGTTAAAGGATGAATGACAGAGTATAACAAGAACATTTAATATCTTCATTTGTCCCTCTTTGTGATTAGTGTACCTTGCTTGTGTTGGCTGTGATCTGCGAGTGAGGGACACGATAATGAGAAAGTAGAATTAACACAAAACCTGAGATCTCTTTAATTTATTCGCGGTGTAAAATTATTCAAGAAAGTTGGAAGCATAGCTTATATGTCCTTCCTCTGGATCCATCTATTTTCTGAATCTCAATTCATTATTAATTCCACCTGTCCGAAATGGCAGACATTTTGTGAGCACATTTGACGTATGATAAAAATATTTTTGCACATTGACATCCCGTTGATATTTCATTTTTGCTGAATAAAGATTTTATTAGGTTCTTGTTTACATGATCATAAATCATTGATCGGACACACTCAGTTATCTTGATCATTGGTTTAAACATTTTACGCAGTTTTACTATCCATCACTTTGAAAATTTTCTCATTATTATGTAATCCAAATAAAATAGTTATTTTCTGAGATTTCCCTATAAAACACATTTATTTTTAAGTATGCTAGTGGAGTTGTAGTTTTTTATGACGTCGATTCAAGATTGGTTGTAGAAAGTTGTCCTGACTTTCACCTACAATATAAGGCTAAATTAAGTTCTACTTTAAATTCTTATGCTTTGGTAACATTCGCATATCGCCTGGTAAACAACAATCAAAAGTATACTGGGATAAGCTTGGTGACTTTGATATTCATTGACAGTGGCAAATAATTTTGCTCTCACTTAAAACATGGGGGTCGATCAATAAGTTCACACAGCGTACTGCTTTCTAGTGCTCCACTTGTTATTTAAAAGGGACTTTCAGAGGTCGGTTACGTTACAACGTTACTTTCCGTAAATTACAACTGAGAAAGAGTCATGGAATTATAAGGTTTCATGAGTGGGAATGTAAAGTATATCCGAGAGAAGTGCAGGGTGAGCAGAATTTTAAATAGGAAGCATCCTATGAAGTATTTTATTCGATTTCGCACGGTAAAAAAATTTGCTAGATTGTGTGCATGTGAAATATGATCAAATTTTGGGATCAAAAATATGAAGCAAATACATGCATTCAATGTCCTAGGTAGTTTTTAGTTTAGATTATCTTGTATTCTGCCACTATAAGGTAAAATACTAGATGATGATGATGTGTGTTGATTCACGAAAACAAAACTAAGGATTCAATCAACACGAACAACGTACGACCAGAGTAGTTGTTATCTCACCTGGACGATTTAAGCAAGTAGCCTTTAAGAAAGAATCATCGTGAAAGGAAACGATTGTGATAAGCATAATAGTGTTGAGGCTAGTGGCACTAATTTGATATTCATTGACACATCACAATATCACAATATTCTATACCGGTATGCTTTAATTAACTAACTCGAAATAGTGGGCACTATATTTGGTTAGCGGAGATAACACCTCAGAACTTTACCAAATCCACCAAATTCTTTCTTTAGATTTGTTGTCATCTATGATAAAAATATAGAACTCTCTCGATGTTTTGCGACCTTTAAGGGTCACTATTGAATTAAATCTTTGGTTAGCCTATTGTAATTAATTATTACAAGCAATGACATTATACCATAAACCAAAAAGCGCAGAGGGTGACGGATTAATAAAATATTTATTAAACCGCGTTTGAAAATCTTTGCTTTACCAGTTCGGTTTACACTCTTATAATCCAATGGGAGTGTAATAATTGGTATAGGGTAACAAAAAATACAGGTAAAATTAGTGGGTTTTAGAATGAGTCGCCAATGGTAGAATGAGTTAGAGGTATCACATCTTGGCTTAGCGAGATGTACTTCAGTTGATCTTATCACGTTAAAAATACTTCTGTCAATACTTAAACAATTTTTAAATAATAATTAAACTCGTTGAAAATTGACTGCACATTGAATGAGAGTATAAAATGATATAAAAGTCTGATATCCCTGAAGACTGTTTCTTATTTATACCGCTATCCCACACAATAATTAAGATAAATTTTTTAACGTGATTTCAAGTAGATGCAGTTGGGACTGTTAATGACACGTCAGCGGGTGAGAAATATGAACATTTTAGTTATTAGTTTAGAATGTAAATGAAGAATGCGTGTGTACACAAGGAGTTATTTACTGGTCTTTGTTCCTACATTTTCACGAATAAAAAGGGAAATATATGTCTATGGCACTTGTATGTTTTAGATTAATCGAAATGGAAAAAATAGCAACAACATCAAAGAATGGCTCCATGCTCCTCATTTCTCTACTCCTGCTGCATGATGATGACATATTTATTAAGGGCAAAGAAAACAGCTGACACTGACATACAGTTTAGACATAAAAAAGTTGGCAATAAATCCTTAAAAAGCTTGAACTGATTCTCTTTGCCCAACTTTTTACCTCTAGTAATGTAGATACAAAACAAAAGCCATTAAAGTAAATTAATATCATCTCTGTTTAATAAAAGTTATGTTTTGGCTGCGATTATTCTATTTATATTGCCCTTAAAAACCAGAAATTATTTAACCTCCTATTATTTTAATACTCGGAGTCGAAGACTTGTGGTAATTTCGGCTTAAAAAACCGTGAGTGCTATCGACGACTTAAAAGACTACACTTATAAAAATTGTTAGCAATAGCTTTTATATTTTCTTAAATATATTTTTATAATTTTCATAAACTGATAAGTTTTTTATCACCAGTCACAGTCAATGTGAAATGCTTTCCATTATATGTTATTTTTTGACTACAACTTCATTCTTACGTTTTTTCCTAAACGTCCTTCATGATTTGTTGGAAGGTATTTCCTTGTTTGGTCTACCCGTCAAATTCAGTATACTCCTTCTCCATCGAATATCGTTTTCATTTGACCATTAAGTTGCAAAATGTATCCAATAAGAATGTCCTCCTTGCAGTGTTTCAGTAGTAGTTATTATGCCTCCTGCATGTCGCAGGGCATTTTCGTTAATGATTTTCTCCATTTGATCTGTATCATCCCTAGAGAGTGCTATATTTTCAATGCTTCAAATACCCTTTGCTTTGCCTCTGGTATTGTGTAGATATCATTGCTATGCATCGATATGCTCCAAATAAATTTTTTAGTGATTTTATATACTGCTTCTAGGCTCGTGTTGCCTGCTGTCAGCCGACACCTGGCAGAATGCATTCTATCCTTGGACTGTTCTGTTCACAATGTATACTTTGTATCTATGGATATCATAAATGGCGCTCATGAAAGCTCGCAGCCCGCGAAAGTGATGAAAATTTTTGAAAAGTTCTGGTGAGAGGAGTTTTACCGGTTAAATTGTTTCACGTGTGTATTATTTTTCGGTCAATACATGGCAGGAAACATTTGATGGCAGAATTTCGTCGGAGAAGCGTCACAAGGGATTTCGATGAATGACCATGACTGTGGATTCGATTTCGATAAAATAAAAAAAAATTAATACGAATAAGGCGAGTTTGTCAGAATTGGTCGTTGAAGGAGTCGTTTCAGCTGGAATCAATGACTGAGTGACGCGCAGAATTGAAAAGAGGCAACTATAGAAGGAGAACTACAAATAAATACGAGGGCAGACGAATGAATGATGTTGTGAATGGAAAGCATGGGAACAAATATTAATCACTCCTTTTAAGCCGGGGGATTGTGGCCATGATTTTTTTGGGTTATTTTGAAATGGAATGGGGAAATGATTTGGAGATGTGTTCAGTGGCTGAGTGATGTGCTGAAATGGTGGCGAAATGGCATCGTTGTGAGGGAGAAAAAAATTCACGGAAGTGAGTGATGTGGACTTCGAGCGCGAGGACGGGGAAGCTCATTCGCGGAGGGCATTTTGTTTTTTTTTCATGTTTCATTATTTCTCCAGTGGGAAGATTAGGGGTTTATCTAGAGTCTCAGTGTATATCGTTTTTTAATCCCATCGTTTATGTACCATTGTTAGCCCTGAATAACGCAGAAAGAGAAGGACGAAGAGAGAAAAAAGTAATTATATATAAGTAGTTTCCTATTTTTCGCTCTCAATTCGCGTCACGTTTGTACTCGATGCTCAATATGGAAACGGACTCGTATAAAGAAAATCTAATCAAATATTTTATTTCTTTCTATTTTTAATTTATATTATGGCTCTCACTCCTCACTTTTTCTATTCTGCTCTCTATATCGATTGGCCTTCATTTCGTTAGCTATCTCTACCTGCGTGTCTATCCAACTCACGAGAAAACACGCGTATTAATCCGGAAGAAAATTTATAGTTTCCTTTTTTCTCCTTACGTCACAAATCTTTGGCGATTATGACCTGTCCTGTAATATTCCAGTACAGCATTTATAGAAATGAAAAGCATTTAAAAAAAGACTAAGCCCAATATATTAATTTATTACACCTGATAGCCTGCGTCCCAGCACCTAGTTGTTGCCTAAAATCCAAATTCTCACAAGATACTCTAAATGACTTAAAATTCATGCGAATGCTATGGTTCATTTTGATATGTGACTATCAATGAGTTTCTGTTCTTTTAATTTTCATACAGGAAACTAATATTTTACACAACCTGTCATTAGAATATTTGGCTATTGTATGTGCGAATCATGGGAAGCCACACCCTGCCCTCCACAGAGAATTCGAGGGGAATGCGCTGATGCGGGAGACAATGAGCCGGGTGAGTGGAATATGTGGATCACAGCCAGAATGGCAACGAATTTAGGGTATTGCGTCCAAACCACTTAGGAAGAACGAAGGAAGGTTGCGTTATTATACAATGGTAGTTTTGTTATGGCTCGGATTGTATACTTGTATGATAGTTGATTACAAACAAATTGTTGTGTGAAATGTTCTTTCCTAAATTTTTGAAGAGAATAATTTCTTCATTTTGATTGAAGTTTTGCCGGCAGATTACTCCTTTCTCTCTGAATCCCAAAAAATCCATTTAATCAACATGAGGCGGAAATATTGCTTAGGGTCCCGTAGGAAATTCTTTCCTTGGTGGGAGGCACACTATTTAAAACCAACAGATGAGGCAAAACTCGTCTTTTTGGAAGATTTAACTGTAATTTATATAATTATTAAGCCCTGGGGATAGCGTAGCTAAACAAATAAGGAGAAATGAGATGACATTTACCAGCGAGTGATGGCATGGAACATTTGGCTGAAGATTATCTCTTCCATGGGTCGTCGCATGGTAATTGCAATCACAGAGCCATAAAAATATTTGTTCCATCTCTTATGCCCTGTGATTTCAATAATGCCCATTTATCCTTATTTCCTGTGGATTCATGTATTTTCCTCACGCTAAGGAAAATACTCGGAATGCCCCAATAGTTGGAATGTAGCAGTTTGAACCATTAGTATGCCAGGCAAATAAATTGACTTGAATAAGTTTATGATCACGTTTCCGGTCAAAAATCATCGGACGTCATAAGATCGTTGGATGTTTTATTGAAAGATCTATGGAATCATTGAAAGATCTTGCAGAGGTGAAACCTATAATTTCTTAATTGTGCACCATATTCCCACGCATGGAAATAAATAGGTACTTGAACAATCAGGAAAATAAGATACTGTTAACCCGCGAAGGGATTTGGGGTCCGTCAGAGGGAGTACAGGGAACAGAACAAGAGCGAGGTAGAGACCAGACCTTTATTGTGTTGACTCCGTTACATCTCGCGGCCAACTGACCACGCAGCAACGCCGTCTCCTTCCACTTGTACACCTTAGCGTCACCTCGTGACTTTACCTGGCCACCTTATTGGCTCGTAAACGCCGCATGTTCGATCATGCGACGGTACATAGTCCGTGCTGACTCTAGGTGTTGGATGAGGCGAGAGAGCTCTCGATGTTCGATCATGCGACGGTACATAGTCCGTGCTGACTCTAGGTGTTGGCTGAGGCGAGAGAGCTCTCCGGAAGCAGGTGGAATGTAAGGGGGGTGGCAAAACTGCAACACACGATGGAATAGGTGTGGAAGGAAAATTACCGAGTCTCTCTCTCTTACACCACTCCCCCTCACAATTTAAAATTGGCTTACAGACAATTTTAAACAATTACATTCAAAACAATTACGTCCACTTCAAATTCTTCAGTAACACAATTACAATTATTGTACATTCCAGAACCCAATACATAAAGAACCCAATACATACAATGTCATTTTCCCGAGAACATGGTGTTCAATAAAGTTTCAATAAGTCATACGTACAGAACAGCCCCTTCCCATTAATGCAACAATTTATTTGATTAAGCAATAAAATTCATCATGAGGTTAAATAAGTAAAACCCTTCACCACAATGTAATCATCAATTCACTTCACGGACATATACTCAATTTGTCGCAACAGAAATACCCCAAACAAAACAAAATAAAACAAAATAGAACACCCTCCAATCCATTTTCTGCGACCCTCAGCAGACCCAATGAAACCCTAGCCCACCCCATGATCATTGTATTTCCTCTACAACCTCACATATGGCGCCCGGGCTGTCATACCAATAATACCAAGCAATCGCAAACACCCAAAACACGACCACTACACACAGCGCTACCCCACACATGCTGTTTTTTCTTCTTTTTTTTTTAACACTATCTGGGTCTCAGGTTATACGGGCGTTCAGTTGGCTGAGCCGCGTCTTCCTCCTCTTTCCCACGAGGAAGCTCCTTGTCCGTGGTCTCTGCCGATGACGTCTGCTGGGCGGCCTGCCTCGAACGCAGGGGGTAAGGCGATCTGGGAGGGAAGTTCGGGGAGGGGGCACTCGAAGAGGGAGACGGGCTGCTGATATGGTTTGTTGTGATGCTCTCCGATGGCCTGCGTCCTTCCTCGGAATGTGCCTCCGTCGTCAAGGTGAGGGTCTCGTCGAGGGGAAAACTAGACGGAGGTACGTCGGGCGTCGAGGACTCAATGAGGGGAGGGCTGGAGGGGTTTGAAGCACTCTGTATGGGCGGGAAGAAAGTGGGAGGCGTCACAACACTAGGAACGGGTGCACAGCTGGTCGCTTCATCCACTACCGTCGAGGTCTTCCTTGGGCGGCCTCGGCGTCTCTCTCTGTATCTGCCGGTTGAGGGTGGGGGGATAGGACCAAAGTATGGTTTTAACCTATTTTTATGTACCAACAATTCACGGAAGGGGAGCTCCAACCGCACATTCACGTCCGACACTACCTCAATCACTCGAAAAGGTCCAGCCCACGGGGAGTGAAATTTCTTTACTCGGCCAGATTTTATTTGGGGGTCACTCAAGTACGCGTACTCCCCGCAGCGGTAATGAACGGCTTTGCTCCTCTTATCGTATTGTCTTTTACTCTCCCGTTGAGCCTTCCTACCGCTTGCGCGGCATTTTCCCCAAATCTCCTTTAACCTCTCGCGTAGCCCGACCACGTAATCTCCCTTGATTTCCTTATCCCTTGGATCGAAGCACTCGAAAGGGGACCGCATAGGGAAGCCAAAGATTACTTCATGGGGGGAGGCTTTGGTACTAGTGTGCACACTTGTATTATAGGCCGACACGGCAAAGGCCAGCCACGTATCCCAATCAGAATTTTTTGAGTTTATGTAGTGGCTTATCATCACCGCCACCGTCCTATGTACCCTCTCCACTCTCCCGTTGCCTTCCGGATGAAAAGGTGACGTGCGAAGCTTCTTAATATTAAGCAATTTGCACACGTTCGTAAACAACTCTGATGTAAAGTTTGTCCCCTGATCACTCAGTAGTGTGTTAGGAACCCCAAATCTTAAAACCCACCGCTTTACGAACGCCTCTGCCACTGTCATTGCTGTTTGGTCACTCAACGGAACCATCACCAAATACCGCGAAAAGTGATCTAGGATGGAAAGTATATATTTATGACCACTGTCTGTCAAGGGCATAGGTCCTACAATGTCAAGGGCCACTAATTCAAACGGCGCCCTTGCCTCAGGCAACTCCTGCAGTGGTGCCCGCGTCCTCCCGTATGGGCTGCGACGACTGCATGACACGCAATCCCTCACGAATCGTTTCACATCGGAATGCAAGGTAGGCCACCAGTATAAAGGCTCAATACGGTTCAAGGTAGATGGCACCCCTGTATGAGCAGATAAGGGATGTTCGTGATACTGCCATAGAATTTGCGTCTTCATACCCTCAGGGACCACAATTCTTAATCCCCTCCCCGTCTCTCGATACAAGATTTCCCCTTTCATCACAAAACCTCGTTGTGTACGCCACACCTCGCACTGGGAATCCCCCTTTTGCGCCTTTCCGACATCATTTTCCCAAACAGTCTCCGTGGTCTCCACCCGTCTTACCTTCCTGCTTAACCCATCAGCATTTAAATGCTGTTTCCCCGGTTTATGCTCTACCGTATAGTTATATTCACCCAACTTTAAGGTCCATCTCATCAGTCTACTACTCGGGTCCTTCATGCTGAAGAGCCATTTCAGTGCGGCATGATCTGTTATGATTTTAAATTTTTGCCCATATAAATAGCATCGAAAGTGACCCACTCCCCAAACCACTGCTAACAATTCCCGTTCAGTGGTCCCATAATTCATCTCCGCGGAATTCAGCTGCCGGGAAGCGAAAGCAATCGGATGCTCCTCTCCATCAACCTCTTGTGATAGAACGGCCCCAACGGCGATATTGCTAGCATCAGTAGACAAGATGAAGGGTTTTTGAAAATCGGGGTAAACAAGCACGGGGCTTGCCGTCAGAGAATTCTTTAGGGAATTCATTGCCCCCTCGCAATCCGGCGTCCAGGTAAACGATGTTCCCTTTTTCAATAATCTAGTCAAGGGCCTGGCTATTTCCGCATACTGATCGACGAATCGCCGATAATAGTTTGCGAGCCCAAGAAACGATTGCAATTCCTTCACACTTGTCGGCACAGGAAACTTTTGCACGGCTTCAAGCTTTTCGGGGTCTGGGTGGAGACCCGTTCGCGAGATGATGTGGCCCAAATACTTTACTTCAGCGAGTGCGAACTGACACTTCTCAAACTTTAGGGACAATTTTGCACCGTTCAACTTCTCCAAAACCCGCCTTAGTCTCTCAGCGTGCTCTTCGATCCCTTTACTAAAAACGATTACATCATCGAGGTAAACCATACATTGAGTTGGCTTTAACCCGCGGAGCACGCCGTCCATCATTCTTTGGAATGTGGCGGGGGCGTTTCGTAAGCCGAATGGCATACGCTTATACTCGTAATGCCCACTTTCTACTAGGAAGCCAGTCTTTTGCTGCGATTTAGGATGCATCGGGATTTGATGGTACGAACTCGTTAGATCGATCGTGGTGAAATAATCGCAACCGCCCAAATGATCGAGAGTGTCCACTATATTTGGAATAGGGTACACATCAGGGGTCGTCACGGCATTTAATTGGCGGAAGTCAACGCAAAAACGGAAATTAGGCCTCCCATCCAACGACTTTTTTGGGACTATAACCACCGGAGATGCCCACGGACTTTCACTCGGCGTGATGATCCCCGCTTCTAATTGCTCTCGTACAAATTCCTCCACGAGAGGTTTTTGGTGATGTGGGGTCCTATACGGGCGTCGGTAAATTGGCTTGGCGTCCCCCGTGGGGATGTGATGGTAAGCAATGTCAGTGGCTGGTAAACTACCCTTCGAGCAGAACAAGTTCTTATACTCCTCGAGCACCGGTATCAAGGCATTCCTCTCCTTGTCGCCGAGGTGGCGCAATTTTTCTTCGAAATCGACGTCGCTCGCGACATCCTCCACCGCCCTAATGTGGCACTCCCTTCCTTCAACCGCGGCCTCGTCCCGATACACGTCACCCAATGTGGCCAATACAGTGCCCTTGCGGAGGACTACCTCTTCCCTCCCAAAATTCGCCACCTGTACGACAATTCGATTACTACAGTCTATCTTACACAATCCTCGCGCCACAGCACACCCCTCGACACTTTCCAGTGCTGGCTCTGTAATGACCTCGAGCCCCCCAAAAAGCTTATCACTCGAAATCGCTACACACACGCGTTTCTCGCTGCGCGGAGGGACTACTTCTGCGCGATCAAGTCTTACTTCTACACCTTCAGCGCAAATATGAGTTTCCTTCCCCTTCACACGTTCAGTCGTTCCAACGTCACGACCCAACGACCACCTCTGGTTTCCCACGTTGAGTTCTTTGGCGCACACATTGATAACCGCCCCGTATTTCCTCAAAAAATCTAAGCCTAATATACCCTCGATACCCGAAAGATGATCTACTACTTGCATCGGCAAGTCGTACCTAGTGTTTCCCACACGAAAGTTTACTAATTTCTCCCCATGATTCCACATCCTATCGCCCGTTATCCCTAACACTCTAACGGAAGACGATTTAATCCCATTTGTCCCACACACGCTGCGTAGAACAAGGGAAATTTGGGCACCCGTGTCTACGAGCATTCTACACTCCCTCCCAAAAATGTTCACTACTGCCACCAAATCTTGATCCTCTCCTCCTCGTCCAATGCGAGGAAGCACCACACTTACCAGGGGTCGGATACGGCGGCTTCTCCGACCCCGTTTCCGTTTAAACCCCCAGTCGCAGGAGTTCGCTGGCGGTTCCGGCAATCGCGAGCGAAATGGCCCTCCCTGCCACAGGCAAAGCATTTCCTTCCCCCGCTGCAATCCCTCGCCATGTGTCCGGGCTGTCCGCAGGAAAAGCAGGTGCGCTGCCCAGTGGTCTGGAATACCCGACGGGTTGGCGGGTTCTCCCTCGGTCTGCTCTCCGCTTCCTGGATGCGGATGGCAGTGCTGATGGCGGCATCGAAGGTCTCCGGGGCGGTCAATCGGCACTGGTGCCCTATCTCTCCGGATAGCCCGCGCAAGAACGTGTCGAGCGCCCTTTCATCCGCCTCTGCTCGTCTTTCCGCGACCTGCTCCGCGGTTCCTTCCATTGAGTACGTTCGCGCGTTTATGGCTCTCACTCGATCCGCGAACGGCTCGATCCCTTCACCCGGATTTATTCTGAGAGTCGAAAGCACTTCCCGGAAAAATCTGGCTGTTTTCTTAGATCGATAACGCGAGGTGAGTTCATTTTTGAATTCTAAGTACGATTCGGTCTCGCGACACAGGTCTTTCGTGCGAATAAAAACGGCCGCATCCCCGCACATTCGTAGCTTCGCGACTCTCAGCTTTTCTCCCTCGGACCACCCACTCAGCTCCGCTATCCCCTCTAATTTTGAGAAGAAGGAGTCAATATCCTCCTCCGCCCTACCCCCGAACTCACTTACGGCGGTAAAGAATGAGAACTGCGGTCTTGACCTATCCACGGCCGCCGCGCCCGACTCTTTCATCCTCCGATTCTCCTCCTCGACTTCCTGGAGGCGCGTACTCAGCTCATTAACGGCTTGTTGGAGCTCCACTTCCCGACCTCCAAAACTAACACGAGATGCCATGGTCTTACCTGTTCTGATATATATTCGCCTCTGAGGGGACAGATGTTGACCAAATCCCACTTCTGACACCAATTGTTAACCCGCGAAGGGATTTGGGGTCCGTCAGAGGGAGTACAGGGAACAGAACAAGAGCGAGGTAGAGACCAGACCTTTATTGTGTTGACTCCGTTACATCTCGCGGCCAACTGACCACGCAGCAACGCCGTCTCCTTCCACTTGTACACCTTAGCGTCACCTCGTGACTTTACCTGGCCACCTTATTGGCTCGTAAACGCCGCATGTTCGATCATGCGACGGTACATAGTCCGTGCTGACTCTAGGTGTTGGATGAGGCGAGAGAGCTCTCGATGTTCGATCATGCGACGGTACATAGTCCGTGCTGACTCTAGGTGTTGGCTGAGGCGAGAGAGCTCTCCGGAAGCAGGTGGAATGTAAGGGGGGTGGCAAAACTGCAACACACGATGGAATAGGTGTGGAAGGAAAATTACCGAGTCTCTCTCTCTTACAATACAAAATAAAAATTGCAAGCAGAATAGCCGGTAGTATTCTTAAAGCAAAGGAGGTATTCTATTGTAAGAGGACAACTATGAAAGACAGTGTTCATGTCACTTCCTTTTAAAGATTTATAAGTATAGATGCTCTTTGTAAATATGAGGTCCATACTGTGAAAGTTAATTTATGATCCATGACTAATTATTAGGCATGTTTTTTGTTTGAAGGTTTTACTGTCGAGAAGATAAAAAATGTTACCGATGCTTATTTTGCTCTAAATATGAATAAATATCTAATCTGAAGAAATTTTTAGGCTTTAGTACTTGAATTTTGAAAGACTTTTCATGGCTATTACCTCATTAATTACTTTCTTTTAAGTATATCGTTCTGAAGAAATTTTGCTCAGAACGTGGAAGTTTGTTTAATTAAAACTGAACCATCGATTATCAGTTATTCAGCAAACCATGTTCTCCTAACGAACTCTTTATACAGATAAGTTTATATTTTCTCTTTTTTCTCCCAATTTTGGATAACGTTTATAACTTCAGCTTACAATGAAAGATTTGAAACGAAGAAGGTTAAATATTTCCATTGAGTTACTGGGTTCTAATAGTTTACGAGCACTTTGAATGTTCAACAGGAATAATTAACCTTTCATTCCGTCTTGCTAGTATGCAACTGCCGTTGAACAGAATACCCATTGACAGCACTTGACAATGAATTTTGTAAGGCTTTGTCTCTATCATTGATTTTTGATGACTTTGCAAGCCAGGAGTTGATGACTTAAGCGTTGTCTCTTATGACATTTCGTAATGAACGGAGAAGTGGAGTTTCTTTTTCACAGTTTTGACTAGCCAATATGCATTCATTGACAGTTGCCAGATAAGCTGATTCTTGTACATACTCTAATTTTTCCTCGGTGTTCACCGATCCGATGCGGAGAAATTCTCAATCGAGACGAATTAAGAAGCCTTTCACACTGTGCATATGGCGAATCCAGTGCGCAGTGACGCGTAAAAATACTTCTTACTTCAACACGTCGGCTGATATATCCGTGCAAGCTTTACCTCGGAAAATGATTGTCTCGTCTGTGGTTGCCATATTATTAGGACATATTGGGAATGAGAGATAAGTTTGAAGAAGTGGAAATTTAGGAAGTTATGTGAGAAGTTCTGGCACCAATGTGCTCCATTATAATCAGGAACTGTTGACAATTTGTGTCAAATACTGTTACTGTTTACGATATAGCACTCCGACGACCTTTTTTAAGCAATGGCCCATCAAGATACTCTGATGGTGTACGAATTTATCGGGCTCGTTTGCTATAAATTCATTCTCTTTGTGTAATGCCAATTATGATGCATGGAATAAAAAAATAATCATTTCCACGGTAGATATATTGTCAGTGAGGGTCATTGTCCTGAACTTCATGTTGGGTTAAACATGATTTAGTAAAATGAGGATGAACTCGAATATGGAACTTGGGATTTGGGTTCAAGTCCCGGTCAAGGCGGATGATACGTCCTCTGTGGAATTTCGCACATTTATGCACTCCGTAAGGCTAATCCGTGCCCCTTTACATCCAAAATTGTTAAAGTAGGATCATCAGAATTTTTAATATTGATGGTCTTGGCTAAACACATTTTTAAGTGAAATGCTCAATTCTTACATGCTAATCTTACTCAGTAGCTTCAATCCGTCATCAGTTAAATGTGAAAAATACTTCCTATTGCGTTACTCTTGATAGTTAGTTCTAGGTGCCCTTATGTGGTTCTAATGTTCAAAGAAAAGCGTACATAGATAATAATACTCACCACATAATTTGTAAGCTGATTATCTATTAAAGTCTAACAGTAAAAATTAGATCTGTTATAATGTTTAAAAGACCTATTCCCGTTTCTTGTATATAAAGTCACCTGATATTGAACTCAATTTATTGTTTCTTTGATGTGAAATTTCAATAGTTCACATCTGTTGATACGGTTAAACATGGTAAAAGATTTGAAATGCTATGCCAATAATAAATTTGGATTCATCCTACGAACACAGGTTAATCACATGAAGTGAACTACTGTAAAACTTTCCTGGGAAATGTAAAACATGAGAGGAAGAAAACGGCTTTTTTATTTTTGCGGCTTTGCAGCAATTCCCAAGGGCAACTATCAAAGTTCTCCACCTTTCCAAGCGTCGTCTCGCTGAATCGGAACTGGGAGGACGGGTATGAATGGAAGGGTCAGGGCTCGGGAGGAGATGAACAATCAGATGGGGAGTGGAATAAAGGGAAGGGTCAGGATGAGAGCGAGCCTGTGGTGAGGGTAAAGAAAGGGACCCTTCCCCCCAAAATCCCCTTTTTTATCTCTAGAAGCTTTATTTTAGCGCCCAATCCTCCATTTATTCTTCTCCGATGCCATAGGAGTAAGCGAGGGTAACTCGAGCAGTCTTCAAGAACTTGAAAAGTCTCTTCTCAAACTGACCCGTGAACAAAAGAAGTCGGGATTGAACCTTTTCTTTTTCTCTCCCACTTTCTATCTCCCGATTCAATCCGGTTGTTTTTTCCTCTCTCCATCCACCTTCCTCATTCTCTTTGATCTTCCTTGATTAGCAACTAAAGTCTACATTAGGAAAATTTTATTTCCTGAACACGCAACATCAAATAACTTTCCCAGCATTCCCGCATGTTATCATCGCTAAAAAAGTGAACAAGAAAAAGTTTTCCTTTTTCTTCTTCTATACTTTCTTCATCAAGTTTTGCATCATCACCTTTTAGTTTTCTTCTCTCTTGAATCCACGCAGAAAAAGCCTGTAAGCGATCATCCTTTACCTCCCCGTCTCAGTAATTTCATACATTTTTACCTCATTTTTTCTGACTATTTGTTTGGTCTTAATTTTTGTGCTTAAATGTCCATTTTTCGGACACTTTTTCTTGCATCTCCTCTGATCAAAGCTTGTCAGCCTCTCAACTACAGTTTAACTCCTTCTAATTAGCTCTCTTTTCAACAAATTATGTTTAATGGCTTACTTCAATAAAGGCGTCAAACTTTTATTCGAGCAAAAATTTTAATTTCTCTTCCAGATTTATATTTAGGTTGCAACGCGTAATAAATATTACTGGCTATTAGGGCCTTGCTAGTAATAGGGGATGTTTGTACCCTCACAAAGCAACGGAAGGTCAGGAAGAAGGCAGAATTCCAAGGCTCAAGGGCATGTATTTGTGCTTATTGTAAATGCCTGACGTATTTTGAAATGTGTTGAAGGATAAGATCAAGGCTCTATTAATAAAGCAGCCCAATAAATTTTACTCGCAAGCATTTCAAATAATTTTTCCTCAAACAGTAATCTTCTCCCATGTGATACCATGATACCAGACCTCATCTTGGAACGGGTTAGTATCAAGAGTCGATTTCGCTTCCTTCCATAAACATGGAAACATTGTCAACACACTCGGTACTACCTCCTTTAAAATATATTCAAATTCGTTTTATGGACACCACACATGCTATACAGCGTAAAACTTAATCACAAACTGTATTTATGATATTGGCCGTATTTCCTTTTCATTGGCATTTTTATAAAATAAACGCCGTTAACTAGCAAATGCAATGCCGTTATAGTCCAAAGCAAATATTGGAGGAATAATATTCTCTTATGATGAATATGATACCCATTTGAGAATATATTAACGAGTGTTACTTCTATTGAGGCTTAAGCATGGTCAAAGAAGTGATTACTGATGGTTACATGGCGGAAAAACCCTTAAATAAATATTCATAAGAGTTTAGTGAGGTGGCAGACAGCTTCCGATTATATGTATGTTACGCATATTTCCCAATATATGTATGGAACATGGTAGTTGGTGGCGCTCCCGTTGCAATTCTCAGCAAACCTGGTTTGGGGTTACGGTTCCTGCTCTAGCGCTACCAATATCATTACTCTCAACGCAAATCGTTCTAGAAGAGTAGTGCTAGCATTTCAGTTCTAATATCGCCCACTATTGATTGAGATCGGTGATTTTAAACACCTGACTAAATTTTAAGTTTTAATTTGTTTTTCTTCAGGTGGATGTGTTTACGGAAATGGCAGTTTGCGATTTAAATAACTTTTGCGTGCACTGGAAATATTCCTGTCAAATCAACTCGTTAGAAATATTCAAATTTTGTACCTTTGAACATTACAAGATAAGATTGGAATCAGTCATTATACTAAAAGCAAGTAATTTTCATATGGACTGCCATAGCCAGCTGGCATGAACTATAATGGTGTGGTGCATTTAGTATTGATTCTGAAATACGAGCTCCACATCAGTGATGAATAAATGCTCAATACTTTGCGCTCCTAGAAGATTAGCATCTATTCCCCTTGGTTCTGATGTTCTTCAATTGATGCGAAAAAAATTCTCTTTTCAAAGTGAAAAGTAAGCCCTCGAACTCCATCAACTCACCCACCATTTAGAGCTGAAACCCGAGTTGTGGCAAGTTTTAACTTCAGAAGAAGGATTGGCAGTGAATTTGCGGAAGAATTCTCGTGATATCTCGACTTAAAATAATCCCCCGCTTTCTTACTCATTTTCCCAGCCGATAAACTTTCCCCCAAAATTTTAGTAGTGTCAAAAACTTGCCTTGTAACTAACTCGCAACTTGCATTACCGTACTTGCACCAGATGAGTCAATTCAAGCTTTTATTTTCTCCAGAATAGTGAATTCCTAGTTGCCTAGTCTTCAGCGCCATTGGGTCTGATGAGCATCCATCAGCGAGGCATCTTCTCGATCGCATCAGCCTACCCCGCCCTGCTGGGAAGTCAGCGTGTGCAGCATCAGCCAGAATCTGGCCAGTACAGACTCATTACACAGTACAAATTAATTTTGTATCATCAAAATGTTGCAATATATACAATATAACTAACTTCACACTGCACATTATCGTGGACCCATGCAACGCCTCTTCCACTGTGCCGTCGGTGGGGTTGGTCTCCTGGGCGAGTAATGGAGAGGAAGGCGAGGGTCTCTACTAGGCTGCGGTAGAATTATACCTAAAAGGGCGTTCTCGAACGAGGTATACTGCTTACTTAAACTCTATGAAAAAAGAAATTTAAGGGAGGGGAAAGTTTCCCTTTGATCGGATAAGTTGGAACAGAAAATAGGGGAGACCTGGTGACTGAGAAGCAATTCCTAAGAGCCCTTTTCGTTGCGCGGCACGTCGTTGCCTATGCAAGGGGTTTCCATGAATAATGTATCCTCTGACGAGAGACGCAGAAGTAATGTTTAATGGACCAAGGAGTGGACTCCTCATGAATGCATGAATGTTAACGAATGTCCTCCTTTCTACCTCCGCCTGTTGAGCCAAAATATATCCTTCCGTTGCTTACTTGGTCACGCTAACCGTTGGCGGCTTGACGATCTTTGAAGTTCTCAGTGTTCAGAGGAGCGCTTCATTCTTATCTAGCGCTCTTTATGCAAGAACTTTAACTATGGTGCATAAAAAACACGCATTCGAGAAATTTTTAGTGCTCGGCTTAGGCGATGATGCCTATGCACTGCAAGGGCAAATGTTTTTCTCGAGGATGGTAATTAACACGCAGATACATTTTCCAACTGCCTTCATCAATTCTGCCCTCAGACCTATGGTGACTTCATAAATCAGTTTTAAAGATGTGTATGAAATGTGCATTGCTGATAGAAGTAAAGAAGTATTTATTTGCAGAATTAAAAAAAAATATTTAAGTTAAGGCTCTATCCTACTCGGTCTATAAACACGAGCCGTGAAAATTTATGAAGTTTACAGTCTCAGTACTCTGGATTAACTCTCGGTTTATCTCTTGGTGTCGTGTTGGTCATAAATCGGTGCAGCAGGAGCTCCGTGAACAATGGTAATTTGTATACGTCACCTGTGGTACGGGGTCACAGTCTTCCACTGCCAAACGCGTAGCAAATATACAACCATTCTATACCGTCAAAAAAAAGAGTTGGAAGGTATTTAACTCTATATGACTTTGTTGGTCCTTAGTGAATCAAGCTTTGCTCATCCGAGTTTCCCTTTGATAAATTGTCGAAACTGTTTTCACGTGCATTCACTTTGCGTTTCATTGATTCATTCAAATTCACAAATTAACTAGAAACGATAATTATATCACTGCGGAAATAGTCGCGATTCCTCAATCCAAATATATCATTTCTTTTGATTAAAGGCATCCAATTAACTAAATGAATGATTTACTGATTTATGGGAAAGAGAAAATAATTATGAAATACGGAATAAATAAACACATAGTTATTCTGCTGAATAATTGTAATTGGCAAAATTTATAATTTGTTAAAAACAAAATAATTGTACTTAATGAACATGATCAGAATAACCACTCCGACTGAGGAAATTAGCCGCGGAGAGATATTTATAAATACTGAGGTAAACTGAATATGTAACTATTATCATATTTAATCTACTGGGCACTTAAATCCATTATTTAAAAAGAATTTCAAATGACGACACAAATAGACGGAGAAGAATCGAAGCATAAGAAACACATTATAAAATGTGATCAATATACAAAATAAAATTTAGACTGGGGACCGAGTTGGTGTGGTAGCAAGAGTTCTGGCTAACCATACGGACGTCCAGGGTTCAAATCCCTGCAGAGAAGGATGTTTTTCAGAGGGAACCCGATCTCTACTTGAGAGCCTTGAGGCTTTTGATTAAAGACATCCAATTAACTAAATGAATGATTAACTTATTTATGGGAAAGAGAAAATAATTATGAAATCATTTTCATTATCACTTTACTAAGGTACTCCGTCTGTCGGATGAGACGTTAAACCGTGGTCCCTTTGGCGCCTTTCGTTAAGAGCAGGCTAATGCCGACGCCGATTTTCTATCCACCCTTCTTCCCTCACCTATCACCTATGCCGCAAATGACCTTAGAAGTCGATCACTTCCCCAAAAATCCAATCCTAAACTTGGGACCGTTCTCAGAGTTATTAGGACATTTTGAAGAGTTTTTATTCATTGATTCCTAATTTGAAAGGCTTAGGTTGCCGTTACAAGATAAAATAATCACATTTGCTGATAACATGAGTATGAAAATAAACATTGGTTTTAAGGTTGTACAACCGGTATTATGTATGGTATGCTGTGTAGCAGGGGAGCGTCATTCACTGTTTGGTTATTTATTATCGGCATGGAACATTCATTAATGAATCTTTCCTGGTATCCAACATCGTGAAACACATTTCTAGGTTTTATTCAACTTCGTAGCCTGACTCATACAATTACCAGTTAGATTTCACATCTAAGGTGCATCGACCGTTTGTAAACATGGAGGAAAACATGCAACTAGAGAGGAAGCGTTTTCCTGCGCCTCCTGTTCAGTAATCAACCTTCGTTTACCAGAATTTTCACGTACCGCCAACTCAACTTTCTCAAGGAATGAAACATTCTTCCCTAATTTTCTTCCATTCCTACAACTCATTCACTCTCTTTATAATGTATTCTTTGAAACATATAAAGCAATGCAATTTTTTAAAATAATGTGGAACTCGTGCGCGGAACAAAACTCGAATAAAACTTTTTTCCTCCCACACCGTTATCCTTTTCCATTCAAAACCTAAACATTCAAAGATTCCCCCTTTCCCTTTCCATCGCTCACCCTCTTGCTCACTACGAGCTGTTGTTCGCTAATGTTGACTTTTCGTCTGCAAGAAATGTCAATGTCTTCGTACAAATTCAACCATCGTTAAACTCAATGTTGACTTTTCGTCTACAAGAAATGTCACTGTCTTCGTACAAATTCAGCCATCGCTTGACTCAACCATTTTTCTCCCAGTATATTTCTGCGTCCACAGCCTCACGGACGACACTCACTCTCCCTTGCTGTAAACGAACGTGTTTTTTTGTATTGTTCAGGAATTCCAAACGGTCTCGTATCCTCTCCTTGGCTGAACCTAAATTAAATTTTTTATCTTTATTTGCTTCTATTTTTATCTTCAAAGCATACGAAAATGAATTTATGTTTAGCTACTTCAAAGTTGCAGCCTCAGAAGACTGTACAACACTGCCGTGGGAAAAATATTTTTCGCGATGTACTTAGTATATAAATGTTGATGGAATATAAACACACTTTTTCTCCAAAATTAATTCCTCAGCTAGCAATAGCTTAGCACAAAAAATGGTGCCAAAAATCAGCGTTTCAATTTTCCCGGCTATAGGTCAAATTATTCCTGCTATTATTTCTAACATGTCATCCTTCATTGAAGAAAATAAACAGACATTTATTTAAGTATTACCTTGAAATTGATTACAATCATCATTTATTTTTATTTTGTATTAAAGAAAGTATTGCATCACTTTCTTTAGGACTAATAAATGTAGTTAACTACAATTTGTTAATTTTTTTAGGTTAATCTATAATTTAATCGCTGGAAATAATTTCATTCTTAAATTCGCTACTTTATTTTTAGACCGATTTGACTAATGCTGGGATGGTAATAAGGCTTCCGTTCTCAAGTATGGACGTTCTATCTACTGAATGTCCTGTTTTATGTGGTATAGCATTCATCAATCATATCTTACCTATAGTTTCTTTGGCAAGGGTATGTTATTGCCTATTGTCAAACAATATTTAATGTGCGCGGCACGCTTAATAAAAAAATATAAATCTGTATTAATTGATCTGCGTCCTCGGGGAAAACAAACAACTCTTTATAGCGTAAATAAATTAGTAATTATTATTTATATTCTTGTTAGGATTTTCGAACTGTTTACAAAGGGATTGAAAATAGATATTTCTTGATTACTTCATCAATTCTTCCCACTAATCATATGGTACCGATTACTTCGCCATTATTCTACGGATGGATTAATGTCATATTTTATCATGGGTTTGAGGGATGAAAAAAATTTTCAAAAATTTAATCTCCATTAATGTTCGTTAAGCGTACCATTAATATTGTTCTGATAGCAGTGGGCCTTCTCATGACAAATGACCATATGTTATGGTGTATTTATTTCGCAGATGAGGTATATTGGGGTTTGAAGTAACGTAGTCACCTAGTATGAAATATATATTTCAGTAAATTTTATACTCGAGCTTTATAGATCCCGCTTTTTAATACGATCTTTTGACAATCTGAAACTGTGGACTGAACTTAGGCTGTGGTAGACTCCTCGTCAACATTCTTCCCGCAATTCTCTCAGACATCCGTCCCTCTCCATCCACCATAATTAAAGTTTTTATAGTCTTTTTCTCCTAAGAGTCCTCCAACCCATTGCGGGCATCCTTTTTGAGTAAAAGTAAACCTAATGTCAAACCATTTCCAATGTTCCGATTACTACATTTACCTCCGCGGCCAAAGGTGTTCTCATAGATTTCTCACTTCATTGGACACCGGATGAATTTCCACGCAGATTGCGGGCGACGGCAGTTATGTCTGAGTTGAAAGGATGGGCTGGAAGAAGGAATGGAAGAGTCGATCGAATGACCAAAGAGCGTTCTCATGCCGTGAGTATCCGCTCTCATCGCCATCTTGACTCTGTCTTAAAGGTTTAGTGGAGTGGAGGAGCAATGGCTCCTGGACACGCTTTCCTTTTAACGCCGTGTCTCTCAAAAGGTGGAGTCTGTCTTTCTATTTACGATATATTCTCTCTTTCTCTCCCGATCGATCTTTTATTCCTTCCTCTTACTTTTTTCTTTGAGTTTTTCTTTGAGTTTCGTTCACTACCTTTGCCCTTTGCCATGCTCTCACCGATTTGCTCACGTTGCCAAAACCCAGAAGGTTGGCAAGGATTTTCGCGCTGATGTTTGGAGGACAGATTGAGGGTGAGGGATACGAGTAGTTGGAAATGTAAACCGTCTCCTTAAATTCGCCTCCGAGGAAAATCTGAAAACCCACAAGCTGTTTTGGCGAAGACGTGATTCCCCTGCACCACTGGTAGGAAACATGAGATAATTTTTCCAGTTGCTGAAGATTCCCCGAAAAAATATGAATTCGATAATCTTGATAAGTAATTAAGAAGCAGCAAAAAAGTTTATACTCACCCCTTTATTGAAATGATTCACGCGATAACTGCTGAGGGGGATATTCCCGACTGAATAAGAGCTCTTTGTAAGTTAATTGGTCACTCCCCTTCCCGCTTCATGAGGGAACAGTTCCACCGTGAATACTGCATTGGTCCCAGAAGCTATCTTCCTGGGAACTTTGTTAGTGCTAAGAGTAATCTGACGGGGAATAAGTAGGTCAATCCTAATGCATACAGAATTGCACTTGATCTCGTCCCTGGAAAACCTTAATTTTCCCTCATCTTACGACACGGAAAAATACCTGGGGAAGAGTGGGACGGAATTTCAGCACAGTAACTTCGGTTTGTCTGTGATGAAGGCACCATAAAGGTGAAAGAATTACAAAGGCAGAAGCTCTCCGAGATTTTAAAAGAACAATGAGAGCACATGCTGCAAATGATTCAGCGTTTAACTTAGCAAATCCACGCTTGATATCGATTGAAAAATCAATGTCTCCCTTATTAATCTAATTGTCATTTGAAAGTCTCAGCCCATTAAATGGAGGCAGAAAACATCTGCATAACTCCCCAAACTTCATTCTTTTCATCAATATGCCTTTAGTGAAATAAATCTGAGTAAAATACTGGTTTGATGCAGATATTCTGCATTTTTTTTGTACTGTTACAATAACTGAGAGCAAATCCACACGTAATGGATGTTATATTTTTTCTTCTTAAAATGTATATCTATTTTCTTCCTTAATTTGTGCATGCCTTTAAAGGCAAGAAATAGACTAAAAGGGATTGTCTTAGTAAACATGGCAAATGACAATACTTAACTTTATATACATACATTAAAAGTATTATGTAACGGATGATACAAAATTCTGAACAAGCTATCGTGGTCACAAACAATCAAAAAAAATCTGTACCTTAATAGGTACCAATCAAAACAGAAAACATTAATTCTGATTAGCGTAACATTAATATATTTTTCGACATAAATTTTAATTAAGACTAAAGGAAGTTAGTATGAAAATTGTTTTGGTTATGTAATGGATTTTTGACAGTTATCATCATAAATATACACCATTGTGTGTAATATACGTTTTTGTCAATACGTTTTTAAATTTCCTGTTTTTTTATGAATGTACTAAAAGTCATTCATTGGATTAAAGCCACATGTAAATCATGAATCTCATAATAAAGACCAAATTTTTTGTTTCCTGTTTTTTTTTCAAAGTATTTGCCTACTGAGCCACTGAAATTGTGGATTTTAGAAAGTAGGGTAGTAAATAAAATCGTTATCAAGTCATGTAAAGTATTTTTCTATTCGTTTGATGAAGGTTTTACGACAAAGATTCCTTAAAAGAATCATTATGTATAAGTAATTAACGCATTCTCTGATTTCAGGCCTGGTAGAGTGGAAACGGAATGTAACTGCACAATAAAAGAATAAGACCTTTGCAATTCGGATATCATGAAGCTGTGCATAGCTAGGGAGGAAATACCTGCGTAAGCGTAGAAAATTTATTGCACCATTCTTTGTCGATGCTTATCCATCATTGAAACAATTTTTCACTTAAAGTGCAAGAAAACATTTAAAAAAATATAAAGCTAGCTATTAACATTTTTCTTTAAGCGTTCAGTTGAAAATCAGGAGCACAATCGTAGTTTCACTAATACCTAGATACATTACGTTTAGATGTCACGTAATCATACATTTCTTATTGTTTAATGTTATTAATCTGTTTTAATTGAATATATAAATTTATCAATCAGTTAAAATTTTATTAAATGACATTATATTAATAAATCACGCAATCGCTACCTATCCCTTAAGCTCGTAAATAATAAGTAAACAAAGGCATTTCTGCCATGGATTGACACTTTTCTCAACGACACTTTTAGGCTTTATTAGTCATTTTTGAGAGGAAGTAATATTATTGTTATTTAATCAAAAGATTTGTGTAGTTATGATTCTTTGTTGAAGTTCAAACCAATCCCGCCTAATAACTATCCAACACTTCTTCCTGTGGATTTCCTACACCCCTCACATTGTAGTGGAACTGAGTCATTCCATATTTCGAATTCATGGTATGAGATATCTCGTGATAATTACTCAATACATATCCAAAAAAGATCTCTAAACTTATCTCATATTTGGCCTTATAAATAAAAGAAAGACTTGTTACAAAAATCTTCAAACAAAAGGAGTTTTCTCTGCCGTAAGAATTCTGAATTTAATAAGCTTCCCAACACATATATACCAACTAGAGAAAAGGACTTGTGACGTCTTTTAGAAGTCTTTATAAAGAGGTGTGAATATAACTTCGACACGAGATGAAATTATTCATTATTTTTTTCAGTCTGGCGCCTCAAGACACTCAATTGGTTCTCGAGGGTTATATATCGATAACATTTTATCTGCGAGAGTTGAGATTTTCTCGTCCCAAATATTCTCCGCAGGAAGGAAGAACTCGGATTTCACATTTTATGATTCAGAGTTGTCTCATAGAGAGACGTGAAATGGAGATAAGGAGGTAAAAACCTCACGCGAAGGCATTGCGACTTGTCCCCTTTGTTCACGACCCTTGTGACTCAAGTTAGCTCCCTCATGTTAGTTTATGCATACATATCTGCGGTGTCTTTGTTTGTTTGTATAAATTGAACGAGTCGAGAGAGATGCTTGAAACCGTGTGGAAACCCTATAACCCCCGTCAGTCTTTTGATGCAGAGTAAATGCATACATTTTCGTAGTTGTAAGGACCAGGGCAAAAAAAACACTCGGATGCATGGGAAAGGCTTGTTATAAATCCAGATTCATGAAGCATCGTAATTTATAGAGTTTTCCTCATATTTAAGGAAGTTGGGGGAAAAAAGGGAGTCTAAGAATGCATTTTTCTCGCCGCAACCTAATGAGAAAGACTTTCACTTTAGACAAAATCTGAGAGCAATATTTAAAATCACATCTTCAAACTTACCCAAGTAAAAACTATTGTCGCTTTAATTCACTAAAATTTCTCCACGTATGTTAGGAGAGAGAAATATTAAACAGATTTCGACCCGAACAGGAGATTTGTTTTTTGTAATTTCATCCATCAGAATACAGTCCGAATTGGCATATTGGCATAAATACAGCAGGAAATATCGTAAAACTGTTATGAAAAGACCCATCATTGTCATTGGATCAATCAGCTAGTTCACTAACCGTAGTATTTAGCGTTAGTTCCACATATTAATGAAAGCATTTATTTCCAAATATCGTTGTCAGTTAAGTATTTTTTTCATTTAAGCATTCTTTCATACATATTTTTCGTTTTTTTTCGTTTCGTTTCATGCTTGGAAGTGTTGAGCGTTTCCAGTGATGTTTTCCAAAAGTCTAAAATTTTAATCCGAGTGTCCATGGAGTCATTACCTTGTCTGCTTACTTCGTTTGGACAAACCCAACCGAAATAGCCGTATGGCTGGAGTAATGCTCGTTGTGTCAAAATTCGTTTAAGCCAACGTCCTGCCATACACTGTTCCTCCAAAATTGATTCTGCTCCAAGACAAATCACCGTTCTGTACTCATCACTTGTTATGTTATCACTTTCAAACACTGCCAAATCATCTGGTGACAATCAGTCACATTCACAGCAGAACTTCTATCTGATTAGCTTAAGGTAATATAGTTTCCTCGACTCAACTTAAACGTAAGTGGTTGTATCGCTTTCCGCTACTAGATGGGGTTAGATGGAAGATGGGACTTTCTAGTCCCAATCTCGCCTAATAAAGACGTTTTATTATTATTATTATTATTACTACCACTTGGGTCTATTCCATAACCCTTTACATCACTTAAAACGAGAGAGTTAATAATGCATGATTCCGTATGATTAGATGATTAATTGATAGTTCATTTTGGGGATTGGCCATTTGAAAGGACATGGCACTTAATTCCGGTAAAGTTATCATTCCCGACACGTTTTCTTTAATTTTGAATAGAATATACTATGTTATTTTTCATGTTGATTTAGCATTATCTATTGGTTTTAAAAACATCGTGACGTTAGAAACTTTCGCTTTTAAATGATTTGCATTTGATTTAACGTTGAAATTCTTTTACAGTTATATTTTGTAATAATTTAATAAATCGACTGACCGTAAGAGTAGCATACGACTTTCCCGCAGGACTTTGTGTGACTGTAAGGTTCGATGCAATGTTGAAGCTTAGCGTCAAGACAATATCTCCAACAAGACAATATCTCCCTTGCAAGAGGTAAACGGAATAATGAAAAAGAATTGCATGTTACCTATTTCGTTTCTTAGAATTTTTATGGCATATAAACAGTAAAATCTTGAGATTTCAAAATAATTGGAATAGAGGAAGGTTGCTAAAATTGGACCGTTTCCTTATTTGGACCGCGGTTGTATCTCCCTCCCTACAAGTATTTGATGCATTTGAGCCGACTGTACTAGGTGGCGACACCATCGAGGACACGTGACTCGGCAGTCAGTGAGTTGGCTCCAATTTACCGGGGTGGATGGCCAATAGTATGATATCATTGTTTGTGTTATAATTTTTTGCCCTCAGTTCGTAAGTTGCTGTCTCAGGTAAAAGTAAGCTATCACCCTTCTATAGAAAACTTTTAACCTGAATTTTGGTAGCTCCAAACAAAATACTGCAAAACTAGTGTTCAACCTCGTGTGTTTGTCTAGCACCATTATTTATTTGACGGGAACCTCTTGCCGAAGTTGGACCACCACTTGTTCATTATGTTGGACCGGTCCATTTTAGGAGACTATTGAATGGCGTAACAGGAAACTGAATGACTTTTTGATAACAATAATTTTACTTCTACAATGAGTATCTAATATATTTGGGTTAACGTCTGTATAGGTTTCTACGATGGAAAAAGGGGTATGTTCGGGAAATGGAGCGAAAAACATTAGCAGATGGCTGTGGCAGCATACCAAAACGGTGAATATGCACTCAACGAATGCGCCCGTGTGTATGGAGTCCCTAAAGCTACAGTAAAGAGACACGCTGACAGTAAAAATACATTCTCAAATGCAGTTAAATCCCTCGGAAGGCAAGCATCCTATACTGCAGAGATGGAAAGTGTACTCGCCGAACACAGTCTCCTGTTTTATGAGAGGTTCTTTGGGTATAATAAAAGACATCCGCAAGCTAGCCTTCGACATCGCAGAAAAACATGGATTGCCCCACAGCTTTAACAGGGAGAAAAAATGGCCGGAAAAGTGTGGTTCTATGCGTTTATGAATCAAAATCCACAACTTTCCCTCTGTAAGCCAGAAGGGGCTTCAATGGCTCGTGCTAAGGTGCTCAATCGCTACGGGGAGAACAATAAGTTTTTCGACCCACTTGTAAAAACTCTCGATGAGAACGCTATAACAGCAAACACTGTGTATACAAACAACAACCAAAAAACTTATCTGTTTGTATTTTTATTTTCTTAGCTATAATTTAATATTTTACGTAGTTTTCCTCCTCCGGTCCAACCTTAGGCAACCGTGAGTCCAAATTAGGCAACTGGTTTCCCAATTTGGATCATTTGCATCTCTTCGGTTTTTCCCACTTAATTTATCTCAAGAATAATGTATTGTAATTATAATACAAATAAATGCAAGAGGATACTGTGAAGAATTTTATACAATATAAATGTTTTATGTTGAATGATTAGTCATGGAAATATTTAAGAAAATGAAAAAATGGTCCAAATTAGGCAACCTTCCCCTACTTAAGCATTAAATTTATTTCAAAACAAAATAATAAGTTTAGTATAAACATAGTTGTGACTAAAAAATTTCACCGTAAAAAACTTGTATTTAAATATTATTTCTGTTTAAATTTCAAATTTTGCGACGTAAACCCAAGTCGGTGACCTAAATCCAATTAGGACGAAATTCTAAGAAGATAATTCTTGGAGCTCAAGCGAGTTGACATATCCCCAAAAATGAGTGAAAATCTTTCGAATGCCGTGTATCAGCTCGTTCTACTAAAAAATGATGGCACCACCTTGATCATGCACCAAGAATATGTTAGCACAAATTTGATTTTTATTAGCACGCTATCTTGATGAATCAGAGGGAATGGGTCCATATACAAAGCCAGCAGTGGCCCCATTTTATGAAGAAGCAAAATACGTAGTTGATTTAGTTGGCCAAATGCCCAAAAAAATTTAGCAAAGCCAGTCACTCGAAGGTCACTAGTACAAATGTTAACCTATTTTCTTGATATTGGAGCAATCAATGCATGCTTCTTTATTGGGAGGAAGCAAACTGAAGGATAAGCCGCCATAACTCCTAAGCTTTCGGAGGAGAAAACTTAGGTGAACTTAAAGAAGTGCGTTGAACAGTCCCCAACGAATTTTATAATGTTGCATCAACATATCGTGACGTGATGACGAGAAAATAGTATTTTGGAGCTTGATACCTGCAAAAATGACACGAAAATTGCCAAAAAGTGGTTGACATGCTGTCACGTAGTTTGTAAAATTTGTCCTGGCAAAAAAGTAAAAAATTCTGATTTGTTGAAATTGAAAGTATTTTAAACAAAATATATTGAATATATAAGTACATATAGAAGATAAATTTTTATTTCGGAAAACTCATTAAATATAACAAAATATCCTTTTTTGCTATTTTCAAAGAATGCTAACGAATCATAACGAATGAGACAGGGTCTAAGAATTGTGAGGACCAACAAACTAGGAGTATTGTGCGAAATATGAAAAATACGTGAATAATAAGTCGATGGATGGAAAGTAAAATTGAATACAATCTCTTGGAAAAATTTGGATTTGGAATAACAGAGGTAATTTTCCTAAGAGGAATGATAGAGGAAACAATGTATGTTAGCAAGTCATTGTATGTTGCATTTGTGGACATGGAGAAAGCCTTTGACAGTGTTGAGTGTAATCGAATGTTCAGACTGATTGGAAGAAGAATGGATTACGACGACAGACGAATAGTCAGATACTAACTAGAGGAAGCAAGTCGTCACAATAAGAATAAGAGACGGACGGACAGATAAGCAGACAGCTAAAATTACGAAGGAATGAGACAAAAATGCAACCTCTCACCAGGAGTGATCAACATGTACTTGGAGGAGGCCATGAGAGAAGCACAAGAAATCGCGCTGAGCGGAATGAAGGAAAACGGAGGATAAATAAGAATCCTCCCCTTCTAGGATGATGTTGAGGTCACAGCTGGATATCGTGATGATTTTCAAAGGTCGCTAAATGCAATGGACCAACTTCTCCAAGAATACAGCATGAAAATGAACGAGGACTAAAATCATAGAACGAGCGAAAAAAAGACGAAGACTAAAATCCTAGACTGCGGAAGAGAGAAGCCGAATACAGAAATCGGTATGAGGGTATGTAAATTAGAGCTAGTTGAATCTTTCACCTATCTCGGTCCATCCAAGCACCATTACGTCGGACGGAGGAAATAATACGAACATCAAGCGAAGTATAACCCAAGTTAAGAAAAACTTTATGGTAAAAAGACTACTGCTGTGTTCAAAGAAGATAGAACTATAAATGAGGAGATAGTATGTAAAAACATTATTTGGAAGTGTGGCACTCTAGGGATCGGAAGCATGGACCATTGGAAAAACAGGCCAGGAAAGACAAGAAGCCTTCGATTCCAGGTACTGAATGAGGACGCTGATGGTAAAATGAACGGATAAAATAAGATATGATGCAGTTTGCATAAGAGAAAAGGACCCAATGACCACGATACTGAAAATAAGAAGATAGATTTGGCTATCACTAAGGCACAATGGGTTTGTGAAGAAAATAATTGCAAGAAAAACTGAGGGAAAAGTACCCAGAGGAAGACCCAGGAAAAAGTTCATGATATAAATAAAAAGTAAAGTACTAAGACCAATCTTAAGACTAAGACCAATTCACGAAGTTGTCATGCTCGTGTGACATTAAGGCGTGCACATTGAAGAATCTTGTTTCATCAGAATCCATTTCACCAATAAAGTTTTGAAATTTATTTGCAATGGACGATGGCCCAGCGTCCTGTTTTCTCCTTTTGTTGGCTGTGTAAAATTTCGGGCTCAAAACTACAATTATGCCCTGATTCGATCAGATGTTTGGCCACCATGGAGTAAAAAGCGAAACCGGTCGGAATAAATTTATTACAATGGAAGTTGCCTATATTTGTTCATATTTAGTTATGTTCCGATTGCACTCCATCAAGTCTGATACCACAGAGTCATATTCGTAAATAAAATATGTTCATATAATTTATTTCTTCAAACACTTCGGAAAACAATTCTATGTTTTTATGTTTTTTTCTGATCTAGAAAAGGAAATAAGGTACTCCTTGTTTCAAGCTTTCTTCAAGCAACAAATCAGTCACATCATTCTGTTGAAATAATGAGTACCTGGCTCAATGATTTTGTGGTTATATGACAAGATAAATGAGGACCCTATTTCCTTAATGGAAATGTCACAATTTCATTCTATTAAGCTCATTCCATAACATTTCCGGATTTTATTAGAAATTCGGTTGCTTGTATCTTTTGAGTCATAAGCCGTTAAGCTCATAAGCTGTATTTTAATAATATTACTAGTTAAAACGATAAATATCAGGCTACAGTCATACAACCTTTAGTATTATTTTGTCCCAGTTTTAGCTAACTCAATAGCTCCGTTTGACTGGAACATGCATTGGATAACGTTATGAAGAATGGTTTTATATATTTGTTAATTTTTATGAGGAAGCATCGTACGTGGGTTTAACCTAACAGTTTTGATTTAAAAATGATCATTTTATTGAATTTTTTGATCTGCGGACTGCATTTTGTGTTCTATTAAGAGTACACCGAGCAACTCTTGCTTCGTATGTGCAGCGAGAGATCAGATTGTCTCGAGTGGATGTATCGTTATGAATTATTGAAATTGTTCAAAACTTGCTTATTAGATAAAATTCCTGTTTTTGAAAGCGTTCGCAATGAGGAAAGGGGAAAATGAAATTATGGATTGGACTGATGGTGTCATGTGCCCTTTTTCCGAGTATTGAGGGACTTCGAGGAAAACGAGGAAATTGACTTTCGCGGCAGTCGCTTTGGAGGTGCGAATTTGAATAATTCAGTCCATAACCTAATTCCAACGAGTAATTTGGGATTCCGACAGAACTCTTGGCAGAGGGAAGTTTTCCTGAGTTGAGCCAATTTTTGGACCACGCTGTGATTAATTTCAGTTAGGTTGCAGAGACCGTAAGGAGATGGCAAAACAAGTTATATTGAGTAAACTATGGATTCTTAATGGAAGAATGCTCAAAGTAAGCGGTGTAATAGTTTTCATTGATTATGGCTTTTGAAGCTGGCATTCATTTTTTCTGTAAAACGATCTCATTTCTTTTTCAGCTTTCTAATTCCTGTCCATGCTCATTGAGGGACTTGTTATTGTGTTCATGTGATTACTCTGTAGCTAAAATGTGAAATAAAGGCTAAACTACAAAATAAGAGAGAAGGACAATATGTTGTTGTTAGAAATACGATTTCCACCATAATCAACCTTATAAACTTTGTTTAACTCTTTTGATTACATAATTATATAGTCGAAAAAGGTGAAAATTAATATCTAGTATAAATGCTTCTTGTACATTAAGCTCTTTATAGTTTACGTTGAGTTTTATTATTTCTTGCTTAAGAGAAAGAATTTATATCTGTTTCGTATTTTATTCAAAATGACATGAAGGAAGACTTATTTATACCTCTATTTCTATTCAACATTTACTAAATCAGCTCACATTTGTTCTGTCTGTCGCCTCAATGCAGGTTGTACGTAGTGAAAGACTGTTCGGTGTTCAGGAGACTGTAAATTGAAATTAAAATGTGGCTCCAACACTCGATTCTGGCTGATTTTGAGTTGCGTTCCCCGTGATCTTGCAAAAAACGGTGTCCAATGTGCACATATTGAGCTGGTATTCAAGTAAATAAGATAATAATTCGTTTGTTGACTTTGACTCCTCAAAAATTACTTAACTACTTTATCTCTTAATTTTTTCTGACACGCGTCCCCTTATACTAATTGAGAGTAAAATGACACAACTTTCGAGGATATTCATAGTCGCCATGGCTTCACAATAAAATATTAGTGTGTTCTTTTTCCCTTTTTCCTGTTAAATAAAGATGCTGCTTTGACATTTTATCGAAGTGCAAATGAATTTCTTTCCATGAAATTTTAGCCTACATATTCACGCAAAAGATCCATGGAATTGGTGACGCCGAAGTGTTGAGAGCGTAATTTTGCTATCCGATTTTCAAATGAGACGATTAAAGGCTAATTTTTATTTGCCGTTTTCCTCAAGTATTTTATAATTTGCGGTAAATGTTAATCAACACCTTGATATATTAGTATTTATGTAATTATTATCAGTTTTCGAATAACTGTCAGGTTTAGTCCGCGTTCACCTGAGCGTACCATTTCATGGGCGATAAATATGAAAACCTATCCGAAAAATATTGTTTATCTTTTTAAAATTAATACTGTGTCATGATTGATATGTGAATTTAGTTCTCCAGGGAAAAAAGATAACATGCAATGAAGTAGCTACCGTTGGATTGAATACCACTCGCTTCAAGACGCAAGTGATTTTTCAGTCATTTATCCGTATGCATCATCTTAATAATGATAGAGTTCATTGCAAAAGTTGAGGATTAAATCCTTCCGTTATATACGCTGTAAACTCTTAAGGTCGCTTTATACGGCACATTTCTTTGTACAAACGAATGTATGAACTGTTGCATGAGGAAAATTAGTCTGTCCAAAGCGACAAAGTGTATGATTGTCTGTATGACCTAACGGGGAATAGAACCTGCTCTGATTCCATTCAGTTTCTTGTACATTTTATGAAAAATTATATTGTACAATAAATGTACAATGTAAAGCAGCCTTTATTTTTTGACGAGTTTGGGATATCATATTCTATTCGAATACCCTTTCCTTCCTCTTCCCCGCCCCCCACCCCAGCTTTGCCATCATCCTCTCTCCCCTTGCAGTTGAATCTTTCGTCATCCTCCCGTCGTGCTCCCTTGTTCCTTTTGACCTCCATTCAGGAAATGCTATTCTCAGCGTCGAAGTAAACCCTTTGTTTCGACCGTTTACTCCCCTTTTCGAATAATGAATCTTCCTTAGCACCGCTTGTTCCCATAACTTCCAGTTCACTGCAACGAGTTGGCCTCTACAATTAATCGCAGTGACGCTCAGTCCTCGCCCACTCTCCTCCCATCTCTCTTTCTCTCATTACCATTTATCTGACTCGTGGTGGAAAGACTGATCACGTCTAGTAAGTTTTGGATTCATCTTGGTCTCATTGTTTGGAACAGAGAGACATACTTAATCAAACGAAGACTGCAGAGCTCGATAATACTCAACCAGCTAAAACTTCTTTTACAATCCTCTGCTATCAGGGCATGGTAATGTTGTAGCCTCTCGGGCAATCACTAGAAAACCATGAGAATTATTTTACTTGTAATTTTCATTTTACTAGAGAAGACAGTTAAAGAAAATGTTCACCAAGAGGAAAAAATATTAATCGATGCATATTAGCACAAATATTAAAAAATATAATCGATATTCGATGACTTGGTAATGATTTAAATGTGTCGTTAGACCCAGTCACCTGTTCAATCAAAGTAACAAGGAAAAGATAGAGAGTAATCTTTTATCATGTTTTGCTTTTGTTTATTATGGTGATTATAACTATTTCCCCGATTTAACCATAAAAATATGCTAGAAATCATTATATCTTGATCTTGTGATCGAAGAATGTATTCACTTGTGAAAACATTAAGTATGATGATTGATTTTTTATCCTACCATATGTTTAAGCATATTTATAACAATTCCTTCCAATGAGAAGTCGCTTTGTGTTTTTTTTGTGGAGTGGTTATTTTAATATACGAACTAAAGGTTTCCGCTAGTATATAATTTTATGTTTTAAATAGTTGACTCACTGTTTGCGAAATATTATTATAACGTTGTATTCAAAGGATAGAGGGATATTATGTTGGTAAGCACTATGAGATTGCTATTTATGGGTAGTACTTCATTTTACGAGACAACATCAAAGCATTTATGTTGAAAACCTATTAGGTATAAAAGTGTGTATTTGTGATAGTATTGCATTGTACTAAGTCAATGAATCATTTTATCACAGTATTTAATATCTTTCGGCTCGGGTCATTATTCAGAGAGGACATTGTATTCTTTAAAAAATTTAAATATTCCTCCGTATTACTACATTTTAAGAATTTCTTCGGAAGATGATTTATTTCAACTACTTAGTATAGGCCATTGGAACGTATATAACATAAGCTCTACCCCTACTCTATGGTTATTTTTCAGTAGCCCGGCTTTTGGTAATGCTTGCGAACTGCAAGAGTCGTGTAATGAATGGAGATTGGTTTCGATCCCCCAATAACGAATGGTTCCTAGTGCTCAGATGAAACAAAGCGTCTTCTCTAGAGGGCATACTTTAGCTATTTACATCTTTACCAAATATTTTTTGAAATATCACCACTTCATTTCGTGGTTGTTGTGATTGTTTCTTGCAAATTGCGCTTCTATTTCAAAAGTACTTAACATAAATAATAGTCTCCTTGTAATTTGATGGGATTGTGTATTTGGAAGTCTAATTACGGCCATTATTTTGGACTTGAACATTAAAATAGAAATGCAAAATGGAACGATTTAAACATTTCACACAGCATTCAATTGTGGTTTTATCGTATCCCTTACGGCCGCTCACACACGTACACTCGATTCCTTTCCGTAGACAAAATATAGGATGTTGCCACCGGTCACCCCAGAGTTAGGACTGCGGTGAGTAAAGAAGAGGGCAAGTTATCGTAATGAAGTATTTAAATGTCCCAACCCGAAGGCAGAGGAATCCTCAAGATAGTGCCACCATCATTTATCAATCTCTTTTTTAAGGTCGTTTTTGGAGTTTTATTCTCCACCCCTCTGTATTCTGCTGTATGCTTCTCGATTCGCTACTAATTTTAGGTGCAAGGGGTGCCTTGCGCAAAATTGGATGATTTGAAAACCTGCATATGCAGGCTTTATCTTCTTCTCTACTCTCTAAATGACCCTTATATCAAAGAATGCTATATGTAATGGGAGATTAAACGTGACAGGAATAAAGAAGAGTGCAAAGGGGGAAATATTTGGTAAAAGACCAGAAATGGAGGAAATAATAAGATAGATGAGGTTAAAATGGTCGGTCTAGTACATCATTCTGACAGTAAATAAACATAATTTTACCAGAAGGAAAACGTACTTACACAAGTTTTCGCGCCAATGATTATTTTGTCCGAAACAATGAAACCAGGCCTCAATTGCAATTATGCGAAAAAAGAAGAATAGAGTATGATTAATTTCACCTAAATAAATGCACACTTATGAAAACAAATCAAAATTTGGGGCGAAATTAGGCACTCCACTCGAAATAATTTCTTGTTTTGCGGTTGCCATTCATTGAATAAATTTTCTGTGATTTGACAACTAATTCATAAATAGAACATTAAAATAAATTCTGGCTTTTTTATGACATGAATGAGTTCTATGTTTTGAGTTGGAATTAAAATTAAGTACAAGTTACACACAATACTATAAAAGAAGTGCACATACTATACAAGAAACACACCATGGTCTTTTGCAGATATTCTTTATCATTTTTCTGTGGCAAACAAATTTCCAATTTTCTGAGGAAATTAGTTTCATTCCTAATTGATAAAATCTCAAATGACAAGCAAATAGGTTGCTCGTTATGTTTAACATGGTTTCCTCAAATACGCTTTAGATGAAATGGAGGAAATCTTTGGTAGATGGAATTGGTCATAAAGATCTCGCAGTAAAAAATTTTGAAAACATGCATTTTTTTGATAACATTTACAAAAACCAGCTGCCAATGTTTTATATCAAAACACCTAATGCACTTATTGTCACAGCAAGCTCTTCTGCAGGGTTTCTCAATGAGAAAATGTTTTTTCTCATTCACTCACGTCTTTTGATTAACCTTTCAAAAACTACCGTATTTTATTCATTATTGGTATGCAAATTTTGGTTATAGCCATCTTAGCAGCATTGAAAATAGCTCACTTTGATTTTAATAAGGCACTATTTAGAGTATTTATTATATTATAATTACCTATAAATTATTTTCCTGACATAGCACCAGCCTTGAACCCGTATGTACCTTATCTAATAAGTCTGGGTAGAGGATAAAATTATGGGAGTGAATAAAGCTTTCCGTTTGCCAATGACCTTGAAAGGGTATCATGGAGTAAATTACTAGAAGGCTGGCCCATGAGAGAGTTTTAGACAGAATGAGTTTCTGTGTCCCAGTGGACTTGAAGATTAGTATTGATATCAGGGAAGTAGTGGAAGGACAAATGCCGTTGCGATGGGAGAAATATGGACGCTCTCATCCTGGATATAATCAACCTGATGATGCAAACGGTGTCTCACTTCCACAGTATTTTTGCAACTCATTTATCTAAGCAAAAAAAATTGGATTTTGTCCTTTTTCACGTTTTTATTCACACTTCGGAAGTATCCTTTCATATTAGACATGACAAGTCAAAGTTTTAAGTAGGTTAATGAAAAAAATGAGGGATTACTGTATATTTATATCATGAAGATGAGTTTTCTCGTTCTAGTTTAGTGCTTATTTTAGCGTTCCATTCACAACGTGCTTTTTTAGGTGTTTTCAGGTATCAGTTTCTGAAGTGGTTGCACCTATTGAAATAAGTCAATAATATTTAATTCTGAGGAATTTAAAAGTCAACGAAACATAGCATGTCGCATTCAAATATTACAAAATACCCATATCGAACCCCCTCTCTTCAATTAAATATCTAACATACCAATGAAACGCTCACATTCGCATGGGAAAAAAATTCCTCTAAACGTGTATAATTGATGCAAGTAAAGTTTGATCAAATTTTATTTTAAATCCATTGTTATATAATCCCTTTAAGAAGAAACAGATGCTGATACATATAGTGGAAAGGAGACTAAGAAATGTTTTACATAAGCGTTAATCATTCAATCCTAACCAATACATTTTTGAGCAATAATTTAATTGTTAGAAAACCTGGGGAATTGAGGAAAAATTAGGAAAGTGGTAATGTGAGGCTGAAGAAAGCGGACAAATGCCTAAACTGTAACTCTCGTGGTGATGCACATTGATATCATTGAAAAAGTTTTTAACGTTCAACATTCATGTAACTGTAAGAGTTTGTAATTTCGTTTTATGTTGTCAGTTTGAACTTTGATTTTACTGCTAGTCCTATAGCAATGGTTTTTGCGCAGTGGAAAGAGTTCAAATGAATGACATATGGTAAAGAATCACTTTAGAAGTTCAATTCAATTACTACCCGTCTTTGGATGAATTGATATTCTTGCTGTTAGCTATTTTCCTATTAAAAAACCTTGATATTCGAAATAAAGGGTCTATAACTACGATGCTTAAGGTTAAACAACTCTTGTATAAGATATACCTGCTGTTATTATTATTGAAAATACTGTGCGTGACTCCGTGAGGTATTGCATCGACATGTCCGTTGGCGACACTCAAGTGAGCAGACGATGAGTTTATCTTACTAATATATGAAAAGTGTGGGGGGGTGGGGAGGGATGGTCGGAGGGAATATATAAAAATCTAGTGTCTGTCTGTCTGTCTGTTACTCGATCACTCATAAACCACTGAATCGATTGAAACAAAATTTGGCAGGAAGATATTTGATATCTTTTATTCACGCATAGATTATAGAAAAAGGACCTTAGGGCCCTAAAAGGCCCTCAAGTGGGCCCTTTCATCGCCAAAAATTGGCCCTGGAAGATAATTCTTGCTTGCATTAGAAACAAGTAAAATATACCTATACTGAATGTGCAACAATCATGGGGTCGTACGTCACGCTGGGACCCCAGAGGGCCCATGGTCCCAAAAGAATGCTTTCTTAAAAGCCTCATAAGTATTGAACGAGTGAACCGATTTTAGTGAAATTTTCACACATGGGATCAGTAAAGCTTTTTTAAGGAAACTGTGACTACTGGAACTATATGGAAGGCCCCTGGGCCCCTGGGCATCGAATTGGGCTGTCTGGTGTCTTATCTGCTTTTGGTTCAAGTGCAGAGGTTTCTCTTTTTGCATACTTTAATTAGTTCTACTAAAGATAGAAGGCTATAGTTTTCGCCCTATGATGAATTAAAAAAAATTGCAGTTTCTTATTTCTTCATTCAATTTTCTTATACGAATAAAATTTCCCTAAAAATCGCGTTTTTAATGTCAAAATCATGATTAATTCTTTCAACAATAGGATATTTCCTTGGTAACCGTGGAATTAGCATTATCTTTGGAAGGGAAATGGAATCTTTACAATGGCGGCTGGCTTTTATATTTAGAGAATTTTTTAATGTAGCGGAAAAAATTCAGTATCCCATAACCATTATCTACTAGATGAACTCGATGAGATAATAAAGTTACATTGAGTAGAGGCCACTTCGACTTAATTACTCCAAAATTTCCTCCCCTAATCTCAACCCAAATTAGTTATTAGAGAATGCTGAGCATTGGAGTAATGTCTCAAAGGCTTAAGGCGGCGTAGGGGAATAATTAACTGTATCTTATTTGATTTTTAGTGGCTCTCCGAATAAGTGCTTGCATCTCCGAATAATGGCTAACAAGTGCATCAAAAGAAGTCTTTTTGACTGAATGTTCAACGCAATCCATCGCAAAGGAATCGCGTATTGGCGTCGTAATACTTTTGTCCACCTCTCCAATTTAGCCTCTATTTGTGATTTGCTTCGAATGTTGAAATGGTCTCAACATGAGGTGGCTGGTAAGATATAGTGTAGATAGATGACGGTAGGTACATCTTGTCATTGAGTATGCTTTCGTGCTCGGCTCTCAGTTATTAACTTTCTGTCCAAACCCTAAGATGTTTACTTTTATATCGTTACATTAAAAATGTTACTGATTGATTGAAATTTCTGGAACAGAATATTTTGAATTCCGGTTCTATCCCACGATTTAAATACATTTACATATTTTATTTGATATGAATGCTAGAGAATAACTATGAAAGGTATGTTCAGCCTCAATTGCTCCAGTAAAACGTATTGATCGTAGGTCATTTTAAGTTTTCTTCTGGGAAATGAACGATCAACATGGTGTATAAAGTTTTTGTTTCGCTAATTGAAGAAAATGGTTTCAATGTATTTCTTTCAATTGATGGCGTATACTTGCCTTCAAGTTATCGCTACAGTTGTAATTGTATATAACGCTCTTGTGTATCTATTGCTTACATTGGGGAATGATCATCTACATCTACATCTACGTCATACCCTGCAATCCAACAATGGATGTGTGGCAGGGAGTGCTTCTACACAAGGCATGCATGAATTATAGGGCAGAACACTGAAACTACATTGAAACCAGCGTACCACACATGCAGCGCGCCAATTAAAAATCTATTAATCAAGAAACATCCCATCGTCAATCGTTCCAACATGTGAGGGATACAAAGACTACTACTACCGATTCAAAATATCATGCATACATGAGAACATCAATATTAACATCATACAGAAATAAGGATGTAGAGAATATAAAGAAAAGAATCTGCAGTCTAGCTAATGTCACTATTCGCACTGTTCGTGACGACGATCACAGCTGTTATGGTCCCGAATGGTACGCGGAAAAAATGACACGGTTCTACAATCTATCTCTCTAATTTTATCGGCACGATCTAATCTGCCGTAGTGCGCGGGGGTAAATAGTATGTTTTTTGCGTCGTCGGAGAATTATTTTCCTTAAATTTAGTTTAGAGGTTAAGCCTATAACTTAATCTACGCTGTGATAGCGATTCCCATTCCAATTCTTCTGACAATCCAGACACACCACTAAACTTCTCGTAGAATCGTTTTACAAATATTAGAATGATAGCATTCTCTCTCGCTCTCCAATTTCATGATATTGCCAAGCCCACCTTAATCCTTTCCAATTTCATCTTTGGCAGAATCCATTGGGAAATGAAAAATGCAACAGTAATTCAGCAGCCTTATGAGAAACAAATATGCAAATTGGCTACCGAGGGATGATGATGGGAGACGGAGGAATGAGGAGGGGAGACAACGGGGCATCAAGATTCGCCTCACTAGTTAGTGAAAGGGGAAGCAAATGGGTAGGGGCCAGGTGGAGTTGCGGGCACAACAGTGAGTTTATTGGTCGTTCGATTGGCACCGACGAAATGAGTGCGTCTCCGAATATTCCATTTGCCACGACAGGAGCGCATTAATCCATCTCCACTGCCCCGAAGCCAACTCCATCATCATCGTTGATATTAGTTTCATTGTATTGCTTTCCTTTCTCTCACTCCATCTCCTGATCGATTATCCCTCCCTCGCAGAACTCCTTCCCATCCTCATGCTCTCTAGTCATTCACACACCTATTCTTTTTTAACCCGGATCATCTATTGTCTTACTGAGAGAGAGAGAAAATTCTCAGCATTGCATTCGTATTTACATACAACTTGTCGTATAGCCAAATTATGTAGGAGCCGTTTTGTTCATAACTCGAAACATTGCCCAATGTTTTCTATTTGGACAAATTTAAATATTATTATTTGTCATCTTGCTCATAATTTTAGCTGATTTATTTTAGTGAGTCGTGGTATAGTGCTCATATACTACTTGATTGTCTCTAAAAATGTTTGAGCTTTTCCAGAAAGCGTCAAGAGTAATAAATCATGCTGGTCAATTGTTTGTTTGACATTTGAGACGGATATTGGTGTTGTGAGTGGAAATATGTTTGAAGAAAGAAAGAGGGTAATAAATTTGTTACATCAAAATAAAGGAAGTCTTGACAATGGGAGAGTAGTAAACTACACCTCGGGACAACGTCATATTTACTAGATAAATTACATACGCTAAGGTACCTGTGAGTCTCTTGAGAGCAAGTTGTGGATTATAATGAAAATAACAGTGGTTTATACCGAGTTAAATGCTTAATCTGCATTGCAAAATTATTGATATAAGATATTATAAGATATTTGCATTAAATGCAAAATTGCAACGATGTTGTGTAGATATAGCATTCCATCATCATAATACTCATTTTATTATTTACTGTTAGTCATAAATTGAAATGTAAAACATATTTTTATCAATAAGTGTATAATTTTCAGGCTATGACCATTAAATAAATATGAATGGTATTGAACTTAGCAGGTCATAAAACGAACACTTATTATTGGATGCATTTTATTACTTGGAGTAATGACCGACCGGGAATCTCGAAAATACAGTTCACTGAGTATCCCTGGTTGAGGGAATTTCCAGCTGGGAATCGCCCTCGCCATTATTTTGATCTCATAGCCAACGAGAAATTTTACGACCACATAGTGGGTGAGACAAATAGACAGGCCAAGACCCTTCTATCGGCAAATGTCTCGTCACATGCAAGAATTGCCGACTGGAAACCCATTTCCAAAGAAGAATTTGAAAGATTTCTTGGGTTATTGTTCTATATGGGAACAGTAAGGCTAAACAGAATTCCGGATTATTCGAAAAAGGACGATTTATTCAATTTAACTTGCTTCTCAAGGTACATGTCTCAGGATAGGATTCTTGCAATTTTGCAAGCGCTTCACTTTGCCAAAAATCCCGCAGAAAACGAACCTCGACCGGCAGGAAAATTGTGCAAAATAAGGCCCATGATTAACCTTTTTCATGGTAGAATGTATGCTATTTATTCCCCTGGAAAAGAGTTATCATGAGATGAATCCATGGTCTTATGGAGAGGCCGTCTGGTTTTCCGTTAATACATGAAAGGAAAGCGCCATAAGTATAGAATAAAAATATATTTGCTGACAGACCCATCAGGGACGCTATTGCGAATGCTGATATACTCGGGATCTGCAGATAAGGAGGTCGAGGGCACGGGCACGTACGAAGTGTAGTGCATAAACTCTTTGAGGGCCGAGAGGGTTTTGGTCATTCTATTTATTTAGACAACTATTATAACAGTGTACAATTGGCTAGAGAACTTCTAGAGAAAAGGGCATATTGTACAGGAATATTACGGGCCAACAGAGTCGGGGACCTCAGAGAAATTGTATCCCAAAAGTTAAAAAAGGGTGAAGTTGTTAAGAGATGGAGTCATGATGGTATCTAAGTCTTGAAATGGAGAGATAGACGGCATGTTTTAATAATTACTTCTGAGTTTGGCAGCCAATTGCTTGAGGTCTCAAATAGGAAAGGGATCATGAAGTGGAAACCAGATCCAGTTGTCAGGTATAATAAATACATGAGTGGCATTGATCACAGAGATCAAATGCTAGCGTATTACCCCTGTGAGCATAGATCGCTCAAGTGGTACAAGAAAATAGGTATTCACATCTTTCAGTTGATCCTTGTAAATAGTTACATATTCTCTCAAAAATATAGCGGAAACAGAAAAACTATGTATGAGTTCCGCATAGAACTAATACGTTCCCTACTTGGAGCACAAACAGGCCCTATCTCACGACCATCTACACCAAAGTTCCCCGAATCTCATTTCCCCATTTCCTCCCCGTCGAAGGCGGGGGTGCATGGAAACAAAAGAGGTGCCGTGTTTGCCATAAAAAAGGGATCAGGAAGACTATCACCACCTTTTGCCCAGAATGTCCTGAACCAGGGCTATGTCTTCGTCCATGCTTTATTTAGTATCACGGGAAGATGGATGAGAAAGATTAGGTGCTTTTTTTTAAATAGAGAAAAACAAAAGTATTTTTTTCAAATCTTTAATTTTACTGTAATTTTGATTTAATAGATAATTTTTCTGCCATTATATTTCACTTGTTATACTTTACAGTGTTTTTAGCATTCATTTATTGTATTTTGTGTTAAATATGGGTGTAATACATAATATTTTATGTATTATTGCAGTTGATAGTTTAAATATGTATTCAGCATTAGTTTTTTGGCAAAGTTGATCAATTAAATTTCAAATGAACAAAAGAATCCGTCGCAATAAATACATAATGATATGCTAGCACAGGCGTAGTGCTGGTTGCATACGCACATGTTTTGCGTCGTGGCAGATGACATTTTAAGAAGTCCTTAAAAATATGTTTTTACAAAAATTGTTTTCTTGTGATATACACTACTAATAACATAAAACCATCCTTCAAATGCAAAATTTAATCAAATAGGCGAAAAAGAAATTTCAGTCACCGGGAAGACCGTGTAATTTATCTGCCGCATTGAATGTGTTAAATAACGATAAAATAGCGAAAAAACATTATCCACATGTTTTGATTACTCTAAAAATTAATTGAATTGTTTTGAAACGCCACAATGATTTCCCCTAGGGTTTTGCCTTTTCGACGAATGTGTGGACTTTTTAAAATGATTTCATGACAGAAATCCTAAGAAGTTTCAGAGTAGGATCTCAAGACAGCGAGTGAGTAAGCTTCAGCAGGAGAGCACAAAAGGGTGAGACGTATCAGAAATCTTTAATATATTAAATGTTTTTGGTACCCCAACGATAAAGGTCGTCTCGCTGTCGAGAGAAAGAGCCCATCGTAGATTTGGTTTACCGTAGCAGCTTCCAAGAACTCGACGAAATTCGGACGGATTGGGGATATCCCCTGTTGCAACGTACGAGTTTCACTAGATCAGATGTCACAATATTTGTTGTTGTTGTTGTGGGTTGTTGCTGTTGTTGTAAAGTTGTGGGTAAGAGATATTTGAGAAACAGATTGAATAGTACTCGACTTAAAATGGAAAAAGAATAAAACGGCACTCAGAGCATACACATTCTGATCACAGCTCCGCGTTGGCTGTTGTATAATTACGCCAAGTAATTCACGGTAATTAAGCTGAAACATTCTGACTGATTAATACTTCAAAGCGTGTCTCCTTCCACCGCGGGCGTCCATTATAGAAGTCTGAGTCGCTCTTTGTATTAATGCTTAATATGTCCGTGGAGGTTCCTTAATGACATTGGGAAAGGGCAATCAAAACAGAAAGAGTGGGCCGCGGAGAGACATGTCGGTATATGTATTTAATTGACGGGTAGGTAAATACAGAAAGGGAAAAATCGTAAGGTAGTGGGAAGCTAACATCGTTGGGTGGGTACTGCTTGGGGAGCTAAACACTCCTGTTAGAGAACAAAGTGAGGTTACTTCTGATGGAGGGGTACTCGTATGAGAAGCAAAATCTAGAGATTATTGGGAGTATGCGGGATCTCTCAAGATGAGAGAGAACAGGACTTTTTGGCTAGAGGGACGGAGATGAGAGGTGATGCAGAGAATATTTTCAGTGAGACCAACTCGGATGGGAGAGAAGGTTGCTGGTGCACTGCAGGCGACGTTGGATGTCCTTCAGTGCGTTTCAGACGGATAAAGACACACAAACATGTGTTGGACGGCGGGGTACATCAGAGAGTATCAAGGAGTGGCCACACAGGGAAATCAGGCCCTCTGACTTTAAGACCAAGTAGCGGTACACCGATGCCGGTGGGCACTTGTGGGATTGGAGGAATCTATTGCGGAGAGTGGAATGGGGCTGGAGGAGATTTAGGGTTAAAATAGGTGAGGACAGATAGAATTGGCTACGCCCTTCGAGCGTGTCTGAGATCTGATTCGATGTAAGGGTGGACTGGGTGGGTTTCAGGTCAAGAAGTCAATACGATTAGGAGTTTACGGTAGAATGAGACATGGGGACTCGGGGAATAAGATTAAAGGGAATGGTTTGTAGGGTATTGAAGAAGATGAAGGTTTGAATGGGCACTGCGCGGGACGACGTGATCATGAATGGCACGCAGTATAATCCTAGTCCCTCTGAGCTCAGAAAGCCAAAGGCAGGGGAAAGGGAATCGAGAAATAACTTTCAGAAGAGGAGAATTTGGGTCCTTTGGGTATTTGGGGGGGATAACATGTCAAGATGGAGATAGAAGTGGATATCTTGCAGGGATCAGAGCGTTCTGGTAACGAATGAGTATATGAGTGTTGATTAATAGTGCACATGAACTCACTGAACTTAAAAATATTCTCCTTTGTTCCACGACCCCATATATCGGACACTTACAGTAGATTTACATTACAGTAGATTTAGCATTGCCTATCGAATTTCATCGATTCTATTTCTGATTCTTCAGAGACAAATGTTTGGAAGTTATCTTAAAAGTATAGTATCTTCAACTTGTTTCTATATTACCTGTTTAGAAAGTCTGGTTTCCTAAACTGCAATCCAAAATATGTAATCAATGTGAGATTTCAGAGGGTATGTCATGCTCCGTTAAGATCTTAATTTGAAGTTTTTTTATTCCAGACTTATGTCATACTTGTTATGATATGCTCCATAATTTGATTTGGACGAACTTGCTAGTTTAAAGAAAATTGTAAATTAATACCTAATTTTTAAAATATTTAATGAAATTAGCCAGAAAATTAGGTACGAATTTGCATTGAAACTATGTCCCTTTTTTAATTTCACATTTCCCCAAACTCTATTGCTATATAGATTATGCCACAATTTGATTGGCCTCATAGATTATTTTTTTCTCAGTGCATGCCAATGACTCAATTTTTCTTGCATGATTTAACGTCTGGAGTATTGAAAATTGCGGTGAGGCCGATATAAACTGACACAAGGCACTTAACTAACATGGTTGCATGGTCGCCTCGCCAAGTGATTTCGGTGATATTTAATGTCAATTCCATAGAATGTATCAACAAAAACCTGTGCTTTAACCAGTATTTGAATCCCAAATTTTTGTTAAGATGATTCATTCATATTTGCTACAAAAAAATTAATCCCTTTTTCAGTTCCTGTTATTGAATTCACTCGTTGGGAAAAAAAGAAACCAGGGAATATTATTCAAAGTAACCTCAATTCGAAAACCATTTTTCTCTGCTCTTTCTCACTGTGGGAGTGGAACTCTCTGATCTTAGCTCTCTCGCTTCTTCCATAGATGCAACATCGCTTGATTTTAATATTTTTCATGGAGATTAGTTCGATCACCAAATCCTCTTGATATGGGTGGAAACAAAGAAGTAGAAAATGGAACGACTGTAGGTCTGTGAGAAGGAGATGACAGTCATGTTTAAGGAGCAGCACGAGAGAAAGGCGATTGGCTGTGGGAAATATATTCGGGAGGTGATCGGTGGGTGAAAGTGGGTGTGCTTCCCTCTTGGCGAGAGGAATGGGTGACTGAGGAGACGAGTTGGCTGGGATATGAGTTGGCTGAGAGAGGAATAGGGTTTCAAAGATGCTGGGGTCATATTCAAGGACAGGCTATTAAAAAACGATCGAAGGGAAGGTGGTTGACTTAAAGGGTCCTCAGCCAGACAGAGGTGGAATTTAAGGATAGGGTCGGAGCAGATTGTGTCTTGAAATATTTGCGCTCCCGTCCCCGAAGCTAGTGCCATTCATGGAAAAAACTGTTTCTGCCGAAGCCTGGAGAGCTTTATTTGGCATTTATTTTTGAACAAACTTCACATACGAATTCTTGGGTTTTTACATGAAATGGCACTCTTGGGTGTTCTAAAATGCAAATTCCAATGCATGGTATTTATCATATCTCACAATACTCTAGAAACGGATGAAATACCATCAAATAAACAAAATTAAGTATGAAATCTGTGTGAAATTGCAAACAAGGAGTTTGTTTTATTACTCTTGCTAGGAGTCAAAGCTTTTTTTCCTCAGGCTCGACATAAATTTCAGTGAGTTGAATTCCTTTTCTACCAGGTGTTATTTTCGAACGGAAATGCGAAGAAAAACGAGTGTATTTTGATAAACCAACACACGGTTTGCCAACTCAGTTTATTTGCTCTTTAGTTCGGCATTGTTGCTGCAAAGTTTAATCGCAACGTAAAAATCTATGGGAGACCATTTAAGAAAACTTAAATGTGGAACTGGATATGCAAGATGGTGTACAAATGTAAAATAGAGGGCAGTGTACGATTTGAGGGTCTCCGCTCAAAACTGGCCTTTATGCGTGAGATAAATTTACGTCAGCTATTTTTCATGTACAAAAACTCTTTTACAATCCTTGCTTCTTAAGTTATCTTGATTTATATGTCAGCTGAGAAATTTTTTCCATCTCAACAATCTTCACTCAACTCGGTGAAAGAGGCGTGTATCGTCCACCACCAACCTCCACAGGCTAGCTTCCTCATTATGTTTTCCATGCCTAATGATACCGCAACTCCTTTTTCTCGTTCTCAGATGAAACGAAAATGATGCGATCGAACGATATTATTTGAGCGGCACCGACAGTTGTACCATTTATAGAATACATTACAGAATAGGAGAAAAGTTGGTTCTGGTTCACCGGCCTGAGAATGGTTGCGACGAGCTTGGCCTCTTTGGTTACGATTTGTTGCGCGAATTCGGTGGAAATGAGAACATGTTGCTGGTAAAAGAGCAGTTTTGATAGCTTGGAGATAGATGGAGATGCGTCAAAAGACATTAAGAGGGATGGGAACGACGTAATCGAGTATTTGCTCATCTCAAATCAAGTTTTACTTGGTTATTACATCAGAATAGAAGGATATCACTGAAAAGGTAATGATTTAATGGCAAAGTGTTTAACCGGCAGGTGGTAACTAATTCATCCGTTAGCAAATTAGTTCCGACCTTTTTATTCCCGTGGTCACCCTCGAAGACGGCGTTGCGGAGGAGTGTTTGCAGTTGAATAATGCCGAGAACACGAGTCGAGGAAATGATTACGATACTGAAAGAGGATAGCTCAGTGTGAGTGGCATTATTTTGCGTGAAATAAATGTATAAAATACAGAGGTTCAAGTTTGTGGTCTTTCTCCCCACCCTCACTACTGTATTTGTCCTATTTCCCCGCTTGCTTTTTCCCACTCTAGATCTCACGATTAATCACTGAAGGATTAACGCCACCATCGTGCCTCTGTTCCATCTCCTTTTGTCAGGTCCTATAAATCCAGATAGGTCCCACCTCACGGGGAATCGTCACCATTGGTCACCCATCTTTTCTTTGTCCAGCATCAACACTTGGCCACTATCACGGAAAGTCTTCTTCCCCGCCAGCATCAATATCTATAACATCCTAGGCTCATCTCTTGAAACGCGCGTAGCGGGAAATTCAAGAAGAAATCCGTGGCGATGATGTAGATATCGGGAAAACGATAGAAATTTTGGATGTCGGACCTTAGAGGATTTCATAGGAAGTAAGGAAGGCATAGGGTGTTTCAATATTTGTTCTGGGAATCTCGATAAACCAAGGTAGACGAGGCCATGGATAGCCGCCCCAAGAGAAAAAATGTCCCATCTTCGACCAGTCTCTCTCTCATATCCCAGTGGATTCGCGAAATGTAATCTCCTCCATCCTTTTGTGTTAGTGGCGTTTCAATAAGGCAGGGACCACCCGAATACTCACGGAATGCCTGCGTTTTTCATTTGATATCTGTGTCATTTGTGCACCATCGATACCGGCACTCAACATGGCCTCCCTCACCTAAGAATGTCCTTTTTGGAATTCCTGCCTCAGTCACACCCTTAGCCACTTGGTTCTCTTTAGAATGCTCTATAATTTGTATTTATTTAATCTCAAAACTTTAACCTTTTTCTATTGAGTTGAACGTCTCCGACGCCTCTTTTTATTCACAGAATTTATCCATCAAAGGCCTAAAACATCTAGATCTTTGCTTGGGTAAAATATGCACTAGTTTCAACCATTTCCGGGTATACTGCTGCGTGGGGAACTTTAACGGCTCAACGTTTCGTTCCTCCTGCTGGGATCGTCGTCAGGAGAGTGAAGAAGATGTATCCGTTTTCATCTGGTCGGCAGTATACCCGGAAACGGTTGATACTAGTGTATTTAATCGCTGCAAAAATCTTAAAGAAAAATTTGGTAATGAATATATAACAGCCAGAGTTATTCATTAATATTCCACTACCATTTTATTAGGTACCTCAGATACGTCAACTTAATCTCCATAGTAAATGCTCATCGGTGAACACTATTTTAATTTTTTAGGATAGTAAACGATTATATTTGTTTTGTTTGGAACATAATCGCTCACATAATTTTTTCAATTTAAAGTAGTTATCAGGGCTAGGAAAAATAATAAAATAATTTACAACCGTTCGTTACAAATTTAACAAAATTAATGGTTAAAATCGTAACTTTGTGGAAGGTTACGGCAGACATAACGAAAAAATTTCCCTAGTAATTTCCATACTTAAAAATTTATTACTGACCTAGGTTTCTATTGCCTAGTATTCATTTTTAAGGTAAACATGCACAATTATAATATTTAAGTGAATTTTTGATTTTTTTTTAGATTATTTGCAAGCGTTTTTAAAGAATCATTATTTGACGATATGAGTATTTGTCTCTAAATATTGGTACCTCAATAAAGTCTTTTCCCCTTTGGTAGAATGTCCATAGAATTCACCGAAATGCTTTTTCATACAATTTGGACTCCTATCTATAGTAGGAAAAGTTTGCAGATATGTGTTATGTGCTCGTTGAAATATGGTTGGAAACTTTTTGTGTTTCTGCTGTTGATATTTTTGTTTGACAGTTCGACATCCACAACATTATGTTTATTATGCTGGCTATCCGTTGAATTAGGATAATAGACTTATTTATCATACGAGCAGGCATAGAGCCAAATAGCACATGGGTTTTCCCTACATGATAAACGGTAAACTTGGTTCTACTTGCATTTTTTCTAACAACATCCTTGATAGCGTTGCATTCGTGAGAAAAACGAGCTCTCCTACCTTTATTTTGATAGGTATTTAGGCAACGCTACAATTGAAAGCAGAGGCATATTTGTGAGATCGCTATCGTACAGAATTTTTTACACATTTATGATAAAAAATATTGTGAGCAATCCTTTTGTTATAGTTTCTAAGAGAACTATTTGGGCGCCTGGTTGCTCTCGTTTCGCTCGTACCCCAATCTCTTCCACGTGCGCTAAATTTAACTACACCACACTCAGTTCACAATGCACTGTTCTTATTTGGATTACATATATAAAAACTCAGTCGACCTCAACCCTTGATCTCGCGCTTGAGTAGTACGTATAAAGTAGCCGTGCAACCAATCACCATTAGAATCCATCGTGGTTTGTATTTCCAACATACACTCGAGACTTGGCTCGTCGCTTTGATTTAAGCATTACAAACCAGGATTTTGCCCATGTTATAGTCAGGTTCTTTCAATAGTTCAGCCACATGAAAGTGACTGAAACTCGGCTGCGCCCACCGCCCGTGTATCATAAACATGAGTTATGTATTATCAACACTGAGGCTGATAAAAATAGTCAAACAGCAATATTCTATAATCTTAATATTTGTTCCAACTTAACGTGAAAATATTAGGGAGTATATGGACCATCAATACCAAAGAAATGATGAAATTTGATGCCCAACTATCGAGTTTGTCAATTTTATAATAATATCAATATCTAGCATTTCAAACAATGATTTTTTGATATTTTTTAATGTCTTTATCGTGCGTTCATCCTCACATAAAATAGTGAGTTTGACAATGTCACTCGATTCTCTGATAAATGAGCAGAAAAAGGGGAAAAATAAACTTGGGAAAATGATTTTATATGGTAGTAATTATTCGTTTAGCTGACCACCGTTAGTCAAAGACTCCTTACCTAGTAATAACCTTACCATCTATTTATTTACCATATAACCGAGCAGTACTGTGACTGGGGGAAAAGGTCGTTCTCCTTAAATTCAATTCCAAACTTCCCTACGGAGCTTCAGACGGATTTTTCTGGATGCAGAATTAGTTCAAAGATGAAACATATCGTACATATCCTACCGCGTCACCGGTTGTTAAAGTCGCGTAGATAAATCTTCCTTGATACGACTGGTAAGGTTGGTAAGGTCTTCATGAGGAAGAAAGTCCAAAATGAGGAAGAGAATGTAGTTGAGAAGCAACAGCAATGCGGGATACGAGAGACATATATGGCCGGGTAAAAACGAAGATGAGAGACGTGCAGCGCACTAAAAGGTTAATGAGTGGAAGTAGAGATTTAAGAAATAAATGGAGGGAAGAGAGTGGAGGAATGGTAGATGTGACTGCCTTACTTTTACTCAATTCTGGAGGATAGGAGAGGACCTTTTCGTGGTCACCCTTGAAAGAGGAGGAAAGGGTTGACGGTAATGAGGGGAAAAGTTGACGGCCACGCTGTGGGAAGTGGTCCTCTGGGAAGGAAGGATTGGGTTGAAATGAAGAGAATGTAAGTCCTAAGGCAACGAAGAAGGAAATTGAATTTATGGGTCAGGTAATGTGAGTCGCGTCGTGTTGGGAAAGGCTTGGAAATGGGAATGAAATTTCGACGAAGAGCATCTGTAGGTCCCATTTGTAGTAGCTAAAAATTCGACCAAATTTTTTTAAGTCGCAATTTTAGCGTTAGTCGATAAAACATACCTTTATAATAAAGACATATGGTTCCAAAATCTTATCTTGTTTGTCACCCATCCGATTGTCTCTATGATTTTTAACTCTAATGGTATAACGTACGAATTACTTTTTACTGTGATGCAAGCATGTGTGTATTTTATGAATTTAAAAACTTTTTATCTTATCTTCTCCATCAGTGACGAGTAATGATAGATAATAATACGCAGAAAATATTTTAAAATAAACATAGTCTTATCAATGGGTGATAATTTTACCCTTGGCAATTCAGGAACGGTGAATTAATTACATTATTCATCTATTATATTTTTTATAAACTAATGGCATCTGCGTACAATTTGCCGTCACGAATACACTCATTTACACACACTACATGCCTTTAAGTTTACAACACGGTAAAATTTTACCAACCGTAGTCTGGCAGCATCAGGCTGTAATTAAACTGGTAGAAAAATTATATCACAGATGATCAATATCAGATGCTTTTTTCGCAAATTAGGACAATTTCACCAGCAAGTCATAAGAATACCATACGATTAACCCCATAAGGAATGGTGTATATCCATTAAAACTATTGAGAGAAATGGCTCTTGGAATCGGCGTGCGGAAAATTCAATTTAGAGACGGCGACGATGGAAAAGGAGGGAGGGCACCACAAATGTAGCGGGTAAATGTGTGCTTCCAGAATCCCTTCAGCGAAAATTTTTGAAAGTATGGGTCGCAGGAAATTCGCGAGCCGGAATGCTGAAAACGCAGCTCATGTACACACTTAAACTCGTTGAGTTTCTTCTCAATCTGCGCCCTCTTCTATTGTCTAATTTTTTTTCATTGCCCTTTGTAATAATCCAATAACTGTCAGGATACATTTTTTTCTTTCTCCTCGATCGAATTGACGTGGCCTAATTTATTTGCGCAAAGCTGCGTGAGATGTAAAGAGCTTTTAGTGAGATATTTATTTTCTCTCTGATTCTCGCATGAATTTTGCGCACTTTCGCAAATGGAATATCGTGTTGGTGGAAATTAAAAAAAGGGTATTTCCTTAAGTTAACGGATAAGTACGCAATTAACGACTAATTGGAATTTGAACTAAAAACATCGAGGTTTAAAAAAAACACTCGTTCGCTATTAGCGTTTGTGTAATTGATTGGCGATATTTATCTCGCAGAGGTAAGGATTTTAGTTAGAAAAAATCAATTGCATACCAACATGTACCACTTCATGTAATGGGCATTAAAGTTAATAGCTACTTGTTGTGTTCCCACTCTTGAGTGAGAAACATTGCCGCTTGCATTTTAATTAATCCATAATCGCTCTTTCCTTAGCGTTGTATTAAATTTGCAAAACCATTTGTTATTATGTTTCTCTTAAGTAACAAGGGACAAAATAATAGATATGATGTTGATTCAATTCATAGATCTGTTACAAATCGTGTCTTGACTGTTCTTCCTTCGTCCGATGTAGACAGTAAGCGCAAAGAAATAGGAATGTAATATTCACATTGCTTTGAATACATTTTTTCAATTACTTATTGCCAAAAGCTCTAGATGTACCTCCTTGCAGTTGTAAACCCTTCGTAAACACGACCGTATTTCATTTCAATGTTGGTGATTTTTAATAAAAGAGAGTTATTTTAATTTTTTACTGGTGCTAATGCCCAGAGTCTTGTAGTTTGACTGATTTGAGGATGTGGTAATGCATATTCTTATCTTGAGTGTTCTGCCTTGAATTTGCTCAATTAATCCCTGTAGAAATAACACGATGGATCTAGTCTGACTGTCCCGGTGTGACAGATATTTCTAATCTCTTAATCTGTCATATTTTATGAGGTTCCTCAAACCATTATCTTTCTGAGCGATTGATTTCAGCAAAGTGTAGAAGGAAGAAATTTGTATCGCAAATGTCTCTCTTAGCTAAATATAACACTTCTCTTCATTTGACATGCACTCAAATACGGAAGTTGCAGCGCTGAATGACAGCACTTTATCTCTAAATGTTTGTTCGGCACACGATGACTGTGACGAAGAGAAAATAAAGTTCAAAAGCAAAGGATAAAGATGGATGGATTCGTTTTGACAATGGATACGAGAAAATGGAACACGTTGAATTTATGATAGCAGACCGTTCTTCTGTTTACTGTTTCCACTCCTAGAGATTCTACCATTTATCATCCACTAATTTAACTGAATCAATTATATTTTCGCTTGATCTTAGGACCTAAAATATGATGATCCTTCTCTAGCATTTACGCGCTACAAATTCTTTCCTGTGATAGTAGTCATTCAATTTGAGCAGAGGACGAACACACATTTCCAGGTAACTATTTGCGAATATTCACTTCGTGAATATTCACTTCGTGAACCCTCTAGGTTTGTCCACGATTTATTGTCACTGAAAAAACTTGCAGTTACCAGTCTTTCATTAATAAAGCATCATGTCCATATAAGAAAGACATTGCTTCATAAAATATGGCATATTTAATCAACTTTGAAATGTGTTCGTGAAGTGCAAGTTTCAAATACGCAGAAAACTCACGTAAATGTCTGTAAGCTGCGATGGGGCGTACCAGAATGTAAAAAATGTTGCTAAGCGTCAAATGCTCGCGACGTATCAACGGTTTGCGATAAATTTCAATAGTTCTTACTGTTATATTCAATATTTAAAAATGATAATTGTGTATTTTTTCAAATGCAAAAACTGTGGTAACACAAAATATCAACTTATTAACTAAATAAGGCTGCGATTTTCGACTTTGCTTTGCGTGGTTATTTTCATTCGGCTTCATAGTGTGTCGATCGTTACTCATACAACATCCGGTCGTACCGGCTCACATTAGTACTGTCATTCCAAAGCTCGGAAGTTCCATGCTTCAGAAAGCCATCCCGAGGTTTCGCCTTATATCCGTGTGTGCTTATTTTTAACTGTAAGCAGGGCCGCCCACAGGGGGGATGTATGGCGCAAGTTGCGCCATAGAAAACATTTTTGTGGGGGAATAATAAATTTGGGGGATTTTTCAAATGCATAAAGAAATTCATTAAATGTAAATATTTTTACCCGTTTACAATAATTTATATAGTTATCGAAAGGTTATAACGATAAATGAATGTTAAGCGTTAAGTGTAGTATAGTAAAACATCGTTCAGTTATAGAGAATCATTCAGCCAGCCGAAAGCTTCTTTTATTTCGGTCGCGTCTCTCAATACTCTTCCTTGGCTGCCGCACCGCGCCGTCGTCGAGGCCACCATAAGATTACCGAACGCAACCCAGTAGCATAACTCACTCAGCATCCCTCCAGTCTTATTCCCGCCCACTCCTCCCAACGTCTGCCAACGCGTCACATCACAGTCAAGGCCTAGACTTACGGATTGTGCATACACTGCACGTTACCTTTAACGGTGATTTTTTATTCCCACTTCCCCTTAGTCGACAACCGTAGCATTTGTCTCAACACCTCGTACCATTCTCCCCTTCGACAAGTAACCTTTTCTCTACACATGAAACTTTCAATTCAAAAGTATATTCTTATTTTAAAGTAAGAATATTTTTTAGGGATGGATTGAAATAAGGCAAAGTAGCAGTGCTAAATATAATAGAATAACGCTATTTTTAGTGTTCTATCGTAAAACTATATTATTTTATCATAAATATTTAATAATATTGACGTCCAGCGCTCCCCGCCTCGACCCCTTTCCCTTCACGAGCGAACCCACGTTCCGAGGAGGACGAAGGAAAAGGTACATTATGCATGTAAACAGATTCTCAATAAGATCAGAAGTGAAAGAAGCGAAAATAAGGTCACAAGTTTACTTTCAAATCCTTGATTCTCTATGTATTCAGCCACGGGATCGGTTTCCAAAAAGGTCTCTGAATATTGGAAAACAAATGACTTACTTTTCCCACGAAGGTTTACTCAATGTTGTCAAAAATATGGATTGTATCCTAAAGCCGATTTTTGTCAGTGACTTGTTTGAGTATTATGGAATCGATGGTGAAGAACTTTGTTAAGAAATTAATGTATTTAGTCAACTGTACAACATTAGGTACCCGAGCATTGATATATCAGATGCGTTGAGCTTGAGTGACGAGAGTCTGAGTCAAAATAATGACAAATGTGACACCCAAGATTCCTGACGACAATCCTGATGGTCCAAGTACTGATCCTAATATAACAGAACAAAGATTTCTGGATCAATGAGTCAAGAAATGATTCCTTGGGCCTTATAGGTGTTTATTAAATATTTCTGGATTTCCTTACCTAACGATGTTACACCAGATACTTCTGGCATTGCCAGCAACAAGTTGCTCAGCAGAGAGGGTTATGAGCAGAATAAGAATTATAGGAAATAGGCTGAGAATCAGCATGGGAGATGTCTGGCTCTCCTACAATGTTGTCTTTTCTTTCAAAAAAGACATTTTAAAATCCATTCATAGCAGTGAAGTTATAGAAAAATTTGCTTTGTCAAGTGAGCAAAGAAAAAAACTACTACTGTATAAAGGGCATCAAGGGTAAGGTAGTCAAAATATTACCACCACCACCATGGGTTCCATTTAAATGGAACGGAACAGCAGAATAATGATTTAAATGGAACCATGGGTTCCATTTAAATCATTATTCCGCTGTTTCCGTTATTAAATTCCGATTTCCGTTTCTTTTAAGAGAGAAGAGAGTAATAGGTAGAAGAGGTAGAGACACTGCTCGACGAGACTGTCTGCGAGGCAGGCAAATAAGTAAGATAGATAATAAAAGACTTGGATGTAGCGGTAGCTGATCCTTTCAAACAGTTTTCTACCTCCATGGTACTCAGTGGCCAGGAAAATGAAAAATGAAAAAAATGAATTCTTACCCGCGATTGCATCGCAAAGAACCCAAGGGAGTCGTATTGGAAGACTCCTCTCATCTCGTGGTACAAAAGTTTTATTAATTCACATTTTATTTAAACAATTAGAGGGTAAAATCAGATTTTCCATTGTAATCGGAAAACAATTCATCGCAGAGATTAGTGATCTGCAGAAGAAAGGATTAAAATCTGCAAAGGAAATAGAAGTATCTGCAAAATGAGATTTGTTTAAATAAAATCGGTTTGTAAACAAAAATATTAAGTATAGCAAATTAACACGAATAACTGCTATTTTAAAAACTAATTTATAATTTTAACACTTCTAATTGAAATTGTATGAAACCTAGAAAAAGGTAATGGCATGCCATACTTTAAAAGTGTGCTAAAGATTGGTCTCGTAGGTCCAATAGTTTTTGCACAATTCCAAATACTGATACCGAAAATCTAAAACGTTATTGGCTTTATCTCTCTCTAGCGGTTTTCATTTCCAGCGTAGGCTGAATCAGAAACCGGCATTTTAAATTTGATTGCTCCATTAATCAGTCTATTTAAAATATTTATCATTTTGAAAATTAACTGTCGCAAATATTACATTAAAAATGTTAGTTCTTTGCTTATGACAAATGGAATAAAATTCTTGCATTTTAGGCTAGCAGCACGTGCTGCGTTATTATTTAATGATAAAAGTTATACATCAAACATTTGAAAGTAAAATTTATCGAAAAAGTAATTAAGTAACTGTTGATTAATCATATTATATAATATTCTGCTCAATCTGTCGACTCTGATTTCATTCGCCTTCCGTTTCTTTTAAGAGAGAAGAGAGTAATAGGTAGAAGAGGTAGAGACACTGCTCGCCGAGACAGTCTGCGAGGCAGGCAAATAAGTAAGATAGATAATAAAAGACTTGGATGTAGCGGTAGCTGATCCTTTCAAAATATAGTAGCCGAAAAATATGGTCTAATGGGCAAAAATAACAGAGGAATTTGCAAACTGTGTACGGTAGTTAAACGGTAGTAAGAGGAACAGGGAATATAAATATCTACTAATTTTGAGACTAACCAATGCTTTCCATTCTTTAAAAAAGGTGAAGATGAAAGGTAGGCATAATTTAAAGGTGGCTACACCACTATTAAGGCAATCTTAGCCCATTCCGATCACACGGCTCTTTTTGCCAGAATGATTATGCGAGAGCTTTCATCGCTGTATTTCCCTCAACGTACTTTTGTAAGAGAGTAAGAAATTATTCTAAGTGTACGAGTAGGAAACCTTGATTTGAAGATATTTCAAATGAAATTTAGCCACTAAGAAGTTTGTCAAAAATGTAATTCTTCTTTTACTGAAGCAACGAATATTATTAAATGATGGGTAATCTGGGAATGACGCGGCACCTTAGTCAAAATAGATTTTCATGGCGAATGTGGACTCATTGAACTCGAAGGGATCTTCGTCGATACTTTTAATAGGAAGAGGTAACAAATCGTATTGAATTTTTTTATTTATCTGACTTTTTGAACTCTTTTTATACCAGTTAGATAGCTTTAGGCTGAAAACTTTGGCATCGAAGTGGTTATGCTTTATATTATCTATTATTAATATTGTATTATGTATTATAAATATATCATGTATTTTAATCATATCATTTCTTAGAAGCATGTCACACAATTATTCTGAACGATCTTGGGAAAAGTTTACTAATTTTACTGCCCGTTATGGTTCCAGAACTTTTTGGATAGACAAAGACACGGACAACTAATTATAGTGGAATATTGTGCTGTTCCATAGCATTCGCCTGAAATACAGCTAAATGCCGTCTACGTCAATTATTCAGCGGAGGCTTTGCTGTATTTTTGCAAAGATGTTCCTTGTCATTCACGTACATTCCCTGCTGTAACCTTGAGTGACGTCCATTGCGGAGATTTTTTCCTTGAGATCGCGGAGATCACGCCAGTGTTTTCAACAATAATGGGTGACGGTTGAGTGCAAAATGGTTCCATATGCCAGTAAACGCTCAAGAAATTTCCTCATCTCATAAGTGATTGCTCTTGCAGGTACTTCTTCAAATACATCAATTTCCTAATCACTACTGTATAAAAAAATGCATATTGCACTATTAAATATTACAGTACATACCGGTCTTAGAAATGACGTTCTCTTTAACTGATGGCATAGTGAAAAGTTTTTTGCTTGGTGACGACCCGGTTAATATGACACCATTTCAATCTGGCAGATGTTCTATTTAACCCATTACTTACACGTCTCCTTCGCTGACGCATGCGTCCCATATTATTCCATTAGTCACACATTTCTCACCTAACTCGCACCAGATAAGCATATGAATTCCCATGGCTCTGAGGGAAGTGAGGACATTTACTCGGAAGATATCCCTTTGCCAATGACTCTGAAGTGTGAGATTTATAACAGAGCTGTAAATGGTAACCTGATATTTCCGGCATAACTACCGAGAAGTACAGCTGCGATGATATCGGATTTCGCTCTGGAACTTGAGACCTTGGCGGGGCGCTGGAAGGTGGGGGGGAATTCATGTATCGTACTGCGTATCAGTTACCGAAACAAGCTTATGAAGTCGCGCTTGTGTTTGCGACCGTCACATCAATGCTCCTTCGTATTTGCCATTAATTCAGAGTTAATTAAAGAAATTGTATCCTTATCTGTTCAATACGCAAATGTAGCTTTTTTCGAAGAACATTTCTATACCCATGTCTTCTCTATGCCAGAAGGATATCGTTATAAATAGAATGTACCTCGTAAGCAGTAATGGTCAAAATATTTTTAATGGTTTTAATCTGTTGCTGATGCGTAGATAGAAGGAAGTAGAAATTGGACAAAAACATTCGGAGAGTTTTCTATTAATGACCAAGTACGCTAATCTAACTTTGTTTCAGATTTCCAGCTAGAAGGCAATCGAATAAAAAAAGTCTTCCTGCGGGACGATTATATAAATGCCATAGGGGTCATAACTGCTTTTCATATGACGGGGGCGTCAAAGTTGTGACGGCTGGAGAAAAGAAGCGATTCTGTTAATGTCCGAGACGTCATGACTCTGTCGTAGCCATCAGAGCGTAAGACGGATCTATGACGTTGTAGGTTATGACCCCCATCATTGGCGTCATAAGGTCGCAGAATATGAATATTTGGGTCAATTACGATGGATATTACGTCAATTACCGGCAATTTATCTTTGAAAGATAATAAAATACCATCGTATTTACTCGGAAAAACGAGGAATTGAAAGACTGAAGTTAGAGTGTTACTCTAATTTTTAGGGCACACGTTAAATTTTGCCCGAATATTCTGAAAGTCTTACATTTAGCACTGCTGATATGTGAAATGACATGCATGAAAACAATGAAATTATGCCACATTTTTGTGCATAACCGAGTCATCGACTGTCGAATTCTATCACTGTACGTTTTTGAATTGTACTATTAGAACTACGGTGAAACTTGCTCAGGGTAATCGCGATATTATGTTAAGCATGACTAATTATTCAATACTTAATACTGACTCACACGATGATGTGCATAAGTACCAAATTATTACTAGTATCTTAATTATATGACGGATTGCTCACCTCGCTTCAAAATATTAGATTTTCTGTATTTCATTGCTATAGCATAAGTGATAAAGTAAAATATAATATTACTTATAGTAATAGCTAAAAGGTATAATTTATAGGATTTTCTGTAAAATATGAGTTATCAGCGTTTGAGAGATCCGTGTACCGATAATTTCAATACCGATCGCAGAACACGTTCACTCAACCTTAAAAGGCGATTTTAAAAGCATTCAGGTACTTTAGATGAAATGTAACTTATCTTGGATGTGGGTATCTAGTGGCAGCCTTCTAAATATATTCCTTCTCAGATAATTTTATACTCAATTTACGGGTGTAGTGCAAGAATTGGACGGAGTCAGTTTAGTGTAGATTCTTCTCGAATGTGGCAAAGGAATACATATTCGGGACCTACGCCGCCTTCTCGTTCATGATCTAGAATGCATGTGCACGTCATATTCTTACTTCCCTATCCAATTCATGTCAATCTTTCTCACCTCTAGTCTTCTTCTCTACGGGCGTGAATTCCATGTAGGCCGTGGCAATACGTTATCATTCGAGAGGCACTGCCATCTCTAACAACCCTCTGTAAGACTAAAATGCGCAAGAGTTCCTCTTCCCTGCTACACTCTTAAATCCACTCACCCTTCTTCGCATACACCTCGGTGCCCAGTATTGTTCACCCTTCAGGGCAACCAGGGTGACATTCACTCCGCTGCCGCCTTTCAAACGCGTTCAATTCCAGCTGAGAAGAATCAATCGACCGGCACAAGAAGAGACGAGCCCCAAATTTGACCCCCTGTCTCTAGTAGTTGATGACATTCCATTTCAATCTGTGGTGTCCAAGACCTCGGTTGATTACTGAATCGGTGTTTGTAAAACTCTATTTACTTTGTCCTGCATCCGTAACATCTTTGCGATGGAACTGAAGTGCAAGTGGATTTTATATACGTGTGTCAGACTCCTAATATGCAACCAATTATTTGAAATATAACCTAACCGCTAACCAACTGTGTATAGTTTGGAACATATCTAGCCAAAATGGTTTGACGTTTTTACGCGCTGAAAACTTTAAATCTCATCAGTCGTCATGCTCTGCTTTAGAATTTAATATTTTTCATCAGCTCTGTGCTCCATCACTTCTTTGTAACTGCGAGGTTTGAATGCCTTTTTGACAGATTCGTATTAGCCTTTATCTTCATAATAAATCCTTAGCCTTACACTTAAATATGACAAAAATCGTTTTAAGTTGAAGTTTTAACTGATGAAATTGCATGCTTAGCGCTGGTTGTCAGTGTCGTAATACTATATCAACAACTTCCTCTGAAATCATTTGGAGAGCCTTCGAGCGGAAATCCTTCAAAAGTTCACTTAACATCGGTGACAGGACAGGAGGATAACGAGGGCCGGAGGTGTCGCCGATAAGGATGACGCGTGATGAGGACATTGCGAATGAAGAGGTGCATCAAGAGTTGGATGTCTCGCATTATTTGGGGATAACGAAACGAGGAAATAAATGGTTTGTCTTGTGTCTGCGTGGGAATGAAATCATCAAGTGCGACTAAATGCTGCGAAGTTAAAGACATCTAAGTTGATAAAAATGAGGAAAGAGTAAGGAGACAGACGCAGAGCGACCTCGGGCCCCCTCGGGTGACTCCAATTAAACACCCCGTCTTTCAGCACTGTGTTGCTGAGTGATCCTTTTGAAGGGAAGAAGGCAGGTAAATAGTTCCGGGAGAGCCGCAGAAAGAGACGGAGGTCGACGCTCCGAGCGTAGGATGTCTCTTTCATGTGCACACGAGTAATCATTAAAGGCGGTAAATGGGATTTTGGCAAGCTGTACGTTTTAATAACGTCGTCTGTGTTCATAAATGCTTATGGTGCTACCATTGTAGTTCGTACTAAAGAAATGTAGAGTAATTCACCGTAGTTTCCGCGGGAGTGGCTGCTCGTAGAACTTATAAAGGAGGTCGCAGAGGGTCTCTTAATTGAAGTCGGGACCGTTGTGGCGGCAGCTGCTCTGTTGGGAGTAGCGAATCACATCCTGGGGGAGAGTTTCCACGTTACCTCCGAATGCATGAGTGGAGTAGAGGGACAGCTTCAGACTTCACTTCAGTTATCCGCATCAGAGTCGCATCTCAAGTCCTCAGAATCTAAGACAATTGACTTACAAATTATCAACCAGAATTTTTAACATGGAAATCCATAGATAGAAAGGTTGAAGTCCATGAAGTAAGGAGATATACCTTTGACAAGGAGTACTTTGCCTTCAAGTGGAAACACTAAATTATCAACCCGCAAGAATGTGTACTTGTAACTTTTGCATTCACGTACTTTAATAGAGTGTTACTCCCATATAATATTTGGGAGAGAAAAGTCAAGAATAGGCTTCCAGAAGACTAGTTAAGGAGTTTCTTCATCTCTTACTAGCAATTCCTGAGAAAATAAACCAGCATTGTGACGCGCCCTAAATATCGAATTAAAAATGCAGTCGGTCAGGCGTATGCACTTAACTATTATATTAAAGAATCCTACTATTGGAAATTATTTGAAAACAATATGCGTTTAACTTCATGAAACCTTTGAAAAATCTTGATTCGACAGTAGTTTTACCCTTTTCAGAGTAAATGAACGCTATTCTTCCTGATTTTTTGCTATTTTTAAGTTGTAATTCTTTGCTATGATTTCATCAAAAATGACAAAGGATTTTATATAATTCTCCTTATACACAAAATGTTTTAGAATATTTTCCGAGCTCTTATTTAATTAGGATTTATCATATTTTCCATTATGGATTGGATTGGTTATTTGGGGAGGCGACCGACGGCTAAGGTCATTTGCACCATAGGGGATAGGTAAAGGAGGAAGGATGGATAGAAACCCGGCGCCGACATTAGCCTACTCTTAAAGAAAGGCGCCAAGGCGACCACGGCTTAACTTCTCACCCGACAGATGGAGTACTCTACTTGAAGTGCCCTCCACAAGACACTCAAATAGGGATCGGGTTCCTCTGAAAAACATCCGTCTCCGCAGGGATTTGAACCCTGGCTGCCCTTGTGGTAGGCGAGTACTCTAGCCACCGCACCAACCCGATCGCCCTTTTATATAATGTTATACTGTAATTTTAGCTGCTCAAGGCTCGTTTCCTTCCATGGTGTATTTTTTTCGGTCGAAACGCTTTTCATTCATTTACCACAAATATTTTCATACTCAGGGCTTTTGTAGTAAAATGTTGAAAGTCACTAATACTGAGGATGAAAAAAGATGTACTGTAGAGGATTACCTTGTAAAGTGTTATATTTTCGATATCTTTTTCCATCTAGCTTGAATTGAGAAAAGGCCTTACATTTCCCCAAAATAATATACACATTAAAAGTTCAATTGAAGGGTTCGGGGATAATGAATGCCAAGCGACATTTTTGGTTACGCCGAGCTGTCAGTGTCATCTGTTTATTGCTGTCGTGCCCAAAAGAAGTTATGGAATTACACTGGGTACAATCATCGAAAGGATCTTTGAACTCTATAAATACTTACATTATTCCTATTTTTGGCTCCATATCACGATTTTCAAAAAACCTTTTCACTCCTCTCCGTTTAAATATAGAAAATATTCCTTGGTACTCTTTTTCTCCGAATACTTCATTTATCGGTGCCGTATGGTGGCGATTCATTGTTTTTCATCGCGGAATATTTGTTACACTCTAAAATAAGAATTTCTGAGCAGCTTAAGGCATATTGGGTTAAAAAATAAGGTTGAAGGAAGATTGGGATAAAATCAAATTTACATGCCAACCATCGAGTTCTGTTCACTTTTGAAAATCCTCCATTGAGAACGAAACCTGTCCAAATTAATCCAAGCCATCATCAATAGAACCGGAATGGCATGCTATTCCATGTCACATATCCCAATTAGCGACTTCTCTGTAACATCATCTGTTGTGTATTTAACTTGTGAATGTACTCAGATTTCTGTTCCAGCAATACTGGATGTGTCTTGGTTGCCTTAACGGCAATCTACCACCATTATATAGCCTCGCAATAAGCTCCACCCGTCGCCGTTTTCAGTACAGCTGCCAACCGCCTCCGACAAAACCACAGTCCACCCCGACTGCTCTGCACTAATCTCATCAACTAACAAAACAATATTCCTAAAACCTTTGCCTAATTGTATAACCCCCGGAGCCCGCTTCTGCATCCTATGTACACGCATGCACATCACTAACGCCTCTTTCGCGTCGCAAATCGAAAGCGCAAACTAATGAAGCGGTGACTGTGAGCAGAGTAATTCAAAGGTCTACAGAGGCATGCGTCCCTTTTATTGGATGAGTTTAGCCCTTTGGATTTCATTCGGGTGCTTAAGCAAATCGTCTCGGCCGATTTAATCTGATCACAAACGCGATGAATGAACCAGCATTAAATTACCTTCACATGGAAATCCCCCAGCAGCACAAAAGGGAATTCAAGGAATTTCTGAAAATTTGACTAACCATTCCATTAAGTGTGGCGTCAAAGTCATCGATGTAGTATTTGGTAGACCAGTTGATTGGTAAATGGCGTTTTATGGCTTTGAGGCATGTGACAGAGGAATGCGTCGCAAATTAACTCCCAAAATGAACTTAATCGTTCTGTAAAGCTGCCAGTAAAGTAAAATAAGCTGCCAGTTATTTTCTTCTGCTTGTCTTCATGAGCGATAGAGAGTAGATCATTTTGTAGGTATTATAGCTATCTATAGTTTCCATTAAATAATGCACCCATTATCATGCATCATAAATTGTAATTTATTAGTTTATCTCTCAGTTACTCCGAACCATAGATATATAATTAACACTGGTGTGGAATAGGATGCTCTCAAAAATATATCTATCATTAATATCAGTATTTTAATTTTCACCATCAAAAAGTTTTACAAAGTTTTGATTCTATTGCTGATAGACACAAAATGGACGAGGCAAAACTAGCTCTTAAGAAATAGACAGGATATACGCGTTTTCCGCACGTTCCGTATTATATGGAAAATTCTGAAAGTATTTCATACGATTGTCATGATTCAATTCAATTCCCTGGATTTTAGTTCGCCGGTTAAAATAGCGAGTGCAAAAAAAGATAAGTTAATCCGTTTTCCCTCTCGCTCATTATAATCAATGGCGACGCGCGAAGTTCTTTCATGCGGAAAATAATGGAAAAAGGAGTGGGCGGGTGATGGACAGTACCTAGCAAGAACAAGAATAATAAACATTAGCCTTCAAAACAGTAAGCGGGATGAATAATTAAAAGCCCAGTCAGACGGAAATGGAGGAGGAAGGATAAGCCTTGGGGAAAGGAAAAGTAGGATTTCGTATGAAAGAAGACCAAATAAAATTTTTTACTCTAGTTTTAGGCATACTTTTGTCGGACGTTCAACATATTGTGCTAGTGTCAAACTATTATGGTGATGACTCCATAAAAGTCGAGAGAATTCAGTGTTAAGAAAGATAACACGTTCAGGATCGATCCAGATGAAGCCCGAAAAAATAGAAAGTGACCGCCGATTACGCTCGCTTAGCGAGCGTTCCTGCGAGGTCAAGGAACTAAATAAGGATCTGAGATAAGGATTCGCGGGACGCTACTGGTAGAGAGAGATTGCGACGGGGAGGGAGGGACGGCGACGGGGAGGTGTCAAAAGGGGTATTCTGTTGGTTTTACCACGGTAGAATGATGGTCAGGCAGGGAGAGAGAAATTCAACGCCGATAAAAATTATGGTAAATGTTCATAAAAATCCAAGTAAAATTGAAATTTTCAAGAAAACGGCACGTGATAGAAATTTTTCATAATTTTTTTGAAATTATCACTAAAAATACATTATGTTCATCTTGCCTTGTATATTTTTCATCGTAGGTCTGTGTTATTTACCTCGTATAACTAATCATACGTTATTAAAGTAGAGGGTCGTGCTTGCCCTTGATCAGTCATTTTTGACCTGCAGTGGGTATGGGATTTGAAGAGGTACTTAGAGGGAAAATTAAGAGGGTCGTCTTCGTATACACAAGCGCCTGGTGGATACGACTTACTCAATAATAAGAAAATTTGGTTGCAGAATTGGAGAAGATAAAATTGGACAAAAGATATGATAACGATCAATAGATAAGTTAATTGGGAAAATAATTTATTGTGATAACAAGCAGAATATATGCGATGCCTTTGAAATTAAGGAGGACTGTCTGGTCCCGGACGCCTTTATACTTATGTTTGAATTTCTGATGACGATGATTTTTCTCACATTTCTGTTCGATTTTCAAATTCACTCAGGCACTCACAAGCATTCTAAGCCAGTAAACCCTTTCTACATCTACGTATACATAATACCCTGAGAGCCACGCGTGGGCGTGTGACAGGGGGTGTTAAGTCACCAGCCGTGTGAAGATGTAAGTTTTTGGAGATGAAATGGTGACAAGTATTACAGGAGCGTATTTAGTGGAACTCAATTTTAACTGTGATCACTTATCGTGCGCGGAAAGAACGAATTTTTGTACATCTCTGTTAGGCAGTGTATCTCTCTAATTTTATCGCATCTGTCAGTATGAACCCTTTGAGTATGAACCAATCCTTCTCATCTCAGAGTGGATTAGCTGAGTTAGAACACTATATTTCCCCAAGCACAAGCCGGATCTCCTGTATCGGCTTCAATTCACTGCCACTAAACTGGCATTCCTTTCGTCTTTTCCGCCCTTCCTTCGGCATGCAAGCCGAATTTCTTCTTAAATGCGACCGGCTGATGTGTCTGGGTCTCACTTTCAGTACTGGAGAGGCGTAATAGAAGAGGAACCTCATGTCCTCTCCGGCTTAGCATTTATTTCATGAACGGGTTGTCTTGCCAAATCCCCTTCAATGATTCACTATAGCGTCATTGACTACCATATATATCACCAGTATGCCTTGAAAGCCACATCGTGGATGTGTGGCAGGGAATGAGATATCAATTACAGGCAGTGTACTATACTCAATTAAGTTTATAAATCAATGAATATTAACGGTATATTAAAATAAAATTAGCATGAATGTCGTTTTATCAAATTTCGGATGCCCAGAGAAACAACACCCATCCATTAATATTAAAAGCAACTTTCCACCTTACCACGCTGTTATCCTAGCATATCGAATATGAAATTATATTGCACTAGCAGTGATAATTTGAGAAATAAGGGAAAAACAGTCTTATTATGTCTCATATAAATGCCATTTTTACTTTTAAAAACTGTTAGTTAGAAGCAACAACTCCCGAGTAAGTCATCAAAATTAGAAATAATATATCTTACTTGCATCTTTTTTTAGTTTATTAGATATTTACTGCCATTTTTGAAGTGAAAATTTTACAACTTTATTGTAAAGGGTTCATTTAGTATATATTCGTGAAATAGCATATATGTTTTGAACTTTAGTAAAAAAGCAAATTGCATCATGTAATTAAGAATATTTATATTAATTAAAGAAATTTGTATATACTTACGTTTCCTTTTACTTTTACAGTAGTGGTAGAAACGTCTTAGTGATTCATTAATATTCTTAAAGGTAATAAGTTTGAGGCCTGGCTCATGGGAAGATTTCTCCTTCTTCCACGTGAGATAATTATTTGATCTTTTCATCGCTCTTCTCCAGAAATGCTAGCAGTCTGCGAGAACAAAAGGCAAGAAGCGTCACACTTGGTTGGAATTGACTCAAAGGGTAGGAAGATAAGCACTGAGTGAGCGAGAGGGTTCGCCGTTTTATTCGTAAAAGGGACGGATCGAAAAGAAGAACGAATTAAATGGCTACACTTTACGCACGGCCAGATTTTCTCAGCGTCGCAAATATATCTAATATATCTCAAAAGGACTTGTTTCTTACAGGGGAAGAGGAAGGTAAATGTTGAGAGTGATCTTTTGAGGCCGTCATTGATACAAATTATCTGAAACGGAAGAATATCAAATGTAAAAGTCTCGGAGAGGAATTTTGAGAAGTTGGTATTCAAGTACTTTTGCGTTAACAATTGAATGAAGAGGGCAGATGTTAGTTAAGTTATGGATTGCAAATTTTCCAAACGTGGAGACAGAAATCACAACTCAAGGACTTGTTGCCTCTTACTCCTCTTCTCCTTTCACACTCCAGTAAACCATAGTCAATCCTCTGCTACTCCGGCGCTCTCATCGAGTACACAAGACAGGGGTTGGACAGGGATGATTTTATTGAGTCAACAATTAGTACCGCGGCGGGAGCAGGAAATAAAATTATTCAAGGGGAAATTTAGTAAAGTTCATGCTGTTATATAGCAGTGCGTGTTTGAGTTTATGGGTCATTTATGTACTGCCACTAGTAATGACAGTTTAACCGAAACCTGTAACCATGCCCGTGCAACAAGAATATCGTAATAACAACATTGCTTATACCGCTCTTTCGGAATCATCCCATGTGTTTATGTGGCATAAATCATGGAAATATCTTCTTGGAGTATTACGGAAACGAATAGTTTTATGACATGAGGCACCTAACTTTGCAATAAACTCTGCAAAGGATCCTAATCCTTTTGCGATCCATTTAGTGCAGAATTTCAAATCCAATACAATATAAACAAATGTTTCGTTACCTGATTGAAACGAATTTCACAGTTTAAGAAAGTATTTATAATAAAATATAACGTTACTCTACTTTGTAATTGATTCATCAAATACTTTTATTTTATTCAATTAGACTTTCCACAATTTCTGCCAATTTTATGGTGCTCCTTCTTTTAACTGATGTTATTTTACCATTTGTGATGTATATCATATTTCCTATCTAGCTTAAACTTTCTATCGAGCTTGAGCTTTCATTCAACTTGATCTTTCTATCGAGCTTGAATTTACGAGGAATAAATCTATTTTCCACGGTATGAAAAAACATGGTGCATTCATTGATATTTTAAATGAAATTTGATAACTTTAACTCAATAAATATAATGCATCCTTGGTACAGATTTTGGTAAATTATAATTTAGTAAGAAATTGCCATGAGAAAAATTCGGCCTGGACCGGGAATTATAATTTAGTAAGTCTATTTTTGCGACTTAGTTCCGCATTTTCATCAGAATCATCGCATCTAGTCTTGTGCGCGTATGTTTTAATGCCATAAAACTACCATTAGACGAATTCTAAAAAATCTCAGTCTCCTAGAATGGCGCAGAATGTAAGAAATATAAAACGAAAACGTTGGAATAACATCCCGCGCGGAATCCTTTGCTTTCATTTCAAGTACGATTTGTTAAGTCATGGTTTGGAAGTATTGGTCGTGTTGCTTACGGTCTAGATTCGTTTCATTATGTTATTTTTATTTTTCTAACTCTTTCTCCCTCAGTGTCCACCCCTGATTTCCACGTTGAAGACATTTCCTGCTTAATCTTCTCCGTTTATTCAACGTCTTAGTGATCTCTCCTTCCGTCACTCTAAAAAGTTTTTCCACTACCACTCCTTTCTTGAACTGTCTCGACGCCTTGCGCGGAAGTTTACCAGACCGTCCATTTGAGGCGTCTCTTGCCGTCTCAGTGGCTCTCGCATTTCCTACCAACCAACCTCCTATCCAAACGCATCAAGCCTCGAAATCGCCCCCTTTTGAAGAAATTTGTATTCCTCCTCACACCTGATGCTTCGTCTTTTGCGGTCCATTTAGTACAGAATGGGGAGATTGGATGGGGAGATTTGCCAGGCGCTCACTCCTCTCCCGTTTCCTCCCCTCCTTAAACCTGTCTCCATCTTCAAGAAGCCATTTAAAATTCCCCCTTTGTCCCCATTAGAAAAATTTCCATCGAGTCCTTCCCTTGCTAACTCGTATGACCAACTCCTTTGGCTCTTATGCCGCTCGTTTTTCTTCGCTTGATTCGCCGAAAATTCCCCAGCATTTCTTCTCATCCAACGGCCTTCCATTTGAGCCATTGTTTATCAATAAACTTTACCCGCTGTGGATGGCAGAAAAGTCAAGACTAGTGCGACGATAACACGCACTTTTTTCATGGCCATTTCTCCGATGAAAGTGTAGGATTTCACTCATCATCAGTTGTATCAGTCATTAAGCAGAATAATTTAGTTTATATTAGTTTTTAATGGCAGTTCCTTCATGGAAATAATTTGGTCAGTCTAATTTTCAACCTATAGAATTCATCACAACTACTTTTTTTATAGTCAGTAAAGTTCTTTACGGCAGCGCATTCCATACGCATAAGTATGAATGTACATGAAGTTAAGTTCAAATCAGTAATCTAGCACCTGATATGCCTAAATGATGAGTGGATGATCATGACTATGAAATAAATATCAATCTTTGTTCGAATTGAAGTTTCTTCGTGATTTTCCACGATTTTATCAAAATAAAGATTACATATACATATGTAACATGTATTTGAGACAGTCAAAACTTGGTACATTTATTTAGAAAATAAAAAAGTAAAAATCGTAAATGTAACTGCGTGAACTGCCTTTTCAATTTTTCTCGTCGTGTTTCCGATTGTAATTTACTTTTACTTACCAGTCCCCGGTAAACTGTGGGTTGTAGAATTGATGATCCTATTTATTTTCCAATTTTCTGTTAACCTATAACGAATGATACATATGTCGTAAAACTTAAATGTCTCTGTTCTTAAACGGTCTCAAGTGATTGAATCTATGGTCTGTTTTAATGTAAGTGTTGGCCAACTATCGATCGACGTTAATAGTCTCGTGGTCGTAGCGACGCACTAAATGACTGTCGGATCGGGCGCCTTTGGATGTAGATGCGGGCGTAGAATTAGATGACCCATGTTCTGATGGAACCAGGACCATGTTTGTGGTATTGTGGGAACAAGTTTCCGGGCTGAGGGGCGCCAGAAGCATTGCCCGAGGTCCGTGGCGCACTGTGTTCTACGACCGAGGCTTGCAAGTTAACCCAACGAGGATTGAGAGAGGGATATTGAATCAATAATGCAATAGATGAACAGATCCATTTGAGCTTATTTGCTCCACGAGTGTTCACATATTTTTAATGAGAAATAGCGGAATTGATCCAAAATCAGCCGGTATTAAGCAGTATTAATCCATCATCGAAAATGGATAAGCTTTCACGGCATTGGAAATGTTAAAAACAAATTGAAACTATTAATGATTTTTCTCCATATTATGAAAAATCACAATGTAGGGCCAAGTTCTGTACTCCATTTCATCCGTTCCTTCCTCCATTTACTCTCCCTTCCAATGCCGAACAAGACCACTCCATCGGTTCTTTCCACCGCTGACTCTCCTCTTCGATTCTCAGACATTAACGAGCCTTTCCTCTTCCCATTTTCTCGAATTATTTGAACAGGGCGTGCTCAGTTATATTGAATACTGAGATTGTTCCTTTTTGAATCTATAGTTCTAAAACTTGAAGTACAATCTCGTTTTTTCCAGATTGTTTGAATGACTGTACGTTGAATTGGCTAGTCTTGCTGCATAACACTGACATCTCTTTCTTTTAGAGAACTTTACTGATCCCATGTTGGAAAATTTCACTAAAATCGGTTAGGTACTTCTGAGGCTTTTAAGAAAGCATTCTTTTGGAACCTACGGACCTCTGTGGCCCCAGCGTTACCAACGACCCCATGGTTGTTGCATATTTTAAGTGTTTCTAATACAGGCAAGAATTATCTTCCGGGGCCAATTTTTGGTGATGAAAGGGCCCACTTGAGGGCCTTTTAGTGTCCTAAGGCCCTTGTTCTATGGCCTATGCCTGAACCAGATATATCAAATATCCTCCTGCCAAATTTTGTTTCAATCAATTAAGTGGTTTATGAGTGATTGAGTAACAGACAGACAGATACCACTAGATTTTTATATATTCCCCCCGACCATCCCTCACTTTCCCCTCCACACTCCTGCGTCCGTATTTCCCGGTGTCCCTCTGCCTTACCGAACCCTCCCTCCACCTCGTCATGCTACTGTCGAACTGATCCGCCCTTACCCCCGCCCACAACCTCCCTTTCCCTCCCCCTTCCTTCTGCCTTTTTTATACAATGTAACACGATAGAACACGGGCGGAGAATTGAGCAAGTGAAATAAAAAGTAACTAATGTATTCTTTTTCCATTCCCCCGCCCAAACCCTCCCTTTCCCTCCTCCTTCCTTCTGCCTTTTGAATATATGTATACTTATACTGTTTGGACTGAATTTTTGCACCTGATGATGCCGCAAGTCGGTGAAACACGTTGTACCACACAAAATAAAATATTGTGGAAAAGTACGAATTGTATTATCTTAGCATGGAGAACTCTTGGTTATTTTTTAAATTCATATTTTAGATAATGACGATATTATAAAAGGTTAGTAATCGATCTTAATTCATTAAACCCCATGATCAACCACTGAATTACGTAAGATTTCACCGTGGTATATCTGGGTTTCAGTAGCTTTTGATTTATAATCAATATTCCTCCATGTATGGAGCATAAGCTCCCCTCATTATCAATTCTCTCTCTCTCTTTACTTATCGATACACTTAAGTACATTTCCCTTCAAAAAGTTCAAGCATCCATTATCGAAATTGGATCGCACATGTGCTTCTCCCTTCCCGGATGTTGAAGCGGATCTCCGCGTCTAGAATTCTCACAGCACCCTGAATATGGCTTGGATTTGTCTCTCACGCGCGGAATTCTGGAGCCACGACTCATCCGGCTATCCCACTTTCTGGCGCCAGGCTTAATGGATGACGCCGTCATGAGCGGAAGTATTGGGGATTTATCGGGTAGGAGAGAACGAATGCACCTGTTTAACTTGCCACTTTCTTGTAGGAGACACAACGGGGAACATTCGGAAACAAATGCGGATGACCATTCCCGCTTACATTTCACATGGAATGATGAAATAATGTAACAGAATTAAGAAATTATGCCAGCTTGACATCTCGAACAAAATGCAATTTTTACACGGGAATGCCACACATTATTAACCTCCAAAGCGCCAGTTATTTCCCTCACGATAGTATTATTTCAATTTTGTCAGTTGTGGAAGATAATTAAACTCTCAAAAAAATATAAATACTTTTCCATTAATAATTAAATAGATTCATACATTTTCATTTAAAAAGTTCAGATGTGTATCAAACTTAATTATGATCAACGAAAGTTAAATTGTGTGTGCTACTTGGCTAACATTTATCTGGCTTTAATAATATAAAAATGCATCATTCCTGTTAAATTTCTTTAGAATATCATTAATATTGTTACCAAAACTTTTCTTGGTCTAAAGGTTAGGATGGTTTTTCGATGAAAACTTGAAAATCGGCATAATCGCCATTGCAAGACGATGTCTGACTCGAATGTAGAAAATTTGGCTATAGTCGGGTTTTATCGAATGGCCAATTTTTGTCCGATGGTCACCAAATTTAGGATTTGTCGCTTATTTCACATTCTAAACAATACTAGATATGGACGATATCTCTGCGATAACAGTTAAAATATGATCAATACGGTACTTATCTTGATTTGGGATAGGTAACTTTTACGCTGCGGCAACCATCACAGACGACAAAAGACGATCGAAATCAACATGCTGCTAGGCGACATCTTACGCCTATAATCACCATTCTGCTCGAGTGATATTTTTTTCTAGAAAATACGCGGTTCTACATGCCTGCTGCTCCCACATATACGCATATTATCACCATTCTGCTCAAGGGATATTTTTTTCAAGAAAATACGCGGTTCTACAAGCCCGCTGCTCCTACATTTACACTGAAAACCGTAATTTTCTCGTTCAAAATTGCTCATATTGAGGCCGCGTACCGTCCCACCCCAGCAACCCTGTTTCAATCCACAGGCCCGTAACCTTGTTGACCGGGGGTGAAAATATCAAAATTTCCGGCTTTTTCGTTTCTTCCTTGCCTTTATGTGATATGTGAAAGTCACTCTATCACTGCGCCATCTCCTGAAAATTCCAGAAAACACCAAATATGGCCACCAAAGACTTCACCTCCCATAGTACATTGCAACATAATTTATCTGTTTCAATTTTTATCGCAACCATCTCGTCCATGTCTAGTATTGTTTAGAATGTGAAATAAGTGCAAAATCCTAAATTTGGTGAAAATCCGACAAAAATTGGCCATTCGATAAAACTCGACTGTCACCAAATTTTCGGTCAGTACTCACAACTTTATCAGCCTTGTTGCGGCCTTAAATGCAGAGGAAAAGGCAGAGACAAGTTTCTGCATCTCATTTGAAGGGAAAATATATGTAACATGTATGTATGTAGGATCGGTTCATTACGTCATCTGACGTCTTATGATTTCTAGCCTCCAAATCTCTTTGTCCTTCCGTAGATCTTCTCCCAATCCTCTCGCTCTAACTTCTTTGTCAACTCCCTCTTACCAGCCCTTCTTCGATGTATGACTATAAAAGATCTACAATATATGACTAGAAAAACAATGGAGGAATATAAAAAATGGGGGTTGGAGGTGAATATATCTGAGACACAATAGGCATATGAACATTGGTGGAGCGAGGCAGGACCTGATTTTAGAAGATGGGGATAAAATACCTTACACTGATCACTATAAATACCTTAAAGTAAAAATTACTGATGATGGGACCTTAGATGAAGCTATATTAGACCGAAATAACCAGGGAAGAAGCGTAATTAGGCTATAAAACAGCATCGTGTGGGCTCGACAAATATCGAAAGCAAATAAAACAAGAATATACAATGCCATTTTGAAAAGTATAATAACGTATAGATGTAAAGTCTGGCCTATAACGGAACGTACTAAACAAACATTGAAAACTACTGACATGGATTTTCGGAGACGGGCTGCAGGACTATCAAGGATAGAAAGAGTTACAAATGAAAGAATACGACAGATAATAAAGTCGACCGCCATATAACGGAGGACAGCATGACCAAGCAAGTCAATGAAAGTTTACCCTCATGCTGATTTCAGCATAGCGTCAAAATATGTCTATATATATTTCTCATTAACATCGGTTTACACAGGATATAACATTTCGTTTGACATGATAATCTCTGAAAAAATATAGAAAAAGTACAAACATCCCAACCAAACCTTTCTCTCTGAAAAGTATGTGCTGGAATAGTGTTTTTTGCCCTAGTGAAATTTATCTTAATCCATTAAAGAAATTGAAGGAAATATATTAGCCGCATAATATATTCACAGGGTGATATTAGGAGTGTAGATCAAAGGCGGTATTTCAGGAGTATTGGGAAACACCTATAATTTCTTGTGATCTGGAAGTATCTAGGACAAGACTAATTATAGTGTCAAATTATTAATTCACGGTGTGCCGTTAGCATTTCTCTCTGATAAAACGATATTGGAGTTTACTTGTCACATTCGTGGAATATGGAATCCACTTAGGCAGTTAAGAAAAATATTTATCGGGAAATCACTAAAATTACAGGGAACTGATTTGAGTGGTGCGATAGAGATAAGGAAGAGGAGCCTTATGCCTTATTGCCTTATGCAATTATTGCCTTATGAGAACTCGGGCCCTATTTCACCACCAAAATCTTTCAAGTAGGCTGGCAATAATTGTAGCAATCTTTAAGTATTCTTACTAAAAAAAGTACATCTTATTAATTAATCAGTAACCATCCTTTCGATTTTTGGGAAAATAAAGGATCTGACACATAGATTTGAAATTTGAATACAAACTTAGTACACACAATATTTGTGAATGCCTACCCCCATGGAAAAAAGTTGCATGCTTCTTATGTTAATTTGAAAAATTATTACGTTACAACCTGCTGAAATTGGTTTTAGAATAGAACATGCAACGGTGAACCCAGAATATCAATCAGAACCCAGAATATCATTATTTATATATATTGTGACGGCTCGAGCTAGGGTTGATTGAGCGTTGGTCTGAGGTGGTTATGTAATGGAGTGCATTTGTCTGATGGAACGGTGTTTTCGTGCTAAGTGTGAAGGTGAATCCTAACCGGTGTGGTGTCCAAAGTCAACTAGGGCTACCTAGGGGCCCACTTTCCCCCCGGTGTGCATACACTAACCCCCCCTCACCGTAGACTCTCCTTCGACGGGTGACTACCCCTCCCGAGGGATATAAAAAGAGCAGGTGAATGTGCTTCGCGAGGAGTAAGAGGAGTAAGAGGAGTAAGAGTAGAAAGAGGGAGAAAGGAGGAGAAACCACAGACAGACAGTGGAAACCAGAGAGAGGAAGATTGCCAGAAATCCCCGAGGTGCATGATAGCCCTCGCCTTCCTGACCAAGCGAAGCTTATGCTGGTGGAAGACGCGATAGTAAAGCAAGTGCTGGACGAGCAGAGACTGGAGCGGACGAGTGGCGGCCGTATTCTTCGCCGACGCGGGAGAAGATTGTTTCCTGGTGCCGCGGTTGTGGGGATCCGAGCAGTGATTCCATTGACGGCTACAACACTCCCAGCATCGACAGAAATCTGTAAGAATGTCGCTGTTTGCGACCCGTCCACCGTCCTAATAATCCAGATAAACTCTCACTCCCCAGTCACGAGATCTGAATCTCTTTTCCTTTTGCCCCGTGCATCTTGCCCTCACAAAACTTCAGACCAAGTGTTGAGAAGAATTAGTCAGTGAACCATTGGTGCTCAAGAAACTTTAATTAAGGGCACATATGAACTCTTGCCCGAAATCATTTTCTTTTTTTTTCTTTGTAACTTGTATCATCTTTTGGAAGGGGGGGAACGTATTTTGCATTCACCTTGTCGTAGTGTTGTTTGACGTATGCATTTCACGTTGTTCATCTCAATCATCAAGTGTAATCATGCATTCATCCTCATCCTCATCAGGGTAATTTTTTTGTGTGTAATTTGTACGACATCAGGCATTACGAAATATATTTTGGTGGATTCAAATAGACCAATTGCTCGATCATTCCCTAGCTCGGGACGGCTGGCGTTCCCCTCTTCCTACCACGTATGTGACGTTCGTGTTCCGTCACAAAATATATATATATATATATACAAAATATAAACAAAACAAACAAACAAACAAAAATATATAAATATAAACATTTATATGAGTATATATATATATATATATATATATATATATATATATATATATATATATATATATATATATATACTCATATAAATGTTTATACAGAAAGGTAGAAAGAAAGTGGATAGGAACACGTAAAATTTACAAACACAATGGTGGTGTGAAGATGAAATGATGGCCGATTCCAAGCAGAAAAAATTCGATATATATATATATATATATATATATATATATATATATATATATATATATATATATGTTGATGGATTGGAGTCAGCCATGCGGCATTGAACACACGATGTGGATAGGATGGAGGAGATAGACACACAAAAAAAGAGACGATCACACTTACATCGCTAGCTTTCGGAACTAGTCCGTCTTCAAGGCGTATCACGGAACAAATGTCGTGTGCGCTGGTGAGGATAGGGGAAGGAGGGGCGGTAGGTTAGGGGAGGGGGTAGGGGAAGGGGTTTTTCCCAGCGGTTGACGAACGGTTCTTGAAAAGGGGAAATTTTTACCAGCTCGTGTCTTGGCCGGAGAGAGCGGAAGGGGTCGAAGTGAGGGTGGGGGGGGAGGGGGAGGGAAGCGGGTAAATGGAGAAGAACGGGAAGCGTTCCATTAATGGGGATCAATTTACTGTGATAATTTTATAAACTAATTAATGTTACAAATTTTCTTTAGCGTATTTATCTGTCACTACAAAGCAACTGAAGAAAGATATATTTTTGAGTGGAATAAAATAAATTTATTTACATAAATTAGCACATCACAAAACTTAAATTTCGCTAAACTACGTCACCTCGACTTTGCCTAACCTCCATTAGCAATAAAAAATTAAATACGACTACACTCTTGAATGGACCAGTCTGTAAAGGTCTCCAATCCGCAAAGTTTTAACCTTCCGTGGTTGGATACGGTAATGGTAAGGCTAATTTCCTTCAAATTCCCCCCAAAAGGAGAATTTGAAACCACTGGTGTAGCTGAATGCATTTATGATAAAAGCTACTCGTTTGATCTCCTTTTATTTTCCAAATAACAGGATGGAACAAATTTTTTCAACGGCTTTTCCCCGATCCTTTGTCCAAGCTCTCTTTGTGCCAGTGAAAACTTTTCCGGATTTCTCGACACTAGTTTCTACCTCACATACTCACTTTTACATCACTCCCCTTTTGACTCTCTTGCTTAACTGTTTGATTTGACTTTTTAACAAACTTTACTTCCCTCTTCTTTAGCCTCCACTTCTTCTTATACATTCCTTCTCAACCATCTGCTCCCCGGCCGAGAAAACATGCAACAGGCCACCGCTGTCATTGCACACGTTGCTTTCTCCGCCCCAACATACTTCCATCACTTTTTCAGCGATCTCTTTCCTTCGTACGCCGTCAGCGGCTTTCATCGCACCCTTTTATGTGTCTTTATCCTTCTTCTCCCTCACTTCCCTCCCATTGTTGCCATCGGCTCATTTTTTGCTTCATAACTCCGCCATAACATTCCCATCTTTCTCGCACCGTTCATCATCTCCCGTCTTCTCCGCCCTCTACAGTATTGAGACCTCTTCAATTTCTGCCATAACAGCATAGTAGCATGAGGCAACATTTTTATTTTTTTCTTCGTCATTTTCTATCCCCGCATACGCATAGACAGCTAGAGTCGGAGTAATTTCAGGAAACATTTTCATCCAGAGAATTTTCTTAAGTTTCTTATTTTATAATACATGGAGTAAGTTAAAGCATGAAAAGTGTGAAGGTACGCACCTTTGAAAATATAGCTCAGTTAAACTGGAAAGCACTCTCCATCATGGTGTTTTGACAGACAAGGAAATTGATCTGTTTAATTTTTGTATACGAATATTTGTTACAATCAATAAAAATTAACAGTAACGTTTTCATCAGTCACATCTACAAAAGTATTTCAGTCCATATTATTCTCTCAAAAGTCGAAACGTAAGTCATTCTTCCATACTGTATGAAATGTCGACGATTGTTGAGGAAACTGCTTATGTAGTACTAATAAAACGGAGAACATTATATGTCGCATACTCTATTATTAATGGCTAAATCATTTCTGTTCACAGGATCTTGAAGAGGTTAAAATGTTTGATTTAGGTTATTCAAATTTTGCATGCTATGTTATTTGGGTATTCAAACTTCACTGTTACATTTTTTGCGGTTATGTAATACACATCTTTATTGCCTTAAGGGTAAAATTCAATTCTGTTATATTTATGTACAGATGAAAGCTTATATGAATTGTTTGCTTGCTATTGATCTGGCGTATATATAATGGAATTTATTAATATACATTTATAATATATATCCGCGTAGAGTTTAAAACCGAATTACGAGATAAATTCAATTATGTAGCGGACTGAAAATTAACTATTGCTACGCTTTTATGTTGTCCTGAAACTAAACCTTTGCTAACCCTAAGGCTTTCAGGAAAGAAGGAAGATGCTTAAAAATATATAGTCCATTTTATGTACTAAAATAATTCAGCAATTTTGTTGATAATTTGTAAAACATGTTGCATACGTGATGATATTTTTCGTAGGAATGCTTTAATTTGTAATATTTTATCAGCAAAAAAGGTTATTTATTATAAACCATGTTGTGTTTGATAAATATTGCCTCTTGGCACCGTTTCATTGATTTCTGACCATGTTCCACCTCCCGAGGACTTTTAAAACCTCTAAACATTTTTCTGTCCTGTTGCATGTAAATTCACTCTGCTCCGTTCTATTACTTTCCTTTGCTAAACTCAAAAGAGTTATTTTTCTCGGACGACCGTGGGAACAATGGAGGTAGGACAACAGGGGTCGAAGGGAGGAGGCAGCGTGGTGGTGTGAGGAATAGATTGCGAGAGGAAGAATTAAACCAATCTTCTCCTTTCTTCTCTCTTATCTTCTATTTTATTTTGGTTCCGCTTGAAGAATTTACTTCTGATAGCTCTTCTTAATTTCCTCCGCTTCCATTCTCTTTCACCAATTCTCTCCGTTCTTTTTCTGCCCCTGTTTCTCCTTCCTCATTCTCCCAACCTCAGCTTTCCCTCGACGGCGCCATCAATTACATTACCCTTGGAGAATGGGGAAAGAATCAGAGGGTGGAGATCAGAGAAAGGAGAAAAGGAGGTGAATGTAGCAGAGTTTAAGGGAAGAGGGAGAAGTCGAGAATGTGTGAGAGGAGGGGATTCCGTCGGTAAGGGGGTCCGATGAAGGTGCCTTGACCCCACTCCATCCATGACTCACGCTCCCTGCCTATTCTCCTCTCAGAATGGATCCTCTCCAACACATTCCTTTCGTCGCCCCTGCTCCCTCGCTTTTGACGGAGGATAGAGAGCTCAGTACAGAAGAGGAAAAGGCAGGAAAACGGGAATGAGAGAAGTGCGGAGAATTTAAGAGCGGTGGATGAGGAATTGATGGTGAGATTATGAAGGTTCTTCGGAGGGATGCTGCAATTGGCGGGCAAACGTGGATATGGATGGTTGTAGGGGGAATATGAAGATATTTGGAGGTGTAGAAGTATTGAGAGCCAGTCCTGTGGCACTTAAGGAGTGGAGAAGTTGTTGAGTGTTGGAGGTGATGTCTTCAATGAAAGCTCAACCCTCTAAGGTTTTTAGTGCAGACTACAAGTTTAATCGGTAGTAAGAGCAAGATATAGCTTATCATATAGGTTCGTTAGTTTACCCACGTAATGAAATAATTTTTAATGTTTTAAGTCATACTGAGGTATTAGCTAAACGCAGCATTACTATTTAACATATTCGGAAAAATATGACCCGTTTGTTAAGAGAACAAGCACATCTATTTCCTTCAGAGAATTATTCTTAAAAATGAAGACATCAAAATTCAAAATTGATTTCTTCAATTTACAAAATTAATTATTTATTCATGACAACTCTCTTCGCAAAATCGCGCAAAATGTCTTTGGTTACGGCGTCACTTTCGCCTGCAAGAATTGTGTAAATATCAGGAATAAACGCATTAATGAAATAGATGAGAGTCATGTATTTAAAAACTAAGGTTGTGCGTCCCTAGTTTTTTTCAAATTTACTTTAACAATCTCGTACCTAATCATATGCAATAATGAAATTGAAATCTTGACTGCATCATTACTTGGGAAAAATCTCGCAAAAGTTTCCTGATGCTGTGATCTCTTAGCCTTCGGGCTCCATGCTGTTCTGTCCCGCATCACCGTTTGAGAAAAGTGGGCAGAAATTCCCGGACAACTGCGACCCAGCTGAGCGCAGGTTTAAGGGAAGGGCGACCTGTAATTCAGCTTGGCCAGCATTCTCCTTTGAAGCGTCTTGCTACTTTATTTTCGCACTCCTCGGAGGCCTCACCCCACCATTGAAAGAAGAAAAGCCAAAGGAACGAAAGAAGCCGTAACGGAAGATTTCCCATGGCTTAACTTACGACCCATGGGAATAATTCTCCCATGAAGTGTTCCGAGGAAGGATATTTGGAGGTCGTGGCGCTGGATCGCCGATTGTTGGTTTTTCTCCCACCTTTCCATGCCTCGAAACAAATGGCCCAAGAAAAAACCATTCTCTCCTTTTAATGAATTTGCAAACCGTAAACAGATGGGGAAAAGGATATCTCAAGCAACTGAAAGGAACTTTGGGTTCAACATTTCACACTTTTACCGGTAGTAAGGAGACCGAGCGCTAATAACCCTAACCTAGTAGCCCGTGTTTTGTCTTACTTTTTAACAGTTAGAGATCATGGTTTTTTTCCTCCGAGAATAAGACTGTTAAATGGTTGTTAATGTGTGGAGTATTTAGTATTTACGTCCATTTTAACTCATCTGAAACTTTCTTTCTGCATTCTTCCGCATTTCTTTGTTCTTTTCAACAAACACAATTTGGTTAGAATATTATTAATTCATTTTTATATTACATGGTAGAAACATTTATTTATATGTTTGTTAGAAAGATTGCTATCGCTTAAGAAAGATCGTTTCATCAGTATCCTTTAATTTCTTCTATCTTTATCGCTCCTTTCGCTTGCCTGAGTTTGGCGTGTTATCCTTTTCTTCGTCATTTTGGATTCCGCTGATACAAAAAGTATAAAATAAAATATATGTATTTTATTTAGATTTTCTTATGAATTTCAGGGAATATGATATCTCTGGCTTATAACCGATGCCATTTTTCAATGAAACAGTTAAACTAACTTTTAACACCGACCTCAAAAGTTGCGCCGCTACATATGAAATTCGTTTTTTTGTATCTGAGCATGTTCTTTGTTTTTTTTCTTTTTCTCCGAAATGAAGTTCGTATTGAAGAACCAAAATCAGTTTGACTCTTTAGGGGATCCATTTAAGGAGTGAGATTACAATTATTTCTCGATGTTTCATATATTTCACAGATCTGTCATTTTGTATTATTCCTTAGCTTTTGTAAAAGAGCATGAGGACCATCTACTTTAAAGATTTAAGATAGATCTTTAGCTTCCAACCAACTGTGGAAAATTAATACGAAATATATATTTTATTTAAACATTTATAATTCTTGATACAAATTTAAGAACGGGAATTGAAAATATGTTTCCCATTTCCCCGTCTCTTTTGTATCCGCGCTAAAACTAAGATGTAACTTCGTTGCGCCAGAGTTCGAAGCTGGATGGATTATTTTTAGTAATACTCGGTGTGCTAATAATTCCTTGCTCTCGGGCCGTCATTACTACAGTTACAGGGTTCTGTAACTATTAAGTAAATTTTATGTTTAAAATTATGTTTAAATCCAAAATTGCCTTTCGATAGATCGGTACGGAAAAGAAAGAATATTTTGCATTTTATAAATAGCATGTGTCGTAGATGTTTCTGAGAATATATCAGAAAAATTGAGCAATTTCAATGGGTTTTACTTTTTGATAAAAAAACTCTTGAATAAACGATGTAATCTGTTTCATAAGAGAACTTTAAAAGTCCCATATGCCTGCGATTTTTCCTCTGCAAACATTGACATTATGTCGGTATCCTGCTCTATAGCTGAAAGGTAGCCTTATTTTTGCCACATTTGGGTGTTAAACCTGTGTTAACATGACAAATTCCATTCCAATCCTTCAAATGGGGTGAATAACCAGGAGAACAGGAAAAGGAAACGAATTCTCTAGCTTTATCGGGTGAGGAGTATGGGTCCACCGATCGATGGTCGGGTGATCTGTCTCCCTTAAGGATGGAGAAGGAGAGAGGGCGGGGGAGGTTCGTCCAACGGCACCTGAGAAAATAACGCCGACCTCTGCTCCCAGGGGAAGCACAAAAAAATTTTTAAACCATTATCGGGAGGAAAAATAAATAAGGTAAACCTGGATAAAGAAATTGTTTTTCCGAAATTGAGGAGAAAGCAAGTGACGAAAAGACCGAAAAAGGTACATTAGGGAGGAAATCATTTTGGAGCCGTGGTTATCGAATGGAAAATACATGCATGTATAGTTCGTTAATAAAAGTCCCACGTAGGACATGAGCTCATCAAGCTGAGTGAGTAACATTAATGCCTTTCCATTAAATAAACAGCATGTGAGTTGCATTTTCACAATTTGGTAAACGAAAAGTGTATTTATTAATACCAGTCGGTCAGATCTGATTCAAAAGCATATCTGGTTACATTGGAATAAAAGAAAAAATTGCTCACTACAACATTTTAAAATTATTTTTGGGATAAACTTCCACAATATCGATACTAATTTAAAGATTAAAAGCGATACTAATTTAAAGATTAAAAGTCTGAAAATACTGAGAGACATGGAAGATGTACATATATATGTCTATCATAAATTATTTAATGTAGTTATCGATAGACGATTTCATAAAACCCATTATGAAATCCCTAATCTCGTTTCCTTTTATTTATAAATAAATGACGTGTACCGAGTTGGATACTTTGACGTACATTGACGAGTACCTACAGATTCAATTTTCACTCTTATAATACCTTGCTATTTAATTAATCAATTTTAGAACTCTTTTCCTCGTCTCTTTGGCACATCCAAACTATCATTCATGTATAATATCAAAATTATAACTATCAACCATTAATGAGCTTTCCGCCTCCTATTTCGCCTTCGACTGTTAAGGCTTTAAATGGCTAAAAGTAGGAAGTTACCAATAGAATATGAACTTCTGAGTAGCTGTAAAGCTTGTTATAAGTTTATGAAAGAGTCAAAATTCGCTAATGAAGATCACGTTTCATTTAGGCTTGTTATAAACTTTTGAGCAGAATATCCCGTAAAGTGCCGCTCTATTGCTGCTTTTCCTCAATAATTAAAAGTTATTGAAATACGATTTCCATGAATTAAACGCTGTAGATCTACGTATCTGGTTCAGAATAAATTCTATTCATTTAGGGCCTACACTGTGAAGTTTATGAGTGCTACTTAAAATAACTGGAAATATTTTAACGAGATCAATTCAAACACGGTTTTGCCGTTTTGGAGGTATCAAGTGGGGAGAATCACCACTTAATACCCCCCCATGGTATCGCCTATGTAGCAAAACCGTTCATGAATTCAATTAATTGTTTGAATATATACGTGGCTATTCTATTCACTGAGTCTTTCTCTCATATCCATTAACTGCTCAAATACATTTTTTTCTATTAGCTATTAGAAAATGAGATCTGCTAAAAATATAATTGGACTTTTTTTGTGGAGACATTTTATCGTGATTGTAACTTACTGGTCCTATAGCCCTCACAAAACCCTCCTTATCTGTAGATACGCTTATTTAATTGGTGTTTTTACTTCCCCTTACAGTTTTGGAATGCTTTACGGGGCATCATATATTTGTCCCGTGCCATATTCTCTTTGATGTCGTCAATTGTGTCAAAACCACATCCCTGAAGAACTGATTTTATTTTGGCTGATAAAGAGCAATTGAGAAAAGTTATAGGATAGGGGTGTATTGGGGCAGGAGGAGGACAGTCACTTCAGGAGGAGTACAGTCACTTGATTATTTGTACAAACTCACACTGATGTGACTGAGTGGCTAGCGCTTTGCCGTAGTGGAGGAAAGTACTTGTGCTTGGCTGCAATTAAACGAGGAATAAACTTGGCCATAACCCTAGGTCGGCTAGAAACAGCTCCTCAATTTTTTGTAATCACATTCAACAGCTAGATTTTCTGAGTGTAACAGTCATCGGTTGACGTCTAAGACCTTTCTGGTTGTAGATCGTCTTGAGCTAACTCACGAGGGAATTATATAAGTGAGCCACTTTCAATAGCTTGATGGATTCCGTAAACATTGTCAATAGTCACGAAAAATTTCATGTTGCAACGAAGGTCCTTGAACTCGCACATCGTAAAACCCCTTCCATTTCTGAATGTGCGTTACGTTAAATTAACTCAATGTTGACAAATGGTACACCATAGATACTTTAGAGGTAGTGAATAATGCAGCGCCGCCAACCTACAACTATCTGTTACCATGCAATAAAAAAGTTCCATTATTTTTTAACAGACATAATACTTCTTAAATTTACCATTACATTGCCGGTGTCACCAGAGTAATAAAAAGTAATTTTTTTCCTTTAATAATTACATCTTACGTAGATATACTTATAACGTATGCACTTATTGTGTGGGAACAAAAAAGTGACTCAAGTTTGTACTCGTATGTGTAATGATAATAATTATCCTTTTTGAATTTGAAGATGATACTAAACTAAATTTCTTGTTTAAATTGATAGGCCGCCGAATCTCTTCGCCAGTAGATTAAAATACTTTGTACCTATCCTTGGTTTAACGTTTCTTCACTAACACACATATGCTCTGGGATAAAGAAAAAACAGGAATCCGATTAAGTTGTAGAATCATTTGCCAAATGATTTATGATTATATCATATTACCATTGGGCTTAATTTCCAAATGGTAGAGCAAACCATTTAATATAGAGTACCAAAATGTACATAGTTTATTACCTGGGTATGTTAGCATATTTCAGAATAAGGGTAGTTACGGCGTTATCTTTATTTAAATTTTAATTGTAACAGCAAATAATTTTTTACAGCATTGAGGACAAGAATGTTTTATTGGTTGGTAATTAAAAGTATTTGACCTCATTTAGCCCCATAACTGTCAACCTATACATGAATAACTCCATATTTTATCACTTTAGATCCATTTCCTGTTAGTTTTTAATAAGTTACAATGCTTTCATGCAATTCTACATTACGGTAGGCGAAGGACAAAATACTAATTTTGCTTTGGAGCTGAACTGGCCTGTAACTTTTTTGACTTGAACTCAACGAAACATCATGGCTGCGTTAAGGTCGTCTATTTTTATGATGCATATAAGTGCCCTGTTAAGTATTTTGTAATTAATTATTTGTAATTACCCCATTTTTCAGGATTCCCATTCATTTGCCGAGAGTTCAGGATTTACTTCCCCCAGATTATGCAGTGATAGGAAGTTTTTCAAAAAGCAATTCAGCAAAAAAAAGGAGTTCTGAAAAGGTTTAAAATTGTGATAGAACATCCCTCATAATGGGATGTCCATCTCGAAATTTCGTCGCATTTTATTTTAACCTTTGTACTTTAGACTCCAGATTCCTCTTTACTTTTCCATGTTATATTTCAAAATGCCAGCAAAACATTATTACGTGTGTACCTATGCCGTGAAAGCGGCCTCAACTGCCGACTACCATCTTACCCTTGGTTTAATGGTTCTTCACTAACACACATATGCTCTGGGATAAAGAAAAAAACAGGAATCCGATTAAGTTGTAGAATCATTTGTCAATTTTATACTCCATATTATATTTCAAAATGCCAGCAAAACATTATTACGTGTGTACCTATGCCGTGAAAGCGGCCTCAACTGCCGACTACATCTTATGCTTCGCACTGTACTCTTCAGTCATAATTCCAAAACCTTTAGACCCGAACTTTGCGGGTGCCTATTTTTTTCAGCCTTGCATGTAACAATTTTTAAAATTTTCTTCTAACAAGTCTGCTCATGTTTTACTCCCACTTCTCCCTCTCATTCATCAATCTTAATTTCTTAAAACAGACGGTCCGCATAGAATTGATTTACGGGTCAAGTTCTCTTCTTTCCTCCAAAGCAACCTCATTCTCCACTTCAGTTGCCCCAAATGTACCCTAAATCTTCTTTTGCAATTCCCTATCTATTCTCTCCCCCATCTGTCACACCCTATTATTTTTGCTACCTCATTTCTCTCCCTGTATGAGGTTAGAATGAGAAGGCGATGGACCGAGCGTCTTCTCCCGTATCTTCTACCATCCAGGGGAGCCAGTCCAGAATCAATTCAGCACAACCATGTGTTGATTCTCCTCCATCCGAGTTGTATCTGTTTGAACGTGGGAACCATGTGCAACTCTCCTCATTCAACTGAATTTCATGTGGGACTCGGGCTCAAAATTTTTAAAATATATTTTAATTTCGCCTTTCGTTTCTGTACTTAAGATTTCTTTCCACAGCGTTTTAATCAATAATTATGTTATTTTCTAGAAGGTTATCTTGTGCTACCTCCATGACTATTCATTCAAACCTCATGAGATTAATGCTTGATGGCCCCATGTACAACTCGATATCCATGAGTACATGCATGTTAGAAGGGAAGGAATTTGAACAAACGAAACTGTTTCAGGCGTTACTTTGTGGAAGTTTTTAATATTCATAATGAATAGATAAAAATCGGTTAAGTCCACCCTAGTTTGTAAAAACCGACCCAGGTTTCAGCAACTGAGTGCTATTTTCAAGATTTTTACCTTAAAAATGTCGCTCAGTTGCTGAAACCTGGGTCGGTTTTAAAAAATTAGTGTGGAATTAACTAAGTTTTATCTTTTCATTATGGAAGGAATTTGGTTGATGATTTCCAAAGTATGCCTATCCTCTTTTGGAGCTCTCTCATACAGTTAACGATTTCTTAATTAACCCTGATCTTCATTAATAGAATTGATGCGAAACAGTTGCATGACTACGCGTGAATACGGTCACACGAAACGTAGAAAAATAAGCCAAGCATGTCCAAAACTCTCACGAGGCAAAGTTTTCTCTTTTCTGCTATCGCAGAATGTGGATGGAAATACCAAAATGTGTTGTAAATTTATTTGATACGAAAATATATGAATAAATTATCTCACGTGTACTGAGATAGGGTGGAAGGAAATTGAAGAGGAAGGGAGAGAGGGTGACAGTGCGGTGACAATCCTATCTCCTCCCCCACGGTCGAGTGCTGCTGTAAACGTCCTATCGCTTCATGATTGTCCATGGGGAAAATGAAGGAACTGTGATTCTTGCTCTCAAAGCAACTGTGCCTCTCTACTGATTTCTCGATAAGTATTGAGCTACATTTTTACCAATAAAGTTGCATCTGGCTGCTTTTTCTATTAAAATTTCTGTGCTGTGGAAACCCTTCGTCATTCGTGAGAATCCTAGCCTAAATCAGGAAAATTAACATAATATTCATGATGGTGAAACGTATGACTGTTCCATCCAATCACCACTCAAATTGCTCTGTAGAAAACCTCCGTCTGCCCAAAAACTCACTTAAGTTTCGTTTTTTGTCAAAGTCGACAACATGCAGGGTTGTTTGAAGCTCGTATGACGTCTTAACTGGCAGAACTCTTAAAAGTTTGGAAAAAATGTTTAGTGACATAGTGTTTTCTTCCCCGGGTTTATGAAAAGCGGATTACCTCCCAGCGTCCAGGAGGAATTTAACCATATACGTGAATCACATAAACGTTTCCAGGGTATCAAAGGTTTCCATTGGACAAAAATCAGCCATACTACACTGCTGCTGATGCATAGGAAATGAAAAAATAATTTGGTTGGCCTTGTTGGATGATTCATTTTCAATTATCCGAATTTCTTTCTCAAGAGTAACTAAGCCCAAAACCGGTGGGTCATTTGTGAAATATTTATAAGCGTACATAAATTCAAGCCAAAGTATTCAAACGATCTATTCCAAAAAAATATCCATGAATTTTTATGAATCTGTGACTGGATGCAAAATTTCTAATTGTTTCTCTACTTAACTAGCGCAGCTTGACCTTTATTTTAACTCCAAGACACAAGATGTCTTAAGATTTGGAGTTGAAAAACTACCTCAGCGTTGGAAAATAATTATATATGATGCTGGATGATACATTGCTGATTGATTTCTGCAAGCTATTAAGCACTAAAGGATACTTTTGTCTTAGGAAGAGATCACTGCGCACTTATGTATCTCTCTTAGCACGTAGACGTTTGCTTTTAGGGCCCTCATTACATCAGTCTTCGTTTTCTTTTGAATATAAAGTTATTTCTGAATACCAACATACCCAACTTGATATAATATATTAAAAAAGCGTAATTCTTCGAACAAAATCCCAAGCACAATCCATTTCTGTCTCTGAGAGCTCTAAAATGGGGTATGTTCTTCAGAGAAAGACTACTTGGAACTTGTTACTTCAGATTCTGCTTATAGAGTTTAATGTAGTAATTACTGCATATAGAGTTTAATGACATGAAAATTACTCAATACGTTTATAATGTCCATCTACACTCCTCTGTGGTGCCACCGTTTTTTATTCTAAGCATGGAGAAGAAGCGCATTGTAAGGAAACAGGAGGCATCTTGGCCCTTTTATTGCATACCCGAGGGGGAGAATAAGGGGAAGAAAAGGCGGGAAAGGGAATGTAGTGAATTGAGGTCGTTTAAGGTACTCAATGAAAGTAGGTGAATGAAGGCATTGAGGAATCGGGAAAAAGGACCTCGAAGGCATTACATACAGTGCCACCTTTCATCGCAAATCTCTTTTATAATTATAAACAATGCTTCATTCGCTTCTTTCTCAGTATAATTCCCTGATTTGACTGAAACTTCTCGAGAAATTGCCCCCAGCTCCGCCATAGCTGTGGAGAAAAGGCGTGGAGTGAAGTGCAAACGAATGGGAAAAGAGGCGTTTCCCAGTGGACGTGGAGAGGACGCAAGATACAAGAAAGGAAACCTTTCTTCATACACTCTTGTTGGAGATGAATTCTGAGCTGCCGTCGCTTGTAGGATGGCGCGTTCAAATTAAAGGCGCAAGAGAGAATGAGGTTGCGGAGGCAGAGAACGAGGGGCGTCGCCGGAGGGATATTTGTTCTCGTTTGATCACAAAAACGCTAAACCTGTGCCTTCTTTGAGAATTTCTCGACAAATTAAACGGCAGAAAATCGTCCAAGTGACGAAGAAAAATACGAGAGGAATTGTATGAAATGAATCCTTAGAGATAACTAATAATGTTAAATGTCACCGCACATTAGCTTTGCAATTGTTTTGACGTCATAAAAAAAGATTTATAATAATTTTTAACACATTGGATCATTTTTCTATGATATTATTGAACTTGAAAGATGTTTACTTTTAAAATAAAGCAAGAATTAGTGTCCCATAGAGTTCATCTCCAGGAATACATAGTATGTCCCGCTTTTGTACCTATTTTCATCGAGGGTTTTGCAATTAAAGATGAGTTTGGTTGGCATTGATTGAAACCTAATATACAGATTCTCACAGACTAATTACCGCTGTTTTTATTAGGTTTGTATATGAGGGTTTGAAATACAATGAAAGAATGTGCAAAAATTGGTATGCAGAGGGAATTAAAGCGAAGTTATTTTTAATTCAAGCCTTGCACTCTATTCTGATTTTACCAAATAGTGGAGAATTAAAGAAGTATTGAAATTAATGAGCCATCATATCATATATTTTCATTAGAGCTGCTCATATAATTTAACTGAACTTGTGACGTTTATTGGTAACTTAGGGTGGAAAAACATTATTACATTTATATTAAATTTATATTGCCCAATGACTAGAAATTAGGCTGATTTTAATGAAGTAAAAAGGTGTACACAAGTGCTCTCTGCTTTTTTAGGATAATTTATCTGATAACAGGTTATAGTTTTTCGCCAGATTTACTAAATGAATGTTTGCTAACATGAAAAGAAGAGAAACTGCCATTTCCTTAAATTGAGCATAAGGTCATACAGTCATTCATGAAATCGATCGAGTTGCTTCGGTAGAATATTTTTCACTCCATGATGTATAAGTTGAATTCAGTCACAAAACTTCGCAAAAATGTATCTAGTATGAAAATATTACAGCGTCAAATATTATGGATGTCAAAATAATGCCAAAGACTAGAATTATTGAAAACAGCAATTGATAAGCACAGGCAATACATAACAACGGTCTTGTCTAAAAAGACATCTGGCAGGATTAGCCCAAGCAAATAAGTAATGGTAGCGAAATTACGTTTGGGTACAGTTTTTTCTCTCAATCCAATTCGTTTACTAAGTCTTAGTATAAGGCATTTTCCTGTAGAGATTCCAAAATATAACGATTATTATTCGCCCATATTTAATAGAAAAGGAGACTGAAAGCGTATTTCAAGTGATACTACTCACAAATACACATTGCAATAGTATTATCATAATACTTCAAACCTGAATGATCTTAAATTACTTATCAATTATTTACACATGCAATAGTTAGAAATAGCTTTTTGGAAATCGTTCAGAGAAGGCGGGGAATAACTGCTGGTGTCAAAGTAGCCAAATGACTTCGACTAACAACCAAGAGTGGAATTCTCATACTTTGCTTATCTTATATTTTAGTCGATTTGAAACAATTTTGGTTTGGTTTTGCTAAGGGAAACTTTTTAAGTGACAACTTTTATGAGTTGGGAGACTATTTTTGTGCTCTTTGGCAATAAAGTTAACGAATCAATGCATATTGAAATCAGGGATACGTAAAGATGAGCAAATAAAAGTAAACGGTATCAGTTCTGATTTTATTTTTTTTATGGATGATTATGGATTTATGGATGATTGTTGAATCCTCATTTATTGCAATCCACCTTATTAATCTAGGCCTTCCCCTTACATGTATTCATGTGCACAGCACAGTTAGTGAAATAGGATGATGGAATCCGAGACTTGAGCTTTGAATTTAAAGTGGCGTATTAGAAGGTATTGATACGACAAGGTGCAGGGTAGAAATATGTGTGGAGACTTAGAGTGCAGCCTTAAAATGGCCCTACGAGATGACATATTAATTTTTGATATTCAAAAGTAGGATAGAGAGAGCGCAATGGAGTCACTGGTGACATAAGTACTTATCCTTCTCATACTCTTTCTTCAGTGGTGCACACACTCATTCTCAACGCTTCGAGGATGCTTGGCATCGTTTCCACTTTCGACCCTATACTCCCCATACTGAGCTGGAATTGGATATTTTCCCCTTCGTATTTGCATTTCTCTGCGCGACCGTGCATTTTAAACGCTTCCAATGCCTCATATCCCAATCGCTCTCTCTTTTCTTCTCGCGGGAGATCATCAGAGACATGACCTAGGTGGCAAAATGGGTTAAGGAAGGTTTGACTGTTCTATCCTAGATGTGAATTGGGGAGAAAATTGGGAATATGGGGCAAGAAGGAGAGTGAATGTGTACGAATGTATGAACGCAGGAGAATAACTTTTTTTGGCTAGCGTTAGAGATAAAACTGAGTAGGCTATAGGTATTCCTGTATACATAAAAACCACCTCAGCCGTTAGATTATCTCTTATTTAAAAAACAAACATTTATTTTAAAGGCTTCTTGTTAAGGTTTAAAGGTGTCTTGTTTCATCAAAGTCGGGACACTTCAGAAAGATTGTAACAAGTTTTTATGTCTCATATGTGGAAGACTTCTAAATATGTAGATATAATTACAAATGCTTCATTGTTAATTTAGATTGCTCTTAAATATTAGGGTGGCCCAAAACTTTCAATGTCTCAACAAATTATTTATTCTTTTATTTTTTTTTCCTTTTGATACAAATATAACTTTCACAAAATTTGGAGTCAATCAACCCCCAGCATCCCGTGCCGTAGAGGTCCCGCACAAACTTTCAAGTTTTGAAGATGTGATTTATTTCTCTCTATTCCAATACCAGCGGTAAATGATGGTTTTGTTTTCTGTGATAGTTATATACTTCCCCTATAAAAATTGAGACTAAATTATAAAAAATGGAATACATAAAAAGTAGTTATTTAAAGACCACATTTGGCGGCCCTTGGTGGAAAGGCAACACGTAGAGCGCGTTTATGCGTTCTTTAACTTACGCGACCATTCCCAAACACAGGTTTAAATCTTCAGGTTTTCCATCTTGCAATGGATATTCAATTTAATTCAAACAAAACAAAATTGATTAAGCCATATTGCCAAAAAACGCTTAATTTTTATTATATCCGCCACTCATTAAAGCATAAACAAATATTTGCTAAGACAGAAACGCTTTCACACTAAAACTCCGTCATTACAGTTACCCGACAGAACACCAGTTCACCATAAACAAATTTGAAACACCAAAACTAAGGTAAAAATATGAGCACGATGTGTATGGTGGTACTTTTCTCAGATATACTGATTTATTCAGGAGTCGTTGTGTTTTCATTTCCTCACGATTTCAACTCTCTGACTCCGTTCGTTAACCGGAGATCTTTCTGCTTTCTTTATGTTCTCTCTCTTAGACACCACCTTGTCCTTGTCGACTAAACGAAGCTTACTCGTACCTATTTGTTGACGTTTTGGTTCCACTATTAACTCCTGAATCTGTTTATTTCATTCAATGCAGGACTTGAAATTTCTTGGGACTTTCTCTGAACATAACTACCATAATTTGGGATTCTAAATTTTGATGTATGTTGTCAAAATGTAAAATATCGATTAGATATACAGTAAACAACACATTAAACAGCTTATATTATCCACTGTTACGGGTAAAACTCACCAAATTCTCCAAATGTTCTGTTTTACCACTTGACTCCTTAATTACGTGGTCGGAATCATTCTCAGCGAGATCAAACGAAGCCTCCCAGGGAAATGGTGATGACAATCTGGACCATATCATACTAAGAAAATGATAAATTAACTGATTAGTTACATCTGGGGTGAACGTTAATCAAAAAGACTTTGTAACTTTTACACTCTGTTTTATTCTTCTACGACCAGTTTCATCGCATAGGCAACATCTTCAGGTGTTTTCTTTGCAATAAAATTAGTGGACTGAGGAAAAATATTGTGAAAAGGTGTAACATTATTTTGATTCCATAATAATTGTTCACAAAATACCACCTGGTACCATTAAATTTATCCGGGGACATTTATTCAAAAGACCAAATGTTATTGCTAAATAGCAGAATTGGTGAATGACAAAGGGCGGCTGACACATTTATGGATTTCTGAATCTCTTAAGAATAGGAGTAGGGAGGACGATATTTATTTATAACAAAACCATTTAGCTATAGAGTGTACTGCTGTGATTTTCCATTTTTCACCTACGAGTATATAATTCTGTCATTCTTTAAACCTAAACTCCTCTTTCTTTTCTCAAACAGTAGAGTAAAATTACTCAAGTCTCTCGGAAAAATATAGTTATAACTTCACGTCGTAAAATATCCAGTTACTCACTGATCAAGGCATTGATGAGTCACACAGGTGGAAATGGCAGAAAGAAGAGTCCTGGGTGAAGAAGTGTGAATTCCTGGGTGAAATTCCCCTGGTCATGGAAACCATTTTAAGTCACCCCGGAATAAGTAATGGCTGAGTACATAAAATTCATCCCTTTCCTCCAATTAAAAGGCTTTCCGAGGACTAGTGAACGAGAAACCTGACCCTATCTTATTGCTTGGGCCATTAATATGGTAATGGAGGATAGAACAGCCACCTTTACATTTCTATTACCTGACACTTTCACATCTACTTTATGCCTACTGGGGACATATACCATCCGTTTTCCACCTAAAACTCTTACTCTCCTTTTTTATCGTAAATCCTCCAACTCCTCATTTTGTTTATCAAACTTACCTTCTAACTTCCGCCAGTACATATGTTTCCACGCGTTTTTTTAGCATTCATTGGTCGCATATGTATCTTCTTTGCTTTCATTCCCTGCTCTTTATTTCTGCGTGAAAACTCTTTTTCGTGGCTACGTCTTTGTACTTTTTATGCTGTTTTAGCCATCTAATTCCTTCTTTTTTTCCTTATTCTGCGTGGTCTTTCTCCACCTATTCTTCACACCTCCATCCCATTCTCGTCTCATACTTCAATATCTCAGCCCACTCCTCTCAGACATTTTCATAGAAATTGTGTCTGTTCAGTGCAAAAAAGAATATATTATTTCAAAGGACCCCTGGTAATAAAAAGATGAAGCCACCATCGTTCTCGGAGTTATGAGCTACTATATGATATCCCGCCTATGTAGGAGCAATTCCCATCACCCCTCGGAACTCTCTGCGCCCATAAGTGTCCAAACTTTTATTATTATTACCCACCCATTCAAAATTTTTACTTCCTCCATAAAATGAGATAATAATGGTGCTTCGCTTATTACGCTTGAAAGACCATGGTACAAAATATTCCACGGAAAAGACAAACGGCGAAGGCAAAGAACAAAAACGCCATTTTTGCGGAATTCCATCAAAAATCGGCATCATTCGAAAACGTGAGTATGTCATTGCAACAGGGTACACATAGTTAAATTTTTCGAGACAATTGCGTCACGTATCTCTCTGAAGTGATCTTACCTGAGGAAAAGCATTCAGTAAATGAAGCTGCGACGTAGAGATATTTGAGTAAAACCTTAACTTTCTTACCTACGATGTTTTCAGTCGAAATATATATGGTAGAGTCATTTACCGCATTAAAACATTGAAGTTGATAGCCTCGTTTTATGATAATAATTTTTTCATGCTGCCACATTCATTAATTTGTCATTCAACCCTAAGATTGGTTGACTGTAGCCCTCCACTCTTCCATGTCCAATGCTAGTTCCCTTACCTCCTAGTATCTCTTACTATGTACTATCCTCTTTATTTGGTCCATGAACATATACATATACCTGGGTCTTTTTCCTCTATTTTGCCTTCATTTATGTACATAACAAACCCATTGTGTCTCAAAGAGTGTCCAATCCATCTAGCTCTTCTTTTTACTATGGTGTTCTACGTGGTTTTTACTTCTTCGACTCTTCCGTGCACTTCATCATTTCTTATTTTGCCCGTTCATTTATTCTTCAGCATCCTCCTCTATAACCAAGTTTTTAAGGCTTCTAGTCTAGTCTGTCATCTCTTTCTATGGTCGATGCTTCCGATCTGTAGAGTGCTACTTTCCACACGAAAATTTTCACATTGTAAGGCGAGTAATGCATAGAAGTTAATGAAGAAATTATCCACCTGGTCCGGTAGAAAAATCATGAGCTGATAACTTTGCATATTAGCGTAGAGACCACTACAATACCTAAAATACGTGGGTATTGAAGCAATTATTTAGAAATATTCATTTTTATATACGAAATAACTTCATTTATGTGGCAACAATTGAGTGTAATAATGCACGAGGCAAGTGGAACGCCTTGCAATGCTTCAGGATTTAGAAGAAGTTTTATTGTTACCGGTTGTCGTAGAGTAACATCCATGTCCCCACCGGAGATGTTACATTTGAGAGCCGCCCAGATCAAAAAAAAAATTGGTCCAACCTCATAACAATAACAGAGCCACTTTCACCACTCCAAATTCCAAGTTTCAGTAATTTCGATCTCAGTGTTCTCAAAAATAATATTATTAAGGATAGCTAAAAGAATATAGTAAAGTGTTATCATTATAGAATTTATATTAGTGAGCACGTTAGCGCGCACTTACCCCCATTCATGTTCTAACTCGACTGCTCTGGCCGCGCGAGTTTAGAATCCAGCGAATTTCCCGCCCCAAGTTGGAGCATAGAACATCCGTCCGCCCTAGGAGATGGAACCATGTGACTATCTTGAATTTGCTTCAACATACATGAACTAGATTTCCCGTATAGCTTCACTGGCATGGATTCATAAGATAGTTCATATATGCCCTCGAAATGCAAACTGTAATGACAGGTGCCTTTCTCATTCATACTGCTAACATCTCATAGAATGCGTTCATGAAAGTAATTTCCACCCAAAAATTCTTCACAAGGCGAGTATAGGGCCCAGACTCGACGCCTTGGAACAACAGGAAATTCTTCAGGGCCAAACTTCCAAGTCAGTGACATTATTTAACGAACAATTATATTCTTGGAATTCTCCTATTCTCAATGTATTTTCCCAACCCTCCAGACAAGACCCTTCCCAAATAAATAATAAAACTCCAATGGCCGTAATAATTGTCACCACTCGTCAAAAGAAAGAAAGAAAAGTTTACTGTGTTGGTTTAACGTAAACGTCGGTGATCAACCCCAGCCTCTCGATCAGAATACCCTCCTATGATGGTTTACGGGAAAATGACTTCCTCGCCAGTGACCAACACAGACACACACGCACACACCCCAGAAAAGGATTCTTCGCAAGGGCTAATGGGATTCTTGGGGTTATAACCTGGGATCCTTCAAAGGGCTAATGAGACCCCACTAAGAATGCCAGGTTATTCACACATTCACTCTTACAAACACTCACTCACACACACAAATGGGCCCAACTTCTGGGAGAATCTTTCACAAAAATAGCGTGGTCAAAATACACACACAAAAACGGACAGGGTGAGCGTCGGATTCGCGTATTTCGGCCACAATGTGGCCCTCTTCAGCGAACTGAAGGAAAATAACACTACCAACACAAGGTTGAAAGTGTAAAATACTGAGAACGGACGTTGTATAAATACAAAAAATGATAAATGGGAGGAAAGGGGAAGGAACCAATGAAAGTAGGGTGGGGGAGGGTGTGTAGAAGTCATTGGCGGCGGATGGGCGGGGGGGAAGGGCGCACGTTAGGAGGAAAGGGAGTGAAAGCAAACGAAAACGTAACCGTTATAGGGGTGGTATTTATGGCGGAGGGAGGGCTTAGTAGGGGAGGGTGGAGCCGTTTAACATTTGACCGTTGGTAAAACTTTACTCTAAAATTGAAAAGAGTGGCGAGTATGGAATAGGTCCTTTATCGTTGTTCACTATGTTAGATTTAAATCTGTGTATGTAGAGACTTTCGTATGCGTCAAGTAAATAATTAGGTGTTTGTTTGATGAGATGGAGGTTGTTTTCTGAAATTTTATGTCCTGTATTGAGTAAGTGTTGAGCGATGCTGGATTTTTCCGGTCTATTATATTTAAAATTGCCTAATTGTTCCTTGAATGTAGTTTTTATGTTTCTGCGTGTTTGCCCAACGTATGTTAGATCACATGAGGAACAACATATTTGATATATTCCCGACTTTTCAGATGTGTCGATCTTATCCTACGTGTTCCCCAATAAGTGTTTAACTTTGTTGTTGCTACTGTATGAAATCTTAGTGTTGACTGCCTTGAAAATCTTTTCAAGGCCTTTAGTTAGTTGCGGGTGGTAGGGAAGTTTAATGAAACGGGAGGGGTTATCTTTAGTGAGGGTAGTTGAGTTGTGGATAAGTCTCTTAAATTTATGCTTCTTGAGAATATTATAGATTATTGAATCCTTAAAGCCGTTTTGTTTCACGATACTTTTAATATAATTTAGCTCTTTCGAGTAGTTATGTATATCAAGGGGGATATTTACCAATCTGTGTACGAGAGCATGATAGGAAGCGAGTTTATTGCTAGTATGCACAAAGGAGTCACGGTGAATATAATTATTCGTGCGCATGGGTTTGAGATAAACTTCATAGGATAGTTTATTACCGTTTCAGGTCAGAAGAAGATCTAGAAATGGTAGTTGGTTATTTTCTTCTACCTCATGCGTGAACTTAATAGAGGGGAAGAAACTGTTTAAATCATAAAAAAACTCTTCTAAATCATATTTGCTTGTGTCAAAAATGGCAAATATGTCTTCAACATATCTTATACATACTGATGGGAAATAACTGATCTTACTCTTAAAAGTCTTTTAAACGAGTCATGAAGACATTAGCCAGGAATGGGGTTAGAGAGTTACCCATCGTTGTGCCAAATTCTTTTTTATAGAATTTCTCTTGAGATACAAATTAATTCTGGTTCATGACTAAGTTAGTAAGTCTAATGTATTTGTCTGTTACCTTTTCATCAATATTTACAGAAATTAACCAACTCTTAAGTGGATTAAGGGCTATGTCCACTGGCACACTTGGAAATAAATTTGAAACATCGAAGGAAACCATTATTTCTCCTTCGGTAAATATATGGCCTTTAGTTTTGTTTACGAAGTCTAAGTTGTTCTTAATGGAATGGGGGCTTTGGAAATTAAAATTAGAGAATCGTGAAACAAGCCATTTAAACTAGAGGTAAGTGGGAGAGTCTATCCCAGAAACTATGGGCCTTATTGGGCAATCAGCTTTGTGAGCTTTAGGTAGGCAATATAATCTTGGAAACACCGGGTTGGACACTGAAAGTTTAAATTTTGGCAACTCGTCAATGAGAACAGGGCAATCTTTAAAATCATTTTTGACCTGTGTTACAATTTTGTTGAGGGGGTTCTTTTTTATTTCTATACATGGCCCGGATGAAATCAAGGAGGCTACTTTTTCGAAATTAACTTCTTTGTTCATGATAACACAGAGGTTGCATTTCTTTTGCCATCGAATTTTGAGAGGAACTTATAGAGAGGGATAAATGGGGAACGAGAATATAGGTCAAACTTTTTTGGTAATTCTTTCCCCATTTGGACGATAAAATATAGAAGTTTCCCATCACGTAAGGGTCTGCTAAAAATTACATTTTTATGGTTTAACGTTTGATGTGAATGACGCATGTTCTGAAATGTGATCAATACCAATAACTACTTATAATGACGAAGTCTTGTTTAAGCGAAGGGAAATGGTAGGGACTATTGCATTAAAGGAATTATGAAACTACCAGTGTTTGGAATTCGCACCACTAATTTGTTTTGTTGGCCACCAGAGGGTATTTCGTGACTTTATTTTACCCGACATCTATCGGGAGTTTTTTTGTGCCATTTCTTGTTTGGTTCGTTAGTGACAAGTTAGTCGCTCTACTGATACGAGAGAGAGAGAGAGAGAGAGCGTCTCGTCGACCAGGAAGTCAATCACCGGTAGAAGACCACGTTGGGTAAGTCACAAATTGCTCAAGGCCATATCATTTACTTCATACAGTCCACTATTATTTTTCGGGTATCCGGTTTCGTTCATTTCTGTCTCTCGTGTTTTTTCCCAATTACGGACGAAAGAGAGAATATTTTTTGGTCCTCCGGCCGGATTTCATGGTCTTGTAATACATTGTGTGCGGCTTACTTATCTTGGGAAAGGTATCTTCTACTACGCAGTTTTCAGGTCTTCTTTTCTCAAAATACTTACGGTTTTGAATCTTATTGTAAACTTGCATTACATTTTCTGCGCTGTGAACTAATATCTCAGGTGTGTTTTACAACTTGTGTATCTTGCAAGTTATAGATAATCTTTGTCGAATATTATTCAGTGTCTTAGGGTAGGTTCTTGATCCACGTTATCATCTCTTCTGACGACGAAAGGCAAGCTGATCACGGTGCTGCACGCGATTCTTTAACTATTTGTGCGCTGAATCGGCAGTAAAGTTTCCCTAAGAGGAGGCGCGATGCCGTTGTTAAAACTATCGAGCGGCTGTACCTAATGTCAACGAAGATTTTAGCCACAAAGGAGGAATTATCTGTCTTCTCAAGTTGATATTCGAACCTGCAAGATGATTTTAAATTGTTTCTCGTGATGACGAACGAGTTGAGTGAGTTGGCATTTGATTGGAATTTAAACGTGGTAGCGTCCGAACTTGAGTTGGAGGAACGCGTTGAATGCCGCTATCAAAAAATCAACCCGGTTGTGAGTCGAGTAGTAAAGGGAGCTCCTCCAACCTCGCGGAAAGGTCAATCTTTGTAACCTCCCTCACCACGCCTAACGAATATTAGTATTCCTGTTTTCGATGGGAACCTGGCTAATTTCAAGCAATTTTTTGATGTATTTACGAGCTTGATTGACTCAAAGAAAAGTTTAACTGATGTAGAGAAGTATCATTATCTTATACCTAGCCTAAAAGGTCAGGCGTTAGCTTTAGTTTCAAGCCTATCTATCATTTCAGATAACTACGCAATCGCTTGGCAGACATTAGTCCAACAGTATGAAAATAAAAGGTTGCTGACTTTTGCTTATCTGGATAACTTGTTCAGTATTCGTGTTGATAGTGAGTCAGTTGATGCTTTGCAAAACTTTTTCGATGTTTTTTCGGAAAATGTTAATGCCTTTGACGCAATAAAAATTCCGAATTCGTCAGAGTTTATTTTGTTTTATATTGCGGCAAAAGCTCTGGACAAATCTGTCAAAAGACAGTTTGAAATCGAATGCCATGGCGTTGATTTCTCATCAATTGCACGTCTCATAGAATTCGGATGTAAATATGTCAACATTCTGAGGACATCTGGTTGCAAGCAAATTAAATTTGACTTCTTAAAGGGTTCCGTTGTGAATAAAGGTATGTCTCAAAGGACAAAATTAATTGCTACGTCTCAAACTGATCGCGTTAGCAGGATTCAATACCTTCCATGTGCTTTCTATGGTCTCTGCCTGAAAATTATAAACCTATTAATAAAAAATTGTTTTAAATTTCAATTTTTGGTAACAGTAAAAAATAAATGAGGATTATTATAATTAAATTTTAAATTGAAATTTTTACAGATTGAGCATTTTACTAGGAATAAACCACTTATTTAAATTGTAATCCACAACATGCTCACAAGAGACTCGCAGGTTGTTCAATGTATGTAATTTACTAAGTAAATATGATGTTGTCCCGATACATGCATTTACTACTCTCCCAATGCCAACACTTCCTTTAGATTTGATGAAAACAATGTATTACCCTCTTTCTTGTTTCTACATATTTTCACTCACAACACCATCGTCCGTCTCAACTCTCAAACATACAACTGACTGGCTTCATTAATAACGCGTACCGCTTTCTGAAAGCACTCAGACATCTTTTAGAGACAAACAAATTGTATACGAGCACCACACCACGACCCACAAGAATAAACCAGCCACAATAATGAGCAAGATAAAAAATAACAATATTTATATTTATCTAAATAGAACGAATCGGGTAGTGTTCTGAGTTATGTCTGGACAAAAATGCTCTTGCACATTTTTGTTATACTACAAATTGGATGTAAAAACTGTTTACAATGCTGGGAATGTTCTCTCACTCAGTAGGATTAAAGATTATCAGGGTTCAAAAAGAATTGATGTGTGAATTAATACAGAGGATGAGAATGGGAGGAAGTACTGTGAGGGAGGGATAATCGATCAGGACTTGGAGTGAGAGGATGGAATGCAATACAAGGAAACTAATATCCACGATAATGATGGCGCTGACGTCGAGGCAGTGGGGATGGATTGATGCGCTCCGGCAGTGGCAAAGGGAACATTCATTTCATCGGTGCCAATCGGACAACCAATAAACTCACTGTTGTGCCCGTAACTCCACCTGGCCCCTTGCTCCCCTGCTTCCCCTTTCACTATCTAGTCAGGCGTCACTTGATGCCCCGCAGTCTCCCCTCCTCATTCTTCCGTCTCCCGTCGTCATCCCTCGGTGGCCAATTAGCATGTTTGTTTCTCATAAGGCTGCCGAATTACCGTTGCATTTTTCATTTCCCAATGGATTCTGTCAAAGATGAAAGTGGAAAGGATTGAGGTGGGCTTGGCAATATCATGAAATTGGAGAGCGAGAGAGAGATTGATTGAGTATCTATTGCTTACATTGGGAAAGGATATTCAACGTTCATTTATTGACTCATCTCACAATTAATAGAGTGATTTGGCAAGGGGAGCAAGGGGCCAGGTGGAGTTACGGGCACAACAGTGAGTTTATTGGTTGTCCGATTGGCACCGATGAAACGAATGTTCCTTTTGCCACTGTCGGAGCGCATCAATCCATCCCCACTGCCTCGACGTCAGCGCCATCATTGCCGTGGATATTAGTTTCCTTGTATTGCATTCCTTCCTCTCACTCCAACTCCTGATCGATTATCCCTCCCTCGCAGTACTTCCTCCCATTCTCATGCTCTCTATTCATTCACAGATCACTCTATCACGACAGCGGACGACTGCAAATGACTGAATAATATTTTATTCTACTTGGGCGATAGAGGCTAAATATATGTTTGATGGCTATTCTATCCTACTCAGATCAGAATCAAATATGCTAATGTATTTCAAATTCCGGCATTAATTGGCCTGCTACCTCGCTTGATTTGACTTCTAAAACCCAAAAATCCTGTAAGACCTTCACACACTCAAGCTGCCTCGGTGGCGATAGCGGCCGCGTAGTGGCCAACGGTGGCCGCCGCTGTCACACACCTGTGACCACTTGGTCGAGGCCGCGGAATCACTCTATTAATTATGAGATGAGTCAATAAATGAACGTTGAATATCAAGAATGCTAAATAATTAAGGTCGTGTTTTACATCTTATTTCGTCGTCATTTACGTAATACCATTATATTATATAAAGTACAAATTCCAATCGATTTCGCAAGAATCTACGGATTTTTAATGCCATGGAGATTATTCCAAAATTTGCCCTCTTGCGTTAATGCAAAGCCCAATTTCGTGCATACAACCCCTTGATTATGCTTGACGTCGGCCACAGCGGATTGCGGGCAAACTTGACAGTGCGCATTCGGCCAAACTTGACACGCGCATTCGGCCTACCGCTGCACCGGTCAGACCGCGGCCGCTAGTCCGCTCTGTTGTGCGTGCTCGCACTGAACACTCCATTTTTGTTTGGCCAGGTATCGTGGACACTAAGCTGTGTGGAGGTCATTAAATTATGCGTCCCATTTCCTCTAACAGAACATGTACTCAACAAAATAATATGTCATAAAATCATCGTCTACTCGCTTCAACGCCAACAGACCTATCGATGCCACACCTTGCGGAGTTACACAAATTGCTTCACAAATAATTACTGCTGAGAAATGTCAAACAAGAGTTGTTTGACCACATGCCTTGCATGTACTAGACCCTCCTTCTTTACCAATATCTAGGTTTATAAATCGGAAAAACCGTAAAAGTATCAATTCATCCCAGGACGGAAATTACGTGCATAGAGCTTTTTAAGGAATGCTTCCAGAAGGGCCATCCACATGAACGCTTTCCGCGAGGGAAAAATAATATCGGCATAGGAGCAGGAAGAAAATCAAAGTTCTAACTGATTGACAAGAAACAACAAAACTCCAAGCACTTTGACTTAAACAAATACTGAACGTTGAGAACGTTTTCAGTATTGTCGAAGTGCATCACCACGTAGTCACCGTTTGGAATTCCGTCCGATACCTTCAGCCTCGACTTACCATTTTCCAAAGTTTTTCCTCAATTTCCCCAGGATTTTCATTATTAAAATCATTGTAAAAAAATATACTCATTTGAAATGAATGATTTAAGCCGAATCAAACAGCTCTAAATCGTCTTTCAATTATTTTTATCAACGTCTGTTTCTTTGAGAATATATATAATGATAGGCATAAAATAAAACTTAATCAAAATTTACTCAATTCAACATTACAAGTATGGTGTAGGTTTTATCCCATGCCAATGTAAGTGTATTATGGATATAAAATATATTTAATTAAAAGAGAGGATACGATTTTATGATACCCAGAGTTTGAATAAACGCCCCAAAACACACAGTTGCTATTGAATACGAAAAAACTAATTTTTTTAGCAATGACTCATTGTTGAAACAGGTCTCCTCATAGACAACGATATATCGTCGTTGGCACTTCTGGAACATTCTGCAAACGACGATATATCGTCGCGTGGCACTCAAAGGGGTTAATACGAGATATTTATGGCAAAATGCATTTACCACACATATCTTCCTTTTGCTGTAAATATATTCGAGGAAACTATAATAAAAACAACTAGCATATATTTACCGGTATATTTTTTGTAGATTTACCAAATTTAGCCTTGGTTATATTCGATAAAATATTGATAAAATTGATGTATAATATTGATAAATAATTGATATTATTGATAAAATAATTATTGGCCCGAAAACCTGCAGCACTTCCTCTTGAAGATAAATAAATGATATGCCGCATGGAATATACCCCTTAATTCTTGTCAATTGACTGTCAGTATGATGTACTACACCAATCATAATATCTCTTACAACACAAGTTTAATAGATAGGATATTTTTACTGAGTTTTAAATTAATGACAGTCATTGCATCATTGGTCGTTCAATCCTAAAATTGGTTGACTGCAGCCCTCCACCCTTCCCTATCTAATGCTAGTTCCCTTACTTCCTGGTATCTCTTCCTATGTACTTTCCTCTTTATTAGGTCTATTAACTTATCCCTGGGCCTTCTTCTATGGACCTCTCCCTCTATTTTCCCTTAAGTTTTGTTTCTCACAAACCCATGTGTCTCAGAGTGTGTCCAGTCCATTTGGTTAATGGTTTCTGTTTGGGGACTCAATGGTCCTTCCCTCTTCTACTCTTCTCTACTTTTCATCATTTCTTATTTTTTCCGTATTTATTTCATCCGTATTAAAGGCATTATAAAACTATATCTGCTCCACCTAAATACTATGCCCTTTAACCTTTATCTTAAGGACTCTCATCTCTCCTATTATTTTCACCATTTCCGGTCTCTTTCCGAAGATTTCCCCAAGTTGCAATCGTATTTTCTTTATTCATGCCACGTTTTATCTCTTCCTATATTCAGCATCCTTTGAGATAAAGGTCATTTATTGAGAAGATAGGGAGTGAGAGCCTGTATATTCAACCTTCAAAGTCACCGAATTGTGCGCAAGGGACCCCTTGCACCTCAAATTAATGGCGGATCGAGAGACATTGCGGTGGGGAATAAAACTCCAAAGACGACCTTATAGGAAGGAATGGAGAGTGATGGTGGCAATATCTTGGGGTTTCTTCTGCCTTGGGGTTGGGAAATTAAGAAGACTTCATTACCGAAACTTTTCCTCTCCTTTCCTCACCGTAGTCCTAACTCTGGGGTAACTGGTGACAGCAGCCTATGTTTAGTCTTCGAAAAGGTGATTAGGTGTTCGTGTGTAAGCGGTCGTAAGGGATACGATATAACCACTACATTAAAAAATTACATTTGAATGCCACATGGTGCTTATAAATCATTACATTTTGCATTTCTATTATGATATTCAAGCGCAGAACACTGGCCGTAATGATACATCTAAATTCCAGATACCGTCAAATTACAAGGAGACAGTGATTAATTTTAAGTACTGTAGACATCTAAGCGCAGTTTGCGCGTAAAAATCATCCACATAATGCAAAGATGATTTTTAAAAGAATATTTGGTAAACAAAAGTTGCAAAGAGCTAGCGTATGCCTACTATATTTACGAAAATGCCAAAACAAGAGGAATTTTGGGTCAAATCTCGAGGCCAAGGATTATGTGATCACCCATATAGAGCTCTGATTTTGTTCCTCAAGGTGTCAGATACTTCGCAGGGAATCATCTATCTTGATTCATTTATTTTCCCCTGAATCACTTTCTGTATGCTCCACTTCGCACCCTATTTTAATATTCGGATCATCTTCCATCATCGCCTTTGTAACTAGAGGTGCTGCCTTTATGAAAACCTTTAGCCTGCAAGAGTAATAGGCGTTATTAGTGTCCTTGTCCTTTGCCCCCTCACTAATCCCACACCGTCGGATGAAATATGAGAAACGCACTGCGCGCTCACCCGTTCGCCGAATCGACAAATTTATTAAACTTTTGAGGAAAGATGGACGAATTAATTGTGTTTTTTCCGCCGTTAATTGTTTCGCAGTTTCTAAGAACTCATTTACAATATTTTAAGGCGTATTAAAGGCGTACTCTTATAGGATGATGGCTGAATGCTTTCGTTAACAAGCAGTTAAGCAAGCAATGAAGCAACTTAATCACTTACCTAGTACCTGCATTTCGTTTGAATTAACAGATAACACATTTTGAATTTTTATTATATGCTCCCAAATATGAATGATATGAGAAATAATTGCAATTTTTTTCACCTTCTTACGTAAATTCGTATGCCCTAAAAAGGTGAAAAAAATCTTCTTCCGAAGAAATTCTTAAAATCATACGGAGGAATATTTAAAGTGCTATAAGATGCAATATTCTTCCTCATGAGAGACCCAAGCACAAAGATATTGATACCGTGATAAAATTATTTATTTACTTCGTGCCATACTAATGTAATATCAGTACACGCTGTCATGACTCAAAGGCTTCAATATGGATGGTTTAATTTTCCCTTCTTCGTTTAATTTGAGTCCTAGCTCGTAAAATTAACTACTATCCATAAATAGCAAACTCATAGTGCATATATGATGAAATTTCCATATTCCTCTAGTCTTCATCCATAGAATAATACGTTATGACAATATGTAAATAATGATTCAACCATTGAAAACTAAAAAAAATATATACAAGCGGATCTGGTGGTGTATTAAAATAACTACTCCAATAAAACACAAAACACCTTCTCCATTAGAAGGCATTATGTAAAAATATGCTTTAGCTTAAGGTGAGATTAAATATCAATCTTCTTCTGGACGTCAGATTATTTTACATACTTATTTTTTCTCAGCTGAATACATTTTTCGATTGAAGGATAAAGATATAATGGTTTCTAGGATATGCCTAGGGCTAAACCGGGGAATTCGTAAAGACCACGAGAGGAAACAAGAACAAAATATGATAAAAGAATACTCTCTCTCCCTTCATGGCGAGTACTTGGATTGAACAGGTGATTTGGTCTAACGTCATGTCGAAATCATTATCTACTCATCGAATGTCGATCATATGTTGAAATATTTGTGATAACATACATTGATGAACATTTTTAACTGCCTTCGCTGGTAAAAGGAAGATTACGAGTCAAGTAATAATCATAATGTTTTTCTATTGATTGGCCGTGAGGTATAGCAAGAATATTAACATGCTCTGAAAGCAGAGAATATTTTAATGAAAGTTAGCTAGTTGAGGATCATATAACTCTGCAGTCTTCGTTTGATCAAATATGCCTATCTGTTCCAAACAATGAGACCAAGATGAATGCAAAACTTGCTAGACGTGATCAGTCTTTCCACCACAAGTCAGATAAATGGTAATGAGAAAGAGAGAGAGGGAGAGAGAGAGAGAGAGAGATGGGAGGAGAGTGGACGAGGAGCGAGCATCACTGCGAGTAATCGTAAGAGGCCGACCCGTTGCTGCGATCTGGAATTTATGGAAACAAGCGCTGCTAAGAGGACGCTAAGGAAGATCCATTATTCGAAAAAGGGAGTAAACAGTCGAAATAATGGGTTCACTTCAACGCTGAGAATAGAATTTCCTGAATGGAGGTCAAAAGGAACAAGGGAGAACCCAGGGAGCGTGGAGGATGACGAAAGATTCAACCGCAAGGGGAGAGAGAATTATGGCAATGCTGGGGTAAGGGTCGGGGAAGAGGAAGGAAACGGTACTCGAATAGAATATGATGTCTCCAACTAGTCCAAACATTAGAGTTTAGAGAGTAAATAACGGAAGGATTCAATCCTCAACTTTTGGAATGAACTCTATGATTATTCAGACAATACTGGCGGAAAAACTACTGAGAATTTACTTGCCTCTTGAAGCGAATAAAACTTAGTTCAACGATACCGACGTCGTTGCATATTAAGTATTCTACCAGAGAAATAAAGTCATTTATCAATTATGACACAGCAATGATTTTAAGAAGATGAACAACGTTATTCGGATTGGTTATTATATTTCTCGCCCATGAAGTGATACTCTCAAATGAATGTGGACTGATCCTGACAGTCATTCGAAAAATTATAGTAATTTTTTACAAATGCTAATATATCAAAATGTTGATTTACGTTGGATGCAAATTCTAGAATACTTGAGGAAAACGGTAAATATAAATTAGTGTTAAATTACCTCATTTCAACATGCAATAGCAACATTACGCTCGCAACACTTCTACGAAGATTTTATATCACAGCTACCATTCCACATAAAGGCATTTTGTGAAAGTTCCTTACTTCTTCTAGAATGAATACAACAGTTTCAAATTTTTACTCTGAGTACAGTTATATCTACGTAGTATTTTGGTTCTTGACATAGGGCGCCACCAAGTTCAGGAAACTTGTGACAATATATAGGCTAGAATACCAGGGAAGGAAATTCACTCGCACAGAGATAAAAATTCAGAGCGGTATCTCTATTTGAGAGGCCAAAAGAGAAAATATAACTTTCACTGTGCAACCATGGAGAATATAAATTTCTTCAAAAGATTGGTCATATTACTATCAGATAGAATAAGGGGACGAAGGTCAGAAAAAATGGTTAAGAGAAGAACTAGTAAAGTAAATTTTAGGTGGAATAAATCAATGAACGCATGGTTATCTTAATAATTTGAATACCAACTCAATATGTGCGCGTTAGACACTGTTTTTTTGCAATATCACGGGGAATGCTATTTAGAGACATCCAGAATCGAATGTTAAAACCATCTTTTATTTTCAATTTCACAGTCTCATAAGCATCAAATAGTATTTCACGATGTAAAACCTGCAATATGGAGATCGGCAGAACAAATATGAGCTGATTTAGTCAACGACGAATAGAAATAGAGTTAATTCTTTAACATGTTGAAACAATTAATTCTTCCTTCATGCGATTTCCAAAGTCCTATTTTAGTGTCAATAAACATGAATTCTGGATGTATTCTCTGCTGTTTCACCTTTAGCAACGACTTAGTCCCTTTAAAATGCATATTGTAGTGTTTTCGACACATGTTCCACGGCAGGCAGGATTTTTCTTCACGTTGGGGCCTCCGATTCGTGGCTTTTAGAATTGGAGAGTTTACAGCAACAGAAATAAATATATCTCACAAGCAGTTTCTTATTTAATTTCCACGTCAAGCATTGAACACAAAAAAATTAAATGAATCTCGGAAAAGAAATTAAGGGGCTAGTTGAGGCGAAGTCTAGACACGCCTATGTCCTTCTGTGCCGTCCAATTGGGTTCATGTACCCTCGTCCGGAATTCGTCGCCTCCGGTCACGTGATCTTTGACCCAACTCTCTAGCCACTCTCCGAAATAAATGAAGAGTGGCATGCGGTACACGCCTCAATATGGATGTTATTGACGAGGGTTTATGGGTGCGCCACCTCAGATAAGCAAGGTTCAAGTACGAAAAAACATTTCTCTGTATAAAAAATATAAAAAAATTAGAAAGAGAGATGCTATCAAGTAGGTCAATAGAAGTAGGATAACCCACCCATTTATTTAAGATATGTGCATATTTAATTGAAAAATTAATAAATAAGTTGATAATTGAATAATTTATCCATCAATGAATTCAATTTCATGATAAATTAAATATTTTGCTTTAAAAACTGCAGAGTAAGATTAGTTCTTTATAACATAAACATAATATTCGTTGGGAATCAAGTTATTTTTCTCCTATCCAGTTTAGTTAATTAATTTTCATACACTAACTCACTTTGCTATGTTATGCACTCAATACCTAAACGACCTTATCCAAAATCAAAAATCTCATTTCAATCCATATGTAAATTACAAACACGCCAAAGAACGTCAAAGTAGACTATGATTTATAAGTATGATGAAGGTGTCAGGCAATGTTATCTAAGGTTGGAATCTGCTCGAAATTTTGCAGTTTGTTTCGGTCACTCAGAATGCATCTATTTCGTATTTTGGGACGAAACTTGTGCAGAATTCGGAAACATAAGTAGGTGAGTCAGGTGTGTAAAACCGGAGAGAATGCTTTCGAGTTCACGACATCTATTTCAGTATTACGCGCTTATTATCAGATTTTACGCTAGAGGTTTGTGCTCTAAATAATAAACATGTATGATAAAGGTAAGGTAAGAACTATCATTCCTCATAGAAGTAACAAATTGCACCTATTATGAGTTTAGCCAAAATTGAAAGGCATTGGCAACAATCTTATAGGGCCTCCAATTTATTGACCACTTACACTTGTCAGGTACCTGCCCCCAATTTTCTGTATTTTAAAAGACACCTCCACGTATTGGAAGAATCAATGACATAGATTGTAAGACACTGACAAATAGTGTGTTACACGTCTAATCTATCATTATTTGACGATAAAAAAGTGAATTTCAGGTGACTATTGTGGATGTTAAATACAAAATTACGTTTTTGGCTTTCTTTCATCGTTGAAAGCGACCAGGTACTGATTCGCAAGTAACCACACGAATGGCGAGGTATCTTCCAAAAAGCATGGAATATTTTAGCTTAATGATCAGCTGTTAAGTCTTTTGTAGTTAGTGGCCAATTTTTTCTTTTGCAGCTAGTGGTTAATTTGAGATCATCCTTTGAGCTGATTCGTGGCATTTTAATTTGATGTATATTAGCGTGTATGATACCCAATTTTTGTTTTATTGGCCCCGACTGGTCAATATTACTCTTCCTCCGTTCTAAAACAATGCTTAGCAATAGTTGGTTACTTTATCATAGTGGCATTACAAACAAATGTACAAGACACATTCATTACAGTGCTATGCCCAACTGTCTTAAAATGTTCACCTTTTACTGGGAAAACTTTTGCATGGGTCATTGGCTGCCTATCCGTCGTACTTCAGCTTTGAAAGATAAATGAAAGAGAAAATGATCTTGCCAGAAACAGCCAAGGATGGGGATGAAAACCTTTTCCACATCATTGATAAGGTTATCATCCACCCTGTTTAACTTGTATGGCCGTACGCTAAGCTTTTAGTAGCCTTTTAAACTCAAGGGTTTCTGGACCATAAATCTTTATAACTTTCAAATCGAAGGCAGAGATGTACTCAAGATGCCGTAAAAACGTGTTCCACTATTTCCTTTATTTTATTTAATGGCGGATTACCGCAAGTTGAGTGAATACAGTACCACCAGTACCATGTCCTCCAGATGACAGTTGTTTTGTATCTCGCTTGATCGCGCTTGATAGTTTCAATGACCGTGGAATATTTTAGCATAGTGATAAATCTAAAAGTTTGAAAGCATCGATTGCTTCAATTTAAAAGAAGCTCCATGAGTGACAGCGTGCGGAGAGATACCTATTTGGTCGTTTACTGGAGTATTTGAACACCTAGTACGGGTCATTGTGAAGGGCAATATAACTCATAAGGATGCGAAATGGGCAATAGTGAATCCTACCCCAATGTAGCAAATAGTAGGCGTGAGATTCGGCATTTACTCAATCTGACGCAATAAATTCCTATAACGAATTGCTTTACTTACAGCCTAATGAATTTGAGTTGATTCTATGTTTAATGATTAGGTGGGCCGTACGAGAGCTATATTGAGGAACAAATGAATATTTATTCGATCAATTAAAGAGAGAAATTTTCGAACTGCACTGACTCTTAGGGGGCGTCCATGAAACACACTTGAGGCGATTTTGGCGATTTTTCGACCCTCCTTTCCCCCCTTGGTGAGATGTCGTGAAATTTGGCGCGACCCCTTCCCCCCTTCTCCCCATAATCACGCGTGAGATTTTTCAAAATGCGTATTTGGCTCGTACGCCGCATCGTTCGTCGAGCCGCGCGTTTGGCTGGCCGGCGCGGCGGCGGCTAAACTAATCGAGGAGCTACTGTGCTACTTTGTGGCGTTCGCATAAATGCGATAAATATTATTGTGTAGGATTTAGCCATATTGAAGTGGAGTTTTACTCTGTTTCTTGCGGAAAAATATTACTTGATATTTGCCGAGACTCGTGAGATTGGGTGAGATTTGGCTCGACCCCCTCCCCCAAAATGCCTCACGTAATTAATCGACGCCCCCTTATGTATGACTTATTTGGCGATGCACAGTTTTAATTTTGATTTTAAAGTTAGCATGTAAGAATAAGAAAAGTTATATTTTGGATATTATGCAGAGAGGAGCATATTGGCATTAGTGCTTACGACAAATAGTTGCAAAAATAGGTTAAATGTGGAATTTTTAAATTTTTAATTTGCGAGTGGAGAAAATTGATGAGCACCGTGACGTGTGAAACAAATAAGGAAGTATTCTTGGAGGAGGAAATGAAGTTGACGGAGAAATCCTAAGGAAGTTGCATGTGAGTGACTATAAATGAGCAATCCATGAATGTGGGCAGATATTTAAAGATAGCGAGAATTCATAGTATGATTAGAAGTATAATCAGCAAAAGACATTCTCGGTGGAATATCCAGCACATCCTACCGTGCGGTTTTGGATGTGGGGACAGTAACTTCATTTGGGTGTTGCGGACCTCTCGTACCATTTGTACTTTCTACCCAGTGTCCCTTTGGGCGACGTGTTCTCAATCTTCTTAATTCACGATCTCAAAAACACATCTGTCCTCAAGTCCCTTAACCCTTTCGCTGCGGTAAAACTGCAGAGACGTTCCAGCCCCTGTGCGGCGAAAAAGTGAACAGTAACCTACGTTGGCACAAAAAATATGCCTCTCGTTGCACCTGCAACTCAATAGTCACTCATGCTCCCGGGATGGGATAAGTACATTGTATAACAATGAACTTGGTGAATGGCATTCGCGGAAAAAGAAAGTTCGGTAGCGTGAGTAGGAACGACCAATTGCCAAAGAAACGTAGGAGCTACGTTCATAGCAGTCAACCGGGCGAACATAACTGCTACGTTCGTAGCAGCGAAAGGGTTAAACATTCTGCGTCAAATATGGTCGACCACTTTGAAATTAAAGAATATGGCTTTCGAAACTAATATAGAATCTTTTATATATATATAATTCTTCTGTACGTGTGTATGTCACTGAACTACTCCTAGATGACTAGACCGATTTTGATGAACTTTTTTGAGTGTATTTGAGTGGGTCCCTGGATGGTTTAGAGTCACAAATGGACCCGGTAGGTGGCGCTGCGATCGGGTTTCTAGGAAATTTTTTGACGATATTTTTGAGGCAACAGTAAATGGTGCCAACATCTTTTATATTGTTGCGAAGGAGGCCTTGCTGATTTGTTGACGTTTATGTAACTAAGTCAGAGGACTGCGATTGTAGTGGACATTGATAAAGGCTCTAATAAATTGATTTGATAAATGTGGGTATCTCCTCACTTACCCATCTCCACATTGGTGACCCCGACAAGGAAAATAAATAGTCAGAATTAGGTGAAAACGGTTTTTCCGCGCGACGGCGAAGTTCAACACTTACGCGAAGAAAACGCCCAGCTCCGTCAGCAACTAAATGATTCTGATTCAAGACGCAGCCACACAGACACCGAGCAGAACCCGCCTGCGATTCGTTGCGTCGCCGTGAGACTAACACCATTTTGGCATGAGAAACCGAGTATTTGGTTTTCACAGGCGTAATCTCAGTTCGTGCTGTCGGAGATCACAAGCGAGGTAACGAAGTTCCATTACGTTGCCTCACATTTAGATTCTCACGTGGCCTGTGAGGTTGAGGACATAATCACGAATCCTCCGTCTCAGAATCCTCATTCGACTCTACGATCGAAGCTTATAGAACGTCTGTCAGCCTCTGTGGAGCAGCGCGTTCGCCAATTACTGTCGGACGAGGATCTCGGGGATTGCAAGCCTTCCCTATTCTTACGGTATCTTCGCTCCCTCACCGGAACGACCACTCTTCTGGATAACCTCTTCCGGCAATTGTGGCTTAGGCGATTGCCCCCGCTCGCCCAAGGAATCCTGACTGCCCAGGCGGAGTTACCCCGAGAAAAGCTGTCGGGGCTCGCTGACAAGACCATCTAGGTGTCAACTTCTCATATGGCCGTTGCTCCCAACAGCATATCCACGGATGATAAGCTTTACCTAGCCATTGAGGGTTTGTCAAGACAAGTCGCGGAGCTGCCGGTTTCACAAGGCCATCGTTCCCGGTCGCGCGATCGTCGGCGGTCAAAATCGAGAAGCCCGTCGCCCTCTCGAGGTGGTAGATGGTATTGGTACCATAACCCCAAAATTTCACCTCCCACCCTCTCCCCCAATATTTTTAAAAGGAAAAAAATCATAATTTTATGAATAATTGACCGTTAAAACCTTCTGAGAAGTTCATGAATAACTGACCATCTGAGAATAATTTATAGTTATGTTTGTGTACCATAGGTGGCGCTGATGTCGAATTCTGTGTCATTAGACGTACTTATCAATAAATGCGCAAGCTGTCGCACTTGCTTCGTAGCTTGGCGATATTTGACGAAACGAAAATATTTAAATGTCCAACTCAATTTCATATGTTACTAAGTATGTAGTTTATCGAAAATTCGAATATCAATAAAACGTTTGCTTAACCCGCTAATAGCTGGCAAGCCAACGTATGGGCAGGACAAGGTCCGTCGGTAAATTTCTCACAGAGGTATTACGCTCTTTTATCCATCCTTTCTCCATCACGATCCGAAGTCTTATCCATCGTTCACCTCATCACTGTAATCTTTCCTTCCGCAGACACACCCCTCGACCAATTCTGGGTGCAAGTCCTTGACATTGCTTACGGCCCATCAGATAAAGAGTATGATCTGTGATCTTAAGGGTAACCCTCTCTAACCATATCCGTCATCATATTGGGTTTGAATAGAAATTTTTACGAGCAAATGATGAGTTTCATAAATTACTAGAAAATAATTGGAGAGTACAAATAAGAGAGAGACATGTAGCTGATGAGACTTTACAGAAGGCAATAATTTTGCGGCTTAAAAGCTTTCTCGTGGAAGTTACTGCCGACGCTATTACTGTTTTGACGACTGCTTGAGTTAAATTCGTGAACTCGTTGAGTTAGAGTTCCCATGTGCCATTTGACAGTTTGCCGTCACTTCTCTGTTCTATGTTTGCTTGAGACCCTTATCCGAGCGCATGAAGGAAACAAATTAAATGGATATGAGATGCCCCTACTACCCAAACAATGAGTGATATAAGAGATTCAGTACTGCTTATATTTCAACCAAAACTATTTCAAAATCAGATAAGATATATTTTATAAGGCTCATTTCTATAATGCATACTTTTAAGTCCTTCTTCCGCATTTATCAATGGCCCACCCTGGGTTCAATACATTCACATTACCGCACTCGTACCACATGAGGATACTTCAGTTTCTTTTAGGTCAAGACTACTTCGCTATTATTTAGGGAAGTTTAAAGTTTCAAGTGAGCCTTATGATAGTTTACTAGCGTCCGTGAGCGTGGCCTTACTAAGAGATTTCACAAGGATTTCATTATTATCCATTTTCCTAATTCCCTCTCTATATCTAATGCATTTAGGGGAATGGTTACTCTTAAGACACTAAAAGATAATTAAAAAATATAACACCAAACAAGAGCACTTCAACGTATGCAACAAATGAAACATTCATCAGATTCATTCATGTCACCTGATGGCATCATCAGCAAAGCCCTGTACTGTATATAACCATCAGTTACTTTGACAGTCAGACTACACCATTGTAGACATGGCTAGATTCTTCACTCCATTTCACTAATACATCCTAAAATCATTCATAGACCGCTTCTTGATTTATAACAACGCTTTAAATTTGTAATATGCGTGGTTTTACTGAATAAAACTTCTTTAAAAGTAATTATTTTGGGTATATTATAATGTAATGTTTCTCTTCTACCATACATAGCCTTCGCCAACCACCGAGTCAGGCAATAACATAACATACTGACTAAACATGTTTTTTTGTTTCTAAGATTTCCCCGACAGCCTAAGTAAGATAAACCAATGTTTCCCCTCATCGCTTCCACTTTAATATTTACTTTCCATTAGAATCCTCGTGGAGGGAGGGGTCTATAATTACTGTCAGAGAGAAACTAACCAGAAAGTTTCGGCTTTGGCGTCCACACCATAAATATAGCATGGCGGTCAAAGTAAAATTGATTTGGTAGAGTAGATACTATTCGCAGGGTATGGCAAAAAAGGTTAGGTTATAAGATACAGGGTGCTTTCCTAAATTTTAATGCAAAATTCTCTGTGAAAAAATAATTTACGAGAAAGAGGATTACTGAATAAGATGGATGAATGGGCTCAAAGTAAAGTAATCTGATAACCGGATATAAGGCAGAGGTTATTAACCCAATAATAAAAAAACGTTGCCGTATAAAATCAGTGGTATTATTATTACTTACACTTTACATACATTTAAATGGTCTATCAGGTGGGAAATCTAATCTAAGAGCTCTTAAATTTCTACTAAATTCAAGATAACAATAAAATATATAAATTTACATGATAGGTTTCTGCAAAAATTCTAATACGCTACTTTCTTTGAAATAGTAAAATTAATTATTTACTTTTAAACGCCGTAAATGAGGTCACCTCAAATAAATTCAAACCTGATAGTTTCACTAGCTGTCTCATGTTTCTTCCATAGCGAACTTCTTCGTATCACATCTTCTCAGTACCTCTTTTAACTATATCTCTAAAAGAGTTGGGTGCGCGTCTTTCATATTCCTATCCTTTTACGTTAATTTTGGTCCCGAATAATATTTTTTCTTCCATTTCCTTTGTTTTTCCTTTTTTCCTTTTTTTTCAGTCTAGCCTTAACTAAAAGTATTGAGGCACAAATGAATGGGTTCAGTTGCTATTCACAGGGATGTTCTCCTTTTTATCTCTTAACCATCGCTGCCTTGTAAAACTTCCCATGAACTCTTCCGGTTGAACTCGCTCCACCATTCGGCCCCCAGTCTCCTCTTCCGTGGGCTCATCTGGAGATTTTTGAAAGGCATCCCTAGCGCAAATTACGTACAAGGTATCAACGCCAACCGTGAGAGATTAATAAGCGCCGAAAGAGCAAGAAGGAAAAAGAGAGGAAGACGTGGAAGGCAATGTTTTCATTAAAGACCCCCGGTGAAATGGACATTGTTTCGAATACTCGTCAGCAGGACCGAGGAAATAGAGAAAAAGGGTGAATAAATGCTGATGGACCAACAAAAAATAAAAGAAAACTTACAAAATAGGTGTAGTAAATCCTGGAATAAGTTTTTCCCTACACTGTCAGATGCTAGAAAAATGAGCATAGAGTGAGCGCTTGTGGATTAAATCGCTCTGCGAACTAATTTCCCTTATTACCAATCGCTATACCTTAAAGAAGAATCATCTGAGTTAAAGTATGGTGAAGATTCAGAGCAATTTCACGGAGGAGATTACCTCCTCACCTGTAAACAAGCTCATCTGGAATCTTACTCGGGAAAAGTAGGGAATTATGAAATTAGGAGAACTGCTTTTAATCTCTCAGACGGTTTGCGAATACTTAGGTATCATGAAAAAATATAAGCTTATCTAAAGAAAACCATAACAGCATATGTATGAAGCGCTTTTATTACGAAAATCAACTCGCATCATCATGCATACGATATAAATTATCAATTTCGTGAGAATAGGAACCACTGAAGTGTCACCGGTCTGTTATCGTAAATTGGCATTCACTAGAGGTAAAAGATCTCGCGTGGATTTTTGTGACTGAAATTCTCAAAACTTCTAAAAATTATTAATAGCATTTTATGCTTCCTTTCGAGTGATAATTTCAATCCATTTTACGTATTCTCGTTGCTTCATCAAGATATCTCCGTGCACTCCATGGATCATTAGTACGGAGCAATGAGAATGCATACCATAACAGACTGGAAGTCTGTGAAATCTGGTGCTGGAGGAGGATTCAGAAGATGAAATGAACGTAAAAAATAAGAAAAATGATTGGTTATAGAACAGTAGAAGAGCAAAGGACCATATTGAGCAAATTCAGAAAAGAAGAACCAGATAGCTCTGTCAGACCTTGAGGCTCAATGGACTTGTGAAGTACATAAATGAAGGTTAATTAACGGGAAAGTCCCCTGAAGTTGACAAAGGAAAAAATACATATGCCAAACAAAGACGATAGTACATATAAGTACCTACCAGGAAGTAAGGGAAATAGTTTAAGGTTCTGAAGGTTGAAGGCTGCAATAAACCTACCTTATAATTGAACGACCAATGAATGGAGACAGCTAATGGCGTTAGCAGTCTGAAGATAGTGACCTGCATTGGGTCATAGAGTCTCAAGGTGTAACTATATATAAAGATATAACGATAATTTCCTCTGCGAGAATACGCATAGATATTACATGCGTGTGGAAGGAATGAGGTGGGGATATTTTTTTACCATCATCCGCACAATTACTTATGACTATTAGTGGTGCACTCATTATGAATAAGGGCGATCACCTGAACATGACGCTCTGGTGATTATTTTGTGGCGCATCAGCAGAGCTTTTCGATATCAAACCGGCACTTGGACCATCGCGTCTCCTTCTAAACAGCGGTGACTTCATCCACTTTGATTCTTCGGAAATTTTGGGTCATAATAATTCAAAATGTACGTGTAGACGTTTATTATCACTAAAAAAGTTTCCCCTTCAGCTCATTTTTACCCCAAAATGTCTTTCCTTGACCGCCTGGTGCCGGCGAAATTGTGTTTTTTAACCCTTCACTTAAATATAAAAATATCACCTACAGTATTACTTTCTCCAAGAATGAATATTGTGACACCAAATCCCTGGGAAAATCAGACCGAGCAAACTTCTGGTATTTTCCAATTGCTAATAACGGCGATTCATCACTTCGTTAAGTAAGAAAGTTCTTTTAGTCCTAGAAATTACCATACCATGCTGTACTTCTTTGGTGGAGACCATGCATTGCACGCAAGTGGCACACAACACATCATAGGCCTTGTAAACAAAGTTCTTGCCGGACTTGACCAAGAATTTTCTTTATTGCAGCAATGACCGAATTCGTTGGATGAAGACTTTGTTTTGCACCGTGGAAGGCCTTTCTGTCCCAATTCTTCAGGCCAATGTTATTTCTTTGTCCTTTTGTCAAACCCCACTACTTCCAATACCTCCACCACTGCAAATACCCCGAATCCAGTCCCAGTGATGGCGGCGTAAAGTGCCCGCCGGCTTACCCGTGGGTCGCTGGTTCGAGTCCCGCCTGGGTAGAAAATTATCTGGGGTGTTTGTGTAATGAGTTATATGTAAGAGAGGGCTTGATAGCCCTAATATCCCTCAGAAATAAAGACGACATAATTATTATTATTATTAACCCAAAATGCATTTTCTGCACCGTATTTCCTCTTCGTACCCCAAATTTGCCTTCCATATCTTACGGCCGTGTTGGGAAAGCTTCTTTCCAAGTTATACACAACCTATCTTCTTCAAAGACGTTCCGGAGTGAGTTCCACTCGCCTCGGATCGCAGGGCTTAAGGAGAACAGGCGTGCTGGGACAAATTCTTTCAGCCTGTTGAAACTCTTGACCCTCTCCCCACATTCCCCAGGAATACCACGAGCTCCAAGTCTGTGGGTCGTCTCTGGCATCTCGTTCCTCAAGGACAGGGTTATTCAAAGGAATTTCACGGGACACGGATGCATATCCGAATATCCCCGTCTTCAAGGCCCCAAGAGAAGAACAGAGGAAAGATCGACTCTTGAAACGACCAAGGCGGAGAATGAATGTATGTATGCAGCATGCGTGGAATCTTGCGCTTCTGAAGTTTGAATGAACGTCATTTTTGAGCATAACAATGGAAGAGCACGGGAGGAATACTGCTGCCTATGACCTCATGACTAGGTATATAGACCATCAGGCTTCTATTTTCAAAATCATGTTTTAGTAGGAAATCACATTCTTTCTTTCAAATCTTCAGACTGGATGGGTTCATACTCGAAGTATGCGCTCCAATATTATGTAAGATATTGCATTCCTCCACATTTTGAAATGGACTGCTCTGAGTTGATCATAGTTATTTCTTCGGATGATACAGCTATAAATGACTCCCCAACATCAAGATGCAAAGACTAAGGTATTATTTTGGACCTAATCATTTATTCCTTGCAGCAATGATGGTAATTGGGAAAATACAAGGAAAAGAATACCTTGAGCATTGAGTCAATGTTAAGTGTTTTATATATAGGAAAAAAATCTTCCATGAATTTTATGAGGTTATCAAAAATTTGCTGAATAAAGGCGAAGACAAAACTGCATATTCTTTTTAAATACGAAGTGTTTGAAGAATCCGAATTTCAGTGCTGTGAATGAATGAAATCAGATTTTGGATAAAGTAAAGGTTTCTTTTATGCAACATCTTACCACACTTCACACGTAACCTAGCGATAGTCTCCATACACGACATTCGTAGCCATTACTGGTCATATTATTTCATCATGCTATTTTACTGGTCATTGAATGGTGACATGGTGTGTAAACGAAACGAGAATTGTCAAATATTAGGGTAAAATATAGTACCTATAATATATATATATATATATATTCATGTAATATTCAAGTAATATACAATTACTTGATTTGATAATGAGTGCCTTCAAGAATATTCCAAATATTGAAAATTCTTTTGCTCTTTTCGCCGATTAAGATGAATCATTATGATTAAACATATCAAGCTTTTAAACGACGAAATGGGTCTGACATTATTTAAACTCTGGAACCAAACGGCAAGTGGCTTAAGCGAGGAAAAATTGGCCATTTTTGTTGTATTTTGGCTAAAAAGCAAAACGATGGAGAGAAATGGGAGTTACACGTACTTATCTGGATGGGGTGTACGGGGACGTAGAAGGAAGATGTATGCAAATGGTAAAATGACTTGAATAAGAATGTGGGAGGTGAAAATGCCAGAGTGTTCTAATTCTGCGACAGTGTCAAATTAGATCCACATTGGTATCATTAAAGAGGTATTCAGCCATATATTTTTCTTTTTCATTTGTGGATCCCTATTTCATACAAATTTCTCGTTCTTATTCATGCTTACATCATAACTAAAACAAACCCTTGTCGGATACCTACTGCACCATCTTAAAATGACATATTATGGCAGTATTTGCTAAAAACGTTTCGTACCAGGGCTAATAGTTCGTTTTTCTCCCCTGTTTTGAGGGAAGAAAGTGGTACTTTAACTAGCTGTTGTATTCTCATTACACTAAGTTTGTTCACATTAGCTACGACTTATATACATTACTGAAATCCATGCCGTATTTAAACAGATAAATTTAAACGACAAATAAGAATTGTTAATATAGCGAACACGATCAAAACATGAGTTCATCCTAAGATTAAAGATATGACAATGAAGAATGGAAGAACTTCACAGAGTATGGTTGTGCGTAGTGTTTATTAATATTCAAACTTCAACTTGAAGTGTGATATTCATAATTTTGGTAATAAAATAAAGAGACCGGTAGCTTAAATTAATCCATAATATGATTTTGTAGGAGAAAATTTTCTAATGCAGAATATGAAAAATTAACGTGAACAGGAAAAATACAACAGCCGAGGATTGTTTGATGGGTACGAAACATAGTTTTAACCCGGATTTTTGGAATAAAGCGAACTAAAGCGCTACTTCCATGTCAATGAGACTACCAATAGCTCTTACACATTAAGATATGATGGAAGTATACTTGAGATGTTAATAGGGGACATAGGGGTAAAATATATAAAGGAATTTTCTGGCGTAAAAATATTAATACATCATAATGGACTGAAATAAGAGATTTTTGCACAATCTACCTGTCGCATTAAAGTTTGTAATCATTACTGTTTTCTCGATTTCTAAATTCAAAAGAGTTACCTCTCATTTTTCAAATTTATCATAGCGATCGAAAATTTTCTACCGTTTTGCTTTTACAGTTCCCGTTAGTTACAAAGTTTCTACTGAAATAAAAGTCTTATTATTACATGGATATCCTAAGAAACCAAAAAGAAAAAAAATAGGATAGCTGTTTCAACGTCATGTTTAAAGCGTGGAATGTGATTGAGTTAGCAGGTTAATATCCATAGAAAATCAAAATGTTTGACTAAAAATTTCGTTTAAGACTCTCCTCTTTGAACCACTAGCTCATTTATACTGTAGAGGTAAAGAAAATAAGTCATATATTATACAGTCAATCATGTCCCAAAAATCGCTAAATGTCTTATAATATGTTTCGAACTTTCTTAAACCAACTCAAAGCTCATCGTTAAGACCTAGGAAAAACCGTTACATTTTTTTGCAGCGAATTTAAAAAAGGAGAAACGAAACGAATTTGCCTTACGGCCAGACTCAGACTTTTTCTTTTATGTATTGGCTGATTTTCTAATATTTTACCAAAAAAGTGGACCCGAAATATCGATTATTTAAATCATTAATTCAGACCTTCCTACTTCGTTATATTTTTCGCAGAAAGGAGACATGACCTCCTTGATAAGGGGGTTGCCTCATCCTTGTGTAACTCAATTCCTGACCCAATCAATGACTACACCCTTAAACCCTCTCATCCAATCCGCAGACTATCTCCACCCGAATTAATTATTCCAAGAAAAACTCTGAACAACTTCTTCGGAATATTCAACCCCCTAATCCGAGATATTCCAGTATATTCATGAAGATATCCTTCCCCTTTCTTGTAAGAAGGCCATCAATATTTTTTTGCCTCCATTATATTTATTCGCACGGTTCCCACTCTCAATGCACCGTCATTTTCGTAAAAGTTTAGAGTTTTTTTTGAGTTTCAGTTGGATAAAAATTTTTGTGGAGCTCATCAGCCAAATAAGGTAGAGAGAAAGATATGAATTCCATAGAGATAATAAACAAGAAAAACATTTTTGACTTCCACAATTTATTTAGCACTAGCGACCGGTTTCGACCATCATGCCATCAGGTCCATTTTCTATAAAGATGGCTGAGAGACACAGATAAGTATTTTGAGTCATCAGCACTTCACTTTACTTCGCCAAGAGTATTCTTTTATTGAGTGAAGGAAAAGGTTAATTAAATGTCTAAAATTAACTGAATATGAACTCACATGGCTTTTAGCTGATACATGTATAATGCCAGAATAACTACCTTATGTTGGAAATATAAGGCAATTAACTCTTAAGTAAGCATGCAAAAAATTTCTTAGAGCTTTTTATTTAGCTTGGTTTTATTATGTTTGGTTGATGATATAATTAATTCATATCAAAAACGGTATATATGAGGAATGAATTTTAAAGAAATTAGTGCATGTCGATTTCAGGTGACGTATAATTGGTAATAATGGTTGACTCGCAATATTATTCCGTTCGCCCACATGCGCTACTGCTTAGCTGAGGAATGTAGATGATGGATAATTTTTTTCATCAAGAATTGACTAACGCTGCATGCTTCATCTTCCTCTCCATCTCCTTCAATATTTATAGGCGTCTATTTCCTATATATTTAATTGATTCTTGTCTTTCAGAATAATGTCAGTCATCAAGGGGCAGGTCATAGAAAACATGGATTTTTGAGACATTCTACCGATTAATTTTCTGACATTTTACGAACAAGAACGGTAAATGGAATTCGCATGAATATATAAGAGTCATCATTAAATTCATTTTTTGTTTGGAGCTCGTCTCGACTTTGAACGACCAGAAAATTTGGATACTTAAATATCCATAAGAAAATTAGTAGAAAGCGAATAAACTACATGCGTGTGGACTGGACACAATTGTCCTTGACGATTGTCCTTGAATGCTAATGAACTAAAAGTATGTTTGGACATCTGGCATACGTATGCGGATAATGCAAGTCTCCTAACGGGAAGAACTTAAAGGACAGACAGAGAAACTTTACAGTTTATATAAAAAAATGTTTCTGATGTTCACTACTCTCCTTATTGCCGCATCACCACCTCTGCTTCTAAATGACCTCGAGTTTACAGGCCAGTTTGCTTAGCGTAATGGACCGTACTCCCTATTGCCCTTCAATGTTAAGGCACTGCCAATGTGTTTGCACCATAATCACGCGAATTCGAATAATGCCAGGGCCAGATCTCCCGGTACAGTGTTGTCGGACTGGATGATCAAGGGATTACCGCGAAACACGATGTCGCACTACTGCATTGTACTAGTGAACAATGACGGCAGGTCACCCTTAGCGGGGGCCTTAGCTTGTTTACTCCCATTGTTTCCTTCCAGTATATTATTTCCAAATTAGCCTTTTATTACGACAGTATTACTATGCGGTATACTCTTAACTTTGGCCATGCCATTCCAAAATGTAAATTTCAAATCACTTATCTGCTACATCACTTCAAATCAAAAATTGAATATATTCCCTGAGGTCTGATATTTTAACTAAGGCATGAAAAGTATTTCACTAATGGTCAAAAGTTAGCCTGAAAGCAAGTAATTGGTTGGAAATAATGAGGCCCTATTCTATTCAATTGAGTCCCTACCATTCAACACAACAATAGGTTGTCGCTTTTCATTCACTTAGCTTTATATCGTATTGAATGTATAACTTTAACTTTTGTGTAATAAATTAAAACAAAAAGAATAGGGTAACAAATTATCTTCAGCTTACCTTACTATACCTACAGATAAAAGACTTTCCAACAGGTACCAGGAAACTTCGCAAATATTCCTCGTACCCAAGGAAATATTATGCAATAGGGTATCATAATTTCAATTTTATACTTACAACTTCTTCACGAATATAACTCATGACTTTTGAAACTTTTATGGTATTGTAATAAGCTAATATTATGCATGTATTTGTATATATGATTTTTTGATTTTAAGCTAATTATATGAAAAATTATATACAATTGTTAGCACTAGCTTTTTACGTGAATGAATGCAAAGCTTACCATATAGTAAAAAATACCATTCGTACTTAACTCACACGCAAAAAATTCAAGTATCTAGTAATTTAAACTCCGAGAACAAGTTATTATAATAGATTTATAGAAGTTACGGACAGGGTCTTTATGCTTTCTTTAAAGTATGAATTCATAAAACACCTAGATAATAGTTTTAATTGGGAAGAATTTTGTTAAAACTGAAATTGAACAGCTATCTGTGTTCCTCGTAAATTATTCAAGGGGAATATGAGATGTTCAAATAATAGCTACGTTTTGTGTGGTCGTTGACCATTTCAGCTCCAATAATCATAAAATAGGTAAGATCAATTCTTGTGTGAAGTCGTATTACTATCCATCCAATTAGACCGTGTCAACTTGGCATATGTTTTACGATCATCAATCAAAGCACCTAGAGGCAATTTAATATAAAAGTGAGCTATACTGATCCTTCAAGTTACCTGATTCATAAGAAGAAAATGCGCTTTAATAACGGAAACACCATCATTAGTGCTTCATATTTCCCAAAAATGTCATCTTCACCGGTAGAAATATACTCGGAGTTTCCAAAAGATGCTATTTTCAATCACCTTTCTTCAAGGTCGAACATAAATCCTGGTGGATCTCTATCACTAATTACAGAGAAGATGGGAACAATCAATAGTCGCAAATCCAGAGTCACCCTCAAGGTTCCTATTGCGAAAAGCGTAAGGCGACGTTTCCTTTGTCGTAACATATACCTTAAATGAACTTTAATTCCCGTTCCCTTTTACCCAAGCTATTCCGTTTCTAGCGGCGATGAGGGACTCATGAGATGTAGGCGAGCAAGGGTAAGTTCTTCCTGAATCCAGGGTTACCATTTACGGATAAATTTACCTGCGAGATATGTACACCGTGCCTGCTGCGAGATCCTTCCAGCGTGTCTCATAGGTAGATGCGAGATTGTATATGGAGGCTTAGAGGAAGGAGATGGGGCTTCAGCAAGCTGGATGAGTTCATGAGTCTTTAAACTCGAATGAAAACCTTAAAAGACTTACCTCAACTCTTGAAAATTCCGCCCGTTCCCAACGGTCTGACAGTAAAACTTTCTCTTGCATATTCCTTAAATCCTCTTTCCCCCACTGTGTAACGCTTTAATTATTCATTAAAATTCGCACCCGTAACATTTCTTATCCCAGATCTTCTTTTTTTATATTCCGGTCCCTCTTTTCTTACTTTACAACTCCGTACTTAATATCCCGAAATGAACGAGTGAAAGTGCTGAAAGAAATGGCATGGATGACTGAAAAAGAGTGTTAAGGTAGGAGACTCGAATTATTAACGGAATACATAATTGTAGGTGATAAAAAATAGCTCTCTAAAACAGAAGACAATCCTAGAAATAGGAGTAATGAATATATTTGTATAATCTTCTCTCATTTCCATTTACTTTTATCTCTCTCTCACTGCCTCATTCCCACATACTCGTCGCTCGATTTCCGTCAGTCCGTTTAAATGGAAATATGTGTCTTAAGTGAAGATAAAGGCTTGATACACCAAGGCTTGATGAGATGATGAGATTCTCTGCTTCAATGAAATTCCCACCTAAAGTGAGGAGAATCACCTCCCTGGCACCATTCTGGCTCGTCTGGTTGTGGAAAAACAAAACACATATCTTTGAATATAAACCTTTTCTACTCTTCGTCTACCATTAAAAATTTAACTTTAACAAGTCTTAGTCCGATTAAATACCTCAGAGTTTTTAAAAGTACATCCATCAGTATTTTAGGTACTATGTATAGCATTGATACGATAAATAGGTTTTTAGGCTTCCATTGATGATTCTCATTGCTATTTTAATTTAAAGTTGACATTCAGTTAAAAATTATTGCTCGTGACAAAAGGCTGGCTAAGAAAATAGTAAAAATCACCAATTATAACTAAGAGGTTTTTGATTCACTCATTAAAATCCTTAAATAAGGAAAAAATCAATTCAGTCCTGGGATTTTCTCGCATTTTTAAATAGAAGTTCGATTTGAATATAAGGTTGGTGTTTCCACTCATGTATCGGAAAAAGTTTAAGCTTTTAACTATTGCATTTCATTTTTCTTTGCGCCTCGTTTTCGCCTCAAAGTTGCGCTTTTGGTGCTTTAGTCGTGTATAACGCTTCAAAATCAAAACATTCACTTAACCGGAATTGCAGTGAAGGCTTGAAAGGGGAAGAATAGTCTGAGTTCTGTTTGCCAAAGATTAAGTACCATATGGCAGTAAAAGCTTCATATGATATGTTTTTCAGGCGCTATCTCTACCTCAATCTCTCTATAGGTGACTCATGGATGGTGTATGTATTAAACACAAAAAATAGGAAATACTCAATTAATTCTATGACACCTGTTTTCTTTCTTTATCTTCGATCTTGCATCAGCTTTTTTGTATTCCTTTTAGTATTAAAGAAGCAAAAATCCTTATGTGAAGGTTATATCGACATTTTACAAAATAAATTGAACTATATAAGATTGGTAAATATCTATGAGCTAATGTCAGTCTAAAAACAACGCTAAGTCTTTGCGCTTTTTGCTATCCAAGTCAAAATTGTTCATATGAAATTATTGAAGAATAAGAGGACTGGAGAGTTTCAAAATAAATAGTCGTTTACTGTAACAATTATCACAAATTTAAGACGCTCGTCATAAGAAGTCTGCCGTTGAGGGAGAGTAATGTTTCTTAAGAGAATAAGAAAGAGAACGCTACTGAAAAGAGTTTTAATATTACGACATATAGAGAAATACATAGCTAAATATTTATTCAGCTATTGAGAACAGATAGAGAATAAAATCCATTAAACATATTTTTAAGCTTACACGTTCTCTTATTCAGTCATGGGAAACTGTTCGTTTCAATCGTCTTGATAGCTTCCTTTTCTATCTTCCTCTCCCTCCACACTCTCTTCCAGAACGCTCCGTGGCAAGCATTCTCTCCTCAAAGCATCCCCAATCCGATTTCCTTCTCTATTTTGAACAACGCTCGAGAGCTTTCATTCTTCTCCCACTCACTCCATGATTTCCTTGTTCTTCACCCTCTCTGACCACTTTGTTTAGTACTAAAATCCATATCCACATTTATAATCCATCTATCATAGAGTAACGGGCATGACTCTAGAGCCAGACAACAGAGACTAACAATGGGATATATAAAAAAATGTTCAAACAGTCCAGAAGAGACGGTAAAACGAACGTGTTGTGTGAAGTAAGTTCGGTGAGAGGAAATTAAAGACATTTTAATTACGCACCCCACCCGTTCGTTACAATTGGTGTTAGAAGTGGGATGACCGATTTGGAGTGCCACTAGCGTTACACGGACGCAACTTTGAATCCACCATATTCAAAGGGGTATGCCAATTACTTGGGAAAAAGAAGACGAGAACGACTGCCTTACATCCGCAGTCTGACAGGATGGTGGAACGAATGAACAGGACGATAGGAAAGTACCTATCGAAGGTTATATCTCATCACCAACGATACTGGGACCAGTGCATCCATCTCTTCCTTATGGCGTATCGTTCATCCGTTCACGAGACGACGGGACAAACGTCTGCCAGCATCCTCTTTGGTCGCGAACTCCGGTTGCCCTGCGACCTAAAGTTCGGACGCAAAACTGAGGAAGTATTAGCCGGAGAAGATTATGTAAGCGAACTGAAGAGGTGATTAAACAACATCCATGACAAGGTGCGAGCGCATATTAAAATCGCCTGCGATTGAGGATGAAGGATCAATACGACATCAAAGCCGAAGACGGAGGTTACCAGGCTGGAGATCGTGTTTGGCTGTACAATCCGCAACATCGACGCGGCTCGTTTCCGAACCTGCAACGCCCCTGGTAAGGACCATACGAGGTGTTGAAGAGGATCAACGATGTCATGTATAGAATACGGAGAACACCGGACGGGAAGCCACGGGTCGTACACTTCAATCGACTGGCATCCTTTGCAGGCGAAAATGAAGATCCACTCGCGTTCCGGGTCGGATCGCGCCTAAAGGGGGGGCAGTGTAACGGGGATGGCCCAAGAGACAGGCAACGGAGACTAACAATGGGATAAATAAAAAATAAATAAACAGTCCAGAAGAGATGGTAAAACGAACGTGTTGTGTGAAATAAGTTCGGTGAGAGAAAATTAAAGACATTTTCATTACGCACCCCACTCGTTCGTCACAATACTATTTTCTCTCTTTCTCTTGTACGACTCGGAGCCGTACAAAAAAATACTCCACGCGTAACATTTTACCAGCATCTTTCCAAATCCAAGTCTAATCCAATACTTAATATTATCATTTTCTTCCTCCATGCCTCCTTTGCTAATACGATCGTTACTTTCATTTCCATTGCCCATTTCCAATCCTCATATGCTTCAAGATATTCATGCTTTTTTAATTGTTCTAATCTCATCTCTTCTATTGAGATGATAAAATGTCTCTCAACCGTCTCTTTAACCTTCATTACTTTTGTTTTACCTCTTTTATCCTCAGGCTATACTCTGTGTCTTTTTACCTTACTTGTTCTAATGTTCGCTTGTGATCCTCTTTCCTTTCAGCAAAAAGAATCAAATCATAAGCGAATCTTAGGCAATCCACTTTCCGCCCTTCTAATTTTATCAGTTTGCTAGCATGCCAGCATTCCTGCATAATTTCTTCCATAGAGTTTAATTACCTTTCAAGGGGTAACTTTTCAGTCTCCATAAAAAACTCGAGTTGCTTAATGTATCCTATCACCTCAGCTCTTTGTTTACTTTAATTGTTCAATATGTTCGATGCCACATTTTTTAAACATAACTATGTTCAAAATTGGATTTTTAAAATCATCTTTTAATATGAAAGGAATTTTCCCAAATATGAGACCTTTCGCAGTTATTTTCTCGTCCAAATTAACAGTATTCCAACATTTCATCAAAATTGTTTGAGCCATTTTCTAGAAGAAAAACCAAACACATATACAAAAATAACGCGATAATGGTAAAAGATTTTATATTGAATTTATGTTCCTCGAATATTTTCTTTGCGATCTTTCGCACGTCAGTTTTATTTATCATAAATTTCTTCAAATATTAATCAGTGGTCAACGTATGATTAGAGACTTTTAACTCATGATTTGCATGAGGCGATCGTAGGGAAGGTGGGAGAAATAGGGTATTGCATAAATATGAAAAAGGCCTCGCATGTCGCTTGACATTACCTAAACGATGGTAAAAATGTTCTACTCCTCATTTGCGTGCACAAGTTTTTCCACATCAGACTGGAAAGTTAATAAAAATATTCATCGATTATGATTTGGTTTCACATTTCTTCACTCGGTCAATACTTTACATCAACAGCCTTTTTATATATCATAGCTTTATGCAAGCCTCTTGAACATATTTTTGTGAGCAATACTATGACCTTCCGGAATAATTGACACTTCTCATATGTCATACAGCACGACTTTCGGAGTGGAATAACCTGTGAAACAGCTTGCTTTCTTCCTTCATGGCGTCCTTAAACCACGTGAATCGAAAAACAACTTGACGCAATAATCCTTTAATGCAAGAATGCAGTCAACAAGGTTGCTAAAAAAACTCAATGCTCAAGTTGCAATTTTGTTGAGTTTAAAATAGAGAATTGAATGCGGGGATTTCTCCGTGATCAAAAACCAAGAGTAGTTATTTGTGATATTAGCCCTGATATGGTTAGTTTTCCATTTGGTGATTCACAAGGAAGCGTGATAGGCCCGCTTTCATCACTCTTTACCCTCGGCTTATCATTTATATAAATGACCTAAGTTTTCGAGTTATAAGTAAAATAAGATTATTTGCAGACAAAGCGGTCATCTATCGTGAATTGAGGTTGATGTGGACTCAGAAGTTCTATCATTGGACCTAAACATTGTTCATTCGTGCGGCAAGAAGTGAGGCTAGATCTGACTTTTGGTAAATTGGTTTGGTTTGGCAGTACATCTATTTTGGAAGTCATCACACCAACGCCAAATCTACACTGTGAAAACATCGTGTCCTCGGAAAAAGGCAAATAACTAGGAATTAATTTCAGATTAATCATGAAAACGTACTTGCAAAACATATACGGAGGCTAGTAGTTCTGGGAAAATAGGAATGTTCTCTGATGAGAAAGTAAAAGAGAGGTGTTAATTTATTCTGGTTAGGCCACATTTTGAAAACGCTGAGAGCAATTCGGACCCTGGACAAAAAGATTAAGCATAAAAATAAAAAATTCAAGGAAAAGCTCTGCGCTTCGTTAAAAACTGTTACGAGCAAACATATGGCATTTTTTCAGCTTTACGAGGGATTAGTGTGGGAGCCACTGTAAACTCGGAGGCGGCGAGCTAGGCCTAATTTGCTTGAGAAATTCATAAATTGTGTTTCAGAGCGACACAGAGAATAAGTATGATGCTATGACTAGAGGTCTGACAGAGGCTATAAAATGAGAGAAAGACATTGATGAAAAGGTAGATACTAAAATTAGTCCTTTTCAAGCTTAATAAGTGACCATAATTAAACCGAAGCTCCAATTAAAACACATCCATGATATACTTCACCATTTCACCTCCACAAACCTCATCCTATACACGGCGACGTTCTACAACCCCCTGCCCTGCCACCCTTCCACACGCCCATGTGGCATCTCGCAGGGTTGTAAGTAGATACAGGTATTGAGTTATGATGAGAGCAAATTTTTCTGGCAAACAAGATTCATCTTTTATACAAGTTTTTATTTATTGTTTCATAATAAATTATCATGTTTTGAACTTTAAAAAAAAATTCCTCAAATTTTATCAACCAACTGAATTTTTATGCAACAAATAAACTGGAATATTTACATCTACAAAACCATACTCTGTGAAGTTCTTCCATTCTTCATTGTCATATCTTTAATCTTAGGATAAACTCATGTTTTGATCGTGTTCGCTATATTAACAGTTCTTATTAGTCCTTTAAATTTATCTATTTAAATACGGCATGGATTTCAGTAATGTAAGTCGTAGCTAATGTGAACAAACTTAGTGTAATGAGAATACAACAGCTAGGTAAAGTACCACGTTCTTCCCTCAAAACAGGAGAGAAAAACGAACTTTTCGTCCTGGTACGAAAAGGTTTTAGCAAATTCTGCCATAATATGTCATTTTAAGATGGTGCAGTATGTATCCGACAAGGGTTTGCTTTAGTTATGATGTAAGCATGAATAAGAACGAGAAATTTGTATGAAATAGGGATCCAAAAATGAAAAAGAAAAATATATGGCTGAATACCTCTTTAATGATACCAATGTGGATCTAATTTGACACTGTCGCAGAATTAGAACACTCTGGCATTTTCACCTCCCACATTCTTATTCAAGTCATTTTACCATTTGCATACATCTTCCTTCTACGTCCCCGTACACCCCATCCAGATAAGTACGTGTAACTCCCATTTCTCTCCATTGTTTTGCTTTTTAGCCAAAATACAACAAAAATGGCCAATTTTTCCTCGTTTAAGCCACTTGCCGTTTGGTTCCAGAGTTTAAATAATGTCAGACCCATTTCGTCGTTTAAAAGCTTGATATGTTTAATCATAATGATTCATCTTAATCGGCGAAAAGAGCAAAAGAATTTTCAATATTTGGAATATTCTTGAAGGCACTCATGATCAAATCAAGTAATTGTATATTACTTGAATATTACATGAATATATATATTTTATAGGTACTATATTTTACCCTAATATTTGACAATTCTCGTTTCGTTTACACACCATGTCACCATTCAGTGACCAGTAAAATAGCAATGGCTACGAATGTCGTGTATGGAGACTATCGCAAGGTTGCACGTGAAGTGTGGTAAGATGTTGCATAAAGGAAACCTTTACTTTATCCAAAATCTGATTTCATTCATTCACTTCGATATGGCAATACGAGAGTTATCTGAATAATAATGAAGTTAAGAAAAATAAGTTTTACGAAGGTTCGACGCAGCTCTGTCCACGTGGTTATTTTTTTCGCGACGATGGTTCTGCTACGGAGTAACACAACTATGTGATGATGATGCTATTCTGTGACAAAATCATGCTCGTGAACGTTAAAAAAATTTCCTTCGGGAAAAGCTGAGAAAAACCTGGTTGACTTTCCTGGTCCAAAAAAATTCCACAAAGCTACTAACGAATCCGTTTCTTATTTTAAAGAATGAGCCCATTTTAAACATTTTATAAGGCCAAAATCATCAAATGTTATGCCACCATCCCTAAAGAATTCAGCGTATCAAGTCAGTATCCATCATATTTATTCATACATATTTATATAATTTCTTGAATATCATACGATATACAGCTAGATAGGTAAACAATATTGTAGCTTACAGGAAGATCGTCAAAAACTCGACTGAATACTTAAAAAATCCCTTCCTTTTGACCCAGTTAAGGCCTACATTAGTTTGACTGAACTAATTTCTTGCTCCCCATTATTTCGTAATTTGCCTCCAAAATATATTTTATGATTCCAGTTCGCACTCCTTAAAGCCCATAATTCTTTTTCATCTCACGAAAAAAATGCCTGGGGGAAGTCTTGCAAAAGAAAAATTTCTCACGCCATTATTTCCTCAACTTCTCAGCTATCTACACACCCATATTCTCTACTCAGTTTTTCTGTTCCTTTCGTCACTTCTGTATAATTCTGATCTGACTCTGAATTATAATCTGACTTCTACTTCCCAATGTAAAGGAATGTATTACGTTACGAATATACAAGAAAATTAGGTAAACCTTTCCCTACCATCCACTGAACAAGAAAACTTTCTAGACTTATATGAGGATGATATTTATTCGTCTGCGAGCTCCTTCATGATAAATTGACCTAAAGCAATTATATTCCGTTTGAAAATCTCAGGTTTCACTTTTTTTATTGCAGTCACCAAGTTTTGCCACTGTGAAAAGGGAAGAGATACTGTGAGAAGGGCGTTGATAGATTACTCGAGTTTGTGATCTTAATGAACTTAAAGTTTTGCTCAATTTGTACGCAATGTCGGAAGGGGAGGAAATTTTTCAAATGTAATTAGATTAATTAAAAAGTTGAGAACAAATTAGAAGTTGGAGGGAGAAAGTCTTATCTTGAGGTCACCTATTGTTTAAACAACGCTATTTTTTATTATTGCCACAGATTATTACCTTGAAAAACATTTTTTACTTTCGCATTTAAGGTTAAAATTGAAATTGATATGAAATGCATGTTTAGCTATGATATGAGTTCTGTAAATGACAATAACTTAAATTCTGGTACTCTAAACTAGTAGGCGTAAGTCATAATACTATTGCACCAGTATGCTTATCCATAGAAACAAAAACCAAGAAAGAATGGGAGAATATTGCACGAAATTACATCACTGCTCTGCTTATCCAGGTTTTAGCCCTCGAAAGCAGGTTTTTGAATATATTCCCGAAATAATTCTTATAAGTTTTTGTAGAGAAAAAAAGTTTACATGAGGTTAAGTTCGTCAATGGCGATATGTATTCTCCTCCGCTTAATTGGTTTACACGAACTAACACCGGAGTGTAAAATCAGTGAGTTAACCAATGTGACTTAGGAGAAGTTTTAAATGAAGGAACTTTAATTTTGTTATTTTTTTATTCCATTATTCATTGAAATGAAAAGCTTTGTTTAGTTCTAATATCAAGGCTTGCTTTTCGTTAAAATTAGTAGCTTTAAATGTAGCGTGAAGCTAATAGTTTTAATAACAAAAATAATAGCATAGTTAATGTGTACGGAGTTTTAGCATCAATCGGCATCAGTGGCAATCCGTATAATTCTTTCTTCTTTATTGTTGAAATATTTCGGGGTAACATCTGCTCCTTTTACGTAAGAATCGTGAAGTGGCCAACTCACTACTTGTTCATGGGGTAGAAAATGGTCGAACTCAGCATGAAACACAGAGACATATTTGAAATATTGATGTGCCAACATAAAAGTCTCATATTTCCTCGTCTCGTAGCGAAGCCTACTGATTCGATTCCATGGCAATTGACGGCTGAAGAAGGGCATTGGCATTTTCATACTCACGGCCTCCCGCCTTGTCCACCTCGTTCTTTTATTCCAATTGGTTCCCTCGTCAAATTAGCGTCAATTCCGCGCCTCTAGCCTTTCCTTAACTTTCCATTGACTGTTTTTCAAAGTGGCGTTTTTCTGCGGTCCTCGGAAAGTTACAGTGGCGTACTTTTTGCACCATGAAGCGCTAAATTGCTTAAAAGACAAATGAAACTTTTTTCAGCAGTTGTGAGAAATATAATTTGAATTATTCTCTATGCGACGTTATTAGCTTATCACGACAAATCATTAAAAAAGTAAAAACTTTTTTAAAATATATACTACTGATGTAGACTACTGATTCGATTCCATGACGAATGACGGCTGAAGAAGGGCATTGGCATTTTCATACTCACAGCCTCCCGCCTTTTCCATCTCGTTCTTTTATTCCAATTGGTTCCCTCGTCAAATTAGTATGTACGTACAAAATTTCCAATCATCAGCAACTGGAATATTTTATACGGCATTTTAGGAAATAGCAATCGAGGTGTTTGATTTTAATATATAGAATAGAAGTTCACAATAACGGGACATCTAAAAAGGCAGGGCAAGAGGTTTAACTTCCTCTGATTAACATACGGGGAAGAAATTGTGGGTATAATATTTTTCTTAATTGCTTTTTGAGGAAATGTGTGATAAAGTGACATGAGAAACGGTATTACTGAGGCCATGTTAAAAGCTGAAAGGACTTCAATTATTAAAAAAAATAGTATCGGGAATCCCATGCCACAATGGACAAAAAATACCGAAAATGTCCTTGACCTCTCCATATCCTACCATATGCTGGACGTATTCTGTTTAACTGTAGTGTTGACCATGCCCAGATGTATTATCCTTAATATGGATCAGGTTATTATCTTCAGCTTAGGCATACGCCCACACAGGTGGTCTGGGTTCGCCTCCCGGATGCACGAAAAAGTGAGCTATTTTCCCCTTGGCTGACTCAGCTATTTCATTACCCCGTAATGAGTAAAATTAACAGGGATAAATTTAAGACGCCGGTAATAGTGAATGGATTATGTCGTACCGAAAAGTTAGCCAAAGAATGTTTTTCTTAGATTCTTACAGTTCATTTTAATTTGGATAAAAGTTACTTTTGGATTTACTGCGTTATAATTACTATTTCAGCAACAGTTTCGCCTGGCTATTCTGCAAGCTTCGTTAGGCTTTCTGAGATAACAATCATTAAAAAATTAATAAGCAAACTTCGTCGGTTATTATGTAACAGAATTTCTTATACTTGAATGTTGCTAAAGTCTTTTCCACGTATAAGGGAGTTTGTAGCCATCCTCTCTGTTCACTTTGTTTGGTCTTTTTTCTATTTCAATGGCTTCCCTAAAAAAATACCGAAAATGTCCTTAACCTCTCCATATCCTACCATATGCTGGATGTATTCTATTTGACTGCAGAGTTAACCATGCCGATATGTATTGCAAAATATAGATCCATTGCCTAGTTACGGGAGTATTTCTCGCACTTTAGATATTTGGCCTTATATGTGTATTATTACGGTGGAGTCATAAATAAGGCTAAACTCGAATACACATTAGCTCACATGATGAAAAATTATGCATTTGTTTCATGTGTCTTTAATTCAAGCGAACAACAACCATTAATCTTAAAAACAGACTTATCGACGCATAGATGACGAACCGCTTTACTTAAAAGTGCTAAAAGTCTTTCTGGCTGTAGCCGACATCTTTCGCCGAGGCCTTTAGTTGCCATTGCCATAACCGAGCCTAAATTAGGAGGTGAATTGGGGGACCCAATGATTGAATTCTGTTTGATTTCGTAGTTTTTATGGAGAAGTAAATTTGAGATCTGTCCGAGAGAGAGGGTAGATTGAATGGTAATGGTACAGGAAAAGTCACATTTTGAGAATAAGAAGTGGTTAATCTGATAGCATCGTAATCATTCAACACCCACGCTCCAAAATCGCCTTTCTTTTCATCTTTCTTTTCTAATATTCCTTCTCCGTAGAAATAGTCCTATTCCTCGGAAAATTTTTATGGTCAACAAAGTGAATCGAAGAAACGTGGTACTTTCCTTGCAAACTAGACATTATAATTTCTGAAAAATCCATTTCAACGTAATTGATTTAAAATATGTCACTTAGAAATCTAAATATGCAGATTAGAAAATCCTAGAAGTTAAGGCAGGGTAATTACAAAAAAGGAAAAATAAAGGATTATTGCCTATTTTAAGTACCTCAGGCTTTTGAAGCCGGTTTTTTCCTAGTCCTCCTCTTCCTTTTCTGATTTCTATCTTTGAGGAATTTTCTCGCAAACCAGATGTGTACGAGGGAAACACACCACTCGGCTCAAATGCCTTTTCCTCTTCTCTGTGTCCCCTAATCTCACCTTCATCGCTCACCCTATCCCAGCAGCTTTACAAGGGACAGAGAGGGGACGAAGTGCATTGAAGGCGCCCGTGTAACCCCTCTTCATTCTCAACTCATCTCCCCTCGAAAACTACGTTCACTCTATCCTTATACTCAGCTACTAACCAAGCCAAATCTCGTCCTCCTAGCACCTGTCTCTAACGTGGCATCAACCATTTCATCCTCCTCACCCATCAACTCAACCTCACTACCATAGAACATACTCATTCTTCATGTGCTCCTTCAGCAACTCACCAACATCCCCTCTCACTAGGTTGAGTGAGTGTATCTAGTAGTTTGACTTAATAATGCTCTGGATATTTGCGAAGGTGGTCCAGTGCGATGAAGAACCTCAATTATGAAGCCGCTATAGCTTTCTCTTTTAAATTTTGTTCGATATACTTAAAATACTTCGGGTGACCTCCTCTCTTCTTACTCGTATTGGAAGTTCTTTTGACTGACGTGAGATAGATAAGCATCCATTCTCTCCCATATCGTCATGCTGTCCAAGGAATTTGGTCAAAAGCTTGCGCTAAACAAGGCTATCACTTTATTCTCATCAATTGATTTGTGAACAGAATTTACTCTTCTGTTTCCATTTTTACTTCGTCGGTACTTGTTTTTTTTACTTATACACTAAATTTCGGTGGAAAAGGTTTTCAGAGATAGCCATATGGCTGCTTGTTTCATGCTGTGAAATAGTTCTTGGGTCTATTGCGAATGAGGAGTCCCTAAAGTGGAGCAATACTATTTCGATGAGAATGAAAAAAAAATCGCTGGAACCTTACTGTGTTTCAAAACTTGTGCGCCTTTTTATCAATGGATTATATTATTTTGCTTGGAACGATCAGAAATTTATTGCCTATACGGTACAGGTAAAATGTGTTTTAGTTGCCTAAATAGAAACTTTTTTGAAATACACTGTCTGCATTTCCCGTCGTTTATGTCAAATCGTTGTCATTTTATTATTATGAATTTTCAGAAATTCAAAAGCGTTAAAATTTCCATTGATATGACATTAATTTAGCCCATATGTGTATGGTAATTACTAGTTACAGCAGGATATTTTGATTTTGCACGGCCAGACGTTTGCCTCCGAGCGATAAAATATACTCGTTAAAGACTTCTAACACCAAATGGGTCGTATTGCCATAAAATGACACGCATGGTGACGGCAAGGGATTTAAGATGTCACAATGGGAGTCCGATGAAAATAATGAGTATAGAGGTTGAGTCGAAAGTTTTCTGACATGAGGACGCGTTCAGCGTTTAGATCAAGGACAATCGAGATTTTCGCGAAATGGTATTTGAGAACGATCTTTCTCTTACTGACAGCAAACATAGGGGGATATGCTGAAGAGGCGATTTGAATAATTACCAAAATCTGTAGTTTTATCTGCAATAGTGGCATCGTCAACTTCAAAATGTTTTCAGTTAAGTTTAATTACACAACGTTTTCCAATGAATGCATTTGATCATGTTAATTTGAAACAATGAAGCACATGCATATGTTATTCTACCGAGTGCAAAAACGGCGATTCTAATTTTTTCGAGGAAATTTAATGAAAAGTAATGATTTTAGGGAAAAATCATTTTTGTTTTGTTTTCCTAATGCAAAATCCATATGCAAAAAAGGAGAAAATTATTTTAAATAAAATTCGTAAGTTAGCCATGGAAAACAAAAATCTTCATATATTAATTTAGCAAAAAAATGAGTGCATAATTAAATGCCTCTCTTTCGTACTAATGTTTTTTATAATCAATGTTTCTCTTTCTCGCGAACTATAAGTATTCAAAGTCCAAGAATAAAAACTCATCAGTGTTTGCTGCTCTTTCGTTATTGCGGTGTTTGTGGGCTTAGCTCACCGGCACCGCATAAATAAGCATTCTTTCGGCGCTGTGGGTTAGAATTCAGGAAAACTCATTTCTCTTCTATTCCACGCGTTGGTAAATAACAAAAAAATATATTCAATTTTATATTCCAATTCAAAGCTATGATAATCTCTTTTTCGTCGGCAATATTTTAGTTTATTTATCACATCGTTATTACATCAGACATCGTTATCAAAGAAAATGAGGCGTGATAACATAAGAGAGATACTCTGCCGAATAGATAGGTACAGGAACTCGGTCTCTCGGTGCACAATAAGCAACCACAGTAAAAACTGAGCTCCACTAAATACACTCCCATATTACATGCCACCATTTCATCTCCAAAATGTTTAAATCTTCCTAAGGTTGGAGATGTACCACCCCCTGCCACACGCCCATGCGGCGGCTCGCGGGGTAGATGTAGATGTAGAAGTATTCAAACTGATTCAATATAAATTTTATCGAACATGAGTTTTTTAGTCTCTAGATGAGATGAGAGAACAGGTAGGGGAGCTAGGTGGTGGTAAGATCCATGGAGAAAAACTGGATATGATGAGGTTCGCTGATGATATTGCACTACTGGCTGAGAGCGAAAAGGATCTGAGCGAGGTACTTGAGGCAATGGAGGACATCCTAACAGCAGGATATAATATGAACATTAATGTAGATAAGACCAAAGTACTTAAGGTTAGCAAGTATGGGGGACAAGCTAAAGTGTATTTAAGGGACAGGCGATTAGAGAACGCAGAGGAGTTTACCTACCTGGGAAGCAAAATAACAGCCGATGGAAGGAGCAAAAGAGACTTATTAAGTAGAATTCACCAGGCAAAGAAGGCGTTTTATCAAAAAGGGAAACTCCTAAAATCCAGAAATATCTGCCTTGACCTAAGAAAACGCCTTCTTCAAACTTATGTGTGGAGCATATTTTTATATGGCAGTGAGACCTGGACGTTGGGCAAGGCAGAAGAGAGGAGGGTGGAAGCATTCCAGATGTGGTGTTTCAGAAGGATGTTAAAGATTCCCTGGGTGGACAAAATCAGTAACGAGGAGGTTCTCAAACGTGTGGGGGAGTCTCCTTGTCTGCTGAAACTACTGAAAAAGAGAAGAAATATCTGGATCGGGCACCAACTAAGGCACGAAACATTGCTGGCCACCATCTTAGAATTAAGATACTCATGATTTCATAACTAAAGGTATCTTTTACCTATTCTGTTTCAGCTTCTTTTTCATTCATCATTGACCTGATTTTTCAACAAGAGTTCCAGTAAAATCATTACGTCCTGGATGTTTAGGTTATAAGCTATCGTGCGTCATTGGTGCATAGCGTTTATTACTAGGACACATGCATAAGTTTCTAGAGTGTCATATAAGATTATAAGGGCTGTTATATTAGCGAGAAAGCTTTCAGCAAAAACAGTATTTTTCGGCGTTGGACGAATTTACAATGGAGATTTATTCATCGGGCAAGGATTTGCATGTCTTAATTCACGTTTTTGTTTCCTGTACTTTATCGTCAGATAATTGCGTTGCGCATGCGTTCGAAGACTTCGTAATAGGCTTAGTTAGCAGGTATGCATGACCTAGATAAAGCAGACTGGTTATTTAAGAGAAAAAGTATGAAAAGATACATCTACCTTTGCTTAGATTGCAGTGTCTGTGTGAAGCAATTTATCCTCACTCAGATATTCAAAGAGCTCTACGTCGTAAGAAGAAGTATGAATAATATTTTAAGGCTTTTTTCAAACGGCAATCGATTAAGCACAATTATAATTTTATACACGTAACCTATTATATAAAATGTAAAAATAAGAGGACGTTCCTAGAAGTTTATTCCCTATAAGCGCTAATAATGTCTATCAAATGCATGTATCCATCCTAAGCCTACTTGATGGCATATCTCTTTACGTATATTTTTCTGTGCCATTATTTATTCCTCTTTTCGCCGAGTATTTAAATGCCTACGACAAATAAAATATTGGAAAGAATTTTTTGTTTGTGATTTCGTGAAAAAAAATTATTTATATAGGTTGAATTATTGTACAACTATCACTTTATTTTTTAAATTACTCTATTTTTTTCATATTTATTTTAAATTTAATATATTTTGACATATTTGACGCGCAATATCTCATGGCATTACCTAATATTTGATTTTTAGACTCGAATTACTTTGACTTATATTGTGATTTATTTATATTTAGTTATTCATGCATTTCCCCATAAAACATTATTTAGTTATACATTTATTTGTCATTGCTTATTTTTCATTCAAACTATATGATTTGCATTGAGTTACAAGGTCATAACATTTACATTTTTGGCATATTACAACTTTATCATTATGCTCGTTACATATGTAATGAAAGCATTTTGTACATTTTTTCTGCACTTTTTTGTTGCTCTGTCTGCAACACATACTGCATCGTCCTCTTTTTCTGGTTTCAATGTATCTCCATCATTACAACAAATTCATTTTTCTATTACTCCGCATATATTCATGGCTCTTCGAACCGATAAATGGAGATTTGGCACAGCTTCTGGTCATAGCTTCATACAGGGAATAGCCAACTCTTTATTATCCATCGTTTGTAATGGTACAGTTCTTAAACAAGATTTTGCTTAGATATTTCTTTTGGGTAATATAATAGAAAATGGTACATTTAATAGCTTTTGCGAGTGTCATAAAAATCATCTTCGGTAATTTGTAGAAATTGTCGTTTAAACATTAGTTATTTTGAGGGGGATTTAGCCAATGTTCGTAACAGTACATTTCCTAAATGAGATCTTGCTTTGAGATTTAGAGTAGTAAATATAATAGGAAATGGTACATTTAATTACTTTTGAGTGTGCCATAAGAAACATCTTCAGGAATTAGGAGAAATTAACCTTCAAACTTTAGTTATTTTGAGGATAATTTGGCCTAAGTTCGTAAAAGTACATTCCCTAAATGTGGTTGTGTTCAGAAGTTCTGAACTTCTATCATTTGCATTTCTTTCATTCGTGATTTTGCATCCATTATCAAAAGTGAATATAGGTGAATATTTTTTTAAGGACAATTATCCACGGGTGTATATTACTTTCTTCTTCTTTGACTGCACTTTTTGCTATCCGTCCTCAATTCCGATTTCCAGCGTCACGCCGTCTTCTTTCATAAAATCAATAATCCTACTTCAAGTGCCCGTGTTCCTTGCAGACAAAACACTCACGGGTTCCGGGTGTGTTATAAGCTGAAGATCGTCCCTTTGTGTCATTATTATGATTTTTGTTTACCTTAAATGCAGATTGTTCATTCACTTTGTCAGACATTATAACTTGTGTTCTGCGATTGTACTCGTCTTCAAGCTTTCCTTTTACGTAACCTAGCGTTAGTTCTTCGACCGGTCTAGCATCTAATGCTGTCACAAGAGCTTTGTAATCTTCTGGTAAACAACTCAGTAATAAAGGCGCAACGCGGAAGTTTTTAATTTATTCACCAATCCCTCTCAGGCACTCCACCATTTCCAATGTTGACCCAAAATATTCTTGCATCGGTTCTTTTTTTCTCAATTTACTTTGGTGTAGTTTCCGAAGTAAGTAGATCTTATTACTTAAGTTTACTCTATTGTGGACATTCTGTAACTTTATCCACATACCTTTTGAAGTAGTGCATTTGCATATGTGAACTATTTAACTGTCGTCGACACTCAACAAAATTTTGCTTTGTGCTTTCTCGTCCTTCTTGCTCCAGCCTGCGGTTAATGTTTCCGGTTTTTCTTCGTTTACAACTTCCCACGTACCTTTTCTGATGAGAAGCACTTTCATCTAAAATTACCATGCTTGTTAATTTTCGTCGATCAATTTTGCGAAGTTTACCTTCTGCTCTTGATTATAATTCATCTTTAAAATTCATCTTTTGTGTAGACTGGGCCCATAACCTTTTAGAAATCTATATTCATCTCCTTTTACAATATAACTTTATCTTACTACTTCTGATAAGCGTACATTCCTTGATGATAATAATCAATAATATTCTTCTACATAATAAACACACTGTCGCTAACTAACATGTAAATTAACAATACCAACAGTAAAAACCACTTCGATTATATCTATTTTCCAAATTAAACTACCATATACTTCAATGAAAAAGCAACGCTCAAAAATAATCATTTTTAATTTCTGGGGTAAATTTGCATCTTTCTCGTTTTTTGGATGGTTTATTAGCAAGGTGCTGCTTCATTTCTACATTCACTTAGTGCCATACTTAAACAGTATGCTAAAGATAGGCCCTACAGGTGCATTAATTTTAGCACAATTCAATCTATTTATCCCGAAAATCTTAAAAGTTATTGACTTTTACCCTCTCTAGTGGTGTCAATTTACAACGTAGGATGAATCAAAATCCCGTTTTTTAAAACAGCAAGAAAACGCTAACTTTTTAAATGTAATATTTGCGACAATTAATTTTCAAAACACCAAACGTTTTTTAAATAGACTGTTTAATTAAGTGTTCAAGATTAAAATTTTTGTACTTTTTGCAATAACGTTTTTTATTGACCGATTTTAGTTTAAAAATACAATTTGCAGATAAATTTATTTCCTACTATTCTCAGCACAGCACATTTCTTCACAATGCATAGTTTTCTGAGTACATTGGAAAAAATGATTTAACCCTTTAATTGTTTAAATATAACGTGAATTAATCGTTAATGAATATAACGTGAACGTTTTTTATCATGAGATGAGAAGACTCGTTAATTATTTTTTTTGTATTTTTTTATTTATTTGGCCTATCAGTCCCAAACTTGCCAATGAACTCACTTCATAAATTTGTCAATAACCTTTGTCAATTAAACGCTCTTGGGCCACTTATTATGGCTACACCATTCCTAAAATCCGTCAGTTCATTTAAAAATGAATATATTTATAATATTTTTGCAATAACGTACGTGGATTTGAAAAATGTTAATATGTTTCATTTTCAAAACTGCAAAAACAAAAAATATAAAGATTAAAAATGAATTTTAAAGACCAAATACAATATAAATACGTATTATGGGGTCAAATATGACCCCACTTGCCCGTTTAAAGGTTAAAAGGAAAACATTTACTAGCCAATAAAAATACATTCATTGCAATGCTATTTCACGCTCCAGTATTGAGTCATCACGGGGCGTTCTTAACATTCTATAAAACCTTGCATAAGTATTTAGTCCTCCTGTTACTCTAGTTACAATTGTCATTAACCATGATATTATGCACCATACAACGCATAGTAAATCAGGCGCCTTCAGTAATGCAGCTGTACTATCGTGCCTTTTATATCCTTCAAAATTATTTCAATTAAGTTTTTGATAAACATTTCAATCTCTTTGTCTCTTAAATTGAATAAAGTTTTATTATCATGCATGCTACGACTATTTTTACGATTGGCTGATAAAGACAAGTATTTGGAACATAATAAGGATTAAGGTTTACTCCGCTTGACTCGACTCAGGTATGTCTACGACCATTTGAAGACCACTTAAGCAAATGCAAATGCTGCCTTATATACTGGGTAGCACAGTATTTATAAAGTAATCTTAATAGATTATGTCGATAGGAATTATAAACCAGTATTTAACTCAATTTGAGCTAAGTTTTATTCTGTATTTAATAGCAACACTCTTTTGTATAACAATACCACAAATTTAGTTGGAAGTGAAGCAGGAAAAGCAAAATGATCTCGACTTCATGCAGTCCCTTTTTGAGTTATCGTCGCAATGACGATCAGGTTTTTTTCAAACTCCTTGATATTTTTCTGTATCTCATTTTGCTAATAATTCAAAAATTAAATTTCTTTTGCTTTGTGATTCTTTTTTAAACAATCAGCGCATTCTTCATCACCTCGTCCGATGCAAAATTGAGCGTCAGGGTGGAAGTTAGCTGTGCAACGGATTTAAGAAGGAAATAAAGGTTGGGAGGGAATAGTTGCTGTCACTACATTGCTGGACTTAATACGCCTGGAAAAATGTTTTCAACACAAAAATTTCATGAAGCTGCAGGGAACTAAGCAAAATGCATTTTATCTAAAATTAGCCTTGATAGGTCAATTCCGCAACCTGTGCTTGCTTTATTGCAGTAATTATTTCTAACCTAAAACTGACCCATAATTTGACCAGTTGTTTGACAAGAATAAGTATTCAATCATCGTTTAGAAAAATTTTTGTCGAGGAAAATTTTCATTCATGCCCTACTTTACATGCACACATTAAACCTGTGTTGTGTTATGGTTACAATTGTACATATCAACACTAGAGAACATGTCGTTCTTTATCATAAAGTGAATGTTCACACAAACGTGATCCGTCTTCCTCCAAAGTACTGCTTTGGAATTATTTACACGAAGCGTCCCCAGCAGAAAAATAAGAATCAACTGTTGGAACTCTTTGTGAATAAATCTTTGTGGGTAAAACTAGAGGGTGGGAGACAGCTGTTGCAATTGGAAGGTGGAGTGTTCCGTTCCATACTAACGATCACGGAGTGACAGCAAGTTACAAGCAACACTCTGGGTCGTGGGAAAGAAGAAAATACCGTCGACCGTCTGATTCTTTATTGCAAAAACACGTCGGGTTTACGATGGACTCATTCTCTATATCACATACTGGCACTCCTTTCGGTGTGTTTCTTGAGAGAACTCAGAACGGAGGGGGAGTGCTCCCTGACAGGAGTGATGGACAAACGCCGGCAATATATCAACTAACAAATATAGGAAGGAAGGATGTCCGAATCCACGCCCAAATGGTCACGCGAGATAAGATTTGCAATCACATACACTTATGAAATTGGGAATGGTGAAAAAGAGAATGACAGATTGGCTTATATCGCCTAGAAATTTAATGGATATTTGGGAACGTCTTCAAAATTACTAAAAAAAAACCTAAACATCCGTATGAGGAAAAGCAACCCTACGTGGTACCCTTACATTTCTCATTAAATGTGCAGTACAAAGAGGGCAGTATAACCCGATAACTATCACAAAAAATCATCTTTAAATCGAAAAAGACGGAGTAAAATATTCAAGAAAACATAAAACAGTGGCGAATGAAATCCAATATGTTTAGAGGAAAGACAACCAATTATGGATGAAATGGTTTCAGAACTATTTAGCTCTTAAGGAATTTTTACCTACACGATGATATTTTTTTAGGGATCGTTTCTGATCTGAACTATGTCAAGGCCATAAACGTCGACAAAATATGGCTGGCTGCGGAATGCATCGATGACAATGGGTTACCTATAGTTTACTTTTAGAGAGTGGGAGTAATTATTTTACTATAATTTTTTCCCTGTCAGCCGGAAAAGCACGAAATGAAGCTATTTTGGGCAAAGTATTTTTCCAGAGGGTATCCTCTATAAGGCATTCCATATTTGGTTTAAGCAAGCGGGATATAAGCACTATCACATTAAGGATAAAAATCGTGTAAGCCGCTGGTCGCCCTTATCAAAGGAGCAAACGCAATATTATTTTCATATATTGTCTCCTAAGTGCAAATTTTAACCACAGGAAATATTTTCCCTTATCTTCGGAGAAGTACGTTCTCAAGGTATAATCATAAATTTCCTATCAAACATATGGCTTAAGATATAAACCAACTTTCACATTAAAGTCAAGTTGCTAAATTATGCAATAAAACTTTTAAGTTTTTAAAAATAAAATAGTGAATACACTGACTATTTTTTGGCATATTTCGACGGAGATCACTGATGAGGTTTCGCAGTGTTAGGGTTGACTGCCTATGGTTGCGTCCAATGACATTGGCCTTAGGAAGTTGAAAAACCAGGAACATAATTATAGAAAATAGTTAAACAAGAGAAGATGAACGCTTACCATCATAAAAAAACTCATATGAAAAGTAAGGGCGCAATTTAAAGTTTCTTTCAAGTATCCGGATATACATTTAACACATTAGATTTACAAGAATCGAACTTATTATTAAAGAGGAATGCTTCCACTGACATCAATACCAGCTTCCTTTACCAACTATACGTATATTCGTCGCCAATATTTATGCTAAATAAACGTTTCGCGTTCAAGCGAAAGTGGAAATTAGAAACCCCCATCTTCGTGTGTCACCTCGATTTTAAGCAGACTGTAAGCTCCTGTTGAGTCAAATTTTCAACAAGTAGCGAAGCTGGCAGAAACTCGATACTTAGGATGATAAGAACTCGCAGCGAGAAGATCATTTAGTCATATCAGGTATCAAATCTAAGGCGTCGACTTTTTCCTTGGGCTGTAATTCCAAACTCGATGAGATATATCTATTTCATGAGACTTATTGGCTGGAAGCTTGAGTGAGCTAGTGAAACTAAATCTGTTCCAGGAAACCAGATCCCAGCTACGTAGGTTGATTAAATTCACGGGGGAGGGAGCAACTTGTACTAGGATGGTTTCAAACATAATGAGATGTACGCAGCGTTTCATTCAAACGCCACGAAAGCAAAATCATTGTAACTAGCTGAAATAAGTCCAATATGAAGTTGAAATTGCGATCCTACATTTCGATATCTCCGCGTAGAATCTAAATTTTGGAGAAATAAGTTGCCGTGCAAATTTTTATGGATCATTTAAACATGTAAAATGGCGGCCCACATCACTTTTACTTATCTAAATCTTCAGTAGAAAGTGAATGAGTAGAACCGGCGGTATAGTTTTCCCGAAATAACGGCAGGATGTGTGGTGAGAAAACACATACTGGGCGTATGTATTGAAGAAAAGTGGGTATAAAGGTATATACATCTCTAGTTACCAGAGTATTACATCGGAAAGACAAGTTGACAGAGGGCCTGAGCTCTAAAGACCCAAATAGTCGAAATCTCACTCGTGCATGAAATGGCAAATATTTCAAATCCTTGACTTATTTAACTCAAATAATTCCCCTGTCGCTCATAGAATATGCTCAAACAAATGCTATAATTTTTTTCTTCGCAAGTTTACGTCAAAATCGTAGCTCTGTATTTGATTTTGTTCGATAATACTCTTTAAGGCATTTCAGTTTCATTGAATGAACATACGGCAAAGGAAAAATAAACGACATTTCATTTCAAACGGCAAATTTTAACTCTATGTCCAAAGAGGCGCCTAGAATCCGTTTGCGTTTAGAAACTCATGAGCCCGTGTAAGGGTTTAAAATGTTTCTAAATGAGTTGAGTTTTCAGGTTAATTGAAAATGAGATTTATTTTTAGTTCTATGGAGAATGTAATTTTTATGTACAATGGTCGATTACTGGAGAAATAAACATACAGCACAGCAATTGAACACTGCAATTCATGGCCTTATATAGGTATATGAACACAAATAGGATGTAATTAGATGACATAAAATTAGTCCATAATACGAAATACCTTTGCCTAAAATTCTTAGTCATTTACACATGCATTTTTACAAATAATCTATGGACTGAATATTTAATTTTAATTTTCAGGATGAATTAACTCTTATAAAATTAATGGTTGAAAGCGTAACTTTGTGGCAGGTTACCACAGACATGACGAAAAAGAAAAATCTCTTAGTAAATCCCACACTTAAAATTTTATCACCGCCCTAGGTTTCCATTGCTTTGCAACCATTTTCACGGTCTTTGGACTTTGTGTCCTTGGAGCCTTTTCTAGGACCATGGAAATGATTGCGAGGCAATTGAAACCTAGTTCGGTAGTAAAATTTTAAGTGTGGGATTTACTAAGAGATTTTTCTTTTTCGTCACGAATCAACTCAGTAAAAATAAATGTAATGTGTAAATATTTTTATTGGTAAACGCGCGTGACAAATAAGTTTAGCCCACGCCTCTCTTTAAATGCTTTCCTAAGTCCAAAAAAGTACGTCGTGAAAATCAGTCTTTAATAACCTATCATAATACGCTAGATTTTTCCCGACTTTTTATTTACAGCTATCATTTTACTGTTGATTTTACTCAAGGCAAAAGTGTATGTACGGGAAATATTTTTATGAACACTGCAATTTATCGCTAAATATTCTCTTTGATTCCCTGCTGTCCATTATAACGGTAAAATATTGTTAAGCCTGCATCACTGTGACGTATATCATTTAGCTTCACTCTGAATTGCTTCTGTATTGCTAATACAGTGTTTCCCATGTAGTGATTGTAATAATGCATCACCAATAGTTAATTTGTGCCACAAGGGGCAATATTTTGGATAGATAAGGAAGAAAATGTAATTGATGAAAAGGAAGAAATCTAAAGATGGTAGTAGTAGTAGTAGTAGTAGTGGGGTTGATAGGGTGCGTCGACGACATGGTCATTTTGCACCACTACACGTCATAATTATAAAAAATAAATATACGCTGCACATTATGATATTATAATAAAGTACTTGAGATAAACGCTGAGTCAAAATTAAAAATAATGTTACATCTTTAAAATACTATTAAATAGGCCAGTTTCATTTAAAAATTCCAAAGTGCGGTTCAGAACGTCTGGGTCATCGCCTAGAATGTACCCCAGGTCTCCCACTAGCTGCAGCCTGTTACGCACCGCCCGATATCTCTCACACTCCGTCAGGATATGTCGAATGCTAAGAGGACAGTCGCAGTCATCACATCGCGGTGGAATTTTCTCTTAGGTGAAGAGGAAGGAGTGGGTCAGAGGGCTGTGCCCTATCCTAAAGATGGTAGGCTAAAAATTTTAGCAAATTAAGAAACGAAATGAATGCAGTATTTATCCTCTTCCAGGAAAAATACAACTGTTAAGAATAAATCTATAAAATGAAATGGGAATAGAGTTGCAATGAGTTCAATCATTAGGGAGTGTTGGTGGTAAAAAAATGAAATAAAATAAGAAGTAACGTATGGGATTGCGGCAGGTAATAGAAATTATCCAGCTTCATTGATGGTGGTCAAATCACATAACCTCATTAGAAACTTGAACACAGAGTATTATTGAACTGTGGTTCGTTTTGTGGTCAAATATGAATAAGAAATATGGACCATATCACTATTTAACAAGATGGAATCTAGCAGTGTAGAAAAAGATGTTTGGTGCAACAAAGGAAGGCAAACAGTAAAAAATTCGTAAAAATTGAGACCTAGAGGAACTTTTCAAACATCCTTATATTGAGGTCAGTTTATTCGGGATTTTCCCGCGTTGATTCATATTAACGGACAACAGTTACGCTAACTTTGTCCGTTAGTGAAACTGTTATCCGCTAATATCAATCAACGCGGGAAAAACCCGAATAAACCTACTTCAATAAAGCACCGCGGAAAACTCTGTACATTCTTATATAGAGTCAGAAATCGAGAAATATAGGTTCACGTCGTTAGCCCATTTGGAGAAGATACTGAAGATTGGATGATAAAAACGATATACCTAGGGCACCAATGTCACATAAAACTGAGTGTAAGACCATGAAAAAGATGATTGGATGACGTAAAGGGGAATCTGAGATAGATGAGAAAAAGAAGATCGAGAGTGCTTGCAAAGGATAATGATGAATGGACCTACACTGTCGGAGAGGCCCAGGCACAAGGGCTGTAGCGCCAAGTAATGGGTAAATATAAGTTTTTGCATTAAAGTGTTGAGTGTTTCATACAGATCCATAAAAATAGAAGTTATTCCTCTTAAAGTTATACCATTCATTCCAGGCAGTGTTACCTCTTACATGACCTGTTTTTAAATTTATTGACTTAGTCTAGAAATCTGTGAACAGAAAATGGTAAAGAGATAATGCATGCAGACATTACCCTTATCAGGTATCCAAATTTCACCAAGTCGTCCGAACTAATTTATACTTTCATTTACGGTAGTAGCACATTCTGGATGAGGCAATATCATATCTAGTTTTGTTCACTTTCAATAATTTTTTCTCGGAGAACTACTATTAAAATCATTTGCTTATAAATCGGATGGGTTTTATAAAGCAGCTGGATACCTTGGAAGAAACACTAAAGGTGTAAATCCATTTTGTCTTAAACTGATTTTCATGGATCGATGATAGAATGGACAAAGTTTTACCTCAAATGGAACTGGTATTTGAACGTGGTCTTATTTGATTGTATTTTCATTAAATATTTTCACTGCAAAGTTCCCGACAGCACAAGAAACTGCAAGAATTATCTGGTGAAAGATTGACTCACTATTTATAAAGCTATTGCTATGCATCCAGAATTACAGCATGAGTCATTCTGTTAACAATTTTGGCTAAAAATTAACAAAAAATATACAATCTGAAGACTTTCAATTGAATTCACTAAGAGACGTTTTGTGACTTGAGGATGCATCACTTATAAATCCCTTTACTCATTTCCACCCACTGTAGTCATATGACTACACAATGATGCGCCGAGTGTATGACGCTATGTCAGAGGAACCACGAACTTTATCGAAATTAACTTGTCAGCACTACGTCGTGCAAGGTCACGATCACCAAAATTTAAAAATGACTTTAGGTAACCATGCGAGTAAAATACCAAATATTCATCAAAATCGCGAACACAATTTATTTCTGGGCGGAAATGGGTTGAAAGAAAAATATTATATACACAATTCAATTAGTTTATCTGATAACCCAACTTAAACAATTATTTACTGGCGCCCCAAACGTCATCCTTACTTGTTCATTACGCATGCTTTGCGTACTTCATAACCTACTTTTATTTTTTTCTATTTATTGACTTTTATTGTGGAAGCAGCTGCAAATGCCGAGTTTGTAAGTTTTCAATTTCATCAGTTCCAAATTAATGCCGTAATTTCACTCCCACTAATTGCTATAAAGGATTAACCGTTTAACCTGTATCCCACGCCCTAATCTGTGGCCGCATAATAATTATCGAGCCGCTTGGAGTGAGTGCGCCCCGCAATTTAAAGTGGAGCCAAAATTATGCGGAGATCGGGATAGATTTAATGGTATGGCCTCGAGGTCTCTCTCTCTCTCTCGGTTCTCCTCGAATATGTGCATACGCCAAATAAATTATGCTTTCCTCTCCCTTTCCGTCCATCTTCCACTTGATCCCTCGACTTACCCATAAATATCCAGTTCGCGTACCGCCACAAAACACTCCTCTTTCTCCCGGCGTCCCTTTTGCCCAATTTTTACTGATCCATATCAACGTAAACGTGTTTATACATGGTTTTTTTGCGAAAATTATAATTCAGAGGTGCATTAACCGAGATCATTACTTGCGTCAGCATATTTTATCCACTATTGGGAAATAAAATTGATGAATATAAGTGCCAATGTCATATTGATTCAATTTAAACCGAGTAAGTTGGAACATTGGTGTTTATATGGGTTGTGAATCATTAATTTCAACAAGTAATTTCTATTTTGAAAGGGTAGATATTAGTTGAACGCCCGGTTTTTGACAGTTTCCAGATAAGCCCAAGTCCTTTTATCAGAGCCTAGAATGATCATTGAATTATCAAAGAGGTCTAAAATTCTGTATTATTTCCCATGGCCCATACCCAGAGTATTTTATGGCCTTTAAATTTTTCAATGAAGAGTTGACATTCTAATAGAATGAAAATTATAAACATTACTCCGTTTGTAAAGTGTTTGTCAAACTTGACAACTTTTCGATAAAATTACATGAATCTTAAATCTCGAATATCTAGTTGCAAAACACAAGTCGTTTTTTTTATTTTTATAGAGAACATGTTATTCGTTGATGATACATAAATAAATGATTTGAATTCACGAGATGGTGGACATCAAACATTTTAACAGCGAATTACTCGCTAGAACATAGCAATAAAAAGATCTATAGCAAATGAAGAACTTCAGTATGTCACCGTCTGTATAATATATTCACTCATTTTCCTTTTAACACCTAGAGAAGCCTTAGGATATGAAGCACCATTATTAACCTTCATCAAAATATACACTCACAACTATTTTTTAATGAGGCTGCTAGTGATTAAAGCGTTTAAGTTATATCCGCCTGTGAAAATTAAGCATTGGTACTGTAACTTCTCCAAAAATCCCCTTCACCATGGGATGTTTTGTCGATCGTCACAATGCCGACAAGTTTTTACACTCTTCCTGTTACACTGTGGGCTGAAATCGAGAAAAAGCTGGTCAAAATTTCAAAAAATTCTTATTTTTTCAGTCTGAATGTTGAAATGTAGTAAAGTGACTCCTTTTATTGGTGCTAATAAAGAGTGATTTCCTTTTTCATAAATCTTGCGCATTTACAATATGCAATGGCTTAAAGTTGAAAAAATATGCAAAAAAGCTGTAATTCAGTTTTCACCGAAAACAAGGTTAATAACCGTAAATTATAACTAAAAGGCCTACTTATATTTAAAAATTTACTCCCCAGTTCGGGTCAAGTTGGCTAAATATTTCTCTCTCCTACCATATGTAGAGCGATTTTATTGATTAAATTCAATATTGAATAAATTGAATTAAAGCAAAGTGGCAACAGTTTTCATTCTGATAATCTTAAAGATGTCATTAGTAAAATCTTGAGGTCACAACAAATTTTGGTCAAAAGCGAGTGCCTTTCTAACTGCCTAATTCCGAGGATAATGCAACCTTTCACCAAGCATATGAGGTTTATTCCGCAACTTCTCTTTTATCCCACAACTTCCAGGAACCTTGCAATATATAAAAAAGGAAATCTTACTAATACATAAAAAATCTAGTGGTGTCTGTCTGTCTGTTACTCAATCACTCATAAACCACAGACTCGATTGAAACAAAATGTGGCAGGAAGATACTTGATATACCTAGTTCACGCATAGGCTATAGAACAAGGGTCTTGGGACCCTAGAAGGCCCTCAAACGGGCCCTTTTATCGCACAAAATTGGCCCTGGAAGATAATTCTTGCCTGTATTAGAAACACGTCAAATATCCCTATACTGAATGTACAACAATCATGGGGTCGTAAGTCTCGCTGGGGCCCCAGAGACCCAAAGTTCCAAAAGAATGCTTTTTTAAAAGGCTCAAAAGTATTATTATTAAAGTTCAACGAGGGAACCGATTTTAGTGAAGTATTCACGCATGGTATTGGTAAAGCTTTTGAAGGAAACTTGGACTAAAAGGAAGGCCCCTAGGCCCTAAGGGCAGCGTATTGAGCTGTCTGGTGTCTTATGTGTTTGAAAAACTCAGGTCTAAACATTTTGATTTAAGTGTAGAAGTTTCTCTTTTTGCACATTATAATTAGTTTTACTGAAGATAGAAGCCTATAATTTTTGCCATTAGATGGATAAAAGATTGCAGTTTCTTATTTCTTCATTCAAGTTTCTTATACGAAAAAGGTTTTCTAGAAATCGCGTTAATAATGTCAAAATCATAATTCTTACTTTTGTCAACAATAGGATATTTCCTTGATAACCGTAGGGTTAGCGTTATATTTAGAAGGGTAATGGGACCTTTACAATGGCAGCTGGGCTTTATATCTATAGATAGGTATTACAGTGGAAATCTAGGCCGTATACTGAAATGTTGCTGATTACGATATTTTCAGGGATATTTTTACCTAAAATTGGCAAAATTCATTTCACGTGGACCAATGTAAAACAGGAGAATGCCACGATGTTATATTAATGTGGTAAGCCTCTGGAATGCAAAAGGCCTGTAGTTTATTTTCCATATGTTATTGCAAATGAATGGGGAAACTCTGTAATATAATGTAAGGCGGTTTTCATCCGCTGAATGAAAAAAATTAACTAAAATTAAAGCTGAGTAAAACGCCAAGATGTTAAATTAATACGACTAGCCTCTGGAATGTAGTTTATTTTCTATATGTTACTGTTAAAGAATATCGAAACTTGGTAAGCTTAATATAATGCTGTTTTTATCTGCTGAATCAAAATATAAAATTAAAATTATAGCTGATTTTCCTAGAAAAAAAATACACCTCATGAGTGACTCGAACCTATATGCCATGTATTTCTTTTTTACTGTTGAATTTCAATAGATACCTTTGCTAGTATATTTAAAAATTACGATGCTTCATGATTCAGGAGTTAAATATTTGTAACAAGCCTTTTCCATGCATGTGAGTGCTGTTTTGTCTTGGTACTGACTACGGAAATTTATGCATTTACTCTGCTTGAATCTGCAACTGACAGCGAGTAGAGAATCTACGCGATGTTTCGAGTATATATTTCGACTCGTTCAATTTATCCTTCAAACAGCCAAAGACACCCCAGATGTGCATGCATAAACTAGGGAGCTTACTGAGTCGTAAGTGTCAAGAACAAAGAGGACGAGTTGCAATGGCCTCGTGTGTGGTTTCCACCTCCTTATTCTTCATCTCACTTCTCTCTGTGAGAAGAAAATGAATTTGATTGTAAGGTCCGAGTTCTTCCTTCCTGCTGGCAAAATCTCCACTTACGTGCATAAAATTTTATTTATATAAAACCCTGGAGAACCAAATGAGTGTCTTGAGGCGCAAGAGTGAAAAACTTAAATAAGAATTGCATCTCGCGTCGAAATTGTATTTATACTTCTATATGAAGATTTCACAAAGACATCACAAGTCCTTTTTCTCCAATTAGTATATATGTATATGACATGAAGCAAATTAAATTCAGAATTTCTTTTGACAGAGAAGACTCCTTTCCTTTGAGGAGTTTTGGAACAGAGTATTTTTTACTTATAAGACCAAGGAAAAGATTACTTTTGAGATCTTTCTTTGAAAATTTATTGAGTATTTAAAGCAAGATATCTCACTGCAGGAATTCGAAAATATGGAGTGGCTCAGCTCCACTATGATATGAGGGGTGTAATAGATCCGCAGAAAGAAATGTTGAAAATATAGTCCGTTGGAATGGTTTGGAACTTCTACAAATGAGGATAATTAAACAACCTTATTGATCCTTAACCAACAAGTTGATTAAAAATCGATAAATTTACGGTGCCCTTCACATATTACAATCAAAGCAATTATAAATTTAGAAAAGTATTAATCCATGCCAGAAATACCTTTATTTTTCTATAAATTACGAGCTAAAGAGATGGGTAGTCATGACACGTTTCATAAATATTAAGCTAGTACATAAAATTGTTGATTGATTGATAAATTGATATAATCAATTGAAACAGATTAATGACTTTAGGCCATAATAAATCCATGATTGCGTGGTATTCAAACTAAATTTATCGGAATGATAAGGGATCAGTTTTGTGTGGTGACTAGAGTACTGACTAACCATACTGTCCAAATCCCATCCACGGTTCAAATCCCTGAAGAGGTGGATGTTTTTCAGAGGAAACCCGATCCCTACTTAAGTGCCTTGTAGTAGGCACTTCAAGTAAAGTACTCCGTCTGTTGGATGAGACATTAAACCGTGGTCCCCTTGGCAGCTTTCGTTAAAAGCAAGCTAATGCCGTCGCCGGGCTTCTATCCACCCTTCTTCCCTTACCTATCCCCTATGGCGCAAACGATCTTAACAGTCGGTCGCCTCCCTAAAAGCCAATCCAATCGGGATGATATTGAAACTATGCTTGTGATACTGATCTTTGGCTGATTACTTACAGCAAATGTACATAAAACCCTTACATTTTAATGATATATTTCTTTCAATGCGAGAGAAAATTTTCTCAAATGAAGGATAAGTATCGAAAGAGGAAAATGCGATGACGTATCCACTCTTACGCAGACATTTCCTCCATAGCCGTACCCAAATTCATAATATCCGTATTGCAAAGGTCCCTTTAAAGGCTTTATGGTGAATCTCAAGTAAACAAAACAATATAGCAGTCAATCCGTTTAAAATAGGTATGTATTTTGATAAAAGGATAAGATATCATTAAATATTATTGAATTATTTAGATTTTATTTAAAGAACCTTCACCATGAATACCTTTCGAATAAATAAACCAGCACCTTTCGAAAAATAAAAAATACTATACGTGAATTAATAATGATAATGATGACTACGCTACTTTCTAAAACTCACGATTCCAGTAGGTCAGTGGGAAAAATGAAAAACTAGAAAACATAAATTATTTGTGTCTATTGTAATGAGAAGCATGCATGTTATGTGGGTATATCCTCCTCAGTCTCGAGACATATCCAGGATTATTTTTGGAAAATTCTTCATACTTACGTTTTGTGTTGTAAGCCACCTTTGCAGAGTTAACAACTCTGCCACTCATGCCTCTTAAGGATGCTGCCACTTATCAGCAAGTGGCATTGCCAATATCTTGAGTTGCTGAGCGGGAAAAAACTCAAACGTCTGTGTATTGTAAACAATACGCCAGGACCGAGGAGGTTAATACAATGAATTACTTTGAGTAGATAAATAAAACATAAGAAAGGAGATTGAAAATGTAATGAACAACTTATAATGGTGTGTATTTAGGAGAAAAACTTTCTATCGTCCTTTAAAAAAATATTTCATATTATCTTCTATTAGTCTAAATTACAATTACTTTCTAAAATTATACGAATGCTACGAATTGCATAATTAATTTTTACTTTATTGTTAGGTACCTTTAACGTATAGTATTTTTGCTAATTGCTCTGTCACTACAGTAGCATGTTCAGAAATATATATCGTCCGTTAAACGTCATTCCTTAAACTGAACTTATATAAAGTCAAGCATGTTCAATTGCCATGTTTACTAAGACAACCCCATTTAGTCTCTTTCCGGCCTTAAAATGCGCATAAAATTTAAGAAAGAAAATATACGTTTTAGGAAGAAAAACATGAACAATCCATTCCGTATGGATTAGCTGTTTGTTCTATCCACGATTCGAAAAAAATAGTGGAATAACTGGGTCAAATCGCATTTATTTAGAATTATTTCAATAAAGAAGGATGTATAAAAAAAGAAATAAATTTATGTTTGCGTATTATTATAGAGTAAAAAAGTATCTAGAGTGCTCACCGCATTGGCCAAAAGTGTATCCACTGTTTTAATTTTTTTAAGATCGGATAGATGGCTCTGGTGTTCCGGTGTAGCAAGACGCGTCGCCTCAAGGTCTTTGCCTTATCGTCTCCATCCAGCCCTACCCTCGACTCCCAGGGTGCGATCCAGTGAAAAGTCTTAACGTGGTTCCTTCTTCTGGCTTCCGAGCGTTCCACGAAGGGCTCTGGAGCGCCGAAAATGTTTGCTATTTCTTTGTATTTCAAATCACCTTCTACCTACAGATTCCTTCTTGTATAGATGGAACTTCCAGCTACACAAACAGGCGCTGGAATGGGGACTCCACAAAATTCATACCTGGAATAAATAAGTTTTTTATTCAGCAGCTAAAACTTGGGGTTGCCACCAAGACTGTTATGTGCCGTGAATGTGTGATTCTCTTTAATAAAATGTCGATTAAGTCCCATGTAGAATATTCACCTGTAATGGATGTAATAGAGGGGTTTGAGGATATGGGGCATCTTGAGAGAACTAAGAAATTGGGGAAGTATGCTGGAGTGTTTTTGGTAAGAGGACTTCTTCACCAGTGGAAATTGCCCTTAGGATATTTTATATCTGAACATGGACTGAGTGGTGCCAAGATAAAGGAACTGTTCAATGTAATAGTATTGCAACTGGTGTCCATTTAATTGAAGCCAAGAGCATTCGTATGTGACCAGGCAAGTACAAACCGAAAGACCATGTCCCAGTTGGGTGTTTCACCAGAGAAAACTTATTTTGAAGTGGATGAAAGGAAAATATTTTGTTCGTATGATGTGCCTCACCTTATAAAATCCCTAAGAAATAATTTCTTGAAAAGTGATTTTATATTAGACAATGAAACCCTCTCATTTGAGAATGATCGCCAGGTTTATAGAATTGATTCCTCCAGTTCATCAGTAAGAGCATTATGCAAACTGTCACCTGCTCACATATGGGCTAATCCATTCCAAAAAATGGTCGTGAGGCTAGCAACTCAAGTCCTTAGCTTTTCTGTGACTGCAGCCATCCGTTCTTGTGTGGCACTGGGTAAATGAAACTGAACATCTGCACTACCAACAGCTGAATTTATCCATTTCGTGAATGACCTATTTGATGCTCTTAATTGTAAATATCCTTATTCTGAAAACCCTAATAAGAGGTGCCTTTCAGAAGAAAATATTAACATTTTTCTCATTTTGGAAAAGGGGCTAAAAAATTTAAGGAATTAAAGAAAAAAGATGGCACACGTCCACCATGATTTGATGGTTTCCTGTTAACAATAAATGCCATTTTAAGTTTATATTCTAATGTCAACTCTAAATATATTTTACGGCACGTCTTAATCAAGATGCATTGGAAAACTTTTTTATCGATAAGACAGATAGATACTTATATGATTATAACAACGTTGAAACTCAGTAAGAAACATAAAAAGGTTTACCGATGTAGGAAGTAAGGTATAAAATTTGTTTTCTACAAGTTTGAGGTAAGTATTGAGAACCGTTTGCCGACAATTGAGTGAAGAAGATAGTCACGGAAAACTGCCGCGAAACGGCAAGCGTCTGAAATTACGGCGCGGCAAAAATGTTTGATAGAATTATAAATTCGTAACTTCTTTCAAATTCAAGATAACGTTAAGATATATACTCCAAAAATACATATATAGTTTTTACTACATTTCATATCCAGCATATATGGACCTATTTAGTAAGATATGAAAGTTAGCAGGTGATCGTTTTGTACCTTGCAAAATTCCATATTTTTCGTTCAAAAGATATTTAAACAAATATAACATAGTTGAAACTCAGTTTAACACAAATTAAAGTTAACCAGTATAAGTAAAAATGTATAACACACGTTTTATGCAAGTTTTAACTATTACTATGAACAGTCTGCCGGCTATTGGATTAGGAATATAAAGTCGGAAGAGCAGAATTTCTAGCCGAAATTCAAGAAAATATTTTTTTAAACTTTTGTTATAGACAAAGTCGACTAAATATTGCCACCACTAAACGCGGCGTTTCTTTCTACTTTAGGACACATTTATTTAAATCATATAGCGCTATATTTAGTTTCAGGCTTGTAGATCATGAAAATTGTTCCCCCTCGTCAAAAAATTGTTCCCTCGCCGTCTAGGTATTTGTTCCGGAACTGCTTCAAAATCGTAAACGGTTTTTAAGCGTGCGGTGAGCGCTCTGTATTATGTATATTAAATCTCTTGTATTATAGATATTTTTCATCTTTTCAATTTACACAATGAGACTTTTAGATCGCAATCAGATTAATGAGCGAGAAACAGATTTTCAATCAATATCAAACGTAGGTAGTCCTTAAGCCTGGCGTCACCACCTGTTTGTTCCTTCCCCTGCAGTTTTGCCAAATCTCCTCTCATTTCCCCCTCCCTCTTATTTCAGCCACCTCCCTCTCCTTGAGACCTCTTATATAAACTGTGCTCTCTTTTGGTATTTTACTCTGTAATCTAGATAATGGCCGGAAAAGGCCGAACCCGGCAGATTTGTGTTTTAATACATTGGTGGAAAAAACTAAGTGTTTTCATTTTTGAGATGAATAATAATTTCTACAAAGTGAACTCGCCAACCATTGATTTTAATCGTAGGTAGATTAGTTTGAGTTATTTTTATAGAAAGTGCTGAATCATTTGCAGTATGTGATTCTATTATCCACTCAAAAGCTGGGAGAACTTCTTCCTCGATAACCTTTTAACCTAATGGCGCCTTTGGTGACAGACAAGCCTAAATGACAGTGCTGCAATCCCGTACCATTCTTCCCCAAGTATTTTATCGTGTAGTTTGGCTGGGGGAAAATTGAGGTTTCTCAGGGACGAGATCAAGTGTATTTATGTAAGCATTAGGACTAACCCACTTATTTCCCGTCAAAATACTCTCAGTGCTAACAAACCTCAATGAAAGATAGCTTTTGCAACCAATGCAGTATTTGCGGCGGAACTATTCTCCCATGAAGCTGGAAGGGGAGTGACCAATTCATTTACAAAGACCTCTTATTCTGTCGGAAATTTCCCCCAACAATGATCGTGTGCAGACTTTGAACTTCCATAGATCATTACGAAAAAATGCGTCTTATGAGATTATTCCCAAGTCGTTGTAATAGTTCACCACGACTATAGGAGTTAAACCTTAAGCCGGTGCGCCCAAAGCTTAACACTGGCAGGCTAGAGACGCAATTAGTGAGCTAATACTATGATCTTGAGATGTCCATATTTATGACCATTAACGATTATTAATGAGGAGTAAATGCTGGTATTTGCTAGGAAATGCTAGTCCAATTTAAGTTAAAGTCAGTTGATAAAAATAAAATTTTAAATATATCTTTAAAAAAAATCAAACCAGAGAAATAAACTATCATGAATCGCACAATATGTATTACTCTTTGATGACTTAAAATCTGTTGATAATTTAAATGCAGTCTTCATAACAAATTACACTTTTCGCTCCTTTTGTAGATTTGTAATTGTTTCCACAACCACTGGACACTCATCCACCAAGCTATTTGGCTGAGTGCTCAATCAGCTCATCACTATTTACGGTGCTACATTGAATATAAAGTTAACATTTCTCGGTATGTTTTTTATTTTGAAAGGTTCTAACTAGTACTCTTTTATCAAGCTCAATGATAGATACTTTACAAATATCTTTCAGTAGAATACTTATGCATGTATCTCCGAATTTTTTACGAGAGATAAAAATAGTTCTGTTTGCTATCTCCTTGTTCATCAGGATAGTGCATAAGTTCCGAACGGTTGGTCCTCTATATCCACTCCTCTCTTCATACTGTGGTATTTATGGCAACACGCAATTCCCCTTCGTGCTTATATATTTCTTCCGTGTCACGCATCATTGACGTAAAAATAACCGATTGGCATTTTTTTCTGGCGTGTAATACAACAAATGTCTATCTTTTTAGAATTAATCATCTCTAATAATTTTAGGGGATCAAAACATCCTTTTTTTCGGCAAAAGGTCTCCAGGAGTTTTTATCTTGTCTTTACGCAGCATTTTCTTTCACCATTTACAGTTATTTTGCTTTGATATCTCCCAGATTTTCAAATGTCAGATTAATATTTTTACCGTTCACATAGCTAAAAATTCCTCTCATCATATGGCTTTGGGAATTCGATGATAAATATGACCCATTAATCTCTTTTTCTCAATTAGTTGTCTTATTCCTGGTTAATAACTTACCATTATATCAAATTCGTATTTTTTCTGGGAATCTTCAGAGTAACTGGTACTATTAACTCATGTTTCCCAGAAGTAGCGCTTGGATATTGTGTTTTCGCCAACAAAGCTGGTTGGTTTTCAGATTTCCCTCGAATGAGAATTTAAGGAGACGGTTGTTCCTTTCCAACTACTCTTACCCCTCACTCTGTCCTCCAGGCGTCAGCGCGAAAATCCTTGCTAACATACTGGGTATTGGCAACGTGATGGAATCGGTGAGAGCATGCGTAAGGGAAAATGCAGTAAACGAACTCTGCCTAACTTAGAGAAAAAGTAAGAAGAAGGATTAAATGATGATGTGGGAGATAGAAAGAGAAAGTGTGAGGAAGTAAATTGAAAGAGAGACATCCACCTTTTGAGAGATACGGCTTTGAAAGGAAAGGATGTCCAAGAACCATTGCTCCTCCATTCCTCAAAATCCTTTAAGGCAGAGTCAAAATGGCGATGAGAGCAGACACTCACACATGAGAGCGCTCTTTGGTATTTTGATTGACTCTTTCATTCGTTCTTGTCCTTCCTTTCAACACCGACTCAACGGCCGTCGTCCGCAATTTGCGCAGAAATTCATCCGGTGTCGAATGTAATGAGAAATATCTACGGACACCTTCTGCTGCGGAGGCAAAGGTAGGGAATGCAACTTGGAAATGGTTAGACTTTAGGGTTACTTTATCTCAAAAAGGATACTCGCAGTGGGTTGGCGGACGTTTAGGTAAGGAGAATATACAAATTTGAGTCACGGAGGATAGGGAAGGACGGATGTTATAGAGAATTGCGGATGGGATGTCGACGAGGACCCTACCACAGTCGACTGCTCCTACTTCTCAGCTTCCTCCTCAGCTTCCTCAGAAGTCCTCAGCTTCAGATTTGTAAAAGATCATGTTAAATGGCAGGAGACAGAGAGCTTGAGTATCGAATTTATTTTTGTGTTAAATATTTCACACTAAGGGACTAAGTTACTTCAAACCCATATACCTCGAGGAATCGGGTTGGTGTGGTGGCTAGAGTACTCGCCTACCACACGGGCGGCCAGGGTTAAAATCCCAGCAGAGGCGGATGCTTTTCAGAAGATCCCGATCCCTACTTGAGTGTCTTGTGGATGATACTTCAAGTGGAGTATTCCGTCTGTTGGATGAGACGATAAGCCGTGGTCCCCTTGGCGCCTTTTGTTAAGAGTAGGTTAATGCCGACGCCGGGTTTATATCCACCCTTCCTCCCTTACCTATCCTCTATGGCGCAAATGACCTTTGCCGTCGGGCGCCTCCCACAAATATCCAATCAAACCCCATATACCGCTTCTGGAAATAAATAATCCATAACAAATATGGTTATTGATCATGAGGTCTACTGTCATCAGAACAATTTGAAGGACCGTTAATTAACATTAATGGTATTCAATTTTTCCAATTGTGTTTATCACTAAAATCCATGGAAAAATAACATGAATCCTGCTTTAATCAAGGTTGTGGATGATTAGTAGGAATGGAATAAATTAGGAAAGAATAAGGACGACGGAGTAATAAATTAGGAGAATAAGAAAGGGACGTTAAAATTCTGGTAAACGAAGGTTGATTGATGAACGGAGGTGCAGGGAAACGTTTCTTCCTCCACGTTCACAACCGGTCGATATGCCATAGATCGCTCGTTTCCGCAGCTGAATAAGAATTTTAAAACGTATTTCACGAGGTCATCTACGAGGAGAGATCCATTAATAAATATTTCATTAGATTAATGAATTACCAAAGAGTAAGTCACACGTCCTTGCTACACAGCATACTGTACGAAAAATCGGATATACAACCCTAAAATTAATGTTTTTAAAATTTTTAAAATTAATTTTGTTATAATTGATTTTACTTTCGTAAACTACAAATTTTCAGCATAATAATGATGTGCTTATTTTTTTAATACTCGTATTTTATATTCTCTATCCCGAAAATAAGTAACACATAGATTTAGTTAATTGCATGCCTTGGATCAAAAGAGAAATGCTATATTTGGAATGGTGAATTGTCACTATTTCCGCGGTGATTTAATTATTATTTGCAGTCGAGTTTTTTAATCAAATAACTCAATAAAACGCAAATTATTCTTAAATCATGAAGAAAAACTCTTGCGATTGAAATATTTCTTTCAGCACGCTCTTTTTGTTTGCATCTTTACAACTGATTTATGAAGCCACCACGGGTCTGAGGGTAGAAATTGATGAAAGTAGTTGTATGATGAAAGTATCGGCGTTTTATTTAACATCCGCGATAAAAACAACTGCTCTTTCCGTGCGTAAGCGCCATCGCTTCAACTGAGATCAATAAAGGTGTCGACGGTGTTTGTTTGTATGCACCAGAGTCAAAGTTCACACCAAAAGAGTACTAGATACAAAACTACTCCTCTGAGCGCTGAGAACTTCAAGGATCGTCAATCAGCCATCGGTTAGTGTGACCAAGCAAGCAACGTTAGGAAAAATGTTGGCTTAATTAGCGGAGGTAAATAGGAGGGCATTCATTAACATTGAAGCATTCATGAGGAGTCCTCTTCTTAGTTCATTTAACATTACTTCTGCGACTCTCCTCAAAGGATACATTATGCATGGAAACACCTTGCATAGGGAACGATGTGCCGAGCAACCAAAAGTCTTGAGGGTAGCTTCTCTGTCATCACGTCTCTATTTTCAGCTCCATCTTATTCCATCAAAAGAAAACTTTCCTCTTTCTTAAATTTCATTTTTTTATAAAAATTTAGTAGGCTGTATACGTCGCCTTTCACGCTTGGCTTCTACCGCAGCCTAGTAGAGACCCTCGCCTTCCCCACCATCAACCACCCAGGAGACCAGCGCCACAGAAGGCACAGTGGAAAATACGTTGCACGGCTCCGCGATAATGTTAAGTGTAGAATTATAATGCATATATTGCAACATTTAGATAACAACACATGAATTTGAATTATTTCGTTGATAATTAATATTTTTTGGAAGAAAAAGTTATAATCATCATGGGGATTACCTGATTTTCGTAAACTTTTCGTTGTACACCAATTTACGTACGAGAACTTTCGTTCTACGGTCAAAATAATTAGATAGAAAGTAAACAGCAAAATGCTACAACACCACAATTACAAATCAATCCTTTTTTAAGAGAGCTGCGCAAACATTAGCTTTAAGAATTATGACTGAGCCATAAAAACAGAGTGAAGATGCCTGTGGAAGCATTTTCGGCTGGGGTGTTTAGCCCATTTAACCAATAGAAAACTCATGAACGTCTCGTGATATAATATATTAATAAAGAGAGCAAAGTAAGAGAGGTGGTGAATTAGGATAAAGCTGGAGGAAATTATATGATGGAGGATTTCAGACATTGAGGACGCAAGTGAGGGGAAAGATTGAGTCTGCACGGTCAATCTCCCAAATATGTTTTAACCAGCTTTTCACGCTGACTTCCAAGTAGGGCGGGGTAGGCTGATGTCTTGGGGAAGATGTCTCGCTGAAGGATGCTCATCGAGCCCTATGGCGCTGAATATCAAGCTACTGAGAATTCTCCATTCTGGAGAACACAAAAGGTTGAATAGACACATCTGGTGCAGGTAAGGTAATGCAAGAGTGTGAGTTGGGTCCATGGCAAGGTTTTGATGCTGTTAAAAGTTTAAGGGAAAGTTAACGAGAAATTGGAGTAAGAAGGCGGGGGATTTGATAAGTCAAGAAATCAAGAGAATTCTTCAGCAAATATACTGCCAATCCTTCTCCTGAAGTAGAAACTTGCCACAACTTGCGTTCCAGCTCAAAATGGTGGGTGAATTATTAGAGAGAGTTAAGAGGGCTGACGTTATACTTTTAAAAGTGAACTTTTTTTCTCACAACTGAAGGAGTTCAGAGTCATTGTGAATAGATGCTAAACTTCTATGATTGACATGTTACGGCCTTTGGTCTTCAGGAAATTCCTTAGGTTCTAGGAGCGTAAAATATTGAGCATTTAATCATTGCTGATGGGCTGCTCGCATTTCAGAATCATATTCGATTGCTCAATGCTTAATATACCATACGTTTATAGTTTTTGCCAGCTGACTATGGAAGTCAATATAAAACTTAGTTGCTTTTAGTATAATGACTAATTCCAGTTTTAGCGTGTCATGTTCAAGGGTACAAAATTTCAATATTTCTTACGTACTGATTTGAAGAACGGATAAATATTGGCTTTGCACGCCTAAGGTATTTGATGGCCATTGTACTAAACATATCCACCTGAAGAAAGACTTACATATGTGTTTAGATATTTTACATCACCAAACTTAATCAATAGAGTGTGATATTAGAACAGTAACTGTTAGCAATAACCTTATAGAACGGTTTGCGTTGAGGGTAACGATAATGGTAACCTTAGAGTTGGAATCGTAATCTCACACCAAAGTTTGCTAAGGTTTGCAACGCGAGCGCCACCAACTACCATGTGCCATACATATAATGGGAAATATGCATCTCATGGCTACAACAAATAGCTTTTATGAATAATTATTTAAGGTTTTCCCGCCATGTAACCACCAGCAAACACTTCTCTGAGCAAACTTTGGTCTCGAAAGAAGTAAAATTCGTAGATATATTCCAAAAAGGGCATCATGTTCATCATTAGTGAATATAATGCCTCAAATGTTTGCTTTGGACTATCACGGTTTTACATATGCTAGTCAATGGTGTTTGTTGCGAAAATATGCTCGTGAAAAGGAAATAAGGCCAATATATTAAAGAAAGTTGGTGATTGATTTTTGTGCAGTATTTTGCGCAGGTTATTGCGCAAATATGCTCATGAAAAGGAAATAAGGCCAATATATTAAAGAAAGTGGGTGATTGATTTTTGTGTAGTATAACCTGTGGGGCAACCATAATACGAATGTGAATATATTTCAAAGGAAGAGGAGGAGATAGTAGCGAGTTTGGTTACAATGTTTATGGAAGACAGAGACTTTAACATTTGACAGGGGCCCGTTCAAAGTTGAGGACTGTCATCATGGTAGCATATGGAAGAGGTTTACCAGTGTGGGGGAAATATTTAAAATGTTTGCGAGTAAAATTAATTGGGATGCATTATTAATTGCAGAGACTGAATCTTATCTTTCAATGTTTTTCAAAGTATGGATGTCAGGTATACAGAATAAGTACTGCCCTCGAGCCTTGCTGCCTAATTCCCGAATTTCTGTCGCTTCGTGAGGGCACAGACATCCACTTAGACTAGCGGGGCCTCATTGCCAGTAATTTTCATTACGCGTTGCGTAGGAAATAAAACTTTGGAGGTGAAATTACAATCTTTGGTCGGAAAAAAGTATGAAGCGCTCGTTGAAGTAAGATATTAAACAATGTTCCAATTAAAGGGCGGGTAGGTTATTTAGATGGGGTCAAAATTATGTTAAAAGGGCGACAAGTTGTTATCAGACGGGAGGCAAGGAACAATGTCCAAAAACGGCCAGTGTTTCAAGATAATAAAGACCAAATATTCCGAAAAAATGAGGAAATAAAAGGGTGTGAAATTACTGAGACCGGAAGGTAAACTTCGATCGCTCTTAGGCGCTTCCTTCTACCTGGATTCAGAAGAAAAGAAAATAGTAAGGTGCCGCAAAACTTGAGGGAAAAAGTATAGAAGAGGATAAAGGGAATCTTTGTCTTCTTCACCATTTGTGTGTCGATAATGTGCGGGAATGTTGGGAAGGCTATTTGATGATGCGTGTACAGGATAGGCAATTCCCATAATGTAGGCTTTTGGTGCCAATCAATGAAGATCAAAGAGAATGGTGAAGGTGGACGGAGAGAGAGAGGGAAAAAAGGACCGGATTGCATCGGGAAAGATAAAGAGGGAGAGAAAAGAAAAGGTCCAATCCCGACTTCTTTTGTTCACGGGACAGTTCGAGAAGAGACGTTTCAAGTTCTTGAACACTGCTGGAGTTCCCCTCGCTAACTCCTACGGCGTCGGAGAAGGAGAGAAGTAGAGTTGGGCGTTAGAAGAAAGCTTTTAGGGATAAAAAGGGGATTTTGGGGGCAAGCGTCCCTTTTTTTGCCCTCACCACAGTCTCCTCTCATTCTGACCCTTCCCTTTATCCCACTTCTCATCTGATTGTTCATCTCCTCCTCACTGTCTCAACTCTGGCCCTTCTAATCCCACCCGTTCTCCCGATTTCGATTGAGCGAGACGACTCATGGAGGGGTGGAGAACTTTGATATTTGCCCTTGGGGATTACTGCAAAGTCGCAGAAATAAAAAAGCCGTTTTCTTCCTCTCGAGTTTTACATTAGCCAGGAAAGTTCATCAATAGTTCCCTCCAAGTGATAACCTATGTTTGTAAGATGAAACAGAATTAATTAATGGTATAGAGTTTCGAATATTTTGTCTTGTTTAACCACATCGAATGAAGTGAGCGATTGAAATTTCAAATTAAAGGAACAATGAATTAAGTTCCTCAGCGCAGTCAAAAATATTGAAATATGTAATAAAGAAGTGAGAAAGACTCCGCCTCACCCCTTAAGACGAGGTCCCATAAGAATTTTCAAGCCTCTATAAATAGCAGCATCCCGCTCTTTTATGGTAAGGTATGCCTCGAATATTGGTGAACCCTAAATAAATTGCTCTCGCCGAGACTTGATAAATGCTTCTCCTGCTAGGGTGGCGATAAATGCCAGAATTTCCCTTATATATCCTGTGCACGTAATTTTGCTGATTCCCCACCTTTCTCCCCGTCCTTCTATTTACTCAATATAAACCTGGAAGTAAATAAATTTATAATAACTCAAACACGCAGGCATAAGATACTTTGCAAGAATTATCATTCAGATGTGAAATAACGGATGTAATCTCTCGAGTTCATCATCATTTTGTAGCTAAATGAAAATAAAATTTCATGGAGATATGTACAAACGTTGGCGTCATAAGATTTCAACAGGATGCGCTAAAATATCGTAGTGAGCCTTGGTTATGAACTATTGATCAAAATACGTGATAACTATTGTGGCTGAGTGGAGAATGACTGTCCGCTGGCTTTTCACACTCTTCCTGTTAGCCCATGTCCGCTAATTCCAGTCCAAATGGAACCTATGGCGAACAGAATGAATAAAGATTTTGTATTAATTTATCGAGTTCAAGGAAATTACCCTTATCAAAGTGTTTTTTTCGCCATATACTTCATTTTTGACAATGGCGAGTTGGTCAAATTTTCAGCAAGGAAAATCGTGCACGAGTTTCAAGTTGTATCTCATATCTCACCTCTGGATAAACTTACGGCAACCATGTACCTCTTAATTAATAATTAATCACCAGAAGTTTTGCTGAAAGTAAATTGCTTACATTTTCAATACCGAAAACTCTTTAATTCGTGACGTAAGAGGTATGCGCTTTGCTGATTTGTAACGTGTAGATAATAAGAAATTAAAGGGTTTTAATCCAAAGGTAAAAGTAATCCAATGATCTTTAGTATTAAAAAATTATCAAATTCTTTAATATGATACAGTAGGTATTTGTATCTCTTAATGATTTTCTTTGAACCCTAGAACCACTATGGGGCAGGCAGAACTAATCTTCACTATCGCAAATATTTCCGTTCACAATTTTTCATGTAGCTGAAATTGGATTAAAGCTATTGAGAAGAATCAGCATGTAAGAATTATGCATTTCACTTTAAATTATATATTTAGCAAAGCCGATCAAGTTTCTCATTTCCTAATGATCCTCATTTTAATATTTTTGTGTATACCGGAACTAGCTAATGTATTTATGGAAAAATGTATTAGAGACATATAGTGAAAACGACGGTGTTTTGATTGGAAATGTAAACGTGCAAGTTCTTCTATATGAAGATGATGCTGTTTTGATCTCAGACAGTCAACAGGGATTACAGAAGCTCCTAGATAATTTTTGTGATTCAACGGAAAGAATGGGGTTGAAGGTAAATGCGTGCAAGACTAAAGTAGTAGTTTTTGATGAGGAGAATGGGGAGAATAACTTTATGATGAGGGTAAAAGGTGAAGTAATTAGACAGGTGGATTATTTGTGTACTTAGGTAAGATGTATGCGAAAGATGGAAGAATAGATGAGGAGATAAAGAGACGTTCGAATGCTGGAAGGAAAGCGGTAGGTAGCATGTGGAGCATATCAAGGAATGAGTGCTTGTCTAAGGAAGCGAAAATTGCCGTGTACAAAAGTGTACTTCTCCCCACTTCGTTGTATGGTAGTGAAACATGGGTATGTCAGGATAGACATAAGAGTAGACTAAACGCCGTGCCTAAGAGTTATTTGAGGAGTATTTGCGGCAAAAGTAGGATGAATAGGGTCAGGAATGAGTGGGTCATGAATGAATGTGGGATAAATGCTCCAGTAATGGACGTGTATAAAAGGAGTGTGCTTCGTTGGTTTGACAATGTTGAGAGAATGGATGAGAGTCGAATAACGAAACAGATGTATGAGAGTAGAATGAATGGTGGGAGAGGTAGAGGTAGGCCGAGAAGTTGTGGTTGAATATGGTTGAGGAAATTCTGAGGAGGAGGAATATTATGAGTTTTAAAAACAGAAGGGCGTGTATGAAACAGTGTATGGGGGTAAATGAGGCGAAAGAGGTTTGAAAGGATAGGTCAGTATGGAGGAAATTATTGAAGCAGAGTAAGGTGTACAATTATGTCTTAATGAGTGAAACATTTTGACTGTGCCCACCCCGGAAGGCAACGGCGTGATGGGTATGTTTGTATGTAATCTTCTCTGAATGCCTAATTGGGATATTACATGACAGGTCAAAACCACCAAAGACGTTTTTTATTTGAAATTTAAGACGTAAGATGATGAAAAGAAAATTATAAATTTTCTCCCAACTGAATATTCGTGTTTTCTCGTGAGTGCGATAGACACACAGGTAGAGATAGCGAACGCAATGAAGGCTATTTGAGAGAGCAGAATGGAAATCTTGTGAAGTGAGAGCCATAAAATGAATTAAAATAGTGAGAAAGAAAGAAATAAAATAGATGATTGTGTTTCATTCATACGAGTATACTTCCATATTGAGCGTTAAGTACACACGAGACGCGAATGGAGAGTGAAAAATAGGAAACTATTACATAGTTCTTTTTCTCTCTCTCTCTGTCCTTCCCTTTCTTCGTTTTTCAGGGATAACAATGGTACATAATAGATGGAATTAAAAAATGACATGCACAGAGAGATTTGGTGCACCCATAATCTTCCCACTGGTGAAATAATAAAACATGAAAAAACAAACTTCCCTCCGCGGATAAGCACCCCACTCTCGCCCTCGAACTTACTCACTTCCGTGGGTTTTTTTCTCCCTCCCAACGATGCCATTTCACCACCATTTAAGCAAATCACTCAGCCACTCAACACATCTCCGAAACATCACCACATTCCTTCCAAAATTACGAAACAATTCATGGCCACAACCGCCCGGGTTAAAAGTAGTGATTAATATTTTTTTCCTTGCTTTCCATTCACAACCTCATTCACTCGCCTGTCGTCGCTTGCATTTGTAGTTCCCATTTAACAGTTGCATCTTTTTCTCGCTTTTCGATTCGGCACGTCACTCATCCATCGATTGCAGCTGAAACGATTCCTTCAACGACCAGTTCTCCTGACACACTCGCTATATTCCTAATGGTTTTATTTTAGCATTTTATCGAGATCGAATCCACAGTCATGGTTGTTCATCAAAATCCCTTGTGATGCTACTCTGATGCGTTTCTGATGTCAAAATATCTCCTTTTATGTATTAACCGAAAACAAACACATCTGTGAAGCAATTTAATCAGTAAAACCCCAACTCAACTCACCAGAACTTTTTAAATTATTTAATCACTTTTGCAGGCTGTAAACTTCCATGAGTGCCATTGATGATCTACAAAGATATCAATGTATTCATTAACTTCCTCAGAAGATGCAGTTTTCAAAAAGCAACTGAAAATAGCACCGTACCCACATATTATTATTATACAGCGTGCGTATTGCTTGAAATTCCGCTAAACCAAGATGAATTATGATTAATTTTAAAAATTATTCATTTTATTGTCTGATTTTCTGTTTGCATTTTCTAAAACTTTTTCCTTTTTTATTAAAGTATTTTTGATGTCGTTTCTTGGTATTTGTAACCATCCTCATCTTCATCCGCTCACTTAAATAAGCATCATTTCTTTAGTACAAATGTACGAAGTAATGTGATTTGTACTAACCGTTTAAAAAAACGACAGCTAAAACGCACCCCTTGATCTTTTAGAACAGCAGTATCCAAGCTTTCTCAGCCACGTAGCTCTTTACGAAGCACAGTTTCTCGTGTATCCCCATGTATTACTTAGTGTACAGTTCTATACATGTTCCATGATGAATATGAGACACAACGTTTCCGAAAGTATTAGTAAAACCAACGAGACATGTCCTCGATACAGAGAAATCGAAATTCCAAAATTATGCCTTCTACATTGTATTGTATAAGACTTTATTGCTGTCAACCGTAAGTTTCTTGCCACCTACAATTACACACCATATTTATCCTATGCTAAATTAATGGTTTACCATATAATTTGTTGGATATTCAACACAAAGAGGGCAATGTAGAGAAAAAACACGGAAAATTCCTACTTCAGAAAGTCGTTGCCATTTTTTATTTCTTAGGGACTTTATTTTTAAAATTGCTTTAAAATGAACATCAATCATTTATAAAATATTGATGCCATATTTTAACAATTATTCAATGTATTATGTACTTATCCAAGAAAAATCTAGTAATGTTTATGAAATATGGGTATACTTATTTAAAAAATACGTAGGAAACGACCAGCCCAGAAACATTTTTTAAAACTATTGTATCTGTCAAAATTAAACTCGATGCATTATTAGTCTAGAGGGGAAAGTGAACTGTGTATTAATATCTTTATAAGTGAAGCTGCGTAATCTACATACTAGGATACGTTCCATAGTTTGAAGCTCAACTATGTGGAAGTTGAATTTCACAAATGAAAAAGTAACTTGGATTTCTTCCCTTTTCAAAATAAATCTGTGGAAGGAAACCAAGTTACTTTTCCATTTGTGTACATTCTAGGATATTGCTTTCTCGCCTTCATTCGTCGTTCAAGCCGGGCAGCACTACCTGAGGAGCAATACTAAAGGATGGGATGTCAAAAATAGGAGCTGAGAGGGAAAATTGATTCTTCTTAATGTGCGTACACAACACAAAAATATTAGCAATCTGATGCTAAACAAAATATGTGATTCAATTTAGCCTTATCATACAAAAATCCTTCTCAACATTTATGCTGAGGAAATAATAAGACAGGCATGGGAAGAAATTGAAGTCGGAATCAAAGTAGGAGGGAACCAGATATAGTCGGTTAGGTTCGCGAACGATCAGGCGTTGGTTAATGGATCTTCAATGGGACTGCAAGCCTTGGTAGATGATTTAGAAATGCAGTGCGGGATCAGAAAACAAAAGTTATGAGATTCTCTAGGACAAAAAGAGCGAGGCTGGTGTTTAAAGTTGGAGGACACAAACTCGAGCAAGTAGAGCGTATTAATTACTTAGGTAATACCTACACTAGAAGAAAACGGACATAGCAGCAAAAACATATGAAACAGAAAGGTATTATCTAAGGAGACGTTTCGTAATGAAAGGGAGCTGATGAAGGGAATATTGGGTTAGGACGTGAATAAGAGGCTGATCAAGAGCTTGATATGGAGCGTAGCGTTGTATGGAGTAGAAATGTGGACCCTCAGAAAGGAGGAAGAGAATAAACTGCAGGCATTTGATATGTGGGTGTGGAGAAGGATGAAGTAGGCGCAGTGGTTAGGTAGGAAGACTAACGAGGAAGTGCTTGAGATGGTGGGCGAGGAAAAGAAGCTTCTGAATGAAATCCGGGATAGGGAGGTTAGATGGTTGAAGGATGTAATAAATGGCGACGGGTTGCTGAAGAGTGTGATAGAGGAAGAGGGAAGAATGTTATGCAAGAGGGAAAGAGGAGGAAGGAGAATATTTTTCATGGACAGGATGAAGAAGGAGAGATGATATGCTGAGGCTAAAAATGTTACCTTAGTGGTAGATAGGCCTCAGAAAGTGTAAAAATACCGGGAGGAAAATTTATGACATTCAGCAAAGCGTACTTTAACCGGTAGAATACTTTTAAAAAATAAAAAAATCCATGTAATTTGTTTCGTTACCTCACTCATGTTTCTTCAAGCCTTCCAAATATCTCGCCTCATTCCCACCCCAACATCCTATATAACAAATATATATATGAAATGCACGTCATCTCGTAAACGCGGATATTAAAGAGTTCTCAACTCATATTTATATCATTAAGAGAAGTAGCGACGTAAGTCTGTCGTGCGTTTTGAGTTAAGTATCTTTTCTAGCCCCTTCATAGGGAATGAAGGTGGAGGAATACTACATGGTTTAACCTGCAGCATTGTTTTCCTTTAAAACTTACCCAAGCAGGATGTCCAGGACAACCAAACGTAAACCTTGCCTTAAGAAGACACAACTATTCTATTTTCACTCTGGTACGAAAGAAAAGGCAACTCAATCACCAACACAAAATTTGATCTCTTATGACAGAAAGATTATCTATCAACTATTCAGGAAGCAAGTCGTCACAGTGCGAATTAGAGACGGAAGTTAGATGGAAGCTAAAACTAACAAAGGAGAAAGACAAGAATGCAATCTCTCACCATCACTGTTCAACTTTTACTTGAAGGAGGCCATACGAGAATAGCAAGATACTGGATTGACCGAAATAAAGATAATATATCAAATATAAGAAAATATAAAAAATATATACGAAATAAACATGCTCCGTAGATGATATCGCAGTCATAGCTGGAGATGGCGAGGATCTTCAAAGGTCACTAATCGTCTTAGACCAAGTTCTTCAAGAATACAACATGAAAATAAATAAGACGAAGACTAAAATCCTAGTACGCAGAAGAGAGAAGATGAATGCGGAAGACACACTGAGAGGAGAGAAATTAGAGCATGTGGATTTCTTTACCTGTTTCTGAAGTACCATCACGTGGGGTCGGAGAAGTACAACGGGCATCAAGCGGAAAATAGCTCAAGCTAAGAAGGCGTTCATGGGAAAAAGGTAACTGCTGTGGTCAAAGAAGATAGGACTACAAAACAGGAAACAATATGTAAAAACATTTTTTTGGAGCATAGCACTCTATGGACCATTGGAAAAGGTGACCAGAAAAGACTAGAAATCTTTGAAAACTGGTGCTATAGGAGAATGCTGAAATGGACGGACAAAGTAAGAAATTATGAAGTGTACAGAAGCGTAGAAGAGAAAAGGACCATATGGAACACCATGCAGAAAAGATTAACGAGATGGATTAAACACACCTTGAGACACAATGGATTAGTGAGAGGCATATGGAAGGTGAATATAGAGGTAAAAGTCCCCAGAGGAAGACTCAGAAATTAGGTCATGGACCAAATAAAGAGTAAATTACACAGGAAGAGATACCAGGAAATAAGGGAACCAGTACTAGAAAGGGAAGGGTTGAGGGCTGCAGTCAACCAAGCGACCAATGAATGATGATTAGATTTTCACTTATCTATTCTCCCCCTTATTTCTGATCAGTCAATGCAAAAAATAAGACCACCCCAGCCATTTAACATTTCAAAATAGCCAAAGACGGGAGTTATCTCCCTCTTAATCTTTCAAAGCTCCTCTAACAGGTTACATCTACTATCGACACTGAAGCACAGCAATATCTGTAGAGGACAAAAATGTCAACAGCAGTCCACACTATCATGTCCTTTTCATCCCGAAACGAACACGTAAGGCAATGAGTTATGGTGTGTGGCAAGTGAAGCAAGCTAGGCACGATTTCCAGCAATAGATTTTGGAGTGAGGCAAGATTTAACAATCTCATAATGAAAGACACTTCTGTAATTTCCACACAGTTTTATTACGTGGTCACCGATATCACATTGATAGTGGTGCCGGTGTGATAAGCTTCCCGATACCCAAGTAGGTGTACTAAAATTGTGTGAAAATTTGCAATGAATCTTTTATTTTGTGATAATGTTATTCCACTCTTGCCTCACTCCAAATTTCAATTCTATGAATTGAATTTCGAGTGAACATTTCCACAAGGTATTGCCTGAGAAGATAATCCTTATTTAAGAGTGGAATTTCCATATTATGGCAAGAAAAGTTAGATGAGTAGAAAGGGGTAATACTATTTTTTCGGTGAGGGAAGGAGAAAGAAAGTGAGGAAAGAGACCCTTGAACATGGGGCTCAGTGATCCCTTTTAGGATCTGTTGGGGCAAGAGCGGAGAAAAAGACACATCTTAATTCAACGAATTATTTAACTATCGCGTAGTTGAAAAACGTATTATAAATATGAGCCTCACTCTAACCCCGGAAAAAAGGAAGGCCAGGACGATAAATGCCCACCATGCCCACCGCAGAGGGTGATCGTTAGTTCTATCAGTGTAGAGGATGCAATTACAAAGGCAGACGCAGACAAAGGTGAGCGAAAACTCACGATGTCCAAAGTTATTCGAGAGAAGAATCTAGATGGCGTGAGCTGCCTAAATAAGGCCAAATTTTCCAGCCCTGTGATTAAGATAGAAAGGTCAGCCCTCCCTCCATTCTCCCATACCATTCTGGTGAATTATGTGGAATACCTTTCCCGATTTGAATTTGCATAGAGAAACGCTTCATTCGTGCATGACCAGCATTCTGCTTGCAGCCGAGCAGGAAAAACTGCAATGTTAGGGTTCTGCAACTATCACCCACTTAAACAAATTTGAGCGGTAAATGTGCCTTTTTAAAATGAATTTATATTTTAAAAACAAGAGCTTTATTTCACAAAAATAGAGGGTAAATAATCCGTGGTTTCTTCAATTGAAAGACCAATTTCGCGAGAGGCCTAGGAAGTGCAAGACAGAAGCATACTTGTTGCAACACTAAAAATTTATTTCTTTTTTTAGTGATTTATATTGGAAATTGACAGATATTGCTGTGATTAAAACATTGCATTGCTTCACCAATTTTGGTATCTGCAAGACTAACATGAAATCGGAAGTTAAATCTCGGTACCATGGCATAACTCAGTGCACTAGAAAACACAAACATTTGGGAACTGTTTTTTATTTTCGTTTTTTCGTTTAAATACCTTTTCTTATTGAAAATTGGTACTATTACAGGTATCCTTCGTCAACCGAGGTTTTATCAATCGCGGTCCTTGAGTATCCGCGGTTTGTTTTTTGAGGACCAGCCTTCCCAACCGCGGGGGTTTTCCTCGTTAACCGCGGTCTACGAGTTGCCCTGCGCGGCTGCCTGCAATACAGAACAAATTTACATGGTAACCAAATTTTTACCAAGATTTTTCGATCGCAGAGTGCAATTAAAATTTGCACTGCTGTCTTCTTCGGCTATTTAAAACTATTTTCCTTCAAAAATCAAAGTATTTTACAAAAAACTCACCAATTTCAAGCCATGATTTTCCCACGCAGCTGAAATATAACACGCTCTTAATAAAGTCTTTTACATCAAGCGAGAACTTATCCATGATTACTATCGCTTAAATACAGTTAGTTATTCCTGTGGTTTAAGCAATGGTATCCAGGATTATACATGATGGGATTTCCTTTCACTGTTTCAAAACCGGACCCCCATCGATCATGTCCCTTGCGCCAAACGTTGCCGTAGGGTAATGAGCCACTACATCATTAACGTTTATATACGACGAATCATATTGTACTAATAGTATAATGTGTGAAAGGAATCAGTTTTAATTTAGAGTTCTGTTTTATAATATCATGTTATGTAATAATAGATACTTGAAAGCGAATTTCATCGAAATATATAATGAACAACTAGAATAATTTAGAAGTTGAGATTCGCATTGGCTGCTAATCCAACGCCTCATTATCATATTTGCCTCACCGAAAGACCTTTTATCCCAACTGCGCTCTTTACTTTTGTATCTCCAGAGAGAAAAATCTAACTCTCAGGTTGAAACTCGAGCTAACTCGGTGGAAACTTGAGTGATTGTACTGAAGTCCCAGTTGTTTTCTGAGCGACGCCTTTTCGTTTTACTAGATGTAATGGAGTCGAAGCGTAAAACAAGTGAGGATAAAAGCAGTTTCAATCTCCAATCAATCTCTTTCAATTATCAGCATTATCATAATGTCTTTCACTTTAACCATCTCAAGTTTATCATCCTCATGCCGGGGTTCCAAGGGGGACTGAGATTTAACCATAGATCCTCAGATGTGCCTCTCCACGTTTAGCTAACATTGTAATTGCATATTTATGGGCGACTGTCTTGAGGCAGAGAGGGGAATTGAAGAGAAAGCTCAAGGTAGAAATTTAATTAATTTCATTTTGAAATCACTGACATTTTCCAATGACTATTTATAAATTATCTCATGATATGTGGTGCTCTTTCCTTATTGAAGTGAACATACTTTTTAAAAATTTTAAGAAGTTCACATCTTAGCTAACAATTTGTCATGCTAAAATAAAGCGCAAATGTGTATGTATTCATAATGAGTGTATGTATTACTTTTAAATCTTCAGATATATTGAGACCTTATTTATTGTTTTAATTGCAAAATTCAAGTTGGCTATTGCTATTACAATTCATTAACTCGTATATTTCAGCAATCGTGACAACCTGCAGCTTTTTTATTTTTCTTATCATCAGGTAAAATTAGCCAAACTTTGACATGCAATGATCATAAAAATATTAGAAATAAAAAAATTCAAATATCACGTGATTTACCGACTACTAAAAAGAAGTGACTGAATATTTCATCACTAAAAAAATGGCCTAAATAAGAAATACCAAATATTCGCCTAAGCACGTATTCAAGGCGGACTGCTTGCAATAATTATGCTTTTCTGGCTGCACTTAAACAGATATCATCCATTAGCCATAAAATAAGGCTGGATTTCATAATGACCGGTTCAAATAATGTGAGAATTTAAAAGAAAGTAATTAATAATACAGGAAAATGAAAACCATATAACATGAAATGTAAACTTTAGCGTTCAGTAGACCTGTAATTCAGTTTCAATTGTAGCCATTGCATTAAAAATATTTCGCATTGAAAAAGCTACAATGAAAAAGTTTTGGACTAATATATTCTAGGTCTGTCATACTATCCATTAGTTACTTTCGCACTGCACCCAAAATGACCCACTAGTTAGGTGACGTAGTAAAAGAACAAATTTATGTCATATTTGTCTACTAATTAAGTTTCGAGTGTAAATTTTGGATAAAGAAAACTGCCATAAAACTGCTCAACATCTTCATATCGTTGTCGTTTTTCAAAGCACGGGAGCTCGTGGAAAGCATCTTTTCCAACCATGTTTTTAAAATGGATCGTTGTCGAAAAGAAAGCGAAGATTAGGGTGAAAATGTAACTTTTTTTCATTATCGGGTCTATTTCATATCCCAATTTCCTCCGGCTTTCCAGGCTACTGATGGTTCGCTCCGCTGTGAGAAAAGTCGGCCTAAGTAAAGAAGTAGAACAAGAGAGGAAGAGTATTCAGATAGAGACCTTGTATTTAAGGAGTCGCGATGTCCAAATTAAGCTCCAGAGGGAAAAGGGTGAGGCAGATGATTATCTCGTTGGCTGGTTCTCCTCGAAACCAGAGCGTGGGAGAGACTTTCCGCCCAACGCCCCCTTACAGGGTGAAGGGTACGTGGAAGGGGTTTGCCGTTGTATTAGGGAGGAATTGTTGAAGATTCAACGGGGTGTCGAAGAGACAGACCCTGACGAGTGACGCGAGACAGAATGAGAGCGACGTGGTGTGGGATTAAAGGGTTATGTAAATTTCGTCGGGGACGGTTGAACCCTCTCTTCCGAGGGGCACAGGCAAGTCATGGCGTCTGGGTGGATCTCCCCGCCTTTTGCAAAGACTAGATCATCCACTTAAATTTTTCCCTTCTCTAACCTTTTCAGGAACTTTGCGCTCCAATTCCACTTTGACTTCGAACATCTATATGTACATACCGCCCTGCGAGCCGCCGCATAGGCGTGTGGCAGGGGGTTTTAGTGCGAATTTTTGTTCATTTCTGTTCGGAAATGTATCTCTCTTATTTTTTTCGCATATGTCGGTCCTATGGATGTAGTGTAGCGTGCAGGATCAAGTCTTTCTCTCCTGGGTCCCAATACTGGCGGAAAGTTCGATGTAGATCTAACGAGAGTTAAGTTGCTCCTCTCTGTTACTGTCTCACCCGAGGACCTAATTATTATAATCTTTATAAATCTTAGCTTCTTTAATTCTTTGACGCATAATAATTGAATGTTCTCCACAATATATATAAAGTAAAGGTAATTCTCAGGTATTTCACTATATCTGAGGACTTTATGCTTGCCTTACTTACGATTTAGATGTAGTGAAAAATAAAATTACGTATGATGACACAATAGTATATAAAACACGTCACAGTCGTGACCAGTGAAAGTATAGAAACACAAAAAAGAGAAAACTCACTGGATATGATACTTTGGCAGCACACAACCGCCTCATTCAGAGTAAAAGATAGTATTTATTACTATGAAGGAGGAGTTGGGCTTCCAAAGTATAAAATGCATTGAGTTTTCTCTTTTTTGTGTTTTGGATAATAGAATCTTAGAATTTTCAGGGGAATAGATGGTAATTATTACTCTGAATATGGTGGTTGTGTGCCTTTGAAATATCAAATCCAGTAAGTTATCTATTTTTATGTTTTTATGTTTGTGCTAGTTAAGGCTGTGTTACCTTTTGTGCACTGTTTGGTTTTGAGACTTTGGTGTCCCCTCTTCCCTTGGCAACTTTACATGCATTGATAGTAATCATGTATCTTTTAATTAGAAATGCGGCGGCAAATCTATGGCACGCGTGCCCAAGGTGGCACGCGGAGCAATTATTTCGGCACGCGGAGCTGGGAGGGCGCTAAGGGATAACTCTATCTCACTCAATGGGTTGGCACGCGAGTCGAGCGAGTATACTCTTATTTCATAAACTTTGGTACTCAGTCGCCAGAAGGTTCGCCACCCCTTTACTAGACCGTTACAGATAATAGTCTTAAATATAAAGTATCATTCATATAATTTACTTAAATATTAAAATTAAAAATAATAAAATAATACATTTAATTAAAAACATAGTTTACATAGAAAATATTACATTTGAACTCCTTTATTGGCGAAGTATCATGAAAAAATTTAGAAAAATGCAATTATAAAGCCACGTAAAAGGTAGTATCTTTAACAAAAGCGAAAGTCAGGATTAATTATTTCAAATTTCTTACACGAGCCAAAAATGAAATATTTATCGGGATTTAATATACTATTTTTGATACTTTAAGGAGGTAAAACTTATTTATAAAACCCTAAGTTATAACAATAATCCTATATGGACTAATTCACCAGCAAAGATTGGAAAAATACTACTGCAGTCTCTAAAATATCAGCATTTTATAGAAAATGCATTTCTCTCCATAAAATTATTCTAATACTTGTATTGACCCCCAACATGTTAATAAAAGACTCAGTAAAGTGGCTCAGTATGTCAGCTCACATTGATGTCCACCATTGAGGATTTATGAATCGCCTTGTCACTGTCTATGCTTCTTGATTTTTAAATCAAAATATGGTTAAAACAGATTTGATTATGAAATCGTCTAATAACTATGTCAATTTCTCAAACGCAAACCTCAAACAAGTGGCTGACATGAAGTAAAATTTTGAGAATCGGAAAGTCTTATGAGACATAAACTCCAAACTCTTTGCTCACAATATGAGCTCACGACTTATTTGATGCAATTATTTTTAGAATGCAGGAAGTTTTTTCCCTTCCTCTCGCTACCACAGCCGATGATCGGGAGATCAAATATAAGGTGAAGAGACTCGAGGGAATTAAAACGGGAGGGAGGAATGTATGGCAAAGAATGTTATATCAAGTACCGAAAAGATAGGCAATGTGTGTGTGAGTGAAACGATGTATGCAAATTGATATCAACAATTTTGGTGGAGTTGTCGTCTTTGATTTGAGATTCTATTGACGAGGCCGGGTCGAGGCACAGGGAATATTCAGTGGACTCATTCATTCCCCCGGTGCAAATCGAACAGAGAATGAACTCACTGGTTTTTCCATAACTCCATCTCATCTCTCCATCCTATGGGACAACAGTTGTTTCCCCGCAATATCCCTATCTCCTACCTCCGTCAGTTCCTCTCCGTCTATCCTGCCTTCGTATCCAATATGTGTGCTTGTTTCTTATATGGCCACAGAATTACGGTCACATTTTTCAACTATCAGCAAATTCAGCGAATGAGTGGCGGGCTAATGTATGTTAGACAATTACATGGGACTCGAGTACTGGCCCTTTATTATGTGTCCGGTCATTTTTCGAGAGAATTAGTCAATGGAGGAAAACACAACATACCGGTAACGATGGAAATCACTTGAAGACAAGTGGACAGAACATATATTAAAAGTGACATATATGCTTTAAAACTATTTTATTATTTATGAAATCGTACTCTTAATAATGAAAATAACTTTACTGGACAAAAAATGGACAAAGTATTAGGCTAATCAAATCTAATCGCACGACTTTCGTTTGACCTTCTTTGAACCTTCTTCCTTTCTGAATAAAGGTAACTTATATTCAGACTAAAATCACGATATCCAATTCACGTATGCGTTTCCCAATACTACGAACCCTGAATTACGGCTTATCAATGATTAAGCAATATTGTTTGAACCCCCATGGCATTGCTCGGGCGACTTGATAGTAGGATCGAACGAAAAGATAAAATTCGTGGGCAAGGTATGAATGGACTCTAAGCCTCCCCAGCGCATTAGAATCCCTGTCTTCCGAGAGATTTAGACCAATCGCTGATAACTATATTATTCGTCGGCCACATGAGCCCAGATGAGCTGCCCAATGCCTTCCATGAATAAATTTCCTCGTTACTAGAACTTACATCAATGTTACGAAGGACTGAAAGCAGAAACTTGTCTTCTTCTTCTGAACCTTTTGCAATATAACCATGCAAACTTTTAAACACCAAAAAAGTAAAACAATATAGGTTATTCGATGGGATATCCACAATTAAAAGACATAACATAGTGATGTAATTTACTTAGCACCAAGCAAATATAATTTGAAGACTCATTTTTGAAGAAGATTTTGGGTTCAAAGGATTAAAATGAAAAAAAAATTACTTTCTCATTGCAAATTAAAGTGTCGTGGAGTGTCACCTGAAGCACAAACCACATGTAAATTAAAAGCAATTAACCGACAACATTTACACAACCTAGCCTCTTTAGCCGAAAGGCACGACACTAACCAACCTAGACTCACTCCGGTATAATATCTACATTTTAACTTATGATTGCCAAAGGTAACTGGCAAACATTAAAAAAACAACTCCACAGTTAGATATAAACTACAAAATAACATCTCCAAAATCTCTTCAACTTTCTAAGAATTCAATTAAATTTATTTCACTTACATTTTCAAATGATTCATGCCGGGTGAGATTCATAATACACAATGTTTCACCAAGAGCAGTTTCAGCAAACAAGTACAATTTGAGGTAAATAGGGTCCAACTGAAACATATCGTCTATAAATCACGGACCAATGGTGTTTTCCAATCTGTGTGTCAATTTGTTTAACCTTGTTTCAACTAATGGTACAGAACAGTTGACACAAATTTAGCTGTAAAAGTAACGACATAATTACCAGTCTTCTATAAAATAACCCTAGTCCCTTTGCCCGTCAAATCAATACCAAGCTAGATGCATTTCGAGCTAAGCATATCCATGCAGCAAGCGCACGAGAACCGAGATGCACCGCGTGTAACTCGGGGAATAGGATTATGCAGCGATCGAGAATCCATGGTCATGAGCTGCGCGAAGAGGATGCTAAGGTATTCCTGGTCTTATCTCGAGATAAGGACACACATTGGGCTCTACTATTCCTTGAGTAGAAAATAAACCCTCAAAGGGGCAATGCAACAAGAGAGTTAGTGCCCGAAATCATTTGCTTTATGGTCGACAGAAAATTCAACCTCAAAAGACGAGAGGATAATGCCAAAGTGTTGGGCTGGGGAGGGGAAGGAAATGGGATTTAAATAGATTATGACACCCTTGCATTGTCCGTATAAGTATAAATAAAGCTGTTAATAATTAAAGGCTCCACATTTTTAATTCACTCAATAGTTTGGGAGATACACACAACAGAAAATCTGTTGATTTATAGAAATGATATGTCACCTAACATCCTTCCGTATTACACATAGTTTTTTATATCCTGGGCGCTTAAAGTGTCTTTAAATATTGAAACCATGTTGTATTTAAAGGATTCAGCAAAAATAATCCCATTCCTCGTCATAGAGATGTTAAAATTAGAATTAGACAAGCGCAGATCCATTCTGATGATTTTTTCTGATATAATTAACGTATGTGTCATAGAAAATCTGCAACAATATTCCATTTTGTCTCAATACCAAGGAAAGCATATTATATTTTATCCCTTTAGGGAAAATTTAAATATGGCCCTTGAACATAAATTATTGGCTAGTGGTCTCACTAGGGAATAAGATAAAAATATATACATTTCTATATATATTTAAGTGATATTTACATAATTAGGCAATCTACGCTCTCAAAACATCTGCAGAGACATAATATAATCTAATATAAGCTATCACCCCTTAAACTGACAAAATATATGGCATTTCATTATTATGATGGCCCAGATTCACATAAAATCTTATTAAGAATTATACGGCTCTTGAAACAAGGAGCGAAATTATCGCTATTTAGTCGTCTAACAAAATTTCTCCTACATGCAATCGCAATATGAAAACGTTAAATATATAATAAACGAAAACAAGACGTTACGGTCCGTGGTAGTTTTTCAACTCTGGCCACAATGCAGGGAGTGAAAATAGAATTAATTGGACTGTAGAGTCAGGGGAAAAAACACATTTTCTTTAAAAAATCTTACCGTTTTCACTGGTATGAATATGACCATAGAACAGATCTATTCAACGAATTTCCGTGGAATATTTAGGGTCAAACATAAATAATCATCCCGAACGTCTGCAAGGATCGAATTCCCAAAAGTCATAAATGGGAGGTAGATATCACGTAAAGAAATATTTCAGAAGAATTATCCAGTAATTACGTTACCATTTCATTCATTACGATGGGAAATTAAAATATGCATGCTGGTCTCGTTCGTGTAAAAATAACGAGGAAAACATTATGGGGAAATAGAACTTATATACCTGCACATATATTTCCTCCAATTCCATAAAATTCCACTCACAGACCTCCAACATGTAAAAACTTTTTCCCATGTGCCATAAGAGAAACTTTTGGCTGTAGTTTTGAATTAAATTTTGAAGTGGATATGTATCGTTTCATTCAATAAAAAGAAAACTCTACTAACGTCAAAAAGCATAAGTTTAGAGATAAGGAAAACCTTAATGAAGACCTACGTTTGGAGTGTTGCGCTATATGGATGCAAATCGTGGACTGCAGGGGAAAGTGAAATGATAAGACTGTTATCCTTAGAAGCATGGTGTTACAGAAGAATGCTGAAAGTAAGCTGGAGAGAAAGGAAAGCGAATAAAGAAATATTTGAAAAATCTCAAGAAGAAAGAAGCATAGTGAAAATCATTAAAGAAAGGAGAGCTAAACATATTGGGCATCTACAACGGCACAATAATCAAGTGAAAAGGATAATTGAAGGAATTTTTTTTTTTACTTTTTACTGACTGCAAACGTTACGGATGGTCCACGAAGGTAAGGTACCGGTGCAAATTAATGCAAATTTTAATTGCATCTCCTCGTGCGGAAGAGCACGCAGGTACGGTAGAGGGAAGTGAATGGCTGAGTACGTTATTGGGAACTGGGCTGGTGATGAGAGTATGATCGGAAAAAAACGAAATAGGGTTCAAAGTCTGGTTCCTCTTGCAATCATTTTTTTCCATGATTCTAGCACCTCAACTCGTATGGGATCGCAAAATCACGCTTGGACGGGTAAACTGGATTCACGAAGCGTTTGCCGGAGAGTGAAAAAATGAAAGGAGCTGGTGGAGAGAGGGATATCAGACAGGAAATACACTGAGTTTCTAAGGTTTCCCGTACAATTTATTCGCCTGCGTCCCAAGGCTGATTTTTTAGACGTATCCTCGATCGCATTCTGTTTTCACTTGCAGTGGCATGAAAATTCATGTCCATTTGGCTTCAATCTTCCTTCTTTTAATTTCTTTGCTAATTCATTTCATTTTCCTCTGATATAATGCCTCTACACGCATTCATATTCCGTTAATTTTTGATCAGCCATGCCAAAGACGACTGTCAGTCCCAATTCAGTCTGGTTTCAACTTTTGACGTTTAATTCTTCCTTGTATGAATATGAGGCATGAGGCATAGTGAGCGTATAAAATACAAAAGTATTTTATGTACAGTTTTACCTATTGGTAACATTTTCATATTTGGTTTCATTGCCACGACCGGGGTGAAGTATATAAGAGACAGTAATTGTGACGAAATAACAGCATATTAATTAATTCTTTCAATTTTAAAACGGAGAATAAACTCAGCTTAGAAACTAAGATCTCTTGATGAATTTTCCGTATATTATTATATTTCGTATATTATGAATACTCCGTATATCCGAATACCCTTTCTTTCAATTGTTAAATTCAAGTTCTTCCTCCTATATGAACATTCAAATCGTGCCAACCATATTTCATCATCTCAATTACGCAACTGAATCGGGCAGGTAATAAATAAAGATTTAATCTAATATTCAGTCAACTGCGACTAATATCTGCAGGTCCTCACCAAAATACAATGCTAACGTCACATATGTTGATAGGTCAAAAGAACAAAAAAGAACTGACAAAGATCTTTCGGGTAGTATTCTACAGCTCTGCAGTGTTTCATCTCTAAATAATATTAGTACGGGATTTTATTACAATTATAAAAAGTATCCATTATTTTTGTGTAAACGTACTCGCAAACGCTTGAGCTAATTAGAAGTTACCTGTACCTGTACATATAGTACTTGAGCTAATGACTACTTATCATACAACTTTGCACGAAAGTAAGACTTTAAATTTAGCCTAATAGCATAATCCATGAGATATTTTTTGTGTACGGATATTTTGCATTTATTGCCGATTATTAATATTTGACTGCACACATTTTTTTCCGCGAATTGAATTTCTCCCTTTACTATCGTGATTAAAGCATTTCAATAAACAAATCAACATAATTATTATTTTCATCAACTTTCCCTCATCTTTTACATCTTTGCCGGATTGTGTTCGACATCTTTCCCCCAATTGACTAAATCATTATTATCATGTCTCTTTAAACTGAAAGAAGAATATTCTTCATTCATTCATTCTCACCGAGTTGTTTTTCATAAGAGATAATGAAATAAATATTAACATTCCATTAATTGGCTCGGAAAATAATTACATTAAAAACCTCTGTATGTGAACGATAGATTTATTTCATTTTGGTAAATCTCATTAAGGCCATTAATCTTCCTGTGTTCCGCATTTAAAAGATTGTCTGTATATGTGACGGGTCACGAGTAAAGCACCATCTATTGTAAATATCCACCCATGCAGAAAACACGTTGGGTGGTTGTTGGATGATGAAAAATTAAGAGGAAAAGTATTTATAGCCATATAACTTTTGGACCACAACTTAAGGTTGTAACTCAAACAGAAAATTGTCTCATTAATGATTAATCTCTGGGATTACCCCGTTTCACTGCGATTATTTAAACAATTTGATTACCTGATCTGTAACCACATAAAGGTATTCACTTCCCATGGTCATGAATTATAGAAGCAGCAACAGAAAATTATATGTTGTGGAGAAATTATTGATAAATTCCTGATATGCGTACGGTGCATGGTATTCTTACGATTTGTACCCGAGTTGCTGCATGACACTGAAAAACGTTGCATAAGACAAGTAAAATATGTGTAGAAATACAATTTGTATTCTTTAAGTATGGATACTATAAACTTTCACGAAATGAAATCAGTAGCTGAGAGATAATTTTTCCGTTTTATGAAAGTAAAATCCGATCAATCTTTTGTGATCTATGTAACACAACAAATCGTCGCGATTGTAGCTTGCCTGAGTCGAGTGCACTCAAAAGGAGGAAGGGAAAAGGAGATAGCATTTACATGGTAGCCGTCCAATAATAGTGCAGTAAAGGACATGCATGCGACGGGATTAAGGCGATGAAAAATGCGCCTTAAATTGCAACAAGAATACTTGTTTGTTGCCCAAAATATGAACGAATACGACGAGTATTTGAGAGAAGGAAGAGGGCACTCAGTCTTCAAGTTTCGCAGAGGAAGATCACAGAAGTCCTGCTCTCCGTATTTTAACGGATGACTAAAGAGTTGAATGGTATTAGTACACTGTGAAATTCTAGGTTCAAGGATCCGTGTCCAGGATAGCTGACCACAACATAGAGGGAGAGTGGGAAGGAGCCCGTGAACATCCCGATAAGTATCCCAGCTGCGTGTTTGAATCTAGAGATGCTGATAATGGTGTCATATAGTCCAAAAGAGATGCTTGTGATTAGAATAAAATATATTAATTACGGTATTACATTGAAATTGTAAAATGCAATATGGGCACTGTGAAATATAATGTACCTACTTGAGAGAGAGAGAGTCATTCATGTTTAATAACTTATTTGGGTTTGGTAATTATTGATCACATCTTTTGCTAGGTTATCAAAAATATAGTGCCGTAGTAATTAAAAATGTAATCAGGGGAAACCCATAGTAAAAACTTATCCAAATTGCTCAATAAAAATTTTACAAAACTTCTACTCACTGTTACTCGAAATATTTTCAAATTAACCCTACGTGTTTTACTTCTGCCGATGAATCTAAGAACTCAAGACTCAAACCTGACAGTTCTTTTCAAAACATGTGACATTGAATTTTATACTGTTGAAATATCTAAGATGATAAAATTTGGACATCACAAATACCATCTGTATAACCTCACTTGTCATACATTCAAAGTCCTCTAGTTTTACCTCTTCTTGATGCAGCGCTGGTTGACCTCCGACTTGCTTTGGATATTATTCTAAAATTTTATCTCCGTGAGTTCTCCTTGGGACTTGTTATTAGCAGTTTTCGTCGCATCTTTGGTACGAAAGCCCACTACGGACTATTTGATGTTGCCATGGCAAGTCACCGCACCTCATTTTTTCCTAAAAAAATTTAAATTTTAAATTTATTTATATTTCAGCTATGAACAAACTAATAAAATTTTAAGAAAACTTTCTCTACCCAAATATTTCTTTGGTGCATTTTCATGGAATTTTCTAGTTTAAAAAAATAGATTTATAAAATATAGGGTCTATCCCAAAAGTAAGTCCATGAAAAAAGACTCATTGCAGATAAAGGTACAAGCAACTAAATTCTTCAAAGTAGCTTCCTTCCGCGTCAGAACAGCGGCGCCAGCGTTTTTCCCAGTCGCTGAACTCACCCTGGAAGGCGTCAATGGGGACCTCCTTCAAGCACCTCGTCGTCGCTTCTTTGACGGCTTCCAAAGTCTTGAAATGGTGGCCCTTGAGTTCCTTCTTGATCCTCTGGAACAAGAAGAAGACCGGTGGTGCCAAGTCGGGGCTGTACGGCGGCTGGGGCAGTGTGCGACGGCGCGTCTCGGTCACGCGAGATCGTTGCACGAGCAGCCTTCTGTTCATCGGAAAGCACCTTGGGGACATCATCGCGCAGATCTTCCGCATGCCCAAATCTTCGGTAACAATGCGATGCACAGTACTTTCAGAGATATTACACTCATCTGCCAGCATTCTGCTATCTTCTTCCTCGTCGTCCTCTCTGCCCTCCCGGAACATCTTGTGCCAGCAGTAAACCATATTTTGGGACATGGTATTATCGCTAAAATCTTCCCTCAGCATGGCAATGATCTCGGCACCCGTTTTTTTGAGCACAACACAAAATTTTATCGCGTAACGCTGGTCCTTGAAACGCGGCATCGTGAAATTCCGAAGCGAAACTAAAACAAGGGTTCAAACTAGCAGCGATGCGAACTGTGAAATAGCCTGCAGGCAACTGACGAGGGTATCGTTGTATTTCCTAAACCTCTCATCACCTTTCCCGTCACTTGGCACGCCTTGCTAGTAGCTTGCTTCGGCGGTGCATGGTTATTCAACTTACTTTTGGAACAGACCCTGTATGTGACTTTCTCTTGAAGCTTGAATTTACGCAATTAATTGTTTTCATGCTTTGCACAGGTTAGTGTTAGAAGAATTTTAAAATGAATCAAAGGAACAATGTCCTTTAAAAACTGTCAATAGTCATCGGATCCCTTGATTTGCATTATCATTTAACGCTTCAAGTGTTTTTCAAACTAGTAATGTAAATGATGGTACATAGACCCGTATTTTATATCTTCAAACATAAGGCATAATATTTGAGGATTAAAAAATTTTTCGAGAGAGGTACAATCAGCAAAATATGGGTAATATCTCTCAGCAGAGTACTATGCACATCGGAAAAAGTATTTTACGTATCAAGAAAAAATCGCACATATAATGAATTTATTTCAAGAAGAAAACAATTAATGCACAATCTTTGAAAATTCTAGATGCGTAGAAGATCTTATTCCTTGAGCCAACGGTTAAGTCAAGATATAGGTGGAGAAAAATTAATTCATTCATCACGTTTTTATTAATTATTGACAATAATTAATAAAAAAGTGATGAAATGTGCATATCAGCTGCTTTTTATGAGCTCCCGTAACCACATTTCCTGTCGGTGTCTTTCCAAGAAACTACCACTAATGACAAGAGGGAAGCCAGCATTAGCTGGCTACATGTACAGCAGCTTCTCTTGTGCCATCGCCACTTATTAATGAATTGTCTCTTCCAAAGTCTCCCAGAGAGATTTCCTCTCGTCGACGGGTTCCCCATTCCGGGCTGATAACTTTTAAGTTGAAAAATAAAAATAAAATATTAAAACTACATCCGCTCCTACCATGGCCATAAAATTATGTGGATTAGGTACAAAAGACAGATTTGGAAAAAATACTAATAGCCTACATACCTTACCTTATGATGTATCGTGGGGAATACACCTACAAAACATTTGCGGCAGAGCATTGAAGAAACTAGGTTTTATTAAGCGTGTAACAGGAAGGTCCTCGGATGAAAAAGTCAAAGAGAGATGTTATTTCGCTCTGATTAGGCCACACCTCGAATATGCCGCGATCATTTGGGACCCTGGTCATAAAGATTTAACAAAAAAAAATAAATTACATATAAAAGCTTCTCTCTTCGTAAAAATTGCTACAAACCGACATATGGTGTATATACGCCTCATTTCATCTCTAAGTCTGTCAGAAGCAATTAAATAAAACTGATACATTACTGAACAGATAAGAACAATTATCGTTCTTTCCGCGCACAATTATACACATCACCATTTCACTTCCCAAAACCTTTCTTTTACATCTTCTCACGGCTGTTGTCCTACCACCCCCTGTTATACATCTACATACTGTGCCCTCGCGGCGGCTCGCATGCAGATGTAAAGCTTGTCACATTTTAATTGCCTGAAGATGATCCGTACACAACTTATCTCTACGTTTTATATAATGTTTTCTTACTCTACTATGTATAAACGCCGTTGGAAAAAATGGCAGTTTCATCGTTCCACTTAGTATTGACTATGATTGTAGTTATGCGACATTTATTATTTTGAATGTAGATTAAAATTTACTATCTGTTTCACAGACGACTGCCATCTACCATAAACCACAACCTTGAGCACATACTGCTTACACATAGACCTAAAATTTAAGTTACGATGCAATTTTTCAAATATGCAAAGAAAGATCACTGACATAATGTCATTAATATCTATAAATAGATAAAATAAGTTTCCGATCATTTCCATGAATATTTCACCACCAAAAATTATTAATCTCTCTCCAGATTCTACAATCATTATGCAATATAATTGAAAGGTATTTAATTTAGATCGGAAAGATTATGTATTCAAAGATGAAAATACACAGAAACCTTTACTTGATGATAAATGGATTGAAAGCCACAATAAGCCTTTCTTAAGGTTCAATCGGAAACCATGGACTTACAACAAGGAAAATACTATCGTCAGATTTTATCTCTCCTAATATAAAATACAAAAATCCATCGAATTACGAAATGAGATGAATTTCCCAGGATCTACCTCGGTTTATAGAGACTCATAGAACTCCAATATCATTCTGTTTCAATAACTCTCTGAAGTAGGCTTTTACGGCCCTGCAGCCAGTTTCGACTCCTATATCGAGCTGTGTATTTCTCTGACCCCTCAACGGATTCCATCTTCCATCTCCTTTCACGTGAGGCTTCCACTGCGGTTAACCAGGGGCTACATAGAAGTTGATGGGATAGGCGAAGCGAACAAGTTTCAAGGATACTGAGAGCCGAGTTGCAGAGGCGAAGCATAAGGTAGGCGGACGAGACGATTCGCCCTGGGTGGAACTTTTTCTGGCGTAGGGGGGCATTTTTTACTAACATTTAAATATTTCAAAATTTTATTAAAATCCATGATAGTATATTCTTTTAATATTACTGAGTGTAAAAATCGAGAGATAACTAATTTAATTTATTTGTAAACGCTTAATAAGTCTTTCTTGATTTTCTGCTAAGTATTTCCTGACACAAGAGCTATATTTAGACAATGGGTATCATAAAGTATCTTATCTTAAAATAAACCATTTTATAAATTTTAACTATAATTTTACTTCAAAACAACAGACGTGATCCACATCTTGCTTTTGGTGCAAAAGGGATCTTCCGTGAGACGGGTAGGAAGAGCAGAATATGGGAAGGTCGTAGGATGATGTTATTATCTTTGAACTATTATGTTTTCATGTGTAAGAGAAAAGGCATGAGATAATAGAGAGAGGCATAGAGTAGTCAGAGAGGTAATATGGGCCCATGATTGATCTTTTGCCCAATCGGACATAGTTCTTCGCGTATGATGAAAAATATCTTTGATCTCCCGTCCGAGTCTCTTTTTTGCCAATTATATTACCGTAACAAAAATAAAGTTTGACCAAACCAGAGTGGATAGAGTAAAATTTTTGAGCAAAAATGAGGAATAATAGTAGATGAAAAATATGTTGAATTGACGTATAGTAAATACGGAACTGGTGATGGATCAAATCATAAAATTTTCTGAACCAAAAATTTAATTGAGAGTAGTAGAAGAAAAAAATGTGCTTCTTAAACTTTACCTATGAATAATACAAGAATAGTTAGATTAATGCATCGCACAGTATCAAATTTCCTTGATTATATGCGCTAAAATCATGTAGACTCCTTAATTTTTGTCATTAATGAAAAGACTTATTGCTTATGTTCTCTCCAGTATACAAACCTAGGTATGCAGTATTAAACCTCCCTACTCTCGGTGTGATCGGTGATCTGGCGTTGATTTTTCATCAAATTTTTGTCTCTGTTAGTATGATTGTACATGATGAACTAAAGAAAAACCCCAGTAGAATTTCTTAGAATAGGTAGATTTTGCATTAAATTTTGTTATAGTAGTTGTTATCTTTTGGGGTTTCATTTTAAAATACTTTGAGTTGAAAGTGTAAGGTAAGGCATAAATATGCTTAAGACTTTCTCGGAAAAACTGAACAGGGATACTTCAACTTAGCAACAAAGAGCCGATTGCAAGGAGAAAAACTAATCATTTTCCCATGATCAAGGGATGAGACATTCCACCTTGGTGCAATTTCAACGTACTTATGGTGGCGTCTGAGAACTAGCGTACATCACCAAGGGTGGAAGGGAGGCACCGAAGGAGGGGTCCTCTACCAGTTTTTAGGGCATTACAATGAAAAACACAATATTTAGGGTGCCTCAGGTGTATTTTTTTCGTTCTGGAGCTTATATAGAATTTAGGAAAAGCGTAGTAAGGAAAAAATGCGCTTAAGGGAGGGTAAGGGGAGAAAGGGAATGTTAGAGAGGTGTTTTAGGAATAATAACGGCATAGGTAGATGGAAAAAGAATGATGTTAACTTTGGTAATTAGCGTCTAAGAATAAAATATCATTTGATAAAACTAATTGGCCTCGTGATTTAAGTCACAAAATTTAGTCAAAATTATGAAAAATAAACATTTCCACGGCAAACGGACTCTATTATACACATACATTGCCGAGCTGAGAAGCAAAATATGATGCGTGTTTATTAGTAAGTACCGTTTTAAAATAAAAATTAAACAAGTATACTTTTCTTAACAATTTTATTTTTACATGAAAACCTATACCTTAATCTCTTTTTTCACATAATTTTTACTAATATTAAGGCACTTATCGCGTCGTAGAACCAGCTTTTGAATCCTATACTAATAGAAGTTTTCCGCCTGATTTGATAATCACTGAAACACAGTCATTTTGACCTTATCATCGTCGTCGTAGCGCTAACTGACTGTACGGAGGCGATCAAGTTGTTCCTAGCCAAACAATCCGATGAAATCATGAATTTGATTAGCCGTGTGTGGGCGAGCGTTGTCATGGAGCAAAACGCTTCCCTTACTCAGCATGCCACGCTTTTTGGTCTGGGTTATCTAAAAGCTCTAAACCATTTCCGTACCTTTCCATCGCTCGTCATTTCTTTCAAACACTTCACTGATCTGAAGATGAATTTCAGCCGCTTTCAGGCCTTAAGCACTAAATATGAAAGAACTTAGAAAACGAATCACATTGAATATTTCACAGTCGGCGGGATTAACCAACGACGGAGGCAATCAACCCTAGTACCATAACTGTTAATACCTGTAACGTGTGTAAATAAATCACAAAAGCTTATACTTAAAATCCCTAAAACTGAAGTGTAGCTCAGAGCACTTTTATTGTACAATAATTAAATTAAATTTTTTTCCCTCTTTCAAATTTCTTACTTAAGAGGCAACATAGGTTTAACCAATCAAGCAATCATTTTGCTTTACATCGGCATCTCTGATGTAGCTTCCCAAGCATCTTGGGTGCCGTTGTACGTATATTCCAAAATGAAATTAGGCCTCTCATAAATCGAGGCAATATTATTCAATTTTAGTAATCCACGATCAAACAATAACTAGTAAAGATTAGCGCCAAATTGCTAAATGATAAAACGTTGCCTACGATTTCAAAATGGAATTAAAGAGCCATTATCTAATTTCAATAATTTATTAAAGCGCAAAAAAGACAGCTAACAAAATTGCCTATTTAGTTATCCTGCATAAAGTCACTTATATTTTACTTGCTGGCTAAATGATATGAAAAACCTAGTCAACAGAAATGGCGTTCTCTTCTGCATATCCTTTGCACCTTTTCTTAGTAAAAACCCTAACACATGGACTATGAATGTTAAAATTTGCAGGATGATTGATTTCACTATTTCCGTCTCAAAAGTGCAGTGCTCGTTTAAAACGAGGGTATCACGAGTAAATAGGTCAGATATATCTGGACCGTAAATTCATAAACTAAATATCATGTTACATAAATTTTGCATTACATAAATTCATAATTACTTAAAAATATATCATATATATTACATATACATATAAGGAGGCAAAAGAGTTATTACACTTCGATTATGTCCTACTTGGCCGCAGTGCAATAAACTTTAGTTTAATTTGGAAATACTTACTGAGTTACTGTATTATGTTTCCATATTTTAGTCCTATGTTTATTAATGCTATTTAACGTATAATGCTTGCTATTTAACTTTTATATTATTCTTGACTGCTTTTATTCTTTCCATGCATTATACGCTTTTTTTAAATTTTCGGATAATAAATGTAAAATGTACCTTGTAAAAGTCAGCGTCGATTTTTTATGAATATTTTTGAAATAAATCAAAATATAATAATAAACCAGCACATTAAAAACTATTCAATGTTTACTGTGTTCGTTGATGTCCTCATTCAAACGTTAGTTATTATTATAAATCGAATCCAAAGATGATATACGGGTGCCATTTCATATTTATCTGGCCAAATGAAAGCGAATAAAACACAATTTTGTTCAAAGTAATGGCGTAAACAGGATTTAGGAAATGGGAGGATTTTTGCGGAAACTTCGGACGAATCTGGGTTGGGAACGCGGCCAAAGGATAGTCATGGGGAGACAGGAAAGGAGTGGACATGAAAGGGTCCCCACAAAAGCGTCACTCCCATGGGAACCATCAAAAGTGGCCATTCAATTCTGGCAAATGAAATTTTTATCTCTTCCTCTCTCCATCATCGTTGTCAGGAACTCCTCGAGTCAACTGCTTTCCCCACTGCAATCTCCCTCTCTTTCAATCCATTCTTCTGCCCTCTCCAGTCTTCCCTCTCCAAGAGATGTCTTCTTCTTCATCCCTTCTGCTCTGAGGACGGGAGCGTCCGTGCTTGGAATTCTACTCTAGACATCGTAATCTGTCGATCAGAATAGCCAACCTTCACTAGCTCTAACCACTTCAAATTATACAAAGGATTTTCCTTACTCTCTATGCTAACATTTCTTCAGCTACCTTACGCTTGGCTGTGCTGCATATCATACCATTGAATACCAGAAAATATGTAAAATTGCAAGGATGAATACGATAGCAAACTTAAAAAGCTTTATTAGTTGCACTTTTACACCATGAGTTTCTCACTAGAGTTAAAAAATTAAAATAACATACATAAATCAGTTAAAATTACAAATTAACCTTTGTTTTTAAATTATTGTATTCAAAATATATACCTCAAAGAGAATAAAAGTTTTCAATGTAGATCAAAATTGGCAACACAGTTGGTGTTGTCCCTATTTCTCTCATACGTCGCTTTTCAATAAGACGTAATGGGCGCATATGCTTATCCATCGCTAATATAATCATCAATTGCATATCTATCCGAAATATTCCATCAGTGATTAACCTATTATCACAAATATTTGTGATAGGATGACAGATAATTTGAAGAACTACAGTGAAAAACTAGCCTTGAATCTTTTTTGATAGACGTTACGTTTAGCAATTTCATTAACGCTCATACATTTGATATACTTACCAAAATTTGATAAATATATTAAAATTGTCAGAGAATTGTAATAAACGGAGAATAACCCAGGTTATATAAGTTTTAAAACTAGAAAAATCCTACAGGCCTTTACCCTTTCACTTTTACATAAAGAGTAAACTTTTGGGCATTAAAACAGAAAAAGAACTTTTACTAAAGATGTTCCGCATTTTATACTTTCAGATTTAACAACAACAAAGAGCTGAGATAATAATAATGCGCATTGCATTTCGGCATCATAACTTTTTCAAAACACTTAAAATTCAGATGAAAGAAGCTTTGCCCTGGTGAACTGGATAAAATTTGAAATCACGGTATTTCTCTGCCAAATAATGGGCGAGAAGGGAGGTATTCATACTTTTAGGGCGCCGTCGTAAAAACCTGGCTCCAGTTCAGGGTCTTAAGGTCTCAAATTCCAATTTATCAGAGCTTTGTTTGAAAATTTAGAATTTTACACTGTATATTTCCAACTTTGCATTAATAATTAAGGTCGCTTCAAAATTTTAAGGAAGCTTACAACTGAGCATATTACGAAAGGTCTCTTGAAAAGCTTCTGTGTATCAATTCTCTTGAGATTTAGATGACGCTGAAATCTTACCATTCCTCTATAAAGCAGTGGCCGGCCTTTTAAGGCATCTCAGTAATGGACCCCTTCCGAACCCAGTGTCCACGCTGGATATATCGAGAGCAGAAAGGAAAAGACGATTATCCGTTTTTTGCTCTTCCGTCGTCCCTATAGTAACAGTGGATACAAAGCTCAAGAACTGCATACGCTCCCTCTCGACAGACAAGACGATAGAAATATTTATCCACGATCACAACCATAACTTTAATGCTAGTATGTTACGTGCCACTGAAAATTTCTTGATCGGTAAAATGCATAAAAACTTAGAATTTCGGACGGCTATAATTAGGTTCACGTTCCTCATTCAGAAAATAGGACATAAGCAATTATTATCTGGGTCACTCCCACAATTGTACCACTCCGTTGCCCCAACCCGACACTTCTTAGAATAACACACTTAGTCTCCTAAAAATATTTGTGAACCCAAATCGAATTCACTCTAAGGAGAAGATAGATACCATCCATAGCAACCTTGCCATTCTCTGAGGAGACCTCCCTTGAGGAAATATGTCGATTTATTTACTATGTTTACCGAGTTATCATGTTTCATTTTTACAGAATGCTGTGTGAAAGTTCTTTTTTTGTTGTATTACAATCGGAGATTTTTATTTCACTCCATAGTTTCCATCTGTAGAATACTTCTCAGCTGGGAAACCTTTTTAATGCATAATTGGAGAAACAATTTCGATAATAACACCTGCGCGAAATTTTGGAAGTACTCTCTCTTCCTAATTTTAGATTTCATACATTTTGTATTTTAATGACACTGCTACCACGAGTCTTTCTACATTGTCGACTAAATCTCTCTCCACACTTCACTAAGGAAAAGAAAGAGATTTCTAGGCCAATCAGCGATAAAGCCAAGGTCACCGCTAGGCAATAAATTACGAAATAAGAAGGTGTCAGAATTTTAGGCATTGGGTAAAATATACAAACTTTACATAAACGTTACCGTCCAAAAAAAATATGAACCAAAATTAACTGTAGAATGGCCTTAATTGCCTCAACTACCCTTAATGAAAATGCCACATAAAATGTTTTTTCATTCCTCTTTCAAAACCTCTTCTTTAATGACACAATTAGTCCATGAACCGTGTCAAATCCTCTCTGAATATCATGCCTGGCGTTGATTATTATTCTTTGCGGTCTTCAAGTGGGAAGTTTGCTATTTGAATCGGTAGACTCCACGGGGTAGAGTTTGTAAAGATACGGAGCAATAAGACGGATTTATCTTCACCGACACGGTTTATCTGTTCAACTCTAAGAGGAAAAAGGTTAGGATCCGAATTTAAGTTACAGCTCAAGCATTAAAGTTAATTTTTTGTTTATAGACAGCTTCTGTTGCTAAGAGATGCAAAAAAATGGAATGTGATCACATTAAATATTTCCCTGAGAATAAATATTGCATTAGAATTTATCCTTTGCTCGTGGCCGAACTTTCTATTTAGAGTCTCTGGATTCGGCACGTCCCAACTCACATGAAGCCATTCCATATCGTGCGTATGTCTCACATACCACATAATAACGATATTCCACTCAATATTTTTCGCGCTAACAATTCCCACCATTCTCCTCTTTCCTTAATTGAACCCCTCACAATTCCAGCCTTGTCTTCCATGGGCATTCTACTTTCAAGTGACTTAGAAGAGGAGGGACTGGGAAATATTCCCATATCCCTTTGCCTTTTGCCCGTCCTATATTCAGCCCTCCCGACTATCCGTACTCTCCCATCTCTCAGTCTCCCCTACATCTCGAGTGCTCCTTATTCCTCTCTGTCTCCACCTCACATCATTCCTCTCCGAATATATCTCCCGATTCCATCAATCCCTCAACATAAAGTTGCCAAAAATGGCTGCTCTTCACTTTGGGAAGGTGGATATGAGATAAAAAGGATAGTATGAATACGTGGGGCTCTTTTCCCTCTTGATTTCTGTCTCCATTCCATGGTTTTTTACTCCTCCTCTTTGTCTCCCACTCGCTCAGCGAAAAGAATTCAAAAATGGCAATTCTGATCAGTCACAGTTCATGTGAGTGGGAAACTTTTGGGGATCAAAATTCATGAGCCTTCCTAGACCCTAATCTTCAATTTATGTGCTCCCATGAGTGAAGTAGCAAGGAAAACATTGGGAATGCTATACCAGTTCACGTGGATTTGATTTTAATTATGATTGCTATTTAGTATGCATTAAGTTACGTAATTAGATACGTTCAATTTCTCAAACTATCACCTAATTTAAGGAAAAAGATTTTGTTTCGTTATAATTTGATAAATTAGATTTAGCTACATTAATGATTTTTTACCGTTTACTTTTTCATTCATTTATTGCACCAAAGATGCAAAAAGCTTATTGAAACACACAAAAGTTATCAGCAATTTAAACTGAAATGCGGAACACAGTATGTATTCCACCGTTAAGCTCAATTCTGTAAATATAATACTTGCCAAATAAATTCATTAGCAGAGCGGTAAATGCTGCCGTGTAGATGAAATGATTACCGCTCTCCGTGAAATAATGGGCTCCTTAAACGTTGCTCCTTACATAATTCATTTCTTAAAAATGGATTCCCAGACCAGATCCTATATTTGGTCTTCGATAAAATCAAAACTTTGCCCAAAGCATTTACTTAGTAAGCATTTAAGGATATGAGATTATCTATTATTGGGCTTTTTAAAGCTTTTTTAACACCGCTGAGAAAACTTTGCGTAAACAGTATGAATCCCGAGGAAATCTTAAACTTAGCGTTTTATCACACTTGAGGCTTAGTAGTTGAATAAAATATGGTAATGTAAAATGATAACAAATTAGAGGAAGAAATTAGGGCAGATACTCATATGATTAGAGCCGAAGAATTCGGAACATTGAAGATATATTTATATGTTTTGCTTTGCCATTGGACGACGTTCAATGATACTTAACCCTCATATGGATTTACGAATTTAGTTACGTCGTTGGATTTACGGCGCCGCAGCGGCGCTGCGTTATATTTTGTCATTTTCTTCCAAACTTGGCCTTTCTTAGCATGGTTTCTTATTGATAATGCTAGTGACTTCTATTATATTTATTTTTAACCGTGTTTTGCAAGATTTAACCCATGATTACAGAAGTTATAGCTAAAAATCTTTAACACTGCATTCTTCTCCGTTTGTTGTCGTAATACTCTCTTTTTTTGGTCTCTTAGACGGTTATTTTCAAATGAAGGTTTTAATTTCGTGTGTAATGGTTGTTTTTAACATTTTTTCTGATATGCAATGCTGGATAAACTCCGCTTTATCATGTACACATTGTTTTATTTTTTATGTATCCAAATACTAAAAATGTGGACCGAATAAAAGTCGAATGGGTCCATGTAAAATAATTTTGCTTCACTACATTCACCCACATGTTATATCTTAGTAGTGTGCGCAGAAGCCTGAGTTCTTAAACGTTAATAATTGAAAAATTGTAGGTGGAGTGAAAAGAGACTAGTGATACCGTCGTGATTTTTAAGGGCTATATTCTGACGATCAAGATAAATGTAACGGACATTCTGGGAGTTTATATCCTGCAATTTCTAAAAAAAAAGAAAGGATGAAAGTCAGATGGGTTGTGAAATATGAGGAATCTGGGACAATCAGTGACGCGTCAAAGAGTCCAGTGCCGCATTGGAGGGTGGGCTAGAAGAGCCGGTATTTTAGGTCTACAGCGGAGCCCATTCCCTCACTGAGGATGTCTCCATAGAGGTGGACAGGTAAAAGTAATGCGGGGGAGTGCAGTAGACGAGGTTTTGCTTCTGGATTGGTGGGAAAGGCATTCACTCGCCTGCTCTTGAAGGGTACGGACGTGTTCTCGGAGCGCTCCCTAATCCGGTTCCCGGCTGCCTACCTGCTCGCTGTGCACCTGCTGCTCAGTGCCTTGAAGCTGCAACCTTAGTGTAGTGATATATATATTAGCCGTAGCGAATTCTATTTCTCCTAGTTATATATTCCAAGTTATTCACGTATCGTATCGTTTTTCACTTATTCGGTCGTTATATAGTAGGTCTTCTGTTAGTGTTAGTTAAGAGTGAGTTGTGTGTGTGAGTGAATCTCTTCACAGCCGTGATATCCCGGTTCGTGCGCCGAGTGTGTCTGTCGAGAGTGCTTGCTGGTAGTGATAAGTAGAAGCCAAATTATTATCATATCTTCATTTTGTAGTTTGTTATCTCTGTTGTTTATCCTCACGTATATTTTCATACTATTGTACGTAAATTGTTATTGCATATCGTTAGTTTATGATTCTGGTGTTCGGGTAGTAAAAGAATCTTATTAGAATAGAACTTATTATAACCTAACTCTTACTTAAGTACATATATTTTATTACTGAGTCTATAATATTCTTTTTATCATCGTTATTGAAAACTCTTTGTTTATTTTAGTTGTGAAGTTGTTTTAACTTTGGTAGTTTAGAACTTTTGTTTTGAACTTTTAGTTTTACGTCTAGTCTACTGATACTGAATAGTTAACTACATTTCTTTTCTTGTTGATTGATAGTTTTTTTTTCTAGTCGTTAAATAGTTTACTCTCCATCTCCCTTTTTATATAGTATATATAACGTTATTAAAAAACCTTTACCTAAGACCGTTTGTAAAACCATCGACTGATATTCTAATTTATACATATAGCCAGTTAAAGCCTCTTTAATTACTACTTTTGCACTTATTTAATATAATATCATTTAGTTAGGTTGAATCCAAAAACACAGATCTTTCTCGGGTGCTTCGTCAGTGCTTCAACCCCTCATAGCTCACTTGCGTTACATCACCTGTCCTTCCTCCCCTATCTTTAGCGTCCTAAAAGTGAAAGTCAGTTACCTTTTGTGCTAGAGAGTTTGTGTTCTTATTTATCTCGTATTTTAGTTAGCTCTTTGCCAGGTGTGAGGTCTGTGTTAAAGTTATTTCGTAGAAGTATTGTTGTTACTTTGTCCATTGTGACCGAGCTTAGGATCGCTCAGTTCTTTTGAGTATAGCCATATTTTTGTAGTTAAGCTTTTTTCCTTGGGAGTTCATTGTGAGTAGTGCTAGGATGTCTTCGAATAGGTCACCTGTTGGGATGATCAAAAACGCCGGCGAGTGTGCGGCTCTCCGAGCCCGCATCGCCGAGTTGGAGAGAATCCTGCGGGAACTCCAGTCTAAGGTTGAAAGAGTGGTATGCGTCCCGAAGGTGGATGGAAATTTGGGTCGCTCTTCGAAAGTTCGCCGCGCCCTACGGGCTGCACGAGTTCGCTCGATTGCTAACAGTGGCTGGACGATCGAGAGTATGCCTGAAGGTCCGTCTTCCGATGAAGGGGCAGTACAACTCCGTAAACAGGAGGTCTGGAGGGTCGTGTCTCGGAGGAGTGGAGGTAAGGTCACTCTGAAGCGTGGTTCAGGAGATGCTTTGGCACCTCCCATTCCCGTTTCGAACAGGTACCAGTTGCTTTCGGATGGAAATTCCGAGGTGCCTGACGTGCCTACTCCTACTCCGAGACCGGCACCTAGGAAGAGTCGTCAGAGTGGGAAGGGGGGGATTGTAGTGATAGGTAGTAGTAACGTCCGCCGTGTTATGGTCCCTTTGCGGGAAAGGGCAGGCCATGAGGGTATAAGCCACCGTGTAACGTCATGGTGCATTCCAAGTGGCGGTGTTCCGCAGGTGACGCAGGCGGTTGGTGCGGCGGTCCGGGGCACGAAGTGCTCAAGTCTGCAGATTGTGGCCCATGTCGGCGTTAACGACGCCATGGACCGTGGATCCGAGGAGATCCTGCGTTCCTTCAGGGAACTGGACTCCGAAGTGAAGCGGGTAAGTCGCGACGAAGGGGTTGACATGACGCTTGCAATTTGTACTCTTGTCCCGAGGATCGATCGTGGACCCCTGGTTTGGAGCCGAGTGGAGGGCATAAACCAGAGGTTGCGTCGCTTCTGCACGGACATTGGAGCCTCCTTCGTCGACCTTCGGCCGGCAATCCGATCGTGTCGGACCCCTCTGAACCGTTCTGGTGTCCATTACACGGCCGAGGCAGCTAGCTGTGTAGCGAGTAGCATACTCGATCACTGTAGACCTTTTTTAGTATAGAGGGTAGGGCAGAGAGTAGGTCAGCTAATGGGTCGAATCAGGTACCATCGCGAACAATATTTAATAGAAAAAATACCCAAGAAAGTGTTAAGTCTAAAGAGAACAGTAAGAGGCCAGTTTCAAAAAATAGCAGTAATGTAACTTTGAATATACCTAAGAAAGCGAGTTGTAATGAGAATACACATTCCGGGAATACACTCACTGATAAATCCTTTTCTGTCGTGGTAGTAAATTGCCGTAGCTTAAGGAATAAAGTAGCTGACTTCTACCATCTAATTGAAACTACTGACGCAGACTTAATTATAGGGACGGAAAGTTGGTTGTGTAACGAAATCGCAGATAATGAAGTATTCCCAAAAAATTTCACAGTTTATAGAAAAGATAGAGTGGAAAGGACCGGGGGAGGAGTTTTTATTGCAGTGAAGGATTGTTATATTAGTAGGAGGGAGTCATTTTCCGACGACCAGGTAGAAAGCGTATGGTGCTCCATTCAAAATCCTAAAGCAAAAACAATCTATGTGTGCGCATATTACAGACCACCAGATACCCATATAACCTCAATATTAGAACTAGAAAGTCAACTCAGTAAATTAACCACTCAAAAAAACGACTGTCATATTATAATCGGTGGGGATTTCAATCTTCCGTCCATAGACTGGGACACGTACAGTTTTATCACTGGGGGGAAAGACAAAGACCTTTGTGAGTCACTCCTGTATACATTCACATCTCACTCACTACATCAATTAGTCACTGCTCCAACTAGAGGGAAAAATACACTTGATCTTTTAGCGACAAATATTCCACACATGGTTGTAAACATAGGTACGGATAAGGGAATAAGCGACCACAAGATAGTTAAAGCTAATTTTTCCGTGAGCATGATCAAGAAACATAATCCACAAAGAAAAATCTACTTATATAATAAGGCTGACTACGAAGGTATGAAACGAGAGTTCCAAAAGTCATTTACTAATTTTCAAAAAATAAGTATCAACAGTAATACTGAGGTTTTGTGGAATACTTTCCTCAACGTTACACGATCAGTAGTTAGCAAATACATACCAAGTAAATGGAAAAGAGCCAATGCAGAGCCTAGGTGGTATAACGCGGAGGTTAGAAAAACATTAAAGCACCAAAGAACATGTCATGCTAGGTTAAAAAGGGCAAAAATTAACAAATCCTCCGAAGAACTATACACAGTCACCGAAAATTACAAAATATCTAAACTCTTAGCAAAAAAAGCGTGCCGAAGGGCGTTAGCTGATTTCAAAAGTAAATTACTGGGAGAACAATTGAACGATAATCCCAAGGCATTTTGGTCGTATGTTAGGGACACTCAAGGAAATAAATCAACAGTACACACGCTTAAGAATATCAAAGGTGAAAAGATAACCAACAGTCTACAAAAAGCCAATTCGTTAAACTCATTCTTCAAAAGCATTTTCAGTACTTATACACCACATCTTTTCGATCCGCAGCCTGTTCGTTCCCAAACATGTATGCCTGAAATTATTATAAATTGTCGCGGCATAGAACAGCAGCTAAAAAATATTAACCCCAACAAATCCCCCGGTCCAGATCAAATACCTGCTCGCGTATATAAAACAATGGCATCAGACATAGCGCCTTACTTAGAATTAATATTTACCAAATCTTTAGTAGATCATGTAGTGCCTAAGGACTGGAGAGTAGCAAATGTCACACCTATATTCAAAAGCGGCGACAGGGAAGACCCTAGTAACTATAGGCCTATTTCTCTCACATCCATTTCCTGTAAGGTATTCGAACACATAATCGTAAGCTCCATTATGAGTCATTTAGATAGGGAGGAATTGTTAATAAATAACCAACACGGATTTCGAAAGGGTAGATCTTGCGAAACCCAATTGGCCCTCTTCGTTCATGACATCTTGCTCTCGGGTGAAAATAATGTCCAAGTTGACGCGATATTCCTCGATTTTAGGAAAGCTTTTGATAAGGTACCTCATGTTAAGTTGCTCTCAAAACTAGAAGCATATGGAATAGATAAAAACATTATTAGTTGGATTAATCAATTCTTACATGGGCGGGAACAAAGGGTTGTCATAGACGGTATCATGTCAAACACAGTTAGCGTTACATCGGGTGTTCCTCAGGGAAGTGTAATTGGTCCACTTTTATTTCTCTTGTACATTAATGATATTAGTAACGTCGTTAAAAGTAAGCTTAGACTCTTCGCAGACGACGCGGTTGTGTATAGGGATATTAACAATTCCGAAGATAGCGACTCGTTAACAATCGACCTACTTGCTATTCATGCTTGGTGCGAAAAGTGGCAGATGGAACTAAACATAAAAAAGTGCGTAGCAGTCAGCTTTTGGAAAAAGAAAAATTGGCCAGTTAGGGCTTACAGAATTAAAAATACAGAAATTATTCACGCCGAGTCTGTTAAGTACTTAGGAGTCACAATTAGTCACGACCTATCTTGGGGAAAACATATTAGGGAAATATGCGGTCAAGCATATAGGAAGCTAGGCTTTATCAAGAGAGTACTCGGAAAATGTGATGAGAAAGTGAAAGAGCGTTGTTATTTTTCAATCGTTAGGCCTCATCTGGAATATGCTGTTAGTGTATGGGATCCATACGAAACGGGGTTGATATCAGAGTTAGATCGCGTCCAGCGAAGAGGAGCTAGGTTTGTGAAACGATGCTACGATAAGTTGGCTAGTGTGTCTGGACTGTTAGAAGAATTAGGATGGGAATCGCTATCACAGCGTAGATTAAATTATAGGCTTAACCTCCTAAATAAATTTCAGGAAAATCATTTTACTGATGACGTAAAAAACATACTATTAACCCCTTCGTACTACGGCAGATTAGATCGCGCCAATAAAATTAGAGAGCTAGATTGTAGAACCGATAGGTATAAAATGTCATTTTTTCCGCGTACCATTCGGGACCATAACAGCTGTGATCGTCGTCATGAATAGTTCGAGTATTGACAATAGGCAGGCAGTTAATCTTTCTCATTATATTCTCCTCTTTCTTATTTATGCATGATGTAAATAATGATGTTCTTATTTATGCATGATATTTTGAATCTGTAGTAGTAGTCTTTGTATCCCTTGCATGTTAGAACGATTGGAGATAGAATGTTTCTTGGGTATTAGATTTGTAATTGGCGCTTTGCATGTGTGGTACGCGGGTTTTAATGTAATGTCGGTGTTCTACCATATCATTAATGCATGCCTGGTGCGAAAGCACCCCCTGCCACACACCCTTTGGGTGGCTTGCAGGGTATGACGTAGATGTAGATGTAGATGTAGATAATTATTTCTAAGAAGTTTGGGTTGTAGGTGGTAAGGAAGATGGAGCAGGAAATGGAAAAAAATAGAATACGATGGCGTGTTTTTCTTCGGTCCGGCGCTGCGTGAGGGACTGATGGAATAGGAACTAGTGTTCTGGGGTGACCAAAATACCCTCATGCTGGGAGGACCCCCCTCACCTTTTCTTTCCGTAGCATTGCACTGACCGAAACATTGAGACCATCCGTACTTTCCCACTAAGCCTCCTTATTTGTCATCCCCCGCCTACTTTCTTCCCCACACAAAAACTGAATGAACTCCTCCTCACCTCCAACGACCCACCCGAGCTAGACCTTCTCGGAATGGAGGGAGGGCCACCCCGGGGCGCTTTGCGATAAGGCGCGGATTTCCTGTCCCTCACGCAGCGATGGAAGGAGGAAGAAAGAGCAGCCTATTGTGTCTAATTCCCTCCTTGCACTCTCAACCTTTCTTCACGATACGGATTTTCTACGCTTACCTGGCCTAACGATCCCGGTATTCCCTGATCCTTGGCAGTCGACCCACCACCATGTATCTCCACCCCTTCACCTCAAAAAAACCTCCATGGAATTACCCACCTTTTTCCTCCTCACTCACCCCTTTACGTTGATAAACTTTGGAGGTCTAAAACCCCTGTGCATTTGAGTACACAAAAAAACGATAAATATATTTACAAATTTCCACTGTGGTAATTCCTCTATGTATTTTTTCATAATGAAAAGATTTTTTACCATATAAGTACTGCCAATGTCAATCCATAGGTAAACAGTAACGTCCTGGGAAATAATATTATCGCCAGCAATTTTGTGAAGACTATCGCAGCTGCAAAGGAATATTTTCAAATGAGAGGTACAAGACATATAACACCAACCGTGCGATGTGTTCTTCACGGTGGTCTGTCTAACTTCTGAATCGTCGTCCCGAGTCTCAGCTACTCATTCACCGGGAAATTTCTACACGAAGGTAAAGAGGCGTTATTGCATGAATTCTGTAAATATATTGTCGTTAAAGTTTCTTGGGATTGCTGCTTGGTATAATTATATACATAGTAACCCTGGGATGTCCCCAAAGGTGGCCATCTCCACAGCAGGTACGCGGATGCTGAGTGGAGAAGGTACCCAAATAAAATAATGCCAGAGGCCGTGGAAAAAACACCCTTAGGGTAGCCATGAGTTTCTAAGTATTATTCTTGCAAATAGATGAAGTTTTGTCAATGAACAATATAAACAGGCAAAAATTATGATTATTAGATAAAAGACGAAGCAAAATTGGCATAGTAAAATTTTACCTTTGTTAAACAATTTAATTTTGTTTATAAAGTTTATATATTTAAATATTATGATTTTAAATAGAAGATACCATTTCATAAGAAACATAATAACTTTTAAATTAGTACTTGGAGAACAATCCCTGACATTGCGACGAGGAAACTCTCGGCGCCGCAGCGGCGCCGTAAATCCAACGACGTGACTTTTTTCATTAGAGGCCAATAAAATGAAAACTATGCACACTATACATACAAAAATATATTTTTAGCCTAAGAAAGCAGAAAAAATCGACTACTGAAAGTTTCAGAAAGATCCACGGGAATGGAAAATTTTTAAATCATTTTTAAAACCACGAGCGCCGCTAAGGCGCAGAGAATCCAGATGAGGGTTAAATAAACTTTGAAAAAAATTATAATACTTTGAGGAAATTTAAAGCAAAATGTGTTTTGGATACATTTCCTGTAGACAAAACTATAAAATGTATGGGCGGAGCCTAAAAATGAAGAGCAGAACTAACACTGAAAAGTTTATGGGGCAACGTGATGGCGACGACTGAGAGGAGTTTCGAATGAAAGAGCCATTACTAATTTCGGCAAGTTCAATTTGAGTGGTCTGGCATTATTGACGCTAGACACCGTGGATTATCAAGTGAAATTTTCCTAAGCATAATTACTCAACAGAATAGTATAATTATAATGTGATTTCATGGGGAAAAGTCAAATTGAGGTAAGTTAATGTGACATTTTACCCATTAAATCGAAAAAATTCAAATGAAAGAAGAAAGGCAACTTCAACAATTAAATCACTCCTGGAAAGCTCCCGCCTAGGTTTTTTCGATGGGAGAGAAGCTTTATTAAATATAATGTACAACCTAACTCCGATTAGTAATACGGCAGTACATTTGGTGGTCTGTCGTAATATCAACATAAACATTTTCTACATCTCTTATTTTTCACGAATTTTTCTGAGTCATTCAGGAAAATTGAAATGTAACAATTTCATTAGGTATACAATACCAGGCTGAGATTTCACATACACACTTGTATTTATTTTATTTATTCATGTGTTTTACATATCTCACATTAGGGAGCATACAGATGAATTCATGGAAAATTTTTCCGCGCAAAACCCGGAGGCATAAATAATGTAATATGGATTAAAAAATGTATTTTCAATCGGATATACGGAGCTATGAACGTGAATATCGCTAAATATTCCAATATTTTCCTCACTTGCATTATACTGATAATATTTGATAAACATATGCTTCAAAAACTTAAACCGGCCCTCGAAAAATACAAAGAAACACAAAAAGACAAAAAAATCCCTGCTCGTAAACATTTTTATTTGAAATCTCAGGAAAAATCATCAGTAATCGATAATAATCCTGTGTATAATACAGCTTGCCCCAGTTTTTTGTTAATTTTTTAAAATAAAAATATGTAGAAATATATAAAATATAACGAGATTTCTACTGATGAGCAAATATGCAAAATTTATAAACCAGAAATGATGAAAAGTTTCCCGGAATAAAAATTGAATATAATGTATTAAACAATTTGTATTGTAAAATGCAAAAAAATGAAATATAATATTGGCCTCTTATCTTATGATAATTTTGAGGATAGCTGAGATGATATGTGACTTCCTAAACATGCACAAGAACTTCGATACTTGCTTAATTATGTGCAATAGATTTCAGCATCAATAAGTTGTACTCAGACTGTGTTAGGATCGCGAGAGCTCTATTTGCCCATTGTTCGCCCGTTTGCCCGTTGTTGCCCATTGCATATTTGCTCAGACACTAAATCAACGCCATATTAGGTGTTGAAAATTTTGAGGGCCTAGAGAGAAGGAGATAGTTCTAATAATTTAGCTGTTTTAGGCTAACTATACCTTTCATTGAATGAGAGGGGAAGACACAAGAGAAGTACATTTGTAGTACGAATTAAATACCTAGTATTTATGGTAGGAATACCGGCAGCGCCCACTCCTTGAACAGTTAGATTATATTCCATTTACCTCGGATAAAATAATTGCTTAACTGCTTCTCATTTTCCTTTTTCCTTCCTCCGTTTTGCGGTTGCTCTCACACAGGCTTCTTTAATACATATTTTGGAGAGCGTTTGCCCCTCATAGGGCTCTCTACCCAGTGTCTCTTAGTGACTGGAAAGGTCAAACATCATGACACTCCTCCATAAAGGGATTTGCGGTTAACGCCACACTCCATTATAGTCCGCCGTCTCATCCTCTCGAATGAAACAGTATGAAGAGGAGTAACTTATTAGTAATACGAGCCTGGGCCAAGCCAGATCCTCTGAATCCACTTGCGCTTAACTTCTATTGCCAGCCTCTATTTGCTTTCATTTTATATTGAACACTGCCTCAGTTGACGTGACGGAGCGAAAAATCTTAAGGGAAACGAGGAAGTCTCAAGAGAGGATTATGGGATTTTTTCTTAAGGTTGTTTCCCACTGGACGGAGGAGACGTTAATTTAGTTATAATAATGTATATATTCGTCCAACGTAAAAAGTATGCAATTGCAGAAGGTTTCTACGACGCACAGATTTAGCCCAAGTGTTGGTTTTCTCACTAGCATGCCTTGCTAAGGGACAGTTTTAGAAGATGAAAGAGAGCAGTTTTTAAGTAAAGTGATCTTGAGGTTGTGCCAACACAAAGGTAAATGTTTTCCTTGAATACTTGTTCTGTGCAGGAGATGCTTAATGCAAATAATCATTCAGGCCTCTTTAAGCTCTTTACTGACTTGTGTGCAGGAATATACATCCCGAAATAGCGCTGAAATATTAGTAATATATTGCAACTGACGTATTGACAAATATGAATAGCAATCATACGCTATTTTAAATTATTGAATTTTGAGTTTGGTCAAATATGTCCTGGGATCTAAAGCAAGATTCGTGGGTTAGTCACTCAATAAAGAAAGCCCTGCATTAATGTTTACTATGTGTGATTATTCACGTAGTGACATCAGATGCGGTAATGCAGATGGGAAAGATTTTTTTCGTCTATAAGTGTATATTATTCGAAACTATCATCACCTATTCTAAGCATTCTATGCAAACCCTTTCACAATCACACCACTTTCATCCCCTATATTCCTTCCCAGCCAACCAGGAAAACAAAATTTCTCTCATTCTTTAAGCTGTAATACAGTTTCCCCTTCGCCTTCACTCCGCTTTTTTGCTTAGAGAAGCAGAGCACCGTCCCCGCGCCATACATGAAAACTTCTTCATTGTGCCTTCTTCACTTCATTTCTCTCTTATCCTCACTTCAATCTCCCTACCTCCTCTGCAAACTCATCCCTTTATTCTCCTCAGAGTCTCCTCGCTCGGCCTCCCAATAAATCCTCAACCTTATTCACCTCTCCACCTTTATGCAGCATACGCATCCAATCTTCCTTCTTTTCAGCTCTAAAAGGGACCCAACCAGGCCCATTAATTATCACCATTCAAAGGTGGCTTGGGCCTAACTATGTGGGCCAACACTAAATTACACTCTGATTTTTCTGATAAATAGTTCTCCCATTGAAAGCAAAGTTTAAGATACAAAATATATAGAGATTAATTCAATAGTGTCAGGCAATACATGATGGAACTGCTTCATGATGGTTCAGAAAGGTAAAGCAATGGCAGGTTTCACAATTATTATCCTCTCACCCCTTACTACCTATATATTGGACATGACTTCTTGTATGATGCACCTGATGATGATACATTGTATCGAAACCGGTCGCCTTAATAATTGTGGAACCTATCATTGCTTTTCCTTTCTAATCCATTATAGGGATTAATCCGCGAAGAGATGTTTAAAACCACATATGTCTCGCCATTGGAGCCGACTGCAGCCTCATTAGTGTGGAAATACCGCATATTTGACTAGATTTGCGACATTAATTGGCAATAAATTAAAAAATTAGTTGTTAAATTACCTATTGTGTTTTAATTCATTTTTTCAGGTCTTTTTGCTCACAAATAAATGTTTAAATTAAAGCATAATTATGCTCCCTCGTTTGTATAGACGTTTTACTGCTGTAATTCATGCTGTCGTCATGAGATCTCATGTTAAAAACTCCACATTTAAGGCTGAATTACAGAAAAAAATAGTCAGAAAATCTATTTCATATTTATCTTAATTCATAAAACGTGCTTCAATAATGCTAGATTACAAGTTTTGAAATTTCTGGATTTTGAGGCTCTGTGATTTAAGTGAAATCAATAAGACTCTCTACCACTCGATGTATTCCCAAGTCTAAATCCAAAGCTATCTACAGACGTGCGATAGGTCTTCCATTGCTGAACGGGAAAAGGGTCTTTCCATTGTTTTTCCATAGCTGTTTAGCTGGCTGACGAGGTCCGTTGCTTGTTTTTAGCCTGTATCTATGCGTCACTGCCCAAAGGACTTCTGACGAACGCTGCCCTCAGCTAAGGTGACATCAACAAATAAGTGGTCCATCAACATCCTCGCAACCGCCTTTCCTTAGATTCCTCCGAGGCAGAACTACATCTTCAGCTTGCTCCCAAGTAGATGTTCTAGCTCCAAGATATAATTTTCTCCTCGGCTCAAAATTTGCTTTCTCCTCTTCTAAACATTTCTTAGGTGATATAAAAAAATTTTCACTTGTTTGAATACTGTCACTAAGAATAGTGAAGACTATTTTTTTCATGTTCCCCGTATCTATATATGAAATTTTATATCTGATTGCGCTTAATATGTGAAATTGTTTGGCCTGTGATTTTTTTGCTGGGCAAACTGAAACATTCTGTTAACTATTGGCTGCGGCAGTAAGCAAGCGAATGTTATTTGAATGGAGATTAAACCATCTCCAGTTATCTCCCCACCCACTTTCATCCATTAGTGGTGTACTCCGAAATACTCTAATGCTATAGAATGCTAATAGTTGCTTAAGAATAAGAGAGTGATGATAAATATGTAATTGGATAGAGTGATGAACAGAAAACCTTTCGACCTCGTATAATCTACTTTTATCTTCGAAAAGAGGGGGAGATTTATTAACACGTACAGACTCTTAAGAGGAAGTAATGCCGAAGGCGTTATTGTTTCGGAGAAGCATAGGAGAATAGCGAGGCGAGAGAGAATGGGGGCGATCAACTTCGTGAGGTAAGACTAAAATGCAAATTTCGACGTGGGTGGTCGGAATCTCATCCCATCGGGGAAAGCACGGCTTGGGGCTGGGTATCTTTGCTTGGAGACGAGGAGGAAGACTGTAGGCTGCAGAGAAGTTCTCCCTTCTCCTCTTTCCACTGAGATTGGATTAATCGCTACATCCATCAACTCCCACTTATTCTCTCTCACGAAGCATTGACTGAATCAAACTTCTTGCGCAATAAAAGTATATGCTTTTTATCCGAATCAAAGGAATTATACTGAAGCCGACTCATGCCTATTTATTCAAACTTTTTCCACTTTACACAGAGCCGTATACTTGCCAGCATTTACATCTACCTACGATCCTGCGAACCGCCACATGGAGGTGTGGCATGGGGTGATAGGACAGCAGTCGTGTAGTGGTATAAAGGAAAAGGTTTTGAGAGGTGAAATGGTGAAATGTGCAATGAGTGTGTTGAAAGGGGAGCTCCGATTTTATTGTGATCGCTTATTGTGAAAAAACGAATAATTGCACCTTGTTCGGCAATGTATCCCTCTTACTTTATCAATTTTTTCAAACCTAGAAATGTAATACGGCGTAAAAATTATATGCGCCATGTTACACTGAAACCCAACTACTCTGAATATCTTAAGCTAAATAAGTCTAGCGCACAGCGTTCGAGTCTTCAGACAACTTCAAATACTAATTATTTTCACATTTTATGAATCGAATTATATATAAATTTGACTGTTTAGTGGTAAAAATTTTCGGAAGTGATTTCGCATTCTACCAAGGGTATTGACTTTGACAACAAAAACAGGAGGAAATATAGACAAAATATAGGCAAGCTAGCCGCCACACGTGAGTGATTATAACATATCTACTCAATTGTAATGCACATTATTTATTCGACGGATATATTACACTTAATGAAGTTCAAGAGGTATTTTGAAGGTGGTGCTCATTAAAATACCTCATGTTAGTCTGTAAAACCGTGCAATTATGGTAAAAAAATACATTCGCTGACAGATGCCATAATGGCATGACAAGAAAAGTATGGAAGGATACGGTAGCACAAAAAGATGAGCCATCCGTTTTAAGACGAACTCCCTTCAGCATTATCTTCTGTGAAGAATATTATTTATTACATTTAACATGTTAACATTTAATTTTCAAAAGGGTGTCATTATAGCCTCTTATAACCAAATAAATAAATCAATGTACTATTGTGATTTCCGTGCTTTATTGCAGTGCTTCCATTGATGAAGATACACTATAATAAAAACCGGATATAATAGCAGTTTACAATTCCATTGAAGAGGGTTGAATTATGTTCATATAATTTTTCATGAGTTTAATGAACAGAGTAATATAAATCCATTAGCAATACTTTTATGCTATTTTGAATATTCCCGCTATAAATTACCGTACGATGCGTGAAACAAATACAGACAATCCAAGCAAAGGATGATCTAAGATAAATATTCTTATTTAAAGGAATCAACGTATAGGTAACCGTAATTTGCCAGATTATATAAAAAAAGATGCCAGACGATTCTCCAGACACAATTCTTCATGACTTTTTGAACCATAAAATTGGCATGAGGGGACTCCATCATGTATCAATAAGGAGAGACACCACATTCTTGTTAGAAATAAAAATCCTGGCTGACATTACAGCATGAGACTATACTTTGTGAACACCCTTGGACAGATTTTTGTAAACTGTTGTATTCTAAGTACACACTTGTGCTTGTATAATGTTTTACACTGATTATTGTGATTCGCCTAAAAGCAATAAAATTTGCAAGAAAAAATGCCAAGGCAAGAAACCAAAGAAAACATTATGCATTAAGACAAAAAGGAAAATCTACCGGATGCTTATCATCCATTAATAAACAATATTTACATTCTACAGAATTTAGGAAAACAATTGCATTGTAAATGGTAAATTACCTACGCTAAAGTACATACGTTATTAGTAATTACGTTTGTAACACTATGACTTTGCATGTGGTCATTTAAGCCGAAAACAATATTACAGTTCACGTCCCACCGGAGTTTTATCACCACAAAATCATATAACATAAATGTAAAAGCCACGTTATCTCATGCCAATATTATACAAATATAACATCAAGGGTTCAGAACGCACAGGGAAATGATGTATGAACCCAAAAAGAAAGGATAATATTGTAAAAACTAAGGCAGCGCGTCAAGAATGAAAGTTGGCTAAAAGTATATTAATTTTATACATAATAAACATTTTGATCCAAATACCGCTTTAACCATTCACGCATGTAATGCAACATAAGCATGTACAGTTAACAATTTTTATCGTCATAAAAAGTGACTGCAGAATAATTTTAGTTGAACAAACTAATTAATACTTGAGTTTCTCTAGTCATATGATAATAGCTAAAAAAATCTACGACGGTTTGGTGCCTTAATTTCGATTAGAGGAGCCGAGCACCGTCCCCGCGCCATACTTGCAAACTTCCTCATTGTGCCTTCTTCACCTCATTTCTCTCTTATCCTCACTTCAATTTCCCTACCTCCTCCACAAACTCATCCTATTAATCTCTTCAGAGTTCGCTCCTTTCGACCTTCCAATAAATCCTCAACCCTATTCACCTCTCCATCTTTATGCGACATTCGTACCCAATCAGCTTCCCAACTCTAGAAAGGAGAGCACAACCAGCCTCATCAATTGTCACCATTCAAAGGTGGCTCGGGCATAACTACGTGAGTCTGCACTACATTATAATTGTAATATTTTAACATCGTGAAATTCCATGGTACATTTTTCGACTAACTAACAACTATGAAAATAGCATTAAAGCTTAATAGAAAAACACTGTTTGCCAAATATATCACCCTTATCGTATTTCCATCATGCTCTTTTTGGTCCAAAATGCAAAAATGGCATGTAAAGGTGTGATGTTTTTGCTTGGAAGAAACGGATGATATTTTATCTTTAAGTATACAAATTAATTTAAATTACATTGGAGTCATCTCACTGTGGTCCTTACTTATGCAAAAGGTTCTAAACTCTATCCCTGAGAAGTAAATGAATTGCTCTAGAATTCTGTAAAAATGACGGTATGTGGAAAGGGTGGCTGGCTTATTAGATTTCACTTCCAAAGGTGCCGTTGCGTCCAAAGATTTCCCGCTCGGTGAGGTGAGGTAACGATCGACGGAGAGTGAGCTCACGACGCGTCGCCACGGCGAGGATTTATGGGTGCCGATTTCTAAATCAGAAGAGATTGGGGTCGATCGAGATATTAGGGAAAGGGAAGTTTTAATGTCCGACGGTGACGTTGAATGTCAGCCTTTGCTCTGAACTGAGGGATGTCTTAATGAGCCCAATGGCTTATAAACCTAATTTTCCCTCTAATTTCAGTTATTGTGCTTCTGTCAGACGGTTAAGCATTCGTGGGTCACACCATAAACGAATGCCTTGAAATTGAACCGAATAAAGTTACACTCGCCGATGATAATTGCTGAATGTTCCTACTTACTTTGTTTGAGATAATAGTGGTGGTCTTTAACCCGTGTGGCTCTACTTCTACATCTTTGAAGTACCTTGCAAGCCACCACTACGGGGTGTGGCACGGGGTGATTGCACACGAGGCATGAAGCCCTTATCCCAGCTGAAATCCGAACCGCGCACGTTCCCTGGGATGCTTGGCGCAATCCAAAAGCAGTCAGGATGGCAATACGCGGTCAGACCAGAAACTATGGGATTTCTACATGGACGAAAATGCTACCATGAAGTACGCTACTTAAGATACGACTACTGGTTATAATTACTGCGAGAGATAAATATTTCTACTTGTTACTAAATCATGCAAGTGCTATATCATGCCGGAAATTGCGCGCAAGGTTAGTAACTAATATTAATATTATGATTTTTAGCACAAGTTTAAAATCTTTTATGCCCAGTCAGGGGCAAAGTATCCTAGAGTCTACTTGCCTACTTGTTGCCTATATTTTATCGTATTTATGTTGTCAAAGCAGATACACTTGTTCAAATGCGAAATCTCTTCAGCGAATGATTCCCATTAATCGGTACAATTTATGTCAAATTTGATTCATTAAATGTGAAAATAATTAATAGTTGAGGCTGTCTAGAAACTCAAAAGATGCGCTCCAGACTTATTTTTTTTTAGAAATTCAGGACAGATGTGTTTCAGAGGGACATCGAAAATATCATTTTGGCGCTAAATGCTAGGTCCGACTGAAGCGAATTGATTAAGAGACACTTTGTCAAACAGATAGGTACAAAAATTGGTTCTTTGCACGAGTAAAAACGGCCATAATAAAACTGGAGCTCCATTAAAAACATGGTAACAATAAATTTCATCATTTCACCTCCTATAACCTCATACTTTACACTTTTGCTCGGCTGATGTGCTAACACTTCCTGCCACGCGCTCATTGATGGCTCGTAGGGTAGTATGTATATGATGGCAAGAATATAACTCTGTGTCAAGCATGAAATTTTTATTTTATAGGAATTATTTAGTTTCCATGTAATGCGTTAGGTAAAAAGACTGAAATATATAGGTAGAGAAAGTGGTGAATGGAAATGATGAATCGTAATCGTTATTCCAAATTTTTGCTCGCAAAACAATTTAGTATATTTTAACATGAAAAATATACACGAATTTTGTTTTCTGAGTAAAAAAACAAACGCTTTTTTCAACATAATTGCAATGCCCCGCCGGAGAAAATGGCGGATTAAACTTACATTTTTTTACTAACATATTTTTCCATGACGATTCAAGCCCAAATTTTATTTTTCAGCGGAAATTTCGGGTTAAAATGGGAAGGTTAAATTTTTATGGCAAATCTCCTGGAGTGGCCTCTAATCCAGGCGAAAAAAATTTCCACTGTGAACTAAAAGGCCAAATTGATCAGTTTATGAAGAGATATGGGATTCTGAATGTTTTCCTTGTTGCATGATCAATTAGTCAGCCGAATACGAAATTGAATGGGTAATTGGAAGTCGGGGTGAGTTTGATTCACTCCATCGGATTCATGGTCCGTAGCCGACTTCTTCTAATCAAAAGGGGCCGAGATATATCCTCTCACTCCGGGAATGTTGGCTACTTCAGCTCAGGCATGCACGAAAAAAAGAGGGGATGAAATAAAATGGGAAGAGGAAGGAGAGGCGGTCGTATTAAAATGGAGAGAAAAGAAAAGAGTATAAATACAGCGGAGAGTAATGATAACTGTTCCAAGCTCGCTCTTGATTTTTTATGCACTCAACGCTACGTTGAAAAAGTTAATAGCATGTTTGGGATACGTTATAAAGTTTAACAGGAACTGGTTACTGGTTTCTTGCACTAAAATATTTGTTCATAACTAAGATACAGAGTCAGTAAGAATTTAACTTACACCTAATTTATTCTATACAAGCTGATACGTATACGTACAGAAAGATATCGTGAAATTTAAGAGTAAAATTAACAATTTCTTGGTAATTGAAATACGATACTAATACTTTACTATAAGATCATTTCATATCAATATATAGTTAAGTTGAATTAAATGACTATAAAGTATGATTATACGATTGAATTAAATGACAGTATAAAGTGTTAAGCTAACACTTTTTTGGGGAATGCAATGCAAAATGTTTTTTTCTCGAAGTTTTACAATATTTCATCTTCTGCAACGGGAAGGAATATAGCAGTGGGGCTTGATTACGTACTACTCAGCCTCGCTTAATGCAAAGGGATTGCCGTTGTAGCCACCATGCGATACCGAGCTCTTTCCGCTCACGTTTTGGCCTTATTTCCAGAATTTGACTTGATTGCAGAAAACTATTGCACACTGGATATGAACAAAGAAAATCCAGCTTAAGATTCTCCTCTCAGCTAAACAGATCCTTACCATATTTTCATAACTTTTGATTTGAGCTCCAGAAGTGCAATAAATGTAAAAGCAAAGACGGTTTGACGGAAATAACAGCATTATACAGGAAATAGGTTGAATCAAGGAAGCCGTTCAATATAGCGGAAGGAAAGATTAAATAGGTTTATCATGTTTTTTTTGTTTGGTACTCAGTATTTTCAAATGTAACGTTCATACTTATCTTTTATAATTCCTTATTGTACTGTTTATGATTTATTTGAAGATAACTATTACATATGAAAAAAATGTCTTTGACGCATTAGCTGAGTAACACGGCTGATTTGAATATGATACCTTGTGACAAACGAAAATGCGAAGCCATATTTATGCTTTTTACGAAGGATTTATGAGGTACTCAGTATTTCATCAAGAAAAATTTAAGAATGATATATATTACTGACACTCGTTGCCAAGGTTAAGTTGTTCAAAAATATCAATACTATGACCAAATTCAAAATTGAATAAGTTGTACGTTTAAGTTTCCCTCAATCTTTACAGGGTGATATCTATAAACAGAAACAACAAACCAATGAATAACATCATCATTTGAACGTCCTTTTTTCCAATCACTTTCTTCGTGCAGACGGTTCTTACAACTCATCCTCTCTCTTAGGTCTCATGTACCTTTCCTTATCATCTCTCCTTTATTACCCCATCCTCATTCACCAAATTTCCCATGATCATCTCATCTTTCCTCTCGTGGCAAGGGAATCTTCTTTTCGGGCCTTTGAAAACCCTCAGCTGCTAATTGTTCCCTTCACCGGCGACTTAGCTCCCCACCCTCCTGTTTTCCATTGATAGTAAGGAAAATTCTTTGTTTTCCTCCTTAACACCGTCCTCAGACGAATGACTCGAATCCCATTAGAGATATCGCTATAAATTCTAGATTTCCAGGACGAGTAGGCGTAATAAATTAACCTGGGTGCACGCTGGTCCTCATCCACTGTCTCTTTCTCATTATTATTCATGGGTTAAGGAAACAACAATGTGAGAGCGGCAGTATACATGCATCTTAGCTCCAAAGCGAATAACAGAGAAACTAAGTTATTAAAACTACAACTGCAGTGTCCATTTTTACTCATCCGGCTAATACTTCCTCAAATGGCTTCGCAGGGAACAGTTATTCACCGCGTGCACTTCTCATTGATGCTGAGTAAGACGTGGGTTTTTCTTCCACACATATTTAACAATCTTCCAAAACTGAGTCGTAAACCTAAAGCTTGGTAAGATATTTTGCTTTTCTTGAATGGAGGCTAACTTCTCCAGTAACTTTGCAAGTGGCTCAGTCAAGAGTTTTTGCAAAGTATTTTGTTTAATCCTCCTACGAGTGATGATGCTGCTTCAAGGAGGCATTCTATCTTGATCAAAAGTGCTCATTTAGTTCTGGCTTTTACCGCAGCCTAGGAGAGATCTTCACCTCCATACCTTGCCAGGGACAATAGCGCCACCGATGACAGAGGAAAATGCATTGCATGGGTTCACGAGAACGGTGACATCATAATGCGCAATTTACAACATTTTTATAACAGTTAGTGGTAAAACTCCGATGTATCATGCATGACTCGGTAGAATACGCTTAACATTATGAATGATAATATTGACTTAGTCATGAAAGATCTAAGGTTTTTCCAGCGTATCTGCTGGATAATATTTATTGATTACATGAGAAACATTTATCTTGACTTATTAATTCTACATACATTCATTCAAATACATGACACGCCATCATCACGGATAAACCCGGGTCGTCTTTGAATAAATTTATCAGCAAAAAACTAAGTCAATATTATCATCTACAATCGTACACCGATGTAACGGATTCCCATGAAGAGTTAGCGCAAATATTTTCAAAAGTATATGTCGTACGTGTCATGGTGATATCATGATTTTCAATAAGTTACATTTCTACCGCGATCAAAATAACTACGTTAAAGGCAAAAGGCAAAATGATACAACACCTAAAATCAAAATAATTCTCCACTGGAGAGCAATGAGCAAACGGAATTGCTGTCAATAGTGCAACAGGGTTGTCAAATAAAAGCACGCATACCTTTGCAAAAGAGATTTCAGCCGTAGTGTACAACCTCTTCCAGTCCATAGATAGAGAGCATTCATTTTTTTTATATTCCCATGTCAAAAAAGCACCAGAAATCAGACGAGGAAAGTAAAAACGTCAATTTTGCAGTAGGTTCGCTATGTATTAGTAATATAGATTCTTTTCTATCCCCAAAAAGGTGCCATTAATATAGCTAGTTCATCAAACGATTAGTTTATGAAGCTCATCATTCGAGGGAATAAATGGAATTGACGCAAATTATATAAAAGCAACAACTAATTGCAAGATACATTTCCACGAACTCATGTCCCATTACGCAATCTCTTTTCGAAACCTTAATTTTCCACTGTTATACCGTTCATAATTTATATTCCACATAGTTTTGCGAAATCAGCTCAATCAAATAACTTGTAAAATTTTGAAATTCGCGCAATATGATAATGACACAGAGTGATATTAGTTTGGAATATTTTCGAAAGATTTGTTCAATCTCATGGCAGTTAGGTATTAGAAGAATGAAAACCCTACAAGCCACATTTTTTTAAAAAGTGGTAGCCACATAGTTTTATTCATTGGAGGTCGTGTACTGGAAGGAGTTATGTCTGACGATTCATGTGTTTAGGATTCTTGTCTACACAATGGAACCTGTCACATCACATGGAATGACTTTAAATGGAACTGCCCCCGTGGTTACAAGGGTAAGCGTTGTGAGGAGATGGAGTTCTGCCAGCTACAGGAATGTCCCCCTGGTGGCACCTGCCAAAACCTCGAGGGTGGGTATTAGTGCGTCGACAATATAACCTTGGGTGGTCACAATTCCACTCTTCGATACGTGTACCATAAAATTACCTTGAAATCTGACGAAGACGACTTGAATCCTTGATACCCGTTGATACGATTGAGGTGACGTACTGGTCAAAGGCTGGAGGCTGATTTTCGTCTAATTTTTTCCTATGAACTACAAATATATGCCTGCACGTACCAGAGTGACCCGATTAAAATTTAAAAACGCAAACCTCCTTCCTGATACATTTTAGGAAGACTGGATGATAGGATGATAATTGCTTCCTTTGTTGCTTACATTCATAGTCAGATTTTATACACAAAAAATCTACATCACCATCCAAAGCACTTATTTTCATTATGACGAAAACTTTAGAAAATATCTAAAATTTATAGACTTTTTTTACTTTTTAGCAAAATAATTACCTCAAATAGCTCAATTCAGCCAACTTGTAAAAACTTGAAAGCTCAAGCTACTTAAACACTAAAAATCCTCCTAAAGTAGCTAATTTAATGATTCTAGCAGAGTAAGACGTTCAGTCACGTCCTAAAATCACATCAATCCTTTTATTAAGCTGATTTTAAAATGTTGTACGTAAAAAAAACAATGTTAGACACGCCTAAGTTTTACAGAGGTCCAACAAAATATAAATTAACTTCTATAAATGGTGACATAATGTTAAAAAAAATAAGTTCCTTGGCTAAAACAATCGTACGATAATAAAATGATCATACGAAAATCATATGATAATTTTAATTATCATGCCTTTTACTCTAAGGATAAGTGAAATTATTCACCATAAGCTCCAAAAATTGGATGACCCCACAAAACCTCTTGCCTCTCTTGGTTCAGCTACATACCTAATTAGGTAATGGGTTGAATTATTCAGTTCCTCGACTTTGAAAGGAGTCCCGCAAAAGCTTTTTTTTCATGGAGTTATATCACAATCTGGAAAACCTTGGCAAAATTTGTCTAATCAATGATTGAACTTAACGCGTATAAAATCGTGAAAATTCCCATATAAATTTGATCCGATAAGTACATGCTCATTTTTTCCCCGTTATTTCCTGATTCATCAAATACGCTGTAATAAAATTCCTATATCCTTGTCCACTTCTAACTTCGCGTAGTTTTAACCGTCAGTGGAAAATAAGGAACTTGCATGTCCACTACATAAGTTTGCCTTATTCTCTATGAAAATTTTGATAATTTATATTATTTAATTTGTATCTTAATAATTTATTTAATAACCTAGCTGGTGACACTTCAATGTGTAAGCACTGACTTCTGTGGCACTAGTAGATGAAATTAGTAATCGGTCGCAGTTCTTAGTTATAAGAAAAACAGGCCAGTCACTGAAAGATAGGATTCAAAAAAATAAGGGAGGAATTATTTTGCCTCAGTTTGATTGATAGATATACAAGCTAATATGTACCTTTAATCTCGAGGAGCAGAGAAAATAAAAATGTATCATATGAGACTTGTCCATTTTTGATTAAATAGCATGATAAAGTTATTTATGTAAGAATTTTAAAAATATCGTAAACATGGGTCCCATCCTTTTTTCCTGACTATGGAAACAAGGGAACTTAAGCAAAAAGTGCCAGAAGAACTTACATTTTGAAATAAATTGATCCTCGAGTAATACCTTGGTGAAATATAATTCAACTTTTATATTTATTAATGCCTTATTTTTTAATTAGGCATACATGATCGAGTCCGATTTTTTCATTCTCATTTGGCTTTTTACCTGCTTATTATATTCAATCCAATTTTTTAAAACTTAAACAAATAAAAAAAACGCTGTTGTGGATTTTAAGTTCGATCAAGGCATGCAATGATTTCTAAAATGTAGATATTCATGGAATTGATTTATTCATTATTTTTCCTAAGACATAAAGTCCTCAACCCACGATAGTAGGCGCATGCAGGGAATCCCCGCCTGGCCAAGGTAATATTTTTTCTTATTACTCTGCCACATCCTAAATTCGCTACTCCTTCTAGTCTACTATTTCTTAACTCTACTTTAATTACAGCTCACGCAATGTAAAGGAATACTTTTGGTACATTTTCCCCTCCCACAAGTTCCATCGAGTTACATTTTCAACCTACGGAGATTTTGGACACTTGATTTTCTGGCGTTGCACTGTATACATCATTTATTTGCTACTTTGTATTGCTCGCTGCATTATATTTTTCGGCTCTCGGACACAGTTTCCTTTCAGACTCGGAAAATGCTTTCGAGGAAAGAATACGCTCGTTCGCTTTGGTAAATGCTTCGTTATGCTCTTCACCATGCACATTCGCCAGTAAATATCTCTGTGTGTAGGTAACTACAAATTATTTTGGTATATTGCTATGTGTATTATCCTATTCTGAAGAAAAGGATGATGAATATTTGGAAACATTGGATTTTCAGCGTCAAAGGGATGCTAAATACACAGACCTAACGGAATTTGAGGCGCTATTGGAATTACTTTACCGAGCTAGAGTGAAATAATCGGGTCATAAAAATGTAATTTATTTCTGGAAAACAGGTGGTACGGGGACTGTATACCTTAGATTTTTCATGACCATAAACAGGTTCAAATATTTGCTCCGAATAATGAGATTTTATAGCATTCACAATAAAAGCGAAATCAGAAGAATAGACAAATTTTCTCCGATAAGGGCTGTTTTCAATGAATATGTAAGTAACTGTCGAAATAATTACAGAATGTGTGAGGTAGTTGCAGTAGATGAGATGCTCCGACAATGTTGTGGTACAATGCATTTTTCGTGATTGTATGTCTAGCAAGCCCGCAAGATATGGGATAAAAATATTTGACTGTAGTGATGCAAAAACATTAGCATAAGTAATATGGAAGTATATCTTGGAAATCAAAATCACAATCCATGTGATCCAATCCAACATCTTTTCTTCCCAACTTAAACGCATGTCCTCCTCTTCTTCCTTCCTGCCACTAAGTTGATTTTTTTCTTTCTTTTTGTTGATTATTGTTCTTATTGTTATTACTATATATATATTTTTATATTATTTCTTAACTTATTTTTTGTTTATTTAAACCCATTGCATAGGCCCGAGTTGCTGTTTTTGGCGTTTGAATAAATAAATGAATGTGAAGTGGAGTGGAGGCCAGATTCCATAGTCTAAATAATAGTTAAGCATATTTATAAGACTGGAAGAAATATCACCCTTGATATCTGGTTTATGTCCTATCCGTTAAAACTTGAACTTCTGAGAATGGGTCTGACAGCAATAAGGGAAAATAAGGGCGAGATAGTACCTTTGTTTATCGCCAAGTTGAAAAGACAAGGTATTTGGAAACAGCAATTTTGGTTTCCAAAAGAATAATACGCTGGTACCGTATTAACCTAAAGAAAATAAGCAATGATACTCAAACGATATCGTAATGTCTACCAAATTTATTTCAAACTTTTACAACACGTGTTTCAGCTGACTAGCAGTCATCATCAGGTAAGACAGTCTTACCTAATGTTGACTGCTAGACAGTTGAAACACGTGTTGTAAAAGTTTGAAATAAATTTGGTAGACATTACGATATCGTTTGAGTATCATTGTTCATTATGCTGTTCTACAACAACTCACCCGAGAAAGTGGAGTTTAAGGAAAATAAGGTTGTCTGACATTTATCATTAATGGAATGACACAATAATTTGGATCCTTCGACGAATAAACAAGATATCGTATTGTTTTACTGTTCCACAAAAGATGATTCCAGATCGATTGCAATCCACGTACAGTGTCTTTTACATTTCCTGTAAATGGCTCTTTACTATTATTTTCACCTTATTGAATATTAGTTCAATCGACAGTATTGTTATTTACAAAGCAAATTCAGGCCAAACCATTCACACGGAGTATGTGACTGATATTGATGAAGAATTGACTAGAGAATTTATGATATGAACAAAGGAATAAAAAAAATTTTAGACTGTCTTTGCAGTTACGGGAAATGTTAGGTCTTTTTGAGAAATGCGAAAAACACAATAATTTTGTTGATGTTGGATGTGCTTACTCTCATTTAGATAAATAGGAAAACAAACACTGTGTGCAACACATGTAATAGACTAATCATCCGTGAGCACTGTGTTTCACTTGTATATTATGTGGCCATGAAGTCAATAGAGTCGATGAGTTCACAAAAATTCATCGCAATGAACATCAGATAATTTTGTATGTTTTATTATCTCAATAAGATTTTTTTGTAACTTTATTACTCAAAACTATACTAAGTGTCAGTTAAACATTTTATTTCAAAGTTATTGAATGAAAAGTCATTGAATTGTTTATTACCACTTGTCTGGCTGCATACCACTCGTTGGTCTGTACCACGCACCGCGTGCTATCGCCTAACAAAAAGAGCGAGTGTTATCGCGGGTTAATGATACAGAAGAAAAAAGTGGAAGAAGATCGATATCTGGCATTTGGTCATAAAAATAAAGAAATTACTGCATTTTTTATTATCATATATATCAACTTCTACGTGTGAATCAGCAACAGGGAAAAAGATATTTCTTTTCCTTCAAGTTTTAGAACCATTATTCTCTTCTTGGATATTGTGGGCGCTCCCGCCTTACGTGCACGGTAGCGGAAGCAATTTTCAAGCCTATTTTAAATTTTACCCATATTTGTCGCTAAAAAAATTCATTGGTTCATTGAAAATTAAATCTGCATAAATGTTGGGAAAAAGTTTCCATTTTATATATTTTTGTCGAATAAAAACATAACGTTCGCTGGATTAATCATTGATTAAGACAAACGCTTCCTGCGTTGATTAGCTTTCTTTCTGAATAACCTATTGTTTGTAATACTTTGCTTAGCTCTACTGCATGGTTAATGGCATGGTTAGGTAGGTAACTATGGGACGGATTGCGTGCTTGGGAATAAAAGTCAACAATCAACAGCTATTAACTTTCGAAGATGAAATGTTTCGGAGTAAGTAATGTTATAAGTCATTTCCCGGTAAAGAAGATGGAGGGAAAAATAAAAAAACAAGCATTTAAATTTAGGATACTCGGATCACAAAGAGAGCGCATGGTGCGGAAACCATGGCTTCGAATACTATGTATCGAATTAATTGCTTATTTGTTACTTTTAGTAATCCGATTGGGGTTATTTTTAAACTAGTGTGATATATAAGAGCTAAGTACCATTCGAAACCTTAAGTTCTGATAACTCAGTACCAGTGAACTATCGAAAGGAAAATATCTAGTGCAAATGGACTTGAATATGAACAAAATTTTTCAACAAGTGTAAAGTTTCGAGACTACCCGTATCCCGAATCTCCGCTAATTGAGATTAGTATTCTTCCCGACACTCTCCATTCACCAACTCCGTACCATGAAGCCTTTCCCACGCACAAATTCGTCACGTTACCGTATGAAAACTCGCCACTAACACTCGCTCTTTGACACATTGAGACGTCGCTCGACGGTCGGTTCACAGTGAACGATGCGCATATCCGACCACTTTTCCCGTCCCTTTCCCTTTATTTTTATATCTCCGCAAATCCATCCGAAGTCCTCCATTCCGTAAGTCTGCCACTGAGATCGCTCGTCATTGTGAGCAGCAAATAAGTGTCAACGAACTTCTCACGTCAGCCTGTCGTCCTCGACATGTATAAACCGATGAAAAGAGGACTGTGCGTAAACCCTTGTCACCCGGTCATGTTCAACCACTGGAATATTGCGCGTTCCGCTTCTGTTTTTCACAAAGTGAGTACTTTCTTGACGTACCAAATGATTCTCGCGGGTTTCAGCATGAAAAATGACGCAACATTCGTATTATTGTAAGCAATTTTGCACGAAAAAATCGGTATCACGTGGTATGGTATTAAAAGGGGGCCTTTTAATGCATTTTTCCGTTACATATGAAAGGCCCCCCGAAACAAAAATGAATGCAATAAAGCCATCACAAGTTGGTTGCAATTGTTTTTTTCAGTTGGCAATGTACTATTACGTAACCTTCAATATCTTTAGCAGTATTATTCTCCTTTTTATAAGAAATTTTAATGCGGAGTAAAATTAAAGCATATCCTTCAAATGTTTATATAATTGGCCACCTCAGAATCTCTTTATCGCTTGCCGTGAATAGTCATATCGTTCCAAAAGGCTTCCTTTATGTGATCAGAAGGTAAACTTAAATTTTAAAAATAATGTAAAATTATTACTCCATATTTATTTAGCATAGAATTGGGGACAAATGTATGTTAAGCGTCGTTTAAAATTAATGCTCATTAGGGAATACCAGTGTTAAAAAGTCTGGAAGCTTTAGAATTGGAACGTAAAATGACCAAGTCTCCCCTTTAAAAGTTAAAGGTTTGACACCTTTGAATTACGGGTTGCCAAGGGTTGATTGACTTCAATTTTCGTATACCTTTAATTTGCATCCGGAGGAAAAAAAGTGTAAACTTCGAAAGCCATTAAATTCGTAAACAAATTAAAACCTGTAAATATTGACTCACCGTAATGATTTCTATAAGTCCTCACCAAACCTGAATGAATGTGCACAAAAGTATTCCCTAATCCTATAGATAAAACCCTAATAACCCTAAAGATGTTTTTCAATGAAAATACGACACTTCCTTCTGCCTTCAAAAATCTTAAGAATCATGGATAAGAAAAAAATATCTTCCATGACCAATTTTCTCTTGCGATTATTCTGGTTTTCAATTAGTATTATATGTTTAGTGGTGAGGTGTAGACGAGATATACATGTACTAGAAAGTCTCAGACCAGACGTCAGGAATCAGAGTTTATTTATTTATTTATTTATTTATTTATTTATTTATTTATTTTCACTGCGCCGAATACAGCACAAGTAGGCCATTTTACGTCGGGTGAACAACAATAGCAACGGATGAGACACAGACACCCATGTCCTGGGCAGATAATATTCTACCCAGGCGGGACTCGAACCCGCGACCCTCGGATTAGCTGGCGAGGACTTAACCCCGCCGCCACCGGGGCCGGCAGGAAAGGCAGAAGAAGAGTTACAAAACAAATAAATTCCGAGTACGAAATGGAGTTTTCTTGACCCTATGAATGACTGAAATGTTATATTATGTCATATTAGTCAGTGCGTGACAGTTTTTCACAATGCTCCTCAACTTCTATTCTCTTCTAAAACTCTGTCGCTTCTGCATTTTTAAATAATCTGCCATTTCGTGGCTATCCTCCAGCCTCTAGGCGCACCAGAACCCTTTCATCCGACAGGTTCCGTCTCTTTTGAAACCCTTACGCTGCGGAAGGGGTTAATGGTTGAGAGAGATACCTCTTTCTTAGCGTCCGATTCTTTCTAGGGTACCCTTTCTCTTTTTTCTAACGACCCGTGTTCATCTCGTCACCCCGAAAACCTTTTGCTTTCCACACATTCCATATTCGGTCAGGGAAAGAATCTTTCGGAATGATTTTCTTCCCTTTCCTTACCCTTCTCTGACCCTTAGTCTTTAGTTTTGTGTGTTAGAAGGAAAGCACTCAGCACTAAACATTTTCCCAAATTTTGCCCCAGTACTTTATCCAAAACCTCAAAAATATACAGGCCGTAACACAATCACCCACACTTTCATTTAGTAATCCTACCGAAATAGCGGAAAATGCCCTTGCTGTAATCATTTTATGCCGAAGATTCAGTATCTGAGAGCTTATTCATGTGTAGTAAAATATATATGAATTTGTAAAATGGAAAACAATATTTTTGTGAGGAGTTTTCGGATATTATTAAAAATATTGTTTAATAAATTTGGTTTCTTCCTTTGGTTAAACAGTTTCTTCCCTTGACACAGAATTGACATAGTAATAGGGAAATGTTACATAAAGAGGTAAAAGAGTAGACTTACGTAGCCTTTGGTTTGGCTGTATTGTGATCAAAGTATTTCGTGGAAAACGAGAGATAACTGGAATACATATCCCTTTGTCAATATGTTTTCCTATTACAAAATAACCTATATAAGCGATTTACTCCGCAGTACAACCGACTGCCACATTCATGGCACGTAAGGTGCTATTTATTTTATAGGCATATAATCCAGATAAGGGGTTTTTTACCTGGAGTAGATGCCCATAAATATTGTGTCCTTCTTGTGATATAACAGAGGATTTCAGCGGTTTAAATCAATTCAGCAGCTATCAGTAACAATCCGCTATCTTAATTTCAGCATAATTTTCAGAGATGACCTACCATAATAACCTCCAATTCAATATTTTTTCATAGCTCCAAGAGGGTTATCGAACATTTTTGGACTATCGACCATTTCTGGAATAAATATGACGGTCGAAAATAAGGCGGTCACTTTTGTATCTCTCGGAGGCTACGCCACACCCTTCCTCTTTCCAATCTACCACAATTTCCATTCCAACACCTTGATTATTTTTTATCCATGTCACCAGATTCTTCCCACAAGCTCCTCCTTATTAATCCTCTTTTTTCGATAATATTCATCACAAGTCACAGTTATACAAATAGCCATGAAAAAATGCGGAAAAGATTTAATGAAATTTATGGTGTCCTTACAACTCTCCGTTATCGCTGGTTTTTAAACTTTGTGCAATTCCAAGATTGCTTCTCTGACTGAAGGAGAAAATATTATAAAATTAATGGCAATTTGACTGGAGTCACGAGGCGTCACGATTGCGTGCAACGGGTGGCTACGCCAACGAGAATGACAGGAAGTTGACGGTTTCATCCATAAAATAAGAATAGGTGGCCAAAAGTCAGCGGGAGGTGGAGATAACGGGTTCTTGCATGAAGAGGAATGGCAAAAAATAACTGAGCAAAACATGAATGCCAGTTCACAGATCTTACAGTAATCCTTGAGGACATTTTACTCGACGATTACTTTAGTACTGGTATTGTACGTAAATTCAGAACTCTCAATATTTTATCCGGTAAAGGACGTTACCATACATGATTAAATAATTGACCTTACATATACAATTGAACTCCTAATATTGCATCCTATTTTACCAAGGAAGTAGGAATAAAGGAAATGTAGTCACAACACAAAATTTGCACACAATATCTTGGATTCAATCAATATTCCTCCCATTGAATGAAGTCATAAACACCAAATGTTGCCACCCATACAGTTCTACAAATTTCGATGAGCGTAAGTAAATGTGAAGGTGTATACCATATGGGCCGAGTATTAAGTTTAAAAATGAACCAATTTTGTGAATACTAATATTAAAATTTATAAATTACATGGCATAACTGTTTGTAAGCGCAGGCTCGAGTCATAAGATCACATGATATACTTCAGAAGGAAATAGTAGTTTCAACCTGTACTTTCAAACCAATGAACCCCGTCAATGTGTATCTTTGGCCATGAAAAGTATGTCATTCGCTGTAAATTGACACTAGGTGAATGGTAACCATTATTTTCATCAATTATTCCATCTGAAAATAGAAAAAATATGTCCCTATTCCAAAGGATAATATACCCATAAGATCATAAAGCACTTGAGAAAAGTACAAAATACTTGCTTATCACCCCTCATGGCTCAGTTAATGGCTTTACAAAATTTTATTTCGGTTTGAAACATTTTAATCGCTATACGGCTGCATATGTCAAGTCAATGCGCCACGGCTATTGGAGGCATAAGATTATGACTGAGGTAGGTGGAATAGGATGCTCAAAATCGGAGCTCGATGCCTCAACCCATACTCATAAACTAAACGTCGTAGAGCATGTGTTCATTGAATGAGAAGCGAGTCCTTTTATCTTAAGTAAATACTTTCATCGTGGAGGAATGGACCTAACGGCGATAACGGAAAGCTTTGAAACTAATACTCGCAAGTACTACGGCTCCCAAAAACTCGCTGTAGGAGAATGTAGAATGCTTCCGATTTTTTCTGTCGTGGAATGCAATGTCGTCCTTCACGGGGGCGCTTGGTACATGGGTCTATATGTGGCATACTAGGCTTAATGTATATATATACTGCGCGCCAGTAAATCCTAAAATGATAAGCTATAATTGTACCGTTTCGTATAAAAATTACGGTGCAATCATGAAATATTGATCTATCAATGTTTTCGATGAAAAATTAACGCATATCTTAAAAAACAATTTCTATCAACCGAATGAATCAGAAAAGGATTTATAACAAAATGTTAATCGATCACGTTTCTGCATGATTGTCATCAATTATCATCTAGTGTTATGCATGAGACTTATAATACATTTAATATGGAAATTACTTCATCATCACTATGAAAAAACAAATTACAAAGTTTACTTCGAAGAGAAAAGTAAAAAAAAACGAATGAGTGACAGTGAACCCTGTCCGCGATTCAGGATGTGAATTATATGCGGTTTTCCTGTGTAAATAGCCTTTTTCAATTAAAAAAAGTGGCACCATTATTTTCTCCCTCCTAGCAGATCGAAATTACTAATGAATATATGCAGGAATTAATTTCCCGTGAAAGTCAGAAGTCCTCTCATGTGAAGCTAAGTGAGAGCGTCAAATCCTACTCCTCTCGCCCTTCCTCTCCCTGCTTTGAGTCTCTCATTTAGTCCGGCGCCGGAAAGTTAGATATTCTCTCAGCCGAACAAGCCGGAATTCCAGGATTCCGGCTTGTCCGTGCGGAATTCCAGGTGTGAGAGACAAATCCAGCCCACATTAGGGGTGCGGTGAGAATTCTAGATGTGGAGATTTGTTTCAACATCCGGGGAGAGGGAAGCACATGTAGGCTTTAATCGAGGGAATGTTAAGCAAAGGGAAATGTGCCTAAGTGGTGGTTAGGCAGAGCAAAGAGATATCAGTGGTTATAAGTAAAATCTATGCTAAATAAACGGAAGAAAAGTGACAATAACAGATGAGGTTCTGAGATCAATTGTTGGTATGGAGAACCTTCACACATTTAAATACTAGTTTTATCAAACAAAAATTAATAGTTTTCAATAGTAATAGTTTATGGAGACGATTATAGTCGACCCACTGTGACAGTTTACCGTCCAAAAAGGCTAAAAATACCCAGGAATGGTTCGTTTATTCACTGGTTCACCTACGGTTCGAATCCATTCTTTTAACCAATTAACGCCCTAATTATTTTTTTAATGCAATCTTTGCTAAAGTCATTTTCTAAGAGGTTAAGGTACTAGTGAATCAGGAAATATCAATATTTGTTTGGTACAATTTTTTATTGTTGAAATATAGCCTGTCCTCAATTGAGGACACTGGGCGTTGGCGTGTAATTTTTTGGGAAAATCAGAATATGGAAAATTCGTTCTCAAAATATTTATTGAATAACAATATGTGAATGGAATAGAAACCACAAATGAAATCTGAAATAAAATCATTACTAAAATGAATTATTTGTGTATCTTTATTATTTTTAAAATGATATTTCGGAAAACAAGTAAAACATAGAGTTCCATCACACTTTTCCCAGAATGTGCGTGGTTTCCCTTTACGTCCTTCCAATTGACATCTTCTTTGTAGATCCCTATTTTTTATTATGTGATGCATTCTATCATATCTTGTGCCCGGTTGGACTCTTAAACAAGGTCCGTGCTAGAGGCCTGCCGCGACTTGTTTTTGTTCCATGTCCCAACTTAAGGTATGTGATAGCTATTTTTCTTCTGAAATCTTTTATGGATATTGCGTTGTCATTTATCATTTTGAAAGCAACGTATGCGTTTACTACATCCATATCATTGTTGTAGAAAGACACCAATACCATTTCTTGCCTCTCACGGCAGTGAGTGAGATGTTTCTCACTGCCGAGTACTTCAAGTACCAATCAGGTGATCTACGCCGCCCATGTCTTTGGTGTAGTTATTTATTGCTCGTGGCTGCGGAATCAGAGTTTTTTCTTGTTTTTTGCTGCTCCATCTTGGAACTGAAACAGCAGACGTCATCAAAGTTTGTAGCAAGTGTTACAACGTTGTTGTCCTGTCAGCGTGTGACAAAAATTTCATTCCTCTCATCAAATATCCAGTCATAGTAATTCTCTTCATCCGTGGCTGTGTCAACCCCTCATACATACCCACATACATACACGAAATTTAGCTACTTTTTTAGTTTTACTGTTCATAAAGAAGCTCCAAAGCTGGAATGATATTTGAGGTTTCAGTCATGATAAGTTGTACCCATTTTAACCGGAGGAGAATGAATTAGTCTGCGAATAACAAATAGTAGCCAGGGATTTAGAGGCTAGAGAGCAATGTATCACTCTTCTTCAGTAAAACATTTTGGGAAAATAATTGTAGCATAATATGCAGGGAAAATCTCTTTCAACACTATTTTGTGAGAAGTGACTATTTCTGAAGAAAAAATGTAGCTAGTAGTAACTGCATTTTTAAGTAGCGATTTCACTGATACGAAGAACTATCTGCAGTAATTTTACACCATTGGAAGGCAAATTGTGAATATCCTCATTGTATTTTAGGAATTCAGGAATGCATGATATGCTCTATTGCATTACATCCGCAAACATCTGTAAAACCTCGAGGATTTTACCTAAAAAAAATAGCTATTCTTTTTCTTCTTTTTATTCTATTATTCTTAATATGCACTCTATCTAAACTTAGTCAGCATCCAAATTTAGAACAGAAACATTTACTCATGTCGAATAACATTATTCATTCAAACGTCGAGTCACGTATTAAGAATAGGTGACTTTACTTGATTCCAATTCTGAATCTTGATTTCTGCCTTAGAGGTTGAGCATAGCACAGGATATACATAATACTAGACAACTTATTGTGTAGATATTTTGCAGATAATTAGCTTCTCCATAAATTGAAATTGTATAGAACTAGTCATTAGTAATACTTTAGGATATTCTAATGAGTACTTCAAAATTTTGAAATCATACGGCATTTTTCTATGACATTGGTTCTTCGCTTTACAATTCTACCCTCGATGTAATCCAAGTCTATTGTCACGCAATTGCACAGGTCGTCTGGCAACTAAACTAATCGGACAGTCATCTTGTCTTGTTAGAATACGTATTCTTTTTACTGCTAAAACTCGATGCAACCACTAACGCTATCTCATCAAGTAATTTATACAAATTTTTCTGGCCAAAGAAAATGCTCTTTGGTTAATTTTTAAGGATGGACATGAATTCACGACGGCCATGCCTTATTCTGAAAAAAGGAGCATTAAATCAGAACTGTAATAAAGAAAAATTTGATGGAATAATAATGAAAATTTAAGCATTACGATCATCATTATTCGTTGATCATTACCGCTATCGGAAATCAAAGTGATATTGACCTTATACAAAAGTATTTGTTCATTTAAATCCAATCCTTGAGTAAATTTCATGGAATCCTATTTACTTTTATTTAATTTCTCACTCCGATTGTGTGTCATACATCTCTCATATTAGTATTAATGACATAACCCTACTCCTACTTTTAAGATGTCGATCGGACAATTGGATAAAAAAAGTCAGTCGCTGAAATATCGTTGTATATAGGTATATTATACCACATATTCACTTCGGCAGTCTTTTCATTTCCAGGGCAGTATTTCAAGAAACATTCATGTCACAATTCGTCGAATTTTCTATTCGTAAATGGGAAAAAGCCTTTCCACTCCACCACAGAGGGGAATTTCCCCGAAATGGAATCATGCATGCGTACTCCAAAACAAGTGAGAAAGATAGACGGGTCCAGCACATGTAACCCGTCGAGTATCGGGTCGTGTTCTGAAATGAAATCTTACGTTCTACCTTTCCTCACTTGAACCGAAAGGGCAGCACAGAGGTCATCAATCTTCAACAAGATACGGGATACGGGAAGTGACAACGGTTGGGTCGCAATCTGTTTCGTATTCATTCTCGCGCGTCACGTTAATTCCTTGTCCTTGCCTCCAGAAACCACGCGTTTTTTTCTCAGTCCGATATCAAGAAAATCTCTCACAAGACTAATATAGAGGACCATGATGAATAAATCATGTGCTAATGTGGATGGAGTGGTAAACGTGAGTCATCTATTGTGCATATTAATACCTCTTCAAGAAAATCGAACAAAAAATCTTGAAACACGTTTCACTCAAGTACATCTGTTGATACAATTATATTCATCAATAATAAAGTAATATAAATGATACAAGAGCTATTTTTAAATTTTTTCTTTTTAAAAGCATTGCCAGAAAACTCTGAACTTGGGTTTTTGGTGTGGAATTCTAAAAATTAACAATCATATATATATACCTGCTTTTTACTCGGCATGATACCTTGATATTTTCCAGCCGCTGACTCTTTTAAAAATAATGACTCTTTTATTAATAGGATAGTAATGCTACCTATTATAGTTGATTCTTCCTCTTAGAAACTGGTCGAAAGTTACAACTTAGTGGAGAACGTCAAAGCTAGAAATATGGTCTAGCTCTACGGAATAAGAAGTCGTTAATTGGGGGTTTTGAAAAGAGGAAATATATGCACTGCCACACCTCTTCACTCTGTTTCTAACTTCTGATCTAATAGGCTCTCCCGGGTATTTCAATGTCACTCGGTTGACAGTGATTCACCTTTTCCTTCTCCTAGTCTTCTACATTATGTTGGCGATCTGCCTATACTTTTGTCCCTTCCTTCCGTTTGGCTCTCGCCAAGGTTCCTTAAACCAAACGTTCTTTCTGCACGATGATAGGAACTTGCAGGAGTCCCTTCACTCATTTTCCCCGTCGTTATCTCTGCACTTGTTGGAAGGAGCTCTTTCAGCTAAATGGAATTTTTTATGCGTAGACACGAGCTGAAGATACCTATATAATCGTTTACTGAATTGTTCATACGTCTTGGACGCTTAGTTGTGAATGGCTTTTTGATACCTTTATACGTATATGTACGTCTACTTGCGACATCGCCACAGCAGACTTTGGCCTGCATTAAGATGGGAAACGTGATTAGGTGCTTTCGATATATTCTGTTAAATATACTAGTTCCCAAAATTCTGTATTCTATCTTCATCATTCTCGACGCTTTCAGAATTTACCCGGTCTTCTCACACGCTAGCCGGGGCTCCCTTTAACATATGCATCTCACCCCCCTTCGCTTTCTCCTCTAGCTTGGTGTCATTGACTCCTCTTATATTCTGAATATCTCGTTCGGAGCCCCTTTTGACTGCTGATGTGCAGCCTAACCTCGTTTTCCTCGTTTTCCACTGAGTTTTCTATTTCCCTCTTCTTCCCCTTCGGTTGATAGGAAGGCCATTTTACCGTCATATTTTCCCCTGCAACGGGAGGCTCCTTGCTCTATCTTGCTTACTTTGGCCCCTTTTTGTATCACAAGAAATCATCTGCCCTTCTCGAGAGAGTCCCCCTCAGCGAGTAAACAGCTATATCATGCCTTTGCGTCACGTCTGAAGGCCTCTTTACCCAGTGCATTTTATACAAACTAATGTATGAAGTCTTGCACGAGGAAAATTGTTCCGAGTAAAGCGGCAAATTGTATGATTGTCTGAATGACTTAGCGGGAAGTAGAACCTGCTCTATTTCCATTCAGTATCTTGTACATTCTATGATACAATCATTTGTACAATAAAATGTATCGTGTAAAGCGGCCTTGAGTAGCTCAATGACCTCAGATCTCTCGGGAAATCCCGTCTTATGTGGCCTTTCCCACTGCATCGGGGTGAAGTTTTCTCCTGCCCCTCGTTGATGATTATGTCATGATTGCCACTTATTGTTACGCAAGGGAATGTTTTTCCATTCAATTGAAGTCCGAGTGACTCTCACTCCATTTATTAACGTCCGTCTGTGATTTCCGTTCTATGTGATGGCTCAAAAGCAATGAATTAATCTATTCTGGGTGAGCTCTGTGATAATGTTGCTTGAATCCACTTAGATTGGGAGCTCCATAATTTTGACATTCACCGGGGATCCGGCAACTAGTTTGATGTTTACCCAACACTGAGTGTTTCCCATTTCTGAAAAAGAAAGTTAAACAGTGATATTTTCTAGTCTTTAACACCAATTCTTCATTTGTCAGTACCACGAATATCCTGTGTCTTTGCACTTTACTCATTTGATAACTAATGTTTGCGACCGCGAGGGTTAGCACGTTCAAAGTGCATCTCTGAAACTCAAGCGGGTCGGCGGTCGTATTGATTCGTCTCACGTCATGATGAAAGAATTCACTCATCGAATAGAGCGTTGATCCATATTCAATAACTTCAACAGAGAATGATCTTATAAACGAAAATAAGGATCACACTCCCACCACGCTGACCACATCTGCGGCAGAAACAAATGTTGGACAAGACACTAACATTGAGGTATCACTGTTCAAGCACTCAAAACATGGAGATAAAATAAATTAAATATGGTAATAATAGGATATCTTCCCTGACCGCACAAGGGTAGTCAAGGTATGAGTGAAATGGAAGGGCGTATTTCATTAGAGTACATAATGCTCTGTTTTTCGCAATTTCTCAGTTTTTTTTCATGTTCGACGGGGTAAAGTCCTCGCCTGGTAAACCGAGGGTTGCGGGTACAAATCCCGCCTGGGTGTAATTATCACCGCTCAGCGCATGAATGTTCGTGTTTTTCTGTTTGTTATTATTCATCCGACATAGATTGTCCAAATTCGCTGTAGTCTGGGTTGTTAAGATGGCATAACATAAAATATGAATGGTCGAAAAGCACCTCCTCTCTGACCTCTTGAGTAAAAACTAATTCTGGTTTTGGTGAATTTAGGAAGGAAATATGTGATATCTTGTACACCAACATTTTTTTATCTTTCTTCTGTTATGACCCAACTTTGGCTCAATAGCTCTATGCTTTTGAGGTTTTGGAGGCTTTCCGGGAGTGGAAAATTTTTAATTAATTAAAAAAATAATTAATTGTGCTCTCAATTAATGATTAATAAATCCTATAATTTACTAAGATTATATTCCCACATGAACATGGCTGTTAACTATTAGATTACGCTTGAGGCTATGGAATAAATATTTTCTAGCAAAATGCCTTCTCATTTATCTATTTCTCGACAGGTTGGTGCTAATATAATGGACCTAACAAAATTGGCACCTGACCTTGTAACTATTAAATCTTGGAACGCTTGATAAATCCATATTGGTGCGAATGAATAACTCTATTGACATTTCCACACTCGCTTCGTTAAACCCGACCACGGTTCGACACGTTGCGTCATTATCAAGGTACATGCATTAACCCGATGTAACCAACAATTTTTACACATATTCTTAAGCCAGAAGGAAAGGAAGGGGAAAGTGGGGTGTGAGGAAGAGGGGGACTGAACGAACAGACGAGGGGGGATTCGTGGTGAGTTACTGCAGTAAGTAAATATATATAAACACTTCACTTTGAATCCCGCCTCCCGACCCCTACCCTCTACTCCCCACATCCTGTTTCTCCTCCTCTTCCTTTCCATCTGGCTCAAGGCGAACGCATACAAGTGTTGGTTATTTCACGTACCTTGATAATGATACGTCGCGTCGTGTTTAATCCAAGGTCACTTTTCATTAAGCGAGTGTGAAAATTAATATAGAGTTATTTTATTTGCACTATAATGGGTATGTAATATTTCCTCTAATTAACGCCTGAAACACTTTCCTCGAAAGTGATTTTACTTTATCTGATTAGTCAGTCTAAAAGTAACAATTCGGTTCAACGGTTTCCCAGTTAAGCGGATTCCAATAGATCCTCACTGCTCTTTGGTCCTTTTAATATAGCTAATGGTTGATGAAAAGCGTCTAACAGAACACACACACACGCTCTGAAGGAAAATTTTAGTGATGCATTCATCCCCCTACCCCTATTTGATATTTCCGTTTGCGCCACTTCACACAATATCTTTGTAGGTATCATCATCGAAAACGTCTCCTTCCACTTCCTTTTATCATTTACCTCACGACCCAAAGGCTTCACAACTCCGTCGCTCCGCCAACATACACTCCCCCAGTAAGACAATGAAATCCAAAGCCGTTCTATATCTCCCCCGCCCCCAATCGGATTGTATTCGCAGCCAGCCGCATGAGTAGGAGACCACTTAGTAAGCCAGCACGTGCATACTCGGTAAGGCGAGGAGTTTGCTTTCCATGTTTACGTGAAACGAAATAACGCGGCAGTCTGCTGCGGTAAACTGAGGCCTTTAGTAAGTTCATACCTCTTCCAAACACTTTCTCTCTTCCACCCTCTCGCTAACATTCGACCTTCCTTTTTCTCCTCCCCATCCACATCCTTATCTCCATATCTGAGCTGCATTTCAATAGAGTGCGCTTTGTCAAAAGCCAATTCTCTGGAAAGAAAATTATCCAGTTCTATTTTATGTCAGTTGTATTGAAATGAAAGCTAGGGTGCTAGCAAATCTTGAACAATTAAGTTTACTTCCTTTTTTTTAGTCATTGTTTGTGACTAAGGAATAAATAAGATTTGAAATTGACTAAGATTTATGATCTAGTGACTAATTACGTATATAAGCTAAAAACGCGGAAAATATGATTTTCATTATTCATTGCTAAGTGACCATAACTATTTATTGTTAATATTATATAACATTTAAATCATAAATGATCATTAATTTTCCACTATCGAGTTCTATGTAATCTTGCAAGGTCTAAAAAGCTAAAGCATTAATTGGCATGGAATAATGTTAATTCATTGAAGCGGCATTTGATGGTGATAAGCAATAAAATATGTTTGATAAAACTTCAGACAAGTTAAATAAATTAAAGAATAAGGGATTTGTGAGTTTTTAACAGTCAAAACTTTTAATAGGCATAATTTAAAGTATCGTTACAGATCTTTCGCTGCGAAGCCTCTACCCTCAATGTGTTGCAATGACGGTACCCTCCTAAAAAGCTCCAGAAATGTCATTGCAGTTATGCCTGGTTTTAATGTTTACAAAACAATTCGCAGTTTTGAAACTTTGATGTCCTCAAATAACTAAGTAGGACTAAATTAACATGTATTCACAGACGACTAGACCACCTGTCCATTTTTTATTGATCCTTTGAGAAAAAATAAATCTTCAGCAACTAACTGCTTGGTAACAATAGCCCACTGCGAAAAACATGCAAAATTGAGCATTCGCCGATGAGATTGCAATACACTGAGAGGAAATTCCATTTTTCTTCACCTTTTCCGACATTACTTTCATTTTTCTTCCTCCGGCAAATCTAAAAAAAATATTTCTGCAAGATAGTTCTATCTGTTTGCTTTTTCGCTAAGCATTCAAATATTTTGTTAAGAATGCCAGGTTGAAAATTTATACCAACTGATAATGACTATATCAAATGCATTTTCAAGGTTAAGCTCTTCAATTCACGTACTGATACGAAACTGTCTGTAGGTACCAACTCATATATATAATAATTAATAAATTAAGCCATCCTTAAGAGGTGTACTATTTGAGACTAAGTTGAATATTACGAATGAAGTCATTCGTAATGTTCAAATTAGTTCTAAAATTCATCTAAACTAAGTATATAGCCAATCCACTTTAGTGCACAAGTAAGTGACAGATTCTTTCGAAAAAAATAGTTTTTAATTTAATAAACACGCCATTTTATTCGGAAATTACGATTGGTGGAAAATTCCAAAGATGGAGGAAAGAAATCATTAATGCTGACAAGTTAAGAAAAACTTTCGAGGCCGTACTATTTATATTATAAAAAACACGGATTTTGAAATATTCCCATTGAGGCGGGATCAATTCTTCGTCCTTTTAATGCAGATAACTTTATCTCATACCTTATTTTGCACTAACAGCAGTGAACTTTAATAATGATATAATGCCCAATAACTTACTTCGGGTAACAAAAAGGTGTGATACTGTACGTTATCACCAGTAACATAAGGAGCACTTAATCTAACTCACTATTACGTTTTTTACTCCGGTACTGAGCAATCAAGTTCTGACGCCGTTCCCTGATGTCCCTGTCCGATAGTAAGAACTAAACACACTCGGAGGCACGTGCAACACTTCAACACCAGCTTGGATGATCATTTTGAGGACTACTACTCGTCCCAAGAGGCGATTTTGGGAGTGAGAAGCGGAAATTCCCGGTAATGCAGGTCAGCCAAAGTAAGAAGTGAAGTCAAATGAACGACTTCCTCGCCTCCGCTACCGAGGGAAAACTGCCGTTCCCCGACTACTCCAGCGTCATCGAAGGGAGGTCGCGGAGCATTGCATTTTTAATGCATTACCTCCTAACTTAAAAGGCGGTCGGTGCTGAAGAAGTTTGAGGAAACCTGTGACATCTGACCTTGTAAAAAGACCATGTATTGTATTTCGAGATTGGAGACAAAAACCATTTCCCAGAATTCCGATTAAAGACGTCCACCGCATGAATGTCCTCCTCCCACACTTTCCTCCCCTACCACGGATACGTATACGTTATATTTTACAAATAATGTAAAATATAACAATTAGTTAAATTAAAACCAGATTTATATTTTAAATGAGTAGTTCCATTTGAGCGCAGCTTTGAGAAAAATTCCATATCTAAGATAAGGAATTTAATGAGAATGTCTTTTAGTTATAGGACAATATATATAGATAGGACAATATATAGATATCCCATTATTTTTATCTAAATTATTTTGAGATTAATTTCATATTTTTACACTGATGACAATATCATGTCTTGGGTGGAATTTATAGTAATGGCAAACGTATTCTTTTATTTCATATCTTTAATTTTGTGATAGCAATAAACCAGTCATTCTTTGTCATCGGTAACTCTTTGTGCTATTGCATATTTATCTCTTTCAATGAGGTTTCCTTTACGCCTACCCTCTTGGTTAAATCGAAAATTAATGCTACTTTTTTATGAAACAGATACTAATATTGGGAGTATTCAATAGAATATCACTTATTTCATAATCATTTTGTATTCCTAAAAACCTAAGCGAACAGTTGCTCTCCACTTTAATATCAATACTGCCAATTTTTTTGAGTCGTCAAAACCAACAGTTTCCTCTTTTTCTTCTCCCACCGGAGTCACTGATTTGTAGATATGTTTTCTTTGCACTCATTTTTCTTTGTGAGCCACGTTATTCGTTTATATATCAATTCCGTCTCCAAATCCATCTCGTGGAATTTGTGGGCTGAATACTCTTTGAAACTGTCAAGAGATTTAGAATTTTACTACGTTCATGTAATGAGAATTCATTTTCATAGATATCGTGATATTTTTAAAGAGATCGTGTATCTCAAACCTACCAGAACTTTCCAGCTATAAAAAACTTGATTAAGTAAAATTCAAATTAATTTAAAGAAAAATAATAATAGGAAAATGGAAAATACATATTTTCTGTCTTTTCATTCAACTCCAATCTCAATACAATCCATCACTCAAATCAGGAGTTTACATTAAGTTTCGGTTCAGTGGGACTACTCATTTGTGATATGTTATTCCGGTTTCGTTATAAGTAATTTTGACAATGTACATTATTCGTAATAGTTACGTGTTCTAATTGCAAAGGACTGTAAGGCATATGTTGTTCGCGTACGTAAGACTTTATGAAAATGTCCGAAAGCCACATTGTAGCTCTTTTTTAAATCTCAATATGTGAGAATTCTTTAAGGAACCTATTAAAGGCTACTCGGAACCTATTAAAGGTTGCTTTCCACCGGGTCAAACTCTCTATCTTGGCCTACGTTTCGATGACCAATTCGGCCAAAAAGGAGAGTTTAACCCGGTGGAAAGCCGAGTAGCCCTTAATAACGTCATACGTCGGGAATCTTTTGATCTTTCTATAAGGAACCTAATTGCTAACGCTGTTGCCATGCTAGTATGCGGAGGAATAGTCGCCGGAAATTCACCAAGATACGCTCCAATGAGGGAAGTCGAACATACCTGCTTTCCCAGGCCCGATGACTGGCATGGGAGTTGACTCGGGCCGAAACCCTTGCAAAATCGTGCTTCCGGGCCCGAGGCGGTCTCTGTCGGGCCTATCACACGTCGCACAGTGGTCCGAAATCGGAAAAAGCCGGACAAAAGTCCAAAATGGCTTTCTTTGAGATAGAGACTTGAAACTTAGCGTAAATACTCATAAATGATTACCAATTATAGATTTATATGCCATTTTACAAAAACACGACTCGTTACCGAGATACAGTAGCCCAAACATGACCAATTTTTCAAAAACACGCGCGATCTCGTTTTTCTTCCAAAATCTTTGAATATAAGTAGGTGGTGTTGCGTTGGTATGATTTTTATGGAATAAAAAACGTTATATTCCTTTGACTTAGTGCTTTGCCTATATTTTCCATGACTTTTGAAGATTTTGACTCTCATCTGTCTGGTTTTGCAACGCAAAATGGCGTACCCGTTTTTCACGTGAAATTTAACATAAAGTAGACATTATCTTTCGTTTACGAAATATATAACTCGGGAAATTTACATCACAGTGTAAAGTAGAAATTTCTTAAGAATACTAAGCAGAAGTCTTGGAAAAAAGTTTGCGACCAAGGAAATGAGAGCGATTTTTCGATCGCGCGTCAAGGCTGAGCTACACGACGCGGGACCCTGAGGCTCGGTAACTGCGGTCGATTTTTCAAGTTTTTTGAAACTTTATTCTTGAAAATCGTCATTTAAAGGACGTCACGTAGTCAGTATGGACCTAAAACACTATACTGAGGATATTACCAGGATTATGGATCGATTGACTACACCATTTCACGCATTACTCTAGTGAAGATGCTAGGGATTGGATATTTGTCGGAACCATCCCACGTAGAAGAAATATGCTTTGGGTATGAAGTTGGGTTAAGAGATTAAGTCGACATGCTAAAGAGAGAGAAATAAACTGTTTCCGGGAAAGGCAACAACCGATACTCTTTTTCCCTTTCCATCCTCACCTACTGGGTGGGTCGCGCCTCCTCACCGAGGTGGGTCGCGCGGAAACGCGCGGTTTTATGACGACGCACAGCCTTTGACGGTATTTAACGGGTTCTTCCACAAGGGTTTTTTCATTTCCCCGGCAGAAATGCATGTCAACTTGCAGTTTTATTTTGGAATCTGTGAAGAAGTGTCGTGCTTGTTGTCCTAGTGTCGTGTCGTGCTGTAGTGTAGTTCTCAAGTTCATGTTCCCAGTGATTTGGTTCGGGCTTTATTGAATTCCCACTAGCTATTCCCGGAGTTGAACAGCGCAGTGATTTTCCAGCTTGAATTTTTGCAAGGTGAGTTTTTTATGTTTTCCATTTCAAAGGCGCGTGTGTTTGCGTACTACTTCAACGAAATTGTTAAATGACTTATCGATTTTTACTCTTTTTTCTTCCCTCATAAATCATGGCAATTATGATTTTGATGCGTGTTCTCTTTACATATTTCTAATTTTCAAATCCCCGCACAGGATTTCGAGCGTTTTCTAACGTAGCGATGGATTCAAACCAAATTACTCGTTTTGAGTTACATAATAAAGTATTAGAAATGAAGGGAAATACATCAGGCGAGAAAAAAACACACTTGCTGGATTTTTTGTCGCGGAGATTAAATGTAGAGAGCTATGAGGATGCTCTTGATGGCTCTTGGGGATTTGAAAATTAGAAATATGTAAAGAGAACACGCATCAAAATCATAATTGCCATGATTTATGAGGGAAGAAAAAAGAGTAAAAATCGATAAGTCATTTAACAATTTCGTTGAAGTAGTACGCAAACACACGCGCCTTTGAAATGGAAAACATAAAAAACTCACCTTGCAAAAATTCAAGCTGGAAAATCACTGCGCTGTTCAACTCCGGGAATAGCTAGTGGGAATTCAATAAAGCCCGAACCAAATCACTGGGAACATGAACTTGAGAACTACACTACAGCACGACACGACACTAGGACAACAAGCACGACACTTCTTCACAGATTCCAAAATAAAACTGCAAGTTGACATGCATTTCTGCCGGGGAAATGAAAAAACCCTTGTGGAAGAATCCGTTAAATACCGTCAAAGGCTGTGCGTCGTCATAAAACCGCGCGTTTCCGCGCGACCCACCTCGGTGAGGATGGAAAGGGAAAAAGAGTATCGGTTGTTGCCTTTCCCGGAAACAGTTTATTTCTCTCTCTTTAGCATGTCGAATTAATCTCTTAACCCAACTTCATACCCAAAGCATATTTCTTCTACGTGGGATGGTTCCGACAAATATCCAATCCCTAGCATCTTCACTAGAGTAATGCGTGAAATGGTGTAGTCAATCGATCCATAATCCTGGTAATATCCTCAGTATAGTGTTTTAGGTCCATACTGACTACGTGACGTCCTTTAAATGACGATTTTCAAGAATAAAGTTTCAAAAAACTTGAAAAATCGACCGCAGTTACCGAGCCTCAGGGTCCCGCGTCGTGTAGCTCAGCCTTGACGCGCGATCGAAAAATCGCTCTCATTTCCTTGGTCGCAAACTTTTTTCCAAGACTTCTGCTTAGTATTCTTAAGAAATTTCTACTTTACACTGTGATGTAAATTTCCCGAGTTATATATTTCGTAAACGAAAGATAATGTCTACTTTATGTTAAATTTCACGTGAAAAACGGGTACGCCATTTTGCGTTGCAAAACCAGACAGATGAGAGTCAAAATCTTCAAAAGTCATGGAAAATATAGGCAAAGCACTAAGTCAAAGGAATATAACGTTTTTTATTCCATAAAAATCATACCAACGCAACACCACCTACTTATATTCAAAGATTTTGGAAGAAAAACGAGATCGCGCGTGTTTTTGAAAAATTGGTCATGTTTGGGCTACTGTATCTCGGTAACGAGTCGTGTTTTTGTAAAATGGCATATAAATCTATAATTGGTAATCATTTATGAGTATTTACGCTAAGTTTCAAGTCTCTATCTCAAAAAAAGCCATTTTGGACTTTTGTCCGGCTTTTTCCGATTTCGGACCACTGTGCGTCGGTCAGATATCAGTGTGGGGCCAGGGTTGCAGGACTCAGCTCTCATTTATCTTGAGATGGCAGTAATTGAGAATCGTTCAGCTGATTATGACAGGGAAAGCCTGGCATTTGGATCTTGGTAAATTTCTGATTGATTAGAAGTTTTGAAATCAGAACACAGATTGGCTGACCCTTGGATATCTGGTTTATAATTAGGTTAGCTGATTATTAGAGTTTTAGTATCTTAATTTGTTGTTGATTTAATATTATAATTTTATTCCTAAGTTCCGCATCCTCTCTCTCTCTCGACTTGGAAAGATTTTCTCTAGACGGACGTTTTCGCCGAGAACATCTCCCTTTCTTCCGTATGCGCTTCAGAGACCAGACCATCATCGTTCCCGCCAGAGAGACCTTTAAGTCCTCCCTCAATAGACGGGGCTCAGTCATCGCGACGGCGTCATTGGCGAGCGTTTTCCCCTGGACTCAGCAGGACGACGAAAAACACGACTTCAATTCTTGGACTCCTTCGATCCCCCAGAAAAGGTTCCCGTTGTGACGGCCACAACCTCATCTACCACGACCACCACTTGTTCTACACTGGCCATAGCCTCACCTTCAACTCTCGCTCGTGGTGAGTGGCATATCATGAATTTTTTTCACTTTCGTTGGATATTAGTATATGAAGCAATTCTATTGTGTGTGAATACCGTTAATCGACCATTTAGTTTAGTCATCATTGATCGTTTACCCTAACCCTCAACTGGTATCGTCGGGTCCTTTTTGACTCGACGTAATTTGTATTGGCTGTAGTGGTAAAATGGCTGCTGGCAGCAACCTTGACATGAATGTAATCCTAGGTGGAGGGGGAGCGAGCCAGTTGAACTTGAGACAGTGCGTGTGATGGTTGTTATTTACGAGGAATTCAAAAATCGGGTAAAAATTACCCCAGGATAGTGTGCACATGGTCAAAAATCACGATAGTAGTTAAGGGTTAAGATTGCTTGACTACAGCTCTCCTTCCTACCCTATCCAATGTTGGCTTCCTTACCCTGGCGGTGATTCTTAATTTATTCTTATCCTCTCAATTTGGTTTACGCATTTATTTCATGGACATTTTCTGGGAATTTATCTTTGTTTTTGCCATGGCGTCACATAGTGTTTCATTTGGAATAAGTCTCCCTATGGTGTAAGAGTTCAATTTTCGTATTTGAACCGCAAATTTGATCTTCAGCACCCACACCCTGTGCTATATAAATCTTAAATATGGACACCAATGAATGCTTCGAATTTAAATCATACCAAATAGATGGAATAAAAAACTTTAATATGAATACTCTACACCGTGATTATAATCCCCCCGAATATTAATGTTATAATTTACCACGGCCAATACCTTCTCTAGCCCATGTTTACGATATCCTCTTCTAAGAAGTGTCTCTCACGCACTCAGTGGTGATCCTTCAAGAGGATATATTCTCTAGGAATCGCCTATGGCCAAAACTCCACACTTGCATCCTGGAACCCGATGACACTTTAAACTATGAAAATTCTGATTTCGAATTGCCATAATTATCTTATTTAATTATTTTTCTCAGCCATTGTGATAATTTGTAATTGTAATTTGTAATTGCCTCATATGCTAGTGGCTCACGGAAATATATGAATAATAACAATAATACTTTGCCGTGGGATTCAACACAACGCACGACCTCGGTTTCTTTCTCTGAATTGTTTTACTTTGAATGGATTATTGTTTTCTTTTGAATGACACTCAACTCAATATCAACTGGAAAAGAGCCTGAAAAATCACGGAACAACTCTCTAGCGTAAGCTTCTCGCGAGTTCCTTCAAGCAAGGCAGAGCTAATTCCAGGACTCTTGGACAGTGGTGCTAGTCTCAATTCAAGTGGCAAACGTGAGAAATGGTTTCATAAAAAGAAAATAGGATACCGTGGGTCAGCAGAGGAAGTTAACGAGTGCTAATTAGAACTAATCCTTTGTTCTTCTTAATAAATACTCATTACCGTATTTCAAAATTTAGTGGACTTGGTTTGTGAGTGAAAAAATCAACTAATGGAGTAGCGGTTCATTGTGCTTCTCAGTATTTTTAGCTAAATAAAAATGCTCACGATTCTAATGCTGCAACACTTTAATGTAAATGCTACGATAGTCTAACAAGGATTTGAATTATTATCCTTGTTAGATTGCAAAAAATACAAATACGCATCATCCCGAAGCGGTCCATTTTTCAAAATTGTGAAACATTATTAGGTTTATTGGAATCCAAGACATGTTCTTCGCGAGTTAAGGAAAATTTATGCCACTCAATTGCTAGGTATGAGTCATGAGTAATCACGTTATAACAGGGTAAAATCGCACATATTCACGTCGTGGCCAATTTTAAAAAATTGTGGGACAACTATGGGGAGCCACAGCGGAGCCAAAATTTTGTGGCGTAAAATATGCATAATTTTTTTTTTTTTAATTTTCGAAGCCCGTCCACCTTTTATCGCCTATTTGTACGCAACTAAATCAAAAGTTGATTGGATTCGAGAATTTTTGGGAAATAAAATTGAAATTTTGTCATCCTGAAAAAATCTCTCAAAAGGTACCTTCTTAAAATGATAACTTACTTGCTAACATTATCTGTTACAGTTCATCATTGTCAAGTCGATCGTAAATTCCTATGTTCGCCCGCATTGAGTTCCTAATTTTGAAGGATTAATAAACACCCATTCGTTTATTCATGTCTCTAATTGTGATATCGCTAGTGCATATAATATTCTGCATTGGCAAAGATGCAAAGTCCAGTGTGACCTGGTAATTACCATATTTTCGGTTAATTATTCAAGTTTCCTTAAAATTACTTTTCTGAGCTCTACTCTTATAAAATCGATGCCGCCCCTCCCTTACTGCTTCACCTGCTCTAAGTCCTCCTTCCCTCATAAGTTAGTGCTGAAATTTAGCATTAATTTCTATTGTATTCCCTAGAATATGACATTAAAGATGGAATTATACTATTGAATTTCTAAAAATCTCCACAGACTTGCGTCACTGATAGTTAGGAAAAACAATTTTCTCTTTTTATTTTCAATATCTCCCAGCAGGGTGTTCAAATGGGCATATAGAGGACCGCAGTGATAGTTTTCTCCCTCTAAACTTTTTCTGTCAGGAAGGGCCAGAGAATCAGGGGAGTGGAACCATTAGTTCTTTTTTGCATCCCGAGCATTCACGACGTAAATATGTATGCTCTCTGCTATGTCTTCCTAGTTAGATTTACGACTCTGCCCTTGTATTAGAACAATTTTTGCTTTCCTTTTCTCCAGCTCGTCTCAGAAATTTTAAGATATCCTACGATATAATTTTGTTTTCCCATGTTGTTTTTCGCTTTTTTTGAGGAAATATTTTCTTTATATCTCTCGGGTGTTTCAGTCATTCATTTTCGTCTATTTTTTATATTATAAGTGTATGTATTTTATACGGCTGACCTCCATTGATGAAAATTACGGTTCACAGGTGGTTATCTATTAAGTATTCACCGTGTATAGATGATTTTTTAAGCTATTCTATGCACGGCAAAGCACTTTCACCTTTCATAATTGATAAAGTGTGCATTAGTGCTATACTAAGCTCTCTCTTCTAAGCCTGCTTTGAAATAGATTCTGATATCCCTCAAAGGAATGATTATACATCACCTGTGTGAGTCCATTACTCTTATCAGAGAATATCTTCTCTCTGTTTTGAGTTCTCTTTAGTAACGAATGAAAAGAGTGTCCGGGTATGATAGGAGAATAAGGACATTGCAGTCCCGTGTGTGGTTTAGCAAGAGAAAACCGATTATTGGTGATAGTGTGCGCTATCCCACGGCCGAGAGTGCTACGTATCACCTACTCGTGCTCTGTGTTGGTCTGGAAAAGAAACATGAAGAATTTAAACTATCTTTCTGAGCGTTTATGCTTTTCTTCAGTTTCACTCAAATGAATCGATCAACTTCATGCAGTGAAACACTGATGCATTAACATCTTGGGACTTATTTCTGAATGTTAGAATGCTGTCCAATTGGCTGTGTTGGCATTTAATTCAATAAATCTATGTGCAATAAAAGTTCTTCTAGGTTTTTCGACCAATTTCGATATAAAATATTAAAAGTAGTTAAGTGGGAAAAGCTGTTAATTTGTACTTGAATTATTAATGATTGCTTATGGTGAATAATTGGCTCATTGATTCCCTGCAAAATTAAGGGCACTAACTCAACACTTTGCAGACCTGAAAACAAATAATTATCCAGTTATATTTAGTTGTATAATATGCATGCTAGATTAATCATGGTAGCATTAATTACTCTATACAATGATAAATGGTTTATGTAGCAACCTTGTAGTAAGTGGCTTACGTTATTTTTACTTTATAAGATAATCTCTCCTCTTTCCCCCTCACACTTCCTCATTAAGTCACATTTCCTCTCCCAGTTTTTTTTCGAGACTCGACAATTACGGTCAAAATAATAAAAACCAATATTGAGAAAGAATGCATAGGAATTCAGAGAAGCAACAAAATAAGAGGGAATGAATGAGAGCTGCTATTTTCCTTAGTAACCCTGAAATTCATTATTTATCTTAATTTTGGATGCTTTTGGCGTAACCATAGTGGCCGCTTACTGTCTGGGAAGGAGAGGTTAGAAATGGAGGGAGATGACAGGGAAGGCCAGTGTTGGATGAAAAGTAAAGAGGAGAGGGAAGTGGAGTGTTTGGGCGAAATCACATGTAGAAATATCGATGCTCGGATTTGGAATTCAAGCTAGTGTGCGGTGGTGGAGGGTATTTTGGATAGGGAGAGTAGAACAGGGAGGAAGAGGAACTGGACGTAGGACATACCCTACCCGGGCATCGAGAGGTGGAGATGGAAGATCATTTGGAAAAAGAGAAATTGAAGTGATTGAGGTGGATGAAAAATTTTGGAAAGACTCACATAGGAAAATATGTTACTAGATAATAAAGTAAAAGCATTGAAAGACACATGTTATAAATTACCTTTATTTTTCCCGTAAGTAAATTGAAAATATTGTAGATTCTAATTTTATCCCAAAAAATAAAGTAACATTAATATTAATATATATTGTACAAATTAGAGCACATAGCTCTTATATATAGTATATAGTAATATATATATCAATATAAATAAATAGAAATATCTAAAATAAATCGATTTTAGATATTTCTATTATTTCATACGAATTAAATCATCCGACAAATCTTATCCAAAGTGCATTTCTTGATTCATATTAATATGTATTTTATGGATATAATATAATTACTAAAAACTCAAATACTGCTCGCTGCTCCTTAAAAGCATTCATCACTGAAAAATAGAATAAAAAAATGGGAAACCTTTCCTCAACATATTAACTTATCATGAAGAGAATATCATAGAGAGTTTTTGGTGATGGAAATAAGAAATCGTGTTGCGGAATTGAATTTTGGTATGGGCATTGAAATATTTGATTGCCTTGCAGGTAAAAGCCTTTGTGGTTTAAATTATCTCTAATTATTGTATATTATTTCAGCTGTTTTGAATGGTCTTTTGAAATGTGTCACTAAGAAAATAGTCACTACGAAATAGAAAATAGTAGAGCCATACGTAAAGAAGGTGTTCAGCTGAGAAATTCGAGGTAAAGTAGGGGAAAGGGTTTCAAATATTTGCATTATTTTTCTTACCTCATCCTGTCACTAGTACTTTGACCCTGACATTGTAATTCGCTTAAACATTCCTACAAAATGTTTTACATGATGGAATCAGAAAACCCTGCATATGAAAAAATAAAATAGAACGAAATAAAACCGACTGATGTGGTTATAATATCTACAAGTTTACCACGGCTAAAAGATTGATGGTAGTTCCTAGTAATTTTGAAAGTCATGCGTCGTTAACTTTTTTCCCATTTTACATAATAACATAAGCGTAAAGTGTTAAAAAAATATATGATGTAGCATGACGTGTACCCTGTATCCCAGGAATATTGTTTATTTATGAGGATTGAGAAAAGATTTATGTGATGAAAAATTGCTTACAAATTAGCCTTGACATTCGTAATTGGAGATGTAAGGCGTAATCAAGAGGATGAGGCACAGTTGTCAGAAGGGAGAGATGCTTCCACTTTTACCCTCAAAAAGAGAGAAAGAGTCGGGAAGATGAAAAAGGGGAGTGTAAGGAATTTTACATGGATTGGGATGTAATTCGTGGCTAAAAGATTGGTGGTAGATCCACCAATCTTTTAGCCGTGGTAAAGATTCTGATTTACCACGGCTGGTATGGACATGGTATGGGTATGGTAGGTAGAATTAAGGTTATTATTACCTTAGTTGCGATTCCAAGTAAGGAAATAACAACCTTACTTCTTCCTACAGGACAATCGGGCAACATTGAGTGGTCCGAATGGCTGGCGTATAAAGAGTAACCACAAAGAGAACCAAGATGAAAGTAAAGGAAACAATGGAAGAATTAATGATTGATTAAAGAGAGACAGAGAAATGAGCAAGAGGAAATGAAATCGGCCTAGAGGTGAAGGCCAGACGAGCAATCAACGGGAGAGCGAAGTGTTTTTTTTTCGAAGCGAGGATTTAATTGAGTTGAAATGGAAATGCGAAGTGGTGCGGGACAGAAAACCCTCAGCTAACAAAGTTCGGGACTCTGCACAGTTTTCAATCAACTTGTACAGTTTTATTTATTTTTTAAGTAAAAAAGTAGATTACGGAATATTTAAACACTTGTTTTGAATGTCAACGGTGCCGTCAAGCTTTCAAATTCTTAATCCTTATCTACAAGGCTGCTGAATTCATTCAGGCAAATCCATGTGGATTTTAATATAAATAATTGAGAGCTGGGATTTAAATACCTAATATGTTTGCGCAATTTGTGAATCGAAGAAAAATGAGCGTTCTGTTTATGATAACAGCACCCTGGGGTAACATATACATGAGGCGTTTTAACCACTTAATCAGTAATCCTCGACGCGTGATTCTGAATCTGCTTGCACACCACGCGCGAGCAACGGACTCACGCCTTTTGTCATGGCATGGGGTGTATTTATTCCTAAAACGCCTTTCAAAATAACATTTGAATGGAGATATAGGCAAAAATTTGCATTCGAAACCTTATTTATTTGTTTCCCCAAATCTATATCGATTCCACGAGACACGCCCATTTTACAAATAGCACTGTTCTTAAGTTTTGAATATTGAAAAGTTTACCTGATGCAAATATCCAAATCTTGCCATTCTGACTTATATAATGAGGCATGATGAGATAATCTTGGATTAAAATGTCTAGATAGGTTGATTTGTTCGATTTGTACTCTTAAATTAGCAAACTAAGCGGATTTTAGGCTAAGATTATTTGAAGCAATTTAACTATGTTCCTCTGAAATATGCTTTTGGTAGTAATTCATCTGTTAGGCCTTTCGTGCCAGGTATGAATCTCGTCAGAGTGACGTACAACGCCTCGAGTTCCAATAAATTACCTCTCATTCCACGATGAAATGACATATTTTTGATCTGCAATCCGTTTTTTTAGCAAGTGCTCTCAAATAATTGGACGTATTTGCATGTACTGGGCAGTAAATATTCTACCTAGGTGGAATTCGAACCCATGTCCCTCGAGGTTAGCAGGCAAGGACTTTACCCTGCCGCTACTGAGGTAGCAATATATTGGTACCATGGAGAGGATATGTTACAGAGGAGCGGCTGAAGACGTAGGAAGGAGGATTGGGGTGAAGAGAATTGGGGGAGTGAACTCTACTCCATTTCCATTCTGGTGGTCCAAGTTAAAATATGCAGGTCAGGCCGCTCGTTCCTTTTCCCTCGAAGAGCCTTAAAATTAAAAGAGTGAGATAAATTGAATATGCCCCACCATTGATTACGCCAACAGTTTAGAGTGAATTAAACGCGTAGGTAAAGTCACAAGGGAACCGCCTATTAGAACCTTCTTTTCCACCTTTCACGGTGACATATGGCGCTAGATCGATTCAAAATAATGGATTTCAAGTAAAATGGAGCAGTTAAGATGTTACAATATCAAAATCATAACTTGTTCTTCTTCTTGAAGTTTTGAGAAGAAAGGTAGTGCTTAAACAATTGTGTCCTGCGTTTTTAAAGTCTAGACTAGAATGGATCGTTTTGCCACTTTTTTCTCGTAGCGCAGTAAAATACTCGGAAAAAGTGGCCCACTAATGCGGAAATTATAGATTAAAAAATTATAGCGTCAAACTGACTCTATTATCGCCGCCGTTTTTCTCATTTTCTTATGGAAGCACTCAGCCAGTGGAAGGATATGGTAGAATGAAAACCACACTAAGGGAGGAAATTCACCATGAAAAAATCATTTGACATCACTGGGATTCAAACCCAGATCACAGATAACGCTATCTTTGGTAAGGTGTGCTAGTGAATTACACCTTCCTACAAGAAGAATTACGTCGGGGGTTTATGAGAACTAGGTATTAGTCTAAATTTCACATTGTGAAACGGGAGACGATGATTGCCTTTATAGGCCTTTGTCTCACAGAGGCAAGTAAAAACTGACGATTGATGCTGCTGTACTCATTAGTTTGACATATGATATGGGTGGCATGATCATGAGTTGAGGCAGTAGCATAGCCAAATTCTGCGTGTGGATACTGTATTGACCGAACCGCTGGCGGAGTTTATTTACGAAACGTAAAAAAATGAGAAAATGACGCGAAAAGATATCGGTGAACTGCATCGAGCACTCCAAACCGTCAGCAGTGCAACGTACAGCGTCAACCATAGAACGTTTGACGGGAATTTGTGACGGGAGAAGCATTGCATATCAATCAGGGCAGCGAGTGGTTGAGTTACTTTAGGAAATATGATGTGATAAAAACATAAACAAATATCGTAGCGAATGACTTTCAGTTTAAAACATTTTTGGTCAAATTTGGGGGAATTAGGGAATGTTTCGGCGTTTTGAGGTTAAAATATATGGCTGATGAACTTGGATTTGTCGCTTGGATGGGAAGGAAGGGTCTGAAAGGGACTGTGACCACGATGCGGGGAAGTTTATCCGTGAAGCACGCCTAGTTTTTCCCTAGTTTATTTATATTTCCCTCAAGAGCTAGGCAACGTTAAAACTTGCTCCAGGCCTCTGTTAAAAAAAGTCATCCTCTGTAAACACTTGCTTCACAAAAACATATGAAACGAGTAAGAGTTAGAAAGACTAAGAGAAAACTGGACGTCCTTTCCGTCGATTCTGGGCTATCTATTCACGCCTTAACGCCATGCATGGTAATGGTGGACAAAAAATTGTCGTGCACACCCATCACGCTATTTTCTTTGCGGGTGCGCACAGTAATTCCCTTTATACCTCCTCTTTAAGAATCACCTTTCACTGCAAACGTCCAAATCGTTATTCATCCTCTATGTTGTATTACATTATACTCTCATGAATTAGCTTCGTTATTTCTGTCTCAGTGATTTTCTCCCCACTGCCTAGCCAACAAAGCAAGTTACTTTCATTTGAAAAATACTCATTACCGGCGCGTGAAATATATTCTCTTTCTTTATGCAATTGTTATGATTTTTCCGCTAACACTTCTCAAATGATCCATACCAATTCCTATTAACCAAAGTCTATATCACAATTATTTGGGAGCAAAATTTTACTATGCAGCAGATAAGCATCAGAAAGAAAAAATAAAGATGCAAAGCAGTTTTCTTTTACTATCAAGTTACTGGAATCCTAATGATTTGTAAACTTTCTTTTTCCTCTTTCTCTTTTATCTTGTCCTATCTTTTACCATTCGCAGATCCGAGAAAATACGCTTAAGACATTCATAAGCAGATATATCAGCGAGACTTTCTAAATGGGCTCAAAGTGGTTTAACTCTGGTGATATTACGAAGCTCGGATTGCTCTTCACCACGGCTTTTGAATAGCCCTTAAAAGCCAGAACTCTTTCACACAAGTCATTTTCCGGATACTTCTGACCTAATGGAATACCTCAATGGAATGGAATATACTAGATGGAAAAATTTTCCTTCGAACGAAATAATTGTATGAGATATTTCTTCCATATTTTATGTGAAATACGTTTCTGCTCATATTTGACTTTCAGTATAAATGCCGATAGTTCATTTTTTTATTGTTAAATTCAACTGTCATCATCATTATGGTGTTCTCCCTTCTAGCAGGTCTGGTACACCACTGCTATCTCCATTAATTTAACAATAGTTTTCCTCCAATTTTTTTTTCTAATCTCACAAAGTTTCTCATACCTGTATTCCCATGAATTTTTGATCGAGTATGTGTTGTTGATGGTCAAAGAGAGAGTGTACGCTAACAACTGGGAAGGTATGGATGAAATTACATACCATGAATTCATTGGTAGTCTATTACTCACTGGTGTTTATATATGTTAAGGGGAATCAATCGAAAGTCTGTGAAACACAGAGACAGGTAAGCCCATTTATCCTGCTACAATTTCACAAAAAAACTTTCAATTGCATATCTCATATGTTATGATTCGAAATGAAGTCCTATTGACGAGAATGAAGAGCAGGTGAGAAACTGGGAGTATTGAGTGGAATTACTCTCAAATTTTTACAATGCTGGTGCTAATGTTACTGTTGATGAGCAGCTTGTTGGTTTTAATTCAAGCAATATATCCATAGCAAACCGACAAAATACGGGATCAAAGTATGGGCTCTGTAATATTAGTGATAGTTTCCGCTGTTAGAAGTTGCAGGTCTATACAGGGAAGCCACCAGTTCAGCACGTGAGAAAAATTAGGGCAAATGTGTCGAAATATAATCTGAACTGCAAGCTGAGGGGCCAGACCGTTACATGTGACAATTTTTCACACCATACATATTCGCGAGAGAGAAACCTAGAGAGTTTAAACTCCTTAAAAATTTCACTTGAAGTAGTGCCGAGAAGTTTGCGTAATCGACGGGACAGATGAAGAGGGAGAATGCGATTATCGATGAAGATGTGATGAGGAGGGAAATGGACGAAGTGGTAGATGACCCGTAAAAAGAAATAGGAGATACGAACGGGGGTGGGGCGTGGAGTAGATTCCACGGAAAAAAATGACGTTTTCAGGTAAGTGTCGTGACTCTTACGGAAGGGAGAAGAGAGGAAGCGAGATGGATCGAGTAAACCCTCGGGGTCACACGGTTGCCTTTACATAATGCACTTCACCCTCTCAATGTCCCATTTGAAACTTGCGCAGACAGGGTAATAGGGGAACGCGAAAATGTGTTGCCGGGAGAACTGTGGAACGATAATGCGGAGAAACTTCCATTCAACGAACGAGGTGATTTTCTCTCACGCATCTAGGTGGTGGTTAATGGATTTTTGTTAGAAATTGTTTTCAAAACAACATCGTTTGTTTGTTGAAGCCATGGAGGTAGATGAAGAGAGCGCTAATTATTGTAGCCAAAGCTAGAAGCTATTAAATGGGCGTGGCCTCTCCGATATCTGCAATAATCCCGACTTTCCTTATGCGCTCACAGACTGCCGCACTGATTGGGTAATTTCAAGATTTTTTTCCGTCAATCTACTAGAAATGAGAATGCATTTACTTTTTTATTATGCATTCTTCTTAAATACATTTTTTTATTTCTTTAAATTAATATTACTCCGTCAATCTACTAGAAATGAGAATGCATTTACTTTTACCGGTGAAAATATGGGCCAGTTGAATTTATAGCGTCAATTACCCTATATTTATTTCAAGAGTTACCTACAGTAACTTTCAAACAAATGGTGGGTATTCTTGCTTAACATCCTCTAACTCGACCATTCCGTCATGATTTCCAAAGAAGAGAATGGAAAAAGGAGGGATAACTAATATGTCTGTTATTTCGGTTAAAAGCCTATAGTTTTATGACGTAGTGCCTTCTCTATATACCTCAATATTTGTTGCTATCGCAATGGTCCGCGACATAGTCGCAGTGATTCGTTTGTAGGGGGTGGCTGGTTGCGGTGGTTTTAATAGTATTCCGGCTCTTGATTAAATCATGGCCTCCGGGGTGATGAAATCTGTGTCGAGAGTCACGATGTACCCTGGGGAATGAGAAACCGTAGTGGGAGGCCGTAGTTACCAGGTTAGAGGTCATTCGTGGCGGCGGAAGTGATCGATGAGGCTGGATGCATTGGAGGGATGTGGGCCTCGGATTTCCATCATGTAATTGACACACGCGTGAGAGCGAAAACATGCACCACACATCAATTGTAACAGTTGACGATTGGTATAAATCACACGCACATGGGGTTCATTCAGTTCACATGATTCTATCAAAAACCAAAAGTTTCTAGCATAAATGAAAAGAAAAACAGCCCATTTCGTGTGTATCTAGCAGCAATACCGACCTTTGCAGCTTTACTGCACAGTCAATCTACGTTTAATCTCTACAATATCTTACCACAATGTCTCAATATTTGTAAGATTTTTAGAAAGCTTCCATCATATAACTTTATTTCCTGAAGAGCTATTGCTGATTTTGCTGAAAAATTGCATCAAAAAACCTGTAAGTCGTGGAGACAATGGCGTGACACTGTTGAATTCAGGGTAAAATAAAAAATAATATAAAAGATAATGAATGAATTCATTGCAATTAAACAAACATGAAACTGGATAAACAATATTAAATGTAATACAAATAAAAATACCTGTAAATTACTCCTCTGATTGTTACGTTTTCAGGATTACTTAGGTAGGTACCAAAAATACTTAAATCTGAAGTGATCCCTGAATACCACAGTGTGGCATATATTTCTAGTATTTAAGGGTATCCGCAAACATTAAGGTGATCTTTTATTACTGGCCTAAGTATATTAGCATAATCCTGAATTCTCTATTCTGCTGTATATAGTGTATAATCCCATTGGCGAGTCTTCATTTCAAATCATCCAAAAAGATCGCAACTATCCCCAAAAATTAATTAGGTAGACAAAACTCTTCATAACAGATGTTGGAAACCGGTTGGTTATCGGGAAATAATGAACTTGTAATTGTGACTTTTCTCCATTGTATGCTAACAAAAACTGTATACATTTCGGAAAAATCGCCATTTTTTCCATAAAATAGAGTGCAAATATAGGATCCCTGGTCGTGTGTGTTGAAATCACGTCCTTGATGATGCCTAGGCTTTGAGACGGGTTTTAAGCAATAAAATATGTGTTAAAATCAAACATTGATGCATATCTCCATTTAAGAATTTTTATGAAACAAAGGATAACATTTTCATGCGTTTCATTCACTTGTACCATGCTACCTGTTTTGAATTCTGCATCCTCTCCAGATGCCCTCCTTTTGGATACATCTCATTAAAACTTTCCCATCAAAAATGGCTATTCACTATCGAAACGGAGATTGAAAGGCAAGCTTGAATATTGTGTGGGTATATTTTGAAATAATTCACTCTTACCCACCCATTAAACGTAATTAATGGAAATCTCGTGGTTTTCCAATTAATTTTGGCTCTGTAAATCGATTTCATCGTTTCAGTAGACCATTCAATTACGATTTACTTCCGCACAAACCAATCAACGGACGTCCAACTGTAGAAAGTCGTATGCTTTTTTGGTAGCTAGCAGTTTGAATACACAATTAATCATTTTTATATAAGTATATAGCGTCAGCAATCCTTTGAACAATCAAAAGCAAATATGTGGAATTTGTACAAGGCCGTGTGAAAGGATTTTCGTCAATATAATTGCTGGCTTGTAGAGTAAATTGATTGAAACATGATTGTCTACGTGATTAGCAAGTTTGAATTTACGCCCTAGCTCTGTTTTGACCATTAAATCACTAAAAATACTATTTTAATCCAATTTATCAAATTATCTATTTATAGTCTGTTCACGAGTTTACTAGTTTCAGAAGTAGCGGTCCTGCGGTCGCTGGAAAAGAAACGTTTAAACATTCTCTGAATATCTACTTAGTAATGAATAAAATGGAGTGACATGTACTCCTATGCTGGGAACTTTTAATTAATTAATCCAGTTAACCAGTTCTGCTGAACAGTTATTATTATTCATAGTTTATAGGGTGCTAAAGATCTAAAAGATGAAAAAAATGGTAAGCTATATTATCACCGATATTTTCTCAAAAAAATAGACTAGCCTGTATGCCTGCGATTGATTGTTTGATCCAAGAATCGTGAATTTAACTCTCTAATCTATTTATATTCAACTTGGGTATAGTAAAATTTTATTTATCCGATCTTCTTGCTCCTGATTTTATCACATAATTAACATGACACGATTTTTATTGAAGTGAAAAATTCCACAGAGGAAATAAATCAAAAGCTGATATATCCTCAAAATATGTTTTGCTGAAATCATTCACGTGATCAGCACTGAATTATATTTCTTCGAATGAATAAAAATGAATTCACACCGATTATTCTGTAATGATTCATTCACAATCCTCAAGCTTCTGTTTAATATTAGTTTAGACATGGTAAGTGGAAGATACTAGATTGGGAACTATGAATACTAATATTTGAGGAAGAAAAAGTAAGGGCTTTGTTTACGGCAGTTGACTCAAGCTTTACTTCATTTCACGTGAAATTTGGAACAAACCTTTCACGCAAGCGAGTATGCACGCAATGGCTCGTTAAACGCTCTCATTCTCTCGAGAACCGGCGTTATTACAATCCGAACGGGCTGGTGGATGTATAGCAGTCAAGGTCGACCTCGTCATCAAAATGAGTTTGGTGCTGGAGCTCGTGCTTTCAATGTGATGGAAACGAGGGATGCAAATAACGTGGACGCTACTGGCAAGAACGATGATCAAGAGGAGTGAGTGTAATGTTGGAGGAGAATAATAGTAAATACGGCGCACCAATTACTTTTACAGAGGTTGTCAGAACGCACCGGCGATACATTACAAAGGAAAAGTACTTCATTTTTCGCATGTAACTAGGTCATTTTATGCAAGTGTCTAAGTTATGTATAGAGGATATAACCAGTTTCAACTCTTACGTTGGAAGAAGGAATTAAAATCGTTTAATGGAATTTAAACAACCATTATATTAGCAGTTCTGAGTGCATGAATACTCAAGTATAGACGGCATTGAGGCCCTTACTTTATGATAGAATGTACGTGGGGCGGAATAATTTTTTCACTATTTTATATAACTTTTTCTCCATTTCAACATGTGAACAGTATGAAATAATTATTCTGTCTCTTACCACCTCAGTTTACTGGTATGCATACTTCCCAAAAGAATACCAAAACATCGGATTCTAGGAGAGCTTGACTTAAAAAACCAAAGCGTTGGTCATTAATGCTGAGCAGAAAATATTTCTGAAGTATACCAGGGTAAAGAAAGTACTATAGGTGATGAGGGGGTGATGATCAGAACGAATAATGAGTAAGCAAAACGTAAGCAAATCGCGGTATGAGGTGGTTAAGGACATTAAAGGATTTAAAATTGTCAATCGGAATAAAAACTCATAGCTATTTAATTTATTTCATTACAGGAGTAATGCTTGAGAAATATGTTTGAGAAGCTCGATAATTATAATTAGCATTGTCGTCAGTAAAATTAGCATACATAGTTCAATTACATGATTCACTGATATAAAATTTACCTATGTCTGTACTGTACAGAAAAGTGCTAACTATCAGCAGGATTAAGTTTTATTAATTGTAATCCAAAATAAATATTTTGCGGGTGATTGAAAAGCTTATGACGGGGGGAACATAATTCTTATAATTGTAAGGGGACAATAGGCTCAAAGATGGTAAACATCTGTGTGACATCCTATTTTCTTCACGAAATTTATAGCATTTATGCTTTTATATTTCAACTTTGTTAGTTATTACAGAGACAATTTATTTACTTAACGGTAGAGGAATTTACATGTTATTAGAGAGCAGGAGTTTTCTGGGAAGTAACCCCACTAATTGACTTCCAGACAGACGGATATAGATCAAATATACCGACGAAAATTGTGGGTGATGTTACTACGGGGTGGAATTGCAGTGGTTGGATATGTGACTAAGAAATGAGGTAACATTACCGAGTTATTGAAAAATCCCTCGTCTTTTTGGGAAATGAGAGATAAGAGAGCAGATAAGAGTATTAAAAACATGGTCACGAGAAGAATTTTTTATCTCTAACTAACCATTCTGGTGACTACCGGGTATTCTTTACATGGAGAACAAGACTGTAAGTTTAGAAACTATGGGCCATTTAAGAATCATATTTAGTGATATACATTTATCAATCTCAATAGATAAAATTGTCAATATAGCAAAATTATCGAATTTTAGTGAAAAAGTTTATTTTGTTTGAGTCTGATATTTTATAACTATAATTGCAATGAAAAGTTAATAACAGTATAAGAGTGTAGGTGAACATTTTTCCTACATGTGTGCGTAACTGGATTACCTTCAAAGAAACAAATTGTTTTAAATCCTCTTTTAACAGGTAGGTACTTGTAATATGTCTTATGTTACACTCTGACGTGAACTCATAGAAATCCAGCAGAGGGGAAAAAGTCTCATCTGTAAACGTTGCCCACACAAAAACGTTTCTGATTCACTATACCTTCAGTGGACTTCTTTGGAGGGAAATGCCTCAATAAGGCTGATTTTGTATTCCTAAAATTGGATACTTTTAGTACTTTAATCATTCAGTCTAAGATCGAGGTAATCCACCCGTCCTCGTTTCTCTGACAGAGCGTTTTTGAGCCGTTATTCTACGAACTTCATCTATTATTTTAAGTGATTAGAATTCCAGATTAAAAGTAATTTTAATTCCAGGGGTTTTTAAGTAATGAGAACTCCAAAGTGTAAGTATTCATCGTCTATCGTTCATTCTCTAGCGTTTTCATAGTTCATATGTTTGATGGTGGCTAGGTGAAATGTATTTATTGCTGTTGATTGTAACATTTACATCAATTTAAGTTGATTGCATATATTATAAAATGTTTTATTGATTAGAATTGAAGTGGGAAAACATTATTTTTCATTTTACAGTATGTTCTTTATTGTAACCGGATTGCTGCTTCATTAAGCGTAATAGGTTTTAGAATCTAAGTGAATCATCGGAACATCGGAATAGATGGCATGGGGACCGATACCTCTTGGAATAAACATTCATATTATTTCTTATTCATAGATAGTTGTACGATCCGTATGTTGCGAATTAATTCAATGATATAAATCAATTGTTACGGAAAAGTATAAAAAAACTGGGGAAGAAATAATAATAATAATTTATTCCACTCCTTAGAGAATATACAAGCATAAATAAAACGTAGGGAATACATTAGTGGAATATAGGTACCCCATAAGTTAACCTGTTTTGGGGTTACCATCTTTCACATTATTACTGAGGCAGCGGCTGGAAAAAACAAAAACTCACAAAGTATAACAGTTTTTACGTTTAGTATTTTACCCTAAGTGCACAACAGCTTTAACTTCTTTACATTTACACATATTTATAATAAATATACCTTTGGATACAAATAAAAATACATCAGTACAATACATTAATGAATAAAGATTACCCAAGACCTTTTATTAGGTCTTCAACTTTCTCTTTAGTGAATAGCCATTTTCTTATACTACTCAAAAACTGAGGAACGGAGACTATGTTTGACAATTTATCTGGGAGGGAACAGAAAATCTTTGGAGCAATGTACAAGTAACTCTGTTTGAATGCTTCATTACTTGGTTTAGGGATAATTACACCAGGTTTCTTTCTCAGTCTGTAAGAATATTCTCTCGTTTCCGCTCTGTTCCCACCTCGAATGTAAAAAAATTTTAACACTTTGTAAACAAACAAGTGTCTCAAAGGTAAAATTTCGAGACGCATAAAAAGTGGAAAAGAATTCTCAGTCATTGGCTTCCGCAAAATTATTCTAATCAATTTCTTTTGAGCAGTTACTAAAGGTTTTAGATTAGAAACATTGGCTCCTCCCCAGCATGTTATACCATATTCTAATCTCGAATTTACCAATGTAAAATAGACAATACGGATGACTGAAATCGGACAAATATAGCGCAAATAATAAAATTTTCTTAATATAGATATCATTTCTTGTTTAAGTTTATTTATATGCTTTTTCCAGTTGAGGTTTTGATCCACGAGAACTCCTAAATATTTAATGAATTCCACTTTCTCAATTTTTATACAATATAAACATGTCCTGCCATTAACACAAGTAACACATTTGTAATATAAATCCTTTTGCAAAGAGCATTCTCTATTCAAATTAAAAATGACATATTTTGTTTTTTCACTTAAAGCTAGATCATTAATGCTAAACCAATAGTTTATCCGGTCAAGATCACATTGCATTTGATACCAAAGGTCACTTAAATCCTTTGAAGCATAACACAAAGCAGTGTCATCAGCATATGACGTTAAAGTACCATGAAATATACCATTACAGAAATCGTTTACATAAATGAGGAATAATATTGGTCCAAGGACTGAACCCTGGGGAACCCCATATGTAATTGGCACATATTCACTGTAGCTATTTTGTACTCTAACACACTGGGTTCTTCCACTTAAGTAACTGCGAAACCAATCATTAGCTATTCCCCTTATACCTGCTTGTGTTAGCCTTTCTAATAATATGGCATGATCTACACAGTCAAAAGCTTTCGTAATATCTATAAACAAGCCCGCAACTTTACAATTATTATTAATACCTTCATAGACACTGTTACAGAAATGAAGAAGAGCATTTTCTGTACATTTTCCTTTCAAAAAACCAAACTGTGATTAGCTAAAAAAACTGAAACTATCGAGGAATTTCACCAGTCGAATTTTAATAATTTTTTCTAATATTTTTGAGAAAACAGGCAATAGAGATATTGACCTAAAATTGTTAAGTTTAGTTTTATCTCCTTTTTTATAAATTGGTACTAATACAGCTGTTTTCAGCTGCTCAGGGAATTCACCACTGAGCATACTTAAATTAGCAATGTAGGCAAAAACTGGTGAAATATGATCACGTATCATCTTTAGGGTGTTGATATCGATTTTATCAAAACCAGTAGATTTTGTGGCCCTGGATTCTCCAATAATACTGCTTACTTCTTTAGAATCTGTCGGCATCATATAAAACGATTTTACTGCATTGATGCTCGGAAACCAACGATCATACTCTTTTTTATTAAATGCTGAGTTAGATTTTTTTCCACACTTCAACTTAATTACAGATCCTTTGAAATACTTATTGAACTCATTTGCAATATCTAAGGGGCAACTTTTAATACCACTATGATTTATGGATTGTATCATGTCAACATTATTTTTAATCTGGTTCTTACCCAAAATGTCATTCAATGTACGCCATAATTTTGCAGAATCATATGAACAGCCTTCAAATAAATTTAAAAAATAAGCTTCTTTACGTTTTGAAATATCATTATCTAATCTAGCTTTGTAGGATTTATAGTAGCGTTTAAGTTTTACGTTGTATGGCTGATTTCTCATCTTTTGAAACAGAACGATTCTCTTGGAAATTCTTTCGCATAATTCTTTCGTAATCCATGGTTTAATCTTTTTTATCTCTTTATTTCTGACTTTAACGTAACTAGCATTTTGAATATAGTGATTTAGTTTTTCTATGAAGGCCGCATAAGCTTTTGTTACATCGTTTTGCTCATATACGTCTTCCCAATTACAATGGGACAAAGATTCATTTAAAGTAGAAAAATCAATTTGGACATTATAATCGTTAACCACTTTATTGCAGTCATAAGATGACTTTAACTTTACATTACATGAAATTAGGTGATGATCAGTTAGACCAATATCAAATGCTTTTGCAATACATCCAATCTTATCTCTACTTCTGTAGAATGCATGATCTATACAGGACTCACTAGATTTCATTATTCTCGTCGGAATATCAATTAGTTTCTCCAGTCCGTAACTCGCCATAATGGTTTGATATCTATACGAGATTTCACTATGCTGTAATAGACATATATTTATGTCGTCAATAACAAGTAGATTACGATCTCTAGAGCGCATTGCGCATGTTTTCAAATCATTGCGCATGTTTTCTTGCACCTCGAATTTTAATTTGACTTCATATAAGTTTACTTATTAATTACCCTCGTAACAAATTCAACCAGTTTCTCAATTTAGAATGGATACAAATTACAATTGCCGTAACGTGAATGAAAGGAATCCGAGCCTATGAATTACGATAATACGAAAAGTTTGGGCATACTTCCATTGAAGTATACAATATGACTTCACTGCTGTATATATGTACCCCGTGTGATCTTTAGTGACGGTAAGTGATTGAAAAGCGTTGCTGGGAAACATTTTATTGATCCAGCGGAGGCTCGTATGGGTATACTTTGGCAAAATAACGAGCACGCATTTGAATCTCCAGCCTGATATGTATCGCCTTTATCAGGAGAGGCCATTTGAAAAGTGAGGGAGGACAATGAAATGGGCACTTGAAATGTCCAGTCAGCCGTTCAATATATCCGGAATGGAGGTGTAATTAAAAAAAAATCTCTTGGGCAGAATGGAAGACCAATCGCGTCATTGTATGTTTTTGTAATGATCAGGGGTGGAATAAAACAAAAATTTTCCTTCTTCCTTTTTCCAAAAAAGTTCCTTGTGCCTCCTCTCAATTCTCTGCAGTTGTTTATTCTGGATGATGTGGGAGTGACAAGACTGCTGGTCTGTGCGGTGAGAGATAGATTGGTTGAAATGGCAAAGAGCAAGGCCGAAAAGTGCAAGGGTCACAACAATTTTCGTGAAATAGTGCAGTATTTTTATAAAGGTTTTAGGACCTCTGAGATATCTTAAAATAACCGCTTCAGTCCAGCCAGTGTCTGCTTCTGGAAATTTTTGCATGACTGATGGAAAGGTTAATTTTTAGGCGTGAATGATTTATACCGCGCTAACAAAAAATACTGACACAAAACGCGAACACAATGAAACACGCCGAGTGTACAGAATACAAGTGCCTGCATTAACATCCTGTGTGTATTACACATCATAAATATAAAATATGTGTTGAAATTATTCAACACAAGCACTAACAATAGTATAACATTACTGTTAGGGTTAATAAATGAAAAGATGAATTTTGCTATTGCGCTTATATACGGTAAGTCATTTTGGTGGCACAACTTTCCATATCATTACAGCCGTCGGTCTGTCTGGGAACTACAATGCTAATAGAAAATAATAAAAATAATTTTTCGGAGCAACAGAGGAGTTTAATTTGTAGTTCATGTAAAACTGACCCGGAGTTATAGAGCATTTCAGATGCTGTGATTGAAGATCCTTAGAAAAATATGGGAAGGTGGTAGATGCTGACGACGAAATTGATTTTTCGCTGTTAAAAGACATAAAACAGGTTGTATCAATACTTTATCATCTCAAAAAATTTATTATAACTAATTAATTAACTAACTAACTAAATAATAAAAATAACTTATTTCGCCAAGATTTATCTTGCTATATAGAATGGGTTAGAATAAAGCTGAATAAGAAATGGAAGCTTAGTATTTCGTTACACGAGACCAAGTGTAGTAAATCCTAATTTAATAAAAATATGGAAATAATGGAACCTAATGTGTAAAAACCAATCTTGATAAAAATATATAGGTATGGAGCCGGAAGATTGGGCCTGATAAATGAATGAATCTACATGGCTATATATATCTATGCCGTTTTGTCTGTTTCTTTCTCTCCTATCCCACCACAACCAAGCACCCTCTTTTTCTCATCATATGTCTTCTTCCCCGTGTCCCTTACCTTATCCTAAATATGTACCCTACAAAAACCAGGCATGACTTGATAAGTTGTCGGCTGGACATCTGTTTACATTGGGAGTGAAAGAACTGGAACTGATTTCGTTCCGGATTCATGAAAAAAAAGTTCACCTAGAAAAGGAGCTTTTAGGTGAGGCGTTTACTTTAGAGGATCTTTATTTAACGAATGGAGAAGGACGATTTATTTTTGGGTCACGATCTTTATGAAACTGCTCTTGGACCCACGCCAGAATTACTTATAAGCAGGACTTTGGGAATAAAGAGGAAAATGATTCTTCCTGGATATTTGAATTCAATGAAAAACCTCTGGGACTTTTTAATTCAATGGTTAATCACTAACCTTAAATTTCAGTCTTTAAGAGTACTTTTTTGTGAGGTCAGGAGCGCTGCTTTGTTGAATGAAACTCATTAGTATTCAGTTGTCGTTGCAGAAGTACCGTTTCAAAGGCACGCTGGATTTTCGCTTAATTTTGACCAGTCATGGATTTTTAAAGACAAATAATTACCCAAGGATAACATTCCAATAAGCCCTTCATCTTACAAAATTAATTTGATAGAGAGTGGTTTTGAGATCTTTGGACTTTAGCATTTTTGTTTCCTTTAGAGCAATATAGCTGCATTAGTTTTTCATGATTAATATGAAAACAGAAATAAAAGATTAGCTGCTTTATGTTCACTTACAAACATAGATTCGTTAACTTGGACTATTGCTTTTGGTGTCGGACGAAATCACCATAACTAGGGTAACGGAAGCTATTTCCAAAAATCCTCCTTCCTCCTCCTTTGTCCTCTTACTTTAAAATGTCTAACTTGCTTAAATTTTCTCTCTTATATACGACTATTCTCTTTGATCACACGAGTTTCTTCTCAAAGAGTTGAATATATTGAACTTTCCTTTTGCTCGTTTTTTTTTCAAATTAAAAAAGTAGGGGAGAAATGCATTGTACGTGCTCAGTACGTCAACGCCAAACTAACTAAATCGCAGTAAATCCCTTTTTCTTTCTAGTTTAATCCTTTTCAATATTAAATATGAATGTGGAAAGATACACTTATTAGAGAATTAATATTCCATTTTTTCACAGGCATACTTTTGGCTCTCTAGTAATATTGATAAAATTTGGTACTATGAATATCCACAAAGGACTATTACCTCAACGAAGTAACCTCTTTGGCCTTAAGTACTTTGGGCAAAAAGACTACATGACAGGCATGAATAGAACTTGGAGTTATGTATGATAGTTGGGTTAGGGTAGGGCAGAAAGCCTATTTCACGCGCTAAGATTGTAATCAGCAGACGACCCTAGCTGTGAGACAATATTTTGCCAAATGCCTTAGCGAATTTCGCGAATATTTACTCTCAGCTCATCGGCCCCTTAGGGATTCACTCTCTCATTTTGCAATGCATACACCTTAAGCAAAGGGCAAACAGGGATACATAATTGAACAGTCTTCTCACGGCAAGAACTCGGATACAATGACGTAACTCACCTCTCGGTTGTCTCACCTCTCCAGCTAAAAGGAACCGAGGAATCGTATAATTTCTCGCTCCAGTACTTTAAAGGCATAATACATAAATTTAGAATATTTCATTTTATTCTTTCAAATTAAAATAAATGTTTTTATTATGCTTTACTTGTAAAAGTTTGGAGAAACAGGATTTTTATACGTATTTTCCTCTAAGAAGTCAATAACTAGCGGCGTTCTTATAAGTAAAATGACAAGTATAAATAAGCGAATATGTATAAAATTAAATGTTTATAATGGATATTTTCGAAAAAATAGAGCATTCTGGCATTGAAGTCAGTCATCGTGAATCTCAGCTGGAATATGCTTTATCGATGTACTTACTCCCGATTTGAAATGAATCCCTTAGAGTAATTGCTGTGCATCTTATTTGACCATAGAGAAGCAACAAAAATTGTTTTAATAAGGTACACCATAACGAATAACGAAAAATTGTATGTTCTTGTCTATTAAGGAAAAAATAAATTGTCAGTTTAGAAATAAAAAGCTCCATACCCGATGAAGACGTATAGTCTAATAACCAAGAAGTAACCTTATACTAATTAACGAGAAATTCATATATATATATATATATATATATAGATAACTACACTTAGGATCACTCACGTGACGAATATATAAAAAGTTTGCCAGAGAGAGGCAGACGCTAAACACAGAAAAACAGAAAAAAATGAACGCAATTACAGAGTTTCTTAATATTTCGGTGCCACTAGCACCTTGTTCACAAGATCGTAGAAGACTCTTCTTCTACGATCTTGTGAACAAGGTGCTAGTGGCACCGAAATATTAAGAAACTCTGTAATTGCGTTCATTTTTTTCTGTTTTTCTGTGTTTAGCGTCTGCCTCTCTCTGGCAAACTTTATATATATATATATATATATATATATATATATATATATATATATATATATATATATATATATCTTAATACTATACAGCCCTTTGTGTAATTGATCTACTCACTCACTCACTCATTCATGTATACAAATTCCCGACCACTTCTGGATGAGGTGGGAACTTGAAATTTTTCAGGGACATTCTTTGGGAGAATCGATCGGAGGAAAAATTGCGAAAACCGGGAATTTTTAACCGCAACCCGCCGAAAAAAAATCAAAATGGCGGTTTTTCCACGTTTTCGATTTTTAGACCTTTGGGGCTCGCTCGATATCTCGTGAACTATGGGTCGTATCTCGAATCTGACGACAGATTGATCTACCCCAATCGACCCATCTACAATATGCGACAGACATTGGGCGTCTGTGCCTCGTAGTTTTCTCACCAGAGGTCTCCGAACACGAAAATTAGCCGAAAATTTCCCGGTTTTTTCGGTTTTGGCGCTCTAGCGTCTAAACCGTCGATCTGATCTCAAAATGGAGAGTCGGTTTTTTGCAGGCAATCGAACGGTCTAAACGACGATCGAGATCGTTAACTTCTACGATTGTTACTCACGGAGTAAAATGGCGCCAAAGTCGGAATTTGTCGGATTTTTGAAATTTTCAAACATGTTTCCAGCCGTCACGTCTCGAATAGTGGAGATATTACCTTGAAACTTGGGAAAAGTATGGTGCGTCACGTGGTCCTTATGGATGTTCAGAGAAAACGTCGTCTTTCTATTTGAAAAATGGCCAAAAAAATTAAAAAATGGCGGATGTCTCGCTCAGTTTCGGCGTAGGTCTCTAGAATTCATTGTCTTGCCTCAGAATGGTAAGACATTTTACCAATGTTATGAATTTATGTTGTAGTCACTTAAATGACGTACAAAAGTATACCTTTTGTTATTTCCTATCTTCTAAGAATATCTCATAACAATCCCCCAAAATCGGACTTTTTGAAAATGATACCCTATTTCATCACGGTAAAATGCCCCTCACGTCTCTACTATTGCACCTATAGTCTTGTAAGTTGGCATGCATGAGCGGAATAACACGATCAACAAGGTCGTGTAGTGAAATAACCTATTTTGTATCCACAAATGGCGGAAAAAATTAAGAAATGGCGGATTTTTCCCTCAGTTGTGACGCTGGCTTCTGGATTACGGTGTGTTGGCTCTGAACGGTTAAACATTTTACCAATGTTATAAATGTTTCTTACAAACAATACATTGGCCTAAATGTAAGTACCATCAATTGTCTCTTATTATTTAAGATTATCTCACAACAATCCACCAAAGTCAGACTTTTTGAAAATGAAAACTCATTTTATCGCTGTGAAAGCCCGTTTTGTTGCTATTAGCGCATATTTGACCTTGATATTTGGTATGCATATGCTACTAAACATTGTAGTTAGTATGGTTTATTAGGGAAAACCTTGTTTTTTCCCATAAACTTCCACAAAAATTTAAAATGGCGGATTTTTTTTTGTTAGGTTTGCGTGCAAGCTTCTGGTGTTTCGTGCGTTGCTTCTGAACGGTTAAATATTTGGCTGACGTTAGAAATTCTTCTTGTTGATACTAAACTGCTGAATATAAGGACAACACTACCTTTTCTCTATCATCCTTATTAATATCACGAACATTCCAAAAAATGGGACGTTATGAAAATGATACCATATTTTATCCCTGCGAAATGCCCGTCATGTCTTTACTATTGGCTAATAAGCCTTCATAGTTCACAGTCTTACGCCCCTTTACCTGCACAACGCGGATAATTACCTAAAAGTTTCATTTTTTATATAAAAACCTTAGAAAAAAAGGAATCATGCGTATTCTACCACAATAACCGACGGTGCGCGCCTGTGTTTTTCCGTCAAGTTCCTTTGAACGGTAAAAATATGTTCTTATTTGACGATTTCACTTCATTACTATTAAAATTGCCTAAAGAACAATACCTTTCGCAAGTTCCTAATCCTAATAGTAAACCCACAGCCATCGCTTAAACTCAAAATTTCGAAAAAAAAATCACATCAAATCCATTTAAAACCTGTTCACTGCATCATGTTTTTCAACACAGCGGTGGACGAGAGGTCAATAGTCGGGCTACTGATCCGAAGGTTGTAGGTTCTATTCTTCGACACGGATAATTATTTTTCGTTTTTCCCTCAAGTTTTTTTTACATGTACTTTTAATAATTTTTGGTTTCATCATTATAACACGCTTTAAAAGTTTTTTCCCCCAAAAAATAAAAATGGCGGTTTTCCCTATTTTCCGTGGTTTTTTCATTCTGACTCCTGGGTTTTACTTGTGGAACAACTTTATGTCATAAGTTAAGCTGGCGAATGAATGTCCTTTGTTACGTCGATGATCAGTATCATTACCTTCATATTTTGCTTCGATACGAGCTCCAGAAATGGAAACTTTGGTGAAATTTCCTGACTTTTCCGCGGTTTGCCAGCTCTGGCTACTGAACGGTCGGTTGGATCGACATTCTAACGCTCAATTTTACATAAGCTACATATCGGTCTGAAAAATAGTAAATACATTGTTATCACGGGTACATTTGTTACGAAAAAATTAACGCAAATTACCCCTAGAGTCACCGATGATATCAAGCTAGGAATCACACTTGCCCTGGGATTGACAATGGTGCTTTCTACGCCCCGTAGTTTCTAAGTTTCATGTGGTAGAATTCGAAAATTGCGTTTTCGCACTCCGTATGCAAACTTTAATAACCATGATCCCGACGTTTTTCAAAATGGCGGATTGTGAAACGTTTGGGACCGGATTATGGACCGGAAATATGGATTTCGTCGACTGTAACCCTTGAAAGTAAACCATTTTTTCCCGGATTTTTTCAATACCCCCATATAACGGCGAAGCCGTTCCGGGGGTGTAGGGGGCGGAGCCCCCTACCGAGCGGTAGCGAGTCTTAATACTATACAGCCCTTTGTGTAATTGATCTACTCACTCACTCACTCATTCATGTATACAAATTCCCGACCACTTCTGGATGAGGTGGGAACTTGAAATTTTTCAGGGACATTCTTTGGGAGAATCGATCGGAGGAAAAATTGCGAAAACCGGGAATTTTTAACCGCAACCCGCCGAAAAAAAATCAAAATGGCGGTTTTTCCACGTTTTCGATTTTTAGACCTTTGGGGCTCGCTCGATATCTCGTGAACTATGGGTCGTATCTCGAATCTGACGACAGATTGATCTACCCCAATCGACCCATCTACAATATGCGACAGACATTGGGCGTCTGTGCCTCGTAGTTTTCTCACCAGAGGTCTCCGAACACGAAAATTAGCCGAAAATTTCCCGGTTTTTTCGGTTTTGGCGCTCTAGCGTCTAAACCGTCGATCTGATCTCAAAATGGAGAGTCGGTTTTTTGCAGGCAATCGAACGGTCTAAACGACGATCGAGATCGTTAACTTCTACGATTGTTACTCACGGAGTAAAATGGCGCCAAAGTCGGAATTTGTCGGATTTTTGAAATTTTCAAACATGTTTCCAGCCGTCACGTCTCGAATAGTGGAGATATTACCTTGAAACTTGGGAAAAGTATGGTGCGTCACGTGGTCCTTATGGATGTTCAGAGAAAACGTCGTCTTTCTATTTGAAAAATGGCCAAAAAAATTAAAAAATGGCGGATGTCTCGCTCAGTTTCGGCGTAGGTCTCTAGAATTCATTGTCTTGCCTCAGAATGGTAAGACATTTTACCAATGTTATGAATTTATGTTGTAGTCACTTAAATGACGTACAAAAGTATACCTTTTGTTATTTCCTATCTTCTAAGAATATCTCATAACAATCCCCCAAAATCGGACTTTTTGAAAATGATACCCTATTTCATCACGGTAAAATGCCCCTCACGTCTCTACTATTGCACCTATAGTCTTGTAAGTTGGCATGCATGAGCGGAATAACACGATCAACAAGGTCGTGTAGTGAAATAACCTATTTTGTATCCACAAATGGCGGAAAAAATTAAGAAATGGCGGATTTTTCCCTCAGTTGTGACGCTGGCTTCTGGATTACGGTGTGTTGGCTCTGAACGGTTAAACATTTTACCAATGTTATAAATGTTTCTTACAAACAATACATTGGCCTAAATGTAAGTACCATCAATTGTCTCTTATTATTTAAGATTATCTCACAACAATCCACCAAAGTCAGACTTTTTGAAAATGAAAACTCATTTTATCGCTGTGAAAGCCCGTTTTGTTGCTATTAGCGCATATTTGACCTTGATATTTGGTATGCATATGCTACTAAACATTGTAGTTAGTATGGTTTATTAGGGAAAACCTTGTTTTTTCCCATAAACTTCCACAAAAATTTAAAATGGCGGATTTTTTTTTGTTAGGTTTGCGTGCAAGCTTCTGGTGTTTCGTGCGTTGCTTCTGAACGGTTAAATATTTGGCTGACGTTAGAAATTCTTCTTGTTGATACTAAACTGCTGAATATAAGGACAACACTACCTTTTCTCTATCATCCTTATTAATATCACGAACATTCCAAAAAATGGGACGTTATGAAAATGATACCATATTTTATCCCTGCGAAATGCCCGTCATGTCTTTACTATTGGCTAATAAGCCTTCATAGTTCACAGTCTTACGCCCCTTTACCTGCACAACGCGGATAATTACCTAAAAGTTTCATTTTTTATATAAAAACCTTAGAAAAAAAGGAATCATGCGTATTCTACCACAATAACCGACGGTGCGCGCCTGTGTTTTTCCGTCAAGTTCCTTTGAACGGTAAAAATATGTTCTTATTTGACGATTTCACTTCATTACTATTAAAATTGCCTAAAGAACAATACCTTTCGCAAGTTCCTAATCCTAATAGTAAACCCACAGCCATCGCTTAAACTCAAAATTTCGAAAAAAAAATCACATCAAATCCATTTAAAACCTGTTCACTGCATCATGTTTTTCAACACAGCGGTGGACGAGAGGTCAATAGTCGGGCTACTGATCCGAAGGTTGTAGGTTCTATTCTTCGACACGGATAATTATTTTTCGTTTTTCCCTCAAGTTTTTTTTACATGTACTTTTAATAATTTTTGGTTTCATCATTATAACACGCTTTAAAAGTTTTTTCCCCCAAAAAATAAAAATGGCGGTTTTCCCTATTTTCCGTGGTTTTTTCATTCTGACTCCTGGGTTTTACTTGTGGAACAACTTTATGTCATAAGTTAAGCTGGCGAATGAATGTCCTTTGTTACGTCGATGATCAGTATCATTACCTTCATATTTTGCTTCGATACGAGCTCCAGAAATGGAAACTTTGGTGAAATTTCCTGACTTTTCCGCGGTTTGCCAGCTCTGGCTACTGAACGGTCGGTTGGATCGACATTCTAACGCTCAATTTTACATAAGCTACATATCGGTCTGAAAAATAGTAAATACATTGTTATCACGGGTACATTTGTTACGAAAAAATTAACGCAAATTACCCCTAGAGTCACCGATGATATCAAGCTAGGAATCACACTTGCCCTGGGATTGACAATGGTGCTTTCTACGCCCCGTAGTTTCTAAGTTTCATGTGGTAGAATTCGAAAATTGCGTTTTCGCACTCCGTATGCAAACTTTAATAACCATGATCCCGACGTTTTTCAAAATGGCGGATTGTGAAACGTTTGGGACCGGATTATGGACCGGAAATATGGATTTCGTCGACTGTAACCCTTGAAAGTAAACCATTTTTTCCCGGATTTTTTCAATACCCCCATATAACGGCGAAGCCGTTCCGGGGGTGTAGGGGGCGGAGCCCCCTACCGAGCGGTAGCGAGTATATATATATATATATATATATATATATATATATATATATATATATATATATATATATATATATATGTGTGTGTGTGTGTGTGTGTATGTAAATATTTTATCGAAAACTACCGAGCCAATTCTGGTAAAGTCGGTATAGAGGGGTTATCGGGTACGAGGACTGCATTAAAATACATGCTCTGTGCTGAAAAAACTCACTAATTCTCGTATTTGGAGTAATTAATAACTACAACCATTACAGTAGTGAAATAACCAATCATTAACAAAGCTGACTTTTGTACCATTCTCTTGATTTTGATAAAGATTGGGAGAAAATAAGACCCATTTCGCATTAATATCTCACTCAAATTTAGCTAACTCAAAGAACACATTCATATTTACCCTATTGCTTAGCTCCTGGGCTCATTATCACCGTTGAAGCGCACATACACACTGCTATCCTCGGATATGAAATCGATTCTGAGCATCAAAATTTATGAATGTGCCCTGGTTTAGATTGGATGTCTTCTGCCTGAAATTCCGGGGCCCACGCTCTGCTTGCCGAAATATCCTCCTCTACGAAGGCGGCTTTGATTAGCGGTGTATAAAGTGGGAATGGAGCAGTAAGAGGAACATAATTGTTCTGCTATCTATGCATCTCTATCATCGCATTAAGCAGTGGACATTTTTCTTTTGATACGGAGGGCGTTTTTACCACCATTTTTCTTTTAAAATTTAAAATGGTATTCCTACAAAGAAAATAAAGCTCCTATCGGATTTAACTTCCTCTGAAGATGTCATCCGTAGTATATGGTACTTTTTTGGGTGTGTTTTCCTATTCCTTGACAAAAATATAGCAATCTGATATCTGAGCAGAGCTTGCCTCTCACTACTTCATGTCACTTTTAATAAAATTATTTCAGGTTAAATTGTCATCCTAATTCATTAGAAGGTTGCCATAAAGTGCAACAACTAAATCGGATGCATTGCGTCTGACACCAAAAAAAGTTAGGGAGAATGACTTTCGATTATCGAACATTCAATCACATAACATGCGAATAAAAAATTACTTCCCACCCCTCTTGCTCAACCATTTTGCCCGTATCCCTTCCTTCTGCAGCATCCCCTCAAATATTGGCATTTCTCTTTTTGCCACGATTATGGTCGGCTAGTTTCCCCATGAGATGAGGATGGTTGTTAGAGATAATGTGTTTTGTCTCTTTCTTTCCTACTTCTCCAAGCTAAATCCTCATTTGTCTTTTAACGACCTCAACTTTCTCAAACATCTCGTCTGGTGATATTAATCCCAGAAATATCCTATCTTTTCCAAATCAATTTTTTATCCATCCTTTCCACCCATGTTTTTACATGGCAGCAAAGCAGCAGACAGACACGGGAACTACTCTTTTAGGGAAAGTAGCTAGTTACTGCGCGTAAAGCTTTCTCGAGGATAGGCAATGAACGTTATTCGTTCGCAGTAATCATTTTACATTTAATCACAGGAGGACTGGAAAAGTTTAAGAGAGTTAGAACTTTCAACTGAACTATTCCACATTTACCGAGGACTGATAAAAAAGTCTCGTGGTTCACAACAATTCTATTGCCCGTTAAAATTCCGTTAAAGAGGAATAAAGGGTAATGTTATCAAAGATATTGATCCTGGAAATTGGCGCGCGTACAAGTGGATGACAAATGCGGGAGAATCAATATAGGTGAATGCAAACAGATAAGTCGTCGAATCCTGCTTCCATTTAACTTTGGCATAAGTATACATTTACCTCGACCACATACTGGCGTAATTGGGTCTTGTTTAGAATTAGTGGAGGGAAATTTACCGGGCCGCAATTTTTTATGCTAAATACATCTCCAATAGGCATGAAAATATATATGCGTAATGATCAATAAATATAAGACACACAGTACACATAGGAAGCCACTAATACAGAACTTATCACCCCACTCCCCCCAAATGAATGTTTTCCTGGTCCACCACTGGTTGATAGGTAGTATTTGAGATGGGAAAGTAGAAATTTAGAATTGTTTTGTAGCGTAAATAACCTCATTTTTCAAGCTAAAAAAATTAAATCAGCAGAATGCAACAAATAACTTGCTTAGTGGCCCCGAAAGCTGCTTGCTGGACGAAGGTACAAAAATGGGGCCTTTACAAACCGTAGAGTATCGTGATGAGCTCAATGAATAGTGTAAAGAAGGGTGGAAAGCAGTTTGAATTTAGACTGCCCATGAAGCAATCTCAAAAGAGAGAGTGATAACAGCAAAGCTCGCATTTCCAATTTACTTCGAGAGAAAGGAGAAGAGAGGTGATGGAGTTCCCCTACAAGCAAAACATCACAGAATTGAAGGACAGAGTTGACTTTCGGTCGTCAACATGAATAACAAACAGGTTGCCTCGGGATCAAGAGTAGGTATAGAGAGTCGAAATTGGGATTTAATAAAATGAATATACACAACGCAAGGTAGATTTAATTGATTGAACGGAAATTGTGGTTATGCAGTTTCAACAAGTCAACATCATACCTGTACCAACAAATACATTACCTCTGTGGCGAGGGCATAGTATTTGATTATCGGCGAAGATGGAAAAAAAATATAGAAACTGTCCGAGAACCATCGCAAACCAGTTTTTACTCTTAAAAAAATTATTGAGATAGAAAATGAAGCTATCTGAGACGACAGCTTCTAAAACACTAATGTGCATGCAACATTTTTCACATCGAAATTCGTGGCACCAGTTTGTTAAATTGATGGAAGGCTATCCAATATCAATGAACTCTCCACGCAAATTTTAGATAGACAGTCACATAAATTGATGTTCATAAATCCTTTTCATGGTCAATTATTTCAAGTGATTGTCGTGTAAAAAGCAATTATCGAGGAGTGCGTATCGTCAATTAAGTTTTCTAAGTAATTCAGCGCGTATTTACGTATCTTTGTATTTAATTTTATCACCTTTATATTCACTTCACACGGGTATAAAAGTATGCACGCAGTTTGAATATGATTTGTTTAAACGAGCATTAGCCGTTAATTAAGAAGTAAATAACAACCTTGCGGGGACGTCAGCAATTCACATTTGAATACAGGTTTTCTCATCCAATTCTGTTACCTGTTTAATGGGCCTTATATCAATGGTAGAATTTTTTTGCAGTAATTTGCTGGGTATCGGGTTAAAAAAATCCAATTTTATTTCTTTCATTGTCTTCACCTTGAAACATAGCCTAAGAGAATATACATTTCCATCATATTGTTGATGCGTGTTTTAATTTTTCTACATAGGATTAAAAATAATATCACGCATCGCGTTATAATCTACTATATGCATTGTAGGCACAATAAACTTGGGATGTCGCGGATCACGAGATAATTGATGAACGAGGATGCAAAAGATGAAACATAAAAAGTATGACGCTAACTTAGGTCAGATGATGCTCTAAACACTAATTTCTGCTCTAATTGAAGAATAAAAGTGGGCCAGGGACTTATGGTAGAGAGATGATATAGCTTTTGCTCTACTACTCTACTAAGGACTCTACTAAGAGAAACGAACTCCAATGATAACGAAAGTGTTTTTTTGTGAACGGTAATGGGTTTTAAGAAACTTTGGAAGAATAACGTGTTAATTTTGATTTAAATTGTGTAAGGCCGTAGACTTTAAGCATGGAATATACATGCAAAATTGGCAAGGGTAGCCACGGATCAAGTAACAATGATGGTTAGAAAAATATAAATCAACAGGACAAGAGAAAGGAATAAAAGATATCCTTTTAAGTGGAAGCCAGCAATCTTAAAAGTGAAAGAGGAAGAGCGGAAAAGGTCATTGTTTAAACGTATACTCGCTGGTATAATGAGAAAAAAAGGGTGTCCAGAGAAATACTTAGAGACAGTAGGTGTCGATTAAACAGATAGTAATTGAAATAAAAAAAATACGAAGACATTAGGAAAACACATATGTCACATTCTGTAAAATTGGAGGCAGTGAGTAATCAGACGCTAGTCAGAAAAGCCCACGTGTTGGAGATTGAAAACCAGTTTGGGAGTATAAAGGAACAGAAGCACGTAATCGATTTGCAGTAAAATAAAAAAATTATGAACAATATTTTTGGTTGTGAAAATACTGTTGTGTGGAAGTGTGTTATAGTTGTGTGTGTTAGGGATAAGGTTTTGGGAGGTCATATGGTGATGTGTATTTTTGAAGTGTATTGGGTGAAGCACAGGTTTTATTGTGGTCACTTATTGTTCACGGAAAGAACGAGTTCTTGTACCTATCTGTTAGGCAGTGTATCTCTCTTATTTTATCGCATCTGTCAGACCTAGAGATGTGGAGAGTCGTCATGATAATATTCTCTGTGACGCTATGAAAAATATCAGTTCTGAATTTATCAAGCAACCTAATCCTAGCGTGTAGCCTCTGAGTCTCTAGGGGCTCCCCTTAATTCCTTCAGTTGTGTAACACCGCATGTACGCTCGTAGCAGTTTTTAACGAAGCGCGCTGTTTTCCTTTGTTTTTATTAATTTTTTTCGTTAAAACTTTGAGGCCATGGTCCCAAATGCTCGCGGCGTATTCGAGGTGTGGTCTAACCAGAGCGAAGTAGCATCTCTCTCTTGGCCTTTTTCATCCGAGGACATCCTATTACACGTTTAACAAAACCTTGTTTCTTTAATGCTGTGTTATATATGTTTTGTATGGGTAATTCCCACGATATATTAATTGTGAAAGTCATTGCAAGATATTTTACTGTATCTGAGTATACTCCACTAATAGTATAGTTGTGGCATTCGTGTGATTACTTTCGCAGGAAGTGAACTGTGGTGCATTTACTGATATTTAAATCTAACCCCCACTCCTGGCACCACGAATGGTTATTAGAGTGCTGTATTAGAGTGTAGGTGAATATTTTTCCTTTTTTGAGTAACTGATTTAGCTTAAAAAAACTATTTATCTTACATCCTCTTTTAAGACGAGCCTCATGTTACATTGTGACGTAAAATCAAAAATAACAAGCGTTGATAAACTTGAATCTGTAAACCTTGCCCTCACATAATCGTTTTACATTTCGAAAATCGGATACTTATAGTACTTTAATCATTTAGTCGAAGTTCGAGGTAATCTATCACAGTCTGTATTTCTCTGAAAGAGCATTTTGGTGCTGTAACTCCTTTACCTTCATTTACTAGCTTTAAGTGATTAAATTTCCACAGTATATGTAATGAGAATTTTAATTTTTAAGAAATAAAAACTCCAGGAAGTAGATATTTATAGTAAATCGTTCATTCTCAAACGTTTTCTCGGTTCTACCCTCATTTTCTGACCCAATGAGTCATTTTAAAAATTGATTGCACATATTATGAAATGTTTTATTGGGTAAAATTGAAGTGGGACTGCATACGTTTTCATTCTTTATTTATTAAAAGTAACCGGAGTGGTACAGCATTTCGCGTATTTTTTTAAGAATCTAAGTGAATAATCGGAAGTAGTAGAGTTCATGTTGACCGAGACCTCTTGGAGTTAACATTATTTAAGTTAAATATTATTTCTTACTCTGAAATAATTATTCAAACCATATATTACGAATTCTTTCCATTATTGATAGCAATTGTTGTTGAAAAATAAGAAGAAACATGGAAAGCAATTCTTGCGCTTTCTTGCGCCATGTTTTCTCCTCCCTTAATAAAAAAATTGACTTTATATAAGATCAGATATTAATTACCCAAGAAACAAATTTCAAACAGTCTCTCATTTTAGAATGGGTACAAATTATATGCCGTATCAGTAATAAAAGAAAGCTTTGCCTATGAATTACGATAATACGAGATTTTTGGGCATACTTTCATTAAAATTCATTACATGACTTCATCAGTGCTTGTAAAACTTTGGATAAGACCTACATTTTGAAAACTTTGAAAATCCCTTCTGGTCGTATTATAATTTAATATGCTTGCTACGATGTAGATTATAACTACTTTTACTTGTAAATTTTAGAGAGAGAGATGGAGGGAAGGAAAGAACCATTGACGCTCATGGCCATAAGAATTTCTAGCCAAGCCATTTCAAGTGACGTGTCCTCCGCTCTCCTTCCCAAGAGGCTTTGGGAGTGCAATGAATGAAATATGCATCCATGTCCAGTGAAATTTCTATGACTTTTCGAGTCCTCAAGGAAAAAGAAGACGTATTGGATCTGAAAACATGGAGCTCGGGATGTACTCGTCATAGTTCGGAAGAGGGTCGAGTGATCGAGGAGTCCGAAAGAATTTCTTCACTCCCCCATTCCCCGTTTTAAATGTTGCGGTAAGAACCCTGTGGATATCATTGTGGAACGCCTTTCCCGAGGAAGTTTATTGTGTGACATGGGAAGGGGCTTTGCAAAATTTTTCTGTGGATGGGGGAAAAATGTTTCGGAAAATGCTGTTTGGAACTTGGGTATGAGTAATATTGGAGGGATCGGAATATGTGGAGCTGGACGAAACGGCGAGTAAAATGCATTGGAATGAGGAATAGGGTTCACTCAGATTTCGCCGCAGGAATTCAAAATACCCAGACAGCCAGTTTATTCTTAACTTGGACCCAGAAATTCTCTGCAAAGTGTCAGCAATATTTATATCAGTTTTAGGGGCTGCAGCAGGTTGTGCGTTCTTTGTTGATTGCACATTTACCACTCATGATGTGTGTTCCAATCCATGTGATTTCAATTCGAACCGAAATAAAAAACCCGTTTGTTATTTCCTTATGGAAATAGAAGAAGAAATGTGGTCAGTTTCATGTACCTAGGAATTTCGTGATATAATATTCCTTCTTGGTATAAAGTATCCGTAATAAAAGTTTTATACGCGGTATATTAGGACAAGAATATCTTTTTCGGCACTAACTTGTCGGAGAAAATGCACGTGAAAATTAAAATAAACAGAAGAAGAAATAGGCCATTAGCTAAAAGTTTAAAGCTTGAATGGGTTGGGGACTCCATGTTAAGCTTTATGTTACACACTTTTATGTTTGTTTCTACACTCTTTATGTTTCTTTCTACAACGTCCCCTGCTCATGCGGAAAGGCGTACATTGGTGAGACCTGCCGTTCAATGAGCGTACGAATGAAAGAACACCGGAGAGCGACTGAAAAGAAACAGTTCAGCCGCTCCGCCATCGCCGAACACGCATGGAGTGGACCAGGACACACTATTAGATTCGAAGACGCCAGGATGCTGACCAAGGAAAGCAGATACTTTCCGAGACAAATACGAGAGGCAATAGAAATAATGAAGGAACCGAACAATTTCAACAGAGAGGACGGATATCCACTACACAGCGCTTGGAAAAGGGTGATTCGCGCCTCAGCCAATCGCAGAGCAGCACTAAGAAAAACGCGGGAACACGACGATATATAAGGACGGCCAAGATGCTTCACTACACTTTGACCTGAAGACGCAGGCAGGACTGCCAGCGAAACTATTGTCCCTCAAACAACCAACGCGGAAGAAATCCCGGAAACATGGAGAGATCTACATTCCAGCTCCGCGGAAACCTGAGAACCAAGAATGATTATATTTCGTGTCACGATGCGAAAACTAGCGTGAAATGTCGTTAGTTCGACTGATAAAAATGACGAAATCTAAATATTTTGCTTTTTCCGGAATACCATTACTGCATCAATTTCATTATCTAATCGTGAAACAATTCTTGACACAAGTCATTGTCTTTTTTATGGCTGGAATATCTGGAATTTGCTCTCCGAAGGCAGTTCAACGGGGACGGTTTTTCTACTAGTTTCTGCAAGGACGCTCAAAGTATGGGATGCTGTTCAGGATGATTACCAGTACTGGTTTATTCTGGCCAAATACATAGCTTATGCACGATTAGTTACTTTATGGTATATTTTGCCGATGTGCTTTCTCAAACTGCATATCTAATCAGAATGGAACCATTGAAAATCGATTGATTTATTACTAATAGAGTATTTATCATGAATATAATTTGAGTGGTACAGGAAATTGTAATTCATTAATCCCCGATCAATGATATTAAGTTAAAACTGTGAGGCATATCAATAGTCATCCATAATAGTTCTTAGAAATATGCCTTAAAATACAGGAACCTATCTAACATTCAATTAAGGAGGGTCCAATGTTGGAGCATCAGTAATATTATCTTCGAATACACAAACTTAGGTGAATACCTGATTCTGTCGCCTCATATTTCATGCAGATTTTTTTTTCATGTAAGTGATCTTGCTAAATTATGAGTTGCCGTGGCGTTCATAAGGGTTAAACTTTTGGCCATGGTAATAATTTGGCAAATAAATGAGCAAAGTGAGTGACTGTGATTCAATTGTCCAATATTTAGTCTCAATTACCAGAATTTTAACCCGATAATTTTATTCCCCAAAATTCATTATTATTTCATAAATTAATTACAAATTTATAAATATTATAAATGTGTAGTATGGGAGTCAATAATTAATTATCAAGCCAGGTCACATTTTGGGTACGATATTGTTGCATATATTTTCAAGCCTGCGGCCTTTCGGACTGACGTAGCTGGAAGCCTTATTAGTAAATATCATCTGCATTCTTGAAGGCTCGAGGTTTTGAGAAAATATTTTAACCTTGGGGTTCGTTCCACAAGTTCTTTTCTTGATTAGAGTGAAACAGAATGACAGTTGATAACCCCAACACCCAGGTGCCTCGCAAAATTTTCCCTCGAATGTACAGTACTTAAGTCAATGCTCATTTTTCTTATGAATGATAAGTAGTATAGAATGTAGGACAGGAGATAAACCAAGAATCGTAATTTTTAATGCGGGCGCATAAAAAGTATTTTTTCGTCAAAGGCATAGGCCCGTGGGGCCCTACGAATGTCTCCAAATTCCTTAAAAATTGAAGTTTTATAATAGGGGCTTCATAGTGGAAAGCTACGCCTACATTCAGGATAATTCATAATGCATAATGAATCTATTCCCACCATTTTGGTCCATATGTTTAACAGAAAATGGTTTTTTATGCCTATTCGTTTATTTATACTTTCATAATTTCAAAGGGTAGAACTTATTGGGCCTTAATCAAGCCTTCATTAGTCATTGTATTTAAATTAAGTCGTTGCAAATTTTTTATAGATATCACCAAATATAGCTCACAATATACTTTAAAATTGCTTAAAAAGTACATTAAAAAGTCTTAGAGCAAAGTTACCCATTATTTTATCCATTAGACCTTTCATTTTTTAGTCAATTTTGTATATCCTTTTATATAACCACAACGCTTACGTCGAGAGTTCTACAAAGCATATTTCAAGTGTAATCTTATGAAATGCATCAGTGTTCTTCTTCCTTTGAAAAGGATAATTAATGATTCATTTATGATTAGTACGGTTGGCGTTTGATTCTCAATGGGAGGGATAAATATATGATATAATATATTCTCTCTCTCGGGGGAGTCTGTAACCCCGTCCCCAGGTGGCGGATAGGGGAAAGCCCTCACCGGTCTGTATAATGAAAACAATAGATGAAGGAAGAGAAAAGGAAAGATAATACAATATCGAATAATCAAAGAAAGAATCGATAAAAGGTCTATTCAAGCAAAGATTGGCAAATATACTCGGGCAAAACATAGACGAAAATATAGAAGGAAACGTGGAAAAGATCTACAGGTTCTTGACAACAGCCATTTATGAAGCAGCTTTTGAATAACTTGGCGAATAAGAACGAGAAAGTCTCTGTATTATTGGTGGACAGATGACCTAGTGAAACGGGTGGAACAAAAAAAGGATTTATATAACAAATGGTTATCAACCAATATCCTGGAGACCGTAAGGAATATGTAAGAAAAAGATACGATGTAAAAAGGGGAATAAGCAAAGCAAAAAATGAAGCATGGGAAAACAAATGCCAATAAATGGAACGCTTTATAGGTGGGACAAGGACCAATGACCAAAAAAACCGTAGGCGAATTTAAAAAGGAAAATAAAACAAATATAAAAATGGATATGATTAAAAGGGAGATATGTTCTTAGTGGACTGAAGAGAATTTATGGATATACAGACTGAAACAATTTTAGGAAACGTAGAAATACCAGATATAAAGATACAAGAAGTTAAAGAATCACTTTAAAAAATGAAAAATGAATCCTCAGGTCCGGGAGGTATTTCAGTAGAGATGTTGAAAAATGCACCTGAAATGATATTAGAAATATTGACGACAATCGTAAATAAAATCTTAAATAGATGTTCAATTCATAGAGAGGATCAACCAAATGAGTGGAAGTTGGCTTACTTGGCATCAATACATAAAAAAGATTCAAGAAACGAAGGTAAAAATTGTAGGGGCATCAGTATGACGGCCACTTGTGGAAGACTGTATGGACGAATTATTAAAGAGAGGAAAGCATGTAATAACTGTCAGGGAAAAGCAAAGAGGATTCACAGCAGGACGATCCTGTGTAGATAACATATTTACATTAAAACAATAGGGACACATGGCTGATGAGAGATCTTTGGTTGTGGAGTCTTGGCACACGGTAATGAAAGTGGAAGCTCACAAAACGAGTAGCACGTGCTGGTTACCTTCTGTTATCTAGAGTTTTACCTGGAGGATCCTTTGGAAATTGATCCTATACTGCGACTCTTGTAAGGTATTTTTTTATATTCCATCACCCATTATTAATTTATCTCCTCATAAAAGACGGAATAAGCTTGAGTAAGGAAAAGAGGTTCAGCATCGGCAAATAATTCAAAATTGGTACAATATCATCCAACCTGTGCTTTGTATGCTTACACATGATCATCTGTCAACATATTTTGCCAGTCTTTTATCCCTTTCGTTTCTGCTGTTTGATATCATCCTTTCCTTGAATTTCCTTGTATTCCTCGAATTGAATTAAACTCAATGATATTTAAACGAAGTATACTCTAGCTCAAACTGTGTGTAAAATAAGCTAATTTGGGATTTATCGTTGAATTCAACCATTAATATCATGTAGTATTCTGTTCTTCATATTACTGTGTCAGGGTTGAAACTTGAAGAGGAATCATTTCCGATTGTGTAACTTCCGTTTCTGAATATACTATCTGGAGCTATCGTTCAGTCGATCCATTAGGTATTTGATAAGAGTGTGTCAGATAAATGACACAATTTAAATCTACATCTACTTATTACCCTGCAAGCCACCATAAGGGTGCTTGGCAGGGAGTGACTAATCACCAACATGAACTAGAGTGAGGTTATTAATTTTCATCAACATACATAACACAATGGGTATGCTACCAATGCTACAAAAGTTACTAAACTAATTTATTATGTAACTATATAAACATGACACAAGAGCCATGAAGGTAATATGCAAAACTTTACTCGTCAGATCAAGAACCATGGATTAGGGGGTATTTGAATCAATGAGCAATGCTACCTGTCCACTAATGTACTTCTAAGTCCTAACTTAGTCATTATCGTGGGAAAAACGGCATTTTAAATATTTCTGTCTTAGAATTTCCCATATCTAATTTTCACGATATAATCTACCGTAGTATGTTCATAAGATAATGATAACATCGTCGGAAAATAATCTTAGTTTTATCTTAGATTTTAACATGGAAAGTTATAAGCAACATCTTCATGACGTGTTGTACCTAATTGTATGATTTTTGATCTTTGAGAATTAAAATTATTCATTAAGTAAAGAGACAAATTTGCCTTACATTTCAAATAATCAAACTAATTTATGACAAGACTTGTAATACAACACTGATTCTGAAAAAATACAGTTCACAAGGATAATGTCAATTTTATAAAGCAATGGCGCAATTTATTTTAAGTTGTAGGGCCGAGAATTCTGACGATGAAGTTATTGATGATTCACGCAATTTAAGAATAATTCATTCGTAGATATTTTGTACAATTACTGGTATTGCACTTTTTTCAACACACATGCTGGTAGGTTTTATCAAATACACACTGCATTCTGCTAATCATCATAAAAACATTAGTGAGTGGATACTACCGATAGGAAACCAATTACATATTTTTACTAACTTACAAAAACAGAGCCTGAGTTAACAAGAGAGAAAACACAGTTTTGAAATCACATTGCATTGCAAAACTGGCTATGGGCGTTCTGGATAGTAATTATCCCTACAAAAGGATAACAACTTACGAAAAACGTGGAGATAAATTAGGGCACAGCACATGTTGACCATCACTCCAACGTTGTACGTGTTCCGTTGAGTGAGCATTCATATTTCAAATTCATCCCGCTGTGGTGGAGGAATTCAACGGAAGTCACTTGTATTATTCTGCTCGCAGTATCGAAAAGTGAGAGAGAGGGCGATGAATAAGCGAGCGGCTCCCGCCTCAATGGAACATGTATTGGAACGCATCGTCGGCGTCAAAGGTGAAATTCCGGACTCTATCCAGTCCAGTCTATTTTCCGCGCGCAACAAATCATAAATTCACATACCAATCAATTGACCGTAACACTTAAATAAAAAGTAACAATTTTTGTGCAAAAAGATAATTTTCAGACATGGTGTGGTGTAATTTCAGAACATTGAGGTTAAGAATTCATTACAATTCACTGTTGAATTCTACGCCAGATTAAAAAATTAGCTAATTGACTTTTGTCCAATGAAAAGCAGAGATATGCGTTTTTTTGGGTTTGTCAATATTGAAAAAAACAGATTATTCTCTTTTTTTCCCCAATTTCTCTGGGAAAATAAATAAACCTAATTTTTCTTGCTTGGCTTGATTTTAGTTTTCCCCTTAAGTGGCGTAACACGCCCTTCCCTCTTAACAAGCGGCTTTATTAAATATTTTTATGACCACATCTTTTTTTTCTTAAAATAATATCACTTAACGATAGAAAAGCACAATATATCACTAAGAAACTATCTTATGATATATTTCCCGTTTAAGCGATTCGGAGATGTTCATCTTCACGCGGGCCTTTCTTATACTTGAGTTCAAAAATATTCTTGAAAAGTCATGGTTACCACTAATATGGAATCAAACTTCCATTTAAAATCCCAATTGGGAACTCACAATCTTCAGTCAAGTATTGCACGATGTTTATTTTACAAGCCTATCATACAATACAATGTGAATTGCACATGAGGAATGCTAATTTCGTTGTATCAACGAAAATAATGTCGCTATATTTTAATTTCGTTTGCTTTTGTTTGTAGAGGAAATTATTACTTAATTAATTAGCATAATTTCTGGAAAATTCACCAAAAATAGTAAACAAATGACTATTATTATGCAGTGAATACATTTAATAGGATGTCCACCTCCAAAGTCCTCAAAAGAAAAATATCATTTTGTATTGTTTCATGCTGTTATTGCATCTAATAGTGTGAACCAAAATAGGACTGCCTTCACTACCGTCGAAGATGTTGCTTATACCTATTTATTGCGCTTCATGATCAATTGCAGTATTGTTGGGAGAGTGAAATAAGTAGTAATTATCTATACAGTCTTATGACCATTATATTTAATACGTTGCGGAAAGCTTTTATCGGAGGAGTATTTTCAGCCAACCGTAATTGCTGTCGCTCTTTCATGAATACATGTTGATAGATACACTCCATACGTTTCTACTAAAAGTTCTTCTTTGGCTCCCAATGAAAACTAGGATTATCTCATGAGAATTTGCTCTTCTATTCTGGCAGAAAAAATTCCAATAACACCAGCAACACAAAATTTGAAGTAAGGAGTCATATCCTAACAAGAAGATCGTCAGCTTATTCCATCGTGTACTAACTTCTACTAAGTTTATCCACAATGGAAAATTTTATGAGCAAGTTTATGCTGTTGCAATGGGACACCTATCAGCTGCTATCGCTAAATTGTAAGTGGACAATTTTGAGAGAAAAGCCCTTTCGTCAGCCACACTGAAGTTTTCGTCAGCCACGCTTTTTTCCATACGTTGATGACACATTTATCGTTTGGTCTCATGGAACCACCGCCTTAGAAGACTTCCATAAGCACATTAACGACCAGCATCCGAATATCCAATTCACAGTGAAGCTGAAGAAAAACAATACCTTCCTGGACTCTTAAGTCCATCGGAAAGTTGGACAATACACTGGGGCATCGCGTATATCAAAAACTTACGCACACTGACTTATACCTGTATGGTCAAAGCCACCAACTCCCGTCCCTACGGAGAACGGAAATTCAAACCCTCATTCGTAATGAAAAATCTTTCGGCGATGAGGAAAGCCTCCCTTCTTAATTGGAACATCTACGGACAACTTTCCATCAGAATGGATATTCGAAGAGAGAGATTTTCTTGGCCTTCAACTAAGCCTCCGTCGATCCTAAGAAATCCTGTATTTTTAGTTCTCTCGTTCCGGAAATGACTACTATAGAAAAACTCATAGGCTTTGTTACCTACATTTCTACTATCGCGGGGAAAATATCAAGGATTTTAAATAAGCATAACATCCAGGTTATTCATAAACCACCAAAAACATTACGAGCTCATCTCTGCCAAGTTAAAGACGAATTGGGACTCGAGACACCGGGAGTATACCAAATTCCATGATAATGTGGAAAAATATACATTGGTGAAACTGGCCGCACAATTGAAACGCGATTAAAAGAACTCAGGAGGTACACAAGGTTGTATCATCCTGAAAAACCCGCCGTGGCGGAGCATAGCCTAAAGGAGGACCATCTTATCTAGTAATGCAAAATTTATATTATTTAGTAATGCGAAAGTCATATGCAAGTCCAATGGTTATTGGGAAAGGCTATTAAAGGAAGAGATAGAAATACATCTTCAGCCCAGCAACTTAAATCGGGACATGGGGTACTTGATAAATCAAGGGTGGAAACTGTTACTTTCAAAAATAATAACGGAAAGAAGTGACAGCAGTGGCCAGAGGTTTACGGAAGATGGGCAAAAGAATAAAAAAGGAGGAGTACTACTGGGTATAAATTGTCGTCCATTTAGCTATTAGGAGGTTTGAAAAGTTTACACCTCACCTATAGTTTCATTGGTTTTCAATTAGCACGGGTGAGATGAATACCCCCATCAAATGTCCCCTTTGCCTCGATACTGTTGTGTCAATACATGCTCACCTCAACTCATCCCCATGGGGCTTGGAACAAGCTTAATTTGGTTTTAATACAAATAGTTTTAATCATTATTCTTCATATTCCGATGCATATTTTCCTTGATCTCCTGCTTGTCCAACAGTCAACAATTTCGGCCATTAAAAATGTTTGTCCATGCACAGAAGTAACTATTACTAAAATATCAGCAACAGTTGAGTCTATTTTAGATCGCTTGGGGAAACAAATGACTTAACACTCGAAACACGAATTCAGAGCAGTGAGCAACGAAACTATGACCTGAGTAGAAGTAGAAATATATGATTTAGGTCCACAGGGCCTCACCCTTAGTTGTGATATTTTAGGCCTTATTACGGCTCCAAGGTTTTAGCTCATACATCTCAAATAGAATACTAAATTGTAAAACGCGTGCATTTTTCATAACCTGAAGGGCTCCGTTTGAAGCATGTGGATCCCTTAGGTCTCATAAATATAGCTTTTCTTCCTAGAAAACGCCGTTGGAGTTCAATAAGCTCTTAAAAAAACATTAATTACAGCAATTTTGCTCTTGAATAGAGTCGTGGGAGGCTGGAAACGCTGTGCGGAGAGTACAGAAATCTAATTGTGGACTTCTCGTGTTTCACCGACCGGGATCTGCTCCCATCCGTCTCAGCGAGATTCCACTGCACACTGCAACGTGGTGCGCAGCGTAATTTTGAGCCGTATCCCGCGCCGATGTGAGCAGACCTGATATATTGAGAGAGGTATGGCTTTTGTAACTAAATGCAACTAGTTGTAGCACCACCCAAAAAGATATTGATGTTATTTCATTGTAAAGAAGTATAGACAGTTATTTATGATAATGTTAAATCTACATCAACCCTCTAAGGACGGAATTACGAATCATCAGTATGAATAAAATTCTGCTAGTATAAAATAGTTTTTGAAAAGTGCTATTTAAGTATTAAAAAATGGACTTTTTAAAAATAAAATTTTTTATATGTGACTTATTTGTATTTAATATATTTAATTTAGAATAAAACTTTTGCATAGTGAAATTTATACGAGGTATACTTCAACGTTACCTTTATAACGTACCTTTTTTAAACTTTCCCAATTTTTCCTTCATATTACAGTTGAAACTGTTTATTTCAGAGCTTCACCAGGCATGTCACCGTCAGTGGATAGCGTCTCACATTCATCTATTCAAATTTTTTGACTAACCACCGAAAGAGACTCAACATTCTAAACACTTAATCCGAAGCGTTACAATTCTGTCTCGCGCAACAAGTAAATGAAGAAGCCGCTAAGAAACAGGACATTTAAATGATTTTCAAACGTAACAAATATGAACTGCTCGTCCATAGAGGGATAAATTTATTATCATTATAAAACAAGTTATTTTTCAAATCCGGAAGGAAATTACTAGTGGCGATTCACGGAATACACATCACTAACTGTTCATCACATATAATTAGTGATGACTTTTGTGTAATTGTCGAGTGCACAGGATTCAAATGAACCCACTAAGAGAAATACTGGACTATTTAAATTCGTCTCAAATAAGTAAATAGAACCAGTCAAAGCCATAGGTTAACTGACAAAATAGCGTCGGAACTACCGGTGCAGTACAAATAGTGCTTTAAAATACTCTTCAGTAAAAAACTGGTAATTTTTCAGGTAGTCCCTTTCCTAGGAACAACATCGCCTTCATCACAGAATAGCTTATTGATCGGATTTCCTGCCACAGCTCCCTACCCACCCTCAAATCTGCCAAACTTTCTCTGCTCAATTGGAGTAGACTCCATTTCTTACAGTAGTTAACATTGATCTCTTTATATCTCCATCAGATTAAAAAGTGCGCACGAACAAATCAGAGGATTATTCTGAAAATATATCTCTTCCTACGTTACTTCCTCCTGTTCCGTCAATGAAACCCACTACAATCAACATTTTTAACACATATTGATAATAGATTTTATTTATAGTTTAAAAATATTTTAAAACCATTGCTGTCTTCTTAACAGTTCGTTAAATTTAACTAAAATATTTAAATTTTAAAATAATCCTGTTTATTATACTATGGTACATTCGTAAAAATCGTAATCCGTTTTAAGGACATATTGCTGACAAACCATTAAGAGTATTATTGCATTGATAAAAGTTATCGAAACTCTTTTATTGCTCACTTCTTCCATGTACATCGGACGCTATCTTTCATGCTCATCTTTTTCTTAATATTACATTTTTATCCTTGTTAAGATCATTGCTCCCTTTCTGCATTGTAGTAGCTTCAACGTGATTTATCAGTTTCATTATTGATTTAATTTTACATGTGAATAAGAAGTATATTAGTATTATATTTGTATTAAAAATACACTCATGAAATTTTATGGCTATATCTGATGATTTAAAAATATGTTGGTACTTCAAATCAAATTTAATACCATATGTTACATGAAACTGTCCAAAAAATATTGACATAAAAGAAAAAATTTGAATTTTTGAAGAACTTACCATAAAATACTGGGTCTTAGTATCATAGATTTTGCTCAGCCGATAGTTTACAAAATAAACTAATTTTTCTGGTGATTTCACGTACTCAGCCCCCTGAGAAGGTGATTCTAGGGTAAATAAAATCCCAGAAGAGACATCCTATTTTCGGAGCACAGAAACTAGTTAGATCAATGTATGACCTGATTTCGAATGGTCATCAAACGTAAATGAAGTTACATAGGAGACAACTAAATCTTTGTGGGGAGTAAGTCTGTTGAAGACTTACGGTCAATCTATAAAATAGACATTCTAAATTCAAAATAAGTTCGAGCCCTAAATGAAAAAACTTTCCTGCGCATTCGTTGAGTGGAACAAGTGGGATACGCCCAGGAAATTGTATGAGTGATTAATATCCCTCAGGATGATCTGCAATTTTACTCACCTACTCGAAAATATAAAAATCATACTCCAACTAAGCATTCTACTATGCAAATCCAAGCTATAAATTCCTTCTCTCTCGTGGCGGGTAAAAAGAGGACATAGCGGCTGAATTGCCTGTTACTGTAATACAGGTTAAAAATAGGCTCCACCCCAGCAGCTAACGCCAGGCCGCCAATGTATTGCAGCTTGCATACGCATTTTTGTATTATATCCCCTCTTATGCTGAAGTTGCTACCTCTGGCATGTATATTTAATCCTGAGCTCTAGACTACAATTTTTTATATCATCATGTCTCCATTTTCACCACAGTATATTTGATGCACATGTCCAATATAACAATGTGACCTGCCGTTATTCTTCCTTCCCCCTGAGCGTGGGTTACAATATCCATGGACTTTGTAAACTTCTTCTTTTCCTCGCTGCTTTCAGATTAGTATCCGGATGAAAAGAGCGCACGTGTAACGTTTACTTATTTTTTTGTTTCTTTTTTCAATATGTAGTGGCCAATCACACGCCCCTATGTTCCTCATCTCCTGCCCTCTTTCTTTGTCTCCCACAGGAATACAAATATTTCAGTCCTATCTGCAATGTAAAAGTCGGTATGGAGGATCGCCGTTGTGCGAGCATTATTGGGTCGAAAGGACACGGTCGTAAGTTTGCCGGAGTGCGCCGACTTATGCAACTGTGTCACGGTCCCTGCTCTCTTGATGTGTATGAAAAGGAGCAATGGGGAAGAGGATGTTGAAGTGGAATTGATTGGTCGCATGTCGCTCGGGGTTGTAGGGTATTTGGACGAGGGGAATTGAAAATATGTTGAAACAAATGCTTGCCTTTGAAAGGGATCATAAACCTTTACCGAATAAAGGTTGTCTAGGTAATGAGCGGGAAAAAGGAGAGAATATGAAATAGTTAGCATGAATAGAGAGATAAGGGTCAGGAAGGAGAGGCAGTGTTAAAAAGTGGAAATGGATGAGCTGACATGGAGGAAATAGGCAAAAGAATAATTTTCTCATCATTCCGAGAATAAAATATTATTAAAAAAGGAAGAGTGGCTGAGATAGGTATCTAAGGAACTATTCCCAGTTAGTGGTATTCATCCACCAGCACATTTGAAATGAGTAGAGAAGTCATAAGAAAAATAGTCTTCCAAGGAAGCGTCGGATTAGAAAAAGCGCATCATTTGGTGGATAATAGAATTTTGCCATAAATTTGAAGGGGTATACGTATAACTTCGGTATATACATGTCACGGAGAGGAAGAAAAAATATCTCTACGCTTCTCTTATTATTTCCGGAAAATTTGTGACGCGATATGTGCTGCACCCCTATTACTCGTTTCAATGATTAGAGTCTGTAATAAGGACTAAAATAAGGCTTGAGATGCGCGGGTCTGAGAGAAAAAGGACTTACTTGAACAAGTGCGCGTACCATATGACGCTGCTGTCAGTATATCCGTAACCCTAGCTTAACCATGCCTAAATGCTCTCTACAGGGAACTTTTTACATCTACTACCCTACCTACTAGAGCTACCAATTTCACTCAAACCACAGGGTATTTTTTTCACTACGTTATTCTTCTTTTCACTCATGCTCTCATTACGAACCCTGAAATTATCAATTACTTTTAAATGGCAGCTATAGTATAAAAAAGCAAAAATTCTACATTTCGTTATGAAAAGGAAAACTTACTAATTTCATTCTTGCGTTTCTTTTGGTATATTAAAGGTTTATTTAGTGAACGAAGGAAACAAAATAAATATTTTATTGGAATTTTTCGAGAAAACGTGCAAACGTGGATCATTTTATCTTTAGCCGCAACCGTACACTGATATATTATATACGCATATTGTACAAAACTTTTTATCATACTATTATATAAATAAATTTTATATAATATATATATATATATATAAATTTTATGTTAGACAATATTAAATTATGCATAACATGAATAAAAAATTATTAGTTTCAAATTTATATTGTGCGTAATTGCTAAACGATTTCTTAAAGCAAATTATCGGGTATTTTTTAACCTTCCCTTTTTCTTGAAAGGGTTAAACACTCTTATGGTTTGAAAGTAAGAATGAAGGTACTCTGTGGTTTCAGGCTTGATGGAGTGGCATTGGAATCATAACTAAATATGAAAAAATAGGCAACTTCCACTGTGATAAATTTATTCCGACCAGTTTCACTTTCTACAGCATCTTTACGTAAAGATGAGACTGTAGAAGACCCACAGTGGAAGTTGCCTATTTCTTCATACTTATTAAAAAATGAAGGCATAAATCGCATGAAAAAACTAGTTAAATAGAATAAAATAGTTAAATTCGGTTTATAAATATCTCGTCTTGGTATATTTGACGTCATTTAATTATACATGCACATGTTAATGTATGAACAATCTGTAATTTTGACTGTTTTTATGAAAATCTACGCACTTATAATTCGATAACACTATCTTCTTTTGGCATCGACCAATAAATCATTAAGGCAACAATGCGATAGCAATAGTCTGACTAAACTTACGATTAGTGGAATGATAGAGTGTCATGCATCTCGAAACATAAAACTAGTAATTGCTGAAATTGTTGGTCCTTGAACTTTGAAATACTAAATATCTCCTTCCTTTCTTCACTAATTGAATTGTGGAGGTAAACATGAGAATTTTCATTTGACTAATGTCTCACTCGTAGGGAGAAAACTTTAGCCTTCCTCTCACGTTCGTCCAAATGCGCAAGTCTCAGAATTCAACTATATCACCTAATCTCTGAACGATAGATCAAAATACTTTGCTTGAGACAAGGAGTGTATAAAATTCAAATAGAGGCACAAAAATTGAACTAAAAAATATGTCACAGCGCGAAGCTTGATTCATTCGTTTTGACGTCCAGGAAATTAAACGCGTTAAAAGTATGACCACATGCCAGTGTTCTATTTACTGGTTCTATCCATTTACTCTTTAGAGTTTTTGTCATAAATTATATCACCATTTCCATTTGATCATTTCCATTTTCACTAAAGCTAACGGAGCTATATTTATGATGATCATTCCCTTGCATTATTCACGACCATGTATTAAAATTCTTCCACAACTCCATATGAGGCCAGTATATGGAGTGTGCACGCTCTCCTCTCGAGGCCAACATTAGTATATTACATGCAGGCTTCATTGGTTGTCCATATTTCAATCGAATTGAAAAGATTTGCAGCCTTCAGTCTTATAATCAAAATGAAATTACGGAATGGTAGGCGTTACCGATATACCACGCGGCATAACTAATTAACTAAGTATATAATGTAAGTGGAAGTGATTCCAATGTTCAGAAAGTCAACGTGAATGTCAGAATATTTACGTTATTATCTTTAGAAATTCATTTATTAACTTTAGAAAACGCCTCTTTAACAATTTTGTGTAAAAAATAAAATGATAAAAGTATTCCTAAAAATAATTTACGCCTACCTTTTTAACAAATCACGTAACTTCAGTAAATTAGACCTTAGATTTTCATGAAAATAATATTGTTTATAGTTCACAAGCAGTTCATCAAACCTAATTTGAATGAGGTTAAAATGCTTTTATTTTCTCTAGAAGTGAAAATAAAACCTCCTAACTCTTAAAAACAGATTGGGTTTTAGCTTTTCCAGTAAAAGTAGAAATATATGTTATAAAAATATGAGTTAAGTGATTTGTTAATTAGGCTGACGTAATGTATAAAATAGTGAGTTTGCTATATGAAAAATTTGATATTGACATTAAATCATCATCGATTTATCTAACAAACGCATTTATACTAAGGTCACTCTACACAATTTAGTTTATTTTCCTCCGCTAATCTAAATGTATCGTTCCGCACTCGAATGCTGGATGGTTTTTGCCGGCACCATCATTACACACTCAGAAAGTGAGTACATTCAAATGGAAGCCAGAAATATTACCTACTTTTGGTTTTTGCTCGCGACTAAAATGCCACATACATTGAGAATTTCTATATTATGCTTATCAATATACTTTCTTGCTTTTGAAGTTACCAGAAAAAAATGAAGGTCGCGGAGAGTGTCATATTTTGTGGGGCGGTATGCTGGCGAGATTGATGGGGACCCACTTCAGCCTCTAGCTTTTCCTCAACCCTTTAATCCCGCCCTCCTCTCCCCCAAACCCTACCCCCTCCCCTACTCACCCCTGGCGTCATTCCTCTCTCCTCTTCCACTCGCTCTTGTCCCCCTTCTCCCCCTTCACAGTTTGCTCTTCTGAGCACACCTCTCTCCATCCCTCGGAAATAAAACCCCTCACCTCATCAACCACCGCGGGGGGCCGCGGGATATCTCAACTGAGCGCGACGCCACGAGGATATCCGTATTTCGCTCTGTTACCTACACCTCCTCATCTCACTCCTTCTCCTCGCTTTCTCGATCCGCGACTCCAGCGCTCTTTCCCACCTGCACAGTACTTTTTGCCGTTGCGACGCATCAAAATGATGACACCTGGGTTCCATGTAGGTCATTTTCCGATTTTGCGTTGCCGGCGGCGCGAAACTTCGCGGAAAACGTTGCAAAAAAGCGCATGCTTGGTTTGTGAACTTTTTTGGGCACATTATATTCTTTGAATAATATTTATTCTTACTTATAGTCAAATACTGTTCTAATTGATACATGTTGAGGATAACTAGACTAGCCTCGGTTTCTTAGAAGCCCACAAATATTAACAGGAAAAGATGACGCCTCAATTATTTGATCGACTGAAGTATTCCGCTCGAAATCGAGGTATCTGGGACTAAATTCCATTCAAAGGTGAACAGTGTTTCCTTATTGAATTATTCGCAAAAATGGAGGACTGCGAATGCTGTCGTTTACTAATACCCTAAGGGTACGCTTCCCGTATACCCATGTTAATGCCTTTGTCATTATGTGCAAATGTTCCCTGTTGACAGGTAATTTAGTTTTTGCACGTAATGAAATGCATGGCGGAAATTGTACATGGGAAATATTGTAACAGGAATTTAAGAGAATTTGTATATATTAATAGAGCTGTTTCAGCATACTCGTATTCTGGTACTATTCATTCCCGAATATTTTTTCCGAATTGAAAGTTAACGTGTTTTTTTCGGCCGTCTGTGGTACCTGGCTCATTTTTTAACATTACTGGTTAAAAAAATAATATTATTCATGTGGCCAAGAGAAACGTATTTCTAGGTTTGATTGTGAAAACCATGAAAACGATCATGCTAGCTAGGCCGTTGAAATTTAAGAAAGACGCATATTCCTCTGAAGAGGCTTCCGACAACGGTATCTATATATTTCAAATTTAGAAACCAGGTAAAGAAATCAAGGTAATCACGTTAATAAATTCGTCGAATCAACCAGAAATCGAGAAAACTAAATTGGTCATTTGTGTTGAATGGATGATATCAAAAGTCTACCACAAGGAGCGTGCAATCCGCTTATAAAAATCAGGGACGAAAATATGTCATAAAAACAATGCCTACCTTAAAGGACACTTATATCCGCGTAAGTCTAATTCAATCAGTGTGTATTGCGGTAAAAAATGCTATAAACAGAAAGATACTATATCGTCCATCATGAAGTTGACTCATTGAATATTCCCGATTACGATAATATATTCTGAAAGAAAGAATTTCCTACATTATATTAATTTATTTATTTTATTAGAAAATTAGAGGTTTCATAAATTTAAGTAAGATGAGACACCAGGAACATCCACTGAATTACAGATTAGTATTTTTTCTCTGGATAAAACATGACGTGTACTCGACAAAACTTTCTTTGCATGCAAAAGCAACAGAACAAGCAACCTCTGAGAAATATAAAGCAGTGTGTTTTTCAGGTTTTACTGCTCTTTTCTAAACCTTATGTCAGATATATGTCGATTTTTATTCAAGATTAATGAGCTTCGGATAGAAGTGTTAAATTCCTTCTAAATTGTTTCCAGGTTATCCTCACTGGAATATTTCAATGTTACGCCGCGTAACTAGTCTTGGAGTCACCTACCCCCATCCCAGTGATTGCCAGTAGGGAACTTCCTGTCTAAGAATTATTTGGTGGGAGCTTGAAGATTTGTTTTACCTGTCAGATGGCTAAGGGCAGCGTTGGAAGTTTTCTAGCACCTCAAGCACCGCATTCCGCAAGACGGATGTTGAGTTCAAATGTTAAGAGGAAAATTAGGAGGATCAAGAAACTGAGCAACAAGTAGGAGTAACAGAGATTGAGAAAAATAGCGAAAAAGTTGGTAAATCAGAGGAGTTAGATCGTGAAGATATAAGGAAAAGATACTTCATTTATTTATTCCTCCCACGAGTGCTAATTAAAATATAAACACAATAAAATATAAAATTTCTGGATTTTCCCGATAAATTTATTATTAGTACTAATTTTGTAACCGAGTGACATCCTTTGTAACAGGTTCCTCTTACTAAGTAAGAAGTCTATGATATAGAGCCTGAGACAATGTAAAATTAAAATACGTTGACATTATTCATTCTGCCAAATGCAATTTTTCATTTCCCCTCTTTGACGCCAAGAAAGGGGAACTCAAATAGCAGTGAATGCGGACAAAAATACCAATATATGCAAAATTAAGAGAGTAAACGGCTGGTGGATAGAATATCAACACAAAAATTCAAGACTTTCGATGAAATTACGATTAGGGAACTCTTTTATATGTCTAACATAAGTTGACGAACTGAAATAAAATGCAGTTGTCGTTTCTAACATTTTTCGTCCGTATTTTGTCTTCCTTTGTTTTACTGATTTGGTATTTTCATTTATTCATTCCTGCTTCATAGGGAATTATACTTGACATGAGGAATAGTTGTCAGAAGAGGATTTTAGCTGTATCTCAAGGGCAAGATCCTTAAGGGCAAGATTGCTTAAAAATTATAATGGTGTTATTGGAAGTATTCGATAAAATAACTAACGCGAGAATAGCCATTTCCTATGCTTTTACAAACTATCTCGTCCATGAGAAGCATCATGACCGAGCGTGAGTTTTACTACATTCTAATATCACGCATTTTTAGCTTATAATCTTTTGCCAGAGGGTGCGATAAGGGTGCCACAGCAAGAGAGAGCCCCTGAAGATCCCATAGTATAACCCCTAAGTGGAGCTTAAAGCGCTCAGGAGAGAGGAGGGTGAACCACAAGTATGAGAGGCAAACGGCAGAGCGGCGAAATGTGAGAACGTTTCGTCGATGGGAGGAGACCTAGGCCGAGGGATAGAGGTTATTGTATATTTTATGAGAAAAATACGTGTCCATTGACTATTTTTACAAGTTCTGGAATGGGAAATGTAAGGATTTACTTTAAAACGAGATAGAAAGGAATATTTTAAAATACTTAATATAGTAAGATTGGACTTAATATTAATTCCTGGTAAATTTTTTTCACAAGCAAGTAAATTGACATGACAAAAAGTCCGCAATGATACCTCTTACAAAATGCTTGGAGCTGCATAATGGACAATTTCGGGACATAGGCCTTGGGAACTTTTGTCGAAACGAGGAGGAAGGATGATAAGAGTCAACAGTCTGAAGTCCTCTAAAATTGCTCTCTACACATACGCTTTGAGAAGCGGTTGATTTTTTTCTACCTGCCATTACGGTTCGAATTGTCCCATTAAGAGACCTCAGCGTGGATCTTTTGTAAACTCCCAATGATAGGTGATTCATAACCACTTTCCTAGCATGTGATTGGCTCACTCTTTTGCCGCTATTTAGCTTTGTTCCCCTGACTCACTCTCTCTCGTTGCCTTACTCTCTTCCCCGCCGTCCTTTTCCTTTGCCTCCCCTGCTTCCTGTATATGTCTGTACCAGGAACATGTGCCAGCTAAATCTATGCCTTTAGTTTGATCTCACTCGTGCGTACCGTAATTCTATAAATTAAATTTTTCTTAACAAAATAAACACCTCTCTCTATCCTGAAAGAAGTAAATATTCGTAAATATCGTGGCAAGGTAGCAGTCGGAATCACGATCTCGAAGATTAATATGTTCCGTTTTTTCCGACTTGTGATGAAGGTTTCTTTACTGCTTAACCCCGTGCAGTGAGCGTCGCCAAGAGAAAAACTGGATGACCCTGAAACCGATAAGAAATAATTTAGAAGAAGAGAAGCTATTTTGATAAATTTATAATCTCGTGCATTACTTTGATCGCCATGCCTGAAACTTGACATATTTGGCGGATAAACAGCAAATTATATTTGTGATGCTAATTAGAGTTGCTACATTTGATGACATTAAGAAATGACAAGAATGTTGTTTTTCACGGTCTTGTGTTGTACATGACATCACTCTTGAAGTAAAGAACACATAATCTTGGGGTACATAATAACCCTGGGGTACATATGCTTGTTTGCACATCAAGTTTTTCTATAGATCACTCTTGGTAAAAGTTGGAATATGGGTGATCGGTCCAGTTCAAGGGTCACGGGTCAACAATTTTCTGAAGAAGTTATTATTTCATCTCAATATTCAATAATCAAAATTCCATAAGTGAATATATGCCATTTTTTCCAAATAATTAAGCGTATTAACTCTCATTTTTCTGCCCAAATTCGACCCACTGTGATCGTAATTCAGTGTGACTTAACTTGATGTATAAATATTTCAGTAAACGCAATGGTATTTTACCCTTAAGGGATGCCTTTATAAAGGTTTACTGACGGGGTTGGTGAAGGGAGAGAGTGAGCAAAGACGGCTGGCTTAGTTGCTGTTGAAGGTTACTTACGCCGCAGAGAGTGAAGGCTAGTTGGTAGTTCTGGATGGCTGGAAATGCTTAGCTTAAAACATCGGCAACAAAAACATGAAACTCTATAGGCTACGGACGCTTCCAAAACATTGACCTCCAGAACGTCCGCTTTAAAGCTTCGCAGATTAGATGGATTTCGTTGGCCTAAATCCTGCGGTTATGCTAAGCCATAGGTTTCATTGGAACAAGTAGCGGAGGATTGGTCTCTGAGTTATTAAATAATGCAAACCTTCTCTTTTCCAGGAGCGTAATGATTTCGACACCAAAAAAAGGTCTGAGAGATGTGGGAAGCACCAAACCTTGAGTCTAGTGTCTTATGCATAAAAAATACACAAATGATAGACCGAAGAATGAAAAGAAAAACTGAAGACTAAAGTCATGGAATCCGGGGAAAAAGAAAAAGAGGAAGACCACGAAACCAGACAAAACCGAATTTTGAGGAAATATTAAGATGGAGCTAGGTTTTGAGGAAATACCTGATTAAGTGATGGAGGCCGAGAGTAAAGGATCACTCAGTCCTTAAAAATAAAAAAAAGAATAAGAAATAAGCGAGATATTCTATTGAATTATCCCAAAATCAGTATCTACCTCATAATTAAAAAAACAATTTTCGATTTCACATAGAGGGTAGGCGTAAAGGAAACCTCATTTGAAAAGTAAAAAGTTGCACAAAGAGTTGCTCATGTAAAAAAATGGCTGGATTATTATTACGGCAAAGTGAAAAATATTGACTAAGAGAATACATTTAGCATTTCTTTCAATTCAAATCATGAGGTGTTCTTGTCACCATTGTAAAAATATAAAATAAATCTCAAAAGAAGTTAAGTAAATATAATTGGCTATCTATATTTTGTGTCTTTCATTCAACACCATTCTCATTACAATAAAAATATTAGATCAGGAGTTTTTCCTAAAGTTGTGCTTTAATGAAACTACGCATTTGAAATATTGTTCTGGTTTCCATATTGGTAATTGTTATATTTTACATTATTTGTATTTCTTACGCGCTCCTGTAGCTAAGGATGTTAAGTCATATATTATTAGGGTAACTGAGATTTTCGTCATTAGGTTATATGAGAGTCCCATTGTTGCTTTTTTTAAAGCTTACTCTGTGGGAATACAATTAGGAACCTCATTTTTTTAGCTGTTACTAAGCTTATATCCTGAATTTATATGAGTCATAATCTTCTAAATCCATATCCAAGAACAATTTTGATAAGCGATTAGTTTGCTCTTGGTGGGAGCGAGAGGAAAATTTTGCAGAGTAAAATTAAATCGTCCGAATTTTTCTCCGGTTCACATGCCTAGGGAGGGTGACTGGTGAACATAGGCTAGGTTTTAGGGACGTCGAGCCTAGTCGGGCCGGAGGGTGAGGGTGTTGGGTATAGTCGGGCCTACACGTCTGGCAAAATCGGGCCCCAGTCCTATCGGTCTCATACATAATCGGGTCGGGATTTTCTTAAAAATCGGGCCAGTGTTCCAGATCTTACCATATCATATGTATACGTTGAAATGGCATGACTTGAGAGAAGTCAGTCAGAAATTTTTGAGAATATTCTTTATATAAAGGTTGAAATTTTATTCCTTTCAGAACGAATTTGAAATCAGAATGCTGTTTTCTAGTGTTGGATATTTAACCATTACAGTTGTAGTCAGTATTGCGTATAATGTATAGGTAAAACATTTTGCATTGGATGTAAAATTGGTATGTAGACTCTAAATTCTAACCTAGATAAGTTTATAAAAAGGACAACGGCATTTGTTCTCGTAAAAAACTTAGTGAGGTTGGTAAACAAAACTGCAATAACTGTACTACTTCAACGAGTCGTAAAATACAGAGGAAGCACTAAAATTTTTTAGATATTTCATTAATATATCGTCTTGAAATAGACATTCAATTCGTAAATAATATTACTATAAGCTCACTTGTTCAACACCTATTAACTGACAATCATTAAACTATAAAAAATTATATGTAAACAATGTTTTCGTCTTTAATATTCCGTTTTTCTATTTATAGATCACTCATTTTTTCCTAATAAATTTCAATATTGGCGTTTAAAAAAATCATTGTTTTCTGGTGAATAATTTTTTTTGACATCTAAAATATTGATTTTGAGCAATAGAAAGATAGATAACGTATCATGGCATCATTAGATTATTAAAAATAAATATCAGCTGCAATGAATTATTTTGAGTCAGTAACAAATATCGCCTTCAAACTTTGAGAATTTGCCCGATTATACCGAAGATACCTGATTGAAAATTGAAAATCATTAATGACACTAATGATTCACTTTGAGGATGGCAGAAGAAAGAAAATTGCTTATAATTTTTTCTTTAAAGTGCTGTCTGAGTTTTTACATAACCAACGACAAGTTGAATGTTTATTTTATAACGTAAACCGTTGCTTTCACCTAACTGACTGCCACTTCCATCGTATTTAAAATTTCATCATAGGGGAAAGTTAAAATCAAACCAATTTTCCCATTTGTGAGACAGCAGTGGACACACATATCATAATCAATACATACTCAAATAATTGAGACATAAATCTTATTCAAAACTAAATGGTGTCTATACAGATTTTGTATCATCTTTGCCACGTGATTTGAAATAACTCGTAGGGATATCATAGGGATAAGACAGCCATTCAATTTTTGTAGATTCCTTAATTAAAAATAAATTGGAATTGTAGTCCTCTGGAGTACCTATGTTTATCACGATTAGGCACGTCAGGTGAAAATGATAGAAAATATAGAGAGTTGCAGAAGCAGAAAGATATACTTCTACAAAAAACAAATAATAGCAAACGTCTACTCACTTAAAATGAAAAACATTTGAAACGGAATCTTGTTGCTAATATTTGACGTAAATATGATATGTCTCTTATCCCGGTGTGTTTTTTTAATCCCGGTAATTTCTTCTGAATATACTAAATAATCCTCTTCACAAATTCCCTCAAATATAACAGAATTTTTCGCAATACGCTCGATAAATCTGCAAGCTCCGGAAAACCCTCCACCGCTCTCAGCTCTGTTAGAATTCCCAATTACACTTCCAAATCAGATTATGGACTGAATCATTTAAAACCTCAGCTTCAACGAGACGGTCTAAAAAGATAATTTTTTCATCCCGTAGAATTCACTCGAAACCAGGAGACATGATAAGATTAGCTGAATCAATAATTCAACTCGCCACTTTTTCAATCGCCAATACTCACTCGTTAATAAACATTTGATCCGATTTTCTTATCTCTAAATACTTTAATGGCTAATACCTGATTAATTTTTTTAATGTCATTATCCTTAATTTTACTACAAAATGCAACTCTTTTGTTATTAAAAAATATATAAAAATAATTTCTGATGCCATGAAAAATGACTCAGTATTTGCATTTCCATGTGATAGTCTTGAATAAAACTATACAAAATATATATGAGTCATGCATTTCCCCATTGATTAAAAAGCGTTCCCGACATATACCTACTGAATAAATAGTAAACCCACCCAAAAGCAAGTAGTACAGATACAAGATACTCGACGTCCATCATAAATGTATAAACGCTTATATTTACCGCGAGACTTAAATAATCAACTACGATTTCGTCATATTGAGGAGCAATACACCGTGATGAATATCCGCTCGAAATACCGCATTCCAATATTTGCCCTTTACATAAATACTCCGACGTGGCTGTTATTCCGCATGGTCACATAAGAAAAAGATATTCATTTCATTAGATATGCGTTCAATGGCTAATGCTGTAAGTTTATAACTTTCATCTAATGCAATGGAAAATATAAATTGACCTCCCAGGAATAAATAGTCCGTTTAAATACCTGAAATTTTTCAAATGAAAATATAGCACCAATGTTTAGACAATGATAACAAGTAACTCTGACGAATAGATTAATGCAGAATACCGGAATCAGTGGTTATTAAATGTAATATCATATATTTTTTGACATGAGATTCAATAGCATTTACTTCCTCTACAAAAGTCCCGTTGACACCTTAATAACTAGGGCAATCGAAGCATTAATAAATATTTTATAAATTTCAGAGGCACAACGGCCCAAAAATGATATCCCAGTGACATCTCGAGGCAAGGCATACTTCATCCACGACAACTCAAGTGCGGTCGACGCGTCATCTAGAGTCCATCACAAAAGGTCTCCATTGAAGTTTAAAGGTGGGAGATAGAATGGGCTTTTATGAAGACATCTTGGCCGGGGGCATTTGAGATTCAAATCTGACATGGGCAGCAATTTTCTTGCACAGAGCAAAGTTTTCGAAGATACTGGAAAACTAGGTGGAGCCGTCTGATGAAAATTCCGGTCTAGGCGGAAGATGGTGAAAAGGAAAAAAATTCTAATGTAAATCAAGAATGCCAGGTTTATTTGAAAAAAATTTAGTCCACTTCTTCATACTTCCAACTTTTACATGCATTGAATGCTGAAATTTTTTTTAGAATGTTTTGATTTTCTTCCACGGAAAGCAAGGATTTGTTTCTAATGCCGATTTCACACCTGAAATTTCTTCAAAAGCAGATATAAAAATGATACCGTTGAGGAAGTAAATTACTAATATAATGTTAGTTATAAGTTCCGCCTCTCTGGAAAAGAAGTAAAGCAAGTCATAAATATTGTATGACCAAATTAAACGATTTTTTTAATTTCTACCATTGTAGTTTTCAAGCTTATTCCACAAGAAAGTATTTTCTTATTTTCAGGCTAATGATCATAATGTATCGATCCTTAATCGGTACTGCGTCAAGAAGGCATATATTTGGAACCATATTAACGACTATTAGTTTTTTTATTCGTAAATATAGCTGGTTAGCATGCCAAAATATCGTTTAAGGAAGGATTGTGGCCTTATTTTGAGTTTTAATCGATGATAAAATAAGTATCTTGACTAAATGTTTTGAGAAAATGCGACACCAAAAGAAAACGAACTCCCAAAATCCTTTCTGAAAATTTTTCCGATGGAATTTCCGCCTGCATAGACACATCGATTTTTGTTGGAACTTACTTTTGAAAAGCATAACGCCAGGGAGAAGAAAGAGAGGAATGAAGGTGTGACCAAGAGGCCGAGGATATTTCAAGAGGAACTTGCAGGAGTCCTTCATCACCCTTGGCTGCTAATCTACGCTTGACAAGCCTTCGGAGACCTCAGGCAAATTGAAACTGTCGAGCACCATCAAATTCAGTTTTACCTATAAAATATAACAATCACTGCATCCCTCGATAAAACTCGGGGGTAGCTGACCTTAAATTATGGCCTTGGGCCAGGGTCATTTTCAGATCCAAAAATGTAACTTGAGACCATATTATTGCCGTAATTCTGAGGAAGACGTTGCAGGTTTGAATTACGCCTGCAAGTTAACATGGTGATATCCTTGATGAATACCATTCAAAAAGATGAATATGAAGATGGAGCTAATGGAAATACGTCAATATCAACCATTCACAAGAAATATTTAATTAAATGAAATAGAAACAATCGTTAGGAGGAGCACCAATGATTACTCATCCCATGCTGTTTAAGAAAAAACCCATGGGAATGTACAATTGTAGGAAACAAAGAATATTTAGAATATAATTGAAACATGGATATAATATGATCCCGTGCCTTAACTTTCGACCTACTTCTATCCAAAAATTATATTATTTGTTGCGGCCAAATACAATTTTACCTGGACATGTAAAATTGCTTGAGCACTCCCCTGGAAATATGATAAATGGCACAACTACCATATGTTGAGAAGGAGAAAGTCAGTTGATAATGGAAATTAGACCGATGAAGGTTTGCATTTCACGAAAGTCGAATTATGAACAAAGAAGGACGACAATGCAATGCAAAACTTTCAAAAGCGCGGCACATTTTCCAGTTAGCCACAATACTTATTCTACCGTATTATGTATTACTCCCTTAGAGCCCACCTCAAGTCAATAGACAATCTAATAATTTCAATCCAGTTATATAAATCGTAATATTCCATTTACTCGAGATTATGATTGTATTCGAAATCCGAATCTGAGAAGCAGCGATTATTATAGCCAAATAATTATGTAATATACTTGAAAGCTCATTGCCTCCAAAATTGTTCCATCAGCACCAACGATTTAAGCATGCCACAACCAAATGTTACTAACAAACATACATTTCCCTTTCATTATATTTTAAGGAGACAATATTTTTCCATTCGCGAGAGTAATTTTATCGTCATGCAGTCAAATAACTATCTGGCTCTTCCTAATTGAAATATCCACCATGGGTGGCCTAACAGAAACATCTAACGCTGCTCTGATTTTCTCAACCAAACACGTCTATGCAAGGCGCAAGCTATTTCACCTCCAGACGATCGAAGTCCATGGGAATGGGCTACTTAATGGATTATCGTAATTAATTGTCACAGTCCTTTCCTTTTCAACTGGATATGGTGACATTACGGGCATAACATATAAAAAGAAAGCCTCAAATAACACACATATACATACATAAAACATTCTTTCCTCCACCTTGTGGTGAAAAGGTTAAAGTTACTTGCGTCTTTTGAGAACAGGAAAGCAAACCATGATCTCAAATTTTTGTCGATGGTTTTCAAGGTTTTGTGTCGAAGATAGGAAGAATCTGGTCGGGAATACAATTTTAGTCTACCAGCGAGCTGCCTTTATGCATGTTCAAACGTGCCGTAAAAGAATTGATATTAAAACAATTGCAACAGAGCTAAGATGTGCCAAGGCGTGGAGAGGCATTCATTGCCGAGGCTTGGGGAGGATGTGGGTGAGTGTAACGCTGTGGTTAAAACAATTCCGGCTACTAAAAATAGCACAGACAAACGGCGGATAGTCTACTCAGGAATGGAGCCTTCTGGGAGAGACTGAAGTAATAATGGCAAGAATTGCCGCCATTTAGCTTTTCACGACCTCCTGTTGGAATATAAAAAACTTAAAATAGAATGCCATCAATTATATCGCAGCTGTGAAGTTACCGAAATGTCTTCTTGTAAGTCCTTGATGTCATATTGATATTGAAGGTTCCATGTGCAAGCTTTCCTCCTCTCATCCCGAAGAACCCTAAATGTGAGGAGGAGTTACAACTGGATGTCATTGAAGTATAGCAATACTGATGAGAACTTCAATGAGAGGTCAACATATAGTAAAAACAAAAAAGAGACAGGTTTTTTAGATCCGTAAATGAAGGAAACTACGTAAGTTTTTGTAGTTGGAAGAGTGGATACCATTTATCGAGCGCCGATTCCATGTTAATTAAGGATAATTATTATCCCACACGTGTTGTGGCTCAATCTTAAACGTGACCTCCTTACTTCCTAATTGTTGGAGCTGATATCGTTCAGCGGTTCCCTAAAATCGACAAAACGAACGTCATTAATGTTACATTTGAGGGTATCTCTTTCATTTTCTTGCAAATGCGTTATATTACCATCTTTTGAATCCTTAGAAATAAAATTCTCTATTTTTATTTCATTACAAATACATAGGGCTTCTAACCTAAACATATATGAATCAGCTATCATGTTTTCATTTTCCTTCACGGAAGACGTTATATGTATTGATTTTTAGGGAAATACAATAATTGTGGCGTTTTATTCTTAGAATTTTTCTTTTTCGGATAAATATATTGAGAAGAACCTATAATACCAAATGATTTCTAATGAAAATGGTACCTTTTATTAACTTCTCTGACATATTTACCCGTAAATAAGGAATGAGTTCCACTTCAAATGAATAATGATGTTGGTCCTAAAGTATTTTCTACTATGTCTGTGAATGAAACATAACATTACATAGAAGACCGATAAATACCAATAAATGAATCCATATGATAATTGATATAGCTTCGCCGATTTACTCTAAAAACATCATTTAAACCAGATATCATGCAAAGGGAACACATGGAGAAATTGTAGGAACACTTACAAGAGTGGCAATTCGAGGTTCGCGGAGGAGGATATAATTCAAGTTCAGACTCTTGCAGTTTTGTCCTTTAATGGGATGTCCTTTGGGATTTTCCAGCATCAATATCAGATGTTAGCGAATTTTTAAAACTTTGTGATCGCGTAAAGTTCAGTAATGTGTAGGGAAAGTCAAGAGAAATTGTAATAAGCGGCAGGGACTGATGCGTTTCTCAGGGACTGTGAATCTCTTTTTCCCAGCAAATAGCAACTCACACATCGGCAAACTTAGTTTGCTGTTGAGACTGGGAGATGCTGTTTAAAGGTTGATCAGATTACATAAATCCTGTGATGCGTCTTTTGTTGATCTAGTTATTTCCAAATTATGAGGTTGTCAAAACGTATTTGCAGTTAGATATTCTTCTGGTAGAACGTACGTAATGCGTCAAAATATCTCATCGGATAGCTATAAATGTTCATGAACTGGATACAACGTAAGTATCTTGTTTATTTTGCCATTAATGGAATAAAATGGTAGAATCCTTTTAAAATTTGCTAGAAAGTAATGGAAAAGTCACCCTCCCAATCTTTTGTAACCATTAGAAATTAATAATTGATCAATGGGGATAGAATAATTGATCAATGGATTTTGAAAATCGAAGAGTTGAACGTTCTGTTAATAGATGGGTTCTGCTAATGTTTTTGAGGGTATTAATTGTTTGCGTAAGTTAAGCTTCTGAAGTTGAAAATTGAATACAGTCAACACGCGGATTGATAGCTAATGCGATGGCCGCAATGACAAAGCTAGCGAATCACAGGGGCAAGGCTCTGATCCGTCCAACTCTTCGTCCCACTCTTCTCTATTTTGTATGCCGGAAATACATGAGTGAACCCTTCCCTCTGCTTTCATGGGATAGAGATGCCTTTCTTTGTTTACTCTGTATATTAAACTAAGTTTTGGTTGATATGATCAGTTTTCCACATCACCCCACGGTTTGATCGCTCATAACTATTTTCATGATCGTCACTGTAATGCATAAAACAGTTTGTCGTCCTCCAAAGTCAACTATGTCTAAATTAAACTATGGATCATTTATTCCCAAATGCATCAGTAATAGTACGATCGGAATACGTGGTTGAACGGTTTCATAGCCCTATTGTGAAGTATGCTGCGTAGACTATTACATAATAGCACAGAATATCTGACGGAATTCAACTATTGGCAGCGGAAACAAAGAGTGACAGTGGAGTGGAAACTATATATTCTAATATAAATTCTAAAATTTAAATACAGAGGTTTTTATGAAAATTCTTGAGTGTCGTATCTGGTTAGAATTTTCATGGCCGATATTTCGATGGACCTCTTGCACATCTTCCTCCGGGACAAGAACTGATTTCCTAAATCTCGTAGACGCACAGTTTGCGCTGATAAAAAACGGTGAATTCTAGCTTTGTCTTCTTTTTTTTGGCAAATTTTTTATGCATTAGCACATTGGTAATATGTTTATGATGAATTCTTCTACCCTTACATTCTCTTCCAAAAACAAATCGTTTCCGTGGCCTTAGTTTCTTGACAATCGAAATTCAACCCTGTCTTCTCAGATGTTATTATAATTTCAATATAATTATGAGATGGAGTTATTATCCAGTGAAAATATGCGAAAATAATTAGCTGTGAACTTTTTACATCACTTATATATGCTTGAAATTTAGCCAGTTAATTAATGTTGCGGTAGGAATTAGAAGTATTTAAATATAGCAATTCTTTTGAATCGTATATATTATTTCTCAAAGGTGTTTTTATGTCCTAACGCCATAACTCCCATAATTATTCATCAAAAATAATGATTTAAAAATATTTTTAAAGCTTATGTTCCCCGTTATTGACGAAAAATAGACAAATGGTTTAAAATTAAATTTTTTGTTAAAAAAAGATCAAAAATTAACTTGCCATCCGTTTACAATACAATCACCTAATATGTTGGCTATGGTTACGTGCTTAAAAGGCTGTAGGAGGCGCCATCTATTAACATTGTTAATTGTTTGCAATGAACATGCAATCAGTGTGACCGTTTACGTTTTCGTTATGTACATTTAACACAAACATAAAGAACATATAATTTTCCATGGGAATAAACAGGTAGAAGAACAGGAAGAAAGAAGGAAGAAACAGGAAGAAGCTGCACACTGTACGAAATATTCGACAGGTAGAAAAACAGGAAGAAAGAAGGAAGAAACAGGAAGAAACCGCATACTGTGCGAAATATTCGTACGGGTCAGCTAGTCAGATTAAATTTTCCTTTTTAAAAATTCATGCCATGTGTGAGGAATTCATTAACTGTGGAAAATACACGCGAATGCTTTTTCATATGGTAAGTAATTTTTAGATAGTCATTTTTCCTATCTAAATACATAAACCGCATTAATATGAGATTGTTTCATATTTATATCGGTTATCAATACGAGCAAAATATAACAGGGATTTATGAACACATGTAAAGGGTTTCTGGGTGTGTCATTTTCATTTATCACAAATAATCAACGTTGGCATCCTTTCAATCATAATGATTTATCTCCAAGTTCGTTTTGCCTTTAAGCACTGGAATAGCTATCCTGTGGAAAAATGTAGAATGAATGCTGCGGTTAGAACTAAAATATCATTTACGTGCACCTGATTTTTCTTACCGCTCATATTAACCACAGCTAATTTCCTCGCCAGTAAACTACTTATGGAAAACTTAATTTTGAAGAGTAACGACGAGATATTTAAGTATTTACCTGAGTTCCCACTCCCTACGCTATTACTACAATAGCCACCGATTTTGTCCATTAGATTTCTTAATCGTTAATATGATTGCCTATTAATTTTAATTAAATTATCTTTTTTGAATAGGACGCATTATATTTAATTAAGACGTATCGTAATTTAAGCACGCTAGCGTATAAAGTGTGGACAAATAAATTTGGTAAAGTGTTTCAAGGCAATGCAAAAACTCAAACGTGGTGGCATACTCTGTATGACCTTTAAACGTCTTGACAATTGTAGTCCTGCTGTGACTGCGGTACTTATATCACAAAATCCATACATTCCCTGTCTTTTTGCACTGAAGCTATTGGGCAAAGACCGGCATCACAGATCAAAGTACGATTTACATTAAAATAATTTGACTTGCTTGATGACGGTATGCTGCGATCCGTCTGCGTGGAAAATCTCATAATGCTTAGGTATTCAATTAAAACTATTAGTCACCATCATCTTTTACTATAATCGCTTTCTCTGCTTCCCATTTTTTTTCCAACTTTTTGAAAGAATGATGTAGTTATACGTACCTATATATGATTCCTAATGGTTTATTTTGGCTGATCTCATAGAAAATATCAACTAACTTTCCTGCGTCCACGCTTTTCATATGGTATAGGAAAGAAAATGTTTCCTAATTTAATTGTGAGATATCATTCGAATATTTTGAAATGTAGTTTCCCATTTATTAATTTATCTCACGAGATGTTGTGTAAAATTAATAATTAAAAGAAAAATTTAATTTTTGAGACCAGAAAACAATTATGTTAATACATCAATGGATTCAATCACGCAAGAATTTTAATTTCAAGTGTCATTATTTAAGGCTTTTTTTCATAGCATGCCTTCGTTTTGGTTTATATTAGATTGAAAACGTAACACTATATCTTATAGTTAAAGAAGTGACTTCAACTATTCACTAAGAAGGAGAAGAATGCCGTTAGAATGCTATTAAACAGAATTGAAGGATAGAGTGTTTAAAGTGATCTCAGCAGGGAGTATAGGTTTGAATCCTTCTCGTGTTCAAACAGCCGTGCCTCTTATTTCAGCCCTGCGTTCTACCAACCCTCCAAGGGATAAAGACTCGACCGCGTCTGTTGAAATTTTCGTGTAACCCTTTCGTCCCACACCCTATCATTCTCTCACGCATCCCTCGCCAGGGTCAGTCCCTACAAAACTTCTGTGCAAACCCTCGAACTCCTTTCACTGCCTTTTTCGCATTTAGAGACCTCGGGCAAAAAAATATCTCCCTCTCTCATTTATTACGAAGAATGATCAAACGAGATCATTTACGTCCTTATATTCGCTTTCTTCTTCTCTTGGGCCCCGCCTATTGGAATATTTCTCCTCCTCGAATGCACGAAGTCCATCGGGATGGTCCAGCACTTATTGTCACTAGCTTATCAATTATATTTTAAACTCTCTTATTCCCTATTGTGGCGTAGCTGTGTAAGGCTAATAGAAAGCGAGCAACTAACACGGGAAATACAAATAATTTATGCATGCCGCGAATTCGGCGATATTGCTATGAGAAAAATCGGTGCATGAATGAGAAAGAATACGAAATCGATAAATTGCCATGAGGATTATGCCTGGGTAGCGTAGTGATCTGCGCTAATAATATTGCGCTTTTAATTTTGAAAGATGGCAAAGATAGGCTTGAAAATAAAACATGCGTAAAAAGATTGTGAATATCATAGCTCTGACCGTTCTCAATAAGAAGTGACACCTCGCCTCGCTAGTTTTCTGGAGACGCAGAGGCGGCAAGTCGAGTGCGGCGTTTCTCGCAAATCCTTTTAAGGCGGCCTGTCATGACCTGGAACTTATTCCATCGCAGAGAAACTCTGGGAGGAGAATGTAGTGTGGAGCAACCTCTCTCACAAGAATGTATTTATAAGCCTGTGGATATATTTGTATGTATATATAAACCAGAGACTATAATAACTGCAATCAATACAGAGTCTACTATTGATAAATTTACATATTGCATTTATTTGTATATATAATATTTGATTTAGTTTTAAACAATACTATCAATCGCAGCCGGCGACATCAACATATGCTGTGGCATGTCGTCTAGTTACTGGTGATATCACCGCCAAAATTACCTCGTACTCATATGTCAATATTGATTTTAAAAAAATGAGGATCACATAGCGTCAAATTGAAATGTGATTGGTCGATGGCTACTAGAAGGTAACGAGTAGCCTATAGCATACTAGTATCGCATTAAGGATGAAATCAGGTAGCTTGGCCAGTAGAATAGGGATCATCGTTGCCAGCTAGCATGCTGAATCACGTTTCCAGTATCACTTGATACTGGAAACCTATCATGTTAACGTGTACCCTGGAACTTGTACTGGATCAAGAATCATGTGATACGGGCTGAATGATTCAGACAAGTGTGTGTAAGCGTATTTGTACAGGACCAACTGTCTAAACTCCATTTTCATTTTCTCATACTATAATGGTATGTGTTTTTTTCACGATGAAAAAATTTGTAGTAGAACATCACCCACTACCTTTTACAAATAGTTGTATTTAAGTGCGATTTGAAATAAGGGATCTAAAATTAATATATACTAAGGCTTGATGGTGGGGAGCGTATACGTCTCTAGGGCTTGGTATCCTCTAGCGTTGTTAGGGTGATTGAAGTAATATAAACGGAGATCGTCTCTTCGTTTAAAATCTTTGTCCTCGATCGATTTTTCCGGCGTAGATATTGGGATAGTTCGGAGACCATGCCCGGAATTCATAACGAGACTAGCCTCTCCTTTTTTGGGAAAAACTCATCGGCAGTTTTACAGTGAGAGATGTGTGAGGATGAGAAAAGATAGAAAATGCATGATATTGCTAATACTAACATCTAAAAGAGATTACAAATGCGTAGCATCACAGCGAGGCGCCCTTTGTCATACACTATGTGGCCAGTTTCCAGTTTTGGAGAGACCTTAGTGACTGAAGCAGTGTCGAAGTAAAATTACATTTCTAGAAAATATTTGTAGATATTATTTTAATTGATGTCGTGATAAATTGTAGACTTAAACCATCAGAAAGCAACTCCAAATCGTTTTTCCACGAGATGAGGTTCTTGTTGGCGCTCAAAAAATTTAGCTAGCTCCTATCCGCCCAGAAGAGCGGCAGAATATACCTAAAGTCCAATAAATTGATTTCTTTTATCAAATTTTTATCACTTTAATTCAACTAGAGTATAACAGGCATTACACGGAAATTATCTTTCTTTGGAGTTGTGATTGCAATAAACAAGTAGAAATAAGCGTCCTAGAGTAAGTCAGCCGTATTTATATAACCACATCTGTCTTATAATGATCAGTTTATAATTCTTGGTCATTTTCCTAAATCATTATTTAAAAGCGTAGTTCGTCTAAGCATAAGGTTGAGCCATAATGGTTGGTAAAGAAAATCAGACAGTAGGAAGTGCAAGAGGGAAGTGAAAAATTAATGAATGACATAAACATGTCATTCATTAATTTTTCCGAAATAAAGGAAGGAAAAATTTAACAAAATGGAGAAATCTAAAAGGGGAAAATGTTTGTTAAAATTATTTATATTGTTTAAGGAATGTCTTTTTTTTTAACATATAGGCGTTGAGTGCAAAGCAGTGACGCTCATATTCTTCTCGATCCTAAGCTCAATCTTTGGTCCTTCTGAACTTATTTCCACGCGCATTTTTAAAATTCCTTTTAAAGCCCCCTCTCAAATCGCCCAATTGTGCTAACCCATAACCTTCGCTTGTCTCCCTGTCCCCAAAACACTTCTCTTTTCCCAGGCCGCCGCGTAGTTACATGACTCGGGACCCCATGTTCTCTTAGGCCTACAATTCATTCGCAAAATCTCTCTCTAACCAAACCGCGGTATCCTTTCTTAGAGGAAACCTTCCTGAGAACCTCAATCACCCTTGGGGCTACATGTGATTGGAGGGAGTGGTTTCATAATTTGATTCTTAAGATTGACTGCTCCCTGCCTTGATTTAAGGGTGAGAATTTAAGGGAAGAGAGAACTGTGAGAATAGCCTTTCATAGTAAATGGTTACTCATGGGTATGGTTTGGGCAGTGAAAAGCAGCAAACCCAAAAATTTGCTGCTATAAGACTTTATAAAATACACCATAACAGAATACAAACAGTTTATTTCATCATGTACCGAAATAAATGTTGACACCCTGATAAACATATTTCTGTATTGAGTTTCCCACTCTTTCATTACATATAAGTGGCGAGGAAAAAAACATGATACAGTACAAAATATATTTCAACTTCGTCGATGTGTTACAAAGTATTAAATACCTTTCGACAGTTGTATCATGGAAATGAAACATAACTGAATACAAGTAGAGAATAATGTTTTGTTTAAACTAATCCAAAACATTACAGTTAGATGTACATATGATTTATTTTCATTTATATTTGTTAATTAAAAATTCAACAGTTTGTTATTCAGTAACCCATTCCATGATAATCTTTTAAAATCAATACGAAATTTACCTTTGAAATAACAGACGGTATAGTACAAAGTTTTTAGGTCCCACGTTTCTATAGCATTGTTTAAATAATTTCATTTTCGGCCCAAGAAGCTATAATTCATAGTCAATTCTTAAGAAATATGATCTAGGTTGAATTAATTTGACACCACGGGTATAGAAAATTATAGCTATTCAAAAACAAATAAAAGTATCAAACTTAGAATTTGAAGTGCTTTGAAAATAGGACAAACGCGCAGTACTTGTCATCCACGTATTTAACCTTGGTGTCTTTCTCTGAGCTATAAGCAAGCAAGTATAAAATTTGTGGTAAGCTCCACTCCAACGAGGAACACCATATTAAAACCTTGAGTTTACAAAAGCATTTTAAAAATTTTCAAAAACAACCAAGGACACACTTCCCTTATCGAGTAAATTTATGACAACAGTGAAATTAGCACTGATTTCAAATGACTCAAATTATGTTCCTAGTGAACCTATTCAATAAAGATTTAAAAATATTTGCACCGATTACTTTGCAGAATTCGATTACACTCATTACGGGACGTAACATTTATACATTTTATCCAACTAAGACCATTTTGCTCTACGCTTGCGTCTTTTAGATAAAATATCAAATTTGTGACTTTTGTTGCTCAACAACGTACAGGTACTCAAATGCCGATATTTATTCAATTCAAGTCTTTTTTGAATTTGTATATGTAAATAGTTTACTCGTCTGGCGGAATATCAAGAGGCTATATCATCAGCAACTGAAGTCCGTTTCCTATGAAAACTACCAGTACACAAATTGTTCACATATATTAAAAATATTTCGGACCCTAAAAAGGAAACTTGTTTGTTTTTTAACTGAAACTCTTTTTGGCTACACGCACATTGAAACCTGCTAAGTTAGCTTCTGAACCAGTCGTGCAGAATTCCCCTAATACCAGCTTCTTCAAATTTCCGCAATAGTATAAGATGATTTACCGTTTAAAAAGTCTTTGTTACGGCAATAATAAATCAGCACCATTGTTTTAATTATTTGAACATTCATAGATGCTACAAAAAGCCCATTAGGGCATCCTCAGTACATTTACCCTCCTGAAACCCGTACTTTATAATTATTAAAAATTTAAAGTTGATTAAAAAACTCAATAGTCTACTATTAACCATATTTCCCATTTGTTTTGAAAATACATGCAGCAGTGATATTGGCTAATAGCTATTCACATTCATTCGATCACTAAGAAATAGAAATAACAAATTGAATTTTTGAGCTGGTCCGGAAATATCCCAGTTTGCACACTAACATTTGAAATGAAAATAAATAGCATACAGGTCCTCGGTTCGCTGAGTTATATGCATTACAATCAAATAAATGTTTACAATAACTTTCATTAAGTGCTCAATATAATTTTAGAGGCGTTTCTATATGATACGAAAAAACGCATAATTTTTTTTAGTAAATACGCCGAACGATTCTATTACTCAAATGTGTCCTTATCCTGGCGATTTGATGTGATCATACTTCTAACAATTGTCGTTCACAAAAGTTTCCTAACTGTAACACAAATTCATATTCAAAAGAAACTTCTATAAGCTTACATTTTCTTGCAAGTACACGGCATCACAACTACAATTTGCCAGAGGGTTTTTCATGCGATCAAAATCAATGTAAAATTCAAGCTCTCTAGAATCGATTTGAGGATTACAGAGTATGCCTATAAGTAGTCACAAAGTCATTTATAGATGGGTCAAACCAGAATCACTTGTACTAACAGTTTAGGAAGAATTGTCCCGGCTTTTAAAAAATATGTGCTTTGTACATATTTTGCTACTTATTAAACTTCAGGACCTATATACGATTATCAGGTCAAGTCCAAGGCTTGCCATGGTTGTCTCTCTTTATGTCAGCAGTGCCATTGTCTCATAAGGTGCGTAAGTACATATCACCAATCACTTTGAAGTTCATCTCAGAATAGTTACCAAGGGCTTGCTGCAAAATATTAATAAATATGTCGATGGGAAGAAAATGATCCTTGCAAATAGTGATAAAGCTATTAACAAAGAGTGAAGTTGACATCAACTGCTACATTTATCATATGGACTAACTGCCAAGAGTAAAGATTTTTTGAAAAATATGCAAACGTATCAGCTACATTCAAAATTACACCACCAGCTCTTTTACTATTGTTACATTTGGTATGAGCCTTATATCCAGTAAGTTGATATGTCATTTGTTCACTTCATTGCACTGATTTATTTGTCTTTCCAACAGATTTATTACTTAAACATTTTCGTCAATCATCTTAAATAACCTTTTTTTATACTTGCTCAGATCTTTTCGACCACTTTGAATTCACGCTATTTTCTAGAAGTATTCTCCGTGCAACTCCACGTTTGACCATTTACCAAAACTCTGCAGATTTTTTTCTACGTTTTTGGCTGCTCTACGCAATGCCCATGGTAATTTCTCATGCACTCTAAGCATACGGTGAATAGGTATTGTATTGCGAACGTATAAAATCGTTTCACGCTTTATTTTGTGGAACTTATGTATCTCAATATTGCAATGAAACAGTAGGTAAATATTCCACGCTAAAAATTTATTGACAACCGACCATGGTTTCAACACATAGTGCCATTTTTAAGGTGAATAAATCGTACAAGTCTCAGATATATGTACAATCAGAGAGAAAAAGGGAGGGGGTAAACCGGGTGGGGGAATTCGAGAGGTAGAAAAGGATTTTTTAACGAAAGAGAAGGGGGGGAGGATTGTTTATGCTTCAAGGTAAAGAATGACGTACATACATGACGTAAAGAAGGGATGAGGAGGTAACAGAACTAGGGTTGGGGAATTCGAAAGGGAGAAAAGGAATGTTTAACGGAAGGGAAGAAGGCGGGATCGTTTACTTTTCAAGGTAAAGTAGGAATGAAGATAGAATAGAAGTTGATATAATCGGTGACAGGTCTCAGGACAGCAGGAAGGAGTCTTACATTTAACTGCGGGGATTGTGTGGCAAATACAAAGTCATTACAAATATCAGCGAGGCTATTAACAGTTTCAAATTTGTCAAAAAATCTAGCTTAGCCACTTTGTCAATGCAATGTAAAATACCAATGTCAAAATTACTGGAATGATTTTATGAACACAGATGTTTGGAAAAATAAGATTTTCCATCATTATAAATAAAACTGCGTCGATATTCTTGTATTCTGAGTTTAAAATTTTTTCTTGATTGGCCAATGTAAAAAATACCGTATTAGCCAATGTAACAAATATTGTATCGCGGGTTGACTTTCGGTACGTAAAATAGAGAGCTATGAAGCTACTTTCGCATGTAACACTTGTTCTCCACCTACTACCTTCCAGCAAACCTATTGCAACAATAATACTCTTTTCTCTTGTTACTTTAAGTAATCTAAAATTTTATACTCAGATTCATATGCTTTCCTTCTCTAGGTAACGCATAGCCTTGAATCATCGGAGCGACCGGGAGCACATTCGCACGATACGAGTGACCAATTACGAGTTAAGAATTATCGCAATATTTAAAGTGTACCCTTTGAAGTAGGTGTAATAGGCAACGGATCTTTTTGGATAAAATATTTCGTTTCATTTGCTTATTACTTCATTTGAACATTTTTAATAAGGGACCAAAAAGTTCAAGAAGTTATTAAATTTTGCCGACAGTTATTTTATATTTGTATCCATTAAATGTGTTTGGTATCTATCATCTCATTTCAGTAAATGTATTCTCAATCCCCAAGTAACGAGTCACTTCCCGTGGAGTGATAAACCAAACGAAGTAGAATATCGAAAAATGGAACATGATCAACCAAACTAACAGTTTAGCTGATTTATAGGGGTCAGTATTCTTTAAAAACCCCAACTGAATGAGTACCATTGCCTGCAATTAGAGTAAAAGATATTGTCTTTCATTACTTCTACCTGAAATATTCCCTCGTAAACCTAACAGTGAAGTTTCAAGACGAAGCGTTTCCTCGTACATGAGGCATTCGTTCCACGCCACCGGTCGTAAAAGTTCTGGGGACAAAGCGCTCCCGAAACGGCTGACTGGAAGGAGCATTGATGAGTACTGGGGCTCCGAGGAAGGAGTCAAATGGAGCCATTTGAACAGCGGCGAGAAAGTCTGGCACGGCCTGAAATAAATGAAGAGGGACGGGCCGTCAGAAACCAGGATAAGGAGTGGGTGAGGCAAGAGGCTAGAAAGATTGACCCTTCGTCTTTCTTAAATTGACAATGACAAACTTTTCTTAAAATAAGAAAACGAAATTGTTTGAGTAGTTTTCATATAAAACCTCTCCTGGACGTGTACTCTTTCAATGAATAAGTTTGTTACATTTTTGATGGTAAGATATGTCATCATAGGAGCCTTTGGTTCATAAGACAGGGCAGAACAGGCAGGCAGATTGATATTCTTCTTCCTTTGGTTTATCCTTCAAAAAAGAGGCAGGTAAATGTTATGAAAAACCACACTTAATATATCATTTATTGTTAGCAATGCTTTTTATTTAATATTGATATTACATATGCATTATTTAAAAGAGAAAGTTAAGAGATTCAAAAAAGTTCAGATTTTAAAAATGAAAGCTTATATAAGAAAAGCACGCAGGCAAGATATCAGTGTAACAAAAGTGCGGTGGCGACCATAGGCAAGGACGCCATTCCCGAGTTCAAAGACTGAGGATATATTACTCAGCTTATCCTTGAGTCTTATCTCCCGATTCTGCTTAAAACAGAAAATAATCATATTCATAGATAGCCTACATACATCTTCTAGAACAATATTATGAAATATTTCTTTTTATATGTTACAATATGTTTAGCAAATTGAAAATGCTCGAGCGTGCGCGTGAATATGGTTTATTTTAGCAACTTCAAGCTTCAGTTGATATAAAGATGTGATTAGGGTGTTTTGACCATTCACCAGGGAAGGAAGAAGTCACGTTTTGACGTATGAAAAGGATAACTGTCCGAGGTTTCATGAACACTGCACATTTTCTAAAACTGAGATTATTCCCCGTTTGAAGATTAGATATATTTTATTATGCAATGATTTCGTCACCGCTTCCACCTCGTCATATCGTAAACTTCACCCAGGCAATGAGGTGAAAAGGGAAAAGGAGTAGGTACATGTGAAGTTGGTTATATGAAGCGTATAAGCGTGGAAGGTGACATAAGAGAGAACTCACTGGTTGTAACTGAAGGAAGTGGTGAACGCTATGAAATCAACAAAGCCATTACATCCATGATGATCGAAATAGTCCTCGTAAAACAGAGCTCCATGATTCTGTTAAAGTACCTTATTTTCACAAAGGAAATGGTTCCAGGCTTGACTTTGTGGAAGTAATTCATAGTAACTTAAAACTTTGTATACTCCACTGAAGATGACACGAAGTGTCGAAACCCGGATCGTGTTATTAAACCTACAGTGGAGTATACAAAGTTTCATTTAAGTTACTACCTTATTTTCCTTGAAAAACATTGCGTTACGTCATGCTGTCACTGAGTCTGTTTCCTTCGGCAGTATTTTTACGCGTCTCAACTTCCACCACCCATAGTTAGCTCAGTGATGCTTTTTGCTCTCTCATTTTGTTATGTAATATACAGAAGAAATGTACGACTCAGCGCCACTCTTGGGATCCATGTACCAGTGTATAGCCTGAGCTATTTTATTTTCTACAATCGCCATGCTGAGTAGCAGAATAAATGAGTCTCACATAACTAGTGCTATTACTATTGGATATTTAGTTAACGAACCAGCATATATATGACTTTATGAATGTGTTATGCATGGTGAAAGAAGGTAAAACAGTAATATAATGGCGAAAAATACTACGAAATGGGTGTTATATTCGTATACCTTACGTCATTTGCGTAAATTATTGAACTAAGTAACATAAGAAATAATGGAGGGATTGATATTTGAAAATATTATCATACGTGATATCATACTTGATTTTTTATCTATAGTTACGCCACTCACAGGTTAAAGACCACTGACATAATTATTTTTTACCTGCTTAAAAATGGACCGTTTTTTGCCATAACCACTAGGGCTTAATCGATAATCGGTCTCTGAACAAATTTCCGATAACATGGATGTAGGAGGAAATATCGATTTATTCATTAGTATTTATCAATAACATTCAACGTAATATTTTATTGACAAGAGTGAAGCCTGATACACAGCATTATGACGTTCTAAATATTCCATTCAATGATAGTAAAATTTCAATAAAACATGTTGGAATGGGTTTTAGTTTAATTTATAATAATACATAGGGAATACTGCATAGGCAGTACAAGATATATGTAGTCAATCTATCCAGGGATCAAATCGTGGGATTAGACCAAATTTTAATTCGTGTCTGGTATGAAACTTACGCCTGATAGAAAACTGAAGTGAATCTGCAATGAGCATATAACTAATCTATTTTTTTCTCTCTTTGAATCTGGCTTCATAAACCCGTTCACTCGCCCGAGTGAGTTTTTGGGTGCCTATCCGAGATAAGGTTTTAGAATCGTAGAAAAAATATATTTATATGCAAGAAAAGCTTTTGATTGAATTATTTTCCGCCTACATCCCTATAAACCAGCTCTGTTCCCAACAGTGCAGTGAACTGAACCATGCACTTTCTCTCACTGTACCTGCGGGCTTTTCCGCTCTGATACATGCGTTTTAACTTTGCTTTATTTGCACTGTGGCCGCGTCATTTTTTCCCATCCTTTACCAACGTTCGCAGCCTAATGAAAATAGAATTTTCCAATAAAACTGGGAAAAGACATCGGTGGATTTTTAAAACATGATAATTTATACATAAAGCCAAGTCGTGCGCTACAGGATCATTAAAAAATAGAATGCCTCGTGCTGATTGATAGCGATGCTTCGCTTCAATTAGATTTCCGTTCAGAGTATCCTTTGGAATGTGTAATTTTATACGTCTCCACGTAAAAATATATCAACTTAAAGTGCTTTTATTAAATTTAAAATAGCAACCATTCAGCCACCCATTCAGTCACCCATTCAGCCTGCAATCTTTTGCGTCATCTTTTAATTTTTCAACAGACGTTTTTTAAAAATGAGTTGCCGGAAAAGTTGAGGAGCCAGAAACGGGTTTCAAATTTCCAACAGTTCTTGAAGGACGAAAGTTTTACAATTTGATATGCCTAACTGGATACAATGAAGCGAGTAAACAAAAGAAAAAAAATAATCCATGGAAGTAAGCCAAACTGATTTCGATATTGATAAATATGGTTAATACTGTTTTTAGAGGGATAACAAGCAAATAACCCCCTTAGTTTGCAAAATGTAGGGATTATTGCAATGTTCCAATTCAATCCCAAGTCATGAAACTCAGATCTAAAGTGGATAGATATGTCGTAAAATATTGAGAATTTTTATTTTCTAACCCTTAGTATTGCTCTTAAACTATCATTGGATAGAAATCTCATCCATCCTCTTGTATTCTCCAGAACACATTTTTAGCCTCATTTTTTTCATTTGGTTGATGGTAGACCTGATGGACTCACTGACTGCAACTGATTGAAAGGAAGCTGCGCGGAAATGGCCCGTGATTATTAAACCACATGAATTTGTTAGAATTAAATATTTTATAGCAAGCGACAAAATTTTGCAGTTTGCACACTGCTCATGACAATCCTGAAACATGTCTCTTGGAAAAGGTGTATGATGGCGAGTCAGCTTCAAAATTCACTGAATAGGGCAAAGGTAAAATTAAATAGTAAAAATATTGGATTGGAAACCGTTGTTAATGCAGTCAAAAACTAAAATAATTGATGCTATCAGTAATAAATGATGCACCAATTACCGGAATAGTAAAGATTACTCAAATCAAACGACTATTTTTGGAGTATATTGAAAGTTACTATTTACATTTTGCATTAAAATTACTATTTGAATAAAGTTATTATTATTACTTGTATGTTATTTATCCTGGGATGGGTGGGACAGCACCGTCCCCTCTTCCCCCAACCCTTTAAAAATACACAGGCACCCATGTTCTGGGCAGATAATAATCTACAACGCGGCGGGACTCGAACCTGACCCTCGGGTTAGCAGGCGAGGACTTTACCTCGCCGCCACCGGGGCCGACAGTATTGGTTATAAATAAAAGTAAGTCATATGTAATAGTTTCCGGTAATTGGATGACTTGCGATCACTTTATCTCCATTACGATATCACTGTAATTCACCATATAACTTACTACATAGATAATAAAATAATGAAAGAAATGGAATGCAATATTCTATACCAAAAGTTTTAAAAATAAATTTCACCTCTCGAGAATAGTCAGTGGAGTTACTGGAAAAATTATATAAGGATGCATATCAACTTACAGAGGAGGTTTAATAAATATACTACCTTTTTCAGTTTCAATCAAATCAAAGGAAATTCTACTCGGCCTTGAGTATTAGTTCTCAAATGCGAAGTGTTCGGTGTTTCGGCAATAGTTAAGAATTTTTCCTCCTTGTTTAATTGCCGCACCCCTCTCAGAAATATATGCTCCACATTTATTAGTTGAAAATCAAAACAAAACTGATTCGGTTCTACCTCTTAATTTTGACAAAAAAAACCGTTCCTTGAGATCCAAATAGCAATCTGGTTTTCCACTTCTAAAATTATTGAAAATAACGTTCTTATATATTTAATCTTCACATTAGCTCAGGTTAATGGTCAAGGACAGTGTGACGGAGTTGTAAACACTTTTGTGATATTTTCAGGACTATAGCCTCTCAATTCAAGGCTCATCTGAACTGAGCGAACTGTGGGTGCTCGGGAAGCGAAAGGAAGGAGAAGCGTGTGGATGAGCGCGATAGAGTGACGATAACAGAATTCGCCGTTAATTCTTCATTCTTTGGGGATTTCTTCGCGCTGCCCGAGACAACCTAGAGTGTTGATTCGCGAGAGAGTTGTGTCGATGTGAATCCCTTCAGCTTCAGGATGACGCCGTGGCCTCCGCGAATCATCGACTAGCGTCCAAATCTCTATCAGTCATTCTTCATTCACCCTGAGATGAGTGTAAAACTAACCTCTTTTGTTCGTTTGCAACTTCCAATCTTTCTCTTCCTCCTTAGCACTATCATTTACACTCGACGAATAAAAATATTTATTTTTCATTCGGTTCTCTTGTACGGTGGGAGTAGCAGCAGAATCGTTTAAACTCATCCACTTTCTTAACGTTTTGCTTAAATTTAAGATGAGTCGCGAGTATATTTGGCCAGAATGTTGCCATCTATTGATTGCATTTGACAAATAAAAGAATGTCTTTTTGTATAAGATCGCACATGTTGGCCAAGGTCCCTAAATTACGCAGTAAATAGTTCACTCTGTTACCTGGTTAGGGAACTCAAATAGTTTCCTTGGGAGACTGGAAAACATGCCTCTGGCAATTGTTACTTACGAGCTCAGGTCAAATCAAACGACGTATCTTATATACCGTGAATGTTTCACGTTGGTTGTCCACTGGATACATGCACCATTCGCTCAGAATATACTGAAAACATGTGAATTACTCGCAAGATAATTATTGATAGTTACTTATAAAATATTGTAACTTTACCGGGGTATTAAATAGAGAGAGAGAAATTGAACCTAGAGTAAAGTGGGGTTTTATTGGGGTCGGACTGTTCGCCGGTGGAGGCAGAGTTAAACCCGTTCTTATCCTTCCTTTTCCTCGTGGCCCGGGAAAAATAGGGGGAAAAAGAAAGGATGGAGAGACAAGGACGAAAGACGTCAGCAAAGACTTAAGCATGTACGTCACCAGGCGCTTGACTCGGTCTCCTATGCTGCTGGTCATGGATTGAACGGTCACTCAGGTCGCGAAACTCAGACGGCATTCAACTGTCACTGGGGTTGCGGAGACCGGATAGCCTTCGTTGAGGCTTACAATTACTGAAGGCGGAAGGTGATCATGTGGGTTTGGAGCTCCAGTACTTGTATGTAGCGGACTCGGTGAACGTCGACAATCTTAGCAGTACTGAGACCAGCGGTGCGGAAATCTGCACGGTCCTGGCTTGGCGTCGATGAACTACATCCGACCATCTTTCCCTGGAAACCACCATGCTGTCGTAAGCCTTTCCTCATCATAATTTATATAACCTCTAGGATCATGAAGTGTTCCCCACTATTTTCAATACTTTTAAAAGAATTATTTTTTGGTCGTAACTTGGGGTTATTGACTTACCTGGTTTCTTATTGATTCTCGTAGTAAAACACTATATGATCATTTGTTTTCTCTCTGAAATATTTAATGTATTTCTTTTGTGAAGTTTTAGCTCAATTATTTATGTCAAAAGGAGATTTATGCAGAGCAGAATTTTGTTCTTTCGTTCGTTGAACAAACAAGATTTTCTTTCATAATTTGTCTGTACGGTTTTCTTTTGGAACTTCATTTGTGTATCTCGCCACTTAGCGTGTTTTACCAAAAGAGAACAAATTTCACGCCCGGCGCGAAGCGCTAGCCAGACATACAATAAAACAACCGGCAGGAATGTTGCCTCTTGTACGGTTATAGTATTTTATTTTATTCGAAAGAAATTCCATTATTATGATATTTTATTTAGATATTAAAGCATATTGCCTTTTTTGGCAGAAATTGCCTGATGTTGAAATGACGTAAATCTTTTGTAGGCATGAAAGAAGAATTTAATTTCTACACCGGCGCACGATCCTATTGCACGAAATTTGTAGCCTGTCCTTCTTTAACTACTAGTTTATGTCAATGATTGTCGCGACCCAATATTTTTCTCATTTGACGTGATTGGAAGGTAGCTATTGGAAATCCGACGTCATCCTTCAGTGAATTTCTGACACTTCCCTCTAGAACGCTTTACATTTATATGAGCTCTCTACACCTTTTTTCATAGCCACTAGGCTCGCATATATTATTTGGTTTACCTTAATGTAAATAAACGTTAGTACGGCTGGTAGTCTTCCACGAGAAAAGAACTCAAAAATTAAATCCCACCGACTCAGTATTTTTCAAGAAATTCAAGTGTCATTTCTTAAGATCCCCCAAAAGGGGGACTTAGTGGCTATCCATTTGGGTGAAACGAAAACATAGACCATCAGCTGGTCAAAAACAGGTATACCTCAACAGATTCCTCAGTGGGATGGAAGTGTGACGAGAAATATAAAGCTTATCCTTAGTCAGCGTATTTCGTCGAAAGTTATGAGTTTGTACGGAAAAACAGTTTCCACAATATTTTTAAAAAATCTCGTTATTGTAGAATGATTTTATTGCAACAGATACACTGTTTGCACGTTTTTGATATTAAAAGCTAATGAAACTCTATACATAGTAGCCTCTCCGACGGTGCTCCACGGCATGGTGTAGGTCTGGTCCTCGTAGATGTCACCGACGTGTGGGGGCTTAAATAGGAAAGTCGACAAATAAAAGATCTCACAAATAGTTTATATTTAGTTACACAGGTTTAAGTAATGATTAAATAAGATACAGAGTACCCAAAAGAAGTATGGCGATCACAGTTTGGTCACACCTCCTTCCTTCCCAGTTGTCGCACTGCCACTTTAGTCTCCTCGTCCAGGCTCCGTCGCTTCCGGCCATGTGGGCTTCGACGCCCTCTCTCGCAGCTCTCCAAAAAATAAACAGTGGCATACGGTGCACGCCGTATACCCCCTCTCACCGGAGTATAATTCTGGAAAGTCCGATTCCAAATGAGAAAGTTGTTTTATTTTGAGGTTCCTGAATCAAAAGAAAAATAATAAACATTAAACAATGAACCAGTATGAGGCTTTAAACTAGCGAAGTTAAAGTTGCCTAGTTCAGTTTGGCTTTCATCTTTTAAAAACGACTTGTTTTCTCCTGCCATCCGCGATATTGTATATTGTGTAGAGACGAAAAACCCATAAATGAACTTGGAAGACACGTCTGAAGGCCGCGGTGCATGCAAGAGCACAGAGTCACCTGCAAGGAAAGATGCGTCACCCCCATTCTGAGAGCGTTCTCTCTTTTCACCCTCCGATTCCAACTTTCGGTTAGCGATCTGTAATCTCGTCATGTGAGAAGAATTCCCCTCCTTTGGAATTTCTATCGTAATAAGCCGCGTTGGGGCTGGCGGCCGAAGTGTAATTCGAAGGTAGTTGTGCCAGTGCTGTCATGGTGGACTTCATTAAACCGTGTATTTAGAGAAAAAACTAACTCGGACCGTTTGACGTTCTTGTCATGAGAACATAATCGAAAGGGTCGGGCGAGCTCACTCATGACCGGCTCATGAGGGTTTGACTGCGGGAGACTTATGGATAAATACAATTCACCAACATTCATAGAACTTACCTCATCCCTCCGACGAGCACTCGTAACTTGCGTACCATGATCACTAAGCACCCGCTTGAGTTATTTGCACAACGTCAAATATTTACCGACGAAGACTTTTAGGCAAGTGTTGGTATTAGCTTTGTTTATGGATTATACTTGAACAAACTTTGGAAATACATCAGTACTTACCAGGATAAATTTATGACCGTATATCGCCTTTGGCGAGGTAAGGTTGTTGTCGAGGGCATGGAGATACTGAGGCGCCTTGAGGACGATACTTCTCATCTTTCCAACGCATCCGCGATTAGGATGAATTTTTTGCTGATAAATGTCACAACTGGATAATTGTATCTGAATACGCTTGATGATTTTAAGAGCTCCAAGATGCCCATACCACGTAGGTGTGAGGTAAGTGATTTGTAAAATAGAATGTATCCAAACTCTTCTGAAATGTTACTCCATATCAGTATGGCGTTGCAACACATTTTAGAAAATTCTAATCAAAACACGCGTTTATAATCGGGGTTAGTTTGAGGTGGTTTTTTTCTTTAAGTATGAGTAAAGATTTTTTGTCGCTAGGAATAATCGGAGAGGGCACTTTTTCCACATTGCTAGGGTAAGAAAAGTTTTTATATTACGTACAATATCCTACAATTAAATTTTTATTTGAATCCTCGATTAAATTCAAAATCAAGTTAGCTGTACACACCAAGTTAAAGGTATAATCACTCATCGTTCAATTGACGTACCATCTATTTTCCATAATGTATTTTAAATTTTTATTGGCATCGTGGTAATTTTAATGTTTCACCCTTCATTTATCCATTTCGTGATGTAATTTCAATATTCAAAAATATACTCTCTTCGGTATATCATAGTAAAACTCCTTTAATTCAATTATTCTAGGTCTTTCTGACAATCTTTCTTGTATGTTCAGAATTCCCTCTAAATACAGGCATATCTAAGTTTCTACATTTTATCAGTAATTTCTTACAGACCATTACCTAGAGAAAGCATAATCTGATAAATTTTGATGTTTTACATAGTAGGTACTTCAGGTAAACCATAAATATTCACGTTGGGATCTCAGTATGCAGCAGTGGAGAGTAATGATTTATTGTGGGTTGCAAGCACTAAGCGGAAATATATGTGGACGCTAGTGGGGTGATTCAAGTGAAACCATTGGAAGTGGTGATATAATATTGCAAAGATATTTGGGAAACAAGCAAGTTTTTCCTACGGATTATATAAAAGATATGATTGTGCGTCGTGTTTATCAACCTTTTAATTACTATGTATGTTCCTAAGTAGTGGGAATATCTTATCCCACTCATGATTCAGAGCTTGTACCTTCTCGCTTTTGAATAATGCGATCCACACCAAGTATTTGTTGTGTGTACCCTAAGATAGATCAAACACATTTGCACTTAGCCTCCTATTATTGGCTACTTTTCCAAGAGTCTTATCATCCAGGATCATTTTCGCCGCTATATACACGTGAGTGCAAGTGCAAGTATTACATGGAGCCGATAACTATGACAAAATGATTTATGTGCCAACAAAAAACAGTTTCACTTTAAGAGAGCCGAAAATGTAAGGTGTGATTTACATAAAACTGGACGCCAAATAGACGAAAATGTTTTACCTTTTTTGTGTAAAAACCTATTTCCTAACGTGTTACCTGCATGAGCTAACTCCATTCTTAAGTTGCGATACCACGTACTGTCTCTGTGACACAACTTAACGCCTAATTCGGGTTACGAATATCACTCACTTAAGTCAGTGTCACTTGGAGATATTCCATAATTAAACATTAAAGGGGGCAACTTATACTACAACCACTAGATTCATTAAAAAACGACCCAGGTTTCGATGTGCATTCACATCATCTTCAGGTCGGGGATTCGGAATGATCCTCTTAGAGACTACCGACGACCACTTCCACGGCCTATACTCTCTACTGTAACAGAAGTTGAGCAACCCCTCTGGAGGTATGGTAAGCCCTCAATCCTTTTTCAAATGAGATCTCACTAAAGTCCAATGGCATAAGCCGTGAAATATGAATTTCGATTATAAATATGAACAATGAAGAGCAAATACGTGATTATCATGTGATTTTTATTATTCAATAACCTTGCGTTGACGTGACACGTTACATTCGGTTCGCTGAAGAGGGAAACTTTGTAGCCGAAATACGTGTATTCGACCCCCACCCTCGTTCGTTCCTGTTGTGTAGATTTAACAACGCTCTTTTGGAGCTGATTCTCCCAGAAGTTGGGCCCATTTGTGTGTGTGAGTGAGTGATTTTGTGTGCTTTCGTAAATAACCGGGCGTCCTTAGTGGGTCTCATTAGCCCTGTGAAAGATCCCAGGTTACAACCCAAACATCCTTAGCGGGGTCCCATTAGCCCTTGCAAAGACTCATATTTTGGTTGTGTCTGTGCGTCTGTGTTTGGTCCCTGGCGAGGAAGTAACATTCCCGTAAACCATCTCAGAGGGGTATTCTTGGTTGCGAGTCTGTGGTTGGTCGCTGCTGTGGTTTTCCAGCATACAACACAGTAAGTTTGGTGTTTTCTGACGAAGGGTTCCAATTGTTTACGGCTTTTGGAGACTTTCATTGTTATATATTAATTGTCTAACTAACAAGTGCCGTAAGAGCTCACCTCATCATTGTGATGGCTTTCCACAAGTACAATTGTTAAACTGAAATAAGAATCTATATTTATAGTTTTAATTGCTGAATCTAATCATACTGTTTGACTTGGAACAGTTTAACAGCACCAATTAGACCTATTGCAATAACGCAATTTGTAAATTGCCCATTCTGTTTTACGCAGATATATTGTTACTTTGATGTGAATATCCAGTCACTCTCAATAGTCGACCCGATTGAACAAGTCGAAAATTTTTCATTCTTTGCCATCATTTAATTTGTAATCATCCCATGAACACAGGTTATCATTCGGAAGGAACTAACAATGAACCTTCAAGGCTAAGGTAAAATCCGGGAGTAAGTTAAAGGGCTTTCTTATTCCTGCGTTTCTGCAGCAATCCCCAAGGGTAACTATTTAAGTTCTCCTCCCTTCCAATCGTCGTCTCGCTCAATCGTAATTGGAAGGACGCGGGTGGGATTGGAGGAGCCAGCGATGAGGAAGAGATGAAGAGTCAGATGAGTAGGGGAATCAGGGGATGGGTCAGACAGGGTGTGAGACTGTGGTGAGGGTGGGAAAAAGTGCTCCTGTCCCTACTCCACGTTTTATTATCCCTAAAAGCTTTCTTCTAACGCCTAATTCTTCCCTCCCCACTATTCAATGCCACAAAGGGAACTCAAACAGTCTTTAAGAACTTGAAAAGTCTCTTCTCGAACTGACCCGTGAGCAAAAGGAGGAATTCGTCCTTTTCTTTCTTCATCCAATTTTGTTTCTCTCAAACCAATTCGGTCCCTTTTTTCTCTCTACGTCCGACCACCACATTCTCTTTGATCTTCCCTGATTGTAATTTGAGCCCACAATACGGGACATCCTCCCCTGAACACGTAATGCAATAGCTTTCCAAATATTCCCGCCTGTCATCGGGACTAAAATAGTGAATTGGAAATAGTTTGTCCGTATCCTCATCTTTAATTTTCCCTTCAGTTTTTGCATTGTCTTTTTATATTATTTTCTCCATCGTCCAAGCAGAAGAAACTGCCGGTGATTGATCGTGCAATACCATCCCGCGTTATTTCATTCCCTCCATTTTTTACCTCGTTTTGTTCAGCCTTCTTCATCTCAATTGCACAATTTATCATTTTCCCGACACTGTTCCTTTTCTCCTCTCTGAGTAAAACCTGATGCACTCTTATCCACATGTTTATATCTCTACTCATGTTATCTTTCTAAAATTAGATTACTTTTCTTTAATGAGAAAAACTTCCATAACATAAAACATAAGCAAGTATGCTAAAAATATAATAAAACTATTAAAAATGAGATTGTTTATGCAAAGACACGACAGGTGGCTTGAGCACATCCCATATTTGGAGAAAATACTGAAATATGCGGAAGCGAGAACAAATGCCTTCTCCAGAACACTTATCACTACCTATATCTTATTCTGTTTGACATGAAGACAAACCATCCAATTGAATGATTATGTTAGAGTCAATAATTGTATCTTTTCATTAATGTTAGGAATGTCTGTATTATATATTGTATCGTTCTTTGTGAATACGCTTTCAATGAATGGTTTTATAGGTAAACTTTGCCATTACACATGGTGAATGCTTTGTCATTTGTACAGAATAAGGATTCTACTGTCAAATATTCGTCCATGATGTGAGAGTTTGTTACCTTGAAGTTTCGAAGGGCAATGCGCATTATTTTCTCCGTTTTTTTCATGGAAGAAATGTAATAGTAAAAGAAGAGTGTAATAGAGTGTAAACAGACGGAAACGTGAGGTACAATGTTTAAAAAAACTTATGAAAGGAGAGAAGAAATAAAGAAGATTCTGATTATGTTCAGAGAGTGTACGATGGAGGTTAACAAATATGTTAGGTCTGAAAAATGAAATTTTAGTATAAATCATTCACTCGCATGTTGATTATGTGAGATTCCATACCAATTCATAAAATAATCTATATTCTCCGCTCTAATTCCCTTGATTTTTTTCATTTTCAACTCAAATTGGAAAAAGATAAATACTTATCCTAGTATCCCTAGTAGTAACAGAGAAATGCCGGTGATACAACGTCCTCCTTCTTGTTCTACCGCTCTTGCTTGACACATAACGAGGAAAGTCGGATGACAAATGATGGTAGAGTCTCGATATTTTATGCAAACACGAACCTATTGGTGGGTTGGTATTAGAAGAAAAAGACATCGGCTCATAATAAAGATAGATATGTGAAATTCCGGGTGAAGAAATGGCTGCTTGATATTCAGCGATGGTCTCCAATAGCGAATAAGCTGGAGAGAAGTGCGAGGTCTCATTTACTCCCTTCTTTCTTCATACACCTCTGACATGACTACTGTGACCTCCACTGAATCTTCTGGCTACACTGGAATTGAATATGCTCCGTTCGTATTTGTATTTCCGGAGCGAGCCTGCATCTCATTAGTTTGCCAACTCCACCTTCAATTCAATTTCCCTCCAACGGTGGGTTATAGAGGGACGCTATGTGATTTTTAAGGCGGCCAATGAAGATAGATAAGCAAGGGCAGTGGTGAATAGGGATGGATGAGGTATTGATGGCCATAAGGCGTATTTTAGCTTGTATATTCAGCTTATACATACGCCAAGTTACAGGTTATAGCCATCTTACCGCTGAAAAGAAGCGACGGACAAGGTGGGACACCATAACATTGATGGAAGTGGTATAATAACTATTAGTTTGGGGTGGCAATATGTGAGACTGCTAAAGGTGTGGAGGTAGAAATAGAGAGAAAATGATGAAGTCATTGTTTTCGGAGTAATATATTCAGATGAATCTCCACCTCACTTAGAGTGAAACGGGTTCACTACCTATGCACTTCCGTCGGGTCCAAAAACAAATTACCAGCAAAAATGAGGCAAAAAAGGTTAAAGTCATGCATAAGTCTTTTTGCAATTGCATGTTTGAAAACTAGAAATATTCACCTCTAATAACAGCACATCAAAAAACAGTCCCGTCAGGTTGTTCGATGTAGCTCTTAACTAGTGTACTGGTCAGAGATCCCCTGAAACTGGTAGAAAACAGTTTTGCTGAAAATGTTTCAAATGATTTTCCAGCGTATGAAAATAATTTTCTTTTGAACAAAATGCGGTTAAAACCTTACTATTACTTGTATATCTGCTCTTAATTGTCTTCAACTAAGGATGTATAGCTCATTTTATGTTGTGAAACAGTAATCTCTTCAAAGAATGTCTCATGTTATTATTGCTACTGGTGTCTCCATAAATTTCAACCCGAAAAGTTTGAAAAATGAAATATCTCGAGGCAGACACACATTTGGCGAAATATGGATATATTCATAATGAAATAAAGATGCTTAGATGCAGAAAGCTGGATTCTAAATACACTAGATAAATAATAATGAGATTTTATAACAATATACGTTGTTTTTCACAGGAAAAAGTTGCGACAATCCATCCAGGGTAGGTAATGACCATAAGAGTGTTGGATTTAAAATTAAAACGAATCACCTTGCAGTTATTTTGCTGAAGGTATAAACAAGTTAACACAAATGGTGAAGAAGAATAGAGATTGAAGAGCGGGGGAAGGTCACGCAGAGGTGAATGATGAAATAATTGAAACAAGGTGGGAGACATTTTAGTTTATAGAACAGGTCGTGGTAGTAGCCTTACTGCAGTAAGCATGGTGAGATGTAGGTTATATAGCGTTTTAATATACACGGTCTTCAAAAAATTCCTTGGCTTGTTGAGTTATGCCACTATAGGTCGTGGTCGAAAATGGATATCATCGTCCTGCAAATCAAAGGTTCAAGGATGATGATATCCATTTTCGGCGAATTTTTTTATTTTCAAAAGAAAATATTTAGAAAGGTGTTAATTGAGGCCAGGCTTATGCTTACAAATATGTATCGTCTGCATTGTATATTTACGAAAACAACAAACCACTTTTACTAGAATGGTAATCCAAGCAAAGATTTGGCTTCATTTCCACAATAGAAGCTATTAAATATTACTAAATATTTAAATTTATTGTTACCAACGACCCAAAAAGAATCCTTTTTGTACCTCCTTGGTAAAGCAGGCAATTCCTTCATGGAAGTCATTGTATGCATTCGTAAAAATATACTTGAATTTATAATAAATTTAAGCTATTTTATTATTTGAAGCCATGGGTTAGTTTTATTTTCACCGAAACAGATCTTTGGGCATTTATGGATCGAAATTTATATGAAGCGAAGACAATTAACTCATACCTTAACATGGAATTTGACACATTAGTTTGATAGAGTATCTATTTTAGATATATCGTTTGGTTAATTACACACTGACTCCAGCCTATAAGTTGTCATTCATACCTGGGATTGATCCTCAAAAATGTAATTATGAAATATCGCCAAAAAATTCAGAAATTGTCCAGTTTTTTATTAAAAAAAGTATTTTCAATTCATACTTTTCCTCTTGTTTTATTCAAAGATGAGACCCACTTTGCTAGAAATGTTTAGTTACACTTCTGGAATTTAATTCCCACTTGTCCATGGAGTCCTTGCCTTGCCTGAACATATAGTTTGAGCTAATTCGGCAAAAATAACACAATGGCTGGAATAACGCTTGCTGTGTCGAAATGCGTTAAAGCCGACGTCATGACATGGAATGCTAGTTCTCCAAAATGGATTTTCCTCCATAAATTACCGTCCTGCACATTTTGATTGTTGTGTGGTCACTTCCGTCCTGTGACAAAATTCGGTTCGGTAAAAATTTAACCTGATTCTCGGTAGATATCCCCTCAGATGAGCTTCAAGTAATGCTTTTTGCTGGAGTCATCTCCGGCACAGTTTATGTCTTCATTCCCTGGCCTTATTGGGCAGGTATCAGTACACCATTAAATGCTGAATTAATACTAAAACGTAATTTAAAATATGATTTTGTCGAATTGACAAATATTATCTCCATTAAAAATTAAGAATTCCCTAATGTTTTTAATATTATATTCCCTATTCACTAATGTTTAAATATTCACTAATGTTTAAAAAAAATGCAGGCGATTCTTTAAGGTTTCAAGTCGTGTTCCGTTCTTTAAGTTTTAAGAATCGACCAATTAGCTGACTTTACAGCTAATGTAATTTAAATAATTTGTGGAGATACAGTTTTTGAAACAGGGAGATTGTCTTTGGGTATGCCATTTTAATATGTTAAAAGTTCATGCATAATATGTATATTTAGCTTTCTTCATTTTAAACCTTCATAAAACTAGCCAAAATACCAATTTCAACGTAACAACTTAAAAAAAAATGGGGATATAGTACATAGGACCTTTGAAAGTAGTATGCTGCATCGAATAATAACGCAATTTGTCATGGTGCGAAAGGAAAGTACTTTAGGAAAATAAAATGTTCGAGTTCAGTGAAACATTTACATCACAATTCCCTCTTTACCCGGGTAAACCGTCAATTCATGGGTGGCTGACAGCGCCCATATCCCCTTCCGCTCATCCTATTTGCCTTCATCGGAGATTGCTACCTCTCATGGTGAAAAACCTCAATCCATAACTTATCCATAGTGATCCCAACTGTTAGTCTTTCAAAAGGCGCGCGCTGATGGGGACGTTATGACGAGAAGGATTGAAAAATAAGCATCGAGAGACAGCAATGGACGGGGAGAGTGCGTGTGCTTGTCAAAATTGTGGCCGTCTACAGAATATCCCGTGGTGAAGCATTAAAAATAAGTTTTGGAATTGGCAACCCTACCTGCGGATTTCACCGCCATCTCACGCCGAAGATTGATGACCCTCGCGTCAATTTGGGTGAACGCTAGAAAGGGAGAGCGTGATATTTCATTTCACGATTTAGACGAGCTTACACTCGATCGATGACAGATGCTGGAAACGTTGAATAAAAATACTTCCCGTCGACCAGCATTCATTCTGTTCGGAGAAAGGCCCTCTTTAAAATGAAAAGGAAGCTTTTCCACAGTGACAATGGCGTATTTGGAGAACTGCGGCTAGGCTATTCCTGACTAGTAAAGAGACTTGCAAAGTCAACATGTTAGCGGAAATTTCAGTGGAAACTATCAATTAGCAAATTATGTCCTCTTCAATGATTGCCATACCATAGTGATACCTAAGGCAAGCGAGAACAATGAAAAGTGAGGATTTTGAACCAACTGTGAAATAAAAGTGTTCCATTGCAATCGGGTTCCGCTAATATCAATGTATGTTATTCCTCAGAACAGAGGACACCAACTTTGTTAATGAAGTACATCAATTAAAAAAACTCTATGCCGTACCATTTGTGTATGTACCATTTACATGCTTTTACTTCTTTTATTCTTAATTTAAATGTACTTTAGAATCAAAATACTCAGTTCTATCCTCCGTAGAGTATACTATAAAAGGTGTTTCATGGTCTAAGCGTCACTTTCAATAACAAAAATGGGAAAATCTACAGTTTATATTAGAATGAAGTATAATTTTATGATAAAATGTGTATCAACCGAAATAAGAGGTTTGATTGGCTATACAAAAGAGAATATTTTTGGAGAAGCTTAAGTTTGCTAAATTTTTACTTGCTGACATTATTCTTTGATAACTATCATGGCTCATGAGTAAAAAATGTGCGAAGGAACATATTTGCGATAGTGAAGATTGGTACTTTGTGTTCTAAAATTGCTTTAAGCATTCATAGGAAAACCTAAGAAGTTATCAATACTGACAGTTTTATACTGATGACGTTGGTATTTTGCTGTAGATCATTTACATAGCGATTTTGCTACACTGATTAAATCCATTATATATGCCAGTTTCTTGAATTTAAATTTCTTACATAGCATATCATGTATTATTTATGAATCGTGGTTGTTCTCTGAAATTGAAAAAAATATTTGAGAATTTTCACCCGAGTTCTGTTCAGCATCTGTCACATAAGAGATGATTGGCTGCTAAGAGTTGATCAAGAAGGGGTGAAGTTTGAGAAACGGCTTGAAATTCCAAAATTTTTTAATGTTTCCATGCCGGAAAATATGACATCCATTTTTAAAGTTGAGGTCATAAAAAGCATACTAGTCGGGTCTAATCCTCGAAATCCGTAAAAATACTACTGAAATATTGTCAGTCCTCTGTGAGCATTCAATGGTCTCTCTGGACTCAGATTGGCAGACATGGGCTAAAGTGGAGAAGGTGAAGCCACCTATCAGCTAATATCCACCCAGTCAACGTAGAAATCATGTATTAAAATAAATAATTCATTGCCCATATGTAGTCTAAAGCTCCAGATTACCCTGTTGAAATAGAACTAAGACGATATTGTTTCCACCTATTTTTATTTCCTTTAGAAGCAGAAACATGTATAGCGTATGAGTTTCCCTCCGCTAATTCTCCTTTGAATGGTAATTATCGAAAAAAATACTATGCAAACGTATTTCATATGATATGGATAAGTTATTACATGGAGAAATCAAGGACGGGAAAAAAGAGGGGTGTTTGGTTGCGGGGCGTGAGCTGGGTATTTCAGGTAAAGTCAGGGTAACGAGGAGAAAATGGACAAAAAGGGTTAGGAAAAGGTGATTTATTAGATTTTTGCAAATACTCGTGGAGAACTGAGAGAGAGGGATAGAGAGGGGGAGTGTGAAGGAGAGAGAGGGAGAGAGAGGGGGAGAGAGAAGGAGAGAGAGTGAGACCTTGGGGCACTCTCATTACATCCATCAAGAGTCCCTCATAATTTTGGCTCCACTTTAAAATGCAATGCTCACTCGCTCAAAGCGGCTCAGTTATTTTATCAGGCCACATATAAGAGTTGGATTTCAGCTTAAATGTAAAAGATCTGTATGGAAATTAGTGGGAAAGTAATTATGGTATTAATTTGAAACGAATGGAATTGTAGGCTTACTATATCGACTCCTGCAGCTATTTTAGTAATATAAGCTAGTAAGAATTCTCTAAAGAGGCTCCCATCTATTTTGACCTTACATATCGTAATCTTTAGGGCCATCGGAATCTGACTGATTTTGTTGGCAATCCCGCGTTTATCATTTTCTGCTACATCTTGTTTCCCTCAACACTATCGTGCGCTTTTCATAAATCTGCTAACAATTGGTACACATCGGCATTATATTCATAACACCTCTCCATTATTTATCTAACCACGAACATATGGTCTGTCATTTGTCAGCCCTCTCTAAAGCTACATTATTACTCTCCATGAATGTGCTATACCAAATGGAAAATGTTCCCCAACAAGATTTTGATCAAGACTTCATAGACTAATCTTGATAAAACTCTGTCAGGGTATTTTTCACAGTTGGCCAATTCCTTCTTCTCATGAGTTGAGCAAATCAAAGTCAGACTCCACTCTTCGGGCATCTGCTCTAATTCCCATATTTTGACTATCATTTGGCAAAGGATAGAAAGCTCCACATTTAATCTTCGCAGCTGAAATATTAATACTTACTGGTCAGTTATCATTTTTCAAGGATTTTATTACTTCCTTCACTTTTGTTAAAGATGTAACCGGTACTGGGATTGTAACTGGCTGCTGTTCATGCCACTGTTGTTCACACTTCTTTTTGGCTAGTTCCGGTGTTATAAACTCCACGGTGGCACTCTTGAGTTCTCAAAAATACTCATCCCATTATCTTACGATTTGTTTCCTTTCACCAACCATATTCCCTTCCCTATCTCAATAAAATTTTGCCCGTGGTGGCACAGATTACCATTTGGTGATGTATTAGTGTGATCGCTACAAACGGAAGACACTTTTGGACTCCAAATACAATGGAGAAAGAACCAAAATTTTTCACAGTACAATGCTGCAGTTTTAACAATATGTTAATGTAATAATAAATACCGAGGAAAATAAGAGTACGATCCAGAATACCATATTTATTCTCAGCTCTAGTCAATGCCATAAATTGCTGGTCTCATAAAAAAATTTCCGATACAGACACATATAACTAGTCATATCATCGGTAAAGTGGCCGCAATAAATAAAAACTCACGCAAGGATCTAGCATAAAGAGAGGTTACTGAAGTCATCACTGAGCATTAAAGTTTATGATTAACGATTGGCAAAGAAAAAAACAAGGAATGACGGATAGAATGAGACAAGAAAAACAAGCTAAAGGGCATGTAGTCTGATGAAGTAAAAAATATTAGATACTTCCGGCTATTTTTATATTTATTTGGTAGTTGAAAATTTAGAAAATTCTTTGATATGAGGCGACCTGTGAACTTCGATGTCACTGGGTCTATTAAACAACACACTGATATTTACTAAGTTGAGTCACCCTTTTAATGCTAACTAGTTGGTAAATGAATTAAGGGTAAATAATTGTGCTATTCCTACTTCAGGAAAATGAGAACAAATTTCTAGTCAAATGGATTTAGAATTGTTGAATAATATTATCTTACCATTTGACATTGCATTTTGTTTCAATGTCTTTTCTAAATCAGTAATATTTCTATACTTGTTGCATTACTATTTTCCTATTGCTAGATTTTCGGGCATGGGTGATCGGAAATAAGTTATAAGAACCTTTTATTTTAATCTTCTAGTTTAATTTCCCTATACACTAATCTCGTTTTAGTTGGCCCTTATTTTAGATATCTATTTCAACAATCATAAAATTTTACCCCGAATTTTCGTACGCCTCTTTATGGAGTACGAGTATTTTATTCTTGATCCATGGGGACATAAGCAGCTTTGAGTAAATATTATTCTCTTTCCTGACCTTTATACACTTTAACGATTCCTCTTAAAGGCTTCCAAAGTCACTTGCTTATTACCTCATAAGATGTCACAGAATTAAGTTTCTGTTGGTAATTTTTCCTTTTCACATTGGGTGCTATCACCCTCTTCTTTCATGCAGGTATCACTCAATTTGTTGTCCATAGTGCCCCTTCTGTCATTCCTTAAAATATACAAAAAAACGTTCATTTTATCCATTTTTCATGTTTAACTCAATAATTGTAATAAAAATTAATAATACTTCATCAATTTTATCGATATTATTTCATGGAGATTGGGTGCCTAAAATGAGAGATTATTTTCTTTTGCCCCATTCCGAATATTTACGAGATGATTATAAACCCTTCGAAACACTTTAACCCTTATAAAGTGTGCAATTATCTAAGTTGTTATTTAGATCAAGTAGTAAATTCTCCGTCCATTATCATGCTTTTTCCAGTGTCATTGACGTATTTGCGTCCTTTATACGTTGCGCATTGCGGCCTTTATGAAAATACATTAGCTCTTGTCAAAGATTAAATTAAAGATTTTGTGTGAGGTAAAATCCTCCAGGGGACGCCCGCTATTGTTTCTATTTAACATTGCGTGTTTGCATTTCTCTTGGACTTTATTACAGCAAATTCCCTTCCTTTTCTTCATTCCAAACACATCGAAATTGCCACGCCAGAATTATATGTCTTCTTGAATATTGTCACGCATCATTTCTTTCTTCCCGTCACGTCGTTTTTGCGTTAGATTATGAAAGCAATAGTGTCATAACGTCTAAGTGTCATTTCACTTTTAATGGCATTTTAAAGCGTGCTGTATGCGGCAGCCTCTCCTAGGAGGTCTCTTACGGTAGACACGTAGCTATTTAAAAGATGTTGCAGCATAATGGTTAGTTCCCAAAGTAGCACTAGCCAACCTGTCACTTTTTTTCGCCATTCACATCGTAAACCCTTCGGCTACCAAGGTATTCTTTCACCTTACCTCTCCCAAGGGGGGTAACTCGGTTACCCCACAGTATTTTTTTGTTTATTCGCTTAATTTATACAAAAAATGGATTCTAGGTGACATAAATCTTAAATAAAAACAATTATACAAATTTATAATAAATATGATTTATATTTAATCAAATAACACATAAATATTTATAAACTCTTCTCGGGCTCTGCACCAGTTGATTGGATCCAATCAACTGGTGCAGAGCCCGAGAAGAGTTTATAAATGTCATTCACCAGGAGAAACTTAAATCTTTTAACACATAAATATAATTGTAGACTTCGATTGGATCATAAAATTATCTAATCGGATGTCCTGTCTCGGTCTAATCGGATATCCTGATATTTCACAACATTTGGCTTTCATTTTCTGCTATTTCCATACATGCACAGAAGTCAAGGAACTCGAACAAGTAATCAGGTGTCATGTACATTTCACGGCGCAGACGGCGCAGCGCCGAGAAAGAAGGCGCCGTGATGACCACGATTGCTGTCCACGGTGCGGTTTGATACGTCTGAAGGCACACATAGAATCCCATTGTTATTTTAAATCACGGTACTGTGCTGTGAACGGTGTACAGATCCTCAGAAAGCGGGCTGGTGAATCTGAGACGAACTATCCCAAAAGGGGTGACACAGTAACTCCAACGAGTTTTTCAGAAATTAGAAACAAAAACAATCAATAACTGAAGATTTCACATGGAATCGTATTGTAGGATTTTTAAAAACAAATTCATGGAAGCATAAAAATATCAGAAAATAATTGTAAATAAAAACAGTAAAAATGTGGCGTTGGGGTAACTGAGTTACCCCCCTTGGTAGCCGAAGGGTTAAAGTATGTGTAGGCGCAATTCTCATCTCGCATGACCACTTGGGCGTGGATTCGGACTTCCTTCCTTCCTCTTATGGAAAGTTGGTCAATTTCCGAAGTAAGCACATCACTCCTGTCAGGGAAGTCTTCCTCTCCATTTTGTGTTTTCTTTAGTAGCATACCGAGATGACTACCAGGATGACTACCCCACGAAGTTGTGATACAGAGAACGATTCCTCTGCAGTTCCGACGATTTTTCGCAAGATAGAGTCATAGGATTGATGGTAGTTTCTCCTTTCCCCCGACCGAGAGTGCTGCTTGTAACTTCCTGTCACTCCATGATCGTTGGTGTGGAACCACATCAGAACCATGTACGATGAATTGTTAATGGTTCAGTTCGTTGCAGCTATATAAACTTTAATGGTGTTAAGTTTATAAATTCAGAGCCCGCCCGCACTACAATGCGCCCGCGCTACAATACTGGAACATCAGAATATTTTTTGTAGTGTATGTCCAATAGCCTACTTGTAATTGCTGGCCTTGTGTAAATTAGGTAAACTTGGACGTTATGTATATTATGAAAACCTAATTCTTCATGTATATCAGGTAGAAAGGGCACTAATAAATAGTTCTACAACTAGTTATAATAGTTTAATTGATTATATGTTCTGTTCTTACCGTACATTTTGTCATAGATTACAGTAAAAAACATATCTATTAGTATAAATAATTCAAAAAGATAAGAAATTTCAAAACGCTTGATTCTGGTACCCTGAATTTCAGTTTTTTAACAAATTCGTCGTTCTGAAAAATCGCCAAAACACCTAACGAATAATTTGTTATATAAATAATAATTATGTTTATTTTTTTAAACCGAATTGATAACAAAAATAAATAAAAGGCTTTATTTAGGTGGAAAAAATATTTTTTGAATTATCATCCTAGAAAAATATCTTGTGCACCAATTAAAAATTAAATCAATAACTTTTTCCTTAGCTCCCCACTAGTATTAGAAAATTTATCAATGATAGCAAAACTCGTTCCACAATTATTAGAAGTAAATTGGACAGAGTATCTTGAGTCAGTGTTGATCAAAGTCTGCCCTTGACGATTATGAATTTAGAAAATACTCTTTCACACGTTACCTGAGTGCAAGGAAGGGTAACAACAAACTTTTATTCTGTGTACAAGTTAATAAAAAACCCAGATTGAGACAGTTCATAGACAATGGGGAAAGCACAGGCCAAACATTGGTAGCATTTACTATTTTGGGCGCAACTCCTTTTCTTCCTCTTCTTCAAAGTTAACTTCACCATCTTCACTGTCTTTTCGATTTTTTCTCATATTAGGCATCCTTCATCATATTCAACTTTTCCTATCTTGGCAAAACTTTCGTACTGATCTGCAAACAGTTTTAGTTCTATAAGTAAAGAACTTTTTTCTACTTTACACTCATTAGGAATGGCGCACATAACGTCGGGAGGAAAATTATCTACCTTTGCTATTTTGGGAATTTTTTTAGGATCAAGCCAAGAACAATCTTATAAAATGCCTCGATTAGGTACGAATTTGTCTTCAATACTTGTTCTGGCGTGATAAATAATGCTAAAGTAGATCAATTTATACTTTTGAGTTGCAGCGATTTCAAATGCTCCTTCTTTGGCTTTTTTCCTGACATTGTTTTCTTTCTTGAAGTCCTTTGTGTTTAAAAATTCAATTCCACTTCCACGTCAATTGAGTCATCTAGATCACTTCTCACTCTTCCAGCATACTTTTTTGTTCTTTTGTAAAGAAATTTCAAGTGATCATCACACCTTTTAGAATTGAGTTGCTGCAACAAACAATCCCCAATATTCCAGCCCGTAAGCGTTGTCTATATTCTTACTCTGAAGGTACTTAGACTCAGGAGAGCCAACAAAAAAATCCAAAAAAACAAAAGACAAAAATGTTTTCAAATGCTGTCCATTAGCTTACTAAATTTCTGGCCGTGAATTTTGATTTGCAGCCAAAGTTTCCCGTGGATAGAGCCCACAACGCACTGATTATATTGATTAATTTCCCTGAGTAACCATTTCATTTTAAATATTCTTCATCTACAACCGATTATAGTGCCCTATGCTTACTCCACCACCTTGTAGCACCAATCTTTTGGATTCTGCAGAGTTTATCATGAGCATGATGTTTCTTTCTAGTTTCCGTCTCTCACTCTGACATTCTCTTGAAGGACAAACATAGGAAAACAGCTGATTTTTCTAATAAACCAAATAAGTTTTCTGCTTACACTAAATTTACAGTTGAATCAGCTACCACCAAAAATACATGCCCCATACAGTGGGTGTAAATAAAATCAGGATTTTCTCTTTAAAAGTGGGCTTGTAGGCCATTGTAACAACCTCTCATGTTATTAGCTTCATCAAACGAGCTGGCAATAATGCTTGACGTTGAAACTCCACTCTTGGCAAGGGGAAAGCGAGCCGCGAACAGAATGGTGAAAACACCAGTTTTTTTAACCCATCAAGGAGTTTTTACTATAGTTAACCGTATTTAGCCCATAATTAATTTCAAAAATACTAATCAGCAAATTTTCGGCTTCTTCTGTTATTTTGAAGAAAAGAGGGGTTTTGGAATAAATTTTCTCCGCAGATTCCCAAAATAACCCTTAAGTTTATGTATCACGTCCGATTTTTTGCAATTCACGAAAACGTAAAAAAATCCATTTTTTAATGTCAATGCATAATATAAACTTTCATAACTTGTGAAAATATTTGTGGGGGACAGAATGAATTTTTAAGGATTGATTCATGCAATTACATGGTTAATAGGTAAGTATAATATCTTATCCGCATAAAGTCACGATTATCACCGTGCGCAAATACGGAATCCTGAATAGCACATATTTATGGTGTAAATAAAGTAATGAATTGGAATGGATTTTGTCCGCAAATTTTGAAATTAATATTGAAAATAGAGAATATGCATAATTTAAGACACACATATATAGAAAATAATGAAGATGATACAATTTTATTTGTAAGTCATCAGATAAAATGATCATGAAGAAAGTGAGCCTAGACGCTCCAATGGCCACCAACCAATTTATGGGATTCCAGCGCCTCAATCGTGACGCCTAACATAAAAATAGTTACATTTTCATCACCGACTACGTATTTATGTGTGCCTATTCCTTATACATCGATTGTATTCCTCTGGGGAACGTTCTTTTATTGACTACTGCTTCCATATAATGCCATTGAAAAAACCATTTTATTTTGTAATCTTCCCATTTTCGCGATTAATGAAAAACTCTGACGTGATACGGACTTTTGACAGTTTTTTTTTCAAAATATGCTGAAATTTATTCTAATTTATATCTGATTTATAAACAAAACATAAGAAATAAAATTTTTCTTGCTTTTCTAGTATACTTCGCACTCATTCTCCGCATTGGATCACCTAGAAAACATTGACGCCATCCATTTTGGAAATATAGTTTTGTTTTTTTTGATACTATTTAATTTTACTAAAAATAAGAAATCTTAACTAATTAGATGTCCACGTAGAGAACATTTTTACGCACTATAAAAATTTCACTTACGCAATAATATTAAAAAATTGCCTTTTCTAATTTTAACGTTTTCGTGATTCGTGGCAAAACCGGAGGTGATATAGGAATTTGAAGGTGATTTTCGGAATTCACAGAACAGTACATCCTTGACCTCATCCTTTCAAACAACAAAATCGTATAGATTAGTAATAGTCACTGATTATCCTAGCGCTCGAGCGAGCGAGGTATTGATCAGTACCTATTCCCAAATTTGTCATCACTTCCCCGTAAAAACAGACACAGCAATTTCTTTAACCGTTAATGTAATATAAAAATCGAGGGCGTAGATCAAAATAAGATGTCTTTATTTTTAAAATTAGTAATTTTAACTATATTGGGGCCCTGCAGTGAAGTTTTTATGAGGAGCGAAGCAATTTAAGTACCAATAACTTTACTTTTCAACTACACACTTTTGGTATAGTCTGGTTAGAGGGCAATTGACTGTCGAGTGAGTCAGCTGTCGTGAGGCGCGATGTTAGACTAACTTCTGTCCTTGCTATTATTGTTGACCTCGAGGCGGCTTAAGGGGGCCCCCAACAGGGGGTGTCAACAATAATAGCAGTCGCCAATCTGCCGACCGCCCCTGCCTGCTATGTTTGAATATATTCAATTACATATGTTTACGCATTTTGCCTTGGTTACCACAAACATAGCTTAAGTGTCGTGTTAATGTGTGAGAAGTATCTTCACTCATCATCCAAGCCGAAATGGACGCATAACCATGGTTCTGGATTAACCCCTGATGGAAATCATGAGTATTAATAGAAATTGAATAAGACCCGATCAGAAGTTAGTTGTGTGCTTATCAGTCATTCCGAGGTAACCCCTATGTGCATGAGGCCAGCCGTTGGATGTGTGAGTTCGTGAATCAGGGGCTGAATAAATAATATAATCACGCTTCGTGATCGAAGGGCTTGCGGTCGTGAAACTTTGTTTAGAGGAATGTATTCGAGGAAAAGTGACTAATTGAATTGAGTTGTCAGCGCTGTTGTAGGGAGGTATATCAGCTAAGCACGTAACGTTTTTTGTATATTTTTATTTCTCCATAGAACGAGCCAGTATGATCGTTCGCCCGGCTTCTATCACTCGTTTTTTAAACTATTCTGCATAGCCATTCATTTGCGTGAAAATTAGGTAAGAGAGTAAGTGAGACGGCTTGACACTAGTTCCGTCTTATATGCGCCCTCAGTAGAGGAGGTATAAAAAATGTCGGGAAGATTTGCTCTCGGAAATTCGACCGATGAAATGCATTCACTCAGAAGGAGAAACAGGTTTTTTAAGCGTCAATTAGGAACTGACACTTGAGAAAAAGCTTACCAAATGTCACAAGATCAAATTTATATCTTATAGAAATTTAACCCCTTGCAATATGTTCGAAAAAAAGTATGTGGCCAAATAATCATTTTTGATAAAATTTATAATGAACAAGGAGTAAAATTTCCCATTGGCTGTGTGCTTACTTGGCTGTGTGAATATTGGAAAACGATGTCAACATGAATAACGAATAACTGACTAATAGACATGATTATCATAGCTATGAATTCGATAATAATAGTTGGATGGACTATTTGGGCTGAGCCCACCCTAACCGTTTCAACGATGGAGCGGCAAGCAATGACGGGTTAGTGTACTGTGGCATGCCAACTATTTGTGAGAAAGAGAAAGTAAAACTATAAGAAAGCGCGAACAATAAAATTATACGTTTAATTTGTGCTATTTTAGAATGTGATGATTGTCTTTTCCAATTGATAGATATCTTTCGAATAAGCTTTTATAAATATTCTCCCCTTTCTTTCAGGATGGGTTTCGTAGTACGCATTTTGCAGGAGGGTTTCGTCCTCCCATGCCAGGATGGTGTCATAAACACACTCGTGTGCAGCCGCATAACATTCAAGACAGAGGTTGCGAACACGATATACAGGGCGTGCCGAGCCGAGCCGGAGACTTCGAGTCACCTTCTCTCCGGCTGCAGTTATTACGCCTAGTCAGCGTATATTGCTAGGCACAATGCGGCCCTGTGGATATTATATTTTCATCTGCGACACCATTTTGGCAACGACGATACTCCTGTGCTACCTATGCCCTTGGAGATGTTGAGTCCGTTGTGGAGAATGATAAATGCATCATCTGGTCGAATTACTCCTTTTCCACCACCAGGCAGTTTGAGGCGATCAATCCTGATATCGTTCTCTTCGACCACCTCTCACGCACCATGTTCCTGATAGATTTTTCGTCTCCGGCTGAAACGAACGTGGTGGCAAAGGAGGCGGATAAACCGATGAAATATCCAAGACCTGCTTTATGAACTTCGGAAAATGTATCCAGGACACTTAAACTGGTTGTCCTCATCATATGTGTGCTCGGTGAAGTTGAGGACTCGCTGCTGCATCTAGACATCAGCGCATTCCGTCCTGCGTGGAACAGGCGGAGTCACTTGCAGCTTGCATGCAGAAGGCCGTATTATATTACTTGGGTCCCTCCGTCCACTCTGTACCACCCAACACCCAACCGCAGCGTAGCCACACATCCGATGGACGTCGGCGTGGCTGCGAGTACCGCCTAACTTCTCTCGAGTCCTCGGCCATGATGACGGCAATAAAACCCGATGCTTGCTGAGGACTTGGAGGGGAATGTTACTAAGGTAACGATTAACAATAATACCATTTATTTGTTTTCTTCTATTTTTGCGTGCATAGTTAAAATAAAACTCAGAAGGATGTAGCAGGCTCATTATCGCGATTCATCATTGTACTGGACTGACTCTACAAACGTCAAAAGATTAATTCAGTCAAACTACTTTTAAACATTCATGCGACCAAGGGCAGGGTAGTCGATGGAGTTGCGGAAGGGACAAATGAAAAGATAAGATGTTGTAAGGTGAATGGTTGAAGGGGGAAGGAGGGATTAAGGAGTGGACGCAAAGTGATAGTCGGGGGCTAGGAGGACGAGAATTAACTTGAAGTGTGAGCGACACATAGGTGAGTGATCTTTTCGAGGGAAGTATATTGATCCATTTTGACCGGGAGATAGGAGTTGAGATGAGTTGAGAGATACATAGAGGTCACACGGGCACTTTCAATGCAATTCACTCTCTCTGTGTCCCTTATGAAGCTGTTGGGACAGAGTGAGCGCTGAAGTTTGGGTTTTGGTTTCGGAAAAACCATTATACGAGGAAGAAGAGAAGGAACATTCGCCGAGCGGGGTGTTTCCCTCGCTCACATATGGGTTGCTAGGCGTGTGGTTCAGGTGAGTGGTGCATTTTAATGCCGTCGTCACTGGTTCGTCAACGCTTTCGGAGCCGTCGCTGTTGATGCCGAAGTTTGCTTTATCCGCAGGGGTGGCTGGGCGTAGAATCTTTAAAAGGAGCCGGTCCATGATTAAAAGCTGGGGCGTGGCATCTCTGTTTGGAGTCGCGGGGTCCCCCGCAATAATGAAAGACCGCTCAAAGGAGCCGTTCGGAAGTAATCGGTGTGGTCGGGGGGACGGAGTGGTTGTTTTATATCCATCGAGTGAATGAGGTCCGTGTCAGGAGAAATCGACACCGTTTTGTTTACGCCCAAAAATGAAAGATACACATAGCACGCCAGGTGATTTCTACGTGAAGACGAGGGGCAAGTTGTCATCATTGATAAAGTCTACATTGCATGCATAAATTAATGGAAAATTGTAATAAATGGAAATTGAATTCCTCTCACAGGAAACACATTGAGTAAATATGCCATAATTTCAATACAATTACATTAAAACATGAAATCATTAACCTACTGCTTAAGGTTTTGACCCAAATGAGAAAAACCATGATTTTATATTTTGAAGTTTACGGTTAAACTCATTTTTAATTATCACGCCAAAGTAATGGGTATTGTTAGGATGAGTTTCTACTTTTCTAACTTATTTACCAAATTGTAAATACAAGCATTCATTTAAATAGTATTTTTCCCCTCATCACTGTGGCTGTAGTGGCTTCCTACATTACTGAATTCACCTCTCTTCGTTCAGGAATGTATTTAATTATTAAAATGTTTTGCGTTCACCAAATATTTTGGGAATAGCTTCTATCTACAAGTAAGCAAGCAAGTTATAAGTGTATTGACAGAAACCAGCCAAAATTGAAGCCAATGACGACGGGGAGTCGGTGTGAATCTGTATCGTAAGATGCATGAATTGTTGACTTTTAAGGGGGCCGTTTGACATCGTTGCCTCATTGAGGACTAGTGGCGGCACTTGCCGGTGAGTGGGGTACTAAGAGGGGAAGGGGGAAGAGGATGAGCAAGAGGGGAAACTAGCGTAGAAGGGGAAAACACTTCACCTACCTCCCCTTCTCTCCCTCGAGTGTGCGTTGCGTAGGGATTAAAAGATGCACTTGTTTTTGATTTGGGCGCAAGTTCACCATGCCGGTTACCAGTTGAATGTTTACTAGGCTCAAGAATATTTACGGACATCATTTATAAATGAAGATTTACTAGGTTCAAGAATATTTACGTACATCAACTCATCAGTGTACACAGCTTGATTTATTTGGAAATGAAGAGATAAGTGTTGGGAGGATGTGAGGTTGAAGATGAAAAGTTATTCAAATTCACAGGGACTGTTTTTAGGTGAGTGACGTTTGAATTTCTCTATAGACGGATTAAAGTGTAATGCATATTTATTGTTGATTGTAATGAGTGCTGTATGAATGAATTTCTTTGTAATTCCGTCATTGTCACAAAGCAACTTGCTCACAATACTTTGCATGTATATACATTCCTTGGATTTGTCATTGTATTGCCATTTTGGTTATTGATGAGCAAATTGGAGATAGTTTCCCTGGCTGACATCATTTGGCCTTTCTGAAATTATCATATTTTCCTTGTCTTGGGTGATTGAATATCTAGGAATGTTTGAAATGGCGATCGTTATAGAGTAGAAGTGCCCAATACTATGAAATTCAACGATGACCTACTTGAAAAATAATTTTTATGAATTGTGATATAGGATTGCAATGCCTCATACCATAGGAATATGTGACGAAAGGTTGACTTTCGGCCGTAACTTGGCTGAAAATTTATAACTTTCTATTCAGTAGATGTTTGTAGGGCCTAATTAAGTCACCAGAAGCTAAAAGGGGTGTAAATTTGAATATTATAGTTACTTTGATCCCACATTTAAAGTTTTTTTCGAGTAGTTTTTCGATTAGGTAACTTAAGATTGGTTTTGTGCTGAAATCAATAGTTGTCAAAAGTTGTAACTCGCGCAGGAGTTTGATAACTAACTAGCGAAAGGTACCCGTAGAAATTCAGCGGGAGTAATAGTAAACTTAAATAAATTTCAATTTATTCCGCTGAACTCATCTTCCTCTTTAACTGGTGTTTCGTGGAGACGAAGAGAAAAAGATTTCTTGAGGAAACATCTAGCGAAGGGTAGGTACCCATTGAAATCCAACGGGGAGTGAGAGGAAGACGTAAACTGATAAAAATCATTGAATTCTTCGCATTTACTCATATGGTTTGTAATCAACTGTTGCTCCGTGGAGACGACGAAGAAGAGTTTTTGAGGCACACTGAATATAATCATGCGGATAAAGGGCTTCAGCAAAAATCTTCATAATTTTTCATAATAGTAACCAAAAAAGTAAATGACATGAGTTCTTTAACGCCATATCTTCGTTTATCAACCCTACGCTTCTCAAGCACCTGAAACAAACCAAAACGGCGCAGCGTGGGAAAAGCTATTGTTTTTCCCCTTAAACAAAATTATGTATTTGAATACCATTATAAGTAGTAGATCACAATTAGCCCAAAAATCATACAATGATACTTCTTTATTTATAATTTTGTGACCCCAATCATGGGCATTTAGGAGAATGATGAATTTCAATCCTAATCTTCAATAGTCACAATGGGAAGCAGTCAGTAGTCTTTAGATGGTGGATGTGAAGAGGTTATGAGTAGGAGTGTAGGGAAGTGGGTTGTACGATGTCCAAGTTGGCATGAGGTTATGCCAGTGGGTGGACTGCTTGTGACTTAAGTTGGAGAACTGTCGGAGAGGGGTGAGATTAGAAGCTTTATTGCGCAACTTGTAATGAATGTATTCAGTTTGCATCACAAGTTTTCTATCACCTCTGGAAGTGAGATATTTCTCATCGTAGCTGACATTTTTGCAAGACTGACAAATTAACTATTAGAGCTTCTACCAAAAAATAGAGTGACAATCATAGTTCACTGTTGCTTGGATGCTAGAAGATGGAGTAGAAGATTAAGATGTGGAAGAGGAAACTTAAGAGAGTACTCATTTTTCTTGCTGGCTCACTGTCTCTCCCTCACCTTCCCTATCTGTATAGGTCAAATAAGTTGGGCGTAACCATGGAGACCACGCTTCGCGGAAGAGGGAAATGGGGCGGGTCGCCGCTTTGGGAATAGTCAGGCAAGAGAGTGGAATTAAAGGGGGATTGTGAGTGGAGGAGGGTGAAGGAACGGGGTAGGATGAAAACGGCTGGGATAAAATCGCATTAAGAGATTGCGATGCTCGGATTTGCAGTTGAAGTGTGCGCCCGGAATTTTAAAGAGGAAAAGGTACGGAAGAAAATAAAAGAATTAAGTGAATGGATGGAAAAAGATTTGAAAGATAAAATGAAAAGCGATGATTGTAAAAAGCCCGGAAAAAGCGGTTAATTGAGGGAGTCGGAGCAAATGTGAAAGAGGCTTGTGAGAGTAACGAATAAATATGTATAAAACAAATGAGATGAAAATGAAAATGTAAACATTAAGCTGTAATTATTATCATATGGATTAAATCTTTTGATATGTAAATGATTGTCAGCAGCTTAAAATTTTAGTTATCATAATTATAAGAAGAATCTACCGGAAACGAACATTAACAATTTAATGTATAATAAGGGGTAGAAATCAAAACTTTGTACACAAAAAGTGGTTATATTCTGAGAATGTATCTCTCATATTAAATTGGACGACAGCTTCATTTTATGAAATAGTGCTCCGCAATATTTTAATCATTTTTATGAAGTAAAACATTATGCAGTGTCTCAAAATTGCAGGTTGCTGTAGGGCTAAAGCAATGCAGTTAAAAGTAGCCAACTAAATAGGCTTTTATGATTCGTGAATAATAATCAAAGGATGGAACTCTCGTGGGACATGTAGAATGCTGTTTTAATGATAAGAAAGCTTGCATTTATTTCGTCATTAAATAGCAATGTGAGTGAGAACATCTACGAAATACTACGTTTCACACATACACCAGATAGATAGTGCAAGGAAACTGACTAGAAAAACCCATAGCGAGGGGCAATTGGACGTAGTCTTCTTAAAAATCGACAAGTCGAAGATAAAAGTCGACATATAATTAAGTCTGACATCCCTACTTTTCATATTATAAATTTCTCTCTATTTTCGTGATCATCATGGAAAATTTACATGTATGTATAATGGAAATAATCTCGGACGAATGGAGAAGATAGCAAGCTCTTCTGTGATTAATTCGTGTAATTCTCGTACGGAGTCTCCAAATTATAGGCCGTGATTCATATTTGGTAGTGAAATAGTAATAAATGGAAGTATCGTGACAATGCCTTACCTATGAAAATTATAACTTGTGCCTTGAAGCTACTTGCTCATCAAGAAATCCATAATCAGAGATTGATGAATTTTGTATACTCCCGTGAATCGACGCCCATATATTCTGAGATATTCGACACAAATATTCTGAGATGTACTCTGCCATGCTTGTGCCCTGTTCTCTCTATACTACTTTAAGTATAATAAGCCTCGTGACTTGACACAATGCAAATTGCAAGGAACATGAGCACCGCCAGAAGCGATCTGTTCTATTTGATTGAGAAATTGGCGTTGCTTTCGACTATTTTGTGCCAGAAAGAAGTTTGGAGAATTAAAAACCCTCGATAGTAGTGACTCCTAGAAATATAAGACGAGATTATGTCACAAGAAGAAGGTTTGGTCTGGCGTGAGGTGAAGCATATAGGAACAGGGTGGTGCGTATGGATAAGGTGATACTTGCAATGAGGGTAAGAGAGTGAGAGAGGAGAAAACGAAACAGCGAGGTTCGAAAATGAAAGGTTCGAAATAGGAAATTTAAAAAAAAATAGGAATGAAAGGGAAATTAAATACTCTCGTTAGTAAACCCAGATTGTGATTGGACAAGCTTGGGTCTGGCCATTAACCTGGGCAGGGATTTAATTGAATTGTTCAACATTGAAATGGGCGCCGGGCATTGAGCTCCCGAAATAGAGGAGTTGTAAGTTGAAATTATTTTCACCCTCACAAAAAATAATCATTTTAAAATGCTGTCATATTTTCTATTTTATGATTTGTACAGAATTCTCAGAAAGGTTCTTGCGATTAACCAACTTAATTGAATGCTTTCGCTCCGTTCAAACAAGACTTTGATCCGTCTTTAATAGCCGCATGAACAGATCGTAGGGTGCTCCTGATTCGTATGAAATATATTTTTGGAAGCCCATTTCACCAAAACCATTTTATTATCGTTAATACTATGTCAAACAGTATTGTAATCAGATAATTAAATCAGGCACCTCAGCACGCTCAAACATTTGATGTTTTGATATTTTTCAGTCATCAGTGACAATTACGGAGAGTTTCGTTTATCAAATTGCTTTCATTTAGTTACCATTAAGTTATTAGACTTCAACTACCTCATGATTTGTTATCATTTCTCTGTATGTTTGGAATAATATAATCAAATGATTTATTCCGAAATTTTGAAAAAGTTTTAGCTAATACATTTTAAAATAAAATTAGCTCGTAGGCTTCCGCGGATGCAGTGTTGACTGTTCCTTTTTCGGGATTCATTCCGCGATGTATGTTTTAAGAAAACAACAATATTTTGCTGGTCCTCCTGCCAGCTTCATCAGAGTTCAGTTAACCTGATGAAGCTGAGAGGAGGACCAGCGAAATATTGTTGTTTTCTTAAAACATACATTGCGGAATGAATCCCGAAAAAAAGAACAGTCCACATTTTAAAATATCCTTGTTTTTATTAAAGGGAACGGAAAGCCTGAAAAATATCTGGATACTCTGTACTACAGTTATATTACTACACTTAAAATTGCCTATTTTTGTAGCAAAATGCTGTCTACGTTGGGTAAAGAAGTGACCATAGGTGGTGTGCCTAACCTTCTATCGCCTAATACGGTAATTATGGGCGTTCTCTACGTCTATCAGTCATTATTACCGCTGAGTGAAGTCTTAACCAAATGTATAAGAGGCTTTGCACTTTATCCTTTTACCAAAAATCTGTATTGTCTGCGGGAGGCTTGTCCGTTAATTATCTCTTTGTATGTCATTAATCATCATTATTTGGGTGTGCTAGATTTACTTATGTAGTTCGAAATATTCGATTTACACCCTTTATCAATCACTCTCGCTGTTGGAGTAATTACAATGCATAAAAATTTTACTAGGGATTGTAATAATACGGTACTATTATCAACTATAGTTATGGAGTAAATTGATAAGCCTTATTTCACTGCAAAGACACCTTCGGTAGACATATGAGTTGACGTTAGCCATATCTCCTGAACGGCCTTCTTTAGGATATGCAAAATCCAAGACATGTTTTTATGCCCTCTGTGAGACCCACGCACCTAGCGCTCGAAAAAATTGTCCTAAATTTGAATAGTAGAGAAATATCCTTGGCATCAAAACTACACTGTTGCTAAAGTAAACACTTGCCGGCCCCGGTGGCAGCGGGCAACGGTATTATACATTAAATCGAGCAGAAGAAGAAGACTGTATTTTATTAGAATTCAATACAGAAATCTAAGCTCACTGTAAATTATAAATTGATATCTTTGCGGTTAATCACTTTGTAACGTTATAAATTGGTTTGAATTTATTCAATGTCTCTTTCCACAAAACATTTATCGAATGCCAAGGGTTTTCTGGGATGACAACATTTCACTATTAGATTTGCTTTTTTACTCTTTAAAACGTCATGAAGACTATTCCGCATAAAACCAAATTTATTAATAGGTATATGCCAATAAAATCAGACATTTAGTCTTAAGACCTATGAAGGCTTATAGAAGCAGCTGCTCCTTCAGACAGATGTTACCTTTTCGTAGTGTACAATGGCTGCCACAATTTCTCTCCGGAAACCGATATCTACTTCTCATATTGACATTTCCCATATATTAGAGACGTATTCAAGAAAAACGAGGAGCAACTCGTTTTCTTTTCGATCGGCCATATCGTCTATCGGATGAGACTTGATTTACACTACCAACCGTCGATGATACTCAAACCCTAGAGTTACCCAACTCACGAATCAAGCACATTTTCTCTGATGACACTTCACTTTCCTTGGTTTCTTAGGGCAGTTTTGGTTAAAGAGACTGAAGGTGTGGTGACAATTTCTTGGAAGTCTATTCTCGAACATCAATTCCTTTTTGTTATAAACGTTAAGGAAGATTGATATCCGGAAAAAGGTTTTCAAAAGACGACTGATACAGTGCACTCTATTTTAAAGGGAAGAAGTCTGTCCAGCATTTCGACTATAAGAGTCACTACTTTATGCAGTTCAACTTCGTAATAATCTTTAGTCTGAGAGGACTAAGGCCGTGTTCCAATCCGATATTATGCACACTTCATGCCCTTATGTGCTCTTTTCGATTGTCATTTTCCGGATGTGACGTCGTATAATGTGGTTCCAATCCGTTAGAGCGCATCATGGCTAGGGCGCTAGTGCACATAGAAGGTAAGTGTATAACGATGCGCCCTTTTGCGCCCTAAGAATTTTCCATTCGTGAATAATGCGAATTTCCAAAGCAATTTCTTGCGATAAATTACAATTCTGAGTGACTAATGGATGTTCTTCTGATATACTAGGGAGAGACGAAAGGATAATACAATTCATCGGCCTGCGGAGGAAGTACACAGACCAACTTACGGGTCGAGGCGGTTCTGACATAGTTCCAACATTGGACACTGGGAGACATTGGCGCTGGCTACCTTAAGAGCAGAAAGTGCGTGAAGTACAGGATAGGGCATAAGGGCGTAAGTGCATAGGGTGCACCCTACGGATTGGAACACGGCCTAACACTGATATGAATTAATTTAAATAAAAACAATTGTGCGCATTCAAACAACATGCTTGGTATCGTAAGCGTAATTGGTGTAGTTGCAATTTAATCACCAAAAATTCGGTCTACTGAATCCTAGTGAGAATTGAAAGTTTGCTCTGATGGTTTAACAAACATCTTCCTCACATCTCATTAATCTCTCTCTCTCTTCCACGTCAAATATAACATATGCACTTCTTCTAGTCAGATGGTCCTATATGCACGGCAACATTAGAGATAGTGAAAATAATTAAATTTGCCGAAATGTCAATGAAATAATATGAGGCAACAATTAGATGCTGATGAATTACGACACTGTCATTTATTATCAGACAGGAGCACCTCAAGTCAAAGTTTTAAAACATTTCTAAAAATTAACTCACATTCTAATTAAAAAAAATATAAATCCTAAAATTAGATAAATTTTTCACTTGATCATTGAGTTTAAATTCTTTTATTTTTATTCCCAATATATTTTTTTATCCTTGTACATTCTATAAGATATTGTATTACGTTTTTCTGTTGTTTAATATAGACTCTGTTGGCTCATTACGGCATCGACTTCTTCATCAGTCGAATGCTTTATCAAGTTTTTACTTTTAAATAGAATTGCTTATATCTCGTTGACATGAGACTAAAGTCATCGGTCGATGTTTAATTTTTAAAGTACATTTTCGCAATTTCTTTCAGTTTGGACCTTGCCAGTGGATGAGTGTATACCTTGACTTTCAGTATGACCAATTAGATCATGTTGTACACAACGTGGACATATATAGGGATTCATACCAAACTTAAGAGTTCACCTCCTTGTGGCTGTTTTGCAATTGATGCTGAACTTGCCATAAGTATTGATATTTAGTTATGAAAAAATTTTTAAGCTTAAATTTTTGATTATTTTCCTTTACTTATTATCATATATTATAATTATGTTATATGTCTGATACAATCTGAAATCATCTGGAGGAATATCTAGCTAAATGCGACATTAAAATATTTTGTCTTTTCTCTTAACGCGGGCTTTTTCTCGAAGTGAATAAGGCATTAATTTGCTCGCTCATCCTATTAACCATCTGATTTATATAATTGTACTTCTACGTTTTTAAACTATCAGGTTGCTGATGCTTTCTTACCTAGGTTTCGACGGGCTGTCGCCATTCTCCCACCAGTTCAACTAGTAGGTTTCTCTTATAATAATTTTAGTTCTTTCTTCTTGGGCATATAAATTAAAATCATGCTCTATCCAGAAAAATTCAGAGTATCCTGATAAAGCTAAACTTGGACTAGAATTCATTACATCTTTCACCTTCACTTGCTCCATCCACTGATACATAGTACGCCACAATCATTACTCTCCTAATACCTACTTCTATGCGAACCCAGAGCAATCTAGAGAATACCAACTCGTACTTCCTCACTAGTAAATAAGCTCTATCATTCGAATACGTTTAGCATTGAGTAAGCTTAAAAATTATTTTATATGATTGATTTTGTACTAATATTTTACTAATCGCGCAGCACGGCACATTTACATTCCTTTTCAGCAGATATCCAAGCAGCCCAAAATTCTTCGTATTATGTGAAGAATACAGAGGAAATACATCGTTCATAAAATAATTTGGTATCCTGTCCTGTATCCTGAGTATCCTGATTAAGCTACACTTGGATTAGAATTCATCACATATCTTTCGGGAAAAATACATTGTAATCTTTCTGAAAATGGCCCATTATTAAAATAAATATAAATAACGGCTTAATTAATGCACGGCAACAAATCTATACATTACCTATTTTTAAATAACGCCGCATGAATCAATTGCACAAAAGGGCAACAGTATAAAAACCACCTGTAAGACCCCATGGTAATCATAGCTAGGGAAACATTGTCAATTACCTGTGAGCTGAGAATGCAAAGTAGTTGAGAAGTAACGAGAAGTTCTCGCGATATTGAATCATATCCACTAGAGAAACGAAACCCGATTGAAAAATATTGAATTGAAAAAATTCAATTTTCATTTTCTTACACTGAGGATTGAAAATATGAGTGGTCTTAGTGAGTAACATCTTGTTTATTTTCATTTATTTATACACCTTAATTTACAAAAAAACGAACTTACAAGAATTAGGTGTGATAACCTAGCTAACCACTGAATCGATCCTGCATTTCAGTATCATGTGTAAGATGTCAAAAGGTGGAGAAGGAAAATAAAAAGAAAGTTTCCCGAAAGGAAGAGATAACCATAAAGAGAAAAAAACTGGATAGAGGAGATGAAGAAATCCAAACCGCCCCGTCAGGCATCCTAAACGATCCTCCTATTGCAAGCTCCCATCCTCAGTCCCCCAGACCTTAATTTTCCCGTTTCTCTTCCTCTTCTCCGATCACCCTAAATTTTACCGTTTCCTTACCTACTACACCACCATCTTCCGCAAGAACCTTTCATGTTCCCCCGTTTCCTCACCTAAGAGTACCAATCACCTATACCACCTTTTCCCTTTCTTTTCTGACAACGGAAAATCTTCAAAATCCTCCATTCCGTCACAGTGTTCAAAATTTATCGTCGATTACGTTGGAAAATCATTCATCGAGCCTACAGACGACCAGAATTACTCGTACCCCATTCAAAGTTTATGACAAGTATGAAAAACTATTTTTTGAAAGTGGGAGAAGAGGATTGTTCAGTCTGTATATCTGTTTTCTACCGGAAATTCATCAGGTAAGCTTTTAAAGAACATTCGAGGTTTCTTAGTTAAGAGAATTTATTATCATTTATTTATTTTCCTAGACTGATTTTAGAATACATCTTTAAATAATTAAAGTTACATATATGAAGCTTAAGCAGGAATTTGGTCAGGAAAAAAATTATATTAAATTTTATTTCCACTTAAATTCGATTTCGTTTGCAATGACATTACAAGTATTAAAAATGGATAAACTGCTTCCTCAAAGCCATATTTTTAAAAATATCAGTGTATTAACGATACTCTTTTCATTTCCGAGAAAACAATCTAGATATACTATGGTGAATCGTCTATCATTATGAATATTGAGTTACAGTGACGACTTATGTGGCAAATTAAAAATATTTTAACCTCGGGAGATATTATTTAATGTATCGACAAAAATTCTTCCTTAATTATTGACCTAATTGATATGAATGTGCCTTTTAACTTACCTAATCAATATTAATTGGCTAAAACGTCGTATTCTTTTCATTCCAGTGAAAATTACGGTATAGTAACACTATTATCTACAAAGAAGGAGTTTTCACTAAACAGAGAAAATTAATGGTGTTTTTAAAAGCTTCAACAGCTAAGTTAGAGAAACAATTTATTCCTGGTACACCTAGTTATACAACTTATGGAGTACCTTCGGTTAAATTACTCATTATATCTATGAAAGCTTTTCACTGTAATAGTTGGTTCACGCTTTCTTTCAACAAGATGCATTAAAAATATCAGTTATCTCTCTTCTCGTATCATTATCTTCAGAGTCCATATTTTGATCGGAAGGTACACTCTATGACTGCAAGATGTAGGGGTGTATGTTGATTGTCACAACCAGTTGTTAAAATGTCCCATAACTCTCATGCATAATGTTTTAGACACCTCACCAATTGTCTGTGCTTAAGGATTTACAAAATTTCACTTTATACTTGATAATAACAATCAATAATAATTTTGTTCTTAGTAATAAACTGTCGCTAACCCACAGGTAATAGACAATTCCAACACCCCCACTCGACAGTTTATTATTTAAGTCCCATTTCTTTTCTATGTTTTTCAAACTGTATTCTTTGTGTGGGTTTTGTAAGGGCATCAGACACCATATCCTCACTACAACAGTAGGACAATGTGACCACACCGCTGTCCACAAAATCTCGCAAGTGGTGATAGCGCACATCAATATGTTTTGTTCGAGGACTTATTTTTTCATTGGAAGCTAGTTTGATGCACCCTTGGTTGCCTTCGTATAGAGTTGTTGGGTCAACTTCTTCCTCCCCTTGATTTGCCATCAGATGTCACAGCCAGGTGGCCTCTTGCCTTGCATGGGCTGCAGATATGTATTCCGCTTCTGTCGATGATAAAGCCACAGACGTCTGCTTCTTGCGTGAGCAGGAAACTGTGGTGTTTCCAATCTTGAATATGTATACGCTTATTGATTTGCGATCCTTCTTATTCCATGCCCAATCTGCATCTACGTAGCCTGTTAGAGTTCACCCCTCTCTTGCTGAAAGCACTAGATTCAATTCATGAGTCCCCTTTAAGTATCGCAAAACTCTCTTCAGTGCCTCCCAGTCTCTTTTTCTTGGGCAATTAACTCTCCAACATAAAATTCCCATTGCTGCTGCAATGTCTGGTATTGTACTTGATATGTAAAGAAGTGCATCTAAAGTTTCTCTATATTGTTTATTATTTGGTAGGGAATCAGTTTCTCCTTCATAATTTAAGTATTCCATATCAATTAGCGTTGATACCTGTTTTGCTACTTCCATACCTAATTTATGTAACAAATTCCTGATTTAGTTTTTTGATTGATAAGGAAATTTTCATTTCCATCTCATTTTACTTAAATACCTAAATAAAATGATATTTCTCCAAGGTCCTTGACTTCTAAGTGTCTACATAAATTTTTCCTAAAATTTTCTATCACTGAAGTATCCTTATGCATTACTACTAGATCATCTACATAACAAAGAATATACAGCCAAGTTCCTTTTTCTATCTTACTATGTAAACATGGATCAGCTTTACTTCGTGTGAATCCATTATCAGTAAGAAGTCTGTTTAATTTATCATTCCAAGTCCTATCAGCCTGCTTTAGTCCGTAAATTGATTTTTGAAGCCTACACACCAAATGTTTCTCTTGATACTTCACATTACCTTTTGGCTGTTTCATGTATATTTCATCTTCAAGTTCCCCATTAAAGTAAGTTGTTTTCACATCAAAATATCTGGCATGCATTTTCCAAGCTGCTACTACACTCAGTAGGGTTCTGAAGGTACTCTGCTACACCACAGGTGCGAATGTTGCATCATTATATTCGCCATATTTTTGTGAGTATCCTTTTGCTACTAATCTGACCTTGTTTGACCTTGACCTTACGACGACCATGTTTGTATGCATTCCCTTGAGAAACATATTTCATTTTGATAATCCATTTGCAGGCAATTGGTTTACTTCCTTCTGGTAGTTCTTCTAAGCACCAGGTCTGATTCTCTTCATGAGCTCTCATCTCTTCATTTGCAGCTAATATCCACTGTTGCTTCTCATACTTTGGGAGGGTCATCATTTCCGTCCATGACTCTGGTTCTGATTGTTGTTCTAATTTGATCATATACGATAATTTTCTAGGTGGCATACCATAATTGCATCTTGATGACCTACGGGTTCCTTTATCTTCTTCCCCTGTCTGACTTTCAGATGATTCACTTTCTTCTCAGAATGTAGGTTCCCTTTCTTCTCTCTCTTCTTCAGTAAGTGGGTTAATAATCATGCATTTCTATACATTTTTCTTTTTCTTGGAAAGTACTGACAAATTCTATTGGTCCTTTACTGTCTTCATCAATCTCCACAGTCCGACTGATGACGACCTTATCATTAGGCAGCAATATTCTGTATTCTTTTGCAACTTCACAATATCCAACTACAATTTCTTCCTGAGCACGAGGATCCCATTTGGTCCTTCTATCTTTGGGAATGTGAGCATAAGCCTTGCTACCAATCACTTGGATGTGTACTAATTTAGGCTTCTTTCCATTCCACAATTCATATGGAGTTTTGTCTACTGCCTTACTGGGTAGCCGATTGTGTAGGTAGCATGCAGTCATTATTGCTTCACCCCAATACTTATTGGGTAGATCAGCATACATAAGCATGCACCTAGCTGACTCTGTCAGAGTTCTATTCTTGCGTTCTGCAACTCCGTTCTGTACTGGTACATAAGGAACTGTTATTTGGAATTGTATTTCATGCCTTCTTGAAACATCCTGGGTTTTTCTTCCTATATACTCCCCTCCGTTATCTAATTGGAGAATCTTCGGTTTTCTATTGAATTTATCGGAAACGCTCTCTATGAATTCTTCCAATCTTAATGAAACTCCATCCTTACTATTGAGGAAATATACGGTGGTATAGCGAGATAAGTCATCTACGAACGTCAAAAAGAAACGTTTCGTTCCTGGTGTCACTGTAGTCATTGGTCCACAAATATCAGTCTGAATGAGGTCCAAGGGCCTTCTTGCTCGAGAGTTGGCAGTCTTTGGAACTGTTTTCCTGGTGAGTTTTCACTTTGTGCAACATCTACATCTCAAAATATACTTGCATTTAGAAATATTTATCCCGTCGGCCAGTTCTTCATTCACCAACTTCTTTACTGAGAGAGGTTCTCGATGACCAAGTCTTCTGTGCCACTTGTGGATACCATTCTCATGATTATTTACGCTTGCTGAGTTAACTACTCCTTCGCATTTCAATTTATATAGTTCTGTGTCTGTTTCTCCAAAAGAAATTACTAAATTATTCTTTGTGATGGTGCAGACATTGCCCTTTAATGTTACGACATAACCTTGTTTGGTCATCCTTTTCACGGACAATAGGTTGCTTTGAATCTCAGGTGCAAATAAGACGTCCTTAACTTGGATCCTTTTAGTTTCTTCGAATAAAGTTTTGAAAAATAAATAGCTTCCCCTGTCCCCTTTGATTCAATCACTTCACCATTGGCTATTGAGATTATTTCTTGCTTGTCTTTGTTTAACTTCGTGAAGAAATTTTCGTCGTGCGGCATGTCACTCGTAGCCCCTGAATCAATGAACCAATCGCTTGATGGAGAGCCGCCTGTTCTTAAATATAAATTATCGCGTAGAATATTTTCTTCTTCTTTGAATGCACTTTTTTCTACCTGTCCTCGATACCAATTTCCAGCGTCTCGCTGTCCTTATTTATAAAACCAGCAATCCTTCTTCAAGTGCCCGGGTTCCTTGCAGACAAAACACTCACGGGTTCCGGGTGTGTTTTAAGCTAAAGATCGTACCTTTGTGTCCTTATTATGATTTTTGTTTACCTTTAATGCAGATTGTACATTCCCTATGTCAGACATTATAACCTGTATTCTGCGATTGTACTCGTCTTGAAGCTTGCCTTTTACGTAACCTAGCGTTAGTTCTTCGACCGATCTAGCATCAAATGCTGTCACAAGAGCTTTGTATTCTTCCGGTAAACAACTCAGTAATAAAGACACAACATGGAAGTTTTTAATTTCTTCACCAATCTCTCTCAGGCACTCCACCATTTCCAATGTTGACCCAAAATATTCTTGCATCAGTTGTTCTTTTCTCAGTTTACTTTGGTGTAGTTTCCGAAGTAAGTAGAGCTTACAACTTAAGTTTGCTCTCTCGTGTACCTTCTGTAACTCTATCCACATACCTTCAGCTGTAGTGCATTTGCATATGTGAACTCTTTGACTGTCGCCGACACTCAACGAAATTGTGCTTTGTGCTTTCTCGTCCTTCTTGCTCCAGCCTGCGGTTAATGTTTCCGGTTTTTCTTCGTTTACAACTTGCCACGTACCTTCTCTAATGAGAAGCATTTTCATCTTGAATTTCCATGTTTGGTAATTCCCATCGTTCAATTTTGCTAAGTTTATCTCCAGCTCTTGATTATCACTCATCTTTAAAATGTCCAGACAGGGCCCATGACTTTTAGTCTTTTTAGTTTAAGTCTTTATACTATTCCTTATTTAAGATAACTTTATTTTATGACTTCTTATAACTGTACACTACTTGATAATAACAATCAATATCAATTTCCTTCTTAGTAAACATACTGTCGCTAACCCACAGGTAAATAAACAATTCCAACAGATTTGAGGGAAGTTAACATGTTCCAAACGAATTTCCTCGTTATATACGTTTAAACAGAAATAATTTGATAGGATAATACGCAATTGTTTTCACCAATCTTTATCCTAATATCGCGATCCTTGGTTATGGGTCTTAAATTCCCGTTTGTCTTAGTATCGTCTATTGTATTAATGTACCTAAATATTATTATTTTATTAATGCTTGCTTGATATTAGTTACTTATTTTTAAGCTCAATGCCACTCAAAAGTGTTGAGAGATCTGGTGAATGTATTATTAACGGATGAGTTCGACCGTAATGTCACTCTGCAAACATTTTCTCTTCGCCTACATTGCTCCCGCTGTTCTCCCCGTCTTTGATTTAACAAACTTTAGGATGGAACAATCTTTTCTCGATACCCTCACTGCTATGAATTGTTTCCTATGCGTATGTGAATATATATGAAATCTCTTTTTTATAAAACAGTCTCACAAGGATCAGAAGGGAGGGCAGGCAGGCGATGGCCCGGATTGACACCAAATGCGTGTAATCAGGCGCTGTTGCTATATTCTGTTGAGTATACAAGTTACCGAAACAGATAAAATTTGTTGTTGAAGTCGTACCTTCGTGGAAGGTTGTCACAGACACAGGTCATAGGTCAAATTATATATATATTATTAATGTCTGCTGTGCAGTCGAAACCTGGATCGGCAATAAACTTTTAGGTGGGGAAATTATTAAGTAATTTTTAGTATTCTCTCCCCTAATGCCCGAGTCTGACTCTGACTCATGAAATACGACACTTCAATAATTTATTGCGTCTTCTAGCACGTTCACCTTTGAATTGCCTTTGACCTGCCGAATCACATGATCAGGAGGGAGACAATCGGCGTACGCTGCTACCAGAGACCGAGTGGCTTAAACTTTCTGAATGCATGACCGCGGGATGAAGTAATTTCTTTAACGACAACATATAATAAACAGTAAATTAGTAGTGCTTGAGAATATTTAATTTATTTCTGTGAAGAGTTAACTCACAGGTCTGTTTAATGACAATTTTAAATTCATTTTTTCGGTGATGAAGAAACATGCTCATTGATATTAGTAATTTTCTTATAAATTATGGTTGTATTAAATTGATGTCAAGACACCAAATGGTGTAAAGTAAAATATATCTCTGTTATGCTATAATGAACAGAGAAAAATTATTAAATTTAGTTTTATTATACATAAAAAAGAAAGTGTAAATGTGCAGTCACTTAAAACTACATAACCACGGCACAGAATTACGTAGAACTTTGTAGCATGTTTCAACTTTTTAGGGATAGACAGAAATTGTCAATTAGATTCTAAATTCCTACATTAATAACCAGTCTGAGCAAAAATGTTTCTTTATCGACGGTCCAGGTGGAACTGGCAAAACTTTATGTACAAAACACTCTACTACATTCTTTCTGGACAAAACTGTAATGTCAAGTGTATGGCTTTCACTGGAATAGCTTCAATTCTTCTTCCAAATGGACGACCTTCACACAAAACTTTTTGACTCAAAGTTCTATTAACTCTTAAATCGATATCTAAGGCTATCAAGGCTATCGACCTTGGTAAAATTGACGTTTTTCTAATGGCGAAGCACCTATGCTTCAGAAATATGGTTTAAATAACATGGGTAAGTTACTTTATTCTATTGAGAATCCTGACTTCGTCAGAAAAATCATGGCATTTAGAGGAGATTTTTGGCAATGCTTGCCAGTTAAACCCCGAGCAAACAGAAATGAGTTAGTAAATCTATCGATTAAGAAAAGTTAACTTTGGCGTCGCTACGAATTTTTTCGTCAACATAAAATATGCGCGTTGATCCAGATCAAAGCAATTTAGAAGAATATTTATTAAAAATTGGCGTGGCAAGTTAACAGTAAACGCTGTGGACGAAATTGAACTACCTGAATAAATTTTATGCTATGGGAATTTAAATGATGAAGTGTTTGGGGATTGCCTAACAAACACCCGAGGTGAAGATATGAAAGATAGAGCTATATTGGCACCTTTAAATAAATATGTTAATAACATCAATGAAGAAATTATAAAGAGACTACCAGGAGAATATAAGATTTACAAGAGTTACGATTCTATTAAAGATGAGCCCGACGGCGCCCTTCAATTTACTCCAGATTTTCTTAATTCTGCTGACATACCTGACTTACCACCACATGAATTGAAAGTTAAAAGAATAACATTTACAATGCTCCTTCAAAATTTGGATACTTCAGAAAGACTGTGCAATGGTGCAAGATTAATTGTGACTGAACTGTGCAATAATTTTATCAAAGCCAAGATTATTACAGATGAATTTGCAGGTCGTGAAGTTCACATCCCATGAATCACATTGGACTCCAACAAAACTAAATATGGATGAGTAGTGCAAAGGCAGCATTTACCAATTAAAGCGGCTTTCGCAATGACTATTCATAAAGCTCAAGGTCAAACTTTTGAATTAGTTGGTATTAATATATGAACAGCAGTTTTTATGCAGGGCATGTTATATCAGTATTTTCTAGAGTCAAAAGAAGAAGTGGCTTAAAAGTTCTTCTACCGCCAGAAAAACCTCGTCATTTAAGAAATATTGCGTGGAATAAAGTATTGAGTATTTTAAAAACAGAAATTCCAATAACAACAACATTGGTGATAATAAGGACGAAATCTTTGAAAATATTGATTACCCTGATTTCTTGGAAGATTTTAATATTACTGAATAGAATAATAGATTGATACACCGTTTCATTTGTTTTTAGTATCTTCTATCATTTCATATTCTTTAAATATTTGTCACTTATATGATTAGTTGTTTTAATAATTTCACAAATAGAGCTGATAATGCTACATTATACATTCAAATTTTCATATTTGTTCATATTTGTTTGGATGTGAACGCTGATATAGCGTGTGTGCGTGTGTATTTAATGTGGCGGGAAGATGGACAATAAATATTGAGATCAATTAATTTGATCAGATTCATAATAGTTTAATCCTGAGATGTATAAATTTAACTGACAGCCACATTAAACACTTCATTTTTATCATCCTTATCGCTGAATTTTGTAACTTATTAATTCTAATGATTATTTGATGTGCATTCATCTTGATTTAAATTCCAAAAAAATCTTCCGAGTGAAGCTCGGTCACCTGGTACTTTTTTTTAATAGTACACCAAACGCCCTCTATTCGACTGTTGTGTAATGTATGCGGTACTATTCAAATACGATTTTACTGCTATAAATACTCCGTCGTCAGTTCCATTTGATCGATCACGTCTAAAGATTTTATAACCTGTTGAAAATAATTTGCTATTTTTAACATCCTCTGCAAGCAAGCTCTATTTTCCAATTACTATGTCTGCGTTTTCAAATATATGTTCACTTTTGACACGTTTGTTCTTTACGCTACGGAAATTTACTATTACTTAATTTGTATCGCATTTAGATTGATGGATGTCGGTTCGCTGTTTTCTGTAATTCTGTGTGTTATTTTTTTATTGTCTCTGAAACCACTGAGAAGCGAGTTTTTTTTTTAGTTTTGCAGTTATCTGACGCTTGTTTGAATTATTTTTGCTGTGGAAGTATCTTTTATTTATTTGTGCTTCCCCTGATGTTTTCGCCAATGATGGCCTATACTACACGGATTTACTCGGAGGCTGTTATTGGGTCGATACTTTCGAATCCCACTAATTTATCCACTCTCTAGCCTAAAAAATACCTGCAATGCTCGAAAATCCTATAAGCCACTCGTTCTGACGCCTGGGCGGAGTAATGCACCCCAGAACGGTTGAGGGGAGCCCGGCACGATTCGAGCACTGGTCGAAGATCTACAAATTCTGCTCCTATTCTTATACAGAATTCCCACAGCCTCCTGTGCAGGCAGTCAATCCTACTCCAAACATGGTGACCGCGGTCGGTCCTCGGAACAACACTACAAATGGTCAGCCGCAAATCGGCACCAGATACTCTCCGGATGCGTTCCACCTCTGGGATTAAATCCCTGAAGAAATTGCCTGGTCAGATCCACGCTTAGACGCATCATTCCTGCCAATATGGGTAACCACCCGCAGCCTGGAGCAGTTGGTATCTCCGACCGCTGTGCGTATCGCAGCCGTGGTGCTGGGTACTAATATTCCTGGTATACACCAGGAGGTGACCCGTGGATCCGCTCCGTCTCCGGTTGCCATCTTCCGCAATGAGGGCACAATTCGTCGGACGTTCGAACTCCTTATCAATAAAATACCTGCCGTCCCTGCCCGGCTAATCTCTGGAGCACCGTCCTTCGAGTCAGGAGGTGCGCTCACATCCTCGCCTCAACAGGCGTCACGGGGCCATCCTCCGACAGCACCGCGAATCTGTTACGCACGGGGATTAGGGCAAACTCTGTTCCCGCCTCTCCCCGCTTCGTCTGCGTCGCTGCCCCCCGACATTGGGGCACCACTATCCACTCCGGCTTCGAGATGGGCTTCGTCCCCAGGCTCAGGAGCTGCATCGCCACCCCAACATTCGCCCCCGAGCACGTCCGGGGCACCACCTTGGTGCTGGCTGTGAAGGATTCTGGAGCAGGCGCTACGGACCCCGGCGAATCTCTGTAGCAATAACATCAAAGCCATGCACTTACGAACGAACACAAAATGAACAACGATCTATCTGAGATCCTCCGAATGTCGCGAGCGTGAGCTGAGCGAGAAGGAGACCGCAGCCCTCTGCTCTCTCTGCCGGATTAATTGTATCGCGGGCTCTCTGCTCCCTCTCATCCCCTCCTCCTCGCGATCCTACACCGAAGGCGACGATCGGCGGAAAAAAAACTACCCTCGGCGTAACTCCCACAAAACAAGCACGCTGATTCCTGCCATTGAAACACTCTCCGGGAAAAAGTTCCCTTGCCATTTTAACTCCCTCTTTCTGCATCTTCTTCTCTCTCCGCCTTCATGCTAAAGAAGAAATATCCGGCAAAGCACCTATTTATCTTTTGGTGTCACAATTCCCCACATACTCCTCCCCAGATAACTTTATCACTTGTGTTGGGATATAAAAAGAATTAACGAGTTTTAAAAAAGGATGAGTATGTCGTTAAGAGAACGATACGTGCGACAGGGACGAGAGAGAAATAAATATTGCACTGGGTTTAAATTTTTCGACGAGAGAGACATAAATATTGCACTAGGTTTGAATTTTTCTCTATCGCGATGAAAATGTCGTCAATAACTTTCGCTAATATCGCTTAGAAGTAATTTTGATGTTAATGGCGCTACGTTGAATCATCTACTGCTGTTTCTAATGCCCTTTCGTTGGCGAAAGACTCCTCGGAACATCCTAAAGGCCGCGTAAGATGAATGCTGCGTGGAACCGTGTGTGAAGAGGGACCATCTTATGTATTCCTTCCGACACCGCGGCGAGCGGCTTGGCGACTGTGAAGCTCTGGGGTTCCGCTGATGCTGTGGAGCGGATTAAGGGGAGGGAGAAGGGGAGGCAGAGGAGGGGAAGGAAGGGAGAGTGTCTGATGAGATGAGGTTAGACGGAGATCGAACGGTCTGGGTTCAGTGGGAGTGTTCCGAAGAATAATATCGGCAGGGAGACAAAGAAACAAAAACCACTTCGCCAGTGTTTACCTACTCTTCACACTGGTATTCTCTGAACATCATCTACCCACCATAACCTTCTCGATAACCACTCAATTACACTCCGAGGGCTAGGAGGTCCAGTGGGGTCCCAAATGGAGTCGGATGTTATTCCAACATGAACCTATTAGCACTTCGGGTAAGTCTGACCTTACTGCGCAAACACGCCACATTTGTCAGGATTTTTTTGTAGCTCTTATTACGTCCCTGAATATTTGATGGCGTCCCGCCATTTTAGTACACACTCACACTTTTCACCATCAAACTTTCTTCCACGTCGCCTCTCACTTATACTCTTTGCCTTAAATTTTGAAGTCAAATTTTTGCGTAAGTGCTGCAAGGAGGAAGAATGTTTTTGTTGCAACATTATTTTAATATGCATTTCGTTATCAGTCAGTGCTTAATATATCGGTCCACATCAACATTCCAATGATTGATTTTTGCCATTTTTAATATGAAATTCAATGATTTTAACAAGTATCGTTGAAACTTCTGATAGATAGTTGCAAATAGAGCTTTCAATAAGACCACAGTTATGACGGTGAAGTCAGCAGTGGAAAAATGAGGATGTAGTAAAAATATCGAGATCATTTCAAATTTGCTATTGGCCATAGTTATTAAATCTCTTTTAAAAAAGTTGCTTACATAAAGTCTAATTTAATAGGTATAACCCATGCATTTTCTGCAGTGCCAGGAATTATTGCTTCATTAAATACATTGAGGATCTAACTTTGCACTCAACATCATCATTTTAGTATATCGTTAAAATATCTACATGTGTGTATCTTCATGAAAACCTTACGATAAATTATTTAATTGATTTATTTGCTTTCTAATGTAGGTACCATCAGTTGGCGTTAATTAGATTACTCATAGCTAACCCCCAAGGAGTCCGCAAAAAATAAATGGGCAATGAATCTTACATCTGTTCATGCGTTGAAATTTACCTACACTGTGTAGAGATAGTGATGTTTGGCAAGTCTTGAACCATGAATTTCGGGCAGGGCCAATATTAAGGAGAGCGAGTCCCAATGTGTCGAAAAGAAAAACTTTCAACGAAAAAATAGTTTTGACCAAATAAATGATCCAGTTCTTATATTATTAACATCACTAAAAGTTATCCCTGAGTAGTGTTCAGCGCTAAACCGAATATACTCTTCGTAATCTTAACTATGGAAGTTACCTCTTTCTTTGGGTATGTTTCTGGAATTTTTCAGTTATTCCATTTGAGAGCTATACAATTTCCGAGCTATCAGTTCTCTGTTCGGCTTCGGAGAGTACGGACGCCTTCTTCCGCTCTCCTCGCCACGCTCAAGGCCATGCAAAACTGCCGATAGTCGTGCTTTAAAACCGGTGAAAATTTGGAACGCCTCCTCAAGTCTCTTCCTTTAAGTTTCAAACTTAATTTATCGATAGTGATTGCGTTGTGAAAACTGTGCTTTGTGAAAATGAGTTGCTGTTGCAACGAGCGCCGAAAATTGACAAGAATCACGCAACGAGTGCAGCTAATTGTTCCACGACCATTGCCTCTCTGACCAGCTAAAGGGGACATTGATGGGAACCGTGCAAGCAAGTAGAAGTGGAGGTGTTCGGACTGCCTAAGTTCTCGTTGGTTTACAATCAACTTACCCGTGCCACCTAAGGACTCTGATTCAAGTTGCAAAAAAGGTAAATCGATTGTGTATATTCTTTAATGAAAGAGTAGAGAACTAAGCTAATCAAAGCCGAGAAGCACCTTGGAGACTTAATCGAAAAGCTTTTTGAGACTCTGAACGAAAGTTTGAAACATATTGAAGCTCAGAGAAAAATTTTGGATAAATGTAGTTAGCAAATATGTCTATTAAAAAGCGATAATATGCACCTGAGGAAGGATCTGATTCTTCTGTCAAATCGAGCTGATGATTTGGAGCGGCGTATTCTATCCAACAACGTAGAAATTCACGGCGTCCCTTCCTTCAAAATTCAGAAAATTTACCTGCTGTTGTAAATCAGATAGGGCACCAACTGGAAGTTGACCTGAGCGAAAAATTTATTGACCATTGTTATCGCACAAGACCTAAGCCTAATGGGTTCCCGCGGGGGGTATGGAGAGGTTTACGACCCAGTCAACCATAAATAACTCGCTGGCAATGTGACGGCTAAAGAAAATTTTTTCACCGCGTCATCTATATCCTCCTTCCCCCGTCAGATCATCCCATTTACATTTACGAGCCTCTTTATCCTGGCAGACGTTAACCTTTTTTTAAATATCTTTCTCTCCTTCGCACCGGGTAATGTTTTCAAAATCCCCCGACGTTTCGGAAAACGACTTGTTTTCCATTTTCAAGGAACTTGTTATTTCCGCCGTGACCACTTTAACACTAAAATTAAACGAGCTGTTGATGCCCCAACAATGAAGGTTGCAATCCCTATGATTGGCTGAAGTGTTTCGCTGACCGTTGAATCATTTTCTCGTGTTTTTAATACATTTGATCACTGGCCACCAGGTATTACTCAGTTGCAATCCGGTGTCTCTATTAAAACGTTTAACAAATATGTCTATTAAAAAGGAAAAGATGTAAAGTTGACCTTTTTCATTCAGTGAAAGAGCTCAAAAAGGCTAAAAAGCATACCTTCCTCTGGATAAGTGGAGGGAAGATTCTTATGACAAAAGCAGAAAAGGAGCATGTTATAGTCATAAATAATGTTGAAGATTTAGAATAACGGTAACTGTGATTCTCACGTAAAATAGCGAAGGAAATCAAATATCTCTAATCGAAGAAAATGTGTCTATTCTCCTGAGTTCGCATCTATCGTGAGTATTGTCAAATCTCCACATTTGTAGCAAATGTTTGAACCTGGTTATGCTCATGACAAGTCTAAAATATACATCCCCTTTGCCATCTCCTTTCCAGTGGTCAAAAGCATTTTATGACCCAATTTTTGCACCCCAGCTAGGCAAAGTAATCCCAATAGCACCTTCAATTCCGTTAGGTCAATTTCATTAGTATCCCACTGACGCTGAAAACTACTCTGCTCGGTTCATATTTTTATATTCGTGAAAGATACAATATCTAGCAAGTGAAAAATCAGAGATAAAAGTTTCCAATAACCCAAAATATCCGTTACGCTGCGCGCCTTACCAACTGGCCTTGTAAAATATTTCAGTATATTGCATTTTTCAATCAAAGACCTTTTTTATGATTTTAAAGCAGACCACTCCATCACTTAGTTTTTTTCTAACAAATGATCCACGGATATATAAGAATTTAGCAATTCCATGAATTCTCTTGAAGAAAAAAATACTGTAGATCACAAAGTATACCAATCCAAATTATTTATAGGTGTTCATAGAGACTTTTACTGGCCAATGTCGAGGGCGGAGAATACAATGAAGCAGTTACCAAAGCGAGTGAGCGTATTCTTTCGTCGACAGCATTTTCTGAGTCGGAAAGGGAGCGTCCATTAATTATGTGCGGCGATTTTAGCGATTTTTCGATCCCCCTTCCCCCTTGGTGAGATGTCGTGAGATTTGGCTCGACCCCCTCCCCCAATCCCCCTAATCTAACGTGAGATTTTTCAAAATGCGTATTTTTAGTGTAAAAACGTTAAATTGGGCTTGATTGCGTTGGATTTATAAAAAAAACATAATTTGCTTAATTATTTTTATTTAAGACTAGTATTTAACACTACTAAAAACGTTGTCTAGAATCACGATGAGAAAATCGAACAATGAAGTACTTAAATAGGAACTACTAAAATTCGTAAAAGAATACTCATCCTTATTCAGTCTACGGGGAATGATGTGTAGTCTCTAGAGTGACTACTGGAACCAATATGTCCGTGTAATTTTCAGTAAAATCATCAGCTCCTCCAACTTCGCTCTGATTTAGCCACTCTAAACTGTTGTTGCTTGCACGTGTTTGTCGCGCGTTTGGCTGGCCGGTGGCGGCTAAACAATCGAGGGGCTACTGAACTACTTTGTGGCGTTCGCATAACCGCGATAAATATTATTGTGTAAGATTTAGCCATATTTTAATGTAGAAACATGTTTCATTTAATTTAACCCAATTTTCTCGCAATTTTACACTGTTTCTTGCGGAAAAAAAATTACGTGACATTTTCCAAAAGTCCCTCTCCCCCACGTGAGATTGGGTGAGATTCAGCTGGACCCCCTCCCCCCAAAATGCCTCACGTAATTAATGGACGCCCCCAAAGGAAACTGCATTCACGAGCCGAAAAATCTAAAGTGAAGAAATAATACAAAGTAGCGAATGAATGATGTAAACGGTGCAACGCCAGCAAGCCAAGTGTCCAATAACTCCGTAAGCTGAAAATGTGACACGATAGAACGCGTGGGCGGGGAATCGACTGAAGTGAAATAAAAAGAAACTCGTGTAGTATTCTTTTTCCGTTGCGTGAGCTGTAACTAAAGTAGAGTTGAGAAATAGTAGACTAGGAGTATCGCATTTAGGATATTGCAGACTAATAAGAAAAAAATATTATTTTGGTCGGGCGGGGAATCCCCGCCAGCGCGTGCCATTGTGGGTTTACTCCGAATTGTCTTATCAACACGACACTTACGTCACATAAGTAAGAAACCTAGCGCATTTGTGAAATAGTTTTACCATGCTGTTAAATAAAGTCTACTGAAAAAAGGCAACATTCAAACCTGAGAAATGCGTTTTTCCCGGTCCACCAAGGTATCTTTTCCTCCTCTGCTCCCCACGTGCCGCTGCGATCGACCAGTGGTGTTTCTACGATATCCTGCTAAACACACTTCTTTGCCACAAAAATCTTTCCACAGTTAAACACTATTATCGATGCACTTTTAGGGCACTTTCACGCAGAATTCTGCATTCAACACCAAACTCACTTCACTCTCACTTTAAAAGCACTTTCACTCTTTTCTCAGCATTCCACAACGGTGAATAATACTGCCAAATAAGTTTAATTCTTATTAAAACACTTTCAACACGGGTAACATTTCATCCCTGAGCATCAAAAAACCATGTCTTTTAAGAAACTGCAGGCCTGACTCCGCAAACATGAAAGTATCGCATTCACTAGCGAAAATTTTCAACCTTTGCAGATGATGGCGTTCACCCACCACAGAGCTCAGAAGAGAACTGACGCGTCCCAACTCCCTTCCGACACCCTAATTGTCGATTCATTGTCGACTCATAATCATTAAATGGAGGAACTAATAAGCCTTACTTACAAACAACATAAATACATTCAATAATACCTCCCTCAGGTCGTCTAAGTTTACCGTATAAACGTACTACATTGTTGCTATTGTTAAGCGTTCTTCCAAATTATAATTTAGGCGTAGAAAATTTTAATTAATTTCTCCAATGTGTTTATCTACACTACACGGTGAACGCTATCACAGCCGTATTACCAACCTCTATGTACCTCTCCTTTGTATTGTCGGTTTTCTGTCCATTAACTATCTCTTAATGGCCCTAATATTGCCGGTGATATGAGTAACTTTTCCGCGATTCAAAAAGCATTTTATTTATCTCTTCACTAACCAGTTTACTAGCTTATGCACATGTTGCCTTGAACATGAACCTGCAGTTTATTTTTTACGAAAAAAAAATCCTTGGCAAATAACGGTGATTGGGAGTGGTAAGAATTTATTCAGCGAATATATTGAACTGTTTATATTTTTAGAATCAATATCCCTCGAGTGAGTTGGTGATCACAAGCATGAATGTTGTTCCGGCGAAAGTGCAGACACTTCTATTTCTTTGGCAAAATATATCCATAGAGTAAGTTGGTGATTACAATCGTAAATATTGTGGCCACCTTTCTCCATGTTTGCAGGAAAAAGTTTGGCTTGTCATCACCAACTTACTGGAGGTATATTATAGTCTAAGACGTATGTTTCTGGATTGCCGCGGCTACAACATTTACGCTTGTAATCTCCAACCTACTCAAGGGATATCTTTTTCTAACTATGACACGTTCCTACATTGCCGCAGGTACAATATTTAGGCTTGTCATCACCAATCTACTCAAGGAATATTGTTTTCAAAGACATATATGTTTCTATGTTGCCGCGGGTACAACATTTATGCTTGTAATCACCAACCTACTCGAGGGATTGTTTTTATAAGTAAGATACGTCCCTAGATTGCCGCTGGTACAACATTTAGGCTACGAAATATTTTTCACCAATTCTTAGAAATGCCAATTTTACTATTCAAATTGACTATTTAGAGTCCGTGTACCGTCCCACTCCAGCATCCCTGTCTTACTCCTCAGGCCGGCAAACTTGTTGGCTGGGGAAACAATAAATTCCTATTCTTCTCTGAAAATTTCTCTGACTCTCTCTTACATAGAAAGCTGTTTCCTTTTCCGTCCTTCCCTCACCATATTCTCTCCATCCTCAGGCCCCGTCATTCCTATATTCCTCTAGATTTTCACTACTCGTCCTATTTCACTCGCTCATTATCACCATCCCATTCTTTAAGTTTCTTTGGTGATTTTTATACGATCATAGGTTAATATGATGGTTATTTGGTAAAATGTTGAGTAAGAACTTATTTCTGCAATCGTGGGCCGAGATAATGATTGGAGTGGAGAGTGCCTCCTTGTCCTCTAAGTGTGATCACTACACGGAAGTCTGCTCCATTTTGTTATATGCTTTATCATTTGCTATATGTGAGTGCCTTCAAAATAAAATTGTCTGGTTGCGCACAATACTAATTCTTCACTCCATTCTTTACCCATTCCTTATTCTTGTTTTGTGGGAGTAATTGTTGCTATTTCCATTTCATTCCTCTCGTTTTTGACTAGTTGAATATGTCGGTGTATCATACCCGCTGGAATGCCACACATCGATGAAGGCCATATAATAGATAGATGCCACAAATTCTTAGATTTTAGGTGGTTTTATCCTATTCATGGGTCTCCCTTTTCAGTCCTTTACGATTGACGGATTGCCTGCGAGCGGAATTCCTCGCAGATGTGTCCAAACAAGTGTATTTCAGACCTTTCTTAATGGAAGGTGACAGTAGTTAAGCGGGCGTCCATTACTCTTGCCAGGAAAGGTTTTAGCTACATTCTGCATCAGTATCAAATGTCTCGTGTATCGGGATATGATATGCATCAAAAGCCCAAGACCAATGCGTGTTTCAAGTAGATAGTGTTGGGGGCAGTCCCCTTTTTTCCTACGGTCCGGTGCGGATCGTACCTTCATGGGGCTCAGTGAATGTGGAAAAGAAGAAAGGCTACAACTAATTGTAAGTGTCGGAGCAGACATGTCTCCCTCCACCTTTATTCGCAAAGATCGATTGACGTGAATTCCGACGAAGACTGCTCGTGTTGATTCTACTAAAAAAGCCGGCAACGTTCGGAAGACGATTGATCGGAATACTTAGGCTTCTTAAGTAAGTTGCTTTCCACAAAAAGCTCAAGCTTCATGTAGGAGACGCGGGTAACTGTTCTATTTCAAAGTGAAGTTTCATAGTTCCATGTAAAGTTATACATTCATTCCTTTTGTTTCTTTGTATAAATTCCCAATCATATTGATATTTCTTTCACTTGTGCTCGTCTTTTTAAACGCCTATCGCCTTAAAAAAATAGTCTTTGAAAACATGTTTAAAAACTGTCGTCATAAAAATGACTTAACGCGGAAGCTAACCCGAAAGCTATCGTGGATAATGGAGTCGAGGGAGGTAAACTAAAAAAGTATATATAAGGTATGAATATGTATGTATGTAAGGTAAGGTATGTTATAAATGTGATGGTTCTAATGGCTGAAGGACTTTTGTAGCAAAGATGAGAGAGGAGAGAAGAAAAAGAAAATGGGAGATGCAGAAGATTTAACGAATGATAGGAAAAAAGTGAAATGGATGTATGCAATGGAATCCGTAATGGTGTACAAATAGGACGAGCAATCGAAGGGAGAAGGGAATGCAAGTATTTAGTTGGAATACGACGGACATTAAAAGCGGTGCGCGAGAGTAAGCTGTCAAAAAATACGACGAGGACAAAAACTGTTATCAACCGGCTTTTGGTGCTTAATTTTTGTGTGGAGGACATCTGGGGTCTGTTTCTCAGCAACAAGTCTACAATTTACATGTCACGTGACTATTTCACAAGGCGGATGGGATACTCAGATGTACCTAACCAATGACTTACTAGTCACGTGACGTACTAGTCCAAGTGATGATGCAGTATAGCTGTGAGACGCGTGGAACAAATCGCATAAACTTTCTTTGCAATTTGGACATAAATATTGATTTATTTTACTTGGTGACGCCTGACATCCTCAGTTTTGTGGTTTTTGCTATGGATCGAGAAAATACTTCTTTTTCTCTAACCAATTCCTTGATTTTATTTGTAAACCACGTTGTATTCGTTATAGAAAATTAATTTCATATAATTTTTGTCCCAATCCGTCTTTTGTATTTTCTTTCATGTTGACCTCCAGCTTTTTAAACTCTACATTCATACTGTCTTCTAATGCAATTGGCCTCATATATATTTACTGTTATTGTCTGTCGTCATATAATTGTATTTCTTCCCTCTTCTTTTAACTTAGGCGTAATATTTCCTTGGTGCGAAGGCTTCCGCGGTGCTCCGATGATAGAGGCAGCATTTTTAGGGGTTTTCACCGCGTTGTTGTTTTTATTTACTATAGTTTCACCTGCGTTCCAACAGCCGTCTTCAGGTCGAACAGCCAGGGCTATATAAATCCGTCCATCTCCTGCATCATCACTTGGACCTTAAGATGCATGCTGGAACGCAGGCGAAACCGTTGTCTCTAAAAACAACAACGCGGTAAAAACCCCTAAAAATGCTGCCTATATCATATTTCCTTATTGATTTGTATTTTAAAGCTGATATTAAATAAGTATCATTTGAAATCTGATTTTTATTGCTAATAATCTACGATAACTGCCAATATCTGCGGAGATAAATGGCCTTACTGCTATTACTTGTTCTGTTCTATGTAGATATAATAAGAGAATCCACATTTTGGAATTCGGAAAAAATTGGTTTTAGATTACACGATTTTAGGCTATACATGAAAGATCAAAATGGTCGACCGTAACGTTAAACGGCATCTACTACAATGTGTTTTTAATGATTTTGTGAGGGAAATACTGCTACTTCATGGGTAATTTATTGCTAAATAATTTGTATAATAGGGTGTTGTATAGCCAAAGTTGTTACTTTTGTCATGTCCCTCTCAGGCAAAGATTATGGAAAACCGCTTCACGAAATCGGAATTCAGAAACTAAGGATGCTAATGATTAAATATTTAAGCACTATCATACATAGCACTTCCTATCAGAAACTTACTCTAATTGGACAAAATAACTTTTTAGAGTATTTTTTTACTCTTTCTAACAGATAGGAAGAGTGAAAAGATAATCAGATAAAAATAGCTCGGAAATATGTTTTAATTATACGTTAACAGTTTGATTTATCGAAAATTTACCTAAACAAACTTGACCATCTACTTCAGGAAATTTCTCGTAATAAATAAGTAAGTTATTTATTTTAAGATTATCTACCCTGTAGTTATCGATTTTTCAAACCAGTTAGATGGTTATTTTTCTCCGTAACTGATTTGCAAATCACCATCCATTACATATTTTAGTCATTCACTCAGTGATTTTGACTTAATCCTATTTATAACCGGTATACAATCTTCCAGTCACTAGGCATTTTGATTTTATTGAAATAAGTAATTGCAAATTTTAATAAGCTTATTAAATAAAGCTTATAACGAATATATATAAGCGTGTAATAAGCTGTAATGCAGTGGTACAGGAGGTATTATATCTTTTAAATTTTATTATTCCAGTTTTATATCATAGGGTCACCCCTATGTAAAAGGTTTTTTGCTTTCAATTATGTTTGTTTTAATATTTATCATGTATACTACAGTTATTTAATGAGGACTTCCGCATATTTAGATTTCACAGGTAAGGTGACTCCTTACCGTTAATAGTTTTAATGTAGAAACATCGCCGACAAGATCACGCGACTGCTCGAAGTCATGGGATCTATACACAAGGATTACTCTTCCTAATCATTAATTTTTTTATCGCCCGCGGTCTTTTCCTGAAACCGCTTTAATAATTAGTGTAGTGGAATAAAAAAAGAGAATTGAAGGCGGGTAAGTGATTTGCACTCATGTTCACTGCTTTATTTCTTCTGTAGCCCATTCAAATAACCTCGCGATACGGCTGTCCCCTCAAGTTACGATGACTCTCTTGAGCTTTGGCACTATCAAATGAGAATAATGACGTGAATATATCAGGTAAACTTCCCAAAGTTCCGTTCATATGCCATTTCATCGTTTTTGGATGTGGTTTGGAATGTAACTTATCAGAAGTCTGTCTTGGTATAACTATTCCTTTACGGTGATTTCATTTTTTCATACCTAAATAACGTGATGTCTGTGTCACCACGATCATAAGTGCTTTGAGTTTTTCTTAAAAAAAATTATTCTCTATCGTAATGACACTTGACTGATAGCACAAATAGATATCCTGCGACTAGCACAGTATATTAAAAATTCTGCTGGATATACCTACATACCCTTGTATAATAGTTGTCGTTAGCAACCATCTTTATTTCTGAGCTTAACTTCTCTTCTGAGCTTTGTTTCTGACCTTGTTTCCGAGCTGAGGTTATTAATGGATACAGTCACTAATGGGTCTCTAGAGATAAACTAAAATTTCGAGCGAGATTGCTATCGGCCTCCCGGGAGAAGAGCTGTAATAGTATTTTTTGGTGCAATGAGTTCGGAATGAGAAATAAAGGAGGAGAGAGGGGACGTGGAGGTAAAGCTATTAGAGAAAAGTCGACTTAAGAAGACTCAGAGATGTCAAGGAAGAGAAGGAAAGATGAAAATTTTGTTTATACAGGATCAAATGGTCAATTTTGATAGTCCACTAGTTTTGACGTAGTGGTGATGACTGTCACTCTTCGTTTAACCTGCAAAACTCTTACACCAATAACTTGAACACGGCTTTCGCAAAATTCCTCTATATCTAAATTACAGCAATGCGAAAAAAGGCGGTGAATTTCAATTTTTTAATCGTTCATCTAAGGGGAAAATGAAAGACAATCGATTACTTCGAGACATTAGAGATTCTACTAAAATGCCATTTACTCGTGAAACATGGCTGCATAAATTTCTTTTGATAGGATAATTGGGAAAAGTTTTGCCTGATCCATAGGAAATTATTCTAAAGGATACTTGCCGACATTTTCTGTGGAATTTCTCGTTCCGATCTAAGATCAATTATGAAGGAAATGTTGATATAGTCTTGTGCATGTGGCAGGGTACATGAGCCTATTTTTGTCCTTAACTGTTCTTGATATTTTGTCCTTAAATAAGGAACCGGCGACAATTCTCGCATTATAACAGTCTAAACTATTCTCCAACTTTCTTCCACTAATTTACAGCCTATCCTTGGCACTTTATGTTTATTTTTTACCTTTCACTTTACAAAGAAAGCAAATATTAGAGTTCATTCCTTCCTCTTCTTCCACCCTTACCCTAAATGTAAGAGATCAACTTATTTACCCCTGAAATATGTTTTCGCTCCTAATTTGCGGATGAAAACCAAAAATTTGTTTCTTCATTTATAATATACGGAGGATATTTACAACAAAACGACCGAGAAAATGAATATTTACACTGAAAGAGAGATAAACGAAAATAATAATGAAAACAATCCCTTCTTTACGCGTGTCCTACCAATTCGTGTTACAGCTGGCGTCTTATCACTTCAATTTTTCCCTCACCTAAATGTAATACTGAAGTGATCTACAAAGAAGCCATACTCCATCTAACCTGCACACTAATAAGAGTAATTGCCTAATTTTATCCACAACTTCCACCATCTCATGACGTCTTCATCTTCTTCCCTCTCATGTACGACCAATCCCTTAAATAATCGTATTCGTAACATGAATTTCAATGACATTGTCGTTTTTCTCTGTTTTCCATTTTGTATTCTCCTTTAACCTCGTAGTCACCAATTTTATGTCACCCAACTTTGTATGAATTAATCGTGAGTACTCCTTTGCTTGTTGACCATGTCATTATTCAGTAGCTTCGTGAGGAAAATTGCCACACTTACGGGATTATGTGAATGTATTTGACGGTGGAATCAATATTTCCATAATATATCACCGAATCTTGCACAATCATTGCAATTAAAATTATTAAATGAGAAATCTAAGGATCCTTAGAGATAAAATTAATCAAACGGAATGATATCCAGGTAAGGAGGACAGAATACGCGGAAGAGCTCCTTTATAGCGATAATAGACGCTTGAACCTGGGTGTAACAAGTAAGAGAGCAATAGGTAATGATGTATAAATAACATGCCTTTTGAGGTTCTGAATTATTTAGACAATAGCATAATACCATTTCTTTTCGATATTGTTTGTAGGATGTACGAGGATGAAGTATGCCGAAAAGATATTGTAATAATAGTGCTGACATCTATCTCGAAGGCAAAGTAAGCATCAATATGAGAAGAATATTAAACAGTAGACAAAACACTCAGCTAAGATCTGCATGGAAAAATAAATCAATGGAAGGCTAGAGTGTAAGTAAATTTACTTCTTGGGCGATGAACAGCTTTAAATCCGGAAGGGAAAAGTACTTCGGAATGCGATAGCGTAACGAGATTACTCTAATTAGACGAAGTGTGAATAGAATATTTATCCTTACTTTAAGAAATTCAGAGTAGTATATGAGTTAAGGTATGAAGAAAGATTAGAAGTATGCTTCGATAGAAAAAGAAATATTGATCGACTAGGTCCTGCACTTGTAAACATATGGAGGATTATAACATACACCCATTGAAACCTACTCAAAATAATGGGTGAATGGACTAGTAACTAGCATAAGATATCTCTCGTGGGCTGATGGCAATTACTTTTACTCGCGGTGGATGAGTAGCGAAGCAAAATTCTTTGCTTACTTGAGAGGTGAGGAGAGGTTTTAAATGAGGATTGGTAGGGAGGGTGAATAGGGTCCATTCTTTGCTTGCAGAGTGCGCGAAAGTAAATTGACCCAGGTAGGGAGGTAGGGTGCACGTGGGTGCTGGTGGGATTTAGGGTGCTCCGTCTCTAGCGATAAGAGGCTCGAGGGGAATGGGCAGTGCGCACATAGGAGTGTAATTACGGGGGAAAGAGGGAGATTGGGAGGAGTGTGAGGAAGTGTAGGATACGCATATTTGTCCTTTCTTAATGGTATGTTCTTTCGGATCCATATCATGAATATTATCTTAATTTTCGTAAATTACCAATGCGGAAGACCGTGTACACGATGTGATTGGGATTGCTTAGTATTTTATGCTAGGAGGATTGGGATTGCTTAATATATTATGTAATAATTTTACAAGGGAGACGTCGAAACGGTTTATGTGTCAGGGTAAAAAGAGATCGTTGTATGAAATCCACAGGCAGGGTGACTGCAAATTTAACACTTGGAAATTCCACACAAAAAAGAAAAATGTGTATCATTCCATCAAAAATTAATTAGTTACAAAAAGTTGTGACAAATCATTGTCATTAGGCATGGTACTAATTATGGCGCCGGAAAGTATAGATAACACTCCATGTATGGACTGGAGGAAGATGTGGGTAAGTTTTGGGGTGGATGGTTTGGGAAATTTGAGGAGAGTAGAGGGAGAAACTAGGGTAGTCGGAGGAAGATCAGAGGTTGAATTAGTAAGTCTGGCAAGATGGTTTAGGGCTGTTTGACAGGGTGTTGTTTAGCTTCGAGGCTGTTAGGGACTGACCGAGATTTAATTCCTAATTTTAATGAGATTGTCCACGAAGAGGTATCACAGGGGCCCTGTCGTCATGCTTGTCAAAGTACAAAGTCGTATTTTGATATGTGATGTCGTCCTTTGGCCAATAGCACTAGAGTGACTAGACAAAAAATATAAAGGAATGGTGATAAAATTACTTCAGTCATAGCACGACTACAATTAGACAGCTTCTCTTGATCTTTCGATAATCATCATTAGAGCTATAAAGTATACTATAAAGTTTGAGTTTTTGCATTGGAATTCTATAATTAAACACGTTCTATTTCCTTAACCAAAGATTACAGGATAACATATTTCCAAAATAATGTTCCCATTGCGTATTTTTAAACATAAAATATGTAAAACATTTATCATTTCTATATATATTTATTTAAAATAACAGTTTAATTATAATCTCTAAAGCCGATAGTTAACGATATGTATTTTATAACAGAGAATGGAAATCATATCACTAACGCATGGAGTGCGAGCTAAGATGAAAACTATCCCTCTTGCTCTCCAATCCCGAGTTATATATTAATAGATTTCTGAGGAAGAAATAACATGGGCTTTCACATCATGGGCATTCCAAAAGTGAGTGGTTTATATGAACTTTCTGACGACTCTGTTGCCTTAGATAATGTTTTAGTTTTAGTCAGTATTCAGTCTCCATTTTCCCACAGGTAGCTTTTGCTGTGCTTAAAGGGAATAATTAAATAAATAACGATAATTCATTATAATTAAATGGATGAGAAGGTTAATTATTTGAGGAATTTAAAAATGATAACCTGAGGAACATCTCATTAGTTTATTCACCATAAAACCGATACGCATATAAAATGAGCTAATTAAAATGTTTAAAAAATAACAACTCCAAAAGTGTATAAATTCTTATAAAAATCCATAAAGACTGGGAAAATGACGATGTTTGATTTACTTGCCGTGTGCGAATGCTATCTCGTACTTTTTCCATTGCAAATAACATCCTCTCTCATTACATAAGGTATTAAGAAGGAAGAGTTAATCACCCATATTATTCACTGGCTTTGCTGTTTATTTATTTTTCTAATCACTATCGAAATATTTGTCAACCGGTCAAATATGATGAATATTTGACTAATTAAAACAATTTCCAAACCAATCAAATGCGGAAAATTTTCAGTAGAATTAATTAATCTCATAATTTTAGTTTAAATATAATCATTAATTACATGTAAGATAACAAGGTCCAATTCAGTAGCCATTTTTAAGGGCCATGGAAACGATAAATCAATGAATGGGAGTGCAATGGTGGAAATTATATTATACTAAACACATAATATGTAATTGCATAAGCATAATTTGCCAACTAAAAAATGAGATAGCTAGCCGATTCACCAAGGTTTTATTTTGCGCATATTATATATATCTACTAGATTTGGACTTTATTCTTTCCTTTGAAGAAGGTGGGCATGTGGTTCATCTAAAAGTCGGCAATAATGGAAATTCTAATCCGCTTCTATACTCACATGTACACCTGCACGATCACTGTGTCCGTCGGCTCTCCTTCCAGCTTCACCATCAGAATTCTTTCGCTGTACTGCCAGACGGACTTCACTCCCATGACCCATTCTTCCTTCAGTATGATGCCTAAACCTCCAATCCTCTGATCATCTCCTGAGTATATCACCCGTTTTCCGTCGTTCCAGTAGTCGTCTGAGCCCGCGCACTTGATGTCGCTGACTCCCAGTATATCTATCCCTAGCCTCTCTATCCCTATCTTCTCTATCTAGGAAGGAATATGACTCATTTTATTCGAAATAGAAATTTCTCATTTCACAATGTCTCATGGCATGGAGGGAATTGGTAATAGAGCAGTTACTTTTATTTTTCTTATAAATGTTTTCTGTACATTCTACTTCAGATTGTATTTAAATGAATAATGTATGGTGGGACTAAATAAATTTCATACAATAAAATTACAGTCATAATATCTTAAATGATAAATATCTAGAGTCATTGTCATTTATTCAAATCAATACAGTGCCGTAATAGTAAATATAAACGGTATTTTTAGCTTCTATTGAATAAGACGCGACGAATAATTCTTCGTATTCGCATCAAAAGTAATCTTATGCTTACGTTTATTTTTGGAGTCCATCCAGATAGTCCCAAAATTGTCTCACTCCCGATCTCCTGAACACAACATTTTTCCGACTTTGTTGCAGAACGCACATCAAAATAGGCGGTGGCATAGTCGGAAAGCAGTTATTTTATTAGGACCTCTCCGGGATTATAGCCACGTTTTACTTAACCAGTAATAGAGGGAGAACGTAAAGGAAGGGTTAAAGAATGTCAATGAGGCCCTGAGAAAAGAGTAATACTTTATCATTTGTAAGTGCACTGTGAACCTTAATTCAACTCCTCTCCTACTTAATCACTCATTATTCAATAATAAACACTCATTATTTAACCCATTTCAGCAATTAAAAAAATTATCAGCGCTAACATATTAAATGCACCTCTCACACACGTAATGATATGGTAGGAGTGCACGATGTGAAAAGGATTTTGCAAAAAGAATAAAAAGATTGGAACATCGGGAAGTAATTAGAAGCCTGTTTAACCTCTTAAGTGAGCATTGTAGGAGAGAAGGGGTTTTCTGAGAGAAAGGAGTTTTTCTTGCAAATGTTTCGCGCGCTGGTGGGGTCCATCATTTGGCGAATCGTGATTGTCATTCGACGAAGAAATTGTCAGGTTATCCGCTTCCTGCAACGAAATATATCAAAACCGTTTCATGGTAGAAAGTAAAAAATGCCATCTAGTCTTTCCCTTATCTATCCCTCAACAAAAGGCCAGGAGTTAGGAAAGGGCGTTTTCTTTTGTTTATCCACCTTGTTTGTTTCTTATGCTAATATCTCCTTTATCATCTCAAAGAGAAGAAGAGGATCGAAGAATGGACTCGGGCGTGCTAGATGAGGCAAAAACGGACAATTTTTTGCTGTTTCCTCCCTCCTTTCAATTTTTTATCGCTTCGATATTACCCCCCATCCGCCTGCCTCACTATTTCATTGTTGATGACCGGTGGTGAGATTGAATGAAATATCGAGAAATAGATGACATGAGGAAAGCATTTCAGAGATGAAAAATGTTCTTCGCAAAGACGTTTTGGAGATGTATTTTACTCACACATTTTTGTTTTTGACGGTTGTGTGGGACTGCGGTCAATAAAATTAATATTTTTTTAACGAAAATATATTAATTTCTCTAGAATAGCCTGGAAATGGAGTGCCGCAGTCACATTGTGATATTACTTTATTTGGGAGAGAAACTGCTATGAAGCGGTTGCGTGGTGTATGAGAAAGAGACATTGATTCATTTCATTTTTTTTATCCAAAAAAAATGTCTGAGCAGGTGATAGATTAATGTACGTACATAAATAGAAAGTAATTTGCATTTAAAGAAACCAACTTCATTTTATATGGTGAATGTATAATAAGTATTGTTCAGATTGAACTACTGCTTAAGGTTTATATCGAGCTAGTGAACAGCTTCCAATTCCCTCTTCTTCTCTTTGGTATAAAAAAACATCATATATTAACTGCGATCATAGAAAATGTAGCTTTAACAATAGATGTGTAATGGAGATATACGTGGTCACAATAATTACTTTTATCGTTCCTGGTATTATTTGAATTGTTTTAGATAGATAGCTTTTTTGCAAATGCAAGGTTGAAAAGCGGTTGAAGTTATATTTGTAATAAAATTTAAGCCGACCTAATATATTAAACGCTATTTAAGAGGATATATTTTTACCTCAAGTTAACGCACTGGCCTCCAGGCGGAGAGTGATCTGGAGAGTGTAGTGTCCTCCAATTAATTATCTCAGCTTTACTCCATCTCATTTTAGAATTTCTTTTGTTTCAATTTAATGTCTAAATCAAAGTGAAAGCCTATTTTTATTTATTTTTATTATTTTTTCAAATCCAGATCAGCATGAATAGACCAAGGTCAGGTGGCACTGTAAGATTGTGTCAAAAGATACCATGTGAGGTGGATTATAAACAAAGTCACAGATAATTAAAAACATAAGCATAGATAGTAATATCACCGATAAAATGGCATAAGTGGTGCACATGTAAGTCTTTGCATGCATTTATTATATTTCTTTTCGAATGCCAGTATGTTAGAAAGTAAGGTTTTAAACCACTCTCCAGTGAACTGGTACTATTCCATAATTGTCCTGTTGAGGAATGAGAATTTTTTAACATTTGTTTTTTGGGATCTCTGTTTTACTTTGAAGATATGATCATTCTTGCTGATAGGTCTGACGTCATTTTTAGCCTGCGGAATGGTAAAAATATCAAAACTTTTTGTCCGCACGTTCCGCGGGCTTAAGCTCTGCCCCCTGCGAAACAGACTCCACCAAAAATTCACCACCGATTTTTCACTTTTTAAAACGGAACGGCTATTCTTCCATATTATATTATCTTCAAGCTATAACTCATTGCATTTTTCTTGTCTTTCTGTCTTTCATATAAATTGTTAACATAACGCGTTCAAAGGGGGTTTATTTACGGGCTTACTTTTTTCCTTCTTCCACATCGGGAACAACATTCAGCACGGCCATATACCCTCACTGTTCTTTTCTCTCTTCTGCTACATCTCGCCACTCAATACTCACCCTATCCTGTTCCACATTCACTCAGTTTGGTTGGAGAGATTTCCCGTCTAGAGATCCAACTGGACGGTAGAGACCACTGGTCGGCTCATCCTTATGAAATCCATAGTATCAGGCCTAATCCACCTTAAACTCACTATGGCTCAAAAACCTTTTCAACTTTTTCACCATGTTTTACTCTAAGACAACCGGCATAATTGTATACGCGTCATACTTAGGTCTAAATTTATATTCCTGCTTTTCCAATCCTCTAATGTTTCTTCTTAAAATAATGTTTTTGCTTTTACCTTGGACTCAATTTCTGAAAGTTCTACTTCCTCGTCTTTTTCCAAACTCATTGGATTTCCTTCTCCAGAGTTGTATATTTTCTTGAATATTGTTACATCATCATTTGTTTAAAGATGATTTTTTATTATAGCTATCGGGTCGTGCCGCTTTCTTTTTACTACACATTTGATGAGATTTTTATGGGTTGCACGTAGGGCTGCCCTTCCTCAGAGGATTGATACGGTTGATTTTCAATAATTTAGAAGACGTTCCCCGTAGTGGTCAATTATCGAGGCAGTACAAGTCAATTTGTCCTTAAACTTTACACCATTCGCAACTACTTAAGTGTATGTGATTCTTTATGCAATTCTTATCTCGCGTGACCACTCCGGCGTGGATTTGGACATCCTTCCCTCCTACATTCGGAAGTTGATATATTGCTGGCGAAAGTCCATCACTCCTGTCAGGGAAGTCTTCCTCTCCGTTTTGAGTGCCGGGATGTTATATAGGGAATGATTCCTTCGCAGCCCCGACGTGTTTTTGCAAGAGGGAATCAGAGGGTTGATGGTAGTTTCTCCTTTCCCACGGCCGAGAGTGCTGCTTGTAACTTGCTATCACTACGTGATTGTTGGTGTGGAAACGGAACACTCCACCTTCCAATAGGAAAAGCTGTCTCTCTGCCTCTACCCACATAGATCCCACATTTTTACCCACATAGATCAATCAACGAGATTCTGAAGTTGGTCCTTATTTTTCTGCTGGGGATGCTCTGTGTTACTAATTCCAACACTGTACTTTGGAGTAGAGCAGATCACATATGTGTGGGGATTTGTTATATTATGAAAAAACGACATATTCACTAGTGTTGATACGTATAATTGTAATGATAACACCAAATATGTAAAATACATTCAAGGGGAGCACGCATAACATTTTTTCCACGAAAACATATTGTCTAAGTGAGTCCATTATTATTTTGAAAAGTCAAATTACGGGTCAGTTTTATGTAGGAAATGTATGTTTCGTTTAAGCAAGCACAGTGAGAGAAATTTACCTATTCAACTAATTATTAATGAAATGTACTTCTTTTAGTTTCCTGAAGCTTTATGGAATTTGTAGTGCTAAAAAATTCTTTCCAGGTGTATTAAATCCAGCAATGTATTGATAACAAATATTCTCTTCCAACCTTTATTTTAGTCTTTACTCCGTTGTAAGTATATCTTTCAACCTGACTCTCAATTTAGCAGTGGCGAGGTGATGAAGGCGCTGAATCATTTAAAAGACTCACAAAACAGAAATAATTTAATAGTTAAAAGAGTAGCAAAATGAGTACTACAAAATAATACCAAGGAGTTTGAAATAACGTGATGATCACTGTGTTGACATCTTAAGGAGAATATCCATGAGGTCGAGGAAATTTTGCCTATTCTGCTCCAGTTCTAGCATGATATTTGGTATTATCGTACCTAATCATTTTATTCATTTTTCTGCTACATTTTTCCATCTCGTGATTCCTGAGAAATCACATCTCTAGCTCCATTAAGGTAGTGCGAGCGAGATAATTCCCTAATCATAAAAGAGACCATATTCAATACATAATTTTTAATTTCACCAACTGTGAAACATACGAATTAAATGCTGAATTATTTATGGTGCAATAAAATAGTTTTATATGACAGAAATTGTAAGTAATCAAATGAAAATATCTAAGTAAGTTTTTCCCTAAAATCTTTTTTTTCACGCGGTACGTTTGAAATTCCAGCAAAACGGAAGGTTTATTATGATCCTGAATAATTTACTGCGGTGAAAATATGATTAATTTTCAAAAATAGTTGAGAAACAACACAAACTACTCACTGTGGATATTTTGACGAGATTTAAGCGCAGGAAAGGCCTCGGTTTTAATATAAGGTCTCTCTGTATTGCACACACGTACTATTTCCCGTATAAAAGGACTGGTATTTTTTGGAAAATTTCTCCGAAATTAATGTGGTAAGGGGTTGAATTTTTGATTTTATGAGTCTGAAGTGAGAGAAGGAGGAAAAAAGGGGACAAGGAATAAGGACAGAAACCCTTCTTCAATCAATTTTTCTTAAGCTGAAATTCGGGCTGCAAAATCATGTGAAATGGAAATCTCAGACTGAAAGTCACGAATGGAATATAGATGAAATGAGGGGATGAAGCGTGGTGATTCCATCCCCGAAGAGGAAATGTGTTTTTACAAAGACTAAGATGCGAAAAGTACAGGACACAGTCCGTCTCTCAAGACGATTGGGTAATACAGTTGTCATTAAATTGAGCAATTAGATAAAATCGAATGCAAATTGTTCAATTGTGCAAATCTCGGAAATAAAGGCTGCAAAAATAAGACTGAATCATTATTAGTGTGCTTTTTAATCGCTTTTATTTAAGTTCACTTGTGTGTCAGGGTCTTTTGTCAGGATCAAATTTTGTAATTGATTTTTTACTACCTTCCTGACTAACTAGAGATCTGAAATTTTGTACATAGTTTATTTCCGGTAAGAATACAATTCAGTCATAAAATATTACAAAGTAAAATTAATATTAAAGAAATATGATTTTTTTTAAATTGCTCTTTTATGTCCTGTAGTGTATGCAATAATGTAAACTTGTGTGGCAACCCGACGGGGTAACATGTTACTTAGCGTCCCATCGAAGATACTTTTTTCAACCCCTAGAAATGGGTCTATTTCAATGAAATTCTTATGGGTGAGTGAGTACAAGAATTGGCATTATTTTAAGTGAAAATGTGCGTAAATACAGTTTCCAGAGAAAATTGAACTTAGGAGGTGAAGTTTTCGGCGGCCATTGTGGGTATTTTCCGATTAATTTTAAGAGATGGCGCAGTGATGGAGGAAATTTCACATCTCACAATAAAGCAAGGAATAGGCGTATTGGCGAGAAAAGTTGACTGATAAACAAGGTTACGGGCCTGTGGAGTGAAACAGGGGTGCTGTGGTGGGACGGTACGCGGCCTGAAAAAGAGCAAATTTGAAGAAAGTAAAGGCATATCCGAGAGTTGGAAAAAGGCAATATTAAGGAATAAAAAATTCGAAAATAAAATAAATATTAACAAATATTTTTTTTGAACGTTGCTTTTATTTTTAAAAAAATAGTACATTTTTTTGTTAAAAAGAGCGATTTTTTTAAAATATTATTTTATTTTATTTTTCTCATTTCAGCTACCGATATGAGGCTTGCAAATTTTCAAATTCGTTTTGAGTTTACTGGTCTAATTTGGTAGAGCCTAAGATATGATCGATTTTGTTTCCTCGTGATTTCAATGTAAACCAGTGCTGTTATTCAATATTGACAAAATTTACCTCAAATTGAGTAAAATACTGGTTTGTAATGACTTTTAATACCGACATAATCTGTTAAGATTACTTTAATAACACAGTTCTGCCTAATATATAAGGCAGTATTTGAATTTGTTTAATTGGTCTTCAAATAGTCATGGACCTGAGTCGTTTCAAGCTGAGTAAACCTCAATCCTTATTTTAACACTCCCAAGTACTTCTCAATATTAGAAAATCAAAAAAATGGTTATAGCATGCAGGAAAATGAAACTTAATTGGTTTATTTAAGTGATAAAATGTTTGAAATGTTTATCAAAACTTAATTGCAATAATAATTGAAGTAGATAAAGGTTATAGAACAGTTGCATTACTAGAGGCGCCATGATTTACTATGCGTTGAATGGTGTATAATTTCAGGGTTAATAACAATTATAAGTAGAGTAGCGCAAGGAGGAATAAATACTTACGCGAGACGATTATAATGTTAAGAATTCTCCTTAACGACTCAATACTGGAGCATGAATGAGCAGGAGCATTTAGGAATTAAAATGCTCGGAAAGTACTATCTTTTTTACATTAAGAGTAATTGATTACGTTTTTTAAGTTCTGATTCTTTTCAATCGATTATCGTTTTGAAAAATGCTTTAAAATGCTTTCCATATTTCTTCCTGCGATACGGTGCTCTTTGAATCCCTGAGTGAGGATAAATAGCCTCACACAGGCACTGCTATCTAACCAAAATCAGATGTATCTTTTCCAAAATTTTCTCATAAAATACCAGCTTGCTTTATGCCGGTCTTTCATACTCGCTAACTAATCCTACTACGCAGTCTTTTAATGCATACCCTACGCAATTATCTGGCGATAAAATACAGGAAACAATAACGGAAATCAAAAGATAAAAATCCTAGCCCAAAGAATACATCTTCATTTTAAATTCGGACGTCGAAGAAAACTGATTTTGCTGAATAATTTCTCGTTCGTGTCATTTCTTCTAATCTTATATGGTTCACTAGGAACTTATACAAGAGTTCTGGTAATAAGCGCTATGAACGAGTTACGCAGAAAAGCTTAATAAATCAAGCATCCCAGACGAAATGATGTTACTGGAACTGTTGATGAGAAATGACGTCAAAAAATTCAAAATAGAAATGAAACAGAATAGGTAAAAGACACCTTTAGTTATGGTCTCATGAAAATTTTATGAGAGATATCTTACCTTACATTCCAAGAAATCATATGGTACCTGAAGATTTTTTGGTAAAATTTTACTTTTATACTGAATGGCTATTATTTTGTAAACCTTTCTAATTAATTCCTGGGTTAGGAGAATCAAATAAATTGGAGAAGAACGTCTTTTTAGGTTAAGTACGGTTAAACTTGTTGTAACAACCGACCCCTTAATTGTTACAATCAATTCGATTGGTAAAGATTACGAGATGTTTATTTAAAGATAATCATGTTAAAATTTCTATATTACAACAATGGAAAATATAATTTGTCGTTAGTCGGACGTTGCTGAGTGAATGCTAGAGAACGATGTCGAAACAAATAAAATATTGCTGACCATAAGAAGTAATTATCACAGCGTGGAATTGGAATATAATACTTGAATTCATTTTGTTGTTTGACCAATACGTGGAGTAGAAGAAAGATGAGTCCTCCAGAGTTTTCAGTAATAACGGCAATGGTGCGCTCAGTTACGACGTGCCGGTCGGGATAATCCCACTAAAACCGCTTCAATGAAAGAGCAACAAGCAATGTCTGGTTTTTCTTGTGGCTTTGAATACGATTAGTTTGCGAGAAAGAAAAACAGTGACTCTAAGAAAGCACAAATACGAATTCAAAATCAAATAATTATGCGCTCATTTTTTGCTAAATTCGTAAGTGATAATTTTTACTTTCCATGGCTTACTTTCGAATTTGCTAATTGAAATATTTTTGCGTTTCTTTACGTATGGGTTTTGCATTAGAAAAATAAAACAAACATCATTTTTCCAAATGTTTTTACTTTTATTTTAAATTTGCTCTAAAACATAAGAATCGCCGTTGTCTCTCTCGGTAGAATAACACTTGCATGTGTTATATGCTTTCAAATAAAAATATTCAAATTCATTCATTGGAACAAGAGGTGTGATTAAACATGACCGAAAACGTTTTGAAAATGGAGTTGTCGATGCAACAGCTGCATTACAGATAATACAACAAAGTTTGGTATTATTGCAATTGCTCTTTTCCCTTTGTGTCACCATTTCTGCTTGAGAGTAAGAGACAGTTCGCTCTGAAAATACCGTTTCGCAACAATCTCGACTGACCTTGATCTAAACGCTGTACGCGTGCTCACGTCACTAAACTTTCGCCTCAATTCCATTAGTCCTTATCACCGTCGGACTCCCATTGCGACATCTAAAATCTCTTTCCGTCACAAATCGTGTAAATGGCAATATGATCCATTTAGCACTGTATGTCCTGAACAAGTATATTCTAACGAACGAGTATGTAATCGCTCAACGACGAACATCTGGGCGTGAAAATTCATCATATCCGTAATCACACCCGTTGTAACTTACACATATGAGCTTAATGACCTTACACATATGAGCTAAAACTAATGTCACACTAATGGAATTATTCACGCTTTTGAATTTTGTAAAAATTGATAAAATAATTAAAGCACAGCGAATTCACCTATATCGATGAGCAATATTGGCAGCGCATTTCAAAATAATTGCCAAGGCCGCTAAAGCACATCTTACCCTTAACTTGATGTAAATCAATTTCTAATCGTTCTAAGAAAAAAATATAATTCAAAAATAAAAATTAGCAAATTTTTTAAGCATTATAAGCCGTTTGGGATTTTTTTACATTTTCATTGAAAAACGCATTTCTCTAACTTAGCGTTAATCATTTGCCATACACCCTAAAAATATTTCATAATTCCAAGCAAAGAGCAGACTGATTTTATCTGAACAAATTTCTGCCAAAATTATTTTGCTTGAGTAAAAAAAATGACCGACGAAGTAAAAGCAGAATCAGAAGAATATTATCCGTTAACAAATCAGTAAATGACCGTAAATCGTTATCTATCTGTAGCGCAGGTTTTTTTCCCGATTTTTTTGATTGCATGAAGATGTGGGCAAAGCATATGTGCCTTTTTATCTCCTGCCAACCAAATGAACTTAAGAGACGAGCAAGATGACATGAGGTCACCCAGAATATTATAAAATCCTTACAAATATATGAAAAGGTTGAGGTGTCCGTCTGTCTGTTGCTCAACCATGCAAAAACTTCAGGACTGTTTGAGCTGAAATTTGGCATGAAGATAGAGAATTTATCTGTTCGTCGTAACACAGGCTATATTAAAAAGACCTCAGGGCCCCCACGGTGGTCAATGATAAGCATTGGTTTCGGTGCAGTAGTTTCATTTCTTCCCTTTTATAAGTTTTTTCACTCAAGATAGAGGGCTGAAATTTTTTATTGGGTGGTTGAATAAATGAAGTTTATTCATTTTTCAATCGATGTTCTTTTATGCTTCGTATTTTTTTGAAAATCTTGTTTCTAGCTGAAACTTCTCACATTTTTCTATGAAATTAACAATAGCATATTTCCTTGGTAACTAGATATATATTTGATTTTCAAAGGATATTCACGCCTCTTAAATTTAAATAATACGTTTTCCTGTTGGCCCATGATAGCACGTAAACAGTAAATCTGTATAAGAAGGGCACAGAGTCCCAAGGGATCCATGACAGATTGCTTCTAGGGGGAAATCAACAAATACAATGCATATTCACATCAGAAAGGACCAACAGACACCCATCTCTTCGTGCACCTGTTGAAGGGTTAGCGTGCCTACTACAACCAACACAACGTACAAGATAGTTTACGAACTCCTCAAACGATCACGCTGACTGTATTCTTCAGGCTTTGTGTCTTTCTTATAAAATAAGTTCAATGTTTTTCACCCTGTTGAAATTCAACGGGTACCTTCCGCAGTTGTTTAGATAAAAATGGAAAAGGTGAAGGATGTAGCGGGATCATAATTGTGATTCCTCATTGTACTGGACCGCCTTTGCAAACATCCAGAGAATAATCATGCATAACAACTTTAAAAATTCATTCGACCTAGTACGAGGATGTTGGAGGAGTGGCCGAAGGGACACATGGGATGTTGTAAGGTGATGAGGTTGAGTTGAAGGGTGAGCAGGATGAAATGGTAGACGCCACGATATAGACAGATAATAGGAGGACGAGATTTGGCCTGGAGTGAAGCCGAGTCTTAGGATAGAGTGAATGTGGTTTTAGAGGGGAGATGAATTGAGAGTGACAGAGGGGTCCCATGGGCGCCTTCAATACACTTTGCCCCCTCTGTATCCCTTGCAAAGCTGCTGGGAATGGGGTGAGCAATGAAGGTGGGATCGAGGAACACCATGAAGAGGAGAAGGCATGTACGCCGAACGCGGTGTTCCCCTCGCACACATGTGGGTTGCGAGAGTTCGTGGTTACGAGTCATGTGGTTCAGGTGAGCGGTACATTTTAATGACGTCCTCGCTGGTTCGTTAATGCATTCGGAGCCGTCACTGAAGTCATCGTTTGTTTGCTTGACACATAGGGATGGCTGGGCTGAGGATCTTTAAAAGGAGCTGGTTCTTGAGTTGAACCTAGGCTGATGGCATTTGTGTTGAGAATTGCGATGGCTCCCAAGGGATGAAAGACTGCTCAGAGGCGCCGCTCATATGGGTTGTTCTTTAGTGCGGAAGTGATCGGTAGTGTCGTAGGGACGGAAGGTTGTAGGAAAAGTATTTCTACCGAGTAAATAAGGTATGTGACAGGAAAAATTGACGCCGGTGTGCTTATGCAAAAAGGAAAGCGATGCGTGCCTCACCAGATGGTTTCTACACAGAGACAAGATGATGCGTTGAATGGTAAGGTCCATTAGTAAAATTGGGATAAAATTAAATGATAAGTCCTTACACATGTGGTGTATATAATAGATACTAGCAGAAATTCTCGTTAATACTCATTAGAAAGGATAAGGCTAAGAATAATTGCAGTTGTTCTATCAATAGCTAAGAAAAACAACCTTACTTTAATTGTTGTAATGTTTTTACTAAGTAGAAACTGCCCGTTTAGGCTTTGGGGTTTTCACTGAAATTATTTAGACGAAATCTCACCGAAAATTGCCAAGTGTGATAATTTTTATTTATGAAACAATTGAAAGGTCCGAGAGAAATTTCTAGTTTATAGCCATCGTTCAAACTACCAAGGAGATATTCCATCGTTGAAATTGGAAAATTATATTTGTTTTTTCCTTGTAATACAATTATACATTCTTTTATGCATCCGATAATAAATATTTAACTATATATCTTGATTGAAATTAATTTTATAATGCAAAATAGGAAACCTCTGCACCGTTCCTGCTGCAATTGAAATAGACCTAATTTTTTTAGTTCTTTTGTCCGTGAGGATCTGGGACATTAATTTAAAAGCCTATTGCTTATGTTAGTGTGCATGCTAAAATCATACAAAACGGCAGGTGAATCGGTTTAGCACTTTTTGAGGAAAAGAATAACGAACACAAATGTAGCACTCCATTTTCGGAAGATTTAGTTACAAATATTTGGTGATTAACGCCCTACTTGAATAGTTTACTAGCCCAGAAAGAGGTGTGTTTTCAATGTTACTAAAAATGAAATGTATCACATGACAAAGATAATGACGAACTAGTCCCATTCCTTTTAGCAATACCATAATAACATTTCAAGCACGTTGGCAGGTTCATTTTTGTATTTTTTGTAGTATTTATTCCCAGTAAGGGCGTTTAAAGCTATACGCCGTAATTCCTTAAATAAAATCACTATCTTAAATGTAATTTAAACTGCGCTGAAATCCGTGACAATTTACTCAAATGTCATCATTTTAGCTTTATTTTCCTTTTTTTTAAGTATCAATTTGGGGCAGAGATTTCTCTCATGGTCAGCCCTTATGATAATTGAGTCTAAACAATCAAGTGGGAAAACATATTTTTCATAGAATTTAGTTGAAAAATGCCCCTGTATATTTTACGGCATTAATTTCGGCTTCTGTACCCCCCTGAATAATTGATATTAGTGACGAAGTTTCCACAGAAGGTACTTGTAATCGTATTCGAAGCTGAAAAATCAAATTAATTCAGAAGTCGAACTGAAACACAGTTTTTAATAATGCCAGTGCAATGAGGTGGGTAGATGCCAGAAAATTGTGTAAAACATTTTCGTAGCAACATAATTACCGATGTGCGACATGTCAATCGTAGTCAGACCTACCATGGAAATAATTAAAATCCTAGAAAATACTTCTAATCAACACCAGAAAGCGAGCAAAGACTAACCTAATACGTGAAATAGCTTGTCCAGGACGAGTTTTATGGGCTTGAAGCCTTGAAGAATTCTATAAAATTTATATCAACGGTTTCAAATGTAATTAGTGTGGCCAGGAACAACAATGCTGGAGCATTATCGATTTTGTAATTTTTTCGTGATATATTTGTTAAACACGGGCAAAGTGTAAGGGAAGAGAATAAGTGCTTTAAGTAGAGTAGGCCCCAATCCTATTTGCCGATATTATCCTTTAAACTGGTCAGCTACTCAATTTTCCTCTCCCGTTGTCAATTATCTCCTCCATCTAAGATTTATCTCTGAGTAGTCCCCTTCGGGACTATCGGACGCCACTTGTGTCTTGCATAGGTATACATATTTCCGGCGAAAGAAACTTTCGTCCTCCCTCTACTTGCCATTTCCTCCATTAGCAAGCATTCCTTGAGTTCTTCCCGTTAATCTTCATTCCTGGGCCCTATTCTTTCCTTCATCAATATACTTCTCCAATAATCTAGCTCGAGGTGTCAAGGTGTAAGCCAGGAATTCATTCAAGTTAAGAATGTAGGGATGAACTGTTACGCCTCGGATTATGGGAAAGACGAGTTTTATTCAAGGATATCATTTTTTGCATAGAGGCTTTGAGGTTCATCTTTTTCTCATTTTTTAGAGATGTATTTTATCAGTCCGAAAGCAGAGGAATGATTATTCCGTGGGAATAGATCCCTTTAAAGTTACTCTAGGACGCGCGCCAGAACTTATAACCAACCGGTCGTTGGGGAATAAATTAGTAGATTATTCGTCTCGGATTTTCAAACTCAATGGTCTGAGCCTTTTGAAATTCGTGACTCAAAAGAAATCACTGTATTTTTATTCCCAGGTATTTACTTCTCCACCACTATATAGTGGGGTAAGGCTTGCTGCTTTGTTGAAAAAATGGAGAAAGCAGATAGGTAGTGTTCGTACGATAGCGAAAAAGTACCGTTCTGTGACTTACGGTCATTCCGCTTATTTTTCGTATGTCATAGTATTCAAAATAAATAAATTATCCTACCAACTTAATGAAACAGAAGAGAATTAATTTTATACCTTGAGCAAGCACTAGGGATTCAAAATTTGTCACTCACGACAAATACTTTTCGAGAGAAATGTAGCTGTAGCTTTCTTTCGCGAACATCTGAGATAGAAGGAAGCCTTATCTATACGGACATTATATATTATTGAAATTATTTCCAATATTTCAACCATCAATTTGGGATCATGACCTTATAAATTTCCATCATTTGTTATTGCGCTGAGCGCAAAAAGTGGGCATGACAGAAATGGATACAGTTGAGAGACTGGGGGGTTATGGAGTGAGATATATAGAATGCAATTCTGAAGTAATTCTGTCCATTAATGGGTATAGACGGATGACTGCTCTACAAGTGTAAATGCTTGAAAATTTCAAAATAAATCTAAGCGTTTTCTGTTATATAGATCCGCAAAATATGAAGAAAGGTTTAAGCACGATGAAGCATTTTAATCGTGTCTGAATTAGTAATATATTTTTACAAATACAACTGAAGGCTCTTAAGAAGTTTGAAATGCCTTATTGCTGCACAAATACTATAGAAATGAAATTATACATAAATAATACATAGAAGGTATTATTCCGTAACTCAAGTACTTCATCTGACAACCGCAGGAGGATGATTAATGGACTTAGCTTTCTTAAATAGAATAAAATTCTTGCCTGTTCACATTGTTCTATTTTGAAATGGAAATCTTATTGGGTGATTTATAAAGATCAAGCTTCATTAGAACCTGAGAAAGTAAACTGGAGTGCTGGCAGAATAGTTGTCCACAAAATGGTGCAACGCGGGGAGAACCCGAAAAATACCTCTAAACAAGAAAACCGCGGAAGTCTTCGTACCTACGACGCTTTTGTATTGAAATAGTTTCCACTCAAGGTATAAGATTAAAACTTTCATTATTCGATTTTTAGATTTTTAATGTTTTGTGTTTTGTTTATGCTGAACGTTTTTAGATTTAACTTTTGCAATTGATTATGTTGTTCTTATACATTTCCTTTAAAAAATATTTTAATGTTGAAATTTTAAAATTTTCTCCAATTTCAACCATATCATCTATCCTTGAATCAGTAAACAAGGAGTACGATTCGATGGCAGATTCATTAACTGTGACGTTAACAGTACCCCCTCAATAAGCTTAAAAAACAAAACAAATCAACATCATAATAAAACAATTTCACTATAGGTACTCTACTTTAGTCCCAGAAAGTAACCCAGCACCCATTACTGGTACTAAGTGATTTGGAAATTACCAAAGACATTTTTACCTCAGCCAGTATAACTATCGCAATGCACGAATGTATGTCGACTAAAATACAGCACGAACAATTATGCTATCCCATTCGTGCTTGAATGATTTATCAACGTTTAATATGAATCGAGAGTTATAAATTTCGAAGTAAACTCGCTCAACTAGATTAATTCTTAACTGGGAATAAATTATTATTTATTTTTCTCCTTGTAAAGTTTTTTCACTAGTTGTATCTAACAAATGTGGAACTGCCAGTACCTATGTTCAAGTAAGTATGTGATTAGTGCAAGAACCACAGGTTCGCCGGAGATTGCAGAGGGAACGCGAGGAATGAGATTAAAAAAATTACAATCTTCCCGTTTCCATAAGCTTAGTTTATTCAAACTTCCTACGTGGCATTCCAGCCACCTCATACCCCGTCCAACGAGGTGTGAGGTGGCTGGAAACGCTAAATAGGTCCGCAGGTAATGAGGCCCGCAGCCTCCCCAGTGACTCATCAGATGCCGGGGATGGGAGAAAAGATATATGTTGGCTATCTCCTTGCTACCGAGTGTAGAATTTCGGGTCAGATTCAATTGGATATTTGGGGAGGCAACCGATGGCTAACGTCATTTGCGCCATAGGAGATAGGTAAGGGAAGAAGGGTGGATAGAAACCCGGAGTCGGCATTAGCCTGCTCTTAACAAAAGGCGCCAAGGGGACCACGGCTTAACGTCTCATCCGACAGACGGAGTACTCTACTTGAAGTGCCCTCCACCATACACTCAAGTAGGGATCGGTTTCCTCTGAAAAACATCCGCCTCTGCAGGGATTTGATCCCTGGCTCGCTACATACGTATTTTCTTTTGGATATTTAAATAAAATTACTGGTCGTTCAAAGTCGATACGAGCTCCAATCAGAAAAAGAATTTGATAAAGATTCTTAACCATTCATATGAATTCCGTTTACCGTTCTATTTCGTTAAATGTTTGGAGAATAATTGCTGAAATATCCCAAAATATAAGAGTTTTTGGAGAACTTCCCCTAGATGACTAACCGTTATAAAATACAGGACTCATATGAATGTATAGGGAATTGACTCCCATAACTATTGAAGGAGATGGAGAGGGAGCTTTCTGCAATGGACAATGCTTGAAGCGAAAACAGGTTCCGTCATTTATATTCCGAAGGTTAGAGTTAGCGCATATGACCTAACAGAATAATTTTTCGAATGAAGGATAGTTTCCATTTAAATAGATACTTTTCATAGTTGTCACCTACAAACAGCATGCACTTTCTAAGAAATAAATTTTCTTATGCACTTTCTGTAGGCAATTATTTTTGCATTCACTTTCTTTAAATAAAAAAAACATTCTTAACATGTATAAGTATTTCATTGAAATTAATTAAATAATAAAATAATCAAGAAAACATAATAAAACAAGTCAAATTAATAGCTCCATGTAATTATGTATGATTACTTAAGGGTAACTTGCCTGAACTTGTCAAAATAGGGTAGATATTCTGGGCTTCTTCCGCATTAACCCATTCCTTCGTTCTATCCGAAGGCAAAAAGGAGAAAAAATAAAAAACTTCTGTGTACAACTTGCTTCCACTAAGGAAACAATGAGTTTAGTAAGGCAAATGATTATCAAAGTAGCAGTCATACGGAAGTATTTTCTTGGTTTTGTCAACTTTTATTGTATCATCGAAGTCATTTTCGTCATTGAGTATAATTTATGGTGGATAATATTAGCTCCTATGGTAAAGAATAATTTTGAGTTTATTTAAACAAATGACATGAGCTTAACAAAGACGGGTATGTTTATATCAAAAAGTGTGTAATAGTAAGTGAAGGTTTTCTGTGCGGGAAGTACTTCCTGGTGTCAGCCATTCTATGGAATTTCTGGTGTTTTGAGATAGTTTTCATCTAACTCAACATCTTTTCATACGGAGAGCAAGGGAATATATTACTCTCCCAGTGTAATGCACCTGTTAGAAATACGAAAGCATTTATGCAAACACTATACATTGTAAACTAAAAATATAACTCGAAGTTCAGATTCCATTATCTTTCTACATTTAACTGACCACTTCCTTCCATCATTAAAAGAATCATCTTGGCGAAGTAAAGTGATGCGTTGATGACTCAGAACTCCTCTGTGTGTCTAACCAACTTCAGTGAATTCAAATCTCTCTTTCTCACTTTGCTAATGAGCTCAAGGACAATTGTTCTCCAATTGCAACTCAATATAGACTAAAAGTTTTGAAAATGATGGTGGTTTGAGAGTGAACAATGGAAGAAGAATTGTAACAGAAACAAAAATATATTGATGGTCATGTTACAAAAAAGTGGAAGGATGCTTTCTTGAATATACTGGAATATCTTAGAAGAGGAGGCTGTAGCTTCCGAAGAAGATGTTAGTAGTTTTTCTTTGAATGCTTTATTCTGGTGGAGGTCGTCTGCAGATGTAATGGAAGGGTTTAAGAGTGTAGTCACTGATTGGGTCAGGAATTGAGATACAAAAGGAAAGGGCGAAGCTTTATCAAAAAGGTCACGTCTCCCTTCTGCGGAATAATATTACGAAGTACAAAGGTCTGAACTAATGATTTCAATAATCGATATTTCTTGTCCATTTTTTTTCGTAAAATACAAGCAAATTAGCTAAATAATAAAGTAAACGGCCTGAATATGGCTTTAAGACAAGTTCCTTATATTTCTCCTTTTTTTAATTTCCTGCAAAAAAATATTACGTTTTCTCTCAGTTCTTAACGATGAGCTCGTTGTCAGTTACAGGAAGTTTGATATATATTATAATGAATCTAACTATTTTTGGGACATGATTGACTCCAGAGTATTTAACTTTTTTAGTTTTATATAACAGTGTAAATGAGTTAGTGGTGCATGCAAGAACTCAAAGTTTTCATCTATTATGATGTATTTATATTTTTATACCGAAAAATATTTTATGTATTTTACTCCAACATCTCGTGTTTACTTCTCAAATTTTCTTTAAAAATTCCTTAATTTATACGAGCTTATGGTGGTCTACGTGATATGGAAGTAGCGTAGTAGTTCGCTTTTCTCCTCAAATACGCGCCAACACCATCTTTCTTTCCAATAAAACACCATTCTGCTGTAATATTTTTAGGTGCCGACATTATGAATGTTGCAGCTCAAGTTGAAGATTAACTATTTACGACCACTGCGAATGATAAATTTAATGGGAATAAACATTATTATACATAAGAATTTGCTTCTACGACAATTATTTCGATAGTTAAATAAAAGTCCTATCCAATCAACAATTACCTATTCTACCAAGTATTACAAATGCCTTGAATTCTTTTCATATACCCTGGAAAGTGTGGAAAATTTGTATGGTAAATATTTTGGCAAAAATTTACACAGTTACAACAATTATAATGCCAGAAAGCCGCTGAAATTCGGTTTATTCTAGTATTTCATGGGTGAAAAATAAATAAAATTTTGTCTTTACCTTTCATTTAGCAAGCCTCTAAAAAACTACGTCAAAAATACATGGAAGATTTTTCCCAATATATATAAAACGCTAAATATTGACTCAATCCTCCAAATATTCGTTTGCTTTTTACTACAATATGCACCATCGCTGATAAGTTTAACAGAATACCGCCGTCTTCGCACCGTGAGGTGGGGGCGTTATTTATAGTAGTAGCTTTCGGAGAAGGGAACAATGATCAATGATCAATGTATAGCAGTCCATTTCATAGTATGGAGGCATGCAATCTATTACTTACCTACTCTTGGAGTTAATACCTTAAGTACTGCACCCATCCACACTGAAGATGCGAAAGTAAAAGATTCTCCGATAAAACATGATTCTGAATAAAAAGTCATAACGGTCTATTTACGGAGTCATAATGCCCTGGACAGCAGTTTTCCTCCCACGCATTTCCATTTCTATCCTTAAAAATGACGTCCACCCATACTCCAGAATCGCAGGATCCCACATAAGCTGCATACATCCATACATTCTTCGCATTGGTCGTTTCAAGAGTCGTCGTCTCCGCTGTCTTTCTTCCGGGGCTTTGGTGTCGAAGAATCGGACGTGAATCCGCGTCCCGTGAAATGTCTATAATAAACCGTGTCCTTGAGGATTGAGATAGCAGAGACAACCCGCAAACTTGGTGTTCGTGGTATTTCCGAGGAATCTGGGAAGAGGGTCAGTGGTTCCAACGGGCTGAAAGAATTTGTCCCTGCCCTACTGCTCTTCTTAAAACCTGCGGCCAGAGGCGAGTGGAACTCACTCTGGAACGCCTTTGATGAAGGGTTGTGTGTGACTTGGAAAGAAGCTTCTCCAGCACGATCGTAAGATACAGCAGAAGAAGTTGTTGTAAGATGAGGAAATACGGTGCAGAATCGCACTTTGGGTACAGGGTATTAGTAATGGAGGAAATATTGGAAGAAGTGGGGGTGAACAAAGCGATGAGAAAATTGCATTAGCCTTGAGGAATTGGTATTTGAGGTCTTTTCTCGGTGCAAAATTAAGTCTTTGCCCAAAGAATTTGGTCATGGCTGCAATAAAGGAATTCCTTATCAAGTCCGGCTGGAATGTTGTTTACAAGGCCTGAAGTATGATGTGTGTACCGAATATATACACTGTTACGTTTTTTCAGATAAGTTTGTTTTATTTGTGATACTTTAGTTTCTGAAAACCATCTGAGAGAATAAGAATACTTATCCTATTTTCCTAATTCCTAAAATTTCCTAAGTAAATATCGAGGGGGGCTGTCGTTTGCAGATGATGGGGTTCTCCCCTTGGTGAAGATGCTCTGAATTTTTCCCAAGCTTCAACTCAGATGATTCCTCTTTACGGTATGGCGTGGGTCAAAAGGGTGTCACTTTAGGAGAGTAAACATATTACCAAGGAGAAAATAAAAGTTCGCCGCGCGATTTAATCCACAAGTGCTTACTCTTTGCTCACTCTTGAAGCATCTACTGAAGCAATAGAAAACATATACCAGGGTTTACTTCACGTATATAATGATTTTTCTGTAACTTTTTGTAGGTCGTTCAGCATTTACTCATCCTTTTTCCTTATTTACTCGGTCTTGCTGATGAGTATATGAAACAATTCCTGTGTTTCACCGGGCGGCTTTAATGAAAACATTGCCTTCCACGTCTTCCTCTCTTTTTCCTTATTGCTCTTCCGGCGCTTATTAATCTCTCCAGGCTGACGGTGATTCCTTGTACGTAATTAGCGGTAGGGATGCCTTTCTTATGTCTCCAGATGAGCCCAGAGAGGAAAAGGCTGGGGGACTAAAGGTGGAGTGAGTTCAACCGGAAGAGTTAGCGGGAAGTTTCGCAAGGCAGCGATGACGAAGAGGTTAAAGGGAGCACATCCTTATGAACGCATTCATTCATGCCTCTAGACTTTTAGTTTAGGCTAGAATGAGGAAAAACAAGAAGAAATGAAAGAATAAATATTATTCGGAACTAAAATTCATGTTAAAGGATAAGAACACGACAGATGTGTAACCAATTCTTTTAGATCAGCAGTCGGAAGAGTAAATAGGAAGATGTGATACGATGAATATCGCTATGGAAGAAACATGAGATAGCTAGTGAAACCATCAGATTTAATTGAATTTAGGTGACCTCATTACGGGTTTAAAACTGTAAATTATTTATTTTTACGGAAACCTATCCCTGATCCTTGCAAAAAATATAAGTTTATATATTTTTTGCTCTCAAAATTATAAGCGATTTCGTTTGAATGTAGCAGAAATTTAAGAGTTCTTAAACTAGATTTTCTGTCTGATAATGCTATATAAATATATGTGATATAGAAACAATAATGTTACCACTGAGTTTATGTTGTAACGTTTTTTATGATTATCTAATAATCTCCACAGCATCATGTCCCGTTATCGACTCATTTCTTTAGGCCAATTCATCCATCTAATTCGGTAATCCTCTTTTTCTTAAAACAATTTTCCTGGGGATTTTTGCAGCTATTATATGAAAATTATTGAAGACCTAGCCCTGTTTTACCATATTATAAGGTTGAGAAACGTCGCCCATAGGAACACCGGGTGGAAAGTACAACTTACACGAGAGGCCCGAAATACCCAAATGGAGTTACTGTCCCCACAACCAAAATAGCCAGATCCAAATATATATATAACTAAAAATATATAAATAATAGGGAAGTACACTGCCCCAGGAATGATCATTGACTTGTAAAGTGAGATCATAAATTTTTAGTGCAAAAAAAATAACAGTAAACCCGGCGTGGCGCCGCCCGCGCGCGGCGCCACGCCGAGTGCACCTGTCCATGGACCCCCAACCCCAACAAATGGACCCCAACAAATATGACATAAATCTGGAATAAACAAACTTAAAATTTAGATATTAACGGAGCATCTCATACCCTACAAAATCTCTCATTGATTTAATTTTTGGATTGGAGCTTAGGAAACCAGACTTTCAAAACAAATATTATAGATAACGTTGTAGCTAAAATACTTTTTTGATAACTTTCAAACATTCATGTCTTGGTAGAATCAGAAATTCGAGAGACGATAATGAATCTACTGCAATCGTATGGGATAATACAGGGATGCATGGAACAAAAGAGAAACTTGTTATGCTCAATGAATTCATATGCGCCTTTAATCAACGCTCATAAACTCATTCGCAACCAGAATGCTCTTATCTCTACATCACATTCCCTTTTAACTCCCTCTTACCATGCTAGCCATCCCGAACACCTGGGACAGAACGCAAGTTCTCCTCTCCTGAAAGTTATTTCTCGCATTCCTTTTTCCCTGCCTTTTGCTTTCTGAGCTCAGCGAGATCAGGATTCTACCACCCACCATCCACGAACACTAGGGTGCGGATTATTTTTCGAAAATCGGAAAAGCTAAAAGTTCCACCCGCCAAAACATTCATTTTAATGAGAAAACTCATATGTGAACTTTTTGTTGAGTTGAAATTGCGTGCAAATACGTGCCGCATGGGGTCTGAAATACCCCACTCGAAAAATTGAAATTTTGCTACACAATTGCTCCCTCTAAGGTAAAATCGTGTTTTTACGATCCTTAGGGGCCAAAATTTCATCATTTTTTTATCTGTCTTTAACCGTTAAAGAGATATATGAGAGCGAACCCAGCTCGCGATGCTTAAGGGCGCCACCCACGTGCGGCGCAACGCCGGGTGCACCTGTCCATGGACCCCCACCCCCTTACTGGCGCACGATGACACGAAAACAAAAGGAAAAAAAGAAATGGTATTCAAAGTAACCTCATGTCGTAAACAATATTTTCCTGCTCTTTCTCACTGTGGGAGCAGAACTATCTGATCTTTGCACTCTCGCTGCTTTCATCGTTGCAACATCGCCAGAGTAAGTAATATTTTTCATAGAGTTGAGTTCGATCACCAAATCCTGTCGATATGGGTAGGAACAAAAGAGCAGTAAATGGAATGTCTGAAGGTCTGAGAGAAGATGATGGCAGTCATGTTAAAGTAGCGGCATGAGATAAAGACGAGAGGCCGTGGGAAAAATTTTCGGGAAGTGATCTTTGAGAGTGGGATGCAAATGGGCGTGGTTTTCTATTGGCGTGGGGAATGGGTGACTAAAGAGAGGGAGTATGGGTTGGCTGAGAGAGGAATAAGATAAAAAAGATTCTGGGGTCATATTCAAGGGCAGGCTATTAAAAAACGATCAAAGGGATGGTGGTTGACATGAAGGGTCCTCAGAAAGCTACAAGAGGAAGTTAAAGGAAGGGTCGTAGCAGATTCTGTCTAAATATTTTTGTGCTCCCGTCACAGATGCTATTGCTATTCACGGAAATAACTATTTCTGTAGAAACCTGGAAAGTTTTATCTGCCATTTACTATTGAGCTAACTTCAAATATGAATTCGTGGGTATTTAACGTGAAATGACTCTCGTGTGTGTTATAAAATTTGAATTGGCATGCTTCGCATAAATCATATCTCAGCCTATTCCAGAAACGGATAAAAATACCACCAAACAGACAAAACATGCAGTAAAGGTAACATTATGGTAAAAGTAAAGGTAAAAATAAATATGCAGTAAAGGTAAGATTAAAAACAAGGAGTCTGTTTCATTTCTCTTGCTATGGGTCAAAGCTTTTTTTACTCAGACTCAACATAAAATTCAGCGAGTTCAGTTTATTTTCTACCAGGTGTTATTTTCAAACAGAAATGCCTAGATAAACCAGTGTATTTTTATGAATCAACACACGGTTTGCCCAATTCAGATAAATTTAATTTTTAGTTCTGCATTTTAGTTGCAAATTTTAGTCGCAACGTAAGAATTTATGGGAGACCATAAAAAAAAACTTGGAGGTGGAACTGGATATGCAAGATGGTGTACAAAAGTAACATAGAGGGCAGTGTACGATTTAAGGGTCTCCACTTGAAACTGGCTTTTTTGTGTAAGATATATAAACATCTTAGATGTACAAATACCCTTCTTGAATTCTTGCTTCTTTAGTTAACTTGATATTTATCTCATATAAAAACTTTTTCCCATCTCAACAGCCTTCACTTATTGTAGTGAAAGAGGCGTGTATCGTCCACCTCCAACCGGCACTGGATTTATTTCTTTATACCTTTTCCACGGCAATTAATACCGCATCCCCTTTCCCTCGTTCTCAGATAAAATGAACATGATGCGATCGGACAATCTTACTTGAGTGGTGCTGACCGTTGTACCATTTATAGAATAAATTCAGACAATAGGAGAATAGTTGGTTCTGGTTCACCGGCATGAGATTAGTCGCGATGAGCTTGGCTTGTTTGGTTGGGATTTATTGTTGGAATTCGGTGGAAATGGGACTTTCTCACAGAGTAAAGAGCAGTTTTGAGAGTTTGAGGATGGATAACGATGTGTCAAAAGACATCAAGAGGAATATTTGCAATGTGGACGAGGATTTGTGAATTTCCAATCAACTTTTCTGTAGTCAGTAGATCAGGATGGAAGGATATAACGGAAAATGGAAGGTTTTTAATAGGTAAATGGAAACGAATGCATTGGTGAGCGACATAGTTCTGACCTTTTTAATGCCGTAGTCACCCTAGAAGTTGGCGATGGATAGGAGAGTTTGCAGTTGGAGGAAGCAGAGAACTCGAGTCGAGGAGGTAATTACAATACTGAAGGAGGATAGGTCAGGGCGAGTGACATTATTTGGTGTGAAATAAAATTAGAAAAGGCAAAAGGTCAAGTTTGTGGTCTAACTCGCCACCTTCACTCGGCATCTTCACTTTATTGGTTGTATTTCCCCACTTGCTTATATACACACTAAAATCACTATTAATCACTGATGTATTAACTCCACCATTCTGCCTATGTCCCTTCTTCTGTCAGGCCCTCATCCAGATAGGTCCCACCTTGCGGGGAATAGCCGCCATTCGTACCCCATCTCTTATTGGCTAGGTTAAAAACTTGGTCCCTACCTCGGAAAAACTTCTTCCCAGCCAGCATCTTATCAATATCTAAGACACCCTGGGCTCAACTCTTAGGACACCCGTAAAGGAAATACAAGAGAGAATCAAGAATGTTTGGCTCCCGGACCTAGGAAGCATGGGGTGTTTCAATATTTGCTGTGGGAGTTTCGATAAACCAAGGTAAATCGGGCTATAGACAGTCACCTCAGAAGAGAAAAAGTCCCATCTTCGACCCGTCTCTCTCTCATATCCCGTGGATTCGCGAATGTAATCTACTCCTTCCTTTTGTGTAAGTGGCGTTTCAATAAGGTAGGGCCGACCAAATACTCACGAAATTCCTCGAGTGTCATATGTGGGCCGTCGATACCGGCACTCAACATAGCCTCCCTCACGTAAGAACGTAGAATTCCTGCATTGGTCACACACTTAGCCACTTGGTTCTCTTTCGAATCCTCCATATTTTATATCTCTTCAATCTCCAATCTTTATCTTTCTTCACTTGAGTTGAGTCCCTCCTACGTCTCTTTTGTTTTCCATTTCGCAGAATTTGTTCATCTAATATCTAAAACATCCGGATCTTTTCTTGGGTAAAATTGGGCAATGAATTAATAACCATCGTCCACCACCAGCCGGAGTCATTTATAAATATTTAACTTCCATTTAATTACCTCAAATCTGTCAACTTTTCTTCAATAGTAAACGTTCATCGGTATGAACTGTAATTTTATTTTTGCAGGATTGTCAATGCGATTAATATTTGTTTTGCTTGGAACTGTATTCCTCATATACGACACAAACTTGGGTGAGAATTATCAACGAAGAATATAAGTCATTCAAACAATTTTGTGGTAGCTTCACTTTAGCCGAGGCCAAAATGGGTGCTTAGCGGAGACAAAGCATACTTTAGTAGCACGCGGTTGAACTTAAGCGAGCTCACTCTTTTCCGAAGCGGGCCGAAGCCTATCCGAATATCCATGCCTGTAGCTCAAAGCATCTAGCCTCAGCGGGAGTACATAGCCAGATACTCAGCGGACTGCCTGGGTGGATTTGGGTGCTTCCTCTACGTCACTTTACGCTCAAGCATGTTTGCACCCAGCAGTCTTGGAGATTTGGCCACGGCTTTTGTTTTCGCTTTATAAATGCGTGGTATATATCTCTTGAATTTATCTTTTTGGGCTTGATTATTTAAATTAAAAATTTGGTAGCTGCATTGATCATATATTAATAATTTTAAAATATATTTGATAGAACCAATGATCAGGTCTGACGATTGGGATCTTTTCCTTGTAGGCCAGAAATTAAAATTTTATGAGAGTAGTTAATTATTTATTACGAATAAGAAATTAGCAGCTTAATTTAAAAATGTATCCACCCAGAGGACTATAACTGAGATACAAAGATTTTGAAATACAACTTTTCAACAAGGATTACGGTGTACTTGTTACTGAATTTATTTTGAATTTGAATTTGAATTTATTTGAATCTATTTTATTTTGTCTCGAGGCAAGGTAAGTTATAATCCATTGAGTATAGGGACTTACGCAAAGAACCATTATTTGTGGTTATAAGTATTTGTCTCTGGAATTAATACCTCGTTAAACTCTTATTCCTTGTCGTAAAATGTCCATAATATTCAACGAAATGTTTTGAATACAATTTAGACACCTATTATTGGTAGCAAAATTTTGTGTTTAGGTTCCATGTACTTGTTTAATTATGACTGGAAACTCCATTGTGTTTCTGCAGTAAACATTTATGTCAGATAGATTGACATCCACAACGTTGTGTTGACTATGCAAGCTATCCGTTGAATTAGGACAACAGACCTGTTTATCATAAGAGCGGGCATAAAGCTAAATAGCACAGGAGTTTCCCTTAAATGGTTAAAGGTAAATTTGGTACTGCTTTAATTATTTTTAACATCCTCCTCGATAGCGTTGCATTTGTGAGACAACGAGCGCTCCATTTTATCTCTCTTACCCTTTCGATAGGTGTCTAAGCAACGCTATAATATATATCAGAGACATGTTTCTGAGTACGTCTCGTACATTAAAGCATTTTCACACACTAATGATAAACAACAGAGTTTGCTATCCTTTTGGTATAGTTTCGAAGAGCGCTGTTCGGGCGGCTGGTCGCACTCGTTTCGCTCATGCACCCAATGCCGCCCGCGTGCGCTAATTGTAACTACACCGCACTCGTTACACAATGAACTTTTATAATTTCGATGAAATATAAACTTAGCAGACCTCGACCTCGTACTTGAGCGGTACGTATGTTGTAGCCTCGCAACCAATCACTGTTAGAACCCATCAAGGTTGGTGTTTCCATCTTACTCTCGACACGACGCAATCATTTTATAATTACAAACCAGGCTTTTGCCTAATGTTTTAGATGAGTGTTTTCAATAGATTAGTTACATGAAAGTGACGTAAGTTTGGATGCGTCCACACCTCGTTAATCATAAACATGAGTTATGTATTATCAACAATGAGGCTGCTATTAATATTCCAAGAGCAATATTCTATTATACGCACATTTGTTCCAACTTTACGAGGAAAGTTAAGGTAGTACATGGACCATCAATACCAAAGAAATGTTGACATTTGATGCGCAATCATCCAGCATATACATTTTATTATAATTCTAATATCAATAATTTCAAATGGTGTTTTTGTAGTAGTCTTTTAGTCTCTTTATGATGCATTCATCATCACAAATTAGTGAGAATGACAATATCACTCAATAATCTAAGATTAACTAACTAAGACTAACAAACATCAAAATGGAATATTATCTTAGAAAAAAGATTTTAAGTGACCACAAATCTTGGTTCAGCAAAACACCGCTAACCAAAGATACCCTACCTTGTAATACCTTTCTCCGTAATTAATTACCATATAACCACGCATTACTGTGACTGGGAACAAAAGGTCGTTCTCCTTTATTTTTACACCAAACTTCCCTTCACAGCTTCAGAAGGGTTTTTGGGGTTTTATATTTAGTTCAAAGATGAAACATATCGTACATATCCTACCGCGTCACCGGTTGTTATAGTCGTGTTAATGAAGCTTCCTTGATACGACGGGCTGGTAAGACCTTGATGAGGAATGGAGTCTAAAGTGAGGAAGAGAATGTTGAGAGGAAGAGAGTTGAGAAGAAATACCTAGTTGGGATGGGAGAGATATATACGGCCCGGATGAAGATGAAGAAGAAAGACGAGCAGCGCACTTGAAGGCTAAGGAGTGGAGGTAGAGATTAAAGGAAGACATAGAGAGGGGAGAGTGGAGGAATGGAAGATATGACTGTCTTACTCCTACACAATTCTAAATGATAGGAGAAAACCTTTCCGCGATCACCCATGAGAGAGAAGGAAAGGGTTGGCGGTAATGAGAGGAAAAGTCGAAGGCCACGTTGTGGAAAGGGGTCCCCTGAGAAGGAAGGATTGGGTTGAAATGAAGAAAATGGAAGTCCAAAGGCAACGAAGAAGGAAAGAGACTTCCATAAGTTTTCTACAATAATAAAATCACTCATAAATGACTTTTTCTTGTGATGATTGCATATGTGTATCATGAAAACTGTTTATATTATCAATTACATCGTTTCCGAGTGATGATAAATCTTGATACGCAGGAAATATTTTAAATATAAATATATATAGCATTTGTTAATAATTTAGCCGTTTGCAGTTACAGGAACGATGAATAGGTAAATCCTATTAATTTTTTTTAAATTCTTATTAAAACTAATGACATCAGCGTAAAGTTTGCCTTCAGGGATTCATTCATGTCTTTGAGTTATGCTACGCACAAAGCAGAATTTTAACAGTCAAAATCTGATAGCAAAAGGCAGTATTTAAAATACAAGAGAAAATGTATCACAGATGTTTTTTTCAACTTTGTGAAATTTTACTCGTAAATAATCAAAACCGTGTTTATTTAATCCCTCAAGGAATAGTGAATCTTCATTAAAAATTTATGGAGAAAATATATTATGTAGATAGAAAAAAATCTATCAGCGAGAGAAATGGCTTTCGGAATTGTGCGGCAATTTTAATTTATGGGCGGCTATGATCACAAAGGAGGGAAGGTACCACAAATGTAGAGGGTAAATATTGGCTTCCAGACTCTCTTTAGCGGAAATTTTGAAAAGTGGGGCCCGCAGGAAATTTGCCAGCTGGTAATGCAGTTTATATACACTCCTTGAGTTTCTTCTCGACCTACACCCTCCTCTATTGTCTGATTTTTTTCGTTGACCGAAGTAAAAATCCGCTTCAAATTTAATAATGACCGCGATACAGTTTTTTCGTTCTCCTCGACCTAATTTCACTTAATTGGCTTGGCCTAATTTATTTATGCAAAGCAGCGTGAGATGTAAAGAGCTTTTAGTGAGATGTTTATTTTCTCTGTGATTTAACTTTTTGCGTGTGCTGAATTATGTGCAGTTTCGCGTATAGAATATCGTGTTAGTAGAAGTTTGAAAAGAGTCTATTTTCACAAGTTAACGGACAAGTACGCAATTCATGGCACAGATTAATGTGAAATAAATACATCAAGATTTAAATAAACACTGCGAAAGTGCAATTGGCTTGCGGTAATTATCTCGCATAGGTAAGGATTTATTACTTAGAACAAATCAATTGCATACCATGTCGTGCATGTACCGCTTCATGGTTCAGGTGTTAATAGCGCTTACTGTCTATATCAGACAAAGTTGGAACGGTTAAGGCAACATTATTAACAAATCTATTTGGTACATAGAAGAAACATAATATCAAATCAAGTTTCACATTTAATGTAACGCTGAGTGTTTGAGCATTTATGGTTTATTTAAAACATAAGTGCATATTTTCTCGCTCAACCGCTGGTACACGACAAATAGAAATGCACTTTAACCCTTCAGTGGGCTCGTAAAATGTTGTCACACGATTTGACGCGTGGGCCACACCGGTGGCCCAAATTCAATTTTTTTATTGACTAAAATTTTCCATTTATTTGTAAATATTTTTACAAGCTATAAATTATACTATTATCTATCGTTTATTTAGGTTATTTTCACTATGAAACATATTTATAGTCATTAGTGGAACAAAACCTAAAGTCATTGAAAAATTGTGAAATATTTTGAGCATCAAACATCCATCGTGATAACATTTATGTATAATATCCAACAGTTTTAACATAATTGATTACAATATTTAATGTATGAATATCATATTGTCGTGCAGCCCTAATTGGGTGGGAGCGTTAAAGTCAATAAGAAGCCGATAGGTGGCACTAATCTTTAATGATATCACCTCAATGGTGGCTCTGGGTCCCTGTCGCTAGATGAGACCGGGAAGGGATGAGAATTGGTCCGGTCCTGTCTCGGGTGCCGGTGTCGAGGTCCTCACGGCTGACTGACGGCTTCAGGGTCTTCCCTTGGTGTCGGTCTCTGCTCCGAGAAGATCTTCGCTCGACGCCCAATTGTCAACTGTCTGCTCTCGCGCCAGCGACGCACCCCCACAAGCCCTTTGGTCAAGGGGGGGGGAGGTAACCTTTGGGTAGGTTTCTGACCCGGGGGTCGCCTCCAGGGTACGGGATTCCTCCCGAAATGCCGGCGAAAGTGTGGTGATGAAGGCCGCGAACACAATTGTTCCGACGGCGGGAGAGCGGGCGCGGTCATTGGGAAGGGCCCACCCTGTGAAGGGACCACCCTTCGGCAGGTCACCAAACCAGGGCTCGATCCAAGGATACTGGTATTCTCCCGAATCGCCGGCGAAAGGGTGAATATGAAGGGAGCGAGCACAATTGTTCCGTCGAAGGGAAAGCGGGCGCGGTCCTTGGAGAAATCGCCCTGCTAAGGGACCGTTCACCCCTTCTTGACGGGGAGGGAGGAGGACCCCCTCGGACAGGTCGCCGACCCAGGGCTCTGCCCAAGGATATCCTCCGTCGAAATGTTGATGACGAAGGGCCGCGGACTTAGCGTCGGTCGTGGGCGGCACTTGTGTCTTCCCAACAATATAAATAATACATAACATAATAATGCCGACAAAAAAAGGTTACAGAGTTAATCGCGTGGGCCACATTTGCGGCCCAGTTACGCAGGCTTCCTTTCGCACACTATTTAATGCTAACCCTGCAACGAGTTGTTACAAAAGACCTTGCAAGACTTTTGAGTACATATTAATGTGCAGCTACTGAAACTTACAAGTATAATATGTCATCCTATGAGAAACGGCATACAAATAGAACACTGTGGGCCACCTCAATGGCCCACCCGCCTGCTGATGGGTTAACAAATGAGTCTCAGCTTATTCATGTGCCTCAATCTCGTTACATAATTTCTCCTCGCGCTTTAATGGTCCACTCATTTTTATAGTTTCACATCGGTGCACTCATCAAAGCAATAATGTGGCATGCCCTTCCTTCTTTCGTCCCTTCACCAGTTATATATGGGCGTTGTAAATGTCTTTTTCTTATCTACATCCCTATCAGCTCTAGGAAGATAACAGTGCCATTGTAATGTCCAACCTTTTCTAATTTCTTATTTTAAAGTTGTATTTATCCACTTTTGCAAATTCTCCTCATCCTCCGTCCTACTTCCCCCATCGTTCGCTGGGATTCAAGTTTACCTGCTTAGGCTTTCTTCTCAAAGTCAACACAGAGAGAACTGTTGTGTGAGAGTTTTTGTGTGGGTAGGACATGGCCACATAATTTCCCTGGTGATATTTCCCTGTTGTGCACTTACTATTAAGGTTCCCTCGATTTGATCGATTGGAGAAAAGGTGGGGGGTGAATGGGAGCAAGTGGGCCGAATGCTGGGTTGTACAGTGATTAGTAGTTAGGCATGGAAAATATCTTTGTAGTTTACATATTTTTTCTTAGAATAGGATTGTAAGGCTTCACGGTTTTCGGGTTTATGAACGATGTAGCAAAGAGGAAAAAACATACATTTTAAAAGATAATGGAAAGAGAAGAATTGGAAGAATTAAAAATGGATGGCCTAAAAAGAGGAGGAAGTAGGAAGTAATACCTTTTAATTATTCCAAGAATGTATCACATGATAGGCGATCTCATTCTTCCTATAAAATGTCCTCGAATGGGTATTCCTAAATTAAGACGAATGAGACACAATTCTTCACTATGAATCCATTATTAGAAGACAAAAAAAAGCTAGAAAGGAAAAAAAAATTGTAAGAAATGGAGTTTTTCAGTCATTGTAATAGCGCCAGTACAATGAAAGTGCCACAAAATTGATTAAAAATATGCCTGAATGAAATTTTTTTTCTTTGCAACACTAGACATACACGCCTCTTGGTCTTAGATTTCACTTATATAAGTATTTGGCCTGAAGTTTGAAAATAACGTTCCACGAATTCCACGAAAAACATTGCAACGTTGAACAGAAAGCGCGTCTGCAAATGATAGTAGTCAATATTGCCGTAGCATTACCTTAAAAATACCCAAATGCTCTTCAAAATGGACTTGAAAGAGTCACTAAGGCTTTTAGCCAATATTTATTTATTTACCACTTTAGCTATTGCCTTTATATCAAATTTTCTTCCTAATTCTACTTCAGCCTTACAGTGATAAAAGAAATCTAAACTCTATGTGTCCAAAATAACCTGCCAATTATTTGCCGGTATGCTAAAAGAGTAATTCCATACATGTGCGACAAATAATTTTGCAACCCTAAAATCATTTAACTATTGGAAAGAGCATTAATGAGAAGAACATGATTATTTTACCGACAAATTACCATGGCTAAGTGGTTGGTAGGCGAAAAATTCCTAATTAGATTTCTTGTGGAAGGTACACAGATGATGTAAATAAAAGACTATGTGTGTAAGGGGTAACTTCCTGAATGTAAGAAGTGCTTTAATGGGGCCAACATTATGACAACCAGGAATATGATTTTCTCTGAAAATAGTTTCTGATAAACTCCTTTATAGTATCTGCATGGTTTAGATTAGGCAAACATAGCCCGAACTCAGATCCTTATGATTCAATTTATTTCCTTTAGATTTGAATTTATCACTTTAAGACCACTATATTTATACAGTGAAGAAACTTATGGAACTTGGGAAACTTGCCATGTAGTAACTTTAAAGGAGTCTCTCGCTAATGGTCACTTGAAAGGGCAAACCTCGCAGTGGAAAAATCATTCCCCTGGACCGGGATTAAAACCCAGACCTCTCGCTCCCGCATGAGATTCACAGCGGAAGAGGACGCCTTGGAATGAACACTCGGCACAAAATTGAGGGATTTGGGATCGAATTCCAGTCCGAGGGAATAATTTTTCCGCTGTAAATTTCACAAAATGCAGAACACTGATTTAATGCCAAAGTACTTAAAAAATATCCTTCCTAAATAATAAAATATATCCTTCGCAACCTTGACAAGCCATATAATTTACATAAAAGGTATCCATCGCAGTAAACCGATGCGGATGTACTCAGTGGTGTACTGTGCAATTACTTCTGTGCACTCGGCTTGGTCTGATGTTAAAACGTATATGACAATTTGATTACTCTGAGCAATGTAATATCAAGGTTTCTGACGTCTAAAGCTTAGTGGCGTAACCGCCTAGATATCAAAATTAAATACCTCGTTCTCGGCGTTGTGTATCGATCGGCTTGCACGATGACTGTGCGTTTTTTCAGGGGCGACTCTTTGCGTCCAAGAAATGTGTTGATCTCTGCTGCGGCGCCGGCCATTGATTACTCATTAAACGGGAACGGGCGGTGGATACCCCAAGTAGCTACGTTGGATCAGGCGAAGATTCTGACGGGGAACGATTGCTCTTGAATCCAGTGAAGGTCACGACCCAAGGAAATATTGCTCACGTAAAAATATGCGGTCAGTACGTGTAGAGGGCGAACGGATAGTGCTCAGTTCAAAAGTGATAGCAAACCTGGCTGACCTCAGAATTCCAAAATTGGAGAAATGTTATCCGATCACTCAATGGCATGGAGAAAAAGGTCAAGTACACTTTGATAAAGGATAACTTTCGTAAGAATGAATCGCAATTTCTTTGATTAAAATTAGAGCGAAGTACTTACAATGTACATGATATGCTTCCTAGGAATGATGGAAACAGTTTCTTTGCCCTTAATAGTAAGCATTTTTAGTTTTCATATCTATTATTATTAAGTTATTAAATATTTACACAGTTCTGAATGGATGTTCTAATGTTTTAGTTCCAAATGCCCAAGACATACCATCTTGTAGTTGCCACTCTCGTAAACACGGTCGTATTTCATTTCAATGTTGGTGACTTTTTACGAATGTGAGTTATTTTTTATTGATGTTTATGTTTGCGGTCTGGAATTTTGACTGTTTTAAGCTCATGCTTATTTTTATCTTAAGTCTCCTGCTTTTAATTTGATCAATTAATCCCAGCAGAAATAACTCGATGAATTTTGTACGAGTAAACACACATCTGTCCCAGTGTACCAGCCATTTCTAATCTCTTGATCTGTCATATTTTATTAGATTTTACAAACGAATATCTTACTGTGCGATTGATGTCAGCAAGGGGTCAAAGTGAAAACTTTGTTTTGCAAATATGTCACTCTTGGCTAAAGATAAAATTTGCCTTCATTTGATAAATGCGGGAGTGCGCTGACTTAAAGCACCGAATCCCTATACGTTTCATCAGCACACACTCATTGTGTCGAAGAGAAAATAAAATTCAAACATGGGCAAGTATAGAACTAATAAACATGAAAACTGCCCAACCTTTGTATGCTATTGATTAATTCGTTTTGACACTTAATCCGAGAAAATGGAACACGTTGAATTTATGATCGCTGACCGTTCTTCTATTTACTGTGTCCATTCCCAGAGATTCTACGATAAATCATCCACCAATTACTCTGGATCATTTACATTTTTACTTAATCTTAGGAACTATATATATCATAACACCTCTCTATCATTTACACGGTACAAATTCTTTCCTATTGTGACAGCAGTCAGAATTTGCGCAGCGGACGAACGCTCCTTATCAGGTCAGTGTTTGCGAATATTCTTTCATAACTGTCCGTGTTTGTCCATTACTTATCGTAATTGAAACAACTTGCAGTTAACAGTCTTTAATTAGTCAAATATCAAGTCGTTTTAAGAAAGGAATTGCTTCATAATATATGGCTTAATTAATCAACATGAAAACTTTACTGACGTGTGAGTTTCTAGCAGGTAAAAAATTCACGGAAATGACAGGAAGCTGCGATGGAGCGTAACAGAATGCTAAAATTTGCTAAGAGTCAAATGCTTGCAACACGACGACGGTTACTAATGCATTTCGATAATAATTAATAATAAGTAATAAATGATAATGGAGGGTTCCCCACATGGTTGAGTCCCACATGGGTTACTCACGTGTAAAAATTGTTATAACTACAAAAATCATTAATTTTTCAAAATAAGGCTGCCATTTCTGTCTTTGCTTTGTGTGGTTTTTTATTCAACTACAGAGTGTGTCGGTCGTAACTCATACACATCCAGTTGGAATGGCTCGAGAAAGAACTGTCGGGGATTGGGTTGGTGTGGTTGGAGTACTCGCCTACTACACGGGCGGCCAGGGTTAGCAGAGGTGGATGTTTTTCAGAGGAAACCCGATCCCTACTTGAGTGTCTTGTGGAGGGCACTTCAAGTACAGTACTCCGTCTGTCGGATGAGACGTTAAGCCGTGGTCCCCTTGGAGCCTTTCGTTAGGAGCAGGCTAATGCCGACGCCGGGTTTCTATCCACTCTTCCTCCCTTACCTATCCCCGATGGTGCAAATGACCTTAGCCGTCGGTCGCCTCCCCAAATATCCAATCCAATCCGTAAGAACTGTCATTTCAAAGCTCGGAAGCCCCATGCTTCAAAAATCCATTCCGAGATTTTGCTTTAAACCCATGTGTTTTTTTTACTGAAGAGTAAGATTTCAGGGAAAGTTTTATACTTCACTTAGTATATTTCTATGAGGATTGATGTCACCAGAAAAAAATTAAGGGCTCAGTACTGTGTCATATTCGGTAGCCCCGGACACTGGCGATATCGATGGCCTACTTCCACTCCCTGGTAACCCTCAAAAGTCTCATCCCTTTTACCCTCCCCTGTTTCCTTTTCCTCCCGTTTCCTTTTCCTCCCCTTTACTTTGCCCTCCCCTCCTCCCACATACATTTACGGTATCATCTCATTCTCACCCATATACCTCTCGCAATCGCTTCGACGTAACATCCGCCCCCCTCGTCAGTCGCCTCAAAAAAATTCAACTCAAATGTTCGCGACGTGACGACGGTTTCCGAATATCTTTGCAAAATATACACAACCAGGTCCATTTCCCTCTCGTAGCTTTCTCAAACATGAACCGCAACACTGTTTTCTATCTCCATGATACTTGTATTCACGCTGTGGATTAAAATATCATGATTTGATGTGGTATATATCCTGAGTTTGCTAAGAGGTTTTTCCCGGTAACTATTTGAAATACGTTTTGAGGGAGAAAATCATACCAAACTTAGGGCAAAGCGTTAAAGTTAAGCTAAAGAGGAAAAGTAAATTTTTATATATGAGTAACTGCGACTGCAGTTGTTTAATTATCATAAATGTCCGGGCACCATATAGTCTGCGTACACGGTATGGGATGAGACGTTAAAAAAATCAACAGCATACTAAGAGCTTGTAAACTCTTAACTGATAATAAATGGATTCAAATTATACACTGTAATGATAAATAGCTCAAAAGCCATCAGCTCTAGTCCTTTGAATAGTTTAGACGGTGTACGAGAGAAATCTTCTTTAATTGATGGCTAGGTATTTTTCGATGTTTTTTGGTAAATATTTCGATGTTTTCGTGCTCAATCTATGAAATCACTGCGATTTGTTTAACTCGCGCGTTTCAAATGAATCGGAGAGCACTAAATTAGTTTTACCAACAAGCTTCCGGCAGAGAAGGAACTTTAACCACTCAACTAATAAAAAGGAAGCCGAATACAGATGATATAGAGAAAAGGGACAGAATATACCGAGTGTGCAGTGTGATAAAAAGACATCGTTGGCCAACGCAAAAATATTCTTTGACGTCGTGTGGGGTTAACCATGAGCCGGATTTCAGATGGCAAGAGCAAGTAAGTGGTCCGAAAATGTGTGGATTGGGACAGATGTATAGTTTAGGAAGAAAATGTTTGGAAATTTGGGATGACAGTACCATCAGGGTCGGAAAAAATAGCTATAATTCTGGAAATCGATGATGAAGAGAGATTTTTGGATTATTTTCCGATTAAAGAGGGACTATTATTTTTCGCGGTACAGATAGGAATGACCGATTATCTTGATGCAATGAATGTCCTCCATTTTTAAGAATAATTTTGTATGATATGTATATGATATAAGATATGTTTCACGATATGTAAATAGCATTTCATATCATACAATGCAGAAACTTGAAACAACAAACCCATGTATGCAATGGACCAAGAATACCATATTTGAATGGTAAGTGGCAAATTAAAGAGAGCCAATAATAGACTGAGTGTGGAGTCTATAAATGCCATATGCGTCATAACTATGGTTCATTTGACTGGGGCGTCAAAGCTGTGACACCCGGAGAAAAGAAGCGACTCTGTTAAAGTCCAAGGCGTCATAACTCCGTCGTAGCCGTCATAGCGTACGACGCGACGAATGAAGAACCCCATCATAGGCGTTATGATGTCGCGAAATATGAGTGTTTACGTCAATTATGAAGGATACTACTTTAATTACCGGCAATTTTTCAGTCAAAAATAATATAAATACCATCATATTTACTTGTAAAAATGAGGCATAAAAAAACTGAATTTAGAGTATTAATCTAACTTTAAGTGCACACGTTACATTTTTCCCTAATACACTGAAAGTCTCATGTTTAACATAACTAATATGTGCAATAACACACAAGAAAATAACTAAATTATAACACATCAGTGTGCATATTAGAGTCACCGACTTCCGAATTCTATTACTGTACGTTTTTGAATTGTACAATTAGAAATAAGTGAAAATTGCTCAGAGTACTCGCGATTTTATGTTGTGCATGACTAAAAATTCCAAACTAAATTCTGACTCACCCGATGATGTGCATAGGCACCTATTATGATACGTGTATCTGTTTTCATAATTACATTACAGATTTATCACCCCGTTTGAAAATGTTAAGTTTTCTATATTTAATTGTTATAACATAAGTATTGAAATTACGTTTTCATTATAGCTTTACATTATAGGTATTTCAGTAAAATACGAGTTATTTGCGTTTGGTAGATCCACGTACCCATAATTTCAATACCAATGGGAGAACACATTCATTCAACATTAAATGACGATTTCAAAGGTATGCAGGTATTCTAGATGAAGGGTAACTTTTCTCGGATGTAGGTATATAAATGCAGCCTACTAAAAATGATATTCCATCTCAGATAATTTTGCACTCAGTGCACGGGCGAAGTGCTAGTATTGGACGGAGTCAGTTAAGTGTAAATTCTTCTCGAATATGGGAAAATATTATCGAAACCTGCGCCGCCTTCTCCCTTATGGTCTAGAATACGCGAGCGTGTCATATTCTTCTTTCCCGTTCCAATTTATGTCAGTCATTCCCACCTCCATTCTTTTTTATACCAGCGTGAATTGCGTCTAGCCGTGGCAATACGTTGAGTCATCTTTCGAGGGGCACTACCCTCTCTCACATCCCTCTGTCAGACTAAAAGGCGCATGAGGGGGCGTTCCTCTTCTCTGCCACACTCTTAAATAAACTCAGTCTTCTTCGCATACACCCCGGTGTCCTTCGGTGTTCAACCTTCCCAGCCACCAGGGTGACATGCACTCAGCTACCGCCATTCTTACAAACACATTCGAGTCCAGCAGAGGAGAATCCAGTGACCGGCACAAGAAGAATCGAACCCCAAAACGGACACCCTGGTTTGAGAAGTTGATGACATTCCATTTCAAGCTCTGGTTTCTAAGACCACGGGTATATACTGAATCGATGTTCGTACAACTGTTTTACTGTGTCTTGCATCTGCAACAACTTTGGGTTGGAGCTGAAATGTTAATGCATTTCGAATACGTGATTAAGACTCCTGATATTCAACCATTTATTTGAACTGTGTTTCATTTGGAACAGATCTAGCTACAAGAGTTTAAATTTACATGCACCGGAATCTTTATATTTCATCAGACAACGTCAAGTTTCAGCGCATGAAATTGCATGCTTAGCGCTGGGTCTCAGGAAAGGGATGGCGGAATCAAATTGCCATGTCGCTGAAAAGACCTAATCAAGAAAACCTTCATTTTTTCCATCAGATCGCGGGCAAACACCCCTCCTTATTAACGAGGCGCCATCACTGGATGTCATATACACCTTCCAAACTTTCGTGGAATCCGAGGAAACTCTAATGGGTAAAGTGGCCAAACATAAGCCGCTACATACATATTTAGTGCGATTTTAAATTATAAAATTATCAGGATGCATATATCGTTTCAAACATCTCGTGAAAACTTAGAATGGATAAATTTCAATCAAACGAGAATAAATCATGAATAACAATCAAACATGATTCTTCTTATTCTTGAAAAGATATCTAGCTCTCACAATGGGTATGGGCAAGGGAAATATGGTTGTCCTGTGAAAGAAATAAATATAAAATATATACCCTATCCAAGTCGATAAAATGAGTCTAACATTTTCATGTCAGTCGTTAGATGGCCAAACTGTTTGTGTAACAAATTCAAGTTTTTCCCTTCACATATCTTCCGTTGAGAAAGAACTTGGGCGGTTAGTGGGGAGAGAAAGGATTTCCATGGAGATACGAGAAGTAGATGGAATGATTAAAAGCAAGAGACAATAAGGAAGGAGGTCGTTAGGTGATGGCAAGGACTTCCACTGCAAACATTTGGAGAGTCTTTGAGTGAAACTCCTTTAAAAGTTCACTTAACTTCGGTGAGAGGACCAGAGGTATTGGCAACAAGGACGACGCGTGATGAGGACATGGTGAAAGAAGAGGTGCATCAAGAGTTGGACGTCTCGCGTTGTTTGGTGATCACGAGATGAAGGAAGTGAATCGTTTATTTGGTGTTCAAAAGGGGATTAAAATTTTCGATTGCGTCGAAATGCTGGGAAGTACGCTGATACAGATGAGGAAAGGGTGAGGAGACCGACGCTGACCTCGGCGCCCCTAAGGTGACTTAAATTAAACACCCCGTCTTTCACCACTGTGTTGCTGCGAGATCTTTTTAGAGGGAAGAAGTCAGGTTAATAGTTACAAGCAAGCCGTGGAAAGAGGCGGAGGTCGACGCTCCAAACGTAGGATGTCTCTTTCACGCGCATGCAAGTAATCATTGAAGGCGGTAAATGGGATTTTGGCGAGCTGTACGTTTTATTAACGTCGTCCCTGTTCATTAATGCTTATGGTCCTACCATTGTAGCATTCATCGTAGCTCCCGAGGGGGTAGTCCGTCGTAGAACTTATAAAGGAAGTCGTCAAGGACCTCTTAATTGAAGTTGAAACCATTGTGGCGGCAGCTGCCAGTGTTGGCAGTAGCGGAACTCATCCTAAGGGATAGTTTTTACATTACCTCCGCGGGCACGAGTAGGGTGGAGGGGCGACTTCAGACGTACTTCAGTTATCCAGAGAATTGTGTCTCAAGTCCTCATTATCGAGCACAATAAACTTACGAATTATGAAACGAAATTTTTAATAGGGAAATGCATAAGTAGAATGCTGGAGTCTATTAAATAAGGAGATATACTTTTGACAATGAGTATTTTGCTACCATGTGGTAACACTACATCATGAACCCTCAAGAATGAGGACTTGTAATTTATGAATTCACATACTTTAATTGAGTGTTACTCCCATGCAATATTTTTGGGATAGCAAAGTCAAAAATTAGCTTCAAAAAGACCAGTTAAGGCGCTACTATATCTCTCGCTATAAATTTCTGAGAAAATTAATTTCCATTGTGACGCGCCCTAACATTCTAATTAGAAGTGAAGTCGGTCAAGCGTATGCACATTACTGTTGAAAAAAAGAAACCTATTTTTGGAAATTATTTGAAAATAATATACAGTAAACTTCATGAAACCTCTGAAAAGCCTATACAAAACTTTGTACTACCCTTCTCAGAGTAAATGAATGCAATTTTTACTGCTTATTTGCTAGTTATAAGTTTTATTTAATTCATTTCCTTTGATTTTCTCAAAAATGATAAAGGATTTTAAATAATTCTCGTCATACACTAGTTTCTTAAAAATATGTTCCCTGCCCTAGTATTTCATTTTATCCTTTTTTGTTTATGTAATGCTGTATTTTACCTACTCAGTTCTCTTCCTTTGTGTATTTTCTTGTTTGGTCGAGAAGCTTCTCATACATTTACCTCAAATAAATATATCCATACTCATGGCTGTTGTAGTAAACATTGCTGAAAGAGACTGGTGTCGAGCACCTCAACTTTAAAACTCATATGTTTATGGCTGTTGTAGTAAGCATTGCTGAAAGTGACTGGTGTCGAGCAGCCAGACTTTACAACTCATATGTTTAGCTCGAATGTTACCTCGATTTCTACACTAAATAGCAAAATATGTTGTCCGAAAAGGTTACATTTAAGATGAAAAGAGAAGTATTATAGAGGATAAGCCAGTAGAGAGTTATATATTGGATACTTTTTTCCCTCTAATTTGAATTGGGTGATGGCCATGCATATCCCCGAAGTAATTTAAATATTAAAAGTTCTATGAAGCATTCGGGGAAAAAGAGTACTATGCAACACTTTCGATGACACCGAGCTGACGTTGTCATCTGTTCATATTTATCGTTACCAAAAGAAGTCATGCCAGTGCGCAATCGATACACACCCAGTGCAATCAATGAAATAATATTTGAAACCTGTAAATACTTACATTATTCACATATTTGGCACGATTTCACGACTTTTTAAAAACGTTTACAGTGCTCTCCCTTCAAATTTTGCTTGGGAATCTTGTTCCCTGAATCCTTCAATTGAACATTTAATATGTTAATAATTATCGGTGCCATAAAATGGTGATTAATTTTGCTTAGTGGCGAATATTTGTTTTAATCTGAACGAAGAATTTCTGAGCATCCTTCAAATTGAGATGAAGTCAAATCTACATGCCATCCATGGAGTTCTTTTATCTTTTGAAGATCCTCAATTGATTACGAAACCTGTCCAAATTAATCCACACATTCACCATTAGCATCGGAATGGCATGGTATTCCATGTCTCCTATCTATTGACCTTCCAGTAAACTAACCTGTAATGTATTTAACTTGTTTACGTACCCAGATTTCAGTTTCAGTAATACTGGATGAAACTCGGTTTCGTTAACGGCAATCTACCTCCATTGCATAGCCTCGCAAAAAAGCTCATCCCGTCGACGTTTTCAGTGCAGCTGCCAGCCGCCTCCAACAGAACCACAGTCGCTTCGAATGCTCTGAACTAATCTCATCAACTCACAAAAAAATTTCCTTCTCAACTTTTAGCTAATTGTGTAACCCCCGAAGCCTATTTCTGCGTCCGAATCGTGCACATCACTAACGCTTCTTCCACGTCCAAAATCGAAAGCGCAAAGTAATGAAGCCGTGACTTTGAGCAGAGTTCTCCAAAAGTCTACAGAGGCACGCGACCCTTTTATTGGATCTGTTTTGCCTTTTGGGTATCATCTGGATGATTAGGCAAATTGTCTCGACCAATTAAATCGGTTCGCAAATGCGATGAATGAACTACCATTATGTTAACTTCACATGAAAATCTCCGAGCGACGAAAAAGTGAAATTAAAGGAATTTCTGATAATTTGAATTACCATTCTATGTAGTGTTGCTTTAGGTTTATCGATGTAGTATTCGTAAGAACAGTTGATTCGCAAATGGCATTTTATGTTGCTCAGGAATGTGACAGAGGAATGCGTTGTAAATTATTTCCCGAATTGTATTGATTCGTTCTGTAAAATGAAAATCCTCTGCCAGTCATTTTCTTCTGCTTGTTTTTATGAGCACTCGAAAGTAGGCCATTTGGAAGATGCTAATAGCCAGCTATAGTCTCCATTAAATAAATCACCCATTATTAAACATTATAGCTTTAAATTTATTAGATAATCTCTCAGTTGTCCGAAGCAAAGATATAAAACTATCAATAGTTTCAAACCGGCTGCTCTCAAAAATATATCTATCATTAATATTAGAATTTTATTTTACACCATCAAATAGTTTGAAATAGTATTGACTATATTGCTGCTAGTGACAGAATGGACAAGGCAATTTTAACTCTCAAAAAAGGACAGGATATGTACGTTTCCTATCACATCCTTTCTTTAGGAAAATTATGAATTTATTTCATGCGATTTTTGTTGACTGGCTGAAATAGCAAGTGCAGAAAACTGAATTTAAGGGTTTTCCCTCTCGCTCGTTGGAATTGATGACGACCGCCAAGTCTCTTTCAAGCGGGAATAATGAAAAAAAGGGTTGGCGGGAGATGCACCGTTAAGTACTGAGCAAGAATAATCAAATTTAGCCTTAGAATCAGCAAGTAGGAAGAATAATCAAAAGCGCAGTCAGATGGAATTGAACGAGGCAGGATTTGTAGTGGGGGTGGGGAGAGTAGGAATTCAAAACAGAGAAGACCGAATAATATGTTTTACTCAAGTTTGAGTTACACTTTGGACGTTCAACGTATTTTGCTAGTGCCAATAAATTTCCGTAGAAAATATCACAGACATAAGGTTATGGATGTAAACAAGTATCTAGTGAAAATATGAACTAATAATAAAATTATCGTCTGAGTTCAGTTTATTCGGGTTTTTTCCCGCGTTGTTTCAATTAAACGAACAACAGTTTCGCCAACGTTACAGCTAGCGTCGTCAGGTCCTGAATGAGCTGCAGAGATTCATGTTCCTTTATGTACCTAACGCCTGAGGTAGTCAGGCGCACGTTGATTGGCTGGCTGGACCTTTGGATCCAATTGTTGCTAAAGACGTTTTAACGTAGAGGAGAGAGGATAACCGTCTTCCCTGTTGAAATTTTCTTTTTTGTCTATTTCAATCGCCTCTCGTAATAGCCGAGGGAAATATTTATTTTCTCTGGCGATAATCTTACATTTTTCAAAATTTATGACGTGGCCGGGTCCTGACCAGACGTGCTCTGCCACCGCCGAATGGCGAAAATTTTGCTTTACGGTCGCCCCTCGGTGTTCCTCCATCCTATATTTTAGGGATCTCGATGTTTGGCCGATGTATGATTTCCCGCAGCTACACGTTACCTCGTACCCTCCTTCGTAAATTTCAGACGGGTGTCGATCTTTTTCGGTTTGAAGGAGGTCAGTGGTGTTCTTATCGCTCATTCAGGACCTGACGACGCTAGGTGTAACGTTAGCAAAACTTTTGTCCGTTAATAAGAAACAACGCAGGAAAAACCCGAATAAACTGAACTCAATAAATCACCGCGGAAGCCTCCGTACCAAAACAATCGTCTTTCCACGCAGGATAAGTGACCCTCAATGTCACGGTTGATCACTTCTATGGAACTCTTATTAGGCACAGTACCCTCCGTACTAGTGCTTTATAACTTACATTAATCATTAACAACTCACCCCGCATGAAATTTCTGGCATGATTTTGTTTTCTTCATTGTTTAGTGCCTCATTAATCATAAGTATGATTAATTAATACTAATAATAATATCATACAGTAGTCATATCTCATGACTGTATTGTATATCATCATGTTCTCCTACGCAGCAGTCTCCAATTATTTGGTCTCTCCGCGTATTGTTGTCCTGGCTGCCTTTTGGTCTTCTGCAAGCGACCGAGGGGACGCGGGAGGCTCTGATTTGAACTGGGACAGGGGCACAGTGTAGAACCACCCCGAGCCAGACACCATAATAGTTGCTCGCACAATACTTCGCAGATGTCAATGTTGTAACCAAGGGCCAAAGCGGGACAGATGCCACGGTGTGTCTGGCATGGCTGTCGCGAAGGAAGAGCGGAGAGAAATGGGTGTCAGTCGAAATATGGAGAATTTCCACCAAGGGAAATCGCGCGGAGCATGACCATGCAACGAGGCTCTACCAGGTATAAAACGAATATGTTTGGAATCTAATATGGTGGTGAATGAGTGAGGAAAATTGAGCGGCGTTAAGAGTGCATTTTTCAGAGGTTAAAGCAGGCGGCTTGAAAGGAGGTCATTTGGAGTTCATAGGGAAGTTTGGGAACGCGGTCATTTGGAGTTCATAGGAGGATGTCAACGCCACGTCGTCAGTGGATTAAATTTGGTAAGCGTTGAAAACCCTACTTTGATAACAAGTAGCCAAGGTTGATGTTGAAAGAGAGCCTCGAGTAGACCTAGATTTTAATACAATGTTAGCAAGAGAGACTTCACGATGTATATATGTTTGAATTCTCTATTGCTTATTTTTTTGACAAAATTTTCCTTACTAAGCTACTTTCTTATAAAGAGTTCCGGATATTATTGGTGGCCTTTTAGGACATATCGTTAGGTATCCGACAGCCATGGACTTTTCCTAGAATCTAAGTTTCACATTAAACAGTGTCACACATGCCAATTAGCTGTGAAACATTTTGTGTCAGGCGGTACATGCTTGAAAATTCAATTCCTTCCGCTCAGCGAAGTTTTTAATGAATTCCTTAATGCTCGCTGGAGATTATATTAATAGTGTGCAGCATATAATGAGTAACACATTGGGTGGTGCAGGTTAATTTAATATACACCCAAGAAGAGACAGGAGAATTAATTTTGGATTAATCAACAGGAATTTTCAATAACTAAATGCATAAGTAGATTTAAGGTACCTATTCTTAAATGAGTCTTTTATGTAAGTTACAAGTTATGTTTTGCGCACATAAAGTCTAATAATATCAAAAGCTAACATTCAAAAAATACCATGATTTCTTGAACGAAGAGGTTACAATGCAAGTGACAGTCGTCGAGCATCCTCTTTTGATGAACCCTTGTGATATTAACCACGGGGATTTACTTTTTTGTGCGTCGTATGGACTAGAAAGGAACCGAATTTTTATTGGTGTTTCACGATCGGATCCAGGAGCCAATGATGTAATGAAATCGCTTTTGTTATGAGCTAAGGGCAATCTTATACACAAGAGTAAGGAAACAAGACTATAAAGGGTTGTTTGGAGCGAGCAAGGCAAAAAACGAAGAGCTTTTATGGTGGGTCCAGAGGGTAAAGGAAAGAGAAAGCACGTCCTGTGTTGATCAAATGCGAAGGTGGAAGACCACAAAGTACCCAGTTAACGGTGGAGAGAAAGTCGGGAAAATAGAGATCGGTGGCAAACAAGCATTTGCATCTCTGAGCACTGCTTTTGGGCCCCTTGCGTGAGTTTTCCCAGTAAAAAATGTGATTTCACCCTTGCCATATATTTTATTTTTCAATTTTTTTCAATACATTAATGGCATGAGAAATCTTTGTGGGATTATGACGTAATGTGAAACGATTAAACAAACCATACGACTGAAATAGTAATTTAGTGATGAAATATCAAATACTGAACAACTTCTATCCTTACAATTACGCCATTAACATGAAAACATATCTTTCTAATATATCTAAATATATCTAAAATCATGGAATGGAATAGTTTAGAATTCTTATTTCACGATAAATCAAATCTCATGTCATTGAAAATTAATGGTGCTGATGACAGTCTTAAACTAATGATGAAATCCAACATATTTTTACACTGTAGTACTATAGCTTGCCGTATGGCGCAGAGCCAACCAAAGGCTAAGGATCAATTTTATTTGAGGATTTTATTTATTGGAACAAAACAAATTGACCTTCGAGGCTCTCGAATATCGATTAAATTAAGATTTGCATATTTTATCGTCTCATAACTGTCTCTGTAACCCAATCTCTCTGTAACCCAATGAATCAATCATTGTTTTTAATTTTGAATGTCCCCAGTCAGAGGATTCCAATACTTCTTGTTACAAAAGTATATCCAATTATTTTAAAAACGCTATCAATTTTTTCTTTCCTTTGAATTTCCCTACATTTGAGGTCGCATTTTTTTAATGTTTTTCTGTTGCAGCTGTAAATTAGAGTACTCTTATGTGAAGTGGAATTACTCAATAACTAAAATTATAGAGTTACTATATATGAAGGAACAAACTCCTGGCTGCTTAACGGGTCGCCCCACAAAGGCACCAGATTGTCCTCTCCTCGATCTGCATTCAACCTTTGTTCATCCAGTTCTTCGACGTTTTGCTCTTTCTCCGAGGCGTCTTGATTTTTTAATTCGGCCTCTCCACCACCACTGTGATCTGCCGGGATTATTGCAGATCTGGAAAAGACACACTTTACACACTGTTTCCTTAACCTCCTGCCTCTGTTGCTCCATTTACTCACAGTAGCTAACCATAGTTTTAAATACGACCTATACTTAATTATGCCCATTTAGATGACTCGCCAAAGTCATAGATAGGTTATATTTTATTTCCAGCACAACCGACCAGTAATCTTTACTCCTAGGGTAGTCATGTGTTTTTTATCGTAAAATTTAGTGAGTATAGCAAAAGATCATTAATGAGGAAAATAGCTGTGGTTTTTCTGCGATTGGGGGCGAAGGTGTTATATTAATGGATGGACGACTATAAGGAAGAACCCATGCGTGATTTACCGGTTATATTCAGCATTAACATTTTTAATAAAGCAATTCATTTTCAGGTATTATAATTTACATACCTATTTGTAAATAACCTGGAGTGCGTGATAATTACTGTTCATAGATTTGTGACTGTCTATTGCAGTTTAATATTACTTTTAATGAAACTTAAATGGATCATTAAATGGAAAAAATAATATCAGGGGCCGTAATGATGAAATCAATTTTCTTTATCTATCATATATTCATGGTTTTCGTGCAGTTTCCCTGTACCTAAGGAGTATACCAATTAGCATTCGCTTTAAATATGTGCCGTAACACTTTGGAGAAAGAACTTACCTCAAATTAACTCGGAGTTTAAGTCTATCATTAATCTCTGCTGTGGCAGCGGCTCTCACTCTAAGTCATTCAATAGCCTCGCATTATTCCGAAACTTTTAATTTCTTCTTTGTACAAACGTAGCAGCTCGCTGCTGCACTGGATCTTATTCTGACATCAAATCTGCTTCAGGTGGTTTAGATATGCTTATTGCATTATCTATTTTGGATTAAAAGAAGTAAAGATTTCACTATTATATCTCTAGTGAAGAATAACAGTACTCTTTATCTTGCTGATCATATTTCTCAAGAAATATAAATACGTGATTGCTTCTAGAGCATTCTTTAAATAAATGCTTAGTAATAGCTTGATAGCATATTTCTCCGGCAGGTTCACTCTAACATAGGTCCCGAGTAATTTTACGCCTCAATATATAACGGAGACGTAGATTATTTTCATTTTTGTAAGTAACTGTTGATGGTTTTGTGGTATTTTTCGCCAGTACTGCTGCAGTGACGTCACATACGTCTTCACAGACAAACTCGTGAAGAAATTGAAATTACATTTTAAGAAATTGAAAATCAGTTTTTTATTGTCTTGGAATGATGTCTTTGGATGGTGATGGATATTGTCTTGGATGATAAGCAAACTATTTTCTTAATCAGTTCAATGATTCATCTTTCATAATCTCAACGTTTATTGCAACGATAACAACAAGGACTCTGGTCTGACCGCGCACTGTTATCCTGACTGCTTTTGGCCTCCACCTGGCATTCCGGGAAAACGTGCGTCGTTCTGATTTCAGCTGGGATAAGTGCTGCACTCCTGGTGTGGAATCACCCTGTGCCACACACCCTAGTGGTGGCTAGCACGGTATTTCTCGGATTGATGAACTCTTAATAAAGGACTCTTTAAACATCGTCAGTGACGTCACTCGAAAGGCCAGCTAATCGCGGCGCGGATTGTAAAATCTCATTGTTTACAAGTTTTGAGGCAACCTGTATATTCTACAGAGCTTAGTATATGCCAACCTGCTATCGAGGATTTCCATCGTTGGGACTCGCCGCAGTGAACTTAGGCTGAGTTCTTTATCTCCACGTCGGTGACACTTTAGTCGATTTTAATTCCCGTGGGTAGAACATTTTGATATATTTTATCATGTGTCTAACTTAATCACATATTTAACTGATAGTGTGCGTAGGTTTTTACCACAAAGGGTATGATTCCACCCCTGTCTTTGTCCGTCATTTCCTTCACACTGCTATGCCAAATTCTCCTCCCTTCCCCCACCCTGCCCCATTCTTCGAGGAGTCCCCGCCCTCCGAAAGAATTTCCATTATATCTTGCGTCACTGCACTCTCGTCCTCTCCCTTCGTCGGGGTCCCGTTATTCCCTTCCCCTCCTTTCTCTCTTTCACTTCCGTCTCCCTCCACTTTCCATTTCACGACCTCACTCCAAAACCCCTCTCCCACTTGCACTTTCAGTTCACTCTCGCTTTCGTCCGCCACATGCTCTTCCCACTCCATATCACGTCACTTCCTTTTCCCGCCGTCCACAACTCCCCGCCCCTTATTGCTCATCAAAGACGCTCTGCTCTTTGGCCTCTCAATCCCTCTTCCTTATTTTTCCCTCAGATTTGCCGCTCCGCTTCTTTACTATTCCTTGCGCTTATTGCTCTCCGTCCAGTTTTTCAAAAGGAGTGTTTACACGATGCATGTATCCATGCCAGTACGTGGCTGGAAAGATGCGTGAACAAATACTCCAAATTAGAACAGGCTATTTGATAAACTCAGGCGAGATATCGTAGAACAGCACAATGAGTAATGAAGATCAAATGATTTCGTACTGTCTACTAATTTTATTTCCACCTCTTGCTACACGTGTTTTGACTGACTAGCAGTCATCATCAGGCAAGTCTTGCCTGATGATGACTGCTAGTCAGTCGTAACACGTGTAGTAAGAGGTGGAAATAAAATTAGTAGACAGTACGAAATCATTTGAACTTCATTACTCAGGCTATTTGATGGTTTCGTGTTCATGTGTATCCGCAAATTTTGATGTTCTAACGGTACAATTTTGATAGTAAATTTGTTCATCCATCCATTTGGGAGCATTCAACGTGCAAACAAGGCTTAAGGCACACTTTTTTAAACACAAACTCAGGTTTTATTAAAAAATCATTTTTAGACTCTGGAATTCATAGGAAAAATTTATCTGTAAATCCTCATTTTTTTCATTTGCAACTGAGACGTTATTGAGTACTCTGATACTATTGGGAATTCGGAGAGAAAAAAAATCGACTTCTACGGGAATCGAAGTGTTACAACGGAGTGAACTGACAGATGTGGAGCACTATACCCACTACTCCAATCTGGCACATCGGTGTGAAGGTATCGTTTTCAGTATCTATGCTGTAAAGAACAAAATTATTTTACGAGGCAGCTTGTGACTTTTGAGAAATTAAATATGATGAAGAGATTTAGGAACTTTAAAGTTGTTATGTTGACCACAATTATCTGCAACACACTGTTACGGATGGTTGAATATAGTTCACCAAAGTGTTTTAATGATATTGATTAACTTCCTCATTTTTACATAATTTTTCTCACCGTATTATTAAATTATTTAACTCAACCAATTAACGCTTTAAGAAAATTATCATTCGTGGTAACACTGGGTGTAATTATTATACCTTTTTTTTTGGTGACTGATTTAATTACGCAGCTGTCCAACGTTTGATGCAAGCGGATCAATGTTTCTAAAACATATGTTTTATTTAGCCAGTACACCTTTCCATGCATTCATTCTTTCATGGAAACTCATGGATAATGATTGATTTTCATTATGCAAAAGTACTGGAAAGCTTCATTCATTTTTTATTTTTCTGTTTCTTGAAATTCCGTCACAGACAAATGCATAACGAATAAACCAAGCTGAGATTTAGTTAGTTTTCTTATTCACCATCTCCAGAGGAAACGTGGATTACTTCATCAAAACACAGCAGTTTTAAATTGTTGAAATGATTCTTGCAGTTTCATGCTAGGAGTGATACTTGAGGCTGTGAATGTGGAACTTTTTTGCTGAAATAACAGTAAGTAGTTTCTAATGTAATTGGTGTTTTGTTTCTAATGCATCCTGTATTCACATCCGTATATATTAGCTAAATACGCAATCGGGATGGACATTAATAATAAGACGCATGTTTTGACTATATTATTCCGAGGTGATATTCAGCCTTCCTTTAAGACAATTGCACTCTGTCAGAGATAATTTAATCTCCGATGTAATCTGTAGATATTGAATTCGTTCACATATAAAGGCACATTTTTAGCACAAATGTGAAAAATCATACTATCGTATAAGTTATGCAAAATGTTTTTTAGAAAAAATGTTTCAAATGACTTCATGTGAGGTCACATACTACCCATATACCAAGTTGAGCAAAACCTGAGACCCTACGTCATTAGTGGAATTGAGGTCATAAGACCCATATGTTGTATATTATTTGGGACTTATTTCGCATTCAGCAACAATTTTGATAGGAGTGTGAAAATTTCGCGCAAGTTTTTCTCTGCTAGATGATTATCCGAGCAGATATTTTCTCTGTTAAATGGCCAATTCCTCCCTGCTAGTAAAATAAAGACCAGGGGGATTTAAAGTACTCCTTTTTCTACAGGTTGACTGATAATTTCTTTTTTTATTCCATGAAATCTAGGACGCGCACCGATCTCTCAGTAAGATCTTCAAGACATTCCCCACGTTGGCCTAATGGTGTTATTGTGGCTGATTGTATTGCGGATGGAACTCAACTGGTGGAGAATACGATGGTACGAATATGATGGCAACTGGTGCAGAAGACGATTAAGTTCATTGTTTTTAAGAGTTTAAACGGAGAGACCTTCCTCTTAGCTTTCTGCAACTGAGACTCCAAAAAATTTGTAAGGTATGTATAAAATTGTATGTAAAAATGTATGTATAAAAATAGTTTGTCTTTCAAATTTGTTTCTTCAAGTTAAAGACATTTAAAATATTGGAACTTACGCAGGCATTGATGATACGCCCGTCATTAATTTCCCCAAATTTGATAAAGCAATACGCTCAATTTTGCTACCTGCATTATCCAAAATGTTTGAAATCAATCATCACATAAATCACTCGAGTGCAAAAAGAAGTTTCCAATCAATGAGCTGGTGAGGGATGACGATTACCTGAAAAATGGAAACGTTTTTCTGTCTTTATGTGAACCCCTCTATGTACACACAATGATTTTTAATCGCAGAGTAAGCCATACTCACATCATTAACATTAAGGGCATCTCTTTGAAATGAGTCATAATATATCGTAGATGAGTTTTATATCACGTTCAACAAACTATGTTCATGAATTAGCTTATGGTTGCTCTTTAATCATTATGTGTGAGACCAAGGATATTTTTGGAGACATGAATGTATGCCTGTCTTATCCATTGTAACTATTAACCTGGGTGTTGCACATCTTTCCATAGTCTAATAAATTTAAGGGTTTTTAAAGTTAGAGTCTATTTTAAATAAGTGAATTCAACATTTGGAGGAACACATTTTACCATGTTTTAATTTTTTTTCCCAAGGCCCAAATTTTAATGCGTATATCCCATATAGAGAGAAGTAGATTTATCCGCTGCCGAGAGAATACTCTGATACTCTTTGCTAATCATGTTAAATGCCTTACTGCAAATCATTCTCGAGTTTTGTTTCATTATTTTTGCCGGCACAGAAACCATGATACTGCGTAAGTTAACGGCTTGTTCCCGATTGAGGGATCCATTGTGTGGTTGGATGTTGTAAGAAGGGAGGGACAGTAAGTAACATTTCCTTGACGATATTTTTACCCAAGAGTTATAAATTTTTACAGACGAATAAGATTCCCTTTTTTATTATCATCTTCCTGCATTTACCAATAACCTACCAAGAGAGCCTACAATTTAATCCAAAACTGTTTTGGACACAGAGTTGCACCTTATTGCAAGTGTTTAAAAAAATGGACATAAGGTATTTTTTTAAATATTGTTTTTCTTACAAAAAAGGGTTTTGGCTATTCAAATACATGGTACTATGCGTGCCATTGTATGGTCCGGCAGTCAACCAACTAGCCACAAGAAGCACTCCTATGTGCTGGAAAATGTTTTTGCAGGTGTATCCATGTCAATCAGATAGTGAATCGTAGTTGACACTCAGTACTGGGCACTATCGTTCCCATAATTTGTAGCCTTCCTCTGATTGGAGGCCATTTAGCTTCCTCAATCAATTCCCATTTGGTTATTCATTTCTTTTGTCATGGTGGAAAATAAATTGCACAAGAGTGGCTGCTGAAGTAACCAAATATTTCATTGAATGTGGTTATATTGCTCTTTATGCAATGCCTAAAATTGGCATAAATCTTAAATCTGAATAGTAAAATTTAGCCAATTACTTTCCTGAGATCATGGGAAAATAAATGACTTATATTAGCATTAAATATTTTCTATTGTAATTTATGTCAAATTATTTGGTATAGATTTGTTATCGTTTTCATCGCATGGTAGTGTATTTATGAGCCTAATAAATTCAATTCATTATTTGAATAAACCATTTTTTGTGCCAATGTAAACAACCTCGTGAGTGAATTCATGTTTTTAGGTGGGACTTAACCCGTTTATATTAGCTTTATTTGTAGATTAGGAACTTTCAGGTGTCTGAACTCTAGTCCTTGTTCCCTCAAATGTCGTTATCTCATAAAGATTGTATGTAATGACGACCGTGGAGGCCTTGATTTCCCCGTTCCCTGGCACGGAGCAAACCAATGGGGAATGGGTCCTATAGTTGCCTAGCATTTATCTTTGAATTACTTCCATATTCAGGCAATGGTAGTTGAACCGTCTTGAATCGATATTTAAAATGTGACACCATTACTTTATGTACCTTCTGGCTCCTATCCTACATATCTGGCGTGTGTAGCGGCAGCAACTGTACGTACTGGTATATTGTCGTTGCTCCTGCTTGTCCAGCTCTATGGGTGAATGCATACGAATCTCCACCGCGTCACGGTTTTAGTCCAAGTGAAGTGTGGAAAGCAGTAAAACGTGTCATATCCACTCTTCATTGATTCTTCATGAAACCACTAGTATTTGTGGGGCTTTGGTAACTGGTTGGTTGGTTTGGTTGAAAAATGGATTGTAGGTAAATCATTAATAATTTCTGAATTACGCATCAGTCCCAAACGTAAGTGACAATATCTTTTGAAGTTTGGAAAAAGGGTGAGTTACAATAAATGTTGTGGCTAGTTGCGCTCAGTAGAGAAGAAAGGGAAGAGTGATACATTTCTTAATAGTGCTTTCATTGTTGGCATCCTATTCGCAAAGTCTAAAATCTACAGCAAAATATGTCATTTGGAAAATTAAACAAAAAAAGTGGCATTATGAAAGAAAAATCATAAAGATCAATCCATAAAGGTGCAGAAATCAGCTTCTGTGATCATCTTAATGTCCGGAGAGGATGGATTCGAATGGGAGGGTTATATGGATCCGTAAGCGGTGCCTGAGTAAGGGACAAAATTAAAATTATCGATAATCCGGCAAGGGCGAGAGGTCCTCGATTGTTTCACCTTTAAGTGATTTCACCAATCACTCTCAAGTATATAGAATGAGTATTTTCTCAAAATATGCCGGAACCTTCATTGCATGAGTTGAGTAAAGAGAAGAATCAATAGTGGCAGAGAGGAGTTGCATTACTTTTCAGGATAACTGTGTAACCATAATTTGAAAATAAAAATTTTCTTGATTTTTATATGAAAAACCTGTGATTGTAAACATCAAATGGCTTATTTTTAAGACAAAAATTGCATACCAAAATGCCAAAAAGGCATTATATTAGCTTAAGATTACTTATTCTTTCAATAGATTCATCTGTCCTTAGAAACTAAAGTCAGTTTTACGTAATAAATATATTTGAAATAAATAGTAAAAATTTCCCGACTTAATGAACATAGTTGAGTTTTCTGGCGAGTCAAAATGGGAATTATAAACTGACCTACCCTGTATACTGACCTGCGACAGTTGTTAACCTCTGGTCAGCGTATTTCTCGTCGACTGTCTATGGAATTATGGCCGAGTAGGTAAGGATGAAGCAAAATTTTGTGACAGTTGGGTCCAAGTCATTTGTACCAGAGTTCTCTGAATACTTCTTGGGATAGCGAACCATTTCATCAGTCAGATGGAAAAAGAGGAAAATATGAGATCAATTTTACGTTAACTTTTGCAGCAATTGATCAACACTGATAGCCTTGTCCGTTAACTTTTCCGGTGTCAGATCTAATGCTATTTCCATTCCTCATTTTTATCCATCATCTAGGGAAGTTCTCATTTTGAGTCTCATTATTTTAATTATTATCATTTCTTTGCTAACTGACTGACTTAAAATTTTATGAGCTGTCCTTAAATTGTTTTATATTGATAGCAACTTTATTAAAATTAAACGAGAAATCAGTAACTAAATCGTAAACTTTCCCTATGCTTGAGTGGAAGTGTAAGGTGAATAACTAGGTTTAATGGGAGTGAAGTTTTTTTCCTCTTTTCATTGTTCTTGATTTCTATAGACCATTTTTAGCAGTAAATCAACGCATTACATGACAACTTAAAAATGGTAAATGAACAGCAAAACCTGGAATACACCTCATAATCAACCAACCATTTGCCGTTAGTAAGAATCCAAAGCCTGTCACCTAAAAATGATAATATTATTTTTGAAACGAAAGTGAATAATTCGCATGAATGAGATTTAAGGTCGAAATAGATTCTTGAGAGTTTGATGGACATGTTATGATGAAAACATGGACTTGTGTCGCTGTATTTTCGATCCATAATATTGGATAACATATTCCAGGGTTCAATTCTCAGTCCTACCAGTTGGGCTCCCTAGCATATAAATCCAAGTCTGCAGCTTCTGGCTTATGATCTCAGCAGGAATAGTAAGGGGAACTGACTTGATATTTCCATTAAATCAAGCTTATGGCGCAAATCGGGTGAGCCTTTTCATAACTGTTCGAGTGTCCCCTCGCGTTATTCATTGTAAGATTAAGGAGTTCTAAAAATAAAGTATAGGAACTTTCTGAAGTCTGTCAACTGTTCTTGAAATGTGGCCTGATGTCGATTAGACACGAGTACAAATCAACGATTATTTCGAGCAATATTTTAAGTTTTTAATACCTTACCATATTTTACAGCGGCGATAGAATTTCTTAATAAAAAAATGGAATTTTTAACATGTTTCTGACGAATTTGTTTGAAAGGTGAATTTTTGTCCTGAGATAATTCCGTTCGTTGGCAATTTCGTTCTTTCATTTGGCTCATGAATAAAATACTTAAGAGATTAAAAAGTTCCCATATATGAAAAAATTTACCTTTTAAGAGCTTTCTCAAATGATATTATAAACTACGATAAAAAAGTTTTTATTAGAATTTATTTAAAAAATTTCTTTTAATGGCTAACATAATCACGAATTTTTGTGATACTTAGGACTGGATGTGGTATTGATTTATGGAGTCATATCACAATTTATTGTTTTCATTTATCTGTTCTTTTTTATGAAGTTTTACAAATTTCCAAGTAATTAGTAAATTGTTAACCCGCGATTGGATTTGAGGTCCGTCAGAGATAGTACAGGGAACAGAACAAGAGCAAGGTAGAGACCAGACCTTTATTGTGTCGACTCCGTTACATCTCGCTGCCAACTGCCCACACAGCAATGCCATCTCCAACCACTTTCACACCTTAGCGTCACCTCGTGACTTTACCTGGCCACCTTATTGGCTCGTATACGCCACATTTTCGGTCGTGCGACGGTAAATAGTCCGTGCTGACTCTAAGAGTTGGAGGAGGAGAGAGAGTTCTCCGGAAGCAGGTGGAATGTAAGGGGTGGCAAAACTGCAACATACGGTGGAATAGGTGTGGAAGGAGAATTACCGAGTCTCTCTCTCTTACAAAATACTCTTTATCGGCGGCCACTCCACTTAGGCTGGTCTCACGGATCTGATAATTCTTCTGCCCCCACCCTCGAGCGTGTTTTATTTTAGCAACCTACAAGTTCACTAGATCAGATAATCTTGATGCGGCCAATTTTGTCCAATTTTAGGCGATTGACATTTATGTTTGTTAATATTAATTTATAAATTTTAATAAATTTTTAAAAATTTTTTTGCATTCAGTGCCACTTGATGAGCTAATGAGGAGAAGCTTTAAGGTGAGATCGTAGAGAAAGACCCTACCTCTATTGCATTAGCTCCAGTGTATGATACATCTTGCCGTCAAACCGTAGCATTAGATTCCTAAGTCTGATTTTAATGCAACTGGGATTGTTAATTTTATTGACTTATTAAATTGTATCTCGGTAAATTGCATTAATCATACTGATGACTCTTACCATTAAATATTATAGAATATTTTTCTTTGCAAAAAATTTCGTTTCTGTTTTCTCATTTGCTCATATTGATGATGCAAAGTTTTTATTAAGTACAAGTAAATTATTGAATCAAATCCAGCGAGCATGATTATGTTATTATGAATATCTTGTTTATTTTCTCATAATCAGAAAATGATAGTGAAGTTTTTTATTTCATTGTAGCTTAGTTTCATTTTAAGTAGAGATTACTTGAAGTAATGACGTATTTTAGAAAACGATCACATGGGAAAATACCATTTTCAGGCTTTCTGGAGGCTGCGGTTTATAACTTTTGAGTTGATTTTAAACGGGGGTAAGGCAACAGGAACTACCTCTATCTATATTTGAAGTATCTTTTGCGTAAAATAAAATATACAAAGAAAAAAAGTAAATTAAATCTGTGGAAAAGTATTTGATGGAAGATGCAAGATGTTCATGGACATCCCTAGATGTAAGTAAAGAACTGTGAAAGGAGTTATGCTTTGGAAAGCATATTGGGTAAAATTCCTTCCTGTCGTGAAAGTTATGGTCAATAGCCTCAAATAAAAGAAAGGAATCATAATGGATGTATTGAATGAAATGAAAAAAACTCAAGACTCTCTTATACTACTCGGTGTCGCCGTTCGCTCCAAAATTTCTATCTATTGATACACTACGTAGGTACATATGTTGGCAGCAGTGACCGAGGCTACTGCAGGGGGCGAAACAAGATTGGGGAGGGATCGAGGTGAGAGAGCTTCGGGGAGGAGGAAGAGGTTTATCTTGAGGAGAAAGATTGGTCGAGGACAAGGGGAAAAAGGTATATGACGTGATAGCTGGGACAGATTGCTTTTGATGAAATAGAAAAGGTTAGAAAGGGTGAAAGGGAGCAGAGAGTAGGATAGAATACGAGAACAAAATTGCAGGGTGGTTATATTTGTGGAGATTGGGGACGGGCCGTTAAACGCCAATCGTTGTGATTCTCAAAATATTTTTTCCCTACCCACTCTCCCCTTTCCTGGTTTGAATGGGATATAATGTTTTGAGATGTGGTACAAAATCAGATACCTGCGTGGCTATATGGGTCGATCACTATCTCACCATAAAAGCATTTCGGATGAGGTCGAAGTTAGAGTCATCTTGGAATAAGGGAAAATTATGACTTCAGGAAGAAGTCATTTGCGGTTGGATTTATGTTTTCACAACGGTACATACGATATTTAAAATTTACTCAAGAGTTTTCATCAATTATCTATAATCTCATAGTGGAATATTATATTATAATAACACTCATGTGTTTTTAGGAAGAACATGACTGCCTTATTCTATTTTTCTATTTCCCCTAGATGTCTTTTATCTAAAAATTATTAACTCTATTATTAACGCCAATGAGCTTATTTCTACTCAATTATGGTAAACAGTAATGCAGTGAAATGTTTTAAAAGTATTATCTCTATAAATATAATTCAACAAATAATTAATAACATTTGAAAATAAATGAAATTAAAATGAAAAAAAATAAAAAGTTATCAGGATAAAGCTCATTTTGTTGTGAAATATCCTGCAACAGGACATTTCAATTTTAAATAATGAAAAGTGATAGACGTTTAAATGATTGTAATAAAGTGTCTTTCCTCCTAATTCGGGATAACGTGTAGCGTATCAGTAGCTGTTCGCTCACCTAGAGGACAAGGTAAGAGTATTTATGTTCGTCTTGAATCCCTAGCAATAAGTATATTACCTCACCTCTTGTCATCGGTTGTTCGAAGCAAGCTGTTCGTTTTTCATCAATTTTAACATCAGTAAGAACACGAACACTCAAGATTTATTATTAAAAATGGACAAAAGATAAATCACCCGGTAGTGTAGTAGGTTTCAAAGCCATGTTTTTAGAAACATTTGTTTGACTCGGAATACCTGGGAGCGCGTTTTCTCTTTAATGTATGCCTTGTAAACGAGCTCAAATATTATACATACAATGTCATGGGAAGTATATTAGGTTTGGTGAAATTCAAAGCAAGTTGCCACCGTCGAACAAAGCCCTACCATTTTTCATTTCTCCACTTTTTCACTCTAAATTTTTGTGTAAGTGGCTGCTCATATGATATAAGTCATCACCTAGTAACCTACCCCCTCACAAAGAAGCTAGAAAGAGGCATCACTTGCCTTTTAATTGACCTTTGTTACCTGGAAGATAGATTCCTGGTCTTAGAAGCGATTAGTTAGAAGTAAAGAGTTTACTTGGTGATATACGCTGGATGATTTCGTGACTAATGTTTTCAATAGTATCAGTAGTACCCAATAATGAAATAAAGAAATGGAGTCAGAGTAAATTTGTTATCAATCAAATAGGGTAGTTATTGGATTATTTTAATAAAAATACGAAACGTGTGAGTTATATATTGATAGACCCGCTCAAGAAATGAGTGGAAGTATATTTTTTAGGAGAAATAATGTTGATAATTTAAGCAAAATGATACTAAATATCTATCAAAAGTATTTCCTTTACATTGGTGGAGTGTGATTTTTCTAAAGTTGTCAATGCGTTTAGAACGGCAACGCAACCGAGAGATATTCATTTTTCTTGTACTTGGTTACATTCCCTTGAGTACAAGTAATTTTTTATGGGTAGTCTTAACAAATATAAACGAATAAAATATTGAGCTTTCTTATGGTTGTATTCATATTTACGTGCCGAGTTGTTTAATACTTTTGCTAGCACTGAAGTAATTCGTAGTTTTTAATAGGAAATATCTTTCCTAGGTCTTAAACATGAATACAACAGTAAATATGGAGTTCCCCAAAGTTTTCCCGGGCTTCCGTCTGGGTGAGTGGGTCCATGTTGGCCCACGTTTCAATGCTCGACTCAAGAATCGTCCTCTGGGCAGAGGTGAGTGCCGTGACTGTGAACGGTCGGCAGCCAGGCGCGAGAGCAAGTGGTGATAGGCCGGAAAGTTACCCCGAGTCCGCATTAACAGTCATACTGCGTATTCTAATTTAGATGGCGTCGATAACTATGCAATACCAGTAACCACGGGAGTGAGAAATCAACTTGGTATCGTAAAAATTAACGGCATGGCCCGTGGCGATACCATGCTCGGCAGTGGCTGATTTTTCGAGTAGGCCGAAGCACAAATGGCGCTCATGTTTCTTGACTCCGCTTGGCACAAAGGCCATCATGGACCCACTCACCCAAACGGAAGCCCCCGAAAACTTCGAGAAACTCATTTGTAGGGAAAGCACGAGATTCTACTTCCTGGAGCATTATGGAAACAAATAGTCACATGATTTGTGGCACCCAACGGGACAATCAAACTCTTTAATGGATCATAAATTTCAAATCCAATACAATATTTGCATTACTTAAAATGAATTATACTGCTTTAGAAATTATTTTTAACAAATTATACCATTACTGTACTTATAAATTGCTTTATCAAGTACATTTATTTTATTCAATAGGCTTTCTACTATTTTTTATGAGGTACTGTTTATTTAAACTATATTATATTACTTTCTCTGATCAATAGCCTCTTTTCATCGTGCTTGAATTTATATTTTTCCACGTTATAAAATACCATGGGTTATTTACTGATAATATTTAGATTGAAATTTGTCAACCTTTGACTCCATAATTGGCAACCGTCCACGGAACGGATTTAGGTTAATTAAATATCTTTCAGTAAATCTACTTTTGCGACTTAATTTAGCATTGTCATCAGGCTCTTCGCAACTAGTTTTGTGCGCGCCCATGTTAATGCCATAAAACTACTGTTATAGGAATTATAATATATTTTAATCTTCTAGAATAGATTTGAATATGGGAAATACAGTAATTATAAGCCGGAATAATATCCTCGGCGGAGACCTCTACTTTCTTTTCAAGAACGATTTGATAAGCCACGGTTTGGAAGTATTTGCTCTATTGGTCATTGTTGCTCACGGGCGTGATTCATTTAATAAACTGACTTCCTTATTTAGCACTTTTTCCCTATATGCTCACCCCTGACTTCCACATTTAAGATATTTCCTGCTTCATCCCCTCCATTTATTCAACATCTTAGTGATCTCTCCTTCCGTCACTCTCAGAAATTCCTTCACTGCCACTCCTATCTTAACTGTCGTTACGCCTTGCGTCGAAGTTTACCAGACCGTTCCTTTCAGGTGCCTTTTGCCTCTTGGTGTCTCAGTGGCTCTCGTATTTCCCACTAGTCAACCTCCTCTCCCAACTTATCAAGCCTCAAAATCGCCCCCTTTTGGAGAAATGTACATTCCTCCTCACATCTGATGCTTCGTCTTTTGCGGTCCATTTAGTGCAGAATGGGGAGATTGGATGGAGAGATTTGCCAGGACCTCACACCCCTCCTGTTTCTTCCCCTCCTTAAACCAGTCTCCTTCTTCAAGAAGTCGTTAAAAACTATCCCCTTGTCCTCATTGGAATCATTTTCCTCCGAGTTCTACCCTTGTTGACTCCTCCGACCAACTCCTTTGCCTCTTGCACCTCTCGTTTTTATTCGCTTGATCCGCAGGAAATTCCCCATCACTTATTCTTTTCCAGCTCCATTCTATTTGAACCATTTTTTCTCGATAAACTTTTCCCACTGTGGATGGCAGAGAAGACAAGACTATTGCGTTGATAACACGCACTTTTGTTATGCTAATTACTTTGCAAACAATGTAGGATATCAATCATCATCGGTTGTCGTTGAGCAAAATGATTTAGTTAAGATTATTTTTTTACGGCAATTGGTTCTTGGAAATAATTTTTATCAGTCTAATATTCAGCCTAAATAATTTAGTAGAGCTGTATTTTTTACAGAGTATATAATGTACTTTACGTCATTGCAGTCCATAGATATTAATTTGGATGTTTATAAAAAACATTTAAAACCAGTAATTTAGTACCTAATATGCCTAAATGCTACGTGGATAGAATGACTCAAATGAATATATATCTTCGTTCGATGTGAGGTTTCTTTGTGACCTTCGGCTGTTAAATCATATGAAGACTATTTGTAGTTGTGTATCATATATTTGAGACAGTCAAAACTTGGTGCAATTATTTTCCAAATTCATGGTCGTAAGAATGATTGCACGCTCCCTTAGATTATCTACTATGAATTTATAAAATGCAATAATTTATTTTCTTCAGCAATGAATGGCTAATCTCCTGTGTAAGAGATATTTAACCATTACTTTTATAATGTGATACATTATAAATTGTACATTTTCAAGAAAAGGCAATAGTTTGGTTGTGACCTCAAGATGGACATAGTAGAAAATCCTTTTGTCATTCTCAGTTTTTTCTCTTCATTTTGCAGCCAATTTGCATTTGCATTGTGATCATTTAAGCCATTATAATTTTATCCTAATTCTAATTATGGTTGAATGTTTTAAATTTTTATGTCAATTTTTAAGTGCGAAACAGAGGGAGGATGAGCTTGGTGTAGTTCTTGATGAAAAAAGACTCTTAGGTAACCTTGACTCTCCCTTGTACGTCCCAAGGATTTTAAGTGTTGCTGTTCCGTTACGCGACATGTTTCCCGTGACCACCAGCATGGCATAACAGATTAAATCAATAATTTCTTTATTTTAACGTATAAGCCTCAGAATTTAGTCGCAAATTTAGTAGCCTATCCTTGAGGAAGTGGTCAACCATTGTTTCATTCACTCAACTTGTAAATGGTATGGTGGACGCAGAGCAGTTAAATAAACTGTCATCTTTTTAATAAAAAAGTGCTGGACCAATGGGTAACCAATTTGACATTGTATGGAAGCTTGGATGCTAAGAAACGTGCGCAATTTCCAGATTAAATAAACTTGGTGAAACGGGAGTTTCTGTCCTATGTTTTAATGATAGGGTCTTCGAATTTGCCATAGCTATTGCAAAAAAGGGCTTCGACGGAAATTGACAAAATTGCTGGGAGCACTATTAGTTTCCGGGTTAGTGTGCACGTGTGAATAGAGTACCGCATTTATTAGGCCTCCGTCGCTGGGTTGTTCTTTCTTTATTTTTCGTCGAAAAAACTTCCATTCTCCTTTTGTTTGCATTTACATTAGTATCACTCCAGTCCGTGGCTCTTTACCGTTTTATATTCGCGTACACTTCGGGGAGACATCCCTGGGATGAGTGTACGAAACTAGAAAGGGCTGTTGAGAGGAAATAATGACATGCTGATGAGTGAGAGCTTTCAAACCTCGCAGAGGGGATGACTAAAACGACCTGTCCATTCGTCGAAATTGGAGAACGTCATTGTTTGATCAAAATGCTATCGACCTTTGGAGGCGCGTATAAAATCAAACAAAAATAACACGATAACTGGCCTCCTCAGAACACTAAACAGTTGTTGTTAACGCTGGATTGTGTTCTACGGGGGATGCAATCACATCGTTTTACATATATTGCGAAAAACTTAATTTATTTATGTAAATTAACACTTCGTAACAAACCATGACGGAAAATCAATACTTTGAACAGCATATCTGTGACATACATTATCATCATTTCCATAACTCACTTAAGTCCAACTCTGCGGCAGGTAAGGAACTGATTATTAATACCTCAGACTCAATCAAATAAACTCTTTGTACATGCTTAGGCCGTTTTGGATGCGGTCTTTAGTGAAACGTATGGAACAGCATGATCTAAATGAGATAAACAAAACTTAAACCCATGGTCACTATTGAAACGTACTTATATATTTTTAAAAGGAATATTTAAATGGTCTTGACGTGCTTCCTTAGTTCGTCATGAGGTATTGCTAACCTAATTACTTGTTAGGGGTACCTTGTTCTTGGATCTTATCGGAAAATATTTGGTATTTGCTTCAAAGAAAGGCTGCAACATGTACTTGAGAACAAGAAAAGTGTTTTTTCTCAACATAACATTCAAATGTTGGAGTGAATGAGCCCTCGCAGTATAAAATTCGGAGAAAAACTAAACATTGTTAATACAACTAGGTGAACTACCCTTTCCACTTTTATCATCTTATGCCCGTATGTAGTGTACTTTAACCTGCCTATCCCCGGTTAACTGTGGGTAGTAGAGTTGATGATCATATTAAGTCTCCTATTCTTTTACTACATATTACGCATGTTATTTATGTCGTACAGCAAGAAAGAAATTGTGCTAGAAGGATCTCTATCGGTCGAATCTACGGTTTGCATTAATGAAAATGTGGGCAAGCTATCAGTCGACGTTAATAGACTCGTAGTCGTAGCGATGCATTAATTGATTGTCGGATCTGGCACGTGCGGATGAAGATGTGGAGGAGGAATTGGACAACCCATGTATGGACGGAAACAGAACCATGTTTGTGGTATTGTAGGAATAAGTTTCAGGGCTAAGGGGCACCGGGAGCGATGCCCGAGTTCCGTGGTGCACTGTGAGTGTTATACGACCAAGGCTTGTAGGTTAATCGGATGAGGATTGAGGGTTGGTTATTGAATCAATAGTGCAATGTATGATCAGACTCATTTGAGCATCTTTACATTGGGAGTATCCACAAATTTTAAGAAGAAATAGGGGAATAGGTCCAAAATTATCCAGTTATAAGTAGGATTTATTTATCATTGAAAATATTTCGTTGCACGGATAGGCTTTCACGGTTTTTTGGCTTTTTGGTTATGTTATTAAAATTGAAATAATAAGTGATTTCTCTCTATCTTATGTTAAGTCACGGTGTAGAGCCTAATCTCCATACACCACCTATTCCATTCCTCCCTCCATTTACTCCCTGCCAACGCCAAACAAGACCACTCTAGCGGTATTTTCCACCCCTCTACGATTCTCAAACACCACCAAACCTTACCTCGCCCCATCTTCTTCAATAATTTGAACAGGGCGTGCTAATTTAGGTATATTGAATACTGAGATTGTTCCTTTTTTAATGTATAGTTCTATAACTTAAAATGAAATTTTGTGTAAAACCTGATTGTTTGAATGACTTTTTTTGAATTTACGAGTCTTTTTGCATAATAGTCATTGCTGGAAATTGCGACCATCTTTAAAGGTCACTAAATATAATTGACCAATTTCTCCAAGAATACAACATTAAAATAAATAAGATGAAGACTATAATCCCCTTATGTGGACGAGAGAAGCTGAAAGCAGAATTCACCCTGAGAGGAGAGAAATTTGTTCATGTTGATTCCTTCACCTGTCTCGGAAGCACCATCACGTGGGACGGAATAAATGCAACGGAAATCAAGCAGAGAATAACCCAAGCTAAGATGACGTTCATGACAAAAACACAACTACAGTGGTCAAAGAAGATATGACTACAAACCAAGAAACTGTAGGTGGAAAGATTCGTGTGGAGCGTAGTACTATGGATCGGAAGCATGGACCATTAGAAAAGGTGACCACAATAGAATAGAAGTCTTCGAAACTTGGTGCTGGAGGAGGATGCTGAAGATAAAATGGACGGAAAAAATAAGAAATGATGAAGTGCACAGATGAATAAAAGAGAAAAGGACCATATGGAAAACCATACAGAAAAGAAGAACGAGATGGATAGGACACATCTTGAGACACAATGAGTGTATTATGTTAATAATCTCCATATAATTAACTCCATTGTATCAGAATGGTATCTGGATAGTAAAGACTGCTATATTTTACTATAAATGAAGTAAAATTAAGTAAAAACTACATCAATTTCGATAAAGGTTTAGGATCAACATATATCATCATATTTTACACTTTAATACTTCGAAATTATCGCATTAATAATTCATGTGATCTCCCGCTCACCCAATGCCTCAACGCTCGTCATTGGCAATGCAGTGTCTCTGCACCTTTTGCAGTATTCATGAATTTTTTTTACGTTCTACTAGCAGTCTTATTCGGAATTCAGTGAAAATAAGTTAAACTTCCTAACTCACTTCCCTTTGAAATGGGCCCGTGCTCTTGAGTTAAGAATTCTTAGTCCATGGGGGGTCGCGAAATGCTTTCTTTGTGAAATTATTTGCACAATTCCATTAACGCCAGGTCTCAGTTTTCACGGGTCGAATTTCGCTAACCGTTCGCGGCTCACTATTTACAGAGCCAGTGAACGCTATGGAATTCAAACTTTTCCATCGGAAATTACAACTTAGATTTCCTTCAAAAGTACTGGTTTTCCTTTCTATAGTGGTAGAAATGCAGAGAACCGCATTGCTCAATGTTCAACAATATATCTAACCTCGTTTTCTCAATCAATGCTAATTGCTTCAATTTTACTTATATGAGGTGAAAAGCCAAACTAATGTCTCAAATAAAATTTAATTGGCTATTAATTCCAGTCCCGAATTTTCATGTACATAACAAATTCATACAATTTCGGCAGGCTTCCATAATATGGGCGCAGCTACGACGAAAAGAAGCAATGGCATTGTTCCTTACCATTTTTTGGCTGTACGGCATCTCTGCTTGGTAGCTTTCATATGATATATAATAAACATACAAATATTTTCAATGTATTATCAATTTTTCGTCGTCAGTCAGGTTTCCTAATGGTTTATTTCAGTTACCGATCGAGTTATTCGGTAATCGCTAACTGCCTAAGTGACATAACGGATTTATTCTGACAAATTGTAAATAGAGTGGCAAGGGGAAAACATAGAGATCTACGTTTATTAAAATAATATGCATGCATGTATGCGTTGGAGCTGTGAATTTTCCCGAGTTCTTATCAATTCTTTGGAATCCCTTATACGATCAGAATCTATACCTATACTACGGGACACCGTAAGCTTAGAGGGACATTTTTCTTTAGTAACATTTAAAATATACTTAAAATTGTCGGAGCGAGGGAATTGATGACAATCATTTAGAGGAGAAATTGGAGGTAGAGCAGAGTGATAGCAGAAGTGATTTAGACTACCTTTCAATAATTAATGCAATTATTCATGTACATCATCAAAATACCGTGCAAACCACCACTAGGGTGTATGACACGGGACGTTTCCACACTAGGTATGCAGCGCTCATACCAGTTGAAATCAGTCTCAAAGTCTTATTGAAGTCCGAAATCTCTTTCCCACCCCAATGCTTCTTTCTACCCTGCTGAAATTTAATATCAGCCAAGTTTCCGGAAACACTAATGAGTAATTATTTAAATCCGTCCATAAAAATCTACGATAACCCCTTCTTTACTAATTTTTGCAATGACTGGTCTTGCAAAGAAGTTTACGGGAAAGAGTAAGTGGTTATACGAAGGAGTTATAATGAGATTCAGTGAGAAGAGGGAAAGGAGAAGAGGGTGCGAGTGTTGGGAGGAAGCAAAGGACGGGAGGGGATGACACCCGATCTCAACGGATGAAGTGCTCAAAGTCTCAGCGGGAGCTCTTTATTAGGCGTTCTCGAGGTTTCGTGACGACCCCTAAGATAGACCTCGAGTCCTTTCATTTAATCCACCCTTCTTACCCCCGGATCTTTTACAATTTCCATACATTTGCCTATATTTAAATATGCGTGGCCCTTGTGAGATTATGGCGTGATAATACGTATCTTTACGTATTATCACGCCATGTACGGCGGTTATCCGTAATATTTTATGAAAGATGAGCACATAGTTGGAGCCAAAATATCCTTCTTAATTTGTTCCGTGAGAGATCTTAATCGTAATATCTAATCTCTTTTAAGCTGTTTCACTATTCATAGTTCTAGCAATATCAGCGAATTGGGCAAGCAAGGCGGAGAGTTGGTAAAGGAAAGAATTTTAGTTGAGTTGAGAGAATTTTTGTTGAGGGGTTTTTTTTGAGATTTTATATCATACTTTCCTGGTTATAAGTTATTAAATATATCTGTCGGATAAAAAAATGAATTTGGCGTAGTGTATCTGCATATCTGCTACATTCCTTCCTTTGAGGGCAAAAAAGATAACGCTCGCAGGTGAATACGCAAAGTACTTTTCAAGGTTTAGATAGTTGAATGGAAATGAAGTATGACTTAATCTGCAAATCATTCAATCAGCCACAATTATTTTAAATTTTGAAAATTGCTATCTGGTTGGATGGCGACTATAATGGCGATTTAGTCACATTTTTAGTGTTATTTAATTTATATTTTTTCCTCATTTTTTCTGTTTACATAATGTTATTTTATCTGCATTTTTCTTTTGAAAATTGCCTACTATTCTCAAATTTTGTCATTCCCCCCAAAAAAATTGCTTCCTTTTTCATTTGTTCTCCTTTGCCACCTGTCAATGTATTTTTGCTACAAAAATAGCTTTTGTAACTTAATATACTGAAAATTTTCAGATTTCAGATGGCGCTGAAAAATAAAAATTATTGGATTTTTTATTATGAAGAAAAAATAATCTCGAGAGAGAGCGCTTGCTCCCTTGTTGACGAGGCCATTATCTGCTTCTGACGGCTTTATTCCATTCTCAAAATATGCATACATTGTTTTGAGAAGTATTAAAACAGTACATTTTTCAAAGTATGCGGCACAGGATAACTATGTTTAAAATGTACAAGGTAACTAAACTGCCAGTATACTACATCGGTGTCTTTGAGAGCAATGTCGAACTTTTTACGCTGAATGATATTTCCAGTTAACTAAAATGAATGCCTGTGAGAAAGTGTATTAGCCATTATGCCGAAGTATTTGAAAATCTTTATATTAGGCTTCTGTAGTTAACAGACAAACGCCAATGAACAAGGCTAAAAGTGTAGGTAGTAGTTAGTAGTGTAGTTACTAGGTAGTTGTAGTGCGAGGGGTTTGATAAATAGGAAGTGTGGATGAGGTTGGGACTGAATGTGTGTGGGGGGACTGATAAAAAGGAGAAAAAAATTATAAAGCCATCGGAGTGTTTGCATAAAAAGGGCGAAGAATTAGCAAAGGATTGGTGGTAAAACTTGAGAGAGCCGGAGCTTCACACGCACAGACAACGCGCGGCTGAAAACGAGGTCGTGGGATTGCATAGAAAAAGGCGAGGAGAGACGAGGTGTAGGAATAGGGCCCTCCTTTTACAGGAGATTTTGTGTATGGAAGGTGAATTGTGGAAAGGGTCTGTGGTTTGAGAGGAGGACGGGAAGGAGAAGAAGAGAGTACCTACCCTGAAATACATCAAACGCCTCGAGAAAGATGACTCTCTCTTGTTCCGCACAAAGCGAAAGGGGTTTCGTAAGAGGTTGAGCCGTCTGTTTAAAGGGCTCTGGGACCCTAAGACGTCTGTGGGCATCTCACGAATTCAGGCGAGCAATGGGTAAAGCAGAAGTGGAAAAGTGTCCAGAGGAGAAGTGTGTCGGGGAATAGAGCTTAATTATCACCATTTATGCAATCTTTACTGAAATAATACGACATTACAGCTACTCAAGCGGTTAAGGAAATTCTGCCTTGTACTCAGTTGACCATTTGCGTTTTGAAAATCACTTTACTTGTTTCATATACTCTCTTTTGAACCTATCTTCTCCTTGTCGGCCACATACTAGGCGGCAGTGTGTCACTCTATCCTATTTTGATGCCTGATATTCGAAGAGGTTTTTTTTCATTCCTATCCAAAACTCTTAATATTTAAGGCACAGAGAGAGCAGATTGTAGTTTCAGTCAAATCTTTCATGCAAATGTCCATTAATGTCCAACAAAATTCCATGATGATTGTTATCAGAAATGATATTATTGCTATTGAAGGAGTATTTAATAATGTTTTTTCCCTATTGTTATCCCCGATTAACGTTAAGAAACGATTTTATTTTGCAAAATAAAAGATGTTTTTCAAAGACAGACGCAGAAAAAGGGAGATGAATTGGCATAGCAAATGGTTTTTCATGCTGATCTTCCCTCGATTCTGATGAAGAATGTAACGCCTGATATTCAACAATTCAATTCATAGTGCAACTCAAACGGAATCACAGACTAGCATTTGCTATGAAGTTTCGTATGTTTTAACTAGCGAAAAACAACAGTTTTGCACTTGACTTTGTGGTAGATCTCCATTATGGAAAAAATAAAAAAACTTCATAAACTCCACTTAAAAAATTTGTATAAACACGTCCTTCATTTCAAGTCAGTTTTCCAACAGCTATTTTGGCAGTCATTACGAAATTTTATGTCATCTTACGGTACTAAATATGACAGAAAAAGTCGAATCCCCGGTCATGTTAGTGAAATGATAAAAGTGGAGTTAACGATGTCACTTTAATTCTTCAGTGCTAAAGAGTACCGTGCAGCCATAGTATAAACTTATATGTTGATTTTATTGGATTTATACTTTGATTATTGAAAATTTGAAATATTTAAAATGTAACAGAATAATTAAATAAAATTCAATAAGTAACCGATAGACTGCCTAAGAACTTATACTGTCGTAAACAAGAATAAGTTTAGCAGAGTCACCATTACTGTCAGTGGTACTGATGATAGTTCTATACTAACATTTTTTCCATCTACACAAATAAAGATGAGAAAATTGCCGTATCAAAATATCAAAAGATTTAGTTGAGTTAGAGATGGCAAAAAACACATGAAGCGGACCAACCGTCGTCAATATATCCGCACCATGACGAGGAGTTACAACTGTAATTTGGGACGGTTGGAAAGCATCTCAAAAAAGAAAGCGAGCTTGCTTGGCTTGTGGATGGACTGGGACAAGAGTTGAAGTATAGAGGAGCAGTATGTAGAAAGCAGGGAAGAGAGAGTAGAATAAAGAGAGAAATGAGGTAGAGAAGAGGAAAGAAGAGCAGACAGATTTCCCTTGGAGGATGGCTGACTCGCGTGGGTTTGCTAGAGGATGTGAACCATGTTTTGATTGGGAAGGGAGTGAGAATTCGACAATGGGTAGTACCACTAGTTTACAGAAAGGTTAGAGCAGTGATTCACAAATTCTTTATATTTTTTGCCTATATTTAACCCTCATATATTTATGCCGAGGCATTACAGTTACCTTTCTTTGCTCGAGTCGAACCTTGGGTAGGGATGGATATGAAGGTGATGACAGTTTTCCGGTGAATGGCAGGTATATAATGATCGCTGCACTTAAATACGTAGAAGTAGAATTTTTCATCTTCCACACACAACTCACACTGTTACTTTTCCCAACTTCCTTTCGCAACTTCACGTAATAGATTGGCAACCCTTATTCATGATGCAGCGATAGAGAGGGCGAATGATTAGAGCATTTTGACGGAAGATGGGGCTAGTTGTGCGAATTTGTTATTTTTTCGTCTTTCACTCTGTGATCAACTCCTTCCTCCTAGCACCATGTTCTCCTTCAAGCACTCTGGGACATTCTGGGAGAAATTTATCCTGAAAACTTTTCATCCATAGTACTCTTTCCGGACCCCCCACACGTTTTCATTCGACGTAGATCCCCTGAGTAGGCCTGAGCGAATCTTGTACGAGGAATCCGGGTCATCTGCTGCACGACTGCCCCCTGGCGTCGAGGTGGAGAACTTTCAAACATGTGGCGAGAGATGGGAAGGAGAGGAGGCTACGAGGTTGAAAAACGTTAGCCGGAAAACAGCTTATTTTGTTTCAAAGGTTCAGGTGCTAATGCAGAAAGGGTGTTGGATCGGAATATTTTGCGTATTTTAAGCCTTGATTTCGTAAAAACTTGTTTTTCCGCTTCATTAGCTGCTATAGCTCCAATGTAGGACAAAATATAAATTTTTTCCTTCTTTATATTCTCTCACCCCCCCCCCCCCCACCCTCCGCCTCCCAGCGCTTGTGACATAATTGGTTGTCAACTGTGATGTAACGAAAACATTCGCGTAACCATTACATGTTCCATCCCTCACCTGAGTACACATTGTTACGCCTCTTCTGAATTTTATGCATTTTTGGTCGCGACCTTTAATCGGTACATTGAAAATGACTCATGAAATGACATGAAAAAAAGTCGAATCCTTTATCAGTATATAAGTTCTTTTATGTGTTTACTAAACTAAGCTTACACATATTCCTTGATATTTTGGTTACACCCTTGAAGTCTGAATCTGTTTATTTCATCCAATGCAGGACTTGAAAGTTCTTGTAATTTTCTCTGAATATAACTATCATTTACTGGTATTTTTGCACTTATGAAGATACTTAATGGTCATTAATTGTATCAATGGCTAATTGTATATATTAACACTCTATAATTTATAAGTGGCTGTAAATATTAAAGGAAAAATTAGACGGTTCTCTTCACGATGGCGTAAAATCCTGCTATTTGAAAACAACTCTTCAGATTTTGATTATCTCCACTCACCACTGATCACCTCAGAGAGATACGCGACGCAATGTTCTCAAAAAGTGCAACTACAAGTACTCTAGTGCAGTATAGATTCATGTTTTCGGATAAAACCGACTGTGTATGTAATTCCTCTCAAAATGGCATTTTTGTTCTCTTCCTATGCCTTGAGTCATTCCCTTGAAATATTTTGCGTCATGATTTCTCGAGTGTAATAACTGGAGCACCATCATTACATCATTTAATGGAAGAAATATGCCCATGCTTATAATAAAAATTATCTCTATAAACGCTTACAATAAACTTATAAATCCATGCTTACAATAAATATAATACAATTTGCTTCTCGTCTTTACATTGACTAACCTCTGACGAATAGATTTATAGTTTCTCTTTTGAATCCAGTCAATGCCGATGACTCTGAGGTACTATTGATTCTTAATATCTTACAAAGTTATGATAACGAATAGTTAAATAAAATTATAAAGATGAGTAAAATAAAGAGAATTACAAGAAGATATCCTCTAGGAATTGATGGATTTTACAGATGAGTTCATTTGCATCTACATACTACCCTGTGAGTCGGTGGATGGGCGTGTGGCAGGGGGAGTTTAGCCGTGTAAAGAGGTAAGGGATAAGGTTTTGGGAGGTAAAATAATGAGGTGTATTAAGGGAGAGTGTTGATAGGAGCTCTGATGTTATTCGAGGGAAAATTGCAGGGAAAAAGAACGAATTGTTGTGTTCTTGTGAGAGAAGGAGAGAATTGTGAGTAGATGAGGATAGGATGATGACACATTATACAGAAAAGAAGAACCAAGTGGATTGGATTCGCCCGGAGGTACAATGTGGGTACAATCGAAAGTGTGATAGAGGAAAAAGTCCACAGAGGACTAAGGAAAAATTTACCGAAAAAAGAGGAAAGTACATAGGAAGAGCTACCAGGAAGTAGGGACCTAGAAATTGGATAGCCAATCAAAGAATTGATCGACCAATAATAATAAGGAGTGCAAAAGGTCGTATCGTATCTCATCGGAGAGGATGTTATGCGAAATCTCCATGCGGACATTGAAACAGAAGCTCGGCTGCAAAAAGTAAGATGTACCCAAGTACTGACGGAAAGTTTCGAATGCCCACTCTGTTTCTATCCCCAATCTCGTCATGACGATGGTCTGTGCTTTGTGGAACAATAAAGGGACTTGTTGACTTAGGGACTACTGTTCCATTGTCTTGTCGTCCCTGGTTGCGGCGAGGTACAGTCCTAGACTACTAACCCGAGGGTCACGGGTTCGAATCCCACCTGGGTAGAATACTGAATGCCCAGGACATGGATGTTTGTGCTCGTCATACTCGAGTAAATTGTAAGCGAGGACTGTACTGGCCTAAATTTGCTCGTAATAAAAAAAAATTATTATAATTATTCTTAAAAGACAACCCGGAAGTTTACTCTGTTGGAGTTAGAGGTCGATGGAAATACGAGTAGAGTTTGAAGTAGTCGGAAAGTTTGCAAGGAGGAGGACGAAGCTATAATTGACCAATTGTCCATATTCCCGCTCACAGAACGATTGCTGCCAAAGTGTAGCGAGAACGATTCATTGAGTCTTCTGCCTTTCTGTTTTCTCTCCCGCTCTTTTTTCGGTTCACTTCCTTTGATCAGCATTCTCATAAACCCGATGCCTCCAGCAGATGCGAAATACTGCTGCTGTAACTGAGTGCGTTTCGAGGTAGTGAGAGAGAGTCAACACCAAAAATAAAAAAGCTAAATGCTTATCTATACTCGATACCTCAATGAAAACGTGGTAAATTTCTGACCAAGGCTTGATTCTTTATATGTTAAAGCAGTGAAAAAGTCAAGACAACTTCGTATCGTAAGTTAATTAGTTATCCATCAGTTTCCCTGAAATAAAATTCAAGGATTACGTATTCCATATCGCCAGTCGTACCAAGGGTATTTTTAAATTTACAAAGTATAAATATATGCATGATGGCTACAGCCAACGCACTGACATCAAGGGAATATTTCATTTGTCAATACTATATTCGTTTTAAACCATTTCATTAATTAAATTGCACCGCTAACGTTGAGAAATGAAAAAATGTCGCAATTACTGATAACGTGCACGAATTGTGGAGCTAATGTTTACTGAGACGCCTTCCATATTTATATGTCACCCTACCGAAGGAGAGGTATGTCCTACCTACATGTTCTATCCGCGGTTCACTCATTTCGGCCTGCTGATGTCCTCTCTCAATGAAGGTCACTTAAAGCGTAACGATTCCAAAAGCTCTGAGCATAGAAAGGAAGCACAGTACGTAAGTTTGTTAAATGAAGAGAACCACGGGGAGAAAAAAAAACTGACTGTCGCGGGACTGCGTAGACCACGTGCTTGTAATACTTATGGTGTTTTGACATACGTAGTCCTCGTGTGACTCTACTCTTGAGTCAAGTACGTCTTGTATACCGAATTTCTCTGTTTCTCATATTCAACCATACGACGCGTCGACCACTTGATCAGGATTCACATAACCTTGTGCATAAGCCTCCCCTGGCTTATTGTGTCTGAAACCACTCGGGGTGATTCCGATCACGTAATTAAGGAGTCACGTGTCACAATCATGAATGGTATTAGATTTAGATCTATTCAACCAAATCGCACGTACCCCTCCCGATCAAGTTTTTCTCGCGGGAATATTGTTGATAGAGTATTGAGATGGATTAGATACACAGTAAGCAACATATTAAACAGCTTAAGTTATACACCTCTGCGAGTAAAACTCACCAAATGTTCCTTGTTTTACCACGTGACTCCTTAGTTACGTCATTGAAATCATTCTCAGCGATTTCAAACGCAAATTTCCTGGACTGAAATGATGACAATATTGATCATAGCCATTACGAAACATAGGAAAAAAATTATCTCATTCGTTTCATCGGAGGCAAGAGAAAATCAAAGAGACTTAGTAACTTAATGCTTGATACACATTTGAGAGGTGAATGAGAAACATAAAGGGTGGATGACACATTTATGTATTGTCCAATCTCAGAAGAATGGGTGTAGGGAAGAAAATATTCATTAATCAAAAAAATTATTTAGCTATAGAATGTACTGCTGAGGATTTTCTTTTCTTACCTATGGGTTCACAATCCTGGCGTCCTTTAAACGCAAACTTCTCTTTCTTGTTGCAAATGGTAAATAACAACAACTTGAGAACTGCCATCTCTCGGAAGAAGTAGTTATATCTTCATTCTTCTTAAAATATTCAGTCACTCATTGATCAATGCATCGATGAGTCACGGAGGAAGATGAAAATGTTGGAAAGACGACAATTCTTGAATAAAAATCCCCTGATCATAGAACACAAATTTAATCATCCCGGAATAAATAATGGCTGAGACATTAAATTCATTCCTTTCCTCCCATTAAAAGGCTTTCCGTGGGCTCCTGAACGAGAAATCTGTCCCGTATCTTATTGCTTTGGATATTATTATGGTAATGGGAAATAGGACCCTTACCTTTATATTACCTAACATTTTAATATCTATTTTCGGCTCAATGGAGACATATACCCTCCGTTTTTCACCTCAAAACCACCTCTCATCTTTTTGACCCGTAGACTTTCTCATTCCCCGTTTCCCAAACTAACTGTTCAAAACTTTCGCATGCACCTATGCTTCCATGAGTTATTTTTAGTCTCCTCAGGCCGCTATTGTATCTTCTTCCCTTTCATTACCTCTCCTTTATTTCTGCATGAAAAATCTTTTTCATGGCTACATTTATGTACTTTTTATGCTGTTTTAGCCAACCATTTTTTTCCTTACTCTGCGTGATCTTCCTCCACCATATTCTTTCCATCTCTATTCCATCCTCGGCTCCCACTTCACTACCTTAACTCACTCCCCTCAGAATTGTTCATAGAAATAGGGTCTGCAAGATGCAAAAAAGGATATATTATCTCGAAGGGCCCCTGGTAATTAAATGATGAAGCCACCATCATTCTCCGAGTTATGAGCTACCAGATGGGGTCCCGCCCGTGTAGGACCGATTCATACCCTCCCTCGGCCCTCCATGGGAGCACTCCGTGCGCCCATGAGTGTCAAAACTTTTATTATCATTAGCCATCCCTTAAAAATGTCTGTTTCTTCCATAAAATGATTTAATGGTGGTGCTTCAGTTATTGCACTTTGAGAGACCATGAAGCAGAATATTCCAATCGCCATTTCGAAAGTCAGTCCATCATCAGTAGGCTTTATTCAAAAATCTGAATATATCATTGCACCAGCGTACAATTAGTAAAGTTTTTCGAGACTATTGCGTCGCGTATCTCTCTGAAGTGATTAGACCGGAGGCAATTCAGTAAGAAAGCATTCAGAAAATATAGCAGTGATTCACAGAGGACTTTAAAAATTAGATTTCTTACCAACGTTATTTTTTCAGTCGAAATATATTCAGTTGAGTTTTTCACCACATTAAATTTGTTATCCGCGTTTTATAATGCTGATTTTTTTTCATGCCGCCACACGGTAAGGCAAGTAATGCATAGAGGTTTACTAACAATTTATCCACCTGGCCTGGTAAATAAATCACGAGCTAATGACTTGGCATATCGTCTAAGAGACTACTTTACTACCTAGAATAAATGAGTATTGGAGTAATTATAAAGTCATTTTCCATTTTACTAAGAAAAAACTTCATTTATATGACAACAAGAGGGTGGGAGAATACACGAGGGAAGTGGCATGTCATGCAATGATTAAGTGTGTAGTAGAAATTTTTTCGTCATCGCTTATGGCGGGGAAACTTCCAAGTCCGCACGACCGGGACGTTTGATTTGAATGCACCTCGATCAAAAAATAATTGGAGATACCTCATAACTATAAAGGAGCTATTATCGTAACTCTAATTTATCAATTTTCAGTAATTCCGATGTATCTGTTCTTTAAAATGATATTATTAAGGATACCAAAAAAATAGTAAAAATGTTATCAGTACGGCCATCAATAAATATTTATCCATCATATTTTTTAGGCTTGAGCGCGTTAGTACTTCACTTTCCCCCATTCGTGTTCGAACTCGACTGCTTAGGCCACGCTAGTGCAGAGCGCAAGGAATTTTCCGCCACTAGTTGGAGCATAGCACATCCATCCGCTCTTGTAGATGGTGCGTGACTCTCTTAAATTTCCTTAAACTTTCACGAACTAAATCTTGAGAAAACCCCCCTGACGTGGATTCATAAGATATCTCCTACATAGACCATCGGAATGCAAGCTGTAATGACAGGCAACTTTTTCTTTAATACTGCTAATTTTTAGAACTCATGGCAAATATTACCCGAGATTCTTGACTCAAAAATGATGAAAAGGATCAAGCTCTGTGTCAAACGTCACATTTCAGGCGTAGCGCTAGAAATAGAGAACACTGATTAGCCATTTATTTTACCATAATCTCTGCACTCTAACGAATGTAAATTAAATATTTTTCAACTCAGAGTTAAGTCACAAATTTAAATGGGTCACCTATGTCATACATTATTTTCCTGATTGGTAACGTGTTATTCAAAGAATTCATCTCAATTGCCGGTAAAATTTTCACATTATACTATAATAAATGCTCGGTGGAAAAGCATGCGAGAAGATGGTAAGCAGGATAGCAGAATAACGGCTTTACTGCTGACACCATCAACTTCATCCACGTGTGGCCTGATTTATTCCTTACTCCGTCTCCTAACATTGGTTGACTGCTGCCCTCCACATTTTTTTATGCCCTTCCCCTATCTAGTGCTATTTCCCTTACCTCATAGTATCTCCTCCTATATAATTTCGCCTTTAACTGGTGCATGCACTTTTTCCTGGGTCTTCCTCTGGGGACTTTCCCCCTCCAGGGACATTTCCTATGTCCCTGGAAAAATGGAAGAGGAAAATTTTTTCCCTTATTGGGAGAAAAAAATTTGGGATGAAAAAATGTTATTATTGTTGAAATTAATGTATTTCCCAAAGTGAAGAATATTATCCAGGCAGTACAAAGGATGTAATATATACTGAGATCCCTCGTGGGAAATTTTTAGCAAATCATTTCAGTTAGTAAATCTCCGCAATACTTGCTATATTCTCTGACCCAGGTTATGACTTCACCCATTCATTTTCTAAGTGAGAAAATTCGCTGTTTGTTATGCACATATAATTAGCTCCCTCTTACTTCTTCCAGATAAACATATTCATAATCCATGGTGTTTAAAGTGATCTTTTTCGGCTAACACGGTATTTAATCAATATTTAATTTATTTTCTGCCTTAAAAAGGTGAATGATGTGGAGAGAGACTGAAATGACCAATTCCATACGTATGCTCCGAGTGTGTTCTCACAATATACTGAGGAAAGTAGTTCTATGGATATGATCTTGACAAATTTTCAAATTATAGGAGACATATGCTTCCAGTAATTGTTTCCTTTTCTGTCATCTTTGTATCGCTTGTAGCTACCTCTGTCTCTTGAGGTCGTTTTCTATCTTTTAATTTTACTATGAATAAAATTGTTTGTTTTTTTTTACTGCTCACTAAATAAACTTTATAGTTCATTTCCTAGTATTTGAGATTTACCCTATGATACGCTGTAATTGAATTAATTTAATTTTTCATGATTAAGTTAACTTTCTTTCTTCGGTTCACTCATTGCACTTTTGCCGCACATGCTCGCATAAAAAACTTACCATTGGTCCACAGAATTCACACAATCGGATCTTACGATAGATATCTTTTGTGCTCATTGCACATAATTATTGCTGAAATAAGGCTTAAAGAAAAGGAGGTACGAATGAGAAGCTGCAGAGCTGTAAAGAAAATGTTAGATAAAGAGAGGAATGGACGGGTATTATGATAGTAGACCCATGCACACACACACACACACACTTAAGCCGCCGAGTTACAGAGAAATCTAAAGTAGGATGAGAACGGGTAGCAATCAATTATTGTTGACTTCCTATGGAAGCCTAGCAAAAAAATTCAGTAAATCTGCGCAGTATCGAGGTTTTATATGATCCTCTCTCGCCCTTTCCTCGCGTTTATCTTATCGTTTTATTCTCCCGCGATCGCTTTCCAAACTCTGAATGCTTACCGGAGTGTATTTTGGCGGATACGATTCCCGTGGCCGGCACCGTAAAAAATGTCAAAAGCACGAAACTTCCGATTTTTTATGCGTTTTCACTCTTTACCCCTCTCTCTCATTCAATGATCGGTAAATCATTTGGCTCCAATTTTTCTTTCCCGACCTTAACTGCGCAGAGATAAATTCGAAATTTGGTTTTGTTGGAAACAGGGTCTATTTTGTGTTCAGCCGAAACGGTTACTATGAATTGAAGATTAATCCTTCTTATCAAACATGGGACTCGGGAACCTGGGTATTGAAAACTGAATTCGACTAAAAAGACCGTTTGCACTCACTCAATTCGATGAATGAAAGATCATAGCGATGTACAGTGGCGGAAGAAATTAACGCAAAATTTTTCGCGCGCCAGAATGCGGCATTTTTGGGAACTTCTAGGAGCAGTACACACTCGAAAGACTGGCAACACTGAGGAAAACATCGTCTACCGCAAATATTTGAAATCCGCAATGGAACTCACATTTGTCGGAGCCTAGAACTTAGTCATCAATCGCCTCATTTTTGAGCTTTCGTCTCATATTATTTGCACATTCAGTCGCAGCGCATCGCTGTTTGTTTCAGCATGGTTCTTACGTCGAATGATATCATTTATACAGAAAGACTAATGATAAAAAATATTCACTATCCCCCCCAATTCAGTATACTATATGCTAAAATCTTCATCTTCTACCACCAAGGGATATTTATTGTGGTCGACTTTCCGTGGATCTTTTTGAATGATGCGTACTGTGTCTGTTTCAACGAAATAATATAAATCGAGATTTATCCGCACCAAATGTCGATAAAAAAAAGATTTAATTAAAAGAAGTATTGTCTAAGTAATGTAATTTTTCACGATATTCCATTTGTAGATTGACGAAGTTCCTTAAACGGATATTTATTAAATTCAAAACGGATATTTATTAATGAATCATTCTTGACCCAATATAAATCCGTCTTTAGTTCGTCATAATGGGATTGAACTATGAAAACATACGTAAACATATATAATTTCACGAAATAAAAATAAATGTGCTCGCATCGATACCGAATAATCTAGGCATATTTTCCCGATATTTCTTTCATCTTATCACAAGAAGCTTGGTGACGAGCTGTCCACTGTTAAGTTTTATCTAGTAAATATAGGATATACGAATAAACATTCAGAAAAGTTTACCCAAATTAGGTGTAGTTATGGATAAACAACTCTATTACGTCTGATTGCATACTATCTTACATGCTTAGCTATAAATTCGCCGCACATATAAAATTAACAAAAAGCCTTTTAAATGAGTTCAGTTAGGAGTAAAATATCATTAATGAGATAAATTAATAGGTAACGGTTAATGTTGTAGCTGTCAGATGTATTTGGCTAGCTAAAGAGTGGTCCGTGTTCGATTTTTAATGAACGCAAATGAGGGTTTATATAAATTTCCTCATATCGGCGATATGAATGAATGTAGTGTGTAGCTGCAATGACTGGCTGATAACATGAATTTTTTTAAATACAAAATAGATAAAATTTATGTAAGATCTTGTCCTTTCTCGGCGAATAATATGAATAAAAAATTCTCGGGCTTCTAGCCGAGTAAGAGTTTTTGTTGCTAACGTTTCGACGGATAACACTTCCATCGTCCTCCGAGCAGTAATGATATAAATAAATAATTTTAGATAAAATTTGCCGAATAAAAATAATTTTACTCGACCAGAAATAGAATGAAAAACTCAAAAATGTCTCGACCAGGGGTGGGATTTCGGTTCTTTTCTTCTCATGGTCGTTATTGTCATCCAAAAGGCAAGCCGCATTGGTAGGGCAATGCATAAGATCCTGGGAGCGCACTCCATTGCTATGTAGCCCCCGATCTTTCTTGATGACAATCGCGTTTTAGAAATCATGAGCGTAAATGTTATTATGAAGAACCATGATTTCGATTCAGGTTTGCTACCCAGTAACAACTACTGAGCTTTCTTATGACAAGGCGAATTTATGATGATGTTTCGTATCCTTTCGGTGAATTTATTTGCGTCCGAATGAGTTACTGTGAACTAAGTTACTTTTAAAATGAGTGGTGGTATTGTCTACGAACGTTTAAAATAACTAAAGGATAGGAACTACTCTCCCGGGAATACAAACAGAAAGAAGTAGTTCTCGGATTTCACCTCATCAGCCCAGACCATTCCAATCAAACGCCATAAGTTCCCCTCATGCATGGGTTTGGAGGCCAGCTACCTTAAGTCGGTGTTAAAGCAACGAGCAATCTTGGAGGACTCTTGAGGATCCCTAGAGTTTTCCCTGTGTCTATACAAAGCTTCACCAATACTAATCCATTCAAAATAGGAATGTATGAAGGGCGCATTATATTGATTTGGGAAATAATATGCCTTTAATAAGAGCTTACTTTCCCCTTGTGTTGCGGGGGATACCTTTTCTGCCATAGATAATGTTTTGAACGCCAGGCGTTTAACTCCCAGGAAAGAAGTGGTATTTGACTTCTCTTACGCCCTTAAAAGTATTCGACGGGGGCTTCCAATTTTTTCGAAGCCCGACGAGCCTTTTCTTTCTGGTGCAGCAAGTATTTGAAACCTGTGCGTTATTCACAACAACAAACCACCCCGACCATCACCACCCGGAACTTGGCCAAGGTTTACTGATGACTACTTCATTGAGACGAGCGTCGATAGACGAAGAAGCAGAGCGGATAGCGCAAGCAGACATACTGTTCAAAGTTTTAGCGGCCTCTCCATAAATTCTTGGAGGAAAAAAAGATCTTATTAGCCTTTAAGTATGCCTCATTTTTCTCCCAGGAGGAGGAATCGGATAGTAGGTTTGTAAAAGGCAAAAATATCTGTCGAAAAATTACCCGAAGAGGTGTTGCGCCTTCGACTTTCACTCACTGAACTTTTATTTGGTGTTTGAAAGTTAAAAAAAAAAACAATTTCTAACTACTATCAAACGAAATTCATTAAATTCATGTCCGCTATAATAAGAACTATGTTTTATCAAATGTTTATCAATATTCATTATTCGTCCGCAACTAGGAATACTTACGAGTTCACAAATGTCAAAATTCTAGGCGGTGGTTCAAAATCAATCATGTAACATAGATGGATTGGGCTGTACGGAGCGCAGCGTTCATTATGAGAAAAATGCGAGAAACAAACGTTTTTCTACCCTCTCAAACGAAACAATCCCAAATTAAGATGCATTGAGGAAAATCGTGGAGGAAGAATGGGAAATGAACCCAGTAAGATGATACCAAAATGTGGGCAACTCCATGTCACAAAGACTTGGTCAGGAAATCGAGAATGGAGGGGGATTGATTGATTATTAGGCTAATAAACATCCACATTCTTTATGCAAATACCAGCATATTTCTCGATGTTCCTTTGCTGTGATTATGTGCACACATAGCTCAAATTAAGAGAATTATTTTTAAATTCACTCGTTCTAAATAAAGCATTATACTGTCCCTTTTCAACATCCGTTAAAATACATTACCACTAAGAAATGAAATTTATGACCCTGTAAAAAGTCTGTTAATTTCTTCATGTGGGGGCACTCACAACTTTAACTTCCATTGAAGCAATAATATTGCGACGCATTTGAAGAGGAATAGATTCTTTAGAAAAGTAGCAATCGTATAATCTTTGATGGTGCACATTCCTAATTTGCACTCCATTGACTACTCTGCGGATTTATGAGGAGTATACAAATGACCATAGGGAAAATATCTAATTACTGCTTAGTCGATACATGGAAAAGATGATTTTGATTATTTTATCACTTTCACAGGGGAAGATAGGCGATGCATTTTTGTCGGAGTATTACTAAGACATGGGTATAAAAATGCTCCTCATAAAATTTAACTGCGTAATTTTAGCCAAACATTTTTCACTGCGAATATGTCAAATGGTATTTGAGTGATTCATGAATTTACCTTATCCTCTAAGTATTATTCTCCATCTTCTAAGTTGAACTGTTGAACTACACGGTTAATGTATTGCTCATAGCAAACCTAGAAAACAATGCTGGAAAAGCTTCAAATACCGTTTTCAAGATATTTTGAAGAAAATTCCACACTTGTTTGGTCTCTCACTCAGATAAGTAATCGGTATTTACAAGTTCGGCAGATAGAACCAAACTCTAATTCCTAATAAAAATAATTTCCCTCTTTACTAAATCATTTCAAAGTAATTTAAAGGTGAATGTAGCATCAGGTAAGGTCACTAAATCGAGTAACTGACACAACCAGAGATCCGGTCTATTCCCTCCTTCATGAATAGCTTTTCATTGAGTGGTAAATTGGCAAATGAGTAGGTATGAGCATCACACGACAGACAGGACCTAGACATCAAGTGGGGCCGAGTACCCGAGAATGGGAAGTAAACGTCTCATTCGACGACCAAGGAGACCGCTCTGATTCTTTTACAAAGCCCGAATATGCGTAAAACTCACACACGCATGGTTGAGGTCAATATCCATTCCCTGGACCTTCCGTGGATTCCTGCAAAGTTTTGGCTGCAATAAAGTCACATCGCGTAGATTAATTATAAAGGCACTAAAAGAGGCCACGCCAGGATTTGAACCCCGGGCATTCTTGGCCGCAGACAAACACTCTCCCTCTAGGCTACTTCATCGATCAAACGAAATCCGCGTCCAGTATTTCTTACTATACAACGAAAAAAGGGAATTCTAATGTTTCCTTTAAAAACTGGACCAAATAAAATGTTCTGGATTTTTGAAAGTAGTTTCCAGAAAGTAAATAATATTACGTTAGAAGTAATTAAGAAATTTAAGTGTTTGAGATGACCTGTATGCACGAGGGCGGAAACTTACGTAGGGTTTCAAGGTATTGGAAATTCTCGTAAAGAAAATTTTTCTCCACATGGAAACTATTCTATTCAACCAGATTTACCATACTTTTACTTAAAGTTCACAGGATATTACGCCAAAGTGTTGATTGTAATGCATCATATTTCTCGGAAGTAGTTTGAGGTCTATTAAAACGATGTTCATCCACAGCTATTCTCTGCACGAGGAAATACGTTTTATTGTCAGTGAATTTGATCTGGAGAGTAAAAAACTTTTATGTCCCAACAAATAATGCTTTCATCGTATTGTTTCTTAAGTTTCAATCAAGAAAATTTTTTTGAACGGTCCAAAGCTAAAAAAATATGGTAAGCATCTTTACATAATCAACTACGACTTCGGAACCTCGACTGGGTGCGGGTTGAAGCAAGCTCATCACGTTTACAACTCCTAGACGATCTCGCGAACCTAAACCTTATTAGTATGACTATTTACATGACGCGTAAAATCGTTATCCATTCATAGAGAGTTTGAATATTCCCGGTTTCCATATGCTGTCTCATTGTTGTCAAGTTGTCGAAGGAAAAGCGATTTCAATTAGTTCCCGTGTACGCCGCATTCAAACGCCAATGAGTTTTGCGTTAATTTTTTCCGCCACTGTACATTTGTGTCCGATTGACGTTGTCAAAAATGGTAACTGTTGATGGAATACTTACCTGTGGCAGTTAGGTGAGTTTGTACTGTATAACTCTCCAAAAATTAAACACTCTTATAAGTGAAAAGTTTTATTTTCAAGCGATTGTACGTGCCGAAGGCGTTGAAGTATTTGTGGAGCGTACATATACGGTAATTATAGTTGTAAGGAATACAAGTAAAAGGTAAAAATTAGTGTCTTTATGGCTACCGTTAATATTCAGTTCCTACTGAAAGATTGCAAAAATGATCCCAGAATTTTGATACATCGATTTAGGTGCTTTGGTACTTAATAATTTTTATAATGTGTATTCAGTTTGATTTACCATATATTTTATTGATGTTATTGATTTATCAATTGTCCAACTTACATTTAGTATCTGAGTGAAGTCACTCGATTTCCATGGCTAATGCTATGCAGTATCGAGTAAATACAATTGCCGATTTCTTTTAATTTCGTCAATTTTCTCACTAAATCAGCCTTCAATAATTTAGTCAGCCATTCTGGATCTTCACCGATGAGTTGAGTACTTAGAGTTGCTTATTTTCTTCGGTTTTACTCACTTAAAGTCGAGAAAATTGTAAATGGACTGTACCTGGAGTGAATTTGAATTTTGGTGAAGAGAAAAGGGCATCGTATATAAACTATTCTTGAATATTATTTCCTCCTCCTCTGTGAATCAGGGCTGATTTCATTAGTGTGAAAGGCAAATGCTAAATTGAGTATTTTGTTTTGTAACCATCCAACTCCTTGTCTGCAAATATATGATTCTATATTTCACTATTAGAACAGTGGTAATTTAACCGCGTTTTATTTGAGCTTTATCTCTGAATGATCTCTGAATGTCTGATCAGCACATATATCTGTGCCTAGGAAAAGTAAACTTTCATTAGTGGGTTGGAATTCTGAAATATGGAGTAGACCCTACTTTGGAGGTATGTGAATTATATGCTTTGAATCAGGGTATAAGAAGATGGGAAAGTTGAATTCATGCTCGCAAATATATCCATTCTTCCATCCAATCTTTGCTGAATTCCGGTCCAAAAATTATATCCTACATATTTCTATGAACATATTGTTATTTGTGACGTAACTAGGTTCAATAAATGATACGCATTGATGGCGTCCTCTTTAGTTACTAATTGCTAATGCCTTCTTTACTCTCCACAATTCAACATATAATTACAAAATGTTGATTGGTGGACGGTGGCTTTAAAAATTTTCATTTACATACAAATTTGCGGAAACATTTACTCGTTATCTTACTAGTAATACATATTGATGAAAATAAAACAAAATCATGTTGCCGATGTAGTTTCCTGGCCATAAAATGCTTTTTCACACGACGGCTGATGACATGTCACGTGTATTTCGAAATATGTAGTTTGATGACGTGCGTTCAGATTTTCTCTTAAGAGCATAGATATATATTTTGTATTGTAATAATTTTTCTCAATAAATATGAAAGTTTCATTCCGAGTTAAAGACATTTTTTTAAAGAAAATTATCACACAAGGTTATATCTTAAATTTTGAATTCCGCGCCGTAAACCTAAGTAATGACAGTGCTTTCACCGAGACAAACATTTTAAATATTAGTCTCGCATGAAATAGTAGCTGATGGAGTTAATTTAAGGTAAATTTTCAGGGCATTGCATAAACTTCAGCCAAAAGAGAATGTTTCATTTTCCAACTTCATCTGGCATGAAATGTTTTGCTCGACTTTGCACTATAATCGAGTATAGCTCTCCATGCTTGCTAATGGTCGAGGCTGTGCCCCAAACCATGAAACTCCGCACTTCAAAATACCATTCGGGCATTCGGCTTATCAGTCTTTATTCTTCACGTTTGCTAACAAGTAACAAGTCTGGATAACCTCTGGTACAGTTGAAACTGCCTATAACGGAATCGCACGGTGCCGATAAAATTTTCTGTTATGGACAAGTTTCCGTCATACACAGGGTCGAAGTACTTCATAGGAAACACATACTTAAGGAGGAATAAACTGTTGCAGCGGTTTTTGAGACTTTAGTAATACATAGCGATATCGTTGTTAACATTTCGCTTAGAAATGACATTGAATTTGTGGAGAACATTTTGGTCTAAATTTAATACTTCTCACTTTCAGGATAAAGTAATGTAAAGTATTAAATGATGAATGCACTCTTTTTAGGTATACGTTTATATTTTTTTTATTAAGTTGCAACCATACAAATGGGCCAGTCAAGATTTTTAAATACTATGGATTGAATAATTTGAGTTCGCTCGCACAAAATAATCTTTTATAAAAGACTGCTTAATTTTCGTATTTAACAAATGTTTTGTCTCTGCGCGATTCTTACAATCATTCATCAAACTTAAGAGACCAACATCGTTGTTAACTATACAAAATGTTTTGATCTCTGCAATAGCTTGAATCACTTCTTTATAATTATTTAATTTTGTAGTGTCTTCGATTTTACTACCTTCGATGTCTTCCTCCCCATCATCCTCACCACATTCCTTTTCGCTCACTAAAGAATCAATGTTAATATCACTGGAAGCGGTCGCTAGGTTTGCATCAATATTCACAAAATCCATTACCTTTGTCACATTTTTATTCATAATTGAAGCGAGATCATGAATATCTGCATTTTTACTACCGCTATCGTCGTTAATAATGTCTTAATCACTGTAAACAAAGCCAGCTCTGAGGAAACATTTATTGACACCTTTTTTCACGCAATTTATTTCTCTCGTCAACCAACTTATGGCATCCAAAATGGTTATAGATTTTACTACTTTACTCACTTTGTCAAAAGATTCAACAGCAGTTTATAGAGATTGCATCAAAAACTTTCTGTAATGCACATTCACGCAATAAATAACACCCTGATCCATTTGCTAAGTGATGCTGGAGATATTCGCAGGGAACCAGGCAAGTTTCACATTCGTTAGCTCTATATAAGGATAGCACGTGGCATTGTCCAAGAAAAGAATTTCTTGAAAGAAAAAACTTCGCGTCCTGCTGTTTTCATTCTCCAGTTAAAAGAAATCAACCAGTCCTCCATTATTTTAGCCGTGTTCCAAGCTTTAGAATTGTGTCGCCAGATCACAGGAAGCTCTCCGATGTTTAAATTTTTAAAGCATCTGGGTCTCGGGGCTTTACCGATCACAAGTAGTTTTTCCATGTTTCCTTCTATGTTTCCACAAATGAAAACAGTAAGCCGCTCTTTGGAGTGTTTACCTCTACAGCATTTGTCACCTTTAAGAGACAACGTTTTTGTTGGGATTGCACGGAAAAATAGCCCCGTTGCATCACCATTAAATATGCCTTTTGGATGGTAATCTTTAATTAAGTCACGAACTTTTACTTTCCAACCGGAAACTACGGCCTTATCGACATCATTTGCCTCTCCGCAAACACTGTTCCACACAATATTGTGACGCGCTAGAAAACTTTCTAACCAGCCATTAGAAGCTTTAAACTCTGAATTACCTAATTTGGCAGCAAACACTTTCGCTTGCGCTTGGACCATTGGTCCCGAAAGCGGAATATTTTTTGCTCTCGTTTGAACTAACCATTCCCAAGTCAATTCGTTTATTTTTTCGTTTCCAGTTTATCTTATTTTTCTTTTGGAGTTCAAATTTGTACCTGAAAAGGAAAAAAAATGCAAGTAATGTTTAACGTATTTTTACGAACTCTTCTCTATCTATATTTTAACCCATCATATCATATCCTGTCTTATGCGTTAGAATTAGCAGGTCTTTATGGAAACTCTTTTGGCTTAGTGAATTCAATTTAATTTATCAAAGTCAATTTATCGAAAATTGTTTACTCTTAATGAGATAATGTTTCATTCCCAAGGATGCACGGTTTTGTGTTGCGTTTTAATTAAATTTACCACCAAAAAAATCAAGTATTTGAAATACACATTGAAATATAAAATTAATTAATGAGATTTATGTAACATTTTCATATTTCAAGGCAGAAGAAAAAAGCGTGTAAAATGCAGTGTTTTAAACACCATTAAGAATGACTCTTGTTACAAATATTATGAAAATAATGTCACATAATGAAAATAACGTCATATAATGAGAACAATGTCCTTTTTTAATCGTTAAAAAAGGTATGAAATCATAAATGCATTGATGTAATTACGAACCTTTAGCATATTTAGCGTGCAGCACCTCTTTATCCTTCAATGTGTTGTATAATTGCGTTTTTCCCCACTTTAATTTCAGTTGCACCTCTTTTACGCCGCACTGCTTTCTTTCGATGAGGTCAATGATGTCATTTTTGTCCTGCAAACTCAATGCCTTCCTTTTAGACATTTTATAATTCAGCCACTTGCACTATTAGGGTCATATGCCGAAGCCCGGTATGCTGGAGGGCATACCTCCAATCCTAGCTCAACCAAAATCTCCTTACTCCCCTTTTCACTCATTTTCCTTTCTCCTCGTATTCTACATTGGCTTATCTCCACTCACACTTAGCCATACACACCCCCTCACTCATTGTATAGCATACCCCTTCAACCTCTCCTGCAACCGACTGTTGACAACTCAATAGCACGCTTTGAGTCGCAATTGAGTTGTCAGACATCCCAATAAACAGAGAAATCCACCCCCCTCCGTACCTGGCCTCATCTAGCAAAAACATAGCAGCCGAGCTACTCTCCACTTTCATGGTTCTTACGTAGGTAACTCAAAAACTCATCCAAAGATCTGGCGTCACTCGGGGGAACTTCTTTACAATGAATGAAAAAACACCTGATTATAATTCCACACTTTATTTGTGAGGTTTACGAAAAAAAATTCCGAACATATATATATCGTAATGTATCCTGACGACGACATGATGTGCTGAAACCTAGTTCGTTTATCTTTAAATGAAGTGTGGAATCATGATTGGGTGCTTTTTTCATTCTTCATGCAATATTTGCAACTTGGTTTCGTTCAAGCTAAAAAAAAGTTCGTTTCGTTAAAAAGTCTCTTACGAAACTTTACATTATACAAAGAACTTAGAGACTAAATTTTTATTTCTTATGCTCGTGATTTGAGATATTTTTGGTACATTTGCGGTACGTTTACAGCGACCAGTGTGATTGAATTTGGTTATCGTAGTTGTAGATATACAAAAGGAGAATGAAACGTTTCATTTGCGGAAAATGGCAAAATTCTTCGTATGCAATTTCTGATTATTTCACACAAAATCCTTCAGTTCTCTTAAGCCTATCTACTTCCTTTATTAATCTGAGTAAGGAGGATGAGGAAAGAAGGCTGCTGGGCAAAATGTTGAATCAGGATGAGGAGGGAGGTCCAGGAGCAGAACGTTTCTCTCGCAGTTCGTTTTAATGACTTCGTCGTTCATTAATGCATTCAGAGCTGTCGTTGTCGGAGTCACAGTCGGTCGTTTGTCTAAGGTGGCGGCTGGGCTCACGATTCTTTAAAGGAAGCACAACTTTAATTAAAACCTGGGCCTTTGGGGTGGCGGCATCTGTTTGGGTAACATGATGGCTCCAAGGTAATGAGAGCCATGGTCAGGTGCCGCTCTCACGAGTTGTTCGAGGGTGCGGAAGTAATGCGTGAGGTTGTGAGGGGGATGTGGGACAAGCGTTGTCGCCGAGTGACTCAGATGCATTCCAGAGGAAACTGACACAGGTACATTTAAACCCAGAATGGATAGTGATGCACCTCTCGCCGGAAATGTAGATCACTATGAATGTGGAGAAATTACAAAGCAAAGTGTTAAAATTTTCGTAAATCATCTGCAATACTCTACATTTAAATTTATGACTTACTAAGATCGATTAATTTTCTCAGAAGTTATAGAAATATTACTACATACTAATACAATAAAATACAAATAAAAAAGATAGAGAACTGAAAATCTGGCAGAGACGTGACAACCCCCTTCGGTGCGCCTACGCCCTACATTTCACGCTGGTACGTTCTATTTCTCTCCCTTCCCATCCCACTCTTTGATGAAAAGTTGAGCTGGGTGTCTTTTTATTCAAAGTATAAACTTTTTGGGGTACCTTTTAAACTTAATCCCCCCATTCTTCGACATTTTTTAAATATGCAAGAAATTTCAATTTTAAATATTTGCTACGTATTACATGTTACTAAAGTAACAATAAAGTCTTAGATTTTCCTTCTAAAATTTATTAGGATAGATATAGTAATGAGAACGAAAAAAATCTTATTTATTATATGAAAGTCTTCTTTCTCTTGCTTTGCATGAATAAATAAATCTTTGCTTCTTCTTACATGATGAACTAAGTAGAAGAGTGGTCCCTCTCTTCTGCTCTTGCCTTACAATGGATTTCTTCTTTTTTCCCATTTGTGCGATTCGTCCATCTTCATTCTTCCATCGTCGGTCCGGGACGTTAGTCCTCCTTTTCTCGTTCTTCTTCGTCTCCTAACAGATTTTATTTTGCAAAATATAGTACTGTTTCTGTCTCCTTTGGAATGAGTTTTGCATTTTTTCCAAATGTGCTGGCCAGGTCTTTGTGGCTCTTTTTAGTTTTTCTCTTGCTTCATCAAACTCATGGCATTTGAAGAGTCTCTGATTTATGGTGTCTGGCCCTTCTCCACAGGAGCAGATGTCCGTCCTTGTTCTCGCAAATCGCTTGCGGTGGGTTTGAAAATTTCCATGTCCAGTTAGAAATTCATTTTCATTTCGTCCATTACGAGTGGAATTTTAAAGTCTACCTTCACTCGTAAGGTATAACATATATTAAATAAGTTGAATAGATTTTTGTACTCAAATCTCCAATTTGAGCAACGTTCCATCAACTTGACCAAATATTATTTACCTATCGCAAAGCCAGAATTGTAATAAGCAACAGTGTCAATAAAACAAAATTAATATAATAGATAAAACTACCTTTATATGAGAAAATATAAATATTTTTATTTTTAGAGAAAACGGAAAAATGAAACGAATTAAACCATCTGCATCTAGCTGATTGTGGGTACACCGGGACAAGGCACGGATAGCTATACGTATTAACCCTCAATGCACAAATGTGTGAATTTCTACATAGGAAAAATCATTCGCCTTGACCGGGACTCCAATCCGGATCCGCTTTATTATCCGCCCGAACTGCACTACCAATTACGGAAAGGGGGAAACGGCAATCGGAATAAGGTGAAATGGCGGTTGAGTTTTAAGTTGGTCAGAGAAAGGAATTGAAATACTGAGTGCGTTTGTAGTCAACTCTCATCACGATGCTACACACCCCTTTATTCATCTTAGTTCATTATTTTCTCTCATTCCCATTGGGATGAACAGTACAAAGCTGAAATAATGGTATGATGGCGGGATAATAAAATATAATTTTCTTGTGGATCCGGTTAAGAAGTTGGGTGGAGCGTGAGAAATTATTGGAAAGAAAATGAATGGTTTACTGTGATGGGTCATAGGGGGTTTTGCGCGGATGCAGAAGGGAGTTTAATCGTCAGATCGGCGGAGGGAGAGTATACTTTTCTGAGGTGGAGGTAAGCCCCTGAGGATATTCATTCGAGTTCAGGGATTTTTGAACTGAGGAATTTTTCTACTTTCTTAAATCTCTTCTTCTTTCCATTTTTTTCCACGCTCCATGTCATCACCTTAGACGAGTGGGGAGGATTTAACAGCAGACACAGCGTGATCCACGCACTGTTGACACTTGCGGAGTGAAAGGTGGAAGTCGGCGACCGAGGGATTTAGAGTCAACTTGAAAAGGGAATGATTATGATAGTTCAATTGATTATTGCAGTAAGCTTATTAATGGACTTAACATACATTCAAAACTGAAGGTAATAAACCTTTCTAATTTCAGATAATTGGAGCTGCGTTAACAGGCCTCAATTCATAATGCAATGATGGTAGCTCACAGTATAGCTATTCTTCTTTATTTTTCCATTACCGTACAGTAAATCTACTTAAAGCTCTCTAAAACGAATGAATTTTGATAAATACCAGCTTTAACTGGCTAAAGCTCACCGTTTACTGGTTCTCATAAAAGTCAAATCGTTTTGTATAATAATTAAAAGAAGACGAATGTGGCGCCATTAATGTAATAAGCATATAATTCACCGAAATACAATCGTCAAATTGAGACTTCTATGCAGTGCTCCCTTTTTTTCACTCCTACTCTGAGTTTGCATCATATAACAGTTTCAAATCACTACTTTAATTACACTACATCTTACTATCTTCTGAGAAGAAAACTGTAGAAATAAGTCCAAATGGCTTTAAGAGCATGCATTACTATTCATGTTCACAATATCTAATTACACTACTCCTTTTCTTTTCTCAGACACATAAATTGCGGTTCAGTGCCATTTACCACCAATCAATTAGTCAGTGTTTCCCAACCACTTTTTGTGCAGCTTTGCATTGTGGTTTTCATGGCTATCTCTTTCTCATTATTTCGCGAATTTAGCTTTGACGTTTCCGTTATTTCCATGGTATATTTGGGTTATATTGCTAAACATCCCTGATACCCGATAGGATTGGCGTATGACATTTGTGCTTGAATTGGATTCTTTTTATCTTATCGCCACTCGACTTTCGCTTTAACTCTCAAAAGATGCTCCCTTTTTTTCGACTTCATTTCGACTCACCTCCTTCCAAGGTTAAACTTTTTGCACACGGATAGGTTTCTTTTGGCAATCTACAGGTACTGAGGGCGTATTTGAAAAAAAAATGTCTCCTAGACACTCATTTGCATGGTTTAAAAAAATTATGTGACAAAGACACTCTATTAAATCATTTAAAACCCTGGAACTTTCTTTGATTCTTAATTAATATATATTTTCACTGAGATACCTTGAGCTAAATCCGTCTTATAGCCATACTTTTTCATTCATGCAGATCCTAGTTGGTATTCATGATTGGTCTTTAAAGTAGTAATTAATCGAATATAATAATTGTTTCAATAGTATGAATTAAGTAGTTAATGTAAAACAGAAAAATTTAACTGCACGAACGATTTTTATTGATTTTGAAGTCTTATATTCCAACTTACGAATTCACTGCCAAAGTTTTCTAATTCTTAGATATATTCTACCATTAAGTAATGCCTTCAATTTTTTACCTATTTAAACCATGTACTTCAGCGTAAATAAATATTTATATTCATATATTAAATAAATTTATAAAAAAAATTTCAAGAGCAGAAATGGCCACCATCATTTAGTTTCACGTTTCATAAATCCAAATTCGTTGTTCATGGATGTTTAAAGAACGGTTTTCATGAATGCTTCAAGGTATGATGTTGAAACAGCCAATTGTTTGAGAATCAGAAAAACTTTTATTCACTCTGCAATTGTTAATTGCCTCACCTCATTGGGATAGAAGAACTGTAGAGAAAATATGGGCTTTAAGTAGTAAAAGTATTATTACAAATCCAGTGTGTGAAGAAGAAATTCCTCATATTCCTTTCCTAGCCTCGGAAGTCAAATTGTCCTGTTGCTTGTATTTTTTCTTATTATTAGAGGAGCATGCGTCGAAGTAAGGTTGAGTGAATTATTATGCTCGCCTAAAATCTACCTATCCATGTTTTGGCGTTATAATAAGTAAAATTTGGGCAAAATGTGCCCAAATTAACGCTTCTATCAGCATAACTTTGATGGTACTGAATAGCAGGAATATTAATCAAAACACCTGGTGATATAATATTTCTTTAAATGTAACCTGCGATCGTAAAACCTGTTTGCTTTTTGAAATTTATTGTCAAAATAAACTTACTGGTGTTAGGAAGTTATCAAGATAAGTCGACTTGATTTAATATTTTCCTCATGGTAAAATATGGTTCAATATTTAGAATGGCGTTCAAGTTTTCCATAACTTACTATAGATGCAATACAGTTATTTTATGCGGAAGATTTTACCTTATTCATAGGAAAAACTGCCTCTCGATCGTCTATAAAACATAAACCTTCCGCAGAATATTAGTTTATAGACCTGCAGTTAAGCATATCTTGGGAATTGTTTAGTAGGCAGGGTCTTATAAGGCTATTTGATTGAAATTTGAATCTGGACCTTCGCAATAAATATAATATCTAAAAAAAATATTAATTTTACGTTGGAGAGACGCCGAAGGTATTTGTAACTTTGTTCTAGTATTTGTTTTACAGGTAGTTCTTTAATTAGTCATGTAATAAAAATTTGTAAAAAAGTTTAGAGAGAGAGTGAACCTCTTATGGTTATGTAGGTAGTAGGTCCAGAAGTACATTAGCCCGGGTCTGTTATCTCACGTCTAGTTATGCACGATAATTACTGCAAATTTATTTAGTTACTGTTTTAGTCTTTCTATCATTAATCTGCTGGTCTTTACTGGTGCTGGCTGGTATTGATAAAGCGGGTCTTTTTTATTGAATAAGAAGAATGCTATGGTGGTACAGGGCAGAAAAATAATTAAAGTTGTATTTTTTTAATTTCAAGACCACGCTTTGAGTACTCTTTGCCTTACTGTGACTATTACTTGCTCAATCGTTGATGAAAAAACAGAAAGAAACCGAGAATATTGTCATAACACGAGTTATGGACAACGTTGACGGCGACCGATGTCATTGTTCGTCAGTTCAATGGAGCGTTTCGACCCCCTGTTTCGTGGTGATTCCTTGCTACGACCTGTCAACACAGCGATAGATGATCCTTAGCTTGTGTTAGTCGAATACGTGCACTAGTTGTGCAAACACAATTTCAGTGCCTTAGCCTATTTGGGATGTTGGGAGTGATTTGTAATACCTTCGGCAAACAGGCCAAAATGGAGGTCATCTTGAAGCAGCGGTGGTGAGGAGATAATATGAAGAGTAATTAGCATCACAAATATTTGCCAAGGTGAGGATGGGGTTATGTCTTCGCCTAACAATCCGAAGCTTGAGTATACGAATCCCGCCTGTGGATTATTCACCAGCGAGCATGGGTGTTTATAATATTCTAAAAAAAGTCGCATTAAATGGTCAGCTTACCTGACCATTTACAGTTTTCCGAATCTTGGAAATTTATTAATGAATGTGCTTTTCATTAGATATTCTTTCATTGTTTTTATAACCTTTTAATATTGCATGGACACAAATTGGCCAGAATTGAATTGTAAATGCTCGTAATTATAATACGATTCTCGCTGGAAACGTTGATGAACCTCACCTCTATTGGTTAATGCGAAAGTAGGATATTTGGATGTCAGAAATCCAACTCTGACATATAGAGAAACTCTTTATTTAGTAACTATCTCTTTTCTCGATACATATGAATCACGATTTGTCTTAACCTTACCTCAAAATTTTCAAAGTCCCTTAACCTAGCATCTGCAATAGATAACCTGAAATGAAACTTACGATAGCCTCCACTCTGAACAAACACTGACTCGCTCCCCTGTCTTCAATTGGTGTAAAGTTTTCAAAGACAATATACATATTTGCATACTATCTCGGAAAATTTGCTTTAAGACCTTATATCGGGCTCCTTAAACTGGGTACCACAAAGGTCTAGTAAAGGGTCCCATTGATAATGCAAGTTAACATGTTCTGTAGTCGGCACATGGTAAAGGATTATTTTTACCTCTAAACACTTACGATAGATTAGGCGAAAATAATGTTATGCACCAGCAATTTTTTTTGCTGAAGTTGGGTGTTGCTCAAACTTTTTCAGCCAATAGAGAATTAAATACCTGTGTTCTGTTATTAGAGGCCGCAGAGTGCAGCCATCTTATATTAATATTAGAGTTCATTTGTTATCTTACTTAATTTAAATGCAAACGAAGTCATTGGGGATGAAAGCGCACTTCCTATAATAGATTTTTCATTTATAGACTTAGCCACTCCTTCTTCTATCCCCACAAAGGACGTTGACGGAGAGGGCATTATGTCATCAAACCATAGCCTGACAAACGAAATAACAATAATCTTGGTTATTCCAGCTCATTCGTTTAGATAGCACGACGGAATGGACGAATTAGTGGATGAGGATTTATTTACAAGAATATAAGGCATATTTTAGATATTTAAGCAAGTAATTTTTCAACTTATATGTGCTATTTAGTGCAACGGATTATGCTGAATTTTAACCATAGAATTAACCGGAAATGTTCATCAGTGGTCGTTCAATCCTAAGATTGATTGACTGATGCCCTCCACCTTTCCCTATCTAATGCTAGATCCCTTAATTCCTGGAATCTATTCCTATGTACTTTCCTTTCTATTTGGTCCATGAAATTGTTCCTCGGTCTTCCTCTGGGTACTTTATCCTCTATTTTCCCTTCAATAACGTTCTCCACAAACTCCTTGTGTGTCTCAGGGTGTATCCAAGCCATTTGATTCTTCTTTTCTGCATGATGTTCTATATGGTCCTTACCTCTTTCGTCTTCCGGAAATGGAGATAATTATAATTAGAAATAGATTCATAAACATGTGTGAGGAGAAGGCATACTCGGGTGCCTCGTTTTTTCACTTTTTTCTTGGAGCGAATCGTAATACCCGGTAAAAGTTGCGTATGAAATAGAAGCCGCGTCCAGAGCTGGAATCATGACAAGTTATGGAGTGCTCCTAACTCTCTGAATACATTACTCCTACAGACTGCCGTTCATGGATAAAAATTTAAAATAAATTTTTTTATCATTAAAATATTTTTTCTAATCAATGTGTTTATCACATCTACCTAAAAAACCCTTCGATGAAGCATATTTTCTTAGCGAATAGTCACATTTAGGGCAAATATAGACACTGATATGTTTATGTATTTGCCAAATATTTCGTTAATAGCTCACTCAGGGAGTACTCAAAACCATTGTACAGTTAAAGGATGATTCTTAGTTTAAACCTTGCACTGCTCGGTAACGAGTGGGGACATTTGTTTAATAGTTTTCTATCATAATCGTGAGTAAAAAAAATGGAAATGTTACTTTATGAAACATTTATTCATTGTTCTGCTGTACAAAAAATTTCAAACTTTGCACTAAACACTTTGAAAGTCAACATGTATTTTAAGTTAACATTATGCTTCTTTCTTTAAAAATAATTGGTTCTCAAGTGTGCGCCCCTAAGTAAATAGATGCTATAATCCAATTTTTCGAAGAGTAAAATCAAAGTTATCAGGTAGCATCTAACCTGATCAACAACAAGATAAGATTACATCTAGAACCTAATACTCCGCAAGAGATAATCACGCGTGGAGAATGCTTTTCCAATACTCTAAAGTAATTATTCATGGGTCGAAGGCGTCAGTTTTGAACAGCATAAGCCTTGTCTTAGACATGTGGTTCAGAATGTGATTACAGCAGGCTGTGAGGTGGTGCTTTAAGCTAGGGGGAAAAAATAAACAAGGAGGCGGAAGGAGGGTACTGGAGGCGAGAACCTGACCGTAAAATGCCGATGTATATACGTTCTGGGATGATATAGGCTATTATCTTTTGGTTTTGAAATAAAAACTAGTAAAAAATTATAAATCGAGGTTATTACGATACAGTTCGTGAGATTTTTATGGCTCGTCTTCTCACCTTTTTTATTGTAAGTTTTACTGAGGGCACCTAATCTGTCAACTCATTGTTTTAGATTTGAATATTAAATCTAACCTTTATAAGTCCGAATATATATTGAAAATAAGTATTTCATGTTTTTCATACAATACTAATTGTCAATATGGATTCGAATATCAAATTCTTCCACGAAGTGATGCCTGAAGGTGTAAAGCTTAACCTTTAGAAGCTCAGGTTAATATAATTTAATTTTTACCAACATAACCTTGTGAAGTGTGAGATAACGATTTTACACTAACCTTTTCCCTGAAAACCTGTATTCATTGGTTTCCAGTTTACCTTCACACTATTAGTATAATTCCCGTACACCTCGTACTCTTACCCTCTCCGTATAGGTATACCCTCTTACCGGGCCCTTGTGTCAGTTAGAATTGCTATAGCAAGGCCTTAGTCAATTCTTAAAACCAGTGCAATCTGCAGTTATTTTTTGATGGCAAACACCTTGATTGCCCGCTCAACGATATCAGGAGCAAAATCCCATACCCTCTGATCATGGGCGTGAATTGAGAATTTTGATATGGGTCTGGGATTACCAAGAGGCCCGGGTAGATTAAATAAAAAAAATTAAATTATTGATAAAATGATCTATTTTCCCTTTTGTGTTCCATTTAAACTTTGTTAATAATAACTTAATTTAGGTTAATTAAGATGGGTAACGAAAAATGTTCCTTTAGAATTCCGACCACACATTATGAATAAAACGACTGCTTCTGCTCTGGGCACTAAATTTTATTTATCAACCTAGTGTAGACTCCATTCCTCGAGATTTTGTACTTTAATTATCCCACGGCTGAATAAACTCATTGTATCTCGCCCCCACCGACCTCGAGCGAGCTCTCGAAAAGTTTCCGGTGTAAGTTGCGGTTGTGGCCAGCACCGCTCTTCCGGCCACGAAACGTCCACGAAAAATAGTTCTCTCTTCCAGTTAACCTCAGAGCCCTCCGGCGGTCGCCACCTGGTGTTGCCTCCTTTACAATTATGATTTGACATAGGTTCAGTCGCCTCCTTCTTGGATGACAGTTATGATTTGTATATTTGAATGCCTTTGAGCGTACCTTTGTTTAAAAATATCCTCTGCCATTTGATTTAGTAGTACATGTGATCAAAAATGTATTTTCGAAGTTAAATTTTCATGCATATGAATATTTCACATTTATATGAGTCATTCCTCTGGCTCTTTTCTTGAAGATTTCTCTGGTGAATGCAATTTAGGATTATTTGTTGTGGCTGGATATTTCCTGGTGCCGTTATCAAGACAAAGAATCATAAAAATGTCTCTTTGTACCTTTGTTTTTCGGTGGACAAGTGTTCAAAGTCAGTTATTTAATTAAAAAATAGTATTTTTGTTGATTGGAATGATTTTTGCAGATGAAACGTGTTAATAGAAATAATTCCCTACAATTACAACTGGCTATCAAAGTAAAGTGATAATTGTTGCTTTCATGCCCGACCTATGTGACTTTCTTTTCTTCATAACATCAATCGAAGTAGATAATTGGATTTGTCAAAGTTATTTAAATAGATATACAATTTTAGACTCAAACTGGAATGTCTATGTCAACTCTATGTACTTCATGGATTAGAAAATTAAATATGTAAAACGTTGCAAAGTGATACCGACTCGTTTGTATAATAGGCGATGGAAGAGAGATGATTAGACGCAAATATCTCCAAAAGTAAGCGATTTCTCCTCTCCCCTATTTTTTCTTCCGGAACACGTAAAATAGTTATTACTCTCTTTACTTTATAGTTAATTTATAATTATCTAGAAGAAGACCACCAGTAGAAGGATCAAGGAAGATCAGACGTTTTGGGAGAACGAGTTATTCATGTCGCGAGAGTGACCGGTTTTGTGTGGTGATCAGAGAGAAGCCCTTACACTTCCCTGGCGCTACCAATCTTTCAAAAAAATACTACGTGTAAATTGGGGTAAAGTTTTTTAACACTTCGACTGGATAATTAATTCAAAATTTCCCGATAAAAAATTTTTAATTCATCAATTCACTCATTCCTGTTTCGTTAAAATATTTAAACGTTTATGTTCCGATTTCCATGCGGCATCCATTTAAAAAAAATAGCAGTAATTAGAAAGGGAAAATAAAACTCTCATTATAAAATGATACTTCGTAATGTTGCATTCTCTAACTTTTAGGGTGAGCTCTCATCTAGGTGGTGGTAATAGATATCATAAAAGAAGAAATCACATGAGAATATTTTTTTTAATTTTCGGCCACAATACCCTGGAAAAGATGCCTAAAGAAATGCACGAAAAGGCCCCTCCCTTAACTTATATATCTAGGTCTGGCAGAAGCAATAAAATTAGAGAGATACACTGCCGAACAGATATGTACAAAAACTCGTTATTTCCGAACACCATGAGTGACCACAATAAAAACTGAGCTCCAATAAATATTCTCCTATTATATACGTCACGATTTCACCTTCCAAAACCTTACATCATTACGCGGCTGGTGATCAAACACCCACTACCACCCGCCTGATGTGGCGGCTTGCAGGGTAGTTAGTAATTGTGGATGTAGAAGTACCTAAGCAATAGAACAGGTTTTATACTACCTTTGACTAGTTATGCTGAATTGAGCTCTTATTTGCTCGGTAGGTAAAAATATAGCTTTATAAATTACAGTTCACAAAATAACCCGAAACGCACTACTTGCCGGAAAATCCTACGCAATGATTGTGCATGAGTTATCAGATCTACCTGAAGAAGATCCATAGATGAAAATATCTGATTAGTATTGAAAATGTTGTAGAACGAGAACGCCTAACAGATTTATTTGATTGGTATCCCAGACAAAATTCATTTCTGCTGATTTTTCTCCTTCAAAAACGATTGGTGAATTGGAACCAATTTCATGCCTCATTTATAATAAATATCATAACTTATTGTCAACATTAAATGTCCTTTAAAGCCACTGACTTCAAATTATGATATTCCTCGATTTCAAGTAGGCATTCGACAAGGTTCTTCACAAAAAACCTATATATAAATTGAAAATATCCGAAGTTAATAGAAAAATAGTGAATTGGATAAATGACTTTCACAGTGATCGAAAACAAAAAGAAGTTATTGATGGTTTTAGCTCTGATATGGTCGAAGTCACATCCGGTGTTCCTCAGGGAAGTGTGATCGGCCCTCTTTTATTCATTCTCTACATAAATGACCAAAGCTCTCGAATTAGCAGTAAATTAAGGTTATTTGCAGACGATACAGTTATCTGCCGTGAAATGAACGAAGACGAAGTTCTGTCATCGGACCTTAACAACGTTTTTTCGTGGTGCCAGGAGTGGGGGTTAGAATTAAATATCAGCATATGCACCACAGTCCACTTCCTGCGAAAGTCATCACAAAAATGCCATACCGATACTGTGGGTGGAGTAAATATTAAATCTTCAGATACAGTAAAATATCTTGGAATTACCTTAACATCTGATATATCGTGGGGATTACACATGGGTATGTGACGCAGCATTAAAGAAACTACATTTTGTTAAACGTATAATAGAAAGGTCCTCGGAGGAAAAAGTTAAAGAGAGATGCTACTTTGTTCTGGTGAGGCCACACCTCGAATACGCCGCGAGCATTTGGGATTCTGGTCAAATAGATTTAACCAAAAAAATTAATAAAATACAAAGGAAAGCAGCGCGCTTCGTTAAAAATTGCTACGAGCGTACATAAAGTGTCTCACAACTTTTAGAGGGATTAAAGTGGGAGCTCCTAGAGACTCGGAGGCTACACGCTAGGCTTAGGCTGCTTGATAAATTCAGAACTGATATTTTTCAGAGCGACATAGAGAATATTATCATGACTCCTCACTACATCTCTAGGTCTGATATCTCCGATAAAATAGGAGAGATACACTGCCGAACAGATAGATACAAGAACTCGTTCTTTCCGCGAACAATAAGCGATCACAATAAAAATTGAGCTCCACTCAGTACACTCCTATATTAAATGTCACCATTTCATCTCTAAAAAACGTATACCCTTACACAGCTGGTAACCTAACACCCCCTGCCACTCGCCCATGCGGCATGCGGTATTATGTAGATGTGGATGTAGAAATGAGTTTATTTCTGCAAATTAGTTATTAGTGTTTTCATGTCACAGGCAAAAAAGTTTTACAATACTTTTCAATTTTATGTAACCCACGATATTCATTTATTATTTTACTATTGTATTATTTATAGCGTATTGATGTAATTATCGAATCATCTTATTATTTTAGTTGTTACTTATCTAGGTATCCATGTCAATTTTAATTTATCTCGTATCAGTCTTGAGGGAAAATTTGAAAATAGCAAGGCCGGTAATGGTGCAACTAATATTTTTGGGGAGTCGATACTTGGCTGATTCGTTTTTGTCTAGAGTTAACATGAATGGTGACCTATGTTGAATCCAGGGGAGTACTAAAAAGCAAATGGAGATGGATAAAGACAGGATTGGAAGAAGAATAACAGTGCTGTACATAAACAGGAGAGATTTTATCCTCATGTTCTACCAGTTTTTCATGTGCTGTTGTGAACCAATCACTCGTTGGAACCGAACAGAACACGTTATACTCCCTTTTATCGAGTTTACTACAGTGGTGATGGGATGCTTAGTTTTGGGCTGCATGAGGTCACTTTCTCAATGATTCAAAATTTTTCTACTTTCATTTAATTTGAAGGCAGGCTCTAATGGATCCAATCATGGAAATTGGCCAATTTTACAACATTCTTTCTTAAAAACATTTCCCATTCAAATAAGTTTACGCATTCACCAACACGCTCTCTGGAGCATTGCTATTCCATCCCAGCATCGACCTCCCCAACAAGTCACGTTTCATATGTTCACTGTTACCAAACGGCCGAGGCGATTCCCAGATTTTGATTCAAACATTACGCGATTACATTCTTGTTCGTTATCTGCGCTCCGCTCCATCTCCGAAACATCGTAATTGGCACCTCACATTTCAGTCAATTGCGGCCGCCAGCCGCAAAATTCACCGCGACTGTTATGAATTAATCTCATTAGCGCAACACATTCTCCTTCTAGGACTTAAGGCTTGAACACTGCATTTCTAAACCTCCAGACTCATGCCCTCATCAATGCCTCTGCCGCTTGCCGCATCACAAGCTCTAACTAATGTCACTAGAAGTAATGAAATTGCGCCAGTGAGTGCAATTATCGCTAAATTGGTATGTGTATGCTATCCAATATGCATTTCATCTATTTCTCCTGGCGGATGAAATCCGTGTCATTTATCAAATATCGCATATCAATTAGTCCTTTCCTAATAAATACATTCCAACATTAGAAAAAAAACAAAACCAAACCAGGAGGCATCCTTTAATATACTGTTATCGGTATATACCTTAAGCTAATATTTTCCGAAAAATCGCGTATTGGATAATATTCAGGGTATTGCCAGCCGTAGCACCCATATTGTTAAGATACAAAAAAAAAGGCACTAGGGTAATTATAAGGAGGATCCAGTTAGCCTCCGGTAAGATATACTTCTTCAAATATAATTTTCTCACTCTCGCCTACATATTAATTCTAGAAGCCGTTGAATTCATGGAAAGTATGTCCCATTTTTTTCCATATAAATCACCAGGAATACCTCAAAAAAACCAAACACGCGACGGAAATACCTGAAAAGAGCAACATTAATCACCAGGAATACCTGTTCAGAGTACGACAAAATGTAAATATTCAGTTTATAAGACAAGGTAGGTCTCGATATAAAAAGGCCATATAAAATAATAAATCAAATATTACCAGCAACCGCACCATTCCAAATGAATTAAAGAGAAAGCATACTTCGTGATCCTCACTGGCCGATAAGTCCTAAAGTTGGTTAACGGCAACCATCCTCCCTTCCCTTTCTTTTACTAGTTCACTTACTTCCTCACAGCTATTTGATGTACTTTCCTCTTTGTTTGGTCCATGCACTTACACCTTGGCCTTTCTGTGATGATTTTTCCATTTTATTGCTTTTTATTGTATTCCTCACAAATCCATTTTGCCTCAGGGTGTGTCCAATTCAACTGGTTCTTCTTTTCTGTGTAGTGTACTATATAACCCATTGTATCCTCACCATCATCCTCCAGCACCAGCTTTCAAAGGCTTCTTGCCTATTTGCCTTGCTTCTTCTGGTCTTCTTTCCCAGTGGAACATGCTTCCGATCCATAGAGTTCCACGCTCCACGCAAACAAATTCACATACTGTTTCCTATTTTTAATACTATATTTTTGAGCACTGCATCAGTTTATTTTTACAATGAACGCCTTCTTAGCTTGGCCAACTCTTTGCTTGATGTCCGTTGTGTATCCTCCTGCCTACAAGATGATACCACGATAGATGAAGGAATCCACTAGCTCCAATTCCTACCCTCTTAGTGTGACTTTTAAATTTAACTTCTCTCTTCCGTCATCCCGGAGTTTAGCCTTCGTCTGATAACTATTCATGATATATTCTTAGATAACTTGGTCCATGGCATTTAGTGACTGATAACCACCACGTTTTTCGGCCATTTTTTAAGTTTCCTTGAGGTGAAGTCAGTACTAGAATAAACAATTTCACTGTAAATACAAAGACCAGCAGATTTCATTCTCATGTCTTACGTGTTTAGTTCTAGAATTATGGTACAATGATACTTTATAGTTCGAAACACGTAAGTATATTTTGCTGTTTTAAAACCACTAGGATATGTCTTCACTATTCATAAAAATATTTTCTACCGAATATTCTTGATGTGTGGAACATCACACAATTCTTTTTTCTCCTCTTTGTGGTACGGATGATGAAAGAGGACTTGGACTTAATCCAATGGCTTGTGAGCGGGTTCACTCATTCCCTTATCAAGAGAAAGTAATGTCTTTTCTGTAAGGTCTGAGTATTCCAATGCATATATATTTCTCAACTTTTGGCATAAATGTAACAAGTTTTTCGCCTAAAGGGAATAAATGTCTGCCATCGCATGATTTCATCTGCATATTTTTCATGAAATTGTTATACTTGAATGCGGAGAAGATAGGACGGCCCCTTTTCTAAATTATTTCAATCTAGATATGATAAGATTCTGACCCACCTATTTGGTCCTAATTATTTATCAGATCATTCATTTTCATCTTTGGCCGCTTACTCTGCTTCCAATCTCCATTTTCTTCTCTCTCGTCCTCAGTCTTTTCCTTTTGTACGTTTGTTCCTTCGTCCACTCATTCCCAAAACTAACGCTTCTTCGTTGGCACAAGAACGCTCGCCAGTCTCATTTTGACTTATCTGCCTGAGAAAACGGCCACTACTTTTATAGTTTCACTAGCAGAGCCACCCTATCTCGCACGGGTAGGAGTTTAATATATGACGAAGTTTTATGGCACCAATCAATGATAAAAAGAACCAGTCTAATATTTTGAGCCATCTTATGCTATGGCAATTGTCACCGTTCGTGGCCAATCTATAGTTTTTAGAGTTAAAGCGCTAATGTAATAACGGTAGACACGTTGATTCCTTCTTTCGGGTTTTCCGCCGCGTTGGTTCATGTTGAGGACAATATTTCGCCGGCTGTCCTGCTGGCTTCCTCAGGTCCATGTAAAAATTCGGTTCGGGAGGCGTCGTATTTTATAGGGTCGTTTTCGCGCCTTTTTTGTGGTCCTCTTCTCTGATTGGTCGGAATCGTTTCTTCTTGGAAAAGTGCTTTCCAAGAAGCGGAGAGTGGGTAACCGTCGTCTCTATTGAAGTTTTCGCGGTTTTTAGCGATTTCCACCGCTTCTATGATGAGACGGGGGAAATATCTTTTTTCTTTGTGAATGATCGTTGCTTCCGGGAATAATATGTTATGCTGCGGTCCCTCCCAAGCATGCTCCGCAATGGCAGAAAGGTGGAACTGTCTATGTTTGGTGGCTCTCAGATGTTCCTGCATGCGACACTTGAGCGCTCTGCAGGTCTGTCCAATGTACCTGGAGCCGCAGCTGCAGGGCACGGAATAGATGCCTTCGTTGGCGTCTTTGGGAAGGCGGTCTTTGGCCTTGCAGAGGATGCTGGATGTCTTCTGCACATGTTTGAATCTAGATACGACATTATGCCGGTAGAAAGATAGATAGTAGTAGAACGAATAACTTAATGCTCCATCAAAGATATGTATCACCAAATTGTTTACGATAAATGAATATGTCCCAAAAAATAAACTCTGCACTGATTCCAAATCTGTTCCAATGCGATTGCCCCGTCAGGATAGCCTGAAATTGGTAGTAAAATAAACTGTAGAAAGTTATTGAGGCTAATTTAATCTTATTTCGTATAGATAAAAATCAAAAATCAATTATATATGCTGATGTTATTTCTTACATCGGTTAAAATATCTATACCAAATATTTAGTAAAATCCGGAGATTCTTGCGATGTTGAGCATTATGATTTATGCATGATGCAGAAATAAAAAAATTGCAACTATCCACAGAAACAAGTTTTTCTGCTACCTAACTTTCGATGCATGGTTTCGATGATGATGATGTGAACACATCGAAACCTTGGTCGCAGTAAAACTTATTTCAGTGAATAATTGCAAATTTTTCATTTCTGCATCATACTGAATATCACTCACGCGAGTATTATGACGGTGCCCGTTGAAGCGTAGGAGAGAAAACATGAAAATTGAGATAAAATTTGTAGTATACCTTTCAAACTTATTTGTGTAGATAGAAATATTGTGATTTTTCTTCGTATTATCCCTCCCGCTGAGCTTCAATGGGCTTTTCTGCGACAGGTTAATTAACTCAGCCAAATTTTCGTCGAGCCGTTTTTTAACCAATCATTTTTGCGTATTTAACTTCTTTTGAATAGTATCAGAATTAAAAATGGTTAAAATAAGAGACTGAAAATTAAAATAAGATTTCAGCTCTATCCCAGCCCCACAATGTGCGTTCAATCGATCTCACCTATAGTCTACATTTAGAGCATGACATGGTTTCTATTAACTAGGAAACAACGATGCTTATTGTATCGCAGTAATAAAATTTTGCTCATTTCGTGGACCTTTGCAGTGTATCTATTTAACTCTAAACTTTTCCTTAGAATATAGTCCCAATAATGTTTGGAACTCTATTGGGCTCTAATATTCCAAGTCATTGCTATGGCTAAGGTTATTAACGAGTACTTTCGCATGGGGATTTTCTGTCGTGCGTTAAATAAAATGCTCAATATTCGAAAATGTCAGTGAAATTTTAGCTTTACCATAACCTCTCCAAGTACTGTGAACGGCTTTTTCATTTTGATTGAACATGGGTTTTCAAAAAACTCATGTTCATTCTTTGCAACTATTGTTGAAACATGATAAATCCATTCTGTAAATTGTAAGAACAAATGACAGCATTAAGATGCCGAAATGTGCAGTTTTTCTCGTTCGGCTGCAAAAAAACTGTTCGTCTACGAGCTAAGGGTTTCGCCATGCAAATGTAAACCGAAAGCAATTCCATATCATTCACTTTAATTTTTTTGGGATTTTTGGGATGATAGAGCTGATCTTTCAGCGGTAACCGGAGGCGTGGAACAAAGGCTTCCTCCCAGCAGTACTCCCGCACTCTCTATTCCCCACTAGGGTGACATGGGTTTTCGTGTTTTTGTTCACCAGTAGTTTCTTTGCTCTTGCCTTTGTAGCTACGCCTCTGTCGTGTTAGTACTAACGAGCGCCCGCTGCGGTTGGATTGAGTTTCCTACTCTTGTATTTCCTTCTTGTACATAGGTTAGTATGAGGCACGTGATCATAATAACGTAGTTAAATCTCTCTTTTTTCCTTTTACAAGCGTACCTTTGTACACTTTTGCGGCATGGTTGAATAAATTAGGAGAGGTATTTTCCTAGCTTGTCCCCATTTAGATCATTAAAGAAAAAATTTCGCGTTCCCCGGGTACATGAGCCTATTTTAGTCCTTAACTGTTCTTGATATTTTGTCCTTAAAAAGCGAACCGGCTACAATTCTCACATTATTACTCGCTACACAATTTTCAATTTTTTTCCAAATAATTTACAGCCTATCCTTAGAAATTCATGTTTATTGTTTACCTTTCACTATAGAAAGAAAACGAATATTTGAGTTCATTATTTACTCTGCTGCCACCCTTACCCTGAATGTAAGAGGTCGGCTTCTTTAGCCCTGAAAAATGTTCCAACTCCTTATTTGCGGATGAAAACCAAACATTTGTTCTTTACTTATACTTATCGGTATCAATTTATCGGTTCTAAGTCTCATTTATCTAAAATGGTTAATGATTACGTCTTTCTAGTCCATAAATTCCCTCCCATATTTTATATTAAATTTTTAAGGAAGATATTTTCTTCTAAGTTCTAAAATTCTATCTCTATTTAACCTATTTTAACAATAATGTTGTCTTTATAAGAGCCTATATTATAAAAATGCGTACTTTGCATGCTCAATTGGCAAGGTAGAGGATGAAGTTACAATATTCGTTCATTAAATCCATTGTGATGATATGTTATGTAAGAGCCAAGAGTGTTAAAGAGTTACTCGGGGAACGCTTAAGTTTGTTCATCTTAAGATATTAAAATTTATGTCAGAAGAATTCAAAGGCATTCTTTCATTTTATTGGGTTACTCAAAACTACGGAATTCGTTTTTACTTTTCCATTGCTTTCATTTACTTCTCCATTTCCATGTGAGGTATTATTCCCCTAGAGTGTAATAATAACACGCTTTTCTCATTATTCCCCAATATAATAAAAAATGAACCGGCTACATTTCTCGCATAATTATACGCTAAAAAGTTTGCTATTTATCAAAGTTTATTTTATTTTTATTATTTCATTTTGTTGTTAAATTATAGAGTTTATTCTTTGCTTTTTATATTTATTTTGTTTACATTCCATTAAAGAAGGAAAGCAAGTTAATTTATTCTTCCTCTATCCTGATCCATATTAAAAAAGGTCGGTTTCGGTAGCCCTAAACATTTTTGAACTCCTTATTTGTAGATAAAAACAAAAAATGTGTTCCTTATTTATATCTACGGAGGATATTCACAACAAAATGACTGAGAAAATGAATGTTTAGACGGAAAGAGAGATAAACGAAAATAATAATTAAAACAATCCCTTCTTCTTAAGCACGCACGCATGTCCTACCAATTTGTATTACAGCTGGCTTCTTGTCACTTCAACATTTCCCTCAAATAATTATAATAACGGAGTGATCTGCAGAGAAACATACTCCCTCTAACATGCACACTAGTAACAGAAATATCCTAATCTTACCCACTACTTCCACCATCTCGTGATATCTTCCTCCTCTTTCCTCTCATGTACGACCAATCCTTTAAATAGTCGTTCCTCTTTGTTTTTCATTTTATATTCTCCTTTAACCTCGTTTACACCAATTTTATGACTCCAAACTTTGTATGAATTAATTGTGAGTACTCCTTTGCTTATTGAGCATGTCATTATTCAGTAATTTTGTAAGGAAAATTGCCACAATTACGGGATTTTGTGAATTTATTTGACGGTGGAACCAATAATTCCATAATATATCCCGAATCTTGCAGAGTCATTAGAATTCAAATTATCAAAATAAAAATCTAATGATCCTTGAAGATAAAATAAATTTTACGAAAAGATATCCAGGTAAGGTGGAGAGAATTGGTCGTAGAGCTCCGTTATAGCGGGAATAGACCCATGAACCTGGATATAAAAATAAGAGAGATATAGATAATGATGTATAAATAACATGCCTTTTGAACTTCAAAATTATCAAGGTAGTAACATAAGACAATCTCTTTCCGATGTTGATGGTAGGTTCTACGAGGATAAGGTATGCCCAGAAGGTATTGTAATAGCTGTGCTAATACCTACCTCAAAGAAGAAGTAAGCATCAATATAAGAGGAGTATAGGACAGTAGTTTGTCAGAACACTCAGGAAAGTTTTACTTGGAAAAATAAATCAATGGAAGGCTGGAGTGTAAGTAAATTTACTTCTTGAGCAATGAACAATTTGAAATCCGGAAGGAAAAAGAGCTTCGGAATGCAATAGAGTAACGAGAGTTCTCTGAAGAGACGGAGTATAATTAGAATATATTCATCCTTACTTTAAGGACTTAAGAGTAGTATATGAGTTAAGGTATTAAGAAAGATTGGAAGTATGCTTCGATAGAAAAAGAAATATCGATTGACTGGGTCCTGCATTTGTAAACATATAGAGGATTATTACATACACCCATTGAAACCTACCTTGGCTGATGGAACACCTAGTAATTAGAATAAGATATCTCTCTTGGGATGATGGCAATTACTTTTACTCGGAGTGGGTGGGTGGTGATGCAAAATTCTTTGCTTAATGGAGAGGTTTTAGATGACGATTGGTAGGGAGGGTGAATAGGGTCCATTCTTTGCTTGCAGAGTGCGCGAAAGTAAATTGACCCAGGTAGGGAGGTAGGGTGCACGTGGGTGCTGGTGGGATTATTGGTGCTCCGTCGCTAGCGATAAGTCGCTAGAGGGGAAGGGGAGGTAAAAAAACAGGGGACAGAGGGAGGTTTTTGGGATTCGTAGGACTTTGAGGGAGTGCCGGACAGGCATATTTGTCCTCTTTTAATGGTAAGTTATTTCGGATTCATTTCATGAACATCATCTTCACTTTCGTAAGAAGTCAATGTGGAGGACCCTGTACACGAATATTGGAATTGGGATTTCTTTATATTTTATGTAAGAACTTTACAAGGAAGAGACCAAGCAGTCCATGTTTCAGAGTAAAAGAGATCGTTGAATGCCATCCACGGTTCTTATTGACAGGGTGACTTCAAATACATGGAAATTCCACAGAAAAATAAAACTTTGTATTAATCAAAAATTAAATACTTACAGAGAGTTTTGACAAATCAGCGTCATTAGGCATGAAACTAATAATGGTGCCAGGAAGTATAGATAAAATTCCTGGTAAGGCCTGGAGGAAAATAAGGGGTTAATTTTGGGGTGGAAGGTTTGAGAAATTTGAGGAGAGTAGAGGGAGAAACTAGGGAAGTCGGAGGAAGATCAGAAGTTGAATTAGTAAGCCTGGCACGATGGTTTAGGACTGTTTGACGGGGTGTGGTTTAGCTTCAAGGCTATTTGGGACTGACCGAGATTTAATTGAATTCCTAATTTGATTTGGCATGACGGGGGCCCTGTTGTCATGCTTGTCAAAATTTAAAAATAAAAATCCTAATTTGATATGTGATGCCGTCCTTTGGCCAACGGCATAAGAACGACTGTACAAACAATATACAGGTGTGGTGATAAAAGTACCAAAACAATAGCACTACTACAATTAGACAGCTTCTCATGATAATTAATAATTGGATGGATGGATGAATGATTAATAAATGGATGTTTTAATAAAGATCATTAGAGCTATAAAGTATACCATCAAGTTTGGGTTTTTGTATTGGAATTCTGTAATTTAACACGTTTTATTTCCTTAACTACAGATTACAGGATAGCATATTTCGGAAATTATATTTCCCGTTACGTATTTTTAAACATAAAATATGCAAAACATTTATCATTTCCACATATCTTTATATCATAAAATAGTTTAATTATAATCCTTATAGCCAATAGTTAACATTTTTTTATTTTTTAACGGAGAATGAAAATCATATCACCGACGCATGGAGTGCGAGCTAAGATAAAAACTATCCCTCTTACTCTTCAATCCCGAGTTATATATTATTAGATTTCTAAAGAAGAAATTACATGGGATTCACTTCGTGGGGGTTCCAAAAGTGAATGGTTTATATAAACTGTCTGAAAATTCTGTTTTCTTTCTATTATTATTATTATTTATTAGTTCAGTGTACATTTTCCACAGAATAGCTATTGCCGTGCTCAAAGGGAATACTTAAATTAAAAGCAACAAATCATAATAATTAAATGGATGACAAGGTTAATGTTTAGAGAAATTTGAAAAGGACAAGATGAGGAACATTTTTCATTAGTTTATTGACCGTAAAGATACGCATACGAAATAAGCTAATTAAAATGCTCAAAAAATCTAAAAATAAAAAATGTATAAATGCATATGAATATCCATTAAGACAGGGAATATGACGATGCTTAATTTCCTTGCCGTATGCGAATGCTTTCTCGTACATTTTCCATTGTAAATAACTTTCTCACTCATTACGTTCAGTTTTAAGGATGAAGAGTTAATCACCCATATAATTCACTTTATTTTCTGTATATTTATTCTTCTAATCACTACCAAAATGTTTATCAACTCGTCAAATACCATGAATATTTGATTTGTTGAAACAATTTCCAAGCCAATCAAATACGGAAATTTTTCAGTAACATTAATTAATCTCATCATTTTAGTTTAATTATACTCACTAATTACATGTGAAATAGGAAGGTCCAAGTTCAGTAGCCAATTACCAAAGGTCATGAAAACGATAAATCATTGAATGGGAGTGAATGGGTGGAAGTTATGTTAATATAAACACATAATATATATTGTACAAGCATAATTTACCTACGAAAAAGTGAGATAGCCAGCCGATTCACCAAGTTTTTATTCAGTGCATATTATATATCTACTAGATTTAGAAACTTGGTCCTTTTCCCTGACGAAGGTGAGCATGTGATTCATCTAAAAGTCGACAGAAACATAAATCCTACTCCACTTCTTCACTCACATGTACACCTGCACGATGACTGTGTCCGTCGGCTCTCCTTCCAGCTTCACTTTCAGAATCCTTTATCTACACCGCCAGACGATAGACACTGCCCCCGCCCACTTGATGTCTCTGACTCCCAGTGTATCCATCCCTAGCCTCTCCATCTCTACCTCCTCTATCTAGTAAGGGATATGAAAAAAGGAAATGAAAATTTGTCATAATTACTTTTATTTTTCTTAGAAATTTTATCTACATGTTCTACTTCAGGTTGTATTTTAATGAATAATGAATGGTGGGACTTAATGAATTTCATGCAATAAAATTACGGTCATAATATCTGAAATGATAAATATCTAGAGCCATCGTTAAATATTCAAATCGATACAATGCCGTAATATTTAAAAAGAAACCGGTATTTTCAGCCTTTATTAAATAAGACGCGACGGATAATTCTTCGTATTCGCATCAAAAGTAATCTTATGCTTACGTTCATTTTTGGAGTCCATCCAGATAATCCCAAATTTGTCTCACTCCCTATCTCCTGTACATAACATTTTTCCGACTTTGTAGCAGAACGCACATCAAAATAGGCGGTGGCATAGTCGGAAAGTAGTTATTTTATTAGGACCTCTCCGGGATTATAGCCACGTTTTACTTAACCATTAATAGAGGGAGAACGTAAAGGAAGGGTTAAAGAATGTCAATGAGGCCCTGAGAAAAGAGTAATACTTTATCGTTTGTAAGTGCACTGTGAACCTTAATCCAACTCCTCTCTTACTCATTCACTCATTATTCAATAATAAACACTCATTATTTAACCCATTTCAGCACTTAAAAAATATTATCAGCGCTAACATATTTAATGCACCTCTCACACACGTAAAGATATGGTAGGAGTGCACGACGTGAAAAGGATTTGCAAAAAGAATAAAAAGATTGGAATGTCGTGTAGTAATTACAAGCCAGTTTAACCTCTTAAGTGAGCATTGTGAGAGAAAGGATCTTATCTTGCAAACGTTCCGCGCGCTGGCGGAGTCCGTCATTCGGCGAATTGTTATCGTTATTCGACGAAGAAATTGTCAGGTTTTCCGCTTTCTGCAACGAAATATATTGGAGCCGTTTCACGGGAGAATGGAAAAATTCCATCTTATCTTTACCTTATCAATCCCCCAACGAAAGGCAAGGAGATAGAAAAGAACGGATTTTTTTGTTTATCCACCTTCTTTTATTATCTCCTCCGGATCGAGGGCGGGACTCTGGTGTGCTATATAAGACAAAAACGGACCATTTTTTACAATATCCTCCCGAATTTCAGTTATTTATTGCTTCGATTTTACCCCCCTCTGCCCACCTCATCACTTCATTGTTGAATACCGGTGATGGGATTGAATGAAATATCTAGAAAGAGATGACAAGTGGAAAGCATTTCAAAGATGATAAAATGTTCGCACAGACGATTTGGAAACGTATTTCACTCTCCCATTCCGGAGTTTTTGACGGTTTTGTGGGACTACGATCCATTAACTTAGGTGTTTTAACGGAAATATATTCATTTATTTAGAAAAGCCTGGAAAAAGATTGCCGCAGTCACATTGTGATATTACTTTATTTGAGAGAGAAACTGCTATAAAGGGGTTGCTCTGTGTTTGAGAAAGAGACATTGTTTCATTTTTTTAATGCAAACCGAATGTCTGAGCGGGTGGAAGATTAACGTACGTACAGTGGCGGAAGAAATTAACGCAAAATTTTTTGCGCGCCATAATGCGGCATTTTTGGGAACTTCTAGGAGCAGTACTCACTTGGAAGACTGGCAACAGTGAGGAAAACATCGTCTACCGCAAATATTTGAAATCCGCAATGGAACTTACATTTGTCGGAGCCTAGAACTTACTCACCAATCGCCTCATTTTCGAGCTTTATTCTCATATTATTCGCGCATTCAGTCGCGGTGTATCACTGTGTTTGCATCATCATGGTTCTTACGTCGAATGATATCATTTATACAGAAATACTGGTTATAAAAATATTCACTATCCCAACCTATTCGGGATACTACATGCTAAAATCTCCATCTTCTACCACCAAGGGATATTTATTGTGGTCGACTTTCCGAGGATCTTTTTGAATGACGCATGCTGTGTCTGTTTCACAAAAATGATATAAATCAAGATTTATCCGCACCAAATGTCGATACAAAAAAGATTTAATGAAAATAAGTATATTCTACGTCATGTATTTTTTCTCGATTTTCCATTTGTAGATTGACGAAGTTCCTTAAACGGAGATTTATTAAATTCAAAAGGGATATTTATTAATGAATCGTTCTTGACCCAATATAAATCCATCTTTAGTTTGTCAGAATGAGATTAAACTATGAAAATATATGTAAATATATATAATTTCACGAAATAAAAACAAATGTCCTCGCATCGATACCGAATAATCTAGTCATATTTTTCCGATATTTCTTTCATCTTATCACAGGAAGCTTGGTGACGAGCTGTCCACTGTTAAGCTTTAGTAGTAAATTTTCTAGTAAATGCTGGATACACGAATAAACATTCAGAAAAGTTTACCCAAATTAAATTTAGTTATGGATAAACAACTCTTTTACGTCTGATTGCATAATATCTTATATGCTTAGCTATAAATTCGCCGCACATATAAATTTAACAAAAAGCCTTTTAAAAGACCAGTTTGGAGTAAATTATCATTAATGAAATAAATAAATAGGTAAAGGTTAATGTTGTAGCTGTCAGATGTATTTGGCAAGCTAAAGAGTGGTCCGTGTTTGATTTTTAATGAACGCAAATGAGTTTTTATATAAATGTTCTTATATTGGCGATATGAATGAATGTAATGTGTAGCTGCAATGGCTGGCTGATAATATGAAGTTTTTAAAATACAAAAGAGATAAAATTTGCCGAATAAAAATCATTTTACTTGACCAGAAATTGAATGAAGAACTCAAAAATATCTCGAACAGGGGTGGGATCACGATGGGTTCTTTTCTTCTTATGGTCATTATTGTCATCCAAAAGGCAAGCCGCATTGGTAGGGAAATGCTCAAGGTCCTGGGAGCGCACTCCACTGCTATGTAGCACCCGATCTTTCTTGATGACGATCACGTTTTCAAAATCATGAGCGTACTCGAACAATGTTATTATGAAGAGTCATGATTGCGATTCAGGTTTGCAACCCAGTGACAACTACTGAGCATTCTTATGTCAAGGCGGTTTTAAATGATGTTTCGCATCCTTTCGGTGGATTTATTTGCGTCTGTATCCGTAACTGTGAACTAAGTTACTTTTAAAATGAGTGGTGGTATTGTCTACGAACGTTTAAAATAACTATAAGGATATGAAAAAGCGTACTACTCTCCTAGGAATACAAGCAGAAAGAAGTAGTTCTCGGATTTCACCTCATCAGCCCAGACCATTCCAAACAAACGCAATTAGTTCCCCTCATGCATGGGTTAGGAGGCCAGCTACCTTAAGTCTGAGTTAAAGCAACGAGCAATCTTGGAGGACTCTTGAGGATTCCTAGAGGTTTCCCCGTGTCGATACAAAGCTTCACCAATTCGAATCCATTGTAAATCGGAATGTATGAAGGGCGCATTACATTGATATGGGAAATCTTATGCCTTTAATATGAGTCCACTTTCCCCTTTTGTTGCGGGCGATACCTTTTCGGCCATAGACAATGTTTCGGACGCCAGTCGTTTAACTCACAGTAAAGAATTGGTATCTGACTTATCTTACGCCCTGAAAAGTATTCGATGGGTGCTTCTGATTTTTTCTAAGCGCGACGAGCCTTTCCTTTCTGGTGCGGCAATTTTTTTAAACCTGTGCGTTATTCTCAGCAACAAACCACCCCGACCATCGCCACCTGGAATTTGGCTAAGGTTTACTGATGACTACTTCATTGAGACTAGCGTCTATAGACGAAAAAGCAGAGCGGACAGCGCAAGCAGAGATATTGTTCAAAGTTTTGTTCAAAAAAGATCTTATTAGCCTTTAAGTATACCTTATTTTTCTCCCAGGCTGAGGACTCAGATAGTAGGTTTGTAAAAGGCAAAAGCATCTGTCGAAAAATTACTTGAAGAGGTGTTGCGCCTTTGACTTTCACCCACTGAACTTTTATTTGGTGTTTAAACGTAAAAAAACCTATTTCTTACTACTATCATACAAACTTCACTAAATGCATGTCCGCTATCATAAGAATTATGTTTATTCAAATGTTTATCAATATTCATTTTTCGTCCGCATCTAGGAATACTTACTAGTTCACAAGTGTCAAAATTCTAGGAGATGGTTAAAAAAAACATGTAACATAGATGGAGCGGGCTGCACGGAGCGCTGCGTTCATTATGAGGACAATGCGAGAAACAAACGTTTTCCGACCCCCTCAAATGAAACAACCCCAAATTAAGATGCAATGAGGAAAATCGTGGAGGAAGAATGGGAAATGAACCCAGTAAAATGTTACCAAAATATGGACAACTCCATGTCACACAGACTTGGTCAGGAAATCGAGAATGGAGGGGGATTGATTGATTATAAGGCTAATAAACATCCACATTCTTTATGTAAATACCAGCATATTCCTCGATGATCAATTGCTGTGTTCATGTACACACATAACTCATATTGAGAGAATTACGCGTACATGTTAACCTTTTCCACTCGTTTTAAATAAAGCATTATAGTGTCCCTTTTCAATATCCGTTAAAATGCATTACCACTAAGAGATGAAATTTAGCCTTTAAAATGACTGCTGCTGTTTTTAATGACCCTTTAAAAAGTCTGTTAATATCTTCATGTGGGGGCACTCACAACTTTAACTTCCATTGAAGCAATAATATTACGACACATTTGATGAGGAATAGATTCTTTAGGAACGTAGCAATCGTAATCTTTGATGGTGCACATCCCTAATTTGTACTCCATTCACTACTCTGCGGATTTGTGAAGAGTATACAAATGACCATAGAGAAAATATCTAATTACTGCTTAGTCGCTAAATGGAAAAGATGATTTTTAGTATTTTATCACTTTCAAAGGGGAAGATACGCGATGCATTTTTGTCGGAGTATTACTTACGCGTGGGTATAAAAATGCTCCTCATAAAATTTAACTGCGTAATTTTAGCCAAACATTTTTCACTGCGAATACCTCAAAAGGTATTTTAGTGATTCATTTATTTACCTTATCCTCCATCCTATAAGTTGAACTGTGGAACTACCCGGCTAATGTATTGCTCCTAGCAAACCTAGAAAACAATGCTGGGAAAGCTTCAAAACCGTTTTAAAGTTATTTTGAAGAAAATCCACACTTGCTTGGTCTCTCACTCAGATAAGTAATTGGTAGTTACAAGTTCGGAAGATAGAACCAAACTCTAATTCCTAATAAAAATAATTGCCTCTTTACTAAATAATTTCAAGTAATTTATAGGTGAATGTAGCATCAGGTAAGTTCACTAAATCGAGTAACTGACACAATTAGAGATCCGGTCTATTCCCTCCTTCATGAATAGCTATTCGTTGAAAGGTAAATTGGCAAATGAGTGGATATGAGCACCATACGACAGGCTGGACGCAGAAATCAAGTGGGGTCGAGTACCCGAGAATGGGAAGTAAACATCTTTTTCGACGACCAAGGAAACCGCTCTGATTCTTTTACAAAGCCCGAATATGCGTAAAACTCACACACTCACATAAAGACCAGAGTCAAAGAGCGCAGTGCGGCAATTCAACTGGGCTACGCCGATAAATAAGCAGTTACAGAACATGCCGCCCTAGGGCAGACCATTGACGTCACAAACCCAAAAATTATCGCCAGAGAAAAACATTTCAAGACGAGAATCTTCAATATAAATTGATGCAAAATAAAGGCAATTAGGTCATTCAGCCCTGATGAGGTCTCCGGCAAAGGAGAAGAAACGTTGGCTTTTTTTAAATTTGACGCGGGTTATCCCAAAAAAAACCATCACTGCTTGTCGAACATGGACCGCGAAAGTTTTAATAATTTGACGAACTCACACACTCATGGTTGAGGTCAACATCCATTCCCTGGGCCTTCCACGGATTCCTGCGAAGTTTTAGCTGCAATAAAGTGACATCGCGTAGATTAATTATAAAGGCAATAAAAGAGGCCTCACCAGGATTTAAACCCCAGGCATTCTTGGCCGCAGACGAACGCTCTCCCTCTATGCTACTTCATCGATCAAGAAAAATCCGCGTCCAGTGTTTCTTACTACGCAACGAAAAAAGGGAATTCTCATGTTTCCTTTAAAAACTGGACCAAATAAAATAATCTGGATTTTTGAAAGTAATTTTCAGAAAGTAAATAATATTACGTGTTATAATAATATTAAGTGTTTGAGACGACCTGAATGCACGAGGGCGGAAACTTGCGTAGGGTTTTAAGGTATTGGAAATACCTGTAAAGAAAAATTTTCTTGACATGGAAACCATTCTATTCTACCAGATTTCTCATACTTTAACTAAATAAACAGGATATTACGCCAGAATGTTAATTGTAATGCATCATATTTCTCGGAAGTAGTTTGAGGCCTATAAAAACGATGTTCATCCACAGCTATTCCCTGCACGCAGAAATACGTTTTATTGTAAGTGAATTTGATCTGGAGAAGAAAAAATTTTTACGTCCCAACAAATAATGCTATCATCGTATTGTTTCTTAAGTTTCAATGAAGTATTTTTTCAAACGGTCCAAAGCTCTAAAAAAAATATAGCAAGCATCTGTACATAATCAACTACGACTTCGGAACCTCGACTGGGTGCGGGTCGAAGCAAACTCATCACGTTTATAACTCCTAGACGCTCTCGCAAACGTAAACCTTATTAGTATGACTATACATGACGCGAAAAATCAATATCCATTCTTAGAGAGTTTGAATATTCCCGGTTTCCATATGCTGTCTCATTTTTGTCAAGTTGTCGGAGGAAAAGCGATTTCAATTTGTTCCCGTGTACGCCGCATTCAGACGCCAATGAGTTTTGCGTTCATTTTTTCCGTCACTGTACATACTTCGAAAGTAATTTGCATTTAAAGAAACCAAATTCATTTAAAATGGTGAATGTATAATAAGTGTTGTTCAGGTTGAAGTACTGCTTAACGTTTACATCGAGTCAGTGAATAGCTTACAATCTCCAAATACAAATACACTCAACGCATTCGTAAAACTTCTGTTTGGCATGAAAACAAACATCAAAAACTATCTGCCACCATAGCCAATGTGGCCTTATCAGTAGGTGTGTCATCGAGATAACAAAGGTCAATGTAATTACATTTACCGTTCCGAATATTATTTGAATTGTTTTACATAGATACCTGTTTCACAAATTCAAGCTTGAACAGTGGCCGCGGTAATATTTGTAATAACATTTAAGCCGGCCTTATATGTTGAATATTATTAAAGAGGATAAATTTTGATCTCAAGTTAACGAACTGGTCTCCAGGTGGATGTAACCATCTCATGTTGCTTAAATTTCAATTCGAAATGATCTTGAGAGTAGAGCGCCTTCCATTTACATAATTATCACGGCTTTACGTTTCCTCATTCTTGAATGCCTATTTTTTCAATATAATATCCTAATTGAAGTGAAAGTCTATATTCGGAATCTTCTTCCATATATCTTGTGAGATTGCCATTCTTTAAGATGTTGTTCTTTTTTATTTTGTAAATAAATATCCATGTTTATATGAGTTATCAAATAGAAGAAGTCAATGGCTATCACCAACGTGAGCACTAGAGATTCATCCTTGCTGAATCAAAAATAATATCCCGATTGTAAAATTGTCAAAATGAGTAAATGACTAAATTATTTTTATTGAATTGACACCAAAGACTCTTAACCGTATAAATCCGTATGGCTAAGCCATATTTTCAATCCTTCAGCTGACTCTTGAGTTTCTCGTTGGATACGATAGAAACGATATCATTTTTCTCTCAACTTACTGAGAATTAACTTAGGTTGAGCGGAATCAAGAAGTTTCTCACATATGCTTAATCCCTTGTAATTGGTTTGCTAGTGACCCAAACAAGTTTCAAGAAGCGTTGATATTAGTACTAAATTTTAACTTTTTTGCTCCGCAGAAGCCGCTTCCTAAGCACATGAAACAAGAGGCACATGTAAAGAATAGGATGCCTCCTCCTTGACTTACCAAGTGTTAACCTAACCAGTAACTAACACATTCTCCCTCCTTCCCATCAGCACTGCGGGCGCCACTCAGTACTCTGTTGATTGCATGAATCTCGGCGAAGCTCATCAAGACGATGCAAACTTTGAGCCTCCTCCAATTTTTATGCTGTCTGCGCAAGTTTCAAATCATTTCATCACCGTAGAACCGCTATAACTTTTCCCTTACATGAGATTTTCTTCTTCATCTTTTCCAAAATACCGCGTATTACGTAATGTAGAATTTATTATTTTCAATGAATGAGCATTTTTCTATGCACCAGCTAATTAGAAGAGCAGATGAACGGTATATTTTTGTTCCATATTGATGGTTGAGAGGACTCATTGGGTTATCTTCTATTTTCAGTTAAATCATTATTTTAATATACAGATATAAAAAACGATCAACAGTTGAAATTTTCGGGAGAACAGTTAATGGATTGTTAGGAAATCTCTTCTGCAGTTTAAAGGAATCTGTTTTTAAAGAACATTTAACTGAGTGCAAATTAGTTCGCTTCATCAGTTAAGGTTAATCCTTAATCATTAAGGAGCATATGGAATACCTCTATTCGTAAATATTATAGCTCTACTACAACACCATGCACAAATCTAAAGGCCGGTCAAATAAATTTCATGCTCATAACTGTAACTACAATGCCGCATTGACAAGAGGCGCGACGAAGTCACATGGAAGAGATCGTAGAAGATTGAGCCCTGCGTAATATACATAGTAGGACAATTTAGCACTCAGAAATTCCGTTGCCACCGACGGTTGATAGTTTCAATTTCGTACCTTTTTACATCTAATTTACTAAACCATCTGGTAAACTCGTTGTGTTCATCTATATCACAGCTGTCCAAATTGCCAATAGATTTCTATGATTGAGCTCATCAATGAGAGCAAAGTCATTCAGTTTATCAATGATGGATTCTGCTAGGGATATAATATGAATATTATGTTGAAGGTATATGATGGTACTCATGGTCATTTATTAAATGGAAACGAGCAATGTTTCAGTTTAGATAAGGGAATTTATATAGCTGGAGGTTAGGAATAATTTGCGATGAGGGATATCAGGTTTTCCCCACAGAAATTATTGGAGAAAGTGATGTTCTATAGTAGTGAAGCGTCGTTTTAAGGGCTAAGCTTGTCATCGTAAAGAAGATAAAGTGGCTTGACCCTGATGATATTGGAAGACTAATTAATCAAAACGTTGGTATCGGAAAATATTTCTACCCGGGGGGAATCCAGTTTTCTTTCCTAAATGAATCGGAAAAATGTATGCAGTCATTGTATCGCCTACATAGGAATATTAACTTAAAGGATCAACTGCCTAGTCTCTATAAGAGAGTTTATGGCGGATTCGGACATCGGAGTTATGGTATTAAAAAGAAAATACGCAACTTTCGTTGATTATCTTACTATTGCATTCATTGGAAATAACGTAGTAATTCTTTATCGGTAGTTTACGAGGAGATTTATTTATTTATTTATTTATTTATTTTCACTGCCCCGAATACAGAACATTTGGCCATTTTACATCAGGTGAACAACAGTAACAACGGACGAGACACAGACACCCATGTCCTGGGCAGATAATTTTCTACCCAGGCGGGACTCGAACCCGCGACCCTTGGGTTAGCAGGCGAGGACTTTATCCCGCCGCTTTTGGGGCCGATGACATCTAATATCTAGATATCATATGAGTCATAATCTTCTCGCTCCATAACTATTAACAATTTTGACAAATCATTAGGAAGGAAATTTTCGCGGGGTAAAATGAAATAATCTAAATTTCACTCCAGTTCAATTGCTTGAGCTTGATGTCTCGTAAATATGAGCTGGACTTGGGGTAGCCGATCCTATACGACGGGTTTTCACCCCATCGTGATGCATCGAGTCAAATCGAGCCCTAGTCCTATAGGGCTCATTCTTAATCGGGTCGGGCTTCCCTTGACAACCAAGCCTGGGCTCCAGGTCTCTGTAAAAAGGTTATGGCAGATTACATGCTGCCGTCTCAGGTTAAAGAGAGCGAATGGCAAGGCGTGCCACATCAGATGAAGTGGATTTCGGCAAGGACGAAGGTGAAGTGTATAACGTTAGGAAAACAGGCTATTTGTAGCATTGGAGGGTAGGAAATAGTATGTGAATGGGCAACGCAAAATGAATGGATTATAAGAAATCATGAGGAGTTTTATGGGGGAAATGAAACCTCTTTACTGGAGTGGCAATGGGACGAATTCTCGATTACTAAGAATTCCATCCCAAAATATTTGGATGGAATTGATCCCACGCGGAATAACAATTTGACGAGGATAGCAAAATTGACGCTAATTGGCAGTCAGCATGGTAATAACTAATACAAACGAGTATACAACGGAACGAGCAGAAAAAAATATTTCAGTGAACTTAAGCATAAAGTCATACCAATTTTCGGTATTTGAAACCTCGAAAGAATGAAACTCGTGGATCAGCTGTTTAACGAATACCGAACCTTCAGACAGCGGCATAATATGTTGAGCCTGGGTTGCATTGGGAGTTGGGTGAAGGTTTATTGTTTGGTTTATCCGGCTTAGGTGTGGACTCATCAGAAACCCCAAAATATTGAATGACGGCAGTTTTTCCACTACCTTACCAGTCCTCGGCCGTGGTCACGTACGTCCTAGAAAACCAATTCACTGAATTGACAGAACAGGCTGTATGGGTAGGCTGCCGACAAACATTCACCCGTTAAGTCATAGTACAAAACAAAACACTTTACAGATACAAATTGACGAAACTGCAATCCCACAATTTTAGCAGAAGCAAACAATATAAGCCAGGAAATGAAACAAATAAAAGACAATCCACCTACTTTTTAATTTAGTTCGACGTCCGCAAAATAGACCCTAAAGATTCGTGACGGGAGATAGACGATCAGTGATCCTCGTGAAACGCTTACCGACTATGCTGCATATACATCAAATGAGCAACCACGGGGTGCAGAGAGCGAGGGGCAAGACGTGCCATAGGAGAAGCAAGGTTGGACGTGGAATGGGTGAGGTATGAAGTATAAGCGATTAGTAGTCGTGGAGGGGAGAAAATTGTGGGATGAGTGCATCTATTTGGTGGACGTCTTCATTTGGAACTCAGATAACTGATTTTTTTCTCCAACCGCGGAATAAAATACCAGGCCTTTTTTCCAAGGTCAGATGCCCTAGGTTTCCTCGAGGGTTTCTAGCACCGAGTGCCATTTTACTTGGGAGGGAATGAACTAAAAATGTCTCACCTCCGCCCATCGAGGACGCGGGAGTAGTCGGGGAACGGTAGTTTTCCCAAGGCAGCGGAGGCGAGAAAGTCGTTTTTCTTTCTTTCCTTCTTACTTTAGCAGACATTGACCACCAGGGCATTGCCGCTACTAACTCCCAAAAGTGCCTTTTGGGATCAGAAGGTGTCATCCATGCTGGTCTTCAAGTGTTGGGTGCGGTAAATCCCGTGTGTATTGTTTTACCTGCCAGATGCCTCAGGGAACGGTGTGAGAAGTTGATCGCTCAACCACTGGAAAAGGAAGGTAAGAGTTAGTTAAGTTAGTTAGTTTCTTAAGGTCCTGGCGACAAAATTTAGTACCTTACCTTAGTTGTTACCTGAATCAAGTTATTATGCATCATTCCGTAATATAAGTTCACTGCTGTAAGCGCAATATATAGTGTTTACATCTGCATATACACACTACCCTGTGAGCCGCCGCATGGGCCTGTTGCAAGGGGTTTTAGGACGAATATGAAAGGGATATGGCTTTGGGTGGTAAAATGGAGACGTGTATACCAGGGAGTGTATTTAGCGGAGCTCAGCGTGGTAATTTTTTGTGCGAGGAAAGTACGAGTTTTAGTACCTATTTGTTCGTCAATTTATATACCTTATTTTATTGCTTCTGTCTGACCTATGGATGTAATGTGGCGTCGTGATCATATTTTCTGTGTCGCTCTGAAACACACGAATTCAGATTCCTCAAGCAAACTAATCCTATCGTGTAGCCTCCGAATCTCTAGGATCTCCCACCTTAACCCCATTAAAAGCTTGTAAAACACTATATGTTCAATCATAGAAGTTATTAATGAAGCGCACTGCTTTTCAATGTATTTCATTAATTTTATGTTAAAATATTTATGTCGAGAGTCCCAAATGCTTACGGTGTATTCAAGGTGTGTCGTAACCAAAACGACGTAGCATCTCTCTTTACTTATTCGTCTAATCACTTTGAATTGCACTCTTGATAAATCTTAGCTTCTTTAATACAGTGCCACACATGTTTTGCATTTATGTTCCCCACGATATATTTGAAATTAGGATATTTCCAAGATATTTTACTTTATCTGAAATCTTTACCCAATAAGTAATTTATATTAAACGGAAGACGTATTGATCCCGCCTGACTGTAAATATTACAGCCTGTAATAAAATATTTTAGCTTTTATGAGCTTGCAAGAATCCATAAAATTCGTGTATGGATAGATATCTGTACTTTATGATAAACATTTTATTTAATAGTACATAAAAATAGTTATGGTCTCTTAGCATTGAATGAAGCCAATAATATCTTCCACGTTATTGGCTCCTTAATTTTATTAGTCACCAGATTTGCAAATGTCATTTAAGTTGCGGGGTTTGAATAAAATAAAACGAAAGAATTCAACTTAATCATTCAAGATTAGCAATCATCCAGGCGTTCACTTAAATATCACTGACAGTAATTAGAACTGGATAATTTTCCCACTAGTAAATTTGCTTTGATCGAGACCCACGCTATAGATAAGCAGCTCAGATATGTAGAGAAGGACGTGGAGGCGTAAGAGGAAGGTTGAATGTTAGGAAGAGAGAAGAAGAGAGAAAATGATTGGACGGGGTATGAACTTACTAAAGATCTCAGTTTACCGCAGCAGACTGCCGCGTAATTTCAAGTCAACGTGGAAAGCAAACTCCACGCCTAATCGAGTCTGCAAGTGCTGGGTCACTAAACGGTCTCCTGTTTATGTGACTGGGTACGATTATAATCCGATTGGGAGCGGGGGGGAAAAAGAGTACGTCCTTGAATTTCATCGAAGCAGAGTCTTGCTCGGGAGCGTATTTTAGCGGAGCGACGGTATCAAGGGGCCTGGAGGAAAATGATAGAAGGGAGTTAAAAAAGACGTATTTCCACAAGATGATGATACTTGAAAAGATATGGGCGAAGTGGGGCGAACGTAAATGTCGAGGAGGGAAGAGAGATGGATGCTTCACTTAGATCTTCTACCAGAGCGTGTGTGTGTTCTATTAGACGCATTTAATCAACCCATTAACTGTATAAAAATGACCAAAGAGCAGTAATGATTTTCAGAGGAGCTATTAAAATCCGTGAAACTCCATGAAAATGCATTAAATCCATGGAAGGAGCTGTTAAAATCCATCCTGGGAAATCATTTACTCGTATAATTCAAGGCTGATTCATTAGAAAAAGTTTGATCAATTTCGAGGACCATAAGCGTTCGGTTCAAGGGTATAACATTTACCAAGCGTATGGAAGCGTTTAAGACGTTACTTAGTAGAATTATTCTCTAACCATCACGGTACGAGTAAAAGAACTCTATATTAATTTTCAAACTCTTTTAAACAAAACCGAACGTGGATTCAACACGATATGTCATCATAAAGGTACGTGTAATAACCAACAACTTACATACCTACCGCTGAGGCAGAAGAAAAGGAAGCGAGGGAGGGTTGTGCGTGGTAGACCGAACATACAGAGGAGGGAAATTTCAATGTGAAGTAATTTACTTCTTGCTGCACCTCACATTGAACTATCCCCATCTGTATGTACCGTCCCGTTCTCTCACCTCCGCACCTCCCTCTCCCCCCTCCTTTCTTTCTTGCTAGGATATGTACGCAAGTTGTTGGTTATTGTATGTACCTTGATAATGGCATAACGTGTTGAAGCCATGGCCGGGTTTGTCGAAAGAAGTACAGACATTTCTATAGAGTATTTTTCTTCGCACCATCATGGATTTTCCAAGTGTGCCAAGGTTTAATAGTTAACAATTAGAAGTCCTATTCCGATAAGCTCATTAGTTTAGCTCCAACCTGTAGGACAATATAAACAAAGATGAGGTATTTTAACTAAATGTCATACCATAGTCAAAGGGTAATCTAATTTTTAGTACCCCGGTTATTGTAATTTGTAAATTTTTCGGATTAATTAATAATTATTTGATGATTAAAAAATTTGAATAACTTATTCTGGCATTTGAAGTGAAAGTTCATGAAGGAAAACATTAGTAAAAACATTGTTGATGATGACCTCTTAGTTCTTTTTGTTTGTAGTTAAGCTTATTAAGCAGAGTAGTTTAGCCATAACTACTGCAGAGATCAATTACCTCATATCCTCAGAAACATTTTCATTAACACGCACAGCCGAGTAATTATCCAATTGGAAACATTCCTAATGTGGTGAGACCTAATTTATTTTGTAAATTGTTCGGATAAGGCTCTAGGGTCATTTCATGTGAATTCAGCCAAACTCCATACATTTTGTATGGTCACCAACTTGGATTTGACCAAATAAATAGGTATTGGTACCTCTACTCAGATAATGCCCACATACAAAATTTAAGGTTGAAAATCTTAAGGGCTTTTGTGTTAAGGGCTTACAAAAAAGGGTGTCATGCCCATTGTTGGCACTGGCGGATTGCGCCTATTCTGATGCACCCATGTTTGGATGCCAATATCTTCAAGATGAAAATCGCTTTCTGACTGAAAACTGCTATACAAGGTAATTTGTTCTCAGGCTTCTGAAGAATCTAAAGCCTGATGAAAATGAAGGTATATTCATCAAATTCATGCAGCGCTCTGAAAATGGACTATTTTCGTGGCCTGTTTCTGCTCCTCAGAATACCTATTGGGTACCATTTCAGAACATAATATGTATTGTGTCTGCACCAAAGCTTCGAGAGCAAAGTGTAATATTTTATCAGATTGCTCCTAATGACTGGGAACTAATTCAGAAGAAACTCAAAACTTTTGGACCTTTAAGATAATTTTGCCAATATCCAAAATCAGTTTTGTATACTAATGAAATATGGCCAACTACAAAATCAAAAAGATTGCCACTTCAGTATCAGTATTATTAGTACACTTTAGTATTTCCAATCGAAGGAAGATAACTTCAAATTTTTTACACAACCTGTTGTATAACATCAGATGTTGCGAAGAAAAACATTTTAATGTTTGAGAAAAATATTTTTAATATGAATAAAGTGAGAAAACAAAATGAATTTTGGATAAATTAGTTATAAGATATGTAACATTACATAGGAAAAGTTTCATTGCTATATTTAATTTCCCACATGGTGAATATGCCAGTGGTATATTGGTGAAATTATGGATTTTTTCAGTTGGATCCCTGTTTATACCGCCATAACTTCTTAGTAAAGATCTTGAATATGCCCAATTTCCTATTGTTGATGGTCCTTTTATTGGACATAAGGGATCTGACCTCAATAATCTGTTAGTGATGAGTGTATGTTGATAATGGACTCCTAAAAAATGATTTTTGTATTTTCGCCGGCGAAAAGTTCCACAATTTAAATGCAAATAACTCAAAAATTAAAAAACAATTTGTTTTTTTTAAAGACAGACAGTGAAAACCTGAGTACAAATTACCTTGTTTAGCAGTTTTCAGTCAGAAAACGTTTTTCATCTTGATGATATTGGCATTCAAACATGGGTGCACAAGAATAGGCGCAATCCGCCAGTGCCAAAAATGGGCATGACACCCTTTTTTTGAAAGGCCTTAACACAAAAGCCCTTAGGATTTTCAATCTTAAATTTTGTGTGTGGTCATTAAAGGAGTCGATGAACAAAAATAATGATTTTCAGTAAAATCTGAGCCGAGTCCCAAAACATCTCTGGTTGATTTCATATGGAATGTCCCTCAAGGAAATTTGAAGTAGAAGAATTTGGAACGAAATGATATCCTCATATTTTTTTAATAATCACCTTTCTTGTATCCTAGAATATCTGGCCCTGGTTTGCGTTTAATGAAGAAAAAAATATTTCACTCCGGTATGACGCTTACCAACTCCATCTCTGGAAAATTTTCCTATTAGATGAATCCTATCAATTTTATGGGAGAGTACACCTACCGAGTGATATCCACCCTGGTCTGGTCTTATATTAATTTTGTACTCTTCTAGTGGGAAACAAAATAAAGATGTGTAATCATTTTAGGAAATTACCGTCTTTTAACTCGTAGTCTGAACTCCATCCCTCTTACAATTTGAACAAGACAAACTTGAAAATTGCTCGGTTATACGGACTAGTTACAGTCGTCCCTTTTTGAAAATTTTGGCCTAGAAGTTTTAATAAATCTTGCGCATTAGGATGGTCGCTAAGAAAGTTAAGTTTAATCATAGGACGTGTTCCTGCAAATTAAAAATTTATTCTACTTATTTATTACTTAGACTATAAGGTGAATTATGTGGGTAACGATAAATTATTTCATCTGTGAAGAATCGAATGTTATCGACTTAAAATAGCATTAATAGTACAGTATGAGGAAGATTAGTGCAGAGAGCAGTTGATGATAGAATGTTTTCATCCTCGGTTTAAGACTTTTCTATAATCACTTGAATAATTAATGGGATATCCCGCAAAGGCGAAGCCTCTAGGCTTAGTGGTTTACCCGATCGTTATTGGCAATTCAGCGTCTTTAAACCTTTTGAAAAATTCATGAACTTCGTTTTTACATTCTACAAGCGGTCTCATTCAGAAAAGAAGGTGATGTAGCAAAATTCTCTGAGCTCGTTTAACGCAGACATGGGCTTCCCCTTTACTTTACAAAGAACTAGAACTTCCCCCAGAACTTTACAAAGCGATAAAATTATGAAGAAGTTCAGGGGTTCAGAGGTCGCAGTTCAGGGGTTTCTTAAGCCAAGCGCTTCCGTTAAGCACATGCACAATTCAATTTTACCTCTCCATTTCCGGGAGTAACATAAAATCCTTAAATTCTCGGTACACAGAAAAAGGGCCATTGACCTTCAAAGAATGTGGCCTATCATGCCCGTTAAGTCGGAAATTAATGTTTGATGGCCTTTGAAATACCGTAATGCCTATTATTGGAGGATATAATGCGGTGGATACACCACTATGTTTTAACTTAATGCATAACTCTAATTGCAGCTAAAGTGAGGACATTTTCCTACAAAAATAAACGTTGAGAGGAATATGCCAACATATGGTTCTTTTTCATTTAATCAGCTGACTAGGCTTGCGCACATAATTCCCTAAAACTAAAAACTCTATTATCGTTCTCGCAGCGTAGACATGTCCTTTGCTTCTTTCTCTCTATCGTGCAAGGTTTTCACCCTTCGTTTTGTCGCGGCAGAAAAAATAAACTTTTATAACTTCGTCCCTTGGTTTTATGCACTGAGAAGTAGATATTATAATGATAAAATATACGTCTATTGCTAGATATCAGATGTTAGGAGGTATTGGCATCGTTCACATAGAAAAATTTATCCAATGGGTGCCTATGAGTGCACTCAAGATAAACGACTGTAGGTACAAGTAGCTCGCTATTTGCGCCAGTAAAAACATTTAAAATTAACACGATCATCAACTGCGTTTTTAATGTATTTCCCTCACACACACCTCCCCTCGGTTTCTTTAACATATATTACTTAACATTGGGTGCTTGCAGTCAAATAATTTAAGTTCTATCTCATTCATGAAAATCTCAGCTAGAATCGGTGACAATTGCATGGCCAGTCGTATGCTTATAAAATGTGCACAGGTACCTATATGAGTGTAAGCCACCAAACTGCTTTTTCCTGATGATTGTCGAAACCCCGATCGTGTTTTTTAATTAAAGTTTGAAACCATAACCAGGTACTTCATTTTTATCCTTCTAATGAATATTGCATTAAAGAAAATTTCAATGAGGTAGCCCTCATGTTTCACATATTTCCTCATAGTAACCAAAATGCATTGTTTCATTAAGAAGATCTGACTCATGAGAACGGAACGCCGGAGAGCCTGCAAAATTGGGGTGTACTGCGCCCTCTTAAGCAGTGAACACGGCTAAACGTAATTCTAAAGGAGCCCAACGTAACTACTGAGCGATAAATCGTAGACGATCCTTTGTACTGCTTCCAAAATCTTTCCCACTCTCATTCATCAGATATACACTGAAATATTTCCCTAAAGAGAAGTCTACGTGTTGCTTGGAGCATCTTTTATGTATCGCTCGTATGTACGGATTTTCATGAAACTTGCGTGCATAAGTGCACTTGTTTGTATAGATGAAAGCAAAAAAATTCGTGTTACCAATTTGTGTTCTTCTCTATGTATTGCTCTTTTCACACGTAGGCTTAAGGTATTTGACATATACGATATTTTGGAATAATTTGATTGCCTATGAACAGATGTTTTCTTAAAGTTTGCACCTTATCATTATAATTACGCAGACGTATATCAAGATACCAGGCCGAGTAGAAGACCAAAGAAAGTATCTTTGTCATTGTCGATTTTTAGAATTCTGCACCGAAAACGAAGTCCAGAGTTTTCTGACTGCTTTTTCTGCTTTCAAAAAAGGAAAATATAAAAAATAGAACTCTTGCGTCGTTAATGTTACCTACTTTATTCTTGATGTTTATCAATGTATCAACAGATGCACTTACGTGAAATGTGGCCCAAGATTTTTTGGATTTTCATGAAGAGGTATTAACATGCACAATAGATTGCATGCACATGCACAATAGATAACTCAGGATTATCGCTCCAGCCACCTTAAGACATGATTTATTCATCAAGATCCTATCTGCTATTCTCGTGAGAGATTTTCTCGATATCGGACAGGAAAAAAAGTGCGTGGTTTCTGGAGGAGGGGACAAGGAATTAACGTGACGCGCGAGAATGGATGCGAAACAGATTGCGACCTAACCGTTGTCACTTCCCGTATCCCGTATCTCGTCGAAGATTGATGACCTCTGTGCTGCCCTTTCGGTTCAAGCGAGGACAGGCAGAGAGAAAGATTCCATTTCAGGTCTTGAACGACCCGATACTCGACGGGTTACATGTGCCGGACCCGTCTATCTTTCTCACTTGTTTGTGCGTATTCATTATTCCATTTTGGGGAAATAACCCTCCGAGATGGACTGGAAAGGCTTTTTCCCCCTTACAGATGGAAAATTTGAAAGGCTGTGACGTGAATGTTCCTTCCTAATGCCCTGAAATGAAAAGACTGCTGAAGTGAACATGTTATCTTAACTCACTGTTACAACTACCTTCTAATGACTGATATTAGGCTTTTCTTATGCAATTTTCCGATAGACATATTTAAAGAAAGAGTAGAATTCTACGCCTTTTTCTACTAGTGTGGTAGATGTATGAGACACGATAGAAGATTTGAGAGATAAAATTAGAATAAATAGGATTCCATGATTCCCACTTTATGATTTGATTTTAATGGACCAATAATTTAGTGTGAGGGAACAATATAATTGCTTTCCGATTGCGGAAATAATCGACGAATAATGATGAACCTAATTCTTCAACTTAAGTAGGGTCATTCCTCGTCAGATCACCAGTGAGTTGACCCTGGAGCCTCCGATTAGAACCAAAATTTTTCTGTGGGTTCCATCTAGCGTTAAATGAAGAAGTGTAGAAGCGTTTTTGGGAAAAAAATTTTTTTAGCAGATCTAGAGACGATCAAAGTTTTGACCATTTAGCGCTTAGACCTTTTTTCTTTTTGCTATATCTCCTAAACAAAAATAGATAGTGAAACGGTTTGCATCTTATTTTGTTTAAAAAAGAATGTACAGCAAGAGTGTTTTATCAGTTTTGTAAAGAAACTAAATTTTATTGAAATTATTTAAATGTTAAATATTTAAATTTTAAATATTTAAATTATAAATATTTAAATTTTAATAACAAAAATACAGCAATTTTTAAATTTGAAAATTTTTCTAGTTTGACACGTTCATCTTTTGTCTTACCTCAGAGACAAATTTTGTCGTGGGCAGTTCAAACACAACGGAGATATTTAACGTCAAAGATTGGACTACGCCCTCGTTCTCCTCGAGGGTCGGAGTTAAAATGATGTGCCGCTATATTTTGAGAATTTATATCTTGGTCCGTGTAAATTTTAGTGCAACATTTTATACACCAATTTTAATAATATTTTATTTTAATTTCATCACTATTTATATTATATAATATAATAAAAAATGGAGACACGTTACTGTGACAATCGCCACCACACTACCTAAAATTAGCAGTTTTGTCAACTTCATGAACTTTGTAACTCAGCCTAGGAAAAACTGCGAAATCTACAGCATTGACTTCTCACCAAGGGTTGCGAGAGTTTATAAGGACACACAATGGAAAGCAAAATTTTTTTAAACGCATATTTTGTTGTTAATGTTTAAAAATGTGTAAAAAGTCATGTAAAAAGTAGGTTACGGTATATGCGGAAATTTTAAGTGGTAGGTCATGGTTATCAAATCATGAGCTGAAAGGAAAGAGACAGGGGTTTGGGAATAGGGAATGATTTTCTCAGGACCATGAACAAAACATATATCTAATAGCGTATGGCAGTTGGCTATATAATGAGTGGCGTTGACTGGCACAATATTGCAAATTATTAAAGAGGGAGAAATTATATAGGTATGAGCTTTCATAACTTGTTCTAAGCATATCAGTGTTGAAATCACCGAATATAACAATATCTTTGTAAGGTGGAGAGAACCGTGCAAAATCCTGTATAAATTCAGCAATGGATCCAGTTTTTGGTGTGCGGTATACAGCAGAAATCAATACTTTTGATATAATACCACTAAACACTTCAAATATAATAAATTCAGGTTTGGAGCAATATAACGAAGTAGAAGAACAGAGCATGGATTCTTTAAGATTACGGTGATTACGGTGATTACGATATTTTGCTTAAGCCTTTGCGTTTATCGAAGGTATATTGAGTAAAAAAACAAACGAAACTCATCTATATGCCTAAACAAAGAATTACAGTTTACATGAAAGACACACAAGTCATCGACATTCGAGTTTCTGGGATGGACAGAAATATGTGATCAATTTGACAATTCCTATCTGTAGCAAAGGATGTCTTCTTCTGATATAATAGAGAGAATTTCACCCCCATCACGTTCACAAGCCAGAATGTTTCCATTCCTTACCCAGATATATTTAATTTTCCCCTCTGATTTAAGCTTTCGAGCCATTGCATAAAGCTGTTCGTTGGAATTAGTCAGTGACTCGTTGATATAAACAGGCTGACCTTGAGCCACAGAGGTGGTGAAACCGAGATCATGGGTAGATAGGCTCCTTTTAACTCGGCGGGAATGAACAATTTTGTTGGCAAGTCCACTGCTAACGAATTGTGCAATAATGGGGGAGGGCCTGGAAACGCCATTGAAAGATGGACGGGATTTTGGTCTAAAGGCGTAGTCAATATCCATTGCCTCTAGCTGAACACCAAGAGCTCTACCTGTATGGCACACGAGAGAATCAACATAATCCCTTTCAGTAAAGAGAAAACCATGAATAACAGTCGAATTTTTCACAAGAACTTGTTCTGCTCACCGTAGGTGTAATTCAAGTACCGAAACACGATTACGTTAAGATTCATTTTCACTCTTTAGGCCATCCATCTGATCAATAATCGCACTAATTAATGCTGTGACCATCTCTAGAGTGGCAGTGTGATCGGTGATTGAGGCCTGGAGGGAGGCAATGGAGGTTTTCAAGTCACATTGATGATCCTGTATCCTCTTCATTCTTTTAAGAAGCTCCTTAAGTATGGGGTCAACAGAGTCAACAGCTGGTTCTGGTGGAGAAGGTCTGATCGGAGTGGTTTTATGTCGATCAGTGCGCATTTTAGAGAGGCAGGGTTCACAGGTCCAGGACTTATAGAGTTCCTCAAGAATCTTGAGACCAGCTTCGGTGACAGAGATACACGATGTAGGTTTCACTACATGTACCGCAAGAAAGATTCCCTGAGTTCCGTTTGACTGCCAAGCCACATTTGGGGTAAAACACCCATATTCACCTGATTTTAGGAGAACTCAGAGGGCCAGAACAACACGTCCGACCAGGTCGAAAGCGAATGAAAATATGGCAGGTACGTAAAAGATTTTTGTTTGATATAAGCTATTACTATCCTAAACTATTATTATTTTTTTACAAAACTATCATATGGATACGTAAATGTTCTCCATGTCAAAAACTGATCTCAGAACCTCATCTATTCTCGCTGCTATTCTTCCGCTTATTAAGTATAGATTTACTCGTTACTCAGCTTAACCACCCGTTACGCAATTTTTTCGTCACTTACCATTGCCTCCATTAAGGCGCAAATGCGCATCCCTCTTGAATGTTGAAGCGGATCCGGATGTTGAAGCGGATCTTAACATCTAGAGTTCTCACCGCACCCCTAATGGCTGGATTTGTCTCTCACCCTGAATTCCGGTACCATCGCCTTGTCTGCTGCCAGTATATCCTACTTTCCGGCGCTGGGGTTAAAGGGAGACTCAAAGTAAGGAGGGCAAGGGTGAGAAGGGACGGATCCACCTGTGTAACTCGCCGCGAGGGACTAGTTGCGACTTTAACGGGGACTTCCCGCTTTCCAGTTTTTATTTCATTAGTAATGTCGAACTGTAAGATGGGAGAAAAAATGCCGCACTGACGTATTTTAAATAAGCTATTAAAACAGGAAGACGCGGATATCATTTACATTCTGAATTGCCGCTCATGCTCATTTTCACTCATTCTTTTGTTACATTTTCGTCTTTGAAGTCAATTTTGTATTATATTCTTACAGTATCCTAATTTTTAGTCCCATGTAGAATGCAAAATGACGCAAAAACATGGGGAAGGGCGCTCCATTATAGAATGTTTTATAAACACTTATGATTAATTCTACCAACTATGATAGAAACTATATTCGGAGAAATGTTTATTTTTAGTCGTAAAAAATAATAGATCAATATTTGATAGCTTATAGCTCAATATACGGCTCATAAATGGGCCGTAATTTTATTCTTTGAGGCGGTTTCAATTTCAACTGTGGTTTTAGTATTTACTCGTTGTCCGCAGCATGTTTATACATTGACCATATTATGAACTAGGGATCGGGCTGTTGTGGTGGCTAGATTACTCGCCTAACACACGGGTGGCCAGGGTTCAAGTCCCTGCAGAGGAGGATGTTTTTCAGAACCCGATCCCTACTTAAGTGTCTTGTGGAGGGCACTTCAAGTAAAGTACTCCGTCTGTCGGATGAGACGTTAAACCGAGGTCCCCTTGGCGCCTTTCGTTAAGAACAGGCTAATGCCGACGCCGGGTTTTATACACCCTTCCTCCCTTGCCTATCCCCTATGGCGCAAATAACCTAAGCCGTCGGTTGCATCTCCAAATGTCCGATCCAATATTATAAACTTTATAAACCCGTGTAAGACACGCACCTAGCAATTCACGTTGGAAAAAAATTCGGCGGCATTCATCATTCTCCTAGCGCGAGTTTTTGGAAGCTGTAGAACTTTCAAATAATAGTTTCTTATCTTTCCGTTAGCATTGCTAGGATCGCTTCTCCACGATTACATGAGATGAAAGTCATCACTTCTCAGTCAATTAAAACTGGTTGATGACGTTTAGTTTGTGAGTATAGGTTGAGACACCGAGCTCCGATTTTGAGTATCCCATTTCCTCTTTCTCAGTGTTAATTTTATGCCTCCACTAGTCGCTGTGCATAGCTGAAATAATTAGCCGTATAGCGATTAATTATGTTTCAAACCGAAACATTATTAATTGCTTAAATATTCGACTGGCATTTACCTAGTTATGAGCGATTATAAGCAAGTTTTTGTACTTTTCTTAAGTATCCTATGCTCTTATAGACTTTTGAAATGTGGCCATAATTTTTGAATATTCTGATAGGGAGATTGATGAAACTAATGCTATCCATTTACTTAGTATCATTGTACGTACAAATCAATGGTTGAGAGTACAGATTAATATTACTCATTTCTTCTGAAGTATTTTATGTGATGTTAAAACTCAAGCTAACGTTTGAAAATAGCTCTGCAGTGTAATTTATACATTTTATTTTTTAATACACATAGTTGGTGCATTTTCAAATTTATTCCTCGGCCCTTACGGTATAAAATCTCGTATCATCTTAAGATCATCAAAATTTGAGGAACCGTATGTGCGGAAATATCCAGTATTTATGACACTATTCAAAGGGATAAATATTGATTGATTCCAAGATATGGTGTTCACTTAGATGTCTCGTGACTACATTACCTTTATTTCTACTTCCTTGCCATAAAAACAGGAATTCAATTGTATATTTAAGAGCAATTTTGTTCATCGAATACGGAAATCTCCTTTACGGGATAATATTTTTAGAGTTCTAAATTTAGGTCGAATATCAGTATTATAGTAATCATCGAGTAAAACGTCCTCAAGTAATACTATAAGGTCAGAGAAGTAGCATTCATGTTTATCCAAGTAATTTTGTGCCATTCCTCTTCGTGCAAGACCCTGTTATCTCCTCCTTCTTCTCGCTTGTGGCCACCTATTATTATTTTATGGATGGAGCCGCCATCATCCTATCATCCCCGTTGGCGTAGCAACCTGTTACGTCGTGACGCCTCAAGACTTCAGCCTATTTTCTGTTAATTTTATGATGCTTTCCCCTCCAGTTAGGGGAGAAATCTCGGAATTTTTCTACGTCAAAAAGCCAGCGACAACGGAGAGTTGTAAGAGCACTAGAAATTCCGTTAAATTATTTCCGCATTTTTTTCATGGCTATGTATTAACCTGATGATTAACCTGTAATGATGAGGATTATCGAAAGAAGAGGAATAAAGAGGAGGATTGGGGGAGGGGACTGGTGGCAAGGATAAAAATATAGTATATAGTCAAAGTGTCGGAATAGCTGTTGTGGGAGAGTGGAAAGAGGATGGGCTTGGCGTAGCCCTTGAGAGATACAGAAGAGAGTGCCTTATTTTTGATTTTCATCTTTATTCCAGAAATGGTCGATAGTCCGCAAATGTTCGATAACCTTTCAGAGCTATGGAAAAATAGTGAACTTCAGGTTAACATAGTAGGTCAATATCAAAACTTATACTAAAAATAGTATACTGATAGCTGCAGAATTTTTTGAACCGCTGAAATCCTGCGTTTTATAACAAAAAGGACACAATATCAATGGGCATCTACTCCAGGTAAAAAAATGTCCTCCTATCTGGATTACATGCCTATAAAATAAATAGCATGCCATGAAAGTGGAAGTCGGTTGTTCTGCGAATAAAATTGTTTAAATGGGTTATTGTATAATAGCTAAACTTATTGACGAATAGATAAACATTGCCTCGTACAGTTTTCCACCAACTGCGTCGATCATAAGCCAGGCCAACCAAAGCCTATGCAAGTCTACTCCTTCACTTCTTTATGTCACATTGCTCTATTGCTATATCAATTTCGGTGTCAAGGTACATTTCCCGATCATGAAACTAATAGACGTACAAATGTATTAAAAATCATACAAACTATTTCCGAAAATTCCTCACCAAAATTGTGTTTGCGATTTAATAAATTCGTATATATTTTACTGTATTTGAATAATCCCTCAAAAACTGCATTTCAATCGATAGCATTATCTTTTCCTTCGGCCAAAAATGATCACAGTAAGTGTATTTGTTGCTCTTTTTGTAAAGGAAAATTGCAGGTGACTGTGTTACGTTCTATGCATTCTATTTTCTTTGGATAATGTACTGGGGAAAATTGGGAATAATTCTAGAATGTAGGATGCCATACTCCCACCACACACAAGATACTCGCCCAAGAGCCAGTGATTGAATAGTAACGGGCAAGGGAAGGAAAGAAACTCTTTAAAAAATGCTTTTTCTGACCGAGTATGTAATTTGTAGGAGGAAAACTGTTTTCATGGTGGTAAGAGAGACATGGTTGGTAAGGAGTAGAAAAAATAAAAGGAATCTTTGAAAAAATCGGGCCCCAAGGTAGAGGTGACTCTCTCGACCTCTCACACCTTCCGCAGCTTAAGGGTTTATAAAGAGGTAGGACCTGTTGGATTAAAGGGTTCTGGTGCGCCTAGAGGTTGGAGGTCGGAGGACAGCCACGAAGAGGTGGATTAAGGAAGAATGCCGAGTTTCAGAAGAGAATAGAAGTTCAGGAGCATGCGGAACAATGTCATGCTTCACGGACTCCTCCTTTGGTAGTCAATCCGAAGATTGGTTGGCAGCAGCTTGACGGGTTGGCACTCTCCATTCCTCACGTCTCTCCGCCTTCCTTTTCATTTGTTCGCAGCTCTTACATCCGGCATACTTCATTACCTGGTCTATTAAATTGAGCCGTGGTCTTCTTCTGGGCCTTTTTCTGTTAACATGTCCCTCTAGAATTGTTAATAGGATCCCCCCATGTCTCATTATATGCCTTATAAGTTGGACTCTTCTGTCAACGATCGATTGCCATAAGCTTCTTTTCTCCTTCATTTCATTCAGTATTCCTTTGTTTGATATTCTATCTGTCCACTTAATTTTAAGCATACGTCTATAACACCATAGTCCGCATAAGCTTAGTCTCTTCTTATCCTCCTGCCCCAGAGTCCACGTTTCACAGCCATATGATGCCGCACGCCATATGTAGGCTTTGAGAAACCTTTTCCTAATTTCAAGGCTGTTACTTTTGGATGTTAAAATTTTACTCTATTTATGGAAAGCCGCTTTTACCTGCGCAATCCTGCTTCTTACGTCTACCTTATTTCTTCCATCTCGAGTGATCTTACTCCCTAGATAGGTGAAGTTGTTCACTTGTTCAAGTTTTTCTCTTCCGATATTTATTTGCATTTTAATTACTTCTTTTTTATCACACACCATTCCTTTCGCCATTGAATTTATTTATTTTTATGTAGTATTCTTCTTTCATGACAGCCTCCATTTTATTTAGAGTGGTCTCGAGGTCTTCTTGGCTTTCAGCAAGGACAGCAATGTCGTCGGCATATCTTATCATGACTATTCTTTCCCCATGTATCCTTATGCCTGTCTCATTCTTCCTAGACTTTGTTAAGAGCCTCTTCTATGTAAACGTTAAAGATAATGGGTGATAGAGCATAGCCTTGAGGAACACCTTTCTGAATCTCTAATTCCTCTTGCTCTGTCCTTCCGCAAATAACCGGCTTTTGCTTCCTATAAACGTTCCATATCAATTTTTTAGTCCCTATAATCAATTCCTGCCCCTTTCAAGATCATAAACATTTTCTCCCATTTTACGTTATCAAATGCTTTTTCTATGTCTACAAACGCTATATATGTAGTTAAGTTTCTTTCCATTTGCCTCTTTATGATTAATGTTAGAGCTAAAATTGCCTCCTTGGTTCCTCTACTCTTCCTGAAACTGAACTGAACTTACTGAACTGATAATCTGAAAGTTTTATTTCTATTTTTTGCTCAATTCGGCCGTGGACAATATTAGCAAGTATTTTTGATGAATGCTTAACTAATCTAAGCTAAGAAGTAGTTTTCACAGTTTGTACCGTTCGATTTCTTAGGGATAGGAATGATTATGCTTTTCTCAAGATCAGTGAGAAGCTTTTCCTGCTCATAAATTGCACAAACAATGTTGTACATTATGTCTTTCATTTTTCTTCCCCCTGATTTCAGAAGTTCAGCTGGAGTGTTGTCTACACCCACAGCATTGTTGTTGTTCTTCAGCTTTTTCAGTGCTGATTCAAACTCATCTCTCATGATGGCTGCGCCTAGATTGCATTCTTTTACCTCCGACTCCGTTTCGATCAAATTAACAGGTACTTTTTCTTCTCTAAAGAGCTTTTATAAGCATCGTTTGCATCTCTTTGTGATTTTCTCATCATTGTCTAAAAGAACTCCGTTCTCATCTCGTACTGCCCTGAATTTGCTTTTTATCTCTCCAAAAAAGTGTTTTATGGACTAATACGCCTCATCTATATTTCCCTTTCTCATATTGTTTTCGCCTTCAGCGCAGATACCTTCAAAGTAATTTTGTCTTGCCAGTCTTGCTCCTTTTAAGATCCTGTTTCTCAGAATCTTATACATACGCTGGTCTTCGTTATTAACTGAGTTTTTTAGTTCTCTTCTTTGTTCCATCATCTGTATAATATCGTCGTTAATCCACTCTTTTCTTATTTTGCACCTTTCCCGGCCTATTATTCCACTGCCTGCAAGATATCATTTTTTATGGCGCAGCAATTTCCCTCTATTTCGTTAAAATCACCTTCATGGAGAACATATGCATTTATTCTCTCGTCAGTGGCCTGCTGGTATGATTTTATTGTGCTCGGGTCAGTATGCTTTGATACATTCTATTTGCATCGCATTCCCTTTATAATTTCCTTGAACTTTAAATTACTTTTCATCATTACCAATTCATGGTCACTTCCTATATCACAACCTGGGTAAGCTCTGCTTTCTTTGACTTGGTTGTTGAACCGTTGCTTTACAATTATGTAGTCGATTTGATATCTATTAATATCACCAGGCATTTTCCATGTATACCTTCTTCTTGAATGATATTCGAAAAAGTAGTTCGTAATGCAAAGTATATTTCTTTGACAAAATTCCAACCATTTATCTCCTCTTTCGTTCCTACTTCCTAGTTCAAATGCTCCATATTCCTTTTCTTCTTTTACTTTCTCCTACAACAGCATTCATGTTTCCCAAAAAAAAGAGATTTTCATCCCCTTTTACTCTGCCTATAATTTCTTCTAACCTGTCATACATTTTATCAACTTTGTCTTCTTCATGGGCAGTAGTGGGCATACATACTTGTATTAAGATTGTATCTCCGAGTATAATTTCAACTCTGACAGAGATAGTCCTCTCACTGCACTGCACATTCCCTTTTACTCTTAGTCATAGTTGTTAGTTGAGAATGATTCCTACTTCTGCAGTTCCTGGTCGATCTTGTGCTGCCCCAGAGTATATGACTCTATATTCACCTGTCCAAAAGTCACCTGGATTTGACCATCTCATTTCAGAAATTCCAAATACATTAATGTTCATTCTTTTCATTTCTAATTTCACGTTTTCTAGTCTACCGCATTGCAATAGAGATTTGACATGCCATGTTGCTATCCTTACTGTCTCTCTTCTTGTAGGAGCATGTATCTCTTTAGTTGTCCCCACCCGGAGATCCGAACGGGGGACTATTATACTTCCGGAGTTATATTTAACCAAAGGGCCCATCTCATCTTAGCTGCTGATACCTGGGATACCCCTTCAGGTCTTTAATAGAGTGGATTCCCATTGCTTTCTCTATCCTATGCCGTTGGCCATTTAGTGGCTCTTCCGCCTTTAGGGGTAGTTTCCTATCCCAAGGGCAAGAGAGTGCCCTACCTTCAACCCCCCATCCGCCCTCCGAGAAGGCCGTTGGCACTTGGTAGAAGGGGATCTCCTTATCTCGGGAGATGCTCCGTCCCTCTATTCGTTAGCCGTTAAATAAACGTTGCCCCCTCTCCACCACTAGGAGGTGAATATCAGGATTTTTTCTTCTTTGGATCTAGCTCTAAGTAGCGTTTCCTAGACCCTCCAGTACTTTTGAAGAGGCTTTACGGACTATCAAGACTTAATATAACGTTTCTGAAAGTTGTAGTGTTAAAGAAATTCCGTTTTTTACTTTCATTTCCTGCTGAAAGGTATTGTAAAATTTTATACTGTTACCATAGAAATTTTTAATGCCTACTGAAACGTAGAGTGTCTCAAATAGCTCCTTATTCCATCGATGAAGTATAGAGGGTCAATAATATACCCCGTCACCTGGCAGTCGTAATAGAATTTACAATGACATACATGTAATGACGGTTATCTCACAGTTTACAGTACTGTCGTCTCAGGGGAGAATAAGGAAAACTAGAAGAGATAACCTGGGGAGGGAAAATATGAACGGTACTTTAACGAATTAAAGCGTATGGCTAGCCGTTTCTACGACAAAAATTGATCTATGAGAACTACATGTAGTTGATCACACATTCGAAATGCAAAGTACATGCCTAAGTTACGGTTATCTCCAAATAATTGCTGTATATCATCGACCAATACGCCTATCAACATCATTACTGAATTTCATGGTGTCATCTAATAGACACCTTTATTAATCCCTTTGTAACGCGAGGTATAAAAGACTTTACCATCGAAATGAAGTTACTATCTTGCCCTTTCCATGCTTTATAAAGTTACAGACTGCCTGTTTTTCAATAATATTCCCTATTTCATGACAGACGAGTGATTTTGTTATTGAGTGAGAGTATTTATCACTCTGTGAGTGTATAAATCTGGAATCAGTTTCGATTCCTTATTTATAGTGAGTGGATTTATAGTACGTATATTTCATCTATACCTCACCTCTAAACATATGATGCTCATTTAAGAGCCAGACTTATCAAGTTGGAAGCTTGGTAATGGTAATGAAGAAGCTATATTTCTTATCCGTAACTCTTAAGATTTTGGATCCGGAAAGAATTGTGTAGTTTTGTTAAAAATGTCTTCACGCAAAGTAATGTACCGCCACGATTTTCGGCAATTATAGCTGGAGAGTAGATCAGTTCTCTCAAGTTTTTTATTCTTACATGCATCAGCTATGCCAAAAAAGTCATTTGCAGAAAAATAAAAATGATGGATGCGGATACGGCTCCCACAATCCCATGCGTTTGATTCCTAAGATATGACAGGAATACTTGGGATACCTGCACTCCATCCACGCTGAAAACTGAACGGTTGCCCTGAATTGTATTTCATTTTACGTGTCTTAAGTTTGGGATTGAGAAAAAAATGTAAGGGTTTAAATTAGGCTACTTATATTTATATTTTTATTGCTATAGCGAGTGTTATAACATCGTCCAAATTTTAGTTGATTTAAACTTATTTTTTGGATTTACTTTAAAACACAATATTCGATAGAATGGAGAAACAAATCACAAAATATATTCCAAGCACCCTCCGAATCCCTATCCTCCTCAATGTGTACGCGAGAATATTAATGCAGGAACTTGCGAGGTTGGATAGGATCTCAAAAAAAGAAGGCGAGTGCGTGAGGATTTTGAAGCGAAAGGGCTGGGAGCACAGTTGGAGGAAGTGGATGCGTGGAGTTAGTGAAGAACTGGAGAGACACCAAAAGCAAAGAAGAAAAAGGAGTAGGAAATGAGAAGGGATAAGTACATCTGGAATTTCCCCGTGGAAAATGCTTTGTGAGAGTTTCCGAGAGGATGTTAGTTTTGCTTTTGGGCGGGGGTGGCACGTAAGGATTCGACGAGAGGGGTCAGAAACAGTTTTGAGAAATTGTGAAACTGGGTTCGAAATACTTCTAAACTCTCCTCGCCTTCCGTTCACGCTCACTTGTTAGTGTTAAGTCTTAACTGTTATCATTCTGGGGATCAATATAAACCTGAGTGCGTGTGAAACAGATGACTAGATGGAGGGACTTTTCCTATTCACCCGTATACGCACAGAAAAAAACTTTCTCTCCATTTGATCCATTAAATGTTTTACCCATTTTTCCAACTTCCCTTTGCATCATCTCCTTAAACGTATGCCGCTCTTTATTGTTGGACTGCGATAGAGAACAGTGAACAGCCTTTTCAAAGATAATAGGGCTGATAATTCGAGATTATTTACTCATTTACCAGCATCTGTTTCCAGACTTTTCAGACTACTCCGTCCTATATGTTCCATTTCCTCCTCCAAAGGCACCAACTCTCATGGAGGAATCCATTCCGTCAGCATCCTATACATTTCGCATTTTGCAACAGTTTTTCCACTCCACCCATGTTTTCATTCGATGGAGAATTCCTGTAAAGGGGTGAGGGAATTTTGCATGAAAACTCCAGATCGGTGACTGCGCGAGTGCCCTCTGGCGTCGCGTGGAGGCGATCAACTTTCCACTGGTATCGAATCACGGAAATGGCGGAGGTTAAGTTGGGAAAATGTTGCCGGGGAAATGGCTTATTTGAGGTCAGAGGATCATCGAGACGCGTTTGGGCTTCAAGTAAAGGATACGAGATGGAACGTGAGAGAGTCCATTGACTAATACAGGTTTTAGGTCTTTCATTCCCATTACACAGATATATGTCTTTGTGAGCACATGTAAAATTAAGCGTAGAAAGATAGAATGATGAGACGCACAGCTGTAATACAAAATAGTGGATGAATCTTCAAAAGTAAGAAACTAAACCTTACATTAATGAAATTACTATGTGAGGTAAGCAGCCTTCGTCATCCTCAAAAGGGGAAGGAAAGCGTAAAAGGTAGGTTAAAATCAAGATTTCTATACGCAACCTCAAAACAAATTGGGTAAAAACATATGGTGCAAAAAATGGAAAGGGAATCGTATCTAGATGCATAATTTAAAAAATAGGGGTCCACTCATAATGCAGTAATGGCAAAAATTACTCGAGAAATCACAGAACTACAGTCAAATACTACAAAGCAAGGTTTAAAAGGTTTATTGGTAAAATACTCATTCTCTGGTTTATTACACCTTACTCAGGGATGCAGTGAAACAGTAACCCTAGTTTATCTCGCGCTTGGTATCAGATATAGTAGAAAATCTCCTGTGCCGAAGAGTAATACATGTAACAATGGCACTAATACAAAATTAAAGCACAGAGTGAGAAATACTCTTACTCAAGAACTAAATCACTCGGTCGTCATAGAATTGGCACTCTTACTGAAAAACAGGAAGCCTGTAACTTTACGAGGCTTTACTTTTAAGCCATGGATAGGGAAAGATAGTAACCACATTTCGATAGTTACTTCTTTTATACCTCGCGTTATGAAGAGATTAATAAAGGTGTCTAATAAATGATACGCGTACTGGTCGAGGATAGATAGAAATAATTTACAGAGAACCGTATCCTAGGCATGCACATTGCCTTTCGAAAGTGTGATCAACTTTTTACACCACCACGTGACCACCACGTGACCACCACGTGACCACCACGAGGGACGGGAGAAGTACAGAGGACACAAAGCAAAAATTTGCCCCAGCAAAGACAGTGCTCCCGGGAAAAAAGATAACTGCTTTGTTCATAGACGATAGGACTACTAACTAGGAAACAGAATATGACAACATTCGTGTGAATCGTGGTACTCTGTGGATCAGAAGCATGGGCCATGGGAAAAATCAGAGCAGAATAGACTATAATCCTTCAAATCCTGGTGCTAGATGGGGATTCTGAAGATAAATGCACAAATGAATGAATGGACAAATAAAGAATAATGAATATTACAGAGGAGAGGAAAGTATGTTGAACACTCTACGGAAAAGAAAAACCAGATGCATTGGACACACTCTGAGAAACAAGCTTGTGAAAAACACAATTTAAGGGAAATAGGGGGAAACGTCCCCAGAGGAAAACAAAATAATAAGTTCATAGGGCAGTTTCCCATCTACGCTCCCAGTTTGATAATTCGGATAATAGTGTGACGGAGTATTTTAATGGGGAGACAGGGAGTTGAAAGTGTATATTAGGAGAGAAGGGATGGTCAATTTTACCAAACCTCTGCAAGTTAAGTAACCCAATCCTTTAACCGCAACCTTTTTCCTTACACCTCGTTCTCCCGCTTTTCTACTGGGGTATTGCTGCCCTGGATATGCATGAACGCGGTGAATTATTGTACGTAGGTCAAATTAGAAGAGCCAAGTGCCCGTAAAATTTCAAGCCTCACAATTATAACTACCCATTCCGCCTCTCATATTATTCTCCTGCATCACCTCCACCTGCCGAGGCATTTGCCTCCCCCATCTAAGTGGAGAGCTTTTCCCTTCATCACTTCAATTATTCTACCAATCTCCATTTACTTTCCTACAGGCTTCCATTACCTGGGTCGCCAAATGAACTAACTAAGACGGATTCTATAAGAAGCTTATCACAAGAGGGTGAGAAGGAATTAGTGGTTCTTTTGGTAATTAAAGGGGAACGAGCAGTAGGAGAAACCAATCGGTGTAAACATAAAAAAAGATAAATAGTTTGGGTGGAATTTGAAAGGTTCACAGTATTTAGGTACATGGTTGAATTTTGCTCTCATGACAATCGTTTTTAAGTTAGGGGAACTATTTGTAGACCTATACATGCTACCCTCTATATATTTCATTCACGTACTGAAAATTCCTTTTTTGGGTGTATTCCAAGTGAAAATTCACATAGAGGATAGACGACTTTGTTTATATAACTTGGCTCCTTCGAAGCTTTAAGTATTTTGGATGGAGCCTTCATTCTTTTTTTCGATATCTCCTTTCCCTGAATCATGAAATTTCTAGGCAAGTATTTTAACTCTCTTTCCCACTTTCTCGCGATCTTAGTTTTCTATTTAGTCAGGCAGTTCCCATCTGACTTTCGTTTTTACTCTTGCCTATTTTATGCTTCCCACCTATCCTTCTTCAAGTATGTGCTCCCACCCTTAGGGGAAAATGTAACACACAACCGCTGTCACAGCACATGTCATCACCTCCGCGCGAACCAACCTTCTTCCAATACTTCATCTGTGATCTCTATCCTTTGCACTTGGTCAGCGGTTCTCTTCGTTCTGTCTACTATGTTTCTATCCCTCTCCTTTTTCTCTTTCATCTTCCTTGACTTGCCTCTCATTGTGACCCTCGGATCATTTTTTCTCCGAGACTAGGCTGTGTTTTTCATGACTCCTTTCGCTTAGCGTTCTGGCATTTTCCATCTTCACGAGCTTCCGTAGAATTAAGCTCGCTTCCGTTTCGTCATCATTTGCCAGTGCAATGGAATGAGTCACGTGTATTTTCTCCAACTTTTTCTTTTTCTTCTTTAGAATACTTATCCTTTGTAATCTGTTTCTCTTTTGGTGTTGTGCCGACGATATTAAGTCATGATGATACGCGTCTTTGAATATAATTCTGCATATATCAGTAATGCTTTCTCTCTTAATGTAATTTATCACACCACGAAATCGAGCATTCAATTAAGAAAACCACTCTCATGGTTTTATGTAGAAAATTGCATTGGACATATTTGTGAAATTTCTCAAATAGTCACTCAGGCTATATAATTTTCGAGCCGAAACTTCTTCCCTCGTGCCTTGCTACATAAAAGTTTGGTTATTATTGAGGTAACTATTCTTTTCGATAGCGCTCAATACGGATGTAGTTTGCCGTTTACTTTGCAGTCCACTCCTAATAAATTTGCATACATTTACATTACATACATAAAAGAAATCGTGAGGCTGACATTGTTAGTATAATTTCAAAATGTTTAACTTATGTAAATCGTATTTTACCTTTTCTCAAACTGGAGTAAATATATATATTTCTATATGCACTGTTTATTTATTATCCTGTGAAACTGTTTTGGTCAAAAGAAAAAATTTGTAAACAGAAATAGGAAAAAGATTCAAAGATCAAAATTATCAAAAATAGAGAAATAGCGAAAATAGAGAAAATGATATTTTAAGTCGAAAAAAAGTCAAATAGCTCGGTGATAAGGAATTTTGTCATTGAGATTTTTAATTAATTTTGAGATCAGACAGAAAATTAAGAAGATAATTATGAAAATAGTACGGTAGTCATAGATTGGGCAGACACAAAAAAGCAACAGTTCGAGAAAAGCTATGGAAGATGTGTTGGGCTGTAAAAGGCATGCAATGGATGACCAAGACCAAGGTGATGGGACCAATCCATTAAGAAACATTAAATAGATCGGAAACTCGTAAATGCCGTAAACGTGTTCGTGAGGCCAAAACTTATTATTGCATTTTGAGTAGCCGTGGAAGTAAGCATTAATTGCAATATAAAAGTGAAACTTTTAAGCCTTTTAAATTAAATGATGAGTTATGAACATATTTTCCTCTTATATTACGGTAGGAATACATAATTAGTCAAAATACAATCTTCCTGTCAGCAAAAAATTTTTTTTAAACCGAAGTTACTTAGGGCTAAAAAATAAGTAAAGGAAGTTGAATTGGATTAAGTGTGAAGAATACGCCATTAAATATAATCATTGAAATAGCTACACCATCTCATGTGCATTCTATCATATACATTCAGCTCACTATTCATGCTGGTACAACTACACATGGATAGCAATTAATTTTTGGGTTCAATTAAAGAGAAGCGACACTAAAGAACTTTTAAACCAATAGATATTAAATATAATCATTGAAATAGCTACACCATCTCATGTACATCTACATGAGAGCAATTAATTTTTGGGTTCAATGAAAGAAAAGTGTCACTACAGGACTGTTAAACGAATAGATACCGTTTTTTCCCACCAGTTATGCGTAAAAAGTAGGTAGCTCAGGACTGTTGAGTTTGAGCTTCATATTAATACAAAAACGTCTTACTAATCAGATGATGTTCATCAAAATTCTATTGGTAAGGGAAGCATCCGGTGTTTAAGCCCGGATACCAAATTATCAAGTGAGAGAAATGTGAGGCGTAAAACATTCTTTACATGATACGAAGAAATGTTATGATTTCATTCTGCCACAAAAGCTCCAAAGTAAAAGCGAAAATTTATTTAATCGTTGCGTTACTTTGTTTGCTGAGTTAACCCTGGAACCGTACACCCCAGTGCCCCAGGGAATTTTAACTTTGCCGTAAATTTGATTTGGCAACACTGGCCGCAGCCGGCTCCCGTGACTTTTACTTGAGCTTGACGAGCTGTCAGTTACTTTGTTTGCTGTGACCGTGGCACATCTCATTCCTTTTGTGGAACGTTGTTGGGGCACTGAGTACCCCAGTGTACGGTTAGTGTGAGTTTTTATTCAAGTGTGTATATTTCGTTTTCGTAGTTTTATTCGAATTTTACCGAAGTGTTTTTACACTGTATTAGTTATGGATAGACTACGAACTGAGGAAGACATTTTAAGTGAGTTGGCTCGATCCTCTGAGCCTGAGGATTTTGAAGATAAGTCAGAAAGTGAAAATGAAGAAGACATTTTGGAAGAAGATGATGTTATGTCAGACTTTTTTTCACCCAACGCATCTGAAGATGAGTTTGTTCTTGGTGAAAGTGATTTTGAAGGGGAAGAAGGACAAACAACGCATGCAAGAAAACGACCTAGACGAAATGAAGACGCTCAAGACTTGCAAGTTGAACCAGAACACCAGGAAGATGAAGATGAAGAATCAGATGAAAATGGAGTTGAACAAACGGTCCCCGAAAATGTTATTCAGGTAAAAAAAAGAGTCCTCTGGGGTAAAAATAAGTACCGTTGGGCAACAAAGCCTGCTGGAAGAGTTGGTCGAACGCCTCGAAGAAACATAGTTTTCCTAAAGCCTTCACCCAAAGCAGCTGCAAAGGGTGAAACAAATCCTGCGCAGGTGTTTTCCCTTTATTTAGATGAGAACATAATAAACACAATAGTTAACTTTACGAATCAAGAAATCGCTGTGCAAAAGCTTCAGTACAACAACCAGAGTTGCTGTGGTGAAACATCTTTCAACGAAATCCGAGCTTTAATTGGACTTTTAATCTACTTTGGTGCCCAAAAGCAAAATCACACCAGATCTGAACTACTTTGGCATGAATCAAGAGGGTTGAGGATTACAAGATCGGTTATGCCCTTCCGAAGATTTGAGTTCCTAATCAACTGCCTAAGGTAATGTAATTTATTTATATAATTAATATTATTTTTGTTCTTACGGAATTTTTCCTGAACAATAAATATTTTTATATCTATCTATCTATCTAAGGTTTGACCAAAAAAATACTCGAGCTGCAAGGAAGGAGACGGACCCCTTTGCTGCCATTCGTGATCTATGGGACCGTTTCAATCAAACCTGCCAGGAACTGTACACCCCACAAGCGTACTGCACCATAGATGAACAACTCTTAGGATTTAGGGGCAAATGCCCTTTTAGAATGTACATACGCAACAAACCAGCGAAGTATGGTATCAAGATTGTGATGATGTGTAGCTCAAATGGTTATCTGATGAATTCGATACCATACATCGGGAAGAAGATGAACGCTGAAGGAAAACCTCAAGCTATGTTCTTTGTGGAGAAATTGTCTCAACCAATTCATGGCACTAACAGAAATATAACAGTTGATAACTGGTTTTCTTCGGTGCCACTATTTAATAACATGCTCGAGAACCACAAGCTTACAATGGTTGGGACTCTTCAAAAAAATAAACGTGAGATTCCACCTGAACTTTTAAAAAATAGACCAGCTGAAACTTCACTGTTTTTGCATGACAGGGAGCTGACTATGGTGTCTTATGCACCCAAAAAGAATAAGACTGTAATTCTCCTCTCAAACATGCACCAAGACTGTACCTTCAAGAAAGATTCCAATTTGCCTGAAATAATTCACTTTTATAACTGCACAAAAGGCGGAGTAGATGTTTTCGACCAGATGTCTGCTCAATACTCGTGCAGTAGAAAGACAAGAAGGTGGCCTCTATGCATTTTTTACGGAATGTTGAACAGTGCCGGGGTGAACTCATACATAATCTATCGAGACAACATGTACTCTGCCAATCAGACACCGATACCAAGGCTAGAATTTCTTTTCACGCTAGCAGAGGACTTCATGAAGCCGTGGATGCAAGAAAGGCTCGAAAACACAACCATTCGAAGAAGTATTAGGAGTGCTATAGCGAGCCAGCTGGGTGTCCAGGTGCCAGCGCCGCCGCCAGGAGCAGTCAACCGGAGGGCCGGAAGGTGCAGCATTAGTCCACGAAACAAAGACACAAAAACAACAATGGTGTGTGCTGAGTGCAACCATTTCACTTGCAAAAGTCATGTAAAAAGTGTTTGTGTCAGTTGTAGTGAAAACAACTAGAAAAAAAACTAAAAAACTGCACCTTTAGATGATTTTGTTAGAAAATGTAAGGTTTCTTAATTCTCTTATTATATTTACTAAAATCTTAAAACAAGTAATTAAATTTATGTTTTTGCAATAGTTTAAGGCCCAAAGAACGCGTTTTTAATGTTTTTTTTAATAAAAATAAGTTTTTGCATTTTATATGATTTTTAACTTTTAGGGGCACTCAGTACCCCAGTGTACGGTTAGTGTAACTGAAATGGAGGTGTACGGTTGCAGGGTTAATTACGATAAGTGATTATAGCCAGTATTAGTGTATATTTGACTGAAAATTACTAAAAGCTCTATGATGACGTAGTAAATGAACAAGTTTACATAAGCTAAAATGCCAAATTAGTTATGTTAATTAATTATATGCATTAAAATAACACTTCTGGTGTGTCAATTAGAAACAGAGGTAATTACATTTAAGCTTCCACAGGTAGAATGGCAAAATTTTAAAGTGAAATGCCCCCTAATTTCCTTGAAATATCCTATTTCCACTTCGGCCCGGCCTACGAGGCCATAAGAAAGGAAAACGATTTTAGCACGGGCCATTTACTGCTCAGCAGAGAAGGTGTAGAAAAAACCAACTATCGTCCATATAGCACCACGACCTCCAAATCTCCTTTCTCTGAACAGTTTGGTGAAAAAACATTCCAAGAGATCGTAATTTAAGGCCATGGAAATTTTTCGTTCCGGTTCTCTGTTACCCTAGCTTTTCTGCTTTTAACAGTGGGGTGGGATCCCTAGGGTGCACGAAAAGAAACTGCTGGGGAAGAAGACTGCTAACCCTCCTGAATCATGGGTCACCCATTCCTACCTACAGGGTTTTAAACCTTTATGCGGTCCCCCCAGGCGTCCCTGCAAGAAAATAATCCCAAAGCGTCTAAAAACATGATGTCAGAATGAACGGGAACGAAAGAAGCAAAGCAGCTAAGGAGGCGGAGATTCTTGACAGCTTGAGATAAATTTTATTTGAATCATTATATTATTAATATAATGATTAAAATAAGAGACAATATTCAATTTATATTTTTAAATCTAAGGAGCTTCGAGAACCATGATGCACCTAAATATTCCAATAACACGGACAAAAGGCATTTACTAAAACGACTGCACTATTAACCTTCAAATTAGTACAATAATCAAAGGATAAAACTTGACTGGTCTTACACCGTATGTTGAAAACGCCCTTAAAACGTTAGGGATTTCTGCAATTTGTAAAATGGTGTTACCGTGAAAAATATTGTAATGTTTATAGTTGAAAAATATGCGAGATATACATTGTTAAAGTTCTTGATCGACTTAATCACTCATTGCCGTGCCTAATCACACGGAAAACGTAAAGTAATTATCTTCTGGTAGATATTCCGAAAAGAATTAAAATAGCTTTCTGATGTACGAAATTATTGAAAAGGTAATTTGTTTGAAATTTGACTGAAGGAATCGAATTATATAAGAGAATATATATCTCGCGAAAACTACGTTCAGTAAACCAGGGCTCTTAAAAATCTTAAAAGACTTGTGTCACCCCTCGGCAACTCCTCCAACTTGAATCTCCTCCCACTGTGACGCATGAAACTCTCTCTTCCTCCCATCTCCTATCCGAACTCCTCAATCCTACGCCCTGTACGAAGCATTTATAATCTCACCCTCGAATTTTCACTCTTCCCTTTACTTCCTCTCTCCCCGATCATTTTCCTTACTCTCCCCATCCCCGTTTTCCATCAGTTCGTCTCCACTACTAAGCCCTCCATCCAACACCCATCGCGAGGGAGAGAGCGCGTTGAAAGAAGAGGTTCTTGTAGGAGGCGTGCAGGGGGGTAGGCGGAAAATGCAAGTCAGAGATGGGGCGAGGCCCAAAGGCACCTCCACCGAAACCCAGACCGGTGAAATTTCCCCTCTTACTCTTTTATCACGGCTCTCTCATTCCCATCCTTACTCTCTGCCACCATTTCACCTTTCTCCAGCCACCCACTGCCCTCTCCTTGGAGGAATGTAATTGATGGTGCCGTCATAGGGAACCCTTGGTCGAAAGAGTGAAGAAACAGAAAAAACGGTAGGAGAGAGATGGAAAGCTCGACGAAAGAGAATGAAAGAGGAAGAGGAGGAATATATGTCTTATTGGTTGATTTTCCAGGTGGGTGCCAGAATAAAAGAGAATAAGAGAGAGAAAAAATATTCACTTACTTCCGCTCTCTGATTCTCTCTATCCCGCTACCTCCGGTCGCCTCCCTTCCAATGTTTTTACGTGTGTTCAGAACTTTTCGACCATACCATATCCCTCATTTTCCTGAAAATTAGTATTTATGAAATGATAAGTGTGCAATGAATTACTCTGTTCTGACTCCCTTAGCAAGTTTTCCTTTCAGCTCAGAAAATAGAAGAAATGGAAGTAATGATATATTTTATAATTGTGAAATTGAAAAATAGGTGACTGTAGAAAAAGTGCTAACATTTAATGAACAAGTCATAAATCAATTTATCAGAGAAAAGAAAATACTAGCTCTCAACTTTATATACACAGTTTTTCTTCAAATGGAGGATATGGTTGCAATCTAATAAATTATATATGTTATTACGTATTTATATTTCTATGCAGAAACATAGCACAAAATAAAAATAAAGTATAAATTATTTCTAATGATAACATTTAGATAATATAACGGAGATGTACTCATAGACGCAAACTCTATTTTCGCTAATGCATCTTTCGCTCTAATAAATGAGAGATAAATATAATATTCACTTCTTAATTCCTTCACGTTATACATGTGATGTAGGAATATGAAATCTCTTTCTGAAGTTTGATTACATAATCATTTTGTGAGTCATGCAAATTTTGCTACTGTTAATATAACTTCCTTTTAAAGATTATGATTGAGATACGAAAGAGACGAAGACAAAATTAGTGAGGAAGAAGAAAATGACGCACTTAGATAGTAACCGATGAGTCGCTTTGGTTTTTCTGTTTTGTGAATCAGACTTTTTTTGATAATTCAAGTTTCTAAAAGTTAACCATTCATTTAGCTTATTTTTATATCCGAGACCGGACATCCTGGGTGAAGACGGTCACAGGTCAGAAGTCCAAACACTTTGACCAATTACACGTTCAAATGCGTCCACATGTGGCCTGATTTATTGAGCACTCTGTCGGGAGTAGCCTGAATTTCGGTCATCATGGGTCGCTTATCACAGAAGTTTTCTCTCTTCTTACATAGACTTTTTTGTGGAAACGACTTCCCACACGTGTTTCACGCCGTGTGGAAAATATACGAAAAACTCGTTGAACGAGTACGTTCCTACATTGAAGGAATAAATCCTCTTCGAAACCTTCGGAGATAACACTAAAGGGAGTGTGTGATCTTACATTGGTATTTTTTTTATATATAAGAGCTTCGGTTGTAAAGTCCGTTGTGAAATCGGTCGTGAATTCGGTCGTTTTACCGCCTTCGGCCATATTACTAAAAAGGTAAAATATTGGCTTTTTGACCCACTAGAGACCCTATATCTCTGAGTCCATATATCTGATAGAGCCATAAAATTTCAGGGTATTTGATGCAATTTGCTCTGAAATTTGTCAATGCACGGCCCTAAAGGTATTTTATATCTCCAAAAACGCTAATTGATGTTACGAACTCGAAATTTCCCTCAGTTAATCCTCCCCAGTTCACTTATTGAAATTATTATATATACGTATTATCTTATTAACTGGAAGGGATTATTATAAAGGCGTCTCATAACAATTAATTCCTGAGAATCACTCAGGCTTCAGGCATAGTGTGGGGGAAATATGCTGATTATTTGCAATGATGAATTTAAAAAATACGATTTATCAAATGAATAGTCGTTTTTTCTGAGGAAAAAGTGAAAAATAGATGCTACGTGGCTCTAGTAAAGTCATATATTTTATGAGTCACGAGCATTTGGGACTATTTAGGAGAAGATTTGACTCGCGAAGTAAACAATATACAAATAAAAGCAGCAATTTTCGTCTAAAACGAGTAAGAGAAAAGTGTCAAGCAGTTATAGGATTTCTTTGGAAAAATCATACTATTTTGCTACATTATTGGCTAATATTATTGATCGCGCCCTGTCATTTGAATTTAATGCGATCTGTGTGATATTATTTTAGCACCGTGCTTTAACCATAGAACTTTCACATGTGATAAAACTAGACAGATACATTGCTAAACTATCAAGTACAATAATTTCTTCTTTCAACGCTCCAATAGAGATTATGCTAAAAACAGTGGGATTCTAAAATAAGCGAAATCATTCACATACAATTTTCCTGTTTTCCCCATTCCTTTTCCTTATTCTCTCCTCTTTAATAGCTGGTGTCCTAACACCCCCTGGTGAACGTTGGTTTAAAAAAATTACCCAGTTTAATTAAAACGTTCCTGCTAAACTATTCAACCTGGATAATCTACTTACGCTTACAATAATTGTAAATTAAATGCGGAAGCTGCCCTTTCCGACCATCAGTTTCAGGATTATGGAGAACATTAAAGGTTTAATATCCATCGCAATGGTAGCTATCAAAGATTATGGTAGCTATTACCACGAACAATAGTAGAATAGAATATTAGGTCTGTGTCTATGGAAAATGTTTTTGTAGAATAATCTTCTACCTGCACTTTTTATACCTTAGGTATGCATCAAATATGTCAGGTGTGTACTGGCGTGGCATGAAACCTTATTGGCAATGAATCAATCAAGTTTTCTATCTGTTGTTTCAACTAGGAATCATGAGTAATTTTATCGTTCTTGATATGAAAACCTTTATTATGTACATTTATACGGCGGTGTTACACCCCGATGGTGATCCAACACACCTGTCACCTTTAAAAGTCAGGCAGAGCCACAAAAATTCACATGACGGTGGGGATAGGAAACTGACTTGCTCGTAAAATGTGACGCAATGGCATCAATTGATTGAGGGTGTTTGACGGTTTTAGATTTCTCAGGCTGTAGAGAGAAAGGGGATCAGCTGTTTACTGTACATACTCATGTATGACGACGAGCCTCTCGTTGTTCATTAGCTTTGTGTAGATGGGCGTCTCCATTAAGAACTCACACGAGTAAATGCCTCTCACACCCTCAAACTGGCTGGTTAATAGGATTTCAATCCCATTAATGTGGCTCTACTGCAGCCAGGACAATAGAAGAGCCGCGGCATGTAAGCGAGAGGCATACCAGTGGACGTTTAAGTATTCAGAACTGGTAAGGCACCGATCCCATTGCGACTCGAAGGAGAAAATAGCATTCCATTAGGATGTATGGAAAAGTATTTCATTGAGATGAATTGTCTTTGTAAATGATAAGTATAACTTAGTTGTTCCTCATAGATTTATTACAATAAGACGAGAGGTTTCGACGAAGCTAGTCATCATCTGAAGGTCGAAATCTAGGTCGTCATGTTGTAACTAATCTATGTGGAAAAACTTACTAAAAAGTTATACTTATCATTTACAATACTAAGCAAATTCCACGAAATTACGCCTGAGACAACGGAATTATAAATGTTTTCTTGTTTTTTTTCAAGGGTTAGATCTGAAATTTGTATCATTTATCAGCTTGAATGTAGTAGCTACTACTGTGATGGGTGGAATTGCATGTTTAACTTTTAAGTCTAGGAGCAATCGGTAATTCTTTTCTCTAGGATAAAAACCATTATTATTACAGAGAAATAAAACTAAAGAGTTAGTTAAAGCTAGGTAAAGGTAGTTAAAGCAGTGGAGTGTAATTGAATGTCTATATTATGAGTCTATATATTGTACCCGGTAAACAGTTTACCAGAGAGTAATTCCTGTTTCTGCATCTTTGTTGATTTCTGACAATCTACTTTAAATTGATACAAACAGTTAAACTGCCGCAACTTAAACATTTTAGTATTTAAATTATACTCAATGAAAGGGATGAAGAGTCTCAAAAGCATATCGAAAAATACATATGATTGGAATTTATATTTTATTTATGGTTTAAAACGTTTTCTTCCATTCTTTTCTGTCTCTTGAGGTGGCAACCTTTAAATGTTAAAGCTCTCCTCTGAAATGACACGTAAGAGTACTGGTTAGTATTATTAATACAAAAGATAAATAGCACTATAATGTACTATGTCGTGCAAGATAATATCATGCCGGTGATAGCATGCAAGGTTAGTAGCTAATTATCATGTTGAGATCTTTAGCATCATTAAAGGTACCTATTTTACCTAGTCAGAGTCAATGTCTCCTAGATCTGATCCATCGCAACAAATATGGTCCCTTATTGTACGTGGAAAAAATGACGTTTCAAATCTATTGGTTTTGTAGTCTATTTCCTTAATCTTATTCCGTTTGAACTTTTTTTAGCATTAATACGTAGGCTTTAATTTTTGCCAATGGCAGACCTATGATTAAAATAGATTTAGATAAGTCCAGGATAGACATGTTTCTCCAATTTCATAATGATAGTTGGGATGTAAATACGATACACGACATTTAAGTGGACCAAACACATAACGAGTACGCAAACCGACATGCGGACTGAGTAGAGTGAGTTAGTATGAATTAACTTGAATGTCTTGCACTAGGAATTACTGATAGCTCGGCAATCTTCCGGTGTAATGCATTCAAACGCTATTGTGAATGATACATTTTTTATCATGAGTATCATTACCTTTGAAACTCACTCTTCGACTTTGGTTGTATATACACAATTATTAATATTTTGAAGCATGGATTTACAAATAAATGCTGTAGCCCAAATCCCTTTAGGTATTATTAATGCCAAAACAACGCAATCTGGATTGGCGAGTTACCTGGTTAAGTTTAATTATAAGAGTGAATATAATAATATGTAATACTATATTTGCATAAGATTGCTCTCGATATGCAACTGGATTTATGGAAACAAAATGCCTTTATGTAATCCCCTAGTTAAACATAGATGAGGTGGTTTGCAGGGTAATTGTTCTGTATATGTAGCCATGCGGAAGTGTCATCTTTGTTCCAAAATATGTTGTGAGCACGTGCGGGTTTATACGAGATGACGCAGCAGCAAAACCTTTATTATTAAAAAAACAACTACGTTCTCAAGACGTTCATTTCCGGTGTCATATATCATTTAAATGATCATTAAAGGAAATTTTATTGGACGCTAGGCACGTTTGAGTTACTAGAAATCAGATAATTGTCCGTGGTTATCAAGGAGAAAAGAATTGTTCATTTTTATGCATAATTTTTTTTAAATAAAAATTTTCATTTTCATACATAAAAAATACAAAAAATGTTTATAAAAATTAATCTAGTTTTTGTTATTGAAACTTAAACCATTTTCTAAACTTAAGCTTTTCAAACAGGCTTTAAATATTCTCATTGTATTTAGGATTGGACATCGCTCAGCATGAACGTTAAATCTTGAGCCCTGGATTTCACTGAAAATGGTACATACATTTAGGGTAGCTGATTACTTTGCGAAATTAACGTATCCGAGTTTTAAAAATTTGTTTTCAGATTTTTTTACTTTTCGTTGCTTTCCTTTTTGTAAATACTCTGCAATTACCTGATACCTGTTACTAGAAAACATAGGTGATTTTATGGTCTTATTTAATTGATAGCTGTTTTAAAATATTATAATACTTAGTGCTGTCAGATTTTCTTTATATATTCAAATGAAAATTTCATCAAAATTATATAATTTATTCAAAATGGTAATATTTTATTTGATGTATACCATTGAGTAATTGTATGAATATTATAATTAAATGCTTTCTTCCAGCATCCTTGCCATGATTTTTGGCTGTCCAGATTGCATATTTCTTCTTAAATCTTTGTGCAGTAAGATTCCATTTCTTTTTAAATCTTCCATATCCCTTCAAACGTAATCAACCAGTTGTTCTCCATTTTTTTCCTTTTTGTTAGCATATTCATTCAAGACGAGTGGAGACTAAAAAAAAAAGTTTTATGGTGGGTAAAAATTTCCAAGTTTTTAGTATTTCACGAATGTATTGGGTCGTGAAGCTTACAATTTTTTCTTCTGGATACCCTTAACGCATCCGAAAGCAAAAATCAGTCAACCCTCGGAAACCCGTGATTCAAAGGCGGTAAACCTTTACTTGAATCTTAACAAAAAATTCTTCTCGATTCCATACGATATAAATACGGAGTAATTATACTGTATGATGTTTTAAATTTTTTTGTAGTTTAACTTCTGGGCCCATGAAGGAAACCGATTGGAACGGCATACCTATTAATAGCAAACGATATTGATATTCTGAGGCAGCCAATTGTATAAACTTTAGAGGCAATGCTTTAATAGCACTCTGCATGTAAATTCATTAAGAAAAAAGAGAAAACTCCTGCTGATGACATTGAAGGGTACGTAATAGTACATTAACTACATTAGAAAACAATTACAACAAATTAGGAATGGGTATTGTTCTTATTCAATCATTTTGGTTTCTTTGGGGCCTTTCTTATGCAATGGAAAAGCGTGTTAAAAGGTAAGGAATGTTAAGACCTGCTTGGAATATTTTACTTCGTTATACCAATTTTTTCCTGCAAAATTAATTAGTGTGTATTTTGAATGTAGCCATCATTTGGCACGCTCGAGGAAGTACTCAATCCGTGGAAAAGAGAAGCGGAACGCGCAATGTTCCAGTGGATGAACATGACTGGGTGACAAGGGCTTACGCATATTTGTCTTTTCATCGATTGTTTCATATCGAGGACGATATGCTGACGTGAGATGTTCGTTGACACTAATTCGTAGCTCGCGATGACGAGCAACCTCAGTGGCGGACTTATGGAATGACAGACTACGGATAGATTTGCGGAGATATAAAAATAGAGAGAAAGGGAAGGGAAAAGTGGTCTGTGATGCCCATCGTTCACTCTGAACCGACCGTCGTGTGGCGACTCAATGTATCAAAGACGGAGTGCTAGCGGCGAGCTTTAATACGGTAACGTGACGAAATAGTGAGTGGACGAGGCTTCATGACGTGGATTTGGTGAATAAAGAGTGCAGGGAAGAATAATAATCTCATTGATTAAGGGCATCATCGGGATGCGGATAGTTTCTACACTTTACACTAAGTGATAATTTTTTTTCATTTTCAGGTACTTTCGTACTAGAAATTATCCATTTGATAGTTTAATCGTACTGTGTTATCAAAACCTTAGATATTGGATGGTATAGAGTGCTGATATACCGCGAAAGTTGATAGGGAAGCCCATTTGGTTTGCCGAAAGTAATAAATAACCAATTAATTCGATGCGTGGTACTTGCAGCCATGGTTTTCGCGTCATGCTATCTCTATGTCATCAGTGCATCTGAAAATGAAAGGCTTATTTTTATTTTTCCTTCCATCTCCTTCACTGGGCGACCGCTCATACCTTTACTTTCTCCGAAAGATTTCACAGTCGAAAATTAACTCTTGTGATGATGCTGCTTCAAATAGGTATCATGCCAAAAGCGATCTCTTCACTTCTGGCTTTTACTAGAGCCTAGTAGAGATCTTCGCCTTCCCTTTCATTGACCGCCAAAGACAACAGCGCCACCGATGACACAGATGAATATGCCTTGAATGGGTTCACGAAAATGTTTACTATGACATCATAACGCGCAATATGAAACATTTTATGACCGTTAATAGTAGAAAAAATATCTCATTTGTGACTAGGTGGAATTCACTTAATATCGTGAGTGATAAGATAAGATAATTTATTTATTTAATTTATTTTATTTATTTTAACAATATCTTCTTCTTCTTCTTGATGCCGTACACTATTCAGTGCGTTGGCTGCTCAAGCATCGCACTCTTGCCTGTTGAAAAAGGTACCCAGTATATCTAACTGCTGTCCACTCTTTGATGTTTTGTGTCCATGAACTTTTTCTTCTCCCTCTTGGGCACTTCCCTTCAACCCTTTCTTCCAAGATCAGACTCAGGATTTCGTACTTTTTCCCTCTCAGGATGTGCCCAAGATATGATATTTTCCTCTTCTCAATTAACTTCCTCAGCGAACGATCAAGGCCTGCTCTTTGCAGGACCTCAGTGTTTGAAACTCTCTTGATTCGTGAAATTTTGAGAACATTGAGAGAGAATTTTGAGATTAACAGTTTAAAAGCACAAACCTTCCTAATAAATTTAACAAAGACTGGATTACAGGATAAAAAAGTTTCCTTTGTTGCTTACATTCATGGTCAGAGTTAATGCACCAAAAACATATATCACTATCTTTGCTTTAACTTTTTTGCATAGTGATGTAAACTTTTGAAAATATCTGATAAATTCAAGATAATTTATCACATTTTAGCAAAACAGTTATCCCGAGTAGTCATCTTGTAAAAAATTAAAAACTCAAGCCACTGTTACGCCAAAAATCCTCCATATGTGGCCAAAAGAATTATGCTGAAAAAAGAGAATGACGATCAATCACGTCGTAGAATCACATCAAGCTCTATATTAAAGCTGATTTTGAAGTTTCAAACGCATAAATAAAAACACAAAATTTTAGACACACTCAGGCCTTTCAGAGGTCCAACAAAATATTAATAACTTCGTAGTGACTAATATTTGTAGTGTCACAATGTAAAATAAACAAGTTCCTTGGATGAAGCAATCATGAATATGAGAATTTTAATTTCCTTCACTAAATGCGCTTCTCCATTTACTTCCGACCAGTCCTTTTACCCTAAGTGAAATTATTCACCGAAAGCTCCATAAATCGGCTGACCCCACAAAACCTCTCGCCTCTCATAGTTCAGTTGGATATCCGAATTTCTGGTTCGAATTAGGTTATGGATTGAATTATTCAGTTCCTCAACTTTGAAAGGAATTCCGCAAAAGTTTATTTTCATGGAGTTATCTCAGAATCTAGAAAAAACAAGACAAAATTAGACGAATCAATGGTTTAACTTGACGTAATTCAAATTGCGAAAATGCCCATGTAAATTTAATAAATATGTAAATAAATAAAATAACAATGAACAATAGAGTTTTCAAAAGCACTGCGGTGAAAGAAGACTTGCTCGGCACGAGAGAAAATTTGAGATGATCATTGGAAATTTGGTCAAAAGGGAGTTGAAATGAAAGAAGGATATAAGGGAGAAGTAGATGAGACTTAAGTAAGAGTGGTAAGTTTCGTCTGTACGAAGAAAGTGATTGGAAAAAAATTAACGTTCAAATGATGACGTTCTTTATTGGCTTGATGTTTTAGTTTAGAAGATATTACCCTGCAAAGATTAAGACATACTTAAGGATGTAGCTTGTTTAGTTTTGAAATAGGTCATAGCTAGGATATTTTTTCTTTTGACTTGCATAACATTCATAGCGAGTATCATTAATAAATATTTCTTAATGATGTGCTGAGTGTCTCCTAAATCCTTCGTAGCATATTCATTTCTTCGCCTCCTCATTTTTACAAGTTCAGATATCATGTGTAAATCAGTGTCACAAAGCCACTGTATCAATGACATTTTTCTAACGTAACTGTTATCTTCAAGGATATCTTAAACAGCACATTAATAAATTTTTATGATAAGAATAAACGTGACAATTGGTAGACTGAGAATCAAACAAAATTACATAATAATAATTATTAATCTTTGTTTTCCCTATTTTGAACGGCTACCTTAAATTAATAACCTCTTTCCTGTATAATGCTGTTATTTCCGTCAAACTTTCTTTACTTCTGTGCTAATTTGGCTTTTGGTACCCTAATTAATAGTGAGTATATGAAAAGATAGTATATAGCGTAAGTAGCATCTGCAAAATATTTCTGAAAAAATTACTTTGAATCTGCTCCAACCTCTTCTGGATACGAAGCCCCATGTGGAGCATTGCAATTCTAATGACAGATTATTTTTTACTCAGAAAACAAAATTTGTGGACTTTTTTTGTTAAAGTTTAGGATTAAGGATTTTTTATCCTGTTAATTATGATAAATTAAATTAAAATGTAATATGTTAATATATAATAAAATTTTTGCTTGCGCGTATTTTGAATAACGATTACAGTTCATAATTTCTATTCATGAATTTCTTTCGTGCGCTACCATTATACTTCTGGCAATGCTTTTACTGTTTCCAGGATTATTTTCAGGATGCCTAATTCAGTTACAAATCACTGTTGCATTCAAATTTTTTTTCTATGGTACGTGAAATTCCTTACATTTGGATGGCTTGGAAAAGAAAGCTGATTTGGTTAGTTTTCAATGGAAGTTCACCTTAAATATTTTGTATATATGATGGTTTACCATTTTCACTCACTTCACTATTAGCCGTTAATTTTCTCACTTTAATATGAATTCTGGTTTTCATCTCGCTGCATGGGGAGAATATAAAATAAAAAGCGATTATTTTAATCACGGGCGCTACATCTTAGTTAATTATTTGTTAAATAAGAGATTTAAGTCCTTAATGTATAAAATCTGGGAGAAATAAATCATAAAAAAGTTATTTACTATACATTTAATTCACTTACGTTAATCTACGCTTCTACTATTGTGATTTATAGTGTTTACAATAACGGCAATATTCTAGGGTGAATGCAATACAGTTATTACCATTGTCGATGAATTCCATCCAAGTCCTTCAGACATTAGATAGTGTTCTTGAATGATTGATAAATTGGAAAAAAATTTTATGTGACCACTGAAGAGGTTAACACTTTGTTGAATACACACTGTTAAATTTGATAGCTAATGCGTTCTGATGAAGGCGATAAGCAATTCATGGATTATAAAAATTTTTAATGGAATTAGCCACACTAATAGCACGTTTACCAAGGTGAAAAAACAGGTTGGAAATTATACCTTTCAAGAATAAATTATTGAAACTATATTTCAGTGTGTGAAGAAAGGACGAGTAAGGCACCTGGTGGTGAAAGAAAAAATAAATCAATTGAGCGGCGATCATCTGTAAGATAAACATTTGACGTATGGTGGCCATCACTTCAAACATGTGCACACATTCTGGTGAGTGATCGCTTACAATTCTAAGTACATCGTTCGATACGGCTTGCCGGCGGAATGCAAAGCATGTCCCTTTTTCTATAGTTCTACATGGAATACCGGCATGTTAGAGAGAATGAGGACAGACTTTTCGATGTCCCCTCAATGGGTCACGTACGTGAGTACGTCGTCAGCGATAAAGTGGATATATAATGTACCCTCTCCATATTCCGCACGGAACGATTTAGCACATGAAACTAGTCTTAATAGAGATGATATAATGTAGAGTCCTTACTCTCCACCCGAGTGAGACTCATTAAATGTGAGTTATAATACAACAACGATCAATAATAGGCCCTTCTTGGCATAAAAAATAGCTTCAAAATAATGTACCTAGCACTTCCCTTTGTTCCAGTTTATTATTCAAACGGTCTCACCTCAGTTGTTGAACTTAATTTGTATAAGCACTCGCAAAAAAATAACGCTAATGATTATAGACATTAGCCAAATGAACGTCATGTTATATATGCTAGATTTCTTTATCTCCAGAATATAAAATAGGTTAAAGAAGAGCTGCCATCTCACTAGAGACTGTAAAAGCTATCTGTTACCAATTTCCCCTTAACCGTTTCTCACCTTGCATCATTGATCTGGTTTTTTGGGCACGCAAAAAAATCACAGGGAAAACATTTTCACATGTCACGCACAACCAATTATAAAACGTTCATATGTAAATTAAGGAAGCATTTTAAAAATGGTCTACACTATTTCTTGGGATATTATTGAAACCAGAAAAAAAATTTTAAAACGCCAAGAGAAAATTTCGGCTCTCACCGGGGAACTAACCGCGAAGCTTTGGTTTACCGATCCAATTCGCAGATCACTACGCTATCCAGGTTTCTAATTCCAGCTGAAATTTGGCGAATACAACGGAACTAGATTTTTTGCCCTGCGGTCCATTTATGGTGACAAAGCAAGGGAAAATAGGCTTCAAAGAAACCACATCAAAGCGGCTGTATCCGAAACCTTTACTTAAGCCGTACTTGGTCATGTGTGACAGTAATGAAAGCAGTTGGTGAAATACGCAGAATTTGCCACAAGACATAGCGTGGAAAAATACAAACTCATCATAAAAACTTTTCCTCGAAATATATGCCTGCAGCTGTGTTGAGGAGCAAAATAGAGAGAGCCATGATCAACAATGATAGATGGAACTGGGGAAATATGAAACGGCGAAATTAATTTTTTTCTTTCGCTAGTGTGAGGGGATCAAACTTTAGCAGTTGATATGTCTTACTTTAAAGACACCTTTTTATATTTCAGTTGACTCATTTAACAAGCAAGGTAATTGACGTATTTTTACTGCGTATTACTGAAAGAAAATACCATATTTGAACGACATGTAGTAGTTCCCTTTTAATTATTTTCCTGCACGTAAAATTTATGATGTAAATGTCCTCGAAAACTCATTTAGCTATCGGTTGACATTTACCCGACGCAACTGTTAGTACATACCTTTGAGTTCGTCCAATTAAGAGTTGATTTTTCTCAGAAAAACACATCACAAGGAGGTAACTTGAGTGAGAGCACAAGTAATCGGCTGAGAAAGACTTTCTTATCGGCTGAGAAAGTCTTTCTTCTCGACTGAGAAAGCCTTGCTCATCCGATGAATTGTGCTTTATAAAGTCACATTCTTACACGTATAATATTGCTTAAAAGGACGCCGATTTACTCGGAGCCAAAAATCTACAGGAAAGTTCAACTATGGTTACATTTCATTCCTGCGCAGGGTGGCAATTGGATATCCTAAATCACGAGAGCTTACTTTATTTTCATGCCGAACAAGGTAATGAGTATGAATTTCGAAAATCTTCTTATTTCACGGAGACAGTCGTAACTTAACACATCATATGTATTGCGTCTGGACTCAGATGCGTGCCTGCGGCTACAGAAAGTAATCCCAAAGTCAAAGAACTATATGATCGATAAATAAAAATTATGAGGCCCGTAGCAATATCCTTTGGCTCGCAGAGTAAAATGCATCTCGACAGCCATTACCGGAAAAAGAAAAGCGCAATAATGATGACGATTAAAAATGTCAATTGACCCCCGCTACCATCCTGGTACTAAGTAATTGACATCCACGCTGCTCATTTGATGAAGACGTGTATATTGCAGAGGAGGATCTTAATTGAAAGAGGGAAGTAGAGAGAGAGAGAGGGGGGGATGAAAAAACTGCAGAAATTTGTTAGACTTAATAATCTCGGGGTGAGAATGACAATGAGGAAGAAGAGATAGCAGAGGTTGGAGAAAGGGTCCAGTAAATGAGGCTTTAATGTGAAAACCGTGACATGAAATGCATAACTGGCTTGATAGTGTTTTACCTTTATAATAAAAAAAGATAAAAATAACACAAATGACCGTAAAGTATTGGCATCTCTCGCGGGGAGAGACGAGCATTCACCGGGAGTTATTCCGCATCAGGCCTCCACGTCAAGGCAAAGAGCACACATCCCTGTAGTTTTATGCGGGAGCTTTTTGAGATCTGGTAAAGGTACACTGATAGGAACACAGTCAAACGGAACACTCAGGGGAAGTTGGGAGAAAACGTAAGGTTCAAGGAGTTTTTATGGGGATCAGAGCGAGATTCTCTGAGGGAAACACACGCCAACACACGAAACACTAGAGGCAAGGGAAGGGGTAAACGTGCTCCACCCTTTCCACACCTTTATAGTAGTTACCCCAGAGTGACATGCGACTATAAGTCAATGTATATAGTGTCAAAACCAGAGGAGTTTCAATAAAATTCATCAAGTTATATTTCCTTCTGTTAATCAATTAATTTTAAGACAAAGTCTTGCGATGAGTTGAGGTGGTTACGGATATATGATGACATGCTGTGGAGAAGCCAAGTGAGTTAATGGTGGTTTACGTTTGGTCTAAAAAACATTTTCAACTTCTACATTTACGTATTTCCCTGCCAGCTATCCCAAGGGGGTGTGGTGGAGGGGCATCTTCAAGTTGACCACATGGCTATCATGGCTTCGTTTACAATCCGCAGTGTGTGTACTTCATAATTCTCATTTGTCTGCTGCGTTCCCCTTTCCTTCTCAGAGAAACACATCATCATTTTAATATACCCGTAACAAGCCGCATACGAAATTGCAGCAATGTTTATGTTAGTACTCGTCCGTGTTCTTACTCTTCCAATTATGATAAACGAACCCACAGATTACGGTGCTTAAACGCACGCAACATCGGCTATGTCGGTATCCGTTCAAGGTTCGACGTGGCACATTCCTTTTGACGCCTAATAGTTTGCCGCGGTCGTGATTGTTAAACCAGTTCACGGTGAACATTTGATTTCGTGGCAATCGTGAAGAGGTCTTAAGTCTCCTACCACTGCAAGGTCACTTTGCAAGTGGAAGAAGAGCAAACATATTTGGGGCCGAGGAGGAAATTATATTTAGGATCTTGGCTTTTGACATCACCTTGGGAGCAAGCAGAAGAGGCGGTTTTGCCTCGTAGGAAGCTGAGGAGAGACGGTTGAGAGGATGTTGATGGAACATTTATTTGTTTAAAAGGCCGGATGTCAGCTCAGCTGAGGGCGGCGTCCGCCACTACTATTTTCGGCTGTCACGCACATATACAGGCTAAAAAGAAGCAAGGGACCACGTCAGCAAGCTTGACAGCATAAACGAAACAGTGCAAATGCCCTTTTCCTTATCGGCAATGTAGGACATCCCGCGGGTTTGCAGGTAGCTTTGTATTTGGGCTTGAAAATTGAAGGAGTGGTAGAGCGTCAAAATAATTTGATATGGGATAGATATAGTCTTAGAGCCTCAAAATCCAGAAATTCTGAAACACTAAATTTAGCATTTCTGAAGTACGTTTCATGAACTAAGATGAATAGGAAATAGATTTATGGACAATTTTTACAGTAATTCAGCCATGAAAGTGGAGATTTTAATATGAGTTCGCATGACTACAGCTCAGATTACAGCAGTAAAATGTAAATACGAACGAGGGAGCATATACAATCTTTAATTTAATCTTCTAAATAGGAGCGAAAAGTCCTGTAAAAAATAGAATATCGTTACCTTACCATCTCTTTCTTAAATTTATTAGCAAATTACTCTCTTAAATAAAGTCAAATCGCGGTAGTTCCACATAAACGGCGCTGCACTCGGCTCCAGTGGCTAGATATATGTGGCTACTAAAAATCTGTTCGCTTAATAATCTGCATATTTTGCACCCTTAAATTTTGATTTCGGTTGGTGACTCATTTATTTGCAAAATAAAGTGTTTTTAAAAGTAAAAAAATAATGAAATATGTAATTTAGTGTATATTTTTGACTCACGGAGTTATTCCAGAACCTCCTTTAAATGGTGACAATAGGTCTGGTCTATGGTTGGGAAGCTGATTGAGTGCGTATGTCGTAAAAAGGCGGAGAAGTGAATAAGGGTTAAGGATTTAGTGGGAGGTCAAAAACAGGGGCCTCTGAGGAGAATAATGTGATGAGTTTGCGGAGAAATTTGGAGGATAGAAATAAGGATAAGAGACAAATGAAGTGAAGAATGCACAATTTGAAGTTTTTATGTATGGCGCAGGGACGATGCTCGGCTCCTATAAGCGAAGAGACGACATGAAGGCGAAGGGGAAACTGTATTATGGTATAAACCAGTAGAGAAATTTTGTGCTGTCCTGTTTGACTGGAAAGTAATTTGGGGAATGAAAGGGCTGTGATTGGACGGAGGTATGGATAGAATGTGAAAAAGTAATTATAATTTCGTAACGGATACTAAGAGTAAAACTGGTGTGTAATAGTATACACTTATGGACGAGAAAAATCTTTCCCATCTCCCATCTCTATCACAGTTTCCATCACTCCGTGAATGATCACACATTGTTGTAATTAATTCATACACGCTCAAAGTAGGTTTGAATGTCCAACTGCCTCCCTTTTCCGAGTAAACGCCGTGTGCTCTGCAGGAGATTCGTCATCGGCTCAGGATCCCCGTGCTAGGATGATCCTTCACCCAAAACACATGTGTGAATCTTGCATGAGGTAGTAGGAAAGATATGACCAAACTCCTAACCAATCATTGAAAATGCCGTGTGATCAGCATTCTTTTTCGTCGATGAGTTTGTCGAAATAGATTACTTATCCCAGTAGTGACACTTCTGGATGTACATTCCTGGACCAATGTCGGTGAAGAGGTCAAAGCGGCCTGGAAAATAATTTTCATTAAACATCTCTTGCACAGCATAAGTACTTCAAGGGGAACACAATCATTTGCGTTGGCAGAATCTCGAGGTCACATTTATTTAACACTGCTCTCTCTCATCATCCATTACTGTTCTCCAGCAAGGTATGCTTGTGAGAAAACGAAAACATGGGTTAAATTTGTGCGTCGTTTTAACCTTCTGCAATTGCATACTTTTTACGAGGAATGAATATGTACGTTTATAAAACAAAATTAACATCTCCTCCGTTCAGTGAGAAACAGCCTTAAGCAAAAATCCCATAATCCTCCCTGCCTTGAGACGACCTTGTTTTGCTTACGATGGCTCAGTCACGTCAACTGAGACGGTGTTCAATATAAAATGAAAGCAAATAGAGGCTGGCAATAGAAGTTAAGCGCAAGTGGATTCAGAGGAACTGGCTTGGCCCAGGCCCTTATTACTAATAAGTCACTCCTCTCCATACTGTTTCCTTCGAGACGATGAGACGGCGGACTAGAATGGAGTGTAGCGTAAACCGCAAATCCCTTTATGGAGGAGTGTCATGATGGTGGACCTTTCCAGGCACTAAAATACACTGGGTAGAGAGTGCCATGTGGATCAAACGCTCTCAAAAAGATACCTTAAAGAAGCATGTACGAGAGCACTCGCGAAACGGAGGGAAAGAAAAAGCAAAAAGATAAGCAGATAAGCAATTTTTATCTGAGGTAAATAGAATATTATCCTACTGTTCAAGGAGTGGGTACTGCAGATATTTCCACCGTAAATTCTAGGTATTTTATTCTTACTACAAATGTACTTCTGTTGTGAGTCTGCCTCTCTTTCAATGAAAGGTATAGTTATACCAAAACTGCTAAATCATTGGAACCATCTCCCTCTCTCTCGGCCCTCAACATTTTTGCCACCTTATGTCGCGTTGGTTGTGCGTGTGAGCCCAACAAAGGGCTAATAGAGCTCTCGCGATCCTAATTCAGTCTATATGCAAATTAACGATACTGGGCTCTATTTAACATAATTAGGCAAGTATCGAAGTTATTGAGCTAATTTAGGAGTTTCTTAATCATCTCAGCTACCCTAAAAATTATCCTAGAAACGAGACCAAGGTTGTTTTAATTTTTTTTTGCATTTTACAATACAAATTATTTTATACATCTTATTCTATTTTTTTCCGGGAAAAGTTTCCTCATTTTTAATGTAGTAATTTCGCATATTTGGTCATCAGCAGATATCTAATTATACTTTATATATTTATACTTATTTTCCTTTAAAAAATTCAACAAACAACTAAGGCATACTGTACTATACACAGGTTCATTTTCGATAAGTAATAAATTTTCCTGATATTTCACATATAAATGTATACAAGCCAGGATTTTTCTATCCCTTTGTGTTTATTTGTGTTTTTCGAGGACCGGTTTATGTTTTTGAAGCATATGTTTACAAGATTATCAGTATAATGAAAGTGGGGAAAAGATTGTAATGATAAGCGATATTCACGTTCATAGCTCCGTTTATCCGATTGAAATTGTAATTTTTTATCCTTATTGCATTAATTCGATGATTCGGGCATAACTTTGCGAAAATCCATTATGAAATCAATAATTAAAGTGAGTTAGAAACTTTTCAAGTGCTGATGTTGAAGATGTTGCCTATGCAACGAAACCGGTCGTACAAATAAAAGTATCTGTGAAAAGTTACTAAGTCATTATCATTATTGATTTGTTTAATACATTGTTTTTGCCTTCGGGATTTAACGCGGAAAATTTTTCCATGAATTTATCTGTATGCTCATTGATGTGAGATATGAAAAACAAATAAGTACAGGTGTTTATTTGAAATCTCAACCTGGTATTTGATACAAAGTGAAATTAAAAACTTCAGATTTCCTGAATGACTTCGCCAAATATGTCAAATAAGAGATTTAAAAATAAAAATGGTAACTATTATGACAAACTACCGAAGGTATTGCCACATTACTAAGTTTGGTTGTAGATTTAATTTGATAAGGCTTCTCTTCCATCGGAACAACCAAAGCGGCTTGCCAGTAGTGATTTGTTCGTTTCTTTAGCAAAGTTTCCTTTCTTCTTTCTTTTGAATTTGTTCGATTCAATTGGATAAATGTCACAAAAGAAATGGTTCCAGGCTTGACTCTGTTGAATTTATTCATAGTGGATTAATTAAAACTAACTTTGTTTACTCCAAGTGGAGAATACAAATTTAGTTTTATTTAATTTACTGGATAAATGTCACATTGAATTACCTCAAATTTATTTTAAAGGTCCTTTTTCCCATAAAAACATATGACCATGCAATTCTGTTGCATTGTTATGCTTAGAAAAATTTCAGTTGATGGTCCCAGTGTCCATCGTTAATAATGCATGCCCATACAAATGGAACGTACCGAAATTAGAAACTACTTTAGCATTCTAAACCTCTTTCTTTCGTCGCCATCACGTTACCTTGTAAACTTTTCAGAATTATTTCTGCTCCCCGTATATGTATATTTTGTTCATATAGTTATGCCTACAGGAAAATTATCCTTCAATTGCCCTCAAAGTATTATAATTTATTTAGTTTTGTTAAGTTTTTTAAGTATCATTGATCGCCACCCATAAGCACATATTTCCGCAAAGCTACAAAAAACAAAATATCTTTAATGTTCCAAATTCCTTGGTTCCAATCATATAAGTTTCTGTGCTAATTTATTCCTAGAAATTCATATTGTTTTAAGTTACCACATGTGTGTGATAAAACGCTACGATTAAGATTTCCTCAGGATTCAAACTTTTTACAGTGTGTACAATGCGTTGAAAGGCCTATTTATAGAGAATTTCATATTCTTAAATGCTAATAATGGAATGCCTGGAGGCAAAGCTTTACTTTTATCATAGGCCAAATATAGGATCTGGTCAGGGATCCTATGAATAATGTAAGTAATAACGCTTAATGATCTTATTACTTCGCTGACTGCGGTAATTATTTCATTCACACTGCAGTATTTACTGCTCTGATTTTGAATTTATTCAGCCAGCACTATATTAACTGAAATGAGATTAACCGAGGAAATTCTTTTATGCTCATTAAATACATATTGTGTTTTTCATTCCAATTCAAATTGCGTACTTTCGTGTTATCCATTAAGATCTTTGCATGTTTGGTTCATTAAATAAAGTGAAAAATAAACGTTAAAAACCATTTATAGCGATGAATCTAATTTATCAATTTCTAGTGAAACAATAGCTTTTTCCCCAATCTAGGTAATAGTTTGAGAGATTACACGGATCCATTTACGTAAATTAATGCATACTAAATAGAAATTATAATATTAATCCTATCCACGTGGGCTTTTCAAGCATTTCTAATGTTTTCCCAGCAACTCCACCAATGGGATCACTGAAATTGAAGATTGGGGTCAAGGGAGGCTCATGAATTTAGATGCCCAAAAGTTTTCCACTCACATGGACTGTGAATGATCAGAATTGCCAAATTCCAAATTCTCTCCGCTGAGCGAGTCGGAGGCAAAGATGGAGGGAAAAAAATACCGGGATGCAGACAGAAGGAAAGAGGAAATATAACCCCACGTAAGCACACTTCCCTTTTTTTCCCATCTCCATCTTCCCAAAGTGAAGAGCAGCCATTTTCGACAGCTTATTTTTGAGGGATAGATGGAATCAGGAGATGTATTCGGAGAGAAGAGATGTGAGGTGGAGTCATAGAGGAATAAGAGCAATGGATACGTCGCGGAGATTGAGAGATGGGAGAGTGCGTGTATCCGAGAGGGTTGTATATAAGAAGGGAAAAAGGCAAAAGGATATGGGGAAATTTTCCAGTCCCTCCTTTTGTGTCGCGCGTCACTCGAAAATAGAATGCCCATTGAAGACGATGCTAGAATTGAGAGGGGGGAAATAAGGGAAAGAGGAGAATAGTGGGAGTTGTGATCGTGGAAATAGATGGAGTGGAACATCGTTAGGAGGTGGTGTGTGAGCGACGTAGAATAAGGGATGGCTTGATGTGGGACGGGACCCGCAGAAGTCCGATACATTGAATAGAAAGTGCGGCCGCGAGAGATGAATACATTCTAATGCGAAAACTATTCTCAGTGAAAAATATTTTACGTCATCACTTTCCTTTTCTTGTATTGCTTGCCAACCAAAGTGGTTTATCAAAAAATAATCTGTTTTCTCTTAGAGTTGAACAGTTAAAAGGAATCCGAAGTTATACTGCCAAAACAAACCCGTCATACTGCTAGGTATCTTGTCAATCTCCATGCCGTGGAATCGATCGATTCAAGTGTTGATCTTATTGTTTGAAGACCGCAAAAACTAAGACTTAACGCCAGGACGAAATATTCAGAGTGGATTAGACACGGCCTTGATTATGTCTGTCATTAAAGATGAAGTCATGGAAGAGGAATAAAATAAAACATTATTGTTGCATTTTCATTGATGGTAGTTGAGAGAATGAAGGCCGCTCAAGAGTTAATTTTGGTTCATATTGTTTCTTATGGACGAACTTATTTCTCTTTTTGGGGGAAATTTGTATATTTTATCCAATTGACGCAAAAATGACTTAAATGGCTTGAAATTATAACTCTCTCTGAATGCCTTAAATTCTGAGATCTACATACTTCTTAATTTATTGCATAACTGTAAACTTGCCTTTTTCGCTCAGTTACCTAGCAATCTCGTTTTGTTTTCTTTGTAGAGTGAGGAGAGAGTTATTTAGTCGAAAATATAGAAGCACTAGTGCTGGTAGTGTCATTAACATACAAAAAGTATGAAATTTAAAACGAGGAAGACAGACTACTTGCAAAGTTCATTTCCGGAGGTTATTATTGAAATTAGTCCTCCAATTAATTATTAAAGGGTTTGCCAAGCTGAAAAGTTTTATACTGATGGAAACTGAGAAATGAAATATAAATCTCCGAAGTAATAAACCGAAAAAGAAGTTTCGAAAGGCATTCTCGAAAAGTAAACACGAGAACTCTGTAAACATAGTTAAGAAATCATCAAAGGAGATCTCCTTAGAGAGAGTCAAGTTTGCAATGGAGGGTATCTATCTTCTCCTTAGCGTAAATACGTTTTTAGTTCACATATATCTCTAGGAAGCTAAGTGTGCTATTCTAAGAAGTGTCACTTTTGGGGCAACGGAGTGGTAAAATTGTGAGTGATCCAGATAATATTTGCTTACGTCCTATTTTCTGAATGAGAAACGTGAACCTAACTTTAGCCGTCCAAAATTCTCAGTTTTTTTTATATTTTCCCGATCATAAAGTTCTTCACTTTAATGGAACATTAACTTATGGTAGGGATCGTGGATAAATATTTCTATCGTCTTGTCTATAGAGAGGGAGCGTATGCAGTTCCAGGGCTTTGTGTCAACTGTCACTTTTGGGATGATGGAAGAGATGAAAACAGAGATCCGTCTTTTCCTTTATCTTAAAGATGGACTCTGGGATAGGGCGGAGTCCATGACTGTATTACCATACGAGGCCGACGGCTGCTTTATCAAGGGAATGCCATCGTCTGTATCCCTGTAAGAAATGGATTAAAAAAGGGAAGAGAAGGAGAGGAAATGAAAGATTTAAATGTAGCCAAAATCTGAAGAGAGATGATGCACAGAAGCTTTGCAAGAGAGCTATGTAATATGTTGCATTGTAAGCCTTCTTAAAATTTTGAAGTGATCTAAATTATTAATGAAAATTTGGAACTATAGGTACCATGTAAAAACGTTTAGTTTGGAGCGATGCTGTAATAAATAGTAATTTTAGAGTAATTTAATAACCCTAATCCGAGCCAGTATTGCACGAGAGCACTCTGGGAGTATGAATACTACCCTTTCCGCATATACGTTGGCAAACCAACTGTATCATCATTTCCTTGATTTCAAATTCTTTTTACTATACAAATACAAAGGTTCTTTCATCTGCAGTTTCAGTGGGTAGGTAAAGATATGATAATAAATTACTATGCGCATTCATATTATCTCAACTGTATTTCATTTTTATATCTGAAAGTGTAAAATGTGGAACATCTTTAGCTAATGTTCTTTTATGTTTTAAAGATCAAAAGATTATTCTTTTTGAAACAGTGAAAGGAAAAAGCCTATAGGACATTCTTAGTATTTAAAATTTTTTGCTTGAAATTTTCCTCATTTATTACAATTCTCTTGGACTTATGATGCAGTCGTTAAATTAAGATTGTAAAATGAGCGATATTGCCATCGCTATATGTAAGGTTTATGAAAAATGTTTCAAGACTGAGTTTTCAATGTGGTTCTTCTGTCACCTAATTAAAATTTTTTGCGATAAGAAAATGTACACTGATGAAGTTTTATCCGGGTATTTATGTAGTTGGAATATTTATTAGCGATGAATAATTACCTATTTGTGCTCATTACATCTTATAAAGCAATTTATGGAAGAAATTGGGACCAAAGCCAACTGTGTAGCCACTTTTGATCTCCATGGAAAACTTATTCTCTTTGAGTGGTATATGCTGTTAACGATAATTTGAAAACAAATATTGAATATTAATTTAAACGGTCTGAATTATGTATGAGATTTAATTCTTATAACTCTAGTGAGAAACTCATTGTGTAAAAGTGCAACTATAAAATGCCTTTTAAGTTTGCTATCGTATTCATATTTGGAATTTTACATATTTCCTGGTATACATTGGCATGATAAGCAGCACAGCCAAGCAAAAGGTATCTGAAGAAATATTAGCACAGCCGATGAGAAGAATTCATCCTACATGTGACAGTGTTCAGAAATAGTCGAGGTTGGCCGTTCTCATCGATGGGTTACGAGGTCTAGAGTAGAATTCCAAGCACGGATGCTCTCGCGCTCGGAGCAGAAGGCAAAAAGAAGAGGACATCTCTTGGAGGGTGAAGACTGGAAAGGGATGAAGAATGGATTGATAGAGAAGGAAATTGCAGTGGGAAAAGAAGTTGACTTGAGAAGTTCTTGAAAGCGATGAAGAAGAGAGGAAGAGATAAAAATTTCATTTTCCAGAATGGAATGGCCACTTTTCATGGCTCCCAAGGGAGTGACGCTTTGTTGGAGACCATTTCATGTCCAATTCTTTCATGTCTCCTCGTTCCAATGCCTTGGCCGCACCCTCAAGCAAGAGTCGTTCACATTTTCCACCAAAATTCTCAATGTTTTTATCCTGTTTACGCCATTTCACTGAATAGAATTGTGAACTTTGAATAGCTTTCGTTTGGCTACATCAATATAAAATGGCATCCCTTTATCATTGGATTCGATATAAAATAGTAACTAACCTTTGACAGAGAGCATCAACGCGTCGAATTTCATAATGAATAATTTTAAATGTGTAGGTTTTTTTAAATTTTGATTATCTAAAAAACATTCTCAAGCAGCTAAGTTCACTTTTCCAATGTACATATTATATAGATATTATCCGAAAATTAAAAAAATTAAATTATACACGGAAACAATTGAATAATTAATAAAAAATAAATTAATACCAAACGTTAAACGTTAAATAGCATTGATAAACAGAGGACTAAAATAAGGATAAAGGATTTGGTACTTATGTAAGTATATCCTAAACTAAACTAAAATTTTTGCACTGCAGCCAAGGAGAACATAACTGGAGTGTAATAAATCTCTGCCTCCTGTTTGTAGTAACATATAAATTTACTGTCCAGAAATACCTGACATAGTATTCGCTTACTCACTTTTAAGTATAAATTATCAAAATATTTTATACTGCGAATATTAACATTCATAATCCATGGAGTTGGGTTTTCATAAGGACAAGGTGCAGAAGAAATGCAGTGGAGATCGCCATTTTTTTAACACAGGTTAGAGAATATTCCATGTACATCGCAGTTTTATTGCTGAGTGTTATCTTTTTGATGAGAGATCATTTATGTAAATGCCGTTAATAATGCTAAGTGTCCGGCAACAGATTAAATATATTCCCTAAATTCTTTATTTTTTCAACAGAGGAACATGGGTTAATCACATTATTCAGTCAAATGTCAATGACTTATTGCACGATGCCCGATTAAGCAATATCGTTAGCTGGCTTCTTTTTGGGCATTATTGGAACCTAAATTATTGAAACGATAATGGCTCCTTAATTTCATTTATAATCGTAGGCAACGTTTTTATTATTTGACGATTTATCGGTAATATTCGCTAATTATTAGATTAATCATGGAGTACTTAATTTGAATAATATTGCGTTGCATTACTTCAGTGGGGTCTAATTTCCTTTTTGGATGTGCGTATAACGGTGCCCAATATATTTGGAGAGCTACATCAGATAACCGGACACAAAACTTAATGATTGGTTACTTGATTTGCTCATATTCCTACTCAAGCTAAGAAATTGAACGAGGGAAAACTAATTTAAATAAATCATGGAACAGAAATAGTCATCTAACCTACCCCCCAGTTTTATGGATTTTTGAGTACAAGCTTTTGTGATTAATTTACACCCGTTTAAGAAGTAAAAAGTTATGGTACATTGTTTCTCAGCTGGGCAATGTATGTGTATAATGGAGTACGTTCACCGCTTGAACAGTTTTTTTTAGTAGGCTGACTCGAGGGCGTTACTTAAAACACGAGGCTAATTAGTTTTTAACTAATGGTATTTTACATTACTTTTTTACTTAATTTTACTTAAGTCAGACGTCATTTTTTTCCATCTAGGTATGCCACTATTCTCTCTAAAATCCCTCCTATTTCCCCTTCCCATTCTCATCTTAACCTCACTCAAGCGCATATTTCCCTCATTACGCTTCTCCTACATACTATATCATCCTGGCTCCAGAAAAAGAAATCCATGAGGCACCCTAGAAATTGTGTCTATTTTATGGCCTTAAAAACTGGAAGAGGGGTCTGTATTTGGCGCCTCCCTTGGTGATCAACGATATTTCTCAGACGCCACCAGAAGTTCGTATAAATTGCACAATGATGGAATGTCTCATCCCATGCTCATGGGCTGAGACATACCGCCTAGATGATGAGTTTTTCTCCCTGCGAATAGCTCTTCGTTGTTAATTGTCATGTTGTCAGGTGAACTGACATTTTCTTGTTGCAGGCTCAGTTTTTACGGTAGTGAACTAAGCATGTTTATGCCTTACTTTTAACTTAAAGTTTTTGAAACTGAAAAATCCCAAAGGTTTATAACCATCGAGAAAATTTTATGCAAAATCTCCCTTTTCTAATGACTACTACTAGGGGTGTTACTTTTCTGCGTCGTGTACTATCTCAGTCACTCCTAATAAAACTGATAGATACAAAAATTTGAAGAAAAATCTATGACGGCACAACAACAACGCCAGGACATCGATCACGTCCGACTGAGAGATAAAGGAGGTCTAACGCTATATTTCTAGCTAGGTTTGTATCCTGGAGAGAACTTTAGCAATAACTCTATTAAAAAATATTCAAAGTTAATGCGCTTATATGGTTTTTCCGTATATGAACTAAGTTATTCGATACTGCATGACGCTAAGTACTGACTGTTCATCTGTTCCTAATAGCTCCAATGTAAAAAACCCATTTCTCTTCTACTGCTCTAAATATATTTTTGGTTAAGAAAATTTTTATTTGCCCTTTTTTATGATTTGATTGATTACCAGCTCCATATTTATTATACTTCGATTCAATCTCTTTTTCATCTACTTTTATTCCTTATTTTTACTCAAACATTTTTCTTTGCTTTTTTGACTCCATCCACCTCGGATTTGGTCACAAGGTTTTTGTTACAGTAAGACAATTTGGAAAGGACAGTTACGGATGAAGGATCAAAAGTTATCTTCATCATGTGCGGAGATTAATGTCCGAAAGGGCAAAAGATCAATCCTGGGTCCATATTACCTCTCTTGCTACCCTGTGCCTCTCTTCATTATCAAATGCCTTTTTACTCACACGTGAAAACGTAATAGCTCAAAACTAATAACATCATCTTGCGACCTTTCCATATTCTGCTCCTCCAGTGCCCTCTCACCGAAGATCCCTCTTCGCAGCGATAGAAATATGTGGATCACGTCTCTTAATTTTGAAGAAAAATACAATAGTAATTCATAAAATGGTATATTTTAATAGAAAAATAATTTATAATACCTCTTATCTAAATGAAACTCTTGTGCCAGCAAATGCTTTGCAAAAAATCATGAAAGACTTGGTAAGCGCTTTTTTTCATAATTTATAATAGTTACCTCTCGGTATTCACACTTATTAACATTAAAAGAATATTTTATCAGAGATTTTCAATAAAATTTTGAAAAAATAATTTGCTGGCCAAAAATGCCCTTCTTCGCAAGATAAAGTTACTCCCAGGGCGCACCGTCTCGTCCACCTACCTCTTGCTTCGCCTGTGCAACTCGTCTCTCGGTATCCTTGAAACTTGTTCACTACTCCCATCCCATCAACTTCCATGTCAAATTTTAAGCTATCCGGGACTAGCCACGGAGTTTCACTTTTACGGAGTCACCCGCAATGCACAAATGTGCGAATTTCCACAGGGAAAAAATCATCCGCCTTGACCGGGATTCGAACCCGGATCCCTCGATTTCCGGCCGAGTGCTTTAGCCGGTTAGGTAAATATACATTTATTTCAACTTTCAAAACATCAAGTACAATTCTCCACAACACACATCAATATCTTTCTTTTAACATAAATCAGTGTCCAGTAGTTCTTCTATCACAAATCAGTGTCCACTGGTTCTTGTAACACAAATCAGTGACCAGAAGTTCTTTTAACACAAATCAGTTTCCGGAAGCAAGCTCCTCTCCCGCCAGTGACGACGACGACATATCACCCGCACCATCCTCCGCCAGTGCTTTGCGGAAGACAGAAGCGAGGAAGGAGCGCACCTCGGCTGGCGCTCCATGCACCGACATGCTATCAGTAAAGCAGAGTAGACCTTTCCCTACTGTCTTATGTTTTAATTTCAAAAAAATGTACTGTGATATTAATGAGGAAAGAATTAAATTCTTAAAATTGGGAAATAGCTTAAAATTTAATATAATCAAATTTTCATTTGTGATGGAACCACTACCAAAGGCATCCCAGGTACGATAAATCTTTTTTATGGCTCCCCACACTCTCCCACCATCATCACAGCCGAGAATGTAATGAGGAGCGGAGTCAACCCGACCGCATGCGACGCAGGCAGAAGAATCCGCAAGCCTCATTCTCGACATCACCTCGCGCGTAGGGAGGAGGCGAGCAATGGTGTCAAACATAGCGCTCGCCGCCCCCGCGTCCCCCCGGCACGCAGCCCAGTTCCTCCATGGGTTAATGATAGAAGTGGGAGGATACTTCTCCCTCTCGATGAGCCTCCGGTAAACAGTCTTGACTACAAATGTTTCTCCTGTTCGCAGGCAATCCGTTATTTTACGGCATTCCTGAATGCATCTCCTAAACGGCGTACTTTGAAAGCTGGCTTCCGTCCACGCGGAGTGGAGGAGACCCCGCCTAGCCTCATCAACCCCCCCCAAAATTTTGGTCGATACTTTCGAGAAAATAACATTGGCTTTTAAAGCAATATTTGTTAAGTTCAAACCACCCCTTGTCGGAGGGTTGTAAAGCTGTTGCCTTGGAGCCTTTCTCAAATAGCCATACCAGAGGAAAGAATTAGTGTCCCTAACCATCTTTGCATGCACTTCTTTTGGCAAAGGCCATACATGAGTGAGGTACCAAATTTTTGGGAATATTACCTGATCGAGGAGGCGGACCCGAGCGGTGAGAGGGAGGGAGGGAGGGGAGTTTGTAGCGACCCGAACCCCCCGATACTGCGCCCCTAACCTCCCCCCAGTTCTTCTCAAGAGACTGTTTCACATCGGAGTCCCACCATAATCCTAGAATTTTTATAGGTGGGTTGCCTAATTCCCACACGTTAGAGGCTATATCACCCTTTATAACTCTCAATTTTGATTTAGATTTATTCACTTCTAAACCACCGGGAGCATAGGATTGAATTAAGTCACTGGCCAAGAGTAGTTGGCTTGGATGCCCAATGAATAGAGTCAAATCGTCAGCGTACACAATATTTGAATAAGTAATTCCTTGTCTAGCTATGCCAACTCCGGCAGCTTCAAGTGCCCTTGTAAGAGGGTCCATTGCAACGGCAAAGAGAGCCATAGATAGGGGACATCCTTGCCTTACAGAATTCCTGATAAGAAATTCATGCGAAGTTTTCCAACCTATCCTTATGCATGCTTTTGCTTCATTGTATAAATTTTGAATTGCCCGAAGAAAGATGGGGGGGAAAGCCATTTTTTTAAGAATATAGAAAATATATTCAATACGAATATAATCAAACGCTTTTGTGAAATCTACGGGTAAAATGGCAAAAAAATCTTCAGAAGGAGGAGACGGAGCCAAAAAAATATCCCGTAATAATACTGAAGCGTCTAGAATATTTCGTTTTTTCGAAACCGCGTACTGTGTTACAGATAATGTGGATTCCAGAGAATCCGTAAAACGAGATTTTAATATACGCGTAAAAATTTTATAGTCTGAATTCAATAATGCAATAGGCCTGAAATCATTTAAGGACTGAGGCCGATTTACCTTTGGTAAAAGCGAGATAATTGCGGTATATTGACTTGAAGTCAGTGCCTCACCTTGGCAGAAAATCTGGTTGAAAATAGCTAATAAAGTCGGGGTCAGAATATCACCACAAGTGGAGTAAAATTCATAAGATATACCATCTGACCCTGGGGCCTTGCCTTTTGGGAGGAGGCGAAGAATTTCCTCTACCTCCTCTCCTCTTATCTCACCAGCAAGCAATTCAGCGTCTTGTGGCGAGAGGGTGGGTAAATTAGGAAACGGAGGGAGATCGTCTTCGTTCCAGACCCCGTATCGAGCAAATATTCTCTGAAAATGCCGTGAAGCAGTATCAAGGAGATCACCATCAGCGCATTCTGCCGGCGGTAAAGTGGTTGACATCTCTTTGCGGAGTCTGATCACCCTCCGGAGCTCAGAGAGAGTGAAAGGGCCCCATGTGTCAGGATTCAGTTCTCTCTGCCACCGACTTGGAGCGTAACGCTTCATTTCATGCATTAGAATGGTGTTTTTCAAAAGGGCTGTCTCCTCATAAAAAATTTTTGGACGGGGATTGAGATTTAGTAATTCTCTTAAGGCGGTTCGATAGAACATGATTGTGGCATCCATGTCCCTCCGCCACTCATAAGTTACGCGTCGTAAAAAGGATTTAATCTTTGGTTTAAAAGTAAATTCCCACCAGGGTAGAGCATCGGTGCCCGGACGACGCATGGAGATAAGATCCGCCACCCGTCGCCGGACAGCGCAACGAAAATCCTCGTCTTGAAAGGGTCTAGTGTCCATCCTCCACATGGTTGTTTCAGGGCGGTGGGAGTGAGAGGTGGAGGGGAGCGAGAGATCAAGAAGAAGGGCACAATGATCAGAAAGAGAAACCGGTATAGTATGAGTGGTGTAAGGGATTTGTTGAAGTAATCGGGAGAGAAATATAAAGTCAATGCGTGTTCTAGAACTTGGGCCGACACGCGTGAAAGGGGCGGGGCCCAAAGTGCTGCGTAAAACAGCGTCAGTTGCACAAAGCGCATCAATTAGAAAAGATAAGGCTCGGCTCGGTCGGTATGAAATTCTTTGATTGTTGGATTCCGAGTCCTCCCTTCTATATATTGCATTGAAATCTCCAGTTAAAATTGCTTTCCCAGTGAAAGAAGTCACGTAAGGTAGAACAGTTTCCGAATAAAATGTTTCCCTGTCTACTCTATTTCTCTCACCCGGCGGCGCATATATGTTGATAATATTAATTTCGCCATAAATAGTTAGGCTGGTTATCCTACCTGAGGCGTGAAATCGTACATTAGAGACTGGGATGCCTTTCTTTACTAGTATAGTGGTGCCCGCACGTGACCCTCCGCAATTTGCAAAGGCTCGATAAATAGAATTAGGCCAAATGATTCCCTCTGTTGTTTCTTGAAGGCAGACAACATCTGCCCCGTAATTTCTAAAAAGTGCCAAAAATAGGTTAATCTTAAGTGGGCTAGAAGACCCGGCAATATTTAAAGAAAACAGGATCATAATTGAAGTAGTGGGATAGGGCTTAACTTGAGTCTTTCCTCTTGGATGCTCCACCGTGGCTCTTCTTCCTGTGTCCGCCCCTTTGTTTACCCGGTCGACTGCCCCGGCGTAGAGACCCCCGGACTGCCATGACCGGTTGCCGGTTGTCGTCCTTGGCGTCCAAGTGGCTGGAATGGTTATCAGATGACTCTCCGCCTTCTTCACTCTCTGATTGTGGAAGCGATAAGGTGAAGGTGCTGGGGATTACCGCCACGAGGCGAGGGGAGGGAGGGGAGAGTGTTTCAGGGGAAACTTTTGACTCGGAGATGGACCCAGCCGTCGGCAGTGATGTTTCTTTGACGTCGCAGGTAGGAGGTTTCGGAGTCGGGGAGGGGATAAGTGCGAAGGCCTCGGGGGGTAAACACTCCATATCCATAGCCGCAGAAACATCAACTTCCCCGAATTCACTCTCGTCTTCGCCAGTCAAAATAGCTCTCGTTTCCTCTCTCTTTCCCTGCTTAGGCGTCACCTCCTCTCGCCTTCGCTGATTTTCTATCTCCTCTGCGACCTTCACTATGGGATTCTCCATGTCCTCGGTGCTTCCGGCGATGAAAGTGTCTACTGCAGTTCTCTCAGTCTTTCCTTTTTTCTTAGGAGTTTCCTCTTCTCCACTCGAATGGCGGCGTGCTTTCTCTTGATGGCCAAGGGTGTTTGGTGGAGTTGGGAGGGGTGGGGATGATGGCGGGGGCGGTGGTCGGGGGATGGTAGGGGAGGCTCCGGGGTATATCCCTCCCAGGGAGATATGCTGCTCAGGGGCGGTCGCGGACTGCGTGGTTCCTTCGAGTCCAAGAGGAGTGAGGCCACACTCCTCATCCACGGCCTCGCTCAATTCGACAGTTTCTCCTGAGGTCGCCTGGGCGTAACTCCTACCATCGTAATTACGTGGGCACAAACGTCTTTCATGACCCTCCTCTCCACAACGGGCACAGGTTCTTCGTTGTCCGTCATAAATAACAATGGCCCTATTCCCTGCTATATTTACATAGCTAGGTATATTTTTCTCAACCACCATTCGGGCAATTCTCGTGCCGGTTAGTACGCCGAACAACTGATCTCCTGACCACTTGTCGTCTGACATTCTTATAACTTTCCCATAGCGGGATAAATGATCACGGATGTCCTCTTTACTAATCTCAGGTGGTAGACATGAAATTTTCACATTCACAGGGGAACCGGAGGTCCTTTCTAAAGTTATGTATCCCCTTTTCGTGTCCTCAGATGGGAAGGGGAGACGTTTCGGGTGTTTCTCGATAATTTTTTCCACAAGGCTTTCATTCGTCAGCTTCACGAAGATGTCCTTCCGTTTCAAGCCAAACTGAATGGCAACGACATCCTCTGCCGCGAGGCCCAACAATCGAATAAACGAGTGGACTTCGAGCGGCGTTGCGTTTTTCATTTCTTCTTCTAGTTGAATCAGTAGGGTATTAATCCTTTGCACCGCCATTTTAGGTGAACGGTAAGATCAATACAAAGGGATGGAGATATAGGGGTCACTTAGTTCTCGGAACCGCCTACAGACCACTAACTAAACACCGGTGGAACAGCTAAAAAAGTAAATTAAAGGCCGCATAGCGGCCGCTAACTAAGTCAGACAACTAGAAAACTGCCTCTCCACCTGTGCAGGATTTCACTTCACACACACGAAAAATAAGCACGGGACTCCGTCGTCCCAACTCCCGGCAAGGAGAGGCTTCTCCGGCCGGCAAAAATTCAGCCTTGGGGCTCACTCGCAGCGATCGAGAAACACGTCCGCCCAGTTAATCTACCGAGGCGTCCTCTTTCCCTGTGGATTTAGCACTCGGCCGGAAATCGAGGGATCCGGGTTCGAATCCCGGTCAAGGCGGATGATAACTTCCATGTCGCCCATGGTTAACCGCAGTGGAAGCCTGACGTAAAAGGAGATGAAAGAAGGAATCCGTTGAGGGGTCAGGGAAAGACACAGCTGGACCTAGGAGTTGAAAATGGCTGCAGGGCCGTGGAAGACTATCTCGGAGAGATGGGAATGATATTAGAGTTCATTTTATGAATCTCTATAAACCGAGGTAAAGAGAGTCTGAGAAATTTATCTCTCTTCGTAAATAGATGGAGTACTTCAGAACCGTAATATCAGCCGGCGTGAGACAATGTCATATTTACTTTATTCCTCCAAAGACACCAGGTTGGGGAGCAATGCAAATATCGGAATTCAAATAGTTTAAATATTTAACACTGCAGTATCAAAATAAGAAAATCCTGGTCAAACTCTGTCAAAGCTAGGTCATTCTAATGACGTCATTTGCACTTACTACACCGTCTTGATAACACACTACCGATCTGTCATACTTAGGTGCTGATGAGCCGAATAAATGAATGCTGTAACTACGTCTCACCAACCTAGTTCGAACTTTTCAGTCTTCACGAAAAATTATAGAACCGGTTTTACCTTGAATATACGGAGTTAGGAAAGCATGCATTTATATTTAATCTTCAGACGACAAACTCTCGACAAAGAACACATTTCGTAACATCAGCATTACTTTCTATTACAGAAATAAATACTAATTCATTTCTCACATCGCAAATAGTTATTCCAGGGGCTGGACAACGGTTTACCCTTTTACGTTATCGCCACGCGAAACGTAAACTGTTGTTGAAGAGTAATTTTCACTCCTAAAGTCCTAATAGTTAAATGATTTGGACCTCTATTAATATAAGGTATTAAAAGCATCTGAAAAAGTTTTGTGAATGGCTAAATGGTAGAAGTTTTCACTCACAGTACCACAGCTGGTATTGTTGTGAACAATCAAAGGATATTTGGAAACGATACAATGTTTCAAGACGGACAAAAATATAACGGAAAGCAGTTCCAGACCCCTCTCTTCACAAGACAAATTAAGATAATCCCAAACCCCCATCCCAAAAACGTCTTACGTAATACTTGAATGGTCGATTATTGAGACTGATTTAAAAAATCGCGGTCAAACTGTCTAATGTCAGAAGTAATGAGACAGTTTTCTGTTTGAATGCCAACTCTAATGTGTGGTCCAAATGCTATCTTGCTATAAGTACTTTTTCACATAATTTGTCATCATGCTGCAACCGTCTGACGTATTTTTTGCATGGGTATAGTTTTAAACAAATGGTGCTTTTACTCCTAGCCCGTTGCATATGCTTGGTATCGTAATCTTTTAAATTCGTAGCACAAAAATATTTTTGGCCTTAATGAGATTTACCGAAACGAAATAAATGCCATCAATCAGAGGTATACAAATGAGATCATTTTCCGAGCCAATGAAAGGAGGATTCATGTTTATTTCATTATTTATTTTAAAAAGTAACAGGGTGAATACGATAGACTGTTAATAACATTCTTATTTTATTTTAAAGTGATACAATAATGATAATTTGGTCAATCAGGGGAAAAATGTCACACACATTCCGGCATTGACATCAAAGATATGAGAAGGTTGATGAAAATAAAAATTTTGTTTTATTTTTTAATTGAAATGATTTGATCACGCAAGTAAAGGGAGATATCCAATTCACAGAAAAAAATTGTTTAGACGGATATTATTATTCAAAAATCAAAGCAAAATATCTATAAACAGGCAAGAATCTTCTGAATTAAGCTATTAGGATATATTTATGTTGATTTTTTTTTCATTTAAAAGGAATTGTAGTCATTAGCTCTGAGTAGCTCTGGCTATTTAGAGTGCTTGTACTAAAAAAATGGATAATTTTCTTTGTCATAGTAATAACTACACTTTCTGTTATTTACTTGAGAGGTGAAACACTAAATATTTGCAGAATACTGGCAGATAGTCCCTCATCAGTGCTGTTTTGTTTTTTTTTCACATGTCAACACATGTGAAGTTATGAAATAACCTTTGTATTTTGATGAGGACTGGCGGATATTAGTCGCATTTCGATTGTATATTTGATTCAATCTTTATTTATTAACTGCCAGATAAAGTTTCATCATTGAGATGATGTAATATTATTGGGATGCTATGAGTGTTCATTTGGAGGAAGAACTTGATTTTTGAGAAGGGAAAGCGTGGGCATGCGGTAGGTTCATCAACATTTCTTTGTTTTTAAGCCGAGTTCATTCTCCGTTTGAATAGTGGAAAAATGTATTATTATGCTATTATTACGTCAACATGACTTTGTTGTGCACATTTCACCCCGATCGAGGTGTTGAAACAAAATATCAAAATATTAAGAATAGAGAGAACTGTTCAAAATATATTTTGATATTTTGTACGCTCAATAAGCCTCATGCCTCTTATTTATGAAAAACTAAACGTCAGGTAGTGAAACCAGACTGAATGAGACTGATAGTCGTCTTTGGCATGACTCATTAATAAATAAAGAAATATGAATGCGTGTAAAAGTAGTATACGAGAGTGATATATAATGAATTAGGAAAGAAATGAAGGGAAGGCAGATTGAAGCCACACGTAAAATGAATTTTCATGCCACTGCAAGCGAAAACAGAATGTGATCGAGTAAGCATCGAAAAAATCAGCCCTGGGACGCACGATAATAAAGCATACGGGAAACCTCAGAGATACGGTGTTTTCCCTCTGTCAGATATCCCTCTCTCCTCCAGCCCCCTTCATTTATACTCTCCGGCTAACGCTTCGTGAATCCAGTTTATTCGTCCAAGTGTAATTTTTCGATCCGATACGAGTTCAGGTGCGAGAATCATGGAAAAAAATTGCTAGCAAGAGGTACTGGAGATTTAAATTCCTATTTTGTTTTTATCCGCTCATCCCCTCATCACCAGCTCAGTTCCCAATAACGTACTCAACCATTCACTTTCCTCCACCGTACCTGCGCGCTCTTCCGTACGAAGATATAAAATTAAAATTTGTATTAATTTGCACCGGTGCCATACCTTAGTGGACCATCCAAAATATTTGCAGCCAGTAAAAAATAAAGTATTCTAATCCAAATGGAGGTACACGATTGTGAATGCTTAATAGAAGAAGAAAACAACCAAGGTTGTGCCTCAGCAGTGCCTCACTGGAGATTAAGAAAGCGTCATGATTTCCGCTCATGTGTTGCGATCCGACGTCCAATTTCCTTTCAGAATCCATTTTGGAGCGTGCCGCTTTTAAGCGTGATAAGAGATACGGAAGATCATAACGCTCCATAATTCTATTCGGAGTCAATTCCACAGCGCACTGCAAAGTCATTTTTTGACTTCCGCATTTGATTTTTCATGGAGTTTTTATGATAATTAGGAGGCCAGAAAATTTAGTAAGACGGGAAATTTTTCAGGAAAAAGGGTTACAAATTTTTAATAACTATTGAAGGACAAAATTCCTCAACATTCGAAACTTGAAACAATTGAGTGGCAGCTTAACTTTTTTTTAAAAGTTCTGTCTATTTTAGTTTCGAAACTAAAATAGTGGGTCTAGTTTTAAGAGGGCAAAAGTTCATTCAAGTTATAATGTGTATGCTATTATTTGGCTTCGTAAACGCTTAAGTACGCATATTTAATTACATAATCAGCTAGGTATACATGTAAGGCCCTGCTACAATGCATAATATCTATGAATAAGAATGTGTATCATAAGGATTACTGATAAATTTTACTGGGTATTTGAAATTGATCATTAGAAATTAAAATAATGATGAAATTAAAACGAATTAACAAAAGGGAATCAATGGCTTAACGAATGCGAATGAAATAACTGATACACTATAAGTTTCTCTATGTTGCGTGTGATTGTGTCAACGTTGTTTTTCAAATGCGCTCGTGAGAGTGAAAACTTCTACCATTTAGCCATTTACAAAACTTTTTCAGACGCTATTAATACCTTATATTAATTGAGGGCCAAATCATTTAACTATTAGGACTTTAGGAGTGACCATTACTCTTCAACAACGGTTTACGTTTCGCGTGGCGATAACGTAAAATGGTAAACCGTTGTCCTGCCCCTGGAATAACTATTTGCGATGTGAGAAATGAATTAGTATTTATTTCTGTAATAGAAAGTGATGCTGATGTTACGAAATGTGTTCTTTGTCGAGAGTTTGTCGTCTGAAGATTAAATATAAATGCATGCTTTCCTAACTCCGTATATTCAAGGTAAAACCGGTTCTTTAATTTTTAGTGAAGACTGAAAAGTTCGAACTAGGTTGGTGAGACGTAGTTATAGCATTCCTTCTTTCGGCTTATCAGTACCTAAGTAAAACAGTTCGGTAGTGTGTTATCAAGACGGTGTAGTAAGTGCAAATGACGCCATTGGAATGACCTAGCTTTGACCGAGTTTGACCAGGATTTTCTTATTTTGATACTGCAGTGTAAAATATTTAAAATATTTGAATTCCTATATTTGCATTGCTCCCCAACCATGGTGTCTTTGGAGGAATAAAGTAAATATGACATTATCTCACGCCGGCTGATATCACCGTTCTGAAATATTGTTAGTTTTGTATGCTGTCTCAAAATACTACGCATGCTCCTAAATATTGGAGTTACATCATTGAAAGTTGAGTAAATTTACATAAAGTTTATTTTCAAAATAATAGCCTAGAACTGTCCCTCGAAAACTTGGTTGCTTCTTGACGAATGTCAGAGCAAGAGTATACATTTTTGCCTCGATTAGAGACAGCGAAAGATACTGAGTATAAATCATCTTTCCCCACACACCTGTCCTCTCGTCTTTTGAATATTTTTTACATTTATTTCTCTCAATACAGGTAACATTAAATCCTTCGTTTAATCAATCTAGAAGAATATTAAAATTATTTTTCCAAAGAAGTGAAATCGAGGTGATGCGAAATGTATCGTCGTCTTTGTCTTATAATACCGGTGCACGGTGTCGTGTTTTCTGCTCATTCAAGTGTGTGTATACGCTCTTATGGATGCTGGAGAAGAAATGTGGATTAGGAGAAATACGTTCTTTCCGTCCTTCGTTTCTAGTGAGATGATTGATGGTATCAATTTTTGGTACTCCGATCGAAATCAAACTTAGCTTAAACACTGGTGCTTTAAGGCCGTTTTACACGGGGCACGAAATTGCACAACTTAACACTGCATTAATTCCACAATCTGCCGTGCAATAATTATTGCGAAAACGAATGCGTGACTGCTTTACACGGTGGTCGTAAGCATGCATTCATTCGTGAATTCCAGTCGTCTGATAAGTACGCTAAGAGCGAGTGTTTTGTTCAAACTGGAGAGATACGATATTCTGTGTTGACATTCAGTGAAAAATAAGGTTGTGGTGATTGTGGAATTCTGTGATATTGACATTGAGTCACTCTCTCTCTCTGTGAGAAAAATAATGGATCAGGAGGAGGCTGCATTAATTGCTGCAGAGCTAGCAGTAGTGGGAATTATGATCGGGGCCGCAGAGCTCATACAAAGGCGTAACCGTAGGAGAAGAGCCAGGAGAGCACTTTGAATGCGGGAGTGGGTCCGTAGGCGAGAGGAGGGAACGGGCATTCTTAATATGGTCCAACAGGAGCTGGCTGCAGAAGACATGAATGCCTACCGCAATTTTATGCGGATGACAGAGGAACAGTATAACGAGCTATTAAATCTTGTGAGGCCACGTAGAATAACTCTAAATACCCATCGCTCAGATTATTGAACCTTTTCGTCAGTCATCTTCCCGTGAACTTAGATGTCGTTAATTCTGCGACTGCTAGAGGGAGTGCTATTCGTACAAATTCAAGAATGCGACCACCGAATTAGAGCAGGGGCTATTCTGACGTCTCGCATTCATGCATTCGTGCATGCGTTCTTGAATTTCGCCGCTTTACACGGTGCATTTTGAATAGTGCATGAAATTAACGATTGCACATGCATTACCTTGTGCAATTACGTGCCCCGAGTAAAATGGCCTTTAGAGAAAGGCCCTCCTATTTCCCAATGATTTCCAGTAATACTTCACCTTCAAAAATTATCGAGGAAATAAATGGAAACCATTTCGATAAGAGTTCAGCGGAGACGACTAATAGACTGTGTGGTATGTTCTTAAGTCAAATGGCGAAAAGTTTTTCAGCATAGAGTGCCATTGAGACCGCTTTTGATCCGATGAGAATTTGCTCTCACACACGCAAAATACACATAACAGTAGTTACTCATCTTTTTAGAGTGTTGTTAGGTCTTACATGACATCTGTTATATACTGTATGGTTTATATCAATGCTTGGATTAACTACTGAAAAACTTTCTACCGTACTTTTGAATACAATGGTCCTCGGCAGATGCCGTACGCTCTTTTAAATGTTTAGTTTATGACATTCTCTGGTTGTATGAAATGGTGTGGACTAAAACATTAGTGTACATTTTATACTTATGGCTGAGTGAGTGCTAAAAGGAAATTATATTTTTATTGAAAGCTTATGTATGTAGGATCAACTTATTTCAAAGTACCAAACTTTCGTTTTTTAGTACACTCTTACAGATAGAGATGAAGTTTAAGCGAAGTTAAATTGAAACCAGAGCAATACTATTCATCTTAGAAGATACATATTAAAAATAGAAACATGTGCATGCTCATTTCAATTGATGTAGTCTATCAATTATCATGTAGGCCGAAAATGTGTTCCTCAGATGGACCACTCTACAGACACTGTGGTCTCCTGAAATGCTATGTGATCAAATTGTTGGCTTTTTAAGGCCGAGTAAAAAGAGCCACATTCACTATTTTCATTGATCATTAAAATACCATAAATTACTGCAGGAAGTTTTTGGAACCAATGAATGCATGCGCAGGAAAAACCATGCAGTTTATCTCGGTCAGCTGTGAGCAAAATGTTGCTCCCGGTAAAACCAAGCGTTTTGCAATACAAAATTTAAACTGTGAAACCAATTCTATATAATTCACTGAAATGGTTTTATAATCCTTCTGTAGGATTGGAAAGGTAGTGCAGGATTGGAAAATAGGCACCACCCAAGCTGCTCACGCTATCTTTATTCTGTCGTCAAATAGTATGACAAAAATGTTTTGTTCATGCCTTATTTCGTAGCTTCCTGTGCATTATAAAGTACTAACGAGCGGAGGGATTTGATTTCCTACTCACGTATTTCCTTTTCTTCGTCATTAGGTATGAGGTACATGTACAATATTACCTAGAAACATCTCCTTCTTTTCCTTCAAAGAGCAGTTAAATCGGTCCTTCCCTTAATTTGGGCAATGATTGATTAATTCATTGAATTAGAAAGTCTTTTTCTTCGCTGTTCCCCAAGCACATCACAAATGATCAGGACTCGAGTATGCCCATATACCCGAATCCCTTTTTCTTTCTTATTTTCCCTTCTGATAACGTAGTCTACCATATATTCACACACCTTTATCTCCTCTTTTTGCACCCCTTGCCTCTCGCCGGGACTAAGTTGTTCAAGTCTCAACCTCGCTCCTAAAGTCAACAGGAAAATATTTGCCCCGTGTGAAATATTATCAAAGGACATGTTCGTGAGAGACTGCTGTTGGCGTTCCATCTTACAGCTACCGAGTCAATAGTGAACAGAGGCAGTAAGGCGATGTTTGAGTCTCGTTTTATTTTGGTGGTTGCGGATTGTAAATATCTTAAACGGTTCTTTTTGCCCTTGAATAGTCTCATAACGATTTTTTTAATGGTGGCGGTAACTTAAAAATTGTTCAAAATAGGGGAGATGAAAGGGTTGGGTTGAGAAACTGCATAAGGAAGACCCGAATTAGAAGAAACGGCGAAGGATAAAATTGAATAGCCAGATAATAAATAAGGATGTAATGAGGTGGTTAGATATATTTTCAGATCTATTAGGGGATATTTCAGCGAGAGATCCATTCTCTTACGACACGCAATAGGGAATGTCAATAACGCGTCATAGACATCCTATAAATTACCTCGGGTGCTCTGTTACACAACTTTAGAGACATGAATATCCTTTAGCAAACAGGTTTATACATGGGGCCCAAAGTGTACGATCTAATACCAGTTAGCAATAAAGGAAAAAGTATTGACCTAATGCAAATGGCTGTACAATGGTTATTCTCTCAGATGCAGAATATTTATTAACTTGTTGTTGTGAAATTATGAATTGTGCAAATCATGTTGGGTGTATCTGTCTGTCCAAGGTCATAAATACTCGCGACATAGTCAAGAGGTGACATATCCTTGCTCACGGGTGCATTTACTTGCCAGCTGCCACTTCCGCCACCTTACGTCAAGCAACCTTTGCCCACCCTCGTCTATTGTGCCTTGTAGTTACTCAACGCAATGCGCGGAAATTTTGTGAGTGGAAATATTTCCTCTACTCCATCTCCTTCCGCACATTTTCTCAGTACTCTCTTGAGACCACACTCACAGCAATATAATTTTCCATTTCTACGGTACTTGGCAAAAAAGTGGGGCATCCAATTTCTTAAACATTAAGTCAAAGTAGATTACGTTCCGATACTCCGCCGCAAATAGGAATATTGATAAAAAAAATTAAAAGGGAGAATATTAGCACTTCCATGATTAGGCATATTTGTGATGCCTTTTGAGGCAGCGGAATGCATCCAGAACGAGTAATTTAAGATTATTGATGTGCCCTGGATTACAGTTATTACACAGAAAGCGATTCGTGAAATTGAATTCTTAACTTACATTTATTTTCCTTCATTTCTTGATATCGAATGTTTTCATTTAAGTCAAATTTTTGGTTCAAAATTTCATGTCACGGGATCATTCAATCCATCCAAAATCGGTAAAACTGTTGAATATACTAATATACTGTATATTTGGAGGTTTTTATCACGGGTATAAATCAATTCTGAATCATAGTTTGGGATAATGATTTTTTTAAGCGAAGCATAGGGCAGATGCAAATAAATGCGTGGAAAAGTTTAATGTCTCCATTTAGTTAAGTGTGGAATCTTCTCTTTGTATAAAATATGAGAAACTGACCGAGACTTCTTAAGAAGCTTAATAACCACCCGGCATTTTTCGACTTCTTATTGAATTATTGGTGAAACGGTTAGGATAGAGACAATTTTCTCCAAAATTTTTCTCAGTTTAATGGCCAGGGATTGCATTACGGATGTCTCTACCCTTACATCATCTTTGTTAGACCTAACGTTTGCAATGAGTCTTAAACTGTGAATCCTCGAGAAGATAAAAGTAGGCAAATCGTTGAGGGGAGGGGAGGGAAAGAGTGGAGGAGAAACGACTCGCCATGAATACCGAATGCGTTATTAACGATGCTTGTTATTTGAAACTAATCTTGTCAAAGAAAATATGGTTAATTGAGAGTACCTTTCATCGGGTCATAATTCTTTCAACGAGGGTTTTGCGGATTCCTTTACGACGCTCGCAGCTTACTTCGTGGTCCAAGCGTGACAGAGTCATCTAAAAATATATCCATCAACGGTGACGACGTGATCACCACGATTAATCAGCTATCAGTCACGTATCTATCCTCCGTCTACTCTCTCTGGATATAAAATTCAACCTTCTTTATCAGTCCTCCATTTGCGATCGTTCTGTTTTGAGCAACATTAATTACGTATTTATCAATTTAAGAAGGTTAGTTTTTCGCCTATCATAAAAAAACTGACCGTTTTTGTGCTTACGCCTTTCGAGATTTACCCTCATATTTTCCTCCTGTTTCCAATAATACTCTATGATATGTATATGAATTTCATGTTCGTTGAGAAATATCTATAATAGAGGTTAAATGTTTGTCGAGTAAGACTTGTGTTTAAATTAGTTTATTTGGAAGTATATTGCTCTATACTGAATCTAAAGAGATATATTTTGATTCAATATAAAGCTTTCCTTGTATTTTGCTTGCTTTGTATTTTGAAAATCAGCCAAATATATTAAATTTGAATCATTGAAATTATGAGACGGCAGAGTGGGCGTAATTCAATTACTTGGTAACGTATCACTCAATGGTAAAAATCATATGGAAGTGGCATTTTATATGTAAAATAGGGAAATATTTTCAAAGCATGAAAATTATGATACACGCTTTACATATTTTATGCTTTTGATTAGGCATTAGAAAAAGAGCCGTCTAACCATTAACGGCACTCTAAAATATTCCCCTTTAAGTATTTATTTTAATCCAGAGCACCAGAAAGTATTGATTCATGCACGCACTTCAAAATAATACTGAGATTCAAACGGATTTTTATCTTTTAATACATACTATAAATGAAAAGCTATGAATAAGTCCTCCTAAGTCACAGTTATATCGACAAACTCCTGTAATTTCTGTAACAACCGGTTTTCCAGTGCAAAGAAGAGAATGATGTATCGCATCAGCCTACGGTTCTTTTACAATGTAACTCTCTCAAGTTGACTCTGGTGAACTCTTCATGGACTTCATCTAATAGATTCAAAAAAAGAACTTATAGCTTGGGGAATTAAATGACAAAGGACATCTGTTTTGAGCATTAATAAGTTTTTATCCGCGATAAATAGAACGTTCATAGTAAAATTCCTTGAGATCATTTGCCTAGGCAAAAATATACAGGAAAATTTCTCTTTTCAGAATTTATCAATATATGTATTTTTGAAAAAGCTTACCTTAAAAAAACGTTTTAGTGTAAAATTCTCGCTCAAATGGAAAATATGAAACCATTATGACAGTATAGTTGATAGTTTTAATGAAAAATATTAACTGCTGATATTATAATGGTAGGAAATAACAAACAGTTTCCAAACAGAAGAAGTAAAACAAGCGAGTAAACAATCTTAGCCGAACGAACAGTCTCTCCGTAGTAAACTTTTGAGTGAAATTGTTTTTATTGTAGAGGCCAGGGAATAAAAAATGATCCTTCTTCCTATTTCTTGTTAAAGGGATGATATTCAGAAAGAGAGGTAATCTGCCATGTATGTCTTCCTTGAATACATAAAAAAGAGATAAAAAATCAGTCTTAGAGATGTTGAAGGAGGAGGTTGTTGGTAGGTAATAGCGAGTCGCAAATGGCGAGGAAAAATCTCCTTGAAACGTCAGTAGAGCCATCAAAGCGTAGTCTTTCGAAAGATTTTTCGGGTGTAAAGCTGGAAATTTGGCAGAGGTACCGATGGTTCCAGAAGAAGCGATTTTTGTTAGAAATAACCATGTTTCGGTGGACTGGTTTTGAGGATGGAGTGATTAATGCCTTGTTTTACGAAGGGCTGAACGTAAAGTTCGATACACGTTGAGTGAAAGGATGTGAAATTATCAAGCCGTCAAAGGTTAAGGGTAGGGTCTTGAGTAATATTGGCAGGGAATTGATAAGAAGACTAGACGGGGAGGCCTCTTGGTCTCATCGGCGTCTTCAATTGAGCATACTCTCTACGATTCGCTCCGCCTATACGCTCCGTGTTGAATGCGGGTAAAGATGTGGCCTGGGAGGATGTGGGATATTTTAGGGAGAGCATCGGAGAGAATGAGATAATGAAATGGAGATGTTCAAAGTGAACGGTGTGTTTTTCACGCGAACCTTGTAGACAGGAAATAGGTTCAGGAGAGAGGAAGGTTTTAATGACGCCATCGTTTGTTCGCAAATGTTTGTTACGGAGCCGTCATTGCAGCGGTCTCAGTAGTGCGCACCACCTGCGGAGGTGGCTTGGCGCAGGACTTCATAAAAATACTGGCCTTTGATTGAAGTCAGTGCCGTTGGCATGATGGCAGCTGCAACGAGAGTCACGGATCTCTCCTCGTAGATGAAAGGCTGCGGCAGGCAAGGCTTGAATTTGGGTTTTTAGTGGGGGCGACAGCCATTGGTAGGGCACGGAGACTGAGAGGATGTTCCCCCAGTGCGAAATCGTGCTCGGTGGAAATGATAGGGAAGCGATACACGTCTCCCTACCATAAAGGATAGTATCAATTTTCCACATTTACTACTCTGCACATTGATTGGTGAACGATTATTTGTTTACTTGCTCATAAGGATGTGGGTTCGGCATTAAATCATTTCAAATATATCTGCAGAGTAACAATCTTTTTACGGATTCAATAAATGGTGCTGCTCTTTTATGAGAATTATTACGTACAGTCAAACAATTTTACAATAAAATATTTTCCAAAATATATAGACTAACTATATATTACTTCTTCGGCCAAAAAATCTTTTCCACGGAAATATGCCATTATGACTTCATGCACCCTCAATCATTAATACCATGAATTATGTTGTTTTCCATATATTTCATTACCAAAGGTTTCTCCTTCCTTACCATTTTGGCAGCTAGAGATATTCTTAAAGGTAATATTCGTATCGATGCCATTCTCTAGTTCAAGGTAATTCGAAAAAGTTTTATATTCAAGCTTCATAATTTTTTTGCCATATTATATATATGAAGTGAATGAACTAGACTCTACTTACTGACTTTAAGTATAAATATAGACTTAAATCTGGATATTCACCATCTTATTTATGTAGCTTTTATCTGAAATTTGTATCCCAATTATAAAGGCTGTAGGTTCTCTGATATTTTAGCGCCCACATCTCGTCTGACCTCCTGTTCTTTGACCCTATAACTCTGCAATGATGTCATTACTTTTGACTTTTCATAAAATGAACTTTAGTTTCTGCAAGTAATAGCTCATTGCACTTATCCGGGCGTCCAACTCTCGGTTTGGATCATTCCATTTGCAATATATCTCAACTTCTACAGCCAACAAAATAAACGCTTCAGTTGTCAGGGATGAGCATTATGACCGTGATTGCTGATTAAATGGTTCCTAGCAGAAAGATAAATTAAAACGCTTTGAAATAGCTGGTATCATTTTAAATTAAATAGGAGAGTATTTTTCCGAGGAAAACTGAAATTAGTGGCAAGAATATTATATTTCTGCCTGTTTATCCTGTCATAAACATCCTTCTAACGAATTTTGTAAAAAGATTACCATTATTTAACTTAATGATTTTCGATGATATGGACGAAGGCATCCCTGTATTTTTAATAGCTTTTATTTAACTTCACTTGTGTGTACAGGTCTTGTGTATCAGGATCTTGTGCGTCAGGGTCAAATTTTGTAATCAATTCTTAACTATCTTCCTGACTAGCTAGAAATCTTAGATTTTGTACTTAGGTTCACTTTTGGTGACGATATAAAATTCAGTCATTAAAAAGTAAAAAATAAAGTGAATATTAAAGAAATATGATTTTTTTAAATAACATTTTAAATCCTGTAGTGTATGCAATATTGTAAATTTGCGTGTCAACCCAACGAGGGAAATATGTTGCTGAGCGTCCCATCGAAGACAATTTTTTCAACCCATAGAAATAAGTGTATTTAAACTAAATTGTTATGGGTGATAGTCCATAAAATGGCATTATTTTAAGTGAAAAGAGATGTGAGAAAAGTGCGAAAATACGGTTTCCAGAGGAAATTGAACGTAGGAGGTGAAGTTTTCGGCGGCTATTTTGGGTATTTTCCGATTAATTTCAAGATATCGCGCAGTGAGGGAAGAACTTTCACATCTCACAGTGAAGCAAGAAATAGGCGTATTGGCGGGAAAAATTGACTGATAAAAAATGTTACGGGTCTGTGGAGTGGCACAGGGGTGCTTGGGTGGGACGGTACGAGTGCTAAAGTTCAAATTAGAAGGAATGAAAGACATATCCGAGAGTTAGAAAAAGGCAATATTAAAGAATATAAATTAGTGAGCAAGTAAATAGCAATTTTTGGAAATCAGCTACAGTGGATATAACCGTTTTACGCGTCATAATAACTATGAGGGTAGGTGCGATAACCATAATTGACACATTGTAATGAAAGAATACTCATGGGAAGAACGCAGGTTCTGACAGGACTGGACGAGGCTAAATTTAGAGGAAAGTAAGAGTGATATAACTCTACAAAAGGTATGCAGGAGTACTTTCATAGGCATCAAGAGTACATAAGATGCAAGGCTGTACATTAGACAATGCAGTGGTTTACCTAGGAAAGAAGCTCTTCGCAAATTCACTATTACTATTCACAATCCGCCGATACTTTTTGGGTAGGTATTGCTACGATCGGTCGTGGAACTTTCTGGAGGGTTTTAAGGGTAGATAAGGATGTTACTATTTATAGTAAAGCAATGTAATTTCTTTAAATTTCCTAAAAATCGTGCTCCGTTGACCGAGATATTAGTTATGCTAGCCTAACTATGTTAATTTTTTTACACAAGTAAAGAAATGCATGACAATGGAACAAAATAGTCGTTTCCTGTTGAAGTAAAAAATAATTTGAAAAAATTACTGATAAAAATTGATTACAAAATTTGAGATACAAAATTCGAAAATAAAATACATATTAAAAAATAGCTATTATTTAACAAAATAATGCACTCAAAAGTAAAAAATAATTTTATAACAGTGCATGAAAGAGAAATTGAGTGAAAAGCTCCGGTTGGGTTATGCGACTAAAAATAAAAGCGTGGGGCGCTCAAGATATAGCAATTAAATATCACATTAGTATTTTAATATAAATATTCCCTTACACAATAATATCTGCCTTGAATATATGTTACTTTGACACTGATTCCAATTGCGCCCCACGCTTTTACTTTTAGTCGCACAACCCAACCGGAGCTTTTCGCTCAATTTCTCTTTTATGCACTATTTTAAAGTAATTTTTTACTTTTGAGTGCAATATTTTGTTAAATAAAAGCTATTTTTATATTTTTTATATTTATTTTATTAATAAATATAATTAGAACATTATGTTTATCGTGAATATCGGTGATATTTGCAAGTCAAGCAATAAAAACCGGTATCCCTCCATTTCAAATCCCCAGGTGCACTTAGACGCAGGCAAAAAACGATAAAATTAATATATAAAATAAAATACAAACTGTTAATATTAATCAAACATGATAAATTAATTTGAAAAAAATATTAAATTCTTGATGTAACAGTCCTTCGACAGTTCTGAAATGAAAATTAAGGTTAAGTAAAAGTTCCATTTTAACGCCTAATAAGTTTTATCGACTGGAAGCTTGTTATATTACTTTCTGAATCAAGAAATTATTCTCCGGCTTTGTTTTAATGTTCATTTGACTCTTTTTTTATTAAATATCAAGCCGGCACTCGACGCTTTGAACCGCTTTCAAAGCATTTTTCTCGTTCACACCCCTCCAATTCTTCCACAACAATGCTCTGAGTGAATGGCAAAACTTTCAAGACGCAGTGCTATTTCTAAAATTAAATTAAATCGAAGAAGCTCCCGAAATATTTTTAATTACTTTTTCTCATTTATTTTTTTCTGAGTTCCAGCAATATTTCTTCACCTCCCGCTTTCGATGTAGTGAAATTCACAACGTTTTGCGGTTCCGTGTGAACGACAAACGGTTGGAAATTTTCATTGCGTTATTTCGTTTTTGGGTTTTTATTTTTGTTGGCGTTGTTCTTGAAAAAGTATCGTATAAATTTGTGGTATACTGAAAGTGCTGGATTTTGTTAATAGAAGGGCTCCTTTTTCTTCGCTACAGCTAGTTTTTTGATATAAATAAACAATATTTTAGCACTTAAATATTATGTTGAGAATTCGTTCTAAATTTTCAAATGATGACAGACAATTTGAACTCGTATTCTCTTAAAAACTCGAAAATTTTTCCCATTCACCTTATAGTTTTAAAAAATAGTAGAAAGGATATGATCTAGCCTCTTTACCTGCAGCATTATGATGTAATCCAATTTTGTGTTCTTTAAGTTTTATTTTGGCTGATGCATACGACCGTGATAGCTGTAGCAATGTAATCTCTTGTTTAACGGTTTTTTTATTCAGATTAAATGTATAGGTTTATGACACTTTGTACTATATTTTAATATAGGATCCCTCAGCATAAAACTTCCTGTATTTTATGTTCATACCACTCATTTCAATAAGAAGATTTTAATTATAAAGTAGACCTCATTGGTGAAATATTTCACTTGGACGAGCCAAAACTAAAAAATGCTTGTTTCATTCCTGTATATCAAATAGAGAAATTTTTCTTTTCTTATGTGATTTGTGATTCCAAGGTATATCATTATGTGTTAAATGCACATCTAAGGGAGGAAATTGAAATTGGTGGAAACATAGACACAAATGTCTTTTGAATTGCACGAACGATTAATAAGTCTCTGTTATCATTTCCTTTTGACGTCAAACTAAACCGTATCATTTTTGCTCTAATACATCCCTTTGAAGCGTTTCGTAAGAAGTACGCGATATATTGATCCAAACTCTGTGTATGTCCTCCCTTTGCGTCCTTTTGAAGTAAATGATGCATCACTTTTTCCGTGCTGACTTCCTTTAGCTCTACGGAGGATCAGGATAAGATACATTTCTAATTTTCCTTCAATTCCATAATGCTTAAGCATACGCTAAGGAAAATTGTGCAGACAACGATAAGAAGAAATTTATCTCAATAGATTCCATGGGTCCATAGCAAAGTTTTTAGGTACTGTTCATCGCTAGTTTCACTTTACATCTATCTCCAGCTATATCGTTAGAAATTTTCCTAAGTTAGCTGGCTATAATTCAGATTTTATGGCTAATTTTTTTAATGGTAGTACAAATGTCGCAATATAAAAAGGATTTTTTTGTAATGGCGGCGATTACATTTCCTGAGTATACTATTTCTCATGACGAAGCATTCACTGGTATTAGGGATTTTTATTTATGTGAAATTATACTCTACCTATAGCCATATAAAAATGTTAATGGGTCAATTTTTAGATAATCATGGTGAAAATTAAACAAGGATTTGCAAATAAAATTTTTAAAGGTGATTTTTTTAATGTATTCCATTTCTTCTTCCGGGATTCGGCCGCGTAATTGTTTTTCTGACTCAAGAAAACATCGACGCTGCCCAATTCCGGAAGAAAAAATGGAACGAATACCTGCTCGCCGCGCGAACGTAAGAGAGATATTGATTTTATATTTAAATGAAGAATTGATTTTACTCGTTTAAAAGTCTTTACTCATGGAATGTGTCTACCTTACACCTTCATTTGGGCCTGACTTCTTTTCCCGTCTTTGTTAGGCACGCTTCATTTACTGTGTCATTCACAATCTTCCTTTCATCGCTTCAATTATGTTTTTCACAATCCCATTGTGTCTCAGGGTGTGCCCAATCTATCTCATTCTTCTTTTCTGTGGGTGTTCCATATCGTCCTCTTTACCTCTACTCTTCGGTACATTTCATCATTTCTTATTTCCTCCAACAGGATTTGAAAGCTTCTAGCCTGCTCTAGTCAGCTTTTTCAATGGTCCATGCTTCCGACCCACCGAGTACTACGCTCTAAACAAATGTTTTTACATACTGTTTCCTGGTTTGTTATCCTACCGTCATTGTGTACAGCAGTGGCCTCTTTCCTTTAAACACCTTCTTAGATTGAACTGTTCTCTGTTTGATAACCATAATATCCCATTTTCCCTTCATGCTCAGTGTAGATATCATTTTGGTAATCCATTTCAGCCAATGCGGCATTAAAACATATAAGGTTTTAACCCTTTGAATTTAACCAAGCGGTGACTGTCGTGAAAAGTTCTTACTTTTGGGCTACCGAAGAATTATGTGTTAAAAATAGCCATTACATTTTAGAAATAAATGGCTGACGGAGGAGTGATTAGTCAGAATATGATATTTGTGTGGTGCAGAGGAGGGCTGTGCTAACCTCACTACTTTATTCCAACAACTTTGGCCTAGTTTTTTGGTTCGGCCAACCGGTTTGGACTAAATAAACACCGCATGGAGTACGACAGTCTCGTGTTTTTTATACTTTTCTTTACATTTGCTCTTCCTTTTTTCAATGAAGTTGCATTAAATTAGATAATTTATCCCAACGACTATTTTTTCCATCTTCCTTCTATTCACCAGGTTAAGTTGTGCTAATTAAACAGTATGAAAAGTATTTAAATAGAGCAGTGTATGGTAAATTTATTATCACAAATTAAGTATTTTAATGAATAAATAAGCAACTCAATCATTGTCATGTCAGTGTCTTTTATCTACCTCTAACATTTTCCATCCATTGTGTCACAAAATATTTATATTTAAGTGAGAGGAAATACTTAAAAAACGTATGTGCGTTGATGCAATATTCTTAATTCTTTTGCCTACTTATTATTAAAGGGCTTTGGCCTTGATAAATAATAAAAACTCTCAATGCAAAAATACTTTTTTGCGGACGGAGATCTGGAATTCAATTTCTGCCGCGACATTGAATAAGTGTAGGTGCGTCTTCAACGAAGTTCACAGCCAATTGAGAACTCAACTCCAACGAGAGATGCAGTTCTCTATTTATTCCTTCCAACCTGCTCTGCGAGGTATTCAACCGGTCCTCCTAGGTATTCAATCAAGACAATGTAATCTGCATGGATAGAATTTTTCTCGCTTCAAACGGTGTCCGCTTGTAGGATGAATAAGGTCCTAGCATCTAAATTCACCATCGCCTTTAAGAGAAAAGAAAAATATGGAGGAAAAGAGCCGAAACTCCCTCTCAGAGGCACTAAAATTCACCCTTTCTGTTCTCAAACCTTACGCTTTAAGTTATTTCTGTGTTCATACGTGCATGTCTGGGCTGTCTTCACCTTTTCATATAAACTGAGTGAGTTGAGTAACGCTCTCGAAATGCCATGGAGGCTTTTTATCCCATGCCGATCTCTGGGAGCAAGCAGAGTGAATTCAGAATTTCACCGACTGGAAGGATTATTGAAATTGACATCCTGGAGAGGGTGCTTTATTATTTTAAATCCAAACCGATGATAAGTTGAGATTCATACTCCTTCATCTCCTATATTATAAGTTAAATGAATGCCGGAGAATGCAGGGAGTAGCCTTGGTGACAAAAACTCAGACGGCCAGCTATAGAAGGCAAGAGGCAATGGGTCGTCTTGTGTTGTAGGTCCTAGAGATGCTTCTGCCGAGGAATATAAATCAAATGGACTTAAAAAAAGCCCATGGTGAAAAAAGTAGTACAATCCATGTAATTCAAAGCATAAGGTGAAAAACATGAGCAAAAGAAGGAATGTACGCATTTGACTGGAAGCCGTTCCTCTGACGCTATGAAGCGTATTAGCCCATAATTTTATCCCATCCCAATTTGTATGTCTTGATATTAATCTGAAAAATATAAAATTTACACACCAAAACTCACTGTATATTCGCACGATGAAAACATTCATGGCCTAGTTTGATACAAATATTGAGCTCGTTATTATTATTTAGAGTTTAACTTTTTAACCCAGTCCGTCAGATCAGTAATGAGTTAAAGCCAACACCAAAGCTACATGGGTATAAAAGAGTAAAATTGATGCAATTCTCAGTTGAGATATGTTCGAAAACTTCCAAGTGCTTGAGTGCAACTAGACTTATCTGTCACAAGAATTAAAGTGGGATCAAAAAAATAAAGTGGGATCAAAAATAAATAAAATTTGGACTCGGCAGGCTACATTTCTATAATTCTTACTATCAATTTCTTAGATTTTAAGAATATTTGATAGTGACTAGCTGTTGCCCACGCCTTGGCTTGCAGGAAAACAGGCTACAATGCTGTATTTTTGCCACTTTAAAAACAGACAGCATGAATAAATCCAACCAGAATCTATGATAAACTAGATCTTCCATGTGAATCAATCGATTTGCTCTAATCATGGATGATAAAAAACAAGGTAAATTGTTGCCAACTTGGACCACCTTTGTAAAAATGCAATCGCCTCTTGCAATGTCCTCCGTCCATCTTTTCTGCCCTCTTGGATTCTCCGTCACCAACTTCATTTCCACAACAACCTTACTCATTCCTTCCTCGCTATTTGCCCTTCCTATCTTGATCACCTTCTACATTATCCTCTAAACAAGTATCTTCAATGCAACCAATCTACCTATATCCTCATCCCACAGTATTAAGTTTTTTGCCCATAAAATACCAGGCTCCTTCTTCCCATATTATTCTAATATACCACAATTTAAGACCATGACAGCTGTATTTGCTTACTTTATTATACTCCACCTCATTTACATTAAGAGACACTTTCTTCCTTCTTCAAAGCTTCAGAACCTTTGTCTTCTTATGGTACATATCCATTCTACAGCTACAACACTGCACCTCGAAGCTTGCGTTGTTGATCGCATCCCCTGGCCATTAAAGCTGAACAACTCACGGAAATTACAAATCTCAATGACTATACCTCTGAATTATTGGCAATACTCGCATCCATCTGATCCCATTTTTCTCTTACCATTATTTCCGCATAATCGCCGTAAAGCAACGTTGATTGTTGGAACCATTGCCTCTCTTCTCCTGTCAATAACGTTCCAAATACACTGTAAAATGTATAGATTGATTAATATATTCGGGACATTACTTTTATTTTGCGACAGTTGCAATATTGAATCAAAATATTGGATTGAAGTAGGAAGAAAAGAATATCTAATACAGCGTAGTTCCAGTTTTATCGCATACTTGTATTCGTTTTCTACTAATATACTACATATTACGACTAAATGTCGCATGAGCTAGATAAGTTACACATTAATCGCATTTTGCATTATTTTTTTATTTATTCATCAGATTACTACTTTGATTTCGTGCGTTCTAATATGCTAGCGTCATTGGTGCGGTTGGTAAACAAGATTAATATTTCACGACGCGCGTGAGTCTCGCTCTCGTAGCTGGGATCATTGAGCCTGCCAGCATCGCGCGTAGCCCCGGTCTCCCTTGGGAGACTGGAGAAGGAACGGTGTGCATAGTGATTCCCATTGGGAGGACGTACTGATGGCATAAATACACTTAGGCCTCTGAAAAACTGCGGCCGGACGATGAGAGGGCAGCAGTGTTGAGGAGGTAGTGAACAAAAGGGTGAGGGTGGAAGATTGGGGTGAAGGTTAGGGTTTGGGGCCGAGTAGGAACGAAGGGGCTAAGGGCGTGTTGGTTGGCGGAAAAAGGAGAGTAAAGATAAAGGAGTTTCCACCATAGATTTAGATACATACCACTTGGGATTCAGTCTAACGCCATCACGCCGCACGATTCCACGTACCGAGGCTCTCCTATGAGTAGTGTGAGTTCATTGAGACCCTTTTCTGTCCGAGTGGTTGTGTTGAGCAGGGTTTGGCCTAAAGAGGGAAATGGTAGAAAATCGGTCGAAGGGTAACAGGGATCATTTCGGCTTTCACATAGTCGCATATAGTTAAGACACGAAATGGGATGCATTGATGAAAAAACTTTAACTTCTAACTCAAAAGAAAGCCACCCACATTGATGCCAGAAGAAAATAATTCGAGAAGAGACTTGATGAACGCAAAACAATGAAAAAACATCGTAGAGTATACATGTATCCGAAATTTTTTCTGCACACATGTTCTGTGGAGGTACCAATCGAGGAAAAAGTAAAGTTTTTTTTATTCATTTTTTGCAAACGCTCAAATTTTTTAAGTTAAGGCTAGTACGAATTTGATAACCGTATACAAATATGTATGTATGCATACAAGCATATATGTATTTCTAATGCATTGGCCTTACGGCAGCAAGCATTTCCTTTCAAGCAAGCTTAAATTCCAGTTATTCTTGATAACTTAAGCAAATTTCGAATGGTTTCCTTTGTTAAAGAAACATTCCTGTTCATAAAACACATTGTCATCCCTCCAATATCCATATTTTTTTTCTTTTCTTATTTTCTGTTTCTCTGCCGCAACGTCGGCGCCAACCAATGGCGCTTTAGCGGCGTTAGGAAAAACCCGCTTCAGCTGTACAGGCATACATTACCAATGAATCTGAAGTAGTTAAACTGAGACCTAGGCCAAAAGGTTTAACCTTGAGTAACAATCTTGGTTCGTGATGATTCTAAAAGAACGCAGTAGTTTCATTGCAACGGTTTTACAACCGAATCATTTCCGTGAAACATTCTGTTGCAACACAGCTAGAGGCACATTAACAGGGTGGCACTTATTTTTCTGAATTGAGAATATTTTTTTTTTCCACCTCTAAAAGTAATCTGTGTAGTGGTAATCAATGTGCTAAAGTTTCGTCACTCTTAGTAATCGGGAGACCGTCCCCCAAGGGCCTTAAATACATCGAAACTAATTATGCGTTTTTCGGGACAAAAAATGCTGGCTACCTAAAACAAATGCTCTATTTAAGCCCTTAAAAAACGTATATTTCGTAGGTTTTATGGATCTTTCATAGTTTGTAATATATGGCTCTGTGCAGTAGGAGCCATCTCCTTTTCTCACTGGTTAGAGTACTCGTCTACCACACGGGCGGCCAGGGTTCAAACCCCTGCAGAGGTGGATTTTTTTCAGAGGAACCCCAATCCCTACTTGAGTATCTTGTGGACACTTCAAGTACAGTACTTCGTTTGTCGGATGAGACCTTAATCCGTGGTCCCTTTGGCGCCTTTCGTTAAGAGCAGGCTAATGCGGATGCCGGGATTCTATCCACCTATCCCCCATGGCGCAAATGACCTTAGCAGTCGGACGCCTCCCCAAATATCCAAACCAATCCTTTCCCCACCGAGCCTCAACCCCTCTTTCCCCTCCCTTTAACCGCACATGCTGCGTCGCTCCCCTCCCTCCATTCAGAGAAATGATAGTCGATCAAGAGAAATCCGGTACGATCATGAAACTAACCTTTTTCCTGCGACAAATATTCGGATCTATTGTCCAACCAAAATAGTTAAGCCTACAACCGCTTTGCTCAGACTAAACTTCTCTTCGCCACTAATCTCGGAACGTACAGGTGCTGTTGAAATGAGGCATAGTTAATCGCTGGGCAATGAAAGAACTTCTATAACTGCATCCACCTTGATTGTCCATAAACGCATGGTACGCATGGCATTCAGCCAACCATTTTGCAACGTTTCAAAGCACACTGTTATAATGCTTACGTTCATAAATACGCTTTTTGTACGAGTGCAAAAACTATATTAAAAAGATTTGTGCGTGATTTGGGCGTACTTATACAATCCACGTTATACCGTCCGATTCGTGCCACCCGTGGTCTCATAAAACTGCAGCATTTAACCATATTATCCAGCGAGCTTTAAATATCCCTCTTTCTGTGGATAACTTCGAAAAAGAATGAAATATAATTATACTAATTGTCAAATGTAAAGGTTATCAAGGAGATCTAGTCAATAAGATATTAAATAAGAAATTAGAGAAGATAGCATTAAAAGACATTTCACTATTGCAACCAGTTAAAGATAAGAAACTAAAATGGGTAAAGCTGCCTTACTTGGGTAAAATTTCTTCCAACGCAGTTAAATCATTCCCTAATGACATGTACAGAGTGATTTTTTACACACCAACATTTCTGGGAACATTTTTCAATAATGCCAAAGATTTTATTGACCCCGTGTTAAAATCTAGTTTTTATGAACTTAAGTGTGACACATGTGGTAGTGTGTATGTTGGTCAAACTGGGAGAAATTTCGTAACTAGAGTGTCTGAACACAAAAGGTGTTTGGCGAACAGCGATCCCAAATCTTATGTCGCCAAACATTTAATGGAAGAATCCCACCACTCCTTATTTAATATGAAAATCCTCCGTTTTATGGATAAAGGAGACCGTCTAGATGTGCCGGAGCAGTAGGAAATAATAAAAATAAAACGAAGGAAAGTGAACCTGTTAAATGAGAATGAATTTGTTTGTCATGCCGCTATTTTGGACACCATTTGAACTCAACCTTACCTCCTCCAACAAACCACCCTCATCCCACCCAATCATGATTTAAGCCTTCCCCTCCTATCCTTCCTCCTTACCCCCACCACAACTGTGTTTTGGAATTTGTATCTCTCAATATATATGCACATGTCTGGTTATGTGAACAATTAGTCGTACCTGATTATCACTGCAAGACAGACGAAACACGTGTAGTACGATTTTGTAATAAAAGGTAGACAGTATGACATCAATTGTATATCGTTGAAAATGCTGTTCTACAACATCTCGTCTGAGAAAGTGGAATATATTCCAAAATAATGCTCGCACGTGTTATAATCGTCGCTTTCTTCTTGTGCATATTAATTTCTTATTTTCATTGCGTCATTTTCTTTGAATTATTGTCTTGAAATAACTTTCCAGTTACTTAACATTAGCCTTATTATATTTTTAGTCTTTACTGCTAACTAGGTAATGACGGCGCACCTTGATCAATTGTTTCCTCTTACTAACTAAAAGAAAGTGGAATATCTGCAAAACCTGCATAACTCTAAATCATGTAAGTTGAGGTATACCTGTAATTTACCGAAACTATAGAGTACTAGGCAGATGTCTACTTTTCCACAAATCAATAGCAAAATCTCAGAAATTTGAATTTATGTACGATATGGTAAGGTATACTGTCAATTCCGATATTGGCTCAATAGAGACGAGAGAATGAATTTCTAGTGTGCCACCCGTTCTCTTTTTATCTCCCGTATTTGAAGTGATATATTCCATCCAAGGTCGTCAATCGCGACGAAATCGAATCAAAATTAATCAAAAAGAGATGATTAGAGATGGCTGAAGAATATCGTGGTGGAAAATAAGGAATATCGCGGTAGAGAATGTGAATTGTTGCCGTCTTCCCCAATGTTTCTCTGTTGTGAGAAATGCCGGTATGGAATGCAAATAGATTGCCTCCGGTGATCGAGCTTTTCCATTCAGATGCGTCTACTTGGCGGAGTCGATCGTCAATTTACGGTTACGCTTGGCGTAGCTGCCTCAAACAATGTCGATCAGTCAAATATGTTAAATTACCTAGTTGAAATCGTGCACGGAAAGGACAACACCATGTGTGACGCACCAGCACCCGTCATTATTAAATAGATATGCGATACAATTATACGTCGCGATAGGATAATTAATTATATGCCATTCATTAAAAAAACGGTCCAAATGAGTTATCTCACGGTCCAAATGAGTTATCTCTACGTGTGCGAATTATGTAAAATACTCATTATCGGAAGGAAAAAACCTAAGGAATGAATATTAGTTTTCATTTTAATTTTTATATCACCCACTCTTAACCAATTTTTCATTCATAGATCCACGAAATACGTGATTTTCATGACCACGAAAGTCTAAAAGTAACATTTTATTTAGGCGTCAATTTCCAATATCAAGTCGAGTTACCATTGTTAACGAGTTGGCCTTTACAATTATATTACATATTGAGTGAGCATATAAGTGCTGTACAATGTTTTTATTAGTGACCCTTTGTAGCGCTCGTATTGTCCTCTGATATATTTTGGAAATACTTGGCATTAGGCGTGATAGACACTGATTTTTCTCCAAGTGGATTCCTGATATCATTAGTAGCAGCAAAAAGGCTGAAGCGGTTCATTATTCTTCACCTATTTCGAGGAGCGATCCAGTATAAGCGCTTATAGTTTGGAAATGAGCTCTTGTTTATCATTTATTTAGGCAAAATGGCAAACTACTAGAATCAGAACTTGGAATCTCCTATCGAGATATGGAAATATCATTCCTTTGCGAGAGAGACTTTTGACGAAATGATAGCTCCATTACCTCTGCTCCAATGTGTTCGCTCAAGGTTGATTTCATTTCGATAAGGTTGTTTCCTGGAAACTCATCGGGACTGTTATTCTAGGAAAAGGGCAAGGGTTCCCCTTGATATTATGATTTCATAAAAGGCTCACATTTGGGAATACTAAAGTGAATGTCTCAGGCGGCGTATGTCGTCCGTCACTTAAGGACGGTAATATGAGGATGACATAAAACTTAACCTGGGTATATTATTGAGAGGTATTACATCGGTAGTGAATATTGGAATTTAAGTTAAATACTTGGTAATAGTAGGATTTTTCATTATTCAAGTTGAAAATAATTTATAATTACTATATTTCATAGAGTAATACGTTATAGTGAATTCAATCGCTTTTCTTTATTTATTGAATAATTGAATATTTCGAATAAGAGATAAGTGTTGGACTTTTTAGGAGTTATTACTCTCAATTTGTTCATTATTAGTAAATCTGAATACCAAAAATAGTTTACTACTGCTCGCTACCCTTCTACCAAGGCCAATATTTCCGTATCCAATTCGTCAAAATGTTTGACAATTATTATTAAATTCTCAATTTGGTGCCATCAGAATTACTACCTACTTGCACAACTGGTACTAAATGGCGTCCGAGAAAATATATGTAAAGCCCCGCAAACGATCTTCTTTGTCCATATGTCGGTTCAATATGTTGCCCATGGACTATGATAAAATGGCACTTGGGTGATTGCGTTAAATTTACTATGAGATGATGGTAATTTGCGTAGGATGGAACGGAAGACGTACGAAGTAGTGCTTGCAATTTTTGATGAGGAAAGCAAACCTCTACAGAAGGAGGAGAAATGGTTTTTACGAGCGGGATGAAGATGGTTAGCACGTATGCTGCGACAAAAAGACTTTTAAATTTTTATTTATTTAAATTTGATCTTGCACAAGTATAAATTTAGGTAATATTTTAGCCTACTTTATCCAATGGGCGACCTTTATGAGTGAATAATTACTTACTTTGCCCAATTATGGTTAATAAGATACTTTGGATTATATACGAAGCTGCGCAATAAGAAAATCAATCTATTCTAAGAAGAGGTAACAAGACGCAAATAAATTTCTGTGAAAACTGTAAAAAACCTTGCATTACTTTAATCGATTTTGTATTCAGTCGCGTGTAATCCTGATTGACGATGGGCGGATATTAAAAATATGTTGACGAGATCACAACGTCTCTATTTGTTATAAATTTTGGGCTTTGTTGTGATTCACCACTGTTATTATACAATTTTGTAAAAGTGACTGACTCGACAAGCTGGGCAATTTAACAGTGAATAAATTTTATTTCTTATGATTTGCATCAAGCAGGCGAATGATATAGACACAACTTATATTTTATTTTTAAGTTTCATAGAGTTTCTTTTCAAAGGTTTATCATATGTCCCACCAGTCATACTCATTGTTCATGTGGAGCACGTCAAATTCGAGGTGTACACTATTTCGACAGGGACAATTGGTCGGTGACGTAATCTAGATACTTCAGTTGTACGCGCTTTTGCGCGCTCTCTCGTTTCCAAAGATCACCTTTAGGGAAATAATCTTTCTATAAGAATTAGAAAGTCCTGTACATACTGCGAATGGCATATTTGGTGGTCTGTGACAAAGCTGTGTGTGACTATTCTCCAGGATAGTGAAAGTCGGCATAAGTCAAAGTCGACATGACTCGGAAATCATCAATCAGTGACTGATTGTCTCATCAATGACTTGTCAGAAAAGAGTCATGTTTGGAAAAAGAGAGAATGAATGAGGCTTTTGAAGCCACGTAGGAGGGTGGGTGGTAAAAAGTTAAATTCTTGTTCTCATTGAAGAGCATATAATATAATTGTAAAATAGAATTTTCCGCTTGGGAAAGATCTTAGCCATGTCATGTGTCGATAATGAATATCAATTTTAAATAGCTTTGAATATTTAGCATCTAGTATTCAACACGTATTCAATGTCATCTTGATTTTATCCAAGAATACTCTAAAACGTTTAATTTTGGAAAACGCTCACCCAGTATATTTTAATTCGATTCAATGAAAATCAGTTAATTTTTAATATACAGCAGGAAATTTTGAATGTCATATAAGTGTAATATGGTTTGTTCTAAAATGAGATACTGCCGAATTGAGAGGTTTTTCAGGTTATCTAAAGAAACATGTGTAAGGAGAAACCACAGTATGCGTCGTTCTTCTACGCTGATATGACACTGATTTATTCCGTTCATTATTAATCAAATGAAAATATGGGATGCTTGTGAATTTTATTAGAGAACTGTGAGAATGACGATTAATCTTGCGTCTGCAAAAGGGATGTATATATATTTTATATATTGTGACTAAGTGATGCGAACGAAGTTTATGATTACAGATGCTTTGGATGCCTCGATCATTGAAGACCCAGGATTACAACCAGAAATTTCCTTGTCTTTCATATAAGTAATAAAATTCTGTCAAATGAGAATATACCACACTTTTTCTTTTTTATGACTGATTAGGGGTTACATTTCTCTGTAGGAGGTCCTGACATTTAAATGAACTTTTGCAATTTGTTTGTTACTTTTAAATGTTAAAGCTGGGCTTCAAATGACTCAGGAGTTGTGAATGTTGAAAAGCGTTTTGAGAACGCCGAATCAGTTCTAATTTTACAATTTGAAAATTTTCCAACTACCTTTGCTAAAATTTGTTGAGACGTTGAAATACTTATTAGAGAAAGAGAGACATTGAACTACTGATTAGAAAAAGAAAGCTGTAAACCTTTACACACCGACTCCGACAATTCTAGCAGTATTATGCTGAAATTTGCCATCCCTAACCACTTATGAGTCACTCTGCACTCAGCTTTGGTGATTGAGATAACCTGGAGAGTGCGATAAGCCAGCAAATAACGAATTTCCATTCAGCCAAATAGCAATCACGTATTGAAATATATAATTCATGACCTATGTTAATTCCAAAGCTCCCATATATACTGCTGCTATTGAATAACGCCGACATTTTTGTGTGTTCATGTTTATTTTTTCCTATTCAATAACATAATTTTGCTGAATCCTCGGGATTGCCTCCGTTAATTCAACTTTGAATGATAACTCATGAAAAGAAGCTTAAGCAAACGAGGAAATGTGAAGTTATTATAGAGCGGAAGGGAGGATGGGTGAAAGAGGAATGGTTATCGGCTTCGCGTGACCTGGGTATTATGAAAACGTCGGAGGAAAGAGGGTGAGATGGACGAAAAGTGCAATGGGTGGGTGTTAGCCCTGATTGCCACTTCAACAAGAGAAGGGTTTGTGTCGGCGCGGCGAGACCTATTTATTTGGCGTTAGCGAATATTACGAACCGTAACGGTGGTCTCGGGTTCCATTATATTGACCACTCCAGATCCCATCATAATTTTCTGCCTGGCAACTACTGCAGTTTAAATTTTGGCTACGGATGAGCAAATAGCGAAAGTGAAAGTATTTTAATTGGTACTCATGAGATTAAAATTTTAATATATCACCTTTTGCGATTGCGTTCAATTTTAAAAAGTTTAAAAGCGCTGGGATAGCTGTATGTATAACCATATTCTAAAGAAAACCGATCCAGTCATCTCTTCGCGCAGGGAAACTGGATGCTTTCACCGCTTTCCCACCCATTCTTAAATTCCTCTTCTGTCCTTTGCTTCTTTCTCCAATCTATTTTCAACCGCATTTCCTCTCTTTCTCTGCTCTCGCTCCATTCATTCATTCCACTTTCAAAGCCCATGTAAAACCCGTCTTCTTCCGTGATTCTCAATCAAATTCTCGCCAATCTTGGCGAAAAATTGGTGATCATTATTTCGCTTGACGTTCACTCTGCCAATTATTCTGCCTTTTGGATACAATAGAAGTGCATGAGTTGCTTCATCTTGTTAAGGTGAAGTGTTATTTTTGCTCATCACCAGCATAGTTTGGATTCAAGGTAGTCTGATTCGAAGATAATTTTGCGAAGGATTACAAGGTAGTTTAATAATTTATTTTTAAATTTTATTCCTTAATTTCTTCTGGTCTATAACTTTTTCTAAGCTAACTATACTTATGCACATAGATTTACATATAAGGTTAATCATACCGGCCGCAAATACGGTGATGAAATGCACAAAATTTGTCATGAGAAAAAAATTCGCCGAAGACAGGAATGGAGCCTCAAACCTTTACCATTCCGCGATAATACGCGGACCAGAGGGCTACCCAAACTCGGTTGGTTGAAATGCAGAAATAAGCCGTCAAACTTTGGAAAACTGTTTTTCTTCTTTACATATTTTCCGAGTTTCTTTGGATTGAGTTTCACTGAGAACATTAAGCTCAAATTTATTTAAATATTTCTATAAGGTGAAAGTAAACAAGATCGGAAAAATTATAAGACAGATCTATACAGGTTCAAACGTTTTTTTATTTTATAAAAACATAAAAATATGTTTTGATTTAAATATTCACCACGAATGATGTTCTTTCAAATTATTGCACGAAATTTAGATTTTTCAGCGATTTTCTAATCATCTCAAAGTCGAAAAAAATTGAGAAAGCTACAAGAAAAAAAAAGTCTGAATCCCATTTTTAAAACCGGATTCGAGCTTGGAGGAACATATGGAATCAGTTTTCCAGCCTAATCATCATCAATTCCCTGTTTATACTTTGGACATAAGACACGGTGGAGTAAAAAGTACCTTGGAATTACTTTCAATTTTAATATCTCGTGGAGATTACGCATACAAAACATTTGTGGCACAGCATTATAAAAAACTAAGTTTTGTTAAGCGCATAATAGGAAGGTGCTCAGATGAAAAAGTCAAAAAAAGATGCTACTTTGCTCTGATTAGGCCACACCTCGAATTTGGGATCTAGGACCCTGGGACCCTGGTCATATAGATTTAACCAAAAACTTAATAAAATACAAAAATTAGCAGCGCGTGTCGTTAACAACTGTTACTAGCGTACATAAAGTATCTCACAACTTTTATAGGGATTGAGGTGGGAGCCCCTAGTGACTTGGAGGCTACATGCTAGGCTTAGGTTGCTTGAAAAATTCAGAACTGATATTTTTCAGAGCGACATAGAGAAAATATCACATCATCTCTTTGGTCTGACAGGTGCGATAAAATAAGAGAGATACACTGATGAACATATAGGTACATCAACTCGTTCTTTCCGCGCACAATAGGTGACCACAATAAAAATTGAGCTTCACTAAATTCACTAATATAATACATGTCACCATTTCATCTTCAAAAAACTTTCCACGGCTGGTGGTCTAACACCCCCTGCCACACGCCTATGCGGTGGCTCGCAGGGTATTATGTAGATTTAGATGTAATGTGATGAGTAAAGGATCATTTGATTTGATGTGATGAATCACTAGTAAATTATCTGTGAGAATTTTGATCGAGTGGTTGAGGGATTCTGGTCGATAGGATCTGTGTGAATTCATGCGACACTTTTGCTTTTCATCTCTTTGCTCTGTAATAGTATTTATTCTATCGCAGTGTTCTAGGGCAATGTGTTAGATTCTGATGAGGCACGTAGCAGTGGTCAATATAGTATTTTCTTGCTGTGATGTGTGAGAAATTGAGGATTCAAAGGAAGGTTCAAATTGAGACAAAAACGTTTCAGTAAGAACCAAATGGCTGCTTTAATTTATTGACCTCATTTACAATACATCCAGTCAATTTAAGTATGAAGAGACAAAATCAAACAACATCTACGTGTAAAAGCAGCTCAATATTGAATAAATAATTTTCTCTGAGAATTTACTCACTTTAACTCTGCAATGGAAGACTTAACTATCCAGACAGGTTATTGTAGCAGAAGATCTAGAGGGGCATTGAGAGAATTAAAACGTGATGAAAGGTAAAATTGTTTGAAAAATTGCGATTGGAATATCCAGACCTCCGCACCGCTGCCGGAAGGACTGTGAATGAGCAAAAAGGTTCCAAAATCGCTGGGACACGATGGAGGAACAGTGCCGTCACGGTCCACTACTTGGTTTTCTTGTTTAGAGTGGAATGTAACAAAAGATCCCACAACTCTCAGTTGTTAGCTCCAAAAGAAGTGACAGTGAGAAGAGTATTAGGCCGAGCCGTGTAGGGTCAAACAGGCGAAGATGAAATTCCCTACGGAAAAAAGCAAGGCTAGTACAATTATCTCGCCCATTCGACTTTTTCCCATATTAATCGTCCCGCATTTGACTTCAAACAAAATTACTAAAGTACTTGCGTTCTATTAAAAGTATAATTATCAGGAATTTATATATTTATTCATATAATAATGGAATGATTTGACCTACTTTGTGGATGCATGGCAGTTGAACACAGAGCTCATGTTTGTCGCCTTCTCGTGCTCTTCGATGGATAGATTAGGTTAAATAAAAGAGACTGTTGAGAGGGATGGAGGTTTCGTATCTAACTTCACGCCGTGTAATAATGAGCCACGAAGTCCCTTGTATCGTTATGTTCTATCGCCGGTTAATGAGTTTTGTTCAGTTTAATCTAAAGTCCACATGCAGTTGTCGCTTTTCCGCTCATTGCATCTATTCAATACTGTATTAATAATTGTCTTACGTATGACTTATATCTATATAATATATATGCTATCTGCAAACCAGCTTTTGACTCTATCAAAATCAAATGCCTCATTTATCCCACTTGAAATATTAACTGCTATGAAAGTAAATGTCATTTCTATACAATTAAATTGTATTGTATAAGAGCTGTTTCACGGTAAATTTTTTAAATGTAATTGATGATGGAGCCAACGAGCGCTCTATCAAGAACTCCGCTTCATTTATTCATAAACCAGGTAATAATTTGGAAATGAAATTTGACAAATCAGGCACAGCAATGAAACAACAGATCTATCATTACAAGGACCATGACATAGTGGCATGCGCACGAATGAAAACAATAAGCTGGGCTGGCCACGAGGTGCTGTGTGTGCTGAGTACAAAACTAAAGCACGTAGACCTGTGATGACCACGAAGTAAAAGAACATCTGGAAGACCAAGAAGACGATAATGGGTTGGAGTCAAGTCAGATATTAACCGGCAGGAGAAACAGAGGATGAGGCAGCAGACAGATAATAATGGTCACCTCTGAATGAGGCCAAACTCCAGCTTGGGTATACATGGCCGTGGCAATAAAGGTATTTAAGTGGCAATATTTGCGCTTAATTAATGGGAGGTTCTCCAGTAATACCGATGCCACAAATACCGATGAATTCTACCGTAGGCGCCGATGTATACCTACCAATATAGAATCTGTGCTGAATGCTAGACTTCATGTTCCTACTCGGTATATTGTTAGATAATAGAGTGGAGCCATATAATGACCTGTATTTATTAAAGAAAGATAAAAGCATACTATCCAAAATGAAATGTGATTTAGCTGGTATAAGGAACTGAAACCAAGTGGTCCGTCTGATAATTCAAGTCAAGAGCAATGACGAATTTCAACATTTATATGCCTTTACTCTTACACATGACTATCACGATTACGTCTTAATGTAACGTCAATTAAAAATCGCCTAATATTGAAGAAAAAATAAAAAAAACGCTACTGTGTATTACCCTAGTAAAAATATATCCACCTGATAGGGTGACTCTAATCTCCAAAAGGATGATTCCCATATAAATGATATTCCTGATATCATAGTTACCAATTCGCTGCTTGAAAAACACCTTTTGCATCATGTTACGCAGACTACCGTGTACATTTACCATCTTTGATGCCTAAAGTTTGAGATCTTTGGCAATATTGAGACGTCTGGTAATTTTTGACCATGCTTTAAGTGCATAGCGAGTGGGTTGATTTGGATTCATGATCCTAGTTGTTTATGACGAATGTTTAAGCAAATAGTGGAAGTTTGACTGTAATTAGGAAGTGTCATATATTTACTTTGGTCTTATTTGTGACGATTGTGAGTAAATAATGGCAGATTGAGTGACTGAGACACCAAAATTAGCTCGTAATTACATTGAAAGAACTTACTGTGGGCCCAATAATGCTATAGTAATGTCCACCTATATACCTATTTTTACTCATATCACTCAATTAATCAAATCACAGTTTTAATTTATTTTATATGCATTGAGTTTAAAGTGCAAAGTGTGACACTTTAAATCAATTTTTCGGGATTTATTCGGGATTTCACTGTTTAATTATTTTTTAGGAATAATTTCTTCGTGCCTTCTGGATTTTTGTCCAAGGAGTCTCAGCTGTAAAGCCCTCATAAATGAAACACATCTGCATTTCAAAGGGCGCGAGACAGCCGGAAAATATTTTATCTTGGCTTTTTCTCCAAAATTGTTTTCTTGTTCAGGGAAACACAAATTGCAGTCGTTACGGGTCGACACCGAGCTACCACACAAGAGGTTGCCTCGAATAAGCAGCACGCATGGTGAAGCTCTTTTTTCTCATAAATGATGAATTGTAAAGAGCAAGGAACGATAGTAAACCAAGATTCGTTGACTCGAATGAGGATACGAATGAGTAGGGTTTTTTTATAAGCCAAGGAATGGGTCAAATGCCTGCATGCCCATTCACATTAAAGACTGTCCTGGATGGCTATTCTGTGGCTCCATTGTGGCTATGCGTCTATAGAAGATGTCAAAATTGAGTTAAAGCACCCACATTGATAAAATATTTTTCCAAATTTATTATATAATATAAAAATATACCTGCTTTTGTTCATTCCTCAATGTAGTATTTAACAATATCAAATGGTATAAATATATGAAGGCTATATATATACTCTGTGAATTACTGTATTTATACGAAACCCGAGCGAAGTTTGCATTGTTTTCGTTCAAAAGAGCCCTCGAAATAATTGAAAAATCGCAATACTTAAAGATAGTCATGCCAATGGTACTACACTTAAAGGGAATTAAATAAGTTTACCATTGACCATTGACTTCAGTAAGCCATTTTCATGCCTCGGGCCGAGGTTCCCAAACTATTGCGGATGCAGACACTTTTCAAAGCATAAGTTTCTCTATAATGATGACATGTAACCTTGTGATTCCACATTACTTTTTTTGGAACGACCCGGGTTTCGACGTTGAACATCATTTTCCGGAGAGGCAAAAAACTGGATGTGATATTTTGGCAGCACACAACCGCCTTATTCAGAGTAAAAAATGGTAATTTTAACAATGAGGAGGGCAGTGGACTGCCAAAATATCAAATACAGTGAGTTTTCTCTTTCCTCGTTTTCATGTTCTTAATAATAGTCTTGGAATTTTTCATAGTAAAAATTTTTAATTATTACTCTGGAGATGCTGGTTGTGTGCTGTTGAAATATCAACAGTATGGTTTCTATCTCTTTGTTTCTCTATGTTTATACTAGTCAAACCTGTGACACATTTTATGTACTGTTTGGTTTTGAGTTTTTGTGCCCACTCTTTCCTTGAGTAATCTACTTCTGTGCCATAAGTTTTGGATTATGGGCTCTGATTACAAATGTGATATAAAAGATGTTTATGGAAAAACCCTGCATCAAGCCCTCGACGGTTAACTAGCAATAATAGAATCTAGAAATTGTGCATTGTAGACACCTCGTATCAAGCTCCTAGATGGAGCAAAGTTTTTAATTAAACCGAAATCAATGACGGTAGGGTTTCTACCGTTTGTGCACTACAGTTTTGGTAATAACGGTTTTGCTTAAAAAAATTAATAGACACCCAAGTAATAAACTTCATTTCATCGTAGTATTTCTTCACCGTTTCGTGGTTGATTGTTCCGTTTTAGAGTGAATCAATCGAACGATAAATAAAGTGGATCGTTCAATCCAATATTCATACATTGATAGTAATTATGCTTCTTTTTACTTGACCGTTACAGAAAATAATTTCAAAACAAAAGTATCAATTGCATAGCATCACTTTTTAACACCTTAATGCAAAACATTTAAATAATGAAATTTTACATCCACGTAAGACTAAATTCAAAGGTAAAGACTGATTACTTATTTTATGAGCTATAAATGAAATATTTCTGGGCAATGAGTATTCTATTATTTGGTATTTTAAGGAGGAAAAACTCATGTATAAAACCCTTACTTATAAAACTAATCCAGTATGGACTTATTCATCAACAAAGATTTGAGAAATAGTGCTATAGGGTATAAAATATCAGCATTTACTTACAAAATGCATTTTTCTTCACAAAATTATTCTAATATCTTTATTAACCCCCAAAATGCTTATTAGCCTCTCGCAAGTGGCTCAGTATGTCAGCTTACTTCATTAATTTTGTTATCAACCGAAGAGGAGTCATTAAGCACTCTATCACTGTCTACACTTCTTGTTTTTTTAACTAAATGTGGTTAAAAACAAATTTCATTATCAAACCGACTTATCAAAAAGTCCGATCTTAAACGAAAATCTCAAACAAGCTGCTGATTTTAAGTAAAATTTGTGGCGAGATAGGAGAAACGGAAAGCTTTAATCATAAACATGAGACATAAACCCCAAACTGCTCGCTCACAATATACGCACATAACTAATTGGATGCAATTATTTTTAGAATGCAGTGAGCTTTTTCTTTCCCTCACGGTACCATAGCCGATGATCGGGAGACCGGTTAAGGGGTGAAGAGACTCGGGGGAATGAGAACGGGAGGGAGGAATATATTGAAAAGAATGTAATGTCAAGTAGCGAAAAGAGAGTGTGTGCTTGTGAGTGAAACGATGCATGCAGACTGAGCGTCCCTGCTTTGAGGATGGATTGACGAGGTTGGGTCGAGGCACAGAAAATTCATTCCCCCGGTGCCAATCAAACAGCAAATAAAATCACTGGTTTTTTCATATCTCCACCTCACATCTCCATCTCACTAACTACTGGAACAACATTTGTTTCCCCGCAATGTCCCCATCTTTTACCTCGGTCCGTCCTTCTCCCGTTATCCCGCCTTCGTGTCCAATTTGCATGTTTGTTTCTCATAAGGGCGCAGAATTTCAGTCACATTTTTTAGCTCTCAGTGAATTCCGCCAAAGAGTGGTGGATTTCTGGGTGTTTGTCAATTACATGGGACTCGACTACTGGTGGGTTCGTAGTATATTTTGGTTGTTTTTCGAGAAAATTAAATCTATAAAGGAAAAAACAATACCCCTATAACGCTATAAAATTATTTAAAAACAAGTTGACAGCAAATATATGTAAAAATAACCTCTTCAATTTGGAATTATTCACTCATTTATAAAGTCATGTACTTAATAATAAAAATATTTTATTGGATTAAAAACTGAACCAACTAAAGACTAATCAAATCTACTTGCACGGTTTACGTTGGATCTAATTCGGCTTGTTATTTATTGCCCTCTTTCTGAGTAAAGGTAAATTATATTCTTGCTGACATCCGTGACACAATATTGTGTAAATTCATCCTTGTAGTACTTGAAAACTGGAAGCATAAATTGAATATTGAGGCATTTTATTAAATTAAACAGTACTAAGATGTAAAGCTGAGCCAGCCGGATTTAATGAACTGTAAGTTATTTATAACATTGACTAAAATTCAGATACCGAGATAAGTTGTTCCACTTGAAAGCATAGTACAATTATAAAAGTGAAAGTTTCAATTTCTATAGTCCTCGACCCATTTTGCCACCAAACTCACTTTCAAATAACGAATTGAATCCCTTTTTCAGTCCACTTGTCTTTATTCTGTAGATGAGCTGTATTGTGGCGGAGCCGTCATACATTTATCTCGCCGGGGTACGAAGTAGTTCCGTCGATAGATGCGTCATTGGTTGCCTTACACACACCCGATGATTCAGCCTAGATACGTATACCTCCAGATTATAAAATTTGTCCAAATTCCCCATATTTTTTCAGGTTAGTCTGTGGTTAAGGTCTAGTCTGTGATCAAGGGTCTTAAAATGGATTAACGAAATGCATGGACTGAGCGAATATTAAAGCTCGGTAGTTTATCTTAAGGTGGCGTAAACGCACGTCGAGGCATTGCAGTAGAAATTCATCAATGTATTAAACGCTGAGTAAAGCATGTATCATATGCTCTTATTGCAGAGATGACAATAATGCCATATGACAGGTTTAGCTGAGGAATGACACGGAATGATACACGAAAAAATGGACCCAGTTGTTAATGTTTCATCGAAGGGAGAGTAAGTTATATCCATTTAGTTCATTGGTCAAATAAGTTTTGGCCCTCTGGTTTCTTTTCTGTTAGACGCTTAATAATTTGATCCACCATCAATCCAATACGAGAGTTCAAAACAACAGATCAACACAATGGCACAATTTTTTATTAATAATCAATTTTCGAACGTGAAGTAGTGCTATGACATTCAGTCATACGAATATTAAAAAGTACAGTGTTACAAAAATCCAGTGTTAAAAAAGTACAGTAGCTCCAAGACAGTCGTCATTAGTCTTTTGTCGCATACTAAACATGAAATTTTTGAAAGAACTCGAAATAACCTCCAAAGGATGGCTAAAATATAAGTGAAAATAATTTATTGATTTGGGCTACAGTGTTATCTGAAAAGGATTCCATTAATATCCAGGAAAGAGCCATTTTGCATTTAAACTTCCCGTCTTTTAGCTATCTTACGCATGAAATTCATGAAACAGTTTGATTATAAATATAAATATTTATTCCAATACTTTTTGAGCTCATGGCGGAATAAGTCACCGAATAATAGAGAAATCTTTCTATGTTTTTATTAGAAAATATTTAGTTAAGGCCGGGGTTTCTCTACCACATGATCGTATTAACCCATATATTCTTGTTTTGAAGTAAATTTCTTTTGGTCAGCTTTGTACATAATTTAGCGGCTTATTTGGAGAGGAAGAACAAACTTAAATATTAAAATAAAATACTAAGCCGCAACATAGACAGTTTTTCGAATTTGATTTGAACTGAATCGGAATCGGGAAGGACATGAGATCAGTTGATCATCACTGTTCGTTTTCAATGAACTAAAGGAGATTAGTTTCAGCAGTTGAGTAACTGTATCGTGAAAGTCATCGAATATAAGTTTATTTTCATGGCTACTGGTTTGGATCTTGGAATATTGATGAATGAATGAACAAAATATGAAACAATTCGGACATTAATCTTTCACCTCTGACGCTGATAACGTGTTCCCGCACAGGTCTAATCGAGATGGCTTCGGTGTAGCAGTCTTTGTTCGTTTGCCCATCGTTCTCCGTTGCTCCTCGTTAGTCCGAGCAAAAGTACACAATTGACCCTCGTTAAACTCCACTGCCACGCTGGACGATTGACTTGGAATGGGAATAAATGAATATCCAGAACGCTCTTCGCCTGTTTTGCATTACAACGCAGTTTCAAAATTTTTATCTCCCAAGTGGTCACGTCCGAGGTTATTTTTGCCAATTTGTATATAATTGATTTTATTTCCATGTTCCATCAAAAATTTTCTTTCTATTTGCTTTTATGATAATAATCAGAATTATGTGCTACTATGGCACAACACTCGGCGTGAGTGAAAAAACGTGCTTACTCAAGATTACCTCAATGATACAAATTGTGCGTTTTACTTGGTACTACACTGAAAAGACTGAAGATTTATGTGTACAAAATTATGCATTGCATATATCTTTTAAAAATGATATTACCTTAGTGGACTAATTTTGCATTTCAATGAGATATATTTCCAGTCAAGTTTTTGAAAAGCAATCAGAGATACGTTACAAAGCGTAATATTAATGTATTTAAATACTAGGAACCTATGAGACGAGAGAAAAAAAGCAAGGGGAGTTATTTCATTTCGGATGCTCTCTCTATTAAAATTGAAACAGACAAATGTTATAAAATTTTATCGTACAACATTTTAAACATTACTTTTGCCCAATTTTTCTCTCTGACATAAACTTCTTGTGATAATCATGAGCTAGGAGGAGGATATAACTAATAAACCGCAGTGAAAAAACAATTGGTAGTTTTTAATTGTAACGTTACTTAATAATTCCATTTTTCAGTGAAAAGTTAACCAAACACTGTGATAAAAAGCCTTCAGAAAGTTTCCAGAGTTTTCTCTTTTTTGTGCTTCTACTCTTTTACTGGTTACGCCTGTGACCTGTTTTATATACTATTTTGTATCTACAATGTTAATACGATAAAAATAAAGTCCTCATAAATCGTAAAATACCTCGGAATTATATTAAGTGTACATTTATTTTGGAGAACATACATACAAAACGTACTCGTCACAGCTTCAAAAGGGCTAAGATATATTAAGAGTATAATAAGAAGATCCTGGAATGAGAAAGTAATAGAGAGGTGCTACTACGATCTGGTAAGGCCTACCTTGAATTTTCCCTCAGCATTTGGCACCCGGACAGAAAGACTTGGAACAAAAAAAATGAATAAAATATAGATGGAAGCTACGCACTTCCCTAAAAACTGCTACGAGCGAACATATAATTTTTCTCAGCTTTTCGATGGAATTAGTTTTGGAGTTGCTATAGACTCGGCTGCACGCTGGACCTCGTTTGCCTGAGGAATATAGATCAGGTTTGTTTCAGAGCGACGCAGAGAAAATCATTTTGACGCTATACTACATCCCCAGGTCCGACAGATAGGAAAAAATAAGAGAAATGCATAACTGAACAGAAATGAACAAAAATTCGTTCCTCTCACGCTCTATATTTGACCATAATGAAACCGGAGTTTCCCGCAAAGCATCCATAATACACTCCATTATTTCAACTTCCAAAACGTCACACATTTATCCTTTACACGACTTTAACTAACAATCTTTACCACGCCCCTATGAGGCGATTCGAAGGGTAGTAAACAGAAAAAGATGTTCGTGCCCTTAGAAGTATGGGAACACGAAGTTGCTGAAAAGGTTAGAGAATGAAAAAATTAAAGTGGATAATCTGGTCTCTGCGAAAGGGGAGGAGATCCACCCAGACGCCATGATTCCTCCTTGCCTGTGCCCTTTCTCCCTCGGAAGAGAGGGTTCAACCGTCCCCGACAAAATTTACATTACCCTTTAATCCCACACCACGTCACTCTCATTCTGTCTCGCGTCCCTCGCCAGGGTCTGTCCCTTCGATGCCCCGTTGAATCTTCAACGGTTCCTCCCAAATACAACGGCTAACCCCTTTCCACGAACCCTTTGCCCTGTATGGGAGCATTGAGCGGAAAGTCAATCCCACGCTCAGTTTTCAAGGATAACGAGCCAACGAGATGGTCTCCTCCCATTCCTTCTTCCCTTGTCTGAAAGTCGATCTTGTCTCACATCGGAACAAACCATTAATAGCCTACAAAGCAGAAGGAAATTGAGAAATGAAGAAGACCCAATAATGAGAAGAGACCAAGAGATATCTTCAACCTAATATTCGCTTTCTTCGTTTCTTCGAAAGCGTTCCGTTTCAAAAAACATGGCTAGAGAAGTTAATTTCCGCGAGCTCCCGTGCTCTTAAAAAGGACAACGATGTGAAAATGGTAGGTTATTTTCTGAATTTTCCGCTTATCCGCAATTAACTCTTGCATGGAACAAAATTGGGAGGCGAATACGACATTAATCATGAGTTATACTATGCCACTTAATTAGTGGCTCTTTTCGGGTGCAGGGCGAAAATAATTAATGGATAGTATGACAGACCTAGAATATACATGGCCAAAATGCATCTATTGTAGCTTCTTCAATGCGATATATTTTTTTATGTAATGGTAACCATTGAAACTGAATTTTCATGACTACTAAACGCTAAAATTTTCACTTCATCTTATAAGAAGGATTTCATTTTCCTGTATCAGTAATTAATCTCTATTACATTATTACATGACCAAAACCAGTCGTTATGAAATCGGGCCTTATGTTATGGCCAAGGGATGTCATCTGTATAAGTACAGGCAGAAAAGTATAATTACCGCTGGCAGTCCGTCTCGTATACGTGCTTAGGCGAACATTTTGCAAGTCCTCTTGGTGTCTTTTTTACTGATTATATTCAGTCACTCCTCTTTTAGGAGACGGTAAATCATGTGATATTGGAACATTTAATATTTCTTATATCATTTATTTATTTACTTAATTTGTCCAAATACAGCATACTTGCCAATTTACAGTGGCCCAATATAACAAACACAGAAGATAGACACAAAGTTAAAACAAAACTAAGATCAATAACAATTTATTAACATTTTTTTTAAGGGCCCAGCGGAGAGAAGCTATTAAGTATTGCTAGCGAAATGAGAAAGAGCGCGTTGTGTAAAAGTATTGGATGAAAGCAAAAACGGATCAATGTTGGTAGGAAGAGAATTTATCAGGGAGGAGATGCGGAAGTGGAGGGAGCGTTTGGTCAAGGATAACCTGGGAATGGGCAGGTGGAGTAGAGAGTGCGTGCGGGTGGGTCTAGATGGGATTCGAAAACTGATGCTAGAGATCAGTTCAGGGCAGTCTATAGTTGAGTTGAGAATGCTATGAATGAGCTTAAGGTCAGTTATGATCATTGCAAGTTACCGTTCGGCTAAATTTACCTGATGATAAGAAAGATAAAAAAGCTGCTGGTTGTCATGATTCCTGATGCACACGAGTTACTAAATTGAAATAACAGGAGCAAAATTATATTTTGCAATTAAAACAATAAATAAAATCATAATACATCTTCATATTTAAAAGTAATATATAGTCTCTTGCTCACTACACTCATACACTCGGTGCCGAGATGTATGCAAGAGGATAGGAAACACCTGATAGGAGACACCTGACCATATGCCAAATGGTATGCAAACCGGACCACTTGACGATAAAAAACATGCCCTGATGACGATGGACGACTCGTTCATCAAAACGTCGGCTGAGATGGAGAGTTTGACCCGGTGGAAATCCTAAATAACCTTCAACGACTACATACGCCGAGAAAGCCTTAGATCTTTCTTCACATATACTCTTTTTTAATATAAGCATTTGCGTTTTTTTTCAACATGACAAATTATTAACTACGTTGTTAACTTCTTGAAATTATCAAAAAGTATTTTCACTACTATAAGGAAAGTATGCCATATATCATAAGATGTTTTATTCATAGTCATAAGAAAAAAATCTGTGTTTCAAAATGAAATTCATTTCTCCCTTGAATTTCATATAAAATACCCCTCTCTGCCTCAAAACAGTCGCCCATAATCATGCAATTACACTGTTTACTAAACGAGGAGAGGCATATCGGAACATCTATGGTTAAATCTCTGTCCCCTCTGGACCCTGGCGTGAGGAAGACGGATTTGAGTTGGTTTAAATCACAGAGACTATGATAATGCTGAAAATTGGAAGAGATTGATTGGAGAATGTGGTGGAGGAAAGCTAGGCGATTTGGGCTGGACACAGATGTAGGATGAGCCTTAATTAATTATTAAGGAGAATTGAGAGAAAATTCCAAAGACGAATGAACTAATCATTTTTGTGGGAAAATTAATTTTGGCCTTCGCTCGCTCTTTTCTTTGTTCACTTCTTCCATCCATTAAGTAAGAGGGATTGAGGAACTTTTATCTCTTGTTTATCTAGTTTCCATCTATGAAGTTGTCTTAATCGCCATAAAGTTTCAAATAAAAATATTTTTTTTAACGAACTCATGGATAATTTTCCTTATTTATTCATGAAAGAGACCCCTCCAACTTTGCTTGAGGACGCTAATGGGGCGAGAGAGTGAGCATTGGGAGGAGAGTATGAGATAGACTTCGTTGGTTGACCGCGTTATCAGATTTTAATATGTTTCTGTGTCACCGAGGCGTAGATGAACGTCAGATACGTGCTATTGTGAAGAATTAGATTATGATGATTATGAGGGAATAATATTTCCGTGGAAGTTCCCGAGGAAAAGTTTAAAAGAGAAATAGAATGGTCTGGGGAGAGTGGGTCGATAAGCGATATTACTTCAGTAAACGTGGAGACGTGCTTGGGATGAAGATCGAGTTACTAGCGATCGGCGTGTGTGGTCATATGAAATACAATCACTAGCAGCAATATGGAAATTGGCTTTATGAAGCTCTCCAACCCACTCTCCTCTCCGCTCACCTTCATTCTCACGTCCAGTTTAATTTGCCTGTACTATTTATTTCTCAATCTTTTTCTTGAGCTCTTCTCTTTATTTCACCTTCCAATTATTTTGCTCAATGGGCTGTTACAAAATATATTCATGTGTTTATCTCTCATTCCTATTATATCTCTTTTCTCTACGATTCTTCGTAGAAGTCCTTCGTTGCAGATAGCTTTCTTTTATTAGATCTTCATCACTCTTGGGTAACACATCAGGCATTCGCTATCGTTCACAAGGTCTAATTAATACACCGGTGAACATACTACTCAGGACGTAGGTATAGCCAGAGTGGGGAGAACTGTGATGTAGGAGAAGGAAACGTACGGCTTGAATGAAATAATGTTAAGAGAGCTTAGCTCTTTCCGGGCACTGGAGCGGGCTTGCTTGTGATGGAGGAGGAGGCGTAGAAAAAGCAAAAAAGGAAAAAGGGTTGAGGGAGAGGCTGAAGTGGGATATCTCTTTAGGAGCGAGCAGAAGAGGAGTCTTGACCCGAGAAACAGAAGAGAGATAGAAGGCCCTTTGGGTGTTGATGGCGAGAACTGCTTGGTTGAGTTTAGGGGTGGATGGGTGGTGCATTGCCTGGTCCGTTGGAAACCCTTTGGGACGTCACGCACGGATAGAGACACAAAAACATGCCTTAAGCGTGGGGATGCATCAGAGTCCATGAAAGGGCAGAGCAAACCAACGGAAAGCCAAGACACCTTCACTTTAGTCAGAATAGACCCACGCTCCAGCTGCGCAGTGGTATTAGAATCCCAAAATGCGGCCAAAAAACAAAATTTCCTTAAAGTAACGTCAACATTGGGTGTATTTAAGTTTTCTGCGATCGGTAAAACCGAATAAAATATTTAAATTTTAAATATGTGATGGTAACAAAGAATTTACCTTAAAAATATTAGTAAAAACGTTGATTCGAGCTCAGTCCGTATATTCAGCGCTCTTTAAGTCATTCCATTTGATTTTAGTTTAGTAATTACTGAGAAATATTTCCTCCTTACACCTTAAGGAATTACATCTTCAACAATTGCTGCCCCATACTGTCTCGCTTTAATAATTTTTTGATATTTACATCGTGTTGCTAATGAATATCTCCAAAATAACAAATTTCCACTGATAATTACAATTGCTATTATTGGAATTAGGTGTAGTTCTTTTAAAATCCATTTCTCACTTACATTTAAATTACAAATTGTTTTGAAATCTGTCTCAACATTTATCTGCGCTAGCTAAAAATCATGCTGCAAACCTAGAACTTGAGAATCTGATTGAGGGAACATTCATCCTAACCTATATAATGAATGCCCTGCACTTTCTACAACAATCTAGCCGACATACCTATAAAATAAACCTAAAATGAGGTTTAAATTTTGACCCATGTATCAACCGTCCGTCCCAAGCCACCCCCGGAGGGCAGTTCTAGGTTTGCAGTGAGCCGAGTTGGGAAGCGTGTTATGTGGTTGGCGGACGAATAGGCTTGAGCAGGTGGGAATAGAAAAGATTGATTACGCAATCCAATTTTTTCTGGTAGTGGGGATGGGTTTTATGGTCTGAGTTTACGGTCAGGGAGTAAATAAGGCTTAGGAGTAAATTAAAGGGTAAAACGAGGAGATTCTGAGCGTGAGATATAGGGAAATGGTTTGTGGGGAAGAGGATGAAGGTTGAAAGTGGGAGGAAGTGTACATGCATGGCGGGTTGAATGAACTTCGTCCCTCGGATTACACAAGGAAAAAATTAGGCAAGGCTATGGTTTGTTAAAGATGTAAACGTGCAATGTATTCCGGATGTCACGAAGGGCAAAGATCGAGTATGCATAATACATGTCCACCCGACCTTTTACCTTTCCTCAAACAAATACGAAAAAGTCAGAATGGGAGGGTGCAACCAATCCCGTCTATTGCTTCCTACTGAAGCCTAATCCTTCCGCCAACCACGAATGACATAAATCCAATCTTATTTTGATAACATGAATTTAATTTAGTAACATAAAAATAGAGCTTTTTAAGAGATTATTGACCTCTCATAAATGATAACGATCTACTCTCCTTGATTTAAGAGGAAAATAAAATGAGAGAGATGTTCTTAACTTGAAAGGATATAGTTTTCTCAACTCGTACTGTACCAAAAAGGTCATTCTTTTCTCGAGTATGTTAGTCTGCCTTTATTCTTGGATCAGGAATAAAATTAAGAGCTTAGGGTGTTACTTAAATGTTCAGAAAACAAAGTCTAATAGTGAGGAATTTGTTATTGATACGATCACTGAATATCATCTTAATGCATTAGCGTATTACGTAATATGATTCCAGTTAAATATTTGTTTCTTCGTATTTGTTTGAAAAGTGATTGATAATATTAATATTAATCTACAGCGCTGGATATTTATTTTCTCTCTTAATCTTTTGGTCAGTTGAAACTATGAGACAATTATTAATTTTATTTGTCGCCAGTTCTTTTTTTATTTCATTTTGCATTTTTCCTCTAATCTATGGTAGAGAATTCGCCAGTTGAAATTATGAAATGCAAAATTTCATTTTTTTTTCCTGTTATTTATTTATTCTTTTCTTCTTCTTCAAACATATGGCAGAGAATTCTTTCCATGGCTCCTATCATCATTGTTTATGTATGAAAACAATTTTTTATATTATTATCTAAAATCATCTTTTTTCATGCTGTACTTCACACCTGAACGGGAATCAAAAGGGGTCGCGATACCAATCTTGAGACCCATTCCTCTGCGTATATGAAGGCGCTCCTTTTCCGATTCGAATCCCACATACGAGACATATAATCTCCGTGAACATCATATCCACATAGCCTACTTCAGGCAAGAACTGTTCTGTGATACCAATATCCTACGAAATTAGTCTGCCATTTGCCTATTTAAAGGCAAATTCCACGGTGGTACTCCCACACACGATGTATTTGAAGTTCTATAAAATATTGACAAGAATAGTTTTCTACTCATCTAGTTTGTAAATGTAATATTTTCCATCCATTGTTTACTCGGGATTCACAACTTAAAATTGTCTATTTTTTCATTATTGTCATTTCATCATTTCAAATTGTCATTTTTTCACAACTTATAATTGTCTATTTTTTGTCCAGTGCCTATTTTTGTCAATGTCAAAGCTATACATGATAAACATATGGAGTGTCTATTTTGACTATAAATAAAATCCAAAATTAGCTATGATTCTTTTCTTTGATATAACCGAGAAAATAAATGACTCACGTTCGATTTGAACCTTAAGAAGGTAGTATTTCACTTCCATTGCTCTCAGCCGATTAACTCATTTAGCCAACCGGGAACTATGGCTCCAAGGTATTCACACAAAATACCATAAATATAATGAAAACAGGATTTTAAAATGCATATATTTCTTCTCTATGACTTTTTTTGAATTGTCCAAGGTGTATATACTGTCACTGGTGTTGGAACCGGGCCTATACTTTTGGTTAGAGCCTATACTTTTGGTTAGGTGATAAAATTATACACAGTAGTGTCGCCATTGATAGAAATGAATTAGAGTAACGTTAAGAAATTAATTTTTTTATTTAGCTAGTATCTATTTAATATTTCACATAATCATGAAAAAATATTGCTTTTTCTCAGAGCAAGGTTAGAAAATTAAGTATTCATGATTTTCGCGTTCATTCCTGTCACGAACGAATGCCCTTTCCCGGAAATTACCTAAAACCGAAAGTTGCGAAACTAAAAAAAAAAGTATACTGGGAATTGAGGAACCTTTTTGTCACAAGTTTTAGGGTGGAAGGTAGCTTGTTATTGAAGTGTTACCCTAATTTATTGATCTTACCGAAGCCCTGATTGAAGTTGCATTTTAGCAGTGAGGCATTGATGAGGGATTTCTTCTGGAGCAAAGAGAATTTTTCCGTCCTTTATTCAGTTTGATGAGTAAGTACAAATATATTTTCATATTTTCAATATCCATATATTCTTGCCAAGTTATTTGGAATAGAATATATTTTAAGTAGCGAAGTTGTCTTCAGTAATTTTTTACCATTATTTTATCATCATTGAATACCTCTGAAATATCATTATTAATTAAAATTCAGTATTTTATTATGTTCATATACTTGACTTAATTGATGGCAATATTCTTTTAATTGAACTTGTTTTAATGGATAAAGGTCCATGATGATTTATCTTCTCTTTAATATTTACGGCATGCCCAACGATTATTGCGTAATATTTCCAACTTGCTTCAATAATACCCTGGTGATAATGATCAAAAAAGATTCGGTAATGACATAAATTATTTTAGAGTGATATGCCTGATATAAATTTATTTTAAACTTTTGCCCTTTGAAAAAATATTTTAAAATATATATGCAATTCAATATCTTCATTTAAGTATTTTATTAACTTTTAGTGTACATGAGTTAGTCACCAAATTCGCAGAATGCTAGTAGAATTTACCCTAGAAAATGGGCAGATTTGTTTTACTTGCATTGAAGTTTTATGGCTAGCATTCAACAAGGTGGACAAAATTAGGGATTAAGGTGAGGGAAAGAGATATGAGAAATTAATATCGTCCAGAATCTTTCAATGAACCACAGAGCGGTCGTTAGGGAATGAAACCGATGGAGAACTGTAAAATGACAAGGTATTTTGCAGATGATAAAGCATTGGTTTTCGTCAGCCAAGGCGTTACAGTCAATAATGAAAGCACGGCATATGTAGTACAAAAGATAAAGGATGCAGACAAACAATTGGAAGTAAAAAATAATGAAATTGTCGAAATGCAAGAAGGTGAGGCTAAATATGAGGTTGTTAAGGACCAAAATAGAGCAACTTCAGCATTTTACGTGTCTGGGTAGAACTTTGAAAGAGAACGGCCTTAGTGGTAGGGATATAAGATATAGAATTATAAAGGCTAAAGAGGTATTTTCTTAAAGGAGAGAATTTATGAGAGTGACTCTAGTATGGAGAATGGCTACGTATGGGTCGGATACGCGCTCATTACGAAGGATGGATGAACGTAGACTTGAAGCGTTTGAGACGTGGTTGTGTAGAAGGATGGAGAGGGTGAGCTGGGTAGTAAGAAGGACGAACAAGGAAGTATTGGGTATTGTTGGAAATGAAAGTGAGCTTCTTGTGGTGATTTGGAGGAGGCAGACGTGATAGATGGAGGACGTTTTGAGAAGAGAGGTTATTTTGAAGAGGGTAAAAGAGAGAAGTCTACTGTAGAAGCGTGGATGAGGAAGGTAGAGAAAAGGAATTCTGAACGAAATCAGAAGAGGGAGACGTTATATGCCATACTTATACTGTGAGTGAAGTAAACATAAAATTCTCAGATACAATTAAATATGTTGAGATTGCCTTGATATATGATATATCGTGGAGAACACACAAAACGTATGTGGCACTGCATTAAAGAAACTATTTTTTGTTAAGCATATAATAGGAATGTCCTCGGATGAAAAAGTAAAGGAGAGATGCTACTTTCCTCTGGTTAGACCACACCTCAAATACGCTGTGAGGATTTGGGACCATGGTGATAAAGATAAAATCAAGAAAGTTGATAACACAAATAAAAGTGGCACGCTTCGTCAAAAACTGCTACGAGCAAACATATAGTGTCTCGCAACTTTAAGAGGAATTAAGGTGGGAGCCCGTAGAGACTCAGAGGCTACACGCTAGTTTGCTTGAGAGATTCAGAGCGACAAAGACAATATTATCACGACGATATACTAAAACACGTCCCAAAACCTTACATCTTTACATATCCTGACACCCCCTGTCACACGCCCACGTGGATGCTCGCAGGGTAGTATGTAGACATAGATGTAGGTGAGAATTTTAAGATGAATCTAACGGTGGATCGCCGATAAGAAGGAAATCGGAACGATATGCCTGAAGTTAGGATGAGTACTGTTCAAAAACCTACCAATCCGCCGGTATTATACGAACAAATGTTTATCACGTTATGACTGTACTAATGTCATTGGTTTAAGGAAAGTGATTTTTTAATTAACAAAACATTTTTATTTAACAAAAATTATGACATTTATTAATTAGATGATCATATCATCGTTTTTTAAGTAATGCACAGCTAGATACTACAATATCCTAATTGTTGCAAATGTATATTTTGAAGCTGGAAAATAGTAAAACATGTGATTTGCTCCAGAGGATGCTGAAATATCAATGCTATTGTTTGAACTTGAGCTAGTTTCTAACGTTTACCATGCTAAATTTTCACTTTGAGTGCCATTCGTTATTTCAAACCTGTAATCTGTTAATTATGTTTTAGGCAACAAGAGTCGAAGAGTGTGTTAAAATAATAATTAACACAAGCGCAAGCGATAGCCTTTACATCTGAAAAAAATGTTTGCGCTGCCATAGCTCGGTAACTAAAGAGTTGCGACCCCATGTTCATAGGACAAAAAATGCATAAATCTCCTCCCCTGCCTCCTCCAGGAGTTTTGAAATTTCCTCATGAAACACCCTTTTGACTCGCTCGACGCATACAGGTCGGGGGTGCCCGCAATAAATGTTGAAGATGATATTAAGAGCTGAAATACAGAATTTAGGCACTACACCGTTACAACATTGGTTCTGAGAGGATCCAAACACCACATTTCTTATGGACAAAAAGAGCAATAAAGCCATTGTCGTTAGTCAGATTGTCCCTGAGTAATGGATAATTCACTTTATTTTCTCTTGTAACAAAGCTTTTCTGGAAAAAAGTCCAGATTTCTGAGTCAACAGTAAACAAAAATTTTTGTTCATATATGTAATTTACTCCGTTCAACGAGAGTTGAAATATTGAATTATATATCATCAAATATATGCTAAAAGTAGAGGACCATTCAACGAACACCAATATTGTATTGAATTAAAAGAACAGCAAAAAGAGATGTTTCATTGATGATTTATAACGCATATGTGTATTCAATTATAAAAAATGACGACATTTTTAGTAAGCGCCCTCACAAGTAAAATGATACGCGGCGTGAAAATTCTGCATAACTCATAATTCCCATTGATCATTTTATACAGTTTTGAATTGCATTACGCATTTTTTGTGAATAAGGACCATGTATTTCCGTGATTTAATATTTTATTTCACAATTTTATGATTGGTCTTCTTTGGCTGATGACTTGATGATAGGATTGGAATTTCCAAATATTAATGACATGATTTATATGCTTAAGTGTAGGATTGAGCTTCAGTGTTCATAGCTAAGATAAGTTTGAACATAAAAATCGCACTTCTCATCTCAAGCACATCTCAAAGATATGGTTACCACGTCTCTCTCTCGGCATGATGGCCAAGTGTGCCGGCCTAAATACAGTAACAATCATAAAAACTTACTTCCTCAGTATCTACAGGGATATGGTACACTCAAAATAGAAAATATTCAAGCAAGCATAAACCTATTATAAATCGAAAGGGCAACGCTTATAACAAGGAATTACTAAAGTAAAAGAAAGAAGCATGCTGTCTAAGTTACAACTTTTCTCACACGTTTCACTCTCGCCAGCGCACTCTTTGCGCAAAGTTCAAATGAGGATCATAATTTCTACAAATAATGTCCGACGAACGCAAAACTCGACTCAAACATATTATATAGCACTGCGTGTCTTAAATTTGCACTTACGTCACGCTTTTCCGTGACATTAGTTGCCCATTATTACACGAGACTACACTTAATTCATGTTCGAATAATTGACAGCTATTGTTTTAATAAGCGTGATTGATTAAAATCACAGTTAAGTGCAAAGTGCCAGTTGTATTTATACACCTGAATATAGTTTGAATCTGGTTTGAATTGGTTTATTAGTAATTTTAGAATAATGAGATATTAACTTATGTTAACCACCATCTATTGTAGAATTATAACTATTAAACACAGGAATTTTTTGAATTCAAATCTGTTGTATCTTGTACGTATAAACCAATATCTAGATTTTTAAAAAATATATGGGCTTTGTTCGAGTGTTGTTTCATTAGATTTCATAAGTTTTGATGATGGAATTCCTAGTAGTGGCAAAATATTTATTGCATTCCTGTGATTGGACTCAATGAATTGGACTTGATCAAATGTAGATAAAGTTGAAATAGGGTTAATTTTATCTTCTATCACGTCATAAAGAGAATTTGTAGGTTTGGATTGTTTATTAAAAACAATTCCGGAACTAATCGGAAGGTCGTCTTCAATATATATTTCAAAAAATTCCCCAATCTATAGTGAGACAATATTCTAGCAAAAAAAAAAATTGGTGGCTCAAATTCTCACATTCATAGATTAGTACTCATTAACCTTTGAAAAAATCCTGAAATAGAAAAGTACATAACAGTTACTATGCAGAGCTGATTGAAAATTTTGATTGACTTTACTTAAATTCATTGCATTGATTTTTCAATGCGGGAATAATAATATATTTATTTATCCCTTAGAATCAACATTACAAGCATATTTACATTTCAATTAAATAAGGATAAATTAATTAGGAATCCCTTTAGGCATTGCCTGTATTGGGATACCTCAAGATAAATTACAATATAAGTAAACTGAGACCAGTTACGAGACATAAATAAATGCATGAAAAGATAACAATTTGTTTTTTAGTTACAACCTGTCGTGCACACAAAATATAGTGAGTATTAACCTTACTATTAACAAAAAAATAATCTGGATTTTCTACATTAAGTAACCATTTCTTTACTCCTTTCAAAAAAGATATTAAACTTTTTGAACCTCTTATACTATCTGACAATCTAGAAAATAATGTTGGCCCTACATAGATAAATGAGCGTTTGAACACGGTCTAATTTGGTTTGGGCAAAACATACATTTTTGTAGATCTTAGGTTGTATACATTGGTTATTGGTTCTTCCTTAGGTTTATTACCACTTCTGAGGTAGAACAATTTCAATACTTTGTACACGTAAAGATGACGTAAAGGGAGTAACTGTAAATCCACAAATATGGGGAAGGACGGTTCAAATTGACATTTTCTAGCAATCAGTCTCACTATTGCTTTTTGGAGAATCAGCATCGGATTGAGCGAATTTTTGTAGGCACCTCCCCAGCAGATTATCCCGTAGTTTAATTTTGATTGCACTAAAGCATGATAAATAGTTTTAATGAATTGTCGGGGACATTTATTTCGAAGGAAATAAAACTTCGCGTGGATAAATTTTAGTTCCCTTGAAATTCGATTTATGTGTTTATCCCACTTTAAATGCTGGTCTACAGTCACTCCCAAGTATTTGTATTCAGGCACACATTCAATTTGTATACAGTTATTACAAAAGGTTCGATCACAACTTGGTTTATGATAGGTTAATTGCCAATTAATTGAGAAACGATTACATACATTAAAACACAAAAATTTCGTCTTTTCACTCAACAATAATTTATTATTTTCCATCCATTCACTAAGTATGCTTAGGTCTGCTTCCATATTAAGTCTAACCTCTTCCCAAGATGATCCTTCATGAATAAGTACAATATCATCAGCGAAGGCAATTAATTTTCCGGTGAATTTAGAGTTACATAAGTCATTAATATAGATAAGAAATAATATTGGACCTAACACTGAGCCTTGAGGCACACCTGAACATATGGTTTCAAAGTCACTGACACAGTCATTTACACGTACACACTGTGAGCGAGAATACAAATAACTCTTAAACCATTTCCATGGTGTGCCACGAACACCTATTCTACTTAACTTTTCCAACAAGATATCATGATTTATGGAATCAAAGGCCTTTTTTATATCTAGGAATAGGACAGCAACGCGTTTATTCGAATTAATTGCGTTGTAGACTTGTGTCATGAAGCTTTCTAAGGCATCTTCTGTTCCTTTACCCTTTATGAACCCGTATTGATTGCTACTTAAAAAATTTTGCTTGTCCAGGTAGGACAAAAGCCTTTTTTTAACTAGTTTCTCAAGAATTTTCGAGTGAACAGATAACGATGAAATTGGCCTATAGTTTGTTATATTTCGTCGGTCACCTTTTTTATGTAGGGGTATAACGATAGCTTTCTTTAGCTCATCGGGAAATTCGCCTTGAATAAAGCTTATATTAAAAATATGGGTCAGAGCATCAGCAATGAGGTCAATTATGTTTTTTAGCATTGTTACATTCGTTCCGTCTGGACCAGCGGATTTTTCAGATTGAAGAGAGCTCACAATTTCACGTATTTCAAAAGATGACACAGGTTCTAGATACATTGAATTAGGATATTTAAGATTTGGATATAGGATTTCAGGCCCAGAAGAATTTCCATGCTGAAGGGAGATTTTTTTGGTGGACTCGAAAACACTAATAAAATATTTGTTAAATTCTCTCGCTAAAACTGCAGGATCTGTGAGAAGTTGAGAATTTACCGAAAAGGTCGGCGAATCTAAGTCACACGAGTTATGTAGTCGTATACCATAAATCTGACATAAGTGTCCCAGATTTCGCGGCATGCCATCTCCACGCATGTACACGGCATGTATGCTACCTTCACACCAGATAATAATATAAATCTACATACTACCCTGCGAGCCGTCACGTGGGCGTTGTCAAGGGATGTTAGGTCATCATCTGTGTAAAGACATAAGGTTTCGGCAGGTGAAATGGTTACGCGTATTATGGGAGTGTATTTAGTAGAGCTCAGTTTTTATTGTGGCCTCTTATTGTGCGCGGATAGAACGAGTTTTTGTAATCTCTTCCTCAGTGCATCTCTCTTATTTTATCGCTTCTTTCAGACCTAGAGATGTAGTAGGGCGTCATAATAACATTCTCTGTGTCGCTGTGGGATACACCAGTTCTGAATTTTTCAAGCAACCTAAGCCTAGCGTGTAGGCTCCGATTCTCTTGGGGCTCCCACCTTAACCCCTCTAAAAGTTGTGAGACACTATATGTTCTCACGTAGCAGTTTTAACGAAGCGTGCTGCTATATTATATTAATTTTTTTTGTTAAATCTTTATGACCTAGGTCCCAAATGCATATTGGAGGTGTGGTTTAACCAGAACGGAGCAGCATCCTTCTTTTACTTATTCATCGTTCTTCCATCCATCTACACTTCATCATAATGAGTCGCTTATGTCATTAGTATTGTGGTGTACTAATACATAATTGTAGAAATATTTGAGAAGGGCAGGATGATTATAACCAGAGGGAATCAAATTGGCATCCTCTTATATCCGCCAGGGCGCCATTGTGTATGCTAGAGAACTTACGCATCATGTGGAAACATATTTTCAAACAGTACCATGGATGGGGAGATTGAAATATCTGATCAATGACTACCATTGATATTCCTAGTTCCAATAGTTCTCCATGTTTTCAAAAGTAATTTTACTATTTGACTTGAGTTATTAAACTATTCCTTCTATTGTGAATCAGCTGTAAGGTCACAACTGCTGGGTCATCGACAGTTTTAAAAGAGACATAAATATCCATTGCTTTCGGTGTTACCCGTTGGCTCATAATTTAATTGAATGTGCTCAACTTTCTTCGATATCAAAATACCACAAAACTTTCAATAAGGTAGTAAATTATTCCTGAATACAAGAATAAAAAAATGTTTTTTTTTGATAAGTAACATTTTTGATCGTATTTTTGATACATTCTGTTAAAGCGGTAAATGGTTAAAATCATGGAATCGCGAAAGTAAAAATTTACGCAGTTAACAAATTGGCATCCTCTTATATCCATGGATCGCGAAATAGCGTTTCTGGAGCAAATGACTCTATGATACTCTATCGTAAAGAATAAATTTTCCAAGGAGGTTTTTTTTATCCCCAAATCAACAGCGTTGCTCTCCAGCCTTTTCAACCTTGACTCAAGCAAGTTCCCAGCCAAGACTTTGACCTCCGGCACCAATGAAAGGGATGGGGGCCGGGGTGAATATTTATGGGGAGTGAACGTGAAAGCAAGGGTAAGGGATAAAGGGCAAGAATGGGAAACATGAAATTTGCTTTTAGGAAGAAATGTGACAAAGAGAACACAGGTGGGGCTCGCCGGGACCACTGAGGGGTAAGTCGTGGAAGGAGGCAGGGATTGCGGGGGAGAGAGGGCAAGGTGGCTGACTAATGTGGTGGGAGAGGATGTTCGGTTAGACAAACAGTGCCGGAGTCAGGACGTGCTCTTTGTTTCCCTCCCACACTCTCCATAGGAGAGGACTCTTTTAATTTTCGTCTTCCCTGCTAGCTGTGGATAAATATCTTCCCGTGAGGTTTGCGACAACAATTATGCTCGAATAATGGCCATTCCCCGACTCGTAATTGAGGTCTCACGTTTGTCAGCCACGATCATGTCTTCAAAAGGGAATATTTCAAGCCGCTTGTTCTTTGGAACTTCGGATGTAAATGCAGATTTATGAAATATCTGGGTCTGGTATGAATGACTAGGTCGAACGTGAGAAAAAGAGCAAAGACATTGCTTCTATTTATGCGACATATAAACGCACCTGGGATATAGGCTGCGTACTGTAGGAAAGAGTGATTGGTAGAATGTGAGGAAGTAAAGTTTTTTTTCTGCCGGCAGAGTTATTTATGAAATTAGCAAATGCAGAAATGTTTCTGGATATGGATTTTTGATTTCTTGCCGTCGTTCTACTGTATGAGATACTTGTCATTTCCACAACTGCCGCGGATAGACCCCTCAGTATCACTGGACAAGTCCCAAGGGTACCGTGGAAGTGTTTAGTTTTGAAAATGCTAGTTTTATGTAAAGTCTGTAGTAATTAAGGCATGATATCTCTTTATTGGAATTCTCTTTATCTGACAAAGTCATTAGTTTTTTCCTATAGACGTTAGCTACCGTATTTCCCGGCCCATAAGACGCACTCTTTTTGCTCCAAAATGTGCTCTAAAATCAGCCTTCATCTTATTGCACAAGGGTATAACTTCGTCCTCCAAGACGAAAGCTGATTCGCCAAGAAAGAAACTGTTAAATTTTTTTCTCGCATCAGGCTTTCGCATCATAGATAATGGTTTCCTTAATTAAAAACTTCGATAATAACACCGTTTTGAGCCAGTAGAAAGCAATAGAGTTTGGCAGAATCCTTGACAGTAAATCCTTGATAAATCATACGAACGCAATCGTCAATCGTACATACACGTGGATGTAAACAATTTAGTGTATGTGTATGTTTTATATGTAACTTAATGTAGTTTAATCTTATTTGAGGTTCCACTGCGAACTTCGAACGCATTGGGAGACCGAGAATATCTCTTGAGATATACTCGGAGCCTACAGGCACTCAAAGTTCAGTGTGTCTTTAAATGCGTAATACGTTACTTTCTCATTCATGTCCATACCTGCTTTTACGCGAAGAAACTAAGTATTCCATAAAAATTAAATTATCGTCATTGGATCTAAAGAAAGAATATTGCTATACAGAATTGAATTTAAACTGGAAGTCGTGAATTACGCTTCAGAACACGGAAACAGAGCAGCTGAATGGCGTTTTGGCCCACCTCCGACTGAGCAGATGATACGAGAATGAAGGAAGCAGAAGATGACTTTAGTGAATGCAGATAGGAATAAAAAACTTTACGTTCATGTGCTCCTAAATGACCAAAGCTGGAGGAACATGTTAAGAACTGCACAATACATCACAGGAAGAACGTGATTTCAGTTTCAACAAAAATGAACTTAATTGAAGCGAGAAAATTTGCAATAGGTGTGTTGGCGATTTTTCTAGAACAACGTCATGGTGCGAGAGATTTATGAAGAGAAACGGTCTGTGTAGAATTCCTCAAATACGTCATCAACTTGAGAAAAAGGATGTGTTTTGAGACGGGACAAATAGGATTCATGGATGAGGTGTTCTTGACGTATGATGCGCCATCGAATAGAACAGTGGACGTTAAAGGTGCAAAAGACAGTAATGATAAAGACTTCTGGTATTGATAACACGCGCTATACTGTTGTTCTTACATCTTGTGCTGACGATTTAAAACTGCCGCCTTTGTTAATCTTTAAACGAAAAACGCTGCCTAAATGTACAATTACACATTTAATTTATATTCATGTTAATCCCAAAGAGTGGATGAATGGAGAGGGTATGGAGATGTTGTTACAGAAGGTGTGTTCCAGGCGTCTAGGTGGACATTTGAAGAAATCATCTTTATTAACGTGCGATCAGTTTAAGGCACATTTAACGGAATCAGCAAAAATCCTTGCTACTGTACGATCAGTTTAAGGCACATTTAACGAAATCAGCAAAAATCCTTGCTACTGTACGATCAGTTTAAGGCACATGTAACGAAGTGAACTGAAATCCTTGCTACTGAACTGAAGACGCATCTTGCTGTGATTCCTGGTGGATTGACTTCTCAATTGCAGCCCCCGGACGTTTCATTTAATCAGTCGTTCAAGCGATTTATGCATGAAAATTGGGTTAAGGGGATTCAGGAGCCAACTCATGATGTCATACCGACGGGAAGAATGCTGCGGCCGTCAATTTCTAGTGTTTGTGAGTGGGTGAAAAAGTCCTGGCAGAAAGTTCTAAGGGAGATTATCATAAAGTCTTTTAAAACGTGCGGAATTAGTAATATGCTACATGGAAGTGGAGATAACTTTTTGTATGAAGAAAGTGACAACTCCATCGAAAATAACTGCGTATGTGATTTTAGCAGTAGTGATGACGAATTTCTAGGATTCTACGATGAATAAACGCTATTATATTTGCAATTTTCAAATGTGACATTTCCGTTTTCTTTGTAGAAAGTATTATCATTTAAATAATTTGATCCTCTTTTGCCTGATAGAAGTATTTTTCGTAAATTCCAACCTGATAAATCACAGTTCTTCTCATAGGAGTATTTTTCGTAAATTCTAATTTGATAAATCTTATGCACCGGTCTTATAGGTCGGGAAATACGGTACTTTGGTTTTGTGAATATATTTCGTTAAATATATGAATTGCATTTGTGGTTAGTGGAGATGCTACACTGTGAAAACTGGATAACTGTTTTACAATGGCGTAATTATTCTAGTTAAAAAAAATTACAATTTCTTTCCTTCACTTGGATTTAAATAGTGGCAACCTAATGCTATTTTGTTCCCTTTTTTATAATCATATCGCTATTCTTTTACGCACAATGACATCATCTATGTGGATAAATTACACAACGGTAGTGGTTCGCGTTTATTGAAGTATTTCTTTAAGGCCAAGTACATTATCACTTAGTGGAATTTACTTCATGACAGTAAAACCGATCATTCTGAGTAATATAAAAAGTCCAGCATCAGTTATGTGAGAGTTTTCATCAAAGATGTCTCAAATATCGGTTCATGTCCCCGATATGAATCAAAAATATAGAGGAAAGGTTACACTTGTAGTCTAACAGTTACATTTGTTGTCGACAAGGGTGAGAAGAGCTCAATTACCTTCCAACTTTACCTTAAGACTCAGTATATTCTGAGAGGCTGCAAGTTCTGCCGGAAGGAAAGGAAGAAAAAGTCTCATGAGGAGGTTACGGGTGTACATGACAGGCATTATAATTTACTGGCAATAGAGAAAGACTTGGAACACGATGCAGTCTGACTCTATTTCCGAATGTCACGTCATTTAAATAGGATGCGATGCATTAATTGCTTGTGGTCGTATCATTCTTCGCTTTTGTAGCGCCGGGCTAAGCAGCATCGCATTTGCATTTTCTTCCAATAGTGAATGACTGTTCTTGAGACATGAGGTTGTAGACTTTGGGATGGAAATTTTAAATACAATATTGAGTTTCCAAATAGATTCATTTCTGTTGTTTTCAATTCATTAGTAAATTCTTCTTAAACCTGGATATTTTTTGTACAGAAAACTAAAAATATTCCTATGGACCTTTAAATTATCTTTGATTTCGGGGAAGTAAATTGAAAACATTCTTTTACGTCTCACTATCCACCATATCCAAGACCATGGAGTCAGTAAGAGGGTGCTAAATTGTTTTTTCATAAATCCCGTCTAGTTCCTCGGGTACCAAATGGATTTGCCTTCTTCTCTTATATCTCACCGCGACCAAAACTTTCATCACACAGCTCCTCCAGCCTTGCTGTATCCTCGGAAAGTTAACTGCATACGAGAAACTTGCGGTTGTGGTCACGTTTACAGTTGGCATGGCACCTGCTAACTTGGCATCACCATGGGAATACCTGCTCTTTTCCGCTCAGTCATAACGTGTAGTGGAACCATTTTCTGTTGGCCACCAGGTGACGCGTCCACTGCACTTACGTTTTTGTGAAAGAAGGTCGCGTTGCCCGTCGCGTAGAGATCAAGGGGAAATAAAACTTATTGATAAATTGCATAAATATTTTAACTCTCAACGATTACTAAGCAGTTAATTTGTACAATGTGGTGGTACACAATGACAGTAAATTATCCGGATGGCTCAATCATGAATATATTAACTAGGCATGATATAAAATTATTTTATTTTTAATGAAGAAATTGAATATGATCTGTTTATGATACGTAATTGATCTACATATTAGTTACTCTGGCAATTGAAAGTAATGTTAATAATTTTGGAAATAAAATATTTGCATAGTAGAGATGGGCTAAGTCGATTATTTTAGTGATTCAATCATTTTGATTCGAGTCTCTTAAAAGAGTCAATCAACTGATTCAATCATTTGATTCATTATGACTCATAAGTCAGATTGATTAGATGAATCACGACACTCATGTGAATGGAAAGACTCGAATGAATCAAGTTTGAAGAGACTCAAAAACTCGAATGTTGCAAATTGATGCCATCAATCTATTTGAATAATTGATTTCGAATAATTACTATCGTGCTTGGAAATTTAGGAAGGCTGATTGATTTCCATATTCCACAAATTTTGGATCCGCATTAAATTGGAGATTTCCCAGTACTATAGTCAAGAGAATATTTAGAGAGGCAAAACTGTCACAGACTCTGAATTCAAGAAGAATAACGTCAAACTATGTACATGAATATTAAATCACTAGCTCAGACTACACAAATAAATGTGCATAAATGTTTTCTGATCTGCTGTATTGAATTACATTCAATTAGGAGCTTTCAACTGAGCAGGTAATTACAATTCTTGCGCCTCTCTACAAGCGCCTTGTCTCTAACTATAATATACAAATATAAACTCACTGACCACATATTAATGGATTTATGCCTATGAAGATATCTCTCTGGAATTTCATGACTAGACATTACGGGTAACGTACATGTGAATGTTTTTTCACTTAATTTCACATTCAATCACACGGCAGACGGAAACACAAAATGATTGAATGATCAAATCATTTTCCCGAAATGAATCATGAGTCATTTGGCTCACTTGGTGATTCAATCATTTTGAACGAATCGATCATGAACGACCCATCACTATTGCATAGTAAAAACTAATAGCAAAAGAACTTCATGTCTTCTGGTATTTAGCTTGATCTCATCATCTATTAAAGTGAAGAAAATAATGAATTTACTTCATGCTTTAGTCTGCTTTATAGCTACTTATGAAATGGATAAAAATCAACATCAACATTGCTCAGGCAAAAGGTACCGAGCTGCTATGGTTGCAGTGTCCCTCGTCGGGTTGCAGTGTTGAAAAGACTTGAAATGCTGTGATTTAATATAAATGTAAGCCATATTCATTCAGAGAATGATCTTATATACTACGCATGAAGCTTTCTTGGATTGTCTTAAAGCGGGCCCTTGACCACTCACTTTGAATTGAAGCTTCCATGTGTTACTTTAAGAAAGTTACTTTGTTTTTGAAAATATAAAGTTGACTATAGACTTTTAACACGTGTATGGTCACCGTTTGTATTTCCGTTCTTTCTCCTTTAATGGCTGTTGAAATTGTGGTGAGGCTTGAATGAAATGTTGTGCTTAATTTACTTGCAATAAGCATATCACTTTCAATTTTTTTATTACAAAATCTGGCCGATCGTTTTGGCATCCGAGTTATTAGAGGCACTGAATGAAAAAAATCAGCTCCTGGTCGCGAACACAAGACTTGGGAGGTCGTGAATCGTAGTAAAGAGAAATTTTTTTCCAATCATTGTATTTAACAAATGATGTGGTACGAAGTCACTCGCACGGGTGTATATACACCAGGGTTGAAATTCGCTATGAAAAAACGAACATCTAGTTCGCATAAACCCCCATCAAAATCCGCCTTGAAGGAGATGGCTTGGTGGTGTAACTGGCTTACACACGAAGGAGACGGACGTGTTTTTCTCGAGCTCCCGAGTCCAAGGTTGTTTTCTGTGAGTTCGGTGTTTGTCTCGTGGACTGCCCGGCGATCGGCCTCGCGATCGCTGGGAACGGCGTTTTGTCGTCCCCCTTTTACATGCTTCAAGGAAGAATTACCTGTGAGTAGTTTGGAACTTTTGGACCCCCTTTCTCGGCACTATGCCGATAGAAAGGAAAAATACTTTCAAGATCAACTTAGGAGAGCTGCGGACGATAGCCTCACCCCTTGAGCTCCATCAATTTATTCATGTTGAACTCGGGATGAAGGCAGAAGAGATTTTCGGAATACAATTTGGTGCCTCGAGGCCATATGCCTTTGTGAAGTGCAAGGATGAGAGTGTCACGCAGAAAATAACGAAGAGATGCGTCGAGGAATACGCGTTTCCTACCAAAGGTAAAAAACGCGGAACGGTGACAATCGAAGCGGCAACAAAGAAGGCAACTTATGTCAAAATCTGCCAGCTGCCCTTCGAGGTCGCAAGAAGCGACATAGAACGTGAGATTTCCAAATACGGGAAAATTATTGACTATCTCGACAACCGGTGGGGAGGTGAGTGTAAATACCGTGTGCTCACAGGAACAAAAACCGTTAAATGGTTCTCGAATCCGACATCCCGAGCTAGATCCCTATAGCAGGAGAGAAGGCGGTCATACACGATGACGAACAAAAAATAACATGTTCAAAATGTGGCAGTTATGACCATGTTAGAATAAATTGTACTACCAACTCAAATACCCAATACTCCGACGCCCTCAGGAGAGGAAGGAGAGATAATTCAATTGAAGAAGAGAAACTAATATTTGACGAGGACAACCGAGCGGTAGGGGTCAGCGGAGACATGGAAGTGACGGAGCACGTGGTTGAAAGGACAAACAAAGCGGAAAATAGGAGGGGGGACAACAAAGGGGGGAAGGAGGTGAAACCCAAGATAAGACCCAACAAGGAGAAATGGCCTACCCAGGGGTTGGGGGCTGGAAGACCTGATGGTGAGATAGCGGGAGTCTTCAGTCAAAAGATAGGAAGGTTCGATAAAGAAATGTGAGAGGGACAGTCTCAGCCGAGTGGTGCTGAAACCCGGGAAGTGGACTCAGCAGCCTCTCGAGAAACACCTACAGTGACTCATGCAGAGGCGACGGTGTCCCAAGAGAGCAGCGGGGAGAAAGGAAGTGGAAAAACCGAGGAGGAACTAACCCACGACGGGAGGAAGAGTGAAATCGTAGGAAATGAAACAAAAGGTACGATGAGGAAAAGGAGAAGGACCCACAGATCGAGGAAAATCATTAAGAAAACACCTACGACTGATTTGGAAACTAGGAGCGGAGACCCAGAGAAACTGGAAAACCCAGAAAAAGAATATCGAAGCGAAAACCGCGAGCAGCCGATCACCATGGGAGCGGGGGCAATAAGCACCAGCCAAACCACAGAGCTGATTGAACAAAACGGGGAGGGGGCAGATAGTATGGAGAAGGAGAATGAAGGAAACCAAGGAGAAAGAAAAGATGAAGGGACGAAGGAGGGGCAGGACGAGATACGGGAAAATGCAATGGGAAACGGTAAACCTTCGGCTGCTGTGGAGAAAGGGGCAGGGGGCAGCGGAGACATGGAAATGACGGAGCTCGTGGTTGAGCGAACAAACAAAGTTAAAAAGGGGAGGGAGGACAACAAAGGGGGGATTGAGGTGGAACCAAGTGCGAAAGCCAACAAGGAGGGAAAGCCTACCCAGGGGTCGGGCGCTGGACGACCTGATGGTGAGAAGGCGGGAGCCTTCAGTCAAAAGATAGGAAGGTTCGAAAAAGAAATGGGAGAGGGGCAGTCTCAGCCGAGTGGGGCTGATAACAGCGACGAAGATTCCAGCGGTGGTCTAATGGCAGAGGCAGAGGGAAGGGAAGCGAAAGGAGGGGAGGGGAAGGGAGAAAGGCAACAAGAAGAGCATAAAAGAGGAAGGGAGGGAGGGATAGGTGAAAAAGAGGGAGAGGAAAGTAAGTGGGAGACGACCGTGAGAAAAAAACGGATCTCCAGTACTCTCTCCACAGGTACATCATGGTAGAACGCTGAGGATCTCTGCTGTGCCTACCAACGCAGCCTGGAGACGACATCTACGGCAGACAAAGTTGACGAGAACTGGGAAAATGCAGACACCAGCAGACAATCCCTCCGCAGCACCAGAGATTCGCGGAAGGACCAGGAGGCGCCGAAGAAACAACGGTCTAAAAAAACTCTGGTAAATAGATCATTGAAAACGTCTTATATCACAATCTTTGAGCGAACTTTTGGAAACTATTTAAACAAAAACATGTATTGCAACAAAAACAACTAACAATCTTAACTGGCGAATCCGAGGAGGAAGCTGATTCAAATCTAAGCCAATCAAACGTAACAACAAAAAGAATTATAACCCTAAATATTGCAAGAGTGAGTAATCCAAAAAAATTAGGTAAAGCACCAAGCAACGACGGTCTCCCATATGAATTTCATTTAACTTACTGGGATAGCATTAAACCTGCTCTTGCGTTAGTCTTCAATGAAATCATGAAAAAGGGTAGGATGACGGATAACATGAAATCGGCGATAATAACCCTCGTCCCCAAAGTGAAAAGCCCAAAGAAAATTGAAGACTTTAGACCAATCTCCTTACTGAACGCCGATTATATGATTTATGCCTACTGTATACCGTGCAAAATAGAAGAATTGGCCAGGCCTATTGCCCATGAAAGTCAATATGGCGGGATAGGTAGGAAAAGTGCTAAAGATGCAAATATATTAATAAGGGATGTTGTGCTCTCTCCACTCCCAAAAAAATCTGAAAAGACGCTAGCTCTACTAGCTACAGATTTAGAAAAGGCATTTGACTATATTTAAACGGAATGGATTAGTCTAGTACTGGAAAACATGAACTTTCCGAACGAAGTAAGTCAATTCATTCAAACTATGTACAAAAGAATAAACTCAATCGTCAAAATCGGGAAAAAACTTTCAGAAGCATTTCTAATTAAAAAATCGGTTCGACAGGGATGTCCTATGTTAGTGTTGTTGTATACATTGGCTTTAGAACCAATGCTTATAGCAATAGAAAATTGCGGAATAGGGGTCCATCGATGTGGGAAAAAGTATACAGATGTACTATATGCCGACGGCATAACTTTAATTATTAAGGACGAGAAGGAGATAAACACAATAAATGAAACATTTAAACACTTTGATACAGCTGGGGTAAAAATAAATAGAAATAAATCTAAAATTCTACACATACATGGGGAGGAAATAAAAAATACTCACGGATGGACCCGAACGAGTGAAATAAAAATTTTAGGCCTGTGGTGGCAAAGTAATTATTTTCAGATGGTAGAAAAAAACTGGCATAAGGCAATAAATATAATAAAATGGAATCTGACAAACTTCCCCGATCACCAAATGTCATTAATAGCTAAAATAGCCTTTATAAATCAAATGTTATTCCCCCTACTGTGGTATGTGGCCCATGTGTGGCCACTCCCGGAGAAGAAAAATGCTCAGATAATTAAAATAACAAATAGAATTATCTGGAGTGCTTTTATGAAGAAAGTGGAGAGAAATAATTTGTATGCAACTCCTAAACTTGGTGGCCTCAGCCTGATCAATTCAAAAATGAAAGCGAATATTATAAACAGAAAAAAAGTTGCGGAAATTTGCAAGAAGAACATTACAATAGTAAAACACTAATGGTGAGCGCTCTGGGGAAAACGAAAATAATGAGGTATTTTAGGAATGTACTGACTGAGGCAATCGATTTGAAAAATAAATATGCGACCGGTGAAAAACTTCAATCGACTAAAAAAATATATGGGGAGGAAGTAAAAAAACAATAAAAAACAACCTAAAAACCCGAGAAAAAACCATTTGGTCAAATAATGCAAATTTGAAACACACTATCAAGGAAAAAAGTATAATGTACGAAATTTGCAGTGATTGTATGGTAACGGGAGAAATGAAATACAGACTTGGACTTTGCGATAGCCCAGTATGTCCTAAATGCAGAAGGATAGACGATGTAGTTCACAAAATACTAGGATGTAAAGGACCAAACAGGGAATGGGAAATAATTAAAAACATTTTTAGAGACTTTGGCACATTCGGAGATGGAGATATTGGAGAAAAGAATCTGTTAACACTAAATTTTAAATTATTTCCTGCCAAGAAAAGTATTATGTAAGAAAAGTAAAAAGTATATGATCTTAACAGAACTAATAGCAACTTTCGTGGAAAGTCAAACAGGTCAGAAAAATATAAGATCGGCTTTGATTGATAAAATTAAAATAGTAAATAAACAGTTACCCTCCTCAGAGCATGAAAAGGCATGGCTGCAAAACGTCTTTTAATAGTATTTTATGTGAAAAGAGATTTTAAAAAACTAAAATATGTAAAATATATTCATGTATGTGTCTAAAATACACTTTAAACAAATAAGTATTATAAATGTATGTGTCTTTGGAGCGGATCTTTTTTTGCCCTGTATGCTAATGAATGTACTGTAATATGATATTGTTATAAAATAAAATCATTGGAATAACACACCTGACCGGCAATTGGGAGATCCGGGTTCGAATCCCGGTCAAGTGAAATGATTTTTTCACAGCGAATTTCAACCCTGGCGTAGTAAAGAGTTTTGACGTATCCTAAACAATTTTCCTCAAATGTTAGACTGAAATATTTACTCTCTTTTCTTAGTATCATTTTTAGGCTTTCTGCGTTGTTAGCGACGGCAATTACATATGCTCTAAAATCACATTTTTCAAATTAACCATTTAATCGTAATTACTTGCATTTTTTATTTCTTTGTGAAAACATTGACCTTTCAAGATCTCTGCTGTCATCCTCTAAATCATCATTCACTACTCCACCTGTCCACCGTTTACAACTAGTCTTTCTTCCTCACCTTTACATACGTGACTTTTGAGTCCTATGTCACCCGCCGTTGTTCTTGCTTTTTAAAGCTCACATTTCTCATGTTTCCCTCCGACATCGGCTAAGGTCTCCAATACCCTATCTTCGATTAGAGTGAGGAAGATCCTTTGTTTCTCGCAGACTATTGACTTATATCCCATTACAAAACTTTCCATTAATCTCGGATTTCCGCCACAAGTTTGCTTGCATAGTTACACATGATGCACGTAGGTTCTTGCCCCAACTTTTCTTTACATTACCATTTACAAGTTAGCGCAATAATAATACTCACGCTGAGCACATGAATATTTATCTCAAAGTACTGAATAAGGAGACTTTAAGCGGTGACCGCATCGTTGTTTCTTATTTGGAAAAAACTTCCCCGAATAGTCTAGGAAAGGAGTGGCTGTTAATCATATGCTCGTCGGTTTTGAAAAAGATATAGGATTATCTTTTGCGTTGAAAATACTTTCTCTTATATTTTCCAAAACAAGATAATCATAAATCAACGCAAAAATCTTGGAGAATGTATTTCAAGAATTTATTTGAGCACTGATCTAAGACAGGGAATGGCTTATGGAGAGTGAGAGTCTTAAATTTAAAAAAAAAGCGAAAATAAAACGTTGGGTGGCTTATGGAAGGTTATAAATGTCACGTTTTGGAAAGTAAGGTATCAGCACAAGCGTACTTCTTTTGTTGGATCGAAAAAGAGCGATATCAAATTATAAAGTCCTATAAATGATTTCTTTCTGCTCATGCCAGACGCTTTGCAGAAATATGCAACCTAAGCCGATGACTTCTCTAATTATGGGATGAGTAATGTAATTTGAAAGGCATGGAGGAAGAAATCGGGTGGGTATCCATTGAATACGGATAAGGACGGATGGGTGGGCGTATAAGTATTTCTGAAGGTTGTTACAGAGACTGCAGTGAGTTTCCAACTCGAGGCGTGAGGTCATTTCTGGTCACGAGGAGGATAATGGTTCAATAAGTGCAGGAGTAGACAGATTCGTAGAAAAGTCTTCGTCTTTCGTGATGGAAATTTATGTGAACACTTTCTAGAGTCTTACTAATCGATGTATTTTAAGTGCTAACAACTCATAGCCAACGTTTAATGATTGAAGTGATAGTATTAGTTAAATGCATTGTATATTTCCCTTTCGTGATGCATGGAATATATATTTCTCTCGTGCATGGCGTCATGATATCACCATGGGTATTAAAGAGCAATCGTGATATGAAATATATGCAACAGTGAGTAAGGATAAATATCGATGAAACCATTGTAACAAGGAGGTAGATGCGAGGTTTATAGCTTCGGTATCTTACCTGGCTAAAATACACGGCACAAAATGTATGGTCCCGGGTTTGTGTTCCAGTCAGTGCAAATGGTTTTTCTTCAGTAGAATTCCTCAAACAATGACGGTTTTTTATAGAGGCACATTTTCCTAAGGCGTTATGGTATTGGTAAGGTGGGGTATGATTAATATTCATAAACACCTCATCCTTTAATATGTCCATACCCTAATATTTTTCGTTCAGGTGTTCTTTTGGAAGCAATATGAAATAGACCATTACCTGGTGAGTGATCCCGATTTCATTCTGAGTTTGACAAATATACTAAATTTCACCATGATGAAGTTGCTTCTATGGTTATCTTGTATCTCAGGATAATTTTTCCCCTGATTTTTTAGTATATGATTATTAGTCCTTTAAGAAATTATGAGGGGGATCTTTCAATTAAGGACTTGAAACGCTGGTAGACATTTAGTGAAAAAATGTACAATGTCTTAATGTTTGAAAGCAACATTTTTGCTTTAATTTGGGACGCCAACACATTACCTCTTTGAAACTTTCGATTAGATTTAAAAAAATATTTTTTTGCTTGTAATTGGGTTTTCAAAATTAAATGCCATTACTTTATCCGCAATGGCGTTGTTGTTACTACGGTTCCACGGTACAAATCGATTTTCTCTTGCTTGTAATTAGGTCTTCAATATTAAATTCCTTCGATTTAACTACAATGGTCAATTTCGGAAAAATATCCAAGCAACGCAACGCAAGATATATTCGGGCTCCGTATCTTAAGCAGGGTCAGATGCTGCATATTTTATTCTTAGTTTATTTTCTAAAATTATTGGGTCTCTCTGATAAAGTTTGCCATTTTTGTTTGAGTGGAATGTTCCAATCAGCTAAAGGAGATAATTAAAGGCTATTAGCCCTTCGTTGTGAATTTATTGATGGGAAGGTCGGCAACTTTAAAATGTCAAATATTAATGCCATTTAAATGGGCTAAATTTTATTGAATTATTGTTGTGATGAAATTTCAGTTTTAATTAGATGTTTGAAAGTTTTTCTACCTCTAATTTATACCGGAAGCATTTTACTTTCTTCTTTCAAATAAACTCTCTTCTTTTCGGGTGTAAAGAAAGTAATAAAATGAATTGTCTAAATGAAGTTATGCAATCATGATGAATACTTCATACACGGTGGGTGAAAAATGAGGCATTGAAAAGATTTTTACGAAATACCACATTCCATGAACGCAAAGTAATACGCTGGTGTTTCTAATAATCTGCGAAAAAATATAATATGGCACCATGCCGGTTGCAAAACATGTGTACATAATTTTCCCTAAAGTTTTAAAAAATAAATTTTACCCTGTGAGCCCATGTCATAAAAAGGCACCAATGAAGACGAAATTTTAAAAATATAATTGTTTCGTCATATATTATACTAGATATGCGGATTTAATTTCACCGCAGAGATAGCTTTATTTTATTGAAGTGTGGCCTTAGAATTTGTTTTCATCTACTTGAAGAGTTCTTAACTAGTGCACTCAAAGACTCACGATTACCACCCCAGACTTAGGAAGACTTAAGACTTAATCTTGATAGGAAGAGGGAGAACTTCTATGCAGTGTACAGTCCTCTTTCTTGTCTCCTTATAACCGTGTTTTCTCTCATAGCTTATGACCTACCTTTACCCCTAGGGATGAGGGTTCTATCGCCTCTGTTGAATTTTGCATATAATCCTATTCCGATAAAACACATTATTCCCTCTCACTTCCATTCGCAAACTCTTTACCCTATTCATAATCCTTGATCGGAAAAATATCTCCTCAATTTTAATGGAAAAGTCACTTAAAATATCACCACCATTCTTATATTCTTTCTGGTCTTCGTTAAATGCACTAATTGGGACATCTCATCAAATGCATCGGATCGTTGGAATGTTCTCTCTCTTATTTTTTTATTTTGTAATAATCTCTTCTTACACATTGTAGCCTAGCTTAAGAATTTTGGAAAGCCAAGGAAAACTCGAGGAAAGAATCTAGGACGATGTTAGAAAGATGGGCTTATCTTCATTTAAAGCGTTTTAATTGCTCTACGCCTAAACCAGTCCCAAAAACCCAACGCAAAATAGCGCGGCGATAAGCAATGATTCCAACGGTCTCCCATTTTTTTCTGATCCAGGTGACGATGTGAGGATTGCTCCATTTATTTCCCTCGTACTACTTTTGAGTTATCATCCGCGCTGAATCTCTGATTTGTGAGACGCAATTTACAGTGTCCCCATTTTCTCCGGGTTTTAAGTTTTATATTTAGGTAAATAGCATGGTAAAATAAAGTTGCGTTGAATTATTTGGTCTTTATACTTTTAGGTTTGCTTTTTTCGAATTAAGTTCATGACCTTGGCCAACGGTAACAGTGAAGAATGAAAAAAATCAGAAAATCGGATAAGAAAGTTTTGAATGTCCCAGTGAGGTACCTTTGAGGCTTTAATTAATGTCAAACATAAATTAGCAGTTGAAATAATGAGCTTAGCTGTGAAATGGCGTTAGTTTAATAGACATCGCGAAAATATTTTACTTGATCCCTTCTTTCTCATGGGGGAATAAGAAGGGAGGTAACAAATAATGGAGTAAAGTTCTCCGAAAGCAAAAAGAAGAACAAATCCATGCTGAAGTTTTCGATCATACTACTCTATCTGTGTGTAAATAGCAGCCATTTGCCATTGATTTATCATAATAAATAGATGGAATTTGAAGATGCATCCGGATGGAAATATGAATGATGACCGATAATGTATAATAGTGCAAGGCAAGGGAAATAGACTACCACGGTCCATGCTTTGATAACAAAACAGTTTCTTAATCATAAAATTGTTTCCTTTTGCTTCGACCGTGTTTTTATTTATGATTGTGAGAGCAAATATTTATCAAAATTCAGCTTTACAATACGATTTTACCGCGATCCGCTAGCGCGAAAATGTGAATATGGCACTCTATCGCTACCGTGTCCGGTTTTGAACGATAGCTAATCACCTTTTTCCAGCACACACAAAATGCCGCATCATTATTCTTTCTCTTCAGAAAATTGGAATCGCTCTGCACGTTCCAATGATCCTCGTTTCCCTGTTCTTTAATAGAGAATTCCATAACAAAACCAAAATTTTTGTTTAACCAGCTAAACTGGGATGATAAATAGACTCTTTAGAACTTGGCCATGAATTTTTCCAATGGTTATTGAAAATGCTGGTCACTTGTGTATTCACTGCTAACACGTGTACCTTGCACAGTTTATGGACTGTGTTTGGCGCATTGATGATTTGACGGATTGACGATTCCAGAGGATAAAAAAAGGTAGAAGCAGAAGTTAATTATATACACAATTACGAAAATGAAGAATTATTGCTACGGCTAAAACGCCAACAGTTAATTTTTACTAGACAGAATTTCATTGGGTAGTAAGCTCTGCTATGAGGGAATGATAATATTTATTTTCAATTGTTAGACCTATAGTTTGTAAATAATATATTATTTCACTAAAACTCCATGCATATTGAAAATTCTATACTATGTGTCGTTACATAAAGCATGAACAATCAATTATTAATAATATTTACGTTAATATGTATGCATCAATTTACTATCTTACGTATATTTACTACTCATCATTGCAACATAGAATAAAATTTGAAATATTTGTCGAAAGTGTTTTTGCTCTGATTGTCATGAGTTTAATAACTGCAGAGCACTAAAACTACAAATTGGAAATATCCTTATTTATCTGGATTTGGACTTCATAAAATATAAACACCGTAGAAGCCAAATAGGCACATGTTCGCAGATATGGTTTTGTTTCTTTATTTTAACTTAATAACTTATAAACAGCCAGGAAGAAGTTATGTGGCCATACCTAGTGATACTATTTACTCATGACATTTATATGGTCATTTCTAGCGCTTCCATGAAAATTATAACAGAATTCATGATTGATTGACTATTCCCGTGAATTATTCAATCCAATTTTAAGTATGCAGTTTATTTTTCATGTCTCATAGAGATGAAAGTGTTTGAAAAATGGAAGTCGGTTGATAATTAAATCTCAGCTTCTATGAATTTTACTCTTTTCCCAGTGCTCCAAGTGTTGTGAAAGTGACACGCTCGACGATCACTTTGCAAACGGAATTTCTCATCAATTTTTGTTACAATAACAATAATTCTTTCACTTTATGTGTTGAAAATTTCACAAAAGTCATTCCAGTAGTTGAAAGCCCATGAATAGAAACAATATTTCGTGGATTTTAGTCAGATTTTTGAATTTGGGACCACTATGAGACGTGGTATTGCAAGTTCCCGGGAAATCAGATTGTTTGAGGGAAAGGAATTGGTAAATGTGTAAGGGAAGTGGAGGGAAAAACGGAAAAAAAAGAAAGCTTAATTTACTCTTCCCAAAGTTTTGCCTTCGGTGATTTTAACCCATAAACAAAAATGCTATTGAATGGCATTGATTAGAATTTGATATTTGTCCATTAAGGATAGTGATCTAACATTTCCGGCGTCTTTATATGAAGATACATATACCTATGGAAGGATTTCTGTCAATGGCCATTCTATGGATGAAGAAAACTACTAAAAACGGAGATCGCCTCTTTCTTTTATTACTTTTTACTTTCTCCTGCTTGAATACAAGGGTAGTCCGGGGTACCGCCAGGAATACGTATTGAGGCCAGCCGTTGTTTTTAAATGAGTAAAGCGAATGAAAATGCCTACGAGAGGGGTGGATGAAGATAAGAGGTAGAAATAGGAAATGTCTCTTTCTATATTTTCCAGCATCTGAACGCATAGCAATAGGTTAAGTGAATTTAAGCCAGGAGAAAAATAAATCTTTCGTGATAGCTCCGTTGTCCACTTCTTTAAAATTTGATGGTAACCTTGGTGATTAAAGCAGTAATGGGATGTGTTAATACCGTAAAAATCATGGGAGTATGACGTTGAAGAAGATTTCAACAACTGCATTCTTAAACCATCAGAACGCGACCACCAACCAATATTATACATATACTATATACATGCTTTTCTCTCGATCCGTACATTGGCGAGAGAAAATCGATGGACTGTTGTGAATCTTTGCCTTATTTTCAAGTTGATTCCAGCATAACTGTAAGACGCTTCTTTTATTTCTTAGCAGAATATTTAATATAAGTTTTTATTATGTTTTATGCTTGGGATGGAAGCAGGCTTTTTCATTTTTTAAAAATTGATTGTAAAACATTCTTAAATTAAGTGCATTATTGTCTCCAAATTATGATAATCTGGAGCATTAATAATGCCATTGAACCCTGTAATATGAAGTGAAAAATTCTAATACAAAAAGCAGTACCAAAAACCTTCTGTTATTAGTTACAACCTTATAGATAAAAGATAATAGTATTGGTGAAAATCTTCCGGAACATTAATACATTATTGACTATATTGACATATGAGTTGGCAATAGTAGTAACTAGTTCTCTTTTTATCAGTGCAAAAACTGCGACCAAATAACTGGTCACAGGTTTTGCTCAAATCAGAAATTTTGTATCCCCTTAAGTATGTCTTTTTTTAAATCGTTTCTTGAAGTAAGGGAATATGTGCGATTAATTTATTTCCCGATATACTGGTTTGATGTAATTTCACTCTCATTATTTCGGCATGAAGTCCAATTCTTTGCAATAGTAGCAAGAAAAATGTAATGTGATTTTACTGATAATGACACTCAAAATGTTATCTATTGAAGGTGAATTTAATAGCACAGTCCGACATCTGGATACGAAGAAAAAAATACTAGCATACCCAAAGAGGAAATAAACTTTTGTACTATCAACTAACGGCAGGTAGTGTCACCTTAATTTTCGGCCAAGTTGAAGGTGGTCATTCCTATTTCTGATCCCTGAAGTACAGAGTAGAATTCCAAGCACGGATGTTCTCGTCCTAAGAGTAGAAGGGGTTTAGATAAAAACATCCCCTATATAAGGAAGGTTGGAAAGGGATGGCGACGGCGGGAGATAGGATTGAGAGAGTGAGATTGAAGCGGGGAAGGTTGTGGACTTAAGAAGTGGGGATGATGATAAGGAAGAGAGGAGGAGAGAGATAAAAATTTCGTATTCCAGGATTGGATGGCTATATCTGATGTCCCGCTAGATAGTGGCCCCATGTCTGAGTCTCTTTTATGTGCCCTCCGTTTTCTTTCCCACCTTCCCCTTGCTCAACCACTCCACTCTCAAATCGCCCGCCACTTCCTCCAAAATACTCCCTCTGCTATCGCCATGGTTGTGAACAGAGTTATAAAGTTTTAATCGCAGGATTTTGGGCAGATTATAGCTGAATGGCTGCCCTCGATTTCTCCGGATTACCTACCATAAACGACACCTAAACCTTGACTCTTTAACTACAACGATACAGTGCGCGAGTCGGCCATTGAAACTTAGACCTTTATGAAAAAGGTGATTAAGTCGAGAATCCTCGAAGTTTTTCTGAGCAGCTAAATGTGGTTAATTAAAAAAAATAAATTTTATCTAAGATTTTTTTACGTATTGTCAAAACTCAATAAGGATTTCTTTTTAAAATAAAATTGGTCTTTTGTTAGCACTGCAGTCAAGTAAAAGTTACATGATTTCAATCATTCTATTTTCTCAGATTTAGATGATTGCTTCTACTTTAGTAAATTTGCATTTTCACGAAATGTAATAAAGACTTTTCTCACGGTTAATTGACTCTCAAAAAGGCGTAAGAGCTTTTGTGACTCATAAAGGTGCCATTTAGCTAAGAGATAATGGCACCATTATTCAGTTTTTATTCTAATTGATGAGTGTATGAAATCAATTCTTTTTTATATTTAAGGTCTCTTTTACAATAAGCAAAATTTTAGCCACTTTTTCGCTAACGTTCACTGTGAACGAATAATATAGAAAAAATTACGATTTTAATGCACTTAATATGATGAAAGGAAAATTATTTTTAAAAAGCTTGGGTCTAGATTTTTTAAACTATCATAAATGATATGCGTGGTAACTAATACACTGCGCCCTCATGTGAAATAAAAATCACAGCTTCCAATAATAATCCAGACAACATAGTTAACTCGCATTTAGACTGAATATGGGGGTTGTGGTTTTAAAAGACAGACAGAAATTGGTATAGTGTAAATCGCCATTTCTATTTTCGCTCATTTTACAATGCATTGTATATATTTTTCCATATTTGCATATCCTGGCAGGCAAGCATAATGCACTTAATCACAAATACACCCAATAGATACTTCTTTTCTCCTATTCCATCGTTAACCAAACTTGCCCCATGCTGCCGTTCTTCTGGTGTCTTTGGGAAGTCTCCTTCCTGGTCTAGTTATCCAGGTAGCCACTTCACTAAATGACTCTTCATTTTTTCACCTCCCTCCTCTCTTCTTAACTGTATTGACCAAATAATAGTGTAGACACATCCTCTTGTTTTTTTTCTCTTATACCTTCCATTGGACCTGTGATAGAGTGTTTGACTCCCGTTCCGAGTGTTGCCAATTTGAGACAAAGTGATGGAAAATAATTTTTTCTGGATAGCGGTATTCAACTTTTGCACGCTACTCGAACTGACCCAACTTATCTTCGTTTTTGAAGCATCTTATAAGTCTTACTTACCTCTTTACATTTTAATGTACCATTAGAATATCTAGGATATCTGAAAACCTCGGAATGAATAACAACGACTAAATGGTAATATACAAACTAAGCAGGAAGCAACTCATCACAATGTGAATGAGAGGCCAGACACGAAGAGAAACTAAAATTAACATTAATGAAGAAAAGAAGGAAGGGTCTCATCAGCAGGGTTCAACATGTTCTTGGAGGAGGTAATGAGAGGAGCCCATTTTTGATCAAATTTAATAAAAACGACGTTTCTGTAATAAACATGCTCTGGTTCGAAGACAATATCGAAATCTATGTATGAACTCCTGTGATCTCAAAGATCTGTAAAGATATTGTACTAACCACTCTATTAGCACAAATTTTAAGGAGGCCAAAATCCAAATATGCAGAAAGGGAAACTAAAGAAAGAAGGAAAGAAGTCAAACTAGGATGAGAGGAATCGGAGCAAATGAATATCTCCATCTATCTCAGAGGTTCCGTCGCCTGGAATGGAAAAAATACTACGGACACCGATTGAAGACAGCCGAACTAATCGCTCATGATAAAAAGGCGACTGTTGTGATCGAAAAGGATTGGATTAAGAGCGTGTAAATAGAATATGAAAACATTTATGATGAGTGTGGCCCTCGGACAAATGGACAAATGGAGGGACTCAAGTGTATCGGACACATGGAGCATCGGAAAGGCAGACCAGAACATTCAAGATGCCTACTAAACTTGGTCCTGGTGGAGGATACGGAAGATAAAATTGACGGATTAGATAAGAAATGAATACTCGGAATCAATTTTGAATAATGTAAAAAATATTGAGCAGCATAAGATTGAAAGAGCATATGAAAAACTATCTATCATCTAGGCCAGAGTAATAAGGCCAGAAAAAATCATTACAACTTAGCTTCGTCATCTTACCCCTTACCCCTAGTATTTAAATAATTGATTATATTCTTTTTCTTATCGAAATGGACCTTGATAAAGATTTATATTTGGTAATATGAATTCAAGTTTATAGATAGGGCATATATAAGCGTAAGTGGCGGAGAAGACCTCATGGTATTATCCCAATAGTTTTATCCCAATAATATCCCAATGCCTTGCTAAGGTATTCATTTTAAGAAATATTTGTTCTTGAGAAACACCAAATGATCGATGGCTTAGTTATAACTGAACGTCTACGAGCGTAAAAAACTCTTCAGAATCGTTTATTTTCTGAACTAGAAGCGATGCCAGATTATAGTTGAGTGGACAGTAACGTATACGTCTGAGTAATTAAATTGTCTGCATAAAAATGAATTTATTGGAAAAAGTACTCAAAATTTACGCAATCTGATATTTCCACATGGGCAGTGCAACGCAAAATGGAAATAAGAAGAGTACTGTGCAACTTTTTCCAAACACGAATTGTAGCCTAATTCTTTTTCCTTCATTTCCACTTGAATGGCTTGGGCTTTTCATAAATCATTGGAAAAAGTTTGATCCAGAACTGAGGTGCAAAATCCGTCTCTTAAAGGAAATGCCTGTGGAAAACTTTGTGCAAGATTCAATTTATAGATGGCGGAGGAGCAAGTGCACATGCTGCGAGCTAATGTTGCCTTCCCGCTTCCCATTACAGGAAGTTTCGAAGAGTAGCGCCCTCAGGAAGTTACGGAAATGGGGACTCAGGGAGCGCTGCTGATATGTACGCTTTAAGCCTTTGAGTCATTAAGTTTCCTCCACCTTTATTTTGATTAATTCATTGACTTGAGGAGCAATACCTCCACCGCATTTAGAATTTGGAGAGCCTAATTTAACAAGTGATATGGTATCTCGACGTTCCAGAGACGATCTCTATTTAAGTGGTTTAGTGTACCAAATGTAGATTGAAAACTTTTCTACCGTTTTATGACTTATTTAGCTATAAAATTTTAACAAATGAAAGCCATGATTAATGGTTGTGAAATATACGTATATATAATATATGTAGGTGCCTTGTTACTGCTCTTTCTCTGTGTCCAGAATTATAGTAAATTTAGTCGGAACAGTTCTATTTTGATCTTTAACAAAAATTTCTTTATGAATTGTGAATAAAGAAGATTACCTCATGAAACATATGGGAGAAATATAGTTTTAAAAATTAGAAATATTTCCGGCCTCTTGTTATTCGGTTGAGAAAAAGAGCAATGTCTTCTTGAAAAAATGATAGGAGCTATTACTTGAAAACGTAATGAATGATATGATATTAAACTTATTGCGCTGTCCTCAGCGGAATTAATACAATATTTACATTCATCGTGATTCATGTCCAAACACATTTAAACAGCTCCAGTGCTCACCAAGTTCTACGGTCTTCAGCATAGTTCCTCCAACAGCCTCTCCTGTGATTCATGAATGCACGCATGACAACTAAAAGTCATATTAAAGAGTTAATCAATTAAGTGCTTCATTTTCTTTTCGTTTTTCAATGATAAAACTGCTGAAAAGGGAGTGAAATTTAATAAAATAAGGACACTGAACATCTTTTAGAAAAATCCACGAAATGTATTCGGAAAGACTTCAAAAGACAGAACCTCTCCCCTTTTCCTCGTCACAAAGTATATTTGATATGAATAAATAAAGAAACAAATTTTTGTACTTTTTCATTTGCATTATTCTAAGAAACTAATCAGAAGGTTTTGGACTGACACGGTAGGAGCTTCAAAATTATTTAGGAAAGGAGCAGATAAACAAAAAAACCTCCTACTTCCTTCAGCGATGAGGCATTAAAAATGCATCGGGCAGGTGAGATTTTTTTCTTATGATTAAAACCTTAGATTTTAATTGTCAGAGAATATAGCAAGTTAGGCAAAAGCACTTATGAAGGAGTAGGTGCTTCTTACTTGTGTTATATTTCTGGACAAACGATGTCACGCTTCCATGCTTCCCCGTTCTTGCATTTTGGGGTGGCTTTGAAGAAGAGGGAGATTAAAAATGAAGACCAATGTTTTAAAAATGTTCAATTTGTTAACATAAGTTTATTATAATTAAGGGTTTAATATTTGTGTAAGTTGATCAGAACCTAAAGAGCGCTGGTGGATAGAAAATCAAATTGATTCATAAGTTTATTATAATTAAGGGTTTAATATTTGTGTAATTTGATCAGAACCCAAAGAGCGCTGGTGGATAGAGAATCAAATTGATTTATAAATACCAAGATAATAGATGTGGTACTCGCTACTCGGTGCTTCAGTACTCGCTGTTCTATCCCGAAATTAAACAAATTCCATGAACCTGAAATTTAAGGTAAAGTGACTTAATGTTAATCCTTCGTTAATATCTTCAGTCACCATAACTAGGAATATTTACTCGAAAGTTCCGTGGTCGGTTCCTTGACAAAAGGTAGTGCGCGAGAACTATTTTTAAAATCATTTTTCACACCCATTCTATCCTCTTTCTGTCGGATGTTTTCAGACATTTTACTGACTATAAATCGTTTAATAATAAATTGAACGCTGAAACTAGCAAGAAAGAAAAAAAAGTTATATCACAAGATGCGAAATAGCATTGTTGCGGTATGTGGCTTCGTTGCCCCATTACACTTCCTTAGCACAGTGTCACGATTTTCGATTCACTGTATTAAGTGCATTTTCATTTCAAGTCGCTCTAAAATAAATGTGAATAGGATAATATATTCCATCACACATTGTTTCTACTGAAATCAGTGTGTGTGTATCTTACGTAATGAACTCACGGTAAAAGACTCGCAAATACTAAACTCAGGAATACCTCAGATATTTATTGAATGGTTCAACATTTTCCATATAAGCGTCGATTGATATTTCGAAAGTGTTTTTCGTTAACTAAATTAAATGCTACACTATAAGACATATATATTGGCATTGATTTTTAGTGGCTGTTTGCCATATTCTTAGCTCAATCGGCGGCAAGTGTCTGGGAAAAGATTATTCCAAAAAACAGAACTGGCCCTCATACACACGATATACTCATAGCATTTTTTATCTAATTGGTAATATATTAGTTCTGGTTTAATATTTCGAAGAACAAAACTGTTTTTCTCCGTGCATGTAATAAATATTGGAAACCTTTCTCCCGTTATTTGTAATAATTCACACAAGCCAAAGGATTTCATCTTATATATAGAATGCTTAGTTAATTATTACCAATGCTTGTATGGAATAATGTTGAATAGTATATATTGGCGTATACTTTCAATAGGACAAGGCATAAAATCGAAAAAAACTAAAATTGAATACAGTTTCAAAAGATTTGTATTTTCCAGAGAACCAAGTTAAACAATTATACTGAGAGGTAACTTCCAATGTCATTTTAGTCTTGCACGTAGCTAGATTGTTATAGCGATGTAATGTTATTAACAGATCATTATCTTCCCGTCTTACAAATATATAAAAATCTAAAGGTGTCTGTCTGTCGGTCTGTCTGTCTGTCTGTCTAAGGGTAGACGAGGGGTATTGAGAGAAGGGATGCACCCACGCTTTGACCTGAATTGGTCCGAATCGACCCTCCATGGGTCCGGTGGTCCCCTACTTGATGACGTACTCCGGCAGACCTCACGGCGTCCACCCGCCCGGAAAGGGAGCCAGAAAGACACCTATTCCCATATCTTTGCGTAACGGGCTCTTCCGGTTCTCAAATATGTGCGGTAGGTTTTTCGCGAAAGCGAGACAGAAGGCTACTCGTCTCAGTTGTTTGGGTAACCAAACTGTTACGAGTACTTCGGGGAGGCGGAGGCCAAATTGAGGTCCTTTTGATCTCAATCCGCCTCATTGGTGTTGGCCTCGAAGGGGTTGTAGCTCGCTAACTCTCCCTTTGCTTCCCTTTCCTTTTTCCCACTCCCACCCACGCTCGGATATAAGCGAAAGCTTCCTGCCGCGCTGGAGGTATTTACCCCGTGGGAGTAGATGCCCGAATCCGCTGTCTGTCTGTTACTCAATCACTCTTAAACCACAGAATCGATTGAAACAAAATTTAGATATGTCCCTGGTAACCGTGGAATTAGCATAAGCTTTAGAAGGGAAATGGGACCTTTACAATGGCGGCTGAGTTTTATATCTAGAGATAGGTATTCCAGTGGAAATCTAGGTCGTATACTGAAATGTTGCTAGTTACGATATTTTCAGGGATATTTTTGCCTAAAATTGGCAAAATTCATTTTAAGTGGACCAATTTAAGTTGGACCCATATAAAACAGGAGAATGCCACGATGTGACATTAGTGCGGAAATCCTCTGGAATGCATACGGCCTGTAGTTTTATTTCCATATGTCACCGCAAAAGAATGTTGAAACTGTAAAAATAATGAAATGCGGGTTTCATCTGCTGAATAAAAAATAAAACTAAAATTATTGCTGAATAAAACAGGAGAATGCCACGATGTTATATTAATGCGAATAGCCTCTGAAATACAAATGGCCTGTAGTTTAATTTCTATATGTAACTGAAAAATAATGCCGAAGCTCGGTAAGCATAATATAATGCGGTTTTCATCTGCTTAGTTAAAAAATAAAACTAAAATTATAGATGATTTGCCTAGAAAAAAATACACTTACACCTCCTAACTACTCCACCTACAACCTATATGCCCTGTCTGATTTTCATCCCCCGTTGAATTTCAACGGGTACCTTTGCTAGTTTCCTGTAAAAATCTCTACAAAAATAATTACATATCAACTTGCTGGAGCATGTATGTTCCTGACTTGCATTTTATAGGCATCATGCGAAATTGACCTTTCGATTGAAGAAACCACGAACTAATGCTCCGGTATTATTTTGAAAAATCTTGTTCTTGTTTTTTAAGTATGAGTTCATTTGTAAGGCAGGATAAAAAAGGCACATTCCACCATCGCAATTGTTTAAAACAGTGATGCGTACAGAATACAAGCATTGCAGCTTTTCCTGCTCGGCTGCAAGAAGAATGCTGGTCATGCACGAATCAAATGCAAATTCAAATCGGAAAAGGAATTCCACGTAATTCACCAGAATGGTGTGGGGGAATGGAGGGGGGCTGATCTTTCTATGGTAATCACAGGGCTGGAAAGTTATTCCTTATTCAGGCAGCTCACGCCCTCTACTACTCTCGCGTACTACTAGTAGATTGTTCTCTCGAATTACTTTGGGTATCGTAATTTTTTGCTCAACTTTAATTTTCTTATCGCCTGCCTTTGCAATTGTTTCCTCTGCAATGATAGTAAAGAGCACCCTCTGCGGTTGGTTTGTATTTAACCTTCCTCCTCTTCCTTCTTTTCCCGAGTTAGAGCGAGTCACATATACTTATCTAGGACCATCTCTGTCCTTTCCTCCAACAAAGCCGTCCTTCCTTTTCTTCTATTACGCAACGGTTACATAAGTCGTTGAACTGAATGTACCCTTTTCTCCGCTCATGCCCCAAATGATCCTGATAGGAACGGGAAAGAGGCCCATATTCATGGGCCTGTTCTCTCACCTTCTATCTCCGTCTCCTATGGAAAAAATAGTATTTTTCTTTTGTTGTATGATATGGGCATTCGACACTTAAATGAGGATTATCATATCAGGCAATACCTTTTGGGAATGCTCACTTAAAATAAAATTTTCAGAACTGAATTTTGGAGTGAGTCAAGAGTGGAATAACATTATTACTAAATAAAAGATAGTTAAATATGTTAGTGCAGGGCCGATAGTGACAAAATTGTTTCCATCCCAGGAAATGAGTAATTTTCAACGAATTTGTAGGGACGAAAGTGCATAGAATTTGGTAGTTTTCAGTGAAAAAGAGTGGCTTAACTGTGGAAATACGGTTTTAAGAGCATATATAATATGGTAGGTGTAGTTTTTGTCAGCCATTTTTGTGTTTCATGGAGATTTTCAGTAGATGGTGCAGTGGTCGAGTGAACTTGACATCTCAATGAAATTGTGTTGCAGGTAAGTGGTTATAAGCGTAAATCTAGGGGCTGCAGGCATGTAGTAACGTATTTCATCTAGAAAAAATCTCCCTTGAGCAGGTTTGTGATTATGATTAATGATTGGGGGGCATGAATATATGGAAGAGGTGAAATAAGTAGGGTAATCTGGTGGAAACGTTGAAAATAGGGGAATATGGCGCCAAAGCGAAAATGAAAAACGGGAAAAATAGTGTTTTTTGAGGTAAATTTTCGGAGAATGAACTGAAATTCAGAGGCTTTGACGCGCCCGGAAGAGAAATGGAGAGGCGCGCGCTGTTGCACAGTCAGAGGGTTGTCCATAAGATGCGCGAGGAATTGCCTACTGCAAGCATTTACCGGCGGGGAAAAACTACTTCGCTCGTAGTAACATACTGTAGTAAACGATAAGAATTGCTGCACTCACCAAAGTATAACCAGAGGCATTTTTTCACCTCTTCCCATCAACTTTTTCGACACATTTCTCGGCTTCTGGACGAAAGAAACAAATAGCGATGAAAACCATCCTCAACGCCGTCTCCGATTATTTGGCACGAAGAGGCATAGCGACGGTATGTTTCCACACAGATCTAAAAATGACTGATGACCATTCTTAAAAATGACCCTTTCTGCCACAATTTACCGAGTCCTAATGACTCATGCACAGTGATAGGACAACTGGTTTTCCCCTGGTCACTGGTATAGAAAATAGTGACGCGTATACGAAAATCGAGCGCAAGAATAAAAAAATGCAAACAAAGAGTTAACTGCACCAAATTTTACTCCACTTACAAAAAATTACGTACTTTTTAACACGATTCATGTCATAATGATATGATTCTGATTGACGTGATTAAGCAACTCGTAAACGATCTGCTTCGTTGCTTACTTGTCGTTCCTCGCTTGTTTGAGTAGCTTGCGTGCCAAAACTCATTTGTTGAAGCGACTCACGCTTTTTCTAGTGTACAATGGTTTTAATAATTCAGAAACTTTTGCGGGCGCACGTACTACAACTCATAAAAGTTTCCATGCAATCTGATGAATGGTACTGGAACGCATAGAAGTCGAACAAACAAACATTTTTATTTATAATATAAGACCTGCGATGAACCGCTAAGAAACAACCCGATGAAGCCGTCTTCCGTGAAATGTCATCCTATGAAGTATAGTTCTTTGCATAAGTAAGCCAGATAACTGAAATCTTAAAATTAAATCCCTATGAAATCCTTGTCTTTAAATTAATCCCAAGACGAAGTTGGGGTACCTTCATGAAATTTTACTGGAACCAAATTTCATCCATTAATTACTACGGTAAATTTGTTGAGTGACCAGGCCTTGAAACATTAAATTTGATATATTACTGCTATACCTGATTCCAACGAGATAAATAACCAATTGAATCATATTTCATTGTGATGGCATGAGTAACTTTGAGTCCTTGGGATGTTAATACGCGGATATGACACCTCAGGGGAATAATTTGGATCCCGATACGCTCTATTTCAAAATCACCCGACATTTAGAATAATCTAATTACGAAAATACTACTCTGCGAAAACTTATTGTCGTTATCAGGATTTTACCACAGTAAGGAGTTAGGTTTCAGCCTCAGCTGCAGTAGATATTTTCCGTGACCACTACCTCTTTCAAAGTTTTCCTTGAGTAACTTCTACAAAGTTACGCTTCAAACAGTAAGTCCTATTTCGTTTTCGTGTTTTATACTCCACAGAAAAGTCAAGTATGGAAGACGTAAGTCGCAGAGGGGAAAGAAAATAAATGAATAATGGAATAGAGAACGCTGGATCTGGAATATCTGCGCGATGCTTATTTAGGATGAAGTTTATCTTTCACACTATTGTGAATAAAAAGTTCCGAAAATCGTCGAGTGATTCGGATATCACTTTTTAAATACGAGATATTTCATTAGCTTCTATATTTTAGCTTACCAAAGTTAGCATATAATGACGCCATTGGATAAAGTGGCGTTCAGCATAACACCTACGACGCGAAGAGATTATGCGTAGAAGGATAAAAAAATATTCGCTTACTTTAATTCCTGGATTAATGTTTTGCCGAACTATGAACGCGAATCATCGAAGTGAAAAGGAACTTAGTCATGCGTTAATGTTTCTTACTCGAACTTCAATGAGCGGTGAAACCGTTCGGCTTGGGAACGAAATGATATTTCCCCCCAATTTCGTATATCCAGTAGGCGACGAGGAAAAAACTACAAGTAGAGACCCGAGAAGGATTTTTTAAATGGACTGAGTCCTTTGCTTTTTTTACCTATAATTTAGCGATAATGAAAGGGCGATTGGAAGCACGGTCGGGCAAGCTACCTTCTTAACTGCGTAGATGTTAGAAACATCGATAAGAATTGGATTGGTGAAGCGCCGTCATTGCAAGTGAAGGCATGTCCTGGGCGGCATTTGAAGCGTTGGTTCTTTCTCCACGAACCATGATCTGAGGTTCTATTTTCTTCGGAATTATTCTCCACGACCTCCACATAAATATCGCCATTTAGAACTGGAAACTTATTATACTCCGAGATGATTAATATATGGAAAATGTCCGGATCACGACCAATTTGTCGCCATGCGATTAGTAATTGGAACGAAATAATATTTCTTCTCAAGTTGGTATATCCAGCTGGCGACGGGAAAGAAACCACAAACAACACCTATGAAGGATTTTTTTAACTGGAGTGAGTCTTTTTCTCATTTTATCTGTGATTTAGTGATAAAGAAAGGGTGATTGGAAGAGCGGTTGGCCCAGCTACCGTCTTAACTGCGTAAATATTAGAAACAACGCCCATACCAGTTGCATGTCGTGATTAGCCAAAGATTAACAAAGTTAAAGTCTCATAAAAAAGCGGAACTTGCTTTATATACCTCTTCTAAACAGGGCGAAAATTTTGCAAAGAAAATGATATAAAACTAAAAATCATTTGCATAGGGAACTAAGTAGTGATAGTTATTTCACGAACGTTGGTAACATTTAGCTTATGATTTAAAGGCATTATTACGAATGCTTTCTCAAATAACGGCTATAAACGTTTTAAAACGTTTCTAAAGACCAGAGAAGTCAGGGGAGGAGAGGGTAAATACTTTTCGCGATTTATGAAAAAGGTTTGAAAATACGAAACTCTAAAATACGAGGTGCCGATTTTTCGGTCCCGTCAACTTCGTATTATCGAGTTGCTGTTATTTTTTTGAGTAATTTTTTCAGAATCAGAAAAAAAGCTTTCGTTGTGATGGACTTTTGAAAGGACCGCGTGAAAAAATGAGCCAATTTAAAGAAAAAGAACTCTTATATACTAGCTTATGCACATTGTGTTTAACTTTACACTCATGATGAATGAGTATATTCGTAGCGTGAGGACCTCCAAAGCCCAAAAGTCAAAAATACTCCTTCCCAACTCTCCAGCTTTTCTTCTAACCCCATTACGTCTTTCCCAGATGGAGGTAAAAATTTAGCATGTTATTATTAGAGGCGATATTTTAAAAACCTTTAAGTGAGTGAACTGTGGAGGAGGGTTTTTTAAAACGTGGCTTAATTTTTTCAAAGAGAGAGAGAACAGGAAGCTTTCTAGTTGTACACAGTTTAACAATGAAATGGAACCCCTCCGAGACACACGAGCGAGGAATAAGTGAATGTTTTTTATCCCAGGAAGCCTACACTTAGGGGCATATGTACTGTTAAAAGAATATGTTAGGGCCAAAAATTGCAGAAAAAATACGTTCGCTCAGTTACTTATTATTCTAGAACAGTGTTTCCCAAATTGAGCTCCGCGGAGCCCTTGGGCCTCTGTCTGCAGCCGTCATGAACATATAAATAAATCACAATAATTGAATTGTTGGTTCCAACAAATATTTTCACTGATACTTTCCTTAGTATTACATATCTTCACTTTCTTTTACTAATACTTTCGGAAACGTTCAGTGTTTCATATACATCATAGAACATGTATAGAACAATGTAATCCTAGGGACTCTAAGAGAAACTTTGCTTTGTAGAGCTCCGTGGCTGAGATAGTTTGGATACTAACTACTGTTCTAAAAGACCAGGAGTGCCGTTTTAGCTGTTATTTTTTTAATGATTGGTACAGGCCACATAAATATTACTACGTACATAGGTATTAAAGGAATGATGGTTGTCAAGGTGAGAGGAGGGAGGCTAGGATGGTTACAAATACCGAGAAACGACATCAGAAATAATATAATTTAAAATGGAAATAGTTTTAGATCATATAATCATTAGAAAATCAGCAAAGAAAAGGAGTAATTTTTTAAAAAAAATTTCATGTCTTCATCTTAGTTTAGCCGAATTTTAAGCAATAAGCACGTTGGATAGTGATATTATGCGTGGTTGCATCGCTAACTTTCCGTTGTTTTTTTTAAACTGCGTCTCCTCGGGCAGTTACTGAATACTTTGATATCTTTGGAGATCATTAATGGCGCTCATGGAAGCTTACAACCCGCAAAAGTGATTAAAAAATTCGAAAAGATCTGGTGAGTGGAGTTTTACTGGTTAAATTGTTTCAGACATGCACTCTTTTTTGGTCAATATATGGCAGGAGATATTTTGACGTCAGAATTGCGTCAGGCAGGCATCACAGAGGATTTTGATGAACGGCCATGACTGTGGATTGGCTCCCGGTAAAATTTTAAATAACAAACAGGAATACAACGAGAGTGTCAGGAGAATTGGTCGTTAAATAAATCGTTTCAGCCAGAGTCGATGGCTGAGTGACGTGCCGAATCGAAAAGCGAAAAAAAGAGTCAACTGTTAAATGGGAACTATAAATGCACGCGAGGGCAGGCGAATGAATCAGGTGTTGAATGGAAAGGAAGGGAAAAATATTAATCTCTCCTTTTAAGCCGGGGAATTGTGGCCATGAATTTTTGGGGTAATATTGGAAGGAATGTGGCGATGTTTCGGAGATGCGTTGAGTGGCTGAGTGATGTGCTGAAATGGTGGCGAAATGGCGTCGTTGGGAGGGAGGAAAAAATTCACAGAAGTGAGTGATGGGGACTTCGATCCCGAGAGTGGGGAGGCTCATTCTCGGAGAAAATTTTGTTTTTACATGTTTTATTATCTCTCCAGAGGGAGGAGTGGGTGTTCATCCAGTCTCTCAGTGCATGCCATTTTTTTAATTCCATAATTTTTGTACCACTGTTTTCCCTAAAAAACGCAGAAAGAAGAGGACGGAGAGAGGCAAAAGGAAATCTGTAGCAGTTTTCTATTTTTCGCTCTCCATTCGAGTCTCGCATGTACTCGGTGCTCAACATGGAAGTGGACTCGTATAAAGGAAGCCTAATCGACTATTGCATTTCTTTCTTTCTCACTATTTTAAATTCATATTATATCTCTCACTCCAAACATGATTCCCATTCTGCTCTTTATATCAATTGGCCTTCTTTGTGTTCTCCATCTCTACCTGTGTGTCAGTCGCTTTTACGAGAAAACATGCATATTCAGTCTGAAGAAAATTTGAGAAAAGAAATTTATTTTTAGTTTTAATTTTTAAAAATACCCGAGGTTCAGACTTTGTAATCATACTGAATAAGTTCCCCTGATAACAACGTGTACTAAAACATGAAATCGAGCACATCCTAAGAAACTGAGACAAAGGCTCACCATTACTAACCATAACTTTGAGTACAAACATAAAGAAGTCTAAATAAACATCATAAGTAACATAAAATGCGAAATTAATAATTTCATAACCATTTTTTAAAGCAAATAATGGCCATGTTTAGTATATATTGCTTACACCATACGCATATCATTGAATAATAAATTATACATTCATGGAAACTTAGCGTTGAACATTTTTGTATTTTCTACATAATTTCCATTTCGGTACATGCATTTTTGTAGACGCTGTGACATTTTTTTGTATGCCCATGTTATACTAGCTCGCCGCCATGTCCTTGAGAATCTTTGACCTTGTTGTCAGAGCTGAATCGCCATCCGGCTAAATATTCTTTCAAATGAGGGAAAAGGTGGTAGTCACTAGGTGCCAAGTTCGGAATGGTGGGTGGCTGATGATGTTCCAATTAAAATCTTGCATGAGAGCGGCAGTTTGAAGGGCAACGTGTAGGTGAGCGTTGTTATGGAGAATGTAAACGACGTTGCTTCTTGCGCCCTTTGTTCGTCGTGAATTTAAGTGCGACCTGCTGTAAACTCTCTCCACCACTTTCAATTTTTTTTATATCCATGTACAATTCTCCATACACTTCCTTCAATTGGTGATGAATTTCAATATGTTCAACGCCTTTTGCGTTCAAAATAACCGAATGACTGAGCTAACTTCGAACTTGGCGGTAGCGTCCAACGGGAGCTCCATTCTCAACGACTGCAAAACCAAGACTGAAAGTTCCAGCAAGGCACTCACATTCTTGTATGGGAGCATGGAAAGTAACAATCACATCAGTGTGGCCAACAGCCGCACGGATACTTTCTTTCACTCCCCAACGCTTGAAAATAGAATAGATTAAAATTTAAGTTATTCTAAACACTTTGAATCAAATACTATTCTTCATTTGGTACAAACTTCATGTAGGCAAAGCGAATTAAAATTAATATATTTCATTCTATTGCAACGGAAGGGGCATTTTGCGCGATCAACTTTACGTGAAGACTGCTACCAATCCTTCATCTAACTCTAAAAATAACAAAAATAATTTCTTTGCATTAATCACACAAAGAAATAGTACGAACGATAATTGTATTGGGTATTATGTTTAGTATTCTTTTCATGTTTCTAAAGTTTTTTAAAATACAGTAATACATATTAGCTTAATTTATTCATAAATAATAATAAATATCGGGAAGCGGACTAGTTCACTAGACCTTATAAACTTGGGATGTGAGGTATTTTGTGATTGGATTCTTTGAAACGTGCTCTTTAAGAGGAAAAATTACGTCTTTGAAATTCCCAATTCCAATGCCATTTGTTTATATATATATAGTGATTATAATGTTCCCAAGCTTTTATTTCAGCTTATAAATAAATTTCATGTCCACATGATAGATAAGGTAGATACCGTCAAATCGTCTCAGAATTATCTACAGCATTTGATTGGTTCTATTTTCCAGCAAATATTTTATTTATTAATTTTTCCCAATATGCTTGTTGAATTAAAGTATCTCATTCCTAGAAATATTGACTTTTCAGTTGATATTTTAAATTTTCACCCATTTTTCGTATGTAGTTCACGCAAAGTGATCGGTTTTTTCAATAATGTTTATCATAGTCAAAATATTTTTATAGTTCAGTCCATGATAATATTTCAATCCATATTCAAGTCCTAAGAAGAAGTGTTTACACGCTCGCGCAAGTGTGATCAAGCACAGCCCTTGTATGTCTTTCATTCTCATTCTAATATTGGTGAAGGCGAATGTTAAGTGATAAATTAAGTCCAAGTTTAGTTGAATGCTATAAATATGTTATAGAAAAGAATAATTTAAAAAATGATATTTTAACCGTAATGTATATTTTTATTTTAAGTTTATTTGAATATCATCTTTATGGATATGATTATCTGTAGCATTACATTCTTCAAAGAGTGGATTGGAGCGTAGGCATAAATCCCAATCTTTTGTGCCCTGAATCATTCAACTGAGTTTTTTCTGAGGACTTGAATAGAATTACGAATAATACGCATACGTTAGCTAAAATGACAGTCAAATGGATACCTATATTCTACAGTAATGTTGTGAAGTAGAACTCTATATCGACAATATAATTATGTTTCAAGTTTTTAGTGTATAATTATAGCATAAAAAGAGTTTTTGTTAAATAATTACGCTTTTTCACTTATGGAGAAAAATATTCTGAAAAAGAAGAGTTTAGGTATTCCCTTATTTTCTCAGAGTATGGCAAGGTCACGTTTAGTCACGATGCATTCATTCGAAGTAATTCATACTTCAAGTAGCTTTGAGCGTGCAATAGACTTGCATAAATAGTATCACACTGGGTAGAAAATGCCCTTAATGAAAATAATTGCTTAAAGACCGCCTAGTGGAGGTATTATGTGGCTGAGAAATTTAAAAGAGCCTGGTACCAAAACTTTTTTTGCCCTGAATAATGCTTTCCCTTTTCCTCTCTCCTCCTGATACCCCACTCCAATAATTTTGAGACCCTCATTCAACCTTATGAAACCACTTATTCTACCTCTGAGATCCCTTGCCTTCAAACCTTGTCCACCGGCCTCCTACAAACTCATCCCCATTAACTTCTTGTCCTTAATAATACACTTTTTAAAGAAACACTCTTCTTTGTTCGAAGACCCTAAAATGCTCCCTCATTCCCCTTATATTTTTTACCTTCTTCTCTTTCCTTTATTCTGAAAACACGGGTTTCATCAAATATTTATTTCCTTTTTAATGTTTATGAATGATCTTGCGCCCACAAACGGCTTTTTTGCCGATTTGATGACATTTTAAATTTTCAGTTCGGATATTTTACCTATTTCAAATAGACCGAAGTTTTCGAAGAAGAAAGTTTTATGATTTTTCCTGAGAGAGCTTCAAATGTGGTTCTAATGACTCGTTTTTTCACGGCTCTGAGATAGAAGTGACCTACACAGGACTTAAAATGAATGTGAAATTATTTGTCATGATTATCGTTCTGAATTGTAATTTTAATCAAAGATGTAAAATTTATGCTGCTTTGTTTGTCATGGTATATTCAATAACGCCTAATATATATAATAATATATAATAATAATATAATAATAATATATATAATAACGCCTCAATATGTGTGCGATTAAAAATCTAATTTTAATATCACGCCTAGAATGGTAATAGTTTTACCTACCATTAAGTATTTTGTTTGCAGCGGCTTAGTTGGTTCTTTTCCGATGGAAATACCATATGCATTTTCAATAATAGCATCTTTTTTATTATTTTTGAGATCAAACTCAAATTATTCTCTCTCACACCTCAAAATATTCAAAACCATATGTGCTACTCCCTCATACATTTATCCCGGCTGATTGCTCAGTTGTTGTTTGAAAAATTTATCATCACTCGATCGAAAAACATCGGCCTACGCTCTTATGTTTCAAGCAAAGACATTATAAGAATGCCTTTGTCTGTGGGATTAAATTAAGATTGACCTAAAAAACAGAAAACAATGTTACTCACGAATTTTAAGTACCACTCCAGCGGGTGGCATGGTTATCATAATAACATAATTAAGTATCAATAGAGATTATATGCCTGCACCTTTTGGCCACGCGCCGAGTATGCGCCTTTCAAGCTACGTTAGAGGTCATTACTTTTTAATCCTATAATAGTTTTAGCTTTAATATGCACAAACTGCAGCTGACATACGGATTTAAGTTCGGAATGGGACGGAGTAAGTGCTCGTTTCTCATGATAGTGTATGCTCAGCGTCTTTTAGATCGTTTAGAATGTCTTCGCCCTAATTAGCTTGACATGGTGTCTGTTTTGCTTGAGACGCTCATTAAAGTTGAGTAGTTTTGTCCAAGTCCTCTAGCTGTAAAGCAAGAAGTAGTGATGTTTACTACCCATTCGTCCCTTTGCTACTAGGCAACTATCAACCAAAAATAATGCGTGAATGACTTGAGCGCATGAATCAATGGCGAGAGGAGATTTTTCACTTTTAGATCAGAGAAAATTACTTCGCAATCTTAAGCCTGATATCGCTTTTAAAAGTGGTCCAGTGCAAATATCTATATTATACTCTCATCAGGGGTTAAGCCATTTGATTTCAATGATCATAATAAGATCGTTTTGTTGGCGAGATCTCGCATTCCTTTTGTTGGCGGGATAGGTGGGTCTAATAATATGATATTTTTTTCAACACTTACGCCAATAAATATCCCCAATATACCATTTTAAAAAATTCATCGATAATTTCCTCATCTTTAATTCAATCGGCCCATTAAACATATACAGCTATCTTAACTGTAATTTTGACTTATTTTAGGCTAAATAAAGTCAGTTTGGTCTACTAATCAAGACTCGTTTTTTGAGGTACTTAAAATATAAGAAGGTAAAATATATTGTTAGAAAGGTAATAAGCAGGAATTTGATTACGACTTGGTTGTTAGACATGGGAGCGTAAAACAACTTCTCAGTCAGTTCAGTTTGTCAGTCAATATTTAGCCGCGGTGAATTTCAAGTGGGCCGAAACAAAGTGACAATATAAAATATAAAAATATATATAGTTTTTTCGTCTTCTGAGCGTTCCAATACCATTCTTCAGATTGCGATAAAACTTTGGTGAGTTTTGCGCGAGCCCGCGAAGGTCTCTGAATTATGAAATACATATTACAATAGGTGGAGCGCGAGATTCTGGAGCAAGCAAGGAACGACAAGCAAGCAACGAAGCAGATCGTTTACGAGTCGCTCAATCACGCACATCAGAATCGTATCATTGAGACTTGTGTTAAAAGGTACGTACTTTATTTGTACGTAGAATGAGATTTGATGCAGTGGTCTTTTTGTTTTGTCGCACGCTCACGAGTGGGATAGTCGAATAATAAGTTTTTTGCACAGGGTAGTAAGACCAAAAATATTGTACATCCAATAGCACTAGAATAAACCATTTCAAATTTAAATTTTTACACGAAAGCCATTGTCTTTCATTTTTCTGTACAAGTAAATGTACGTGCTTTGAATATGTGTGTCTACTAAGAAAGAAAAAGAGGCACTGCCACGCAGGCTAGACACTGCTAGTAAAACATAAAAACTTTGACTTTACGAAAAAAACATGAAAAACATTATGAAACATAAAGACTTTGACAGGTACGAAGTTACTATTTCCTTTTTTGATCTAAATTTGCAATAAGAAATAAGAGTACTCAGCTATCCAGGCTAATTCGTCGTCATAATAGGATATCGCGAAGATATTCATAATTTGCTAAACCTTATGTCTCATAGGATTTATCAAGATAGAGCATAGGATAGAACAAGGTCTCATAGTAAGGGTAAGGTGGGTAAGAGTACGCACTAAAGCAATTTTCACCTGAAAATCTTTTGTATGAAGGTATTCTGGAGCAAACAATAGGTTCATTTGTAACTTGACATTAATATTCCATATATAAGAAACAACAATTGAATTTTTAATATTCATACAGATGAAGCAAATTTAAAAATAGTCTACATTTGCGTACTCTTTGCCTCCCAGTTGGTTAAGAGTACGCAACCCGTCGGGTAAGAGTACGCACGGGAATATGGCATTGAAAAATACACTTGGATAGTAGAAGTTACTACTTTTGAATATTAGATTATCTTTATTTTTGTACATTCATCAGTTTTATTTTTATAATCAAACTATAATATTGTGTGTTTCACTTACAGATTCCATAAATTTATAAATTGAAATGAACAACATTATGAAAATCAATATTTTTTCAAATAAAAATGCTGTATGTAGAATATTAGAAGAACATAGCCTATTACATACGGGTGAATATGTGAATAAGAAAACACTATTATAACCTACAGTTATTAGCAATGATCACATAAGAATGCTCCATTCCCCTCGTAGTCTGAACAAGCCTCATGCCACCACTGTTTGCATTTATCATACTGTATCCATTCGTCATCAAAAGAATCCCCGCAACCTGGGCAAATGGATTTTGTTTCTTCTGAAATTGTAGTAGAAGTGGATGGTCCAGGATTCCCCTGAAAATTAAATTGTTTCACAGCATATCTTTTGTTTTGTTGTTTCTTTTTAGGCACCCTGGTCCCTACATCTTTGTTCGTCTGTCTTCCAGCCTTCTCTGTTTTGTCTTTCTCCCTTTTTTCTAACTTTGTTTTTACTGGACTTGAAGATAGAATTTCAGATTTCATAGTCTGGCGATTTCCTTTTTTTATTACAACACATTTAGGAAAAGGATGTATTTCCTTAATATGACCAATTTTCTTCCCAGCCGGATTTGAAGTTTCATCCACACTGAGCTGATGACTAGGCCTACTCAATTGTTTCTCATTATTTTCATCAACACTGTGATCAACGATTATTTCCGTCACCTGTAGCTCTTCCTTGCCAGATGAGTAAGATGCTGCTTCCACACAGCTTTCCGGAATATTTACAGGCGGTCATACAGCAGATGGTAAGAAATCTTCATCAGAGAATACTTCTGGGTTATAGGGATAAATCCCATGGATGAAAATGCTCTGTTGACTTTCTCAATTGTAAGTACTCTAGAGTACGCTGCTCAAAAAAGATTAGCGACCTTCTTTTTGGTTGCGACCTGTCCGTGATTGTTTAATAACCAGTTTTCAACCTCAATAGTATAAGCAGATTTCAGTGGGCCAAAAAATCCTTTGTCTAGCGGTTGTAATTTGTGGCTACCGTGAGGAGAGAGCGAAAGGAGTGTGATGTAATTTTCCCTTGCAAAAAGACTGGCTTCCAAAAAGTAGTGCGAAGAGCGGTTGTCTAAAATTAACAAAAGTGGATCCTCTCTTGTTGGTTTTGTATGAGCAGCGAAATTGCGAAACCAGTCCATAAATAAATCACTATTCATGAATCCAGAATCGGAAACTAATTTTAATGTTCCTTCCGGAGCCCCTTCATAATTGTCTAATAACATTTTTTTCACTAAATATAAGTGCTGGAGGAACGTAAATGCCAGAGGCACTGATTTAGCAAAGTCATGTTATCGTCTCCCCACGTTCACCTAACGAACGGTTTTCTTTCCCGTAGGAGTATAAAATTTTGGTAAATTATTTGGTACAGTGGTAATACCTGATTCGTCCCGGTTAAAAATCCTATGAGCCTGAATTTTTTTACCCTGATAGCATTGTTTTTAAACTGTTAAAAGAATCTTGTAACCTGTACCTTATTAAACGCAACAGCACGCCCCATACTACAGACTTCTGGTGCTCTTAAAGTTAAACCCTGTCTTTTACAAAAATCTCTTACCCAATCTTTGCCAGCCATTTTTTTGCCTTATTAAATGGATGATCAATTCTATTAATTTCTGCAAACTGGTAAGTTAACTGCATTAAGTATCTTCTAGTCAACCTGTTGAATCTGGCATCAAGTTGTCGACAGTGAATGGCTAGTTCATTTTCCATTGTCACAGAAAACGTGTTCTTGAATCTTCCTAGCGAAGATGGCACCGTACCCTAAAACAAAATAAGAGTGCGAATTAATCACTAGAAATTTTTATATGGTTCAATATATCACTGAATCAGGGGAAATAATGAGTTTTCCATGTAACAGTAGGCCTACTCATGAAACATACAGCTTTGAATCTTTTCCTAAGGCTGGACTCATTGATTCTCAGTGCCCTAGCAACGCTTCGTTTGCTTTCACCTTCAGAAATTCGCCTTTGAGCTTCGCCCAACCGTTCTTCAGTATAGGTGATCTTGCGATCACTTGTCCTTTTGTATTTTCCCCTGAGTTCTGAAACAAAAAAGAAAACATAGAAACTACTACGAAGAAACATGAACCGAAAATTATGTAGCGGGCAAGAGTACGCATCACTAGGGAGGGCAAGAGGACGCGCGTATTCTTACCCTCCCACATACTGCGTACTCTTGTCCGCCTAGCTCCTTGTTTATAAATATCCCGATAGAGAACAGCACAGACTAGATACGGCTATCTGACCAACGCCATTGCGTGACAAAGGAGTCCCTCATTGGCAGTATATTTCATAAAGACACTGGAAATATCCCATTAAATTGGCAGACCTTATCTACTACACATAAAATATTAATGAAAATAGTATGAAAAGTTATAATTACCTTTTTTAATCCGCCAAAACATCACCTTAACAAGAGTTGTATTCACAGACACTTCGACACCAAATGGCTATCACATGTACTGGAGAACGGCTTTGCAGTGTTACCAATAGAACAAAATATCCCTGTGTGTACTCTTACCCGAGTGCGTACTCTTATACTTACTCCCTTACCTTACATAACACGAAATTAATAAGGCGATGACAAACGACCTAGTTTGCAAACGGGGGAGGCTGAATGAAGAAACCACACGGAGAGTAGAGACGAACTTGAAGTGGAAAATGCGAAGCTCAGAATAAGCAAGCGCTCATGATGAGATGCTAACCAGTGTCATCAAGGAAGATTGAATTACGATCGAGGAAACATCTGTGTGGAGCGCGGCACTCTATGGAACGGTAGAATTGACTATTAGAATATTAGACTAGAAAAACTAAAAGATTTCATAATCTGGCGTTGTAAGAGGATTCTAAAGATTGGATGGACGTATAAAATAAGAAATAAAGAAGAAGAAGAGTCGAAGATTAAGGTTTATATAGAACACGATGCAGAAAATAATCATAGTGAATCACAAAAGGAATCAGGCACACCATAAGGTACAGCAGGCTGGTAAAGAATATAATTGAAGGAAAAATGGATAGAGAAGTCCATAAGATGAAGTCCAAGGGTTTCAAGAGTGCATAGGACAATTAGAGAAAAATTACTTGAAGGGAACAACCAGGAAGTAAGGGAACGAGCATTGGATAGAGAAGGATGGAGGACTGCTGTCAACTTATCTGAGGATTGCACAACGAATATTTTTATGATCTTACATTGCTTATTTTAATTTAAGAGATGAGCAACAGACGAGGAAATTATTTAATCGTGTGAACGACAGTTGAGTTCATTTTGCATCTTGTATTTAGATGTGGTTGCGTATTTGAAACTAAATACTCATATTCGCTTAAGATTTACATTTATATACCAGTTACGTTGAACAATTTAAAATAGTATGAGATATACTGAAGATTTATATTCGATATTCCTGAGAAACCAGCACTTCCTTAACCACGCGTTACAAAATAGCACTCTGGTGGAAGGCATTTTATTTATCTCGAAGTTGACTTATCCTCCTTTCACTAAGCTGATTAGACATGTAACAAGGAGGTTTATTGTAGTTGTAGTTTGAGCTTGGTGCATATGATTCCTGGATTGGAACAAGTGACTCAATAGGTCTGCTTTTGAAGCACGTTTAAGTTTTTTTGTGTCCACGAGTTTGAATCTGGGTAGCACCAGGCAAGCAATCGGTAATCGGCCTTATCGGCCATTTTGTTTTTATCGGCAAACTTTTACAACATCAGGATTTCAAACATTATGGACTTATTTGTATTAATAATTGACACATTTTGCTGATGAAAATAATAGCTGTTAGCTCATCTGTTTTATTTGATTTGATTTAAAAATGCAATCACCAAATATTACCGTAATAGAGACATGACCGCAATCTTCCAGCACCATGTGTCGATGCCAACTCTGGCAATAGTTTCTGATAAGGCTCTTTCTTTCTTATACTCCGACAATTGTCCAACTCCCGTTCATGACGCATAGAGCCGGTGGACATTCATTTTTATCTCACCTACGAGACTCACTTTCCCACTTATGAGTGCCACCGTTCTCAGATTCTCTCAATAACCCTACTTCTCTCCCCATCGTTCCGTCTTGTAAATTGGATGACCTTGAGTAACTGTAACTATTCATCTTCCAGAAAGTGACTTCAATAATTCAGATTTTTGGGAAAAATTAGTGAGTCCATCATCATATATTTTGCTCTACCGTGACTCAAAATAAATTCTTTGACCATTTGCGTTAAGCATCGTTTTTGTAAATTTGATGGTTATTATTTGTGCGTGTGCACCCTTTGTTAAGGCGGTAATGTGAGAGTCAGCAGGAGGCGAGATTTTAGATAAAGTTTCACCGTATTCCGAAGAGTAAATATAGATTATACACTTAAAACTAGATAGTTTGCGAATCTAGAATCAATATTTATCATATTTTGTTTAACAACCTCACAAAACCTACGATTACAGTCACTGTCACAGTGTTGCACATCATAGATCGTAGGAAAATTAAGGAACTTACATGAACGAAATAAAAATATGATTACGGCAATCTTTTAGAGAAAAATAAAGCCACACTTAGTGATTAACAAACTAAATATCTTTACCTGAGATTAATATCAAATTCAAGAGACTCTACTTTGAGTATTTAAAGTCTCACTAAATGTGAGAAAAGCATAGTGCATTAATATTGTTGTACTTGTGAAAAATCCGAATCCGAATGATTTTTTATTGCACCATTTTTTACGATTTTTCATTATTTTTATTGGTATAAGTACTCATTACTGATACACCATTAAGGGTTTTGAATCAAAGAATTACCATTTATCTTGTTTTAATGTTCAGTACCTTGCGAGATCGGGAATGGACTTGAGGATTTTCCGCGTAAAGCCATGGATTAGTTAGGCAAGACCAGCTTCTCGTTTTCATTCAACCTGCACTTCATAAGCCAAAGAATGTTAATGCTTCATAAGAAAAGGAATGAACAATATAATATTAAAAGGTCCTCACTAGTACTCAATTATATAAATTCCATCGCTCTCTTCCTATCCTTATCTGTTTTAAATTTTTCGCTAACAACCTTCCACCTTCGCTGATTTTCCTTTATGTTTTAAATCGATTTCTTCCCTAACCTCTCCCCTATCCAGGGTCCTAATTCTCCATTAATCTTCCCATCACACTGGTGACACATTCCTCCCAAATCCCTTCCGCTCAACTACTACAGCACTTTCTTACACCACCGCAGGATCCTTGGATGTAAATTCTACTGGCAGTCACCTTGAGCAAGACGCCCCTTGACTCCACAGTAGCTCAAATTTTCCTCTCCCAAGCCACGATACCCAATTTTTAGCCTTCTTCTTTACACTAATTAAGCCCAGGAATTACCACTTTGAAGTAATTTGCATTCCTTCACGCACGTGGCGCTTCTTCTCTCGCGGTTCATTTAAAGAGAAAATTGAGTGCAGCGTGGGTTGCCTTCCCAGCCTACCAACCACCTCCGTCATCAAGAAGCCCTCTAAACTTTACCTCTTTCCACACTCATCAGACTTCTCTTTCCTCGTTTTTGCCGTACCCTCCTGCTTATATCCTCCAGTTCTCGTATCTCTTGTTTTTCATCTCATCATCGCCGTTAAATCCCTTCCATTCGCTGCAACCTCTACCTTGGGCCTTCTAAATACCGCTTTACAAACTTATCCGGATTTATTCCTATGGTGAATGCCGGCGGGCATCGGAAGGTAGTCCCACAAAATTCGAATATTACAGCGTTAAATCGCATTTGAGGCAAATAATGCTTTTCGAAAAATTCAAGACCGCGTCTATTTTCTCCCTAGGTCCAATTATATAATACAAATTGCCTCTATTTAAATCAAGTCAAGATAAACTAATTTCAATAAAGATTAAAATTAATAATTGTATGTGTTTTTGGTGCATATTATCAAATGATTAGTCCATCATAAAAAGTGAAAATGCATGATATTAAGGAAATATGTATACATTTCAAATTCATTTTCTAAAATAAATTCAAAATTTATTTCGTTAAAAATTGATTAGCAATTTACAAATTTCATATTGCTGGATCTCTTGATTCAAGGGAAAATAATTTTAATTTCACTTCTCATGCACGAGCACTTATTCTAAAGATACCTAATAATCCTCGTCTTAATAGTCTCTTCCAAAATACTACTTCCACTGTGGAAATTTCCTTATAATATCATTTTCTCTACTATTACCTCTGTTTCATTAATCAACCACCACTCTTTCGGCTGACACGGCCAAACCGACGAAGCGCATTACTTCATATATTGTCATTACTGGAGCTTCTATGTCGAATTTTCCATCACCCACTCATTTTTAACCCTATCCATTTCTGATTCAGAAAATACTACTCAAGTGCCCCATTTTTACTGTATTTAGCCATTTCTAATGCTTTTCCTGGCATTACCAGGTTTTGCTGCCAATTGCTTCGGGAGTAGAACGATTAAGTGCAATTCTAATTTTGCTTCCAAAGTCAACAATTGTGTGATATAAACCACCAACAACTATTAATTTGATTCCAGCATTAGGACGCCGTACTCATCTTCTCACCCATCCTTCCACCTTTTTCAAACATTCGGTCAGGGTACAAAATCGTCTACTTGTTCAACAACTCTATCACCAATGACTAATTTACACCTACAATCAAGTATTTACCTGGTCATCCTCTCTACAGTTGTAGTCCTACCTTTTTCTGTATTCTCATTGCCATTTCCACTTCTTTTTCATTAATTTCCTTGGCCATACTGACATTCTCGCAAACTTATTCATAAGGCTCATCCTCATCATCCATAATTGTATAATTTAAAAAAATATTTTTCCTGTCTCCTACGTTGCTCTCATTCCACACGATCTTACTATTTTTATACGTTATTGCATCATTTCTCCAACCGTCTTCTTTTGTTTTTCCGACTTTAAAAGTAATTTTTTTATACGTTCAATATTTCTCTGCATCCGTTTTATCCGCATGCATGTTTCCGTGTCTTTATTTCATACACTCTGCACTCATTCTTTTTCCCCCAGTATGTGTTCATTTCATTATTTTTTTTGCTCTTCCTTATATTTAGCTAAAATCAATCTATTACGCGCATCTTTATTTTTATTAACTGCAATATTCTCCGCTTCATTCCACTATATATCACCATATATCATTTGTAGAAAATACATACCTTAATATTACAATATATATGACTCACTTATATGCTTAGCTTTATCATGCCATAATCGTCACAACTCTTATACCATCGTTTAGTTCTCTGTATTGTGCCGTGTAGTAAATATTATTCTTTTATTGTATATTCAGGTTAGTGAAGAGCTTGATATGGAGTGTTGCATTGTGTCGTGCAGAAACGTGGACCCTCAGAAAGGAGGACGAGAATAGGTTTCAGGCTTTTGAGATGTGTGTGTGAAGACGGATTTAGAAGGTGAGGTGTACTGAGAGGAGGAATATTGAGAAGCTGCTTGAGATGGTGGGCGAGGAAAGGAAACTTCTGAATGAAATTCGAGACCTGCACAGTAAGTGGCTGGAGTATGTAATAACGGATTGCTCAGCAATGAAATATAGGGAAGGATGCTGGGCAGGCGGGGAAGGGGAAGAAAGAGAATAGGTTTCATGGACAGGATGAGGTAGGGTAGATCGTATTCTGAGGCAAAATGTGATATACTGGAGCAGGCTAGGCTCCTGCAAAAGTAGAAAATGGGAGGAAATTTTCTGAAATTTAATAAAACCTACCTTAACCCATAGAACACTTTAAAAAATAAAAGTGTATACCTGCGTGATGACTATTCGACAACTTCAGGCTGTTCCACTCTTTTCATTAATGTTGGATTCATAATCATGGATAAAATGGAATAATATACGTGAAATTGAACTCATGAAAGAGATTGGAATAGGAACGAGAGAGCTTGGTCAGATCCATGTCTCTATGTTACGAAGTTGATGTTTTTTGCTATTGTATCATTCAACTAACACTTATTATGGATCGCCATTTCAGCATTCGTCGCGTATTTGAGGTACTTCTCATTAAAACTCTATTAATGATTTCGGCCAATAGTTTGGTACATCATACAAAATACATCCTACGGTCTTAAAATTTTCTTTTCTCTTAAAAATTTCAAGAATCGAAGATGAGCGAGCAACAAAAGTGCATCAGTTTTTTTTTTTAGCTTCAGTAGAGTTGTCTAATGAAGGTTTTGTGCTGGACTTCTTCAGATGTCTTCAAGATGTCAGCTCTGGGCTCATTAGCATGAGATTGTAAAGGTACCTATTTATGGACCAAAAACTTACATTTTATTTGCATTTAATGTGATAAAAATGTGTACTAAGAAGTGCTATGAAGAAATGAGCGTAGATAATGATCGAATATTATGTTAAATGAATAATTCTTTGTGGGCCAAATAAGTCGGTTTCAGCATTTGACGTTGTTCCTTGAAGAGAATCGGCATGTAGCAGATGGAGATGGATTAACGAAAGAGGAAAGGAACGTCACGTTGTACGGTTCGCACGAGACGGACGACTACTAATACCAAGTAGGAACGCCTTTTATGGGTAAAAAGTGCGTAAAAGAAGAGAGGGAGATATAAGGTAGGCCTATTATGGTCCCTCACTTCATCTCTTGGAAGTTGAATATCCCCAATCGTGAAACATGTTTGGAAATTATAAAATAAGATATTCGGGGAGCTGTCTGGAAATAAAACAGGGAATCTCTCTGGGATGAGAATGATTGAGGATTTTTCTCCTCTTTTGGGACCTCACATCCTCTATCCCTTTGTATCTTCTGCCCCTAAAAATCCATCTCTATTCAATGACATTTTTCCATCCTGGGAAACCAATGGGAAACACATGGCACATGGCACAAAAACAAGTTTCTCACTTGACCGTAAAATATCCCTACTTCTTAGCTTTTCGTCTTTTAATGTTGAAATTTTGGACAGCATGCTGTAAAAAGATGCTTAATATTTAAAGTAATCGTAAGAGAATAGTGAATTCACTTTTCTGGAAACGGGAAGCGTATTGCTAAGTTTCAAGATTTGCAGCTGTGCTGAGTTTTTTTGTATTTTACGTTTAAAATTTGGCAGCTATCGCATCCTGAAGTTCCATCGAGCGTAAACTCTTTTAAAATTATTCAATATACTCCGAAAATCCCAATGTTTTGAATCAATTTTTAATATTTTTCCCTTCCTAATTATCAGATATGATTTTATATTGTCTCAGTGAGTGATGTACAATGAATCATCATTCCTTCGAGGATACGGTATTACCGATGAATATCCCACAAAGCGCATCTTCCTGCATGTTGTTTCTTGGTTTTTCTGATAGGAAGTTAAAATAACGTGGGTTGTCAAAACATTTATATGAAATTTAATTTTTACTAGCCATTTCAAGCTTCATTATTTTTACCTACTTGGCAAATATGATCCAGAAATAAATATGGCGTGCTATATTTTAGAACTATTTTTATTATATTTTTATTATTTTACATTACGTTTATACTATATTATTTATAATATTGACTATATTTACCTACTACAGTGGGAGTTGAACGTATAACGCACAAACAAGATCATTTTCGCCTGTTAGACAGCTCTTTGCTGTACCAGTGGCGTATTGTTTCATTCTAATGCCGTCATTAATATGGCAGTTATTTACCAGCTTTCCGAATCAACTTCGAAGATGACGTTTCTTTCGTATGACTGATGTGTAGTGAAATCAAAGATATGGAAAATTTGAAGATGTATCTTATTTTTGGAAATCTCATTCAACCATTTTAAGACATGGACGCATGCAGTACTCGTTGGAATAATTTTAAGCAAAATTAAAATCGCCAAACGAAAGGTGAGACGAAATGACCCATTGTGGACTATCTCGACGTCTTACCTTTGATTTTCTTTCTTCCTTTCCTTACCTCTATATTTTCCAACTCTCGCCTTCGTAGGATTACGTCTTGCGCACATGGGACATATTCTAACAGTCATGGTGAGCCGCATACTTCCCTCCTGTGAAATGTGATCCACAGAGCATTCGAATGAAATACGTTGATAGGAGAAAAAATGAGCCAGGTAAGGGGATATGCGGACCACCGCCAGAATGGCTGCAAACATAGGGTATAGCTTCCAAACCACAGAGACAGGACGAAGGAAGGTCGCGTTATAATACGATGGTACTTTTGTTATGGCTCGGAGTGGAATTAAACAAAGGGATTCCGCATGGCTCCCTTAATTTCCCAACGTTGCTTGCTTTGCACGAGGGTTTTCGGTGACAGAACATCATGCTATGAGGCCAGGAAAGTAACAAGCTTAAGTGAAATGCCAGAGGGAGGAACAGAAAAAGCCAGCGAAATTCCCTTGCGTCCTAACGATTTTTTAAATCTTTAAGCATTCCATGAGTTGTACTCGGGTAAAACTAATTAATTGCCTGAGTTTAAAATGCAAATTTAAGGTTATGGACACATTTATGTCTGCCATGTTATAATTATTGAATTCAAATAATGAAAGGTAATTTATTATAGAATTTGTGATAAAAACCCTCAGTTTTCTCTAGAGCGCTCGTCGAAAAGTGAGGGAAAAATGAGCTGGTTCTGGTAAATTTTTGATGTCAGTAAAATGGTGAGGAACTGCAAGATTTCGAAATATGGTAGAAAAATAGGTTTTGTGTTATCTGTATTTGACAGTGTACTGTAGGAGAGTTATTGGTCGACCGTTGCACTATTCCTGTGAAGTAGTCGATACGCGATGTGTTTATGGATGGCCAACAGCAAGTTCTTAATTCTCAGATTTGATACTTTTGATTTCCATGAAAAAAGTAGACTTATGTGTCAACAGACATGTTTTAATTTTTAACAATTGACTGAAATTTTGTATGAATGCTTCAATTTTGCATTCAGACTTAATTTTATATTTAAAAAAATACGTACCTTCGGATGTAACGAAAGCGTTACATCGACTAACCGATTAGTTTATAATGCGGCGATCCAGACATTGTAGTTGTCTAAACAAAGGAATTTCATGTGCTAATTGCAATATGATAAATTTGAATTCCTCTTACTTAATCCACATTTCGATCTTTTTATGCTAAAGGATCGATTGCCGGGAGGTTTATTAACATTCATGATTTAAAATAAGTGTATGCTGGTTGATTACAAACAAAAGCAAAATAATGGGAAATGCCCTTTCCTAAATTTCTGTAGAGAATTACTCTTTGCACTTGGTCAAAGCTTTGCCGGCAGGTAACTCCTTTTGTTCTGAATCCCAATTATTTCCACTTAATCAACATGAGGTGGAAACATTGCCTATTTTACTTATTTCCCTGAAACCATTGTCCAAGAAAAGGAAACTCATTATATATATTTCTAATATGCTGTAAGGGACTTCTAAAGAGATTAAATAGAATATCATTTGCCATTAAAAAATCTTTTAATTAGTTCACGTTATTGTTCTGCAAATGAATTACGTAATATTTATTGAATGGAATGACTCAGTATTAATTGCATTGAATATAGTTTTTCTCTCTCACTTGACGGCGATATGGTACTTTTTTCACAGTTTTTTATTTCAGGTCGACCGGTTTCGTCACATAGGCGACATCATCAGGTGATGATGTCGCCTATGTGACGAAACTGGTCGACCTGAAATAAAAAACTGTGAACATAGTAGGTACCATATCGCATTGAAATTCTTTAGAATGGATTTTCACAAAGTTAAGCCAGAATTAATCGAGTTTATCAATTCTATCATTGATGGGAGGCATTTCATTTTAAACTAATTGAGGAGGCAGAGCTCGGGTTTCTGGAAGCCTTAATCGTAATTTATATCATTCTTAAGCCATTGTGGAGCGAAAAAAAATAGAAGAAAAGAGATACCGTTTACCCGCATTAAGTGATGGCATGGGACGTTTGGCTGAGGATCATCTCATCCATGGGTCGTCTCATGATAATTGCAATCATAGAGCCATAAAAATGTATGTTTCCTCTTTAAAGCCCAATGGTTTCATGAATGCTCTTTTCTTCTCATTCCCTTAGAGTTCATGCATTTTTAACACACTAGGTAAAATACTTGGAACGGCTCCATAGCTGGAATGTAGGAGATCATACCGTTAGTATGCCAGGTAAATAAATGTACTTGAGTAATATTATGGTCACGTTTCAAGATATAAATCAGTGGACGTCTTAATGATATCCTCGGATGTTTCATTTAAAGATCTCAAAACTTTGTGAAAGTGCAACCTCTTCCCTTAATTGTGCATCATATTCCCACGCATGGAAATAAAAGGACATTTAAACAATTAGGTAAATAAGAGACAAAACAGATATTGTTAGCAGAATAGCCGGAAGTATTCTTCAAGCAAAAAAGGTATTATATCATAAGATAACCATTTCAAGAAAAATAACACTTGGCTGAAACATAAGAAGTAGAAAAGAAGTAAGTTTGAAGTAAAAGATGGACCCATATGAGATTACTTCATTTAGAATCAAGATAGCTTCTCTTTAAGTGTGTATCATTGTCTGTAGCTGGCGCAAAAAATATTTTATAGAATATGCCAAATTTTTAATACAAAAATGCAATTTTATACATGCTGAGATTACTTCCGAGTAGATTACAAAATTGTAACTATGCTAATATTGCTCAAATGTTATGAAAAAAGTCTCTTCTGCTGAAATTTTAAAGCTTAAATAATTCCATTTGGAAAGATTTTTCATATTTTATTAAGATACTTACCTCATTAATTAGTTTTATAACTAGTTTTTTAAGCTTATCATGCTGAAGAAATTTTGTTTAGAACGCAGAAAACTGGAATATTAAAACTGAATTTGAAACATGAGCCGGCCATCGGGTCATGCAGTGGTATCATGGTTATTGGTCTCTAAGATGCCTCTCCGCGGCCAAATTCACCAATTCTCTCCTCAATCATTGGTGAGCTCTTTACGGTTGGACGTATTAAATCCATAAATTATTCATCCCATCTGTTAGCCTCACAGATGGCCCACTTTCATGGAAGGGATTGGATGGTAAAGGATTGAAAAAGGGATTGGTGCATGAGCATGTTGTAACCAAGGCGTTTAACAGAATTCCCATTGACAGCAATTAAGAAAGATTTTGTAAGGCCTTGACTCTATCATCAATTTTTGATGAATTTGTATGCCGAAAATTGATGACTTATCTTTATCTCTATATGGCGTTATCTCTTCTGATCAATGCGCAATAAAGGGAAAAGTAGAGTTACTTTTTTTACAGTTTGGACGAGCCGATATGCAATCGATGACAGATGCCAGATACGCTGATTCTTGGACGTACCCTTATTTTTCCTTGGTGTTCACCGATCCCATGCGGAGAAATTCTCAATCGGGAAAAAAATTAAGAAGCCTTTCACACTCTGCGTTTGGAAAATTCAGTGGGCAGTAACGCGTAAAAATACTTCTTAGTTTAACGCGTTGGCAGATAAATCTGTGCAAACTACTCCTCAGTGAATGATTTTCTCGTCTGTGGTTACCATACTAGTGTAATGTATTGGGAAAGAGAGGAAAGTTAGTAGAAGGAATTTGGAAAGTGCTGTGATAAGTTCTTGTACCAATGTGCCCTACTATAATCTTGAAATGTTGACCATCTATGTCAATGCTATTACAGTTTACAATATAGCAGTCTGATGACTTTTTTCAAGCAATGATCTATCAATATACTTGATGGTGTTTGATTTTATAGGGACCAAATGCTATTAAAAGCATTCTATTTGTGTTCTACCAAATACGAGGTCTGGAATAAAAAAAATAATTATTTCCAACGCAGATATAATGTCAACGCGGATCACAGTCCTGAACTTTATTTTGGGTGAAATATGATTTTAATAAATCCGGAACTAGGGATTTGGGTTTAAGTCCAGGTCAAGGCGGATGATACATCCTCTGTGGAATTTCGCCTATACTTGCACTATGGGGGACTCCGTAAGGTTAACCCGTGGCTTGTCCCGGCACACTGAAAATTGATGAAATGAGGATCATCAGAATTTAGAAACTTGATAACCTTGGCTAAACACATAATTTTAAGTTTAATGCTTAATTCATACATAATAATCTCACTCAAGAGCTTCATTTCATTATCAGATAAATATGAAAATAATATTGGATAGAACTATTCGTGATAGTAATGATAAGTTCTGGGTGCCCCAATGCGGTTCTAGTGTTCAAGCATTAATAGATATAAATACTCACCGCATCACACGAAAATATTTATAATTTTTTAATAGCTTAATGTTAATAGCTTACTTTTACCTTTTACCTATCGGATTAAAACCCGTTAATTTCTAATTTTCTACATTTAAAAATCAACAAAGCACGTTCCTCTTATTTTATATACCTACTGTACTATCGAAGAGTCACGAGTTAAAGAGTTTTCCATATTGACAAATGCAAGCAATTGACTTTCAACAAAATTTCTGGTTATTGATTATTAATTAAGAGGTAAATGATTGCTGTGAGTTTGTAAAGAAGTGGGGAAAAATTAGATACTACTTCAAACGCTGGCACAATTTTCCTGGATGAAAATTTTACCAACTCTTCATTGTTAAAAATGAAGAATTTGGCGAAAAAATACATTAACAAGGGTAATTTCCTCAAACTCGATAGGGTAATGCAGAACCTTTATTTGTTCTCTTTATCATATATTCCATTTGGACTGGAATTAGCGGATATGGACGAAGTAGGAGAGTGTGAAAAGCCAGCGGAGAGTTATTTACCGCTCAGCCGCAATAGCAATCACGTATTTCAATTAATAATTCACATCCCAGGCTCACACCGAATTTTCAGCGAATTCTGCTAAGTTGAATGACGCAAACACTTGCGTATGTCTCCATGAAAATTTATTCCCATTCAGCTACAAAAATATGATGAACTCAAGAGATTACATCCGTTAATTTACCTCTGAATGATAATTATTGCAAAGAAGCTTATGCGTGTTATGCGTGTTTAAGGTATTATGAATGCTTTATATGTGGTAAATGGAAGATAGGGGAGAAAAGCGGAAAATCAGTAGGATTACGTGCACATGGTATACATGGGAAATTTAGGCACTCTTTAAGCACCCTAGCAGGAGAAGCATTTGTCAAGTCTCGGCGTGAGCAATTAATTCAGTGTTCACGAATATTCGTGGCACACCTTAAAAGAGTGGGACGCTACTACTTATAGAGGCTCGAGAATTCTTATTGGACCTCGTATAGAGGCGTGAGGTGAAGCCATTCTCACTTATCTATATAAATTAATTTTGTATCGTGTCAGTCATTCTGTATCCGTTTTGTTTCTTTCTCTGTCAGTTTTTGAGCTAGAAGAGTGAGGTTTGGTGTGTTGAGTGTGGAATCTCTACCTTCATGATTTAGTAGTACTTTTGATTTTATAGCTTGGGCGTGTGGCAGGGGGTATTAGATCACCAGTCGTGCAAAGATGTAAGATATTTGGAGATGAAACAAGTGCAGAGGTTTCTCTTTTTGCATATTTTAATAAGTTCCACTAAACGTGGATTGTTATAGTTTTCGCCATTAGATGAATAAATTATTGCAGTTTCTTATATTTTCATTCAATTTTGTTATACGAAAAAAATTTCCCTATAAATCGCTTTTTTTATGTAAAAATCATGAATTTTATACTTCTGTCAAAAATAGGATATTTCCTTGGTAACCGTGGAATTAGCATTAGCTTTAGAAGGGAAATGGGACTTTTACAATGGTGACTGGGTTTTATATCTAGAGATAGGTATTACAGTAGAAATCTAGGCAGTATACTGAAATGTTGCTGATTACGATATTTTCAGGGATATTTTTGCCTAAAATTGGCAAAATTCATTTCAAGTGGACTAATTTAAGTTGGACCCCTGTAAAACAGGAGATTGCCACGATGTTATATTAATGCGGAAAGCCTCAGAAATGCAAATGGGCTGCAGTTTAGTATCCACACTTTACTGCAAAAGAATGTCGAAACTCGGTGAACATAATATAATGTGGTTTTCTTCTGCTGAATTAAAAAATGAAACTAAAATTATAGCTGAGTAAAACAGGAGAATGCTACGATGTTATATATTAATTTTGTAGCGTGTCAGTCATTCTGTATCCATTTTGTTTCTTTCTCTGTCAAGTTTTGAGCTAGAGGAGTGAAGTTTGGTGCGTTGAATGTGGAATCTCTGTCTTCATGATTTGGTAGTAGTTTTGGATTTTTATTTGGCGTGTGGAAGGGGTGTTAGGTTACCAGCCGTGCAAAGGTGTAAGATATTTGGAGATGAAATGGAGACATGAATTAAAAGGAGTGTATTCTGTTAGTTTATATAAGATTCAAAATAGCGACTGCCTGTGCATGTGGCAGGGGGTGTTAGGTTCCCAGCCGTGCAAAGGTGTAAGTTATTTGGAGATGAAATGGATCGTTTTTAGGTTGTGGTTGCAACAACCAGATGCTGGGAAACACAGTGACAAAGGAGAACGGCCAAAAGGGAGAGTGGAAGACAGTAAAGGTTGTAAAAAAAGAAACCACACAGCTCTCTGATTCAAATGCTTTAAAAACAACAAAGGAGAACAGTTGATAGCTCTGGGGCGGGTACACACCCCTGCTCACGGAGTGAGCACGCTAGCTGCCTGCTAGTCTATATACAGTGTGTTTCAGGAGGAAAGTTCGAAACTTCTGGAGGAGGTAGGGGAGGTGATTTTAAGCATTTTTTTTTTAGCAACATGGGGTCGCAACTCCTTAGTAACCGAGCTATGGCTACGTAAACATTTTTTCAGAAGTATTCTGCAATCACTATGAAAACACCTAATTTCAATAACGAGTATCGATTGATGTGATTTGAAACTTTTCACAGTGGTACATTAGATATGTATTGTTCTTGTTCTGCTATCATCAAATCCAACGGTATCGTATTTTTACGATGGATGTCGAATTTTCCTCGAAATTTAATTCCTCAAAAACAAATAATGTACCATAGCGCTCTTAATTTCAGAGATATCAAAGAAAGTGTAAGAATAAAACTTTTAGTAAATTTATTTGTCAATTTAATGCAGTAAACATCACATCTACACCTTAGAAAATACGGAAGATATGGTAACTTAACTGATGTTATTACAACGAAGCAACATATGTTCTTGTGGATAAGAGCTTTAATTTGCTTAGAAAACCTTGGCAATTTGTGACACTAGTCAAAACTTGCCTTTGAGAAAAAGACCCGGGGAGAATATAGAACCAAGGTCATGGTCTGGTTGCTGAGAGTTACAAAGTTAACAGTCACAAAGACAACAAATACTTGTTGGTGGGGTTTACAATATGAACGAACAGTTTCTCCTAATTCCAGAATCATTGTTAGACACGTTAACAATCGGAAATTTTTCCGCACAACCTGAATGAATTTAAATCTTTAACAATTTCTTAGTTTTAAAAAAGAAAAAGAAGTGCTCATCAAGTGGAATTTCTTTCCCTTTAATTTGAGATGAGGTTTCCTGTTTAAGCCTCCTAGTATGTCTTAAGCTAAGTTTTACCTGCTTTGTTAAATGTATACACAATTGACGGCTGATGTTGAGTTGCAGGTGCAGCGACTCAGCCACTATCGCATGTTAACCTGTATAGTCATTTTTTGTATTGGTGCAATAAGAAAAAAATGCCATCTATGTTCATAAATGAAGAATACGCGGAAATCCATGTCATTTATGGATTAATCGATGAAAATGCTTCAGCTGCTGTCCATGAGTAGATTGCGGAAAACATTTACTCAATATAAAACTAATTTTAACTTATTCTAATATTAGTTAGCTATTATACTAGTAATTACTGATCCAAATTATTTTTCAGAATACGCGTTTTTAAGATGATATCTATATATTATTTGAAGTTATTAATGATCTCTTATGGAAATTAATGTGATGTTTCTTTTTTTATTCTAAACACAAAAACTTAATTGTGTAGTTAGCAGATTCTTGTTGTATTCCCGTGTAGAAAAAAATGGAAATGCTTTCCTAATTATAACTCATATTTAGCTTCATTAAAGCTCATTGAATGATACGTGTTTCTTCTAAATTTCCGTTATTTTTGGCTCGTTACTTGCCATCATAGTCCCTTTCTTTCTTAAAGCGTTGGTTTCGATAAACTATGCTCCAATTTCATTGGGAAACTAAAAGTACAGTATTTGGAAGGAAAAGTTACTGCCTGGAATTACTAGCTGCTATCGTACCAATAGTATTATCATATACTCACAGAGTATTTTTATTTTTTTACTTTGATAATAAAGGGCCTTTTAGTTTTGGTGGTTACTTAAATCATAATGACTTTAACAGTTTTTAAAATGAAATACAGACAATTAGCTTATTCTAGTCACTGTACGTTTAGATATAAGTATACCTGCTCATAAACGTTAAGGTGGACTAAAGTGGTGCGACACAACCATAATTGGAAGTTTGGATGCTGCTGCTTCATGCACATCTAATTGGGAAATGGAGGCAAAATTAGTTCTGCAGTCAGACTTAAGGGTTTCCAATGGTGAATAGAAGCTCTTAACCGCAAGAGAATCCCATAGAAGTGACGCGCACATCGGCAAACTTTGGAACTGCAATCGAATTTTTCCAGACTAGAAATGAGATCACTTAACTAGGTCAAGTCAAATAGATTGTGCTCAAGTGGAGGGTTGATTGAAACCCACTAAGTGATGGGTAAGATGTGAAGGTTGAAATGCGTAAAAGATTCCTTATTTCACCATGGCAGGAAAACGTAAGTATTAAAGACGTGATGCGTGCCTTCCAATACGTAATTTTGCCAATAAAATTGATTGGCCATGTCATGCATAAGTGCAAGTAAAAAGTACAGCCAAGAAATTTTCTTAAAATCATATATAGCTAATACTAGTGATTTACCTTCAAGCACATCTGATTTTCACTTTGGATGCAACTTTTGCCAATGCAATTTTAGCCCATTAATAGTTTATTGTATCGCAAAATTTTGGTATTTGATATACACACACCAGCTTTTAAAAGTGTTTTATATTCTTTTGTAGGATGATATAGATGGGAATGGGTAAGATAGATGTAGAAATTGTAAGATGATCGAGAGCCAAACAGTAACTTGAAAAAACCCGAACGAACTTCTGTAGTTCTACCGTATATTGAAATGTGGCTGAGCATCTACTTCATGCCACCAATTTTAAGCACCTACAGTGCGTTTCACGTTTCCACTTTACCTCGGCACTTGTTGATAATAGTGTGATAACGTCACTCCCTCTCCTTCTTTCTCCTCCTCTATCCCACCTCTTCTTTAGTCAATGCCTTACCTTTTGTGGCCATACCCGTGGATATGTGCTCATTATCTATGAAGAAATGAAATCACTCCCTCTCCCTCTTACTCCTCCTCTATCCCACCTCTTCTTTAGTCAATGCCTTACCATTAGTGTCCATACCCGTGGATATGTGCTCATTATCTATGAAGAAATGAAATTTAAGTATATTAGAGCTGGACGCCGCGAAGTTTTACTTCGGCGGCGCCGCCAGTGGCGGAGCCGCCGAAGTAATAAACTTTAAAAAAGTAATGAACTGATAAACAGTCGTATCTATGCATAAATGAAAAGTTATGGAGTTCATAATTACGCCTTATACGTCTCAATGAGTATAAAGTAGTTAATAAATATAAATATTTGTGTGTAAACGGTTAACTATGAAATATTGCAGTAGTTTTTGATCCAAACTATACTAACAATACTCAGTGTACAGAAAAAATGTTCTTTGGCGCGCATGGCTGAATTATTATTATGGCTACCACCTGCCGCTAGTTCACGACACCGACGCACATCGTCATTCTGATGAATAATATCTTGTTTTCCAACTCAGAGATGAGCCTTGCAGTTTTTTTAGCTGTTTGAAAAAGTCCAGCAACAATGAATATGCGTAGATTACGCTAGGTGATGCTCGCCACGCACAGACAGGCCTGTTTCATGGTTCGATGAATCAAAATTGTCATTTATGTCGACTGTAGATGACGTTGGTGGGCATCGAATACCATACTACGATTGTCAATCGATTTTCGACGGTCAATTGATTGACACTGTCCGATCGATTGCCGATGGTCGATATACTACCAATGATCGATCGATTAACGACGGTCTATCAACTTTCGATGGCCAATCGATTGTCGATTATTTATTGATTGTCAATGGTCAATCAATAATCGAATGTCAAAGGCCAGTCGATGGGCAGTGATCTAGTGAACGCACTATAAGCTTATTGTGTTGACGATCACTGACTAGTAAATCGGAAAATTGGCGCGTATCTGCCGTCAACCGCGGCCTGGCGCACGGACGACGTCTCGTACGGGTCAACGAAAATTGACAATCATCAAAGATTACTGTCGAAAATCGATAATCAAAGACATCGACAGTGACAATTATCGATGATTGCCCATCGAACAAACCTACGCCCATATATTTCCAACCCGTTGTTACTCGCCGTTACGGAGACTGAAGGCGCCTATCCATCCAGTGCCGCAGCAAGTCGTTGTCGGAGACGTTCTCTGGAATTAGATAGGTACAGAGGGAACTCCCTCTCTACAGCTTCTTCGATCGCTCGACTATCGAGTGCTTCTTGATGAGTTCATTAATGTGTTGCACAATTTTGGCGTAAGAGGAAGAAGGTGATTCGGTTTCAGCAGCCGCAACCTTAACGTTAGCGTAGTGTCAGACGCACTCCTCCTTTATGTCGCAGAGTCGATCGTGGAGATAAGTCTCTCAGGTGCGTACTGCCAGCGAAATGTATTAGTTCAAGTTGGACAGGTTTCTGATACTCTTGTGTAATGTATTTATGTGTACGTACTTTTTAGGACAAAACATCTGCCTACCCTCTCGAACAGCAACAGAAGTTCCACATAGAGAGAAATGTCAAGAGTTCTATCATCTCTTAAGCAGCTCATCCTTCTAGAGGAGAACCATTTTTCCTGGCTTTCCCCTCAGAATAAATAAAGTTAATGCTAGAGTCTCTTATGTTTTGATCATCACGATTAAAACCACTGTGAAATAATAACTCGCTATTTTCACTACGGCGATTTTGCAGAGTAATGTATATTTGAAGTACCAATGAGTAATTTCGTGATTAAACTGATGTAGCTCTGGTAAAAAATAACCCGAGTACTTCTCAATTGTTATTCATATTTTTGCTCTAAATATGGCAGTAAACAAGTACGTACGTTCAGTTATCTTTAGAAAAAAACGTCTAATTTCTTAAAAAAATACTCTGTCGCTAAAAGTGATATGTGGCAGCTCGCTTAATAGATTCGAAATTGCGAGAGGGTGCGCCTAAATATTAAAAATTAGAAGTCGACTTTCTACTCCGAAAGTCAACTTTTTGGAAAACCGACTCTCAATTTTCAAAGTCGACTTATGTCATAAACTTTAGAATTTTGTACGACTGCCATTTCGATTTTCGAATAATCAATTGAACATTTTGTGCAAATAGAATTTGTTGTAAAATATTTATGAGCCTGAAAACAAAATTTATTATTTTCTAGAAGCATAAACTTGTCTAGGAGGAAGGAAAGTGGCACCATTTTCACACTTTTAGAATGGCTATTTCTCAGGAAGGCATACATTTATCCCAGTTTAAGAATAGTTCCAAAGAAGGCTGGGCAATATGATTAGCTTTGTCGTTCTTTAGACTTGGTGCCTTCATTAGAAAGCGACGAAAAAATCAAAACATTTCAAATGTCCCTTCTTTTTAAGTTCCTTGTCGTGTGGTACCATTTTCACACTTTCATCAGTACATGGTAGCAAAAAGTTGAGTTTTTAAAACCTCAGCACTCCTCACCTGTCTCAATCAAACTATTTGAAGATCTATAAATTTATATCTCCCCTTCGATGGACAAAACAGTTGCCCATAGCTTCGTCAAGCCATTTTGGCTTTAACATATGCATAAAGGAACCAACTTGATGCATAGGTTTGTTATATCGCGAATGAAAGACAGTCGCTAATGTGCTGATCATGGGAATCGTCCGGATGAGTTTATTTTCTTTGTATGCAGAACCAGGAATTTAGGGTACAGGAGAATACGAGTAGAACGAGGAGTGGACCAAGGCATTGCGCCAGCCCTTTTCAGCCTTAACAGCTATTACACATATTTGGCTTTTCACTATTTCATGTTCAGCGCGAGAATTTATACCGGTGGCAAGTGCAGACTTGTGTTTGTGTTTCGACGACGGTACTTGGTTTACTGTCCCATCGTGTGACATCTGATATCGAAAATGGTACGCAAGAGTTCTATGTGGGAATATATTACTGAAAACTGCATGTCGACAAAGTGAAGGGCACGGTTTGTAATTGAGAATTTAGTACAACGGGAGGGCTACAACTCACATCGCTTTATCGAGGACTGAGCATAAGACTATACTTGAGACTTACAAAACCGTCAACGGCAAAAATGAACTAGCCAGGCAGCGAGGGACCCTTTCAAGCAGACCAAGAGAAAGGAAATGATCCGGATCCACGAGTGCCTCAAATTTATCTTATAATTGTTAATCGTTTCGTTTCAGCGATCCATGAGCTAACATTACACCACCATCCTAATATTCTCAAGTACTTTTACTTTCCAGTCCATTTTTCGGCTTGCTCACGCTCGTTCTTTCGCGAAAATACTCTCCTTATTATCATTTTTTCGTCGAACAGGTTCTTCAACTCCATAATTATCATTCAGAATATTTCCAGTATTTCTTTACTTCCTATATATTGTTATTTAGAATAAAACTATCATCCTACGTACCATTTTTGTGCTGTTTACATTGGCCATCACTATTTTGGTCACAAAACAATCGCAACATAATCAACTTTAATAAAAATCATGAAATAACATAGTTTCCGTTTCTTTTGCTGTATAGCTTTGGCTTTGTATTTGGAACTTTAGAAGCTGAAGTCGACTAGTGTGTCGTCCAGTCGACTTCCAAGGTTGGATCGTCCAATGTCCGAAGTCTGAAGTCGACTTTTGCGGAACGATTCCAGTTCCTAGGCGCTCCAGGCAACTTGGGTGGCATGCGCTCTCTCAGGGTCGTGTCTCAGAAACTATTCCGCAGAAATTGAAAATATTCGATATGGAACATATAAAATATGTAATAAAATGTTTTTAATTTCAGAAAAGAAATTAAAAAGGTCAGGTCATTTCTGACAATTGACCCGATGGGTCTTCTCCTTCTCCAATGGCAATATTTTACATATGATATTTCCTAATCCAATGGCACCAATCAGGGTATGTTTCGAAAGAAATTCGGGTTTCCGAAAAATATGGTCCACTCCAGTATGTCACGCCACGGCGCCGCCGCCGGAGTTTTTGTCGGTGGCGGCGTGGCTTAATTTGCCGGCGGCGCGGCGGCATCTCTAGTTAGAACACGATGTGTCTGGCTTGGCCTCGGCTCGTCCGCCAAACTTGTTGTGCCGCTGCTGAATTTCTTATACCATTCGTACACCTGAGTCTGCGATAAACATGCAGCCCCATACTGTTCCAACATGCGTCGATGGATTTCTATTGGTTTCGTTCCTTCACTGTGTAGGAAACGGATCACTCCGCGCTGCTCTTCTTTGGTGCACTCCAGTAGTGGGGCCGCCATATTGGAAACTTCCATATCGCGCTCCTGGGTTACGTGGGGTCGCGGTACCAATGCCAATTGATGGAGGGAGAGTTCATGCGCATACGTACCGGATCTAATTGTAATAAGAGAGGTTTTAGATTTTCTATAGCAGTTTTCCGGTTTTCATTTGACTCGCCCTTGTATTTTTAGAATGTAAAGCTCTCGGGTTTTCAACCGGGTGATGGTGGTTTGTGGCACCGACGTTGCGAAGGCATCGTCTGCCATCGTCCTCAGGGTGATAATTTTAGCTAGGAGGGTGTCATTTTGTATAAAATATGCTCTGCGCATAGGCTTAGCTCATGATTGGTCATCTTTTCCTGCTCTTTTTCTTATGAGTCTCATGATTGGTTTCCACGCATTGTTTATTGAAAACCTCTGTTGATGTCTCTGTTGATGTTGTCTCTGTGGTTGATTTCCACAGCCGCCTTTACAATTGGGTTCCAATAACTTGGAGTGAGGTGAAGGATTTCGGTCCCTTCGAAATTGATCCTGTGCCCACTCCCAAGGCTGTGTTCTGCTACTCTGAGTTTCTCGGAGTGAAAGAGCCTGTGCTCCTTTCATGTTCTTACAGGCGTTTTTCTATGGTGCGGCAAGTTTTGCCGATGTACACCTTCATGTATTCACACAGGATGTGGTAAACGCCAGGCATTTTCAATCCCAAATTGTCCTTGGCGGTCCTCAGGATGTTTTTAAGTTTTCCTTTTGGTTTATGTATAGTTGTTATGTCTTGTTTGGCCAATACTCTGGCGAACTGTTTGGATATCCTAGGGATGAAAGGAAGGCCGGCGCAGTATTTGCCGTGCGTCTGCATTTATAGCATAAGAGCCCATAGTAAAGTGGAAATAATACTTTTCACTCTCTTAATTGGTCTAACGGAAGATTTTGGGGAGTTATCTAGTCCATGGGTAATATTTTGCTCTTTTTCCTATGAACTACAGCTTATTTCGAGCTATTCCGGGATTTTTGAGAAAATTCAGTTTTGGATCGTAATTATTCCTGTGTTAACTTTAGCATAATTTGCTGTATTAACCTTTAGGATATGAGTGATATAGAACCCCCTGAAGTCTTCCAACTCTAAAAAATCAAATGCAGCTCCAAATTAACTTTTCTTTTGCTCCTAACTTATGGACTAACTGCTCGTAGTGAGGTATTAGCTCCTAAAACATGCGAAATTAGCTATAAAAAATTCACTTCTCCTGGAATTCTACCTCGGACGACATTTAATGACCTGTTGACCTGCAGTGCTAATTACTTGTTCAGAAAAGCGCTCTCGAATATCTTCTAAAATAACTTGTAAAATATGTTTCTTAAACAATATTTTTATTTCGTATGGATATAAAAATTAGGTTCTTCGTGATAAATTCCCATATATGAGGCCACTACAATTTTTACAATGAAATGAAGTCAACTCAATTGGACTCAATTTTTACAGTTAGACTCAATTAAGTCTAGCAGTAAAAATTATACCTGCTATAACCAATGATGTGTGAAAGGATAATCCTCATTTCTTGTACATAAATTCACCTAAAATTAACTCAACAAATTGTTCCTTTGATGTGAAATTTTAATCGCTCGCATCAGTCGATGTGGTTAAATAGAACAAAAAAATTGAAATTCTACGCCAATAATTAATGTGTATTCATCTTACGAACACAGGTTATCACTTGGAGGGAACTATGGATGAACTTTCCGGGATAATGTAAAAATCGGGAGAAAGAAAAGGGCTTTTTTTTATTTCTGCGTCTTTGCAGCAATCCCCAACGGCAACTATCAAAGATCTCCACCCTTCCATGCATCGTTTCGCTCAATCGGAATCGGGAGGACGGGTGGGATTTAAGGGGGCAGGGTCTGGGTGGAGATGAACAATCAGATGAGAAGTGGAATAAAGCGAAGGGTCCGGATGAGAGTGAGACCGTGACTAGGGCAGAAAAAGGGACTACTGCCCCCAAATCCACTTTTTATCCCTAAAAGCTTTCTTCCAACGCCCAACCCTCCCTTTTCCCTTCTCCGACGCCATAGGAGTAAGCGAGGGGAACTCAAGCAATCTTCAAGAACTTGAAAAGTCTCTTCTAGAACTGACCCGTGAATAAAAGAAGTCTGTATTGGACCTTTTCTTTTTCTATCCGGCTTTCTGTCTCCCGATTCAATCCGGTCATTTTTTTTCTCTCTCCGTCCACTTTCCTCATACTCTTTGATCTTCCTTGATTGGCACCAAACGCCTATATTAGGGGAATTTACTTTCCTGAAAACGCAACATCAAATAACTTTCCCAACAATGCCACATGTAATAGTTACTAAAAGTGAAGAAGAAAAAGTTTTCCTTTTTCCTCTTCTCTACTTTCTCGCTCAAGTTTAGAATCACCTAATGATTATCTTTTCTCCTGAATACACCTAGGAGATAAACCCTGTGAGCTGCCGTCCTTTGCCTGTACGTCTCATTAATTTAGTACCTTTTTTTTCGTCATTTACTCGCAATATTTGGTCTTCATTTTATGCGACTTTGGCCATTTTTGGACTTCATATCTTGCCTCCCTCCAAACGAAGCTTGTTTCCCTCTTATTTACACATTAATTCCTTCTATAAAGCTATATTTTCAAAAAATGGAACAATATTTAGTATGCTTCATTGAGAGCTTCAAAATTTTTTCTGAGACGAGATTTTAACTCCACTTACAGATTTATATTTCGTTCCCAATACTTAATAAATTATCCTGGCTCTTGGGGCCCCGCTCGTCGTAGTGGATCTTTGTGGCCTCACGAAGCAATGGAAGCGCAGGAAGAAAGCAGAATTCCAAGGCTCGAGGGCAGGTATTAGTCCTAATACTTTATGCCTGACATCTTTTGAAATGGGCTTGTCCTCATGTGTTGAAGGATAAGATTAAGACTCAGTTATTAACGCATCCCATCAAATTTAACTCGCAAGCATTTAAATACTTTTCCCTACAATGGTACACTTCTCCAATTTGCTACTATGATACCAGACCTCAGACCTTTGCATGGGTCTATGTCAATAGTTGCAAGTCGTTACCTTTTATACGCATGTTCTTTTAATTGTAACCATACTCGCTATTACCTCCTCCCCCGATAAAATATATCCAAATTCGTATTGTATATGCCAGATTGGTTATACTGCATAAATCTGAATCTCACACTTTATTTAAGATATTGACCTTATTTCCTTTTCATTAGCATATTTGCATAAAACACGTCGTAAATTAGCATATCTAATTCCGTGATAGTCCAAAGCAAAAATTGGATGCATAATATTCTCTTATGCGATGTTTGACAGATATATAGCACAGTGATTTCTGAAAAATGAAATTGGAACTCAAGCGTGTTAACAAAACTCGTGCCAAAAAGGTTTTCCCTCCCTCAACTTCATCCTATTCGTTTTTTAAATTATTTTACTTTTGTCTCCTAGCCACCAAGTTCCTCCCGAGACACCATATTGGAACTGCCTTTTACAATAACTTTATCCTAAGAAATTTTTTCTCCAAATCCAAGGATAACATCCCCTAGTTGGAAAGGAGTGGTGTGTACAGGCTTAAGTGGGCAGTGGGCCTTCTCATGACTAATGACCAAATTTGTTATGGAGTATTTGTATCTAAGATGCTGTTTGAAGTTACTTAGCCCCCTAATGTAAAATGCGTATTTCAATGAATTCGATACATAAAATTTCTATTTCTTTCATTTTAACATGATCTTTTAACAATCTGAAGCTGTAGTAATCTGAACTGACATTAGGCTGTGTTATTCGTGCCTCCTCGTCGGCATCCCTTCTGCAATTCTCTCAGACATCCCTCCCTCCTTATCCTCCGAAACTCAAGTGTGTTTAGTCTCCTCCTGAAAGTCCACCAAATCACTGTTGGCATCCTTTTCGAGGTAAAGTAACCTTAAAGTCAAATCATAGAAAGGGTGCGTTCACTACCCTTGCCTCCGCGGTCTAAGGTGTGCGCAGAGGTTTTTGATTTCATTCGACACCGGATGAATTTACACGCAAATTGAGGACGACGGACGTTGAGTCGAAGTTGAAAGGATGGAAGGAGAAGGAATGGAAGAGTCGATCGAAAGACCAAAGAGCGCTCTCATGCCGTAAGAGTCCGCTCTCATCGCCATTTGGAATCTGCCTTAGAGGATTTCGTGGAGAGGAGGAGCAATGTCTCTTGGACACCCTTTCCTTTCAACGCCGTGTCTCTCAAAAGGTGGACGGTCTATCTATTTACTTCCTTGCGTTCTCTCTTTCTCTCTCCTGCTGCATCAATTATTCCTTTCTCTAACTTTTCTCTTTCAGTTTGGCATGGTTCGTTCACTGCATTTTCCCTTAGACATGCTCTCACCGATTCGCTCTCGTTGCCAAAACCCAGAATGTTAGCAAGAATTTTTGCAACGACGCTTGGAGGATAGAGAGAGGGGTTAGAGTGAAAGAGCTTAGAGGAAAACCATCTCTTCAAATTCACCTCCATGGAAAATCTGAGAATCCACCAGCTGTTTTGGTGAAAACCCGCTTCCCCTGCACCACTGCTAGGCAACATGAGATACTTTTTCCAGCCATTATGAAGATTCCCCGAAAAATACAAATTTCATAACAATAGTTAGTTATTCACCAGAAGTAAAAGAGTTTTTTCTAGAGTTATCTTTCAGTTTCAGAAGTAAAAGAGTTTTAAAAAAAAATTTTGGTAAGAGAATAATGGGTCATATTTAGCATCGAGTTCCCGAAGACATATCATGAAAGATTTAGCTATGCGAACGATGAAAATCTTGATCTGGCCATTGAAAATCTGTAATCCAGTAGTCCTCTTGCAGTATCTCGGGAGGCAAAAAAAAAACTGTAACGGATGATATGTGTAAAGACAAGAGTGAAACTCCAGGTTATTGACGAATAAATGGGATATTTGAATCGTCTATAATCGGAACAAAAAAGGTATAGCCATGTTGTTTAACTCGCCAGAAAAAAATAGATCGGTAATTTTCACGATATGATTGATGTTAGATATGAAAGAAATAAATAATCAAAAAGGGAAACCTCGTGTTGCTTTAAATTACAACTGTATAGTGTAACCGGTGCCTTTTGCCCGATTACATTTGGACGTGGGAGATGGGAGTGCGACGGTAAAGGAAGGCCGTTTTTTGGTTAGATATATGTTCGTCTGTATGTGTGAGTGAGTGTAAGAGGGTTTTGAGTGTGTGATATGAGTCATTTGGGTCCCCATTTGAGGTTTCCCCATTTTCTTCCCCACAAAAATGTGAATCTCTCTCCCCTTCCCTCCTTAAGTGTGCCAAACAGACGGTCAAGAAGAAGAAGAACGTGGTTTCCCCCCCCCCCCGTGTCCTTGGTGAAATGACCGTCCATCCCCATGTGCGTCATTCCTCTTTCTTTTTTTTCTTCCCCTGACCCCCCCACCCCCCCTCTGGTGATCCCTCCCCTCAAAGACTATATAACGTGGCGTACCTAAGAAAAAGGGCTTCTTTTTTTTGGCTTTTCCACGTAAGCAAAACGCTCCTAAGAGTAGGCGGAGTGTGGGAGACGGCATGAGAGACGGAGTGGGTGGACAGATCCTGAGAGAAGATGAAAGAGGGTGCTAGATACGAGTAGGAGTTGTACGGTAGACTCGTTGGTACCAAGGAAAGGATCGCCCAACTGTTGCCAAGAGGTCATTTCCCACCCGTGAACCTGCCAGAGAGTGTGCAGGGCAGCCTACGCCGCAGAACGGAACCGCCACCATCAACAGATCGAGAGCCCCAAAAATTCAACAAATTGTAAGAGAAAAAGCCACGAAATCCCGCCCCCCCCCCAAAGAACAGAAGAAAAATCCCACCCCACCAAGTCCAGAAGAGAATTCACTAAAAAGGTTTATAAAGTTCCCTCGCACAAGTAGAGAAGATGACAGTACTACCCCCTATTACAGTGTGAACTTCAGTGCAACATATATTTTGTTGTTTTATATTTCCATTCCCCCCCTTTTTTTTGTTTCTTTTCTTTTTGTTCCCTTTTCTTGTGGTTTTCGTATGGGTTATGAATGTGAAAAACATGTAACGTGTTTTTTTTTTTTGGTCTAGGTTAAGGACTTAAAATTTTCTGTTGTGGATATTTGAGAGGCTGCAGCCTAGTGAATTACGCATTATATTTCATTGAAATCCAAGGAAAAGAAGTTAATTGTTTCTTTTGTTATCGACTTGATTGTATTTGAAAATGATCATATTTAAAACTTATTAAATTTATGTTGAGTGAACTACGCAGTCGAACGGCTTTCTTTATTCGAACGCTCCTATCTCAGGTCTCGTCATCCCTAAATTTTCCCCTCCTTCCCTTTCCCAAACCCCATTCCCTCGCCCGAGGTGCATGGGATATCCCCGCTACACCTCTGCCCTCCCCTTTTGCCCTCCAATTCCCCTTTCCCTGAATGTGCCCCGAAGGCTGGTCGCCGATCACCCGATTAATAGAGGGAAGACGGGCGACACGACATCACGACGGGTTACAATAGATAGAGGAGTAGATACAGAGGACCAAACGTGTGGAACTTACTCAGAATCTCAATCAACAAGGAGATGGCAACTATTTTTATCTCTCTTGAATAATGCTGATATACATGTTCAACTCTTCCACTTAATGGTATTTGTAAGGTATCTGTCTTCAAGCTTCATGAAAGAATACCAGGTAGAACGTTTCAAAACGAAACAACCCACATAGAAATGTAACTTTTTATTCAAGGTACCAACCGTGAAACAGCGATGAGTTGATTGAGCACTCAGTCAATAGAAAGGATGGATGGATGGAGGAGTAACCAGTGGTTGCGGAAAAAATGGTAATCCTACAAAAAGTGCGATGAATGTTATTTTTTATGGAGTCAGATTTAAAATTATCAACAATTTTCAGTCATCCAAGAGTAATATATATGGTGTGGTTCAAGGTAGTTTATTTTTCTAGTTGGATTTTCTTTGCAAAATAACATTAAAATGTCGATTTTATCCATAGACCTTATTTTAATTTGGCATTTCAAGTATTTACTCCTTTAAAATAATTGTATGTGGTGATAAATGCGGGCAGCTCAAGAAAATAGCAATTATCATGATCATAGTATTGGTTCACTAATTGCGTCTCGGGCCTGCCAGTACTAAGCTTTGAGGCGCACCCGCTTAAGGTTTAACGCCGATATTCGTGGTCATCTATTACTACGAGATGAGATTACTCCCATAAGACGCATCTTGATCGTAAATATCTAAATAGTTCAATTCCTGCACGCGATCACTGTTAAGGGGGAAATACCTGGCTGAATAAGAGCCTTTTGTAAATAAAATGGTCACTCCTTCTCCCGCTTCATAAGTTCCACTGCGAATACTGCATTGGTCCCAAAAGCTATCTTCCAAGGAGGTTTGTTAGTGCTGAGAGTATTCTACCGGGGAATAAGAAAGTCTGTCCTAATACATATATAAAAGCACTTGATCTCATCCCGGGGATTCCTGAATTTTCCCCCAACCATGCGACGCGGAAAAATACTTGGGGAAGAGCGGTACGGGATTGCAGCACTGTAACTTCGACTTGTCTGTGATAAAGGCGCCATTAGGTTAAAGAGTTGCAAATGATGAAGTTCAGTTCTCCCAGCTTTTAAGTGGATACGAGGAGCACACACTGAAAATGATTCACCAGTTTACTAAAAAAATAACGCTAACTAATCTACTCTTGATATCGATTGAAAAAACAGTGTCTTGCTTGTTAATCAAATTACAATCTGAAAGTCTCAGTACGTAAATTAAAAAATGAAATATCTCTATAATACGCCGAGCATAAATTCCAATTATTTTTTTAAATCCTCCATTATGGAAATTATTCTGAACTAAACCAGTTTTTTTCGTAGCTATTCCGCTATTTTTTTTGTACCGAGGATAGAACTAGCAGCTAATCCATACGTAATGGATGTTACATTTATTCTTTTTAAAACGTATATTTTCTTTCCTGACTTTTACACGCCTTTTAAGGCCAGAAGTAGACAAAAAGAAATTGTCATAGTACATATGGTAAAAGGCTATGCTTGACTATATATAAGTACAGAAAATAAAATGATGTGTAACGGACGATGCACAATTCTGAACATTTTATTGTGGTCACACAGCAATCAACAAAAATCTGTACCTTAAATGCGCCTTTCTTCTTCTCTGGTTACAATCCTAGGATTGGTCTGCAACAGTCTTCCACTTTATCCGATCTTGGGCCCATATTTTCATTTCTCTGTACGATTGGCAACCTAGTTCCTTCATCAACTGTCCCATGTAGTCCAGTCTAGGTCTGCCCCTCTGGATTTTTTCCCTCTACTGTACCTTCTAGTATGGTATTAACCAAGCTTTAGTGTCGGAGAATATGTGCCTATAATAGAATCTAAAATTAATTCTGCTAAGCGGTACAACGTATAGTTTTGACATACATTTTAATTGAGACTATTGGAAGTTAATATATAAATTTTATTTAGCTGTGTATTGAATATTAGGAAGTTGCCATCCTTAACATATGCCGCTAAGTTCCATATGCCATAAGTAGTTCAATACATTTTCAACCTCCTTCGCTAAATATAATTTATGTACTGAAGTAATAAATTGAGTTAATTCCTCATAACATGCATTTTCGTCATAAGAAACCACCCAATTTTTTTGTTTTCTGGTTTTTCATTATTTTTTTGCTAACTGAAGCAATGGTATTGAGGATTTCAGAAAAAAGGCTAGTAAATAAAATAATTCTTAAGTCATATACAGTACTTTTTCTACTCATTTGATGAAGGTTTCACGACAAACGTTCATTGAACAAAATATTCATGATTTAATAATGTTTTATTACCATTTATCTGGTTACTAAAATACCTCTTTTACACATATCGACTGCTGAATTCTTTTGCTTACTTGAGATTCGGCATAAAATATTCAAAGGAGCCCTAGCAATCGGGTATCATGAAGTTGCGTCTGGCAAGGGTGGAAATACCTGTGTAAGTGTATGAACTTCATTGCACCAATCTCTGTCTATACTCATCCTTCATTTGAACAATTTTTTAACTAAATGGAAAGGAAATAGATCATAAAAATATAAGTATGGCCATGTGCATTTTTCTGTAACTGTTGAGCGAAAAATCAAGAACACAAGCGTAGTTTATTTTCCCATTATTGAACTTTTACATGTCACATAAGCATGCATTTTTAAATGTTTAATGTCATTAATCTTTTTCAATTTAATACACCTATATATATTAACTTTGTAGCAAGTCAGTCATTATGTATCCGTTTTGTTTCTTTCTCTGTCAATTTTTGAGCTAGAAGAGTGAGGTTTGGTGCGTTGAATGTGAAATCCCTGTCTTCATGATTTGGTAGTAGTTTTGGATTTTTATAGCTTGGGCGTGTGGCAGGTGGTGATAGGTCACCAGCTGTGCGAAAGTTTAAGTTATTTGGAGATTAAAAGGAGACATCAATTAAAAGGAGTGTATTTAGTTAGTTTAAATAAGATACAAAAGAGCAGCTGCTTGGGCAAATGGCAGGGGGTGTAAGGTCACCAGCTGTGCAAATGTGTAAGTTATTTGGAGTTGAAATTGAGACATGAATTAAAAGGAGTGTATTTAGTTAATTTAAATAAGATCCAAAAGAGCGGCTGCTTGGGCGTGTGGCAGGGGGTGTTAGGTTACCAGCCGTGCAAATGTGTAAGTTATTTGGAGATGAAATGGATCGTTTATGGGTTGTGGTTGCAACAATGGGAATATTTTGCATTGCAGGGAATTGCAAATGGCAACAATTTCCCAGATTCTGGGAAACACAGTGACAAAGAATAAAAGCCAAAAGGGAGAGTGGAAGAGTGTAATGGTTGAAACAAAAGAAACCCACAGTGCTCTCCTATTCAAATGGCCAGAGCTGATAGCTCTGGGGCGGGTACACACTACACACCCCTGCTCACGGAGTGAGCAGGCTATCTGCCTGCAAGTTAATTTATTAACCAATCAGTAATTTTAATATCTAACAGAAAAATGTACTAATTGTGGAAATACTACCATCTCTTAAGCTCGTAATTTATTGATAATTAAGGTAATTTTGGCATGGATTAATACTTTCCTTAATTAATTACAGTTTTACATGTCATGTGTTTTACATGTTTTAAAAAAAGTTTTACATGTCATTTGTGAGGAAGACTGTAATTTTATCGATTTTAAATAAAAAAAGGTTGTTTAGCAAACTAAATTGTTTCAAGTAGGTTATATTGTGGGGTCAACATTTATGCATTTCCAGACTGTCCGTAAATAAATAGTATTCAGTTTTGGGCCCAGAAATAGCTTAATCGATAACATCAAATTGGAAATATTCCCGAACTGCATTATGAGAATTGACAAGCTTAAGTCGTAGCTATAGTTTACTACCAAAGGGTCTACACAAAATACATCCTTATCGTTTAATGGTCGTTAGCGGCAAACGATGCCACCTATTGATGTTTCTGTTCGCAGAATAGAATCTGATGAAATCTCTTAGTCCAAATTAGTCACCGTGTCCTAAAGATATTCCTTCTCACATGTATAGGGAACTAGTTGGAGAAATAGCCCACTACTTGCATATAATATTTATAAAATTCATCAAGGAACACGTAGTACCCAAAGATTATAAGTGTCAGAAATCCGTGTCGATTCTCAAAAGGTATATCAAATGGATTCCACTGTTTTATACCAGTAGTTGATTTTTACAAATAATCCTTCAAACGGGATGGTACATTAAGGATATCGGCGTTTTACCTGACTTGATAAACATTGCAGAATTTGCAGAAGCACATTTGAAACTATCCGATATATTATCTTATGAACTTTCCTTATTTCTGAATGTACTACGTGTTTCACGTGCTTGAAAGTCTCTAAGATATGGATACTATAATATAAGTTATCATATTTTTTCAGCCTCTGTATGTGCCCATTACTTATTTCTATAGTGCTCAGAGGACCTGCAAGTCGATTTTGTTCGATAAACGTTGTTAAAAGATTATTTTCAAAAGGAATTACAAACAAAAATATTAACAAAAGGAATTATATACTTATTACGGCCTAAAATGTCTCTCGAGGAAAATTACTTTAACTGTGGTGACCGTTGGAGACGGTCCGCCCCGAATCAAATACAGTGACTTTTGGAAGAAAAAATGTTTTATTTTGTCTTTATTCTGTAAAACTGTTGTATTTATCCTTAATTAAAGCACATTTTTATTGTAGGGTAAAGTAGTTACCTGACTGTTTGCCTTATAAATTCAAAATTTGAGGTTATTATGCCTGATTGTCGTCTTTATTAACGAATACAATGCATTTGTATGCCTACAGGTCTGAACGCACGAGGTGATGGAGATAAGTTTCCAACAAGTGTGCCATCTACAGGAGAACATGGAGCCCAAAATAGACGAGCGTTCATAAGTGCACAAGAGTGTGCGAGGGCGGAAAGATAGTGTTGACGGTGACCCTACCACCGGTGAAGTCAGAGACGGGGTCCTCCGACTGCCAGTCTCCTCGCGGATGCCGGCGAAGAATAGCCACCCCACGAATGAGGATAGGGAATAGGTAAGAAATGTGGTTAGTTTAAGGTAGGTCAAAATAGCAGAAGGCATAACCTATTAAACATAGCAATATGGCTAACTATAACAGAAAAATCATTTGCTTTCTGTTTTCGTTAAGGAATGATCTGGAACATTATCTCCACGTGGATGACTGCGTTTTTCTAGCGGAATAATTATTTCTGCATTGTACAAAAATAGTAACTTGGTATACGACTGGTGAAATCATAAAATTATGTTCGAAGAATTGTCCGCAATGATATATTTTAGTAGATAACTTTTCTTATCTGAGGAGCCGACCTGAGATACACTACGCGTTTCTAGCAATAAATAGGTAATAGGATGATTGCTCACCAACAATAATAAATTTTGGGTAAATGGTTCAAAGAGAAAAGTAAAACACCAATGAGGAAAGATAATCGTTCCGATAAATTAAGCCGAGGTCTTCGGCAGATTTATAGGTTAGGCGACAGGCTCGGACATGGAAGATTGGAAACTGGTGACCCAGACTAATAATTCATATCTTTTTACAAAATAATACCTGTGATGTGGAAAAGTAACCTTAAAATTTTGCTTTTATGTAATTGACCGTCTGTATACTCCCTGCGCTTTGTAATGATGAACTCATGAAGGTAACCACATCACGATTTACAACCATGCCCGCATGCTACGCTGCACGTCAAAGTCGACATCTGTCGAATTACATTGGAAAGCAAGCAATATGCATTATGAGCACCAGAACTTGAACGGAAAAAAGTACATGAAATAATCTGAATTTTTTCACGGATAACTCAGATTTATGAGTCATTACTAAAGCCAATTGATTGATTGGTTCATTTTTTCATGTTCGGCCACTTTCCTCCGCAAATTAACCCCACGAAAATGGAGAAAAGTAGACATGTTCACTTTGCCCATGACCTTAATTCTATATACAGCCGTTTTCCACAAGAAGTTTCTGTGAATAGCGTTTTTTTTCGATTTCTCTTCTGGAACAAATGTCTTGCTTTATGAAAAGTGTAATTGTACTGAATTGTATACTCTTGGATCGGAAGAAATATAAAAGTGAAAGTGGGGAAACAGACGGAAAAGTGAGACACGATATGAATTGAGCTTATAAATGGAGTGTGGAAAAAGAGAGAGAGAGTGATATAATGTGGAGCGAGTATAAGATAAGATAAATGAATAAATGAGGTTATTAACACGATTGTAAAGTTTTAAACTTGTATATTGCCCGTATGATATTCTTCAGCCAATCATAATAGAATCGATCCCCTTACCTCTACTTTCCCTAATTTATTCCAGATTTTTTCATTTTGGCCTTAAATTTGATACAGAAAAAGAACATGCAGCCAAGTATCCTTTAGAAAAAAAAGTTGATCCAACGTCCTACTACTCGTCCTCCGACTCTTTCTTTACACGATATAAGTGCATTCAGATGACGAGAGATGGAAACGACTTGATCGCCAACGCAAAAATGAGCCCATGGAATGTTTGTCATTCGTAAAATAATTCAATAGCACAAAAAAAAGAAGAAAAACGTTATATTTCTGGTGAAAATGGCCTTGTAGTTTAAATATGGCTACTTTATATTCAGTGATACTCTCAAGGGCGTATAAGCTGGGAAGAAATTCGAGTCTTCTTTTCTCGTCCTCTTTATTTCTACACCTCTGACATTGTTCCCCAAATTCTCCTCTCCATCTTCTGGCCGAACTGGAATTGGATATGTTCCGTCCGTATTTGCATTTCTTGGGGCAAGCCTGCATCTTAATCTTTTGCCTGCCGTCTCAACTCAATACCTCTCCAACGGGAGGTTTTAGTGTGTCGCGCTGCGAGTTTTAAGGCGGAAAAAGAAGATAGAAAGCTAAGGGTAGCGGTCAAAAGGGATGAAGCTTATGTAAGTATGTATAAGGTGAAAATACGCAACATTGTAGGAATCAGCTCTTATATGGAAAAACCGTCATGAATATTGTTTTGAGTTGGCGATGAGTGAGAATACTGAAGGCGAGGCTCTCGACCGATATAAGGAGAGTAAACGATGAAGTCCTTTCTTTAGGTGCAACATATCATAATGAGTCTCCGCCTAAAGTCGGTGGATAAAAGTGAGAATGATGGTAACGTATTCCCTCGTGAAGTCACATAAAATAAATATACCTATATATGAATATCTCACCGTTACTATTTCAGCTTTAAATTTTTGGAGAACGTGAAATACGATGCTGATTGAACTTGTGTATGAAAAGCCGTTCATCGCTCGACGGCTTCGTGTTCATGAGCGTTCCCATCGAGATCTCACTCGGGTACATGGCGTTTTCAACTAGATGGAAGCCCATCAAGCGGTTTTCATCCACATTACTCCGTCTCCACTGCAACGCAGAGAAGAGTCGAGATGAATATTGTGGAAGAGAGATTCCGTAACTTGTGGAACCTTAAGGGAATATAGCTTTTACCAGTGGCTCCAGCTTCAGGAAGAAGAATTTGCTCTAAAGTTTAAACAAGAATATTGAAGGTTATTTAGTAAAATGTGTTTATTTGCGGATTAAAAAAAATGATCCATTTTGACGTGGGCTTTGATTAAATTTTAACAGTATAACTGGCATTGACGAGCCATGATACATAATATTACTTGATTTAATTAAATTTATTGTAAATAGAACGGAAAGAGATCCCTTAATCTGGTGGAGTGTGATGAAAAATAAGAGGTTAGCATTGAAAGAATTTGTGAGGGAAAGCATACATAATACCACTTATAAAATAACTCACACGTTCTAGATTTCAAAGTTATTATGGAGTTATATAGGCAACAATCTAATCTCTTATATATAACAAGAAGTTCGAGGAAAAGATGGTAAGCCACGAGTAAGGTTAAGTAAGGTTGAGGTGTTAGATCAAGGGGTAAAGGTAAGGACAAAATTATTTGCCCAGGTCTATGGAACGCGAATTACTGGAACAATTGACATATCGGTCCAAACTACACGGAACTGAAATACTTATAAAATATATTTTAATTGACGCCTATCATCATTAATAAAATATATAAATACCAGGGTGATTATCTTTGCGTATAATTTGTCGGGAAAATATATGGGCTTCCTTGTGGAATAATCTAGTGAACTAAATAAAGTCCATATTTATTTATTATTTATTGTAGTCCAAATTACGCGGGAATTTCGTACTCTAGATATCACAGTTATTTCATTGTATTTTTATTGGTGCTGTAAAGTGAACTTTTATCATATTTTTTAATCATGGAACATAAAAATTTACCAACTTTTGAGTAACTTACACAAAGGTTATTATTTTTAAGTGATTCAAAGCCATATACTAGGAATATTTCTTCATTAACTACACGAAGGAATGTTAATTTAAGGTGAAACAATTCTGAATCTTGTATTTTCTCTCCTTATTCTTTATTTGTTCTGTTTGCGAATTTTAATTATCGAAGCAAGGTGTATAAATGTATTTGCATAATCGATGTCATTCTTTAGTCAAAGGTTACAAATTTCATTTTAAAATTTCTCTTTGTAATAATCAGCTACAACGGTTATACTGAAATGAAAAACCCTAAGTGACAGTTTAAAAGAATTGAAACGAAAGTTAAATCTTCATTGTCATCTCCTTGTTTCTCTAAGTACTTTCTTATTTCTGCCTTACATTGTTATTCAGAACTAATCAGAGGATTCCGTTTGGTAACAGTAAGAATTGAGAGTAACACAATTTCCATCTCAGCATCCAAATTTTATTCCATAAATATATTTCAGTTGGATGAAAAGAATTGCGAAGTTCCAACGCCTCGTAACAATTTTTTTGACTCTTACTTTTGATGGATTTTCAGGCTTTATTGATTATACTTTTTTTGTACTCTCCTAAACACAGAGAATATCTGTAGTGACAATGGGCATAAAATTAGTTGATTTAAGGCCAATAAGCGAAAGAATATGGCTGTGAGAATATATTTAAAAATATTTAGAGTCCTCCATGTCTAAGTTTATTCGCCTGTCCCAATGAATCTGAATGCCGTCTAATTAGGAGTATTCCTTCACAGGAGATAGTATGAAGTGGGATAGGTCTGTCAGATACGGAGGAAGGTTGCTTTCTATTGGCGCGTGCTAATTAGTTCTTCTGCATGTTAAACATCTTATGGATTATTCATCGGTTTCACGACCTTAAAAATAATATATCAATCATTTTAAAGTTATTTTCTATAAAGTATTTAAGTTATTTTATAAGGTAAAACTTATTGATATTTTTCGTAGTATATTACCGTTTCATAATTTAGTCATATATTAATCCCAGCATCTGGAGTCACGTATTATGAAATTTGGGATGACCATGCGTTTTATTTTCTTCTTTCAAATAGAATATAAATTAATGAATGTGTGCTGGCGATATAACGTTAACTTATAGAGGACTATTCAGGCCATTGTCATTATACTTTTATTATTATATTCAGTGAATTACATGCACGAGAAGCCATCAAACTGGATCTTTGGAAGTTCGCTTAAATTGTTTTATTTGAAATGGAATAATTCCGATGCTCGGGATACCTACTGAATAGCCTTATTTCGCCAATGTGTGCCTTCTACTAATAAATAATTTCAATCCGATCACTTTAACTTCTCTCCGAGGTTCAGCTCCTTTAACTGGCGTGTTATGATTGCAGAATCATGTGAGTGAAATGTGTAGCATATTTGAGAATATTTGTAGGGTTTTATTTACTCAACTTGAAATCCCCTATGGCAAAAATTTTGAAATCTTGAAGCTGATATGTCATGCATCCATAGTCGATGTTTATCCGTAAGTTCGTGCAGCTTAAGTGTGAGCAGGGGTCACCAACAAAGGGTGGATATCTTATAGTTATATTAATCCGATACATATTGATGAAAAACCGAATACTTTGAAGATAATATTGATGACGTATTATTATTTTTTTTATTAATAATATGTTTCCTTCAAGTATAGCATTATAACTATATATGGATTGAGCCATTTGTCAACGTACTTATACGCTTGGTGCACACACAGCGATATTAGACTATTCCCAGCGTTACTATTCCCTGGCATGGATATTCAGGGTCCTGGGAGACCCTGAGGGTGGTAAAATTCCTGAAGGATTTCTTCCTCCTCGGGACGGACTGGAAAACGCTCGCGATCGCCGTCGTTGACCCACTCCACCCTGTAATACAAAATTATGGACGAACACGTAGTTGGAAAAGCAGAACGTCGAGAGCCCGTGAGCCATCTGTATGTTGGAGTGGAACTCTTGAGGAAAGAAGAATTGTTCAAAAAGCGAAAGTTCTTTACTCCTGCCCCAAATGAGTGGACCCTAGTCATTTAACTTATGTACGGAGCTGTAAGTAGTGAACTTCTGTGCTCGGTGCCTGATGGGAAAGTGGACGGAAAAATGGGTCTACTTCGACTACAGTCTCAATTTCTCTCTTCCTTTTGTCTCACTCCTACTCTTTCTTGCCAAGGGAATCCGGTCCTCCTAGGGAGACTTTTGCAATTGAGATCTACCTTCATGAATTATTTTCTGTAGCGCATATGAAATGAAAACATAATGACCAACTCATCCATGTAAATGACCACAATTTATATAATTTTTACTCACTGAATGAGATAAAATTTACCGGTAAAAGAAATTTTCAAGCTTTTCTGTAAGATAATAATGAAAAATATTTATTGCATTCTTATCTTGATTGAATTCCCTCGTGACTTTAGGTAGATGCAGCGGGAAATAATTAGGGTGATGTCATCGAATAATTCAACTGCCCAAAACTTCAGATAATTTCTGAAATATTTCGTCCCTGTGCATATATGTGTCAAGCAGGAATGAGGAACATGTGTGAATATCCCTCCAGTTTCACTTTGAATAGCCCAACCTGATTTGTCTTTCGTTTGAATAAGTCGTTCACAGTTGCAAACTCGAACATAATTCGGCGGACTTTTGAGAAAGTCACGCGCAAATACTCAGGCGTTTTGGCGGCATATCGGCATGATGAAAAAAGAGGTTCTGACCTTGGTGTACCGACACTCGTCTCTCGAGATAGTGCAAGTAGATGTTATAGCAAGGATGTCGCTTCAGTCAGTCCATCAAATCAGCCGGTACCAACGATTATACTGAATAATTCCATACCCTTCTTAAGGACCATGCTCATATATCGACGGAGATTCGACGCCAAATCCATATCCATATCCCATTTTATTTTGTTAATATTGCTTCCTTCTCCCTCTCACTCTAACCTTTCTTCGTCCATTGGTTGAGCTGCATATTGCTCCTCTCCTCTTCCGGCTATTGTTTGCCTCTCCGGACCTGACACATGACCGAACCGGTAGGCACTCAATTCCCTCCCGCCTGCCTGCCTCGCTTTTTCCTCTTGACTCTTGTTACTTGTAAATGCTACCATTTTTATCTATACATCGATTTTCACCTCGCGTATTTTTCCTCTCTTCTATCATCCCTTTCTCTACTAAAACCTTATTTAACGACGTCATTTTCGTCGTAGCAAGTGGCGAAAAACCATTACCCGCTCCCATTTATAGATGCACTTGACGTGGTGAATTTGAGTGCAAAATTATTAGTCGGGGGTAGAGGAACATTTGAGCAGTTTAAGAGTTCGTTACAAGCTTCCAGGTGAGTACCTTAGTCAATGCGGTAACAAGGTTAAAATTTAAGTGCTTTCATCCCCAAGTTGTCTCTTTAACTCATTAAATCATCGAAATATCAGATGCTCACTATCCAGCTAATAAAATCCTTATTTCATGCACCAAAAGTGACTGAAATAAAATTATCCTCCCACAAATACTCTCTATTACTAAGTATGTAATTATTTTCATATTCTTCCGTTTCCTTTTCTTTTTCCATATTACCTCATTTGCTTCGCGTTTATCCTCGGATTTCACCACATCGTAACTCATTCGCTGCTTTGGAGGAGCCAATGTATCCAGGAAATTTCATGCTCCATGTATAGTCATCGTGTATTGACAACCTTTTCGACCAAGAAAACATGATTCAACAAAACTGAGGAAAAAACTGAGCATTCATTTGCAAGTCTTTATTTAAAAAGAGTCATAAAACTAAATATTTTAACTTCTCACAACACCACTGTCGATTGAAATTATTTATCGCTTAGGGTAATGAATGAGGGTGATGAATACGAAAACGCTTATTCAGAGTTTACAACTATTGCATCCATATTATGATATATATTGAAGGGTTAAACTGTGACTATATTAACGCTGTTCATTATATTAGAATTCAAAATTTTATTGATTGTTTTACCCCAGGATATTTGCCGATTGAAGAATCTCTTATTCATTTTACTAAGTTAATCTAATTTCATTAGAGCCATATGGCCTTTATAATGAATGGCGCTTTCGCATACGGATACATCTGGCATAACATGCTCGGTACTGTAACCAGTCCCTTTCGGACGTTACACAATTAGGAGTGAGTGGAGCGAGATTTGCCAATGGCTAAGGAGAGCCTAAGTGGTTTTTGCTTCTGAGTGACTGTGGGGATAGCCAGTGTGTAGATGCGACCTTGTGTGAATGGTTGAGTGAGTGAGCAATGTGATGTCCCCCTCTCCCATTTTTTCTATCCCCTGTCAAATATGACCCCCCCTTGGCAAGTAATATGGCCCCATTAAGTGATCTCCGCTGTTTCCACTCCACCCCCTCAATGAAGAGGAAGTGTTCCCCTTTCCACCCCTCCCTCTCCCCGACACCCTATAAAAGACGTGCGCCTGACAGAAGCAGGTTTCTTCTTCTGCTTCTTCTTTCTGAGTGGTTACGTGAAGCGAGGCGAAGCAGGACTGCAAAAAGGGCTAACAGAAGTCGCGAGAGATGGGTCGATTCCCCAAGAGGACAGAGAGCCAGGTGAAGAAAGGAAATTTTGAGCGGCTGGAATCGGTAGGAGAGTCTCCCAAGTCGCTGCCGTCAGGGAAGCCTCCCTCCGCGATCGTGAAGCCACAGCCACAAGCCACAAACCACGGTTACATCCACCATCAGGAGAATCGTCGGCATCACCGGGGACATCATAAGAAAATGTGACCCGATAAATACTGTACCCTGCCCACAAATCTCCCCCCTCATTTCCCGAGTGAAGGATATGTAACTGTGAAAGAAGAGACGACGTCCGTATTTAAAAAAAAATATTTCCCCCCCTTTCTCGGGGAAAAAACTTAATAATTTTTGGAAAAAAGGGAGGAAGGGACAAAAGAGGAGTGTTTTGTGCCTATACTAGAGCTGGATATTTATGGGAAAGTCCAGGGCTAGAGTGGAAGATGAACGGAAAGGGGTCGGAATAGGTAATTTATTTGGCTTTTGCACATATTCGTGGAGAACCGAGAGAGAGAGGCCTCGAGGCCATATCATTAAACCATCCCGATCCGCGCGTAATTTTGGCTTCAATTAAAATTCGGGGCGCACTTACTCCAAGCGGCTTGATAATTTTTATGCTGCCACAAATTAGGGCATGGGTTCAAGGTAAAACGTTAAAACCTTCATGGAAATTAGTGGGAGTGAAATTACGGTATTTATTTGCTGAAACTGATGACATTTTAAGCTTACAACTTCTACTTTTGCAGCTTCTCCCGTAGTAAACGTAAATAAATATAAACTGATGAAGGTAGGTTATGAATCCGTAACAAGTGGGGTGGGTGTTTGAGGCGTCATAGAAATATAGTTTAATTATTTTTTTTAGATTAACTCAATGAGATCTATGTATTAAATGATTTTCCTTTTAAGGATTTTCAAGTGATACATCCTTATGTCACAAAGCATACCTTAATGAGTTCAATTGAAAGTCGTGAGAGGCATATTTTTAGTGTTTTTTTTCAAAACAGGAAGACGTGACTATGATTCAGGGATGTTATTACTGAACTCTGCGCGTTAAATAATGACGGCGTTAAATAGTGACTATACTCGGCTGAAAATAGCGACCCCAGTGACTATGGAACGCCTGGAAAGCCTGATAATGACATTTCGTCATAAATACACAAGTCTCAGCATTTCACATCAATTTGCAACGGGGTGCGATTTGAATAATATAATATAATGTGGCTAATAATAAAGGACTGAATTTTTGTTGCATTAGTCATCACCATTACATTGAATATCGTTGTTATGTATGCCTACCTAATGAGATATTCGGATCAGGGATAGAAGGATTAACTTTGCAATTCCACATTGTAAAAGATTTATTCACGACCGGTTTCGCCGCAGTGCAGCATCATCAGGTACACAGGCATATTTTCCAAATTCCAAATTCACGACCGGCGAAACCGGTCGTGAATAATTCTTTTACAATGAGGAATTGCAAAGTTAATCCTACTATCTCTGATATCAAGGAATTCCACCGAGTGAGGTCTGAAACCATCGTTTAGAGATATTCGGAATAACCCCTCGTCATTAATACATAAGTATCAGCAATTCGCATGATTTTCAACTGTAAAATATTTAAAGAACATCTAATTATGTTCCTATCATTAAAGAATTTTTTTTGCGTTATTCTCCACTATTACATTGAATATTGCTGTTATGAATACTTATCTAGTGATACGTCTGGAATTACCCCTCGTCCTGAATACATAAGTCCCAGCAATTCACGTGCAATTCAACTCGAAGATATTATACACTGTTACATTACACTGTTACATATTCACTGTTACATTGAATATTGCTCTTATGTCTACCTACCAAGTGAGATCTCCGAAATGACCTTTCGTCATTAATACATTAGTCGCAGCAATGGACATGATTTGCAACTCGGAAATATTTTTAGAACGTTTAAAAATGTTCCCGATATTTAGCGTTGTGTTTTGTGGTATTATTGTTCACCATTACTTTTAATATAGTAGTTTTATGTGCCCAGCGATATCTCCGAAATGACCCCTCGTCATACATAATCTCGAATCTCAGCAATGCACATTATATGCAACTCGGAAATATTTAAAAAATATTTTGCCATACACCTGATAATAAATGTAGCATTTTTGTCACTACATTCTCACCATTACTTGGAGTATAGTTGAAATATGCACCTAGTGAGATCTCCAAATGACTCCTCGTCATAAGTACACCCGAGTTTTAGGAATGCACATGTATTGTAACTCGGAAATATTTTTAAAATATCTCACAACATGCCCTATATTACATTCTTATATCTTGTCACATTATTCTTCACGCAGCCTTTGATTTTTATCATATACCTTGCGACATCTCAGAATTGAACCCTGCGCAATTACTCCATCACAGTCGCTATTTCCATAAAAACTCCTTTTGAGGGGTCTTAATTTGACGTTGCTCTTATAGCAACTGTGCTCTTGATAAATACGGCATTATGAGTTCCGTAATCGCTCGGATCACTATGTGAACTTGGGGTAGAAATAATTGTGACTTTCTCCTCATAGCGGCGTCGCGATGAGTTAGGTAATAACCCCCTAGGATGTATATCAGTATATCTATACATTGTGTGTCGAGCTGCTATTAGTTGTTGTGGTTTTTTGTGTCTAACTTCACTGTGCTAAGTTTCAATGAAAACATCTTCAAATAAGTCTCATGTTTAAATGCACTCCCAGTTTCTGTAATATGATATCTATTCCATCATCGTCCCGTGATAACCATTTTAAGACGTAATGGATTGAAACCTTTAGTATTTCTTCCATGGTATCTAGCAACTTTATAATATCTATCCAATACATAAGCAAATAGGCTTGGTGGAAGTTATTTAATTTAGCTTTCAAATAAGGTAAATCAACCCCTGGTGACTTTTGCTGAATATCTTTAATTATGAAAACTTGTCACCTTAAGACTACGATTCTGGTTTTAGAGGCTGATTTAAATGTTTTGATTTCAGCTAAATTAAATAAAAAATGGTGAAATAAGACAACAAACTACTTCTACGAGAAAAAAGATTGAAAGTGAATAAAACTGTAATGACGTTGCCTTTCCCTTCTCACCACCGTAAATGGAAATATGGATTAGTTCGGACGACTTATATATCAGAGCTCTTACACATATTTCCCGTGTGGACACTTTTAACGGGAGCTAAACAAATAGTGAAATGGGAGCAATAAAAAATAAATCAGGAAAAAATCTATTGTTTATAGAGAGATTATTGAAGACTTCTTTACGTATTACATTTTTTTGGAGCTTTAAAAATTAGGTTCAAAATATTCCAATAGATGCGAAGACAACTTAGTTTTCAATTGTAATTACTGGTAAAAATACGTAGCTTTACTGAGTTCTTATATTCTAAAAATAAAAATGAACACTTTGATGCAGAGCTTAGTGGTAAATATGCATGAGAAAATGACAATAAATATCAAGGCAAACGTATTTCGTACTATGGACTAATATTGTATCATCATATTGCATTCCTATTTCATTGTCTTTTCTGTTTCAATCTATTTATTTCTCTATTCTGTACCCCGACTGTACTTGAATTTTGTAATATATTTTTTGCTATCTGCATCGTCATTTTCCCATTACCAGGTTTTCGGGCAAGGAGAATCGGAAATCCGCTTTCAGAAATTTCTCTTTTATTCTCCTCATCAAATTCCCCCTTCGCTACTCTTATTTTTGATACCCGTGTATCCGATGAACTTGTGCGGTTGTGAAATTTTCCCTGGTGGTCTCGAAGTATTTACATAAAGTTAGATTATTCTAAGTTTTGTGGATCTAAATAATTTGAGGAAATGGGCGGATGAAAACGGCATGGTCATAAATGCATATAAAACAAAACTTAAAAGATTCAGGAAAGGAAAAATTCTCAATTAATTACTACCGTATGGGCGAATTTTTGATGGAAGCCAATCTCTGCTACTAACTTGGAGTGACTTTAAGGAGGGATTTGCAATGTGGAACGCATATTGAAAAATTTATAACGAAAGCTTATAGAGTGTTATACTTTTTAATGGGGACCCTTGGAAAAAGCTGCAAGAAAACCAAGGATTTCGCCCCTAAGATATTTTTTAGGCCTATTTTAGAGTATGGGGCGTCAGTCTGGGACCCTTATTTGGGAGGGGAGAAAAAACAGCTAGAAAAAGTTCAGCGTTTAGCCGCCAGATTTGTAATGCAAAATTTGAAAAGGAAGACTGGTGTAACGGAGATGATGAGGGTATTGGGCTGGACATCATTCGAATCGAGGAGGAGGAAAGCACGTCTCAAGCGCATGCATAAGGTGATCCTGCGTGGAGGGCTATATCCAAAAGGTTAAATAAGCCTAGTTAATTGGCTGTTTAATTATTACCGTATGGGCGAATTATTGATGGAATCCAATCTCTGCTATTAATTTGGAGGGACTTTAAGTAGGGATTTGCAATGTGGAACGCATATATAATAAATTACGAAAGCTTATAGAGCGTTATATTTTTTAATGAGGACCCTTGGAAAAAGCTGTAAGAAAACTAAGAATTTCGCCAATAAGACATTTTTTAGGCCTATTTTAGAGTATCTTTTAGATTTAGAGTCAGCCGTCAGTCTGGGACCCTTATTTGGGAGGGGAGAAAAAACAGCTAGAAAAAGTTCAGCGTTTAGCCGCCAGATTTGTAATGCAAAATTTTAAAAGGAAGACTGGTGTAACGGAGATGATGAGGGTATTGGGCTGGACATCACTCGAATTGAGGAGGAGGAAAGCACGTCTCAAGTGCATGCATAAGGCATATATTGGTGATCCTGCGTGGAGGGATACATCCAGAAGGTTAAATAAGCCTAGTTAACTGGCGAGAAGGGACCATAAATATAAAATAGAGCCTCCAAGGCAGCTTTCAAATTCATTGAAATATTCCTTCCTGCATCGGGGGATAAGGGATTGGAATGAGTTGCCCAAGAAAGTGCTAGAGACCTTCCCAAGTAGAACACCACTTGTTGATGACGAGATTGAGGGGAGTTGTACTGTGAGTGTTTTTCCACCTATATTTTTCTATTGTAAAAACTTTGCTTTTTTGTATTTCGGCAATGTCTTTGTTTCACTTTTTACACGTACGTATATTAGGATTTGCTCGGTTCATGCCCGTCTGTGTTACCACTGGATATATGTCTACTTGTAACAATTCCTTTAATAATAATAATAAAAAAGTGGAATCAAGGACTCGCTGATACAGAGCATCAAGTGTTTTCCTGCTTGCGTGGCACAGGCGGAATCACTTGCAGCCCGCATGCAGAAGGCCGTCCTCTTGGGGTCGCTCCGTCTGCTTCGTACGCAAGACTCGAACGCAGCGTAGCCACTGATCCCATGGGTTTCGGAAGTGGCTACGAACTCTGCACCGCCCCTCTCGAGTTCTCGGCCATTATGACGGCAACGAAACCCGATGTTTGCTGGGGACTCGGAGGGGAAAGTTATAGAAGTAACAAAAAAATAATAATAATAATTACGAAAAGGGTACGAAAGCGGACCACCAGCCTCATCCTTGTGTACATGGTAACGGCTATGCTGGTCAATGGTGGACGTCTGCATGTGGGGCTAACCACCTCACATGCTGATCGATCTGGTTCCAAGAATGACCACCAGAAGTGCCAACCACAACCAGCCCCTCTCGGATGGGGGCCCTAGTGGAGTTGGGTGAGGCAATAACACAAATAAGACCAAGAAGGGAGCTCGTATGGAGTAAACGGAAACCCTAAGGGGCGACCTCCTCTCATGCTATGCTGCCAGCGAGCCCAATCTCAGGGGGTTTATGGCAAGGATGCACTCTTTGTGGTGTGAGATGCATCCTGAACACCTGTCGCAGCATAATCTGCGCGACTATGCCAACAGCCTGCGAAAAAAAGAAACTCCCCAACAACCGCGTGTTCAGAGAAATACTCCACCGGCCAGAACACTCTCCCCGATACAAGCAGTCTCTCCACAGGCTGTTTTGACAGCCACTACACCGTCGGTACCGCCGACAAATAGGGAAGAAGTAGAGTAGGCCGACTCTGAAATCCGAACGCGGTTGTTAAATGAAATCACCTATGATGTAGGACAAGCCAGGCAGAGAGGTATACATAGGAAGATTTTCGGACAAACGTCCTGACCAGGTTGAATGGCTTTATCGACGAAATGCTTACGGAGACATCGGATCTCTAGAGGGTCAATTGCATGGTCTACGCTGCTGCCAAAATAATGGCCATCTCCCAAAAGCCCACCTCTTGGGAGGACAAAGCGGCAAAACGGCTGGAACAGTAGGAGGCCAAGATCACGCTGGCGAGACGGCTGGCTTCGAGGATTCAGTGTGTAATGGAATACTTCACATCTGGGCGGTCTTTCAACCCCAAAGTCCGGCGCATGGCACGCAGCCTAAGATTTAACCATCACACACTGAACAAGAACGTGCTGCTTATCACTAAGCAGCACGCGGTTGATAGAGTTCGGGCGCTCACCACGGCCCAGAAAAAGCTCCTGAAGAGGAGTAAGGCCGTGAGGGAGAACTCAACCTTCCTCCATCACCCGTCCCGTTCTTTCCGACCAGCTCAGTCTGACGTCGAATCTCCGCCACCCGTCCATGAGGTAGAACGTTTTAGGAAGAATATCTATGAAACGTCGAAGCCATTCAATGGAGACACTCCGGCCATAGACCTCTTTAAGAAGTTTTGCGACTGCCACCTACATGAAGTGGATGGACTTCTTTCAGTCACAGAGAGTGACGTGAAGAAGTTGGTATCATACCACCGTGGCGTTTTCCAAGAAGGTAGCTTTAGCCCCTTGCTGCTCTGAATTTCCCTCCTAACTCTCTTGCTAAGGCTGCGACAGTGAAAAGGATACATGTGCGGTGTTCCAGGTGACAGGGAGCATATGGTCACACATTTATTTTATATGGATGACCTGAAGCTCTACGCCTCCAACGCAAAAGACCTTCGCGTGGCCCTGGACATGGAACTGGAGTACAGTGAGGCTATAGGGATGGAGTTCGGATTGGACAAGTGTGAATCCATCCACCTGGCGAGAGGATGATTTTTGGAGAACTAGGAAGACCTGCACCTCACTGACGGGAGCGTCATTCGCCACCTCGAGGGCGATGACAGCTATGAATAATTCGGCGTCCCCCAAAGCCGAATGCAGGAGGTTGCAGCAGTGAAGGAGAGACTTATCGCCAAGTACAGAAAGACTCTCAGGAAAATCTGGAGTTCTGAGCTATCTGGAAAGATCAAGACTCTTGCCACGAACATTTTTGCAGTTTTCACACTACTGTACACCTTCGGATGCATTCAATGGAACGTTAACGAGTTGCAGAACCTCGATAGCGGGACGAGGAAGATGATGACCCTCTACAGAAGTCTTAATCCGAAATCTTCCGTCGCCTGTATCTACCTCGCAGTGTAGGTGGTATAGGTCTGTTGAGGCTGGAGTGTCTCCACAACAGAGTTGTCCTAGGAACTGCATGCCGAGTGCTCAAAAGCAGAGACCCCCTGCTCAGTCTCGTAAGAGACCACGAAGATGCCGGAGTAGGGGCGTTTCTCTTCTAGGCGGCCAAGAGGGCAGCGGACGAAACCGGTATCGACTTTGACCCAAAAGCAGACTGTAGCGACGACGGCAAGTCCATCTTGTGGTTGAAGGTAGACGTCCTTAAGCTCAAAATTAAGAAGGCCGAGCATAACGCCTTGCTCAAGACACACCGAGAAGCCTATGCATGGATGTTTCTATCGAAACATGGAGAAGCAAGGGCAACCAAAGGAGCTGAGCTGCCTTCCTCCGCTCTGCTGGTCTAAAGTCAGAGACCGAGGGTTTCGTCCTCGTATGCCAGGATGGTGTCATGAACACACTCGTATACCGCCGCATTATATTCAAGACGGAGGTTGCGGATACGAGATGCAGGGCGTGCCGAGCCCAGCCGGAGACTTCAAGCCACCTTCTCTCCGGTTGTAGCTATTACGCCAAGTCAGCGTACATTGCTTGGCAAAATGCCGCCCTGCGTGTGTTATTTTCATCTGCGACACCATTTTGGCATCGACAATACTCCTGTGCTGCCGTATACCCCTGGAGATACTGAGTCCGTCGTGGGCTCTCCAGATAAATGCACCATCTGGTGGAATTACTCCTTTCCTACCACCTATTAATATTTCCTACCACCAGGCAGTTGGAGGCGACCAAGCTTGATATCGTTCTCCTAGACCACCTCTCACGCTCCATGTTTGTGATAGAGTTTTCGGCCCCGGCTGAAACCAACATGGATACAAAGGAGGCGGATAAACGGGCGAAATATCAAGACCTGCTATTTGATCTTCGGCAAATATGCCCAGGACACTGTTAAACTGGTAGTCCTTATCATAGGTGTGCTCGGTGGAGTTAAAGACCCGCTGCTGGAGAGCATCAAGGATATTCCGTCCTGCGTGGCACAGGCGGAGTCACTTGCAGCTCGCATGCAGAAGGCTGTCTTACTTGGGTCCCTCCGTCTACTCCGCACGCACGACCCAACTGCAGAGTAGCCACACATCCGATGGGCGTCGGACGTGAATGCGATCACTGCCCCACCTCTCTCGAGATCTCGGCCATTATGACGGCAATGAAACCCAATGCTTGCCGAGGTAAAGTAACTTTCAATAACCATAATTATACCTAATTTTATGGGATATAAGTGGCTCAGAATAAATATAATTCTTTTGTACGAACTTTAACCTTTTTCAGTGCTTGGATAACTACGCCACTTGAAATCCTTTTTTTCGATTGTTATCTCATTATTTCCCTTTCTGTGAATAGGTATTTTTCTTTCCTCCATCTAAACAGAGCGCGTATTTATGCATCACATAATTATTACGCTGGAGGCTATGTCTGTCATCCCTGAGGTCTCTAAGGTTAATTGCCATAGAAATTGTTTCACAGATTTAAGTGTCTTCTGGTGATTTCTCATTATCACATTGGGTGCGAATACCCATTTCTTCTTTGTTGACAGAGCCTTCATTTTGTTTTTCATGGTGAAATTACCGTCCTTTCACAAAGCTACACGAAATGTATTTATTTTTTGTATAACTTATTAAAAGTGATAATAAATAATAATTCTTTTTTTAATTTTATCCATATTTTCTCATGGAGTTGGGTACCTGAATTAATTTAATTCTTCTGTCATCTTTCTCAAAATCTTCGCCACGTCATGAAATCATCCACTTAAAATGTTGAATATACTGATTTTTTTTGTTTACATAAAAAAATTAATTCACCTTCTGTCACCAAGCTTTTCATAGTGTCAATGATTCATTTCTAGCATCTGAGATGTTAAGATATAAGTGGTGATTATACTTGTCTTTATCTGTGGCAATGTTCTCCAGAGGTTGCTCATGCTTTCAGTACAGAGCTATACATGTAAAGGCGTTACAATAATCTTGTATGTGAAATAAATAGAAGAAACGAGTTTCCAATACCAAATATTTTTGTTGTTTAGCCTTGAAGATCCATATAATATGTATTCTCGTGAATTATCTAATTAAATAATTGCTTTTCGAATGACCATAAATAATCACATTATCACTAATTACATGCATTATCTAAATGTATGGCAAATGGTGGCAGCTGTATTTTTATTTATTCAGTTATCGATCGCAGTACATAGAATATAACATTCCCTATAGTGCTGAAAATAATGACCTATATCAATGGATCTGAAAACTGAACTCATTTTGAAAAAATTTAAACCCTCAAACGGACTCCTGAGTTTGGTAGCGCAAACGGATTCTCGGCGCCTCCATGGCCATTAAATTTAAATTGGCTGTTTGAAATGAAAAATCGTTTATTTAATGAGACTGACGAGGGGAGACTACGTACTTTGACTCGCCGATTTAAATTCCGTATTTTCTATGCCGTGCACGAGGTCAAACGCAACACAAATTCGCCTTGGACTACCATACCATTTAATTGAGTATATTCCACATCTTTTCATTTCATCAGAGGAACTGAATACAGAGGCTAACATATCTAAGGCAGGAAAAGCTAGCATAAAGAAATCACTTTGAAGACGATTACACACATAATGACTAAAGACCTCTTATATAGCAAGCGACAAACAACTCTACAGCAGGCAGCAATAACACGTGGGCAGACGTTCCACAAGGAGACGGCAGATGTCTAATAAGGAGATAATTAGCAAAAATTAACTTAGTGGAGTTCAAATTAAAGTAACCTAAACAACTATCTTTTCGCAGTAAGATAGTTAAGATTTTTATGCCTAAAATAAATTATGCATGTTAAAAAATAGAAGTGCATAACTCTGACGAGTCGCCGCCTCTTTGGGACAAAGAGTAAAGATTGAAACGGACGTTTTTGAATTATTGAGTCCCGCACAGTCTGTCTGTTATTTTGTAACCTTCAAATTTCTTTCTCTCACTATATTTGTATTCCAGGATTATTTAATGATATGGAGGTATTCTACGATTCCTACCTTGGCAAATCAAGTCGTGGATTTTATTTTTCATTGCCTTTATCTCCTCAAAATGACGAATTTATTGGTAAAAGAAGCAACTAGTGAATGTGTAAGTTAGATTACGGACTTTTGTAAGAGATTGATGCGTATCAGAAGCAATCAATCACCAGCCCCCAGAGAGGCCATTTACCTTTAAAGATTCAAACTGGAGTACGAATTTTGTGGTAAGTGTCACGAGAAAAAAGCGAGGTGAAGTGCAATGATGGGATATGTAACTTGAAGGAAAAATTTCTTTATTGTCATGCATATGAAGAAGGTAAAAATGTCGGAAAACCTCCAGGCTCGAACCGCCAAGCTTGCCCGTCCTAATCCGCGACGCTAACCTCTACACCAGCTGTACTAGAAATAAAGCATTTTCCTTGCGTTTTTATGCATAGGGCGGTTATTTCCGATTATAAATTGATTATCTACAATAAAAGTAGGACATGTTTTGGGAAGTCCAAGGTGAATTAGCGCTGCCTTTGACCTCGTGCACGATATAGAAAATACGGCATTCAAATCGGCGAGTCAAGGGACATAGTCTTCCCTTGTGAGAGTTTTATAGGAAAAAATGAAATACAGAGGTAAGATTTTGACGCAATATTCAAAGAAAAAATGTAGCATTTGTTTAAGCATGCACTATTAAAGTATAAAAGATATGGGCATTACTTGGGTTAAAGAAGTTGAAATATGAAATATTTGCCTTTCCATCGTGCGCTAGTGACATTTCGATTGTTTGATAATTTAAAGCTCAGGTTCTCTATGGACTTGTCTTCCGATGGTATACTCTGATGACTAGAGATGTGCCTTTATGATCTTTACTTTTGTCAAATGTCCCTTATGTGTTTTTCTCGCCACATTTCCTGCCCTAACTTCGGGAAATCTAAACCATTGGTCCAATCTATTCACTTTCCACTGAAGATTTAGTTAAGTAAACTTGACGTAGGCAGTAATTTTAAATGACTAAAGGATCTATGAATAATTTCACAGAAACTTATTTCCAGAAAATTTGGATGCCAGGCATTGATATCGATACATAAGATCATAATTAAAACTTCATATAGAATTTATTTCAGCTAATAATAATGATTTTTCTTTCGTGGCGTTCAAATAAAATGCTGCATACGTCTCATTGTTTGGAATTACGTTAGTACCAGTTGCTCCCGTCCCCATAAATGTAACCCGACCCACGTTGCTGGCGTCTCGTTTCCTCGCACGCGCATTCACCTTTCCAGCAAACCTGTCTCATGAAATTGATATATCTCATCGAGTATGGAATTATAGCCCGAGAAAAAAAGTCCAATCTTTAATTATGATACCTGATATTACTAAATGATTTTCTAGCTTGGAGTTCTGGTCGTCCTAATTATCGAGTTTCCGCGGACTCGTCCACTTTTTTAAAATATTACCCAACAGGAGCCTACGGATTGCTTAAAATATAGGTAACGCTTGAAGAGGAGAGTTTCCAGTTTCCACTTTCGCCTAAACTCGATATATTTGTTTATTTGGTCCAAATCTGGATATTAAACCTGTAGCTGGGAAGGGAATCTCGCATTGATGTCAGTGGAAGCATTCCTCTCTAATAATAAGTTCGATTCACGTAAATCTTATATTTCATATGGAACATCCACGAATTTTGAAGAAACTCGGAATTGTGACTTTACTTCCAAACTGAGTTTTATACTAGGGTGGGCGTTCATTGTCTCTCGTTAAACAATTTTTTAAACAAACTAGTCTTTCAACTTGCTAAAGCCAACGCAATTTGAGGCAATGAAAGGCAGCTCTACCCTTTCTCGACGAAACTTCGTCTGTGGTCTCCGTCAGAATATGCCAACACATTTCTTAGCATTTTCACCATTTTATTCGTCATTAACTTAAAAGTTGTGAAGTTTACTTTTGCAATTTGACTTTAATGAGAAATTTGATTTATATATTAAATCATCTGTATGGTAGTATACTTATCAACACACCTGACCAGCAATTGAGAGATCAGGTTTGAATCCCGGTCAAGTCAAATGATTTTTTCATGGCGAATTTCAACCCTGGTGTATATTTATCAACATATCTCCTTGGACGTACTTCTGCAAAGAAATAAGGAAAAGTGTATCTTGTGGTTACCATTCACACTTTATAGTCAATATATTAACATTATACCCTATCCCGAGTAACATTGCGTTTGCTACTTAGATAAGAGCTACCAGCGTTGTACGATTTTATATCCTAAATGTGAGAGTGCTCATGCCCCACATACATTACGCAGATAAGGAATGCCTCAGAGAGAATGCCCTTTGGAAGATTACTTCACACAAAATATCTTCATGTAGTACTTTTACGGCTTATACGGGATAAATTACTGAAAAGGGCTATGATCTCTTAACCCAACTCACACTACTGGGGATATCGATTGTGATTCACTCACCTTGGAGGTAAAATTTTCCAAAATTCAAATGCATATTCCAAATGGACCATTTCTGTGCCAGGTTATCAGACCTCTTTTTTCCTACCAAGTCTCTTTATCGTCAACCATCGAATATACTATAAGAATGTTTTGAAGCAAACTAAGATATACCTAAAATGGCCTATAATAATAGGTCAGTAAAAATTACTCCAAATTTGAGGAACATTTTCTTGAAGGATATCAAATGTCTGACTGCTACCAATAATCCAAAGAAATGCTTCCAGTTTTACGGTATTTGCATAACCATAGAGTGGTTATCCAGCATAGTAAATAATGGAGCAGTGCTCCAGAGTTAAAACATCTTCGTTCATTTGCACTGTTTTATCTGAGACAAATGACGAACCACTGGAGCTGTCATCCTCCTCCTCCTCTCTATCTTAATCTGCTGAAGGTAGGCTACTACTAGTAGATGCAGTGCTACCATCTGGGGGCAGCATTATACCATTATCATCTTCATAGCTTGAAGTTGTAAGTGGTTTTAAAATATTTTTACGGCCAAAATTCTGTATGACGTCCTGATACCTTTAACAGCAGGGTTTCTGTTGAATCCCTCTGTCCCCCCTCAGTCTTATGGATGAAAAAAAGGTTTCCAATGCATTTTGATTAAGACGTGCCGTTAAAATATATTTAGAGTTGACTTTAGAATATAAAATTAAAATGGCATTTATTGTTAACAGGAAACCATCAACGCATGGTGTACGTGTTCCATCTTTTTTCTTTAATTCCTTATATTTTCATCCCCTTTTCTAAATTGAGGAAAATGTTAACATTTTCTTCTGAAAGGCACCTCTTATTAGGGTTTTCAGAATAAGGATATTTACAATATTAAGAGCATCAAATAAGTCATTCACGAAATGAACAAATTCAGCTCTTGGTAGTGCAGATGCTAAGTTTAATTTACCCAGTGCCACACTAGAACGGATAGCTGCAGCCACAGAAAAGCTGAGGACTTGAGTTGATAACCTCACAACCATTTCTTGGAATGGATTAGGCCATATTTGAGCAGATGATAGTTTGCATTATGCTCTAACTGATGAACTGGAGGAATCAATTACCTGGCGGACATTCTCAAATGAGAGGGTTTCATAGTCTAATATAAAATCACTTTTCAAGAAATTATATCTTAGGGATTTTACAAGGTGAGGCACATCATACAAACAAAATATTTTCCTATCACCCACTTAAAAATAAGGTTTCTCTGGTGTAACACCCAACTGGGACATGGCCTTTCGGTCTGTACTTGCCTGGTCACATACAAGTGCTCTTGGTTCCAATTTAATAGACACCAGTTGCAATATTATTACATTTAGCAGCTCCTTCATCTTGGAACCACTAAGTCCATGTTCAGATATAAAATATCCGAAGGGCAATTTCCATTGGTGAAGAAGTCCCCTAACCAAAAACACTCCAGCGTACTTCCCCAATTTCTTAGTTCTCTCAAGATGCCCCATATCCTCAAACCCCTCTATTACGTCCATTGCAGATGAATATTCTAAATCGGACTTTATAGATATTTCATCAAAGTGAATCGCACATTCACGACACATTACAGTCACTGTGGCAACCTTAAGTTTGAGCTGCTAAATAAAAAGCTTATTTATTCCAGGCATGAATTTTGTAAATCCCTCAATCCAGCGCCTAACTGTTTGTATAGCTGGAAGTTCCATCTTATCTAGAAGAAATCTGCAGGTAGAAGGTGATTTCTTTGAAATACAAAAAATAGTAAAACTTTACTCTTCTTTCCACCAAGGCTGTCTCTTGCCATGAAAAAGGTGCCTTTGTACAAAAAATAAGGGCTCTTTGGACTTTAACTTTTCTCACAAAGGATGTGCTGTAAATTTTCTGTAGATCTTACTTTATTTTTCATTTCTTGTTTATGTTTCCTCAGCCTTGAAATAGACGCATGCAGACGAGCAGTCCTCTTTTTGTGCTTTGCTATGTTACGAAGAAGTTTCTTTTTCTTGGGTGTTTCTTTTTGGACTTCCTCTTGGTCAGATGATTGGAATGTGTTTTCAAGTGTGCTAGGTATTAAAAACTACTCTAACTAAACTAATTCAAACTCTAGGTACTCAGGCTAAATAGGCTGCTATTCAAGGCTAAAACTAATTCAAACATTCGTAATATCTAATGGTATTCTGGGAATATTTTTCTAGTAATAGTGCAAGACTTGTCAAATCTATTTGAATCTAATAATAATGTTTTAGTTGAAAAAACATGAACATATTCCCGCTTTCAAATTTCTATGAAAAATATTTTATTTTTGTTTTCTTTACTTTTTTATCTGGAGCGTCATAGTGAGCAAGTATTTTCTAAAAATTTATTTAAATTTCTGAAGTCTCTCAATACCTATTTATCTGTCAGTATGTGGTTATGTTCTCTGCAGTAAATAATTTAAAATGCGCTATAGGGAATACCCTTGAGTTTTAGATTCTAATGGTGTTCGAAAGTATGCGTACATATACATTTTTGTCGATGTGGCCAATGGCTGACGACTAATTTGAGCGAACTAGTTGCACAGTAGCATTGCCACAAGTACTACGAAATTGTACGGAAAAAGATGAATACCAAAATACTGATTTCATAGTTTGAGTTAGATTCCAAGGTCTAACCGTATTTGAACTTCGAGTTGTGATTTGTCTCTGCTGAAGCCACATTGGGACAGTAAAAATTCTGCAATGAGGAAGTACTTATTTTGCAACCGTTCTGCGGCGTGATCAGCCGTGATTTTACCGAATTATGCAGTTTGACCCCGTATTTGATCCTTTGCCCAGCCGTACTCAAAATGTCTCATCAGCCACCTACTTGCGCTAGTTCAGCAAGCATATTTTCCACTGTTCTTACATTATACAGGTTCACCGGCTATAGCCTTCGGCAAACCATCATACATGGAGGCCATCTGAAAACAAGAACTCAATTGATGGTTTATTTGGGGAAGTAAATGGTTGCACTGAATGAATCACCGGCCTTGAAGCATGAATACGAGATTTCCGAATTCTCTTCGTTAATTCTTTTGATTAATAACAAAATTTTTTGTGTACTACTTATTTGAAAACTATGGGCTTTCATGTCGTGTGCCTATGAAAGGATACCCATGTATCTCTACGTCAGAAAAACACTAACCGGTAGAGTGAATGAGTATTGTTTAAGCAATTTTACCGGTTAAGTGAACCTTGAAGCGGGTTACAACCCTGTATTTTGCTGTAACACTACTTGACTTATGGCGTAAGCCATATCATTTTACAATTTTATTTTTCCATGTGATTGTTTGTGAGTGTGTGTGTCCTTCATGAAGTTAGCAAGCGGGTTTAATAGCCCCGTGAGCAACTATGTATAGTGCAGTAAGTCGGTCCATGGCGCGAGAGTAATCTCCCTAAACTACTTGTTATTTTCCGCCTAATGCCATTCTTGAACAAGGTTTGCTCCACGTCAGAAAAACACTAGCCGGTGAAGTGAGTGAGGTATTTGCGAGTGTGTCTTACTCATCAAGCGAATCCTTGGCACGGATTAATTACTCCGTATATTCGCCCATTTGTTAACCTTTCCCCATCCTTGATTTTCCCTGGAAGGTTTTTGTTTACGGATTTTGGAGATTAACCTTAATATATTATTTAAGCCAAAAGAGCTCACTACTTTATTATATTATTATGATACCCATATGCGATGATTGTTAACTGTTTTACTCCATCCCATACAAGTAGATACAAAACCTTTGACTCCTAGTCATCTTTTATTGAGATTTAAGTCATAAGTCATCTTTATACTTTATCAATATATTCCGCTTTATCAAATGTTTATTCTTAAAATAATGTTTTTGCCTTTACCTTGGACTTAATTTCTGAAAGTTCCACTTTCTTCTCTTTTTTCTAAATACATTGGATTTTCTTTGTCACAGTTGAATGTTTTCTTGGTTATTCTAAAGTCTTTTTTTGTACCAAAGATGATTTTTTATAATAGATATCGGGTCATGCCGCATTCTTTTTATAACACACTTCATGAGATTTGTAATGGTACCACGAAGGGCTGCGCTATCTCATTAGAGTGTTATGGTTGATTTGTAGTAATTTAGAAGACGTTTCCCGTATATTGGTTAGTCCAAAAAGGTAACACTAGACAATCCGTCAGTCTCTTTTTTCAGCATTCACAACTTCTTTAGTGTATGTGATTGCAATTCTTATCTCGCGTGACCACTTGGGCGTGGATTCGGACACCCCTCTCTCTTTCATTGGAAAGTTGATATACTGCCGGCGTGGCGTAAGTCCATCACTCCTGTCAGGGAAGTCTTCCTCTCCATTTTGAGTTCTCTCAAGAAATAAACTGAAAGAAGCCCCAGGATGTGATACAGAGAATGAGTCCATTGCAATCCCCACGTGTTTTTGCAAGAGAGAATCTGAGGGTTGAAGGTAGTTTCGCCTTCCCCACGACCGAGAGTGCTGCTTGTATCTTGCTGTCACTACGTGATCGTTGGTGTGGAAACGGAATTCTCCCCATTCCAATTGGAACAGCTGTCTCTCTCCCTCTAGTTTTACCCACACAGATCGATGAACGAGTTCCTGAAGTTGGTCCTTATTTCTCTTGTGGAGACGCTCCGTGTTACTAATCCCAAAGCTGTACTTTGGAGTAAGATGGATCACATGTGTGTGGAAATTCTATATACTGTGAAAAAAACGACATCGACACGTTCTCTTGTATTGATACATATATATGTAATTATAACACCAAACAGGTGAAATGCATGCAGGCAGAGCATTCATAAAAAATTTTCTGCAAGGCCAAATTTTCTATGTGATGAATGAATAAATTTTATTCTTGTGAAACAAAATGCTCAACAATGCTGAAAAAAATCAACTTTATTTTTGTGAAACAAATTATGGGTCATGATTTAAGCTCAAAATATTTACTGCGTTTAAGAAAGCACTGTAGGTAAAATTTACCTATTCAAGCTAAATTAAGGTGAATCAAATAGAAATGACTTTGTTAACTCCACTTGAAGTGGAGTGTCTCCAGTAGAGGAACATCAAGTGGATTTAACAAAGTCATTTTAAACCCCTCGAAAAAACCGCATAAACCCCCCTCGAAATTCGCATTGAAGGAAGATGGCTCGGTGGTGTAACTGGCTAACACATCTGACCGGCATTTGGGAGATTCGGGTAGGAATCCCGGTCAAGGCAAATGATTTTTTCATAGCGAATTTCAACTCTGGTGTACAGTCATTTAAATTGGGTCCATAATGGATAACTTCCAAAAAGTAATGTCTGCATTCATTTTCGTTTAATTTAAGATGTTTTTGTTAATTGTTATATGTTCAGTCCTCTGTAGCTTTAATTTGTGAGGTAAAAAATCCTTCCAGGCATATTAAATCCAGGAGTGTTCTGATAACAGATATTCCCTTCCAACCTTTATTTCCTTCTTTACTCGATTGCACAGCTACCTTCCACCCAGACTCTCAATTTAGCAGTGGGTGAGGTGAATAAGAAGGCACTGAATCTATTAAAAGGCTAAAAAATAAAATAGTTTAATAGTTGAAAGAGAAACAAAATGAGAAACATAATAATATCGAGGAGTTTGAAATTACGTGATAATCACTGCAATGTGAACTAAAGGAGGATATCCATGAGGTCAAGATAATTTTTCCTTTTCTGCTCCACTTGCAGCGTAATTTTTGGTATTGTCGTACCAAATGATTTAATCAGTTTTCTACTAAATTCTCCCATATCGTGCTTCCTAAGAAATGACATTTCTAGCTCTAGATATGAGAATTGGCGAATACAGGGCAAGAGCGTATCCCACAGTGTATATGAAGTGAGAAAGAGTGAAAGAATTGTGTGGAATGAGGAAAAAATCCTTCCTTCACCCACCCGTTCTTAGGATGAATTTGGAGCTGCTAATTTGTGTCAAATGGCACTCTCAGAATGGAAGACAGGAAGGAGATATAGGAGACGTGAAGGGATAAAGCGTGGTGATTCGACCTCCAGAGAGGAAATGTGTTTTCAAATGACTAATAAACGAAAAGTGGAGGACCCAGTCCGTCTTTCAAGGCGACTGGGTAACACTGTTGTAATTAAATAATTTTAAGCATGTTGTTGGAAAAAATCTAGGAAATGAAGGATGATTTACTATCCGTTGTATGGTACATAATATATATAAATAACTGTAACTAGAGTAACACAAGGAGGATTTAATATATACCAAGGCGAATAGAATGTAGAGTACGCCCCGTAATGACTCAATACTGAAGCATGAAATAACATTGAAATAATTGTATTTTTTCGCTAGAAAAAATCTTTTCAATTTAAAATGAGAAATGCGTTGCTGCTGATTTTTCCACGGAATCACGAAAGAAAAATCCTTTTCAACATTTTCCTTTTCATAGGTATTTAAAGAATCGACGGTAAGAAGAATATAGAATGCCGTGGGAAAAGATACGGAAAGAGATTTGTCACAACGGAGGCTTAGAATATATACATGCATTTGATAGACAGTATTAGTGCTTTTAAGAATTAAAATGCTCGAAAAGTCCTCTCTTTTTTCATTTGGTGTAAAAGGTTACGTTTCTAAAGTTCTGATTGTGTTCAATCAATTACCGTTTTGCTAAACCCTTAAAAATACCCGCCATACTTCTTCCTGTGACATAGGGCTCTTTGAATCCCTGAGTGAGGATAAATTGCTTCACATGGACACTGCAATCTAGAATTTTCATTGTATTTTTTCTTAATTTTTCTCCTAAATAACCGGCCTGCTATATCCCGGTCTTGCATACTTGCTAACTAAGCCTATTACCTAGTCTTTCAACGCATGCAAAATGCAATTACCTGACGATAAAATACAGGAAACAAAAACGTGAATCAAGAGATGCAAATCATTGCCCGATGAATAAATCTCCATTTTAAATTCGGGCAACGTCGAAAAAAAACTGTTCTTGCTGAAAGCTTTTTCGTTTATGTAACATCCCTTATGATCTTGTATGGCACACTAGGAACTTACATTAGTGTGCTAATAATAAACGCTATGCACGAGTGACGCAGCAAAGCCTTTTAACCCAAAAATCCGCGACGAAATGATTTTACTGGAACTCATGTTGAGACATCAGGTCAAAGAAGCATCAAAAAGGAACAAAAACGGAATAGGTAAAAGATACCTTTAGTTATGAAATCATGAATATCATCATAAGAGATATCTTACCTTACGAATCGTTCGATTAAATTATATGGCACCTAAATATTTTTTCATAAAATTTATACTGAATGGCAAATAAAATTCCGTAGAAATCGGACGTGCCTGAGTGAATGTTGGAGACGACGGTGAAGCAAATGAAATATTGCTGACCAAAGCAAATGACTATCATAGCATGGAATTGGAATATAATAGTTGAATTCACTTTGTTGTTTGACCAACTCGTGGAGTGAAAGAGATTAGTCCTCCAGACTGTTAACTCATTATGCCAAAGACCCGCTCATTTACGCCGTGCCGGTGGGGCTAGGCCCACTAAAGCCGCTTCAATGTAAGTGCAGCAAGCAATGACTGGTTTTTGTTCCGTGGCTTTGAATACGTACAGTTTGAGAGAAAGAGAAACTATGACTATGAGAAAACATTAATACGAATTGAGAAAAAAATAATTATTCGCTCATTATTCCTCAATTAAGGTGTGATAATTTTTGTTTTACATGCTTAGCTTTCGAATTCGCTTTTTATTATATTTTTCCCCTTCTTAACGTATGGAATTCGTATTAGGGAAACAAAACTAAGTCCCTAAAGATTTTACATTTTTTTTAAAAGTTCCTTGAATGTATAAGAATCTCCATTTTCGCTCTCGGTAGAACAACAGTTGCATATTTTTCATGCTTGCAAATTATAACATTCTAATATATTCATTGGAACGCGAGGTGCCATTAAACTTGACCAAAAACATTTTGAAAATGAGGTTGTTGATGCAGCAGCTGCATTGCAAATAAAACAACAGAGTTTGGTATTCATGCAAATTACCTCTTCCGTTTGCCCTCTATTTCTGTTGTGATTAAGGGGTAGATCGTTCTCAAATACCTTTTCGCGAAAACCTCGATTGCCCTTGATCTAAACGCTGTACGAGTCCCCATGTCTCAGAACTGACACCTCAACCTCCTAAATCCTTATCACCATCGGCCTCCCATTGCGACATCAAAAATCCCTTTCCGTCGCCAAGCGTGAAATTCCATGGCAAGACGACCCATTTTGCGAGAGAAGTCTTTAGCGAGTGTTTTAAATTGCTCGTTGACGAACGTCTGAGCGTGCAAAAATAAATATCCATAATTCCAGCCGCTATATGAGGCTGCTAGAAATCCTTGCTGTATATTTCAAAGTAATAGCTTTCAACGCAGCTAAAATACATTATACTCGCACCGTGATGACAAAATTTCTGATCGTTCCAAGGAATTAAATATAATACACTAATAAGAACGCGCTCAAGTTTTGAAACATCGTAAGATGTCAGCGATTATTTTAAATTTTCATCGAAATAGCATTGCTCCACCTTAGCGATAATCATTCGAAATTCACCCAAAAACTATTTCACAGCACAAAACAAAAAGTGGTCTCTGAAAAAATTTCTATCGAAATTTTGTGCACGAGTAATAAAACAAGAACTGACGATGTAAAAACAGAAGCTGAAGAGTAACTTCTGTTCACAAATCAATTAATGAGAATAAATTGTTTGCCACCTTTAGTGCAAGTTTTTGACCAGATTTTTGTCGTTTCATGAATATATAGGCGAAGAATTTCTATCTCCTGCCAGTCAACAGAACTTTCGAGACAAGTAAGATGAGAGGAGGCCTCCGAAAGACTTTACAATATATAGATAAAAATGAAACTGTGAAGGATGAAGCAGAATCATAGTTGTGATTCCTAATTTTACTGGACCGCCTATGCAAATAACCAGGGAATAATCAAATCAAACTACTTTAATCCTCTCTCACGCTGAGTGATGTTGAGGTAATCATAGAGAAGAGTTCTTTCTTGCCTCTGATTAGGTTCCTTTACATCTATAAGCCTTTGTAACATCAATTTTACAGCTTGCAAACAAAAATATCTCTTATTCGTAACTTTTAGTTCCTCATTCTCCCACGAGTGCGGTAGCATATGAAATTACTGCACAAGTTGGACAAAAAAATCAGTGTATAGAGGTCTAAAAATCCATTCGTCCTAGTGAGGGGATGTCATTGGAGTTGCCTAAGGAACACATGAAGAGAGAGGATGCTGTAAGGTGATGAGATTAATTCGAAGGGTGGGGAGTATGAAATGGAAGACGCCACGTTATAGACAGGTGCTAGGAGATTTGGCTTGGTGTATAGCTGAGTATGGGGCTAGAGAGGATGAGACTTTCAAGGGGAGATGAGTTGAGAGTGACAGAGGGGTTAGACGGGTACCTTCAATGAACTATGTCTCTTGTGAAGCAGCTGGGAATAGGGTGAGTGATGAAGTCGGGATTGAGGAACACCAAGAGAAGAAGGCATACGCGTCGAACAGGGTGTGTTTCCCTCGCGCACTAATGAATTGCGAGACATGTGGTCTAGGTGAGCGGTGCATTTTAATGACGTCGTCGTTCGTTCGTTAATGCTTTCGGAGCCGTCGTTGTTGAAGACATAGTTTGTTTTTCAGCCGCGTAGGGATGGCTGGGATCTTTAAATGGAGATGGTCCTTGGGATTTAAGCTGGGGTGTTGACATCTTTGTTGAGAGTGGAGAGAGAGAGTCACGGTGGGTCCCATGGGATGAAAGACTGCACCACCGCACTTATGGGTTGTTTTTTAGGGTGGAAGTGATTGGTGGCGTCGAAGACCGAGAGGTTGTAGGACCAGTAATTCCACCGATTGAATGAGATCTGTGTCAGGAAAAATTGACGCCGGTGTGCTAACGCCCAAAAAGGAAAGCGATGCATCTCTCACCAGGCGATTCCTACACGGAGATGAAAAGATGATACGAATGGTAAGGTCCATGATTGAAATTATGGAAAATTGTAATGAATTTCATGATAATTTTTCACACATAATGTGCATTTAGGAGATACTAGATGAAACTTCCGTTTACAGTCAACGTAAGGGATAAGAATAAGAATAACTACAGTAGTTCTATCAATACAAAGAGAATTTAAATTCCCTTAAATATCTTAATGTTTTTACTTAGTGGAAACTGAATTTATTCAGCCTAAGTTTCAATGAAATTTGCCAATTGTGAAAGTTTTCATTATTGCAACTAATACATGTTCCGAGAGAAATTTCTAGTTTATGCCCATCGTTAAGATAACCAAGTAGATATTCTATCGTTGAAATCAAAAATAAAAAAATTTTTCCGGATAATTGAATTTTGCAGTCTTTCAGACAACATATTACAGATTTAAACCCTATATCTTGAAATTTTTCAATAATGCAAAACAGAAAACCTCTGATTTCCGTGATAACAATGGGCTAATTTTTTATCTTTTTGTAATAGAGGCTCTGGGACATTGTTTAAAAGAATATTGCTCAAGTTAGCATAAATTCCAAAATCATACAAATGACTGGTGAATCGGTTTAGTACTTTGTGAGCAATAGAGTAAAGAACAAAGAGGTGCCACTTCAATTGACACCTTGAGAGATAAGCCATAACATGCCGAGAAAAGTATAGCCCGTTCGCAGTAACTCCTCAGGTTGGTAAGGGAAGATGATATTGTGCAAATTGAAAAAATCGAAAAAATTTTCGGCCAAGAAATGTTATTTTTAAGCAAAAGCAACATAATCGATTTCAAGAACTAAACTCTACACATATTTAACCATCAAATAGTGAATGTTTCAATCTTATATCTTGAGTATAAATTTTCACTATAATGCGTTAATACATGAAATTTAAAACATACTCTTCATGGTTTTGACAATGAATAAGTATGTAAACCATAGCTGCAGATATTTAAAATTGTACGATTGAATGTAATTAAAATTATTATGCCAGCGCAGCAAGTATTATCAGGAAGAGGTCTTACTTATTTAGCACATTTATAGAACAGTAAATCCAGCTATAAATTATAATTATACATTTATTCCTCCCACCATTGTAGTTGAATTGGCATTGCATTTAAGTGATCTCTCATCGTTTGGAAATACAATTGATTCTTTAAAAATTTTTGCGTTCACCAAATTTTCGGCTGCTCTTTCCCTCGAAGTAAAGTGGTTAGCCATACGTCAGCATTTATATAGAAATAAAAAAAGTGCCTCCCTAATGTGTCAACACCGCGATATCCGGGGTCTAAATTTCACGAGCCAACGATCACAAAACTGTTTCCAGGCATACCCATGACTCTTCTGTACATTTTCAACTCGTATTTTCAATAAAATTCGTAGAATTATTATACCTTGCATGGACTTATTGATAGCTCTCTTCGCTCTCTGTAATGGCAGACTGCCCAGGTGTAAATTTAATGAATGACAATGAAGTGTACGAAGCTGGATGAGGGCTATGTGCATGAAGGGGAAGAATGGAAAAAGGTTCACTCAGAATACGTACATTTTGTTACATTTATTAATATTTTTGTGTCAAAATATTTTACGCCTGTTGGAAATAACTCTAAAAAATATTGGGTTAAATCAGTTTTTAATAAGTGTTCCGCTATTATATTTTATGACTCAACGTTGATACCATACAACGTTGATACCATAATAATTGAGTCTCTTTTCACAGTATTATGGTGCATTTAATATGTATATATATACGATATACTCGTTTGAATTGGATATTTTGGGAGGCGACCGACAGCTAAGGTCATTTGCGCCATAAGGGATAGGTAAGGGAGGAAGCAGGCGCGTAGACAGACTTAGATTTCGGGAGGGGTTTTCCGAAGAGTAAACGTGTTGGTGGTTGCCTACCAGGGGCAAGTTGAATTCGCCCGATTACATTGAGAAGAAGAATGGTAAGAACTTCCCAACGAATAGAAACGAGAAAGAAGAGGAAGAGGCAGCGAATAACGAGATACTAAAAGGTGCTGTTGGTCATAAATGAATGCAAGTTTTTTATGGTATTCTGTTTCAATGGATTGCTCTATTATATAAGAGAAACAGCGATACATGAAAAAACATGACGAATACATCGAGGATTATGTCAGATGTATATACAAGGATTGTCCAAGTGAATGTACTAGAGAGTAAGAGCATTAAGTCTGTTCTGCGCACAGCAAGTTCTTAAATAAATCTTCAAATATCTGAGGGTAAAAAAATGTTCGGCTATTTCAGTAGTTACTGACGGGACACACATAATCTCCAGCATCTGTTGCACCACTTGGAAGATGTCGTTAAGACAAACCTACTCAAACAGAGGGTCAAGCACCAGAAAGAACGCAAATTTAACATGCAGTTGGCCAACCAAAGGTTATAAAATAACAATGACAAAACCCAATGAGCGAAAATTTGGACGAAATCGCTATTACTTAAGAAATATGTAATGATATACTCTCAGAATAAAAGAAGAGTACTATGAGAGTGTCTAAAACATTTCTTGGTGGGTTAGCAAATGCCGATGGTACAGCGTCATTTCACCATGAATCTCGTCGTCTCAACTATCAAGGCAATCTGAATACGTTGCAAGCAGGATTTTGGGCTGCTTCGACGCATCAGAATTAAAGCCCTGGCTGCAGGCGTCAGAACAGCTAGGTATGACTAGCTATTAGGTAAAATACAACTGAAGCATGTCAGGAGATTGCGATGTGCATGCAGTAATTAGATACCTTTAGGTTCTTGCAGAACTCAGGTGAAAACCTTGTGAAAATGCTCAGTAGAATCGTCTCGCATTTTCTGAAAAGCACTTTGGGCAATGTCAGCAAGACATTTCCTGAGCAAGATACATGTGTTTTCTCTGAAGTTTGTGAGTCAAAGGGAGGCTTATAGTTAAAACTTCGGCAACAACATGCATAGCAATGAGAAACCTTCCGTCTTGAATGTACATTTCAATGTACTTGCAGTCGAAATGGAATCATTGTCGGTTCAATTTGATATGACCTGATCCAGAGCTTGTAGAATAGGACTGAGAAGTTCAATAAAGGTGAGTACTGCATGGTGTCTCTCAACCCAACGAGTGGAAAAAAGTTTCTTCAAGCGAGTGGCTATAGTTTGAGGCTTCAGCCCTTCTATTGCCTTCTGCAATTCATTGTTTCTCTTAGGATACCTAAAGAAGTCGTACGTAGACGCCACAACAGCCATGCAATTCGTGATGACTGGAAAACCAACTGTATCAGAAACAGCAAGGTTGAAGCTGTGAGAACTGCAGTGAACATAAATGGTAAGAGGGATCTTAGCTCTGATGTAAAATTGTACTCCCTGATAGTGAGAGCTCATTGAACTAGCACCGTCGTAGCCCTGCCCAAACATGTATTTTATGTCTATGCTCATGCTAATTAGGTTATTGATAATGGCATCAGATAACGCTATACCTCTTAAATGTGTTACACGAACAAAAATTAGGAAGACCTCCTTCACCTTACAATTGTTCAAGTAACGTATTCATATCACAAGTAGTTCTGTTTTAGAGGCATCCGTGGTTTTGTCTGTTAACACTGAAAACACTTTTGTTTGGTTGATCTCTTCCACTAACTATTTAAGTATGATCTGGAGTCCAGCATGATGGAATTATATGCTGCTCTCATATTCTCTCGTAGATGTCAGCAGCAAAAGAATATTAGTCGGGTACTCAATGATTACGTAAGTGTCACAAGGACCTCGCTAAACTTAGTCGGCCGAAAAATACATTATGAATCACGTCTGCTGATCAACAAATTTTTGATCTTTTTTCACCATTTTGGCACGGAATTCCCTTATTTTACTTAAAAAATTACTTAAGTTCTTTCAATGTTTAAAATGACAACATTTATGTCGTCTCTTATGCAATTTGATAACACAATCGCTCAAAAACCATTCCGAAACATATTATTCCCACAAATTCTTCCCCATTTGCTAATCAGGGGAACTAAAACCACTTGTTCTCCCTTTTTAGATGTTCTGTGGTTGTTAAATTTTATTTTTTAAATAAAAATCAAAGACATCAAGGGTTACTTTCTCAAATACAGTTTAAAATTTTCCAGTTTCTGATTATTTCAAATTTCAATGAGCAATGAAAGTGTCAATTTAAACCAATCTGAGATTGAAGAATTTTTACGTGATTAAGATTATAAATTGATGTATTACCAGTCATGTAACAAGGAAAGCTTTACATACTATCTTCAATATAAAACTATAAAAGTGATAAAATAATCCGTATATATTTAAAAGAAAGTTTTACTTTTTTAATGAATCGTCGTCATATGTTATTCATTTCGCATAAAGATAATTTCATATTACATTTTTCACAATCGCTGCGAAAAGTTTAATTTTCCTTTGATGATACCTATTCAGAGCTCCTTGGAGCATAAAATAAGTCACTGTAACATTCCGACGGCCAAAGAGAGATACAACTGTGAAAAACTGTCATTGGATATAGGGCAAGGCTAGTGGCGTGGAATTGACACGGAGTAGACGTGGGAACCAATGGAATAAAAGAACAATTTGGGCAAGTCAGGAAGACGTGGGAATGAAAATGGTGTGCCGCTTATTCCCTGAAGTCGAAATGCCAACCCCCTCTTCAGCCGTCAATCGTCATGGAATTGAATCAGTATGCTTTGCTACGAGACGAGGACATATGACATTTTATGTTGGCACATCAATATTTCAATAATGAAGCTGTGCTCCATGCTGTGTTCGACCGTTTTTAACCCCGGGGAGGGACCGTTTTTACGGGAGGGGAGGGAGTATTTTCCCAAAATATTTTAACCAATTGTGGCCTTTTTTAACGTTTATTTCTCAATAAATCACTCACCCTCAATAACATTTACAAATATATCGAATAATACGGTAGCAGTAATACTTCACAGTAAAGCAGTCAGAGAAAAAGTAATACCCTCAATAGTAGTAAAATCCTAGCTGTTTATAAATTATCGAAGTCAACCATTAATTTTTGAAATGATAGGCAAGTATCTCTTGTTTTTGGAATTGACAAAGCCGATAGTGATTTCGAACTTAGTACTGCCAAAAATGTTTGAATTCGATTAAATTTTCATGATAGAGCCATAACTTTTATAGAGTCATTCAGGATGGAAAACTTGGACCCCAATTCACTGTAATTATAATCCTCTTGCGCTGCGGACGAAAGTCTTTTAGCAATGGGCAATTCAGGAAAGACATCGGGCCAAAATGAATGTAAAAATGGATGTCGTAGATATTAGGAAGCAAATACCTGAACTCACAGGGAATTGTGGTACGGACAACCTCGTGCATACATTTTGATTGCATTGACTGCCATCGTGTGGAATTTGAACGAAATAGGCCGGGACCACTCTATGAGTTTTCCTTTGTCCTGTTATTTTATTATTCATATTCATCCCTCAAAAAACTTGCCACCTTATTATTTATCCCTTGTAATATACTGCGCACACAAAGAGAAAAATGTAACTATGAATTTGAAAAAAGTTCTATTTCTTCATTCTTTTTTCCTCTGGTATAGTCTTGATTACAGACTGTTCCTGTCTGTGCCGCGGGCTTCTCCGACGTATAGGGCATTCGAGTATAAATATGCATCACTGTAGTTCATCTCAAATGCAAATGGTTGTATTAGGTCAGATCAACTCTCACCTGAATGAGCTGTGTCTACTAATTTGAGCTAAGTGCTGGAGATTGACATTTGCATGAAATATGAGACAAAGAGTAATTTATCTTTCACGATCCCTACTCTTGCGTATAACGATTAACGACACACTTACTACCTAGCGGGATAGTCAACCTCGCTAGACATTTTGTGAGTAAACTGTTGGGATTTCTCTTCTTCAGTGGACTGGAAACCGATGAAAAACCACGTGTATATCAATATGGAAAAACCTGTTTTGCAAGTTATTTCAAGTTATCGTATGCCTAGCATATTGAAGACAAAAATTTGTACATAAAAACGATGACCAGCTACCATTTATCTCTAGCGCAGTAATTGGCCATTAGATGGATTATTAAGGCTGGAAATTTTCGCCATCTGGAGCTCCTCATACATACAGCACTCTGCATTCAACGAAGTCTCTTTTGTACTAATTTTTCATGCATGTGATTGAAGCCTTTGAGAATGCTTGAAGTACGTGGCGTTTCTTAATCGGTGCTTGGGCGCGATGACTGTTTTTCACCAAATAAATATAGATTCAACTTGAGTTTTCAAGTATTATATGCAACGAATATGAAAACTTTTTGACCCCCAGTCTCAACTGTGAAACGTCACGTAAAACTTTATGAACTCCCATTCAAACGTACTCCACTCCCAATCTTGTGTGAGTCATAACTTTTTAGAAGGGCGAGCATATATCAACTTTTTGATGAACAATGCCTTGTATGTAGTAATGTAGATTTCCCATGGGAATCCTATGCACAAGGCATTAAAGGTGATGGAGTCAACGTTTGCCGTCAGCCGATATCACACAATTTGGAAAATGGTACTGGCGTATGTACTGATACTAATGGCACGTGGTCACAGAATTTGTTCATGAAAATCGTTCCAAATTTATTAGCAGACTATAAAAATCTAATTATTGGAATCTTTTGGATATAGAAATATTGCACAATTTGGACCTACTGAAATGCAAAATGTCACACTCTTTGTTATTGTTTGCTGCTCACCCTATATAATTACATTTTTAGTCTTTAAGATTTTACTTTTTGATACTTGACAATTTAAGTGATTAAACAACCAGATTCGATGTTAACAAACCAGTTGGTATTTGAGCTAATGATGAACCCCGACTCGGTAACAGTGTTATTTTTTTTGCTTTTCACGACTAAACTACATACACAAAATGACTTTACAAATCACGCCGAATAGGAACATCGCGTTACTAAGCAACTTCATTTATTATGTAATTCATTTCACATAATAAGCTTCAATGCCATTGTAGTTTACTAATAATTGACAAGAGTTTAATTAACAAAAATAAATGGTTAGATAAAAGAATTCTTCTGTATCTTAAAACCCTAAATCCGATGATTTCAGGCTCATCTTTAGTTAACACCATCTCTCCGCCTCTCTGTTGCAGGATGCATATTCAGGTTGCAGCAAAGATGTTAGATTCTAAGCAGATTATAATGACAGGGAAGAGATTCAGTTGAAGAACATAATTGAAGTAAGATGTGAGGCTTTCCCGTAGTGATATGTTTAGAAGTTCTATTCGGGAAGTCCACCGGGTGTGAGACTCCATGAGTGCCGACGTTTCGATGGCCGAGTCGTCCATAGTCTTCAGGACAGAAAGTCGTGATTTATTTGGTGCCATAATACATAGGTCCGGCAGCCGGGTCAGGAGGCTTCTGATTGGTCAGAGTCTTCCCACCTTTTTCTCACCTCTCGGATCCTCCTGAGCACCAATTTCCAAGTGGTACTTAAATGTGCGAAATTGAAATCATCCGCCACGGCAGATTTCTCAGGTTGCCCGAGCCTGAAATTCCTATTGTGCTCCTTTACTCTGGTCACGATGTGATCGATGGCGTTGATCCTCCCAGTCTTTCTCACTTAAGACAAGTCACATTTGCAAGGAATGTGATTTACTCCTGGAGTAAGGAGGTAACAGGAGTCTTTCGCCATCACAAGTTGTCTTAGCGTGGAGCAAGGGCGGAAATGACTCTCAATTCCGTGTCAGCTGAGAATCCTCGCAATTTTGCAAGAAATCGTAGAAGCGTAATACTGGTTTTGGATATTCTTCTTCCGATTTCTTGTCTTCAGGATCGACGGTCTTTCTCAAGGCCAAAGCGATGCCACTCTTGCTGTATCCATTTTGGCGAAAGGTCTTCTTGAGATGTCTCAGCTGCCGGAGAAGACTCTCCGCATCGGCAATGGCTTTGACCCGATGGAAAAGGGTAGATAAAACTGCCCTCCCTTGCGACGGATGATGATGGCTAATTTTGTTTAGGTTTAGGTCCGTGTGCGTTGGTTTGCGATGGACTATGTGCCCAGGCTACCATCATCCTTCCGTTGTATCAGTATATGTATCCAAGAAAAGAATTCGGTTATGTTACCCTGTCTCCATAGTGAACTTGATCTTCGGGTTCTGCCCATTCATATGGCTCAAGAAAAGATCCAGGGAATCACGTCCATGTGGCAAAACAAGAATTTGTCATCCGCGTAACAAAAAAAGTGCTTAGGTCGTTGGTGGGCTGAAGACAAAGCCTTCTCCTTGAAATCTTCCATAAAAAGGTTAGCAATCACGGGAGACAATGGAGAACCCATTTCTACACCATTGGTCTGCTCGTAGAATTCGCCTTCGAATTTGAAGTTGATAGTAGTCATAGCGTGACGAAAGAGATTCATTGTGTCTCGGTCAAATCTATTTTCCAAGAGCTTAAGTGTGTCCGCAAGCGGGACCCGCGTAAACAGAGACATCACATCTAGGCTGACCTTTATGTCTGATTCATTTAGGCAAATTTTAGCCAAGATTTTAACAAAGTGTGAGGAATTTTTCACATGGTGTTCACAGCGGCCAAGTCCCAAGAGGAATACCCAGGAATAAGTTCATATACCAAATATATAGAAAAGTACATTGCAGTCAACCAATCTTAGAATTGAACTTCCAATGGAATGAAAGAAAGGATGGGAAGTAAGGGAACTAAAATTAGACAGGGAAGGGTAGAGGGCTGCAATCTACTAATCTTAGGGCTGCACGAGAAATGAATGTGCGGTTGAGTTCCATCCAGTTCATTAATTATGTAATACTTCAGACCTCATTGGTATCAATGCCTATGTAATATACAGTGTTGACTGCAGACAAACTAACTATATTGGATAGAGTGAAGGAATCAGCCTATGTGCGTCAGTATATAATAATAATTGACTCCACTTTCACCACCGTTGCCGGATGCGTCTTCAAATCGATGTGGAGTTGTCTGATCCTAGCCAGATTATATAAGTAGGCTAACGATGCCAGAAAACAAACGCAATTCATTTGTGCCATCGGTTAAGAACATCAACGGCATATTCAATATTGTAGTCATTTTATACCTGTACGCCATTTTGAAGTTCCCTGAATTCGAGATTTAAATGGTCTCAAAAGGGAGTTTTTAAGAGAGACGCAGAATATTTTTTTAGAATTAATTAAACTTTACCAACATTTTACTAATATTATATTTTTATAATATTTTTATGATCTAAGAGAGAGAGTTGCTTTGGAAAATTTATTATGATATTCTCAAGGAAAATGTCTGTCATATAGGTAAGTTTTAATGTGGCATGGCTACTCAGGATTTGCTTGTTCATTTTTAATTCTAGTAATTATTTTTTCTACGCTTAACCATGGTATTTCTGCCGAATGTCGAAGCCGTCTAACATAAAATTATTTTTAAATAATATTTTGCTTAATTTCGTCAATACAATATGCATTTTCCTATATAATATGAAAATGCTGCAAATTCAATACACGAATTATATATATAATACTTCTTGCTGTTGTAAAATATTAACAATGCAACCCGACAGCCCCACGTTGTGGGTCAGAAATGGAAACAAACTCTATTATCGTTAACTCAAAATGCCCACGTTGTGAGTATCAGAAATGGAAAATAAATGTGAGATAAATTAACCACGGTCTCCTACCTTTTTCAATTGCCCCAGCCTTCTCTGCGGTAGATAACATGAGAAACACAAAACAACATGCGATACGTGATAACTAGCAATTTAATTGATCAGACAAAATCATAGTCGGCCCCGGTGGCGGCGGGGTAAAGTCCTCGCCTGCTAATCTTAGGGTCGCGGGTTCGAGTCCCGCCTGGGTAAAATATTATCTGCCCAGGACATGGGTGTTTGTGTCTCGTCCGTTGTTACTGTTATTCACCCGACGTAAATTGGCACATCGTGCTGTATTCGGGGTAGTGAAGATAAAATAAAATAAAAATAAATAAATAAATACCATTGAATCAAGACACACACAAACAAAGTATATAATATCTTTACCTTTAACTTAAGGTCATGACCCAGACAATTGTAATATTCTGCACATCATACAGTTACTTCAAATGATTTTCTTATCTTTAAACATTTTATGATAATCAACTTCTTTGAATTAAGCCATATATATTCTTTACACATTCATTACTCCAATGTAAATAAAACAAAACTAGCATCAACCTCTAATCCGGGTTGTACCCAACTGGGTTGTATGGCTTATTTAAAATACAGAATTAAAGTCCATATTTACGCTCTTGTTGACAATACAGGTTGATACGTGGCTGGTGTCACTCTAGCTTTACAGCCTCCGGAACCCGTAGTCCTGGCGTAATGTGATCACAGCATCTGCACGAATGGTAGTCCTGTATCAGGGTCTCTCTCTCTCTGGCCCGAGTATCGCGGCTGAATGTCCGCTTCCTCCGGAATATGGCACAGAATCCCCACCACACGTCCGTTCCCTTCAAGACCTCTCCTGTCACTCCCCGCTCGTGCTTTTCTATTCGTCCCCCTCCCCAATTCTTCATTGTCGGCTTTGGCTCTGCCCTCCGTTTCCCTATTGTTTCACCGCGAAAAGTTAAACATGGTGGGTGTTTAATTGTTATTTCTCCCACGCGATGGGAAAAGAATATGGAGGCCCGCGTTGTGTTACACTGTTAAAACGTTTTTTTTTCACACTATATTTAAAGCCACTCATGTTTACGAAAGGCAAGCCTTGGTAATAAGAAATGAACAACGCGTTTCATTTTAATGTATTGTGGAATAAAGAACAACATCAAAATTAAAGTTCCCTCGATGAAAACTTCTCCTAAGACACATTGGTTATCTCCCTGATTTTGCACTCTGGTGTCAGTTCTTGGAAATCAATTGAGTGGAGGAGAAAAAAAATGCCATTGACGAACCTTACCCCACCTTAACTTTTCTGCTTCACAAAAACTTAGGAGAACTATTACGAGAATACATTCAAACTCCGGTTTTCGAGGGCTAAAAAATGGATAAGCAAAGCAGTTTGGTAATTTGGTGCAACATCCTCCCATTCTTACTTGGCTTTAGTTTCTATTGTTGAGTATTTTGGTGCAAAAATATTTTGTATTATACTTACTAGCTTAAAGCAATTAGAACACCAGAATTTAAGTAATTGGTATTTAGAGAATACATATCATAACTAATTATGCATTCCGTGTCATTATCAATTTCAACCTTAAAAGTGAAAGGTCAAATTTTTTTTTCAAAGTAATTATCTGTAACAATGTCAAAACTTAGCATTGTTTAAACAAGAGGTGTGACTCAAGACAGTAAATTTTCGTCCCTTTTTTCCCGTTACCACATAATTTCAAATCGTTGAAAAAAATTTTAATCTTGGTGGATCGTAATTAAAATTAATCATAAAAAATAAATATTGATCTCATGCTGAGAGGAAAATAATCAATCAATGTTTATTTCCATTTTTTATGAATGGTCTGTGCACATTTTCAACAAAAATTTCCTTGCTCCAGATTCTAATTTTTTCTTAAATTCAAAATTTTCTCATTACATTTGAAAATAAGTCTACCGCCTTCCGGTTGCACTCCATACCAATTGAGTGAAGCTTTGAGTTCATTAAGATCAGAAACTCGAGTTATCAATCAACGCCAACCTCCTCCCTTTTTAATGTGGTGAAACTTGGTGCCTGCAATAAATAAAAGTCAAACCTGAGAGTAGCAAGCAGAATATGATTGCCTTAGGTCAATTTATAATAATAGAGCTCGCGGAAGAGTATATATCATCCTTATAAAAGTCTAGAAATTTTTCTTGTCCAGTGGATGGTAAGAAAAGTTTTTCCTAATTTACTTGTCTGTCCGTGTTGTAATACCTTCTTTCCGTTGAGAAAAAGGACGGAATTAGACAGGAGTGTTGAAAGGATGTGTGATGAAAGAGAGAAACTGTGTACAGACTATGGGTTGGAGAAAGCTTGAGGAGGAAATAATGGTGAGAGAAATTTATCATTTGCGAGATTTCCTTTTAAGGGAACTTTATTTTAGTTAGAAGAAAAAGAATTATATGCTTAAAGGAATATAAACCGGAGTCATAACGTACATTTTGGAGGCGAATTACGAAAAAATGAGAAGCAAAAAATTAGTTCAGTCAAACTATTGTAGGCCTTAGCTGAGTCAAAATGAAGCGATAGTTCAAATATTCAGTCGAGTTTTTGACATTATTCCTGCAAGCGAAAAAAATGTAAACCCGTCTATCTGAATATCGTCTAAAATTCAAGTAATTAGATAAATGTATATGAATAAATATGATTCATACGCACTAAACTGTTCAGAGACTGCGGCAAACTATTTGATAATTTTTGTCCTTATAAAAATGTATAAAATATGCCCATTTTTAAAATAAGGAACGGATTCGTCTGAAAGTTCGTGGAATGTTGTCGTACCAGGAAAGTTTGACGAGGTTTTTCTCAGCTTTCCCCAAAGAAAATTTGTTTTCGTTCATGGGCATGATTATGTCACAGAATAGCATCATCGTCTGTTACAGAGTAGTGTCACTCCGTTGCATAGCCATTGTTGGGAAAAAATAATCACGCTTGAAGATTTGTGTATAACATTTGTAAAACTTTCGACTTTTTCAGATAACTGTCGCATGGTCATATAGAAATGAATGAATAAAATCAGTTTTTGGAAACTGGTTCATTATATTCAACATATTACCACTTCTCCAGCACGACTTTGCAATTATCTCTAATTTACAACATGTGTAGCTATTGATTTTTTACCGGTGATTGTATGGTGACATCAGGCATAAACGGGATGAGAATTATAAAGAAATAGGGTTAAAAATTCAGAATAGCTAGGATTTGAGCCTGTTTTGAGGGAAGAAAGTGGCTCATTTACTTACTGTTAAATTCTCGTTATACCATGTTTGTTTACACTAGCTGCGGCTTTCTTATAGTGCTGAAAGTAATGTAATATTGAAATAGATAAATTTAAACGTCAAGTTAGAATATCTTCAATGGTTTGCGGATAACCTCATGGTATTTAAAATTCATATTGAGGTGAAATAAATACACTATTTATAATCCACACAAAACTTTAATGGTATGAGCCAGACCGGTTTCAACACTTTCGTGCCATTCTCAAGGGACTCTACAATTCGTTTAATGGCGATCACGTATTTATATTTCATGTTAGAGGAGGGGGAATGTTGGGGTTTAGGAAAGTTACCATCGGTAACAGGAACTTTGTCAAACCGTTCTAGTTTGACAAAGCTCCGGTTCCCTCCTTCCAGAAAATATTTGGTTACGTCCACTTCCAGCCCGATGCTTCACCCTTAACCTTCATCCTTAGTCATACCTTCCTCAACCCCAATCCCCTTCTCTTCCGACATAAAATATAAATGCGAGCTCGCCAAAAAAATAATTGTCCCTTAAGTATGACACGAAAGTGTTGAAACTGGTCTGGCTCATCCAATTAGAGTTTTGTGTTGTTTATATAAAAAGTAATTATTTCATCTCAATACGAGTCAAATTAAAATTTTTAATAAGGAGAACACGGTCAAAACATGAGTTCATCGTAAACTTCTATACGTGACAATGAAGAATGAAGACTTCAGAGATTATAGTTTTTCAGCTGTAAATATTCCAGTTTATTTTTTTCTTAAAAATTAAGTTTGTTGATACAATTGACTTTATATAATTTTGAAAAGATAAAATAATATCATAAATTATGAAACAATGAATATCAAATTATTATAAAACCGTTAGCTACAAACTAAATACCGTTAGCTAGAAACATAACTTTGTTTTGCTTTCTTCGCAAGTCAACATCTATATAAACTTACTATGCAAGCCACCGCAACTGCTTGCGGCCTGGGGGTGGTAGGAGACCAGCTGAGAAAAGTTGTAAAAGATGAGATTTTTGGAAGTGAAATGGTGAAGTGAATAATGGGTGTGTTTCAAGTGGAGCTACGGTTTTACAATGGTCACTTGTTGAGAGTGGAAAGAACGAATTTTGATACCTACCAGCTCGTCAATATATTTCCCTTATTTAATATTCTCTGTCGGACCTAGTGTTGAATTTTCTGTGTCTCTCTGAAACACACCTGTTCTGAATTTCTCAAGTAAATTAAGTCTAGTCCGCCGCCTTCGAGTTTCGAGAGGTTCCCACCCTAATCCCTCTCAAAGTTGAGAAACGCCGTATTTTTGCTCGTAGCAGTTTTTAACGAGCACGTAGCTTTCCCTTGGATATTTTTTATTTTTAAGTTAATTTTTTCTGTCCATGGTCCCAAATGCTCGCGATGTATTCAAGATATGGCCTAGTCAGAATAAATTTATACTTCCCTTTTACTTTCTCTACCGAGGACGTTTTTATTTTACGCTTGATTATTACCAGTTTATTTAATGTTGTTCCGCATATGTTTTGCAAGTATATTTTCCATGAAATATCTGAACTTAAGTAAATTCCTAGGTATTTTCCTTTCTCTGAGGATTTCAAGTTTGCACAGTGTAGACTTGTCGTTGGTGTGATGACCTCCGAAATAGGTGTGCTAAGGTGCACTTACCAAAATTTCAGGTCTAGCCCCACGAATGAGCGTTCTTTAGGTTCAATGATAGAACTTCTGAGTCCACATCAACCTCAATTTCACGGTAGATGACCGTACTGTCTGCAAATATTCTTATCTTACTGCAAACCCGAAAACTTAGGTCATTTATACACATTGTGAGGGGAAAAAGTGATAAAAGAGGGCCTATCACGCTTCCTTGTGGAACACCGAGTGTGACACTAATCATACCAGAGTTAATACCACTTTGTTTATAATCACTTAGAAAGTCCCGTATTAAGCTCTATATTTTTTAATTTAGTCTGCATAGTTGCGAATTAAATATTAAGTGTTTTGTTAGAAACCTTAACAAATGTTTTATTGGAATCAAAAATTTACGCGTCCACTTGTTTTTTCGATTAACGTGATTTAAGGATGTCATGAAGGAAGACAGCAAGCTGTTTTGCAGGATATTCAACTCCGGAAGCTGTATGCCATATGAGAAGTGTCGATTATTTAGGAAGGTCATTTTATTGGTTATTTATTATTATTCCATTGGAAAATGAGGCATGGAGAAAGAAAATAATGCTAATAAGAAGTAAATTAGACTTTTAGTAGAAGAAAATGCTAGTAACATTTTTTGTTTTGAGTTTTTTCTGTACGGCTGCGAGGTGAGGGAAATACAAGAAAGAGAAAATAAAATCATAGAAAGGCTAGAAATTTGGATTTGGAGGAGAGTCCGAGAGTACTTGACATCGAGAGGTCAGAGACGGAGAGCAACAACAAAGTCATGGAGAGAGTGGGAGAGGAATGAAAGCTGTCGAGCGTCATTCAAAGAAGAGGACAAAATCGGATTGAGCAAGCTTTGAGGAGAAAATGTTGGCCACGGGATGTACTGGAAGGGTGTGTGGAAAGAGAGGAAGAGAAGGAAAATGATGATCTCCTCATTAACCCTCTTCCTAGCCCTTTCTTTTATTTTCGAGAGATAATTTCTTCCTATATTACCTGCATTTATATTTCCCGTCTAAAATTTAAGTCTCCTTCCTTTACACCACTTTTTCAGCCTTCTGTGCCATTTCCTTCAGCACATTCGCTCATTCGTATTGGGATAAAAAGTACGGAGCTGTAAAGTGGGAAAAGAGGGACCTGGAAAATTAAAGAGAAATGAAGACCTCGGAGAATAGAGGTTACGGTTGAGATATTTAGGGAAATGATGAAAGAGAGTTACACTGTGTGGTGTTAAAGAATTAGACGGATATGCAAGAGAAAGTTTTTCTGTCGCACCGGTGTGGGCGGGCGGAATTTTAAAGGGCTAAGGTAAAGGTTTTCATTCGAGTTTAAAGGCTCATGAACTCATCTCAGCTTGCTGAAGCCCCAACCGGGATTTATGTTTACCCTTGACGAAAGGTGATTCAAAATAGCATCTTTTGAAAACTCCGAGTATATTTCCACCAGTGAATAGATAGATTTCATTTTTGGGAAATATAAAGCACTAATCGAGGTATTTCTATTAATAAAACGCTTTTTTCTCCTGAAATAGCTAACTTGAAGGATTATTATAGCACACGTCTACATGTAATCTATATGTAACTCTAAGGACTTTGGTTGACGAACGTAAAACATTCTATGTCGAAGCTGTCGAATTACTTGGACGACCTCCTACAAGAATCAATCCCATCTGTGTTATGTTTATCGTAGCTAAAATGATAACGAGCATGCGAAACGTAAATATTAATTGATCATGTCATGTTCCTCTTGAATAATCTAACAACGAACACGAGTAGCAGTTTAATTTCAGTTTCAACAATATTGTTCCCCATTGAAAACTATTTTCTTGGTATTTTACGAATGCATACTTGAGAGACAGCATAAAGACCCTGAAAGTTTTTTATATATCATTTTGAAGTCAGGAAAAAAGTTTTTTTACCCTAACTTCGAATTATCTATAGTAATAACTTGTCCTCAGAGAAAAAAATAGCTATATTTTTTAATTTTTTTGCGTGTGTGTTAGATATTTTTGGCATATGTTACCATTTAGCGTGAAGTGTTTCATTGCATCCATTGATGTAAAATGCCAATGCAAACAATTGATATAATTTTTCATTTTATTTACTAAAATTAAAAAAAAAAACTTCATGTACAAAGTATTAGCTTATGACAAAACCTAAGAATTGCTAAAGGCGTGAGTTACACGTAACAAAGTTGTAGCTATATAACTGATGTGACAAAACTCTTTTGCAAAATATTTCCTGGGGAACGAGGAATATTTGCGAAGTTTCTAGGCGCCTGTTGGAAAGTCTTTTGTCAGCAAGTATAGTTAGGTAGGCCGAAGAAAATTTGTTTCCCAATTGTTTCCGTGTTGATTTATTACACAGAAAATTAAAGTTATATAATTTAAAACGAAATAAAGTTAAATAAATGAAAAGCGAAAACCTATTATTGTTATGTAGAATACTAAGGACTCAATTGAATTGCATCGGGCCTCATTAGTTCAATTCAATTAACGTATGACTAATTGTTGCGTGCTAATGATATACTTTCTATGCATAAATTTTAATATTAGTCCTTATGGTATTATTTTATTTTTGCTGTGGAGTTCTGTTGCAGGTAAATGATTGAAATTTACATTTTTGAATGACATGGTCAAAATAAGTGTATACCAACCTGTCGCGATGAACTGCTCATTTACTAAATATACACTTCTATGAAACAATGGAAACTTTCGAACGCGGGAGTGTGTAAGTAATGGCCCCCACTAAGGGTGACCTGTTGTCATTGTTCACTAGTACAGTGGAGTAGTACGACATTGTGTTTCGTGGTAATCCCTTTATCCAGTCCAAGAACACTGTACCAGGAAATCTGGGCCTGGCATTATTCGCGTACGCGTATTAGTCGTGCAAGCATATGAGCAGTGCCTTAGCATTTAGGGCAATCGGGACTACTGTCCATTACGCTAAGCAAACTGGCTTGTTAACTCGATGTCATATAGAAGCAGCGGTAGCTTTACGGTAATAAGGAGAGTAGTGAACATCAAAAATATTTTTACATAAAAATCAAAATGTGTCCATCTGCCCATGAAGTCCCTTCCCATTGGGAGTCTGGCATTATTCGCATGCGTATGCTAGATGTGCAAACATATTTTCAGTGCCTTAGCATTCAAGGTCAATTTAGAGTCCAGTCCACACGCACAGAATTTATTTTATTCGCATGCACACTTATTTTCTTTTGGATAATTAAATATCCGAATTTACTGGTCGTTCAAAGTCAAGATGAACTCCAATCAGAAAAAGAATTTGCTGAAGATTCTTGCTAATCATTGTGAATTCCGTTTAACGTTCTAGTTTGTAATATTTCGGAAAAATAATTGGTAAAGTGTCTCGAAAATATGCGTATATGGTGAACTGCCCCTTGATGACTAACAATATTCTGAAAACCAAGACACATATGAATGTATAGGGAATAGACGCCATTAACTATTGAGGTAGAAAGAAAGGGGGCTTGTTGCGGTGGTCAATGCTTTAAGCAAACCATGATCCGTCGTCTATATTCCCCAGATTAGCATTAGCAAATATGTGCTAGCAGAATAATTTGACGATTTAAAGATAGTTCAAATCAGAAGTCACCTTGAATTATCATGAACTTGATTCTTCAAAATGTATCCTTCATACTTAGAATTAATTCATTTAAAATAATTATATCAGTTATACAACATAATGAAACAGAGCAAAATTAATAGCTCCTGAAGGATCTCAGATTTTTCCGGCGTAACTGCAGGATAAAGGTTTCTTGGGTCTTCCAACGGGTAAGCAGGTCGATGGCGCCCAACATTTCGAAGAACGACTTTTCCTCCATCTTCAGGGGGGTCAGTTTCGGAAGCTGAACCACCTGAAGATGGAGGACAAGTCGTTCTCCGAAACGTTGGGCCCCATGGACCTGCTCACTCGGTGGAAGACCCGAGAAACCTTTATTGATAGCTCCTGGTAATTTTTTATCGTTTAAGAATTGCATGCCTTAATTTATCAACCATAGGTTGATATTCTGGAATTAAATCCGCTTAAAACCATTCCTCCGTGCTATTTAAAATCAAACAGGGAGATAAGAAAGAAAAATATTGAGTACAATACGCTTCCAACAAGAAGATACATAGTTTAGTAGGACAAAAGGTTATCAAAGCAGCAGTTAGATGGAAGAATTTTTATTGAAATTTAATTGAATTTTTTATTGAAGAATTGAAAGAATATTAGTCAAATTTTATTCCACTATCAAAGTCCTCTCCATCATAAAATGTAATTTTTATTAGATAATAAATCAATATTAGCACTTATGGGATTAATAATTTGAGTTAATTCACATAATTGGCATGAGCTTAACCAAGATGGGGATATGTATATCAACGGGTGTATAAAAGTGAGCGAAAAATATTTGTTTGAAGGATTACGCAGCCGGTAGTGTTTCCTGGTGTCGGCCATTTTATGGCTTTTCTGCTGCTAAAAGAAAATTTTACCTAACTCAACTTTTTCGTTTTAGAATTAAGAACATTGTCAGAAAACTTAAATACATAATTGGATCAGGCAGAAAAGGCTAGCATTTCTGAGTTCTTTACTTTCCTGAAATGGTCCTCGGAAGAGAGATCGAAACATCTGTTCTATACATGAAGTACTTATTTGCTCTACGTAGTGAAAAAGCCCAATGATTGGTCCACAGTGAAAAAATATTGCTGCTTTTTAAATATAATGTAATATAGTTTAAGGGTAATAAATTTAATTAAGTTTTTGCCATTAGTCAACAAGATTCAACAATGGTTATTAACTGAGTCAGTGGCGTAGTTTCTTCTTTACATAGGTTTTGAATTTAACCAAAATCACATATAAAATTGCTATTAGTACCACAATTATCTATAGCCTCATGCCAACTTATGATAACCGGTAAACTATAGAGATCTATTAAGAAATATTCCGTTCAAGAGATTTTATTTCCAAGGATTTCGCTAGTTTTTGCAAGGCTAGTGCTCAGGGCTTGACATGATATAAAGCCCAATACGACATTCAGGCATATTACCCATCAATACGTAACTCAATGATTGAATTTCAACCATATCAGTGTTTTGATTTTGCATATCGTTGAAATACTGAGTGCGGTATCCTCTTTATTGCAATCTGCTTTGCAATGATGGTGACTTGATAAGTGTTCTTAATGTTAGTAATGCATAGAAGATAAGGTCCCTTATCACTAGCCGTTATAATTTGGGACTGGTAGGTATGGTATGGTGTTTTACTTGCTAAAACATTCGGTTAATAATGTGATCACGTAACAATGATATTTAATATCATACAAATCACAAGGCTGTGACAAAAACACTACCTATGAAGCAAACCTTATGAATTTGATTAATAAGTTGTCATACAATAATAACTCCTTACTTTACATTTGTATTAGAAAAAGAATTATGAACATTCCATTACTATAAGTCACGCAAGAATATGCTCTCGTAAAGGACTCTTCCATTTATTACTCAGATTGTACTATTTTTATTGCCATTGAACATTAATTGTCAGCTTATTTATGTAAGGAGAACTTTACTATAATTACCGTAAATGTTTGCATATTAAAGTTAAGAGTATTTTTTTAATATCAGCCTTTAAATTTTATAGTATTACGTTTTTTTATTTTGAAGTTGATTAGCATTTTCATCTAAGTAAATGTTACAACATGCATTCAAACATCCAAGATCTTGCACGGTTGAAGCTTGGCATTCCAATAAATGGAAATTGTTACTCCCACCGTTTGGGGGTTTGGGTATCTGTGACGAAAACGCTCTTTTACTTCTGATTTCTACCGCAGCCTAGGAGAGATCTTTGCCTTTCACATCCCGCCTTTCCTATCCCATATTACCCGTCTCGGACTACAGCTTTGCTCGAGGCATCGTGGAAAATTCGTTACATGGATTCATTAGAAAGTGCACGTTGACGATATAACGCATAATTTTACAAACTATTTTGATTCCTCATACAGTTGAAAGATTCTCACTTACAACAAGGGCAAATGGTTTAAGAAATATATATAGCATCGCGTCATGGAGATCACCTGATTCCGGACTACATCACATTTCTTCCACGGTCGAAATAGGTATGTATAAAACAAAGAGAGGAAAGTTTGAACACTTATCGGAAATTATAATAATTTATCCAGAGGCCAGCGCAGTAGAATTTGCATATAGTAGCATTACAGAGACTTAAAATACAAGTACGTAGACATCTACCGAATTTACAATCATTGCATTAACAAATGATGTGGTACTAAGTCGCTCGCACGGGTACCCACGGGTGCTTTCGACCCTTGGTGTCTACAAAAGCGTTTTCAGGCCGTGGTACACATCCCCCTTAATTCAACATCTACGTATACATAATACCCTGCGAGCCACTGCATGGGCGTGTGGCCCGGGGTGTTAGGTCACCAGCCGTGTAAAGATATACATTCTTGGGAGGTGAAATGGTGACATGTATTATAGGAGTGTATTTTAATGGAGCTCAATTCTTATTGTGATCGTTTATTGTGCGCGAAAAGAACGAGCTTTTGTACATATCTGTTCGGTAATGTATCTCTCTTATTTTATCGCATCTGTCAGACATAGAGATGTGGTGAGGAATCATGATAATATTCTCTGTGTCGCTCTGAGAAACATCATTTCTGAATTCCTCAAGCAACCTAAGCCCAGCGTGTAGCCTCCGAGTCTCTAGGGGCTCCCACCTTAATCCCTCTAAAAGTTGCGAGACACTATTTGTACGCTCGTAGCAGTTTCCGATGAAACGCGCTGCTTTCCTTTGTATTTTATTAATTTTTTTGGTTAAATATTTATGACCAGGGTCCCAAAGGCTCGCGGCGTATTCGAGGCCTAACCAGAGCGAAGTAGCATCTCCCTTTGACTTTTTCATCCGAGGACCTTCCTATTATACGCTTAAATATACCTAGTTTATTTAATTCTGTGCCGAATATGTTTTGTATGTTTGTTCTCCACGATATATCACAACTTAAGGTAATTTCAAGATATTTTACTGTATTTGAAGATTTTGTTTACTCCACCCACAGTTTAGGTATGGCATTTGTGTGATGAATAATTAAATAATTTTGAATCGGTTTTGGCAGTTACGCTATCTGTAAGTGTATACAAAGATGACGTAACTGCCTATATTGGGGTTGCGTTATTTATTGAACTGTAAAAGTGACAAAAGTCGTATTATTAAAAAAATACGAGAACTTTTCTTCAAAAGTAAGGTATATACATTGAGCCGCTAGTCATTTTGCAACAACATAATGAGAGTCAAGTCACTCTATTACTGTCCCATTTTCAATGCCTTTGTTGGAAAGAAGAAAGCATTTATACAAAAAACATATCTTTTAGACTTAGAATAAATCTGCAGGTCCAGATTCCGTTATATTTAGAAATTTAATTCACCTTTTGTTTTCCTCATTAAAACAACTCTCTTGGCGAAGTAAAGTGAAGTGTTGATGACAAATAATACCTCTGTGTATTTTTCAACCGACTTCATGGAATTCTTTCTCTCTCTCAGTTTGCTAATGAGCTTAAGAAAAAATATTCTCCGATTGAAACTCAATAAAAACTCTAAAATTTAATGAAAATGACGGTAGTTTGAGACTGGATACCGACGAAGAATTGTAACAGACCCAAAAATATATCGATGGCTTTGTTACAAGAAGATGAAAGGATATCTTCATGAATATACTGGAATATATTTGACTAGGGGGTTGCAGCTTCGGAAGAAGTTGTTAAGAGTTTTTCTTGGGATAATTTATTCGGGTGAAGATCGTCTGCAGATTGGATGGGAGGGTTAAAGGATGTAGTCACTGATTGGGTCAGGAATTGAGCAGAGAACACAAGAATGAGGCGACCCCCTCATCAAGGACGACATGTCTCCCTTCTGCGGAAAAATATGACGAAGTAGAAAGGAATTAATGATATCAATAATCGATATTTCATGTCCATTTTTGGAAAAATATCAGAAAATTAGCTAAAAAATAAAATAAAACGTCTGAGTCTGGCCAGAAGGCAAGTTTGTTTTATTTATTATTTTTTAAATTAGCTGCGAAAAAAATATTACATTTTTTCCAAGTTCTTAACGATGAGCTCTGAGTCATCTAAAGGAAGTTAAAAATATATTCTAACGAATCTAACTACTTTTGGGACATAACTGACTCCGGAATATGTGACTTTTTTCGTATTCCACAACAGTATAAATGAGTTTATGGTGCGTGCAGGAAAGTCCTAAACGATTTTTATTGGTCAAAAATTGCTAACTCGATCGTATTCCACGATTTGCACATACAAAGGGAACAGTTATCCCATTTATTTGTTTTCGGAAGCTTCGGATATCCATGTAATAGTGTGACGTTTATTGCAATAGAAAGTTAGTAACGAACGGGAACCGTAACGGGCGGAACGGTGGAAAATTTTCGATTGCTACGACAAATTTTAAAAATGAGAGGTAACTGTCTTGAATTCAGAAATCTATCTAACGGTCAATGATTACCAGCTTTTGATTCAACGTCTAATTTAAAACCTCCCATTCCGATCTTTTATGATCTAATTATATTTTTATGCCAAGAAATTCCTCTCTACATTTTACTCCAACATCTTGTATTTACTTCTCAAATTTTCTTCCACCATCCATTAACTTGTAAGAGCTATTGGTGACATAGATGTAGCGTAGTAGTTTGCTTTGTTCCTCATACACGGGTTAAAACTATGTTTCTTGCCCATAAAACGACCCTCGGCTGTTATATTCCTCCTTTGTAAGTTGTTGTCTCATATTCTACAATAGAAATTTTTCCCCTACTTAATCACTTTATATACTTATACTACATATCTATTCATACAGTTACCGACATTATGAATATTCCATCTCAATGTTAAGTTCAAGTACTTAATTCCACTGCACCTGACAGATTGAGTTAGAATTTACTTTATTATACTTCACTTTTTTTCTATGACAATCAGTTTGATAGTTTAAATGACACCTCTATGCAATCAATTATTTGCTCTCCTGTCAAGTATTACAAAAACGTTGTAATCTTTTCATATAACCTGACTAGTGTGGAAAATTCGGGATGAAACTCAAGCAAATAGAAATGTATATTACAGTGATAACAATTGTGATGCCAACAACAAGCCGCTGAAGTTCGGTTTCTTCAAACAAATCAGATTTGATAAGTGCACTTTTTTTCCTAACCTTTCATTTAGCAAGTTTTTGAAGAACTCCGTCAAAAATATATGTAAGATTTTTTTCCTCATGAGTAAAACGCTAAATGTTGACTCAATGTTCCATATATTCTTTTGTTGTTTTTTTCCAATAAGCAGGATAGCTGCAAGTAATCAGTTGTTAAGTCCAACAGAACTCTTCCGTCTTCGAACCGTGATGTTGGGGCATTATTTGTAGTAGCAGCATCCGAAGAAAGGAACAGTGAGCAGTTTATAGCAGTCCATTTCAAAATACGGAGGTGCGTAATATAAATGACTTACTCATATTGGAGTTCATACCTTGAGTTGAGTACCCATCCACATTGAAGGATAGAAAGAAAGTATGTGATAAACATTGATTTGAATATGGAGATAAACGGTCTATATATGGAGTCATAAGGCCTTGGCCAGCAGTTTTCCTCCCGCGCACTCCCATTACTATCTTCAGAAATGACGTGCACTCATACTCCAGGAGTACATGATTTCACGCATGCTGCATGCATCCATTCATTCTCCGCCGTGGTCGTTTCAAAAGTCGTTCTCTCTGCTGTCCTTCTCGAGGGGCTTTGGTGACGAGGAGATTCAGATATGCATCCGCGTCCCGTGAAATTTCTATGGATAACCGTGTCCTTGGTGAATGAGAAGGCAAAGACGCTGCCCAAAATTGGAGCTCGTGAGGAATGTAGGAAGAGGATCAGGAGTTCCAACGGGCTGAAAGAATTTCTTTCAGTCCGCCTGTCCTTAAACCCTGTGGCCCGAGGCGAATGAAACTCACTCCGGAACGCCTTTGATGAAGAAGGGATGTGTGTGACTTGGGAAGAAGCTTTACCAACACAGTCCTAAGATACGGAAGACAAGTTTGGTGTACGTAGGGGAAATAGGTTGCAGAAAATGCATATTGGGCTCAGGGTATTTTCGATGGTGGAAGTAGTGGTGGTTGACAAAGGGACCAGGAAATGATAGTGACTTGAGGATTTGGGACCGGAAGGATTACCACAGGGCAAAACTAACTCTTAATTTCAAAGCATTTGGTCTTCGCTGCGATAAAGGAATATCCTTGTCAAGTTTGGCTGGAATTTCGTTTGCAAGACCTAAAGTATGTTGTGCGCCACTTGCGTGCAATGCATAGTTTACACAACAAAGCAGACAGTATGAACACAAGTACAGAATGGTATGGCAATTTCTTATGACAAGAAGAATTTTATTCCTTGACAAAGTTATGAATCGCTGATAACTGCAATTGGAAAATACAACAAATTTGCTCGTTATGATTTTCCCAGGAATTTAGCGTCGCAATATCCATTCTTGCTGAAACAAATAATGTGAGAGATATTTGTATATTTAAGGGAAGCGTTATAAACATTTTAGCCGGCACCGGGTGGTCAAAAAAAGACAAATTAAAAGATAAAAATGATCAGGAGGAGAATATTTTTCAGTGATGATAAACATCTACACGTAGAGATCAAATTCTGATGAACCAACATTTCCGAAAAATCAAAATGGTGCAAGTAACGGCTGTTCAGAAGAGGGTCCGAATGTCAGTTGGAGAAAGAAGAGTTCTGCTGATGCGGCATAGAATAATTACCAGAGCGTCATATTTGGGTGATCACCATTATTCTGAATGAGTACACCACTAGAAGCCATACCAATTACTGCGCGTATGGCTATAAAAAAATTTCCCTACCCCATTCCTTCATCACCCATGTAGTATGAATGCGTATTCATACAGAAGAAATTATCGATAACTTTAATTATACACCAAGGGACTCTGAGACCCAATCAAGGTATTGATCCTCATACTGCTAACCCCACTAGCTGTCTTTATTAATTGGTCGTTCAATTTTACGGTAGGTCTCCTGCAGCCGTACAACCTTCCGTATCTAATACTGTTTCCCTTACTTCCTGGTAGGCCATTATATGAACTATCCCCTTTATTTGGCCCATGTTCTTATTCCTTGGTCTTCCTCAGGGGACATTCCCTCTATTTTACCTTCAGCTATGCTCTTCACGAGCACATTGAGCCTCAGGGTGCGATCAATCGATCGCTTTTTTCCTCGTTAAATAATGATACGAAAGATGAATAACACGCTATTTGTCATTGCAATTATTCCAATACGCGCCAGTGTGCCTATTAAAATACAGAATACCGGGGATGATTATCTTGTAAGTATTTGTGATCAACGAATTGGAGGCCCTACAGGATTGTTAACAATGCCTGTGTACATGAACTCATAATTAGTACTATTTGTTAGTTCTATGAGTAATGGTAGCTCTTACCTATATATCGTCTTAAACTGATGTTTGGATTAGACGTAAAGGTTTTGTTTTAAAGTTTTTATTATATCCAGAGAAAATAAAAACATTTTTAAAAAGTGTAATTTAATATAACAGTGATGTGTGGCAAAAATTGAGCGAGACATCTTAAAAATTCAAAACAACTTTAATGTCGTATTTTAAAGTTCGCCTCGGTCAGATATTATGTACATTTTCCCTCATTTGGCATATCATATATGTATATTCTTTAGAGCACTAAACCCTTACATAATCTCTGTTAATACGTGTGTAATATGGAATTTGAGGTCGTAAGCTCTAAAGCACTCACTCTGGTTAAACACACATGACTCTCCTAATTTTATTGCCCTAGTTTTTTACATATCATGTCCAAAAATACGAAATGGCTGCATTGTGAGCTACCAAAACAAATTGAGAACTTTCTGGCTGCCTTTCGGTAGTTTTCCAACCTTGGATTCACATTGCTTGACAGCCTCAAAATACTTTGAAATCATGGTCTACTTGGATATTTTTCTGCGTGTTTGTATTGCACACATAAATTCAAATGAGATCCTTGATTTTGGCTAGAGTCATTTAGGTATTGCGCGCATAACAAAGCAAAGTGTGTCAGTCCATCTAAATGACTCAGCGGCATCAACATCAACTCAGCGGTAAAGCATGGTGATTTTTGAAGATTGAATCCTATAGCCAGTTCATTGCCTGGGAAGTACTATTATTATCAGTAATGTTAGTGCGCACGTCCAGGTTTGCTTAAATGAATTCTTTAAATTTAGCACATTTGCAAAGGAATGATTTCATAGTAATTTATTTCTAGACCTAATAACAATTTAAGTAAAGTCTTGGAGATAACGATTGGCCGATGTCATTGCATATCTTAGAGGATTACATAGACGATGAAGAGGCAGCATTAGTTGATCAACCATATGCACATACGAATGATGGTTGCCATCCCAATGCTATGCCAATAATGGATGCCAATTATTTTTTATGTAATTAAGAATGCGTCATTAGCAGGAATATGCAATATTTTCCTTATTTTAGGGATGTATCGCAATTTTGAAAAAAATAGCTCAACAACTAGTTTACTCAAAAAAACAAGTCAGCCATCAGATATATTTCGGAGACCGTTGGGTGATCGCATTCTATAGACACGTAGTGAGGTGTATTCCTCCCTTTTTTCGTAATATTGTATGTTCAATGAGATAACTAACGCCTATAAGGCAGTCATTGGCTACGTTGGAGCGCAGAATGTAGTATTGGATACTTATCCCAAGGAAGTCAAAACATTGCCGGCCAATGGAACCAGGGAAACGTTATATTTTCACTTTGTGAACTCTTAAGGGTTCCGCATCCACTTTATATTGATTTACTCACCACGCGGTTGGCACGCTGTTGTTAGGAGGAAGCAAACACATTATTGAAGTCAACGTTGACGTTTGAATACAGTTGTTGGCTCCGCCGCGATGATAATTAGGAATTAATAGGGAGAGAATGACTGGAAGAGGGGTCAGTGTTCTGGATACTTAACATTCCAAAGAGAAAGCAGAGCGACATTTTTTGTCAAAGAGCGAGAAAAGTAGAGGAAAATGTAATTAGGGTACATTCAAGAATGAGTGATCGATCTCGCGAGCGAGTGATCTACGGACGGATGTAGAAGGTAGCAAAATATTATTGACGCTTTGTTGATTTTACTGAATTTACTGAACGTTGCTGAATTTACGGGAACGTTTTGGAAATGCGTATTGGGGATGTTTTGCTGCGGCGAATCTGTGGTGAGTGTTTGCGCAAGAGAATAATTGGTGGTGGAGCGATGGGGCACACAGAAATGAGTTTTGGAGCTGAGAGTACGGAAATGTTAATGCTTCCTTGTTTTTCCTTTTATTTCCCGAGAGAAATCTTTGGTGGTCGATCCTCATCTTTGGATCCTGTTACTTTTTTCTTTCATCGTACATAAATCATCGTTACCTCGAAAAAAACAAAAAGGGTAATAGTGTGGTGTGTGAGAGATAAAGAAAGAAAAGGGGAAAGAACTTCGCTTCGATATTCTTTTTGCTCCAATCACGCCCAAATTACATTAGCGAACTAAATCGAGAAAGGCAACAGGCAAAAATTTCGCGCAATCACATTTTGTCCCCGTCAAGCCAAGCTTAATTCCAATTTTATTCCGCCGCGTATACTCATCCACTCCCCATTACACATCCTTTTGCCGTAACCATCGGAAGTAGTCCTTCTGAAGGGAGTAGATTAAACCTCTATCTCTCTCTACCATGCAGACGAACTCAAAATTACATACCCACAAAGCACGAGAAATCAAGCGTATTCATTCGTAAACGTACCCGAGCGTCTTATTTTCCTTGCCACTCGAACTCTTGGCCGTGAAAATTATAAATAATTGCCGCGAGCTTCCCAATTTGAGCAATCCAGTCGATATTGACATTCGAGTGTAAATCTGATAGCGTTCCCTCCAACCGGTATTTCCATCGCTTTCGCGTGATCTTCTTCTAACATACTGGATTGACTATCTCCCTGTTTCCTTGTCTATGTTGTTTTATGTTAATAAAACCTCTAAGCGACTATAAACTATCATCTTTAAAATGTTATGTTTACATGAACATACAGCATTATGTTTCAAAGAAAAGTGACAAATGACATTTTTTTGGAATTTCGAGTGCATGTTACTATTGTATTAACATATGTTTTTTCAGCCATAGAATGTTTGGTTCAGTTGATGTGTTATTCATTAATGGCAATATCTGGTATCACCTCCTCCCCTTTTAACCTCATTGTGGAGCCTATTTTGTTCTAGCATAGGCATATTATCAATTAAAATATGCAAAAATTGTTCCAATGTTTTAATTATCTTGATTAAGTATTCTAACGCCTATATTAAAGCAATGCACAGACGAACGTTCCACTGTTTGGTACCAATTAACAAAACCAATAAACAACAATTTTAATTTGGAAGAAGCAAAAAATTTAGACCTGGCAGAGAGCTTTCTCGATCATATGTCTAACTTTACGAGATATTTAAGAAGTCCAAGGGACTTTCATAAGACTAAAGAGTATTTTTTTCTCTTGTAACCTCAGACATAATTATTTCACAGTCGCAGGCTATCAATGGAAATAAAATAATTGAAATTTGGAGGTATTTAAAAGTCATAATTCTAGGTTTTATATCCAACAGAAATTTAAGTATTATTCCAATGGATATCTCCCTACTTTATCTTACATAACTTTAGGATTATCTTAATCAAATTTTACTTATTTTGTCCATATTTTCATATATTAGTATAGAGCATTGTGCATTTCCGTGCATATCAGCGAAATATTTTCATCGTAATTTACAGCTTTAATAGCGCAAAATATATTTATTTTTGATATTGTTTTTGGGAAGAGTTTTTTACGTGGAAGCTTAAAATCTGCCTAAAACCTCTCGAATAATCTAGAAATGGATGAATGAGGCGTTTTTTACGAACCAAAACAGAATTTATCTTATTAAAAACATAAATTATTTATGCATGGAATCAATATAGTCACATTTGATTTCGTGGATGAAGTCATTCCTCATTTTTTGGTCTTTACTTAGAATGAATGAGGTCTCTGTCTCTACAGGCGGCAGCCACTTAGGTACAAACATGTTGCCTGAAGGACTCTTAATGAAACTAAGGTCAAGAAAATTCTATCTTATAACTAAAGAAAAAGGAGGATTGCCTACAGTTCCTCAGTTGTATATACCTTGAATAGAATTCCGCATACAACTTCTTATCGCCACGTTTTCAAACGGATACCGCATCTAACTCCATTTGCCTCTTCCGTAACTCTCAATTACGCCGACGTGTATAATACAAATATGATGCGCTTAAGTGAAATCTACCCCTAGAACGATAAAAATGAAACTTGTTCGATATTTAAGCATATATATATATATATATATATATATGTATATATATATATATATATATATATATATATAAATGCACTTAGGATCACTTAGGTGACGAATATATAAAAGTTTGCCAGAGGAAGGGAGACGACAAACACAGAAAACAAAAAAAAAAAAAAAAAAAAAAAAAAATTATGAACACACTTACAAAGTTTCTTGATATTTCGGTGCCACTAGCACCTTGGTCGCAAGAGGGAAGACTGAGAAGGAAGGGAGGACTGAGGTGGTAGGAAGGGAGGACTGAGGCGGAAGGAAGGGAGGGAGGGGAGGGACAGGGGAAGGGGAGGAGGGGGAGGGAGAGGAAAGGTAGGGGCGGGAGGCGGGAAGTGGAAGAAATTCGAAAGGAAGAAGTAGTATGGGCAGAGGTGATAGAAGAAGTTAGTGGGATTTATTGAGTCCTGGCGGAGAGAAAGCCTGGAATAAGTAAATGCAAGAGGACTCAAGATCTTTGATTTGGAGTGGGGAGGAGGAAGGGGGAAGGGAGGCGAGAATGCCAACCTTAAAAATATTATTAAAGGTGGAGTTGTGGGAAGAAACATGGGTGGCAACAGGGAGGGAAACAGAAATAGAAGGTGGTTCATTACAACTGGAGCGGTGGCCATTCATGCGGATGTTAAGGGGAGTGGTCGTCAAACCGATGTAAAAACTAGGGCATAATTGGCAAAGAAGGATATAGACAACATTATGGAAAACGCAGGAGAGTGAGGGGACGGAAGGAAGATGAGCGGAAAGGAATTTATCAGGCAGAGGCTGGGTGAGAAGGATGCCACAAGTTTTGCAACGTGGGCGATTGCACGGCGTTGGAAGGGACTTAGTAGGTCGGGAGATTGATTTGGAAAGAGGTTTAGTGATTTTAAAGAGGGTGGAGAGGTTGGGAGGGCGTCTAAAGGTGAGAGAAGGACAGCGGGGGAAAATTTTGGAAGTGGTTAGGTTGTCAGAGAGGATGGGGTAAAGGTTTTTGATTAAGCGACGGATGGAGTGAGCTCCAGGGAAATAGGTGGTACAGAGGGAGATTTGATCATGAGGAAACTTATTAAGAGAGAGAGATTTAGAAGAAGAGGGTCGCTGTAGGATTTTTTTCTGAAGAAGACGCTCAGGGTAGCCTCTGCAAAGGAGGGATTGGTGGAGATTAGAGAGAAAAAGGTCAAGGGATTCGGGATTGTTGCATATTCGGTGACCACGGATAGAGAGGGAAAAGGGGAGGGAACGTTTAGTATGAGAGGGGTGGCAGCTGTTGAAATGGAGATATTGTTGCTTATTGGTGGGCTTGATATGGACAGAAGTGTGGAATTTAAGGTTACTGAGGGAGATATCTACATCCAGAAAGGTAATTTTAGAGGCAGAGATGTTAGAGGTGAAGGAGACAGAGGAGGAGGAGTTTAGGGAGGAGATGAAAGAGTTAAGGGAATCAAGGCCATGTGGCCACAGAAGAAAAATATCGTCAATGTAACGAAGCCAGAGAAGAGGTTTAGGAGAGCAGGACGAGAGAAAAGATTGCTCAAAAGCACCCAAGAAGAGGTTAGCATAGGAGGGGCTGAAACGACTACACATGGCACCAAGGTGCTAGTGGCACCGAAATATCAAGAAACTTTGTAAGTGTGTTCATCATTTTTTTGTTTTCTGTGTTTGTCGTCTGCCTTCCTCTGGCAAACTTTTATATATATATATATATATATATATATATATATATATATATATATATATATATATATATATATATATATATATATATACATATATAAATTTTTTTGACTCAATTTCTAAAAGAGCGTGAGGTTGTTTTCCAATTGAGAACCTTTATCTCAGTTATTCCTGGGTGATGTACCTTAAACGAAGTTCAAGCAATGATGAAACGAGCGGGCTATGTGTTGTTCCCCACTAGTTTTTGTTCCCCACTATTTTTCGGATCACTATAGTGATAGGTGGCGTAGAGCTTTAGTATTGCTTTCAGCATCAGAGAAGACATATGATTGCGCGTGGAGGAAGGATCATAAATGCGTGAGGCATAACAAACCTGCGCTCAAGTGGAATGAGCCAAGAATGTAAATGGAGGGGGAGGCTTGCTTCCTTGGCCTCGTGGTGAGTGATGAGTGTGAAGGAGGGGGTGGTAAGATGGATAGCAGTGGAAACAGAGAGCAAAAAGGATCGCGTGGTAACTTCGGGGGCGGAAAGATGTCAAGGGAAGCTGAAGGGGCTTGCGGAGGGAGGAAAGACGTTGATGGAGTAGTAAGGAGGGAGGAGAGTTCAGAGGATTAAGAAGGTAAAGTGTGATAGTCGGGGTGCAGGGAAAGAATGAGAGGTGGTGCAAAGGGTGGAGGGACCAGTGTTTACATTGAGCAATGAGAGGCATTTTAGAGGGATCCCACTCCCTGGGATCCGATATGATCAATAATTTTGGCGTAAAATTATCCCTCCTTATTTAAAAATTTTACTTCTTACCTTTCAGTCGTCAGGTAGATCCACATACCCACCTAAACTTTTAATTTGTCGAAAAAAATAGGACTTCATATTTATATTTTTTACTATATTTTTCAGTCAATACTGTGCAAGTGCTCTTAATTATCCAAAAGTCGTTGTTTTTTCTCCAATATTGGTGAAATTTTGTATAAATTAATTAAATAAAAGTTGAAAAATTATCTCCATTCATATAAAATGCCAAGAATAAATTTATCTTATTTATCAGGGTATTTTAGTGCCCACAAAAAGTTTCTCAATGAAGGTTTTCATGGCATGAGAATTTATAAGGTAGCAATGCCTTTATATCGACCCTCGACACTCTCGTACCCCCAATTTTTACATTCTTCCCAAAATCCACAAGCCACACAACACTGGCCGCCCACTAGTTTCTTCGTATAACTCAGCCACTGAACGCATCTCCACTTTCGTTGACCACTACTTGCAACCCTTAGTCCTCTCTCTTCCTTCTCACATCAAAGATACTTATGACTTTCTTGAACCCACCCCTTCTGACTGTGTCATCTTAATGGCCACAAAAGATGTTACCTCCGTCTACACTTCTTTCCTTCACTCTGAAGGATTTCTCGCTTTCCGTATTTCTCTTAACCAGCGCCTCCTAACGTTCCTAGTTCTGATTTTCTCCTTGATTTATCTAATATAATACTTACTTGCCTTACATGCCTTCTCCTTTAACAACAAATTCTACATCCAAACAAAAGGCTGCGCCATAGGCAGTCGTTTCAGCCCTTACTATGCAAACATCTTCTTGAATGCCTTTCATCCTTTCTTCTTTGCATTCTTTTCTATCTTCTTGCTCTCTCAAACCTCTTCCTTGGCTTCGCTACATTGACGATATTTTCCTTCTGTGGCCACATGGCATCAATTCTCTCAATACTTTCCTCACCTCCCTCAACTATTCTTCTTCCGTCTCTTTTACCTCCAATATCTCTTCTTCCAACATCACCTTTCTGGATGTTGACGTCTCCCATTGCAACTTTAAATTCAACACTTCCGTCCATCGCAAGCCCACAAACAAGCAGTAATATCTCCATTTCAACAGCTACCATCTCCCCCACACAAAATGCTCCCTCCCCTACTCTCTCTCTATCCATGGAATTCGCATCCGTAACAACCCCGACTCCGTTGACCTCTTCCTTTCGGATCTCCATCAATCTCACCTTCGCAGCGCCTATCCTAAACGCCTTCTTCAGAGAAAAATCCTAAAACAGCCCTCTTCTTCCAAACCACTTCCTCATAACTAATAACTTAAGGCTTGACTTTGTGGAACCTCTAAGTATCGGAAATAAAAATACCTACTCTAGTAATGGTCCGTTAAACAGATTTATTGCTTACGACCCGGGTTTCGTCACATAATGACATCTTCACACCTGAAGATGTCATTATGTGAAAAAACCCGGGCCGTAAGCGATAAATCTATTTAGTGGACCATTAATAGACTATTTTAATTTCCGTTTCCTCATAATAAATGTTTTCTTGACCTAATCTCCATCTGTTCCACCTATTTCCCAGGAGTTCACTCCCGCCGACATATTATCAAAAACCTCTACCCTATCTTCTCCGACAACCTCATAACCTCCAAATTAATGTAAGTGAAAATCCAAAATTCTATCTTGGTATGGGGATCAAGAAAGAAAATGACGGTTATTCAGTAAAACAGTCAGACTGCATAAATAAAGTCGTTTCTAAATACAAATTTATTTATGCAGTCTGCATATGCAGCAAATTTGCAGCAAAAAAGCAGCAAAATGGAGATTTGAAGCCTAAAGACACTCCGATTGCCAAAGGTATCAAAGAAGACACTGTAATCCAAAGAGACCAGGATTATCCCTATAGTGAAGTAGTGGGAAGTCTTTTGTATGCATCATGCAAGACAAGACCTGATATAAGTTTTGCTGTTGGTTATGAAAGCAGACACATGTAAAATCCTCCTCCAGAAGACATCATAAATGTGAAGAGAACCATTGGGTATCTGAAAGGAACCTCAAATCTTGGAACCAAATACACATTAAAGATAAATGAAGATCTACTACACCTGCATGCATATTGTGATGCTGATCATGCTGGTAACAAGACAGACAGGAAGAGCACATCAGGCTTTATCATGTTGTATGGAAACGACCCGATAGCTTGGAACTCAAAAAAGCAGAGAACTGTCGCGGAATCCACTACAGAGGCTGATTATATATTTGCTGCTCAATGCTGTTCACAGATGACATATATAAAGACCTTGATACAAGAACTGTTGGACAAGAACATTAGAGGTACCCTATGTGTCAAAAATTAGAGCGCAATAAAAATGATAAAATCTGGACAGATGACAACAAATAGTCATCATATACAAATAAAACATCATTTCATACATCAGGAATTCAATCAAGGATGGTTCAATTTGAAATTATGCCCATCAGGAGAAGAACTGGCAGACATGTTTACAAAGCCACTACAAAGAATCAAGTATCAAGATCTCAAAGAGATCCTAATGCAAGAACTGTGAAACAAGATATCAAGATATTAAAATACTCTATTTGTACTTATTACCTTTACCAGTTAAATATTTTGTGTTACTAATCTTTATTTCACCAAATAATGATGTTCACTGTGCTATCACTTTCAGGGATTGCCATAAAGTAATCTAAAAAAAAGAAAAGTTCACAAATTTTCACCCTTAAGGGAGTGTGTTGTTATGTACACATAATTTATTCAGATTTGGTGTTGTTATGTACACATTTTAGCTTAGCATTGTTTAGTTAAGTATGAAAAAGTCGTGTTGAGATTACATATAGTTATACACTCATATTTATAAAAATAATTTAAATAGACAACACAGAGATTGCTAAATGTTTTCCACAAGGATTAGTATTAAGTCTACTGCTCTTTTTCATATTTATAAATTAGCAGCGATAAAAATAGCCCAATCTCAAATACTGAAAAAAATGCAAGCTTCAATTTTGTCAACTAAGCATAGTCAGTTAGATAGCAAGTTTCACTCTTATGTAGACAATATTTTTAGTATGGTGAATGATTTGCAACTACTTGGGATCCACGATGATTCAAATTTAAAATGGAATTAGTATATAATATGGCATTCTACTTTGGGGCTCTTCTCCTAAGCAACATTGTGTCTCAATTATTCATTATATTTGACAAGGGTACAGCTCAACTATAAATCATTCTATTTGGGCTAAAGCAATGGCTTAGGTGAATTAATCATTAATACTGATGCATATATGGTTAAAAGAGCCCCAACGTTTTGTGAGAAACTAAGCCACCAGTTCAGGGGGCATGAGTTTGAACAAGCTGTAATACACTTGTTTCGTATTTTCCGTACTTGAAATATACTTCATATTATCGATGGAGAAAAATATCCTTGAAAATGATTATTATTGGGCTGGCCATCAGTGTATTACCGTACAATGGTTAACTTACCGGAAGATGCTGCACAGTCGTGACAGACGGCCTCAGGACGGCTCTCACCTTTAGACGCCCCCAACCTTTCTGCCCTCTTGAAAATCACCAAATTTATATGCATACATATCACCCAACATCTGTCCAACAAATTCCATGTTTTTCCTCTTCCTTCTGTCCCCTCACCCTCCTGCATCACAAATAACATTGTCTACATTGTACTAAGCCAACTGCGCCCTAGTTTTTACATCGGCCTCAGTAGCTATACCTTCAAGGTACCCTCCTCATCTCTAGATGCATTTATTCCACCGGCATTTCCATGTATTCCTACAGTTTTGGAATGCTTATCTGAGTATTGCCAACATTTTCCCTACCGATGCCACTTAAATGTCATAAATGGTGACATAACTATGTGATTGAAGCATTGATGTTGATTTGGGATAGAAAAGGAAGTCACACAGGAACTGGTCAGGTAATAAGGGAGCCTGGAGGAGAGTAGTCATTCGTTTCGTTTTTACTAAACTCACGAATTGACGAAAAACCTGATGGGCGGGCGCGTTGGTGATTGTTTTGATGGAGGGAGGTCGTTTTGCTTCGTTATTATCAAACTAGGAATATACTCTGCTGCAATCTAAGATATGATGAGTTTTTCCGTCCAAATGTTACGATATGACCTAACTGAGATTTTGAACTCTCCAGCAAGTTCTCTAACAATCAGACAACGATTGGCGCGCGACGGATTCTCCATTTCCTGAGTGTTAATGCCAAAAATTGACGCCGAAGGCCTTCTTGGTCGAATATCGCACTGAACTGACTGACGACCAATATCAAATCGGCTAAACCATTCAAAACACTGCTTACCACTGAAACCATAATCTTCATAATCCTACGAAAGTTCGAAGGTTTCCGTAAAATATTTCAAGATGTTCACACAATATATCACTTTTTAATTTATTCCAAAACTTTGGCTTTGCAAAAATGGCCTTGACTACCAAAACACCTGCTCATTCTCGTTCCCGTTACTCGTTCAGGTGTATTACGAAAATTAAAAACAAAATGTTGAATAATGGGAAACCACGGTTACTCGTGAGGTATCGGAGAATACAGTGTCACCAAACAGACGTCTCTAGGACTATCCTTCACTGCGCAATTTTTAAGTTCCGTCAGTTTTTAAACGGACCTCGTATATAGTGACCGTGAGTCACAGTAAACAAAGTACTGAGAGCTACATCTTAGGCGAGAAAAGGCGGTATCGGACTTATGGTTTGAGGGAAAAACTCAGGAAAAATGTATTATGTGACTCATTCATAAATTGTTTGTGCTCAGTGATTACATACAAGAATATTGAGGAAGTCTTCTCGGGTCTTTCACTGGGATGAGCTTTGAACTACCGATGTTTGGAAGCCCGATTCGTACTCCATTCTCAAGGCGAATGATGATATTTACCGTACACATCAACTTTCGCTATTGTTAGGTGTGCTCAAGGGACTCGAATGGTCTGTAACGGGCTGACCATTACAATTTGAATTTCCGATACGTTATAATAACGGCTTCCAAGAACCCATAAGGGAAAAGCCATGGTCTCGGCTGAAATTCCTTCTTTCTAGTCGGACTTCAATTGCTTCCTTGATAAACCTATTCATAACCTTGGGAGCGGGCGAGCACTTTAGTCTCCTGGATATATATGGAGTTGTCCATGGTTATGCTGTGTTCAGCAATGGCGGATTTTTCAATTTGTGCCAGACGTCGGTATCCTTGGTGCTTCTCTACCCTTGCTTCTATTGTTCTACTCGTCTCTCCTATGCACACCTTACCGCATTCACAAGGCACTCGATAGACGCCTGGTGTCTACAGGCCGTTAGGGTCTTTTTCTCGGACGATGAAGTCGCTGATTTTTTGGGGCGGCATGTGACCCGTCTTGATGTTGTGCCTGGCAAGTATTCTGGATATTTGCCTGAAATCGTGGCTACATTTGGCAAGCAGGCTCTAGCTATTGGTTTCTTTTTCTCTTCCTGCAAATTTGGTACCCGATGGTCAAGAGGCTTTTTAAAAACCAACGATATTTCTTGTCCAACGAAAATAAGGTCCTGCGGAGGTGGTTTAACTCCTGAGGAAGACTATGCTTGTCGGCAATGGATTTTGCACGATGAATTCAAGTGTTTAACACTGCCCGACGCTGAGAAGAATGATGATGACTACGGCCTTTCAAATACAGGTTCGTATGTCAAATACAGGTTTTCGATAAACACTATGCTGGAGTGAGCCATCCATCTCCCGCTGAATCAAAATGTCGAGGTATGGGAGCCAACCGTTGCATTCCAATTCCATTGTGAAGGAGATATTTGGATGTTAGTTGTTAATATGTGTTAGGAATTGGTCAAGAGCAGCCTTTTCGTGTAGCCAGACTACAAAGGTATCATCGATATAGTGAAAGAAGAACTTAGGGCGTAGTGGGACAGAGAGAGAGAACTTCCTCCATATTATTTGTCGGTAAAAAACTAAATCATACTTTGCATACAAGAAGTTGATACAAGTATTATAATTCATGATATTAATTAACCTAGTACTGTTTCGTTTATATTTTGACGATATTTTGATTTCCTTACGGTTCATACCACATGAAGCAAGGATGCGTATAAATCCTCCTATGTGATACAGGAATACTGTGAAGTGTTTAGGAAACCATTTTGTATTGATAAACGGTAAGAAGAGTTTTATACATTTGTTGATTTTCGTAGAAAAGCTTCTTACGTAGATTCAAACTAGTAATTTTGACTTTAAATGATTATTTTGTTGAATTTTTTGATCTGCGGAGTGAGTTTAGCGTTCTATTTTGTGTACACTAGGCCACTCTCGCTTTGCACGTGCAAAGAGAGATAAGTTTGCCTAGGGTATTTATGTCGCCATTTATTATCGAAATAGTTGAACACGTGCTAATTAGATTCCTGTTTTTAAAACTGGATGCAATGAGGAAAGGGAAAAATATGATTATAGAGTGGACTAATGGTGTTATGTACCCTTCTTCCGAGTATTGAGGGACTTTGAGGAAAATGTGGATATTGACTTTTGTGGCAGCCGCTTCGGAGGTGCGAATTTGAATAATTCAGTCCATAACCCAATTCCAACGAGTAATTTGAAATTCCGACAGAACTCTTGGCAGAGCAAAGTTTTGCTAAGTTGTGCCAATTTTTTGACGAAGCTGTGAATAATTTCATTTACGGTGGAGAGACTGCAATGGAATGACTGAGCTAATAATATTGAGTTAACTATGAAGTCTTAATGGAGGCATGCTCAAAGTAAGCAGGGTAAGAGTTTTCTTGGATTTTGGCTTTTGAGGCAGGCATTCGTTTTTTTTCTGTGATACGGTATCATTCCTTTCTCGCCATCCAATTATGGTCAATGTTCATTGAGAGACTTGATATTGTGTGCCATAGATTACTTTGTCGTTAGATTATTAAATAAATGACTACAAAATTAGAGATAAATACAGCGTTATACGTACATACATACATACCAATCACGCCGTTCCCTTCCGGGGTAGGTACAGTCACAAAGTTTCACTCATAAATACATATCTGTATATCTAACTCTGCTTCAACAATTTCCTCCATACTGACCTACACTTGCAAACCTCTTTTAATGGTGTAAGAAATATGATCTCTACCTCAATCAACCTCGAAAATTTTATTTTCTTCTCATGATAATATACTTATTTGGTTGATCAGATCTTGATTTGAATATTGGCTATGATCGGAGATAGGGTGAAGATCGGAGAGAGATTCGCGGGGAAATGTCTCGGTTCTGACGATGGATTATAGTTCACAGATTGGGGGAGTGATAGGAGGAACTAATTATTTTTATTCTCTCCACAAGCTCACGCCTTTCCCTAAATTTGAAAAGAAAAGGATCAGAGATGACAATCAGAGGACTGGGAGTGATGTGTTTATGCGGGTGCCAGTAGAGTAAAAGACTAGACTAGAAAATAGAGAAAGAATGCAAGTTAGGGTGCAAGATCATCCCAGCGTAGTGAAGGACTCTTAAATTTGTAACTCCAAGTGGGTTTTTAATGAAAGAACGGATATGAGGAAAGTAGCGACTGTGTATCTATCCGCTGACCTGTAAATACAGGCGTTACGATAAATGTTTGTGACCTGGAAAGCAAAAGCCACTACTGTTCTATGATCTCCTCTATTATTATGAATGATTGATCGCTCTTCATGAGTTCACCCACCTCCTGCGTACGTACACATTTGAAACTCTGGAGGTCCATGCCAGCTTAACAGGTAGATGCGTACCTAACAAAATTCATACTCCAACCCTTAAAGAGATTTTTTTTCAAAAAAGGGCTATCAATGTATTTCAGCAAAAAATACGAACATTGATAACCAGTGCCAATCGAAAATTAAAATGCACGCATAGTGATACATCATGATTTGTTAAAAAAATACATGATGATAACTTATAACTTTGTTTATCCACATGTATTTATTTGGAACGGCCCGGGTTTCGACGTTTAACGTAGTCTTCAGGTTTAGATTCACACTCAAACATCACTATATATAATGGCGGGGTGGGATGGAGGGAAGGGTGGGAAGTGAGGGTTGTTGGAAGAGGGTCAGAGAGGGTATGCAAGAAGGAGGAAAGGGGCGAAGGGGTTGAGGAAGACCTTTATAGTGAATTCACTCAGTGGGTAAAGGAACGTTGGGGCGGGGTTGAACAATAACAAACTAATATACTCGATGGTCACGGGAGAGGGTGGGGGAAAGTGGAGGTATTTGTAACATCAGGAGTCTTTGGAAGAATGGAAGGCTTGAGGTGGAAGGGCAGTGGGAGGTTTAGAAGGGGGAAGTGTGAGGGGTACAAAAAATTGTTGAGAATCATTACATTTACATACATACATACATATTCCATGAAGTTACGCCTGAAAGAAAAAATTAAATAAATAAATTTGGAACCTAATATTTTCTAATACATAACCGAGATGCGTACTTTAGCAGGAGGTCACTGTAGTAGCATGCAGCTAAATTGCTATGGAGCATGTACGAAGCAGTTATAACGTCCTGCATTGTCACGTTTTCTAGATTTTCCAATTTTACAATGATGGTTGGAGGGTTTAATTTACATGAAATTAAGTGCTAGTAAACGGTTTACCTTGATTGTATGAAAGCGGTTAAAGTATAATATTTCATGTTTTAGCAGAGAATCACAAAAATACCCTTAGTAAGCCATCGTATCCCTTGCGAGCTCAAAGAGAATTAGGATAATAACGAGTTTTGAGCTCTGAATTAAAGAGAACTTTAAACGGAGTCATATTAGCTTTGAATTTGAGTGTTAGGAAGGACAAACACATCAAAAATTTTCCATTTTTTCGTCCTCTCACGTCTCAATTTTTCTCATTCCCTCTCACACTTCCCTTTCTCCTCTTATTCTACTCCCTTAATTTTACTACGTTTGGCTGAACGAGAGCTGTAAGCCACCCAGGAGTGAAATAAGTGTACATCAATGAGGCAGTCGCCATTGCAGTCATCATGATAAACTTTTTGCTTCGAGCCATCGAACTCAAAGCGTTTTTTTTTAATTCAACTCGAAGTCCATTCCTCCCTTTTTACACCCCAACCGCCTGACTTATTACCGAATCTCAGAAATAAATTAAATACCCCATAATAATTTTCCACTAGATGAACTCAGTGAGTGATTATAGCTACCTTAGATGGAGGCTACTTCGACTGAATTACTATAAATCCTTTCCCCATCTCTACCAAAATTAGAGCTTAGAGAATACGGAGCATTGGATTAATATCCCAATGGCTGGAAATGGCAATGGAGGTAAAAGTGCCTGTGTCTTATTCCCTTTGTGGTGGCTCTCCGAATAAGCGCTTCCCTTCAGCCAAAAATACGATTGCTCCGAATAAGAGCAGTCGTATTTTTTGACTGAATCTTCAACCCAATCCATCACGCAGAAATCGAGTATTGGCGTCGTAATATTGTGTTTACCCCTCCAGTTTAGCCACTATACGCTTCGAGCGTAAAATTGGTCCCAGTTTGAAGTGAATGGCTTGGTATAATGTCGATAGATGACGGTAATGACTTCTTTTCATGGGATGCATTGAATATGCTTCCGTGCTCAGCTCTATGTTATTATCTTTTTTCCAGTCCCTAAAATATTTACTTTTATGTCATTTCAGTAAAAATGTTACTAAATGATTTGAGGTTCTGGAAAAGAATATTTTGAATTCTGGTTCTAGTACTTATTTTGCTAACATCAATCAGTGGTTTCCTCGGTTATTAGTAGCCAACACAAGCGAGGTAGTGGGCCAAATATCCCAGAATTTGAGGTACGTTGGCATATTTTATTCTGATCTGAATAAGAGAATATAGCCATCAAAGAGATATTCACTCTCAACAGCTGAAGTAGAACAACTATTCTTAAGTTTATTTAAGCTTTCGTCCAGGAAAAAAATGATCGATATTGTGTATGAGATTTCTGCTTCGTTAAATGAAGCATATGGTTTTAATGTATTTCTTTCAGTGATTGATGCATACTTACCTTTGAGTTATTGCTGCAGTAATTATCGTAGATAACGCTCTTATTTATCTTTAGCTTACACATGGAAATATCATATGATTAATAGCATTCGTTCCCGCTTTCCGATTCCATGGTATTGTCATATCCGCCTTAATTCATTCCACTTTCATCTTTGACGGAATCCATTGGGAAATGAAAAATGCAACAGTAATTCGGCAGCCTTATGAGAGATAAACATGCAAATTGTCCACAAAAGGGATGATGACGGAAGAAGGAGGAATGAGGATGGGAGACTGCGGGGCATCAAGTGACGCCCCACTAGTTAGTGAAAGGTGTTTCGGGGGGCAGGGGCCAGGTGGAGTTACGGGCGCAACAGTGAGTTTATTGGTTGTCCGCCTGGCACCGATGAAATTAATGCGTCACCGAATATTCCCTTTGGCAACACAGGAGCGCATCAATCCATCTGAACTGCCTCGATTGCCTCCATCAACACCGTGGATGTTAGATTGCTTGTATTTCTTCCCTTTCCCTCACTTCTACTCCTGATCAATTATCTCTCCCTCGCGGCTTTCCCTCCCATTTTCATGCTCTCTAGTCATTCACACACTTTTCCTTTTCCTATTCTTATTCTTTTTTATTCCTATTCTTATTCTTTTTTATTCCTATTCTTTTTTTAACCCTGATCATATCTTGTCCTACTGAGAGAGTGAAAAAATTCCCTGCATTACAATCGTTGTTACATCCACCTTGTCGTTCATCCAAATTGTGCAGGAGCATTTTTGTTCATAACTCGGAACATAACCCAATATTTTATATTTTGACAAATTTAAATCTTATTTTTGTTGTCATGCTCATGATTTTAATTGGTTCATTTTTGTGAGTCGTAGTGTGGTGCTCGCACACTTCTGGATTGCCTCAAAAATCATTTCCGTGTTTTCATAAAGTGTTACGATTAATATATCAAGCCAGTCAGTTGTTTATTTGGGAGTTGAGACGAATATTGGTGTTATGAGTGTAAATATGTTTGAAGAAAGATATCTGGGTGGTAAATTTGTTTCATCAAAATAAAGGAAGCGTTGGCATTGGGAGAGTGGTAAATTTATATCTCGGAACAACGTCATATTTATTAGTTAATTTCAATACGTTGAGGTAACTGCAAGTCTCTTGTGAGCAAGTTGTGGATTAGAATTTGAATAACAGTGGTTTATTCCATGTAAAATTCTCAATCTGTAAAAATTGCAACGTAGCCATATAGATGCAGCATTTTACTATCATAACCCTCATTCATTTTTTACTGTAATTTATAAATTAAATTTAAAACAAATTCTCATTATTAAGTTTATGATTGTTCAGGCTATCATCATAAAATACTCATAGAAGGCATTTAAATCAGCAGCTAATAAAACGAACATGTTTTAGATGAAAGGAAAAGCTCAATCTGAAGTATGACATGAAAAATGACCACAGCAAGTTGTGTATTAGAATTTAATTAACAGTGGTTTATGCAGTTCTCTCCATTGTTTTCGGGTTAGCTGCGTCAAGTTTTATTCAGATGACGTTTCGTGGCCAATGCTGGCCACATCTTCAGATCAGGTCTGAAGATGTGGCCAGCATAGGCCACGAAACGTCATCTTAATAAAACTTGACGTAGCTAACCCGAAAACAATGGAGATAACTGCAATCCAGCGCTACGAAAGCCTCAAACAGAAACAGTGGTTTATGCCGAGTAAAATTCTCAGACTGTAAAATTTGCAGTGTAGCTATGTAGATGTATCATTTCACTATCATAATCCTCATTCATTTTTTTTCCGTAATTTATTAATTGAAATTAAAAAAAAAGATATCAATTATTTTATGATTTTCAGGTATATTGAACATAATATACACATGGAATGTATTGAAATCATTAAATATAGTGGGCAATGAAAGGTATTGAAATGTTCATAAAATACACATGGAGGGTATTGAAATCAGCTGGTTATAAGACATATTTTTAAAATAAATTGAAAAGATCAGTCTGAAGTATGACATGGAAAATGGATAGCTAACCGGGCAAATTGCCTATTGTTAACGGTAAAACTCAAATCTGCCAAATTTAATCCAAACACATAAAATGTTTCACTTTAAAAAATAGTAATTGATAATCATCGTATCTCTTGAAATGTATGCCAATCGACAATATATTCGGCAATTCTTACAGCTTTAATTCAATAATTCCGAAAAATTAACTAATTATCACGTATGGTCTCATTTTATTAAACATTTACTAATGTACCTATGTGTATGAAAGATCAAATTTTTCGTCTTAACTTAAGTAATTGAATATGAATCATATTTGTGGCTACAATCGTAGCTGCATGAACAATTTCGCTATAAAGAGAGTCGAAATTTATGAATGATGCGTCCGTCTAGTTTGAATAAAACACAATAGTTTTAACACACTAAAAGTTCTCACGTCTGAACCCCCAAATATTCTGAAAACCTTTGAACACGCAACACATTTATCAAAATAAAGAAGATTGCTATATAATATCAAAAACGATCCTCACGACACTGCTTGTTTTTTTGCTCTCAGATATTATTAGTTTATATGCGTTGATTAATTTCAATTTAGATATTATTTTGGTGCAGTAATTATGTGGCGGAACATAATTAATTTGGATGAGTAGAGCAGACGTCTTTATGTTATTATTCTACACCTCATCAATGCTGAAAAATGTTGCCATCAATCCTGTACTTCACTAAAAGTCCCCTTAAATAGCACACCATGGCGTTTGGCAGCTCTCAAAGAACATTTCACCTAAAGAAGTCCTGGTAGACAACTGTTCTATAGGGGTAATATTTCCTTTAAAATGTATATTTTTATGGCAAAAATTACTCTTTACTTGCAAAAACTGTTTAATACCATATAATATAATGTCATGACCTGCATAAATAAATTGGTGGTGTGAGCACACGCCCCAGTCTACATGATGGAGAGTATGTTGAATTGAAGTTTGCTCAGTTGTGTTCATAAAGACGGAGGTAGAGGGCTATACATTCAAAGATCATTTCAAGACCAAAGAGCCCTTTAGAGTCATTCAATAGTATCTTCCCTGCGTCGCCGAACTTCTAGAATCTTCATTAAGCACCCTTAATTGGTTCTCGTGAATTATTGAAGGCAATGATCCTTGCGAAAATATTCTAGGAAATTGAAAAGCTGATTAATTACGCGTAACGGCGTAAAAGAAATTGAAAATGAGATACTTGAGAAGTAAAATTTTATTTTAAAGGGAAACGTTTAGTTTGGATGAGCCAAGCATAATAATACTGCAGCCAACTAGCCCTTAAGCGACACCTTGGAATACAAAACGCGCGATCGACGCGGAAGGCTTACAGTGAGTGAAAAAGCGAAGGCACTGAGCAAGCATTGTATATGTGCCGCAGGAAATGCCTTACCTCCGAAGCTGTTTTGGCATAGCTCAAACTTTAAACTATCACTCAAGCAGAAATACTCCTACATAATATCCTGGACTTTTACGAGTCGAAAGGACTTACCTCGTCCCCCTCGAAAGGTAAACGGAAATTGTAAATAGTCGGCAAACCTGAGTTTGGCTTGCCGACCATGGCGCTCCTCCTATCCATTATATTTGTAAATGTTCTAAATACATGGCTTTGTTCTTTACATACCAGTCTCACCCATCTTCCAACGAGCTAACCAATTTAAGGCTACATATCAGAACCCTCGATAGATGGGAGAAGATATGGTGGGGGACGGCTCGGAGGCCCGGGAGCGTGGGCTTTTCAAACGGGCGGCCTGGGAACCTCCATGTTAAAGGAAAACCGGCGTGCGTGACCCTTAAATGTCATCAAATTTCAGAATTTTTTTGCGCGCCTCATTTTCTCATCAAATATCACCATCTGAGACCCAAAGACCTATGACTTTGAGTCATCGATGCAAAATGGGACACCGTAAGGAACCCCTTCATTAGACATCGAATTAGGCTGAAAATGTAAATTATACTGAATATTTACCGCATTTTCAAATACAGTTTTAATATATGTAATTCTTTCAATGAAAATCAGGGTGGTTATTTCATTTCGAATGTAGCACCTTGTTAATTGACAAGGAACTATATTTGGACTATAACACTTTCCGTAAATATGTTTTACCGAAATGAGAGTAGCATTGCCTTACAATCCACGTCCGCGAAATACCGTGCAACCTAGCTCCATATTGAGTGGCAAGGGCTGATAAAATAAATAGCGATAAAATAGCAAAAAAAATTCTCACATGTTTTAGAAACTCTAATGCAGCGGTTCCCAAACTATGGGTCGCGACCCACTGGTGGGTCGCGTGAGCAATTTTGATGGGTCGCGCAGGGAAGGTGCCTTTTAAAGTAAAAATTAAATCTTAAATAATTACCCAAAAATTCTCTTCAAATATGTTCTAACGCTAAACTAACAATAAGAAGCGTTAAAAATAATAAAGTGAACATAGACTATATAGTCAGTCGAGACTATTTCTGTGAAAGCGAAGAGACTTCGCTATGTTGTACGGGTCTGTTGTCTTTTGTCCCGCCGGCGCCGGGTAATATTGGGTCGCGAAAAATATTCCAGGTTGGAGGTGGGTCCCAGGACAGAAAAGTTTGGGAGCCGCTGCTCTAATGAATTGAATTGTTCTGAAACGCCGCAATAATTTCCAATAGAGTCTTGCTTTTTCGACGAATATATGGACTTTCTTAAATGTTTTCATGAGAGAAATCACAGGAATTTTCAGGGGAGGGTGCCAAAGGAGCGAGTGAGTAAGCTTCAGCAGGAGAGCACCAAAGAGTGAGCCGTGACAGAAATCAGTCATATATATTATATTTTGGCACCAAAACGGTATATGTCGTCTCGCAGTCAAGAGATAAGCCCATAGTAGATGAAGTTGACCGTACCAGCTACCAAGAACTTGACGAAATACGGACGGATTGAGGATATCCCCAGTTGCAACGTACGAGTTCCATTAGATCAGTTGTCACAATATTGGTAGTTAAGAAATATTTGAGAAATCAGATTGAATAGTACTCTACTTAAAGAAACGGTACTCAGAGCACACCTTTTGATAATTGCGCCGCGTTGGTTTTGTATAATAACGCCAAATAATTTGCGGTTATTAAGCTGAAGTGAGCAAACGTGTGACTGATTAAAACTTCAAGGCGCTTTTCCATCCACCACGAGCTTCCATTATAGAAGTCTGCGTAGCTCTTTGCATAAATGATTAATATTTCCGAGGAAGTTCCTAAATGAAATTGGAGAAGGGCATTCGAAACAGAAAGAGAGCGGGCCGCTGAAAGATATTATTTCGGGTTTTCAATGAGAAAAAAGTGAGACGTTCTTGGAATGGAGAAAGGTAGGTTTAAGTGGGTCAAATGACATGCAAATTGTTTTTAATATGCCGGTATATGCAATTCATTCGAGGTAGGTAAACACAGAGTAGGGGAAATCTTAAGGTAGTAGGAAGCGAATGTCGTGAGGCCGGTACTGTTTAAGGAGTTAAGCTCCTGTAGAGAACAAAGAGGGGTTACTTCTGATGGAGCTGTCGTATAAGGTACAAAGTCTAGAGAATATTGGGAGTACGTGGGATGTCTCTTAAGAGGAGAGAGAAGGAGTGGTGTTCTGGCTCGAGGGACGAAGAAGAGAGGTGATCCAGATAATATTTACACTGAGACCGACTCAGATGGGAGAGAGGGTTGATGGTGTGCTGCAGGTTACGTTGGAAGTCCTTTGATACGTCTCAGACGGATAGAGGCATACAAACATGTGTGGATGGCGGGCTATATCAGAGAGCATCAAGAGGTAAGTGGCGGCCACACATGAAACTCAGGCCCTCTAACTTTATTACAAAGCAACCTGACACCGCTGCCGGTGGGGACTTGTCGGGTTGTTGGATTCTGATGCAGATAGTCGCATGGGTCTGCTGGAGAGATTGGGGTTAAAGAGGTGAGGAGAGATGGGACTTGTTATGCCCTCCAAGCGCGTCTGAGAGCTTGGTGGGTGTAAGGGTGGATTGGATGTGGCCTGAGGTCATGATGTAAATAAGTTTAGGATTTTGCGGGGGAATGAGACGTGGGGACTCTGGGCATAAGAGAAAGAGGAATGGTTTGTAGCGTAGTGATGAGGATGATGGAGGGGCACTGCGCGGGAGGACGTGTTCATGGATGGGGAGTTGTGGAATCTTGGTCCTTCAGAGCTCTGAAAGCAAAAGGCAGGTGTAAAGGAATGCAAGATATAACTTTCAGGACTGGAGAGATTTCGTCTTGTTCAAGGTGTTTGAGATGGATAACAGGGTAAGTAGGAGATAAAAGGAATAAATACATTGCAGGGATGAGAAAATTCTGGTAACGAATGAGTACATGAGCGTTCATTCAATGCGATTATGAATTCACTCAACTACTCACAGAGTTTCTCTTTTGTTCTTTGCATTCTTGTATATTCCATACATTTACAGTAAGTTCGTCATCGTTAACGAATTTCAGAATATTCCATAGCTGTTTCTACAAAGACATGAATGTTTGAAAGTTATCTAAAATGTATCGTATATACAGAGCTATCTGAAGATTAATTTTTTCCATTTTCCGGGGTTTACGTTGGTTAATTTTGGGGCGATATATCGCCGGCTATTCTACAGGCTTCCTCGGGTTCAACCATATTTTGGTCACTTAGACCGGAGGAAGCCTGCGAGATAGCCGGCATAATATCGTCCCCAAGATGAGCTTAGTGTAAACCCCGAAAAATGGAAGAATCAACCTTCATCCAAACCCCGCAGAAGTGTGAAACACAACTACAACGTAATCAATTTTATCTGTTTTGAAACCTGGTTTTCAAAGCTGCAGTCTAAAATATGTAATCAATGCGAGATTTCATAGGCTATGATATGCTCCGTTAATGTCTAAATTTGAAGTTTTCTTATTCCAGATTAAAAACACATTTGTTTTAGTGTGCTCTATAATTTAATTTAGACATGCTTTAAAATGCGACCATGCGAATGGAACATTATAAATTATTACTCAATTTTAAAAAAGTATGAATTAAGCCAGAAATTTACGAACAAATTTGCATTGAAACTTACCCTGTTTTAATTTCACATTTCAAATTTCATATTCTTTCAAACTTCTAGGCTGTATAGATTTTACCACCATTTATTGGTCAATTAGTCTGTTTATCTCAGTGTAAACTACTTACTTTCAGTTTTCCGTGTAAAATCTTACGTCTAGAGTATTAAAATCGCAGTGAGGCTGATATAAACACACACAGGGCATTTACCTCACTTGTTACATGGTCGCCTTTTTGGATATGATTTCAATTTCGCTTCCAAAACATTAATCTATTTTTCAGTTCTTCTCATGGAATTCGTTCGTTGGGAAAACAAAAGGAAAACAGAAATTTTTTTTAGAGTAAACTCGAGTAATAAACAATTTTTATCTCCTCTTTCTCTCTTTGGGAGTAGAACCCTCTGATTTTTGCACTGCCGCCGTTTTCATCATTGCAACATCGCTGGATTTGAAAATTTTTCACGGAGTTGAATTCCATCACCATATCCTGTAAATATGGGTAGAAACAAAGAGTTGAAAATGGAACGACTGAATGACTGCGAGAAGGAGACGATTGTCATGTTGAAAGAGAAGCATGTGAGATAGAGGAGAGGCTGAGGGAAACATTTTCGGGAGGTGATTGTTGGGTGTGGGGTGAAAGTGAGTGTGCTTCTCTCTTGACGAGCGGAATGGTTGATTGAGGAGAGTAGTGGGGCGGGGGTGGCTGAGAAAGAAGAAAGGCAGAAAAGATAATGGGATCGTATTCAAGGGCAGGCTATTAAAAAGCGATCAAAGAGATGGTGGTTGACGTGAAGGGTACTCAAACAGATAGAGAAGGAAGTTAAGGAAAAGGTCATAGCAGATTGTCTTGAAAATTGTGCGCTCCCGTCTCGGAATCTAGTGCCATTCACAGGAATGACAGTTTCTTCCGAAGCCTGGAGAGCTGTAATATGCCTTTTATTATTGATCTAACTTCAAATATAAATTTTTGGGTTATTTTTACGTGAAAATTACCCGTGGGTGTTATAAAATACAAATCCATATGCATCGTATAAATCACGTATCACCATATTCCAGGAACGGATAAGAATACCATTTAAAAAAACAAAATTAAATATGGTGCCGATGTAAAATTGAATAAAGGGAGTTTGTTTTATTCCTCTTGCTAAGAGTCAAAGCTTATTTCCCTCATATTCAACATAAATTTCAGTGGGTTCAATTTCTTTTCTACCAGGTTTTATTTTCAAACAAAAATGTGTAGATAAACGGGTGAATATTTCTTAAAAACACACTGTATGCCCATGTCAGATTTATTTTCTTTTTATTTCTGCATTTTTTTACAAATTTTTTGTCGCAACGTAACAATTTATGGGAGACCAATTAAGAAAACTTAGAGGAGGAATGCGTAGAGGTGGTGGAATATGTACAAGATGGTGTAAAAATGCTAATTAGAGGGCAGTGTACGATTCAAGGATATCCGCTTGAAACTTGCTTTTATGCGTAATATACATCTACATCAACTATCTTGCATGTAAAAACAACCATTATCGATCCTTTCTTCTTTAGTTATCTTGATTTATATGTCATTTTAAGAATTTTTTTCCATCTCAATAGTCTTCACTTAATGCGGTGCAAGAGGCGTGTATCGTCAACCACCAACCAGCACCGGAAGGCCTCCTTATTGTCTTTTCCACGCCAATTAATACCGCATCCCATTTTCCTCGTTTTCAGATGAACCAAAAATGATGCAATCGGACGATCTTACTTTAGCGATACTGACCGTTGTATCATTTGTAGAATAAATTCAGACAGTGGGAGAAATGTTGGTTCTGGTTCACCGGCCTGAGATTGATCGCGACAAGTTTGACCTCTTTGGTTGGGATTTGTTTTGGGAATTAGGTGGAAATGGGAATGGGAAAAAGCAGTTTTTAGAGTTTGGAGATGTGTCAAAGGACATGGAGAAAGATGGGTACGACGTGGTCGAATAAATGTGCATCTCCAATCAAATTGTAAGTAGTTAGTAGATTAGAATGGAAGGAAATGACAACGTAGGAGGAAATTAGGTTTTAACTGGCAAGTGGTAACAATTGTATTGGTGAGCGACTTAGTTCCGACCTTTTTAATCCTCTGGTCATGGAGATATTTTTCTATGGAGGATACCGAGAACACGATTCGAGGAAGTGATTGCAATACTGAAGGAGGATAGGTCATGGCGAATATCATTATTTTGTATGAAAAAGAAGTGGGAAAGGCAAAAGATCAAGTTCGTAATCTATCTCCCCATCTTCACTCGTGCCTTTTTTCTCTTTCCCAACTCGCCTCTACCCAGACTAAAAATCACTATAAATCGCCGAATGATTAACGCCACCATCCTGCCTCTGTTCCTATTTCTTCCGTTAGGTCCTCATCCAGATGGGCACCACCATGCGGGGAATGGTCACCATTGGTCACCCATCTCTTCTTTGGCAAGCTTCAATACTTGGTCACTATCTCGGAAACTCTTCTTCCTGGCCAGCATCAATATCTAAGGCACCCTAGGCTCACCTCGAAGGACAAGCGTAACGGGAAATGCATGAGAGAATCCGTGGCGGATGACAGATGGATGTCGGGAAGAATGTTTGGATGCCGGACCTTGGAGGCACATGGTGTTTCGATATTTGTTCTGGGCGTCTTGTTAAACCAAGGTAAATAGGGCCATGGTTAGCCTCTCCAAAAGAGAAGAAGTCCCACCTTCGACCCGTGTTTTTCTCATATCACAGTGGATTCGCAACATGTAATCTCCTACCTACTATTATATTAGTAGCGTTTCAATAAGGCCATCCGAAGACTCTCGGAATGCCTACGCTTTTTATTTGATATCAATGGCATATGTGCGCCGTCGATACCGGCACTCAACATGGCCTCCCTCACGTAAGAACGTCCTTTATGAAATTCCTGCCTCAGTCACATCCTTAGCCACTTGGTTCTCTTTCGACTCCTCTATATTTTGTATCTCTTCAATCTCCAATCTTTATCTTTCTTCAATTGAGTTGAGCCCCTTCTTTGCCTCTTAAAGTTGATAGAATTTTTGCATCTAATTTCTAAAAATCTAGATCTTTACTTAGATAAAATTCGGCAATGATTTTATTAAAGCCAAAGCCATTTATAAATATTCCACTTCCATTTAATTACCTCAATTCCGTCAAACTTTCCTCCATAGAAAACGTTGATCGGTTAGCGCTGTGCTTAATCTTTTTTAGGATTGCCAATGCAGTGTATATTAATGTACCCCCACATTATTTTATAATTTCAAGCAATCACTAGGGCTTATAATAATAACCGTATAATTTTTAATTTCTGTGTATGTTTTGCTTTTTTTTTAATTCTTTACAAACGCAATATTGGGTGATAATTTTCAATGAAGTATCTCAGTAATTCAAGCAATTTTGCGATGCACTTTGTATTCGCTTTAAAATTGCATAGTGTATGCCTCTTGAAAATATATTTCTGTGCTAACTTTCCTATGAAACTTGTTGGCAGCTCCATTAACCATATCTTAATACTTTTAAAATGTAGATGATAGAATCAATGATCAGGACTGATCCGTTGGGATCTTTTCCTTGTTGGTCGGAAATTAAAAGTTTATGAATGTAATTAACAATTTATTCCGAATAAGGAAATGGGAGCCTTATTTAAAAATCAAATACCTCAGAGGACTTGATGTGAGATATAAAGATATTGAAATACAATTTTTTAATTAGATTACGGTGTACTCGGTAGTAAATTTATTTTTAACTTCCATGTCACGAGGCAAGGTAAGTTAGAATTCATCGAATTTAGTGACTTATGTAAAGGACCATTATTTCTGGATATAAGTATTTGTTTCTGAAAATTTGTACCTCATTATAGTGTTATTTCTAGTCGTAGGATTTCCATAGAATTCACCAATTTGCTTTTTAATACAATTTAGACATTTACCCATACAAAGGAAAATTTTGGAGTGAGATTTAATGTGCTTGTTGAATTCTGGCTGGAAACACCGTTTTCTTCCTGCATTTGACTTTTTTGTCTGACAGTTTGACATCCACAGCGTTGTGTTAACTATGCTAGCTATCCGTTGGATTAGGATAACAGACTTATTTATCATACGAGCGGGTACAAAACCAAATAGCACTGAAGTTATCTGTACATGCTAAATGGTCAGCTAGGTACGGCTTGCATTATTACTAACAACACACTCGATAGCATTGATTTTGTGAGGAAAACGAGCGCTCCATCGTCACTCTATTATCTTTAGTTTGATAGGTATCTAGGCAACGCTTTAATTGGTAGTAGAGACATATTTGTGAGATCACTCTCGTAAATTCAAGAATTTTTCACACACTAATGATAAAAATAGTGCATTCAACTCTTTCGTTTTAGTTTCTAAGTGAGCTGCTTGGGTGGCTGGTTGTACTCGTTTTGCTCGGGCACCAAATGCCGCACGCGTGCGCTAATTTTTACTGCACCGCACACGTTACCTAATGCACTATTCTTATTTCGATTATATATAAATTTAGCCGACCTCGACCCTTGACCTAATGCTTGAGTGCGTATGTGCGTATGAAGTAGCCTTGCAACCAATCACTGTTATAACCCATCTAGTTTGATATTTCCACCATTAACTACAGACTTGAGTGGACGCATTGATTTTACCATTACTAACTAGGCATTTGCAAAATGTTACAGTCCAGTGCTTCCAATAGGTTAGCAACATGAAAGTGCCTGAAGTTCGGCTACGTCCACAGCCCGTTAATCATAAACTTGAGTTACGTATTATCAACAATGAGGCTGCTATCAATATTCAAACTATTTAAAATCATCATATTTGTTCCAAATTTACGAAAAAATTAAAGGTAGTGAACGGACCATCAATACCAAAAAATGATAATATGAGATGTCCAACCATCTAGCATGTTAATTTTATAAATATTCTAATATCGAGCAATTCAAACCATGTTTAGTAATCTTTTAGTCTCATTATAGGGCGCTCATACTGAGTTTGACAATTTCAGTCTATTCTTTGATAAACGATACGAATAAGGAGACAAACAAACTTGGAGAAATAATTTTTAATGATCGTAATTCTTCGTTTAGCTGACCACCGTAAGTCAGAGACACCTCACTTTGTAATTACATAACCTCAAAATGAATTTCCATATAAGCACGCCGTTCTATGACGGTGGAGAAAAGTCGTTCTTCTTTAATTTAACTCCAAACTTCCCTTTAAAGCTTCATAATGGTTTTTTTTCTGGATGTACTGTTGATTTAGTTCAAAGATGTAACTTATCGCACATATCCTACCGCGTCACCGGTTGTTAAAGTCGTGTTGATGAAGCTTCCTTGATATGACGGGATGGAGAGGCCTTGATGAGGAAGAGAGACTTAAGTGAGGAAGAAAATGTTGAGAGGAGGAGAGTTGAGAAGCAACAGCGAGTTGGGAAAGCTGATATGTACGACTCAGATGAAGATGAAGAAGAGAGACGAGCATCGCACTAAAAGATTAAAAAGTGGAAGTAGAGATTTAAGGAAGAAAAAGAGGGACGAGAGTGGAGGAACGGAAGATGTGACTGTATTACTCCTACTCAATTCTAGACGATAGGATAGAACCTTTCCGCGGTCACCCTTGAGAGAGGAGTAAAGGGTTGGCGGTAATAAGGGGAAAAGTAGACGGTCGCGCTGTGGGAAGGGGTCCTCTGGGAAGGAAGGATTGGGTTGAAATGAAGAGAATGGAAGTCCAAAGGCAACGAAGAAGGGGAGAGACTTCAGGGGTCAGGTAATATGAGTCGGTTCGTGTTGTCGGTAAGGTTTGGAGAGGGGAATGAAATTACGACGACAAGTACCTTCAGGTCCGATTAGTAGTAGGGAAAAATTCAGTAAATTTTTGAAGTTGCATTTATAGCGTTAGTAGATAAAACATACCCTTAAAATAAAGGAATATATTTCCAACATCTTTTTGTCATCAATCCGATTGTCTCTATTATTTTGTACCCTAATAATATCACATATGAATGATTTTTTTATTGTGATGCATGTATGTGTGTATTATGAATTGAAAAGCTTTTTATTTTATCATTTACATCAATGCCGTAGGTCGATAAATCTTAATACGCAGGAAATAATTTTAAATATAAATAGTTCTAGTATTGGGTGATTATTTTACTCTTGGCAATTGTAGGAACGGTAAATTAATTCAATTTTATATATAAATATTTCTTATTCAGCGTAATGACGGTTCAAGAAAATAAATCTACAATGATATCATTGAGAAACGGTCAAGGAGAAAGAGTCAGCGATAGATTAGGGAAAGAAAATATCCTTAACTCATTTTTTTTTAATTCTACGCTTCATGCCCTCAGAATAATGCCGCTACATTGCCTTGCTTATACAAACATCCAATATAGTCTATAAATATTTCTTGTCGCGGCATAGAAAGACACCTGAAATCCATTTACCCCAGGATATCACTTTGTACCAATGAAATTCCCGCCCAAGTTTATAAAGAATTAGCGTCTGAAATAGCACCGTACTTGAAAATAATAGTTGAATAATCTCTAGCAGAACATCGTGTCCCTTACAATTGGAAATCGCGAACGTCACTCCTATCTTAAAGAGCGGTGATAAGGAAGATCCCAATAACTATACCTAGACCTATCTCCCTCACGTCCATCTCATGCAAAGTATTAGAACATATAATCTTCATTACAATTATGAGATAATTAGGAAGTCAGAATTTTTTAATTCAAAACGAGCATGGATTCCGAAAATGCAGGTCCTGTCAAACCCATCTAGCCCATTTTCTTCATGATGTTCTTTCGTCTGGAGAAAGGCTCACCCCGGTAGACGCGATATTTTTAGATTTCAAAAAAGCTTTCGATAAAGTTCTGCATTTCAAATTACTTGCTAAGCTAAAAGCCTATGGAACACATCACAATATAATATACTGGATTGAATATTTCTTAAGTAAGCGTGAACAGAGGGTAGTTCTAGATAGTATTAGTTCTTATACAGTAAAAGTCACATCCAGTGTACCCTAGGGAAGTGACATTGTTCCCTAATTAATCCTCTTGTGTATTAATGATATTACCACCGTCTTAACAATAAAAATTTTCCTTTTCGCAGATGACGCAGTATTGTACAGGGATATTAGCGCAGAGTCTGATAGAACTGCGCTAAAGAAAGACCATCCCTACAATCACACATATGTCAGAAATAGGTTCTTCTATAGCTGCTGATTCCAGACCAACTGTGCTGAGGAGCATACACTATGTATTCATTATTTCCCGTCCCTAATAGAAATTGCCAACTTTACCGTGTATGTTTTAGCGAACACACCATCTTATACGATTTAATGGTCGTCTAGTTTTAATAGTTTTACATCGGTGCACTAATAGTTCGTGATCGAAGCATTATGTGACATTCCCTTCCTTCTTTCTACCCTCAAACAGGTACGTTATCTATGGGCGTTGGAAATATCTGTTTCTTCTCTATTTCCCCATCAAATCTAAAAAGGTAACAGTGCACCTGTAAAATCAAACCATTTTCTTCTTCCTTATTCTTAATATTTGTATCCAGCCACCTGTCCGAATTCACCCCATCAGGAAAACTGATTCAGGAAACTTCCGTTCCAGAATCTTTATGGTTTTTCTGAGGCAAACATAGCTCCAACTCAGAAATACATTCAATATCCTTCCTTTAGATCTGTAGAGATCACTTTGAAAACAGTATAGTTATACAATTAAAAAAGTTATGAAACTTGCAAAATTTACCGCGCAGTAACTTTAATGGAATCTCTTGCTAATGGTTACATACGTGAGCAAACTTTGCGGTGGAAAAATCATTCTCCTGGACTGGGATTCAAACCTAAACCCCTTGCTCCCTCATGAGATTCACAGAGGAAGAAGATTCCTGGGTAGCCATGGATAGGGCACTCGGGACGAAATCGAGTGATCATTGAACGGATTCTAGTCCAGGGGAATGATTTTTCCACTGAGAATTACACACAATATAGAATACTGATTTGATATGCAAGTACTCATAAAAACAAAATTTATTCTTTGCTACTTTGATAATCTGTATAATTTAAATTGAATGTATTTATTACAGTCATCAAATGCGGAAGTATTCAGTGGCGTACTATGCAATAACTTCAGTGCAATCATCTTGGTCTGATGTCAAAATATATGTTATAATTTGATTCCTCTGAGCAATAGTTCTAGGCGTTGTGTAATCATAGGTTTACGTGACTGCTGGCTTGACTGTGCTTTTTTTTTAGAAACGACTCTTTGCGCCTAAGAAATGTGTTGATCTCTGCTCCGGCGCCGGCCGTTGATCACTCACTAAGCGAGAACGGACGGTGGATATCCCAGGTGGCTGCGTTGGATCCGTCGAAGATTAGAACAAGGAATGATCGCTAGAGAGTACAGTGAAGGTCATGGCCCCAAGGTGTATGACTCACTTGAAAATATTTGGTCACTAAGCATACAGGGCGAATGGATAGTGCTCAGTTCAAAAGGGATAGCAAACCTGGCTGATGTCAGCATTCCGACATTAGATAAATGTTAGCCAATCGCTCAATAGCATGGAGAAAAAGGCCAAGTACACTTTGTTAAAGGATAAATTTTGAAAATAAATCGAAATTTCCTTAAGTAAAAATGAAATCAATGGCCTCATAATGACATGAATTGCTTCTTACGAATGTTGGAAATAGTTTCTTTGTCCTTAATAATAGGTAAGAATTTTTAGTTTTCATTTCTATTTAGTATCAAGGAATAAAATATTCACTCAGATTTGAATAGATTTTCTTATTTTCTAGTTCAAAAAGCCCAAGAGATACCTTATTGTAGTTGCCAGCCCCTTGAAAAGACGGTCCTATTTCGTTTCAATGTTAGTGATTTTTTAAAATGCGAGTTATTTATTAAAGGAAATTATTAAAAAATTAATTAAAGGAAGAATCAGGTAGGCGAATGATATCGATCCAAAATATAATCACAGTGCTGCAAATCGTGCTTAAGAAAGTTACGGGAGGGAGTTGGACGAGGTGGTGTAACCTTCGCAACGATATTTGGAAACTGTCGTCACGTCCCAAGCATTTGAGTTGAATTTTTGAGAGGTGGCTGACGACGACAGCAGATGTTTTGTCAAATGGATCGCGAGAGGTGTGTGGGTGAGAATAAAATGATAAAGAAAATATATGTGGGAGGAGTGGAGGACAGAGAAAATGGAAGGAAAAGGAAACAGGGGAGGATGAAAGGAAAAAGACTTTTGGGGGATACCAGGGAGTGGAAGTAGGCCATCGATTTCACCAGCATCCTGGGCTACCGAATGTGACGCAATCCGGAACTCTTAATTTTTTCCTGGTGACATCAATCCTCAAAGAAATACACGAAGCGAAATTTAGAATTTGTTCTGGAATCTTACCTTTCAGTAAAAAACACACGGGTACAAGAAAAAATATCGGGATGGCTTTTTGAAGCATGGAGCTTGCAAGCTTTGAAATGACAGTACTGACGCGATCCATTCCAACTGGATGTGTATGAGTAACGACCGACACACTCTGTAGCCGAATAAAAATAACCACACAAAGCAAAGTCGAAAATCACAGCCTTATTTAGTAAAATTGATGATTTTTTGTTGTCATCACAATTTTTACTTTTGCGTAAACCACTCTTTATCATCTAAAATTTATAAGTACATCAGTAATTATTATTGAAATACATCGAAAACCATCGTCACGTTGCGAGCATTTGACACGTACGAAAATTTGACATTCCAACACACCCCATCGCAGCTTCTCGTCATTAACGTTAGTTTTCTACGTACTAGAACTAGTACTTAAACACTACAAACTACTACGAACTAGTACTTAAACACAAATTTGAAAGTTGATTAACTATGTCATATTTTGTGAAGCAATGCCTTTCGCATACAGACTTGATGTTTTATTAATTAAAGAGTTGTGAATGCAACTTCTTTTGATGACCAAAATAGTGGATATACACGGACAGTTATGAGTAAATATTCTCAAATAGTGACCTGAAAAGAAGAATTCGTCCACTGCGAAAATTCTACAGCTTCTATCACAGTAGGGGAGAATTTGTAGCACGTAAATGCTAGAAAAGGATCATCATATGTATAGTTCCTAAGATTAATTGAAAATGTAAATGCATCAGTTTAATTCGTGGATGATTAATGGTAGGATCTCTGGGAGTGGACTCAGTAAACAGAAGAACGGTCTGCGATCATAAAGTGAACGTGCTCCATTTTCTCGAATTTACTGTCAAAACGAATAAATCAATCGCTTACAAACGATGAGTTGTTTTGATGTTTTTTTTCAGTTCTATAGTTGTTCACATTGAACTTAATTTTCCCTTCGTCACAATCTGTGTGTACTGATCAAACATATAGGGATGAAGTGCTTTTATTCAGCGCCGCAACTCCCGCATTTGAGTGCATGTCAAATGAAGGCAAGTGTTATATTTAGCTAAGAGTAACATATTTGCAAAATGAAGTTCTCCCTTGGACACCTTGCTGATATCAATCGCTCAGAAAAATAATCGTTTGCGAAACCTCATAAAATATTACAGATAAAGAAATTATCAATGCCTTTGACACTGCGACAGATGGGTGTTTACTCAGACTAAATCAATCGTTTTAATTCTACAGGGATGGATTGAGCAAATTCAAATGAGGAAACTCATATATGAATATGCATGAGCTTAAATCAGACAAAATGCCAGACTGAAAACATTAACACCGATAAAAATAAAAAATAACTCGCATTTTAAAAAATCACTAACATTGAAACGAAATAGGGCCGTCTTTTCAAGGGGCTGGCAACTACAATAAGGTATATCTTGGGCTTTTTGAACTAGAAAATAAGAAAATCTATTCAAATCTGAGTGAATATTTTATTCCTTGATACTAAATAGAAATGAAAACTAAAAATGCAGCATACTACAACAGAGCACCGTGGAAGCCTTCACACCAACTTCATTATTGATATTGATCGCATTTCATGACATACGTCAATTAAATAATACATTAAACCATAAAAATATTCTTTTTATTGATACAAAAGTGTTGGGAAACTTGTTTATAGATTTAATCACCAAAATGGGTGAAAAATAAAATTTATATGGAACAGCACAGTATTCTGCTTTAATAATTTTTCCGTTTCCTCGTCTCCCCAAAAATGTTCCTTGTCATCTACGTACGTCCCTGCCGAAACCTTGAGTGACTTCCATTCTGGAGACTTTTTCCCTGATCACACGTGTTTCCATCACTAATGGGTGACTGTTGAGTGCAAAATGTTTCCAAATGCAGGTAAACGCTCAATAAATACCACCTCATCAGTGATTGCTCTTCAAGGTCTTCAGATAGTTCTTCAAATACATTAATTTCCTAATCACTCCTGCAAAAAACTACTTATTCTACTTTTAAGGTTACCGTACATACTTACCCGCCGTACATATAACTTCCCCTTCCGCTGAAAGCACATTAAAAAGTTTGATTCTTGGTGAAAATCCTCTCTCTCTCTCGTTGCATTAACCCTCATACCCTCTTAACCGCACTACTATCTGTAAGATCCCCATAAATTCTTCTCTAAATAGTCTATCCAATATATCCATTCATGACTTTCTCGGCTTACTCATTTCTCTCACATCATTCACTCTAGTATCATGCATTGGTTTTATCATCCGACTCTCTTCTATTACCTCGGCATGGTCAAACAAAGTTAGCGCACCCCTTCCTTCAGGTGTATTACTGGCGCATCCGACCTATATATTTTCATTACCCACATATTTTTAACCTACCTCGCACCAGATAAGCAGATGATTTTCCATGGCTCGGAGAGAAGTGAGGACATTTTCTGGAAAGATATCCCCTTCCCATGATTCTGACAAGTGAGATTTATATCACAGCTCTAAAAGATAACCTGATATTTCCGGCTCAACTACCGAGAAGCACAGCTGTGATGATATTGGATTTCGCTCGGGGACTTGAGACCTGTGAGAACTCATGTATCGGGCTGCGTATTAGTTCCCAAAACATGATCATAAAGTCGCATTTGTGGTTTGACCACTTCTCCATCGTATTTGGCATCAATGCATTGGTAATTTATGAAATATGGTATCCTTATCTTACCTTTACGCAAAGGTAGCCATTTTCAAAGAAAATTTTTCTATGCCGGTAGGAAAATGGAAAAATAATGTTAGTAACACATATAACCTCAATGACAGAATCATTATGATTAAATTAAAGGCCCATCCCGTAGACCTGTGTATCATGACAATATACCTACCAACAAATAATAGCAAAGATGAGGGAGTAGTACAAATATATGATAAAATTGAGGAACTAATAAACTTAAATAAATGAGGGAGAAAAAGATAATGTAATCATATAGGGTGATTTTTATGCATCCGTTGGGGATAACTACTGCCAAAAACTGACTGGTAAATTTGGATTAGGACAAAAGATTACCAGAGGAGAAAGACAGCTCGAGTTCTGCCAACAATATGAAATTATAGTTTCCAATAGGTACATTCTTCGAAGTCCCAAATAGAAGAAGATACACATGGAGAGCACCAGGTGACTTAAGAAGACATCAAATAGACTATATCCTAGTAAGAAAAAGATATAGAAACCATATATAGTCTAGTCATTCATATCCAGGGTTTGATGTGGACAGCAACCATGTACTAGTGATGGCAAAATGAAAAGAAGTAAATGAAAACAGATGCCTTTTAAAAACAATTGAACAAAGAAGAGAAAAACTGATTGGACATGGAATAAGAAGCAATCAGTTCCTGACCACCATATTCGAAGGCAAAGTGGTGGGGAAGAAAACAAGAGGTCGACCCAGGACAGCATACTTAAAGAGCGCTGCACGCGAGATGGGAATGTCGTCATACGCCCAGCTGAAAGAAACAGCGAAGAACAGGGACAAGTGGCTGTTGCGACAAGACACTGCCTTTAGAACTTGATGATGAGTAAGATATTTTTAGATGTAGGATGTTCCACGTAAACATAAAAATGGCCAAAATTAATATAAATAGGATATTTAAACACTAAGGGCTTCAATCATTTGCGTTGGTTTTAATTTGTGGCAGATGCGTAGAGGAATTGAACAGAAAAAAATTAGGAGACAGTTTTGTATCAATAATCATGAAGGCTATTTTACCCTTGTTTCAGATTTCCATCTTGAAGGCAATGAAATATAAAATGTCTTCCTTCTTGTCGATTGTGTAAATGCCATTGGCTTCATAACTATAATTCATATGACTGGGACGTCAAAACTGCGACTGCTGGAGAAAAAGTGTGATTCTGTTAACGAGGGAGGCGTCATAACTCCGTCATAGCCGTCATAGCGTCCGACGCTTGAAGAACTCTATCATAGGCGTCATGATGTCTCGAAATACGGGTGTTTAGCGGGAGAATTTAAAACACTTAGTAATATTCCACAAAGATTTATTTTCCCAACCGGTTTCAACGCTGACGCGTCATTTTCAAGGGTACAATTCTCAAAGTTCTTAGGAGGTGCCACATATATATCCAATTCACAAAGGGGGGGAGGGGAGGTTAAGTAAAAAGGGAGGGGGGATGGATAGGGAGGGAGGGTGAGGGTATTGCGAGGAAGCAACCGTCAAGGTGAGGGAAGGGGCTGTGGGTGTAGCACAGAGGTGAATATTTAAAAACAGAACAGTCATTTAAAAGCACATCAGGGACACCTTGTCTCATACTAATTTCAAAATTCTCTAAAAAGTCCAGTTTAAAACCTTTGTCATTAACATGTGGTGTCCCTGATGTTGTAAAATAAATCTTTGTGGAATATTACTAAGTGTTTAAAATTCTCTCACGATATGTTATTCCACCAAGTAGAGCCGTCAACAGTTGAAATATTACGGGTGTTTAGGTTAATTATGAAGGATATAACAGTATTAGAAGGTTATTACATACCGGCAAATTTTCATTGAAAATTTGAAAAAATACCATCATAGTTACTCATAAAAATGAGGAATTAAGCACTGAAGATAGAGTATTACTGCAATTTTCAGTGCACACGTTACATATTGACCGAATACATTGAAAGTCTCATGTTTAGCATGATTGATATGTGCAATAACATACATGAAAACAACGAAATTATGACACATTTTTGTGCATATCCGAGTCACTGACTGTCGAATTCTGTCACTGTACTTTTAGAATTATACTATTAGAATTATGGTGGAACTTGTTCGGGAACATAATTGCTATATTATGTTGTGCATGAGTAATTATTCAATGCTAAATTCTGCCTCACGCGATGTTGTGCATAGGTACCTAATATGCTACGTGCATATTTTTTCATGGTGCAAGTTTTAAAAAGTACTTTATTATAGGTATAATTGATAGGTATTTCCATAAAATATGAGTTATCAGCGTTTGGTAGATACACATGCGGGTAATTTCAATACCGATGGCAGAAAACATTCACTCAACATTAATTGACGATTTCACAAGTATGCAGACATTCTAGATAAAAGATAACTTTTCTTGGATGTAGATATCAAACGGTGGCATTCTAAAAATGATACTCCATCTTAGAAAATTTTGTGCCCAGTGCACGGGCGTAGTGCTAGAATAGGTCGGAGTGAGTTTTGTATAGATTCTTCTCGAGGGTGGAATATATTTGCAACACCTGCACCGTCTTCTTGCTCATGATCTAGAATGCGTGTGCATGTCATATTCTTCCTTGCCGTTCCAATTCACGTCCATCATTCTCTCCTCAATACTTCTTCTCTACCGACGTGAATTGCATATAGGCCGTGGTAGTGCGTTATGTCATCTTTAGAGGGGCGCTGCCCTTCTCTCACATCCCTCTGTCAGACTAAAAGGCACACGAGAGGACGTTCCTCTTCCCTGCAACACCCTTAAATCAACTCACCCTTCCACGCATACACCCCGGTGTCCTTTATTGTTCACCTTTCAGGGCCACCAGGGTGACATTTACTCAGCTGCCGCCTTTCGTACAGACACAATCGAGTCCAGCTGAGGAGATTCTATCGACCGGCACGAGAAGAGGTGGACCCCGTATCTGACACCCTGGTTCGTGGAGTAGATGACATTCCATTTTAAAGTGTGGTGTATAATACCGCGGATGTACTGAATCGGTGGTTATACAACTATTTTTACTGTGCCCTGCATCTACAGCAACTGTAGGATGGAACGGAAGTTTAAATGTGTTTCAAATACGAGTGTCAGACTCCTGATATTCAGCCATTTATTGAAACAGTGTTTTGTTCGTAACATATCTAGCCAACAGAGTTTGACATTTATATGTTCCGAAAACTTTAAATTTAATCAGACGACATACTCTCCCTTAAAATTTTATATTTTTCATCGGGTCTTAGCTCCATTACTTTGTTGTCATTGTAGGTGACGCATATAACTTTGATAGCTTCATTATAATTTATCTTAATCCTTCTTAATACTGACAGTCTTAATCTTCCTTTTCAATCCATAGCCTTAGGGTTCCATTTGAACCCAGTGAAAATCGTCCTGAGTTAAACTTTTATCCAATGAAATTGCATGCTTGGCGGCGGTTCTCAGGGAAGGTTTGGCGGAATTAAATCGGTATGTCTCTGAGAAAACCTAATCAACAATTCCTTGATTTTCTCCATCAGATGGCGGGAAAACACCCCAACTCGTTGACGAGGTGCCATATCTGGGTGACATAAACACCTCCCCCTTTTCGTGGAAACCGGGGCAACTCTAAGGGATAAAGACTACAACCATAATCCGCTACACAACAAGCGCTACACACATCAGAAATTCAGACATTAAACGATCAATTTGATGATTGAGAAAACTGATTATATGTGTCGTACTATCAATCCATTACTTTTCTTTCTTGCTTGCTTGAAAAAAGTGCAGTTCAGCGGATAATGAATAATGTGTAAAACTAGCCTTTCTTGCTAACCTATAGTTAATCATGAAATAACCAACACGCTAGGTTTTCTTCACCGTAACTCCGTTCGATTAGAAAACTTCCTAATTCAAATAACCACATATCATCAAAAGCACGAATGATCTCATTTATCGGTCACCAACCTTAATTTACCAGTCAAATTGATGAATGAAGTTGCGTACATGCGAAGATATGTAGTGAGATTCCAATTTATTTTTTATTAGGATGCATATATTGTTCCAAACATCTCGCGAAAACTTAGAAAAGATAGCATTTAATCAAACGTGAATACTTCACGAATTACAATCAAACATTATTAAGTCTTATTCCTGAAATGATTTCTGGTGCCTACAAAGGGTATCTGCAAAGAAAATATTATTCAAATCTGAAATAAATAAAATAGAAAGTTTGTATCCTTTCTTATACGAGCGAAATAGTCGATCATAACATTATCAAGTCAGTTGTTAGATAGCTAAACTGTTTTGTTAATTAATGCAAGTTTTTCCTTCCACATCTTTATCGTTTGGGAAGAACTTGGGTGGTTAGCGGGGAGATAAAGGATCTCAACGGAGATACGAGTGGTACATGGAATGATAAAAAGGAAGAGACACCAAGATAGGGTGTCGTTAGGTAATGGCAAGGACCTCGTCAGCAAACATTTGGAGAGTCTTTGGGCGAAACTCCTTCAAAAGTTCACTTAACATCGGTGAGAGGACCGGAGGTGTCGGTGATGAGGATGACACGTGATGAGTACATGGTGAATGAAGAGGCGCGTCAAGAGTTGGATGTCTTGCTTAGTTTTGGGATACGAGATGAAGGAAGTGTATTGTTTGCTTGGTCTCTAAACATTTTTAAAATGCGAAGAAATGTAGGGAAGCTCAAGACATCTAAGTTGATACAAATGAGGAAATATTGAGGAGACTGACGCAGAGTGACCTCTGGGCCCCTAGGGTGACTTCAATTAAACACCACGTCTTTCACCACTGTGTTGCTGCGTGGTCTTTTTAAAGAAAAGAAGGCAGGTTAATAGTTCCGGGCGAACCGTGGAAAGAGCCGGGGGTCGGCCCTCCAAACGTAGGATGTCTCTTTCACGTGCACGCAAGTAATCATTGAAGGCGGTAAATGGGATTTTGGTGAGCTGAACGTATTAATGACGTCATCTCTGTTTATTAATGCGCATTGTAGCATTCATCGTAGTTTCCGCGGGGGTGGCTGGTCGTAGAACTCATAAAAGATGTTACTAAGGACCTCTTAATTGAAGTCGGAACCGTTGTGGCGGCAGCTGCTGTGCTGGGAGTAGCTGATCTCATCCTAAGGTATAGTTTCCACGTTTCATATGCGGGCATGATTGGAGTGGAGGGGAAAATTCAGACTTGTACTTCAGTCACCCGGAGTGTCGCGTCTCAAGTCCTCAAATTCGAGGACAATATATGTACTTACAAATTTAGAATGCAGAAGTCTATAAAGTAAGTATATATACCTTTGACAATGAGTACATTGCCTTCATATGGAAACATTATATCATACACCCGTAAGAACGTTGACGTGTAATTTATATATGCACGTACTTTAATAGAGTGATACTTCCATACGATATTTTTGGGATAGCAAAGTCAAAAATCGGATTTAAATACATGTTTAGGCGATACCATATATCTTGCTAGAAATTCCTGAGAAAATGCACCACAATTGTGACTTATCCCTAATGTATAATTAGAAATAAAGTCGGTCAGGCGTATGTAATTAAGTGTTATTTTAAAGAAATTAATTTTTGGAAATTATTTGCATAAAACTTCATGAAACCTCTGAAAAATCTTGATTAAGCTTTGGCATTACCCTTTTCAGAGTTATGAATACAAATATTCCTCATTTTTTCCAGTTATCATCCAATGTAACTCGTTCCGTTAACTGCAATCTACCTGCATATCTATCTATCTATAATCTATCATTGCATAGCCTTGCAATAAGCTCCTCCCGCCAACATTTTCAGTACAGCTACTAGCCACCTCCAGAAAAACCACAGTTCGCCCCGTCTGCTCTGAACTAATCTCATCAACTCACAAAACAATTCTCCTTCTAAACTTTTAGCTAATCGTGTAATCCCTGGAGCCCAATTATGCGTCCTATATACCACTCGTACACATCACTAGCGCCTCTTACGCGTCGCAATTCGAAAGCGCAAACTAATGGAGCCGTGAATGTGAGCAGAGTAATCCAAAAGCCTGCAGAGATATGCATCCCTTTTATTGGATCTGATTTACCCTTTGAGTTTCATCCGGGAGATTAGGCTTGCCTCGACCGCTTGAATCGGATCACAAATGCGATGAGTGAACCAGCATTTAGTTATCTTAACATGAAAATCCCCTAGCAACGAAAGAGGGAAATGGAAGGAATTTCTGATAACTTCACTCACCATTCCATGTAGTGTGGCTTCAAAGTCATCAATGTAGTATTTATAAGACCAGTTGATTGGTGAATGGCGATTTATGGTGTTTAGGTGTGTAACAGAGGAATGCGTCGACAATTAACTCCCGAAATGAACTGGTTCGTTCTTCAAAATGAAAATACCCTGCCAGCTATTTTTTTCTGATAGTCTCCACGAGCACTGGAAAGCAGACCATTTGGAAGATGTTAATAGCCAGCTATAGTCTCCATCAAATAAATCATCCATTAATAATCATTTAATCTTGCAATTTATTAGATAATCTCTCAGCTATCCGAACCATAAATATAGAACTACCACAAATTTTGAACAACTCTCAAAAATAAATCTATCTTTAATATCTATATTTTTGTTTTCAGCATAAAATAGTTTTACGTATTATTGATTCTATTGCTGATAGGGCCAAATGGACGAGGCAAATTTAACTCTTAAAAAATGGCAGTATATGCACGTTTTCCGTCTTATCTCATTTCAAGGAAAATTTGGTGAGAATTTCAGACGATTATCATGCTTCAATTCCATTTCCTAGGTTTTAGTTCGCCGGCTAGAATAACAAGTTCGAAAAAGATTTATTTATGCGTTTTCCCCCTCGCTCATTGTAATTAATGGCTACCCGCGAAGTCTCTTTCACGCGGTAAATAATGAAAAAAGAGGAGGGCGGGATATTCACCGGGAAGAATTCAGCCAGAAAAATCAAATTTAGCCTTCGATTCAGAAAGCAGGAAGAATAATCAAAAGTGCATGCAGACGGAAATGAAAGAGGAAGTATTAGCTGAGGGGAAGGAAAGAGTAGTGATACGTATGAAAGAAGACCAAGTAAATTATTATACTCAAGTTTGAGCCAGAAAACCCGATGTTCAACATATTTTGCTAGTGCCAAAATATTACGGTAGAAGTTATTACAGGCATACTTTAAGGATATAAACAAATATATAATGAATAAATATACTAATTATTAAAATGTCATTTTTCCGCGCACGATAAGGAACACACTTAGTCGCGGTTGATCAATTCTACGAAATTTCGCTGAGGAATAGAACGCGCAAAGGCTCCGCCAAGTATAGAACGCTTTTCTTTGGATCCTAGTATGGCGTTGAATGAATGAGGAAAGTTGGGCCGCGCTTGAAATGCATGATTCAAAGGTTTAAATAAGTGGCTTGAAAGGAGCACGCGGTGGTTTGGAGTTCATTGGAGGATGTCAAAGCCACGGCGTAAGTAGATGAAATTTGGTAAGCGTTGTAACTCCTATTTAAAGATCTTTCTCGGGCTTCGCACCGGGTAATGTTTTCATAATCCACCGCAGTGTTATAGTGATCACGGCGGAAATAACACGTGCCTTGAAAATGGAAAACAAGTCGTTTACCGAAACGTCGGCGGATTATGAAAACATTACCCGGTGCGAAGTCCGAGAAAGATATTTTAATATAATTCACCGGGAAAATCTTAAATCATTTATTGTTATAACTCCTACTTTTACAGCAAGTAGCCAAGGTTGATGTTGAAAAAGAGCCTCAAATGGGTCAAGATTTTAAGAAAATATTAGCCAGAGAGACTTTATGATGATATAAAGATGATTTAATTCTCTATTGTTTATTTTTTGGACAATATTATGGCAAACATTTTTCCTAATGAGTTATTTTCTCATTAAGAGTTCCGGATGTTACCGGTTGCGTAAAGGTCCAATGGGATTTCATTAGGCTTAGGTCCAGTCATGGACTTTTCCTAGAGTCTTAATTTCAAGGTCAGTACAACGCCGTGCTAGACATGCCAATTAGCTGTGAAAAATTTCGTGTCAGCAGATAAACGCTTGAAAAATCAATTGAATCCGCGAAGCAAAGTTTTTAATGAATTCCTTGATGCTCGCTGGAGATGGAGATATAAATAGTGTGCAGCACCTCATGAGTAACACATTTGGCGGTGATGAATTAATTTACACTCAATAGTGGACAGAATAATTTATTCTGCTTGATATCGAGTTTAAAAACTCCAAAAATTATCAACCGGAATCTTAAACAGGAAAACTCATATTTAGACTTAAATTACTCTATCTGAGACTTTCATGTTATAGGTCTGAAATGCTCAAAAAATATCAAAATCTTACATTTAAAGCACACCATGTTTTTTTTTAACGAAGATATTTCGATGTAAGGGACAGTCGTCGAGCATCCCATCTTTTTTTTAATGAATCCTTGTGCTGTTAACCAAGGTGATTTACTCTTTTTGTATTTCGTATGGACTGGAATGGAACCGAATTTTTTTTGGTTTGGAACCGAAGGGAAATCTTATATACTGGAGCAAGAAAAGATGACTATAAAGGGTTGCTTGGAAGCGAGAAAGGCAATAAACGAAAAGATTTCACGGTTGGTCCAGAGTGTAACAGAAAGAAGGGAACACATCCTGTGTTGATCAAAAACGGAGGTGGAAGACCCTAATGTACCCAGTTAGTAGTGGAGAAAAATTCTGGGAAATAGAAAACGGTGGAAAGCAAACATTTGCATTCCTGAGCACCGCTTTTTGCCCCTTCGCTTGAGTAGAAAATGTGATGTCTCCCTTACCATGTATTTTATTTATCAATTTTTTGATATAGTTAGTTTGAGAAATATTTGTGCAATTATGACGAAATATGCTAAAGGTTAAACAAATCATACGATTTTCATAGTTTTTTAGTGAATAAATATTCAATTATGATACTTCTTTCCTTGCAATTACGCCATTTACATAAAACTACCCAATAAGGAATCGAATAGTTTGTAAATCATAGCTCAAAATTAATCTCATGTCGATATACACTAATGTTGCTGATGATGAACTTAAAAAATGATGAAATCCAGCTTATGTATATACTTTAGCACGATATTTTGTTGTATACTGCATGACAAACCAAATGCTAAGGAATAAATTGATTAGAGGATTTATTTATTGGAAATAAAATTTGACTCTCGAGGCGCTCAAACTGCGATCAAATTCAGATGATCATATTTAGTAATTTCCTAACCACTATCTCTGTAAAGCAATGAATTAACCATTGTATTGAATTTTGTATTTCCCTAGTCAGAGGATTCCATTACATCTTGTCACAAAAATATACTCAAATATGGTTAATGCGCTTTCAATTTCTTCTTTACTTTGAATTGCCCTAACATTTTAGGTCGCATTTTTGTGGTGTTTTTTCTGTTTCCAGCTGTTCAATGCAATGTGTGATTGGAATTAAATCTAAAACTAAAGATATAGAGTTGCTATATTTGAAGGAAAAAACTCCTGGCTTCTTTGCATGTCGTCCCATAAAGGCGCCAGATTGTCCTCTCCTCGATCTGCAGTCGGCCTTTATTTATCCAGTTCTACGACGTTTTGCTCTTTCTCCGAGGCATCTTAGTTTTTATTTTGGCTACGCCACCACCTCTCTGTTCTGCTGGGATGATCGCAGATCTGGAAAAGAGACTTTACAAACTTCTCCTTAACCTCCTGCCAATTTCTGCCCCTGTTTCTCCATTTACACGCAGTAGCTAATCATACCTTTGATTATGACCTATACTCGTACTTTAATGCCCGTGAAAATGACGCGCCAGAATCAAACATTCTCCTTAACCTCCTGCCCCTATCTGCCCCTATTTCTCCATTTACACGCAACAGCTAATCATACCTTTAAGTATGACCTAAACTGCAATTCTTTACTAGCCCGTGTAGATGACGCGCCAGAGTCAAAGATGGGTCATATTTCATTTTCGTCCCAATCGCACAATTGACTTTGCACCTAAGGTATGCATGCGTATTTTTTCGTACAACTAAGCAAGTTTAGCTATTAAGGAAGAAGGTTCATAAATGAGGAAAATTAGCCGAGGTTCTTTGGTGATTGGCGGCGGAGGAGTTATATTTAGGGATGGTCGACTATGGAGAAGAACGTGATTATCCGGTTAAATTCAGCTCAAAAAGCACTTAAAAAGCACTTATAAAGCAATTCATGTCCACTTACCAATTTGTATAATACTCGAGTGTGGTGGTAACTTCTAATAGATTAGTGACTATTTATTGCGGTTCAACACTTTTTAGCTGAAAATTAAATGAATTACAGCAATAGTATCTGAATAGCGATTATAAAATCGGTTTTATTTTCCAATCATATATTCATGATTTCCGTGCTCTATCCCAGTAGATAGAGAGTACAATTAGTATTCGCGTTAAATACGTGCCATAAGTCATCGTAGAAGGAACTTACCTCAAATTTACTCGGAGTTTAAGTCTATTCTTTAGTCTCTTCTGTGGTAGTGGCTCTCTTCTCCAGTCATACGGTATCCTCGAAGTATTCCGAAACTTTTCATTTCTTCTTTATACAAACGTAGCAGCTCGTCACTGCAAGGGATCTAGAAATTCCGTCATCAAATTCACTTCGTACGAATTCCACATGCTTGTTCCGTAATTTATTTGGTGATTACAACAAGTGATGTAATTACATATATATATCTAGTGAAGAATGACAGTACTCTTTAACTTTCTGGTCGTATTTTTCAAGAAATAACGATATATGTGATCACTTCTATAGTTTTGTTTAGTAAATGCTTAATGTTCGCCCGACTACATATATCTCTTGCATGTATACGAAAGATGTCCCGACGCCTTTATGTATAACGGAAACGTAGACTTTTACCATTTTCATTGGTAACCACAGATGGTTTCTCGCTATTTTTCTAAAAGAATTGACGGCATAGCATTTCATAGTTCCAACTTCACACCGTTTGTACTTTGTATTTTGTATTCGCCCTAGGTGCATCACATACATATGTTGTCTCAATCGAAGTTTTAATGAATTACACAAATGATTGCTAGCGCCATCGATGCTGCAGTATCGTCACTGACAATTTCGCAGAAAAGCGCGTGAAGAAGTGTATTGGAATATGGATAATAAGTGATACTTTTTCGTGAAGGCTTCTGCGGAGTTTTTTGATGAAGAGAATAGTTTTTCGGGTCTTCTTCCGCGTTTATCCATTTTTATGGACAATATTTCGCCAGCGCTCCAGGTGGCTTCTTCAGGTCCAATGAAGTGTGGATGCAGGGTTTAGTCCGTCCTATTCCCTATTTATCTTCTATTTCCCTAGAATCATACGAGAATCAATAGAGATAGCGAAAACACCACAAATTTTCAACCGAGAGGAAGGCTGCACCCTAGCCACCGCTTGGAAACGGCTCTTCAACAGTACGGACCAATCACGAGACTCCTCAACCCGAAGGCGCGAAAACGGAATAACATAAAAGGACAGACCAAACCCTGCTTCCACACTTCAGCGGATCTGAAGAAGCCAGCTGGAACGCTGGAAAAAGACTGTGCATAAAACATGGATAAACGCGGAGGAAGGCCCGAAACACTGTTCTCTTCATTAAGTAATACTATTTTCTGAATCACTTCGATGATTCCAATCTTTATTATGATGATACTACATGAACTCTTGAAAAAAGTCTCTTGAAATGTCGTCAATGTTGTCATGCAAAAGGCCAGCCAATAGCGGCGCGGATTGTAAAATCTCATTCTATACATGCTTGGAGGCAGCCTTTATTTTTTTTCCCTTTCCCTTAGATTGCTTGAGCAATTGAGAATGGATATCTTTCAGAACGACACGGAGAACATCATATCAGAACCACATTATATTTCCTGGATAGGAATGGGAATTCGTTTTTCCCCCTAACAATTAAGGACTTTAATAAATGCTAGGCGGAACAATTTTTTTTTTTTTTAATTTTTTTTTTTTTTAACGGCTGGTGTCCTAACCCCTCCCCCCCCCCCGCCACCGCCACACGCCTTTGGAGGAGGCTTGTGGGGTAGTATGTAGATGTATATTCCAAGGATCTAAGCATTTTCCATCCTGCTATCGCGGATTTTCGTTGTTGGCGCTCGCCGTAGGCAACTTAGACTTAAGTTCTTGATCTCCACTGTGGTGACACCTTAGTTGATTTTTATATCCGCGAGTATAGTATAGTGATATCTTTAATCACGCAGTTAACCGATCACATATTAAAATTTGCGTGTGCGTAGACTGGGCATGTGTCCACTCCATTCTTTGTCCGTCATTTCCTTGACACTGCTATGCCAACTTCTCCTCCCTTTCTCAGCCTGCCCCATTATTCGAGGAGTCACCGCCCTCCGAAAGCATTTCCATTATCACTTGCGTCACTGCCCTCTCCCCCTCTCCCTCCGTCGAGGTCCCGTTATTCCCTTCCCCTCCTTTCTCGCTTTCACTTTCGTATCCCTCCGCTTTCCCTTTCACGGCCTCCCTCCGAAACCCCTCTCCCACTTGCACTTTCAGTTCACTCTCGCTTTCGTCGGCCACAAGCTCTTCCCACTCCCTACCTCACACCTTTCCTTCCTTTCCCCTCCGTCCTCCACTCTCCCTCTTGTATTGCTCGTCAAAATCGCTCTGCTCTTCTGCCTCTCACCCCATCTTTCTTATTTTCCCTTACATCCATTTCTACACACTTCCTTGTCCTTATTGCTCTGTCCCGTCTTTCAAAAGGCGTGTTTACACGGTATATGTATCCACGCAAATGCGTGGCACTACAGAAGCGTGAACTAATGATCCTGATTAGACAAGGCTATTTTATGGTATCGCGTTCATTAATTTGCGCATTTTTGGTGTCGAAACAGTACAATTTTTATAGTTAATATGTTCATCCAGCTATTTGGTTATGTGCAAATATGGCTAAATGAAAAGTCATTGAAACATCTTCTCGTGTGTCAAACGATCAAACGATCACTTTTAGATTCTTCGGTATTCATAGGAAAAAGTTATTGTGTTTAGGAAAATATAAACATATTACTTCGAAAAATAACGGCTGCTATATATAACCGTAGTATTTTTTCTTCTGCATATGTAGAATCTTGTGCAATAAATTATTTATCGCTTAATGATTGAGAAATGTACGTCTCCTCATTTTTTCATTTGTAACGTGAGCAATTGGGCTGCATTGATAACCTCCTTATTTTAGCATGTACGCGTCCACCGAAGATGGTGACGAATTACCAGAGCTTTGGCTTTTTATATAAAATGAAATGAAAAATCACAGGCAAAAAGGACTAACCTTATTGATGGCAAATAATATCAAAGAGATCGTTAGTACGAGATGATTATATTGTTATCGCTAACGTCTCCAAAGAATTTATGAGTAGATTTTGGCCGATTGAAGGTGTACCCAGAAATAAATTAATAAAATACTAGGAAAAGCTGGGTGCTTCCTAGCAAATCGCTAATGACGAACATATAGTGCCTTTTTTCAGCTTTGAGAAGGATTACGTTAGGAGTCGCTAGTGACTCAGAGGCTGCACGCTAGCTTTAATTTGCTAGAGAATTCAGAACTGGTGTACTTGCTCAGCACAAAGAATATAATCATGACGCCACACTACATCTCTAGATCTGACATATTAAATATGAGAGATAGATTGCTGAACAGCTAAGCACCAAAAATCGTTCTTTCCACGACAATAAAAAAATGAGCTCCACTCTAAAACTCCATTAATGCATTTCACCTCCCAAACCTTATCCTTAACACATTTGCAAGGCTATTGTCCAAACATCCCTAGCTACACATCCAAGTGTTGGTTCGCAGTGTAGTATACAGATGTAAATTTTGATGAAAAACTATTTAAAAAATATGGTGATATTTCTAGAAGTGCGTTATCTTTTGTCAAATATAACGTAGCAACTATAGTACCAAATATTAAATACGAAATGGTATTCACGATAAACAATATCTAATGATAACTATGTGAAAAGCTTATATATAATTTAGCTCCTGAAGAAAACAAACCTGAAGTCAGAGAGAAAAAAAAAGACCATAATCGGAATCGATGCGGTACTATCTTTGTGACATCAGTAGTGCAACGATTTACCCACTACTCCAACTCGGCTGATGAGAACGTTGGTATCTTCTTGGGTATATATCGAAAAGAACAAGATTATTTTACGAGAGATGTTGCGTCTACTGAGAGACTATGTAGGATGAGGGGATGTAGATACATTATAATTATTTTGTCGACCGCAATTACCAAGAAACGCACTGTTACGGACAGTTAAACAGTCGAATATAGCCCATCAAAATATTTTATGTTATTCATTGACTTCATGCTCTTTAGATTATTTTTATCTCCGTATAATTAAATTATTTAACTCAAGCAATTAACGCCTAACGGCAATTCTCATTCGTTGTAAATCCGAGAGTTATTGGCTCAATGTTTTTAGGTGACTGATTAATTACTCAGCTATCCAGCTTTTGATACAAACAGATCAGCGTTTCAAAACGAATTGGTTTGAAATATCCAATCCATTTCCCATATATTCATTCACGAACTCATGTGAATGATTGTTTATCATACGGCAAAGGCGATGGAAAGCCAATATGAGCCACTTAATAGGTAATTCATCATTTTTCTGTTTCTTGAAACTCCGTCATGGACAGTTGCGTAACGAAAAACCAAGCCTCCGAGAATTTGTGAGAGTTGGGTGGAAATGTGAATAAATTTATCGTAGCTCAGTAGTTTTGCATTGTTGAAATGATTATTGCAGATTCTTCTGAGAAGTGCTACCTGAGGCAGTGAATGTGGAAGTTTTTTTGCAGGAAAAACAGTAAGTAGTGCCTAATAAAGTTCAAGTACATATTCATCGTATGTTCGTAAGCATACATATTAATTACTTACGTAATTGGGAAGGACATCAATCATAAGATGCATGATTTAACTATTAGATTTTGAGGTAATATTCAATCATCCTTGAATACAGTTATACTGAGTGGTGGGTAGTTTAAGCTCCGCTGTAAACTCTAGATATTGGATTCAACATCCACTTATTAGGGGTATAATTGTAATAACGTATAAATGACGCACTTTTTCCGAAAAATGGTTTCAGATGACTTCAATTGATGTCACCCATATACCAAGTGTGAACATAAAATGAGACCCTACGGGGCAATTGTTGGTTTAATTTATCTCGTAAGATCCATACATTATACATTAATTTAAACTTATTTAATTTCAGCTACATAATTTGTTATGTGACTGGCAATTTAGTAATATTTTTACTCCGCCAGTTAATTTCTAAGCAGATGATTTTTACCTGGCTCTTATAATTCCCCCCCGGTTGTTATATGGAGGCCAGAGATGTGAAGAATACTCCACAGTCTATTGATGGATTTCTAATTTCTTTAATAATTCCTCGTAATCCAGGAATCTCACCGAGCTCATGGCAAAATCTTCAAGAGTTACCCTTTGCTGGTCTAACGGTGATATAGTGAATGATACATCACGGATGAAACAGGAGGATTGTTGAAGAATACAGGAGATATAAAAGTTCACTGTTTTGAAGAATGTAAAAGAGGAGGCCATGCACTTAGCTTTGTGTAACTTGGACTCCAAACCAATTATAAGGTATGTATAAAATATGAATTAACTAAATTGTTAGTCTTTCAATTTTTTGCTCCAAGAAAATGACAAAATAAATGTTGTATCTAATTTTGTCCCGAATGATCGAAAATGAACCACATCTCGAGTGCAAAAAGACGTTTCCAACCAATGAACTGGCAGCAGATGAGGATTGCCTGAAGAATGGAAACATTTTTATGTATGCACTTATGTGAAGCCCAATATGTGTACATGTCGATAGCTGATATCACACTAAGCGTAACTCACAATCTTAATATCAAGGGCATCTCAGTTGAATGACTCAAATAATATCATCTCATAGATGGATTCGATGTTACATTCAATACGTTATGGCCATGAGTTGACTGATGGTTGTTCTTTGATCATGCTATGTGAGACCAAGGGTATTGTTGAAGACATGACTGTAGGCCTGTCATATCCATTGTAACAATTGTTCCTGGTATTTCACATCTTTCCATAGTCAAGTAATTTAAGGGTTGTTGAGAGTTAGGTCCTATTATAAATAACACTGTATATCACTTGGTGGAACATATATTACCATGCTTTCATTATTTTGACCAAGGCCCACATCACTTACATAAGCAGCATATGGGTACATGCCATAAAGAGATAAAAAGTAGATCATTCTACTGTTGATAGTTTACACTAATCCTCTTTGATACTCTTGCTAAATACATTAATGCAAGTCTTTCTCCACTTTTGTACATATTTTTACCGCAACAGTATTCATGATATTGCTACAGTTTATGGGTTGTTATTGACTGAGGGATCAATTGTGTTTGCTGTATGGTGAAAGTGATAGAAGATGGAGTGCCGTCCCCATTATGATATTTAAGCATTTGAGTTAGATTTCCATTAATGAATGAGCTTCACATTTTGTAAAAGTTACCATTTCCCTATCATTAGCCTACATTTGCCAATTATTCACCTAGAGAGCCTAAAATTTGCTCCAAAATATAGAGCCATATTTTATAGGTTATTCATCATTCTAGTGGGAGCATTTTGTGTCTTTTGTGGCCATGTACTTTCTGTTTCAAGCCTTGCACATCTACAATTGTTTTGGATACACAGTAGTATCATATTGCAAGTGCTTTAAGGAAACTGAACATACTGTATTTCCACAAATGGTGTTTTTTTACAAAACGAATATTTTGGCTATTTGGCAGGTAAATTGGATAATACCTGGCGTGCCATTTTATGGTCCCACTGGACACAAAATGCTTCCATCAGAATGGTGAATAACCTATACCTATCTATGACCTTCCTTGCTCCAGATTCATCACTTAGTCCTTCAGCAGTTTTCAGGAGCGTTTACAAGTCCCATAACGGGTGTCATGCTTCGGAGAGTTAACGAGATTGAGATAGTGAAGAGTAAAGCCTATTCGTCGAATACATATAGACGTCGCTAAATTAGTCGACATCGATTGAGTTTTGGTTGATATTGGGCATTATCTTGATCAGTCGTTGCCATCATTCAGGAGGATGTCTTCCAAGGATGACAGAGGAGGACAGAAAATCAATGATGTTCAAGATCCCAGTTGAATGTTGGCTAGGATTTACATTACTCGCTGCTGTAACACAATTTCTCGTCGTTAATAGCGTTTCAAAAAGTATTCTGGCAGTAATAAATTGTATTCTGAAAATGAAACTCTTGTAAGGGTAAAAAATTACATTGGTTAGCGTTGGAGTCAGTGAAAATAAATAGGAGCAAAATTATTTGCAAATAGATTTTTTAATTTTTAGCTTTTTCATATACAATCCCTGAAAAAAAACAATACTTAAAATTACTGTTTTTAATTGTAAAATGAATAATTTTGAACCATTTTTGTTTTAACTGATAGCCTCTCAAATAGTAACAAGATTAGTTTGAAACTCACACTGCGCTGAAACACTTACGCAGAGAAATTGTGATTGACAAAGCTAAATTTTGGGTTTCAATATTGGAAGATCGTTTTGAAAACTTTGGTCTGCGGTAAAATTATTAAAAGTGTAATAAATATTAGTAGATTGAGGCAAACATATTTAATTAAATATACATGGTGAGCTTGTAACGAAAAAAGACTATCCTCACCGCGCAACTGAAATTTGACGAAGACAGAGGATAAAATATACATAATTTTCCACGTAGACTAATACTGACGCTTACAGAAACAGTACAAATGACGTCTCTCCTTGAAAACCTTTTGAGCTTTTGTTTACTTTACTACAACTATCAATCAGGTGCTATTGCTATCTGCAGTCCACATTTTTTAGCAGAATGTAGTTTAAATTGCAGAAATTTTTATAAAGGCTCTTGAAATAGTATGGTTTCCAATAGGTTTTTATGAAATCTCTGCAATATTTAAATGGCACATAGAAAATATTTTTTTAATTGAATAGAGATATCCGCTTTCTTACAAAAATCGTAACGTCTTTACTGCTGTTTACGCTAGTCGTGTGACGCGGTGCAAATTCTTTCCAAGTCTTTCATTCTTTCTCGCGTGAAAATGAATTGTTCAGGAAACGCGTGGTAAAGTCAAAGATGCCGTCTTAAAAAATGATTTTGAGCACACATTATCAACAAAAAGGTAATTAATTATTAGGAAAATAGACAATAAATTAAAGCAACTTTAAGGAATAATCATAGTATTCAGTTTATCTTGACTCTCACATTATTGTCCAGTTACCGTCATTCAACGTGGCTAGTTTCTTAAAAATTTCTGATTTTTTTTATTTCTGTTGAAATTAAAATGAATTAACGATTTTAGCGCAACTATAATATATTTGGGACACGAAAATCAAAGATCGTTGTGACTGATTCCTCTTCATCGGAACTGAAAATGACTTTGGCTATTAAAAATGTTTTTCATTTAAGGTCCGAAATTCCAAAAGCCCTTTTTTTGGGCCTTGAATATTATTTGACTTCGCTTGGTTTCCAAGCCCTTTCAATTTTTTGGTTTGATGAATAAAAATGATTTATTTGAGTATATTGATTGGGTTAACAGTCATAGTGACGCTGAACCTTAGTATAACTTTGCTGCCAACCATTCCCATAAATATATTTTTACATGAATTTTTTCTAAAATAATCAATTAAATAATTCATCCTAGGCGTATGTAAAAAAACCATTTATTTGTAAGAAAATTAAATTTAATTTAGTTGCGCATAATTTTAATTAATGATATTATTCTCACTTTCCGAAAGCCATACTATGGCACCTCTTAAACTTAAATACATTCGGGAATAATCGAAATACTGAATGGGTAATATTATGCATGTAGTTATCGGGAAAAGGCGTTTCATTTATTTCACAAAAATTATTTTCATTCATCATTAACAGTTTGTTAATGCCACAAGATGAGAGCTTCAGTGCCAAGTAAGTTTTGAGGGAGACAACTTTTTGGAAACACAGCATTTGAGTTCGTTAGTACAATGACAAATCCTTCTCTTGAAAAGTATTTCTACGTTAAGTAAGAAAGGTATGAAGACATAGTTTTGACACGATAGATAACCCATCCCCGTGCCCCTGTACAAATTGCAGCAAATAATGCAGCCATTTATTCCTTGGGAATTTTTTCCCACGAAAGTTTCTTGGATCAAGATCATCCGTCATCATCGCCTGGGTCGCACGTGATTAACACTGTAAACATCGTGTGGAAGCACGGAAAGATGAGGAAGAGCGGTGCCGTTCGTCGTGGAGCGGCACAAAGACGTGAGAGTCGCCTTGTGCTGATGGAGCGGCAGACGAGCGGGTTGAGGAGTGGTTGCGACCAGCAGCAACAGGGATGCGAGGAACGGGAGGAAGAGCAGCCAGGGCCCAGGGGGCGTGTGCAAGGAATGGGTGGCGGAACTGAATCTAGCCGTCGTCTCTTCGGACAGGATCACGTCGGCTGCAATGAAAAGAACATAAGTTATAACTCGCATACTTTGCTATTCACGCAATGACGATGATTTTTGCGTCGATCGCCATTTAAAACTATATTAATTTACGTCTATATATACCCTAAAAGCGCCTGAATGTTCTTAAGTGACCTCATTTGGCGGCGAACAGAGGAGCAATACCATACCTTCCTTTCGGGAAGTGAGGCTATAAACTGAAAAATTTCCATGATATGATTATAAAAATACTCTTCATAAATGTTTCTATTCATTAAACTTATGTTTTTAAGCTACAACTTTACCTTAATAGTAAAAAGTATTCAGTTGTATTCAAATTTATGAGTCGAAATATTTAAAACATTTGCAATTACTCAAGTAATGCATACTTATTAATTGGAAATATCTTTCTTAGGTCTAAAAAATTTGGATACAAACGCTTGATTAATTTGTAGTTTGTTTTACAGTTGGTTTTGATTATTATCGGATTGTGAAGAGAATTGGTAAAGTCAGAAAAATTAAGTTCCCAGAAATGGAGGTGGGTTGAGTGGTGGAAGAAGTATGAAAGTAATGATAAAGGGGGTGAAAGAGAGTTGAAAGCACTATCTGCATTAATTCATGTCATGGGTATTGTTCATTTTCCTCAGTTTTAAATGTTGGTTGCAATGAAAAATTAGAAGTTATAATTTGCGTACAATTCTATTAGGCAGTCACCATGATTTTTACATCGAACGCATTTAAAGGACATCAATGTACGTCAATATAAAACCCTGGACGTACCTGTATATTCTTACGTAACCTCATTTGGCTGTGAACAGAGGGACAATACCATACCCTTTTGGGAAGTGTGGCTCATTACTGAAAACTTTCCATAATTTGATTATAAAAATACTCCATATATATTTCCATTTATGTTACTTATGTTATTAAGCTACAACGTTGACTTGCAAATACTAAGTATTCGACTACATTCCTTATTAAAATATTATGTTTGTAAAAATTCGTGAAGAATCTCTTTCATGGGATTTTTACTTAAGAATGCTAAGTGCATTTATAGTGTTTTATTTATATCGTGCGATACGTTCTTTAGATGTAGATATTGGAATAACAAGTGTTCATGATTTAAATTTTCTCCTGCGAAATTTTTCATTGAACCATCAATGAATAACATTTAAATACATGTATAGTTTTGGGAAATAGTCCTCTGTAATGCTGACATATTTTTAAAAATTATTACAATGCAGATCTATTCATTTACCTTTTCGTCTGACCACAAGTATTCAGCAGATCACCCTTTCACTTCTTAATGGAAGCATATTGCAAACCCCATATTCTACACAGAGTGTATTGTTGCTAGTAGGATTAGGATGAGATGCGTGTAACAGTTTATCTTACCTAATACTATTTTCAAATCCAATACAATGGACTAAAAGAAAGGGTCGTGAAAAATACGATCGAACTTTTTCATTTTATTTTTGAATGCTGCATATAGTAACGGTGTCACACATAATTAATCAAAGAATAACATTTTTCCACCCTGCATCGACTCTTGCTGAGAAAACTTATTCGACCTCTAAGGCAGCATTTAACACCTTCCCAAAGAATTTATCTTCTTATGGCTCAGCAGTTACAGCATCGAAATACCTGGGGATCAAAATGACAAGGCTTGAGAATTCATCCCGTTGCTTTCATTGCAATGTGATCTACTTGGCACCTCTCGGTTTGTGAAAACCCTGCTTGCCGACGGATATCATGCCACCCTTCTCCCATTTCCAAGTGAACTTTTAAGTTGTAGAATATCATTTCATCATTAATGTGAGAATATGGCTATTTTTAATATTACACCTTCATTAGCTGAGGAAGTTATTATTTCTGAAACGTTTTACTATCTTCGAGAAATATTTGCTACAATCGCTCAATTTTCATTTTCTCAAAATTATGCTTTTAATAAACCATCTTAAAATTTCCATATCACATAAATACCATAGCCTTTAACAATAGGGTCTTTGAAAAATATATCGTACGTAAATCATGGCAGGATAAAAAAATTTAGAATTGGCATGGTTCAAAAATTATTACTAGATTTCACATCAGTCCCGAATATAAGTGATATCATCCTTTAGATTTTGATTTCAAAGGAAATAATTATAGATATTCGGAGGTAAGTAGAGTAAGTTTTATAATTTGAAAAGAAGAGTAGAGAGTTGAAAAAGCAGAAATTATGAAAAGAAAATCACAGAGGTCAACACGTTAAGGTGCAAAATTCAGTTTCCGTGATCTCTCTAATGTGCGGATAGAATACATTTGAATGGAAGGATAACATGAGTCAGTTAGTGGAGCCTGAGAAAGGAACAAAATAAAAATATCTAAGATCCAGCAAGGACGAGGGGCCCTCGATTGTTTTGCGTTTATGTAAATGGATCTTCCTATTGAGAATATTTTTATATAAAATACCTAATAGAGGAATCTTCTTCACAGAATATACTGGAACCAGAAGAGCATCAGTTGAACCAAGGGAAGAATTGATAGTGACAGGAAGGTGTTGCGATATTCATCAACATTACAGTGTAACCATAATTTGAAAAGAAGAGATTTCTAAATTTTTTCTGAAATATATAATTGTAAACTTGAACAGATATATTGTTTAAGAGTTTATTACAGGATAAATGTCAAAAATGTATTAAATTAACGTTATTTAACCTATTCTATTCTTACATTGGATTCATCTGTACTTCGGAACTCTCGCATGTCGGTTTCATGTAAGAAACGTGTTGGAATTCATAGTAAAATTATTTACGGCTTCTTAAACATAGCTGGGTGTTCTGGCGAGCGAAAATGGAAATTAATAGTTGACCTACACTCTATACTGACCTGCGACAGTTGTTAACCTCTGGTCAGCGTATTTCCCGTCGACCGTCTCTGGAATTATAGCCGAGCAGGTAAGGATGAGGCGAACTTTTGGGACAGTCGGGTCCAAGTCATTTGTACCAGAGTCCTCTGAATCTTTCTTGAGATAGCGAACCACTTCATCAGTCAGCTGGAAATAGAAAAAAAATCGAGCAAATTTTCATAACATGTTTCAGCAATCAATCAGTAATAATGGCCTTCTTAATTCACTTTTCCCGCTCTTGCATTTTAAACTCTTTCCATTGTTCATTTTTATCTTTGGATCTTTTTCTCTTTTTGCTTTTCTTAATTTTAATTATTTTATTTGTTTTTGTGTGAATGACTGAATTAATTTTTAAATATAATTTGCCTTTTTATTAACATCGTATAAGAAAAATGCAACGAAATCATAAACTTTCATTATGCTTGAATGGAAGTGCAAGGCGAATTACCAGTTATAATGGGAATGTTTGAATTATTCTGCCTCTTTATATTGTTCCTGATTTCCAGGGACCCCTTTTTGAAGTCAATCAAATCAATAAAAGTTGGCAGGTGAATTTAAAAAGCTAATCAACAGCAGAATCAGGAATGCACTTTATTATCAACCAATCATATCCAATTAGTGAGCATCCTAAGCATGTCACCTACAAATGGTTACGTTAGTTTTGAAACAGATGAGAACAGTTCTCAAGAATGAGATAAATGACTTACAGTGATCCTTAAGAGTTTAATGAACACGTTAAAATGAACTCATAGATTTTTATATCCGTGATAACGACGTTTTACAAGAGATAAAATACCCCTGGGTTCAATTCTTAGTCCAACCAGTTGGGAATTCTAACATATAAGTCAAGGTCAGAAACTTTTGGCTTACGGTTTAAGCAGGAACAGAAGAGGGAACTGAGTTGATGAGTCCATTAAATGAATCCTATGGTGCGAATTAGGTGAGCTTTTTCAAATCTGATCGAGCGTACCTCGTGTTATTTACTGAAGTATTTAGGAATTATAAAAAGGAATTGGAATCGATTGTAACACTCTTCTGAAGTCTGCTAACTCTTCTTGAAATGTGTACTGAAATCGATATTAAACTTCACACTTACACACACACACACTCACGCTATTAGCGGGAGTTGCTGTATACTGTTCATAAAATTACCTCTGTACGAGAAAATATATAATTCGAATATAATATCAAATTAACAAATCAAGGACTACTAAATTATGGAAAAACGAAAGTTCCGAGCCATATGATAAAAGTTTAATACCAGGCTCATCTTTCAACGATAATTAGCATTTTTTATGCTAAAGTGGTATTTTGAACGAATTTCACGCTGGTTTCACAGGACTCGGTATGCCAATTTTCCGCTCGTAAATGGCTGCTTGTTAATTCTGCCCACACCCTCCAGAGTTTTTTCTTACAACCTACAAGTTCACTAGCTCAAATAATCTTGAAGTAGCCAATTTGGTCCTATTTGACGCAATTGACCTCAATTTTCTATTTTTTGTATCCAGTTCCACATAATGTGATAATGCAGAGAAGGTTTTAGGTATGAATGGAGAGGAAAAGTTACTTCTATAGCCTTACAGACTGTAAGTTACAGTGTATGAATAATTCTCTGGCACCAAAACGGAGCATTTAGCCTACTAAATCTGATTTTAGTGCCTTATTAATTTGTATCTACGTCAATGGCATTTATCACATTGATGACTTTGACGGTAAAATATTATAGAATATTCTTCTTTGCAAAAAATTTGCGTTTGTGTTTACTCATTTCTTTATATGTTTCAAAGTTTATTTTGAGTAAAAATCACTTATTGAATCAAATTCGGTGTGCAAAACTATCTTATAATAAAATATCCTTTAGAGTCTTACGTAATTTAAAAGTTAGAGTGAAATTTTTAAATTTATTCTGGTTTCTTTTCATTTGAAGTTAGAAATTACTTGAAGTAGTGACATTTAAAAAAGAGTTATTAGGAAAGAACCCTTTTCAGATTTCGTGAAGGCTGGAGTTTATAACCGTGGGATAGATTTAAACCGGGCGTAAGGCAACAGAAAGCTGTCTCTACCTATATTTCACATATCTATTGTGTAAAATGGAATGTACTGAGAAAAAACGTAAATAAAATCTGTGGCAATGTATTCAATGAAAGACGCCAGATGTTCAAGGACATTCCTAGATGTTAGTGAAGGACTGTGGAAGGAGTATGCTTTGGGAAGCATATTGTGTAAAACTCTTTCCTCTCATGAAAGTTATGGTCAATTGCCTCAGATAAAAGAATGAAAGCCGAACGGATGTTTTGGGTGAAATGAAAAAAAATCAAGACTCTCGTAAAACAGGAACAAAGGTGTATATTCTGCTCGGTGTCGCCGTTCGCTCCAAATTTTCAATCTCCTGGTACACTGCTTACATATGTTGGCAGGAGAGACCGAGGCTACAGCAAGGGGACGAAATAAGATTGGCGAGGGATCGAGGTGAAAAGGCTTCGGAGGGAGGTTCGGAAGGAGGTTCGGAAGGGGAGATTGGTCGAGGGCAAGGGGAAAGAAGTATATGATGGAATAGCTGGCACGGATTGCTTTCGAAGAAACAGGGAAGGTTGTAAAGGGTGAGAGGGAACAGAGACCAGAATAGAAAACGGGAACAACATTGGAGGGTGGTTACATTGGTGAAGATTGGGAACGGGCCATTAAACGCCAATCTTTGTGATTCCCCAAAATATGTTTTCCCTGCCCACCCTTTCCTTTCCTGGTTAGAATGGGATATATACTGTTTTTTGGGACGTGTCTCAAAATCAGATACGTCAGTGGTTATTGGTTCGTACACTATCTCACTATAAAAGCATTTTCCATGAGGTCGAAGTTAGAGTCATCTTGGAATAAGGGAGGACTTCAGTTTGGACTTCAGGAACTGATAATTTGCGGCAGGATATGTATTTACACAAAGCTACATACAATCTATAAAATAAACTATTCAGCAATCGGTAAACATTCGATAATGGAATATTATGTTTTAATTACATCCATGTGTTCCAGAAGAAAATGACTACCCCAGTGTCTTTTCTATTTCCCATGGATTTGTTTTATCTTAAATATATAAATTAGGTCACTGATGTCAATGAAGCTCTCCCTGCACAATTATGGTAAAAATTATTTAACTGAAATGTTTCTGTGAAAACGAACCTAAGTATTTAATAAAGTTGAATATATACATTTAATAAAGGACATAAAAATGAGAAAATAATCAAAATATCAAGAAAAAGGTCATTTGTTGTGAAATACCCTGGTAAAGAAAATCTAATCGTTAAACAAATGAACAGTGATAGCTGTCAAAATTAATGCGATAACACGTCTTTTCTCCTTAAACCAGATCGCATGAGCTCTATTTGAGCATTCACTATGCAATCCAGTTAAAATAACCTTGGCTTAAAAAAACAATATTTCATCTGTTTCTCATTCTAGATTAGGAAATATAAATTAATAACCTCAATGTCCTAAACTCATTTTGTTTGGAATGACATTTATAAGGCATTAATATGAATTGTATTTAACTGTAAAAACATCTAGTGCTATAGTCATAAATTACTTTTTCTGGTTACTAATATTCCTTTTTTGCTGACAGAACAACTCAGTACATTTCAAAAATTGATTACTTTCAAACAAGGCTTTCCTCAAGAATACTTCCTTTTGAGGGATTTATTAGCATTTCCAGAAGGGTACATTACGTATTGGCCTATGTTAGAAATTTTTAAGGGGGAAAATAATAAGCCATTGTCTATATTTACGACGTTACAGTTTAACGATTTTATGCCTCAATCAGATACTAAAGAAAAGAGAGATATAAAGAACGGGAATGATTCACGTATCTTGTAAATTTGCATTTGTAGATTAGCTCTGAAATATTTCTTTTTTTTCCCTCGCCAACAAAGTTTTCTGGGATAAACTTCAATGAATATTTAAATAAAAATTCTAGTCATTAACATGCGTGTTAGACAGTGGATGGAGAGTTTTAGGAAGTTTTGCAACAGTTGAAGTACCACATTCAACTCAGAGCGCCCGTAATTTATGGCGTAGAAAATCAACATGTAGCTCTATGGTTTCTCCAACTCAGAAGAGAGGCTTATGACTTCACTTTAGATTCTCCCGGCGAACGCACCTCCAAGAGCGGGTGATCTGGACTGCATTTGTAGGACATACGTACGCACTTAAGAACCATACCGTTCCATGATAGACGAGTCTAAAACATGTTCAACAACGGTGCATTATGGCTGAGCAAAAACTTTCATGATTTTCCATTGCTTTGTAGTTCACGGGCCATATAATATTGGTTTTACTGTTTGTTAAATTTATAAGCACTGTTTCATTCCGTCTTTTCCGACATATTTCATCCACAATTTCGATTTACGGAGTTTTGGACGAGAGGAATGCTTTGATACTAGTCACCGAAAGTAGGAGGGACTTATAAATTTTCCTCTCACCACGAATGAGAGCTGGACCGTGGTGGAAGAGGCTGTGGCCGTCACAATGGGCACCACTTCGGGGGGATCGAAGGCGTCCATGGGGTTAGGGTCGTATTCGCCGTCCTCCTGCTGCGTCCACGCTGCCACGGTCGCCCCGGACGCTGTCGTGACGGCCGAGTCTCGTCCCCTGGGAGCGGACGAAGAAACCGCTGCCCTGGTGGGGGCGGTGACGGTCGGCCCTCCGCGACCGCCCCTCGGGGAGGCGGGTGTAGTCGAGGAGCCGTGGAGTAGTTTTCCCAAGGCGGCGGAGGCGAGGAAGTCGTTCTTCTTGCCTCCCTTCTCACTGAGACTGTCTTTTGTCCCCAGGGCATTGCCTCCAGGGAGCAACTCGTGGGACTCGTAGCTGTCATCGAAATGGTCGTCCGAACTGGTCCTGAAGGGCCGGATGTGGTGGGCGCCATGTGTTGCCAACTCGTACTGTCGGACCGGACCCTCAGGAAAACGTGTCAGCAGCTGGTCGCTCACCTAGAGGATAAGGTGAGAGTATTAATGTTCGTCTTGAGTCCCTAGCAATAAAGTGTATTACCTCTCCTGTTTGCATCGGTTACTAGCAACAAGGTTTATGCTAATTTTTTCTCAATTATTAAATCAGTAAGGAGTGAAAAATTAAATTAACTAATACAAAAATAAATTGGGTATATCACCCATTGGTGAGGGCGTGTTACACTTAAGTTTTAAGCAACATTCGTTGTATAGATCTGAATTCTTCACTTCTCTTGTCGAATTTATGCTTACAGACAATGTCTCTCGGCACGAACGGATACGTCGTGTTCCACTTTACCAAGTCTTTATATTGCCCCAAGCAAATTTTTCCTGGAATAATATTTTTTTAAACAGTATTTATGACTCGTAACGAAAGCGTCCATGTTTTGTAAACGAAAACATGGCAGGTGAGATCCTCAAAAAAATAGAAACTTTCCGTACGGCGTAATATAAAAGGGGCGACGAAAGTTAAGGATAAATAAAATTTTGATAGGTAGTGGTAAATCAGTTTAATCCCCCCTCGGCTGCAAGTTAAGGGACAACATACAGAGTTTAATGGCTATGATGGTCATGCCCGGATCAGATTCTGAGTTTTACTCACCTCTCTCGCTGATAGCCACGATATGGAACCCCGGCCTTTTCCATGCTCTTGAGAAGCTTTGCATCAGATGTATTTCTTCGCTGATGGAACTCATCAACGCATACACAAATTTCCTCCTTATAACACCTGGGACCGCACTTCTTCTTTAGTTTATGCTTATTTAACGAGCTCAAATGTCAGACATAATAAACCAATGGGTAGAAAATCAGGTAAAGTAAAATTCAAAGCAGATTACCTACGAATAACTGAACTGTATGGTTTTTCATCACTCCACATTTTCATTCAAAAATTTTGGCTGACTGGTTGCTCATAGGATGTAAGTCATTAACTAACAGCATGCCCCATCCCAAACAAGCTACAATAAGGCATCACTTGTCTTTTAATTGGCGCTGGTTATATGGAAGATGATGAAGGCAGGGCGATTTCGAGACTAATTTTTTTCAATAGTGCTAGCAGTACCCCAAAATAAAGATAAGAACATGAAGTCAAAATATATTTATTATTAATTGAACAGGGTAGTTTTATTTGGATTATTTTCATAAAAATACGTGCTGGTTATATATTGATGGACCCACTCAATAAATGGATGAAAATATATTTCATAATAGTATGAATGTTCGTAACTAGAGCAAAATGACACTAAATATCTATTAAAAATATTTCCTTTACATTTGTTAAGAGTGATTATTTTACCTCTGTAAATGCTATTAAAACGGCAATACAACCGAAGGATATTAACTTTTTTTGTACTTGGTTAAATGCCTTTGAGTAAGAGTAATTTTTTATAAGTGCTCTTAGAGTATAATGATGATCGGATTAAGTTTTCTTACGGCTGTATTCACACTTATGACTCGAGATGATAGAAAAGTTTGCCAGTACTCAGGTAAATCATGTTTTTTTATAGGAATTGTATTTTATAGGCCTAAAACATGTAGATACAAACGATTAATTATTTGCGGTTTAGGTGTACCAGTGAAGGTTTCACATTCCGATTTATCCTTTTAGACAACCAACTTATGGCAGTTGGTTTCGATTAAAATCAAATTATGCAGGGAATTGTTAAATATAGAAGAATAAACTTTCCTGGTAAGGGAGAGGCTGAGAGATGGAAGGAGTATAAAAGTGACGATAGTGGAGAAGAACATGAATTGAAGATATTATCAGCGTCAATTCATGTCAGGGGTTTTGATCAATTTTCTCAGTTTAAGTGTTTTCTAAGCTGCATCGAAGTTACCAGTCAGTCGCTGAAGAATTTATCATTCATTAATATCAAAAAGAGTAGTACTGGTGCGTTGGATATTCATTAATACGTACAAATTTAAACCAAACGTTAGTTGAAGGACAGAGCAATTGCCGTGTTGCGAGCATTATTTTAAATGTCGTAACCTAGCAAAGTCGTATTGATTTCTCTCGTGTTTTATTTACAAGACTTGTATAATTCCTTTTCAGATTCGCAAACCAAATTTAATCCGTTTTCACCCGGCACGGCCAATTAAAAACATGATTCGTGAACTTCGGCTTATCTTCCAGGAGTTTCATGCCATCTGGATACAACTTACTATTACCCTTGGGAATCAGAACTAAAATATTTGATCAAGACATTTCTTGACCGAAGCAGCCTTTAGTAATTCATTTTCCGTTTTCTAGGTCCGTGTTATTGAAAAAGCGCGCAGACCTGATGAGAGGCAGCGAAGGATACGGAGGCTGAGATATATGAGGAAGGAGGTCGAATGCTAGTTAGAGAAAGATAGAGAGAGAAAGAAAACGAGTGAGAGAGACTCCCTAACGGACTCGATTTTCCGCAGTAGACTGCCGCGTTATTTATTTTCAAGTTAGTACGGATCCCAAACCTCGTGCGCGACCAAGCATGCAAGTACTGGCTCATTTAATGCTCTCATGCTTACGTGGCTCGACTCAATTATAACCTGATTGGTGAGGGGGGAGCAAAGCGGCCTTGGAAGTCGTCAAAGCAAAGTCTGGCTTTGGAGCGCATTTTGGTGGAGCGACGGAATCAAGGAGCAAGGAGGTCGTGAGTTTCCTGATTGACTACCGTTTAGCATTCGCCATAACATTTGGCATATCGCTCTTTAGGCGTTATCATTAACGTTGTTTGGTAACCACGACATGGTACATAATAATTTCTGCATCCGAAATAGAATGTTGAAAATTATGTGCGTATGAGCTTGGTGGTGGGCGAGATGGCTGATTTTTTTTATTTCCTATTTTTAAGGACTGACCGTGGTCACGTCGATCAGTGAACTTTATTCCGCATTAGCCCTTTACCTTTGAATTAAGTGCTAAGAAAGTTTACCACTGCTACATGAAACTCTGAACAAAGAAAATTTCTTACAATATATGCATGCGTTTTAAAACTTACCTTTTAATAAATTGTCGCCTAATCACGTATTTGGTCTGCCTGACAAGATCTTTAGGAATATTCAAAGAACTATGACTGGCAGGTTTATTTTTTCTCTTGACCACCTATTTCCATACGTTAGCCATATCAAACATATTTGATTTTCAATCTTTCGACAACATTGATCTCTCTTTTTATTCTGCCGGAACTGTTCGCCGAATTAACCGTTATGTTCTCTTCCCTTTCTCACGCTTTCCACCTCTGTTTCTATTCCTCAATTTTTTGCGAACTCAAGTGCACACGAGTAAGAACTCAAATTTTATGATGATTTGGCTTTCATTGTAATTGAAATATTGATCAAGGCGCTAATTGTGCGTCGCAAATTAGTGGATATGGGATGCCCGGTGATTGAATTGCCTTTAATTTTATGCATGGATTGGTCAGGGTTATGTCCAGCGAGTGATGTAACGTTGGCAAGCACAATAAAGTATCAGGGAAGGGTAACTTAAAGAGTGAACGATTTCACTGCAGACGCCAACTTAGTCTCCCTCCACTTCAAAACCCAATTTCTCATATTTTTACTTCGATTCTTCCTGCACTCTCTTCGTAGCAACAACATTCCTCTACAGAGAAAAATCCTTTTTTGATACTTTGAAGTCTGATGATGGAACACGGCATTATTTGGTACCGAATCAGCGATACATATGTCGTAAGTTTTCTCCTCGTCTCCAGAGTTCCCGTCTCTGGTTATATATAAAAGATGACGCAGGGTTTATACTCTTTTCGATTTCCCGGGTTACAAGGTGACGTGCATGGCAAACGCATTTGAGAACGGTGTGCGGGGGGAAAGAATGTGAAGATACACTGAAGACTTGCGGACAAACGCCATGGAAAATGAAACCTAGCAATCGGAGAGTAGATAGGGTTTTGGATATCCACCCTTGATTACGCGACAATTTTTATAGGGCATCGCATATTTTATAGTATTGTGTCCTTCGCTTATCAGACCCTGTCTAGTCCTTCGAAAGGTGTGTAACATGGATAGTTTTGACACAAACCATGAAAAAGGAAGAGAAAAGGAAACAACGGGAATTGAGTACGAATGATGTAAAAAGGAAAATATATTTAAAAGAATTCGTTCCCCTCTCGGATGAAGATGTAAACGTGAATTGGACATGGAGTAAAGGCTCCTTGTTTCAAAATGTTCCTATAAGAGGACTTAGGGACTCAATTAGGTTTCGTATCTTTGACCTGACGTGCTGACGTAACAATTCATCAATGTCAGCCAATCATGGCTTTGACTTTTTGTATTATCTATGCCTTTGTGCTTAATTAAAACGATAACTTTTGCTTTTCATTTGGCATCCTAGTTTTTGTAGCTGCTTTGTACACTTCTTGTTCAATTTTCAAATAGTATTTGGGAGTAAGGTCGATTTACTTTATCCATAATGGTTTAGTTTTAGGTATTTAATCAATTAGATATCTTCGTCAATTCAATTTTTAATGAGTCATATGAAGTGACGGTATACAATAGTTTTTCCAGTGGCATAATGCCTTTGTAGGAATCTCCAGCCAATTGTTCGAGACCGGAATTCATTTGTCTTTAGAAATAAATTAGTGTGCCTAATTTCTACTTAAAAGTCTGTATCTTGTGGTAGTTTTCCTTCTGGTGTGAAAAATGTAAAAAATTATTGCTATGGATCTTGAACAATCCCTTTTTTAGTTCATGATATCCTTCTTTCAATAAATTGCGGTTTTATCGGTAATATTCAAGTTCTCCGCGGAAGCCTTCATAGAAATATTGCGGTTTAATTTTTGGCATCTGATTCTACTAAGTGGGTTGACTGCACGCGTGGTGGCATCCTCCGCGGTGAAGATAGTTTAAATCGCAAACTAAAATTTAAATGATTTTATTCTATTATTCATGCTTTCGCTGCATGTCTTCACAATGTTTATTCATCAGCTTACACTTTTAGTTCAATGGGAGACTTAAAATAATCCAGCTTCATTGCACGATGCATGGTTTTTTAAATAAAATTGCCAACCTTGATTATGCAAATATCAAATTCAACAGTGCCACAAGGCTCAAAAACAAAATAATGTACTTTTACAGTAACAAATGTTGATTCTTGCTCAGTTAACACATGCTTTTATATATCTTTTGTAACAATTGATATCCTGAAAATGATGTTTTCATTTCATGATAACAAGGGTACATGTTCATAAAAATTCAAAGTAAATGTCATTTGGTCCATCAACCACCATTGCTCAATCAATGCCTCATTCATGGGGTCAGCGTGTATTTTAAAAACTGGTAGTCTTGTCATACCCCCTTCAAAATTAACCATAGCGTCATTAACTAACATCTATATCTCCATTATGCCTTGCAAGCCACCTCATAGATGTGTGGTAGGAGATGAATAATCATTAACATGCAGAACACTATAGCCATTTAAGTTTATGAAACAACGACTATTAAGACGATACCTCGTTAAAATGACATAATTTTTTTTAATATTCCGAATGGCAGAAAACCCAGTCCTTTAATGATATAAAAAGCAAATTTCTACCTTACCATGCTATTATTCAGAGTAATCGAACATGAAATTACATTGTACTTATAGTGAAAATTGAAGAAACACGAGAATAATTGGATATTTATGCTTTATATGAATGACATTTTCGCAGAAAACAGTTATAAGATACGATAACACCATAGTTATTCATGTTGTGTTTTTAATTGACAGAGTTATGTTAAAAATTATGTATCTCATTTGCATATCGTTCTCGTTATTAGATTAACTACCATAATTGGAGTCTAAATGTTGCAATTCCATAGTAAATTGTCCATTTAATGTATATCCGTGAATTAATCCGTATGTTTGTAACTCTGGTTGAAAAAACCAAATAGCTTCATCTAAATTAGGATTTTTTATCAGTTTAACAAAAAATTGCACTTAAGTTCCATATTTTTACTTTTACAGTGGTAGTGGAACCGTCTCGTCATTATAATAATAATTTTAAAGGCAGTCAACTTGTGGACTGGCACATGGGATGTTGTCTCCTTCTTCCGCATGAGGTAATTACTTGATCGTTTCATCGCTCTTCCTCAGAAATGCTAACAGTCTGTGAGAACAAGAGATTAGATGCGTCACCCATGTGAAAGGCGGTGGGATTGACTCAAAGGGAAGGTAGATAAGTACTTTTTGAGGGAGAAGGGTCGCCGCTTTACTTGTAAAAGGGACGAATCGAAAGGAAGAACGAATTAATTGACTACACTTTACGCATAGTCGGATTTTCTCAGCGTCGCAAATGTGTCTCAACAGGACTTGTTTCTCATAGGAGAGAAGGAAAGTAAATAGTATGTGGTCTTTCGCGACCATAGACACAAATTTTCTCTAACGTTATCGTCTCGGAAAGGAAATTTGAGAAGTCGGCATTGAAGTGTTTTTGTGTTGCAAATTGAATAGAGATGGTAGATGTTAGTTAGGTTATGGTTTGCACATTTTGCAAACGTGGAGACAAATCACAAATCAAGGACTTGTTACCTCCTACTCTTCACCTCCCTCACAGTCTAGCGAACCATAGTCAATCCTCTGCAACTCCTGCACTCCCACCAAGTACTCAAGACATGGGTTGCGCAGGGATGATTTTATTGAATAAACGACTTAGTACCGGGGGGAGGAAGAAATAAAATTATTCATGGGGAAATTTAGTAGAGCTCTGTCTGTTATTTAGCTGAGCGCGTTTTAGTTTTTGGGTCAGTTATCTATTGATAACAGTTTACCTGAAACGAGTAACCATGTCCTTTCTGCAAGAATATCGTAATAACTTGTTTCTACCACTCAACTTTCGAATCATCCCATGTGTTTATGTCGTACAAATCATGAAAACTACTCCTTGGAGCATAACGTAAACGAATAGTTACATGATAAGTGGCACCTAACGTGGTAATCAAACTTTGTAGTGGATCCAATATTTCAAATACAATACAATATTTGCATTGCTTAAAAAGAATTTTGCCACTTAAGAAAGGATTTTTTTAATGTGCCATAAGATTACTTCATAATGAAGAACTTGCAAGGTTATTTACAGCTGTTTTAACTAATGAATCATATAGATAACCAAAAGGTTTTCCTATATATCCTTTCCTTTCATCTGAGAGACCCATATTTATTGAACTAAAGTGAATTGAAATGACTATATCGTTTCAAACGAAGCTTTTTGCGCGCCATTTTGTAAGTTATACGCGTAACGTCACACCTGCCATCTACCGTACAAGACATTCGAGATACCGGCGAATACTTTGGCGAGTATTACCGATCTCTAACCGTTCATTTATCTTTAGCCTCGTGATATTTCGTAGAAATATTGCGTCTGAGTTTCAGAAAGTATGTATGTATTTTGTTGTGCAATAGCTAAAGGATTTCTTAGTGTTTCATCCGCATGGAAGTTCGTGCCGAGTCAGATAATCTGCCTATGAAGTCGACGCTCTAGTGATGATGGAGTACTTATAATGAGATGCGACATGTAGACATAGTCCGAAATAGAAACCGTTCAATCACTTCGTTAATTATTTACTGTGATTTACCCGATAAGTTAACATATTAATTGTTTGCCATTTTCTATGGCAGTATTTCGAAATTTTTAGAAATGCGATCTGTTTGAAAAGTTTGATTCTAAAATTTTATTGCAGTTCCATGAGGAAATATTACATCGAAAGTGCAATAGGACGCGTTCGATAGCAAATATTGAAAAATGTATGCTCAGTGAAGTACGAAATATTCCCGTAATCTAAAAGTAACGGCAAAAATTTGTGAGTCTAGCCTTGTGATCAAAAAAGAGAAAAAAGACGAGGAGACATCGCGAGACCTATGGTGAGGTGAGGTGAAGCCAAAGACTAAATTTTTTTTGGACTTGAGAGGGATGTAGAAAAAGGGTCACTACTTGTTCTCCCATAGGCCCGGGTTCCCGAGAAAATTGAGGGTAACTCGAGAATTTTGCTCTTCTTCAATTAGTCGTATATCCTTGCAAGTATAGAAGTTGATAGATTGATGTGTGGACAAATCATCCGAATCTTAACAGGAGCTATTTTATGTCCACGAGTTCATACATTGCCGCAATTTTGGGTGTAAATATGATGCAATTTTTATGGTGACCGTTTACGCATCTGCTCATGCGTAAGTAACAACGGCTTTACCCTCATACTATAATTATTTGCCGTGGTGATGTGGCTTAAGGCATTGGGTGCACAGGACCCCAGTGTAGTAAAGGATTGTGGCCCTATTGCATAATTTATTTTTCGATTTAATATGTTTAAGAAATAAAGTAAAATTCCCAATTCCGAACATGTACAACCGTAATTGCATCATTTTTAACTTTCTATATATTACTTGGATTTTCAACTAACCCTTCAAAGAGAGTATACCTAGTAGAAAATGTTGGGATTCTATAGTTCGCCTGGATTTACACTTAATAGGCGGAAGGTGTATCGTTGGCCGCACATTTTGAAATCCGAGGGTTCATTTTAGAGAATGGAGAGAGCTCCGATCGGTCGTGAGTCTATTTGAAGAGTGTTAACAATAGACAAAAATGTAAATTTTAATCGCAAAGTGACGTATTCACTTTGAATTTCCTAGCAATTATACTCGAATGCTCATATTTGTTAATCAACTTTTCGCTCACCGTGAAGAATTTTCTGAGAGAGTTGATAACAGGTGCCCGGGGTATGTAAAAGCAGAGGTTTGTGAAAAGGCTCATTTAAAACGGCGTTTTTTATGTAAGTGAAACGTGGGTAGTTGCATCGTGGAGTGTTTTCCTTGCACAATGAACCACCGCTGTGGAAAACGCGGAAGACCTTAAAATTCGACACAAAAGTGGTCGTAAGTTATGTTACCCACACGAACAGCGTTCTTGCAGATGCAAAGCATCTGGTGATAACTTTGTTAAATACGCTTATTGTGGAGTCATATTTTGCTTTACATGCCTATGCAATATCATTTGAAATCAAGCTGCATAACGCCGAAACGAAAGATGAAATTCCTAGAGTTACAATACACATAATAAGGAAAAAAATACTGTGTTATCATGCCCTACATTTGTAATGAACTGGAATGGATTAACTTTCTCTCTCTCGAGACCCTCGTTTCGATTCCACAAAATGTTACAAAAATAAATTCTAAGACAGGTAAAATAGTGGAAAGAAATCCTATGGTTGCAATTTTATCGCCAAGCCAGGCGTATGGGAGATAAAATCTTACACTTTTCCCACGTTTTTCTCCCGTTTCAGAAAAACATTCTGTCGTTAAAAGCTTAAACACAGGTTTCGTGACGTTGCCCTGTAAGTAGAGACTTATGGATGAGCTCTCACATCAATAAATTATACGCACACATTCATTCACAAAACTAGTCTCTACAGTGTAAGAAGTTCTGTCAATGTCGCTGACATGTGACTTTAAATTACTCTATTTGGTTAAATTTCGCTTCAGATCCGTTACTTTGGAAGCGGAATTATTATCGTTGATAGCAGCGTAGATTTTTGCTTGCTTGCATCCATTGAATACTCCACCGATTTAGGCGTAGCGCTCCTGCCATAAGTTCCCCGGTGACACCGCCCGGAGCCCCGAGACAGTCGCCGGGCTTGCCACCGCTGCGGCCTCCGAGCGACAGGAGTGACGTCAGACATGCCCGATCTGACCACGTCCCCCCCTTTTCGCCCGTTTTTCGCGCTGCTGGAATTTCAGCAACTTTGAGAATTTATATCTCTGGAACTAAGCATTACTTAGGCCTCGAGTTTTTTTGCGTAGGGCAAGATTCATTGTTTTCTATTACCTCAATTTTTTATCGGCAAGTTCTCCTTTTATTTATCCAATAAAATCATTATATTCAACAGGCTTTCGACTATTTTTTGCCAATTTTAAATACGCTTCTTCTTTCAAATGATATTGTAATACATTTTATGACCAATAGCATTTTTTCTGTAGAACTTGAACTTTTTTTACTCGAAATAAATGTAATTTTCCACGGTAGGAAATAACCATGGTTAATTTACTGATAATATTTGGAATAAAATATTGTTATCTTTTGACTCCATAATTAGCAACTATCCAAGGTACGGATTTAGGTCAATTTAATACCCATCAGTACATCTATTAATGCGACTTAGTTCAGAATTTACATCACGTTCTTTGCTTCTAGTTTTCTGTGGGCACACGTTTCTGCCATACAGCTATCATTACACGAATACTGCGAGGTTTGAATATTTAAGAATGGAGATGAATGTGAGAAGTGCTTAATGTAATAGCCGGAGTAATATCCTGGACGGAATCCTATGCTTTCATTTCAAGAACGACTTGATAATCCATGGTTTGGAAATATTCGCTAAATTGGTCATTTTTGCTCACGGTTAATTTTTGTTTCATAATCTGTCTTCTTTTTTTAACGCTTTCTCTCTCTATATTCACCCCTGAATTCTCTCTTGAAGATTTTCTGCATCATTCTCTCCATTAATTCAACATCTTAGTGACCTCTCTTTCCGTCTTTCTCAGAAATTTCTCCACTGTCGCGACGCCTTAGTTGAAGTTTGCCAAACCATCCCTTTGATGCGCCTCTTGCCGTCTCAGTGACTCCCGTATTTCCCACCTACCAACCTCCTCTCCCAACTCATCAAGCCTCGAAATCGCCCCCTTTCGGCGAAATTTGTATTCCTGCTCACACCTGATGCTTCGTCTTTTGCGGTCCATTAGTGCAGAATGGGGAGATTGGATGGAGAGATTTGCCAGGCGCTCACTCCCTTCCCGTTTCTTCCTCTCCTTAAACCCGTCTCCCTCTTTGAGAAGCCATTTAAATCTCCCCTCCTTGTCCTCATTAGAATCATTTTCTTCGGAGTCCTTTCGTTGCTGACTCTTGCAACTAACTCCTTTGGCTTTTGTACCTCTCGTTTTTCTTCGCTTGATTCGCAGGAAATTCCCCAGCACTTCTTCTTTTCCAACGGCCTTCCATTTGAACCATTGTTTATCGAGAAACTATGCCCATTGTGAATGGAATAAAATACTGGACTGATGCGACGATAACACGCGCTTTTGTGACGGTCAGTATTTAGCTAAAAATGTAGGATTTTACTTATCATCGGTTTTAAAAGTCATTGAGCAAAATGATATAGTTTTTATGGCAATTGCTTCTTGGAAATAATTTTTATCAGTGTATTTTTCATCCTAAAACCTCATCACAACAACACATTATATAGATTCAATATAATGCTTTGCGGCATTGCAGTCCATAGGTATTAATTTGGAATCATCTAAACTACATTTCAAATTTGTAATAATTAGTACCTAATATGTATAAATGCTGGGTGCATAATCATGACTCTCAAATTAACATCTATTTTCGTTCAAAGTGAGGTTTCTTCGTGTTCTTGCTCAATTTAAAGACATTGAAAATTATATATAATATTAAGTACCACATTTCAAACTGTCAACACTTGGCGCCTTATTTTCAAAATTCATGATCTTAACAGTGATTGCACGCAGCCTTACATTCTCTTTTATGTATTTATAAAATACAATAATTTATTTTTATCAGCAATGAACTGCTAATAGCCTTTAGAGAGAATATTTATTTATTGCTATTTCAACGTGCTACATTATTTATTCTACATTTTGCAGAAAAAGAAATTGTTTGGTTGTAACCTGAAGAGGGAAGTAGTAGAAAATCCTTTAGTCATTCTCAATTATATTTTTTCTCTTCATTTTGCAGGCATTTTTAATGTGCATTACGATCACTTAGGCTATTATTTCATCTTAAATCTGGTTATTAATGAATATTTTTAGTTTTATTTAAGTTCATTTTTAAGTGTGGAGCAGATGGAGATAGAGTTTGGTGTAATTATTCATGGAAAAGACTCTTAGGTCACCTTCGCTCAACATTGTACGCCTCAAGGATTTCGAATGTTGCTGCTCCATTATGCGAGATGTTTTCCGTGGCTACTAGCATGACACAACAGATTAAATCAATCTTTTCCGCGTTTTAAAGTTTTAGCCTCGGAATCACGACACAAATGTAATTGCTTACCTTCGAGGAAGTGGTCATCCCATTGTTTTATTCACCCAACTTGTAAATTGTTTGGTGGACGCAGAGTGGTCCACTAAGCTTTCATCTTTTTAAAACAAAAGTGCTGAGCCAATGGGGAACCAATCGGACATTGAACGGATTTTGAGAAGCGTACGGACTTTTCAGCTTAAATAAACTAGGTCAAACGCGAGTTTGTGTGCCATGTTTTAATGATAGGGTCTTCGAATTTGCCATAGCTATTGCGGAAAGGGGCTTCGACGAATATTGACTACGTCGCTGGGAGCACTTTTAGTTACTGGGTTAGTATGCATGTTTGAATAGAGGACCGTATTTATCAGGTCCCCGTCGCAGGATTGTTTTTTTCTTTATTTTTTGCCGAAATACTTCCAATCTCCATTTATTTTGCATTCGCTCCACGCCGTGGCTATTTCCGTTTTTTGGCCGCATACACCTCGGAGAGACATCCCTGGGATGAGTGAACGAAACTAGAGAGGGCTGTTGAGAGGAATTGGTGACACAGATGATGATTGGAAGTTTTTAAACCTTGTAATGGCGTTGTCAAAAAAGACCTGCCCATTCGTCGAAATTTGAGAACGTCATTGTTTGATCAAAATGCTAACGACCTTTGCAGGCGCAAAAACAAGCAAACAAAAATAACACGATAACTAGCCACTTCAGAACTTTGAAGAGTAGTTGTTAAAGCTGGAATGTGTTCTACGGGGAAACAGTCAGATCCTTACACATATTGCGAATTCAATTTGTTTTTGTATATTAACAGTTCATATCAAACCATGAAGGAACATCAATACTTCCTACAGCATATCTTTGTCATGGTCAAAGTATCATCAACTCCATACGTCACCATGTCCAACTCTGCGGCAGATAAGGAGCCACTTATTGATACCTTAGGCTTATTCAAAAAATCTTTTTATATATTATTAGGCTTTTTAGTGGCTTTTACGTCTTTAGTGAATCTAATTGATCCGCATGATCTAAATGAGAGAAACAAATCCCATATGCATGGTCACTATCAAACGGTATATATTTAAAAAGGCATATTTTAAATATCTTGACGTACGTATATCCGTGTAGAAGTGCAGCTAACTAAAAAATTGTTCATGGGACATACATAGTGCTTATATCCACAGAGGGCGGCATCGTGTACTTGAAAACGAGTGTGTGTTATTATCTTAACATAACATCCAATTATTTGGGTGAATCAGCCCGTGAAGTATAAAATTCGAAGAAAAATTAAAATGCGCGTTTACAACTAGATTAAAAACCTTTGACACTTTTCTTGTCGCATTTCCAAGCGTAGTGTACTTTAGCTTACCTGTCTCTGGTTAACGATAGGTTGCAGAGTCGATGATCATATTTAGTTTCCTATTTTTATTCAACTTATAACGCATGTTACGTATGTCGCAACGCTTAAATGTAACTGTGCTAGAATGGTCTTCTGCGTCTTTACGCCTTGAGTGTAACCGTGATAGAATCTACCAGTCGAATCTACGGTCTGTATTAATGAAAGTGTTGGCCAACTATCGATCGGCGTAACTAGACTCGTGGTCGTAGCGATTCGCTAATTGACTGTCGGATCGGGCACGCTCGGATGTAGATGTGGAGGAGGAATTGGACGACCCATGTTCGGATGGAACTATAACCATATTTGTGGTATTGCGGGAACAAGTTTCAGGGCTAAGGGGCGCCAGGAGCGATGCCCGAGTTCCGTGTTGCACTTTGGGTGTTATACGACCGAGGCTTGCGGGTTAAATGGACGAGGATTGAGGGAGAGATATTGAATCAATAATGCAATGGATTAACAGACACATTTGAGCATCTTTAGGTTAAGAGCAGGGGCGGTCTGGCTAGGTCGGCATGTCGGCGATCGCCGAGGGCTCCCGGCCCGAGGCGGCTTAGGGGGACCCCCGACAGGGGGTGTCAACAATATTAGCAAGGACAGAAGTTAGTCTAACATCGCGCCTCACGACAGCTGACTCACTTGACAGCTATTTGCCCTCCAACCAGACTAAAACAAGTGTGAGTAGTGAAAAAGTAAAGTTTATCGTACTTGGATTGCTACGCTTTTCATAAAAATTTCACTGCAGGGCCCCAATATAGTTAAAATTACTACTTTAAAAAATAAAGACATCTACTTTTGATCTATACTCTAGAGTTTTATATAACATTAACGGTTAAAGAAATTGCTGTTTCTGTTTTTACGGGAAGGTTATGAAAATTTTGGAATAGGTACTGAGCGCTAGCAAAATTCAGTGACTATCACCAATATGCAAGATTTTTTTGCTTGAAATGAAGAGGCGCACTGTTCTGTGAATTCCGAAAAGTACCTTCAAATTCCTATATCACCTACGGTTTTTCCACAAATCACGAAAACGTGAAAATGAGAGTAAATTTCTTAATGTGATTGCGTAAGTGAAATCTTTATAGCGGGTGAAAATATTCTCTACTTTGGCCTAATTTTGTAAATATTTTTTACATATTAGTAAAATTGAATAATTAAAAACAAAACAAAATTTCCAAAAATGATGGCGTCAAGATTTTCTACGCGTCCAAATACGGAGAATGAGTGCAAAGTATACTAGCAAAACAAGAAAAATGTTATTTCTTATATATTCTTTTAAAATAAAGTAGGTATGAATTAAAATACTCGAAAGTCCGTATCACGTCGGGTTTTTTCATAGATTGCGAAAATGGGAAAATGTAACTCGTACTGGTTATCGTATTTGTCACCAAGTTGGGACAAAGTTTTCATTATCTCCAGTAGGTTAGAATTTATATCTACTTTATCTTCACCTGTTTCAGAAAACTTCTTTTGTTGACAGGTCATATATTTCCATATATCCTTCGTTTTTCTGGACATAGACCTGTATGTAGATTCCCCGTGACCCCGGCGCATTCGTAGTGAATACATATGACCATGGTAGGAACTTCAAACCACGTAGTCTCCGTCCACAGGTAGAGAGTCACTACATCTCGTACATTTCATGGTATTCGAAATTAGAAGAGGCGGATTAAATACAAACATTGCACTTTCTAAGTTAGTGTGTTCACCTTTTAGGTTTAACATAATACGAAAAGGAATCGTTTAATGCAGGCGAATTTATAGATATGTTTTATACTATTTAGGAAAAAACGGTACTAGACATGCATTATTAGTCCATTAATCTAATTATTTTATCATATTTTCAGCAGATTTTTCTTTTTGGGTTCCCGCACGGAAACCACATTAAAATTTTGCCACCAGCTATAACGTTGAACTCATTAAACTTTTTTAATAACCTAAATTTTTCTACCCACCTCATCACACCTTACCTGCTTCAAATTGGTTAACATAGCCAAATGATCATTAAAAATCAGGGAAATCACACAAATCAATGCACCATCTATAGCTGCCTCAGAGGTGCTTTTCGTGTTCTCCTAAGGCTTACTCAGTAAAAAGTTTTGACAACACATTATAAACTAATTGGATATATTTATTTAGCATATAATCAAAATTAAAAATACTAGTTGTCGTTGTTGACAAAGTTTTGCATGATTCATCATTCATTGAATATTGCACGGCATGCATTTCTTCCTTTTTGCTTAACGGCTGAGACAATACGGTTCGTCGGCAAGAGAACGCCATGTCTCTGAGCTCGTGTTCCGAGAAATCTGTTCTATAATGCATGTGGACTCTGGCCCTGGTGGAGGGGCGATAAAATAAAACAGTGAATGCTTCTAGAGGCCAATGAACTAATGGCAAACAGACTAGAAATCAGCTGGGACACTGGATGGAAAATTATCTACCTTAATATACCTGGGGTCGTTTGGTTATTGAAATAAAAGACACACATCTAAAATCACATGAAAGGCTTCCCTCGTATTCTGCGACCTCATTAACTGACCTTTGAATTAATCCATTTCTATAAAATTGCCTATTGCAATTACTACACAAAAACGACAGTTGTCCTGCCAAGAGATGGCTATATTTCTGTTATTTCAATACAGCAAATACTAAAGGATAATTTTCAGGAGTTATCATCTCCTTACAGACACCATATCTTCAACAAAAGTGTTAATTTTTTTATTTACTTCAAATCTTTAAGTTTACTTGATATATAATGATAAAGCATATTTAAAAAAGATTATTTAATGATTTATCTGCTAATGTTATCATTTATATCATACGCGCAGAAAAAGCCAAAGAGCGAGGGGATTTTTCTAAACGCTGAATGGTAAATTATTCACTGATTGCGCTATTTATAATAAGTAATTGCAAACTCTAGTGCGTGCAATAACAAATTTCACGCTCAATTGCATCTATCCTCTGATTAAAGATATGTAAATATATTCCCTTAAACTTGAAAACCGGTTATTACAATTATCAATTTTTCTCACGATTTTACTAACAGAACTTTTTCTTGACAACAGTAGCAATGGCTACGAACGAAAAATTTTCCCCGGGTTCCAGATAGCTTACTTTATCTATTAAAATGCACAAAATTTGCATTTATGTATGTATTTATATGCACTTACAATGCCCAGGAACTTTTGATTAAAAATAGTGTTCAACTCGCTTCGCTATTGCGCCCAATACACTCCGAGTGCGCAATTTGCAGCAGTATCGCACTAACAATCAGGCCAATAAAAAATAAATAAATTCTTACCCGCGATTTCATCGCATAAAACTTGAGTAGGTCGTATTGGAAAAGTGTTCTCATCTCACGATTCAAAAAAATTATTAATTCACGTTTTATTTTAACAATTAGAGGGTTTTTCCAATATATTCGGAAAACTAAGCATCGTAGAAAAAAGTGATGAACAGAAGGTAGGTTCTTGCAAACTAAAAATTGTAGGTTATTGCAAAAACACGAAAAATAGCTATTTTTAACAAAATAATTATAATTTTAACATTTTTATTGTGATCCTGAACAAAATGGTAAGGGTATTGCTATACTTTAAAAGTGTGCTAAAGATGGGTCCGATTGGTACAATAGTTTTTGCACAATACATTTATTTATCTTGAAAATCTAAAAAGTTATTTGCTTTAACTCTCTTTAGCGGTATCAACTATGAATCAGAAACCGGCATTTTAATTTTAAAGACTTAATTAAACAATCTGTTTAAAAAGTTTTGAATTTTTGAAAATTAATTGCCGCAAAGTCTTCAAGTTTTGGCATGAATGTCTTCATGTTTTGATTAAAATTTCAAATTATTTTTCTGACCTTAATGGACTATTAAGTCTTTATCATCTTAAAAACACTTTGGCTGGAAAATTTCGCAAGGAACTCTTTTGATAAATAAAAGACAGAAATACTGCTGCTGTGTGAATGAATGCACGTGTTGTGTTTGCAAGTATCACAGTAGATTTGGAACTTCACCATAATGATTCGCTAATTTTTTACTTTAAAGTTAGTCTTCGGAAGTAATCCCGAAATATGACTGCAGCTTTATCCCCACAAATTATGTAAGAAATATTTTAGCCGCAAACGGCGGACATTTAATATGTATTTTTATCCCTGAAATGCTCAAAGGATAATTCAACATAATTTTAATGATTAAATGGGTTTTGAAATGGTTTTCATAAAAACTTTCTTAGAATCGACGACCTTACCGGTGATGAAAAAAAAAGAGGAAACAATCAATAGTTTTGAAAAGCATTTTACGGAGCGATGCTGAACCAACGTTGTCAGAATATTTTTCGCTAATAAATATTATACAGCAGCAAAAATTATCTTCCCGAAGTGGTTAGATATTTAAAAAAATTGCGATTCCAAATGAGATACCGAGTTTTGACAGGATGCAGAGGTTCGCATTGAATATTAATTTCCTGTCATTCCTTGCAGGCTATTAGGTTTGGTTCCTAAAATGGCTTCAAAATGCGGGAAACTAATCCAGTAAAAAAATTAGTCCAATAACCATCCTTTTCAAAAAAGAGCGTCTCAAAAAACATATGGATTGGTAATTATTCCATCGCAGATAATAAGTACTAATCCGCGGTTTATCTCCTCCTGAATTAGGAACGCAACCCTCCTGTCCTCTCACTCTTCACTCGTACACATTTCCTGCCAACACGTTGACACTGCGTCCCATTAAAGTAAGGAACGAGGAGTGGGCAGATATTTAAGGGTAGATAGAGGAGGCAAAATTAAGGATAAAGGGCAAGGATAGGACGTTAGAAAATTATCTTCAGGATGAAATACGCCTAAACAGGACGCAGGAGAGGCACCATTGGAGCGCTTCAAGATGAATCGTATATGGGAGGTAGGAATAAAGGACTACGAGGTGGAAAAATTGGGGAAGATGCGGGTGGCTGGCCAATGGAAGGGGTAAGGTCGGACAGACAGACCAGTATCATTACCCAATTTCAGTTACGTCAGCTCAGTGATTTATTTTAAAATTCAGCGAAATTTAAAACAAATCAGAGAGTGAAATTGTTTTGAAATTTTCAAAACAATTTCGCTCAATTAATGTAATTTCCGACTTTTTAATTGCATTTTACCATTTCTCTTAACAGCCATGATGTGTTTTCGAAAAAATTTCTAGTCGTTAGTGCTCTGGAATTTCGGCTGAACACGCATCGTAGTGAAATATATTGGGCGGAGTTGACATATTCGCATTGAAGACATTATTGCCTACAGCCGATTAGCAAAATAAAGGAAAAAGTCCCCAGAGGAAGGCCAAGGAATAAGTCAATGTACCAAATAAAGAGGTAAGCAGATAAGAAGAGATAACAGGAGGCAAAGGAACTAGCATTAGACAGGAAAGGATGGAGGGCTTCAGTCTACCTATCTTAGAATGGAACGAACCAATTAATGCCCATTAGCAATTATTGAGGACTGAAAGAAAGCACTAATGATGACTGATAAAAGTGTAGATGCTTTCATGTATTCATTGTTTTCCTGCTACAGTGTGCAAAACTCCAGCATTGTGAATCAAGCTCTTTAGGACGATTCTTTGTTCGTGAAACTCCACATTTCTTACCCTGGGAATAACTAGAAATTTTAAATATCTAACTCATTTCGACTCACGCCTTTTAAAACCCCTTGTTGTAGTGGCATTTAAATAGGGCATTTTTGTCGATAGGTTTTTTCCGATATAAAGAAATGGAGCAAAGGAAGGTTATATTCATTGGTCATGTTCTTCGACGTAATAATTTTTTTTGAAAATATAATGGAGGGAAAGGTGCTTGGCAGGAGAAGCAGAGGAAGGCCAAGTAAGAAGTTCCTACATGATGTACGAAGTACGTTGGGATTACAAACATATGGTGATTTGATGAGAGCTGCAGTAAACAGGAAGAAATGGCTGCATAGACGAGGCTTAGCCTTTAGAAGATGATGATGATATTTTTTTTATTGTTCCTAAAGCTATCCTTAAGTCAATCATTTTATCGGTATTTATTTAAAATTCATTCTCTCATCGAAAACACGACTCCATACTTGAGGTATGATTCATGCCTACGCCTTGGGACTACTTCATGCTATAAGGTGTCCAGATGGAAAACCTATAACTATTTGATGACTATTCTCGCAAAGGATCTTTCGAGAGCAAAAGAGCCAAATTTCATGTAAATGAGTAATTATGAGATTCAGAGAGAAGGGAGAAAGGAGTAGTCGGAGTGTTCGAGAGAAACAAAGGAGGGAGGGGGCGACACCCGATCTCAGCGGATGAAGTGTTCAAAGCCTCGGCGAGAGCTCTTTATTAAGCGTCCTTGAGGTTTCGTGACGATCCCAAAGAGAGACCTCGAGGCCTTTCATTTAATCCACCCTTTCCATCCCCGGATCCTTTACAATTTCCATAGATTTTCCTATACTTTAATATGCGTGGCCCGATTGAGATTATGGCGTGTTGTATGCGAGTAAGGTTAAACGTAACATGTTTACGAAAGACATGGTTGGAGATAACACATCCTTAGTAGTTCGTCGGAGCGGTGGTTGGAGCCAACACTCCATGGGGGATTTAAATTGTCATATTTAATCTCTCAAAGCTGTTTTACCATTCATATTTATAGAAATATTAGCGAATAAAGCATGTAATGCGGAGCTTGGATAAAGGAAAGAATTTAAGTTGAGTTGAAGGATAAGGGTAAATGTTGAGGGTGGAATCTTAATCTTTGGAAGTATAATTTCATACTTTCCTCTTTGTAAATTATTAAAATTTACCCGTCGGATGAAATATGAAAATTGGCGTAGTATTTCTCCATAGCTCCTATTTTCATTCCTCAGAGGAAAAAAAGGATTCCATCTTGTCAAAGATAACTCTCGCTGGTTAATTCGTGAATTTCTTTTAAAAATTTAGTTAGTTAAATGGAAATGGAGCCTGACCTAATTAGGAAGTCAGTCAATCAGCCATATTAATTTTAAATTCTGAAAAAGTCTATCTCAAATCAAATGTACTGTTGGAGAATTAGTTTTAGAGACACTTTTAGTAGTATTTAATTCATAATCATTACTAATTATCATCCATTAATGAATTTTATTTTATCTGCTTTTTTCTTTTGAAAAATTACTAATATTTTCAAATTTTGTCGTTCACAATTCAAAGAAAATGCCTTCCTTTTTTAATATTTTTCAATGGCCACTCGGTATGGTATTTAAATGTAAAACGTTTTAGTTAAGTTCTTTGTTCATCATGAATACTTGGTTTTTGACTGTGGAGAAAAAAATTACAGCGAAAGAGTCGCGTGTAAGAGCGGAAGAGCGGGTACACCTACGTTGACGTGGCTCTTATCTGCTTCAGATGGCTTCATTCCATTCTTATTTTATATATACGTTGCTCTGGGAATAATCAATGAAGTCTATTTTACAAAGAATGTGGTGCAGAGTAACAAAGTTCACAAATTTGCGAGATATTTACCCTGCCATATTACATTATCGGTGTCCTAGGAGAGCAAGGTAGAACTTTTTACGCTTAATTTTATTCCCAGCCACACAAATTGAATGCCTGTGACAAATTATATGATCAATTTTGCCGAAGCATCTGGCGATCTTTTAATTGGCTTCAGTAGTTAACAAATAAATGCCAACAAACAAGGCTAAAAAGAGCTTTCAACAATTTTTTTAAGTGTTCTACGAAACATTTGTCGATAGTTTCCAGGTTCCATGCAAAGATTTATTTTCCAAGTATATATATAACTTTGGTCGAAGTTGAAGGTTGGAGGTCAAAGAAGTGTCGAAGACAAATACAGGTAAAAAGTATAATTTAAATTGTAGATATCAACGTGTTCCTATCGAAATCCTAATCCAGCTCGGATTTCCTTGCCTTTGTTTATATATTTCGCCAGTATTTTTCTTATTTTCTGCTCTTTTTCAACAATATCATAGAAGCGTCAAAGTTAATTTCCCTTTAATCAACTATTTCCCTGAGACACATCGTTAAATGTTTAAAAATGCGGGGAAGTATGTTTTCTGAGAAAAGGTTTCAAAGATATGGGAGAATAATATGTTATGCGCTTTGAAGGAGAAAAGTCCATTCACTCGCGTGCAAACCAACAAACGTGGGTCTCTAAGAAAAGTAATAACTCACTGGCTTGAAACAGGAGGAGAGAAATACAATTAAATCTGGGAAATATTGAAACTGTACGGGAATGTCTTTTCGGACACCTGTATTTAGTTTGGAGTGTCTTTGTGAGTTGTGGTAGAATGAACTAATCCATGAGCTGAAATATTTCTACAACTATCCCGTTAGTTTTGCTTATTATTTTCTGATCTACAGACCTTGTAGAAATATGTGTGAGACCTATCAGGTCCATTTTACTTATCATATATGCTCCCCGGTCCGCCTAAGCCTTAAGCAATCCCCAAATTTGACTTTCCTTAAATATAGCACCTCGTTCCTCCCGAGAATCTCATGGTTAAAATTCCCATTCATTTAAGATTTTTAAAATGCCTTTTATTTGAACAGAATGTAAGCCGAAAATGCTATTATCCCGTGATTAACCCAATTTCCCCGTAAAATATCGAGGTATAGAGCGAAGTATCTACTCTTTTTCGGTTGCTTGAAAGTCGCTCGATATAAACTGGTTTCAAATCAAATTCAACGAGCATATGTTAAACGTCTTCTTCTCGGTAGGTTAAAGGCTAAAATATTGATAAGGAATTGCGTGACATTCGCTGCCATATATAAAATTCAGTTTTGTAAAGTTATAAAAATTGTAAAATTCAGTACGTAAAATGAGATATTATGAAAGTATATCTTACGAGTATAATGAAAGGAAAGGTTTACCAAGATAGCTTTGTTTTTCAGATACAATTTCAAATCAGGAGAAATGAAGATGACAAATAACTATTGTCAGTTTCTCGAATAATTTATGGCATAAAATTACTCGTATTCACAGAACTCTTAGTTAATAATTTTTCATTTATAACTTATATACTGACGATGTTATAGGAGTTGGTAATCGATCATAATTGATGCTCTATGATCATCTATTGAATTACTTACATAATATTTCTCCATGTAACATACGAATTTCAGTATCTTTTGAGTTATAATCAATATTCCTCCATTTATGGAGCATAGGCTCCCCACATTATCAATTCTCTCTCTTTCCTCATCGATTCCTTTAAGCACGTTTCCCTTCACAAAGTTCAAACGTCCATTACTGCAATTGAATTGCACATGTGCCTCTCCCATCCCGGATATTGAAGCGGATCTCCACGTCTAGAATTCTCACAGCACCCCCCTAATGTGGGTTGGATTTGTCTCTCACACACGGAATTCCGGAGCCATGACTCTTCCGGCTGCCAGAATATCCCACTTTCCGGCGCCAGGCCTAATGGATGACGCCATCATGAGGGGAAGTATTGGGGAGTTACTGGTAGGAAGGAACGAGTGAACCTGTTTAACTTGACGCCTTCTCGTAGGAGACACAACGAGGGACGTTCAGAAACATATGCGGAAGGGCATTTCCCGCAATTATTTCAATTGGAACTAAGAAACAATGCAACAGCAATAAAAAAATAGGCCATCTCGACTAGAGCAAAATGCCTCATATTATTAACCTCCCAAGCGCCAGTTATTTCTACCCTCACGATATAATCATTTCAGTTTTGGTATCCGTTTCGTCATTTGTAGAATCATTACGTATTTTCCTCGAATAGTGGAGACAATAACGACGCGGAAGTTTGTTTGCTTTTCCATTTTTGACACTGATACCGTATTGTTACTGATCACGAAAAAATTAGATTCTCAAAAGTATAAATACATTTCTATTGATAATTAAATAATTTCATAAATTTTCACTTGAAAAAAATCTGATATGCACCAAACGTAGTTAGGGGCAACGGAAAATAAAGTTAGAGCTATGTGGGTGACAAGTGCTATTTGTGTGTTATTAGTCCTGTGTAGCTGACTGATTTCGCTTTCAATTATTTATATGCGTCGTTCCTGATACTTTTCATTAAAAATATCATTACTCATTGTTTCGGAAACTTTTCTCCGGTTTCCCGTTGTGTTAAAGGCTCGATACAGGGCATTTTTTTGGAGAAAAACTTGTAAATCATCATGAAGAAAATTCTAAGATGATTTCTGACTTGAATGTAAAGAAATTGGTCTGTATTGAGCCTTGGATGTTGAGGGAAACTTGAGACATATTTCTGCATCTCATTCCGAGGGAGATCTGGATATTTAAGATATCAGTTTAAAAATTTCCATTTTCCCGTACAGGAATTGAACCTAATAATACAGGGTGAAGAACATAGAAGATTATTCATGTCTCATGTGCGGGAATTGCAGCAAATAATGGTGTACTTGAGGTCGTTTTGATATTTGTCACAGTTCTCGTGTTAATCCTCTAATGACATATTCGTCTGGATCAGCGATTGCCATAGGTGCGTATATGGTCGAGAGTACGGGTTTAACAAATCATTTTTGAGCCACAGTGGGTCATTTACTGGCACATTATTTGGTAAAATGTTGTCGATGCTAGTGCAATGCGGAATTGTCTAGTTTTTCTTCAGTGTTTGCAATACTAAAACCTTATTAACACGCTAATTTCTCCATTAGGAACATAATTTCGCGTCACTTCTTGAAATGTGATATCGTGGAACGACTTTAAGTCTTCGTGATTAAATTCAAGAGAGAGATATCCATTATTGCCGAGATAAGTACGTCCTGTGTATATGGAGCACTCTGTTATGCGTTTTGTGACCCTGATGATCTAGGATCATGACTCTTGGGCAACACTCTTCTCCGAAATCGGTAGAATGCCATCTATGCCATTTTGTGGAATGCAAATAAGAAGTTTCGTGGCACTGCATTATAGCACCCGGACGGAAATGCCTAAAAAATTGGAGGTGTGGTCGAGTAGCACAGATTGCTTCAAAAGTCATACAAACTCAGCAAAAGGCTTCAAGTTATCTTTTTTTAAGTTTTCCTAACCTAACAAATAAATTGCATTAAGTGTTGGCCTCGATCATTGCTTCTTTAAGTCTAGCCGCTGATGTTTGTATCCGACTGCAGAGTGTCTATTCAGCCCCACTAATAATCCAAGTGACAAGCCTTTTTGAAACCCTTACCCATAACCGCCAAAAAGTTTCGTAAGAAGCTGGGATTTAATACTTACGCATGACGTTTATTTTCCCCCATGGTTGAATATTTGCCCATGCATGTGAGAAATAAATCCGTAAAATATTTCTGCGACAGTGACACGCTCGTTAATATACTCATGAGTATTTAAGGCTGTTTACAACAGAATTTGATTAAGCTCTGAAACCTGTGCCGAAAAAAAAGTTTTAAAAAGTCTGCTTATTTTGGCGTAGCGAGGCGAATTTATACGATGTTTATGTCAGCGGCAGTGGTCCGAGCGTTTTTTATGTACACGAACAAAATATTTTACTCCCAAATTGTTTTAGCATGGGCATGTTTTCTACAAAATACTCTTGAAGCATGCTGCATTTCACCATTTCCTTTTCTCCACGAACACATTTTATCGTTTACGGTTCCTACCATTTTGTCGACAATTTTATTTGTAGATACTAGCTCCACCGTCAGTGTTCTTTCAAAATACTATACACAACTTCTTGTATGCAATTGGTTCTTTGATCCGAATATCTGATATAAACTAAGTATTAGACGTATAACTGTGCTCAGAACAGATTATCTAGTACGATTACTTCATCGAATTTGAAAACACCTTTCAAAAGGTGCTATTTACAATAACAATGAATCCCGTTCGATTTTTAGCTCTGAAATAAATGTACAAACTAAATAAAATATGGACTACTGAAAAAAGTCTCAGAACCATCAAAATTTTATTGATCAGGCAATCAAAACCCTACCTATATATTTAGCACTATCAGATCTTTTATTTCATCATGCTTTTTTCAACTTATCAATATTTTATGGATGAGATAACTTTTCCCGTATTGTCCCTTTGGGCGCGGCAATCCGCTAAATATAATGTTAAGGTCAATAAACTACAACCGATTTTCTGCGTATCCCTTTGTTGGGCATATTTTCCAACAGCGATAAGAAAAAACAAAAAAATGAGAGATAAATTAACCAAAGAGTGGCATTTGGTGTTCTATTTCTGTGTCAGGGCTATTCAAAGGTTCCAAGCCGGATGGACCGAGAGATTTAAGCACCTATAATCCTGTTTTCTTATTTTATCATTTACTGTTTTTAATTCGTTCAATGGTCGTTAAAACCTGAGATTAGTTGAATTTAATTCTCTATCCTTCCCCAACTAATGCTTGTTCCTTTATCCTGTGGTAGTTCTTATTATGTTACCTCTTATATATTATCCCTGGACTAGTTACCCAATGGCCTTACTCGTGGACGTATCCCTTCCTTCCTTCCGTTTTCCTTCAGTTATATTCTTCAGAAACATCGTTTCTCGGGATCTGGCCGATCCAGTCGGGTCTTCATTTCTGCATCGTGCTTCATATTGTCCTTCCCTATTCTGCTTCTGAATAACTAGATAATGTACGGACATTATTTATTTTTTTCGCAGCAATGGTTTGAGGGGTTTGATAAACAGCGAGTGTGGATGAGATGGGGGACTGATAAAAAGGAGAAGAAAATTATCAAGGCATTGGAGTAGAAGTTTTGGAAGTGTGGGGAGAAGAAGGGCAAAGTATTGAAAAGGATTGCCGGGAAAACTTGAGAGAGCCGGGACTTACACACACTGACACAACACGAGGCTAAAAAGGAAGCCGTGGGATTGAATAGAAAAAGGTGAAGAGAGAAGAGGGGCCCGGTGTAGGAAAAGGGTCGCTTCTTTTACCGGAGATGGATTGTGTGGAAGGTGAAATGTGGAAAGGTTCTGAGGGTGGTGAGGAGGATGGAAAGGAGAAGAAGAGAAGACCCTGGAAGACATCAGACGCCTTGAGAAAGATGACTCTCTCTCTCTTACTCGTTCCATCCACAGCGTAAAGGGTTTTGTAAGAGGTTGATTCCGTCGGTATAAAGGGTTCTGGTGCCCTAAGAGGTCGGAGGGCAGCTCATAAGGTCAGGAGAACTATGGGTAGAACAGAAGTAGAAAAGGCTCAAGAAGAGAAGTGAGTCGTGGATCAGAGCTGAATCATCACCAGTTTTGGATTCTTTACTGAAGTAATACAACATTGCAGTAACTCAGGCGCTTAAGAAAATTCTTCTTGGTACTCAGTTCCCCATTTGTTTTTGAAAATCTCTTCACTTGTTACATATACTACTCACATTCAAATCCTCTCCTTATCAGCTACATAATATACGCAAGTGTGTAAACCTATCCTTTTTTGATGCCTGATATTGAAAGTGGTTATTTCCTCTTCTATCCAAGATTCTTAAGATTTTAGGTACAGGGGGAACAGATCGCAGTTTAAGTCAAAACATTCATTTATATGTCCCACGAAATTGTTTGATAGTTGCAATCAGAAATAAAATAATTTCCATTGAAGAAGTTAATAATCATATTTTCCCTATTTTGATCCCCTACGAACGTTAAAATACGATTTTATAGCGAAAAATAAAGGCAGTTTTCAAAGACAAACCCAGAAATAGTAACTTACATGGGGTGGCTTAACAGCTGGTTTCTCATGCTGATCTTCCCTCCATTTTCTTGTGAAAAATATAACACCTGACATTCATAAATCAAATTTCCAATGCAACTCGAACGGAGTCACAGTAGCATTTGTTATGAATTATTTTGTTTTTCTTTTCTGAAAAAAGCAGCAGTTTTGAACTTGACTTTGTGAAGGCTATTCATTTAGGAAAAAATAAAATAACTTCTTCAACTTCTCCTGAAACATTTATATTAGCACGTCCTTTACTTCATATAAGTTTTTCAACAGCTAATACGGCAGTCACTGTGACAGTTTATGTCATCATCAGGTACTGAATATAACAAAAATATTCGAAAACCCGCGTCATATTAATGACATAATAAAAGTGGAGTAAACGAATCTATTTTCATTCTTCCGTGGTTAAAAGTGCTGTCGTTAAGTAAGTAAAAAGTAAAAGTCGTTATGTAATTATAACTTCTTTGAAATTACTCACTTTCATTATCGAATATTGGAGTTTAATTTAAACGTTACTTCCTGAACGGCATAAATTAAAACAAATATAATTAGCAGCCGATGGCCAACCGATGACCTTACATTGTCTACAAACGAGAATAGTTTAAGCAGATTCACTTTTATTGTTAGTAGTACTGATGATAGTTGCATAGTAAATATTTTTTCCAAATTATACAAATAAATATGAAACCAGAGCCTTGTTGAAATAAGAAATGATAGAGTTAGAGATGGAAAAAATCACATCAAGTGGAACAACCATCGACAACATATCCGCACCGTAATGAGGATTTAAAGCTGGGGATTGGAAACGATTGGATGGAATCTCAAAAAAGACAGTGAGCTTGCTCAGGATTGTGGGAGGACTGGGACTTGTGTTAAAGGAAGTGGATGTGTAGTGGATGAGAAAGGAGGAAGCAGGGAATAAAGAAGGAGAGAACGGAGAGATATGATGAAAGGGAGAGGAGCAAAGAGCAACCACGTGTTCTCCAGAGATTGGCAGCTTCCCATGGGTTTGCTAGAGAATGTAAGTCATGATTGGGTTGAAAGGGAAGTGTGAATTCGACGCTGGAGAGTACCACTTGTTTACAGAAGGGGTAGAGCAGTGATTGGCAAACTCTCGAACTTTTTTCGCCGTTCTTCAACGCCCATTTACTTATCTCAAAGCATTACAGTTAACTTTCATTCCTTGGGTCGAAACTTGTCTAGGGAAAGATATGGAGGTGGTGAGAGTTTTCCGGTGAATGGCAGTTATATACTGAACACTGCACTTAAGTACGCAGAAAAAGAACTTTTCATCTATCATGGCCAGCTCACGCTTTGTTAATTTTCCCAACTTCCTTTCGCAACTTCGCCTCAATGACCTTATTCATGACGCAGCGATAGAGATAGAGATAGGGCGATGATTAGAGCCTTTCCATGGAAGATGTAGCTAGTGTTGCGACTTTGTTTCTTTTTCCGTCTTTCATTCTGTGACGAACTCCTTCCTCCTAGCACCACATTCACCTCAAAACACTCTGCCATCTTAGAGAAATTTATCCTGAAAGCTTTTCATCTACAGTATTCTTTCCGCCCAGCCCACGTTTCCATCCTTTAGAGATCTCCGGGAAGGCCTGGGCTAGTCTTTCACGAGGAATCCGGGTCGTTTGCAGCGTGTCGACCCCCTGGCGTCGAGGCGGAAAACATGTGTTGCATGTCTCCAAGCATGTGTTGAGAGAGAGGAAGGAGAGGAGGCTACGATGCTGAAAAACGTTAACCGGGTAATGGCTTAATTTAGGTCAAAGGTTCAGCGAGGCGCATTTTGGGCTTCAAATAAGGGGTACGGAATGGGTCATAGGAGATCCCGTCGATTGATACAAGTTTCAGTGCCTTGATTGTCATCGGATGTCGGAATGAACATACATACCCAAGTTCAGTCACGCTTAAGCATGGTAGGAAGGTTGACGAACCGCTTTTCATTACTGGCGCTAGCAATAAAGAAATGAGATTCCTAAACTGATAGCTATTTATCGATATGGAGTGTGCTCGGCTAAATAGATTTAAAATGACAAATTTTGGTTTACATTGTTGCTAAAAAAAATAGGTGATACCACTTTAGTATTTTTAAACCATCTTTTTTATCTTTTTAACTTTAGTGTTTGAAGAATTTTATTGAACTCCAAAGGATATACATGTTCGCAAATGACTAACGAGCATCTGTAACGACCCAGAGGTCTAGTCAAAAATAATGAAACACATGGAGAAATAATAATGCCATATAGAGAAATCCATCGTAATTGACCTAGAAAGAGTAAAGGGCACAATTAATTATTTATGCTTAGCAATCCGGTAGCTAATATTATTTACCCTATGCCTCTTACTGATTTTAAGGCTCTCTGTTAGAGCACCCATTGTACATAGCAGGCCTTTCACGTAGCTTGGAAAGATCAATGACGATAATACCATTAACCGTTTCGATAACTTCATCCACGCGTCAACAAGAAATTAATTAATTTTTTTCCAAATGGAATTGCATTCTGGTTAAGCGATTTTTCAAAAATAATTTCTGACGGATCAATGTTATGTTTTGATTTTAAAAGATTTTCATTTGTACTTTTGTTTACTCTTGTATACATATATAATCGTCAAGATGGATTCCCGCATGTTCTATGCCCAATTGATTTATTTCGATGTGAGGCAATGGTAGCAATTCAAGCAGTTGACCATGTAAAATTCCAAGATATTGTGTTAAGCGTCTCTCAGGATAGCTTTAAATAATGTGATAGTTGTTTTAAATTACTAATAGAATTCTTTGAGCCTCAGAAGTTTCTTTTAACTCACTTCTTAGGTCTCTCGATATTCACGAATGTAGGTTTATACATAGCAGGTGCGTACCCAAGGGAGGTTTGGGGTTTAAACCTCCTCCCCCCTTGTCATGAGGGCGAGGGAAAAGAATAAAAATAGAGGAGGAGAAAATAAGAGAAGGGGATAGAAAGAGAGAGAATGTAGTTTAGCACAAACATTAACTCTCTTTCTGTTTCTTGACCGAAAGAATTTCATCTTTCGCTTCAAAGTTCGCTGGAGCAATCTACTACTACCATGACATGCATGTGTGGAATAGTAAAATATTCTTCGCTGTATAGAGAGTCTTTTAGTTTTTAGCCCTGTCGTACGTCCAAGCGTTGCGGCGCTGCCGCGTGTCGCGTATCGTGGCTGGTAGTGAGTGGTAGTTTCTTGCCGTGGAGGGAGCTGTATGGCCAGCCTTGGGTCAAGGCAAGTTTCGCTTTCTGGCGTGCTACTGCCTGTCTGAACCTGTCTGCTTCGCCGTCGCAAGGTGGTCTAAGTGGGGTCTCACAGAGAACCCTTTTTAGCAGTCAAAAATCGATATTTAAAAAAGTAGAATTTATGTCATAGATGCTCTTGCAATAAAAATAAATGATCAACTTGTCATAAACCAAATGAAATTTCATCCCCTGATGACCCATGTCCTACTAGTGCAGACGGACATCCGGGAGTCAGCGCCACCGCATGAAAAGCATTTTCTCTTGCTCGAAAATGAAGACAAATATAACTCGACGTAAGCATTTTTCCACCATAAACTTACATGATTCACTCATTTTTAAACCTATATTACATTTGTAATCTGCCAATTCGTTTTTTATTTTCGTTTTTAAGTGACAACGGCAAGATATTCTTATATGGTGCTACGCCTGGCACTTTGCCGGCATCAATTAGACGTGTAAACTTAATCTTGCATTATATTGTGATTAGGAAATAAGCTTAGGCTGGTGAAAGCATTTGTATAAAGAAATAAATAAGAGTTATGTTCTTTCAAGTGCCATTTTTTAAGCTATTGGCACTTTATCCCGAAGCGCGGGCAGCGGTGCTGCCGCTAGTTGTTCATTCTTGCGCTCCATCTGAGCAGTCCGTGCTGAGAAATAGCGGTCTGTTAACATTCTCAAAGCAGTTAATGGGCTAGAATTAAGTTAATTCATAACGATATACCCTACATGAAATGATAAAAGTCATAATATTACATAAAAGTCATATTAAATTGTATAACTATTACCGTGTAAGAATTGTAGTCGAAAATCGGCACGCTCCCATTTGCACTCTTAACAACACGACTTATATGACGCAATTTATTTATTTATTTATTTATTTTATTTATTTTTATTTATCTTCACTACCCCGAATACAGCACAATGGGCCAATTTACGTCGGGTGAATAACAGTAACAACGGACGAGACACAAACACCCATGTCCTGGGGAAAATATTTTACCCAGGCGGGACTCGAACCTGCGACCCTAGGGTTGGCAGGCGAGGACTTTACCCCGACGCCACCGGGGCCGACAATTGACGCGATATATTTGATTTCAAGATAACCTTCGACATGTTATTCACAAAAAACTCATATTAAAATTGCAATCATGAGGAGTGAAAGGAATGATATTGAATTTCATCCGGGACTTACAGGCCGTGATCGCATACAAAGAGAAGTCACTGATGGTATAAGCTCTAAATATGATACGGTCACCTACCGGGATGTATCGAAGATGCGGACTAAGAAAGAGCTAAACAACGGTCATACTAGGTGCAAGGAGTGGGGGTCAGAACTAAATCTTAATTAATGCACCACGGTACACTTCTTCCAAATGCCAAAATACTAACTATAACAACTGTCTACTTTGCGGGTGGAGTAAACATAGTCTTCATATAAAGTCAATTACCTTGGAAGAACCTTAACTTTAGATAATTATATCGTGGAGAACGCACATAAAAGATATATGCAGCACAGCATTAAAGGCACTAGAATTTATCAAGCGTACGATGGGAAGGTCCTCGGATGAGTTAGTAAAAGAGAGGTGCTACTTCGCTCTGGTTAGGCCACATCTCGCCAAAAGCATTTGGAACCCTGTACAGCAAGATTCAAACAAAAAAGTTGATTAAAGACAAAGGAAAACTGCGTGATTTGTTCAAAACTGTTACGGTCGAACAAATAGTGTTTCTCATTTTATAAAGGGACTAGATTGGGATCCGCAGGAGACTTAGAGATTGCGCGATAGGCTTTATTTGCTTGAGAAATTGAGAATGGGGTGTTTCAGGGCGACACAGAGTATGTCATTTTGATACGACACTAATTCTCTAGATCCGACAGATACGAAAAAATAAGTGTTTAATTTACAAAGAGATTAATACAAAAAATTGTTCTTTTCACACACAATAAGTCACCATGATAAAACCGGACCATTTGGTGAAGATATACCTGTAATACACTTCACCATTTCACCTCCCAAAATCCCGTTTATTTTACACCTTTACACAGCTGATGTCCCAACACCCCCTGCCACACGCCCATGCGGCAACTTGGTAGATTACATGTGAATGTACATGTAAAAAGTGATCCTGTTCGACATACTTCACAGTTTTTCTAAATCACAATAACCTTTTGTTATTCTTAGTTGCATAAATTCTATACGATACATTTGGTTTTGTTTTGTAATCTTTGAGTAAGATGACCTTATGTATGGAGTTTTTGTGTTCAAATTTTAACGTAGTACACTGGTATATTAAAAATATACCCACATAAAGCAATAACAATTTTTTAAATCTTGAAATAATTCCTACAGTGCATCAGGCATTGCCGATCGAATGATGCCTATTGTTATCTCAAAATCAAAAGTACATACTTCTTTAATCCCACAAATCTGCAACATTTTCCTTAAGGGAGGAAGGGGATGCCACGTTTGCCAGGATTGTATTTTGTTTACATCTTCCGAAAGTATGGGAACAGTATTCCATCATAGCACGAACTAGATGGGACAAAAACTGGGCTCAGGGTATTTTCAGATGAAGTTGAGTCGTTAAGCGGCGTGGACGCCATGACCACTTGTAACTGAGAGAAATAAATTTCAAAAGTGACCACCAGCCACCTCCGCATTCTCGGGCAAATGAGAGGAAAACAGCAAAAGTGGAAGTATTCCGAAAGTGATACGATTTCACATCAACTTTGCAAACTGCTTAGGGCCGATTGACATTAACCCAACTCGGAAATATCAAAGTGAAGAAACAGGAACATATACATGCTATTTTCTGAGTTAAGAAAACCTCAATTATACTCTCATGCGTACTCTCATAATATTAGATGGTATAACAGATAGGAGCTCTCATCTTCCTTCATGCAACACATTGCATTGAAATTTGTGAGTTTTTATGCATGATACATATTTTTAAGAAACATTTATTGATAACTTCACGTTTTTCCGAGCAGACGAACATTGCATTTGAAAATATATTGTAGTGAAGGGCTAAACATTTGCAAAACTTAGGGTACTTTTCTGGTAATCCTGGTTAAGGAATAATATTCTACAGAGGTAGCAAAAACATTTTGCTAAGGAATATTGGTGAGAGTTGAAATTGTAATATTTTACGCTAGTTTCTTGAAATACTCAACCAATATTAAGTGGCTTTTTCATTTATGATACGTTTCTGTGATTGTGGGTAAATATACGATTTTATATACGAGAGTAAAAAATATTCTATTTTTAGTCAATGACTTATTATATCTTCTGTTTTTTCGTGCAATGAAAGACACTTTTAAGGTAAAATATTGATTCACAGAACATTAGCATAAAACAGAGCCCAACATGACGAGGCATTATTTTTATTTTAGTTTTTCGGTATGTTATATGTGTTATGTTTGCTTTCGGTAACATTGAGTATATTTCTGTGACCCTTAGTTTTTGACGTTCATTCTTACCTCTCGGCCATTAACTAGCCACGCTATCTGCACCGGGGGGTGCGAGGGCGAAGAGGTGCAGTTAACGGCGACCTTCTCGCCGGCGAAGTACGACTCCTTCATCCCGCTGACGATTGGGTCCTCCGCCTGTCGCTCTGTTCGAGGATTCCGCCAATCACGTACGACGCCACATGGTTGAGGATAGAGGAGAAAGAGTTGAATTTAGATTATTCTCTCCAGTTCTAAGAAATACAGAACTGGCCGCGCAGTAACTTTATTGTTGTCAAACACTGATGGTCATCCATTGGCGTGAAATTCACGGTGGAAATATTTTTTCGCAAGGATTGGGATTTGAACCCTGATCCTTCCATTTTACGCCAAATTATCTAAGGAAATAGGCTACCCCAGCGTTACTTGATGAGTCTGAATGTGATTCCCAGTCCAGAGGAACGATTTTTCTTCTGTGAATTTCGCACAATTTGGTGACCATTAGCGGTTGACTCCATTATAGCTACTGTGCGACCTGCTACGCAGTCTGTGGAATATAATAATATGTAACATGTAATAATAATATGTAAACAATTTTTTTAAAGTTAGGCTTTGCCTCGTAGATTTTAATGCATAGCCTACGCTATGTAGACCATGGTATTGCTGCACGGTAAATGTGAGTACAACTCATTCTATTAAGTCTCCATGAAAGTCACAGTGGAACAGGACGCCGTAGGCGTAGCTTAATTCGTTGAAGCACTCGGGAGAATATTAAGCGATTGGGATCGGATCCCAAGCCAGGCGAAAGATTTTTACCACTGTGAATTCCACACGATTTGGCAATCCAGCTAATATTGAAACACTTCGGGGATCCAGTTGGTTTTTATGGCCATTCTACTGATTCCCAATCCCAATGCCCTAGATTGTAAAACCTGCGCAGTGGTTTTGGGGATTTGTTTTTAGTAAGGTTGGGATTTTATCTCTCCGTTATCTCCGGCGTGACGTCCTGGAAATTGCTAAGCATTGTTAATGACAAGATTATCTTACCTTATCTTATAAAAATATATGAAAACGATCTAGGGTTTCGACGTAGCGTGTCATCATCAGTTTAAAGTTTTGCAGAAGATAAAGAGTTTTTATGACAGTGAAAACTTTGTTTATGATTTATATTTTATGAACATAAATTTGTTGTCACTATATAATTTTCATCTTCTGTAAAGATTGTACCTGATGGTGACGGGCTACGTCGAAACCTAGATCGTGTTTAAGTTATTTTGATTAACTAAGCTACTCTGGTCATTTAAAAAGTGAGGATTTTGTCTCAAAATTCACAAAACACAAACACAACCGGTTTTCACCGGTTGAAACTTTTCATTTGATATGATATTATGCTGGAAAATAGTACAAACATCCTTGCCAAACTTTTCTTCTTTGACAGAAGTATTTGTTGTAATGTTTTTTCCCTAGTGAATAAAACAAGGCCATGCACTTTCGCATCCACGTCCGGAATGGAGGTGAACAGGCGCGATTCCTTGTGGTTGGTTTTAAAAAACTTAGCTGAGTAATTTTGTGCGACCAATTTTGCGTCTGCATTCTGTCCTGCTTGGTCATTGTTGCCTTCAACATTAGCTATGGGAATCCAGAAAGTTCCCTGGGGCTGTAGCTGGTCGGTAAATTTTCGGGAAAAAATTCATTACGAGAATTTTACTAAGTTTATCTGCATATCAAAAATTTTATTCACACATTCAAGTTGATTTGAAGAATGAAATACAACCTTCAGTGGTCAGTAATAATTTCCTCTCCCTATCGTTTCATTTTTCTGGATGATCATCCTTTCATTGATCGGGTCTATAACTCACTTCTTTCGGTATTGCGCCGAGTGCTAAAGACAGTAATCGAGTCCATCTATTTTTTTATATAATTTATTTATGGTTTAATACCGTGGCTTGTTCCGGCATCTTCTAGGTGCGTGAAAATGAAATGCCTTTAATCAATATGAACTAAGGTCAATATAGTTCCAAGTATGATAGCATTCTGAAATTAGATCCACAAGAATAGTGAGTTTAGAGCATAGGAAAATTTGACGGTTTCCGAGATCACTGAATGAAAGAGTGAAGAAAACTTCAATAAATCCATAGGTTAATACCACAACCTTTGTGCATGGATTTAACCTAGAAATTAAATATTTTTGGTGACAGGTTATGATTTCTACTATCAAGAGACGTCAATACGAATTTTGATGCATGCCTATTTCAGCCTAGCGTACATTGTGAACATACTTCTAAATTATCACCGGTTTCATAGGTTGAAACTTTTCATTTGATGTGATATTTTGCTAGCAATAAATAAAGAAAAAGTACAAACATCTCCCCCAAATTTTTTTTCTTGAAGTATTTTCTGGAATAGTGTATTCCCTCGTTAAACTTATCTCAATTAATTAAATAAATTTGAGGATATATATTATCCGCATACGATACTCACAGGGTGATTAGAGGTGAACATGAACGGTGGTATTTCATGAGTCTTGGGGAACGCCTATAGATTCTGGAAGTATTTTAGGAAAGACTGATGACTAGAAAAAGCCTACGGAATGTGCTAAGTTTTGAAATTTGAATACAAACTTAGCAATTCATTCACATACGACATAAGTGAATTCCCGCTTCCATAAAAAAAAGAATTGAGTGCTTCTTACTTAAGTATATGAAATTTTATTACATTGGAAATTGGTTTTAGAATAAAACATGCCACAGTGAACCCAGACCATCGTAGATATATGTTTTTTGGCTACGCATGTAGCATGGGGATCGCTAATTATTTATTTTTTCACACTTTTATCGCACGTTGGCGCCAGCGTTTTTCTACTCATAATGATGGTAATCTCATCATTATTTTTGGAGAAGTACTTTGAAGAAACAACTTTTTTCACTGCCTTAAAATGACGATTCTCTCAAGAGAGCACCCAGAACGATTAAATTTTGAAATGGAATAGTTTCTATTTCTGTATGAGGAATGTGAGTTCGTGACTCAATTGAATTGGGGTAAAGTTGTTGGATACCGCTAAGAAGAAAATATTATAAATGATAAAATATACCTGAGTAATATTTGAGAAACACCCCCACGTAATTTTTCCCGAACATGTACCCTAAATGTTTTACCCTGCATACACCCGGCTCTATGAATAATGAGGGAACAAAAAAGATAGGAAGTTAAAAAAGAAGGATCAAAGGCAAAGCCGATTGTGAAGAAGTAACAGGGGGAGAAGAGAGAGAAAGTATGAAGGAGAGATTTTTTTGGTAAGGTTGTACTCGTTGTACACACAGAGCGTCTGTTCTAGATGCAATATGATTTACTAATTATTACCGAATGAGAAGTTAGACATTTTCTCAATGCTAAAGCGTTTGAAAACTGCGAAATAATACTTCGAAGCAGTAGAAAAAATATCCGAAATTGGTGAATCTCAACAAAGCACAAGCGTTTAAAAAATAATGCATCACGTTTATAAATTCGATTAATATATTCAGTTAGAAATAAATGTATTACTTACCCTGAAAACCCACATCAATATTGCGATAAGTATAAATCTTCAACAGTCTAATACTCTTAGAAAAATTATTCTTGCTTACTCTTCCAGTTTACACCCAAATGACTGTCATTGTTTACTCTAACAGCTTCATATTCCAACATAATAAGCCACTTGCAGCATTAATTTAATTTTCTTTGGCTTCTGAATGGGTGGGAGCTCATATGGAAGGGAGCGAATATTAAGAAATAATAAAAAGAAGATGATAGAGAAAAGTGGTCGTAGGACGAGGTTGCGTGAGAACGGTACACCACCTGTTTTCCGGAAGGAAGAATGAAAATGAGCAGCCCTTCCTTTTCCAACCACAGTCCTTTTTCCGCCATGCGTGAAACACGATGCGGGGAAGAGTGGTGGTAGGAGATGACCCAGGATTATTTGGTCTTCAGGATGTGGAGTTAAAATTGTGATACTTAATATTCCCCAGACCTTTGGCCCTTCTAATTTGACCAAGGTTCTTAACTTCCCAAGGATACGCATATTCAGAACTATATATTGATACTCCTGGCAGAAATTTTCATGAGGCGTGGAAGGTTTAGGATCGCGGTTTAGAGACAGAGTTTAAGTGTCGGTGAAAGTGACTATATCCTTCCATTCCTACTCTCCGGTTGTTCATTATCAACCCTCATATCACAACACTCAGTTGCACTCTCGCAAGAAGTAAAATTCTGGGAGCGTAAAAGCGCCACGGACCCTGTCCACTACCATTGCCTGTTCTCATTTACCCAGCAGGTTCGTTAATTCCACTTCTCATTTGACTCGTCTCTCTCTTCTCCGACTCGTATAATTCGTAGGACAGTGTGCAATTTTTAATTTCAGGGATGTTTTGCATTATTCTGATGCGGTATATTGCCCTTTGGAATAATTTATATGTGTTTTTACTTGGGCGGGAGTTACTGTCCTCGCGGTCAGGAAAATGTTTTCTGGCAATTTAATTGATAACTTTTCTAAACTAATTATACTTACTAATATTATATAGCGTTTTCAGCTGACACTACACAGAACTGAAGAAAAATATATTGTCGATTGGTATAAAATAGATTGATTAACATAAAGTAACACATCATCAACTTATAATGTTTTGCTGAACTACGTCACCTGGACTTTGCCTAACGTTCATGAGAAGTGAAAAAGTACGACTATACTCTTTGATGTACCGGCTTATAAAGGTCTCCAACCACCCAAGCTCTAACCTTCCGCGGTTGGATGGGGTTATAGAAAACTTTGGAACCACCAGATCAGGTGAATGCATTTAAGATAAAAGCAACTTGTTTGATCTCCTTTTATTGCCCAAAAAACTGAATAGAACAACAATTTTCAACGGCTTTTCCCCGATCCTTTGTCCATGTTCTCTTGACGCCCATGAAAACTTGAACTGGATTTCTCGACTCTTGTTTCTACCACACATTCTCACTTACACATCACTCCCCTCTTTCTTCTCTTACTCGTCTATTTTAGTTTGACTTTTGGACAAACTTCACTTCCCTCTTCCTGAGCCTCCACTTCTTCTCACACATCCTTTCTCAGCCATCTGCTCCCAGGCCGAGGAAACACGTAACAGGCCACCGCTGTCACTGCGCACGCTGCTATCTCCACCCCAACCCACTTCCATCTCTTTCTCAGCGATCTCTTTCCTTTGCACACCGTCAGCGGTTTCCTTCGCTCCGTTTTATGCACCTTCATCCTTCTTCTCCCTCACTTTCCTCTCATTGGTTCATTTTTCCTTCATAACTCAGCCATAACTTTCCCATCTTTCTCGAAACGCTCACCATCTCCAGTCTTCTCCGCGTTCCACAGTATTGAGACATTCTTAATTCCGGCCATGAACGTCGGCATAATAGACTGAGTCAAAATTTTTCTTTTTATCTTCGCTCTTTACTATCCCCGTATGTGCGTAGATAGCTAAAGTCGGGGTAATTTCAGGAAACATTTCCCCCCACAGAATTTTCTCTTCGACTCTTTAATTAGGTGTATCAATATTTGTTACAAATGACAAACATTTAACTGTAACAGATTCATCACATATACAAAAGTTTCTTGGTTATGTTGTTTCCTCAAAAGTTGAAACTTAAGTGATTCATGCATAATGTATGAAATATTCGTAAGTGTTAAGGAAACTGCTTAAACTGCTGTGATAAAAGAGCGAAAATTATCTGTCGCATACTCTATTTTTTATGGCTAAATCTTTCCTGTTCAGAGGATATTCAAGATGGTTGAAATGTTTGATTTAGGCTATTCTTATTCTGCAAGCAATGTTATTTGGCTAATCAAACTTTACTGTTGCATTCTACTGGTGTTTTTATATAAATATTTCAGTTGGTTAATGTGTAGAATCCAATTAAAGATATATTTACAACATTTGGAAGCTACTAGGTATTGTCAGCGTGCTACTTCTTTGGCGTATAAACACAGTAATTCATTAGTACAAATTTAATATAGGACTGCGTAGAATAAAGAAGATAATTAAGAGGTAAAGAGGTAAAGTTAATTGTGTAGTAAATGCTTTTATGTTTTACTACAACTAAAACTTTGTTAACCCTAAGTTTTCCACCTAAAGGAGTCAAATAAATTAGCTAAAAAAATTGAATCCATTTTATTTACTAAAAGACTGTATCTCGTAGTTTATAATTTAGAAAAATGATGCATACGTGACGACGGTTTTTCGAAGAAATGCGTCAATTTGGATTATTTCATCAGCAAATTTTTTTCAAAGAAGTTACGTGTTTTCCAAATATTGTCCCTTGGCATCGTTTCCTTGTTTTCTGGCTATGTATCACTTCCCGAACACTTTTTAAAACTATAAACATCATTATTTTGACATTTTTCTCTACTGTTGCTCGTTTATTCACTCTGCTCCGTTTTCTTGTTTCCCTTTCCTCAACTCAAAAGGAGTGTTTTTTTTTCTCGGAACGGCCGTGGAAACAATAAGGGTATGGCAAAAGGTGTCGAAGGGAGAAGGCTACGTGTTGGTGTGAGGAATAGATTGTGAGAGGAAGAATTAAACCAATCTTCTCTTTTCATCTCCCCCATCTTATCTTTAATTCTGGTTCCACTTGAAGAAGCGACTTCTGAGAACTCTTGTTAATCTCCTTCGCTTCCATTCTCTTTCACCGATTCTTTCCGTTCCCTTTCTACCTCTTTTTCTCCTTCCTCATTCTCCCAACCTCGGTTCTCCCTCGAAGGCGCCATCAATTACATTTCCCTAAGGGGATGGGGAGAGAATCGTAGGGTGGCTGGAGAAAGGAGAAAAGGAGGAGAAGTTTTCAGAATATAGGGGAAGACGGAGAAGTCGAGAATATGTGAGAGGAGGGGATTCTGTCGGTAAAGGGGTCTGATGAAGGTGCCTTTTGACCCCACCCCATCCATGACTCACGTTCCCTGCCAAATCTCCTCCCACAATGCATCCCCTCCAACCCCCTCCTTTCGGCACTCTTACTCCATCGCTATTGGCGGTGATAAAGGAGATCAGTGCAGAAGAGGAAGGGCAGGAAAACGGGAATGAGAGAACTGCGGAGGATAGAAGAGCGATGGATGAGAAATTGATGGTGAGATTATATAGGCTCTTCGGAAGTGTACTGTGATTGGCGGGTAAACGTGGATGGTTGTAGGAGGTGTTTGGAGATTGTTGTAGAAGTATTGAGATCCAGCCCTGTGACAATTAAGGGGTGGAGGAGTTGTTGAATTGTGGGGTTAACCTCTTAAGTACAGGCTTAAATCTCATCAAGGTTTATATTCGAGGCTAGAAGTCGAGGCTAGAAGTAAAAGCTAGTATCTAGCTTATCATATAAATTCGTTAGTTAACCCACATTATGAAATAAGTTATAATATTTGATGTCATACAGATGTACAAGCTGAATTCCACATCACTCTTTGAAAAATATTTGCAAAAATATGAGCCATTTCATAAGAGAGCATGTACGGCTATCTCCTTCAAGGACAATTATGCTTCAAAATGAAGACTTTTCTACGCGTAGATCGTGTTGGATGAATGGTATGTAGTTCAAGTGGGTTTTCTTTAATTTACAAAATTAATTTTTATTCATGATAACTCTCGTCACTAAATCACATGAAATACCTTTGGTTATGCAGGCAGTTTCAGGGTATGGCGTGCAAGGATAAGGTAAAAATCAGGAATAAACGTAATAGTCAAATAAATGCGAGTTATTTATCATAAAAACTAAGGTTATGCTTCCCTAGTTATTTTCATATTTGTCTTGAGCATCTTTTTCCTAATCATTTACAAAAATTATATTGAAATTTTAACTGCATCATTACTTGGGACAAATCTCACAACATTTTTCTCACACTGTGATCACTTAGCCTTCGGCTCCATACTTTCTGTCCCGCATCTCCCTTTGAGAAGAGTGGGTAGAATTTCTCGGCCAACTACAACTCCGCCGAGCGAAGGTTTAAGGGAGGGGCGACCCGTGATTCAGCTGGGCCAGCATTTTTCTTTGAAGCGTCTCGCTACTTTCTTTCCGTACACCTCGGAGACCTCACCCCACCTTTGAGAGAAGAAAAACCAAAGGAACAAAAGAGACCGTAACGGAAGATTTCCCAGGGCTTAAATTGCGACCCATGGGAATTTTTCTCCCAAGAAGTGTTCGGAGAAAGGATATTAGCAGGTCGTGGTGCCCGATCGTCGATTGTTGGTTTTTCTTCCACCCTCCATGCCGCGAAGCAAATGGCGCACGTTAAAACCGTCCTCTCCTTTTTATGCATTCTCATAGAGGAAATAGATAGGGAAGAGGCTATTTCAAGCAACTTAAGGGAATTTCGGGTTTAACTTTTCACTTGCACTTCTGCCGGTGAGTGCCTGGTAAAGTAATAGTTTTTTGTCTCATTTTAAAAGTCAGGTATTGTGGTTTTTCTGCGAGAATAAGATGATTGATAATTGTTTAAGAGGAAAGTATTCAATATTTACGTCCATTAAAACTCATTTTAAACCTTATAATCCTTATAGTGAAACATAAAATCTTGAGTGGGAGTTGAGTAAATTCTTCCGCGTCCCTTTTTTCGTTTCAACAAACACCATTTGGTTATTATGTTAGAAAAAAAAACCTATGCAAATTTCACTTAGAGAAAATTTGATACGCAACCCGGGTTTCAACACATGCCATCTTCAGGTCTTGTGTTGAAACCCGGGTCGTGGATTAAATTTTCTCTAAGTGTAATTTGCATATATTTTCTTTTCTAGCATGGAAAAATTTCACATTATTGACCCTGAAACCGTACGGTTTGTTTACCATTTGGTTAGAAAATTAATAAATAATTTTTCTATTACATGGAAGCCAAATTGTATAATATATTTGGAAAAAATCGCTATCGCTTAAAATAGACTGTTTCATTGGTATCCTTTCTTTTCCTCTTTCTTTAATGCTCCTATCGATTTACTTAGAAATGGCTTCAGATCCATTCATTTGTATTTTTGGATTCCCCTGCTATAAAAAGTATCAAACTGAAAGTAGTATACAGAGTATAGAGTACAGTAGTATAGAGTTTTCTTCTGAATATCAAGAAATATGACGTCTCTGGCTTAGAATCGATGCCATTTTCTCTTGAACCATTTAAAGTAACTTTCAACACGGATCGCAGAAGGTGCCCCTTCATATGAAATTCATTCTTTTGCATTCAAAGCATGTGTTTTTTCTTCCTTTTCCTCTGGGAGAAAGCGCGTATTGAAGAACCAAGTAAGTTTTACTCTTCAGGAGATCCATTTTTGCCGTAAAAAAAACATTTTTCTCGGCAAAAATTAAATTCACGGAACTTTCAGTTTGTTCCATTCCTTAGCTTTCGTAATAGGGCTTGATAACCATATGATGCAAAGATTTTGGATTCATCTTTAGCTTATAGCCTATTGTGGAAAATGTATATGAATTAAACAAAATATTTTTATTGAGTATTCATAATTATTTCGAGAGATTAATTCTAAGAGCAGAAATAACATATATCAGTTTCCCGTTTTCCCGTCTCTTTCGTATCCGCGCTAAAACTAAGATGTAACCGTGTAATGCCAGAGTTCGAAGCTGGACGGATTATTCTGAAGTAACACATATTAGCGTACTACTAATTGCACACAGGACGGGCCGTCGTCACCACAGTTAGAAGGTCCTGAAATTTGTCAGTAAATTTTGTTCTAAAGTATGTTCTGAGCCAAAAATAACTTTGATACAAAATAGTAAGAATGTTTTGCAAAAATATATAGTAATATATTGAGAATCTTTAAGGAAAATTGAGCTATTTCAGAGGGCTTTAATTTGGGCCAAAACCTCTAAAAATGAACGATGAAACCTCTCTTATAAGGAAACTTCAACAAGCTTAACTTACAATGTTTAAATTCTCATATATATGAGGTTTTTCCTCTGCATACATTGACATTATGTCAATATTCTGCTCAGTAGTTGAAAGGTAGCCTTATTTTTTCCACATATTGGGTGTTAAATCTGTGTTTACATGACGAAATCCATTCCAATCCTTCAAATGGGGCGAATAACCAGGAGAACAGGAAAAGGAGCCGAATTCTCTAGCTTTATCGGGTGAGGAGTGTGGGTCCATCGATCGATGGTAGGGTGATCCGTCTCCCTTAAGGATGGAGGGAGGGCGGGGGAAGTTCGTCCCAAGGCACCTGGGAAAATAACGCCAACCTCTGCTCCAAGGGGAAGCAAAAAATAAAACTTTAAGCCATTATCGGGAGGAAAAATAAATAGGGTAGGGCTGGAATAAGAAAATTGTTTTTCCGAAATTGAGTAGAAAACAAGTGACGAGACGACCGAGAAAGGGACATTGGGGAGGAAATCATTTTGTAGCCGTTGGTATCGAATGGAAAGACGTGCATATAAAGCACCTAAGTAAAGGTCCCACGTAGGACATGTGGTCTTCAAACTGAGTAACAGCTTTAAGCAAGTAAGTTTAAAATGACAACTGACAACCCTTAATGAGCTTTCTGCATCCAATAACGCTAGCATTACATGGCTAAAAGTAGGACGTTGTCGAGAAAATGTGAATTTCTGAGTATTTGGAAAGCTTGTTATAAGTTCATGAAAAATTTAAAATGCGCTCCTGAATATCGAGTCTCATTTAGGTATATTATAAACTTTTGAGAAGAGTTTCCAGCAAAGTGCCGCTCTACTGCTGCTTTTCCTCAACAATAAAAAGTTAATGAAATACGTTTTCTATCAATTTAACGCTGGAGATCAACGTATCTGGATCAAGATAGACTTTTTATTTAGGGTCTCCTCGGTGAAAATTCATGATTGATAAATAAACTAACTAGAAATATTTTCATGTGATCAATTTAAAGATGGTTTCGCCATTATGGGGATATTATATTGGTGTCGCCTATGGGACAAAATCGTTCATGAGCTCGATTGATTGTTTGAAGATATTCGTAGTTACTCTATTTATTGACTGTTCCAATTCTTAATGATAAATTCGTTCTATGTCCATAAACTGGCAAATTTCAGTATTCTTGGAGCTTTTGCGAATATGAAATCTTTTAAAAATATAACTGGACATTTTTTATGGAGTTGCTTTTGTTGTAATTGTAACTTATTGGCCAACTATCCTTCACAGAACCCTTTTTATCTATAGATACGCTTATTTAAGCGGGTTTTTACTTCGTCTTATAATTCTGGAGTGCTTCTCGGGGTGTCATTTATGTAACCCGGGCCAAATTCTCTGTAATTTCGTCAATCGTGACAAAATGACGTCCTTGAAGCACAGCTTTTATTTTCGTGGAGAAAGAGAAGTCACATTGGGACGAGTTAAATGTGTAGGGAGGCTGGAGGAGGATAGTCGTATGTTTTTTGTACAAAACTCACAAATTGATATGGCTTAGTGGCGGGCGCTTTGTCATAGTAAAGGAAAGTCGTTCTGCTCAGCTGTAATCAAACGAGGAATAACTTTGCCACACCCGAAGCATAAGCAATTATTTGGTCAAAATGTCCAAATAATATCCAATCTAGATGTATAACTCTCCAGCAGGTTATCTGACAGTCATATGACGGTTGACTAGAAGCATATGCTCGATTTTCTTAATTTAACTGCCATCAGTAGACGTCAAAGACCTTTCTGGTCGAAGAATGTCCTGTGCTCATTATGTCTCTTTCAATAATTCATCGTATCCCGTAAAACATTTTCATCAGTCACGAAAAATATCATGTAAAAAATGTTGATCCTTGAACTTGGACATCGCAAAAATCGCCAAAGCGTCCAAAACCCCTTTCACTCACGCAACTGTGTTACGTAAAATAAAGGAATCATTCTCAGATGGTAAACCACAGCTACTATGCAGGTAGTGAAAAATGTAGCGCTAACAATCAGGACTATCCGTTTTCATGAAATAAAAAAGTTCCATTATTTTTTTGTAACAGACCTCAAACTTCTCAAATTTACCATTACATTGCCGGTGTCACCAGAGTAATTCAGAGTAATTATTATTACCAATTACACATGACGTTGATATACATATCACTTATATGCTTATTGTGTGAGAACCAAAAACTGGCTCAAGTTTGCATCCGTTTGTGTGACGATAAAAATTGTTCTTGTAACATTTCACCAACAATTAATTATGAAACTACTTGATTTTTTTCGAAATTCATTTCTCATTTAATTAACACGTTATTTCATCGCCAGTGAATGAAGTCGCTCAATTTATGTCCTTGGTATAAAGCTCCTTCATTAATATAAATAAATTTCGGCAGATATAAAAAAAATCGGATTCAGACTAAGTTATTGAATCGTTTGCAAAATATTTTCTAAAGGGACAATTGGAATTTGTTTCCAAATGGAATACGAAAATATTTTATTTAGAGCACCAAAAATGTACGTAGTTTATTTCCTGGGTACGTCAGCACATATCAGAATAAGAAGAGTTATGGTGTTATCATTTATTTAATTTTTATTGAAGCAGAAAATTATTTTTTAGAGCGTTGAGGGCGAAATTGTTTTATTGGTTTAAATTTTAAAGAATTTGACCACAATTAACCCAATAATGTCAACCTATGCGTAAAAATCTCCATATTTTATCACTTGAAATCAATTTCTCATTTCCTGTAAGGTTTTACCAAGGTGCACTCCTTATATGCAATTTAAACTTATCGTAGCCAAATATACTAGCCAAATATAAGAAATAGAATACTAATTTTGTTTTGATACGGGACTTCCCTACAACTTTTCTGACTTGAACTTCAGCGAAACTTCATGGCTGCATATAAGCTCGCCAATCATTACTATGAATTAAAGTACCTCATAAAATAAATTTTAGTTATTAATTTGTAAGTAACCCCTTCTCAGAACTCCCGTTCATTTCCCCAGAGGTCAGGTTTTATTTCCCTCCAATAATGGACTGAGAGGAAGTTTTTAAATTACATAAGTTAAAAGCAATATTCACAGATGGTAAACCACAGTTACTATGGATGTAGTGAACAATGTAGCGCCAACAATCAGGACTATCCTAAAACCCATTGGAATTTCTGAAAATGTTTTAAACTGTGATAGAACATCCCTCTTCATGAGATGCCCATCTTGAAATTTCATTGAATTTTTTTTAAATTTATGTACTTATTACTCCAGGTCTCTCTTTACTTTCCCTTTTATATTTTAATATGCCAACTAAGCCTTACTACGCAAGTGCCTTGGCCGTGAAACAGCCACAACTGCCGGCTACCATCACTTGCTTTGCTGTACACTTCGGCCACTATTCCGAAACCTTTATACCCAAACGTTGCAGGCATCTATTCTCATTTTTGCCATACATCTTATCCCTTTCCACCCTGACCCGCACGATCACGCGGGTAAGAAAAAAAAATTTTTTACTCCGTCCACGAGGTATTTCTCCGGTTCCCACCGGCTCCAAGTCTTCGTGTTGATTCCCCTGTAATGCACAGGGGAGGTTTTAATTCAATATTTTTACAGTAGGTCATGCTGACGACCTTATTCTGAAAGCCTGTCTTTTTGTCTATGGTATGTTGCAATTTTTTTAATGTTTAAAATTGTTATATTCTTTTTTAAATTTATTCATGATCCTTTGACAACCCTCCTCATTTTTCCACTATCACTCCACACGCTCCATTATTACTTTTAATTTTATTATAATATTTATAATAACAGACTTATTATTTATTATAACAGACGGTCCATATTGAGTTGATTTGCGGGTCAATTTCTCTTCCTACCTCCACCTCCAAAGAAATCTCATTCCCCACTTCAGTTACCCAAAATCGATCCTACATCTTTTTTGCAATTCTTCATCTATTCCCTCGCCCATTTAGCACACCTTATTCTTTTTGATATCTTATTTTTCTCCCGGTAAGAGGTTCAAATGAGAAGGTTACGGACCGATCGTCTTCTTTCGTCTCTTCTCTCATCCGGACGGGCCACCATATAATCACTGCAGCAAATCTATGCTTAGATTCTCCTCCACCCGAGTTGTATTCATTTACGCATGGGTACGTTCTGAAAACCTCCTCATTCTGCTTAATTTGATGTGGAACTCGGGCACAAAAAATTAAATATATTTTCATTTCATCTCTCTCCAAGTGCGCCTTACACTTGACATTTCTTTTCAGTGTTTTAACAGCTAATTATTACTTCTTGAAAGTTATTATGCGCTATCTCCATCAATCTTCATTCAAACTTCATGAGATGGGTGTGAAATGACCCCATATACAACTCGCACTGCCATGACTACATTCACGTATGAAGGAAAAGAATTTGGTGGATGATTTGGTATGATGGTGGATGATGGTTTGGTTTGGTGGATGATGAAGGTATGCCTATTCTTTTTAGGCACTCTCTCTTACCGTTGACAATATCTTAATTACGTCCGATCTTCATCAATGGAATGGATGAGAAACAATTGCATGAACATATGTAAATTTGGTCTACCTATACTTCGGAAAGTAGAAAATGCGCTGTGCATGTCCAAAACTCTCAAGAGGCAAAGTTTTCTCTTTTCTGCTATGGCAGGAAATGGGAGTGAATATTAGAATGTGGTGTAAATTACTTGAATGAGGAAACATATAAATTATTTATATCACGTGTACTGAGATAGGGTTTGGGGAAGGGAGAGAGGGTGACAGTATGACGGTGATCCTTTCTCCTTTTCAACGGTCGAGAGTGCTGCTGTAAACGTCCTATCGTTTTGTGATTGTCCATGTGGAAAATAAGAGAACTATGCATCATGCTCTTAGAGCAATTGTGCCACTGCTGATTTATCGAAAAATTTCTCGAGCTACATTTTCAACCATAAAGTTGGCTCTAGCTTTTTTTGGATCGAAATTTCTGTTCTGTGGGCATCCTGGTGTTCATTGGGTATATGAACATAGTATTCATGTTGTTGACACGTATGACTGTTCCATCCCATCACTACCACAATCGCTCGGTATAAAAACTCCATCTGCCCAAAAACTTAATTTCTTGGCCGTTCATTTCGTTTTTTTTCCAAAAAGTTGACTACATACGGGTTTTTGTGAAGCACATAGCTAGTATGACGTTTTAACTGGCGTAAGTATTTAGTGATGTAGTGTTTTTTTCTCAAGGCTTATAGTCAGTGGTTTATCTTCCAGTGTCCGGAAGGAATTGTAGGCATATACGTGTATCTCATTTTACAGGGTTTCAAAGGTTTTGATTGGCCAAACATTAATTATACGTACTATCCTGATTAAGATCACGACATGAAAAAATAATTTGATTGACCCGGTTAGATGATTCATTTTCATACCCAAGATAGTTAAGATAGTTTAATAATAAATAAATAAATTACTAAATAAAATAATAATAAGCGTATAGAAATTCAACCCAATGTGTTCGAGCAATCTATTCCGAGAAATATCCACGAATGTCTATGTATCTCTGACTTGAATCAAATGCTCTAATCGTTTTTCTTCTTTACTAATGCAGCTTGGCGTCTTTTTTTTCTCCAAGCCACAAGGTTTGATAAGATTTGGAGTTGAAAAATTACCCAAGCGTTGGGTAATAATTATATATAATGGTGGTTGATAAATTGCTGATTGATTTTTGCAAGGTATTAAGCTCAAATTGATACTTTTATCACTGGTATAGATAAATGCAAACCTATGTATCAATTTTAGCTCGTATACTTTAGTTTTCATGCCCTCGTGACATTTATCTATTAAAAATATGGAGTCATTTCTAAATTTCAGCCAACTTAAACTGGGTATGATGTATAGAGATGCAAAATTCATTGTACAAGGTCCCGCGCACAATCCTTTAGTTTCTCTGAGAGCTCTTTAAGTGAAGTATCTCTTTCAAAGAAAAATTGCTTGGCACTTGTAGCCTGAGATTCTTTCTCTCTCTATCTCTTTCTCTCTCTCCCTCTCTCTCTCTCTGTATGAATAGTGTACTGATACGAAAATGACTAACCACGCTTATCATTTCCATGTATGGTGCCACTGGTGTTTCTTCTATGCATAGAGAAGAGGCGCATTGTAGAGAAACATGAGGCATATTGAGCCTTTGAATGTATACTTGAGGGAGAGAATAAGGGGGAAAAAGAGTGGGAAAAGAGAATGGAGTGAATTGACGCGTTTTACGGAACTCAATGAAAGTAGGCAAAAGGCCTTGATGATTCATGGAAAAAGGCCTGGAAGGCATAACGGATACAGTCGTATTTCATCGCAAATCTCTTTTATAATTAAATACACTGTTTCATTCACCTCTTTCACTTCATAATTCCCTGATTTTCTACTCCTCGACAATCACCCCTGCTCTGCTGCGGGGAAAAGGCGTGAAGTGGAGTGCAAACGAATGGGAAAAGGGGCGTTTCCCAGGGGACATGGAGGGAAGGCAGAGTACAAGAAAGGACACCTTTCTTTGTACACTCTTTTGAGATAAATTCAGAACTGCCGTCACTTGTCTGATGGCGCTCTCAAATTAAAGGCGCAAGAACGAAGGTGGTTGCGGAGTCACACACCGGGGTGCGTCACTGGAGGGAAATCTGCTCTCGTAAAATCGCAAAGACGCTAAACCTATGAGAATTCCTCGAAAAGTTAGACGGCAGGATACCGTCCAAGTGATGATGAAAGACAAAGAAACAAATTGTATGGAAGGAATCCTTAGAGATACCTTATAATGTTAAATGTCGCGGCGCATTAGTTTTTCATTCTATTTACGTTAACAAACAGATTCACATTGATATATAAACGCAAATTGATGTTATTTTTGAGCACTGAAGTGACTAAATTGAACTGTATCAGGCTGTACTTGGTGGAAGTTGTCCATATTCATGTTGAATGAAAACACTTGGTCATCTTCCGCAGGTTAATTTTCTGGAACGAGGCGTTCCACCACACTGTGGCATAATCATGTGCGGCGTTCTTCAGTAGGATCGTAGATATATTGCCCTTGACCGAAGCGTTGGGAAGAGAGTGTGGGGGAGGGTGGGAAGATGAGTGAAGTGGAAGGGGATGGGGGCGTGGTAGTAAAACTTCTCTGGGTGGACCAAGGAAGAAAAATATAAGAACAGCGGTTTTAGCTTGAGACAGCTTGGTGGCGGGAAAAAGGGTGGGGAAATGGGAAGAAGGGAGTATTGTAGTTTTAAATGGCAACTTCACTACCCCGGACCGGACCCTCGAGGAGGAAGGGGTGTTTAAGTCACACATGTGGGAGGGTCAGCAACGGTTTGGGGGGAAAGGGAAGCCTCAGAGTGTGGTATCCTTTGTTGGAATGGCAGGGGGTGGCAAGTGGAGGGGAAGGGTGGCTGAAAAAAATCATTACACAGCTGTAAATTTTTAATTTACCATGCTTTATAATTTCTTGTATTTCTAATGTGTCTGTTTATTCCTTTTTCTACGGGATGCAAACGTTTAGGGATGAAATCACTCGTGTAACCCCTCTCCAAAAGATCCTTTGCGAGATTGGAAGATGAGTCCTCCAATCGGAAGCATCTTTCGTGCTCCTTGTCTCTTGTTTTGAGTGCTCGGCCAGTCTAGCCGATGAAAACCGTAGAGCACCCCGACGTCTTACACCCCAGCTTGTTCACACCAGTCTATTCAAGCACTGCCTTTCTGTCTTGCACGTTAGAGAGAAACTTTCGGAGATACTACGGTGTATACTGGGCTATTATCACATGGGGGGTAGCAGGTTGGCTAACCTATAGGAAATCCCATTTAGGAAAGCAGGTTACACCATTTTTGGAAATCTAATGGTTGGGGGCAAGGGACGCATTGACCAAAATAGTTTATTGTTTCAATTTATTTTTACAATTTTATTTACCCATTATGTAGGTCTGTAGCCATTGCTAGCAGCTATTGCTTCAATGGTCATCAACTCAATGTTGAAATTCACTTTTTTGAGGGTTTAAATAAATAATCTATGAACCACAGAATAGAAAGCGGCATGTTTATGAGAGTGGTGGTGGGCAGAGTCAGTAAATACAACAATTGGAATACCCAGGGGATTGAAGCGATTTTTTTATTCAGGGGCTTGGACGCTTTTTTTTAGAAGGATGCTTGTAGTTTTGCTCGCCAAAATTTATATCGGCAACCGTTGAATGCATAGCTGTTTAATTAAATAATTTTACCAAATAATTGAGAATTACCTAAGTGATGAAATAAATGAGCCGTCATATCGTACATTTAAATTAGAGCTGTTCATTAAATTTGATGTTACTATGCCGTGAAAGCATATCAGTTGCTTCAGACGCACTTTTTTCATCATTATTTTGAAGAACTCATAACACTAAAATCAGTTTCTGACAGTCATTATCATTGTTCAAATACTTCTTACAAATCCATTTCTAATAATCGAAACTGTGGTGACATAGATTTATCTGAGGATAAGAATAGAAATTGCTTAATAATTAAAGACTACATCATATTTGTTCTCTATTGACTATTCCTTATCATTTTTACACAGATTACGTGAAATGTACAAGCGGCCAACAAATTTATTTTGTCAGTGCTTTACGGAAATGATGTGATTTATTTCAAATGCCATCATTATATAGAAAAATGGACTTTTAAAGATATTTTACAAACATTTCCATAGGTATTCGGTGAAAAAGAATATACATATAAAAATCTTGTAAGTAGTTAAATTTGTTTTCTTTTTCGTTCATTTGTTCCGTCATCTCTTTCGTTCGCAGTAATTTTGAACAAGAATGAAAGAAAACAACATTCAATGTACATTTGACTGAATAACATAAGTCGTTATAGACAATTCGATTTTTTCAGCGGCGCGATTCAAAAGTGTAATCACCTATTTGCACAAAAAATATATTGATTATCAATTATTAACTCCTTTTCAATATATTTGGCAAAATATATATGCAATCAACGTGGTTTTCTGGTATTTCATGACAATATCAATAATTGTTTAAGGCGATCTATTCTCGTGGAAATCACAGAAAATGTACGCCAAACTCGATTTTTCAGAAATTTTTATTTCGTAACCATACTGCGAACTTATTTAATAATTAAGTTTGCAAACATACGATATATAGACATTGATCAAAATGACCTGATAATAAGACGTGGGCCTAATAAATAACTTTGACTAAGTATCCCGGGTGAGATACTGCTCCCATTCACTTCAGACTCCACGTTCTGAGAAATTTTCAATTTCAAAATTCTATATCCTGAAACTCGGGAAACGAAATAGTTCCTGTAAATTTACGAACTTCAAGAATATGCCCAGACCAATTCAAAAGTTCCTCCGCATGTGGCGTTTATCGGTGACCAAGAGTTGTAAAATTACAAAAGTAGTGTACATTTATAATTTTTTTAGCCCATTACTAGAATTGAGGCTGATTTTTAATGATGTGCATAGGTGTAAACGAGTTCCCTATTCTTTTTTAGGATACTTTACTCCTCTCGCTAACAGATTGAACTCAGGCAACATAAAGCAAAGGTGCGTGACCTTAGAAGTCTTACAGCAGGACTATTCCAACGAAAAAATGGTGATAATGAAATTAGGTGAAACCATTGTTCTTCTCTCACTCCAAGCCGTTTGCTTAGGCCTTAGTATAAGGCTTTTGCCAGTAGAGATCCCTAAACATGACGTTTTAGAAGCCATATTTAATAGAAATGACGACCCTTAGCTTAACTCAAGTGATTACCAATCGCGGATAGTGTAATAGTGTTATGTATGTATGTTATGTATGTTAGTATATAATAGTGTTCTTATTATAATTCAAACCTGAGATTCCTCAAACTACACATAGCAATTATTTGCGAATGCAACCGTACAAATTAGCTATTAATGAACTGTAAGTTCAGTGTAGGCAGGAAATGACTGCTAATGATAAAGTGATAGGCATAGCCTACCTGCCATGAGCGGGAATTGTATTATTGTTTGCTAATCTTCTATTTTTAGTTTAATTGAAAGGACTTTGGTTACTAAGGAAAAGTTTTAAGCGACAGTTTTTATGAGTTTTGAGACTATTTTTGTACTCTTTGATAATGACTTTTAAGGATCAATGTATTTTAAAATGAGGAATACGTAAAGATGAGCGATGAAGTCACCACTGCAATATAGATCTGTGGACGCATTTTAAAAATTACTGTTGACTCCTCATTCAGTGAATCCACCATCTCAATTCACCGTCTTTCCGTTACTTCTATTTTTGCGCAAGGCGCAATAATTGAAATGGGGTGATGGAATACGAGACTTGGGCTTTGAATTTAAAGCGACGCATTAGATAGGCTGGTATTGATACGAAAATGTGTGGGATAGAAATATGCGTGGAGAGACGTAGAGTGCAGCGTTAAAATGGCCCCACGAGATGAAATATTACTCTTTGATATTCAAAAGTAGGAAAGAGTGAACGCAACGGAGTCACTGGTGACTTAAGTACCCCTTCTTCTCATACTCTCCTTCAGGGATGCACACCCTCATCCTCAACGCTTCAAGGATGCTTGGCATCGCTTCCACTTCCATCCCTTTCCTCCTCATACTGAAGTGGAATTGGATATGTTCCCCTTCGTATTTGCATCCGTGTGACCAAGCATTTTATACGCTTCCCATGTCTCATATCCACGTTGCTCTCTCTTTCTCTTCTCCCCACGGGAGATTTTCAGAGGCAAGATCCAGGTGGAAAACGGGTTAGGGAAGGTTTGACGGTTCTATCCAAGATGTGACGAGGGGAAAAATATGGGGTTGTGGGGCAAGGTGAACAGTAAATGCATACGAATAAATGTACGCAGGAGAATAATTTATTTTTAACTAGCGTTAGAGATGTATCTGAGTTGGATATAGGTATTTCTGTATACATATAAATCCAACACTGTCGATAGATAATCTCTTAAAAAATAAACAAAAGTTTTCTTCCAAAGGTTTCTTGTTGAGATAGCCCTAGCGTTTCAAGAAGATTGTGAAGGTTATATGAATCAGATATGGAAGATTATCAAATATATAGATATAATTACAAATTCGGCATACTTTAATTGATTTACTCTTAAATATTAGGTATTAAATGTATTAAGTCTTAAAGCTTATATTTTTACCTTTTCATGCAATTATAAGTTATACGATATTTGGAGACAATCGACCCTCGGCAACCCTTGCCACAGGGGTGCCAAACATTTAACTTTTATGGATGAGAATTGTTTGTTTCTCTCTAGTCAGATACCAATGGTAAATTTTGGTATATTATCTCTGTGATAGGTATATCTTTCCTATATTAACATTTTTCGATTCTAAAAATAAATTAATGGCCGTTAACATTGCATAAATGAATTGCATTAAAATAATAATTATTTAAAAAGTTGACGTTCCATAGTGTAAAGGCCACACACAGAGCGAGTTAACGCGTTTTTTGTCTTTCGCGACTATTCCCAAACATACTCCTTATTCTTCCGGTTTTCCACCTTGTAAGTGAATGTTAAAAACAAATATAAATTAATTAGTGCAAATAAACCACCAAATTCTTCAAGTTTATCGTTCTGTAAATAAATATATCAATAAAATTAAATTGATTGATGCATATTATCAACATAGCGCTTTATGCAAATAGTGGTCTCCACTCATTAAAGCATAAACAAATATTTGCGATTACAGAAAGGCTTTTGCACTAAAACTTTGGCTAACTCCGTGATTACGGTTGCCCAAACAAATAATTTTACCATAAAAGACTTTGAAACACCAAAACTGAGGTAAATATATGAGTACAATTTGTATGGTGGCCCTTTTCTCAGTTTAAGGCATTTTGTCAGTAGTTGTTTCAGTTGCATTTCCTCGCCATTTCAACTTCCTGACTCTGTTCGTGAACCCGAAATCTTTCTGATTTCTTGTGTTCTCTCGAAGACACCCTAAGTTGCCTTGACTGATAGTCTTGATGTATATTGTATTAGTAATCGGTACTGGTATCTTTTGGATTAAAGAAAAGCATGTGTACCAGCAGGAAAGCTTTTTTTATATTGTCGGTAAGAAACTTAAGAAAGCTACCCTCCGCGCAAATAGTCAAGTACTTCATCGATACCCTCACCACGCTCATCTAGTATAGGAGAGAGTGCCTTTTGCAGTACGCCAAATAGTCAAGGAAACGCTAAATTTTTCGGCGAAGGCCCAGAGAGATTTTGCAAGGATTTTGGTGATTCTCACCGGGAGTTGGTTCGGATGCGGCTCAAGCTGTGTCATCAACTACTAAAGACATGGCAAACAGCTATCTTGAGGAAGATGTATGAACCAATTTCACTTTATTTACTACTCACAATGCATATGATGTTTTATATTATGTTTCCCTTGAAGTTATTTTTGTGTTTTGTAAACACACAGCGCCTGGCTGCAATTCATTGAACCATTTACTTTGTTCTCTCGGAACCTATTATCAGAGCGAGAAAATTGTCTAGTCTTTTATACACATCATGCCACTATCATATGTATCACCTTATTCTAAAAGCAACGTTTACAGAATCAGTGGCACCTTTCTTTGGATGAGAAAAACCCCTTTTCATGCTGCGTCAGAACAAGAAGCCAGAAATCAATATTATTTAATTTACGATAGGATATATGAATTCTAAAATTTCCATTGCTATGGAGGGCAAAACTAAGAAAAAAATAGAAGCCATTTATTAAAACTAGGAGTTTGGTGCCTAATACGTAGTTAGTCGTTTTGTAATTCGTTGTAATCTATAAAATATTAAAATTTTAACTAGTCACAGCAACGAGATGAATTACTGAAGACCTGCTCAATATTTATTGAAAAAATCCCCATCAGGAATACAATTCCTAGCACGAGGTGCTGTTAATGGTGCCCACTGAATCGCTAGAGCTTTGTGGTGCAGAAAATCGTTACGTAAGCATAATGAAGATTGGATCGGTCGATTTTGCTTATTTGTAGGCATGCACTACGTGAAAACTTGGCTTTCCGTTTCAGGAGCTTCTACAACTCCAATGTAGGACAAAACATTATCTGTTGTTTTTTTTTCCTTCTCAATATTTTCTCACCCCACAGCGCTTGGGACATGACAGGATGTCCACTGTGATGCAACGAAACCTTCACATAACCGCTTCACCTTTCATCCCTCACATCAGTATACATTGTTACGCCCCTTCCGGATTTTTATGCATTTAAGATCGTGACGTTGAGTGGGTACTTAAAAAATTACTGCAGATCAGTCGAATCCTTAATCAATAGAAAAGTTCTTTTACGCATTGACTAACCGAAGGCTACTTTAATTCGTTGGCATACGGTTACATTACGGTTCCACCATTAGCGGCTGAATCTGTGAATTTCATCCATTGCAGGACTTGAAATTTCTTGTGACTTTATTTGAGTATAACAACTATAACTCAAGGTATTGCAATAACAAAGGCGTTTCATATTCATAACTTATATATCATGGACGCTTATTGTATACATTATCACTCTATGATTAATGAATGGCTGTAGTATTAGAGAAAAAAATAGAAGCTACCATTCACGACGGATAAAATTCAAGAAATTCACCCATATACGTTCTCCCTTCAAGCCTCCGAGGCTTTCCTGATCTTCCAAAGTAACTCTTCGGATACTATTTATCTTTTCTGCTTTAAAATGCTAGATAGATGTCTACATCTACATAATTCCCTGCGAGCTCCGCATGGGCGTGTGGCAGGGGGTGTTACGTTACCAGCCATGTAAGGATGTAAGTTTTTGGGAAATGAAACGGTGACATGTATTATAGGAGTGTATTTAGTGGAGCTCAATTTTTCTTGTGGTCAATTATTGTGCGTGGAAAGAACGAGTTCTTGTACCTATTTCTTCGGCAGTGTATCTCTCTTATTTTTTCGTGTCTGTCAGACCTAGAGATGTAGTGAGGAATCACGATAAAATTCTTTTTTTTTAATTCAATTAAATTTTTTTTCATTTCAATTCAATTAAAAATTTAATTAAAATTCTTTACTCTGTGTCACTTTGAAAAATATCAGTTCTGAATTTCTCAAGCAGCAAGCAAGTAATTATGGAGTAAAGGTAGGGATATAATAACTTACGGCTGTGGCTCGAGGAATGCTTTGCTTCAGGTCTAATCACTCCAGAGAGATGCCTACGCAACGCAATGGTCTCGAAAAATTTTACTAAGTGTTTTCTGGTGCAATGATATATTCACGTTATCAAAAAGAGCCGACTGTTAATGGAATTCCTTTCAAAATGGCTTTTTTGTTCTTTGCCTTCGCCGTTTGTCTTTCCCTTGAAAATGTTTTGCGTCGTGATCTATCAGTAGTGTAATAACTGGAGCACCATCATTATATCATTTTATGGAAGAAATATACGTATGCCTACAACAAATAAACCTCATGCAAGCCTTGATATCTTAAAAATGTCTCCTCGTCAATTCAATGCGTATACCCTGACGAATGGAGACGAAGAATCTCTTTTGATTCCTGCCCATACCGATAACTGTGTGGCATAATAGAAGCTTAAACGTCTTACAAAACCAAAAGAACAAATAATTTACTTAGATGATGAAAAAAAAGTAACAGAAAGAGATGTACAAGAAGATATACCTTAGGAATTTATGAAGTTTAGAGGAGTAAATTTACATTTACATACCACCCTGTGAGCCACATCATGGGCATGTAGCATGGGGTGTTAGCCGTGTAAAGATGTAAGAAATTAGGTTTTTGGAGGTGAAATGATGAGTTGTATTAAGGGAGGGTATTGAGTGCAGGTCGTATTTTAATTTGGTCAATTATTATGCGTGGAAAGAATGAATTGTTGTGCTTCTGTGAGAGAAGAAGAGTATAATTTTTAGTAGAGGAGGACAGGACGATATGAAAAACTATACAGAAAAGAAGAACCAAATAGATTGAACCCACTCAGAGGTACAATGGGAGTGCAACTGAAAGTATGATTGAGGGGAAAACTCCACAGAGGAGTCCTAAAGATTATGTTCGTCGACCGAATAAAGAGGATAGTGCATAGGAAGTGATACCAGGAAGTAAGGGACCTATTAATTAGATAGTCAGCCAGTCTTAGAATTGAACGACCAATAAAAGTGAGGAAAATAAGAAGTCGTGTGACGCATCTCACCGGATGGGATTTTTTTCGCAATTTTCATGCGGACATTGAATCAGAAACTCGTCTGCCAAGAGTAGGAGGTTCCCTCGCACTGATGAATGGTCTCGAATGCCACCTCTGTTTCTTTCCCCAGTCTCGTCAAGACGATAGGTCTGTGCTTGGTGGTACAACTAAAGGCCCTTGTTAACACAGGCACTACTAGTTCCATCATCTTAAAAAGTCTGCCGAGAAGTTTTCTCTGGAAGAAGTTGGCGGTAGAAGGAAGTAAGAGTAGAGTTAGAGGTATTGGGGAGGTTTATAATGAGGAAGACGGAGAAATAATTGACCGATTGCCCTTCGACCCACTCACAAAACGATTTCTGCCAGCAAATACAAGGAAAATGAAAAAAAAATCTACCCAGAAGTTTTCTCTGGAAGATGTTGGCGGTAGAAGGAAGTAAGAGTAGAATTAGAGGTATTGGGGAAGTTTATAATGAGGGAGACGGAGAAATAATTGACCATTTTCCCTTCCCTTTTTTGAACCTTTTTCCGATTACTGCCAGCAAATACAAGGAAAATGGAAAAATGAACTTTTTAGTTCCATCTGAGGTGATAGTTAATCAAAAAGACTTGTATTACTTTTCTTTTACACTCTGTTTTATTCTCCAACGACCAGTTTCATCGCATAGGCAACATCTTCAAGCATTGTCTTTGCAATAAAATGGATAGACTGAGAAATAACATTGTGAATAAGTTACAGAATTTTTTGATTCAATAATAATAGATAAATAAGTTGCGCCTGATACAACCGAATAATGGTGACATTGTTCCAAAATTCGACTATGTATTTTTGCTCATTTGCAGAACTGGCTGACACATTTATGAATTGCCGAATCTCTGAAAAATGGGTGTAGGGAAGTAGATATCCATTTATCACAAAACCTTTTAGCCATAGAATCTACTGCTGTGATTTTCTTTTTTTTCACAAACGAGAACACAATTCCGGCATCCTATAAAGCCAAAGGCTTTCTTGTCCGCAAATGGTATAGTAAAGTAACTCGAGACATGTCATCTCATGGATAAAACAGTCATAACTTCACACTTCTTAAAATATTCAGTCACTCAATGATCAAGGATTGGATGAGTCACATAGGAAGGTGAAAATGGCGGAAAGACGATGGATGAATTCCTGGATGAAATTTCCCTGGTCATGGAACCCATTTTTAATCACCCCGGAATAATTAATGGCTGAGTACATTAAGTTCATCCTTTTCCTCCCATTAAAAGGCTTTCCGAGGGCTACTGAATGAGAAACCTGGCCCGTATTTTATTGCTTGGGCCATTAATACGCTAATGTAGGATAGGACAGCCACCCTTACCTTTCTATTACCTAACACTTTCATATCTATTTTCTATTCACTGGGGACATATATCCCCCGTTTTTTACCTTAAAATCCATGTCTCATCCTTTTTACTCGTAAATCCGCCCACTTCCCACTTTGTCTCCCAAACTAACCTTCAAAACTTTCGCCAACACCCATGATTCCATGCGTCATTATTTAATTTTCACTGGCCGCTACTTTATATTCTTTGCTTTCATTTATCTCTGCATAGAAACTCTTTTTCATCGCTTCATTGTTGTACTTTTATGCTGTTTTAGCTATCCAATTTCCTATCTTTTATTCCTTACTCTGCGTGATCTTCCTCTACCTATTCTTCCCATCTCCATTACATCCTCGGCTCACACTTAATTACCTCAACCCACCCCACCATCATACATTTTCATAGAAATAGGCTCTCCTAGGTCCAAAAAAGAATATATTATCTCGAAGGACCCCTGGTAATAAAAACATCAAGCCACCATCATTCTCCAAGTTATGAGCTACCAGATGGGGTCCCACCCGTTTAGGACCGATTCCCACCACCCCTCGGCACTCCGTGCGCCCATAAGTGTCAAAACTTTTATTATTATTAGCCACTCTTTCAAAATTTCTTTTTCCTCCATAAAATGATGTAAAGAAGGTGCTTTGGTTATTACGCTCATGAGACCATGGTGCAAAATATTCCAAGGGAAAGACAAACGGCGAAGGGAAAGAACAAAAACGCCATGAGAGGAATTCCATCATCAGTAGGCTTTTTCGAAAATGTGAATGTATCATTTCACCAAGGTGCACTTAATGACACTTTTGGAGATCATTGCGTCCCGTATATCTCTGAACTGATTAGACCTGAGGCAGAACATTCAGAAAAAGAAGCTGGAACGCTCAGAGGAATTGAGTAAAACCTTAGCTTTCTTACCAACGTTATTTTCAGTCAGAATACATCCGATCGAGTTATTCGCTACATTTAATTTCATAGACGCGTTTCATAATGCTGTCTTTAAGAGAGTATGGGCAAGGCAAGTGAAATGTCTTTCAATGCTTAAGTGTAGTAGAAGTTTTATTGTCATCGGTTGTGGCAGAGCAACGTCATGGCCCGTACGACCGGAGATGCTCGATTTGAATGCCACTGAGATAAAAAAAATACTAGGCCAAACCTCATCACAATAGAAGAGCTACTATTGTAAATCCAAGATCCTCATTTCAGTAATTCCGATCTCTGTAAGATTTAAGTCTCTCCCGGCGAATACTTAGGCGAATGTAAAGCTCTCGGGTTTCCAACCGAGTGATGGTGGTTTGTGGCACCAACGTTTAAAGGGTGTAGGCTGCCATCATCCTCAGGTTGATGGGTCCTCACGGTGATGTCCTCAGGATTTTGCTCTCTAAAATGGTATTATTAAGGTAAAAATAGTAAATTATTACCAGTAGGGTCAATATTAAAGTTTATTCATCCTAATATTGAGGGCTTAGCGCTTCGCGGCGAATATTCTGCCCCAAGTTGGAGCATAGCACATCCATCCGCCCTAGGAGATGGTGCCACGTGATTTCTTGAATTTGCTTCAACATACACGAACTGAATTTTCAGTATAGCTTCCCTGGCTTTGATTCATAAGATAGTTCTTATAGACCTTCAGAATGCAAACTTTAATGACAGACGCCTTTCTTATTCATACAGCTAATTTTTAGAACGAATTAGAATTTTTAGAATGAAAATGATCAAGTTCTGGGTTTCAAACGTCACTCTCCAGGCATAGAGCAAGAAATAGAGAACACTGATTCACCATTTATTTAACTATAATCTCTGCTCTCAACCAAATGTGATTTAAAATTTTTTCAGCTCAGAGTTAAATCACAAATTTAGATGGCTCACCTATGTCATACATTATTTTCCTATTTAGTAACGTATTATTCTTAGAATTCATCACAATTGCCGGTAAAACCCGCAATGTATACCATAAGAAATGCTGGGCGGCAAAACCTGAGTGAAGATGATCGGGAGGCCAGCAGGAAGGCCTGGCTTTTTTGCTGGCGCCATCAACAGCGTCCACGTGTGGCCAGATTTATTGCGCACTCCGCCTGGAGCAGCTCTGAACACTAAAAAAAACATTTCGGTCACTATGGGTAGTTTACCACGGAGGTTCATGCTCTCCTTCCCCATGTATTTTCTCGTGAGAAGACCTCCCTCAACACGTCTATGGTGCCGTGTGGCGGCTTAATGGAAAACTTTGTGTATGCAATATATGTATATCCTTCGTAATCTTGGGAAAGGACTATCGACCATGTGATACGACAAGGGCTAGTGTTTTTGACATAACAATATTTTGGTTGAAAAATCGTTTATTTCATCCATCTATATAAGCAGATACACTAAGGTTAGAATAAAAGTTACTTCCTTATCTTCTAGAGACCTTTTATATTTACAACTCTCGAATGACGCCATTCAAATACAGAGGAATTGAAATCATTAGCACTGAAATGTTTCTCCGCATGGCTTTAAAAGAAATGTTCGTATTTGCCTAACTATCCAGAATTTATATCGTAATAACGTCTTTTTCCGTAAACGTTAACTCTACTTTAGCCATAAATAAAAATTAACTCCTTCGTATTATTTCATTTAGGTCGTTAATGCTCGTATTAAATCAGCTTAAGCTGATGAGAGAGAAATTAAGGTTTAAAGCCGTGATCATAGTCATTACCATTCAGATAAAAGCTGATGAAATTTTAACTTGTCTTAGGTAATGGCAATTTCTTTTTTTTATCGTTGTCCAATTATTATTACCATGTAGTAATCTGTCTACACCTCGAAATACACCGAGTTATTCAGATACGATATTCATAACGTCACGCCGCGCCGTTAACATCATAACAGTATAAGGAAAGTTTATTCTGGCACTGACTGGATGAACAGAATATAGACAATGGAATCGCATAAGCCGGTTGCTATACTCACAACTTCTTCTATCGCATAAACACGGCTTCTATCTCTAATGTAATCCATAATTACTATTGGATACAGCGTGAAGATCAATATGGATAAGATAATAATCCTAGTAGCAAGTAGGCATGGCACGAAGGCTGACATAGCCCTGGATGGAGAGAGATTAGAGAATGTAGAGCAATTTAGTTACCTCGGAAGTAGGATAACAGGAGACGGACGTAGCTTAAATGTTCTAATTTGCAGGATTAACCACGCTAAGTGAGCCTTCATTCGTAAAGCCAAGCTGCTCACGTCGAAGAATATAGACAAAAATATAAGAAAATTGCCAATAGAAACAGTTTTGTGAAGCATATTCGTCTATTTCAGCAAGATATGGGCTCTTAAAATGGAAGGAAAGATAAGGATAGATGCATTTTAGCTATGGTGCTATCGCCATATGCTCAAAAATCAGTTCGAGGGATAAAATCACGAATAAGATCTTGAGAAGAGCGGAAGAGGTGCTTTTCCTGTGGAATACAGACAGAAAACGTTGCAACTCCGGGATTGAGCACATAGTGAGACATAAAGGACTGTTACTCACATTACTAGAGGGCTCTGTGTAAAAAAACGCAAGAGGTAGACCAGAATGGAGTTCATAGACCAAATCATATAGGATCTAGGCTGCCACATGCATGCGGAGCTGAAGCGATTAGTAGGAGATCACCATGCTTGGGAAACTTCTCCAAACCAACCTTCGGGTTGACAACAAAAGAAGAAGATACTCACGTATGACTACGAGCCTCTCGTCGTTCGATGGCTTCGTGTAGATGGGCGTCTCCATCGAGACCTCGCACGAGTATATTCCGCTCGCCTTCAAAGACAGGCCGGTTAAGCGGATTTCATTTTCATTGCTGCCAATCCACTGTAGTGTAGAGATGAGGCGAGATATGAAACATGAAAGAGAGAGCGAGTGATGGTATAAGAGACAGTCCTGGGTTGGACATACTTTAAGAAAGTTAAGCTTTCAGCTGTTTTTCAGCACAGATCACCGCTATGTTCAAACGAAAATATTTGGATGCCATTAGAATTTGAAACGAAACATTCAAATGAGACATTTTTTGCAGTAGTTTTTTATGGCGATTCTTAATTTATTTGAAACTTTTTACAGCATTTGCAACTCGGCCGATAATCAGTTTTTTGACAGCTATGTTCCTTTCCATCATTGCTTCATTTTCAGTCAAGCATGGAGGGGGAACTTCTTCTAGTAGGTACGGAGCGATTATTGGATGGAGAAAGGTTACCTACGAGAATCAAAATATAGTTAACGCATATGAAAAGTGAAAATAACGACCACGCTGAGTTTTTAAATTGCGTTTGATGGTTGATAAAAAGCTTACAATATTGTTATTTGTATTTAACATAGTTGATTTTCCGCTCTCTAGCATTGATTTTCAGAATTTAGTCAATTCTTCCCAGATTGTGCAGTGAGTTTAGTTTTTAAAGGATTGGGTTCTCCAGTATCAACTCAGCATTCATCATTTTCCTTGTAACTTCGAGGAAATCATGGAAAGTAAGCTCCAGCGCCCAAATCCTGGGCAGAATTTTTATTACCCCCCACACAGGTTTCGACTGTGTTGAATACAAAATCGTCCTTTATCGCCAACAAACTGAGGCGTTCGACCAAAAGGATTCCAAGGAAGGTAAATATATCTGATCTCATCTTACTATTGGTACTTCGGAGGTCGCATTTCATGAAAATTTGACCGTGCCTTCCAAGTTCTTCCATTCTCAGAAGTTTGATTGGCGTTATCGTAATTACTGTTATAGTGTAGGTATTTCTGTATGAGTGTCCTTTCTCTTTTTTACCAAATTAACTATGGATGCGGCGACAGTCTGACAACTATAGAATGAGCACCACAGCCTAAGCCACTACTGCTTCACCTAAAATCAATATCTAGTAGGTTACGAATGAATTTGTTCTGAAAGCCCTCTTTTATACATGTTTTTCATTATTTTCCTTTCTCTAAACTCAGAACTTGTGAATCGTGGGTATGGATCTACCATTACTCATAGAAGTAAAAGTTTTGTGTAGAATCCATTCGCGATGGAGGAATTGACATTAAAGCGATGGAGTTAACTAATCGTGATAAATCCTAACCTCTGTCTGACAATATTAGGTATCCAAACGAATTTCTCGTTGACATAATATGGAGAAAACCAAAACCGTGATGTTTTCCGATGGAAAACTGTTTTGAAAAGTGTTGAGTCGCAATGAGCAACCGTAGTAGTGAGCCACTCTTTGAGAATATATCCGTTATGACAATGTGTTTCGCTCGTAGGAATGATTTTCAAAGATAAATATTCGTCACATGGCCCCCTTTTTTGTTTCCTTTATATAGAATTTTTCAATCAAATATAACTCAGGAATAACTTTCAATTTACAAGAAATATGGCTTATTCTTCCCTAAGATATGTTATATATATTTTCTAAGATATGTTATATTATATTCCCTAATGTGCTGAGTTTTCTTTTTCATATCAATATCCATCCTAGCCTTGGGGATAACTCAGATATGTCATGAGTATTAAGTTAATGTTTCTCCCAAACAATTTTTGTGAGAATGATTCATTTGTTTAAAATGCTACGCTTATGTAGTATATTTTTAGCTGGATCTAACCTAGTCACAACAATCTACACGCATCTCGGTATCACCTACGCATGCTTCCAGACCTTCGCCATTCGTCAATTTTTAACAATTCTTTATTAACGAGTTTGCTATTACCCTCCCTATGAAATGTTGCTGAAACCCGGGTCGTACGTATAATATAATTGTGTGGATTGAAACTAAGTTGTTTTTATGATGAGTTATTATGATGACCATCTCTGTTTGAAAAAAACACATGACATTCTGTTTTGAAATAGTCTCCCCTCGAATATATCGACAAATGCTCTGCGAGTGCGAAGCTGTCAAAAATATACATAGCGTATGCCAGTAACAGCAGATCAAAGGGCACATCTGCAGTTTTCTTTTTGATTTGGTAACCATTAATTGTTTCACCAATTTGTTTCCCGTTCTTGCAGCATTAAAGAAATCTGCTAAAATTGTAGTACTTCACTAAAATGAAAATGCTAGAATCTCATGTAGTTCATTGTGATACGTGGGATTGGTCGAATGATATAATATGTAAAGTTGCCGGAGAAGTATAGCTCTTCGAGCAAACTTAAGGCTTAGAATTAATTTCACTGAATTTTTTACTATAATAATACAATGAAAATATATACAAAAAAAGCAGATCCGATGAAACCAAAACTTCACTGAGTGTCTCTTCTAAGGGACAGTCCCTCCTACCAAAATTTTCGGCTATCACTTCAAAGGACAAACTCCAGTAGCTGCGACGCACATGTGCGTTAGCGGCAGCGAACGTGTTAACAAAATATAAAAACGTACAATTAGGATTTTTTTAATGGTTGATTTGGAACAATTACTCACATCCAGGGTAGCTCCGGGGATGGTGAAATTCCTGAAGGGTGGGTTCCTCCCCCGGACGAACTGGAACAGCTTGTGGTCACCGTCCTTAAGCCACTCCACTTTGTGCAAATGAGTCGTACTCACGCCGTGCTCGCACTTGAGCACCGCGGACTCACCGACAAACACGTAGTTTGGGGCGCGAAGCAGAACGTCCAAAGCCGCCGCGCCATCTGCAGGATACAGCGAAACACAGAATTAAGCTATTATAAATGATTCAAAGTTGTTATTGAATTGAGTGATTTTCTCACAAAACAATTTTCCATGACTCAATTCTTATGATTTAAATATGAAATTTTTCTATTCATTAAATCGATCTAGAGTTTTGAATGAGCAATCGTGGATTATATACTGCACAATAAAATGCTGAGACACAAGAGATAATATAAAGGTACATAGAGCCCGGCAACAGAGGAACATTTCTAGGATTACCTTCATGCAAACATACATACCAATAATGCCGTTCCCTTCCGGGGTAGGCACACTCACAAAGTTTCACTCATAAATGCATATTTGTACACCTAATTCTGCTTCAATAATTTCCTCCATACTGACCTATCCTTGCAAACCTCTTTTGCTTCATTTACCCCCATACACGCCCTCCTGATTTTAAGACTCCTAATATTCCCCCTCCTAAGAATTTCCTCTACCACATTCAACCACAGCTTTCTCGGCCCACCTCTACCCCTCGTATCATTAATTTCACTCTTATATATCTGTTTCGTTATTCGACTCTCATCCATTCTCTCAACATGGCCAAACCAACGAAGCATACTCCTTACATATATGTCCATTACTGGAGCATCTAACCCGCATTCATTTATTATCCACTCATTTCTGACGCTATCCATTCTACCTTTGCCGCAAACACTCCTCAGATAACTCATTCCCACGGCGTTTAGTTTACTTTTATGTCCATCCTGACATAGCCATCTTTCACTACCATACAACGAAGTGGGGAGAAGTACACTTTTGTACACGGCGATTTTCGCTTCCTTAGACAGGCACTCATGTATGTCCATTACTGTAGCATCTAACCCACATACATGTATTACCCATTCATTCCTGACCCTATTCATCCTACTTTTGCCGCAAACACTCCTCAGAAAACTCATACCCACGGCGTTTAGTCCACTCTTTATGTCTATCCTGACAAAAAGCGACAGCTACATTCCACTCATTAAAGTATTTCTACGGTTAAAGTTTTTCTTTACTTTAAGGTGATTAAAAAAATGTTTTAATTACCTTAAAGTTGAAAATACCGTACCGTCGAAATAATGTAATGAATGGAAAGTCGCAGTCGCTTTTTTACATGACAATGTTCAATGCATTTGATGTTACAAATATGATCTGGCTCATACTAAGGTTCATATAGCATTGAAATTCACAACCCTAGAACTTGGTTTTATCATTTACGTTAGGTTATACCATATGCTTTCAATGATATATCTTAAGAGTTATATATATCATTATAAACAAATCCTGCAATTGTTTTAGTTGACTGTAAGACACATAATTTTAAGGAATGAGCGATGAAACCAAAGTTAGGTAACAGTCAATGCACCGTAGTATGTGATTGTTTTTATAATTAGAACCTGGTATTTGTTGAACAGAGAACAATTGGCC